>OX465275.1:5000000-10000000 GCA_949987645.1 Tachina grossa | reverse complement strand
GGTGGCACATATACATATAATGTAAGTTCATACTTACGGATCTTCCTTTACAATAAAGTTACGATCATCATACGAAATTATTTCCTTAATTTCACCAATAGTTATGCCATACAATCGGCGTAACAAACTTTCAACGATTTCATTAGTAACTTTGGGCTTTATATCAGAACCTGGCTGCAAAGTAGTAGAATGTAAATGCGAGTTTTTGATTTCTTGATGATTAGAATTATTGGGTGCACTTTCATCCTTATTGTTGTTGTAGGTAAACTTTGCATTTGCATCATATTCATGGTTTAGTGTATATGATTTTCGTCTTGATATGTTTGTTAATTCAACATTATTCCAAGTATCATCCATGGTGTGTATATGCACTCAAGCGATCCGATGTAATTTTATGTCAATATGATCAATCCTAAAATTATAAGGGTAGTTAAAACTGAATTACATGAGCATTATTACACTTGTTTGTTTGCGTTTATCAATTCATGAGAAAGTGTTTTAAATTTTTAATACATTTGTTAGTGAATGCGATCTATCTACTTACTATGTGTCAAACGTTTTCGCAAGCTTGCTGATTGGCGAATTTCAGACGACTAATAATAATAATAAAGGTTAAAATATTGAATGTATGTGTGCATCTAACTTATTTTGTATTGTATCGTTTGTATTTGTTAAAGCTTTTTCGTATTTATCGTTGGAACTTGTGCTTGTTTTTAAGATATTAAACATTTTTTCAAAATAAGGTATAAAACGCACAAGTCTTAATCAAGTAATTGTATACAATAGAGATAACATCATACTTACACATACAAATGTATGTATGCATTTATACACATTTAATAAAGAAAAACATTTAAATTAAATTAACACAGATGGATTTTAAAGGCTATTGTACTTGCAAAGAATGCGAGTATACGAGTACACATAGTTATGTATATTTTTTTTATAAATAAATTTTAAAGTTCTTTGAATTTCTTTTAATAAATTAATTGAAGACCACTTTCAATGCATAATCTTATTACTTGTTATTGTAAAATAATGTTTTATAGAATGGAAATAGATAGAATAGAAATAATAATGCGATAGAAAAACAAGAACAGTAGTACAAAACGTCGTTTATATGCACATACATATGTACATACATATGTAGGTATGTACATATATGTATTTTTTTAACTCAGTTGATGAACACAAAAAATATAATTTAAAAGTTTTCAATAAAATTTATCAAATGCTTAAAAGTTCTGTCCGCCAATTATCAGCATACTTGTATTTTCGTAATTGGATGTAAAATTGTTGTCATTGGTTGAACTCCAGCAAAAAAATTAATTTTGTTAATGGGATAGGTATGAAGATTTAGTAATTGAAATCAGATTTCAGTTTTTCCTATGTACATACATATATGGCTACATAATTTAGTTGGATCAATAAATAATTTTTTCTCAATTATTTATTCTTAATCAAAAACCAAATTATAAAGTTCTAACTAGGAAATTGAAATTAAACTTTAACACGTATTGCGTGTGAATATTTCATGGCGAAATAGTTCATAGAACTGGCCAAATAATTCTCTAAACGAATTTCGGCGATTGGAGTAACTGAATAATATAAAAAATAAAGCCCTAATCGATTTCTCTAATACTACTACTACATACATAATTAACTACAAAAGTATATACCAGACTTGGGCAGTAGTTTATGTAATTGATTACACATCATTTACAACATGTTTGTAATTGTAATTGAAAGTTTTCAAACAATTACCATTAATGGCCATTATTACAACTTAAAGTTAGTTAAAAGTAGATTTTATCGGATGTATAGAAAGCTTTTAATTATTGCAAATTGAATTTAACTTACCAGATAAACTTGCCTGTAACTTATCGCTCACTTCAGGTTAAAGTAAAATTTTGCAAATGATAAATTTTGTATACGTCCGTTAAAATCCTACTTTTAACTAATTTTAAGTTGTAATAATGGTATAAATATAATTGGAAAAATAATAATAATCATGTGGTTATAGAAAATGTATATAATATATCTAATATAAATAAAGGGTGTTTTTTATTGAGGTATAGAACTTTAAGTTGGCATCATTTTTTTAACTGGCGGCCATTTTGTCAGCTGTCAAGTGATTAATATTTAGTTTGGTTTGCCATTTTATCATGAACAGGTTGACAAAAGAACAACGCTTGCAAATCGTGCACATTTATTTCGAAAATAATGGTTCAGTTCGCGAAGTTTACCGCAAGCTCCGTCCATTTTATGGTCGACATAATCGTCCATCAGAGCAATTAATTCGGTTAACCATGGATCGTTTTTGCACTACGTTTACTCTATGTGATAATACGCATCCGCAGAGACGTCGAACAGTGCGCACCGAAGAAACAATTGCCGCTGTAGAGCAAAGTGTTGAAGAGGACCCGAATGAATCGATTCGCCACCGTGCACAGCAATTGGAGCCGACTAACCGACTATTTTGTTCCCGAATTGAATGGCATGAATGTGGATGAGTTGTGGTTCCAACAAGACGGCGCTACATGCCACACAGCGCACGTCACAATCGATTTATTGAAGGAAACATTCGATGAGCGCATAATTTCGCGGAATCGACCTGTCAATTGGCCACCAAGATCGTGTGATTTGACACCATTGGATTATTTTCTTTGGGGATATGTGAAGTCGCTCGTCTACGCCAACAAACCAGAAACGTTAGGGGACTTGGAAGCCAACATTCGTGGCGTTATTGCCAACATACGGCCCCATATGCTCGAAAAAGTGGTTGAAAATTGGACCTGTAGAATTGGCTTTATTCGAGCCAGCCGCGGCGGCCACATGCCCGAAATCATATTTAAACATTAATGGCATAAAATTATCCTTTCAATAAAGCCAAATTGATGGACATTAAAACGATTTTCTTGTGTTTTATTTCAATTCGAAGTTCTATACCTCTGAAAAAAACACCCTATATATCTAAGTCTAAGGCAATGATTTTTGGCCCTCTTGGTACTCAATTACCTCATTTTAATGTACTCATCTGTAATTCTCGCATTGAATTTGTTTGTCATCATAAATGCCTAGGTGTTATGATTGACAATCGCTTGAGTTTTGAAGCACACTTTGATCTTATATTTCGTAGAATAACTAATACGCTACGTAGAATTTATGCCATGCGAATCTTCTTGCCTGCTGATGTCAAGAGACGAATAGCTCACTCACTAATGATGCCTCACATCTTATATGGCATAGAAGTTATCTCTGGCTCAATTGATAAGAATCTGAAAATATTAGAATATGCTCTAAATTCGATAGTTAGGTTCGTTTTTAATCTACGACGTCGCGAACATGTCTCTGAATTGGTTAAACAATTTTTAGGTTGCTCCTTTAATCAGTTTGTGAGTATGCGTAACTTAGTCTTTTTCCATCGTATCATAAAAAGCAGCGTACCTAAACTCTTGCGTAGTATGTTTACCTTCTCTAGGTCTATTAGAAACAAACAAGTACTAATACCAAGAATTAAATGTTCTTTATTTGAAAGGCCATTTACTGTGAGAGTAGCGCGATATTGGAACATCCTTCCGTATGAATTACGTATCTTTTCTCATAGCAATAATGTTATTCGTCTTAAACTCTTAAGCTATTTTTCTATGAATGATGGTAGGAATTAAAGTTTGCATATACTATACCTTGACATAATCTATCTATTCAATTTGAAAATAATGACGAGATATTATTTCTGTTGCATTATTGCCATATCCGGACATATACTCTTTTTTATAATTAAATATAGCTAATCTTAAATGGCTGGGGAGCCCTTGAATGGTTATAATAGTTTACGTTTAAGTTTATATATATATTTTTATTATTATTGTATTGTATTTACTCAGTACATATTAAATACTTTGTAATACATATTTTTTTGGCCTAAAAGGCTTAGTATTACTGTGGATGAAATAAATAAATAAATAAATAATTGATAGTGAACTTCAAAAATAATAGCAACAATCCTATTTGCATAATTAAATATGTAATGTTATATATCGTTAAATAAAACGCAAAAAAAATGATACCATTTTTTCAAAATTGTCATCCGCAAAACGCTGTCTCGAAGATGTTGAACTCACTTAAATGTCATAAGAAACTGAATCGATTCAGTTCGGGAAATTTCGAAAATGAGATTTTCACGAAACGAAGGTTTTTAACAAATTATAAACTATTAAGTTTATATAACATATTAAGTTCAAAATTTAATAATCTCTTAACAACAAAAAGACACAAATTCGGCTAAAATCTGGAAGTTCGTTCGAGAGATATCTTTGACGAAAGACTTTGGCAAAATCGATTTTATCTAATAACTCAAAAAGTATTCGTCAAATAGACTTTTTTATATGTAGTATATTCACTGATTTTTATTTAACTTAAGAACTGGAGGGAAGTTTCGGGGATGGCCTGCATGGTCCGCCGATTCCAATATTTTTAAATATTAATATAAAATTATTTTTAAAATATTAATATTAATATTAAAGGTATTCACATCAGTTTTTTCCTGTTGGAAAAATGGAAAAATGTAATTTTTTTACAACAAAAACAGGTAAAAAAATTCCACCAAAAGTTGAATTTTTAATTCTTTTTAATTTTCTGTTTTAAAATTATTTTAAAAAACAAAAATGTTTACTTTTTCTAAGCAATCAAATAAATATGGTGCATTCTTTTCTGGCGTCGTGACATTCGTACGACAAAATGTTGAAAAAAAAATTTAAAAACATGTTTAAAAAAATGTTTTTTCTTGCATTTGAGAAGTGACTAAATAGCTCTATATTCAGTTGAAAAATTAAAACAATCAAACACACAGATTTCAAGATATGATCAAAATATGACCTGGCGTTACTTTTACAAAAAACAGAAGTGGGGTTTAACTTGAATAACAGAATTGCTTATTTCTGCGAATTGGGCAAATCTTTTTAGAAAAAACTTTTTTTGTTAAGACTTGGACTGATATACATTTATTTTCCAAGCTTCTAGATTTAAAAATCTTTTTCCATTTTTTATCTGTTAGCCTTATTATCTGGCGTTACGTTACATGGCGTTTTGTTACTTAAATTTCCAGTTGATATTTTTTGGTTAAAAAATAACAAAAAAGATATAAGTATAAGAAAACTATATTTGTTATCTATCTACATACTTACTAGCTTTAACCCGCGGCTCACCTCGGTTTTTATTTTGAAAATTATGTTAGTTTCCAGTCACTGATAAAGGCGATAAAATATGAAAAATAGAATAAAAACCGGTTTTAAGACTAGTTAAACAATCCAACCCAAATCGAAAATTACCCTATCTAGTCCAAAAATGTACTGTTCGGAATAAAAACAGAATCATATATAAAAACCGGTTCTGAACCGGATACAAAAATAGGCGAAACAAACAAACTCACTATAGCTATATTGGGAATTTTTTTTAAACTTTTCCTTAATCTCACCCAAATTGGTGACTATGGACAAAAATATGACCTACAAAATTCCATGTCAATTGGATTGAAGATTAAGGCGTGATTCAAGCCAACTGAAATTCAGCGAAAACCCTAATATCTCCGAAAATCTGTGTTTATTGTATTACAACTAGAAAAATATTAATTTTGCAACAAAATTTTGTAAGAGAAAACAAAAATTTTAATCAAATTTTAAAATAACATTGTACTATGAAAAACAATGCTCACAATCTGGCGTTACGTTACACACTTTTGAAAATTAATATTATATTAAATATTTGTTTTATAAAAGTTTTTTTTTTTTATTATCACATAAGCTAACAACACTTTGTTAACATGCAAAATTTCACGCATTTGCCATCGTCATTGTAGGTATAATGACAATATATGCTACTTTTCCTGGCGTTACGTTACATTGAAATATCATGTTAAGAAAAACTAAATTTTACCGTTAATTGATATATAATGGTTTTCTTTTCTTTTGTCTATGATTAGTTGTTGTTGTAGCAACAGTTTCGCAATAAAAGTATTACTGTGCAATTGCTCCTAGAAGTATAAAAAGTATAGAGAACATGCTCCTGAAATTAAATAAAACTTACTAAAACGAGAAGCCTAATTTTGTAGGCCGTTACTTCGCCGTCACAACTAAGGAAAGCTTCGAACTCTTAAATTTAGTTAATATTAAACATTTCTCATTTATAATACAAGAAATCATATCTGTTGGTTAACTTTCAATTTTTCCATCATGGCAGACTTTTCTCTGGAAGTGCCCATTTGTATTGTAATTTTGTTTTGAGACACCTCGTAGCAATTAAAAACAACTGTTTAAATAATCTCTAGTGATCCTCAAATACAGTATGTATTGAGTTTATAGTAGTTACGCGTATTTAAGCTCTATTAACTGATAATACACAAAAGATAAATAAAATCGTTGATAAGATGAACAAACAATACATATATAGGTATTTAGTAAAAACTAAACGCTATATACATATGTATGTAAGTACATAGGTACATACATATCTATGAATGTATTATGTACGTAAATAAATATATATGTACATAAATACATATAGGTATACTAAATTATATTACATCTCGACTGATGTTACATAATCAGACATACACACCTATTATAGCACAAAAAATTAATCAGTTACCTAAATAAAAAATTGCCAAATACAATGAAATCCATGTTACAAGATTCGAATTAGTTTAGAACTTTAATTCGAAAATAATAAAATGAAAAAAATATAAATGTTTCAACATTAAATGGGTACATACATATGTATAAGAAAAAACGATTCTTAAAGTTTATAATTTGCATATTTTTTTTGATAATTTGCGTATTTTTTAGAAGCTTATGAACTCGAAATTATGTACATATGTACATACTAACACTACAAATTTGGCACTTACACATTTCTAAACAGTTTATGTATTTATGTGCTATTATTTGAATTTCTATTTAAACGAATCCACTTTTTACTTTTTTACAAATAGGCAGTGAATGGTAATACATATAACAGTAATCCGTCGCCATCAATATCAAATTTTATTTTAAGAATTTAAACCATATATATGTATATATATATATATATATATATATATATATATATATATATATATATATATATATATATATAATATAATAATATACATATATTATATGTATATTGCAAATGTTTGACCTTGTGTTAGATAGGTATTTACAAGCCCTGCAGTCAGACTGGGGCCAAGTGTCTCTATGGCAACAGCAAAATTCTAGTAGTAGTTACATTGTCTACAATTTCTCTTCTATTCGTCAGTATAAAAGAAATAGAGAAAACAGATGTGGTGTATTTCTGGTGGATTTTGCAACAACTTGTCAATATACATAAATTTGTATGTACGTAACGTATAGAAATGTACCAGTAAATGTCTGGTTGATATGTCTCCATGTTCCCATAAAAACTATGAATTCACTACCTAGTCAATTGTTTTAGTGTTACTAGTAGATTTTCAATGACAAGCACATGCAAAATGTCTATAGCATAAAGTATTGTATGGGGAATAATTGTAGAGTAGTACTGATGACAAAGTCAAAAGCGACTTAGTACATTTTCACTATTCGCACTTTCTGCAGGGAGCTTATAGGTACATATACATATACGTAAATGTGTATGTACAGACAAAACACTAACGGGTAGGTAAACAATTCATATACAATTTTCTCAGATTAGTATATATCGATGATCACAAGTAGAAAGGTCCTAACTCGTATTTTCATAAAAAAGAGTATTTCAATGATTCCAAATCACAAAAAATTTATTGCAATAGTGTAAAAAATAACGTTTTTACAAGCAATTGTACTATTTATTATCATGGTTTTAACTTATCCTGTAAAGTTGCAATTGTTTGATTTGTAGCCTTTCTACTTGTGACCAACGATATAGTCCTTGTTGCTGAACAAATTGACCCACCCTAATGAACATACATACAGTTTATTTGTCAAGTAAATTCGTATGTATGCAAGTAGCAAGGCAAATTAAGAAATCTTGCAGTTTATAGTTCATAATTTATTATTGGGTAAATTTACATTATACAAATGCATACTTATTAATAAATGGTTTAGATAATTTGAGAAACAAAAATATTTTTTACCCTTGTTTAAAGTTTTCTACACGCATACATAAGCACATTAACTTGGGTTGTTCTTAATTACTTTCTAAATTGTTCACAAAAATTAAAACTTCGTTTAGCTTAAAATTGTTTTAAATTAAAATTTCCATGCAAAGTTACAATTGACATAAAAGGTAGAAATTGTTAATAACAAAAAATTTTGTGATTTTCCGTCGCGTTAAAAAAAACGAAAAAATAAATAACAATAACAAGAAACATGTGATTTAAAATTCATTCATGACTTTTAACAGGGTCACTTGAATAAAAAATAATAAACGTCAATTAAGGTTTGCGAGCCTAAGACATAGTAAACTCTGGCAGCACTCACTGATTTTGGACACAAATTGTGACACAAATCATGAAAAATGCGAAAATTAGATGCTATTTATTGTTAGCAAGCATTATTTATAATGCTTGGTCAGTAACTTTCCAAGCACAGAAGGTACATTGTGTTCACAGAATAAGTAGTCTATGATTGTGTTTCCAAGGCCTTTTAATTGCTTTGTCTTGGATATCTTTCAATTTTTATATATATAATTTTTAGAAGAGTACTTATAACAGCTGTTGAATGACACTCTGCTAAGTATTATGACGTTTCTCAAAACTTCATCTTTGAAAACTGACGTTTCTTTTACCATCTGTTTAAAACAATCACAATCCATCCTCTGTGCCTTATAATTTAAACCACAAAAAAGGAAACGATAAAAAACATACTTATTATGGACCAATTGTATATTGCAATTGAATTGCGCACAGTAAAACATGGTGAAATTGAAATATTTACCTCTGTACCTTCATTTGTTGCTTTGTATGTGTACAACTACTTAAATAGACCTAACAACATAAGCTTGAATTTTGTTTGCTCTTCATTAGCATCTGAGAAAGGTAAGTTGAAATTGCGTTCAGAATCGCTAAAGGATGAACTGACAGATGATAGAATCTTGTGCAAAGATGGCTCCAAAATTAAAGCAATACGAGACTTGCGCCTCCCAGTGTTTGCTAAAGATGGCGATACGTTTATAGCAGGCATGTGCTCTGTCTGTAGGGAATTAATTGCTTGTCATCCAAATGTGGAAAAACGAAAGCTTTTGGGGTTTAAGGAAAGTTGCTTACTATCCCCAACAGAGTCTTCAATTTGGACAAGATTCTGTGAAGTTAATGTGGTGCAATCGCTATCACAGATTCTAAAAAATATTGAGATTCAAGAAATGTACAGAGTGATGCCAGTGGAATGCGCAAGGTTTGAAAAGCACTTAAACGAACCTGTTAGAATGCATAATATTTATAAGCTGGCAAGGGAAAGAGCGAATCAGATTGATGCTTCATGCGGTGGGGAAATTGGGAAGAATCGTAAGAATAAAATACAAATTGAATGTTCTGTCAAAAAGGAAAACTTGTTAATAGAACACAAGTTTGCGGAAGGTGTAGAGTTTACCATAGCCGATTTAATTTTATATCCTTGTATTCGCCTTATTTACAAATGTTATCCGAAAATGTTGATCCAATTTCCCCTTACAAATACCTGGTTGAATCAAGTAATTTTATGCGAAATCAAAACCTTTGTAATAATTACTCATTTTGTCTTTTATTTTAGATTGATATATTTGACTGTAAATGTCAGAATATTTTAAATGATCTTTGCATTTTCCCATGTGTGAAACAGTTAACAAAAAATCTGGTTTTTGAAATTCCTGATTGTGAAGCTAATAGTTTGTATAAAAGTGATCCTAAACGGTACAAGTCTCGTAATCGAATATTCACAGATCAGGCAGAAGTTGAAACAACTCTTAATAAGCTTGAGTCTTTAAAAATTAATTTTAACAGTAATTCTCCCATTACATATGACCAAACACTTATTGATTGGCAAGCAATAGAACCAAATCATGCCGAGAGTTCCGCCTTGCCTCAAGAACGACTATTGAGGAAACGCCAACAATTAGAAAATCTGGCTAACGCTGTTGCATCGCTAGCTCGTGATGAACAAAGAATAATAGATTTTTGCAGTGGCACGGGACATTTAGGCATCCTGTTGGGATTGAAACTACCACAGTGTGAAATAATTTTAATGGAAAACAAAGCTGTTTCATTGCAGAGGGCGAAAGCAAGAGCTAAAGATTTAAATTTGAAAAATTTAAGATTTTATCAATGCAATATCGATTACTTTGAGGGAGACTTCGATGTAGGAACATCGTTGCATGCATGTGGTACAGCAACAGATATTGTTTTACAACAATGTCGTAATGCCAGAGCCAATTTTGTTTGCTGTCCGTGTTGCTATGGATCTTTACAGCCAATGCCTCACATAAAGTATCCTTTAAGTCAGCAATTTCGTCAAGTGCTTACCGAAAAGGACTTTATGTATATCGCCCATACAGCCGATCAAGCACATGCATTGGGAACATTAAATTGTAAGCCGGAAACTACAGAACGGGGACTGCTATGTATGGATATTGTAGACACGGATCGCAAACTTCAAGCAGAAGAATCCGGCTATGAGGTACTTTTAACGCGCTTAAAACCTGAAAATTGTACACCTAAGAATAGGTTATTAGTGGGTCGACACCTGCAAAAAAACGTTTTGTGAAAATAAAGCATGTTTACAGTTGAGCATAAATTAAATAAATATGTGACGTTCCCTCATTTCAAGATATAAGTATGTTGTTATCAGGGCATTTCTGCTATGAAATAATATATGTATGTACATATGTATTTACACAGCCGTGTTAGAGCACGGCGAAAATTGGAAAGACTCGACCTTTCCAATAAAAATATAGAATTGGATAATAATCTAAAACTTACAGTTCGTACTTTAATTTATATATATTTTACAAAAAGCATGGTTTTTTAAATATAAATTGGGAGAAATAATTTTAAAATATACCACCACGTAGAGCCAAAACTAAATGCAAAACTGAACCTCCTTGAACCTTATAATCCGCAGCAGTTTTATCATCATTCCTGCAAATTAAGGAAAATTATATATTTTCATATATAAATAATAGGGTTTATATATTCCGGGAAATCTTACATTTGCTTTCCGGAAAATATCAAACGTTGTTGCTGCGGTGGAATGCCCTCTTTTTCTTCAACACGTTCTTTAATGCGATCAACTTTGTCTGTAGGTTCAATATCGATTTCAATTTCTTTTCCAGTAAGTGTCTGAAAATTATTTATATTATTTTATATACATTATGGTTGCACAAATATGGGCGGAGTAACTGGACCATATACCCAAAATGTTATTAACAGTATTTTAATAATATAATATATAATATAATTTATTTTTCAGAACTTACTTCAGTTTTATGGTTCAAAACTAACCTTGACTTTGATTAACATCTTGAGTTTACTATATTTAAGAAATGGATGAAAAAAATTATGCTTTAACGATTAATCAAAGCTCCTAGGAATATAAATAGTTTTATATATAAATTAAAATTGCATTCCACTTTATTCTGGAGGCACAAACAACGATTTTAGCAGATTGGAAAAACTGATTTTCTATTTTTGCACGCAACTTCAACAAACTTGATGAAAAATTAAACGCAAGTTGAAAGTTGTAATCATAGGGTGACTCAAGGTCTGTTAAATAAGTGGTCATCAGCTGATGACCTAGGTGATTACTATTTTTCTGGGAACTTGGCAGTAATTCCTTCAGGGTGCAATTATACCCAATGGCCTGTCACACGCGGGAGTAATTTTTATGCCGGTACAATTTTTGTTCTTTTTAGAGCATACGAAACTAATTCATGTGGCATAAAAATGTATACGTACACACATCTTTGTGTGTATTAGTGTTTTTTGTATTCTTTTAACCAAGGCCTATTTATCAGGTCAAATCAATCGTCCTGATGATATTCTGTGTTTTCGTGTTTTAACTGTCAAAAGCTGTTTGCACCATACACTTTAGTTCATGTTTGTGTGCGTTTCTGACAACTAAAACACAAAGTTGTTTTTTGTTGCTTTATTTTTGTAGAGTTGCATAGACCTAATAAATAGGCCTTGCTTTTAACATTTGCTGTTTGTTAAGTTGTGTGTGTATCGGTTTTGTGCTGATGATGCGGGGTTGTAGCTGGTTGAAAAGTTATGCCAACCGCAAAACCGCTCTCTTTGCCTCTCTCACCCACAAACTGGCATGTTATGCCAGCACAATTATGCCCGTGTAAATCAGCGCATTCGCCCTTACACTGTGGGTAAAAAGGCACATGCGCATGTAGCTCTGACGTCATCAAGAAGTAACATTTGCTACATGCCGTGTAGTAGTAACATATGGATTCTTAAAACTTCGTCTCGATTATAAATATCACCCGAGCTTTGGTTTGCTATTACTTGGAACTTGATTGTCTCAAATATTTTCCATTCCAATTAAGTGATTAAAATTTAAAATTCTTTTATTTAAAACTAAAACACAATAGAAATTTTGTGGAATCGTTTGCGTTTCGAACGACTTCTAGAATTCATCCAAATTTATTGACTTCCAAACTGTACGTAGGAGGGAATAAAAACATGAAAGGATAATAAAGGCCAATAATGAAAGATATACAATAAATCACGTCACAAATGCTCCCTTTTTCTAACCTAATCGTTTTTAGAAATCGCTTTCCGTCACGTACATAAAAACCGAAAATGTTTTTTTTTTCGTTTATTTCAAATCATTAGACTAAATTGAGTCATTCTTAACAATTATTTTGTAAGGACACTTGTAATGTATAAAAAACGTATAAAAAAGCTTTCACGAATATTTTAAAACTAGACATTAAAAGAAAAAAATGGCGATGATGTTTTACAGGGAATGATGGGTGATAACAATAACATATAATTTAACTTCTAAGTACAAATAATACATACTACTTATAATAACCGCTTTCGTTTCTTCAAAGTGTCGTATTAAGAACTAATGTTTTTGTGGGAATACTCTTTAAAATCAATTTAAGTAGTTGAAAATTTGAAAATAATTTGCGGAATAAATGATAAAATTTCTTTGGTTTTTTGTGCAAGGCTTTGGTTCTGTAAAGTGGGAGATTTCAAAGATTGCGTGTCAAACTTGTGTGTTGGAAGTTGCTCCTTCAAACTAGGATTCACCTTCTTATTTACGGTTTCGTCTATGACTTGTAACAGGCGTTGGTAAAGAAATGATTGCCGAAATATTGGCTTAGATAAACTTAAATGGTCATCTTTGAGAACATAAAAATCACCGTAATTTATACAAGCGGATTCTTCGGTGACTATGCGAAGTGGGAACTTAAATGTAGTTAGCATGGTTGGTGAACCTTCGGCAATACTAACAATTTTGATATTTTGGAAACATGTGTGAAGGCAGTTCATAAAACGTTCATGTAATTGTAGAAGCTTGGGAGCACCTTCTTCCATTTCCTTTACTTCTATGGATGGTGATAAAATCATTTGCATGTGCTGTTTCCATTTTGCAATCGGTGAACCTCTATGTGGAACACCTAAGAATACAATACCACTTGTGTTCTGAGCTATTTGTTGCGCTTTTATGTTAGCACTTTCTTTGGCCTTCATTAATATCAGTTTCGTTAGTAAACCGCCCATGGAATGACCAATCCAAACAACAGGTCTGTCATTTCCAATGTCTGCCATTGATATACGTTCTAACAAGGACGTGGCCCGCACATCGATGTGACCCTGACCTTTTTCGCATGGACAGTATTTTGTAAAGTGGGCTGACCACTCCGTTACGGCAGAAGTATAATCTATTCCGATTATTCTAGTGTTAGGGTAATCTTCGGGTAACCATTCCATAGGCCAACAATTTGTATATTCTTCTTCATTGTCTTGATTTAGCCATTCGTTGCCTGGTACACTAAATTCACCTGAGCAATTTTCACTAGCTGCTAACGGTACATCCGGATGAACGACTTCCCACTCTGGATCTAACTCAGCCTCGTTTTGCAATGTTTCAACTAATTCCTTTGTAGCATCGTCACTAATTTGAAGACGTTTGCTTGAATGTTTTGTGACAGTCTTTAAAAGCGCATCTAAAACATACAATACATACATAGATATTTATTATAATTATGGGCTTTCATTACGTTAATTATTATTATTATTATTTACCTTTTTCTGCGCCTCCCGTCTCGTTATGCACAACATTCTTCTTATTTACTAGTTTTAATTCCTTTTCTCTAACTTTCCCAACATTTGTTTTATTATTGGGTTTATCATTTCCGTTTTCATTCTTTTTTAATTGAACCCTTCTTTGCTCTCCAACCAAAAATACATCGTCTGTTTCGCTAGTGTAAAAAGCGTTTTTACCATAAAGCCCCAATTCAGTTGGTTTTCTGTCTTTTTGACGCCAAGTTATGAAAACACCACCTAACAAGCCATGGACAAATATTATGTCAGCTTTTGGTTTACTACGTGTACGCAAACGAGGATGCAATGGATAAACATTGGGAGCGTAAATAGTATAATTTGGATCATCATGATCGAGATTTGCCATAGTTTTCGCCGCTATAACTTGCAAGCGTAAGTCTGGACATTTTTGCCATTCAGCCAAAACTTTGATCCAACCGGTAACAAAGAAGTGTTCAACACTATCTTTAATCACAGAGATATTCGCTAATACTTTGCATAATGTCGATAAGGTTTCATTGTCGTCGCTAAAAATCTTGCACAATTCCATTAGATGAACTAATCCACCGTCTTTTATTATTTTCTCAGCAACTTCGGGTTCTTTAGTAACATGATGTAAAAATGAAATGATTTCTTTTAATAAGTCAGTCTCGTGAACATTAAACGATATGGGATGTTCTTGTGTGAAAAACTCACAAACGTCTTCCTAAAATAATTTAAAACCATAGAAATTTGTACAAAATAATTTTATACCATTTTCAAACCAATTACACTTACCACTGGATCCTGTTGAGGAAAATATTTAGCAAAAAAATGTTTAACACATGAACGTGGCTTCAGGCCTTCCAAAAGCTCGTGCAACTCCGATAATACCAATTTTGGATTTTTAATACATCCTTTCATATGAGCTGGTATAAACCATCGAGTATCAGCTCCAGAACGTGCCAATGAAACGGCAGTTCTTGCGTCACATATTTGTGCCAAATGCTGAAAGTCCCAATCTTTCAAATGATCGATGCGAGCCAATTGCCTGACAGCCTTCAAACGTTCATGATGAGATCCAGTCTGTGCAATATTCAAGAGACGCCAGGCAACTGAATGCTTCACTGCTTTCCACCACTTTCCAATCGGATTAACAATAACACTTATCCACTTTTTCTCATCTTCTTCTTGCTGCTTCAGTTTGAGCATGGATTCCTTATAAATGTGATATTTTATGTAAATATAATCGGGTTCAGGTGCCTTGTCATTTTGCTCATTAGATTTGTCAATAAAGTTGGAAATAAATTTTTCTAACCGGCGTTTATCGCAAAGAATGAGGCCACATCTGCAAAATAATAACAATAAAAATGTGATACATATTATTATTTAATCGAACTGAAATTAATTGTAATCATATTCATGTACATACATAGTATGTGTCCTTAATTATGAAAGTGGTCTAAGTCATGTGCATTTTTGCTTCGAAATATGAAATAAATCTTTGGAAAACTTTAATAAATATTTAAACATAATTAAATAAATTTATATAAATCGAGACTAGAATAACTCTAAATTAAAATGCTGCTTAATATAAAAATACTTTTTCATTTGTTCAAATATAATCTGCTAAATATCTCGACAAGAGCAATATATGACTTGGACCACTTTCATAATTAAAGGCACATATTAAATTACCATGGAAATTAAATTGAAATTGAAATGTTTTTACACACACAAACTTTATCCTAAAGATTTTGAACTCTGCAAATAATATTGGAGTACGTGGTCCAATCTAGACGAAACTGACTAGTTACATCATGGTCCCATGTAATGCAGTCATGGATCATGTCGTTTTCATAGAAGCATTCAATGCTGTAAGAGTAGTCTATAACTATTCCATATGGAGCAGTTTTGGGGTTATTCCGATAGAATGCAAAGTTGGACCATGTGGTCCAAGCCTAGGACATCGCAATGTTAAATCGACCACCTTTTTTTCATATATTTGGAGTAGTTTTGGGGTATTCCTACTCCTCTTTGGACTACTCTTTACATGCATTTATGGACTAGTCGCATTATTTGCATACATACATATATACATATGTACACATGTTCATATACATATGTATGCACATGTATCTATTATTTTAATATAACTTTTTTCAAAATTTAATAATTTTTAATCCGTTTTTGTACTAACATACAGTTACAATCATTCAGCATATTCCGTTTTTGAATCACAATGCAAATACATATGTACATAAGAATACATTCATAGGTATGCACATATGCATGTACATAAGTATGTTCGTGCATTTAGTAAGGTAAGGTAATATTATTTGCCCATTTTGAATTAAAAACCTGCCAAGAGTGTGTCATCTACCGAAAATATCACAAATATTTGTAGGGACATACATACTTACATACATACATATATATAGGTATGTACATATGTATGTATTATACCTCATAAAAAACTGGCGTAAAATAAGATAAAACATGTACATGGGAGCCTTTGCTACAAGAGAGTCATAACTCAAGAAGTGCATTTTTATTTAATATTACAGATCTAATCATCATATCGTTCTTTGTATTGTGTAAAAATTTCATAGGTATAATATTTCATGAATACAATGTTTTTTCAAAATAAAATAATATTTTATTTTTACCATTAAGTCGTTAGTGGATTCAAAACTTTAAATTCGTTTTCTGTAAAATAAGTCTTTTTGCGTTATGACTCTTGCAGCAAAGGTTCGATATGTACATATTTATTTACTTTTTCATCTCTTTTCTTGTAGTCAGTTTTCTTTTAACAAAATCGAATGTTTTGCTTTTATCTCTACCAGTATTTTGAATTTCTTGGCTCACTTTTGATTTCACATCTTCAAAATCTCCACAAACGGCTCGACCGAGAGTGTTCTTAGCTATGTTTGAATAAAATCGGCCCAACAGGTTAGAAGATATCACATCTCTTCTGGACAGCGAGGGTTTTAAAAAAATATATTTTTTAAATTTTCTATTGTCATATTATTTGTTTGTTAGTTATATTCTTCTGCATTTTAGCTGACATTATGTTGTATGTACATATTTGGTTGAGTACCTTCAAAGTTATAATTGAAGCAAAGCCGCAAATAATGTTGTAAAAGACAAATTTTCCAAAACCTGTTTTTTATCTCTTGCATAGTTCCAACTTTGTAAGTAACAAATTATATTGTCACTTGCAAGTTACTATGTTATTCCTTCAATTGTTTAAAGCAAAGTTATATTCGTATTCAGCAAACAAGTGAGTTAGGCCGGGTTTCCATCTGTGTGCCATGTGCCACACAAGCGTAAAAAATTTCTAATGAAAAACTTTTAGATTCAGACATGTATTTATTAAGTTAAATAGTATCATACATAACTAATAGACAATTTTATAGAATCCAGCATGATTGCAAACTGTTTAAATCAATAAATACATGTCTGAATCAAACAGTTTTTCATTAGTAATTAGTTGGTTACGCTTTTTTGGGCAAATGACACACAAGAAATGCCAGATGTAAGCTCAGTCTTAGATTTTTACTTCACTACATAAAAGCAACTCTTATGGTCGAATTTCGAATGTCAAAACAACTGTAGTACATATAAAAATATAGGTATAAGGATAAAGAGAAAATAAGCTGGTTCCCGCGTAGCTGGTCAATTGCAAAACCTAATGTAGGTAGGTATTTCATGCAAGGTTAAAATTTATTTTATGGGAAACCAATGAATACGTGAAGTACGAATATAGTTTTCATAACATATTTAAAAATTATGTATAGGTATTTAGCGATAATTCAACTTATTTCAAAGTTTATTTAAGGTAAATACATAAAAAATAACAAAAATTAAAAATTTTAAAAACCCCCGACTTTTTTCAGAAAAGATGTTATATCTTATAAACGGCTGGACCGATTTTCTTCAAACATAGCTAAGAACCCTCTCGATCAAGTCATCTTTCAAACAGAAAAAACTAAATTAAAATCGGTCCAGCCGTTTGGCCTGTACGTGGACACGGACAGACATACAGATACAGATACACAGACACACAGAAACACACTACAAACTTATAACACCCCTTTTTTAGACGGGGGTTAAAAATGTTTAAAATGTTTAATGGAACTTCAATATAGAACCGGTCAATGATTGCACTTTTTTATGAACAAACTTCTTAAAAGTCACATAATTGATTTTGTTGTTACATTAAATTATTCATTTTATCAAAACATGTTTACAAGTTATATACTTACATACATATGCAGATGTATGCATGTCTGTATGTATAGTATGTATTTTTGTTTACTATTAAAAATGTAAATAATTTATCAAAACAGAAGTACATATGCATGTCTTTAGGTATTTGTATTTTTGCAAATAATGACGTAAATAATTGCAAAAATAAAATTGCTTGTTTTTTAATGTATGTATGTATATAAATACATACATACATACATTTTAAGTAGAGATTACTAGATTTCAAATATTCCTCATATTAGTATTGAATTCTTAATAAGTATGAGAATATACATACATACATACATATGCATTTCACTCAAGTTTCCTAAATAGCATTTGGAAGATTGTTTTGGCAAAAATCACCTGTGTTCTTCGAATACTTTTGATGACCCAAAACTGATTAGTAGCTTCCGCGCTTAAAAAAGGATCGGTACCTAATGATTCATGCTTGCATTTAAAAACTGATTTATTGAAAATGCCTACAAAGAAAACTGAGTCCAAACTGATCACAAAAACGGGTAATAAGAATCTTTCAAGAGGAGTCGCACGGTTGGTAAAATTTTTCTTTCAATCGCGTTTATCCGTCGAAAAAGACTCGAATATGTTTAAAAATTCATAAAATGCTTTTTGTGTTGATTCGTAAATAAGTAAAAACATACTTTTTGAAGTGGCGAGCCCCTTTTTTTATAATATATAGGTAGGTACATATACATATGTATGTATGAACAGCAAAGACGCATATCTAATATGCATATGTATGTAGGTACATAAAAGTTGCTTTTTAGCAAAATCAATCATTGCTCTTTTTATTTGAAAATTTCAGTCCACTTCCCATGATTAATCATTTAAGATGCGCATTGCATTTAGTATATGCATACATACATATGAGTGTGTATAAGAACATTTTCATCTGTTTAAGAGCATACTTCAAACCACAGAATGCATGCATACATACAAATTTATGTACGTCCATTTCTTCTTCAACTCCAGGTTACAGATATTTAATTATGTATATGTAAATATAAACTCATCTACTTAATTATTTAATTGAATCTACTTACGTGGTCAATATGCCAACACTGCCAATAGTTTTTGGGTATCGCCGTAATGTTGTTGATAAATTATTCATTGAACACTTGCAGAATATTTATGCAATCAATTAATGTATTCTTTTTTGTTAACAATCAATTGATAATTCAATCAATTTCTATTAAATAATTTGCAGGTGAAAGTTAAATAATTATCCTTCGCCAAGAAGTTGCAACAATCTATTTATATTATTGGCGATTTGTATAATATTTCACAAATAATTTTTTTTTATCGTGCAGAAATTTGTCTATACCTGTATTGATTTATATTTTATGATAGTTAATACAGTATATAACTTTTGATTATCTCAAATATGTACTGTATATGTATTTCTATTTAGTTTTTGTTTGTTTCACAGCTTTTATTTTTCTTGAACTTTCGCTTTGCTTTTTAATTGTTGAATGACTGCTTTTATTCTTCGGACAATATTTATATGAACAAAACTTTAGTGTCGACATTTGTTTTGTTCATTTTAATTTCATTGCACTTTGTTGTTATTTACGTTATTCTGTTTACTTGTGTACATTTAAATTAATGAAAACAAGTAGCAGTGGTGGGGACCATGATACAAATTTATCTTACGAGTCATGACGTCACTATAACAAGATTTAGGAAATGGTAGCTAGAGGAGTAAATTGGGATAAAAACAATGAAACAGTGCTGTCAACTATAAAAAGTAATTCGTAGACTTCAGATCAGTGATGGGAAGTCTGTGCACTAGAAATTTATTTTGTACTGCAGATAACCCTACGTCTACACCTGATATATTTTTATCATGAAAAATGTCAAATTCCATGTAGAAAAAAGAGCTATCATAAAAAAATTATTTTTCAATATAAAGTTTTACTTTTGTTATGATAAAAATTATTAGGTGTAGACGTAGGGTAAGGAATGCAATATCCTTTTAAGCGGGCCCTCCATTATTGTTGTATATGTTTTTCGTCAATAAGTGCCACAATATTTTCAAATATAATATGTCTTAGACTAGGCAGTTTTTCTTGAAGCAAGTCTGAGTTTATGGGAGAGAGAGGAAAGAAGAGGGGTACTGACTTGCTTGTACAAAAAAGTTACTTCAATTCTCTTTCGTTCTTTCATTCGCAGCATTAAAACAATAGGAAAATTGAACAAGAAATCTGAGTGTAAACAAACGAGCAGTTTTAAAAGAGAATTGAAGATAATTGCTTCAAGAAAAACTGCCAAGTCTAAAACAGGACTTAAGGGCTGGTACACACTATCCCACATACATTGTTGAATATTGCAAATGGTAACGCTGAACAGCAGCATATATCTTACAGTGTTGAATCACAGAATACACAGAAGTGAAGAAAGTGACAGGTAAAAAAAAGCTCCAATCAGGTTTTTGTTAAAATTCATGGAAGAAAGAGAAAAGCATAGTGTATTTGATACTCTAGTGTATTGCTATTTACCAATTAACACAGCTTATAAAAATGTATTGCACTAGAAAGACGTAGCAAAACAAAAAAGACGACAAAATTTGAGGGAAAACGAGGCAAACTGAAAAATACCCGTATCTTCCGTCTCGTGACACTTCTGTATGTTTTGTGGTTGAATGGAACAAAGTGAGAACTTGTATATAAAGACATATTAATTACAAATAAATACTTTGTGACACAAGGCCTCGTGTAAATGAATGAAACTTTTCGAAGGGACATAAAAGGAAATTGTGATGATTGTAGCAGGGACAAAATCCCAAATGAAAAATTCGCAATTGAAATAAATACATATTTTTGTGATAATAAAGAGATGTTTGAAAAAAGTAAAGTTTGAAATTTATAATAAATTGCAAACTGCAATAATCTACATAATATAGTATATGTATGTAAAAAAACAAAGATATATTGTGTTGCAACCTTGAAGTCAAATTGTCGATAAAATGCCAACTACAGGAAAAGAGGAGTCGTCATCAAATGGTGAGCAACAAAACGTTTCTAACAAAGAAGCTGAGGAATGCATTGCTTCAGAAGAATACTCAGCTTTGCCAGAAACTTTTTATTCTTTGCCAATTGAAAGTGTCGTCAAGGAAGTTGGATCAGTTTTCCACAAAAGAAAATATGAAATATTTAAAAGATTGCAAAAGTCGGTGGAAGACTGCAATAAACGTTTTAGTGATCGTAAAGAATTGGCTAGCGAATCCGACCACACTGTTGCTGAATTGTGCGATTCTTTAGAGGAATTGCTTCACTATGGGCTAAAGGAGCAACAAAATCAACTAAATTTTGTGGTATCGGCAGCTAACCTCTTCCAAAACATGCATGAAATTGTCACAGGATACTCTTCAAATAAAGCCTCAAATACTTTGAGTGCCTCTACAGAGTCAAATTTTTGGGATTTTTGCCAAAACTTTCTTACGCCACACGAAAAGGAACGCTTCGAAAACCTAAAACAAGTTTGGACCAACTTGGGCAAAGGCAAGGCTTTTATCAGAACAGCGCTGAATGAACATTCTCTAAAGCGATATATACTTATATGGTTGTCGGAATATCAAATACTAAGTTCTTATTACAGCCATTGGTCTGTTTTATTAGATGTAAACATGGCAAAAGCTTTGCCTGAATTGATGAAATCATTAGATAATGTACTTTTTGCTCTTCCTGTGGATAAAACTGAGTTGAACGTGTCTGTGAAGGCAAATAGCTCTCAACAAACTGCTTTGAAAAGGGAACCATTGATATATGCCCCTACACCTGTTAAAGTAGAACCAAACAATAAGCATAAATCTACAGCAATAGAACGGCCAATTGCCAGCACCAGCTCTACGGATGACCTTTTAAAACATTTACAAAATAATTCTAAAATTGAATGTACTGGAACTTCCTTCGAACAGGTATATAGAGGTATCGAAGAGTTAGACTCCTTCGATGATATACCAGTAGATCCGATTGAACCAGAACTTGAATTTCTTAAGCAACCATTAGAACCTACCCCAGTGCAGGTAACTAACAGCTCAGCAGATGGAAATGAATCCATATCATCTGCAAATTCATGTCACGACTTAGATGGTGACAACTCTTCGCAATCAAGTAAATATTCATCTAATCAACCTGTTCAAAATTCCTGCAACGATCAGAAACATCTTCAATTGGATGAACAAGTGAAAGAGCTAAACGAACGTTGCTCACTGCTAGAAACTAGAGTGGCTCAGTTAAACTTAGAAAATCGTCAACTTATCCGAAGGCTTAAAAAGCACTTTGAAGATTCTGGTATAGACCCATCCTCATCGTTCGCGGCAAACTTTCTTATTACCATTCCTCATACTAAACTTAACAAGTCCAAGCATGCAACAGGATCTTTTTATCTGTATGAAATCCACATAACAATGCGTCAGAATTTGGAACACTGGTCGATATGGCGGCGATATAGTGATTTTAATAAACTTCATAAGTCATTGCTAAAAACCCACCCAAGTGTGTCTTCTATTGAATTTCCACCCAAAAAAAGATTTGGTAATATGAATTTAAAGTTTGTCGAGGAAAGACGACAGCAGCTACAGATTTATTTACTAAACTTGGTAGAAACATTGCCACAAGTTGAGGCTTGCAAATCGAAACTAGAACTTCAGAAAGTATTTCCGTTTTTAAGGGAGCGGTAACGTTTATTATATACTCGTTGACAACTTTAAGTATTTTAAATAGATGCTTTATTATATTTACTATCTAGATTAATTAAAAAGAAAATTATAAATTTCGATTACTGAATTAAATAGTTAAATTTTATTATTATTTATAAATAAATTGTATTTTCATAGTGTCCAAGGAAAAATATTCATAATAAACCAATTTTGTTTAAATTTTTATTTACTGATTTACAGCTTAAAACGTTAACACATATGTATTGTATATATGTACTATGTATATTATGCATGGAATATGTATGTTATATACTTAAAAAAATCTACTTATTGATTTAACAAGTTTATATTTTGAAACATTTTAAACTCTTTAACTTGTTAACATACATATGTATGTATGTACACATATATGGGGCACTCCACGCCAAAGCGGACAGTATGAAACTTTTTATTTCCCCAATTTTGTGATAATTCTTAGTACACCTCAAAAGAGCCTTCTTGGTAGTTTTTGAGAATATTTTGATTACTTCTTCAAAATATATTAAATTTTCAAAGTAATCAGTTTATTTAGTTTTTTGTCCATAACTTCCTCAATAATGAGGGATTCTAAAAATATCACGAAATTGTAGAAATGAAATTTGTGCGAACCGTAAGATTTGGTGTTGAAAGCCCCATACGTACATACACGTGTATATACATACATACATAGAGATGTATATATTGAAGCGAATTTATCTTCTTCCACTTTTATAATTAATCCGTTATTTCAAGCAAAACAGTTACATAGCAAGAAAATACTTTATTTATATAGAAGTATTTTTAACAATTCAATCGCAATTTAAATTTGACTGAAACGGTTTACTTTAATAAAAATTTAAGTTACAAAGACGATATATTTTATAAAAACTACTTAAAAAATGGTGTCCACTATTAAAAGTGTTGCAGAATTTGAGAAAAAAATTGAAGCTGCTGGTGAAAAGTTGGTGCTTATAGATTTTTATGCCACCTGGTGCGGTCCCTGCAAAGGAATGGATCCTCATTTATGCGCATTGGCTGAAAATTTTAAAGATCGAGCGATTATCCTAAAAGTTAATGTCGACAAGTTTTCCGATATTTCAGATTATTACAAAATAAGAAGTATGCCAACATTTGTTTTCATGAAAAACCGAAAACCTGTATACCGTTTTGCTGGAGCTGATCCAAAATTGCTTACACAGAAAATGACCTCATTAACTAAATAATTTCTGTTCATTCGCTGAAATTTCAGCAATATTTTAAAGACATCTGTGATGTTTAAAAAGTTTATTCTTCAGAGTTTGTTTCATTATATGTATGTATGTATATCTTTTATATCTGTTGTATTTTGATTTATTTATTCAAATGGATTTAAGTTTTATGAAATGTGATTGTTTTAATAATTAATTGTCCCCTTATTTATTATGTACTCGAAAAAGGCATTTTAATAATTAAGAACCCGATATTTGTGTTAAAGCAATTAAATAAATAAAACGATACAAAATTATTATCAGATTTTTCTTTAACAATATTAAAATTGATTACAGAGAAAACATTTTTCAGGACAATTTTCGGGACAGACAGCCGAATTTATTATAACATGTTTTATGTAAAATTTCTATATACATATATATATATATATATATATATATATATATATATATATATACATGCATATATGTACCTATCTATGTATGTATCTACATAGACAAGCTCTCGATAGCTTGTCACTCTACTTTTGTATTATTTTAATAATTGTGTTGGAAATTTAATTAAAGGGTGGAAGTGTGGGCTGCCATTTTTATCACTTGGATGATATGGGTATTAAACGAAAGATATTTTCGAGATTTTCCAATGTAAAAATATATGTATACACGCATATACATACATATGTATGTATAAATATTTTTTTTTATCATAAATCGAAAAAGTGGAAATCAGGCGGTCTACTCTGTAATTGGAAAATAAAGAAATTGCTTTCGAATTTGCATGTAATTATTGACATACAAATTCCGAAGTATTTTTATTTGTTTCGAATTACGGAGTAGACCCCCAAAAATTGATTTAGTTCTGTTAGAAATAAAAATGACATAATTAACAATTATTTTAGGTCAAAAATATAAAAATCAAAAATTAGTAACTAATTATAAATATTATCTTTTGAGTTTTATTATAAAAGTCATAACAGCGGGACTACTCTGTATTTCGAATGGAAAGAAAATGCGTTCGAATTTATATGTTATTAAAACTACAATTCGTCCCTGATTCCATACTGTCGGATGCCGAAACAAATGTAAAATGCTAGTGAACTGCATCAAAGTCTTGTCTATAATAACAATTATGTGGATATTTATTTCGACGGTGTTACTCGAATTTTCGATATTTTGCAGAAGGAAAAATCGAATAATAATTGCCACCACATACCATTTAAACAATTTAAACAAAAAAAAAAAAAAAATACAAAAATACATTCACATTAAATATAACAAAAATTAAAAATTTTAAAAACAACCGACTTTTTCAGAAAAGATGTTATATCTTCTAAACGGCTGGACCGATTTTTTTCAAACATAGCTAAGAACCCTCTTCTTTCAAACAGAAAAAACTAAATGAAAATCGGTCCAGCCGTTTGGCCTGTACGTGGACGTCGGGGATTAAAAACGAAAGCATTTACATACAGCTGTTGTCAAAATAATAGCACCACAAAAGGGTATAGAGTTCATCTGGGAATTCTAGCTTTTCAGATTTTTGTTTTTGCTTTTAACTTCTTAGTTCCATTACTTATATGACATTCTTTCACTGAGTAAATTCATTTTTGAAAAACCAATAAGCAAGTTTAAGAAAACAATATAAAATTTATGAGTCCTAAGGAAAGCTGTCAATATAATAGCACCAAATTCAAAAAGTTGTGCAAAAAAGCATAGTGAGCGAAAATTTTCTTTAGTTACTGATATAAAACGTTTGAATTTATTTTATTTATTTAATCGGTAAAATCGGTAGAGGCAAGTATTGTACAGGTAAAAACATAATCTGATTAAAAAAAAAGAAACTCATATCGGCGGGAATAACTTACTCCCAAACTAGTAATTTTATTGGCTGTTCAAACAAAATGATAAGAAACGCAATAACATACAAATTCAAAACCGAAACTCGTGAAAGAAAAACGGTTACAAAGAACAATTTTCAAGTGACCATAAAACTTTTGTATTTTAACTGTAATGTACATGGTTCTTTAGCGAGCATGTAATAATTATACGTTGCCTACCAAAAAAAAAAAGTTAAAAACACGATTTCGAAAGATTGAGATACGCCTTTTTTAACCCCCGACTAAAAAAGGGGTGTTATAAGTTTGTAGTGCGTGTCTGTGTATCTGTGTATCTGTCCGTGTTCACGTACAGGCCAAACGGCTGGGCCGATTTTCATTTAGTTTTTTCTGTTTGAAAGATGACTTGATCGAGAGGGTTCTTAGCTATGTTTGAACAAAATCGGTCCAGCCGTTTAGAAGATATAACATCTTTTCTGAAAAAAGTCGGGGTTTTTAAAATTTTTAATTTTTGTTATTTTATATTAAATAATTACCAATCAAGGAATAATTTCTCTATCAGGATCAAGTTATATAATTACCTTTCACTTGCTTAACTAAAACAATTATAAAATTTACAACTATGCATAAGTGTATACATTTTATTGAAAAATACTTTCTACTTTAAAGAAAAATAAGTTTTTACCAAATACATATGAAAAATAGTACCAAAATGGATTACCAAAAATTAAAAAACATGAAATAAATTTATTTACAAAGTTATAAAAATTAAATATATGCATGAAAAAATATCTAAAATTTTTGTTTGAAAATAGTTATCATAAAAGTATTGCTAAGATATAGTTACATATTGTAAAAATTGTTAGTATATTTTTAAATATAATTAGTTTTTGTTTTTCATAATTAATCTCAGAAATTTTCGAAAGTATTTGCATACCTGTTCAACGATAGCGAAAGAGTACGTTCGTTTCAAAATTTCTATTTAAAACAACAATAACATAAGAAACAAATTTGTTTCTGCTTTCAACACAAATTGGAGAACGAAATGATACGTTTCGATATCATTGAACATTGATTAAATAAATATGCATACATTTTATTTCAAAGATTTTTCAAGTTTTATTTAGAAAAATATATTTAGTATATGTTTAGGTATGTTGAAAGGTAGGCTGGCGTTTTGTTTTTTCTTCCAAATTTTGCATGAGTTAGTTTGAATTTAATGACTTTTCAACTGTACTTTGTTTTATAATCTAAATAATTTTATTTGCTACTTGTAATAATTTAAGTGTTATGGTAGATTTAATTTCAATTTAGATACATACATACAAAAATATATTTGTATCTAATTATAATAAAAATTTCTAATTTATATAATTGGAAATGTATCTTACTTTTTGTTTGTGTGCGTGTGCTTGCTTGTGTTATTATTTTTTTTAATTATAGGCAAGATTTTCTAAATACAAACGTTTTTTTTTCGTTTTGAAATTTGAATGGAAAAAATACTTTTTAAACGTATTTTCTTTATTTTTCAGACAACGTTTAGAAACGTTTTTTTTACAAAATCTAATTATATGATGATTAATAAATTAAAAAAAAAATGTATCATTAATGTCGGAATTAGTTTGTTTGTGTTAATTTAGAGCGCAAAATATATGTATCTGTTTAAATGGCGCTTAGGTTATTGCTCCGATCAAATCTTAAAAATATAATAACAAAAGTACATACTGGAAATTACACAATGTTTTTTTACTTATTCAAATATGTTTGCTTCTATTTCTTATTACATACTAAAATTAAAATGAAAATGCTTTAGTTTAACTTAAATAATAAAAATTGGTTTATAAATTTTCTCCTTTTAATTAAGTAAATGCTTTAAAACAAAAATAAGCGATTTTAAATATTTACAGTATTGGTTGTAATAATAGTATAATATAATGTAATGTAACGATAATGTTAACCACTTATCTCATTTCTCTAAAGAAATTTGCATTAAAGAAATTTTTGAAGGAATTAAGCTGTACTATAAATTATATTAGCATTCAATAATATTCTTAAAAATAAATTATAACTAGGACAAAATTTACAACACATTACTACAAAATATTGAAGATGAAAATATTTTAAGTTCCTACTATAAGTCTGCACAGATATACCTGTTTGCACCAGTTTTGCGTGTGTTGGTTCTGGTATGTACAGATACTATATGTTATTCAGAGTTTCTGTTACTTGTCATGTTTTAGACTCGATTTTTTTTTCTTGAATCAAGTCTGAGTTTATGAAAGAGAGAAAAAAGAAGAAAGAAAAGTGGTACTTATTTTCTTGAACCGATAAGTTATGACTAGTAACAAAAATCCTGAATAACAAATATACCTGTACATACTAGAACCAACACACTTAAAACTGGTGCAAAAAGTTACATCTGTGCAGACCTATAGTTCCTATTTCTAAATATCAGATGTTTTTGTTTTTGTTTTTTTTAATAAACAACATGAACAAATATGATAAACTCCAATCAAAAACTTCTTCCAAATTAATAACATTGTTTCGACAATTCCTACAAAATATCAAATCCAATTTTATATATTGACTGGAATTGTGTTATATAATGGTTTTTGAAAATAATAATTTTTTTAATTCCTACTTAGTAATAGTTGACATTATTACAATAACATTCAAAACTTAAATGAGAAACTTAACAATAAATACGAAAAAAAGAGCGTTTAAGAAGATTCTAAGCTGACGTGTGTTGAAGTCGTTGATATCATGGTTTCAGTAGAATCTCGTCGCTTTTTGAAGGGAGGTGCACTATTACTATTGGATACATATTTACTGCTGTCTTTAGCCTCAGTAGCAAATGATTTCGAAGAACCGTACGCTTCTTCAATAGACATATCATTCATATTGCGTTTTTTCTGTACGTGTGGTAGATGTTGCGGATTTACTTTAGCTTGTGAAAGGCAGGAATTTGACGAAACAGTATTAGTAAAACTATTTGCAGCGGAAGAGAACTGTTGCGCAGCTGCAGTTGAAGCAATTGCTTTAACCATTTCGTTTTCCACCGACGGTGTCATTAAGGGTGACAATGGCGCTTGGTTTGTATCGTCGTCCTCATTACAATGATTATCTGGGTATTCGTCCAAATTTTCATCATCTTCGTCGGTATCTGAAGTCCAAGATACTTGAGCACCCGGAAAAACATAAGCAGATGTGTTATCGTGAATATAATAAGTTCCTGAGTGCAGACGATCGGCAATGGTTTGATGTTTCAGTTGCCTTCTTAGGCTCTCGTTTTCGCCTTCGGAACAATTGCTATCGGCTGTTTTTGTATTATGCAAGTTATTAACTACTGGTTTATTAGAAATTGCCTGTGTTGTTGAGGCGGGCATATTTAGGCTTTTTTTTATATCGCTTGAGTCTACATAATTCGAAAAAGATGGAGTTAAAGCAGAATTAGAGGAATCGCCTAATATTCCACTATCTTTAGAAGAGTCGATGGACAAATGTCGACAACCATACGATCCACCAAAGTTAGCGGATTCCATAGGTTCTTCTAAACTGTCAGGCGAAAGAAATTCTACATCTTTTTTCGAGCATGTTGATGAAGATTCAAAACCAGATTCAGTATACATATTAGTTGCAGTCGCCGCTTGTAAAGTTAATTCTGAAGAGAGATTTGATGACTTCATAGACAATGTATCAGCATCCGAAGATATATCTTTAACTGTATGCTCGTCGACTAGCTCTTCTACGGGAGGAATTAATTCTTTCGATTCTTTGAGTATCTCTTTGCTGAAGCAAATATTTTTCCATTCCCCATCTAGACGATGACAAATTTGATTAATTATAACATCACTATCTCCCAACAACTCAACATCGAATTCAAGATGATGCAATTGTTCACGATTAATAAGTATTTGTGGCACGTGATTTGGTATCGAACTTGGTATTAAGGCAACGGGACGTACTTTTAATGAAGAACCCATAACAATTAACAGATCGCATTTATCTTTGTCGCTAGCCATAACGGTGTGAAACTCATCCGGTAAACCTAAATTGATTTATAAAAAAAACCCCCCATGAGCTTTGGTACAAATTTGACATTAATTATCTACAAATTCTTGTAAATGCTATTAATTTCATTTCATACATATACATATGTATACTGCTATATATAATATAAGTAATATTTTACATACCTTCACCAAAAAATACAATATCAGGTTTCATTATGCCATTTTCAACGAGCTGTCTTAGCTCGTTCTCAGAAACTGGCTCAGAAGCATCCAAACTCTGTTCAACATTTGGTTGACAACGCGGACATACTGGTATACGTTGAGCAAATATATCACTGCGTATACTATCAGCATCACATTTATACTTGCATTTAGTACAGGATGCCGTCGAAAAGGAGCCATGGCATTCAATAACATTTTTTATACCAGCCACCTGTTCCAAAGTGTCTATATTTTGCGTGTAGTTTCTCAAAAGCTTTTGCTTTTGTTCCAGCATTTTAATGAAACTGTGACAAGGGGATGGTTTAAACTGCCCGGGATAAATTTCGCGTGCAAATTTATAAAAAGGGCGCGGGTCGCGTGAGAAGTAGTTAATATCAAACATCGCTTGCGGATCAGGTAGGTCGGGAAAATCTTTGGCCAAACGAGAGTAAATTCCATCCGAAGATCTGAAATCTGGAATGCCGCAAGAGACCGAAACGCCAGCACCAGTGAGAACAATAATGTTTTCTGATTTGTGTAAAAGATCAATAACATCTTCAAAAGTATTGACATAGGATAATTTTTTTCTTCTAGGTGGCTCTGAAAGCATACTGGCTAATATGCGCCACAACGTCATATCTGTCAATTCCGGACTGATACGCTGTGCCGATGAGGGGAGGAATTTTGACAATATTTCTCGCGGATTTGCGCCAGTTTGAATTTGCTTTTGAACCCAATTGAGGGGTCGCTGATTAATTGGCTTCCATTCTCTTCCAGACATGTCGGAAAGACCACTGAGATCAGAGTAGTCGGAATCTGATGTCGAATCATCCGTTTCATCAGCTGGATTGTCTTCATCATCTTCGTGCTCAATTGATGTTTGACGAAAGTTTGTAGATTCCTGTGATAGTTGCGAGTTATCGTTGTCAGTCTGAAAACTATGACATTCCACTTCTTCTTCGTCATTGTCCTTATTACATATGGATTGTTCCGTATTATTGCTGTCAATATTTAAAGCATCAACTTCAGCTACACTCACGGGCGTATCCGCAATCAAAGTTTCCTCCAAATTTGCATCAGCAGCAGGCGGCAATGTTAATGTTTTGATTATTTCAGTATTTGTTTTGACCATTTCTTCGCAACAACTACTACTTGTTTTTGATGACGAAGTTGACATTGTTTTTGTGTTCAAAATATTGGCGCCAAAATTAAATTTTTTATTCACTGCTAACTCCTCTACAGCATTAAAGAAATCGTTGCTCTGTTGCAATTTTATAGGGAGCACATCATCCAATTGTTGTAATCTGTCTGAACTTTTTGTAGCCTGGTCATAATTATCCATAATTTTCCAGGTAACAAAATTCCCCAAAATAAAAATACAAAAAAAATCAGTATTTTTTGCAGCTTCTAATGTTCTCTTTCTCTCTTTATTATTTTCGTATTTTATTACTTTCTACACAAATTCGTCTGGTACACACACAAAAAATTTTTTTCTCCACTCAACTGCTGAAAAAATTCCACTATCTTTGACGGCAGAAATATAATTTTGTCTATTAATTTCTATTTATTTATAATAAATAAATTAGAAATTAATATTTTAAACAGTATTTTCTTTTGCACTTTTACGTATTTTTGTGTATAAAATTTCCAGAATATTGAACAAATTCGTGTCTATTCACAAGCAATTGTGTGACGTTAATGAAAAAAAGATGGCCGTCGTAGATGGCTGCCAGAAGATTTTGCTGAAAAATCTGCACATTTTTGAAATATCATCTACATTTTCGGCATATAAATTTCGAAAATCGTCAAGAAAATCGGCATGAGTTTTCCATTAGTTTTTATTAATTAGACAAAAATAACAATCAAATATAAATAATAATAATATTTTATAAAATAATAATAGATAATTATTACATTTATTATTATATTTTTTAATTTAACGTGTGTCAAAATGAATACAAATTAAAAAAAAATTCGACTTACACGACAATTTTCAAAAGCTTATAGAAAACATCCAAATACATTATAAAACAACTTATATTGATTTCATTTAAGCAGCGCATTATCTTTTAATAGTTGCAAATATGTAGTTGCATTTATTTTAACATGAAATTATAAAATTTTTTTTAGCAAAAACTAAAATGTTAATCGAAATGAAAAGAATTTAAGCAGCCGAGAAGAAAAAAAATACTATGAATGTATGGATGAATGTTTGACAGTCATACTTTCATCGTAAAACGCATTGACTTAGGGGCCACACGTTCAATTTTTGACTTTCAATTTGCAATAAACTCACACTTTTTTCACTAAAACCTGATTTACATTAAGCATTTTTTTCATGAAATTAGTTGCATGAAAATTTTTTGTTTGTCAATAGGAGGCCTGTAGGTGCAACTTAAATCAAAAAAGTTGTCAAAAATACATCAGAGATTTATTCTACGCCATTTTTTATATAACATTATTTTTTATAACGCTGCAATTAGCAAATAGAAAAAGTTTCGTGCAACAAAATTCATGAAATTTCATGAAAAAATGCTTAATGTAAATCAGGTATAACACAATCAAACTTTTTAAATTGAAAACTAAATTGATTTCAAATTCACCTATCCATTTAAATGGCAATTTAGTTTTCAATTTGAACGGCTGGTCATAGCACACATTGATTGAAACTACAAATTTGAGTTGTTTCTTCATCGGTGGCATTTAAAAAATGAAATTGATTATCAATTTGTGTCACAGCTATCAATTTCAACACACAATATGTGTAATGAAATTGAAAGCCATTTATTGAACGTGTGGCTGCAGAGTTGAATCAAACATCCAATTTCCACAGTCCTTGCTTTTTAAACACTTTGCTGTAGTCTTTTGATTTAACTTTCCATAGGGACTGTAAAGATATATAAATTTCAATAAACTCCTAATCGTCGGAGGTCCTTTCTTCGTTGACGATGACTTCCCTTTAGAAAATAGATATCATCTATTTTTTCACACATTGTTGCGTAATCACAAAAATGTTGTTTGAAAACCAAGTTGACGGATTTTTAGTTGGTTTGATCAAAATCGGCATGTTTTTTACTCAAACCCGGCAAATGGGCCTTTTATTGTTTATTAATGAAAAATCGCCAAAATTTCGAAAATTCGGTACTTTTGGCAGCCCTGTTTGTGTGACATCAATGAAAAGAAAAAGATGGCCGTCGTAAGCCCAACGCAGTTGATTAATTTCGTAGTTAGTACATAAATGACTAATCCATCTCAAGTTACACGATTTTCTATTACACAACCAAAGCGAATATTGAATCTTGGAATTATAGAAATAATTTACATTTGTATGGAGTTTTATTATAAAATGATATGAAAAATCTTGTTTCTTTATTCAGGATTGTTTTTCGAAATGCAGCTTTGTTAAAATTTGGTGTTCGCAGCACAAAATATTGTTAGTCTATGGTTCGCAGATCGAATACCCCATATTACGTTACGTGATCAAAGCTGTAAAATGCGTCGATTTCTCGTCAACCATGACGATTTCAAAACTTGCTTAAAGTTTTAATTGTGGTTCTAATATTCGATTTGGTGAAATGGACTATTTCGTTGGCTACTTTTGATCAGCCATGAACTTGTTTTAATTAAAGCTAAGATCAATACAAAAAGTTAAAATATTTTAGTTTATTTTTCCAAATGAGAGAGCAATGTCTTTGGGATGAAGTGTATAATATTTCAGATGTATCGTTTTATATAAATCCTTCTCATTCCTTCCCATTCCATTGAAGAACAAACAATTATCATATGAAATATGGCTACCACCTTGTTATATACGTCTTGCAATTTTTTAATTTGAAATTTATTTGCTGGTGGTTCAGCGTTGTCTATATATTTCATTGTTGCTGTAACAAATCATCAGTAGACTTCAACCACACATTTTGAATAGTCACAAACCTCTTATATTATGCACAGACTTTCAAGAACTATTTGAGAATTCACAAATAATAATATATTTGAAAATCACAAAAGAAAAATAAGCGTAGTAGGCTTTGAAACTAATACAATGAAAACAATGAAATATATAGACAACGCTGAACCACCAGCAAATAAATTTCAAATTAAAATAAACTTCTGACAATATGTCGAATAATAAATTTCTTCTTGCAATTTTTTGTAAATATAAAAATTAAAATCGCTGGAATTGGCAGAGTAAGCGCCAGAATGTCACCACTTATAGTTGTCATTGTGTTCTTTTCTTTGTAAAGAAAGACAGAAGGAATTTTAAGCCAATTGTGAAACTAAATTGTCTATTGTACAAATTTAGGATATAATTATTATTTGATAATTAATTCAATAGAAGTGTAAAAAGTTGTATACATTTTGTGTTTGTTGGTAGCTATGGAAAATTTAGATTTGTATGCAATACTCGGAGTAACAAAGAACTCGACAGATGCAGAAATAAAAAAGGTGAAGACTTGTTTTTTTTAGAAGGAATGTGTGAGCTTGAAAATGCAAGTAATTATACAAATAATTGTAAAAGATAACAAATATATACGATATTCGAATGATGTTTCATATGTGAATCAATTGATAAATCAAAGATCTAATATCTGACAATAATTCATGTGGAAAAATTTGCTTTTTTATATATTTTATAAGTTCTCAAGTGAGAGTATAATACATACATATATACAAATCACTGTTGCCATTCTGAGTATTTTTGGTTTTACTGGCCTCCTGGAACGTGGTGGATAATTGTTAAATAAAGTAACGTATTAGCAAGTTTAAACTATTTTTAATATATTTTTGATGAATGAATGCACTAACAAAAAAACTGGTTCTCCTATGTGATTTTTAGCATCGACATTCCATTCATTCAGTTTTGTTGAATATCGCCCTAGAAGAGAAAACTTTCACGCCCTCATTTGATATTAATGCAGAAAGAAGGCCTTATTAGAATCCATCAGTACCTGGATTCTGTAACTTTTTGCTAAACGAAAATCGTAATATTTATCGATATGTTTGTTCGATTGCGGTAACGAAAATATGTTTCCGTAGTTTATTTTTTACGATAATGTTCTATATAGTTCTATGTTCTAATAGTTCTATATCATGTAACATAAGGGGAAAATCCCAAGAAGAATAAAAATAAAATATTTTGCTGAATAGCAAAGGTGATACATTTTCGTTATATTTTTGTAGCGATACGATTATCGAAATAAAAGTTACTCAATTCAAGTACAGGGCATACAATTAGTTTTCCGAATTTTTTTTATCCAGTTGCTGGTTATTTTTATGTGATAAGTTTGGCAGATTTCAAAAGTTCAATGCGAATCTTCAGTAGCCTATTTTCACTTATCGGCCATGTTCTCAAAACCATTTCGTTTTGAAGGTGTAGCACATGTTTTAACATGTGAAAACGGCTCGGAAGCCAGAAAATCGGCGAGTATTTATATAACTACACTAATTGATAAAAGCAGAATCTTTACAAAACTCAAATAAACTCATGTAAAGCTTAACTTAAGAGCGAAGAACCTAGTTTATATCTTTTTGTTAAAAAAAAAGTTTTTTTCTAGAATTATCGTAAGCTGGCTAAAGAGTTCCACCCTGATAAAAATCCAGAAGCTGGTGATAAATTTAAGGAGATTTCATTTGCTTATGAAGTTCTTTCCGATCCGGAAAAACGTAAAATATATGATCGGTATGGCATAAAAGGACTTCAAGAAGGGGCAGATGGCTTTAGCGATGCTGGAGAATTCTTTTCTCATTGGTTTCCATTTAACATGGGCCGAGAAAACCGAGGAAAATCATCTCAAATTGTTATTAAATTAGAAGTCACTCTGGAGGAAATTTACAATGGAAATGTATCGAAAACTGTAGAATATAAAAGAACTTCATTTTGTCAGCATTGTAATGGTGAGGGCGGCCCAAAGGAAGGTCAAGAAAAATGCACCGCCTGTAATGGTATGGGCCGCACTACCGGTTATGTATTTATGGGCCTAACACCAGTAGAAACGGTAGTGTTATACATATTTCCAATTAAAATTGTAAATCAATTAGATAATGAGCTTATTTTTAGATTTGCCTATCATGTGAAGGTAATGGTAATATTATTCCTGAAAATCTGCGATGTATTTCATGTCAGGGTAAAGGTCTAGTTGAAGAGAATGTAAAACGTGATATTGTTGTCGAGAAGGGAGCGCCAAATATGTTAAAAATTCCCTTTGCTTCAGAAGGAAATCAAGGACTCCATGGAAATCGTGGTGATTTGGTTGTGGTTCTTGTACAAGCTGAACACCCATTGTTTCAACGTCGTAACAACGATCTCATATTGCGGAACGTAAACATTAATCTGACTCAGGCACTATGTGGCGTAGTACATTGTTTTAAACATTTAGATGGCAGAAATATTTGCATTTCCACTACTCCTGGTCAGGTAGTACGTCACGGTGAACTAAAAGTTATAAAGGGCGAAGGTATGCCCCTGCGAAATAATCCTTTCGAGCATGGCGATCTTCTAGTGCCCTTTGTTGTCGACTTTCCAGAGAACGGTTTCGCTAGTCCAGAACAATTGCAGCTGCTTGAAACATTATTGCCACCTAGAGAACCATTTACTATGCCACCAGATGCTGAAGAGGTGGTGTTGAGTGAATTTCAACCACGTGATGAAAATGATCGTCGCGGTGCACATGGTGGTATTGAAGACGATGAAGAATATGATGGTAATCCAGTGGTTCAGTGTCAAACCGGTTAAAATTACATCACTACATTAAAAAGAAATTATTTACTTTTCTGTTTTTGTTTTTATAAAGACGAAAAGAAATAAAAAAAAATCATTAAAACGCTTCTAGAGCTTTAAGCTTTACAGACAGAATTCTTTATGACTGCTTTATTCGTATTTAATTTATCCTATTTCATTTTATTGGTGAAAAATACAATTTGCGATATCTAAAAACAACAATGTAGTCTTAAACATTGTATGTATGTATGTATGTATACCTACGTACACACATACATACATACATACAACTACTTAAATAGATATACATATACACCTAATACATAAATTACTTCTTTATTCATTCGTAAAAATTTTTCGTTATGCATACACATAATAATAAATCTTAAAATCATGTTAATTTATTTTTTTTAGTTTTTAGTTTAGATACTTGAAATTCTCAACTTATACTAAGATAACTAAAACATAAACATTTATTTAAAATATAAATTTATAAAATAATATAGAAATAAAATAACTAAAAATTTATATTATTAAATAATAAAAATAACAAATAAATAGTAACACATACATATTCTTTTTAAATGTATCCATTCTTAATGAGAGAAAATCAATTAATGTATTCAGGTACGCCTACTGAAAACTACTTTCAATTGATATACATACATATCGCACATTTACTTCAATAGTGGCATAACTCAAAAAATGAGTTTTTTGAGTTAATAATGCAAAAAGATGCGGCATTTCCTATTTTATCTTGTGTAAAAATTTCATATAAATAGCTTGTACCATCACCTCCTGAGAGAAGAATTTTTTTTCAATTCCCCATTGAGTTGTATGCAAATTAAAAACTTAAAACGCGCTTTCTGCAAAACTGGTTTTTTTGAGTTATGCCACTATTGAAGTATATGTGCGATATGATTGTAGTACCATCATGCGTTTAACCAAATTTATAAAATATTGAGTTTAATTCCACAAGATGTAAAAATTTATTAAGAGGATTTTTTTGCTTTAAACTCTAAAATTTTTTCATAATCGACCAAAGGAAAGATTTCCACACACATACTTACCTACATACATACATACATATGTACATATCATTATTATTTTATTGAAAGGGAGATTTTTGCATTTTTCGTTACATTAGATGATCCATCCAAATATACAAAAAACTCGATTTAAAAAATAACGAGTTAGGGTCTTTCTATTAGGGATGATAAAGTTGGTACAATTGTACTTTTTTTGGTACAATTCAAACCTTTTTGAAAAATTTGCGAGACTATACCTTGTTTTTTTTTTACACGAAAAATAAAACGGGATCATTCAAAGTATATCCAATTTGAGAGAGAAGTGGCGAATCTGATATGTTGTTGAGAGCGACTACCTTGTTAGATATGTATTACACTTGTTTGGTTTATTATAAAGAACTACATCTAACTTCACCGGTGCTTCGTTTTCAATATTTTATCTATTGTATTATTATAAAATTTATAAGAAATAAAAAACTTGTTATATTAATATTATATCAATCGCTTAAGTGATGAAATTAAATGAAATTAAATAAATATGCTACATACATGTGTAAACGATTAAAATTTACTTTGAAATGAAAAACTTTATATATCTCGAAACAAAATTAAAAGTTGTATAGTTACGGATTTTAAGAGAAATTATAAACAGTTCTAAATAGTCTTTTGCGAAACTAAATAAAGTTAGTTATCATGACGAAATTTTAACCTGGCTAACAAAATTTACTCCCGAAAATGTTAGTAGTATCGTACCTTTCTTATTAAAAAACATTCCCAAAGAAAATGGAAATTATGATAGTTTAAATAACGAGTTTCGAGCTTTGAAAAATTAACTGGATTAGTTCTTGTTTTGTAGCTTTCAAAAGTTATCAGGAGAATATTGTCAATTTCACACTCATCAGCGAATGTGGAAAGAGTATTTTCATAATAAAAATGATGACTCGAAAGTCTAATACAAACAAAAGACTTATTGAAAGGCCCTAACTCGCATTTTTCACAATATTAAAAAAAAATTACAGAAAGAATATTACAGTTTAAATTGTGTTTTTACATGCCCCTGTAAAATAACAATTATTTTAGTTAGGGCATTTCTACTTGAGAACAACCTTTTCCGCTAAGTCGAAAGAAAACCCCTGCGAAAGAAGACTAGTATCTCGAATTCTAATAAATTTTCATTTTTAGGTTAATGATGCAGATTAATCTTTATATCGTTCTTTTTTAAAAACAAATACAAAATTGTTATTTTTCATTAAGTAGTGTGTAAATTGAAAACTTTAAATTAGTTTTTTGAGTTATGACGTTATATGAGTATATGAGCGACATGTTCTAAAAATATAATAAAAAAAAGTTAAAACACAAAAAACGAGATTAGTACTATTGGGGTCGAAAAAGTTCAATTTTAAAAGGTAATTGGTACGAAATTGGTTTTCTCATTTATCATCTCTGCTTTCTATATTAAGGTAACGATATGTACATGTGTATGTGTCTTCTATTCAGTCCAAAACTATTAATAATAATTATGAAAATTACTTAAGACATTTTGATGCCAAATCTAATAATCATTTTGAAATATCTGCTTGCCAATTGTTTCCATCTGATTAAAATTACTTCTGTTTTATAACGTTTTAATTTTAAGCAAAATAAGATTTTAAGATTTTTTTTTGCTTTTCTTTGTTGATATACATACATATGTACAGTGTTGGTCATAATGTATGTATGTAATCCATATTGTGTATAACCAGTGTTACCGTTGATCCGACTAAAGTCGCAATTTGACCCTTTTTTTAGAGGTGTGCGACTTTTGTGAGACTTTTTTTTATCACCGACTTTTGCAACTTTTTTAATTTTGTTGGAACTTTTTACCCTTTTTTATAAAGCTTCTCACAGAAAATATTTACCCCCGTATCCATAAAAAATAAAATGAATTTGAAATTCATTTTAGGAAAATTTTGTATGGAAAATTTGAAATAAAATACATTTCAAATTCGTTTCAAATTTTATGAATATGGGGGTTAAATTGCAGTAAATTAAAAATTTCCTTATTATTTTTATCAAAAAAAAAAAAAAAAATCTTCAAAATTTAAAAGCAATTTACAGATTATTGTTATTTATTATTGCAACTTTGTCACGTGTACAATGTATTTAAGAAATTTTTCGCAAATTTTCAGTAGAAGTTTCAATGAATAGTTTTAGGAAAAAAAAAATTTAAATAAATAAAAATTGTTTCAACTTACTTTTTTTTGTGTTATGCTTTTTATTAATAAAAAGACGGTAAAAAAGATGTGCAACTTTTATTTTCTCAAACGACTTTTTTGAGCGACTTTATTTTTATAAAACGACCTTTTGTGCGACTTTTCAAAAATTCCTAACGGTAACCCTGTGTATAACTAAAACTATGAAAACGAATAATGAAAAGATTAAGAAAACAGTTGTATTAAATGGTCTAAAATGTAATGACTTCAGTATGTATTATAGGCCTGCAGATATACCTGTTTGCAACAGTTTTGCGTGTGTTGGTTCTGGTATATACAGATACATATGTTATTTAGCGTTTCTGTTACTAGTCATAACTTATCGGTACAAGCAAATCAGTATCCCTCTTCTTCTTTCCTCTCTGTCCCATAAACTCAGTCTTGATTCAAGAAAAACAATCCTGTTTAAAATATGACATGACATGTGTTTTCAGTTTAGTAAAATTTATATAGGCAAAAGAGAAAATTACTGAGATTAGATTACTCATGAACACTGCTCGAGTACACTGCTATGTACATAGGGTGCCCCTGTGGCTGGCCTCTCAGTCTAGAGGTAGTGGGTTCAATTCCCGCCATATACTCTGGTGTTTTCCGCAGAAAAGGTAATCGCTTCGCTGGTTGTGTTGTGGTTGGTAAAAACATATGTAGAATGCATATAGTAAACATATGTAAATGCTTTATGTTGGCCACCACTGTTCATATTCTAGCTATACCAGTATTAATCGTATTCACTGTATTGCAATTGCTTCTAGTTGATCTTGAGCTAATTCGCTATAGGCAAAAACATTTATATACATACATACTTATAAACTAACCTTAATATTTGCAACAGCATGGTCATATGGATTTCATTTAAAAGTAAAATTAAGCAGCCTAAAAGAGTAGAACAACAACATATGGTGAAGTTTTTGATTTTTTTTTTATTAATTTTACAAGCCACGAATCATTTAAATTTGTAATCGCTGGCAATGATTGTAAATGATTTTGATTTATATTAATATTGCATGGAAATATAATGTTAACGGAAAATTGCTTCAAGCCTATTAAATATGTACATATATCAAATTCAATTCAATTCAAATTAAAATCTTTAATCTAAAAAATTTTCAAGTACAGAACGATAATTCACTAGGAGTACGTAATTCTAAAGGGTTTACATTAATTTATTCAACTAAATGGATTTCGATTTCAAATTATCCAGCTCTGCTTCAATATATTAACATTGTTCATGCATTTCTTTTAAACAAAATTATCATCCCGAAAATCGCACAAACTAGAATTTCCAAGTTTCCCATAAAAAAATCGTAATCATAAAATGTTGTCATGCCGAGTATCCAGCTCTTCTTCTTCTACTACTTCTGTCCTTCTTTCTTTACGTCCAGTTGTCATTTAGTGCGCGTATTTAGCTGAACGTAAAAACATCTTATTAGAATAGTGCCGTGTTTGTTATAACTTTGCAAGCCATATTTAATGTATAAATATATTAATAATTGTTGTGTAATTGAATCCGAAAAATATTTGTTGTAATTATCAAAAAGTGGCAAATTCTAAATGTAATAAAATTTAGCGACAATTGCGTGGTGGTCCATTGTGGTAAATGTGAATAAAACACAGATTACATATGTAGTATGTAAGTATGTATGTATGTATGTATGGAGATAGGTAAGTGCCCAGTTGTCCAAATCGTCCTAGACGACATTGTCTTCGACGATTCATGTACGACATGTCGTCTGTAGATTAAGTTTTCTAATCGACAATTTAAAAGAAATCGGCGTCATGACTATCTGAACGACAATGTCACACGTTTTCTCTTCAATAAAACTTTGTTGGGGACCATCTGAGCGACAGTGTCATACGTTTTGTCTTCAATAAAGCCTTGTCGAGGACAATCTGAGCGACAATGTCCCTCGTTGTGTCTTCAATAAAGCATTGTTGACGACAATATGAGCGACAATGTCCCTCGTTATGTCTTCAATAAAGCCTTGTTGATGACAATCTGAGCGACAGTGTCACACGTTTTGTCTTCAATAAAGCATTGTTGAGGACAATCTGAGCGACAATGTCGCTCATCTGGTCTTGTGTGACCTCGCCGCCATTTGTATGAAAATTTCGTCAACGATTTGTATGGAGTTGTCTTTAATATGTCTTCTACGACTTACCATTGTCTTGTACCCGTCGTCAAAGATGTCTTAAAGACGTGGCCAACTGGGTGGTTTTTGACATGTATGTACATACATATGCATACATGCATATATGCATGTATGTATAAATGACTTTCCCTGCAAATAATGCGACTAGTCCATACATGCATGTAAAGATAGTCCAAAGAGGAGTAAGAGTACCACAAAACTACTCCAAATATACGAAAAAGAGGTGGTCGATTTAACATTGTGATGTCCCAGGGTTGGACCACATGGTCCAACTTTGCATTACATCGGACTAACCCCAAAACTACTCCATATGGATTAGTTATAGACTACTCGCATACAATTTGTGAGTGCCTAAAGCGGCCCATACACTACAACAGCATGCACGCACAATTTAGCGATTGAGCATTCATGCTCGAACCACACAACATACCAGCAAGCTGGTACAATATTCATTTCTTACAAAATTTCCGGAAGGGTGGTTATGAAGAATAGTGGCACATATTTTGTTGCAATTATTATTGGTATGTTGTTAAAATTAGCAGCTATGTATAACTAAAGTTCTAAAATTCTGTTTACCATTGAAACAAATTATATTACTTAAATGCATGTTTGCTCTATGACAACTTTGCTCAACTGAGCTAATTTCACCATATACCACACCAGCGAGCTGGTACCATCAGCAAAATATCAAACTCTACTTGACATCGCTACAGCAAACCGTACAATCGCACAAAATGCCCATACACGACCAAACCCCTGGCACAAACACTTGATTGTGCAATGCGCATGCATGCTGTTGTAGTATATGGGCCCCTTAAGAAGAACGATCATATTCGTTTAAACACGAACACTTATCGTACAGCATTGAATCAGCGTTGTCAACTCGGTGCTTCTCGCACCGTTTTTAGTGCTTTTTGGAATTTTCGATGCGAAAAATTTTGAAGTTAGTGTTCGGTGCTTTTTTAAACTAATTTTTGGTGCTTTTTATTTCTTGGCGGTAGCACTAAACCCAAAATTCAAAAAGAATTTTCCTTATATAATATATATGTATATATATAGGGTGTTTTTTATTGAGGTATAGAACTTTAAGTTGGCATCACTTTTTTAACTGGCGGCCATTTTGTAAGCTGTCAAGTGATTAATATTTAGTTTGGTTTGCCATTTCATCATGAACAGGTTGACAAAAGAACAACGCTTGCAAATCGTGCAAATTTATTTCGAAAATAATGGTTCAGTTCGCGAGATTTACCGCAAGCTCCGTCCGTTTATTGAAGGAAACATTCGATGAGCGCATAATTTCGCGGAATGGACCTGTCAATTGGCCACCAAGATCGTGTGATTTGACACCATTGGATTATTTTCTTTGGGGATATGTGAAGTCGCTCGTCTACGCCAACAAACCAGAAACGTTAGGGGACTTGGAAGCCAACATTCGTGGCGTTATTGCCAACATACGGCCCCATATGCTCGAAAAAGTGGTTGAAAATTGGACCTGTAGAATTGGCTTTATTCGAGCCAGCCGCGGCGGCCACATGCCCGAAATCATATTTAAACAATAATGGCATAAAATTATCCTGCCAATAAAGCCAAATTGATGGACATTTAAACGATTTTCTTGTGTTTTATTTCAATTCGAAGTTCTATACCTCTAAAAAAACACCCTTTATATATATATATATATATTTTTTTTTTTTTGAAGAAGTCTAACATTTAAAAAACATAAGCACTGAAATTAAATGGAACATTTCAAAATATTCTAATGAGATTGTACAAAACTTGGTTGATGAAATACGTGCATTTTATTCTCAAACTTTCACATTTTAAGCATAATTAATGGAAACAGTGTTTTGCCACACGACAAAGAAGAAATAATGCAAGTATAGTCTAATAGCGAAATATTTTCTAGTATATACTGTAAATAGAGAATAATTCACTTAATGCAATGGAGAAACTTTGAGTTCGCTGTCGAGTTTTAGATATTAACTCGTTTGGGGCATTATCGAAATTGCATTCCCATCAAACTTCAATGTTTAAGAGCAGAAGTTGATCACGTTTTTACCTTTATTACTTTATTTAAGTCTCAAATACGTACAAAATTGTCTTTACACTTGGCTTTATATAAAAGCGGACTGAAACGAGAAAATTGTGTTGCTAATAGAGCTGCCGTTTTAGGTTACGTATTTATAACCTACTTCGTTCCTTTTTTCTAAAATAATAGTACATATAATTTAAGTTTATAGTTATAACTTGGTTAACTTGCAAATTACTTTTTTTTAATTTTGTAACTTTGTTATTAATATTGCGTTTGCTGTGAAAGAATGTTTCCACAGCCTTGTTTAAAAAAAAATCAAATTTTGAAAGTCTTAATTTAAAAAAAAAAATTAACTACTACTCCCATCGAGTTCAAAATCTAATCAGCAAGTCAAAAAGACTTGCCAATTGCTGCTAATTTGACTAATTTCAGGTGATTTGTTTCTTCGTTGACGAAAAAAATTAAATTTTTTATAATAACTTAAAAAGGTTGACTTTAGAATTCACTGATTCTCATAGAATCAAAATGTGTATCGGATGTTTCAAATTTGAAGTTTTAGGGATAAAATGCAAGGTCAACCGATTTCTATAATTTTTATATACAAAATTCTTTTTATAAAACAAAAAAAATTTAATTTAGTGCTTTTTTACTTAAATTGCGCGTTTTTTTCCTGGTTTCAGTGCTTTTTGAAATTTAAAAGTTGACAACGCTGCATTGAATGCTTGTATGAAAACGACATGATCCATGACTGCATTACATGGGACCATGATGTAACTAGTCTGTTTCATCTAGATTGGAACACGTACTCCAATATTATTTGCAGGGTTATTGTAAAATCTGTGAGGAGTACCCACCATAAGAAATTCATCTCAATCAATTAAAATTTTTAAACGAAAATAAGTATGCAAAAAAATTTTATGTACATCAATGCTGGCCACTAAGAGAAAATCTAGCGCCAGAGTGGCGAACATCAATCGGCTTTTTATACAAATGAATACACATACGCTTATACATTACTCTCGTGTAGTCTTGTGTAGTTCATGAACGAACTAGTTCAAATGAACGATTCAGTACTTTGAACTAAGTGAACTAGTTTAATTGTTTTACGCTCACTAGTTCAATTTTTGAACTAGTTAATTTTTTGAACTAGTTCATTTTTTGAACTAAGAACTAATACACAAAATGAACAGAGGCTATCTATCAACTAAATGTTTTCAAAACGTTTTGCTTTACTTCTTTCTGTTTGTGTGCTTTGCTTCTTTACTCATCCATATGTATGCATGTATGTATGTACATATATTTAGTTCTTGTTCATCGCAAAAATATTTTGGATTTATGAGATTTTTAAAAAAGATTTTCACATTAAATTTGATTTATAAACCCTTTATAAATCAAATTTATTTATTAATTAATTTTAGTTTTCGTAAAGTTTTTTAATCACAGATCTGTGTTTTTAATATTGTCTAAATCCACAATATATCTACATACATACATACATATGCCTGTAGATGTAAAATTATTGAATTAAAAAGACCTAACTAGTTCATTGAACTAAAAAGAGCGATTGAACTAAATGAACGAACTAGTTCATTTATAAATAATGAACTAAAATGACCGGTCACTGAAATGAACTAAATGGCACAAGTCTACTCTCGTGTTTCTCTTTGTGGGCAGCTATGATCTACATACATATGTATGTATGTATGTATGTACATATGTATCTATACTGATTGCCTGTTTTGTTTTGCTGCAAGATCTTAATTAGGTTAGTGCAAGGCATTAGTGCATGTTTGTTTTGTTCTGATCAAGGCACACCAATCAGATACGCGCGATTCTACAACAAATATTCCAACAACCACATGTACTTTGTTGGTATGCATTAAGCTATGTACAGACGGTTGTCAGATCTTACAATATTGCCAGTAAAATGTGCTAAAAATTTCTTAAGCTATGTACAGACGGTTGTCAGATCTTACAATATTGCCATTAAAATGTGCTAAAAATTTCTTACAACCGTGTGAACTGGCAATTTTTGTCAGACGACGTTGCCAGAAAAAGCATTGTCAGTCCATTACAAGACTAGCAACTGACAACATATTGTCAGACATCTTACAATCGTGTGAACACATTGTAAAATTATTGCCAGATATTTGTCAGACATTTTAATATTGTCAGATGTGCGAAGTTCATGCATCTGACAATGGCGTCATTGTAAGATAATTCTTTCTATGGGCAACACTGCACACGCTTGATTTTAAAGAAAACGTTTATAATAAACGATATGCAGACAAAATCATTGCAATTGCTTCTTTATGGTCCATAATTATTTATACTTTCACGTTTTACATTTAACACAAACACAAACGATAAATATTTAACAATGGCCAACAAATGGTTTAAGTCTGGCAACGCATAACAACAGATCGAACAATTTGTGCCTATGACAACCGTGTGAACTGACAATTTTTCTACTGACGATTTTGTCAGATGAATTTATTGTCATACAACCGTCTAGCAATAAATTGTAAGATTTTCTGACATCCGTGTGAACTGACAAGAAATATTGTGCTGGCAATTTTCGATTGCCAGTACATTGTCAGCACATTGCCAGATCTGACAATATTGTAAGATCTGACAATCGTATGTACATAGCTTTACCTTCCTACTTTTCAAAACAGGGTAGCATCGTGACATTGCATGTTTCTTACAGGAAATGTCAAACACCGTACAAAACTGAATATTCGAAAGGTGTTTATTGATACCCAAACAAAAGCATGCTTTTAGGCTTATACCTACACAATCCAAATTTGACATTTAGATTGGTATAATGACATTAGTCACCTGGTGTAGTGCTGCCACCTAATAAATGCACCTTGGTTCTAATGTATTCACATGGTTTTTAAATGAAGTTGCCATATTGTCATTTTCTCCTAATTTGGGATTAAGTTTCGCGTTTAAATTATTTTCAATTTGCAGTACACTCTTCACATATTTCCAAATTCTCCAGCTGTGCTTCAAGATCAGGGCAGGATTAGGCACATTACACAGATAGGATTAGTTGATAGGCGAAACAAATAAAACGATTTGAATTCAGAACTAGGTAGGTATTACATAGTTCATTTATATACATACATAATTCAATCTGCAAATTGTTGATTCACAAACAGATTGGCGGTATTCGATACTTGATGCAAGTGGACTTGCGTAAGTTTAAATGCAAAATATCGTGCTTTTCTTTAAAATCCAACAACAAAATACACACACAATCCAAAGAAAAGCTACGATATTTTGTATTCACTTACGTATTGCCACTTGCATCAAACATCGAATGCCCCCAATAATTATATACATATGTATATACATGTTTATTAACATTTCATATGGAGGTAATAAGTAAATATTGAAGTGAATTCTTTGTATTAAGATTGTACATGAATTTTTTTTTAAACAAAATTATCATCCCGAAAATCGCACAAACTAGAATTTCCAAGTTTCCCATAAAAAAATCGTAATCATAAAATGTTGTCATGCCGAGTATCCAGCTCTTCTTCTTTTACTACTTCTGTCCTTCTTTCTTTACGTCCAGTTGTCATTTAGTGCGCGTATTTAGCTGAACGTAAAAACATCTTATTAGAATAGTGCCGTGTTTGTTATAACTTTGCAAGCCATATTTAGTGGATAAATATATTAATAACTGTTGTGTAATTGAATCCGAAAAACATTTGTTGTAATTATCAAAAAGTGGCAAATTCTAAATGTAATAAAATTTAGCGACATTTTCGTGGTGGTCCATTGTGGTAAATGTGAATAAAATGTATGTAAGTGGTTTTGGACATGCACATACATATGTATGCATGTATGTATAAATGACTTTATTGTAAAATCTGTGAGGAATAACCATCATAAGAAATTCATCTCAATCAATTAAAATTTTTAAACGAAAATAAGTATGCAAAAAAATTTTATATACATACATATGTATGTATGTATGTATGTACATATGTATCTATACTGATTGCCTGTTTTGTTTTGCTGCAAGATCTCAATCAGATTAGTGCATCTTTGTTTTGTTTAGATGTATGCACATGGTTTTTAAATGTAGTTGCCATATTGTCATTCTCTCCTAATTTGGGGATAAAGTTTCGCGTTTAAATTATTTTCAATTTGCAATACACTCACTCTTCACATATTTCCAAGTTCTCCAGCTGTGCTTCAAGATCAAGGCAGGATTAGGCACATTCGACAGATAGGATTCGTTGATAGGCGAAACAACTAAAGCGAATTAAATTTCGAACTAGGTAGGTATTACATAGTTCATTTACATAAATACCTATACATACATAATTCAATCTGTTACTTGATGCAAGTGGTCTTTCGTAAGTTTAAATGCAAAATATCGTAGCTTTTCTTTAAAATCCAACAACAAAATACACATACAATCCAAAGAAAAGCTACGATATTTTGTATTTGCACTTATGCATTCCATTTGCATCAAACATCGAATGCCCCCAATAATTATATACATATGTATATACATGTGTATTAACATTTCATATGGAAGTAATAAGTAAATATTGAAGTGAATTCTTTGTATTAACATTGTACATGCATTTTTTTAAACAAAATGATCATCCCGAAAATCGCACAAACTAGAATTTCCCCGTTTCCCATCAAAAATCGTAATCATAAAATGTTATCATGCCGAGTACCATGCTCTTCTTCTTCAACTACTTCTGTCCTTCTTTCCTTACATCCAGTTGTCATTTAAAGGCTCATTTAGCCGACTGTAATGTAATGTAAATGTAATGTAATGAAAATGGTTATAGAGATGTAATGTAACGTAACCTACTTTTCATATAAAAATATCGATCAGCTGTTTTCTACGTTACAGTTACATTACATTACAGTCGGCTAACTGAGCCTTTAGTGCGTGTATTTAGCTGAACGTAAAAACATCTTATTAGAATAGTGCCATGTTTGTTACATAAATTTGCATACATAAATTTTAGAGAAATAGGTAATTAGTGTATAAATATAGTAATAACTATTGTGTAATTGAGTCCCAAAAGTGGCAAATTCTGAAGGCTCAGTTAGCCGACTGTAATTTAATGCAACTGTAACGTAGAAAACAGCTGATTGATATTTTTATATGAAAATTAGGTTACGTTACATTACATCTCCATAACAATTTTCATTACTTTTAACATAACAAAATCGATCAGCTGTGTCTTACTGTTGCAGTTACTTTACATTACAGTCGGCTAACTGAGCCTTTAAATGTAATAAAATTTGGAGACATTTGCGGTAAGTGCAAACGAAACACATGTACATATGTGTGTATGTATGTATGTATATTACATATGCATGTAGTATGCAGATAAGTAAATAAATGACTGATTATTGTAAAATCTGTGAGGAGTACCCATCATAAGAAATTCATCTCAGTTTTAGCGAAAATATGTATATAAGTATACACAAAAGTATGTATGAATACTGATTGCTTGTTTTGTTTTGCTGTAAGATCCGAATTAGGTTAGTGCATCTTTGTTTTGTTTTGATGTATGTATGCACATGGTTTGTAAATGATGTTGCCATATTATCATTTTCTCCTAATTTGGGATCAGGTTTCCCTTTAAATTATTTTCAATATGCAATACACTCATCAAGGCACATTTATTTCCAGATAATATCAGGATTACAGGAACAATGAAAACATACAACAATGAAAAAAAACAACATGGCTTTTAGTTGATCCAAAATATCAAAAATAGAATTTATTGTAAAATAATAATAATGAAAATTATTCACATAAATTTGAAAAAATTTCTTCACGGCAGCTACCACTAACAAAATTTGCAACGTTTAGGCACTTTTCACAATTTTTTAATAGTTTTTTCATAATTTGATTATATTTTTTTTCATATTTCTAAATTTGTTTCAAAAGAATTTTTTTAATAAAATATTTTTCACATTGAAAATTTTTTAAATTTTTTTTTTAATTTCTCTTTCGTAAACAATTTTTGAAGCTTCGAATGAACTATAATTAAAAAAAATTAGCTCAGCTGCGTTTCCGCTCCTACCTGGTGAATGTGCCACTCATGACACTCATGCTTTATTTACTAATAAAGTCACATTTATTTACCTTGACCCAAGGCGAATTCATAACAGGTGACCTTAACAGTCCTGATGATTATCAGGTGTTCGAAGACTGCTTAGACCCCAACTGTCAAAATCTCTTCTTTTATCTGATGTTTGTTTACATTTAAAGTGAAAAAAATTATATCGTTCTTTATGTTTAAAAAATATATTTTAAAGTAAAAAGGATTATAATGTATGAATACTTATAACAATGGAACCCAAATGGGTCTCCAAGTAGAGTTGCGGTATAGCACCACCCTTCCTAACCTATGCATTCTAAATTGACTCTTGCAAAATGATTAACTCCATTAGTTTATTGATGATGATTTTTAAAAAATTGTATCGAATATAAAATATTTCTACCACATGTGTCTCGCCAATGCATGATAGCCTTTGGTACAGAATCTTGTATGGATTTTCGCACAATATAGAAATAAGGTTTTATCAAACGTTCTGCATTCCTTGAGGCAAATAATTAATACTATTCGACGCATTTGCACGTCGCTGTGGTTGCTGATGTCCATATGGTTCCATTGTAGTAGACTAGGCATGTTTATGAAAATTGGATATTTATATAGGCCAATTCAATAGCTCCCAAATTCTCAACCATGACATTGGTGGCTGGTAAACGACGACGCAATAACGTTGTCACCACATCAACAATTTTTCCGTGCAATTTTGGGATACCTTAAATAGATATATACATACATACATATGTATGTATACATATATTATAAATTATGTTTTTACATAGAAATAAATATTCAAGCATACCTTAACATTTCCTGTTACACTTCATTGCCACAATGCGCTGCATTTCCTCATGTATCAAGTCAACACAACGCAAGTTCTTAAATGTGGGGGTAAGACATTTTTTCCGGGCTCAGCTAGTACTAGCTGACTTATATATGTATGTATGTATAAATAAGACGCACGTTTATTTGTTGTAGACTTAAGTATTTCATTGTCCGTTTTTGTGAATAATTTCATGCATTTAAGCATAATATTTTGTTTACGGCCAGTTGATGGCCAGTCAAACACATTTTACACCACTGATTTCGCGTTAAACAAACCAACGGAGAGGCTGCAATAAGGCAGCAAGTAAGGTTTCTTTACGTTGTCCCAAAATATCAGTATCATTTAACCAGAACCGTCTTCCATCATTTTAATTACATTTATTTTACAATTATTTTCAGTGTTGTTGATAGTAGATGCACATGTATAGTAAAATGTGTTTTTTATAAATATGTATGTATTGGTATTTTAGTCAACTGTTTTTGACAGATGGGGTTTTTTGAAGCCAGACGAATTGCATGTTGTTTTTAGTATTGTTGTATTGTTGTAGCGATAAGGTCACCTGTTATGAATTCGCCTTGCCTTGACCAATAGATTGCCTTCAATTTAACCTTTTCATTTGTCTTGCAATTTTAAGTTCAATTTTAACAGGTGGTCTCATAGCAGAACATTGAGTGAAGTTATCGTTTTGAGTTGTTTTTCGTCGGACTCGTTTTTAAAATATTTTTGGCTATCAATTTGCGCAGTATGAATTTGAAAGCGATTTATTGAACGTGTTGCTGCAGCATTAATAGTATTTTTACATGCTCGTCGGTAATGCAGTCTGAATTGTAGTGTCCGACCGATTAATCGACCTTAGCTTCGGTATCGGCCGAATATGCTTAGTCCCCGTCCATACAATGAAACATTTGCTGCAAAACTTTTGAGTTTGTCGATGAACGGGTAAAGAGGAATGGAAAAGGGTACTTTGTTTCATGTACATGCAGTTCTTGTTGAGTATGTCATTCTCGTCTCATTCTCATGAGAAATATATGAGAAAATGTATTAATGTAGAAACAGAATAAAGTCTGCAACTTCAGGAAAATCGCTGACAAATTAATCAAGCCCATAATAACATCGACGGCAGTAACTTCAAATGCTCTCTAATTTTTGTTTTATTTTCTTTTGTGCTTATTTTTCTTTGTAGTTTTGTTTACAAAATGTATGAAATTTATTGAAAGTATGGTAACATTTTTGTGAGAATGAACATTGATATGTGAGAGTATAAGAAAAAAACGCTCTCAAAATAAAATAGATTCTATCTCACGACCGGTTTCTGCGGCTGTTTTTGTGTCAATTTGTATGGAAAATGTGTTGAAGCCGGTATTCTGTTTAATCATTTAAGCTGCAAAACAAAAACTTTACAGTGTGGACACGAATGCAGTTTCAAAAGAGAAATCAAAAATGTTTCGCAGCAAATGTTTTACTATATGGACGAGGACTTAATAACTTATGTTCATCATTTATTATAATTTTTAAAGTGAGAAAGAGCGAGGGAGGAATATAAAATGTATATATTTCAGTGTTGGTATCTCTACGAAGATCAAAAGCACATTAAGCTGTTGCAAAAAGGGTAAAAAGCGCAAAAAATACGAAAAAGAGGGTATAAAAGCACAAAAATATTTTTTTTTAATTTTAATACATTAACTTCCCTTTTCACAATGTATGATTAAGAGTTAACGTGAACTTTAACTGACAGTTCTTCATACAAAACTTGCCGTTAAAGTCCCTTTTAGCTTTTAATTGTACATTGTGAAAAGGGCCATAAGTCATTTAAAAAGGAGAGTTTAGAGTGTAAAAGCTCAAAATATAATTTAGATTTTTTGCTTAAAAATAAACAAAGTACTTGAGATGTAATAACAAAATTTATTAACATATTAATTAAAACAAAATCTTGATTAATTTAATAAAAATAAGTATGTAAAAGCAAATAATAAAAAAACCAGGAGTCAAATAATATAGTAGCATATAGACATACATACATACATACAATAGTAGCTGAAGCTAAAGCTGGGGTCACACGATTGGCACAATGTACCAATTTTCGTCGACTCACTGCGATAGAGTCATAAGTAATAAACCAAAATGACATTATTACTTAATTAATTCTTGAATAAGTCTATATGGCTTTATTACTAATGCAGTGTGGTGCAGTTATGAAATTACATTTCAATTAGTTGAGAAATAATGCAAATTTACTTTGTTACTTATGAATTTATTTCAGTGAGCTGACGAAAATTGGTATATTGTGCCAATCGTGTGACCCCAGCTTTAGGCTTAGATTAATATACATATGTATGTTACTGAAAAATCATTTACACATAAAGAATGCATTAAAAGCGTCACTCTTTTCTTGAGTACTCTTAATTTAAAAGTTTTTGTGTTTGCGATATTCACCCTTATTCCAGTTGTCAACATTGACAGCACGTCAATACGATATGAAAAAATTGGGGGTTGGCTACTCGCTGTCCAAAACAACTGACTGCTATTGATAACCTCATGCTTCAAATCGGCCCTTAAAATTTAACCACTCTTGTGCGTTGAATACAAGTTTACCTACATTTTGTTGTAAACGTGAACATTTTGATTTACTTTGCACTTACAAATTAACAGCCTTATGAAAAGTCCGAAATCGGCCAATGAAATTAAACCACCCTAGAGTATTATTAAATATTTGTGTAAGCTTTAACAAATGCTTATTGCATGCTACTTTCAATCAATTATTATGCAGAGAATTATGTGGTACTTTCCAGTTACTTCCGTTTTTTATTTTGCAAAAAAAATTAAATTTTTTAATCCCAATTATGAAAAGTTTTCTACATTGTTTTTAACATAGTTTCCGTTATTGTCATTAAAATCAATTTAAGAAGCCTCAGTTAAAATATGCTGATATTAGTGCTTAAAAGTGTTTTAGTTTTGTAAATTAAAACAGCCGTATTCATAAAAATTTTAAACAGCATTTCAAATGTTGTTTAAGCAAAATTCGCTAAAATTGTATTCATAATAGAATTTTAGCTTAAAAAACGTTTTTTAGACCTTGCGTAAATCAGCAAATTTTAAAATTGATTGCACCCATGTTTAAACCAATTTTAAGATGACGTTGTTGTAATTTTGTTTCGGTTTTGTTTACATTTTTAACTCTGCCTGTATGTGTGTATGCATGTACTTATGCATGTGTATATATATGTATATGCTAGTGTTATTTAGAAGAAAACAATGTAATTTATTTTATAGAAACTATTGCCGAAATATCAAATAGACTCCAAAAGAATATTTAAAAGAAAAGGAGCGATCCAGTTTCCATTCCGAGTCATTATTTTCTCATTTTATGTGTTAAAAAAAATATTATAATTGTAGAAAATTAACTAGTGATGTATAAACACTCAGAACAAACAAAATAAAGCTCGTTATTCTAGTGCTTCTTACGTCCCTTTTCACAATGTATGGTTAAGAGTTAAAGTGAACTTTAACTGCAAGTTCTTCATACAAAACTTGCCGTTAAAGTCTCTGTTATCTTTTAACCAGACATTGTGAAAAGGTACGTTAATCTACAATAAAATAAATCATATAAAAACACTTTTAACAAAGATTTGTTGTGAAGTGTTTTTATTTTTTTATGAAATACAAGTTGGAACGCATCTTTTATTTTATAGGAACAATATTTCTCTGAAAAGCGACAAATAAACAAATATAGACACGACTACTTTGTGAATTAACAATCGTTGTTTTGCAGAACTAATATGTGACTCGCAAAACAGAAAGGGACCTAAGGGTAAAAACCGGTTTTGCTCAGGAGAGCCATTTTAAAGATTTAAATACGTGTATCTTTTGTGTACCATCACATCATAAAATGCGCATATCTCTGGGAAGGAACACTTTTGGGGCATGGGATCGGTCTCATTCGATGCTCAGATGTTGTCCACATCAAAAAAAAAAAAAAAAAAAAAGTGAAAACTGATTTTTTTTTTACCCTTAGGTCCCTTTCTCTATGCGCTGTCACATATGCAAGTGACAAATAAAGGATAAAGAGTTGCCACGATATTTAAAAAAACAAGTTAATTAATTTTTAGTTAAAATACTGATTATGAATACCAATATTTAAAAAACGATATTTAGCCTTAAAATGTTTTTTAACTAGTATGAATTTTAAACCTCAATCAACTTTTTTTATGAATACGGCTGAAAATATTTTTATTTAACAAAAAAGCACCAAAAGTACTGTAAGAAATTGTTAAAAGCACTGTAAATACCCGCTTTTTATAAAAGGGTATTAGCCAAAATTTCGCGTTTATGAAGAGGTAAAAAGCACCAAAAAATACCCGAAACGCACCAAAATACCATCACTGATATATTTCTATTTCAACACTCTCCCACTCTTACATATTCATGAAGTGCTGCAACAAAATTGCAAGTCTGGACCGGTACTAACATAGTGGTATTCAATTGTAAATTATCCATGATTTTTTAAAGCTCTTAATATCTGTGCTGCGTAATATCTGTGTTGTGTCTGATTTGATAAGAATTGTACAGTGGGACTTTTTATTTAATTGCATATCTTCAAGTCTACAAAATCAAAGTTTTTAAAAGACAAAAACGTAACATATATGTATGTACGTAACAAAAGTACATACATATATTATTATCTATGATTTTTTTCCTTATTAATTTTGCACATATTCAATAAAATATTGTTAGTTAAATTGGCACGAGTACTTATTGTTAAATGCATATTTTTTATAAGTAAACTGATTCAGTAAATACCCTGCAGAAAGTGCGAATAGTGAAAATGTACTGAGTCGCTTTTGACTTTGTCACCAGTACTACTCTACAATTATTCCCCATACAATACTTTATGCTATAGACATTTAGCATGTGCTTGTCATTGAAAATCTACTAGTAACACTAAATCAATTGACTAGGTAGTGAATTCATAGTTCTTATGGGAACATGTGGACATACCAACCAGACATTTACTGGTACATTTCTATACCTTACATACATACAAATTTATGTATAATGACAAGTTGTTGCAAAATCCACCAGAAATACACCACATCTGTTTTCTCTATTTCTATTATACTGACGAATAGAAGAGAAATTGTAGACAATGTAACTACTACTAGAATTTTAGTGTTGACATAGAGACACTTGGTCCCAGTCTGACTGCAGGGTAGTGTATAGCGATAAATGTGTGAGTGAGTGAGTGAGTGAGTGTGTAAGAGTATGTTTTTGCTGTAGCTTTTTTTATAATTTATAAAAGGTAAAACAACCAAAGAATCTTATTATGTCTTACTAACCTTGACCTGATTCTTAGAAATTACAAAAACAAACCAATAAAATGTTAAGAGCAAAAGTAAAAAAAAACAAACGACTTCTACAACCGCAAACATTAACGTTAAATCAGCAGCAAGTGGGTTTGCTAGTCAAGATGCAAGAGAGCAGCCTGACGGAAGGGGGAGTAAAAGTTTGTTTGAAATGAAGGGGGAAAACTAAACATTGTCGTCTATCAAATGACAAGAACATGCCTGAGTTGATTTTACATTTAATACCATTTTTGCAATTGTAAAACGAGACTTAGTCAATGGTAATTTTTTTCTTCTATAATTTGTTTTATATGTTTATATTTTTTTAAGTTGTCTTGTTTGGTGGCTTGATTGAACATACATATGTACATATATAAATATGATGATCAATCGAATTGACTTTTTTCATTTGTTAGAGGTAAACCATTTGTCTGTGGCTTGCTGTCTACGTTCAACACAAAAACCAACTACACGCATGCGCAGTGAAAAAACATTTAGTTGTTGCTACAATGGTTTTTGTTGTTGCTAGCATTGTTTCTGCGGTGATGTCTGAGCGAATGTGTATTTAATATAAACTACATAATTTAACTGCTATTAATCTATTACGTTTATCGCATTCTTAATTATTTTTGTTTCTATTTCTGTTTTCAATATAATGCGGTTTGTATTGAAATGCAACTGGAAATGGTTAACAAAACCACTAGAGGCAGGGAGGTTTTTTTTTTTCATAGTTTTTACAATTTCAAGTTTATTTTGTTTTTGTTTTTTTTTACAAAGCCTTAGACACTAGCATTTAATTCTGTGTTCTAAATTCTAAACGTTTTAAGTCAAAAAATACAATAACGAACGAGGTGATTTCGTCATTGAGTTTTAGTTAAGGTCAATGTTGCAACACATTTTAAGCTTAAGGCGGTGTCACTAACTCATTGTCAACAAGTTTTCACTTATACTAATAACTATGAATGAAATCTCTACCAAAAGGCTATTGCAATGTAAGGTGAAGTAATTAATTGAGTCATCTTTGAATAACTCTCGTTGTCTTTATTTTCAATCAAAACTAGTGAATTTTCGGTCTTAATCATAGATTGCAAAGGAATTTTAATCCAAACAGTTTTTGAATATATACGAGTATATACTAGAGACCTGCGTAAACAGTCTTTAAATGTAAATACGTCATGATTTTTAAATGTATTCACGTCGCATGTGTTATACTAAACCAATAATAAATGCTGTCGTACTATAAGCGAAGCACGATGGATGTATTGGTGTACATGTATATCAGTGTTAACAAGCGATGTCGCCAAGACAGCTTGTTTGTAACAAACACTCAAAAGAAGTACTGTTGATTAGTGTATGCTTGTTATTTTTCATATTGTACGTTTGAGTGTGTGTGTAATATGTCGATGGTAAGCTATAATGTGATCAACCGCGTACAACTAATGTTAATGCATGTGTGTGCCTTTGCATGTGCGCAGAAAAATAAAAGATCATACACACATACATGCCTGACGTTTTTACACTCGCTCATGTGTAGAAAGAAGCAAGTATCACAAATTCTTCCGTCACGAAGTGTTTTCTTCTTTACTCTTATACCTACAATACTAAAACAAATTTCTTGCATACAGTGTTGTTAACGTTTGTTTTATAAGATTTCGCTGTAGTAAAGCATTTGAAAAATCCCTCATGTCTTGAAAGTTCTTATAAGATATCTTGTGCAGGACACTATTATATACCAAACGAGCTATAAAAAGAAGAGCATGTTAACTTTTTCACCGAAGAAAACATTTCGTTTCTATATTTATCATATGATTGGGCTAAAGTTCGTATCGCTTCGTAAGCCAACGAATTCCAATTTATAGTTTTTAAGGAACAAATAACATAACATAACATAAAGTTAGCTGTAAATATTCTGACAAAATAGCAGAACCGAAGAACATGGTGTTTTCGTAGGCCGCCACACCTTCATCATCACCGTTCTTGTGTTTGCTTCACTTCATAAGTCTTATTGCTAAGCTTATCACCTTTTCTTCTTTATGGCCATTTTCACAACTTGCCTTTAGATTAAGGTAGAATTTTGTCTGCCCGATAAATGTCTTTCCATTATTACATCTTCAATTTTTTTTATTGTTACTATTATCAATTATAATAATATCTAATGTATTAAAAAATAATAAATGAAGGTTTTATAATGCAAAGAGATTTATCGGGCAGACGAAATCCTGCCGTTAGCTAAAGGCAAGTTGTGAAAATGGCCCTTATTAGACCTTCATCGGCGTTCACACAATGCAAGTCTTATTTTTCAGCTCATATTTTTTGTGCATAGTTTTGAGTATATATGCGTGCTTTTTTTAACATTACGAATGAGAAAGCAAAACGTATTGACAGTACATGAAGCTGAGTACTCGTTTCCATTGCCCTCGTCTCTCTCCCCTACAACTTATTCAGATTAGCAATAAGACTTGTATAGTGTAAACTAGGACTATGTCTGGTGTCATTAGGGCCCGCCCTGTATGTAATTTTTTTTTTGAAATTTAAAAGATACTGGTGAATACTGCTTGCAAATACTGGTAACAATTGCAGAGCATAATAGTGCTGCCACTGCGGATTTTTTAGATTTTCAGGGTTGCCGTATTTTTTTCGTGGAAGAGCAAGAATCTTCAACATGGGTGATATCTTTGCTAAATGGTTTGTGACTGGGATAAGTGGTTCGTGGCAGTGATAGCGAAGTTGCTTCTGCTAACTAATATTATACAGTGGAATCTCTCTTGAGCGGACACCGAAAGGACCATTGAAATGTGTCCGCACAAGGGGACTGTCCGCTCAAGAGAAAGCATGCTTTTCTTATGGAGCTGTCGGGACCTGTTTAAAGTGTCCGTCTAAAGGGGGTGTCCGCCTATAGGAAGTGTCGCACTGTAAGTGCGAAAGAAATTTTATTGCTTGTTTGTTGCACCTTACCGGCTAATCCACGGAACCGATTTTGATGAAATTTCTCCCACTCTGAAACTATTTAACCGATTTTGATGAAATTCAAACCATAGATAAATCTGAGTCTAAATAAAGACATAGGCTATAAATTTTTTCAAAAATAGCAGCACGAGGAAGACTAGTCGCAATTTTTTGCCTCTTCGAAACTACTTAACCAATTTCGATGAAATTCCAAACATGGATAGATCTGATTTTGGAAAGACACAAGCGCTATATATTTTTTAAAATAAAAAATAAGCTAGAAAATGATCTCGTAAGCCCAATGATTTCAACTTAGACAACATACATATATCTAAACTTCTATCGAAAGCATAGGTCCTCTTCTAAAATTTGTTAATACATCATTTAGGAGTTGGTGTAGTAGTTCACAATGACACGTATCTATTTTTGCCTTCGGCGGCACTGTGATTTCTCAACAACTATTGCGTGACTTATTTTAAACATATAAAACTTTAAATTGGCAATACTGATTGATATGAGAGTAATTGTGACGGCTGTTTTGAGATTTTTTTTGTATTTATTTTTGTTTGATATGCCATTTCATCAAGAATAGAGCGAAGACCACCAGCATCATACAATTATACTAGGTACATGCACGACTTCAACAAAAATGCAACACCAAAGAACACATGTATTTTGTTGGTATAAACAAATGAAAAATTGTCAGAAACAAATGTCCATGATACAATTATAACAGGTACATGCACAAGCCCAGCCTGTTAATGTATACAATTCAAATAGTTGTCAAACTTTATTTACAAGCTGCGAAAATGTTAGTGTATGTGTGTGAGTAAAATGATTACAGTGTTGCCAATGAATTTACACATTGCTGTGTCTCCAATTACACATCGAAGAAAATTACACTACACATCTTTTGTGTAGGTTAAAATTAAAACAAAAATAAATAAAAATAGAACCCAAAGTTGAATTACACACAGATTATACAAGAATTTAATTAAATGGCCTACACATGTGAGTAGAAATTACACACTGTCTAACTACACACAGATTGGCAACACTGAATAACTATAATCATGCAGGAATACCGCGTCTGCAATTGTACTTTAGTTACCCTGTAATTGTTATTTTTAAAAACAAAAGGCATCTGTTTCTGACAATTATTCGTTTGTTTATACCAACAAAATGAATGTGTTTTTTGGTGTTTTAATTTTGTTGTAGTCGTGCATGTACCTAGTATAATTGTACCATGCAAATGTCTTTTGTTTATAAAAATAACAATTACAGGGTAACTAAAGTACAATTGCAGACGCGGCATTCCTGCATGGTTATAGTTATTCAGTGTTGCCAATCTGTGTGTAGTTAGACATTGTGTAATTTCTACTCACATGTGTAGGCTATGTAATTAAATTCTTGTATAATCTGTGTGTAATTCTACTTTGGGTTCTATTTTTATTTATTTTTGTTTTAATTTTAACCTACAAAAAAGATGTGTAGTGTAATTTTCTTCAAAGTGTAATTGGAGACACAGCCATGTGTTAATTCATTGGCAACACTGTAATCATTTTATTCACACACATACACTAACATTTTTGCAGCTTGTAAACAAAGTTTGACAACTATTTGCATTGTATACATTAACAGGCTGGGCTTGTGCATGTACATACCTGTTATAATTGTATCATGACCACCAGTCTTCCCGCATAGTGGGATTTTGGTGTCAAAATCCCATTTTTCGCCCCCTTTATTTAAAAAATGGAATGGTGCAGTTTTTTTTCATAAAATGTTTAAATATGAAATATGCATTTATGGATTTTTAGGGAAATTGTAAATAGTTTATTTTTTTAAGTAAAGTCAATGCGAGGTTCATAATATGTATGTATATAATTTTCCGAATAGTACCATTTGACTTTAATATATTTGAAAAATTTACCATAAGCTAAAAAAGATGGGGATATTATAAACTATTCATAAGAAATGCCCAAATCTATAAAACTGCCGCAGTTGTAGTATAGTGTAGGGCACTGTCCAATCATAGCAGAATCCTGAAATCATTGGTCAGACCTGAACATTAATGACTGTGATCAGCGTTAGAGAGCCATGGTCACTGATTAGTTTGTATCACAATTGAATTCCCTTAATGTACGTACGGTGGCAATCGTTCCAATAAGACAATGCAAAATACCACACAGTGCTTGCTATAATTGATTTATTGAATTTGCAATCGCTCGGTTAGCAAATAATTTCACGTAATGGAAACGTATGTAAATCGGTCTCTAGGATCAAGTGATTCAACTGATTCAACTCTGGCTTCTCTCTAGTCACTGGTCTATTTTAGATGGACGCTTTTGAAGAAAACATTCTCACATCATCGCTGATATACGCTCTCTAATGCAGCCTAGTTGGTCATATGCCGGAAGTCATATTCGAATAAAAATCTTTAAAAGGCAACACATAAATAATAATAATAATAATATAATTTGCCTGGTAACACTGTTTCTCAAATACACTTGTTATTTTTATTCAAATCGAGTTTTCATTGCTTTACATTTATAAACTATTTTAATGCATTTGTTAAATCTTTCTATAAATAAGTTTTTTTTTCATTAACGATTAAACAGGATAAGTCCGCAACTTCAGGAAAAATCGCTGTCGAATCAACAAAGCCCATAATAAACTCTACGGCAGTAACTTCAAGTGCTCTCTAATTTTTGTTTTATTTTCCTTTGTGCTTATTTTTCTTTGTAGTTTTGTTCACAAAATCTGTAAAATTTATTGAAAGTATGGGAGCATTGTTGAGAGGATAAGAAAAAACGCTGTCAAAATAAAATAGATTCTACCCCATGACTGCTTTCGGGGCCTATTTTTTGTGTCAATTTGTAATGAAATGCGTTTATGCTGCAATTCTGTTTGATCATTAAATAAAATCGCCAAAAACAATTTTCTATTTCCAATAAAAATTACAAAAAATTATCCCTTGAATAAAGCCGAATTCTTGGCAATTAAAATCATTTATCTGTGCTTTATTTCAATTTAAATATTTATACCTCTAAAAAACTAACCTTTGTATGAAAAAAATAGTTGTTCTCAATTAAAACCTTTAATTGAAATAAAAACACACAAATAATTAATTAAAAATTTAATCAAGCTAATTAAACTTTTTCTTAAAAATTATTAAGGCTTCTTAAGAAAAATTCTTTGTGAAAATTGGTTTTAAATCTAAATCTTTATAAAGACTTAATAAGTTTTATAAATAAGGCCTTAAATTGATTAAAGTTTAATAAAGAATTAGAATTAGTCAATTAAAATTTTGTTTAAAAATATCATTACTTAAAATGTTAATTGATTTTTAGTTTTATTTTTTCAATTAAAGGGCCAATATTGATTGGAGAAATATTTTTTCCGTGTAACCTGAAAAAATTATCTTCCCAAGAATTATATTTTTAAGAGAAGTATGTATGTACATATATGTAATCAGTAAAAATGTATGCCTATCAAGAGGTGTGAAAATCGTTTTTTGTTTCTATGTATAATAAATTCATTTTCTTAGCTTTGTGCATATTTTCCTATGGCAAATTGTGATTTGCTAATTTTGTAAAACAGACCTTAATTTGGAAATAATTTTTAAATGCGAACAATATTTTAATGATTTTTTTGCATTAAAATTTTTTTTCTTTAACAAATTAGGCCATCTTTATTACTGTTTGTGTTTTAAATGAAGAAAAAAAAATAAATAAAAAAATAGCAGATCTTGTGTATATTTCTTTGCTAAACTACAGACTCAAAAAAGCTCTTTTATTAGTTTTTCCAATGATGTTGGCTGTAGTTAATTTTTTGTTGCAATTTTTATTGCTTTTGCTGCTCTACAAAATGCGCACAGACTTTTTGCATTTTGTTCAGACATTAAAAAATAAATTGTGTGTAGATTTCTTCTAAAAATGTATAAGAAAAATATATGTGTGTGCGTGTAAATACCCTGCAGTCAGACTGGGGCCAAGTGTCTCTATGTCAACACTAAAATTCTATTAGTAGTTACATTGTCTACAATTTCTCTTCTATTCGTCAGTATAAAAGAAATAGAGAAAACAGATTTGGTGTATTTCTGGTGCATTTTGCAACAATTTGTCAATATACATAAATTTGTATGTACGTAAGGTATAGAAATGTACCAGTAAATGTCTGGTTGGTATGTCTCCATGTTCCCATAAGAACTATGAATTCACTACCTAGTCAATTGTTTTAGTGTTACTAGTAGATTTTCAATGACAAGCACATGCTAAATGTCTATAGCATAAAGTATTGTATGGGGAATAATTGTAGAGTAATACTGGTGACAAAGTCAAAAGCGACTCAGTACATTTTCACTATTCACACTTTCTGCAGGGATATTAACAAATTGGAAAAATATATTCGTGTGTGTGTGTGTACGTATGTAGTGCATAAATATATATGTATGTAAGTATGTACACATACATATATGTACAAGAAATCGTCTGGAAAGAATAACACCCTCGGCAAAAGGCAAGTAACAGTAACGAATTTTAGAAGCTAACTAGAAATGAGTTCAAGATTCACAATCTCTCCGAGCATTGGAAAAATTAAATTATAAAGTAAATGGTGTAATGATGCCTTCAAAATAGTGCTAAATAAAATATATATTCTAAAGCATATTGATACACTAATAAGATTTCATGTGCATATATTCTATGCAGATGTATTACAGATGAGATCTTGAGCAAGCTTTCACGCAAACAATACAAAAAACTGAATATTTGTAGGCTGTTTGATAATAACGCAAATACCTACGAGCATATGTATTTTTAAGTATATACCCACCCACAAAAATTAAATTTGACATTCGGATAGATTAACAAACAAAAGAGAGCTGGCTTAGGGCTAATAAATCAGTGCAAGTTAATCTCTATTTTTGGTTTAAAATGTGTTTAAACTAGCAAACGTATAAATCAATACAGTATTTAAGCCATCTTTAAACGCATAAAATTGGGCGCTTAAACTACCAATACAGACCATATGGTTTTGTTACTTACATACCACATGGTATGCATTAAAAGGGCACTCAACTTTTTCCCAGGCCTCTACTTTTTCTTCAGATCCTGTTCGACCTGTTTTCTTACACTATTATTTCTTTATACTATTCTATATTGCCAAGCATAAATATAATTCTTTTCTCAGTAAAATTTGGCGACCTTTAATTAAAAATGTTTAACTGTTTTGCCTCTTTGATTGTGCAAACAATTGATAGAAAAACTGCTGTAAAACAGATGTTTTTTTCCATGTATTCTAGTGCTGGCACAATATTATTTTTTAAACTACACATAAGGTATGGTTAACTGATTTACTCCTGTTGAATTTAAACTACATATAAATTTTGAGTTAAGTTTAAATAAACCAGTGTTTAAACTTTGACTGATTTATTAGCCCTTAGTGAAGTCAACTTATTGGGGTATCACACACGGGAGTAATTTTTAAGCCGCACAATTTTTGTTCTTTTCCAAATTACACGAGACTAGTTCATCTGGCACAAACTGTGTACGTATACACAGCTCTGTGTGTTAGTGTTTTTAGTATTCATTTAACATTTGCTGTTTTTTAAGTTGTGGTTGTATTACTTTTATGCTGCTAATGCGGGGTTATAGCTGTCTGAAAAATTATGCCAAACACAATACCACTCTCTTTGCCTCTCGCAGCTACAAACTGGCATGTTATGCCAGCACCATTGTTCTCGTGTGTGATAGCTGATTGAGATGCTTTTAGCGGTGGCCAGCGTTGTATTTTATGGCACTTGGTGTTGATGCTCAAGGGAAATAGAAGCAGCAACGCTATATAAATAACTATTACAAAAAACGATTATTCCACTTAAAAAACCCCGTTATTTAGGTTTGCCTATTTATCGTTTATGTCAACATTTCAAATGCACATACATATGTAAATACGAGTATAAGAATCAGCCGCATGCATGTTTGTTATTTTAAAAGAAGAAATACATATGTATTTGAAAAAAATTTTATTTATAAAAATTAATAGTGTTTTTATCTGTCAGATAAGTTCAGACAACATTTTCTGTCATGTTCCACGCTAATTCATTAGCTGCATTTTCAGCTGAACTGCATGATGGTCCAGTTGTTTTGAAAATTGTGGTAGCACAGTTTCCTTTAATGGGTGAAAAGTATACTTTTATATGAGTGAAATAATTTTTGGGAAAGTGAAAAAATTTAATATAGACTTATAAAATTGTTCAGAAAAAATAGAGATTTTGGCATAATTATATTATTCCACTCGAGCAATTAGGGTGATGAATTTTTATTGACAAAATCGTCGTGTTGTTCCCTTTTCGTTATCACCGTTTACACTTAAAAAAGCCATAAATTAGCAACACTAAAACATTAAAAAAAATTGCAGGCAAAGATAAAATAAAACCATCAGCAGCAAATGCAACAACACCTGAATTGCAATCAATGGATGTCGATAAGTGGGTGAGGTGGCGTTTACTGCAAGAATAAATTAGAACACAACAGAAAAAATCAAAAAGTTAAGGAAATTTCCAAGAATAGAATAAACATAAAGAAATAAACAGATTTTTATTATGTTTTAACTTGTGCTATTTGCTTTTCCTACCCCAGCAGGAAAAGCTTACTAAATAATGCACAAATTTCATTAGAAAAAAAAAATACCTTCACCACTCCAAACATATGGAGGAGGTAATTTCAACTGATCGAATTAGCTCGCCATATGCGAAGAAATGTATTATTTATGTCTTTTTCATACACAATTCTAGTATTTTCGGGGCTGTTCTGAAAATCACGGTGATTTCAAAAAGAAACTATCAATAGCTGAATTGTTAGTGAATTTGTTTTATATTTTAAGTTTTTGTCATATATAATAGAATATTTCATTCCAACTTACACCGCTATAAATCGTGAAATTTGCAAAATCAATGGTTATAATTCAGAAAAATGAATAGCCTTACGCGCCGATTTATATTACTAGAAGATGAGAAAAACTTATTGGGAAAAATAAAGAGACGAAATTTGAGAGATGCATCAAATCCACTGGGTTTAGTGGAAATAATGTAATTGAAAACAAAAAGAATTGTTGGCAGTATCTTTTATTTATTATTACTATTATTTCTACCGATGTAGCCAGCTGTAGCTCATTTGTGTTTCCACCCCTTGTAAAGCAAAAATAAACAATTAAAAACTATTTTAAAAATAATCAAAAAAAGTACTTACATTGTGCTCAAGGTGTATTTAACTAGGTGGCAGCTCTACTTCAGCTGATAATTTTTTGCTCTATGTGATTTGTAGCTGTAGAATGTCAAAAACTTCGTTTTGTTTTGGTTTTAGTACAATTACTTTTGTGCTTTTGACATTCTTCGGTTCTTTACACAGCTATGGTTGCCGTATTTTTGTATAACAAATCCTTATGCAGTCACCTGTATAATTACATCATGATTGTGCTTCTATTATTATTCCCAAACAAAATGTTTTATGGGGGAAAAACCAACGGGAATAAAAATCAGGGGATGCCATATTTTTTTTTTTTTTTGAACACAAGAGTTTATTCACGTGGTAATAATTCACGATTGAAACGAAAAACTATTCACGATAGGTGTGAATATGTATTTACATATGTACATATATCAGGTTGAAATATACAGTAAATGACAATGATGAAGAAGATATTGAATCCCTAGGAAATGGCCTACTGTTTTGTTCTGCCGGTGATTGTGTATAAAAATAGAATTTTCTGCATTCAACTGTTATGAATAAGTAATCAAAACATTTTTAGAAGAGAAAAGATAAATTAGCCTTATGGCCTTCCAAATATTCTAAACTAAATACTTACAGCCTTATTTATAAAAACTATTTAGGCTTTATAAAGGGTTTTAAAACAAAGTTTCATACAAAATTTTTCTTATTAAGCCTTTATAAAGCCTTGGTAATTTTTATAAATACAGCTGTTAAGCTGTAATGTATTTGAAAAGTAGAGGTCTTATTACGAGTATATATTTTTCACTATTATTACATGTTTTATACAAACAAGAAGGAAATAATTTCTCATGTTCATAAATACGTACATACGTTTGTATATGACGTATATGTATGAATGTAAGTGTTTCTGCTAATCATCTGTCTGATTAAACTTTGTCGTTTTCCTGTATTTGAATGAAATTCTTGTTTTAATAATTTTTGTAGCGATTTATTCTTTTCATCATTTTCAAGGTTTTAACTCAAATTATTATTGTTATTAATGCTAAAGCTGCAAATAATAATAAGAATTTAGTGAAGTATAATTTCCATATATAGAAAAAGTGCTTAAGTCATATTTTACTGTTTTGCAGTAGAGCACTTTTAAGCTTTTAATTTGATTTTTAGAAATTTGTTTTTTTCAAATTGGGAAATTCGGTATTCACTTAAATTTATTTTTTAAAAACATCGTTCTACACACTACAAAAATTGCCCTTATCGTGTTTGGCGTTTTCGAGGTCTTTTTTTTATTTTTATTTTTTAAACAAACACAACCCGCAAAGCGATTAGCTTGTCTGCGGAAAACACCCAGGGTCTCTGGTGGGAATCGAACCCACGTCCTCTGGACTGAGAGGCTAGCATCGCTACCACTCAGCCACAGGGGCTGCGACGTTTTTGTAATAGATTAAAGAACACCTCGAAGTTTTTTCTTTAAACTAGGACCAAAATGTCGCAGTCGTAGTTGAAATACGCCAAACACGATAAGGCCCAATATTTTCAATTTAATTAGGCTATTATTCCATATAAGATTATAAGTCGGAAAAAGATAAGTATATAAGTAAATAAGTTATAACTTTCTGAAAAGTCGCACCACGTAATTGAGATTTTCCCATTTGTACTTTCAAATATGGAGATAACAAGGGTGCCGCCATTCACTCAAAATCAGCTTGTCTCGACTTAAGCTCTTTTTCCTTTTTGCCACAGGTACATATGAATGTACATAATATTTATGTAATTACACATGCATGTACATTTTGTGGAATTATGGCAAAATTGTTTTCAATACTAATTTCAATTTTTAATGATACCTACACTCAGGGAAAAGCTGCAACTTAAAGATAAGAACGCGCCATATTAATTCAATCATTTTCCATATAATGGAAAATGTGCATTGAGATACTTAAAAATAAATAAAATTAATAAATTAAATTAATATTTTTCATCATGACTAGACTTTCGTTAATATTTCTTATTAATTCAGTACGGTTTTTATTGATTTTAAGCTGTTTTTTCTCTGGGTGTATACACAATTTTCTTTTTAACACTTGAATAACATTTTGACTGATTATAAATTTTATTAATTTATTTATTTTTTGTTGCTTTTTGCCTGCACATTTAAATGGACTGAAAATTACGAGTTTATATATTCTTTTTAATATTCAGTAGTATTTCCCAAATATTATAATAGCCACATTAAATGCAATTATGAAAAATTTACAATTACTGTTTTTAACTTCCCCAGTTAGTTTTATTATTGGTGATTGGCACAGTAAATTATTTGTATCTAAATAACAGTTAAAACAAGTTTAATATTTCGTTGGTTGTTATTTGTTTGCCGCAGTAATAATGTATTTTAGATATACTGTGCGGCAAACCAGTAACCACACAACGATTTGTCTATGTATTGTAAATGGTAGTTATTGCTACACATATTAAAAAAGATTATCAATCTTGTTAAACATTTTTACTGCTACTTGCATTGATAGTCGGCTTATATAATTATTAAGAAATGAAAACTCGATGACAGATATATGTATGTATATAAGTATCATTATGTAGAACTTATTAGTGAAATGATTAACTTATAAAAATACCTTTCCCACTTCTGGTGAAGGTTGTAATAAAAAATTAAGCCCATTGTTAAGCAACTCAATGTCATACGTACATCAATGCTGCCCACAGAGAGAAAACCGAGAGTAGTGTATAAGCGTATGTACATTCAATTGTACAAAAAGCCGATTGATGTTCGGCACTCTGGTGCTTCTCTGGCCAGCAGTGACGTACATGCATAGATATGTAAGTATGTATGTATTGTTTGCTACAGGCACATGTTAAAAGTGAAACTTCTCAACGAATTCATCATTACTTTTGTTTATTTTTACTTCAATTTCCTCACAATTCTTTTGCAAAAGTGAAGTAATTTTTTTCCTGCAGACAATAATAAATAAATAAATAAAAAAATACGACGAGTAAGAGACCTAAAAGAGTCAAACAATAAAAATAAAACACAGTAGCATGACCCATTTTAGTTCAGCTGTGTCATTGTTTAATTTCATGTCAAATAAAACACTTGAAATTGTTTAAAACACAAACGCACACACACACACAACACACACACTCATACCACAAACTTTAGCAAAACAATAACAATTTATTTGCGATATTTAAAAACATGCAATAAATAAGAGAAGAAACAAAAACTGCCATACAGTACATACGATACACACACACACACACACAAACACATAATAAAACACTAAATAAAATTACAGCCAATAAATAAATGCACACGTACATACATACACACCATATTTAATAAAACAATATTGTATGTATGCATGTGATATCTGTAGAGAAGGACCAACCATCATTCATTAAGATGGTACCCAGGGACAATAAACGATAAAAATAAATTTCGTACCATATTATACTTTTTTGACCCCAATCGTACTTAAATTTTTTTATATATATTTTTTATATCCGATATATGTTTTAAATATCGCATACAAAACTGCGAAATGTAAACGTAGGCTCACACGATTACCGCAATGTTCCGATTCGACTCAATTTCTGTTGTGCTGAATTGACGCACAACATACATATAAGACCCCTGCAAAAGACAACTTACAAGAACTTTTAAAACATGAGGGATTTTTCAAATGCCTTACTGCAGCGAAATCATCTAAAACAAATGCTAAACAACACTGTTTGCAAGGCATTTGTTTCAGTTATTGTATGTGTAGAAGTAAAGAAGAAATACTTCGTGACGGAAGAATTTGTGATGCTTAATTCCTTCTACGCATTGGCGCGTATACAAACGTCATGCATGTACATTATAGTGGCCGTTATTTATTATTTGATTTCTTATGTTCTCTCCCCCAAATCGGTTCAGTTTTATGTAAAAAAATGCAAAAAAATTTCATAGCGATAAGTTGTGTTTTAGGGGGAGCGTCCGCCCCCCCCCTAAATGTATATTTTCTCCCCCTAAAGCGGTTCAGTTTTATGTAAAAAAAGGAGAAGCTCACATATGAGAATAAAAATATCTTTTCAATTCGATTCGAAAATAAAAATGTTTGAATTCGTATGTTATTGACGTTTCAATTCTAAAGTGTTTTTATTCGATTCGAACTACAGAGTACAAAAAATTGTACAATTATAAACAAATTTATCATCCCTGGTATTGGCGCTACAGAAGTAAGTTTATAAAAATAAATTAATTCAGGAACTATAAATAAATTTATTATGAGTATCAGTGCTGAAACAAGGTGTGAAATACAAGTATTGCAGGATTTTATGGCTGTTGTTGTTGTAACTTTATACGAGAGTGCTGGAAGCAAAAAAAATCATTGTTTAATATTGAAATCTTTATAATTAATTCCTAAAACTATTCAGTTGTAAACTTCATTTACAATTGTATTTCGCAAAGATATGCTTATTACTTTTGGAGAGGTTAAATCAAAGTTAATAATAAGAATAATTTCGTTTATAGAAATGCCCATTGAAGCACTAAATACAATATAAATTATATATTGCCTTAAAACACTTAAAACTTGACCTTCAAAATAAATTTTGATTTCTTGACTTTAAAATTTTGATTTAACGATCCTTTAACCGTCTTTGCAACATTTTTAAATTTTTGTAAACATATTTTTTTTTTAATTTTTTGGAAAATTTTAAGCTTTATATTATATTTATTAAGATTTTTTGCATACCAAAAGCAAAATTAAAAAACCGTAAACAGTTGACAGGTGACTTTTCGTATTCGTATACGTAGAAGCTATTTTTTTTAGTCGACTTCAAAAAAGGAGGAGACTTTAATTGGGTTTTTGAGTGGAAATATCTGCCGATCGGTTCCATTGGGACAAAAGTTGAAGTGGCTCACTGAAACTTAAAATATTTCTTCCATCCAATTGATTAGAAGTAGACTTTTAACTCAACAAAATACTGATTGTCCGCCACTGCCGACGGCAGCTACTCCATATACTTATATGTGGTACGGACCACTAATCGCAACCTGTGACACGTCCGGTATAACTCAGCAATGCTTCCCATAAGCAGCTAATATAAAATAATGCAGCACGATAATTATAGGGTATGCTATATTATCCGCAGTAGGTCGGCAACCGTAAGAACACAAAAATTTTAATATTTCTCCAAGTGTTTTATTATTATTGAACAGTAGCCAATTATTAAATGAGCTGCTAATATAAACTTCCTACCAAATAAACCGTTTTAAAGCCGTATTTAAGTGGGCATAAAAATACGGATTCATTAATCATTTACCTTAAGCATCTAAAAATAAATATTCTACTCGTGTGATTTTATGATTTTACACACGCCATGAAACCACTTGCAAATACATATGATGATCATCATCATTAATAAATTTCCATTACAGCAGACGATCTTCTGTCTACACCTAAATTTAAGAAAAAAAAAGAACATCGTCGTCTCATGCCTTCTCTCTGAATTGGTTTTTATTTATTTTTAGTTTTTACTTCTTAATGAAGTGTTAAAATTTAAATTAATATATTATTTTTTCCTCATTTTATACACACCTGTGTGTGTGAAGAGTCTGCAAAGCTTTTGAAGAGCAAAGTCTATAATTTTGTTTTATTAAAAGGCGAATAATATTTTTTCTTTTGACAAAAATTTAAAATATTTCAAGGTTGAAATAAAATAATTACTTTCGTTGAGAAGATCAGAAAGTATGACAATAATTATAAATTAGTTAATTGATTATTGGATGGCAACCGAACTTTAGTTGCGTTGCCAGTTGTCCAAATGCTATTAAGTATGGCAACTGGCAACTAACAGCTTTTAACTTTTGTCAAATATTGTTTTTATTGGCAAACATAAATTTTTTGTTGCTGCCTAATTCTTAAAACAAATTAAAAAATATAAATTACCTTAAATTATCATTCAATCAGTTAAGGAGTTCACAATAGCTTTTTAAAATATGTTTTAATATTGTAACGTTTACATTTGAATTCCTTAATATGGGTTTAAAAGGTTGTTGTTTTTTTTTTTGTGTGTGAGTGTAATACCAAGTGTCAAACTTAAAAGTCTGGAAATCATGTTCTTTTCAATATGGCAATATGGTAATACATATTAAAGTAAACAAGTTCAAAATGGCAGCACAGCTGTTTTTGATAAAAAATATAAAATATTAGCAGCCGTATTCATAAAAAAAGTTGATTGAGGTTTAAAATTGATATTAGTTAAAAAACGTTTTAAGACTAAATAACGTTTTTTATATATTGCTATTCATAATCAGTTTTTTAACTAAAAATCAACTAACCAATTTTTTTTAAAATATCGTGGCAACACTGTATTCTTTATTTGTCACTTGCATATTAGTTCTGCAAAACAACGATTGTTAACTCACAAAGTAGTCGTGTCTATATTAGTTTATTTGTCGCTTTTCAGAGAAATATTGTTTCCATAAAATAAAAGATGTGTTCCAACCTGTATTTAATAAAAAAATAAAAAAAGTTAACAACAAATTATTGTTAAAAGTGCTTTTTATATGATTTATTTTATTGCTGATAGAGAAGCACTAGAATAACGAGCTTTATTTTGTTTGTACATCACTAGTTAATATATATATATATTGTTTTCTTCTAAATAACACTGGCATATATGTACATGCATACATACATATGTACATACATACATACAGGTAAAGTTCAAAATGTAAACAAAAACGAAGCAAAATTACAACAACGTCATCTTAAAATTGGTTTCAACATGGGATCAGTCAATTTTAAAATTTGCTGATTTACACAAGGTTTAAAAACCGTTTTTTAAGCTAAAATTCTATTATGAATACAATTTTAGCGAATTTTGCTTAAACAACATTTGAAACGCTGTTTAAAATTTTTATGAATACTGCTGTAGAAATTTTTGTCGTGTTAAAAGTTCAATATATCGTTTCCTTAATATAGAAAGGCCCTAACTCATTACTTGTTTTGAAAACGTAATTTTTGCATTTTTCGATGCAATAGATCTTCTTCTATCTTCTTATTTAAAAAACTCGATTTCAAAAAAATATTGAGATAGTGTACTGTGTTACATATCGTTGCCAGTTCACAATGAAAAGATGGCACAATGTTGCTACACTAAAATTTTAATATATTTATTGTGAATTTCAATATTTAAACAATTCAAAACATAGATATCGTTCCATAACCGCCAAAAAATCTTAAGCGACAATATTTTCCAACTTAATTTTTAACCAAAATCGATCATTTGCGATCGTAAATAATCGATTTTCGTCAAAAAAACGAAGTCCAAAAATTGTGTCGGTTAAGCTATTATGGAGGTTATGGTTCGATATGTATCCACAAAAAACTACTAAATTACAAACTATTGAATTTCAATTCCAAATAGAAAGAAAAACGTATACAAAAAAGAAATTGTATACGTTGCCAAGGTCACTGCTTATTGTTAAATAAAACAGCAATAAATGTCCAATATCGTTTAAAAGGGAAATAAAACATTTAATATTTTTTTTTTTGCAGAACAAATAGCATGATTATAAACAATTGATTGAATGAATACAGGAAAAAGTTTGGAAAAAGAGAAACTAAAAATCATTTTAAATTATAGTGAAACTGTAAAAAGAAACTTTGAAATTTTTACTAAAAACATACAGATATTTTTCATTCAAATGAATAATAAAAAAAAGAACAATATGGATTCAAAGTTTTAACTTGGCTTGAAGCCAATAGTGGAATTTTCAAAACATTCAGCAGTTCGCCATTTAAACACATCCTCAAACAACAAACAAACAAAAAAATAGGAAACAGAAAACACAAATATAGGGTGTTTTTTTAAGAGGTATAGAACTTCAAATTGAAATAAAATACAAGAAAATCGTTTTAATGTCCATTAATTTGGCTTTATTGGAAGGATAATTTTATGCCATTAATGTTTAAATATGATTTCGGGCATGTGGCCGCCGCGGCTGGCTCGAATAAAGCCAATTCTGCAGGTCCAATTTTTAACCACTTTTTCGAGCATATGGGGCCGTATGTTGGCAATAACGCCACGAATGTTGGCTTCCAAGTCCCCTAACGTTTCTGGTTTGTTGGCGTAGACGAGCGACTTCACATATCCCCAAAGAAAATAATCCAATGGTGTCAAATCACACGATCATGGTGGCCAATTGACAGGTCCATTCCGCGAAATTATGCGCTCATCGAATGTTTCCTTCAATAAATCGATTGTGACGTGCGCTGTGTGGCATGTAGCGCCGTCTTGTTGGAACCACAACTCATCCACATTCATGCCATCCAATTCGGGAACAAAATAGTCGGTTAGTCGGCTCCAATTGCTGTGCACGGTGGCGAATCGATTCATTCGGGTCCTCTTCAACACTTTGCTCTACAGCGGCAATTGTGTCTTCGGTGCGCACTGTTCGACGTCTCTGCGGATGCGTATTATCACATAGAGTAAACGTAGTGCGAAAACGATCCATGGTTAACCGAATTAATTGCTCTGATGGACGATTATGTCGACCATAAAATGGACGGAGCTTGCGGTAAACTTCGCGAACTGAACCATTATTTTCGAAATAAATTTGCACGATTTGCAAGCGTTGTTCTTTTGTCAACCTGTTCACAATGAAATGGCAAACCAAACTAAATATTAATCACTTGACAGCTGACAAAATGGCCGCCAGTTAAAAAAGTGATGCCAACTTAAAGTTCTATACCTCAATAAAAAACACCCTTTACTTACAAAAACTTTTATTTCCTGTTGTAATGCATACACAGACAAACTTGCAAGCATACATATTTGATGTTATATTAAATATTAAGGTGGCTCTACTAGACAATATTCGTAACACATGCATATATGTATGTATGTATATAAAGGGTGTCCCAACAAGAACGCAAGATTCAAATTTTAAATAATACACAGATATTTAAAAAAAAATCGTGAAACTTTATTATATCGTAAAGTAGACAAAATGAGGTTATGTGTGGAACAACAAATCGGGCAGATGGCCGCCGCGGCTTTGCTGGCACACACGCGATCTTTTAATGAAATTTTCAATGGCCGTTTTGCATAAATGCTGCGGTATTTCATTAACGCAGCGTCCAATTTCCTCTTTTAAGACTTGAGTCGTGGTCGGTTTATTCGCGTAAACCATCGACTTCAAAAAACCCCAAAGAAAAAATGGTGTTAAATGGTGTTAATGGTGTTAAATCGCACGATCTAGGCGGCCAATTCTGGTCTCCAAAACGCGAAATAACACGACCATGAAATGACTGATGTAGCAATTGAATTGTTTCTCTGGCTGTATGACATGTGGCGCCGTCATGTTGAAACCACATGCCCTCCACATGCATTTCTTCAATTCTAGGCACGAAAAAACTGGTTATCATTTCACGATACCGAACACCATTGACTGTTTGCGCTTGACCTGCGTTTGAGCGACATCATCACGTACAGCTGCGACATTTTCGGTCGATCGACCTGGTCGAAGGCGCGTTGTTGTCTTTACATCACTAACAGACCCAGTTTCGGCAAATTTATCCATTAATCTCTTTACAGTAGACTCTTTTGGAGTATTATTGTAACCCCAAATTGATCGCAAATTTGCGAACTGTAGCCGCAAAACTTTCACAATTTTGGTAAAACAATTTCACAATGAGAATGCGTTGTTCATTCGTGTAGCGCTCCATTTTTACTAACCTCGTACCTTCTACTAGCAAACAAAAGGAATTGTTCAAATGTCAAAAAATGACACTTCGAATGGTCACAATGTCACAATTAGTCACAATGTTATATTATTATTCTCTGATAAAAAAAAACAAAGTTTACTTCACTGTTCCTAACACTGTTCTTACGAATGTTCTATTTCCTATGTCTTTAGTTTCACATCCGTTGTTTTATGATGGCAACTCCGTGATGTAGAATCATTCTCAAGTTAGGATCACACGATTGCCGCAATCTACTAATTACACAATTCAGCACTAGTGGCAACACTCAAAAACCTTAATTCATTTCCGGTGATATATTTCCGTTATTTTGTATTTCACATCTGTTGATTTAAGAGTCATCCCTACTTTTTCGCATTGTTATATTTTCCCATTGCTGCATCCTGGCAAAAATGAAATTAGAAAAGTAATTCTTGTTAAAAAAAGAAACGTTTTAAAATATTTACATTCAAAAAAGAGTTTTTCAATTTCATTTTGATACGGAAAAACCGAATATTTCTCAGCGATTTTATCGAATATTTATTTAATTGTAAAGATAAAGGATATGCTATTAATAATGGAAAATTATATATGGCAAATGGCAACTACGGCTAAATTTGGAGGACCACATTATTTTTGTGAAAATTTCCATAAAATTAAACTACCTTAAAATACATTAGTTTCGCGAAATGTGACCGCGAATTTTTCAAAATTTTTGTGGTGAATTTTAATAATTTCAATGAGCTGTTGAAGTGTATATTGGTCCATTTTTATTAATGGCGTACTTTTTGCTTGTCATCTGTCAAGTAGTCGCAGGTTGGGTCATGACAACTGTCAAAATGGCGGGCTATTGATAAAAAATATCTTATTGGAACATCGATGAATAATTAAAATTTAGACAATAACAAGTAACATTTGCAAATCCATCCAATCCCGGATCTTGATTAAAAATATTCAATTTACAAGTTAAATATTAATTATAGTGATTTTAATCGTGCAACAATTATGCACAGTGAGACAGATAAAGAGAAGAGAAAAATTAAAAATAAAAAATTAAATGAATTAAAATAAAAGAAAAAGAAATAACTTTTATTATTCCAGATGATAACTTGATTAGTGAAAAGATTATAAAAAACGCGTGCTTGCAATCAAGATTAAGGTACTGGCTACAGGAAAACAGAAAATAAAGTTAAACGCACGATGATGAACAACAGCAGCGCCAACGCCAACGCCAACGCCAACGGTCTTCATGTCTGGCCCATGAAAATAATGCCATAAAAATGTGTTCTTAAAATAATAAAGCTAAACACAAAAAATTATATAAAACTTTAAATAAACTTATTATGCAACAAACATCGTCATCATTGTCATCAGCAGCAGCTTCAGAAATTTCGATGATTTAAATAAAACATTTACAGACATAAAACATTTACATTTTTGTCACATTTTTTTTCCTCTTAATTCTGTCATATTTTCCAGTCATTTGAGTAACATTTATAAGGGTATTTTAGGGAAATGATTTATATTTTAAAAATACATTTACAAGTTGAGTAAAATAAAAGCAAACTATGACTACGACGGAGTTATTGTTAAAATATTCATCAGATGAAAGCTTAAACGAATTGACCAAATTCAGAAAACAACTGAAAGGAGATGCTTGCAGCCACGTATAAATTTATTTAATAAAGTTTTTTCATGTCTAACATTTAGTAAATTGGTTTACATCTATCTTTAAAAAGTTTTCAACTGTGGAAGTACGGGCTAATGGAATTTGCAGTCTTCTACAGGCAATAATTGGCTTTCGATCACGTTATTCGCTCGTGTTACATTTCGTTCGCTGGGTTTGTGTGTACGTACTTAGGCAATAGAGCATCATTGTAGAAGCATTACAGTTGTTGTTCTTTGTGTCTTCCGTCTGCATCGGCTTATATGTTTGTGTGGTTGTATATTTCTTAATAACAACAATAAATATTTTGCTATGCTTTGAATGTTTGCCTCAACATAGGTGCAATTCACAGTCTTGTGCAAATGGTCTTGCATCGTAGCATGTGCATAATGGTATAGTATATTGATACTCATCACTAAAAATTGTTAAGTGGTGAGTATCAATGTACTATAATGCATTAAACACATTCACCACAGCAAGCTACCGGCTACCAAATGTCAAGGATAGAATACACATGTTTATATGAGAATGATTCTTTTGAAGACAGCAAGGCAACAGGGCGACAGGTTGTTGTCTATGCTGATTTTGTCGTTGTAGTCCAATTAAACTAATTTCTATTTCTTTGTCTGCAATGAGAAAATTCAGTGTTGCTAGTATAATACAATATGTTGAATGAATGATTTTGTGCAATTATTTCATATTATTTAACAGAAACAATATCCAAATATTGATGTAAAGAATAAATTGATTCATTTTTGTAATTTTACGTGAAATAAGTACATTTTAAAAGAGTAATTAATTTGTATAAATGCAAAATATTTAAAAGTGGCAATACTGAACTATGTATTTGTACTTGAATATCAGCTGGGCTACGAGGCGACAAATGCTGCTAGCGGCATTTGAAGTCGTGTGTTCGTGGTGAATGTATTTAATGCATAACATTTTGCACATGCTACGATGCAAGACCATTTGCACAAGACTGCGAATTGGAATATAGTTTTTGTGTCTTGGTTGTGGGTTTGTGTATATATGTTCATTAGCTTTTAATTTCTGGATCATTGCCATTGCTTACAAATGTTTTTATGGAAAACATTAAACATTATTAGGACTGTTCATTTACATTTTCGTACCAATCTGTAGTAATTCTCATTTATTTATTGGGAGCTTTATACAAATATATGAGGTTTAGTTGAAGATCTCCCGTTAAATTAGTGAAATGCTGCATATATGTAGATCATTATCTAAATCCATGTAATTGCTATAATTTATATGGACTATGTTTGTGTTTACATACATATGTACATATGTATGTGCAAATAACCTGTTTTTTTCTTAAAGTGTACGATTGACATGATCAATTATTTGTATGAAACCTTAATTTATATGACGGTACTTGTCGTGAGAAATCAGTTTGAAATTTAAATTGAAATCTAATTAAAGTGGCAACAAATAAAAAAAAACACATTGAATTAATTTTTTCCCATTAGCGCACTCTTTCCACTGCTAGGTAATTTATTAAAGAAAAATATCATTTGTGTAATTCTTTTAATTATAGGTGTAGAATAAATGTCTGAAATTTCAAATGAAATAAAAACATTTTTGATGTCATGATTGCATGTCTGTGGAGATCGTTGGTTGGCTGGTTCTCTTTTCGAACTTCTGGAATTAAATTTTATCTTAGAAAGGTTGTTGTAAGGGGGGGGGGGGGGGGAGAGGAGAGGTTGAAAACACTAAAACAAAACGTTTATAATTTGCCTTGCTTTTGACTTTCAAATTAATGAAAATGAACAAAATACAAAGTTATTTTTATCGGTTTAGTGAATCTTTGAGATGTGAATATTATTAAGTTTAGAACTTTATTGCGGCTGTTGTTGTATTATTTAATTGTATTGTTTTTACAATTGAATGACATAAAATGTCAATTGTCAAGTTAAATTAACATGTACAAATCGAAAGAAACACACACACTCGCTCCCTCGCTCGATCGCACTGGCACAGAAATAAATACAAAAACCTTAAACAACAATGTTACTAACTAAATAAATTGCAAAGAAATCCAACAGCAACAACAACACCAACATTCACAATAACAAACAAGTAAGAAGATTAAGAAGAAGCAGAAGAAAAAAAAAATACAAAATTTTCAAGTTCAAAGTGTTTAAAAGTAATTTGTAATTGAAACACGTGAGAATTTTACACAATAAATGTTTATAACTATTAATTTTTGTTGTTGTAGATAGAAACACTGCAGCTATTTCTTGTCATTGCAGAGATACTACATTCTCGTGTTCATGCCGCACACGAATAAACGTACTTGTTGTCGTATTCAAATTAAATGTGAATTGACTCATACGTAGGAGTTTGTTTTCTGCTTCTATTAAATTACGTACGAATTTCTAGTCATAGTAGTGTGTGTTGTGTCAATACTGACATATAACAATGTTATCTTTTTGTAGTTTCTTCAAAGGACTATCTATCTTATGGATGAAACCTTAGCTTGAAACTACTATCTTTATTTAACAATCAAATACAGTACGCTCTTGATAATTTGAAACTTGTTAACTTTAATCTCTCGATAATTTGAACTGTTTCCCAGGTCCTTTGAAAAACATTATAAAAATTTAAGAAAAAAGTCCTCTCGGTAATTTCAATTATTTGAATATCGTCTGTATAATTTATTAATTTGAATTTTTTCCCGCTCTTCGCTCTATAATTTGAATTATTTAATTGTGATCTGTGCGTTTCGTAAAAAAATTAAGCAAAAACAAAATAGTCATTTGATTTAGTTTATATGCATTTTGCTCGTCGGCTTTACATATATAATTTGATGCTCGGTTTTTCTACCTTCTTTAATGTGGTTGTGTTCGTGTTTTTGACACAACCAAATAATGAATAACTAAAATATTAATTTGGAATTATTACTGCGTTAACAAATGGTAAACTTAATTGTAATAATTCCCACAAAAAATACCAATTATGTACTTGACTGTATCCGTTCAAAAATACTTGTGTGGCAACACTCTATTCTTGCGAAAAGTAATGAATAGTTGTTATTTTTAACCGATTAAAAAAGGAGAGGGGGGGGGGGAGGTTATCAATTCGTTTGTATTTTATTTTATTATTTTTCTTTTTGGCACCGATTGTAAAAATTACTCTGAGAGATAGCTTCTATTTGTAAAAGAGTGGGCGGGGATACGCCCAAAAATCGTTGTTTAATTTATTTTATGATATTCTACTTATTCGATTGCTACGAAACATGCACAACATATTAAGCTCTCGTAATGACTTAATCTTGAAGTTGAAAAAAATGGGCGGGACCACGCCCATTAAAATTTAATATTACATTTCACATGCTTTTATTTGATCGACTATTATGAAACTTAACACACACTGTGTGGCTTACAAAAGGCACAATTTTGCATTTAAAAAAAGTGGGCGGGGGGCACTCCTATTAAATTTTAATATCATATTTTATGGGCTTGCACTTAATCAATTTTTACGAAACTTGGCACACACCTTGGTCTCTTGAACAGACAAAATAGTGCACTAAAAAAAGGGGGCGAGGCTACGCCCATTAAAATTTAATATCATATTTAACGTGCTTCTAGTTGATCGATTTTGACGAAACTTGGATTACATCTCGAGGTCTGAAGAATAATTCAAATTGTATTTAAAAAAGTGGGCGGAGATACGCCCATGAAAGGTTAGTATTAAATTATATGTACTGTACTGATTCCCACGAAACTTGGCAAGAAGTTTCGGCTCTTATAATGACATAATTTTGGGCAAGACCCCGCCCATTAAATATTATCCCTCATATGCAAAAAAATAACGTGTACTTGAAGTGTAAGTCAAAACAAAATATTTATACAAGAACCGATTTTAACAAATATTTGAAGCACACGTTACATTTTTTTTTGCATATGAGGGTAATATTATATCTCACGTGCTTCTACCTGATCTATTTTTACGAAACAAGTGATAATATCTTCCCACTTGTCATGATAATTATCTATGTACATTTTACATATCGCACACTAAATTATAAAAAGTCACAACTGAAAATTATTAACATGGTTTTGTTTTTTTTTTTATAAACCTGAACAAATCTAATCTAATGATTCCAAATATTTCAGTCTTCTGGAACATTTAAAATATCCTTATGCCTATTTTTATGTTATATACTTGCGTTACTTGTACACTACTAACAGTTTTTTTTTGCCACTCCTGATTATCTGAGCTTTTCCGAGTTCTGACTCCATGATTTAGTGTGCGATATATAGACTTCAAGGTCATACTGCCTGCTAACGTTCGTGCTTAAACATCAAGAAAATAGTAAAAAAATAGTTGCTGGGTTTTTGCTGTAACAATTGTTGATTTTATTATTATGTACTTTCATTTAAAAATTCTCTGTAATTTAATTTTACACTTGAATACCTTCTCTAGTTGTTTACTTTATTTAACATTTTCTGTGTGTTTTTCTTCATAATTTTTTCCACAAGTAGTTTTTATATAATTATATTCTTGTTAAATATTTGCTACTTTTCTAATATTAACTTAATACGACCCTGAAGATATTCTCAGCATGCGATTGTTGTTTTCTAAAATTGTTATGAGATTTAACTTTTTGTATTTTACTTGTAACTGAATAAAATTGTAAAGATCGGCTTTGAGGGAATCAGTAGGTAGAGTATACATATTAAATAAACTGGGGATAGGAAAATATATATGTATAACATAAATATGTATGTATGGTCTATAAGTGGATAATATATAATAGAAAGTCGTTAAGTCCTTACAAGTTATTGGAGTAAATGATTATTTCTCTTATAGTGTACATACACTACTCTTCTTTGTTTTACTGTACCCTGTTCTTCTTTGCTACACTCCATTTATGAAAAAGTGATAAAATAGTATTTTTTTTTATAATCACCCCTATTGTGAAAATTTTTTCCCTCGAAATATTTCCCCTTTCCCCAAATTGCAATTGTGAATAATTTTCCTCATAAATGCTTTCCCTTTTTTGATTACCGTTATTATGGATAATTTTTTATGTGGATTTTTTCTGGGTTTCTTCACTTAATTTTTGCAAGCGAACTGAATTAATACATCAAGGTGTAATTTCAACATTATGCTTCATATTAATAGTTATAAATATATACTTTTAAGACAAGATCAGTAAATAACATCCACGATTTTTAACAATAATTATTTGAAAACCCGTTTCGCATGGAGTATGAACCTTTTTGGTTCCCATGCAGTAAATTTTATGACACCTAAAATATTTAGAAGCATTTTAAATAAAAAAATTTCGTATTTCTTATTATTAAACTTAAATGTGTTTGATTTTCAGTTAATTTTAAATCCTTAAGGATCAGTAAGCCATTGCATTACATCTCTATAACCATTTTCATTACTTTTCACATAAAAATATCGATCAGCTGTTTCCTACCCTTGCAGTTACATTCCATTACATACGGCAAACTGAGCCTTTAAAAATCTTGTTTACGTTTATTTTATTATTCTCTAAAGTAAAATTAAAACTTTATAATGTCCACTTAAAGTGAGGAAATAATTTTTTTTTGCACTTCCAATACAAACATTAAAAACAAAAGCACTTCCACAAATTATTTAAGGAACGACTTTAAAGCAAAATATTTTAAAAAATACCCGTTACATACGTGATCGTATCGGCAATCGTACGAAAACAAATTAAATGATACGTCAATCGTATAAACTGAATGGGATTTCAATACGTTCACGTATGTCATAATCCGAAAATTGTGTTTTTACGTGACGAGTTGTACGTTCACGGATGTAATGATTTGACCCCTGAACTTGATGATTTCATGATTTTTTTTTGCCTAGGGATGTAAAGTTTTATGCACTTTCAGTTTTAACGGTACTCGTACTTTTTTCCTTCAAATTAATGGTGACATTGTTAGGGAATAAAATAAACATCTGTCGAATATGCTATTGTGAATTGATGTAAAGGGTCCGCCATCTAACGTTTTTTATTTCAACTAGTGCTTATTTCGTGAATGATAACACTTAGCTCATGTCTGATTTGACAGATAATTAGTTTTATCCAAACAAAACGTTTGTGAAAAAACACACATAATTTTTGGGGGAAAATTAAGGGGAATAAAAATTGGCGAGCCATATTTTTTTTCGAACATACTATTTTTTTTACATGGAAATAATTCACGATTGCAACTTTGGGGGGGATAAGGGAAATATTTCGCGGGAAAATGTATTCACAATAGGTGTGATTATTTTTGCCACTGTACAGCGTTTAGTCATGCATATTAGACGAGAGACCTTCTACATGTAAAATAAACCGAATATATAATATTTTAAGCATTCAGATTGGAAAAGCTGAAGAAAATATATTCAGAAAACTAGGCTTTTTACTTAAACAAGTTTGTTAGGGTTTTCGGTATCCTTGTTGGGAACTTCCCCGACAACATACTTTAAAAGTATGAGTGTAATCCCTTTTTCAACCTAACCCAAATTAAACTAATTTTCATAATATATGCATATTTGCAACTTAAATTCTTAGCACTTTAATTAAAAGTTTCCATTCAACCTTGCCACAAATTTTAACTAGAAAAAAAAGACAAGAGCTCCATTTATGTATATACTTTTCATCTAACTTCCATTCGCAGTAAGTATTTACACAGTAAATTTTCTTAATTAACTGATAAACTAACTGTAAGGCTATTTAACATTTGCCTTCTAGATGCTCTCGGTCTCTTGCTTTGTTTTTATTGTTCGCCGTCTTGCAAATTCAAATTGTTAAATGGAAAAACTCTTTAACCTGTAAAGAGCAGCAGCATGAATGCATCTAAAGTCGCTTGTTGCAAATAAAAGCAACAACAAAAGAGAAGTTAACGTTTAAATTGTAGTTCTACATAATTGCAAATGTTCTGCTATGGCTGAGTTTCAAACAACCAACAACTCAAGTAAATTAAAATATCTATTAGTAAATTCATTTGTCAGTCTTTGGGGCAAAGCAGCTTCCAAGCTGCAAGCGTTTGTATTGAAGATGTGTGCTTGAGTTGCAAAATAGATGTAGCAGTCGTTCAAGCGTTGTTAAGATGGAATAAAGTTATAATATTACTCTGCTTCTTCTTTGTCTTTACACCCACTTTTTTGTAGGACATAAAGCAGACACTTTTTTACAAGTTGGTACAGTGTAAAAGAAACATGAATACATTCACGTCCTAAAATATATGTATGAGTACAATGTAAATATGTGTGATATACTTGTTGGTTTTTATTACCATCACCGTCATCATCATCATCATTATTATCATTATCGTCATCATCATCATTATCATCTTCTGTGTAGGATTTCAGCAGAAATACTTTGAATCTCTCCTTCTCTCTGATGACAGATAGAATTAATCATAAGAAAATAAAGATGCTGTTGAAAGCTGTAAATGAAAATGATGACTGCCTCTAGGCCAACCAGCCACCTACGAAGAAGTGGCGATATGAAAAATGAATTGTTGCCTACGGTTGAAAATTTAATATGTTGCGTCCTTAAGACTCAAATATAAAATGCACAACTGAGAGGAGGTGCTGCAAGGAATATTTATTTAGTTGTGGAGAGTTTAGACTGTAACGAAATATTCTCGCACTCACACTCATAGATAAATTCATTATTGAAAAATATTCTCAATAGTACGAAAACAGTAACAATAATCTAATGACAAATGTCACCGTACATATTATTCAAAGGGAGTATATTAAGCTATATACAGACGGTTTGACAGATCTTACAAGATTGTCAGTAAAATGTGCTAAAAATTTCTTACAAATTTGTGAACTGGCAATTTTTGTCAGACAATATTGCCAGAAAAAGCATTGTCAGCCCATTAAAAGACTACCAGCCTAAAACAAATTGTCAGACATCTTACAATCGTGTAAACACATTTTGTCCCCATTATCAAATTATTTTATTTATTTATTTATTTATGCATATTATACAAAGTAAATTTGTATAATATGGTATTGCACAAATATGGGCGGAGTAACTAGACTATATACCCAAGATGTTATTAACAGTATTTTAAAAAAGTTTTGTGACTGACTGTATACCCATACCTTCACATAGTAAGTAGCAACGTGCTTGTTAAAAAATTCCGCAAAAAACCGCAAGATTATACGGTTATCCGTGGCAGATCAGTCAACCAGTGCGAGCGAGACCAAAAACTCTCGAAGACCAAACAACACACACAAGCCTGACCGCACTTAAAAAATAATTACGATGACGCGAGAGCTGTTCTTCAGCCCAGAGCTGCTTAACGACTGATTATCAAATTATTTCAAGAAATTTGTCAGATATTTTGGTATCGTCAGTTGTACAAAGTTTATGCATCTGACAATTTCAACATTGTAAAACAATTTTTTCTATAGGCAGCACTGCACACACTGGTTTTCAAAGAGAAAGAAAAGTATGTAGTAAAATATAATAAAATATATGCAGGCAAAATCATTGCAATTGTTTCTTTATGGTTCATAATAATTTATATTTTCACTTTTTACATTTAACACAAGCACAAATTATTGATAATTGAAAATTTCTGTCCAATACTTTCAGTCTGGCAACGCATAACAACAGATCCGACAATTTTTGCATATGACAAACGTGTGAACTCACTATCTATCTTGTGCCTGGCAGATTTTACAATATTGCCAGATCTGACAATATTGTAAGATCTGACAGCTGTCTGTACATAGCTTTAGATTGTTTAACAAAATTAAATTATTCCATATATGACAAGGTTCTAGCGACTGCATTTGGTATTAGTGCATTAGTGTCTCTGTATCAGTTGTTGTGGGAAAGTTCAAGTAATGAAGGCATAGTCACTGGTCAATGAACTATACCGACTTCAGCACATACTAATCCTAATGTAACATCAGAGCGCCCTCCTTCGCTGTGTAGCAAAATCATCAGCGAAGTAAAATAACCAATGAAATGGCTACTAAACACAGCTTAAAAAAAATTAATACGCCTCATTTAACACCAGAGGCGCTGCATCACTGCATTATGAACACAAAAAAATAACCGGCAAAAAGCAGATTTGTAAAAGAAATAAAGCTTTTCTCTGTCTCTTCTTCACCGCCTGTCTTCTCTATCACTATCCCTTTGCTAAAAAAAGGTAACACACCTAGTATTATTAGTAGGGATTTTTTGCTTGAGTGTTACTTCTCTTAAAAAAATAAAAATGTAAAACTAACACAAAAAATTTAATTTAAATCTAAAAAATTTTTTACTTCAACAGAACTAAATGAAAATGATTTCAAGTATTAAAATGTTACTCTTTCTCTTCTCCCTTCTCATAGAAGATAATTTGTAATGGGTATCTTATCTTTTATGCGAAAGAGTCTAGGCCTTCTATAAGGCATTTTTTACCACTTATGCATTAAACACATTCACAACAGCAGGCAACACGAACACACGACTTCAAATGTCGCAAGCTGCATTTGTCGTCTCGTAGCCAGCTACTTAATTCTTTTGGAGACGGCAGCAGCACCATTTGCACTTGATATTCAAGTACAAATACATAGTTCAGTATTGCCACTTTCATATATTTTCCAATTATAAAAATTAATTACTCTTTTAAAATGTACTTATTTCACTTAAAAGTATAAAAGTGAATCAATGGATATTGTTACTGGTAAATAATATGAACTAATTGTACGATATCATTCATTCCACATTTTGTATTATACTGGCAACACTGCATTTGTTAGTTGTAGCTAAAGAAATAGAAATGAAACGCCAAAATTAGCATAGACAACAACCTGTCGCCCTGTTGCCTTGCTTTGTTCAAAAGAATCATTCTCATATAAACATGTGGATTCTATCCTTGACATGTTGTAGTCGGTAGCAGAGAAACAAGCCGATCGGCTCACAGCCGGCTCAAGAGCCGCCGCCGACTTTTAATGCAACTTCAAGCCGCCGCCGATGCAAGCGGCTTACCTCGGCTCAAAATTGCAGCTGGCTAATTGCTTTTTGTAGTTGCAAATTTGTACAACATCTTACAAATTATATTGAAGACATCAGGTGCTTAAATTTTTTTTATAGAAATGTGTTTAAAAAACTTATGCATTAGACACATTCACCACAGCAGGCTACACGAACACACGACTTCAAATGCCGCTAGCAGCATTTGTCGCCTCGTAGCCGGCTACTTAATTATTTTTGGAGACGGCAGCAGCACCATCTGCAGCTGATATTCAAGTACAAATACATAGTTCGGTATTGCCACTTTTATATATTTTGCATTTATAAAAATTAATTACTCTTTTAAAATGTACTTATTTCACGTAAAAGTACAAAAATGAATTAATTTATGCTTTACATCAATTTTTGGATATTGTTTCTGTTAAATAATATGAAATAATTGTACAAAACCATTCATTCAATATTTTGTATTATACTGGCAACACTGAATTTTCTCATTGTAGCCAAATAAATAGAAATTAGTTTTACAGTGTGATAATAAGGAACAGCTAAAGCCATCTTTCCTAATATTGTAATTTTTAGTTCAAGTAAACTTGTATATTTTTTATTTTTGATGTTTTAATAACAACACAACTCGATTACAAAATCCCCTGAAGAAGTGAACATAAAATTCACGAAACGTCGGGAAAAATATGTAATAAAAATTGAGTTTTTATTGACATAAGACAATATAGGCCTCACCAGCTAAATATCTAAAAGGAATTCAATTCACAGAAATTAGTTTAATTGGACTACAACGACAAAATCAGCATAGACAACAACCTGTCGCCCTGTTGCCTTGCTGTCTTCAAAAGAATCATTCTCATATAAAAATGTGTATTCTATCCTTGACAATTGGTAGTCGGTAGCTTGGTGTGGTGAATGTGTTTAGTGCATTATAAATAGCGGCTGTCACTGTCAGCCGGCTCAAGCCGACTTATGAGCCGCCGCCGGCAATTTTTCCTCAAGCCGCCGCCGCCGACTTTTTAAAACGGCTTGTTTCTCTGGTCGGTAGCTTGCTGTGGTGAATTTGTTTAATGTAGACTTGTGCTGTAAAAGAACGAACTAGTTCAATTGAACTATTCCCATAAGTGAACGATATGAACTAGTTCAGTCTAGTTGTTCCTTTTTGTTCTTTTGGCCTTTCTTGTTCTTTTGGCCTTTCTTGTTCGTTTGGTCTTTCTTGCTAATTTAGTCTTTGTTGTTCTTTCGTTCGTTTTTGTTCCTTCGTTCGTTTTTGGTCTTTATTTCGTTTTGTTTATCTTATTCTCTGTTCCTGACCAATACACATGCAAAACATTTCATTTACAAGAGACAAATGTAGTGTGCCTAATATATTTTTAGCATAATAATCAAAACAAACAACAGAAAATGTAAGCTAGTGAAATATACAAGCGAGTTTTACAAAATTAAAAGAAATAATTTGTAGTATTGAATTAAAAAACAGATTGTGAAAAAGATTATTAGAATTAAAAAAGTGATTAAAATTTGTTTTAAACTGATTAAGGATTTCATTTAAAAAATTTTCGTTCAAAAATACTAATTTATACCTTTTACTTACTTGTGAATGAGAACACAAAGTGCAAATAAAAATACTGATGAACAAGAAACATTTTTATTAAATTAAAAAAAAAAGAATTTGTTGTGTTGAATATGAATCCGTATAAAAAAAGTGATTAAAATTTTCTTTCAAATGACCAGTGACTTCATTTAAAGTATTTACAATCAACAATATTAATTTTAACCATTTACTTATAAAAACTACGCAACGAATAAGGTCACTAATAAGCACTAAGAAGAAAACATTGAAGAAGATTGGACGACTACAATCTCTGTACTGTTGTTCACTGAAAAACTGACCGAGAAGAACAACTGAACGAAAAGAACGAACTAGTTCTTTTTGTTGTTGGGAACAAAAAGGAACAATCCGCAAAAGGAACAACTATGCCGAACTCTAGTTTAATGCACATTGGATAAATAGTAACTGAATAAAAACTGAATAGTAACTGAATAATAAAATCTGAAGTAAAAAGGTCTTCTGAGTTTTCCCGCTGGGCAATTATACAGAATGTAGGGTATGGAAAAATTTATCTGATTACAAAAATATGCTTTAGAAAAAAAAAGAGTGAGATCGAATGAGAGAGAGAGAGAGAGAGGGAAGTAGTGATGCCATAGACTAGGGTTAGAGCGAATATTTTGTAATTTAATATTGTCATGGCGCCCTGAAATGTTAAATAAATAAAAATGCTAAAAAAATATTTTAGAATGCTTAACTACACACAAAAAAAAAATCATAGGTTATATTTCCTAAAATAATGGTGTAATTTTAACTAAGTAAAAGGGTAGAATGGCATTTACAAAGTTTTTTAGGGAATTTAAAAAAAATTTTAGTTGATTTCTATGTATTTTCGAAAAATCAACTAAAATTTTAGTTGAAACTCCTTAACGACTAGGTAAATTCATACTTTTGTTTTCTGTGAACTATCTAAATACCAAAGCAAATTTATACATATACATATAATGCGCCAAATTATCATGGATTTTAGTTATACAGGGTGGGCCAAAAGAAACCAAGGGGTGTAAAAGTTTAATAACTTTTTTGTTTATTAACTTTTTTTTATTTTTTCTTTCAGATTATATAATATATAAAATGGAAATTTTTTTACACTAAGTATGAAAAATGATGTCTCTTAAATGACCACCGTTTTCAGCTTCGCACTGATGGGCTCTTTTTAGAGCATTTTCCATAACATCTTTCAAAACTTGTGGCTGTAGCGTTCGAATTTCTGCAACAATGTTTGCCTTGAGTTCAAGGATTGTCTCTGGCTTGTTCACATACACTCGCTCCTTCAAAAAACCCCAACGAAAATAGTCGGGTGCTGTCAAATCTGGCGATCGCGCTGGCCAAATAATTTCCGAATTTCGAGAAATTATTCGCTCTCCAAAAATTTGACTTAAAAGTGCCATTGTGTCTCGGGCAGTATGGGCAGTGGCTCCGTCCTGCTGAAACCACATACCAGGTCTGTTTTCAAGAGCAGGACGTAAAAAATTTTCTATCATAAACCGATACCGCTCTCCATTTACGGTTACAGCACTTCCATCTTCATTCTCGAAGAAGTAGGGCCCAATGACATTTTCAGATGTGATCCCACACCATACTGTACACCTGATGGGGTGCAATTGGCGTTGATGAATGGCTCTTGGATTTTGAGAACCCCAGAACCTACAGTTCTGCTTATTAACAAAGCCATTCAAATGAAAATGAGCTTCATCACTCATAATCAAATTTTCAATAAAGTTGATTTCATTTCTGGCCAACTCTTGAAATTTAACTGCAAAATTTAGACGTTGCCGATGATCTGCGGGTTTTAATTCTTGGACCAATTGCACCTTATATGGGTATAACTGTAAATCTTTTTTTAAAATGCGCCGTAGTGACGTACGAGACATTTCTAGCTGAGCAGAACGCCTTCTGCCAGATGTTTCTGGTGCTTCGTTAACACTTTGCTGTACTCGTTCAACATTTTCCGCAGTGCGTGTACCGGTTCGAGGCAAATCTCTTACGCTGCCATGTTGGTGATGACGATTAACTAAGCAACGAATCATCGCTTCAGAGGGCGAAATTCTGACGTTAAAATGTCGACGATATGCTCTTTGCGTTAAAATAATTGATCTCTGGTTTAAATAATAAAATTCTATTGTTCTGGTTCTCTGTTCAGTTGTGAACCTCTCCATTATAAATTCTCCAAGTGTTGTCTATATAATCTGAAAGAAAAAATAAAAAAAAATTAATAAACAAAAAAGTTATTAAACTTTTACACCCCTTGGTTTCTTTTGGCCCACCCTGTATAAATAAAATCAAAAAAAAAAAAAACACCACGAAAATAAAACATATAAAGGTAATGCTAAGAACACAACTGGGACGAACGACGAATTTTTTCATAAAAAATAAAACATATTCATGAATATGCAAATTAACACAACACTGCCGTAGAACGAAACTCGTTGTCTATTCTCTAAGCCGACGAAAAAACAGTTTTCTCTCTTTTTGCACAACTTTCTCAGTTATAAGAGCTCTTATTTATTCGTCGTTGTTGTGCTTCACACGACGAATTTACTCAGCGAATTATTATAGACGAATTCGTCCCTGTCCACGAAATTCGTCGTTTGTCCCAGTTGTGTTCCTAGCATAAGACCACGTTTGCCACCAATCGTAAAGCAGCTTTGAGTTGGTGGAGACCATTAAAACTTGGGATGGGGATCTTCCTGTGCTAAGGTATAGGTCGTCTGCAGCTTCCGACGGAAACACCTATATACATATATGCAGGATACACTGGCAATTTGCGTACATGCTTCTATACCATTAAAAATTAAAAACGGACATCAAGGAAGAGAGAGGACGTTTGCCGGGCTCAGCTAGTTCATCTATAATAATTAAAAAGAATTATTTTACATAAATTTAAATATTTTAAAAATTTAACACATACACACAAAAAACATTTCAATAAAAATAATTTCGAAAAATATATGTATATATGTACCTTATTGTAATAGTTTATATTAACTTGGATTTTAGGTAAAGTGTAATGTACAAATTACCTAACTGCATAGTTAATAAAACCCAAGTTTTTTACTTTCATATAAAAAAAAGTTAACTATGTAAGCTTAGTTAATATTACATCTTATATTTTTTTGTGTGTAGAATTTATATTTATTTGATTTGAAAATGTTGGAAATATTTGAGGTTTTATATTTATTCGTTTAAAAAGAATAGCAACAACAATATCATCAAATTGTATTCTATTTGATTCTGTTTTTTATTTTCCAAACCATATTTGAGTTATTAGTCATGGCAAATTGAATAAACTCTATTTTTTTTACTCTTTTGTAAATTTGTAACAACAAGTGAAAATAAATCGCAGTACACTACGATCGTATTAATTAAAACTTAATTATATTGACTACACTACAAAAAGGGTGTGTGTGTCTGAAAGTTTCCCATGTGTTTATTAAGAATTCAATGTAAGATTATTTGGAACAAATTCCCTTAAAACCAACAAACTTTGTTTAAGTACATACGTATATTTGTGGCCGTCTATACAAATTTGTGGTTACTTCTCATTGGCATCATAATCTGCATCGTTGACATCATGAGAAACCCCTTTCCTGGTTATTAAATATTTGTTTTTATTTTCAAGTGCACTCTGTGCAGCTATTCAAGTATGCAGTTCAGGTTTAAGCTTAGTTACAACCCTCTGCTTGATTAATTCAAAATTCAATGTAGGTGTTTCGTGAGAAAATAAAAATTACAAAGTTTTTAATAGAAATAAAATTATATAAAAACCATGTAACACTTGCTATGCTATTATAATAATGTTTAATGACTAATTAATAGCTTTTAATTTAAATATTTTTAAAACACATAAAATCTTCAACTTAAAAAAGCTTAAGGTAAACAATTTGCATACTATAAGCAAGCATCCAAGAATAATTGACTTAATTGTGTGCTTTTTTTTAAAATAAATTCCTCAACTATTTAGGATTATTATTTTTTCTTTATAGAAGTTAAAAACAAATCTTATCTATGACTTTAACATTAACTACATATTTACATACATGTGTAAACAACAATTTCCTTGATGACTAATTTTGCTTATGGCTTGAACTTGGTTTGCCCGGCCGGCCACATGTGACTTGTACTGCATAATATTTATTATTATCATCATTATGATCATTATTGAAATCATGATGAATCAGTATCAGTAACAAATGGCCACCGTACAGTTCCCAAGCATTTTAAATAAATCTCTTAGCTGTTAATTTTTTTATTTTTGAAATTCTATAAAAAATAAATTAATAATTATTCAGAGTCGGTGTAAAGAATTACGAAGAAATCATTATCATAATCGTTTCGAAAATTAAAAAATAAAAAAACAACTAGATATGTATATAAATTTATTAAAATAGTTAACATCTTGCATAATACGAGTACCAACCATAGGTGTAGTTGGTATTTTCCAGTTTCTGTTTCGCAAAATTTTCCCTACCTAAGAAAATCTAAAAAATCTCAATAAACATGTGAACCCCTTTTCCCTTCATATGCACAATTGATGCTTTTTTTGAACAGTGGGAACATTCGAAATTAATTACAACAGAAATTTAGTGGAAAGAAACTTCTACAGCTAATTTCATAATAGGTCTGTTTCTGTTTCATCCTGATTTGCACGAAAAGTGTTTCCGTCAGCGTTGCCATAATATTTTTTTGGAAAACTGAAATTTTAGAATAAAAAAACTGATTTTCATATAGAAACCTGCTCATATTTTTTTTAGTATTTTGTATTTTTTAGGAGGGTTGGGGGGAGGGTGTTAACCATACGTCTCTACCTGTCAAGTTGTTACGTTTTACCATCTTGAATAGTATCGGCATCAGTTAAGAAAATATGGCTCTACAAATTTATAAAGTTTTTAATTAATTGAAATGGAAGTGTTTTAGTTGCACTATGGGATATAGAAGTAAGTGGATCCAAAATTCAATAAATAAAATAACTAATGCCCCTATCACGGTTTTCAACTATTAAAATAGTTTGGTTGGAATTGATAAATTTGCCTTGCCATTCTCCACTAAATTAACAGTTGACTTTTCAGTCGTGTTTTGGTACTGCCATTTACCACTCTGCGTAAGTTTGGTTGACAAAAGCGTTGAGTATACACAACTGCTTTTTAGTAGTTGTGGCTGTGGTTGGGTTTTTCTAGTTACAGGTTGGTGAGATATAAAAAGTGGAAAAATCGTAATTAGAAACATTTGTTATGCTTAATAACATATTTTTTTTAACAATTTCAGTATCGGCGGTATAGCGGGCACATACAAAGATTTATTTAAATATGGTTTTAGGTGATCCAACAAATAACGACACGTTTCTTTGATCTGCTGGAATGACTAAAAACATTAAAAAATTAGTTTTTAAAGAATTGGTTCCCTATTTTGATTATTCCTTACCTTGCATTGGGCAGTTCAAGAGGGTTGGAATCATTACGAATTTTTCTTCTGATACGTAGCACAGCTACAATTGCGACTTCGATTTCGTCGTAATTAAATAAATCATTACGAATTTTTCTTCTGATACGTAGCACAGCTACAATTGCGACTTCGATTTCGTCGTAATTAAATAAATCTACACATATTTGTGTCCATTTCGTATGATTTCTTTGAACTAAAACACAAAAAACGATACTTTTTCTAAAACTTTGTGTTTTTTTCTGCCAAACTTGATATTTCAAGTTGACAACGCGATTACAACTTCAACTAAAAAACAGTTGGGGTTCATAATACTAAAGCACAGTTTGGTCGTGTGTTAGTTTGGTCTACTCTTAGACGACCAAACTTAATTTAGTTGAGAACCGTGATAGGGCCATAAAATGTTTGCTTTTGCTTTTTAAATATTTTTTTATTTGATGTGCACAATGATTTATTTATTTAATACACTTGCTTAGCCAAAATAAAATGTTGTTTTTTTTCTGTGAATTACTGAAATTTTGCTATGGGGTGTATACTTTAATTTGCTATATAAATTTCGTCGTGTTTTGTCTCATTCTATAAGGGATCGAATTATTTCAATGAAGAAACCAATTGAATTTTGGTTTGTTTATGGCTATGTCATTATGGCCACGTCACGTCTAAATGCACCTTAAGACCAAATTCTATAAAGAAAAGCACAACTTTCGTTGTTTGCAAAAGTACTAATAAACCTTCACTTTTATATTAAGCAAAATGGGTAAAACTATGGCTTCAAACATCGGAAATAAAATAATAAACTTAAGATAAAGTACAAATTAAAAACTGCACAATTTATAGAAAAACTTATTTTTTAAGCAAGAAACTGCAAAACTGCTCTATGCTTAAAAAACTGCTAAAATCAGTTAAAAATGGACATTTGGCAACGCTGGTTTCCGTACTTGAAAATCAGATAAATGAGAGAGGTTTTGATAAAGTAATCTTCTTCTTCTTCTACCAAGTTAGCTCAATCAGTTGCCACACAAGGCAAATTCGTACCAGGTGGTTATATTTTGTAATAAAATGTAACACTCCAAAAAAAAAAACATGTATATTTTTTAGTGCAAAATATCCTGCTGTCAAAAAATTTTTGAACATTCTGCTTTATTCAACACCAGAGAAATTTGCAGCTTATCATCATCTCTTGAAAAGATATCAGCTGGCATGAATTCGCTTTAGTACCACCAGTTATACAGCAAAATTACAATACCAAAAACCACAAGTATTTTTTTTTTTTTTTTGAAGAATAAAACAGAATACTAACAAAATTTTTAGCCGTTTTCCTTTCAGTGTTATAATAACACACACACTGGCACAAATTTCATGAAAAGTTTAACATTTTTCTGTCTTGGACACATTAAACAGCTGCTCTTATGGTGGTACCTGATTGAGATGACTTGGAACGCACTTGTTCTTTGGGATAGTGTGGGAAATCAGAAAAGCAATCAACTGTTAGAAAAACAAGCAATAATAAACATAAATTCAGTAAAGTGAATACTACATATGTAACACTATGCGAAATTTTTTGTAAACATATTTTCAAAAATTTCAAGCATTCAAGTACGATTTATTTTAGTTTAAGCGATTTTTTAAATTTGGTGTTTTTTTCGTTTTTGCGATTTTTCAGATTTTGGGGATTTATTTTAGTTTTAGCGATTTTTTCATTTTGCAATTTGTTTGGTTTTTGGCATTTTTCCATTTTGGCTTTTTATTTGTTTTGGCAATTTTTTCGTTTTTTCGGTTTTTCGCATTTTCTTCGTTTCGGCGTTTTTTTTTTTTGAATTTGGCTATTTTTTCGGTTTTTGGTGATTTATTTTAGTTTTAGCGATTTTGTTAATTTCTGCGCTTTTTTCGTTAGGCGATTTTTTTTTAATTTTGGTATTTTCAAATTTCAAGGGTTTGTCTCTTACTGTTTCCATGATACAGCAAGTTGTCAAAATCATATAATCAAAATCACATTAACTGATAGAATATCCTTTAATTTTGATTTTTTAAATTTCAATGTTAACTGGTGTCGTCTACACTATGTATGAAAATTTGAAGTATGTATCTACATATGTATATATCGTGCCATAACCGTAAAATTTTCAAACTTCAATTTTTTACCAAAATCGATTATTTGCGATCGTAAATAGTCGATTTTCGTCAAAAAAAAAAAAAAAAAAACGAAGTCCCCAAAATGTGTCGCTTAAGCTTTTTTTTTAGCGGTTATGGCTCGATATAATTGCCTGTATATCGTGACATAACCGACAAAAAAGCTTAAGCGACATAATTTTCGATATTTATATATTTTTTTTTACGAAAATTTATTATTTACGATCGCAGATAATCGATTTTCGTCAAAAAAACGAGCTTCAAAAAATATATCGCTTAAGTTTTTTATTTTGGCGGTTATGGCTCGATATTACATTAGAATTTCAAAATTTTTCGTTGCTCACCTGTAAAGCAGCTTAACAGTTTTTGGTGTATTAAGAAAATATATATTTTAATTTGAACAGAAATATTTTCGCTCCACTGTACAGTGTTTTCACTCAATGTTCTTTCGTAAAAATTTTTTTGTTAATTTTTGTTTTATTCCAATGTACTTGTTTTGTTTATAATTTTAACTCTTAAAAAACTTGACAATAATTTTGCTGTTGGATGTTTTTCTTTTCGTCAGCAGCATCAGTCAGCATCATCATCGTTGTCGTTGTCAACAAACACATACACACTATCATAAATATTGCCAGTATTATTAATTTTTTTTGTATAAAATTTTATTAACAACAATAATAATAATATTTGTATTTATTAAATTGTTTGCAATTATTTAATATTTTTTTTATAAATGAAAAAAATCTTGTTTAATTTTATTTATTTGGTTCGGTGCTGCTAATGGAAATATGTGAGTATGCATAAGTATGTATGTATGTGTGTGTGTGTGTGTGTGTGTGTTTGTGTGTGTTTTGGCTTGAGTATCTGTGTCTGAGAAATGTATTTCGTTTAAAGTAAGACTGCATTTTCCGCATATTCTCGTGTAAAAACCAGTTTTCTGAAAACACATAAAATTTCAATTTAAAATTGAAAAACCACACCACAACCCACCACCAATGGAAGGCACCAACAAATCAACAAAAAATCTTTGTAGAAAAAAAAATCATTGAAATACAAAAACACGCGGGCAGGCGGGCAAGCGGGCACTAAGTCAGTCGGTCGATTAGCCGTTGTAATATTTCTTGGCTGATCTCTTATTTCAAGTGAATTCTGTGAGATTCTGTACTGCAGGCTGGAAGTTTGTCTTGTCGTACTCGTAGTTGTTATGGTTGTCTTTGCTGTTGTTGTTGTTGTTGTTGTTGTTGTTGTTGTTGTTGTTGCTGTTGTTTACTTTATTGGTGATAATTTAAGTACAGAGATTCTCAATGCATTCGATAACTAATATCAAGTTCAAGGTTAAATTTAAAATGCATATTTGAAAACGTGTACTTACACTTGTGCAATATTATATGTATGTATATGTATATTCATGTGTGTGTGTATGTAAGATTATAAATATGTGGTAAACATGTCTGTGTGGTTTTGTTTGCATTATTCAAACAATCTGCCAACCAACCAAGTTCGATTTTTTAATTGGACAAGTGCTTGAATCAAAATCTTTTGCGTAATTATAGTAAATTAATTACACTATTGCTATTTACTATTATTTTGTTAATACGTATTTGTTTAATTTCCTTTTTTCTTAAGAATTTCGAAATGATTAACAAAAAAATAAACTATATGGATTCGACAAATCTTAAAGGGTGTGTTATATGAGAAGTTTACATCTACAAAATGGGAACAGCTGCTTAGAGGTTAGTTTGGTTTGCAATTCGCGTATTCGATTTTTTTTGGTAAAAAATCAAATTTTATATTTGAGGATTTTCCAGCATTTTATTTGTTTTGAGAAATTTAAATGTATGAGTTGCTTATGCAGCAACAAAATGCATCTACTTAGATAAGCTTAATCACAAAAAATAATCATCCTTATTCCAGTTGGCGACATCGACGTCACTTTAACACAATACCAAAAAATTGGGGCTTGGTTACTCGCTCTCGAGAACCATTTTGCGCTACTGACAATTTATTTCCATTCCCTAAGGTCTAAAAAATAGCATAAACCTGCCCACTGGAGTCAGTTGTTTCCGACAACGGGTACACAAGCCCCAATTTTTTGGTATTGTGTTAAAGTGACGTCGATGTCGCCAACTGGAATAAGGGTGCATTTTTTTATTGAAATCAATTTGTTATTTTCGGTAATTTCTTATTTTTTGGAAGATATTTTATATGGAAACGATTTGAACAATAATAACAAAATATATACAGGGCAATTATGAATAAAATTCCGCGAGAAATTTCTCCCTTTTCCAATTAGAATTTTTTGTTTTCCCTACTACTTGCCATTAGTTGGAATTTTTCCCCGGGAAAAATTTCTCGCGGAATTTTATTCATAATTGCCCTCATACAAAAAGCGTCAACACTTAATGTAGGCTTTACAAAATAATGCCATTAATATTTTTCGAAAATATTTTATTCAGAAATAATTTCTTAATCGGTAATTAGTAATATTAAAAATATTTCATTCAATAAGAATTGAAACTACTGAACTTAAGCCCGATTAAGAAATTATTTCTGATTAAAATTCACTAGAGTTCAATTAAATCTGAAAATATTTATATTCAAAAATTTTCATTATTTTGAATAAATTTTCATTTAATAAAAATTATATTTTCTTATATACTTTTCGTTAATACTTTTTTCCAAAAACTTTCGTTATTTTGACTAAATTTTCATTCAATAAAAATTTTCTTTAATTTTTTATAGTTAGTAAATTTAATTTTTTTAGTGAAGTTTTTTTTCTAGTACATATCAATTTTTCAAAAATTACTCACTTGTAATACTCGTATATTAAATGCTTCCCTATTTGCTTACAGGTTAATTAGAATCAAATTAACTTAAATTCTCATATTAATTATATTTTTATGAAAAGAAGAAAAATCACAGAGGTAAATTATTTACGTAATTTAAATAGTTCGGCCAACCCATAAAGTGAATAGAATAGATTAATAGATTTACAGTCGAACTTACTTATAACGAACTTCGCTCTAGCAATCTCTATAAATTATTTTTAACAATACTGTTTATATTTCTCTATAACGAATTTCTCTATAGCGAATTTATTATAAAATTAGCACGATAACTTCAATTTCATAAGCTAAATACGAGAGTGTACTTACAACAAATTTGTTTTCTCAAAAAATGTAAATTACAAAAACAAAATACCTACAAAATTTGCCAAAAGACGAAAATTAAAATAAAGCGTAGTCTACCTTATGACGGTTGTCGATTCAATTCGATTTCAACAATTCGAGTGCAACTTTCCAAGGGAAGTTGCAGTCGAATAAAATATTCGACAACTTTAATAAATCAGAATAGAACATTTTTTAGATGCAAGCATTTACTTCACACATTGTGTAAAAATTTCATACAAATATCTTGTGTACTTAATTTATAGAAAAGGCCGATTGTATTTTTATTTTTATTTTATTTTTATACACTACATGACAATTTTGGGTAGAAGACGAGAACAATTACAGCTATATGCATATTTGTACTAACTGTGGGAAGACTGTGCTAATTTTTTTCTTTTTTACATAAATTGAGAAATGTTATTTTCGCAACCTTTTTGCAAATATTTTTCAAGTCTCGAACATTTGCTAAAGTAATTGTAATCTACTTGTTACAAAAATCAATAGAGCATTAAAAAAATATTTTATGGCACCAGTTAGCCAAAAACTATTTTTTTTGGTTTGAGAAATATTGGAGAAAGCTTATGCTTTTGTTTTGCTTCGTTAATTTTCCCTCAATCGCTTGTTAATATTTTTATTCCTTAATTATTGTGTTAGTGCTAATGTTTATTTTTACCTAAGTTAAGAAATGTAAATTTTCGCAACTAATTTTCAAACATTTCTCGAAGGTCGACCATTAGGTAAATGCACTAAAAACATCAATATAATATTGAAAAAAAAAACTTTAGAAAAGCTTGTGCCAAAATATTATTTTTTCGGTTATATTCATTTGAGAAATATTAAAGAAACCTGCGAAATTTTTTAGTTTTGTTAATTTTTTCTCAATCACTTCTTAAGATTTCTACTCTTTAATAATTGTGTTAAAGTTAATGTTTTTCACATAAGTTGAGAAAGATTTTAGATTTTTAAGATTTCTATTCCTTAATTATTGTATTAATGTCAATATTTTTTTTTATATAAATTGAGAAATGTATTTTTTTAATAAATAAATATTTCTTGAGTGTCGAAAATTTATTTAGTAAACTTATTGATATTTATTTACTACAAACATTAATATAACATTAGAAAAATATATTATGAAAGCTTGTTCCGAAACATTATTATTTTTTGATTATATGCCTGGTTTGCTTTGAGAAATATTGGAGAAATCTTAGGATTTTGTTTTGTTTCGGTAATTTTCTTGCAATTGCTTCTTAAATTTCTATTCCTTCATTATTGTGTTAGTGTTAATTTTTTTTAAAATAAATTGATAAATGTATTTTTTCGCAAATAATTTTCAAATATTTCTCGAAGGTCGATCATTAGGGAAAGTTATTGTAAGTTATGTACTACAAACATGAATATGACCTTGAAAAAAACATATTTTATGGTAGCTGTTTTTTGTTTGTTTATATGTATGCTTTAGTTTGAGAAATAATGGAGAAAGCTTAGGATTTTGTTTTTTTTGTTAATTTTCAATTCAATTTCTTCTTAAAATTGCTATTCTTTAAATATTGTGTTAGTTAGTGGTAATGTTTTTTTTATATAAACTTAGAAATGCAGTTATTCGCAACTTATTTGGAAATATTTCGCGAATGTCGAATATTTGGTGAAGTTATTGTAATTTATTTTTGAAAAATAAGTTTAAGGCAGCTTGAGCCAAAATATTATATTGTTGGTTATATGCATGCTTCGGTTTGAGAAATATTTGAGAAAGCTGAGAAATTTTGTTATGTTATGTTAATTCTTTCTCATTTATTAAAATTTTTTTCCTTTATTATGGTGTTAATATATGATGGCAACAGCTTAAAATTTTTTTAATTAAAAAAAATCTCTAGAAATATAATAAAGGCGCTAATCTTTTCTAAACTGACGTCTTCAAATATGTATGTGATTTCTTAGTAATACCATTTATTTTTATTATTACCAGTCTCATGGTTATTTCAATAATCAGTCTGACCCATAGGTTTCTAATCTAATTTACACATAGTATTCCAAATTGCAGGAAGTGTTTACATTTTGTGATGCTTAAGCAGGCCAAAATTATTATTTTATATGCTACTGAATTTGAGAGGAGTGGAATTTTAGTTCTTTGAATTTGTTGTGTTTTACAAAATTATTCACTTAATCATAAAACTACAAAATGCCGACAAAGTTGTCGGCACAACATAAATTCCAATTAGCATATTTATGTGATTTGCACGCGTTTTAAATGCTTCACATTTTCAGTTGTTTTAACTCGAAATTGTTTTGTTTTTGTTTTTTAATTTCTTATTATAGTTATCCGTATTGTTTTCTTGCCTGTTCGCTTTTTTATTTTGGCTTACGGCGTTGAAACGTTAAAAAGAAAAATTTTTAAATAATCATCATCATTTTGGTTGTCATTTTTATCAGCATTCGCGATATAGTGGCAGCATTGTTGCTGTTTTTTTTGTGTTGTTGTTGGTGTGTGTGTGATATATTTAGACAAATTTCGTTGTTGTAGCTGTTTGTTGATTGTTAATATTTAGTAACATGAATTAAATGTAGTTGGAAGTTGTGATGACGTCGATGACAACGTCTTTATGTCAGTCATTTCATATTTATGATAATAATGTTTGTAAGTCGTTTGGTTGAATGGGGTTTGTTGGCATTCGTTGTACGAGGGTAGATCTATTGCTAGCCAATTGAAATAATTCAATTAGGCTATACAGTTCCAGGGTTAAATGTTATTTCATTAAAAGCTTCCTTTATTTAAATTTAAATAAAGAAAAGTGTGTGTGAGTCATTATCAAAAAATTTTTTTTTTTTCATTTGAAAATCATTTTGAAGGCGTTAGGTGTGGACACGGCTTGGCTTGGCGGCGCACATCCCAAATGTTAAATTTTCCGTGATTTTGGTGCACGAATCAGGCTTCAAATCGTTACATACGTGATCGTATCGGCAATCGTACGAAAACAAATTAAATGATACGTCAATCGTATAAACTGAATGGGATTTCAATATGTTCACGTATGTCATAATCCGAAAATTGTGTTTTTACGTGACGAGTTGTACGTTCACGGATGCAACGATTTGACCCCAGGTTAAATTTTACCGTTGTCAAGATAAAAACTAAATTAGGAAACTCGCAATGAGTATTTTAAAATTTTAATGTGGCTACATTGTGCCATCTTGAAATTTTCATTGTGAGCTGGCAATGACATAAAACACAGTACATAACGAGCCATAACCGCTAACAAAGCTTAAACGACACATTTTTGGACCTCGTTTTTTTTTTTTGGTGAAAATCGATTATTTACTATCGCAAATGATCGAATTTTGTAAAAAAATTAAGTTCGAATATTATGTCGCTTAAGCCTTTTTGACGGTTATGGTACAATATATTGAAGTATTAAAATAACAACATTTTTTAATATTTGTATTTAATTTTGTTTATATTTTTTATTAACTACATATGTTCTGATAAATTTAAGTTGTTTAGTTTAACATCACTATATTGAAAATGACATGTTTTCTAGACTTTTAGGTTTGACACTTGGTATTAAATATAATTTACACAAAAAAAAAACAACAAACTTCACACTAAGGAATTAAAATGCAACTGTTGGAATATTATACCCCTTCTACACACGGAAAGTTTACTTTGCAAAGTCTTAATTCAGCTGAGAGAAAGACAGAAAGAGAAAGTATTCTTACCTCTGTGTAAAAGGGGTGTTAAAGGCTAAAGGCTCAGTTAGCCGACTGTAATTGAATGTAACTGTAATGGTAGGAAACAGCTGATCGATATTGTAATGTGAAAAGTAATAAAAATGCTTATAGAGATGTAATGTAACGCAATCTACTTTTCATATAAAAATATCGATCAGCTGTTTCCTACCCTTGCAGTTGCATTCCATTACTTACTTACTCCTTAAGGCATATTTTAAAACGTTATCGTGAACTCCCTTAAATATTTAGAAGGCCTCCCTCCACGTTTGGCTATTTTTTTTAAATTTTAAATTTTTTTCTTTTTGGATTATTCTTTGTTTAAATAAAATTAATAATATCAAACCGTTCTTTGTTTTCCACATGGGGAGACTGAATGTTTTTTTTTATATAAATCTTCAATATTCTCTTTGCCGGAAATGTGTTAATTTGGAACTGCCCTCGTGGGCTGTGCTACGCATTTATGCACGAACTTAAAGAACATATTGTTGACAACGATGATGAAGATGATACCGTGGATGTTGATGTCAATGATGGGTTCGTCACTGTCGCTGTCGCTGTCGGAGTACATAGTTGTTGTTGCTGTTGATAACCATGATTTTTTTCTTCTCTCTTCATGCAAACCATAAGTAGTCGTTTTAAGCCAGTTTCGTTGAGGTTCTTCTCAATTAACTTGCATGTATGTGTTAATATTGGTTTCTTTTAGGTGGTTTTTTGGTTTCAGTTTCAAGCTTTTTTTTATATAGACATAGAACATTTCCATGGAAGAAAGAAACATCATGATTATAGTTTCATGTGTATAAATAAAAATACCATATATGTATGAGGGTTTTGCCGTTTTAAGTCTGCCTGCCTGCTGTCGCACTTTATAAGCATTTTATTTTATTTTATCACTTCCTTGAATTTATTTTTGAAAGAAAACCAAAACAAAAAAAAAAAACAATTTTTATGCTCATTTTTTATGCGGTTCTGCTGGATGTGTTTAAATAAAACTTTTGTTCTCAACACGAACTACGAGTACAACTACTTATCGCAACTGAACTTTTTTTGTTGTTGGTTTGTTTGTTGCATGTGCAGACTTGTTTGCATGAACTTATTTATAACTGCTGTTGAAATCCAAAAGTGAATGTGTTAAATTTAACACTTTTCATTTCATTGCAGCATTACGATTAAAATGAAGCTGTAAATTGGCGTTAAAGAATGGGAAAATAGGTCAGCTGAAAACAGTTAAGAGGAAATATTCAAGAAGTTTAAGCTGCTTGACAAATTGTATTTTATAAAAATTATCTTATGTACATAATTACATACAAATCGAGCCTTAAACGCGAAAAAAGCTTAAGCGACATATATTTTGAAATTCGTTTTTTAACGTAAAATCGATTTGCGTCAAAATAATTAAGTTTAAAAAGTATGTCGCTTAAGCTTTTTTGTCCGTTATGAAACGGTATATTCCAATGAATTCTACTACGTGTTGAATATTGCTTAATTTAGTTAAGTTATTTTAGGAATAACATTCTGAGTTGATATATTTTTTATGTCACTTAATTTAACCACAATGAAATAAAAATAAAACTAATAGATTCCAGCCAACTAAAGATCGATATACTAAATTTGTTTTGTTGAATTGTTAATTTATGGAATTTATAATGGATTGTTTTCTTCAATTTAATGATGATCTCTAACAACACAAAATTAGCTGTTACAGTCAGCTTCATAAGTTTAGGTTTAGAGCGATTTTTTAATCTAAAAAAAGGGTCCCAGTGGACCAAGACTTTTGTTAATGATATCGATTTCGAGTATATATATATATCTCAAACATTTATAGTGTCAAACTATTGAGAATGACACTCAGAAATGAATCGAGAAAAGTTTACCTGTCGCTCAATTTTATTTAAAAAAACATTTAATTTCGAAGATGTTCGCTAGCAATACGAGTATCAAAAGTGAGCCACTATCGCGAGATAATTTCGATAAAGCAAAAAGGCAACACAAAATCAATTTTTTCAAGATTATTATTATCTGTATTTTTTAATTTATTTAATTGAATTTATCATTTATGAAATTTATTATTCGACAAATTGTCAGAAGTTTATTTTAATTTTAATTTTTTTTTATTTTTGATTTTATTTATTTTTCAATTCTTTCACTTGCGCTGCCTTCAGTGAGATTCGAACACACATTCGAGAAACTATCGAGAAAAGTTTACTTTAGTGAAAATTTGCATTTTTTTTGATTCACGAACAAATATCCAACAATTTTGTTAAGAAATTTCTTCGCTTTAGCGAGAATTCGTTTATATCGAATTTCAGGTCAAGTGGGGTATTGAGTGTATCAGCGCATGTATGTGTGCATGTATGTGTGTATGTATGTGTGTGTATGTATGTATGTATGTATGTATGTATGTATGTATGTATGTATGTACGTGTGTATTTGTGTTCCGGCAGTATATGAACCGAACTCGTGGTCATGGGATTGTCGGTGAATATATCGAGCCATAATCGCCAAAAAAGCTTAAGCGACATAATTTTCAAACTTAATTTTTTTGATCAAAATTGTAGATTTGCGACTGGTTAAGAATTTCGTTCCCGCTTTTGGAACTCGTCAGTAGACTTCAGCCCAAAAAATTTTTTAATTTAGCTAACAAACTCCGTATGTTTATAGTAATACTCTTAATACTATATTGAGAATCACAATATATAAACATAATAAGTTTGAAAACTGCAAACAAAAATCTTTAAAAAAAAAATAAAAATTTTTTTATATCTATAAAAAAATTTAAAAAAATCAGACAAATTTTTTTACAGTATATAAAAATAAATTTAACTGAAAATAACAAATTTAAATATAAAAAAAATAAATCTAAAATTTTTTTTTACAAATTTTACTTTATATAGATAATTTTCATTATATACAGTTTTTTTTACATAAAGTAAAATTGGAACAAATAATTTACTGGAACAGTAAAAAATATTTACTGAAACTAAATTATATTTCAAAACACTTTTGTTTGAAAATTTTTTGGGAATAATTTTTTCTGTGTGGAATGAAGACAGAGGGAGTAATACTTTCTCTTTCTATCTATCTACCAGCTGAATTAAGACCTTGCAAAGTAAACTTTCAGTGTGTAAAAGGAGTGTTTGTGCAAAGAAAGATAAAATTGAATTTTTTTGTCGTCGTTCGGCGGCATAAGAAATAGAAATAAGACCCCTTTTAGACACGCAAAATTTACTTTGCAAGGTCTTAGTTCAGCTGGGTGAAAGATAGAGGCAAGAATACTTTCTATTTTTCTCTTTCTACTAGCTGAATAAAGACTTTGCAAAATAAACTTTGTGTTTATAAAATGGGTTTAAGTAAATGTTTGGCAGAGTTCGAGGCGTATGGCGAATTTGACCATTGCCATGATTGTGCATCCCAGTTCACACACGTCAACTTTTGTTGATCAACTCGTAATTGAGCTGTAAAAAAGGTACAACTATCTCGTTTCAACCGGGACTGTATATTTTTTTATATTCAATAATTTTTTTTATATATTTGGTGTCGAACTTTCGCGGCTTACCCCCCGTTGTCACATGCCAGTAGTTACTTGCAAGTAGTGTATACGTATTACTGACGAAAATCAGGAGAAATATAAAAAACACAACAATATTTTCAGTGGCTACACAGCACAGTGAAAGTTAAAATGTCGTCAACAAGTAAAGTTCTAGATAACAGCTTTGCTTCAACTTTTAGTGCAGTGTTGGCAAGAAGTCAATATTGAACTTTAATTGCATTGTTAATATATTTCATTTAATAAAACATAAAATTTATGTTCAAACTTAGCTCTAAAATGAGTCTATGCCATTTCTCAATATCCTTTTTATATAAAAAAAAATTAGCTATAATACTAACCAAATTAATGAAATAACTCTCTACTCGGCAACACTGTTTTTCGTTTTGTCAGTTTACTTGCGACAAGTGTGAAAATTTACTTGCTTCAAAATTTCATTGCAAGCTGACTCGCAAGTGGCAAAAGTGTGACTGTGTTAGTAAAAAAATGTGAGTGTATTGAGTTTTTTTCACTTGCACTTGCATGTGGCAACGGAGGGTTACAATTCGTCGTTCCTCCCAGTTTTAGTCCTAGCATTAATCCATTTTTAATAGAAAAGGTGCAAAATTTTTTAACTTTTTATTAAGAAAATGCCGTTTTCTTTTTTAGAAAATGTCAAAAATTTTTAAACCTTTTATTGAGAAAAATTAAATTTAGAGTTCGCGTAAAGCAAAAATTTACGCTCATAAAGTGGGCCACCCACATGCAATATAATTGTGCAATTTTTCGTATTGTACAATAATAACGCCAATGTGTGTGTCATATTCGAAGGTGGCACAATATATTGACAAATATCAAAAGACTTTTTTGCAATAATTTCTTTGAAAATATTGTGCAATTTATTGCATAGTGTAGGTAATAATATGTACAAAACACATGCAATAATATTGTTTAATGGATGACCTTCTTAAGGAATGATACAATAATTTCTAATACATTCTCTATTTCAAAAATTATTTTGTTGCGAATTTTCATTGAAAAGTGGAATGAATGCAACATTTTTCCTAAAAACAAAAGCCCCATTAGTTTGCAATATATGTATGATATTATTTGGATAATATTGAGTATTAATTCCTAAAAAAATCAAAGCCACACAAAGAAATTTTTTTTGAAGAAAGAAGAAATAAAAGTTATAAATTAACACCGAATCAAGGTTAATTTATTTGAAATATCACCCTCTTAAAATCATTCACAGAACAAACAAGAATATATATATATATATATATATATATATATATATATATATATATATATATATATTTCAAACTGCACCAACAAGTGCAAATTAAAAAGATTACCAAAAAAATAAAACCATAAAATGAAAGTACAATCAAATGGCCAAAAATAAAAAAATGTTTTAAATTTTGGTATTGTTTATTTGAGTTAACAACATTAACTGAAGATAAAAAAATAATTCTTTTACATTTGTTTAAATATCTTAAAGTACATTGTACTTTTTATTGTTATAATCCGGTTCTTAATTTTTTTTTAAAAAATTACTCTGCAATTAATTTTTGTTTTATGAAGAAGAAAAAAAACACAAATTGCAAGAAAGTTTATTAACCTCACAGAAGTGCATTCATATAAATTTAGCATATTCTTTTAATGCGAACAAATAATAATAATTTTAAATTTATTTGCCTTTTTTAAAACGGGTTTTGTTAAACGGGTGTACATTTTTATTAAAGCAGACACTCATGTTTTTAAATTCATACTTTTTTCATTCTCTGATTTCAAACTCGCCAATTGAGATAAGAGGGAATAACTTCGATATGCCTTTCAAACGAATTTAAGAAGCTTTTGATGTAAGACCCTTTGTCAAGACAATCTAAAGTTCTAGTAGTTTTTATAGAGTTAGGGAATCTTAATGATCTGCTTTGAAGGAAATAATTTAAAAAGCTCAAGCATTTTAAATTATTAAAATTATTAAAAATTATTTAAAGTATTTATAACGGGAAAGTGAAGCGAATACAAATAAATCGTGTATTTGTATACAGAACCACTCCCTTCCAATTGGCAACCTCACTCACTGCCCAGAAAGGACTTGGTGACCCCTGTTAACGCTAACGAGGCTCTGTCGAACGTCGGCCTGGAAGCATACTGGCAGCCCCAGTACCAGGATCGTGTGGAGAAGTCTAATCAGCTAGTACATCCTAAACAAAAATTATTACAGAAACCGAAGCAAAAGAAATACTAAAACGATCTGAATTAATGATGACGACCTTCAGCATGAAACAACGGACTCGATTTGGAACCTGGAACGTAAGAACTCTTTTAGGAGGCCCTATGCTTCTTATAGGAACGACGGGAAAAAATATATATATACATATAACAAAGTCACAAGTAAATCAGCAATAATTTAACCATTAGAAGGCAATTTTCCGTTGAGCACAATAGCGAACAGGAATGTGAAGAATTTTTTCTATTTTCCCTTTGAGAACTTGCAGTGCTATTTGACTTTACATTTACGAATATGGGTCAAAATTTAAAATTTCATACTCTTTAGTTTTCAATAAACTTAAAATGTGTATTTTGTGAGCAAATGCATATCTAGGAATTTGTTTGCATATATGTCCCAGCAAGCACAGCAAGCACATATATATGATGTTAATACGTAGGACATAAAATATAATAGGGGAATTATCTGGTCCCTGATGAGACACCTGATGCATAACGTTTAAAGACGTCTCATTTTTGTATTTTGTTTTGCTTCTGCTTCTTACAATTCGAAGAGTCGAAGTTGAAGTTAACACAATAAACGAATACACAACGAATAGCTACAGCAGTTAGTCAAACCCTAAACCGCTGGAATATGTCGACAGCTGCAGCTCTTAGTTGTGTATATCTAGCTATTCGTTTATTATGTTAACTTTGACTGCGACTAAGCAACAGGTTGTGATTGGGCAGTCAAAAAATAAAATATCAAAGGAATAGCGCAAATTTACGACTTTTGCTATTTCGCCCGTCTAATATCTATCATCTGAAAATAGAAAATCAGAATGAAAAACACGCCTTCTACTGTTACATAACACGATACACTCGCAAAGAATGTGTGCCCTTGTGTCCTCATCTTCTATTATATGTAGCATATACTCAAATGTGAAATGTTTAGGCAAGATTTGAAAGTAACTTAAGAAAAATAATCAGGGAAGGGTAAAAAAAAACTGTTTGTACTTTCAATGCGTTGTTGAACACCCTGTTTATTATTCAATACAGTAAGTATTGGGTAGCTCTAAGAGCACATCAATAAGATACTAGGGAAAATTTAAAATAGTTTTCCAGTGGTAAAACCATTCATTATACACAGAAAAAACTATTCACCAATTAATGTTTTCAATTATGAATTTAATTGATTTAATAAAATTTTTAATTGTATTAATTAATTTGAGTGGAAAAACTTAATTAATATTAACAAATTGTTTTTTTTTTGTGAAAATTAAATTAATTTTTTAATTGATACTAAAAAATCATTCATATTACTTTTTTGTGTGTACATAATAAAATATATAAAAGGTCTCACAATGTGTTTGTTGGGTTGTGTTCAAGTACATATGTATTTGCACAAGTACGAGTAGCTCTAATGCACAAACACTGTAACGAAACCTCAATTACTGTGGGCAGTGGATGGACGGACCATGTGGGTTATTTAGTGAGTGCATTAAATGGGCAAACATTTCAGGCTCATATTTGTTTGTTTATTTAATGACTTTAGTTATTTGTGTGTGATTGTGTGTGTGTGTGTTGACGGTTTTCAAACATAAATATTAATACAAGTAGGAGATTTTTTTTTAGTGTTGTTTAAACGAACAAACGAAAATATATTAAATAATTTTTAGATTTATTTTATTTGAACTGCAAATGAAGCAGAGCTCAGTTTAATAAAAATTTAACTAAATATTCTATGCAATCGCAGAAATAACAAATTCTTACAGGAGATTGTAATTGAGACTCTCGAACCATAACAGCCAAAAATCTTAAGTGATGCATTTTGTGAAGTTTGTTTTTTGTCGAAAATCGGTTATGATTGATCGTAAATAATTGATTTTCGTCAAAAAAATTAAACTCGAAAATTATGTCGCTTAAACCTTTTTTTCAAGTTATGGCACGATGTGTACAATTAACTTTTATTGGGAGAAGATTATAGATCTAGAAATTTTATTTATTAAAAGAAACGCTAAACAACACTGTTGGCAACACATTTGTTTCAGTTATTGCACGTGTAGAAGTAAAGAAAAAAAATACTTAGTGATGGAAGAATTTGTGATGCAAAATAACAAGCATACAGTCATGAACAAAAAGTCTTCGCGACATCGCTTGTTAACATTCATATACACGAACACCAATGCATCCATCTTGCTTTGCTTATTCTACGACATCATTTATTATTGGTTTAGTATAATACATGCCACTAGAATACATTTAAAAAACAAGAGGTATTTACATTTCAAGACTGTTTGCGCAGGTCTCTAGTATGTATGTATGTGTGTACTTTTGCGGCACTATATAAACCGGACGTGTAGACCGATTTTGATGATTCTTACGTCAATCGATTTCTCTTAATGCCGGGAGTGTCACTAAAGATATGTGAGTTGTCAAAATTCAATATGGCGCCCAACAGACGCCATTTTGTAAGTACGAAAAATAAATAATCGGCGAACTACATATATCAATATGGGTATCATTCGGCAGGTATTTTAAAATCATCTTTAGGTTCCTTTTATGATTTTTCATTTCGAATGACCATTTAGGATATTTGACTGTTCAAAGTTGGTAGCAGTCGGGGTTTTTTTAAATTTTTTTGTATAAATACTTGTTTAAATATACATACGTACATATATATGATATGTATGTTTGTACACAGAAAAACGGATTCATCAATTCATGCTTTCAATTAAGACTTTAATTGAATCAATTAAATTTTTAATTGTATTAATTAATTTGAGTGGAAAAACTTAATTGATATTATAAAATTGATTATATATAGGTAAACACTTAATTAATTTTTTCATTGATATAAATATTTTAATTGATATTATAAAATTATTCATATTGTATCTTCATTTTAATTTTTCTTATATATAATTTTTTATTGTTATAAAATTTTTTTTTATTTTTTTCTATGCTACAACCTGCATGTGTGTAATATAAATAATGATTCTTACATTGTCGGTTAATTTTTTTGTTGTAAAAAATGTTTATTAATTTTCATGTGTTAAAAATATTAAATTTAAAAAATATTTTTCCACTTGACCCTTTTATAGAGCTTAAAAATCTATATTTTTCTAAAGTTCTTTTATAAAGGCTTCAAAAAGTTTAAATTAATTGCTCGAAATCTTTCTCCTTTTTGACTCCAAAAAAAGTAATACAATGCTGAAATAAAATATTTATTTTGTAAATGACTGCAAGATTATTCAGGATTTTTGCTTTAGTACAAACGCTTTTTTTCTTTAATCTGCAATCTACCTAAATTAATTTTTTTACACAAGCTTTTTTTTAAAGAATTGTGCCTTTTAAAATACTTGAAAGATATTAATAAAAATCAAGGTCAACAAGAGGACATTTTCATAATATTCATATTTGTGTTTTATTTATTAAGTTTTTTTTTATAATTTTGTATTTTCGAAATAAATATCATGTTGAAAAAGAATCGATTTTTAAGGTGTGTGATGAAAAATAATTCTGCGACTTTAATGAGTCTGCCTTATAACAGTTCATTCACTTACATCGCTTATTTATTTGAAAATTCAACAAAAATTAACAACAACTGCTGGTTATAAAATTAACGAAAAAAAATCAGTCCATCAAACTGGATTTTGTGTTATTCGAAATTCGTTTTTGTCTTATTTTCCGTTTGTTGGAATTGATTTTGACAAAAGTAAAATTTTCGGAGAATTTTACAAACTGAAATTTTTGTTTGTCCTAAATCATGCAACAGTACTGAATATTTTTTAAATAGTAATTTATTTTTACAAATTAGTAAATAATAAATAGTTTTAAGTATACAATTTCGATCAAAATAACTACCAAAATTGCCACTCTATTTTTTTTATTAGAAAATATTTTGCACCATTCCCACTGTTCAATAAATATGTTATGAAAACAATATACAATAAAAACATTTAAAAAATGTAACAATTTTTTCATTAGAAAATATTTTACACCATTCCCACTGTGCAATAGGTTATGAAAAACAAATTCTGCAATGAAAACACATTTAAAATATGGAAAAAAATTTTTAATTAGAAAATTTTTAACACCATTCCCACTGTGCAATAGGTTATGAAAAAACGTTCTGCAATAAAAACACGTTTAAAATATGGAAAAAAATATTTTTTATTAGAAAATATTTTTCACCAATCCCATGAACAAAAATTCTGCAATAAAAAACATTTAAAATATGAAACAAAATTTATTTATATATTAGAAAATATTTTTCACCATTCCCACTATGCAATAGGCCATAAAAACTGCAATAAGAACACATTTAAAATAGGGAACAAAAAAATTTTTTGTTACAAAATATTTTTCACCATTCCCATTGTGCAATAGTACATGAACAAAAATTTTGCAATAAAACACATTTAAAATATGTAACAAAATTTATTTATTTATTCGAAAATACATATTTTGCACAATTCCCACTGTGCAATAGGTTATGAAAACAAAAATCTGCAATAAAAACACATTTAAAATATGGAACAACATTTTGAAACGCAATTGATTGCGTAAGCCTCTTTCTGTCTTTCTGTTTGTTAAATGTCGAAGATTATCTTTAATTTTTTATCTCTTTGAAATGCAAAAAGAAAGAAACAAGAAAACGGCAGAATAAAAGAATTCATTATTCTAGCGCTCTAAATGATCTTTTTGTTAAGTACTCAAAGTTTAGATATTCGTTGCCAGATGTAAGAGGGCATAGGGGTTTCAGTAGGTTCATAAAATTAAAAAAAAAAATCGGTCCTTGAAATACAATTCGTTAAGTATTTACTTCTCATAACGCTGTTTGAAAAAGTAATCAGTAATTATGTATATCAGAATTTTTCCCAGTACACACACGTCAACTTTGTTGATCAACTCATAATTTAGCTGAAAGAAAGACGCAGAACATACAAGGATATGTGCCCTTAGTTATGAAAGTGGTCTAAGTCATATATTTCTTTGGTCGAAATATTTAGTAGATTACATTCGAACAAATTAAAAAATATTTTTATTTATACATGTTAGTTTAGAGTTTTACTAGTCCCGATTTACATACGTGTATAGAATGTTTTTTAAAGATTTCTTTAATATTTCGAAACAAAATCGCATATAACTTCGGCCACTTTCATAATTAACGGCACATATCTTTTTTTTCAACTAGCTGAATTAAAAGTTGATCAACAAAAGCTGACGTGTTGGAAGCGGGTTTTGCACCAATAAATAATTTTTAGATTTCACTGTTCTTGAGTAGACATCCCAGTGAAGTCAGTGAAAACTAACTTTATATAAATATTTAAAGAAATTTTTCGAATTATTTGCTCACAGAATTTCAATCTGCAAACCCTGTTCAAGATGTATTTTTTGCAAATAGTTCTTTGTGCCATCAACTACACATTTTGTAAAGGGTGTTTTTTTAGAGGTATAGAACTTCAAATTGAAATAAAACACAAGAAAATCGTTTTAATGTCCATCAATTTGGCTTTATTGGAAGGATAATTTTATGCCATTAATGTTTAAATATGATTTCGGGCATGTGGCTGCCGCGGCTGGCTCGAATAAAGCCAATTCTACAGGTCCAATTTTCAACCACTTTTTCGAGCATATGGGGCCGTATGTTGGCAATAACGCCACGAATGTTGGCTTCCAAGTCCCCTAACGTTTCTGGTTTGTTGGCGTAGACGAGCGACTTCACATATCCCCAAAGAAAATAATCCTATGGTGTCAAATCACACGATCTTGGTGGCCAATTGACAGGTCCATTCAGCGAAATTATGCGCTCATCGAATGTTTCCTTCAATAAATCGATTGTGACGTGCGCTGTGTGGCATGTAGCGCCGTCTTGTTGGAACCACAACTCATCCACATTCATGCCATCCAATTCGGGAACAAAATAGTCGGTTATCATGGCTCTATACCGGTCTCCATTAACGGTAACTGACTCTCCAGCATTATTTCGGAAGAAGTATGGCCCAATGACTCCACCAGCCCATAGAGCACACCAAACAGTCAGTTTTGTGGATGTAATGGCGTCTCAAGGGTCTCATGTGGATTCTCTTCACTCCAAATGCGGCAATTTTGCTTGTTGACGTAGCCATTCAACCAAAAATGAGCCTCATCACTGAACAAAATTTTGCGATGAAAATCAGCATCGAGATCAATCTCATTTTCGGCCCATACACCAAAATCACGACGCATTGCATGGTCTCACGGCTTTAATTCTTGCACAAGCTGGATCTTGTAAGGTCGCAAGCCAAGATCTTTGCGCAAAATCTTCCATAAAGTTGATGGACAAAGCTCCAATTGCTGTGCACGGTGGCGAATCGATTCATTCGGGTCCTCTTCAACACTTTGCCCTACAGCGGCAATTGTTTCTTCGGTGCGCACTGTTCGACGTCTCTGCGGATGCGTATTATCACATAGAGTAAACGTAGTGCGAAAACGATCCATGGTTAACCGAATTAATTGCTCTGATGGACGATTATGTCGACCATAAAATGGACGGAGCTTGCGGTAAACTTCGCGAACTGAACCATTATTTTCGAAATAAATTTGCACGATTTGCAAGCGTTGTTCTTTTGTCAACCTGTTCATGATGAAATGGCAAACCAAACTAAATATTAATCACTTGACAGCTGACAAAATGGCTACCAGTTAAAAAAGTGATGCCAACTTAAAGTTCTATACCTCAATAAAAAACACCCATTATATTTGTAATGATTTTCATGTGTGTGTATGTGTGTGTGTGTGTGTGTGCATGTCTTATAAAATGTGTGTGCAAATATTGGCCTTCAGTCCAATTAAAATCTCATTGTATATTCCATGGATTCATTTTGTATGTACGAGTTTAAAATCATCGAAAGATCAGTTGCATAAACAATTGCTGCCACGAAACTGGGTCAATTGTTAAATGAAAAAAAAAAATTTAAAGAAAATTTTTATTAATAATAAAAGTTATAAAAAATAAATTCAAATGCAAAACAAATGAAAAGGGGAAAAAATGTTAAAGAAAAATTAAAATAAAAATGAGAACTAAGAAAATTTCCATTTAACACCTTTAGTGAAAAAAAATGTAAATAATTAATAATTTAATTAATTAAAAATTTAATTGTGTAAAGATTAACTGCCTTATTCATAAAAAAATATTTCAGGTTTATTAATCGCTTATTTGACATATTTCTATGGGAAATTTGTCAAATAAATCTGTAATAAACCTAAAATATTTTTTATGAATTAGACCGTAATGCTTTAATTCTGTTTGTCGCAGTTGTGATTCTTTAAGACAATTATTAGTTATTGTCTATGCTGGAAGGTTTGTGTATGTATAGTATATGCCTTATGATTTTGTTCCAAACCATTACATCCAACACATATTTTTTTATATATGTTTGAAACTATTGTATAATATTTTAATTTAATCTTGATGTTTTAAAAACAAGGTAATAATATCTTTATTTTTCATTATCAAAGACAACAAGCATTTTGAAAGAAAATTATCTAGAGACTTCAAAACCAAGCACACAAAAATATTTTCAAACAAAACCGTCTTAATTCAATTAATAAATAGATTTAGTTATATTTTTGCTTAACAATTTTTTTAATTCAGTTAGTCAAACTTTTGCTTACAAACTTAATTGATTAAAAAGTTTTATAGACTTAATAAAATTTTTAATTGGATTTTTTTTCAATTAATGGTCTTCATTGGAAAATATTTTTTTCTTTAAATGCAAAAATATTTATTATTTCATCGCTGGCTTAAAATATTAAATTAAAATGCTTAATGAATATCAAGATAATTCCTTCTCAGCATATTTGACTTGAATATTTTAATACGAGCAATTCATCACAAATCACTATGCGACTGTCAAAAGTTCTACAATATGAAATTGCAACCAACACTAGAAAGTCATGCTTTAAAATTTTTTTCTTTATTTAGAGGGGAAAAAATATACATAAAAATTGTTTATATACATACATATAATCAACAAGTGTTAAATGAATGTTTGTTTATACTAGTCTCCTGCACAATATATCTTATAAGAACTTTTAAGACGAGAGATTTTTCAAATGCTTTACTACAGCGAAATCTTATAAAACAAACATAACAACATTGTTTGCAAGAATTTTTTTTTGATTATTGTAGGTATAGGAGTAAAGAAGAAAACACTTCGTGACGGAAGAATTTGTGATACTAGCTTCTTTCTACGCATAAGCGCGTGTACAAACGTCATGCATGTATGTGTGTATCATCTTTTATTTTTCTGCGCACATGCAAAGGCACACACATGCATTAACATTAGTTCCCTGCAGTCAGACTGGGGCCAAGTGTCTCTATGTCAACACTAAAATTCTAGTAGTAGTTATATTGTCTACAATTTCTCTTCTATTCGTCAGTATAAAAGAAATAGAGAAAACAGATGTGGTGTATTTCTGGTGAATTTTACAACAACTTGTCAATATAAATAAATTTGTATGCACGTAAGGTATAGAAATGTAACAGTAAATGTCTGGTTGGTATGTCTCCATGTGCTCATAATAACTATGAATTCACTACCTTGTCAATTGTTTTAGTGTTACTACTAGATTTTCAATGACAAGCACATGCTAAATGTCTATAGCATAAAGTATTGTATGGGGAATAATTGTAGAGTAGTACTGGTGACAAAGTCAAAAGCGACTCAGTACATTTTCACTACTCGCACTTTCTGCAGGGTTGTATGCGGTTAATCACATAATAGCTTACCATCTACATATTACCCACACACTCAAACGTACAATATGAAAAATAACAAGCATACACTAATCAACAGTACTTATTTTGAGTGTTTGTTACAAACAAGCTGTCTTGCGACATCGCTTGTTACAACTGATATACACATACACTAATACATCCATCGTGCTTCGCTTATAGTATTTATAGCATTTTATAGCATTTATTATTGGTTTAGTATAATACATGCGACGTGAATACATTTAAAAATCATGACGTTTTTACATTTCAAGACTGTACGCAGCTCTCTAGTTTATACCTGAAGATGAGATCATGTGTTTGTAGGAAAAAAAAACAGAATGAACAAATTGCATACCTCACACACTAGCGCTCATCTTCCTTCAATTCCATGCTATTTCGGACCAAACCAATTCAATTTAATAAAATCCAAAGATGGTTATGAATTGCTGGAGTGAATGAATGAACGATTTGTACGTTTTTGTTTAACAAAGTATTTATTTTTGTTACTTTGGTTTATTGTTTTTGTACTCATGATGATGACGATCAAGTAGAAAGACATTGTTGCACATTTCTCAAAAACATTTTTATGGTCGAAACACAAAATAAGTCATTTATCATCGTCTAAACGCTTTTTTTATAATTTTTATTTAAAAAAAAAGTAAGAATGCAGGTACAACAAAATTAAATAAATTTCTACCTCTTCATTGTGTAGGGGGGAAAAATTTAAAGCCAAAATATTCTTAAAATATACTTCAAAACTTGTTAGAAGAGAGTTTTAGTTTTGTTTTGAAGGAAGACGTGTTAAAACTTAGGATTATTTGAAGCACTTATCAATCATTTACTCAAACAACGTCATAACTGAAAGTAACTACCCAGCAAAAAATTTCAAAAAAGGTAATCGAGTTTGGAATTAAGCATTTTTAGTGGAAGCTGTTCCTTACTGGATTACCAACTTAATGATTTTAACAAGGCGTGAGACTAAAATAATCGATTCTTGAGAAGTACTTACCTTTTTTATTTGGAAACTTGTTCACGTAATCTATTTAATCTAAAAAAATCATTCTCTTCATTTAGCAACTTGTACATGATTTTTTTACATTTTAGGTAATGAGATTTTTTAAGCGAGTAATGAAATTTGGCAATCAGAAAAGTAAGTCATTATATGGCAAGTAGTTCTGATGGTAATGTGTAATTTTTTGCTGGGTAGTTTTCTAATAAACTTGTTTGAAGTTTACAATTTACACGCAATTTAAGGGAAAAAGAAAATTTTATTTTGCTTTCAGGAATAATGATATGAGGACTAATTCTGCATCTTTAGGTCAAAAATTAAATTTGTTGTGTTATGATGTTCTTTGAGTAAATGAGCGATATGATCACTCATATAAGCATTCATGAGCATGCCCCAGTCTAAGAAGAGTTAGAGAGTGAAATTGGCAAAAAGGCAACTTCAACACTAGTTTTAAACTGTGTCACATGTCGTGCCATAATAAACAAAAAAGCTTAAGCGACATAATTTTCGAGAAAACGAGTTTAAGATTTTTAATTTATACAAACAATTTAATGGAAACAAATTTAATTTTTCCTTCGAGAGATGAGTAATCAGGATATTTGTATAAAATTTTTACACGATATGAATAATTATACGAAAACTAATTCTACATTATTAAATCAAATATCGCACTTTTTGAGTTATAACTTTGTTGAAGCCAATGAGCCACTTATGCCGAACAATTTCTTCTGTGGTCGAAAAAAAATCGATGGCACGACTATAACAATTCTTACAAATCGATTTAAATTCTAAGAAAGAAAATTAAGTAAACCTCAAAATATGTATGTAAATATCGTCATATTAAACGCAAAAGGGCCTAACATGATTTATAAAAAGATTTCGAGAGAGATAGAAAACTTAATAAAAAGTAAACTACAGTGAAACCTCTCATAACGGACACCATCCATAACCGGACACCTCTAATAACCGGACACCTCTAATAACCGGACAGCTCTAATAACCGGACACCTATAATAACCGGATACCTCTAATAACCGGACACCTCTAATAACCGGACAAGTTTTGTAGAACCAAAATTAAACTAAAAGAATGTGTACAACTCTCATAAGCGGAAACCTCTAGTAACCGGACAAAAATACCACGACAGTAAGTGTCCGGTTATGAGAGGTTTCACTGTATTTTTGAAAAAAAAAATACAGTGAAAGCTGTTGTCTGTCTGGTTGTTGTGTTTGATAATGAAAAATAAGAATATTACATATTACGATGTTTTTAAAACATAAAGATTAAATTAAAATATTATACAATAGTTTGAAACATACATATATGAAAAAATATGTGTTGGATATCATTGATTAGAACAAAATCATAAAGCAAATACACAAACCTTCTAGCAGAGACAATAACAAATAATTTTCTTAAAGAACCACAACTGCAACTTTTTTTCCTCAATAGACAAGACGACACAATCGTCGAACAGAATTAAGACATTGGTTAATTTATTTATTTAATTAAAAATTTATTAATCATTGTATTTTATTCACATGAATTTTTTCAAAAAGATGATGCTATACCCTTTTGCATTTTATGTGACGATATGTATGCATGTATTTATATATTTTTTCCCAAAACTTATTAAACACAAAATGATTTTTATAGCATTGATTTTTGATATTAAATTGTCAGTTTGTAGTTACATATTATTGTTTAACTAAAATTTTATGCTAATGTTTGTTGTTGTTGTTGCTGTTGTCGTTGTTACAATTGCATTAGTTGCATTTAATGTCTGCAACATGTCTGTTTGTTGTCTCGTGCTGTGTGTTCATTTGAATGTTTATAGACATGTACGTACATATCGCTCATTTACTTCAATAGTGGCATAACTCAAAACATGAGTTTTTTGAGTTAATAATGCAGAAAGATGCGGCATTTCGTATTTTATCTTGTGTAAAAATTTCATATAAATAGCTTGTAGCATCACCTCCTGAGAGAAGAATTTTTTTTCATTTCTCCATTGAGTTGTATGCAAATTGAAAACTTAAAACGCGTTTTCTGCAAAACTGGCTTTTTGGAGTTGTGCCACTATTGAAGTAAATGAGCGATATGTATGTATATTTTTCATAAATCTGAAATAAATTTTTATAAAGAAAATTATAATGATCATTATCATCACATACTCATCATCATGATTAATAAGACGATACAGGCAAAAAGATTAAATTTATGTTTTGGCACTTGTGCCAAACGGAAAACAAAATTTAAATATAAAACCAAACATGAATTTTACGAGTGTTATTACAAAAAAAAAATACACATTGTTGTATGCTGCTTTTATAGTAAAACATTAAAAGTAAATTGAATGTGTTTATAAATTATTAATTCTTATAAGTTTATGCATGAATGCATTAACATTAGGGTAGTTCAAAAAAATATAGATTTTGAATATAATGTTGAAATTTTCAATTTAAATTTTATCTGCTACAAAAACTCAAAATAAATCGACAAAACCATAAAAATCGCCAAAATGAAAAAAAATCGCTGAAATAAAAAAAATAACGCCGAAATGCCTAAAAAATCGCCAAAACGAAAAAATAGCGCCTAAACTAAAAAAACGCTAAAACCCAAAAACGAAAAAACCCAAAAACTAAAAAAATAATTCCAAAATTACACAATATGTATATAGGCCAAATTTCGTATTGTATTATTATTGTATTACCCTTCGTACGCGAGTCAAAGTCCCACTTCACAGAATTTATTTTTTTGTAATAGAGTTTTTTTGTATATGTCGATAGAGAAACATTTAATGCAAAATTCTCGATATAAAAACGATATATAAGATAATATAATATAATAATATTATATATCAATATATATAATAACATAATATATATAATATATAATTAACAAAGACCTTTTTTAAAACAACAACAACAAAGCTTTTTTTTCGAAAATTAACTTTTCCAAATAATACCCTAAATAAACATGATATTTTTTTACTTTTCCTTAAATGATTTTTTTTGAACAATACACTTAAAAATTTCCTTCGAGATCAAATTATGGAGTGATAAGTCGGTTTATTTGTCAATTGAAATATCCCCTCAAGAATGGGGACGTCCCTAATACACCCACATGACTCAGTTTGATTGTATTAGTTAGTATAGAATGCAATAAGATTTTTTTTTTGAAACAAATCATTTTTCAACTGACATTCGTATTAATTTTTCTTACTTATACATATTATTTAATTTTTTTACTGCTGAACTTAACTTTTGAGTGATTATTTAACTTGTGCATAATTTTTGGTCGGTTTGTCCGCTAAAAGCAACTGCCTGTCATTCCTGGTTTATTGTTCTCCTTTTTTGTTGGTTACAAAAAAAAAAATTATTAAAGAAAAGATTAATTTTGTAAAAATGTATGTACTTTGTATTCAGTTTAAATTGTTTTTGATAATTGTATTTGTTGCTCTTAACATTGTACGGCTAATTACTGTCGAAGAAACTAAGTGTATGACATCAGCAGGTGATTCGTTTTTAGTGTTTTGGTTTTTATTTTTTTTTAACGAAAAAAGAAGTGAATTAAAATATTCATTATGAATTTATTAAAAATGATGCGTTATATGTATACATATGTATGTATTTGTTTTAATTTTTTCTTTAAATTTCCACTTTATTACTCCAGCAGTCATCATGCAGAACATGGAGCTGCTTGCTATTCAGTTAATTGATGACATAATGTTATTTTGTCATTGCTGTTCTTGTCATCATGCGACAAATTGACTGAACTTTTTGTTTTTCGAACTGATAACTTTAATGAGTCAATCATCTGACCAGTGAAGTAATTTAGATGGTTTTAATTGCATTTTTTTAATTTTTGTTTTATTTTATTTTAAACAACTTCCTTTTTTTAATTTGCAAATGAAATTAATTTTATTGCATTAATAATAATTAGTTGTGATTTGTGTTAAATTTTATATATTTTTTAACAAAAGTTAAATAATTGAGATGACATTAAGATAGGCGTATTATGGTCAGTTAAATTAAAAAGATGTCATAACAAAAATAATTAACTGCAGTTGAAGTATGATTTGCAGTTTGGTTAAGTGATTTATTAAAACGCTTCTTTAACTTCGATGCTTTTTTTCACACTTGCCTTAAGAATATAATTTCAAAAATAACGATAATTATTACAAGTATTTATATCTTGATCAGGAAATGTATGTGTAAAAGAAAACTTTTAACAGTTATACTTAATAAATAACCTTTGTGCAGCTCTAAATTAATCTTAAAAACAACCCAGTCATAAATCTTAAATTCTTAATAGCACTGAGTCACGATAAAGTACTTACACTTGGAGAGCTATGAACATAAAGCACAAAATTTTCGAATAAAAAAATAAGAAAACTGAAAAACAATATCATTAAATCATGTTGCTGAATTAACTTTCTAGTCCTTTGTTTGTTTTTTTAGGCTAAAATAGCAATATATATGAAGTATTGGGCGAATATGGAAGTGCTATGAGTTGAAATTTACTAAAAATTTATTTGTAAAGAATGTTCGAAATTTCGAACTTAATTTCGAATTTTCGAAATTAGCTAGAATTTGAAAATTCAAAGACTTTGTTTAAATGCCGCTTGCTTAAAATGCAAATTGTGAAAAATTATGAGTAGTTACGGTGCTAGCTTATACATTTTGGTTGTGGTTAGGCCAAAATAACAAACAATTTGTAGTACACATCAAATATGGAAGTGCCATGAATTCCAGTTTATTATAAATAAATTTTTAGGGAATGTTCGAAATTACGAACTTAATTGCGAATTTTTGAATTTAGCTAGAATTTGAAAATTCGAAGATTTATTATAAATACAGTTTGCTTGAAATGCAATTTTTAAAAATTATGAGTAGTTACTGTGATAGTCTATATAAAATTGAGCTGTTGTGGTTTCGGGTATAATAAAGTACTTTGAATATCTCTCAGGGTTAATGAAAAAACAACAGATCTTGCAATGTGTTCATTTAAAAAAATATCTATAAAACAAAGTATATTGAGAAAAAGTAAAGCTTTTGAATGCTGTACAACGATGTGTCGCCCTTGTAACTCTAAAGGACGTCAACTCATCAAAATGTACAAATTTTTTTTTTGTAAATATATTCTTATATCACAAAGAAGAACGGCTACAGTTGTATTTTTTTGCGAAAGAGTAGAGAAGATGATGTAAGTGGTCATCAGTACCACTGTACATCGTTTTGTTGCAAAAAGTGAAAATTTTAAAATTTTGTACTGACCCTTTAGAGGAACAAGTGCGATATATCACAACTTAAAAGCAACTTATTTGAAAGAAACATAACGAGAGAAGTCCACTATCTATAGGGTGTTTTTTTATTGAGGTATAAAACTTTAAGTTGGCATCACTTTTTTAACTGGCGGCCATTTTGTCAGCTGTCAAGTGATTGATATTTAGTTTGGTTTGCCATTTCATCATGAACAGGTTGACAAAAGAACAACGCTTGCAAATCGTGCAAATTTATTCCGAAAATAATGGTTCAGTTCGCGAAGTTTACCGCAAGCTCCGTCCATTTTATGGTCGACATAATCGTCCATCAGAGCAATTAATTCGGTTAACCATGGATCGTTTTCGCACTACGTTTACTCTATGTGATAATACGCATCCGCAGAGACGTCGAACAGTGCGCACCGAAGAAACAATTGTCTACGCCAACAAACCAGAAACGTTAGGGGACTTGGAAGCCAACATTCGTGGCGTTATTGCCAACATACGGCCCCATATGCTCGAAAAAGTGGTTGAAAGTTGGACCTGTAGAATTGGCTTTATTCGAGCCAGCCGCGGCGGCCACATGCCCAAAATCATATTTTAGCATTAATGGCATAAAATTATCCTTCCAAATTGATGGACATTAAAACGATTTTCCTGTGTTTTATTTCAATTTGAAGTTCTATATCTCTAAAAAAAACACCCTATACATATTTCAGTAGCCAAATAAATCAAACTTTGTGAGGTTTTTGGCACATTGTATTACTATAGTAATACAATCTATAGCCGACATTTCATGCCCTTAGCAATGAAATCTTAAATTTTAAAATCAATCACAATATTCGTTGAAATGTGCCCAATTTTATAAAATTTACCATTAAAATAAAATATGAGATAATAATTTTCTTTTAGATCTCACTTTATATATTTTAAAGTTTTCATTTACTAACCTACAATATTTTTATTTCACATTTAAGTTAAAGTTGTGCAACATTTCAAAAATGTTTACTTTTCTGCCTGCCATCTTTGCTACTTTAAGTACTCTAAAACTTTAAAGCTCTTCCTCTCACTGCATCCCACTGTGTTACTGTGTTGCTCTCAGTGCTCTTTAATTTTAAACTGCTGCTTGTGTTTGTTGTTGTTGTATGCACTTGCAATGTGTGAATTGAAATTGCAATCATATTGTGCGATAATAAGACCACAAATAAATATGAAAATGTCCTTGAAAAAAAATAAATATTGCTTTTGTAGTTTTATATTTTGTTATTAAAAATAAAAATTGAAAAATATCTAAATGCATTTGAAATAATCTTTTGACGCCGCTTTTTTTTTTCGCGCCATCATATATTGCTTGTAAGTTCTTTTTAGTTGAATAGCCGAGCATCTTAAACTCAATCAAAAATGCATACAACCATATAAAAGCAAGACACACACAAACAATCAGTCAAGTCAACCAGTCAGTCAAGCAGGCATAACTAATGCCGGCATTTAAATACTTACATACTCTTAAATACAACAAATACGTTCACATTTTCTAATCTCTAGAAATATATGAATAAAAAAAAATGTGAGAAAAACAATTATATATAATACTTGTAATAATAAAAAAAAATTCAACAACACAAGCCAACAAAAATCATTGAGGAAATAGCTCAGCGAGAACTACAGAAAAGCCAAATATCATGGAAAATACTTAGATACAGAACATAATAGTTTTTGTTGTTGTTGTTGCTGCAGCCGTTTTCAGTTGAACATGTACAAAATAGAATAGAATATATAGAAAATACAACTTTCAGGGCCATTGGCGCAAGCCAAAGTAAGCAAATGAGCAAAAGCAAACAAAACAAACAAACAGACTGACAGACATGCAAACAAATAATCAAACAGTCAGTCATATTTCGAATAGCCGGTCGCTATCAGCCAGCCAGCTAAGCAGAACAGCAGTTCTAGTCAGACCAACAAGCCGCCAATCCATCCATCCATATTCATCTGTCCAAATAAACAGCCAAGCAAAATTCCAAATCCGAAACCACATTGATAAATACGAGTATGTACGTAAAATACTAGAGGAGAGATGGGTAACGCTTGTTCTATTTAAATGGCCTGATTGCATCTGCAGCACTCAGACATTCACACCTTAAACGAACTTTAGAGTTCGGGTTCGAATGGAACTCGTTGCATTCTATACAGAAGAAATTTTTTAAGGAACCGTTTCACAGAGCGAAACGGAATGAAACTATATTCACGTTGAATCGAGAATATTTTGTTTTGATAATATTTATTGCTAAATGCACTTTTAGTTAAAGGTACTTTTTGTAAAATATACTTTATGTTAAGGGTACTTTTTGTTAAATGTACTTTAGTTAAAAATACTTTTTGTTAAATGTACTTTTAGTCAACAGTACTTTTTGTTAAAGGTACTTTTTGTGAAATCTATTTTTTAAAGGTACTTTTTGTTAAAGGTACTTTTTGTAAAATTTACTTTTAGTTAAAAGTAGTTTTTGTTAAAGGTACATTTTGTAAAATGTACTTTTTTTAAAGGTACTTTTTCTTTAACGTACTTTTTGCAATATGTATAATATGTACTTTTAGTTAAAGCAACTTTTTGTAAAATGTACTTTGTGTTAAAAGTACTTTTTGTAAAATTTGCCTTATTTAAATAAAAGTTACTTTGTATAAAAAATACTTTCTATAAAACGTTTTTGTCATAAAATTTAATTTTTACATGGAAAGTACTTTTTTTTTGGAAACGCTCTTTTTTATAAATGGATTTTTTTTTAAAAAAAAGGTACCTTTTGTAAAACGTACTTTTTATGATAACTACTGTTTTATGAAAATATATCTTGTCCAAATAGTACTTTTTCTAAAAGGTCTTTTATTTAAAGGTATTTCGTTAATTTAATTATTATTTTTCGAACTTCATTTGTTTCTACATATATTTATGATTTGAACGGGCTAAAGTTCGTAAAGCTTTTTAAGCCAAATTACATGTGATAATTATTAATGAACAAATAACACCAAAGTTAGTTGTAAATATTCTGACAACACATACAGAGTTGAACGGAACAGCTAGCCATTTTCGAAGGCCACTAAACCTTCATCATCAGTGTTCTTCTGTGTTTGGTGCACTGTGTGTGGTGTCAGTTGATGTACATAGATTTCTGATTTATATACGAAACTTTTACTTTTATTGAACAGGTACATTTATTGAAAAGGCATTTTCATTTAAAAAGTACTTTTATCAAAAAGATACTTTTATTGAAAAGGTACTTTTTCTTAAAGGTATATCTTCTAAAAGATAAATTTTTCAATATATAATTTATTTAAAATTAATTTTTGCAATAGTCACTTTTTAACCCCCGACTAAAAAACGGAGTATTGTAAGTTTGTAGTGTTTGTCTTTGGATCTGTGTGTCTGTACGAGTCCACGTACAGACCAAACGGCTGGATCGATTTTAATTTAGTTTGAAATGTCTTAATTTTCTGTTTGAAAGGTGAGTTAATCGGGAGTGCTCTTAGCTAAGTTTGAAGAAAATCGGTCCAGACGTTTAGAAGATATCTCATCTTTTAACTTGGATAATCTTTTTGGGGAAATAACATTTTAATTGGCTTAACTTTTGTTCAGCAGCAACTTATTAGGCAGTCAAGTGGTTAAGCAGGTACAACGTGCAATCTATTCTGCAACGATCATTATTATAATTACTTAACATATTCATAGAATTTATAGTATTAGAAAAAAAAAACACACACATACAAAAACCGATACGAATATAAAAAAAGTAAATAGAATAAAGTGGAACAAAAAAGCTTCATTAGCAGCTTCTTTGTTTTCCGAAGCAATTGCAACGAATACAATAAGCAAAACGGCAACAAGAATAACAACAACAACAGCAATGGAAACATTATCATCTTCATAAAACGACTAAACAACAATACGTTAGACGTTTTTGCTATAGTCGCCGCCTTGTCGTTATATGACCGTGGCAGCCCGCCCATAAACCGCCCATAAAGAACAAAGTAGAGAAAAAATATAAAAAATTAAATAAAAAACTCGTAAAAAATTCAGCGAAACTGCAAAAATATTCATTCTTAAACTAACAAGTAGAAGATTAATAAAAAGTAACAACAACGACACAGTCATCAGTACAACCATTAGCAACAATTAGAATTTCAGTAAAAAGAACAAACAAGTAAAATCTTGTGCATATTCGTATATTCTCATATTTATTTTTGGCTTAAAAATTAAAGAATAAGAAAAATGCTAAGTTGTGATAATTTAATAGTTTTCCGTATTTTCCGTTGCACTCTCCTTCACTTCACCAGGAAGTTAATTTTTCTACATTTTCAAACTGCGGAGAAGGTTAGAGAGAAGCAACAACAAACAGCAGCAGCAAGAACAACAAGTTATATAAATTTGCATTATAACCAAGTTTGCACAATTTTTCTGTTCGTTTTAAACTTTGGCAAGCAACCGAAAACAGATTTGAACAAAGCAAACTGATAAGACTTGTTTTAAATATGAACTTCAGCAATTTGCTTCTACAAAGCTTTTCGTCTAATAATGGTTAGTTTTTTTTAATTTGTAATTAATTTTAAAGAATTTATAAGCATAAGAAAAACTAAAGTTGCCATAAATTATGTCAGAAAAAAATATGTGATTTGAAATGAATAGAAAAAATATCACTTGAATTAAAATTTGTTTCAAATAAATACAAATATGTAATATATTTAGTTCAGAGGAAAAAAATATTATTCGACTAAAAACTGCATCAACAAAATGCGAACAAAATATATATTATAGTAAAAATTATTCGAATAAAAATTGCTCGAACAAAATTTATTCGAATAATTATTTTTTCAAAAGCATTATTTTGCAAACATTTCATTGCAAACTTAAAAGTTATAAGATACACATATCAGTATGTATGCATGTATGTAGTAGTGTGATAAGAAATATTTCATAAAAAAATTATTCGAATAAAAATTGCATTAAAAATTAATAATGGTTCAATTATACAACAACAATAAATATTACAGAAAAAAAATTATTCGAACCAGACTTACTCGAACAAAACTTATTCGAATATTTTTTTTTCAAATAACCCTATTTTTGTTTATGAAAATATTTCATTGAAAATTTCATAATATTTAATAAACATACATACCTATCGTTACGTTAGTATAGAAACTTCCTAACTCATTAATTTTTTCAAATCTGATTTTATGCATATTTCGAAGCATGCAAAAAGTCTCGATTTGGTAAAAATAATGAATTAAGGCTAACGATATGTGCACATATTCATTCTTAAGCCTGGTATACTTTACACAATTTCGTGCGAAATTCTATCAAATACATGCAAAAGTATTTGTTAGGAAATATTTGCGAAATAAACTTGCGAAAGTAGTAATCCGTTCTTATTGCGAAAAACACGTAAAATGTATCTGGCAGCATGTTTTTCCATGCATAATGTTTCTGGCATCATTTTTGTCTCAGCTGCAAAACAAGCATTATGGCATTCGCTATCTTACAATGTAATAGTATGGTTCCATATCGAATGCTATAATCACAAACTGAAAAAATATGATCGAATCAGCTCGTTATCGAAAGCCACGATTATGCTCCAGTTCTTTTTCGCACGGAATTTTAAGCAATGTTGCATACATTCAAGCAATAAAAGCGAGAGATTAAGCAAAATCGCGAGATGGGCTATAATTGGTCAAATGTTTCAATGTTGCTGAATCAATGTTGCTGAACAGTTTTCCCATATTCGAACAGAGTACCATCCTTTGTGCTAGAAACCATTACAGAAAAAAATTATTCGAAAAATAAATTAAAGTTAATTTTAAACAATAACGGTCTAATTCATAAATAATTATTAACAGTTCAATAACACATTAATAGCCAAAAATCGCTGAATGTGTATTCATAAATGATTAATAGCCTATTAGACGTTTAATAAACGTTTCATAACTCAGAGATTTTTAATGTAGCCTCCATGCTACTTTAAGCGTTTGTTAAACAATTATAAATAATATTTTCTTGATTTTTTTATACTTTATGTGAGATTTTCTGTGGTTTCTCACTTTTATGTTTCTTGTTTATTCTTATGCATGTCTCCTGAATAATGTTCTTGGGCAAAGAAAAATAGATACATATAAACATCGTTGAAAATTAAAGAAATCCCATTCATTGGCAAAAAGAAAAATAGAATTATAAACATAAGGGCATACATATGTAAGTACAAGCATACGTATGTTTGTATGGTACTGCATGCTTACATATGTATGTATGTATGTATGTACAATAACATTTTAAAATTAAAAGAAAATAGTGATGCATAATCGACCGCTATAAAATGGGTATTTGCCTACCTCTGTACTCAGCCGAATATAAATGTGTTTAAATACAATTTTTTGTAACATATAAATTTTTTTGGTTTATTTATTAATAAAAAATGAAACGCCTACTTTTTAAGTTATTTTTTAATAACATTATGCGTAATGATTTACTTTTTTTTCGACTCAAACAGACTACCTAGATAATCGATTCTTCGTTGTATGCATCACTAAACATAAAATGAGAGCGAAAGTAGCATGATGTTGCCAACATAAAATTACAAAAGAAGCAAAATCGCTTAATAGTTAATTCACTGATATTAATCAGTTATGAATACAAATTTTTATTAGAGCTTAATAAAGCAAAATCTGTTTCATAAGTAATGTACAGATTAAAGAAATTAGACCGTAAATATTCAGGGCAATTATGAATAAAATTCCGCGAGGAAATTCTCCATTTTCCAGTTAGAATTTTTTGTTTTCCCATTAGTTGGAATTATTCCCCGGGAAAAATTTTTCGCGGAATTTTATTCATAATTGCCCTGATTATGAAAAAAATTATTCGAATAAAAATTATTCGAATAAAATTTATTCGAAGTAAATTTTTTCAAATAACATTATTCTACTTGTAGCAAATATTTCATTGAAAACTTAAAAATTGAGTTTACTCGTACATTCGTATAATTAAATAATCAGGTCTATTCGAGAATACGCGCTTCACTTCTTCGTCGTCGAACGTTCGCTTTCGATAGTTCGACGTCGACAGATTCTAAAATACGTGCGAAGAAATATCGTTTTCAGTAATCGATATTATGTTATCTCTTGTAAAAACATCAACAACATTGAAAACAGCTGACTTGTATGCAGAAAAAGTTGAAAACAAAAAGGGATTTAAGAAGTAATTTAAAGAAATAATTAATAAAAAACTTAACAGCACAAATGCTAAGTAACATAAAAAAAACAATAAAGAGTAAAAGTACAATTAGTTACTTCTTTTATTTGTTTTGAAAACGTGTTTACATCTTTGAAGAGTTTAAGAAAACTTAATTGTCTTGTAGAGCCTGGCCGAACGCCATTAAAGCTTAATTAACAGTGGTAGACACCATACAAACACTTCGTATCTCTTTTTTTCCTTATTTATTTAAACTAAACGCACTAAAATTGGCGTCGAACGAATGTGACATTGATCATGGTGACGAAGTATTTTAGAATACCTCCAAAGTGAAAGAAAACATATGTTTGCTATCACTTATCTCCAACGTAGTATTTTAGAATGGCAAAAAGTTAAAGATGCGCGTATTTGTGGTGAAAGTGACTTCCCGAATAGACCTGAATATTATTCGAGTCAAAACCTGTAAAAAATATTCGAAAAACTTTGAATGGAGTAAATTTATTTATATGGTTGCTCCTAAAAATTTATTCGAATATAAATTATTCGTGTAAATTTATTCGATTAATTTGCTTATAACAAAATGTGCAGAGCGGGTCAATAAGTCCGGGACTTTGAACGAAAAACAGGTTCTTTTTTTATAAAATCAGGTCTTCATATTTTTACCCTTTCTAAAGATAATATTTCAAAAGTTCACACAATTATTGAACTGTCCTCTTAGTAATCAACTATAGTTATCGGATATTGGGATTTTTTTCTAGTCCTTTTGCAAGTGTCAATTTTAAGACTAAGAGAAAACAAAGTAAAAAAAAGTTGTAAAAAAGGAAATGTGAGGACACCCTTCATGTTTTCAGTAAAGATAAACTTTTTTTCAACTTAAAAATCTTAATTTTGCTTATTACGGGCCAAAATAATTTGAGTGATTTTCTTTTATGAACAAGGCTTGAAAGAAACGAAAACCCTTGGATTTCTGCCCAACAAAAAAAAAAAAACAAATGTATATGTAAATGTTGAATTGTAAATTTGTGCAAATGTGTAGATTAGGGTGGCCGTTATTATTTTTTTTTGATTTCTTCTATTCTCACCCCCAAATCGGTTCAGCTTTATGTAAAAAAAATACAAAAAAAAAATTTCATACCGATAAGTTGAGTTTTAGGGGGTGCGTCCGGCTCTCAAAGCTGGCCCTCAAGCCCATATATTCAATGCAATTTTTTTTTGTTTAGTTTTATTTTGTGTATATGTATGTATGTAAATGTATGAAATAATTTAATATATATAAGCTCTTATTGTACATGCTTAATATCGGGTGTTTTTTTTTAGAGGTATAGAACTTCGAATTGAAATAAAACACAAGAAAATCGTTTTAATGTCCATCAATTTGGCTTTATTGGAAGGATAATTTTATGTCATTAATGTTTAAGTATGATTTCGGGCATGTGGCCGCCGCGGCTGGCTCGAATAAAGCCAATTCTACAGGTCCAATTTTCAACCACTTTTTCGAGCATATGGGGCCGTATGTTGGCAATAACGCCACGAATGTTGGCTTCCAAGTCCCCTAACGTTTCTGGTTTGTTGGCGTAGACGAGCGACTTCACATATCCCCAAAGAAAATAATCCAATGGTGTCAAATCACACGATCTTGGTGGCCAATTGACAGGTCCATTCCGCGAAATTATGCGCTCATCGAATGTTTCCTTCAATAAATCGATTGTGACGTGCGCTGTGTGGCATGTAGCGCCGTCTTGTTGGAACCACAACTCATCCACATTCATGCCATCAAATTCGGGAACAAAATAGTCGGTTATCATGGCTCTATACCGGTCTCCATTAACGGTAACTGACTCTCCAGCATTATTTCGGAAGAAGTATGGCCCAATGGCTCCACCAGCCCATAGAGCACACCAATCAGTCAGTTTTTGTGGATGTAATGGCGTCTCAAGGGTCTCATGTGGATTCTCTTCACTCCAAATGCGGCAATTTTGCTTGTTGACGTAGCCATTCAACCAAAAATGAGCCTCATCACTGAACAAAATTTTGCGATGAAAATCAGCATCGAGATCAATCTCATTTTCGGTCTCTGCGGATGCGTATTATCACATAGAGTAGACGTAGTGCGAAAGCGATCCATGGTTAACCGAATTAATTGCTCTGATGGACGATTATGTCGACCATAAAATGGACGGAGCTTGTGGTAAACTTCGCGAACTGAACCATTATTTTCGAAATAAATTTGCACGATTTGCAAGCGTTCTTCTTTTGTCAACCTGCTCATGATGAAATGGCAAACCAAACTAAATATTAATCACTTGACAGCTGACAAAATGGCCGCCAGTTAAAAAAGTGATGCCAACTTAAAGTTCTATACCTCAATAAAAAACACCCTTTATAAATAATCTCCATATAAATATAATTTTGGTATATAAAATTTTTGGTATTTTATTGGTTAATTTCTTCATTATTTTCTAAAATATTAACTTTAGCAAAAAACTTTCTTTAAGACTAATATTGTTGACTAGAAGAGCTAAAATATTGCGATATATCATATTCTTGTAAAATTATTTTTTAAAAAGATAGTTATATGCAAAAAATTATATTGAAAAATGGGCTTGAAGACCAACTTTGAGGGCCGGACGCAGCCCCTATAACGCAACTTATCGGTATGAATTTTTTTTGTATTTTTTTTACATAAAACTGAACCGATTTGGGGCGTGAGAGTAGAATAATTAAAAAAAAGTATCCATACAATTAACGGCCACTCTAGTGTAGATATTTATAGACATACCTACATACATACATACATATATACATACTTACACATATTAAAGGAGAAGAAGAATTCCATGTTTTTAGTGAAACCAACAAAAACCAAAAAAATTCTGGAAAGTTCCATCAAAAAGTGCCTTGGCGCACACTTTAGGCACAAGTCTTGCATGACTCATGGCAACTGTTACTGCGTGCGTCAATGCGTATGATTAACAAGAATAATTAAATTACGCATGATGTACAAAGTGCATAAATTAAATCATGTAAGGGGGGTGGGGGGGGGAATTGTTATAGTTTTAGCCATATCTGTTCTATTTCAATTAACAAACTCTGTGATTTTAATCAAATATTAGATTAATTTTTTTGTATTCAATGTCACAATGGCAATAATAAAAATATATAATAAAATGATGGAAGCCATACATTTAAGAGCCACAATTACCCGTACCACAAGCAGACAAGCACTTTTCATTAGCTACCAATACATAAGATGGGAATAGAAAAAAAAATTAGTTAACAAATGGTGCCATTTTAATTTATAATGGACGTAAAAAATTAACCGCAAATAATTTATAATTGATCTTCCATTAGTGTTCGGAGCAGATACTTAGTTTGTACAAGTTGTATAAAAGTGAATTGAGTTACAAGCTCACACCCGTTTAAGATGGCTTCATTGAATGTTGAATTATATTTTATTTTTGCACACCCAAAACCTCCCCTCAAGACATTTGGCTGATGATGAATAAAGAAAACATGTAACTCACGCTACACAGACACACAAACCAACAGAATGATGTTAAATGTAAAATAGTGATGGAAGCTCTTTAGGATTTTTTTTTATAGGCTGTGCTGTTTTAGATGGCGGGTTTTTGTTTTATTATCTCGTAAATACTTTTTCAATTTGTTGTTGTTCAAACCATAAAGAGCGAATTACATAGTACTGCGCATCGCCTTCATGCAGTGCTTTGATGAATAGAAATTTTAGTTGGTTTGTTTTTTTTTGTATTCTATTTTCCATTTTACCAAAGACAATAAGACGCAATATTGTATACTCGTTTTCGTTTCGTTGTCGATAAATGCATTTTGTGAATTTTAATGTATTTCAATGGAAAAATTGCAAATAATAGCAACAAAAAATAAAATTACCAACAACAACAACCACAACAACTATTAAAACACTTTACGAGCCATGCCAAAACCTCAATTGATCTTTTTTTATAATTCTATTTTAGTTTTAACAGTTTTTTTTTCTAAACGAGAATAGAAAATTCACAGAAAAAAAATTTACGAGGGCTCTTCAAAAATTACTCAACCAATTCGAACATTTTATTTTAGAAATCAAATATCGCATTTATTTATTTGTTATACTGTCTAAAGTTAAAAGACGAGCAATAGATTTTTCAACTATTTCATTTACATTCAGTTGTAGGTGTAAATCTTGTTATTTTTTACATTTGATAATTTTATTTTTAGCTATTACTTATATTTTAGTTATTTATTTACTTGCATATGGCGTCAAAAAATTTAAATAACAAATTTATCATATAATATTACATGCGGTTGCTACAATTTGGATGTACATACCTATATAGATATTATACTGTTTTGTTTTAATATTGAATGTTTTTCTGTAAAGCAATTTACTTTTACGGATAGCGGCATAGCTTCGTTTTTTTTTTTAAATTGGAAACCATAATTTATGTGCCCATTTGACAAATGGCATTTGTCATGGAAACATGTTTTTTATATGCAAATTCTAAAAATTCAACTATTAAAGCATGTTCGAAATTTCGAACTAATGTTCGAATTTCGAAAACTAAGTCATAAAGAGCTTAAAAAGTTTAAATTAGTGCAAAATATGCACTAAAAATTTAGTTTTAACTATGTTTCCTAGCTTCGAATTTTCGAAAACTCAAAACAATAACAATAAACAGTCCGATTTATGATAGAAATTGCATTTGAAGTACGAAAATTCTGAAAATCTAACTTTCGAGGCATGTTCGAAATTAACTTCGAATTTCGAAAATTAGGTATAAATTTAGGTAAAGAAAAACTTGAAATATGCATTTTAAAAATTACATTTTCTTTTCTAAAGATAGCAAAATCGTATGTTAAACTATGTTTATTAGCTTAGAATATTCGAAAATCGAAAAAATAAAGCCATATATCGACATTTGCTACGAGATGAAAATAATTGTACATATCATACTTTGCAGCGAATTTCGAAATCTCAATCATAAACAACTTAAGTATTTTCAATTAATTTAGTTCTAGCCATGTCTGCTAGCTTCGAACTTTCGCAATTTGAAAACAATAATAAACAGGTCCATTTGTAAAAGAAACTAAATTTTAAGTAAAATTTAAGTTCGGAAAAAATGTAACTTTTTAACTTTTTTTGATGAATTATAAAAAAAAAATTACTTTTATTTTAAAAATCACTTTTTTTTCAAAATATATATATGTATGTTAAATTATGCGTGTTAGCTTAGAATTTTCGAAAATTTAAAATAATAATGCCATATACTTATCATACTTTTGAGCGCTTTAAATTTGTTGTCAATTTAAATATAAATTGTTGTGGTCTTGTTGAAAAATAATTCGAAACTAGCCAAATTCGAACTTTCGAAAACTGCAAAACTTTTCAAAGGTGGCTAATATCGTTTGTTAGATTTCCTTTTCAGTTTTAATATTAACAGCTGTGGTTTTATTAAAAGCTAATTTAAATTTTTGGATAGCAGATTAGCTTCGAATTTTTGAAAAATAATAACCACAATTTAAGTGCCCACTTGTCATGAAAACAAAATTTTTTTGTGTGAGAATTTTGAAAATTCAACTTTTAAGGCATATTTGAAATTTCGAATTTATGTTCGAATTTCGAAAGCTTAATTTAAAAAAAAGTTAAAAATTTGATAAAATATTAATAAAATATTTAATAAATATTTTTAGTTAAAGGGCTGCTAAAAGCCTAGTTTTAGCTTTCATTGTTAGTTTCGAGTTTTCGAAAATTAAAAACAATAATATTTTTAAAGAAAAATTTTATTTTTCATATGAAAATTGTGAAAATTCAATTTCTAAAGCAGGTTCGAACTTTCGAATTTAAGTTCGAATTTCGTAAATTCAATCATAATTTAAAAAAAACTTGCAATATGTAATTAAAGTATAATTTTTTTTTTCAAAAGACAACAAAATTGCCTGTTGAATTGTTTTTGGTAGTTTAGAGTTTTCGAAAATTGAAAGTAATAAAGTACGGAGTTGGATTTACTTAAAATGAAAATTAATTTTTTGTGAGAAAATTCTAAAAAAAATTTCGCACTATAATTTGAATTTCTGATATCTAATTATAATTAAATCACATTTTCAATTAAAAAAAGTTTTTTTTAGTGCAGTGGATGTTCAGATATTAGAAAAATACAAAAATTTTAATTGCTTTAAGAACAAAGTGTTTTCTAATTTGCGAGAGTTTACTGTACCGAATCCCGACAATTGGAATTATTATTGGTTTCAGCTTACTAAATTTTTCTCTCTCAATTTCTAATATTAGACTCGATAATGATGTTATTTGTTGATAATTAATTTCCAGTGAATTTGGATTTGATGTCGTAATATTGAAAAAAAAAAGTTAACTACACCCACCATATCGATATTTAAAGAATTTTCTCAATGACCTAAAGTATGAACATAAAACTTTATGAGCAATAAATCTAATTTGATATAATTTTAATGAAATATCATTAAAAGAAATAACTTATTCGCAATTTTTTTCTTTGCCACACTTGACATCACAAAATTTTCAAATGGCATGCAATAATCTTTGAAAAGGAAAAAGTATAAAAAAGTCAGTTGAGTATGTTAAAAAAAATATAATTCAGTAACATATTGTTAGTTAGACAAAATATAACAAATTGCTTCTAAAACACTCGACATGCAACCCATAATCAGTAGATAACAGTGGTGTTCAAAACATTTGCAAGTGATGTCATGTATTCACTTAACTCCGAGTTCCTCAATTAAAACTCTTTTTTAATTTTTGAATTTAAGTTAATTGAAGTTTTTCAAAAAATATATAGTTGTCATAACCATATCGTAATTATATCAAAAATGCACCAAATATATTTAGGTTAGTAAGGGTGGTACCATACCCGCAACTCCACTCGGAGACCCAATTGAGTTCATTGTGATTCCAAATAAATTTATTAATTCAAAGTGTAGCAATGGTTTTGCCTAGGGTTTGCCAAAAACCGTGGAAATTAGAAAACCGCGGTTTTCGGTTTTAAGCTACTAAAACCGGTCGGTTTCGGTTCGGTATTAAAAATATACATGTATATATATATGTATGTATACTGAAAAGATAAATGATGATTTAAAAATAACCATCTCTATCGTGAAAAACAAAAAGAATTTTTCTCCAAGTGAAATTTTCATTCCCCTAGGAGAGAAAAATGCTATTTCTGAATATCCCGTAACATTTTTTCCCCGCTATCAGTCCACGTGAATGTAAAAAAGGAAGAATTTTTGTAAAGCCTAAAAATTAATTGAAAATCGGACAAATTTAAGTTTAATTAAAAAATCACACACATTTTAGGTTATAAATGAAACTTTTTTAACTTTAAAGTCGTACTCAGGGAGTTGTTTCTGTTGATTTATCCATTTTTTCATTAAGTATACCACCGTGGTGCACCACCATGAAATTTGCTGTCTGTGAACCAAAGAGATTCATACTCTGGGCGTGTGCCAAACGGTAGAAAAGTACTATGGTAAAAAAATATTTGCCTGTGGGGAAAAAATTTCATTTTTCCGCTGTGCCAAATGATATCTTTTTTGACAATGTAAAATTTTGACAAATTCGCTTGAGCATAGAAAGAAGCTGATGAAACAATTGCTGCGGCGGCGGTTTTGCTTCGCCTGACTATAAGCCGCCGGCTACCAAAAAATTTTTAAGAGGACATTTTTTTATAAAACAATAATCTTGTAGCAATAAATTATATAATATTATATATATGATGCAACATTTTTCGCAAACTAAAATAAACAATGATTTTTTCACAGTCTAATTAAACTTAAAAGACGTAAAATCTTTGTATGGGGCGACGGCTCGAAGCGACGGCGGTGGATTTAAATTTTATGATACCATGCTTTTTATTGCAGCTTGTCAAAAATTTACCTGTTGTGTCAAAATTTCTACTAGCCCCCAGGGCTAGTGAAATTTTATTCACCTCAGAAGTGTCAAAAATTTACTTACATTAGTACTTTGCTACCGTTTGGCACAGGCCCTTTATGACAAAATGTGTTGTAGGGAATTATTGTCCTAAAAATAAATAATTTTAACTTTTAATATATAATTCGAAGAAAAATATCGAAACTATTCGATGTAATAATTCAGTTCGCCTGCAAAAATAAAGTGAACAAAACCAAGGGAAAAGTGAAAAAATTCACGTGAAAAATATTCTGGCTTATCGTGATTGGCGTATTTCAAATACGACTACGACTGTTTGGTAATAGTCGTAGTCGTATTTGAAATATGCCAACCACGATAAGACAGATTATTCACGATAAGGGGAACCAAAAAAGGGAAAATATTTCTAGGAAAAATTGTTCGAGGGAAAAAATAGTTACTATAGGGGTGATAGAGTTTCTCTAATTTGTATTCAACTCAGGAATATTTAGTATATAGTATGAGTATGTGTATAAAAAGCTTAAGAATAAAAGATTTATGTATATTTAATTATCCAAGTATCAAAATTTCAGAAACCTTAAAGCGTTCAATGTATTGTCGTTTAAACGAAATCATATTTTTGTGCAGAATTTACCAGCGACAGAAGACACTCTTTCGCTTTCAGTTGAAGAGAGCTTTATTGTGTTATTGCCTTGTGAAGCAATAATATGTTGGTTGTTTTGTTGTTCGTTTTTTTATAAAGTAAAAATTCTTGCCGAATAACATTAAAATTATCGTTTTTATGCTTTACATCTGCTAGAAATTTTTGATAACAGATTACAATTCTTCCTGCAAAGAATTGTTATAATTTTCTTAAAATTTTACAATTTTCTTACCTTTCATTGTTACAGAATGCTTAGTAATGTATAAAAGTCTTCAATGTAAAGTACATTTGCTGTATTTTTAAACAAGATATTAATGTTAAAGTAAAACTTAAAAACCGACGCTTTTTTTGTGGGTTCCGGTTTCGGTTTTTATGGGTTAAAAACCGCGGTTTCGGTTTCGGTTAAAACCGAATGGCAATCCCTAGTTTTGCCGTTTCGGAGCTCCAGGTTTTTTACGGCTCTTTTTAATTGAGAATGTAAGCCTACACTGTTTTAAAAAATTTTCTAGCAACTGAGGTAGATTAGCCTCAGTTCGCTTTGTAGACATCTCAGGCATATTCAAATTACAAGCGGCGAAAATAGTCAGCTGATATGTATTCGCTTTGAACTTAAAAATTCACTACTCTTGCACATGTCATCACATCACTGTTTGTAATTTTTCGGTCGCAACTGTAAATTGTACATCGACAGTAGCAGCCAAGCCACTACAAAACAGTATAAAGCAGCTCTAATTAGCGGCTTAAATATAAAATATAAAAGAAATTAATAAAAATAAAAATTTATTTCAACCTTGAACTTGACAAGGGGTTTGAAAAATTGAAATGAATTAGCAAATGACTCACACTGCCTCTGGAACATCAGCCAGTGCAACGAATATAAACATTTTGTGAAATAAGTTTTCATTAAAAAAAAGCAACGCATCAAAATCATTAACCATGGGATAGTACTTATGAAATGAATTAAAATTTTAATGCGATCATACTTTTGGCAGATTTCTAATTTAACTTTATAATTAAAAATGTTCAATCAACGTCACCCAAATGTAAAATTTTTTTTTATTGAAAAGTAGAAACGGATTCTTTGCTTTCAAATTATGGAGGGGAAATGGTGAAATGTATGTCTCGAAAGAATGTTTGTATTTAATTCATCGAAACGCTTTTATTTAAATGCAAACCTAGCCCCTTGTTTCCACAACACGGACGTTCGACTTGAGTAGAAAATTTCTATGAAAAGCTTTAATTTTTTTTGAGTAAAATTTTTATGCCCCGTTTCTAGACAAGTCGCCTGCCTAAGTGGTGGAAATAGAGTATTAGAAATTTATTTCTTAAAAATATAGAGTATTAGAAATTTATTTCTTAAAAATAATATTGTCCAAATGTTAACCCTGCAGTCTAATTGTCAGTTTCGTTAACGAGCTGTTTTTTCAGTTTGAGATTATGGCATTCGATACCGCACTGTATTATTACGTACACATTTCATCGATAGCGAATGCCATAATTTAAAACTGAAAAACGAGATTGAATCAGCTCGTTATCGAAAGTGACAATTAGACCCTTGGCATTAGCAGCAGACAGACTTCGCGATGATTGCCATTTCCTGACGGGTATTTGTGTCAGTTCTGTAAACCAAATCGTTAAAAAAAATTCAGTAATATGCGACTTTGACACACACTAATCGTTACCTTAATATAGAAAGGCCTTGACTAACTTTTTTTGGATTTCGAGTTTTGTGCATTTTTCGATACATTAGATGCTCTTCTATCGAAAAAAAAAAGTCTCGATTTCAAAAAAATAATGAGTTAGGGCCTTTCTATATTAAGGTAACGATATGTAATATGTACTATAAGATCTTTAGCCTATATAATCGAAAATCATACCTGATGTAGGCACTTCTTAAACATTTTTTAGTACACGGTAATTTTTTTTTGGTTTTTGGCGATTTTTTTTAGTTTTTAGATTTTTCGCTCTTCGTTCGTTCTTAAGAATTTTTCAGTGTTTTTAATCTTGACATTTTTTTTGGGTTTTATGCGATTTATTTTAGTTTTAGAGATATTTTTAAGTTTCGGCGCTTTTATCTTGTTTTGGCGGTTTTTGTGGATTTTTGTCGGTTTTAGGCGATTTTTTCGGATTCTTCCGATTTTTTCGGTTTTTGGCGATTATTTCGGTTTTTGGCGATTTTATCAGTCTTTGGCGAAATTTTCGGTTGTTAGCAATTTTTTCGGTTCTTGGCGGTTTTTTCTGTTCCTGGTGATATTTTCGGTTTTTGGCGATTTTTTCAGTTTTTGAATAAATTTTCGGTTCTTTGAAAATTTTTTCTTTTGTGCGATTTTTTAAATTTTTGGCAATTTATTCGGTTTATGGCAATTTTTTCGGTTTTTAAGTTTTTGACGAAATGTTCGGTTTTCTGGCAATTTTTTCGGTTCTTGGCGATTTTTGCTGTTTCTGGTAATATTTTCGGGTTTTTTTTTTGGCGATTTTTCGGTTTTTGGCGATTTTTTCGGTTTTTGGCGAAATTTTCGCTGTTTTGACAATTTTTTCTGTTCTTGACGATTTTTAAAATTTTTGGCGATTTATTCGGTTTTTGAAGATTTTTCGGTTTTTGGTGATTTTTTCAGTTTTTGCCGAAATTTTCTGTTTTCTGGCAATTTTTTCTGTTCTTGTCGATTTTTCGGCTTTGGCCATTTTATCAGTTTTTGGCGATTTTTTCGGATTGTGGCGATTTTTTCGGTTCTTAACAAGTTTTTAAATTTTTTTTGGCGACTTTTCGGTTTTTTGTACTTTTTTCGGTTCTTGGCGAATTTTTCGTTTTGATTTTTCAGCCTGTGGCAGACCGACAGCCAGATAGACGGACAGCGTAGTGAAAACTATAGGGTTTCTTTTCACCTTTGGTGTATGAAACCCTAACAAAAAATCTTCGATTATGAGTAAATGGCTATTGTGTGTTCTACAAATTACTTCATTTGTTAAAATTCTAAATTAAGTTCAAATAAAATATTTTTTTTTGCGCCAAAGTCAATTAGTTGTTAATGAAAGTATCTCATGACACAAATATTTCCTAAAAGTGACCATTTCAAGCAACTCTCAGGTCTGAATAATTAATTTTACTTTTTATTTCAATTCCCATTTCAGAAGATTTTCAAATAAACTTTCAAGTTCATTATGGGTTTCAAAAACAAAAAAGGAAAGAAACTAAAAAAAAACTCAAAATACTTTGAAACTTTGTTGTCATACAACTCAAATGTCAAGTTCTCTACTTTGCAATAAATTATGCAACCTAATGGATGCTTTTGCAAGTATGGACAGGTAGTGTTTTTAGTTTTTTTTTTTAAAGTTCTTAATTTAATTCACGCCAGAGATGAAAGTTGCAGCACATCAAAGAAACAAATAAAAGTTAATAATTTCGAAGAGCAGCTTTAAGAAAAAGAGTTTGTGGTTTATTTTTGTTATTGTTATTGTTGTTGTTGTTGTTGTTGGTTTCTCTTCTTTTTCAATTATGACTGGGTCCAAATGATCATCATCAACCAAATGCTTATACCTTAAAAAAAAAAAACATTTACACAAAATTTATACGTAAGTGTTAATAGCTTGGCTTAAATTTAACCTTGAATTTGGTTAATAGTCTTTAACGTCTTTTTTTGTGAAAATAAATGTATGGAGTTTTTTTTGTTGATTTTTTCGAGAATTTTATGTGCATTTTAGCAGCAAGAACAACAAAGTGTTTTCTTTATAAGAAGTTTGTTTGAATTTTTTGTTGTGTCTTGAATTCTTGTTTTTGTATTTAGTATATTAAAAAAAATAAATAAATAAAAAAAGACGAGGCAAGCAGGGTTGATTGTCTCGGTTGAGTTTGGCAAAAACAAAAATCCCAGTATAAGATGATGAACTTTGCAAATTGACACAATCGAGTAAATTAAACCAGGTTTTTATTTGTTGCGGCCGGTCTTTAAAGTTAATAATTTTTATTTAAGAAGTTATTGGTAATTTTAATATTTGCCTTTAAAATATAAGATCAGTGTATTTTTTTCTTTTTTGAAATGCAGTAAATATTTTTGGAAACCAAAAGATATAAAATTTAAAAAAAAGAACAGGGTTTAAATGACGCATAATTAATTTATTGCTGGAAAGTAAAATATGGCAAATTAACATATTTAAATTCATTAAATAAAACCTTTCCAGAGGAATTGTACCACTCAAAGTGGTCCAGACGTACTATGGCTGTATATGCCATAACTAATCTGTTGCCTCAGATGCTAAGTACCCTAAATGCATATTCGTCAGCCGATTAATTGAGTTTTATTTTTAAGCTAAGTTCTTGAATCATGAAATCGGCTGAAATTAAAAATAAAAGCATCTCTTAATTGGATTTTATATAATTATTTATCTTAAATTTTTATTCATTATTCATTGAATCAACCGAATAAAACTTAAAATCTATTCGATTATTCGAATATATTTTTTATTTGTTTTTCATTCAGTGGATCAAATAAAAGTGAAAAATTTTCTATTATTCGATTATTCATAATTTCTTTCAATAACCCAATAAAGCTTACAACTCGAGAACTCGTATAAAATTGTATTCGATTAATTGAGTAATTTTTTATATTTAATTTCTAAAAGATTAAAATTCTTTATGTAAAATAAAAATCATTTCTTATTTGGTTTCTGGATTCATTATTCAACTAAAATTTTTCTTCATTGAAATAACCGAAAAAATCTTATTTTTTTTCGATTATTCGACTAATTTTTTTTAATTGCTTTTCATTCAGTGGATCCAATGAAAGTAAAATTTGTCTTTTACTCGAATAAATTTTGTTATTCGTTTTGTTTAATTCAATAAACGAATAAAGGTTACAATTTCAGAATTCGTATGAAATTGTTTTTAGTGTCTACTGAGTCCAGGTTGTAACTAAAATGTAAGAGCTGTATGGCATCCTATGCCGATTCAACATAGCGATACGCATACATGTATATAGGCTTGTCAGTAAAAAAAAGTATTCGATTAATCGTCTAATTTTAAAATTTAATTCCCTGATTTTCTGAAGTGAAATAAAATTCATATCTTAATTGGATTTTATATCACTATTCAGTTTAATAACCGAATAAAATTTTAAATTTATTCGATTATTCGAAAAAAATTTCTTATATTTCTTTATTAAGTGAATGAAAAGAAAGTGAAAACTTTTCTATTAAGCGAATTATTTTTTTTATTCGTTATTTCCTTGAATGGTCCACTGAAGCTTACAATTTTAGAATTTGTGTAAAGTTGTATTCGATTAATCGACTAATTTTTTTAAATTTAATTTTTTTGAGTTTAAAATCTTCTGATGTCAAATGAATATCATATCTAAAGGTATTAATCAACTACATTTTTACTGTTGTCAAACAATCGAATAAAAATTAAAATTTGTTCGATTATTCGAATAATTTTTTTATATATCTTTTTCATCAGAAGATCGAATGAAAACAAACTTTTTCTTCAATATTCGAATACAATTTGTTATTCGTTTTTTCTTTGAATAATCGAATAAATCTTACAGTTAGAGAATTCTTATAAAATTGTTTTTTATATGTTTTGAACACAGACTTTACGTAAAATGTAAAGGTTATATGGTTCCCTATGCCTACTTTAAATAACAATGCGCATGCACATCGGCTTGTCAGTAAAAAAGTATTCGATTAATCGAGTAATTTTTTAAGAAAATCTGATATAAAATAGAGATCATTTCTTAGATGGATTTCATACCATTATTAAGCTAAAATTTTTTATTCGTAATTCATTGAAACAAGCGTATAAAATTTTAAATATATGTATTTGATTATTCGAATAAAAATTTTTATCTTGTTTTTGATTTAATGAATCGAATGAAAGTGAAAACTTTTCGTTTATGCGAATAAAGTTTTTTATTCTTTATTTTCTTGAATAGTTTAATGAAGCTTACAATTTGAGAATTCGTATAGATTTGATATTCGATTAATCGAGTAATTTTTTGAATCAAAAAATTTTTAAGAGTAAAATAAAATAATATGAAATAAAAATCATCTCTAAAATGGATTCTAACCATTATTCAATTTTTGTTCGTTATTCAATGAAACAAAGGAATAAACTTAAAATTTATTCGATTATTCGAATAATTTTTTTGTATATATTTTTTATCAGTAGTATTATTTAATGAATCGAATGAAAGTGAAAACTTTACGATTATGCGAATAAAGATTTTTATTCGTGATTTGCTTACAATTCGAAATTTCGTATATATTTTATATTCGATTAATCGAGAAATTGGTTTAAATTTAATTTTTTAAAGTATAAAATCTCCTGATGTGTGTTAAACCTTATCTCCATTATTCAACTAAAATTTTTACTGGTTATGCAACGCAAAAATCGAATAAAACTAAAAATTTATTCGATTATTCGAATAATTTTCTTTATATTTATTTTCCATCAGTAGGCCAAATAAAAGCAATATATTTTCGTTTATTCTAATAACATTTTTGTATTCGTTATTTATTTGAATAATCTAATAAATCTTACAATTAGAGTATTTGTATAAAAATGATTTTTTGTATGTTCTGAGCAGATACTCGAGACTCCCTCGTATAAGAATCTTTAAAATCTCTTCTAATAGCTCTAATAGATATTTTTAATTTGCAATTAATATATTTTTCTCGCAGCAAATCTCTAACGTTGAGAGCTAGAAAAAAAAATCTTAAATGAAGCCAGTAACTAAATATTGTTATCAAGTCTGTTCGAAAAAATATTTTCTGTTCATGGTACTGTGTTGTACAGAATTGCTTGACAGTTGACTGGGTATTTTCCGGCCATCTGGTTGGTTGGTCGGTCGGTGGGTTGGTTTGCTTTGCCTTACAAATCAACCTGAATGATGCATTGAAAAATAATATTTCAGCGTGTTTGTCTATGTAAATTTCATTGAAAGACAATAGATTTTTTATTTGACCTTGGCAGTGAAGCATATTAAAATGAATAATTTTTCAATAAAAGTAGAAATAGAAAAAAAATCTTTAACTTGAAATCAAATCAAGATTTACATACATACATACCTGAGTTTTTTTATGGTAATTGTAACTGTGAGAATTTGATTACAAACTTCTGAGAAACAATAAATCCAAAAATTATTAATTTCCTGTTTTTCACTGCTGCAATAAAAAAAATTGGTTGGCGAAAAAAATTAATTTAACATGCAATTTTGCACTGAGAAAAAAATTTGCTAGAGAGAATTTGTTGGCCTTTCTATTTTTATTTTTTTTATAAAAATGCAGTAACAGATATAATTTGTTTAGTTTTTTTTTTCTTTTATTAAACAAAATTTATATTTTATTTTCAAAATGATTGAAAAATTTTTCCCAGTGTACAAATGCATTTATTACCGCTGCTTAGCTTTTATCTCTTAATCACTTGAGCTTTTGTTTTTCTTGTTTCATCAAAAGCCAACCATGCAAAACTAGTTTTTTTGCATCTAATGTTTTTTGTTTGGTTAATTTTTTTAATGGCGTTAAAATTCAACAAAAAATTTTATTTGAATTATTCATTAATTGTCAAAACTTATCCACCCACTACGAACGAAGTCAAACAATACAATTGCTGCCTGTCACCGGTGCTTCAACATCATTCGATTGCATCTCATCATCTTCAAACGATCGTCATTATTATTGTCATCTAAAATTTATTATTATTTTTGTTTTTGTTTTCTGTTTACTCATTATTTGCATTAAATTTATTTCTAACTTTTTTTTATGATTATTTTCGTAGAATTGCTAAAAAATAGCAACTTCTTTAATGTATTTCTTTGCCATAATGACAGTGTTAATGACAATAACAAAAATCTATCGTGTGCATTTCATGTTTTTTTTTAAATTTAATTTCATTGCAGTCATTAAATATTTTGCAAGTTCAAGGTCTTTTTTTTAAAGTTGTAAATCATTTTGAGTATAACTTAATACTTTCGAAGGTAGAAAACTTAAATAACAACATACATAACGTCGTTACCTTAACATAGAAAGGCTCTAACCAACCTATTATTATTTTTTTTAAATTAATTTTTTTTTGTATATCTCGATAAAGGAACATCTAATGTATCAAAAAATGCTAAAGTTTTGGTGTAACAATAAATAATGAGTTAGGGCCCTTCTATATTCAGTAACTATATACATTTTTTTTTTAAATGACAAGTTTCTAAGGACTGTTTTTTACAGAGGAGACCCAGAAACACTGTATATGTACATATATTTTTTGCTGCTCGAGGCTCGCGGTGTGGAATCAAACTCACACCTCCAAAAATTTATCCAGTTCTGGAGTGAAATATTTACCCAAGTGCACTTTTTACAACACCTCACACACATATAATTTGTGCGTGTTTGACTCCTTTTCACAATTTCAAATACTTCTGATTTCTGTAATTAACTTAATTCTGAATTTTTTTCTATTTTATTATGAAAATGTATAACAGAGATGTGTGTGTTACAAGCAATTTTGAGTTGAATTTATTTAACATGTAGGTTTTTTTAGGTAGATAAATATATGTATAAATAATTAAAAAATATTCATTCAATTGCGACTTTGACTCGCACACGTGGGGTTCCGTACGGCGCTCGTTTCTTTTTGGCATTTTTTCTTGCGGTTTTTGGTGATTTTCTCAAGTTTTGTCGCTTTTTATAGTTTTGGCGATTTTTTCGATTTTTGGCAATTTTTTTTACAATTCGTATTGTTAATTTTAGATATTACTTTAATTTGAGCGTTTCCTTCGTTTTAGGCGATTTTTTCGGTTTTTTGGCGATTTTCTTGGATTGAGCGATTTTTTTTTTGTTTTGGTGCTTTTTTAGATTTTGTGATTTTTTTGTTGCGATTTTTTCGATTGTATATTCGTTATGCCGATTGTTATTTAGTTTTGGAATTTTTTTTGCTGTTTTTGGCAATTTTCTCAATCTTGTGTCTTTTTATAATATTGGCGTTTTTTTAGTTTGGGCGATTTTTTTCGGTTTTTGAAAATTTTCTTACAACACATATTGTTAGTTTTAGATATTTTGTTAGTTTTAGCGTTTTCTTCGTTTTGGCGATTTTTCAGTTCTTGGCAATTTTTTTATTTTTTGCGATTTTTTAGTTTTGGCGCTTTTTTGACAATTTTTTTTGGGTTTTTGGGCGATTTTTTCGGTTGTTATTAGTTTTGCCGATTTTTGTTTAGCTTTTGGCGATTTTTTTGGTATTGACGCTTATGTTAGTTTTTTTGATTTTTACCAATTTTTTTTGCAATACATATTATAAGTTTTAGATATATTTTTTAGTTTTAGCGTTTCCTTCGTTTTGGAGATTTTTTCGGTTCTTGGCGATGTTATTAGTTTTGGTGCTTTTTTTTGTTTTGGCGATTTTTTCGGTTGTTTATTGGTTTTGCCGATTTTTGTTTAGTTTTTGGCAATTTTTTTGCGGTTTTGCCGGTTTTCTGCAGAATTGAAGCTGCTTTTAGCTTTGGCGTTTCTTTTTCGTTATGGCGATTTTTTTCGGTTTTTGCCAATTTTTTTACAATTCATATTGTTAATTTTAGATATCATATTAATTTTAGCATTTCCTTCATTTTGGCGATTTTTTTCGGTTCTTGGCGATTTTCTTAGTTTGCGCGATTTTTTTAGTTTTGGTGCTTTTTTTCGTTTTGGTGATTTTTTCTGATTATGGCCATTTTTTTTCGGTTGTTTATTTGTTTTACCTATTTTTGATTAGTTTTAGGCGATTTTTTTTTGGTTTTTGTCGATTTTCTGAAGTATTGACCCTTGTTTTGGCGTTTTTTTTCGTTATGGCGATTTTTTTCGGTCCTTGGCAATTTTTTTTACAATTCATATTGTTAATTTTAGAGATTACATTAATCTTAGCGTTTCCTTCGTTTTGGCGATTTTTTCAGTTCTTGGCGATTTCTTTTAGTTTGAGTGCTTTTTTAAAATTTTGGTGCTATTTTCGTTTTGGTGATTTTTTCGGTTTTGGCGATTGTTTCGGTTAGTTATTCGTTTTGCTGTATTTGTCTTGTTTTTGGCAATTTTTTGGCCATTTTCTGAAGCATTGACATTTTTTTTGGGATTGGCGTTTTTTTTGGTTATGACGATTTTTTTCGGTTTTTGAAAAAATTACCGTACATATTGTTAGTTTTGGATATTATTTTAGTTTTAGCGTTTGCTTCCTTTTTGACGAATTTTTCGGTTCTTGGCGATTTTTTAGTTTGAGCGTGTTTTTAGTTTTGGTGCTTTTTCGGCTTTTGGCGATTTTTTCGGCTTTTTCCGATTTGTTCGTTTTGCCGATTTTTATTTTTGGTGCTTTCCTTTGTTTTGGAATTTTTTTCGGTTTTTGGCGATGTTTTCCGTTTTTAATTTAATTTAATTTAATTTAATTTATTCATTCATAACACGAAAACCTATCCTCATGGCCATAATCAGTTTTTTTTGACGACTTTTTTACTTCTGGTGATTTTTTTTATATATTTGGTGATATTTTTCATTTTGGGGATTCTTTAGTTGTAAGCGTTTTTGAAAATTTCTAGAGTTTATCTCTTACTAGCCGTCCACACGAGCAATAATCTCGGCAATAATTGCCTTGGCAATTGTCAAATTCGATTGCCGACACAAGATATTAGCGTGTAGACCGTATGAATATGTGTTCGAATATACAGGGTGGGCCAAAAGAAACCAAGGGGTGTAAAAGTTTAATAACTTTTTTGTTTATTAACTTTTTTTTTATTTTTTCTTTCAGATTATATAATATACAACATGGAAATTTTTTTACACTAAGTATGAAAAATGATGTCTCTTAAATGACCACCGTTTTCACCTTCGCACTGATGGGCTCTTTTTAGAGCATTTTCCATAACATCTTTCAAAACTTGTGGCTGTAGCGTTCGAATTTCTGCAACAATGTTTGCCTTGAGTTCAAGGATTGTCTCTGGCTTGTTCACATACACTCGCTCCTTCAAAAAACCCCAAAGAAAATAGTCGGGTGCTGTCAAATCTGGCGATCGCGCTGGCCAAATAATTTCCGAATTTCGAGAAATTATTCGCTCTCCAAAAATTTGACTTAAAAGTGCCATTGTGTCTCGGGCAGTATGGGCAGTGGCTCCGTCCTACTGAAACCACATACCAGGTCTGTTTTCAAGAGCAGGACGTAAAAAATTTTCTATCATAAACCGATACCGCTCTCCATTTACGGTTAAAGCACTTCCATCTTCATTCTCGAAGAAGTAGGGCCCAATGACATTTTCAGATGTGATCCCACACCATACTGTACACCTGATGGGGTGCAATTGGCGTTGATGAATGGCTCTTGGATTTTGAGAACCCCAGAACCTACAGTTCTGCTTATTAACAAACCATTTAAAAAAAGCCGTTAAAATAATTGATCTCTGGTTTAAATAATAAAATTCTATTGTTCTGGTTCTCTGTTCAGTTGTGAACCTCTCCATTATAAATTCTCCACGTGTTGTCTATATAATCTGAAAGAAAAAATAAAAAAAATTAATAAACAAAAAAGTTATTAAACTTTTACACCCCTTGGTTTCTTTTGGCCCACCCTGTATATACAGCAACAAATGTTAAAATACATTGCTGAGCAATAATCTCTTAACACATGCTGTCAAATTGAAATAATATTAATTTGCTTTTAACAAAACAGTAAGAACAAATGTTTTAAATAAATAAAATAAATATAATTTCAATTTACAATTGGCAAACGATCTAGTAAAGGATAATTTAGGTATGTATATGTATAAAAATACAAATTTATTTTCATGTACGTGTTCGCCACCTCTAGATACATTGTTGAACACAAGCAATTTGACATCATCATTCTGCCGACGTTATTGCTTGTGTTAAGACACAACAAATTGCTCGTGTGGTCGTACTGTTACGGTATACATATCTCTCTTCTAACATTAATTTCAAACCAGTAATTTTAGCTTTTTTGACTTTAAAAGCACATAAAATTAAAAAAGCGTAATTTTAAGATATACATAAATGCAAAAAAGCTCTAACGTGAAAAACGAGTGAAAATTCAAACGAATGAAGTTTAATAATGTTTAATATTTTCTAAGCTATTCTTTATTTCGGCAATAGTATCTATCATCTTTTATGAAATATATCGCACGCAAAAGGCATGCTTTACACTGAAAAAATAAATACACCAAGATTGTATTAAAGTAATTTTAGGAAATGCACACATTTTGTAAAAGCACTACTTAGTGCTTTTTCTTAGTTTGGCACTAATGCTCAAAATTTGGCGTTTTGAGTCTTCTAAAAGCATTAAAAACTGTACCAAAAGCTCCAATTTGGCATCGCTGTTTCTAACGCCGAATATAAGAGAGAAGTTTGAGTTAGACGATCGCATCCTAAACGTCTCTATCTGGCAATCGACTTGCGCTGGAACATTTCTTCAATCAATATTAGGAAGCCGCTATTTAAAAATTTCTAATAGGAATTAGCAATAATGCTCTTTGTTTAAAACTTTAATAATTTTTTTCTCTGAACTCATGCTATTATGTTTATGTACATATAAAAAATCTTTAAAAATCCGTTTTCGTCATACTCTTTACCTACAGCCTTAAATTTGCATCATTTACCACTAAAAATGTTGCATAAACTCATACGCAATATTTACTTAGTGGCACTTTCCCTTTCTGTTTTGTTTGGTGTTCCTTGGAATTGCTATTTGTTGACGCACCTTTTTTCAGTTGCCATTATCTGCTGAGTATACTTACGACTATACATACATGTATTACCAAATGACTCTTAATTCTATTTATGTTTTATTTATTTATTTATTTTTTTTATTGGCTTTTTTGCCTGCATTTAATTTCAGTTCATTCCATTTCAAGTGCATTCATTATGTATGCGCATGCGTAACATTTCGGTTCATAATCGTTAACAATGAGCAAATCAGCAAAATATACATGCAGTCGCACATAAATGCAATTTACCTTTTAGTAGTTCCGAAATCAGTTATTGAAACAAAAATCACCCAAACGTCTGGCTGGGTTGGTTGCAAATAAATATTTATAAAAAAAATATAATATTTTTTCTTGCCTACTTGCAAAAGAAAATAAAAACTTAAAATATTTGCATTTGTACTTTAAATAATATATGAGAAATAAAGCAAAAAAAAAAAAAACTATATTAAATATAGGTCAGTTTATGCGTTTTTAAAGCTGATTATTCAATAAATTGTTTTGAGTCGCATATTTGGAAGAGCTGAAATAGCAAATATTTCAAATATGCATTTGTGTAAATTAAATTTAAAAATCTCTATTATTATTTTATTAGCTGGTAAACATTTTGAAGCTAAAAGCACACGAGACTACCGTTGAAGAGGGCAAAATTGCTGCATCGTGTGTAGCTTCGATATGTCATAAACAAAACGAAACAATATTAATTTAATTAAACATCAATTCAATTAAAATGTTAAATTCCTTATTTTTTTTCTATTCCTTATTTCCCTATTTTAAAAAATTATTTTCAAATTTTTAGGTTATACAAAACAGCTGGAAGCAAAACAGCTGACTTTGAAAGACCGAAATTTTCTCTCCCTTATTATTATTCTCTGCGTCTGTTTAGATCAGGAGAATATTATTCTTGCGATATTTCAAAACCTATCGTTGCGCTGATTACTAACAGCTTGGGATATTTTTAGCTGAAATATCGAGCCATGACCGCCAAAAAAGCTTAAGCGACATATATTTTGAACTCCGTTTTTTGATGAAAACCGATTATTTATAGCCTTGTAATGGAAATCATATTATAGTATCTTAACCGCCAAAATATCTTAACAGCAAATAGCTTAATAGTAAATAATCGACTGTGGTAAAAATATTAATTTCAAAAAGTATCTCGCTTAAGCTTTTTTTTGGCGGTTATGTCACGTCACTTTTCAAAATCTTATTTTTTTTTTCAAATCAAAAAAAAAATTTTTTTACCTGAAGAAGACACACAAAGGCGTGTCGAAATATTGATAAATAAAAGCTGTTAATTTTTATTAAAAAGACCTCAAGCTCAATAAAATAGTTACTATTTTTAAAACAAAAGGTCAAATAAATTTTCGGAAATCATAGTTTAAAATATTTTAAATAAAACGGCACAAATGCACGGTTTTTTTTTATAAAATCAGAACACTTTATTTACTCAATATTTAAATTAAAAGCTTTTTAAAAAACACACATAGTTAAATAATTCACGGCTGCAATACCACGATGTTAGCTTCACTGCTCTTAACACAATACTTAAGTCTATTCTACATACTGTTTACACTGCCCTTTTTGTACTTGAGATAAAGCTTTCAGCAGAATGTTGGCAACATCTCAGCAAATACAACAGCCTCTCAATTAGCTTTCGATCGGGCCATTAGTTCTGTTGGTTTCTGTGTGTTAACAAAATAACATCATTCTGAAAGAATTCTCGCTGTTGTTGTCTGTGCCTTTGTGTGGTTTTATTTGTTTTAATAAAAAAAATATATAAATTACAAAAACAAAATACATACATACAAAATTCGTCAAAGCTTAACGTTTTCGTTTTACAAAATTAGGCCCTTAATACAATTTTTATGTTTTATATTTTTTTTTTAGATAAACATTTTAGCAATTTACAGACAGAGCCTGATCCAGAAACCTTCTACATTATACAAATATTTTAAAAACTAAAATGAATATGAAAAATTTATGATACTTTTGTCTACAATAAAATAGCAATTAATTAAATGTGCAATATATGTACATTTCTACGTGCAAAATACTACAACGAAATAATAAAGAGGCAGCCAAAAAAAATATAAAATCAAATTTTTTTTTGGAGATCAATGAACTTTTTCATGTTTCGTCTATTGTATATCAAACATATGTATACTCGTATTAGAAACCACACACTGCAGAATTATAATTTATTAGTTAGCCAGTTCAGTTCTGAATTGAATTATTGGTTTTTTAATTCAATCAATTGAAAAAAACAGCTTTGAATATGCATAATTAAATTATAATTGAACGACTAAGAACCAAAAGGGTGCAAGTGCCAAATATAATAAAATAAAAACATTTAGCTACTCAAAGCTCTGAATTTTTTATTTCTAAAGCTATCACTGTACAAAAATTCAGAATTATATGATGACCTAAAACTGCTGTCAAGAGGAACAAAGCGAACTTTTAAGCCTAATGGTAGAATAAGTAGATTCGTATTGTGAGTTTACGGGTCAGCTGACAAAATCTGTAACATAAATTAAACATGTTGTTAATTTAATATGTACTAGATAGATATACCACACGGACGACACACTCGTGCGTATTCTAGAATCAAAATGTAAATAATTTAAGATTCAAAGAAAATGTACCTATCTAAACGTAATAAAAAAATTATTAAAACACAGCCAAACACAAACTTACATACATATGCAAGCATAATTAAATAATATAGGGTGTTTTTTTAAGAGGTATAGAACTTCGAATTAAAATAAAACACAAGAAAATCGTTTTAATGTCCTTTATTGGAAGGATAATTTTATGCCATTAATGTTTAAATATGATTTCGGGCATGTGGCCGCCGCGGCTGGCTCGAATAAAGCCAATTCTACAGGTCCAATTTTCAAGCGCTTTTTCGAGCATATGGGGCCGTATGTTGGCAATAACGCCACGAATGTTGGCTTCCAAGTCCCCTAACGTTTCTGGTTTGTTGGCGTAGACGAGCGACTTCACATATCCCCAAAGAAAATAATCCAATGGTGTCAAATCACACGATCTTGGTGGCCAATTGACAGGTCCATTCAGCGAAATTATGCGCTCATCGAATGTTTCCTTCAATAAATCGATTGTGACGTGCGCTGTGTGGCATGTAGCGCCGTCTTGTTGGAACCACAACTCATCCACATTCATGCCATCCAATTCGGGAACAAAATAGTCGGTTAGTCGGCTCCAATTGCTGTGCACGGTGGCGAATCGATTCATTCGGGTCCTCTTCAACACTTTGCTCTACAGCGGCAATTGTTTCTTCGGTGCGCACTGTTCGACGTCTCTGCGGATGCGTATTATCACATAGAGTAAACGTAGTGCGAAAACGATCCATGGTTAACCGAATTAATTGCTCTGATGGACGATTATGTCGACCATAAAATGGACGGAGCTTGCGGTAAACTTCGCGAACTGAACTATTATTTTCGAAATAAATTTGCACGATTTGCAAGCGTTGTTCTTTTGTCAACCTGTTCATGATAAAATGGCAAACCAAACTAAATATTAATCACTTGACAGCTGACAAAATGGCCGCCAGTTAAAAAAGTGATGCCAACTTAAAGCTCTATACCTCAATAAAAAACACCCTTTACATGAAATTAGAAAAACATAAACAAAATCCCTTCAACCAAGCTAACTCACTTTATTCAATTCTCTTCCTTTAAGCAGTGTGGCCAACTTTTGAGACTCAAAACGCGTAAAAATTTTTGAAAAAAGGCCTAGAAAGGGCTAAATTGAAAAAATATTCAAAAATAAAAAAATAGTAAAATTTTTCGAAAAAGCGCGAAAGGGGCTAGTATTAAAATGTTTCTGTTGAAAATAAAGACATCAAATCAATTTTTGTAAAGTAATTTATTAGAATACAAATAATTATCATGAGATCAACACATACATAGCTTGAGAGCTTCAATATTGTACATATTTCATTTACATTTCATATTACATTTCAATAAGGTATTTGCATACGTAGATTAAATAGTTAGCATATTCATACATATATAATAGAAATAACTAGATACATTTAAAATTGGCCGTTATTAAATAAAATTTCGATTTCTCGCTCTTCCAAAAACATACATTCTCTGTTTTAGACTTTACTGAATAACTTTCAAGGCATAAAAAATTTGGAAGAAATAAAAGATTAGTCTATATTATTCATCTTTTTTAAATTGGTAAAGCAATATCGACTTTTTACTCATTTTATTTTGCTAGATTAAAGGAAGAAAAAGTTCGCAAAAGTTTAAATGTAGCCATATCGAGCAAAAACTAAAAAGGGGCTAAAAGGGCTGAAAGATTATTGTAAAAAGTGCTAGGTTTGCGCCTTTTTTAGTTTGGGGCTAAAATTTTTTTTCGCGTTTTGACTGCCTGAAAACGGGCTAAATCTAGCCCTAAAAGGGCTAAGTTGGCATCACTGCCTTTAAGTATTATGGCTTTCATACAACAACAAATAAGAGAATAAAAAGTTGTTAGATCAAGAGAAATACTACAAACACACACACACACACTCATGTTTTGTTTCTTTTTTACTTGTAAGCTAATAAATGCGTGTGTAATATGTGTGCATTTAGTAGTAGCAACTTTAAACGCTTATAGCTCCCAAAATACTAAACCGATTTCAATAAAATATAGATTCTGCACATCTGTACAGAAAATCCTTTAAAACCATATAAATCTTTTTAAAATCGTTGTAGTGGTACCAGCGTAAAAGGGATTACAAAAAACATGTTCGCCTATTAATTATATAGAAGATGTATCGTAACGTATGTGAGGTAGAAATCTACAGAAAATAGATTTCTACATCAACTACTCTCTTACATAGTTACATACACACACACATGTATAAGGCAAAGAGAAATACAATAACAGCTGATACGTTCGCTGGCAACCTCAAGTTTTTACTAACTAATATCCAGAATTAAACGATACGACCACTTCAAAAGTATAACACGATACGACTCGACTAATTCTACCATAACTATTTTGAATTTTCTTTCTGATCGCAGCGCCCTTTTTTATAGCAATGAATCTTCGGTGAAGTAAAATAACGAAAAAATTTCTTTTTAGCTTAAAGTAATGCGCCTACTTAACACCAGAGGCGCTGCTAAAATGTTATAAAAATTAACAAATGCACAAAAGCAGAGTTGTAAAACAAGTTAAACTTTACCTTCTGTCACACACTTCTTTCATAAAGAAGGTAAACACAAATACAATAAATATATTTCAGTGGCAATAAGGACAAAGTGCTCAAGTCATATTTGACTGTTTTGCAGGAGAGCACTTTTAAGCTTTCAAGTCGATTTTCAGAAATTTATTTCTTTTACAGTTAAGTTGGGAAATTCTCTGTAAACCTTATTAACCTTAATTTTTTTTAACAAACATCCTTCTACACATTATAAATAATACATTAAAGTTGAACTATTCCAAAGTATGTATAACCTAAATTATGCTATTATTCCAAGTGAGATTAGAAGTCTAAAAAAGACAAGCCGCAATTCATTTTGCTATAACTTCTTGAAAAATGGCACAAATTAATTACGATTTTGTTCACGGGTACTTTCAAGTATGCAGATTACGGCGGTATCATTAACTCAAAAGCAGCTTATCTCGACTTAGGTAGTTTTACCTTTTTGCCACAGATTTGTAGGAATATTAATTGCCTACTGGAACTATTATTTGTTATGGCTTACTTACATTCGTTAATTCTTTTTTTAGGGTTCCGTACACCAAGGGTGAAAAGGAACCCTATTGTTTTCACTATGCCGTCCGTCTGTCGGTCACACGGTATTTTCTCAGGAACCGTAAGAGCTACGCACCTGAAATTTGGACAGAGTATGTAGAACCTTGGCCGCTACAACAACAAATACATGAAAATTAAAAATTAAAGGGTGTTCCAAAACGAGCAACGAAAAATGTTAAAATCCCATGTAATAAACATACAATTGTATGTACATACATATGTATATTGAAACTTGAATTTTGTAAAATTAGTGTAGTGTAGTGTAGTGTAGACTAAAACAAATAACACTAAAATTTAAAAAAAATTTGAATTAAAGGGTGCTCCATCAGTTAATGCAATTTTGACTTTGTAATTTTGACAATCTTGGAAACCATAAGAGGCAAACACTTGAAATTATAACACACGAAAATTATAAAATCGCCAAACCAAAAAAAAAATCGCCAAAAATTAAAAAAAAATCGCCAAAACGAAAAAAATCGCCAAAATTAAAAAAATTCTAGCACTAAAATAAATCGCCAAATTCGGAAAAAATCACCCAAATGAAAAAAATCGCCAAAACGCGAAAAAGGCGCCAAAACCAAAATAATTGTTCACATAAAAAAAATCGCCAAAAATTAAAAAAAAATCGCCAAAATTAAAAAAAATCGTCAAATTGAAAAAACGCAAAAAACCGAAAAAAATCGCCAAAGCGCGAAAAATGCGCCAAAACTAAAAAAACCCCCCAAACGAAAAAAAAAACGCCAAAATGAAAAAAATCTCCAAAATGAAAAAAAAAATCGCCAAATTGAAAAAAACGCCAAAAACCCTATATATTATATAGGCTGAAGTTTGTATTAAATTACATATCTAGTGTTCGTACGGAACCCTTCGTGCGCGAGTCAGAGTCGCAGTTTACTGAATTTATTTTGTAATACCCTAAGAGCAACCGAGACTTTTTCAGTTCTTAACAGAACCAACTAGATTCCTTTTAGAATATGGATAGCTTATTTATTATTTATTTATTATTAATTATTTATTATTATATTATTGTTTGATTCTGTGTGTGCAGGTGCACAAAGTTTACGGTAAAATATGTTAAGCAGTTGACTACTTTTCATCTTTTCCCACTATTTGTTAGTGCACTATGGCCTGCGAGCGCTGCTGCAGATGCTCCAACTTTTTTAAAGTATTATTGTTTGTCTTATGATAATCACACTACATTAATTCACATTTCGCGTTTCTTTCGCTTTTGTTCTTATAGTAAAATAATTAAAATTGCACAAAAAGTGTCAATGTACTTTCGATGAGTTGAAATTAACGAATATAAAATATGATGTTTCTTCTTTGAAGGATTTTCTTTTGCTCAAGTGACATTTAATTAAAGATTTATGTGTCCAACCAAAAAAAAAAAAGCTATACAGCATACAAACATAGATACATATGTATGTATACATTATTAAAAAGCATTAAAAAAATCACAACAAAATATAAACAAATTTTGTCAAGACAATATCCAGCTGGTTCTTGGTTGGTGGCTGCGTTCTCGCACTGAGGTAAGAGAATGTCTGTTTAAGTGTAACTGAAAGTGAGTGTGTGATGCGTGGCATATTTCCAACAGATGCATATACATTCATGTGCACATATAACGTTGTGACTTATTATTTCAACGTCAACAGCCACCTCCAAAACTGTTGACAATTGCCTACTGTCTGTCTCCTCCTTCGCCTAGCACGAGAGAAAGAACATCATCATATAAACTGAAAGCTGCACTGCCAGACGGACAATAAGAACAATGACAAAAAATTAATCATTTTCTTTGACACAATCAAAAGTCTTTAGAAGAAAAAAAGAACTAAGGCAATTTCGCTCTGTTGTATTAAAAAATGGCCATAAAGTAGATAAATTAATTTGTAAAACAAAATACTTTTTTTTTGCATTTGTGACTGTAAATCCATCAGAATTTATTTAATGTTCTTTAAAAAGGTATAATTTATAATTTAATTTATTTATTTATTTAATACTGTTTTTTTGTTTGTTTAATTATTTGTTTACGAAAATAACCCAACAGATGTTGCACCATGGGACCAGGATGTGTGACAGTGCGGGCATGCAAGGGGCAGCGACGATAAATAACACAATGAGTGGGAAAGAAAATAATTTTCATATTTCTTTTTAAAACATTATTATTTTTTATGAAACATTCTTGTGGAGACATTGAAAAGATAATCATTTACGTTTAATGTCCAACTCATTATCACTTATGGCAATTTTGTTGAAAACGATATATCGTTTTAATGAATATTTTTTTATTTTATATGCCATAAGTCTTTTAGAGAAAGAATTTTTTTTGAAGGAGGTGCAATGACAAGAGTATGAGGAGATGTTGTGAGTCTTTTAATGGGATATAGAAAAAAGTCTCTGGAAATGGTTTTTACCCTTAATTAAGATTTTACTGTTTGGTGAGGTGGGGGGGGGGAGAGGGGGAGCAAATTCGACTAATGGGTAAAACTTTAAGCTTCTGAAAAGTGTCTGAATAAGAACAATAAATTTAGTGGATTAGTAAAGATTTCTCCTACACTCGTAAATTCCAAAATATTGTGCACATATGCAGCACTAGTACAAAATTTTTATAATTTTTTTTTATAAATAATATAATGAAATTTTAGATACTACGAAATTTTTCATAGGGAAGTGGTCACCCGGAAAAAAAATTCTAGTTCTGCCTATGATTACAAATGAACATGAAAGTTTTGTACACTTTTGTAGTAAGCTAGAGCTTTGGACTTAGCTTTATGTAGCATCAAGCAAATGAACCAAGAGTGCAGTATAAAACATAGTTTAGCGTTTGTTATACCATTACCTAGAGTCACTAAGGTAAGGCAATATAAAAATAGCCTGTTCGAAGAATAATATTGGCTAAAGCTTTTACTATAAGCATATTGTCTACCCAGCAATCATATACATATGTATTATATGTCAAAGAATATGCAAACAGCTTGGAACTCTGCTTTAAGGTTCAATCAGACGTGCCTCATCATAATGCCAAAGCCATATGTATTGTAGAAGCATGGCTTCCATAAGCTTTCCGTTACACATTTCATTAAAATTTTAATCAGCACTAATTGCTTAGTCGGGCTTAAGTTCAGTATTTAATATGAGTTTTTAAAAAAGAAGACTAATTAAATGAAATGCCGACAACTTTCTGTGCAGCCACTCACTTCATCAGCACCAAATCTCTATCTACTTGGGTAGAGATTGTTATTAACATCAGCTTTTTAACATGAAATTTTTAATGAAATGGAATATGAGAAATTAAAAAAAAAAATTAAAATAACTAAAAAAAATAAATCTAAGCTTGTAGTATGTTTCCATGGACTTTAAATCAAGTAAGTTTAAGTAAATCATTTCCAAGTGTTTCTATTGAGCTTGTGAGTGATTTGTTGTTCGAATTCTCGTATTCAATTTATTCACGTACTTTATAAGGTTGGCGGCAGCAGCTGTAATGTGAATTTTATCCACATGAAGTTTACATTTAAAATTGATTAAATTATCCTTAATTTCATTTTGTTTTCGAAGTTTTCAATCACTATTGATGGATGACCCAGGAATGGAGGTTGTAATTTTAAAAGCAACGCAGGGTTGCATACATAAATCCAGTCCGAAAAATTTTATTTTCGAAATGATTTAAAATAAATCAACTACTTTGAAGTAGAGATGGGCGCATGTTTTTCCCGTGACATGAACACACACAACTCAGCGCGAAGTGTTCGTGACGATAAATCTGATTTCGTGCGTGTTTGGGTCGTTTCGTGTTGAGCAAAATTGACACCAAAAACACGAAATGATTTTAGATGTAAAATATATATGAATGAATTTCCAGTAGAGAAAAAATTTAATATTTTGTATCGTCAAACACACAACACCAACATATTTGTTGAAATTGTATGGGCCTCTGAAGCTTAAAGTACTATACTTAAACCGATAGTATCAGCTGTGGTGGCAGATAGTATCAGCTGGCAGTGCCAACGAGGTGCCATATTTCGAAAAGCGACTCTTTGAAAAAAATCAATTAAATTTTCTGATCTTCAATACCCTACCAAAAATATTTCGTGCGTGTTGACGAAATTTTTGAGCGTCTTGGCATTCGTGTTCGTGTCGTGTTGGAAAAATTCGACACTCGCCCATCTCTACCTTAATGGTATTTTTCGAAATTTTCCATCACTATTGATGGATCAGACAGGGATGGAGCTTGTAATTTTATAAGTAAGGCAGTAAATCCAGTCTGAAAAATAGTATTTTCGAAATGATTCATCCATATGCAAAATGTATGGTAAATCATGTATAAATTAATATGGTTTACCATGAGTTGTCTAAATAATGCCGGTGGAAACATACTATTACAAAACAATCCAGCAAATGAAAAAAAAAATAAATAATTGGAGAAATGTGCCCTTAATTATGAAAGTGGTCTAAGTCATGTGCATTTTTGCTTCGAAATATGAAATAAATCTTTGAAAAACTTCAAAAAATACTTAAAAAAATATTAAATAAATAATAATAATATAAAAATACTTTTTAATTTGTTCAAACTTAATCTACTAAATATGTCGAACAGAGAAATAAATGACTTAGACCACTTTCATAATTAAGGGTACAAATAAGCAAATATACCTAATCAGCAGTTGTAGAGCAGCTCTAGGCGAGTCAATATCACGCGTTCTTGGCAATTATTTCTTAAATGCAACCAGGCCACTGTTGTTTATTGGCATTCGAGAGTTTTGCGTCTCACTCGCACTGGTTGACTGATCTGCCACGGATTACCGTATAATCTTGCGGTTATTTTGTGGAATTTCCTTAACAACCACGTTGCTACTTTCTATGTGAAGGCATAGGTCGTGTACAGTCAGTCACAAAAACATTTTTAAGAATACTGTTAACAACATCATGGACATATGGTCTTAGTCACCTGTCCATTTTTGTGCAACCATATTCTGCAAATTTACTTTGCAGAATATGTACTAAATAAATAAATAAATAAATATCTAATCAGCAAACAGCTGTTTATGGTTACGGATAATCAAATGGAGTGTTGCCAATAAGGTTGGTTGAAACAGCTGTTTTGTATGGTTATAGTTATGAAGCTTAAATCTGGTACGATGTAAGCATAACTTTTTTCTGTGTGTGTGGAAATAAAAAGTAGAAAAACCAAGTGCTCTTTACTTAAACTACAAAACAACCAGCTGCATTATTGTCCGTCTTCAGGGTCGGCAAAAAGGAAATTTACGTTTATGGACTTGTAAATGACACTGCATGTGTATGTCGTTTTTATTATTATTATTATTATTATATATGTATTTTTTTGAAATCCATTTATCTACGAGTAGCATAAAGAATTCTTGGTTGTGTTTCTCTTTTTACTTGTAAAAAGAAAAAAGAAAAAAGAAAATAAATCCGCCCACTATGAGAAAAGACTTTCAGACCTTAAATTATGATCTGTCATTTAATGACAATTTGACGGAAGTTTTTTTTCTTGCTCTACGGTGAAAGTGTGTGTGTGTGTGTGTGAGTAAGTGTTTTTATTTTCATTGCACTTATGTTCTGTTTTTGTTTTGTTTTATTTTATTATGAAGGTTGTTTGTTCATTTGTGGCTGCTGTTTGTCGTTCTCGTTTTTTTTTTGACACTTAAAAGGACATTTTTGTGTCATAAAGACAAATTATAAGTTGAAGGGTTACTAAACTTTGTGCGCCGGAATGAAAAGAGGAAATAATTGTCTTGAACTTTTCTTTTTTCTTGCCCAATTTTGACATATTTTCTTGTGTTTGATCTTTTCTGCAAAAACGTATAAAAAATTTAATTAAAACAAGCAAATTGTTTACGATTTTGTGAGGGGCTTGTTTTTGGCGAAATGTATTTATTATTTGTTGTGTTAAAGGTGAGTTTTCTACATTTATATTAAATGAATGCTGTTTTTGTCTTAAAACTGTTTACAAAGTGTGACTTGCAATAAAAGTCCAATTTTTGTATGAGAAGTAAATTCGTTTTTGTATGAAACGTGACTTAAAAATAAAGTCAGGGCCTGTCCTACGATGTCAACAACATTCGTTTTGCAGGACACTTACATTAAAAAAACAAATTTTTAAATTTTGTTTTTGTTTAAAAAGTTTTAAAATTCTGGGGCTTAATTCCCGCATTCGATTGCGAGCGAGTTATTACTCGAATGCGCGAGTTTTTTAACTTTTGGGATTTTTGCATTCGGTTTCGAATAACACATATCGAAATTTCTAATGACAGCATTCGATAACGTGCATACATTCGAATGCAACCGTTCGTGTTTTTACTCGCAAGCAAAAAGGCATTCGAAATCATGTTTAAAATAGAAAAAGCGAAGAAAAAGAAAATGCATGTTCAATACTTGACTTATATTTTTATAAATGAATGAATGCACAAATGTACGTATAAAAAAAATACAAATTAAAGAATTTCTAGTTGACTTTAAATATAACAAAACACACTGACTTGCAAAATAATATTTTGCCTAAGAGTTGTCGGGGAAAATAAAAAAAAATCAACCAACTCTGGCAGCATCTAAATAACAAATTAACTGCTTCTGGTCAACCAATAAAAGAATCTAAAATGTGGCTAGTGCTCTATTCTCTAACTTTGCACTAATTTTTTATTAAGTTATTAATTAAATTAAAATGAAAATAACATTTATGTATATATGTATGTATATTCGTTTCTTTTTTCTGCATATAAGTACGTGTGAATGTACGTACATACATATGTTTTTGCACACATACACATATACATAACATATTTATTCAGTGTTGTGAAATGAATTTATATATAAATATGTTTGCCTTTTTCCAACACTGAAACAAAAACTCGATGCACTTGGTAACGAGTGACATCATCAGAAAATTTCTTGCCATCGAAATTAATTTCTATTCGAATGCAATTCCGATCACGAGTGCAGGAATTAGGCCCCTGTTTTTGTTTGAAATGTAAGTGTGCGAAAAGTCGAGCGTTTTCGACATCTTGGGACAGTCCCTAAGTATTTTTTTTTTTGTGAAGGAAGAACATTTTTATATAATTGTTTTTTTTAATAAGTTATACCTTTTTGAAAATTGTGTATATTTATGTAAAAAGTGACAGTTTTTTCTTCATAAATTTGTATGTTGAAGGGCATTAATACTTATTTCCTATATAAAAATGTTGTAATAGAAGGTATACAGTACCCCAATTCACAATCTTGTGCAAATGGTCTTGCATCATTGCATGTGAAAAATGGTACATTAAATTGATACTCACCACTTAACGATTCTTAGTGGTGAGTAAATTGGGCTATTGTGATACATGCTTATGCAATCATGCATATTTGTGTGGTTGCATAGTGTGCAGTTGCGCTTAAGGTTTTGTGTTGAATTTGGCTGCATGGTTGCATGGTGTGACTCCATGGCCCAATTCAAAATCTTGTGCAAATGGTCTTGCATCGTTGCATGTGCAAAATGGTATAGTAAATTGATGCCCACTACTAAGAACTGTTAAGTGGTGGGTATTAATATACTAAACCATTTTGCCACATGCTACGATGCAAGACCAATTATTTTTGCTATTAAACTCTTTACCTATTTCAATTCTATTAATGTCTCCTACTCACTCATACATGTTCTCAAATTAATTTTATTTCAAAATTTCATTAAAATTTTTATTCGTGTTGATATAATTGAAATAAATAGTTTTAATAAATAAATTATACGTACATTTACATTTTCGCGCTCTATAAAACAATTAGAACTTTGAATTGATGCATTTGGCAACAAAAAACAAAAAACGAGTGAACGAGAATGGGAATGAATAATTTGCTGTTGACTGTGGCTTATTAAAGGTCATTGTCACTGTCAGAAAATGTTTTATTTTTATTTTTGTGTGTTTAAATAAATAAAAAATATTTAGATTAGCAAATAATAATACAGAGCCATTTTTAGGAAACTTAAAAAGAAAAAGCAGGCGGGGAAAATAATTTTTTGTTTCTTTTAAAACAAATGTTTTTTGTGTACAAAACTTCTGAATGAATTATTATAAAAAGAATCATGTATTAAAGCAAAACAGGAATTAAATCCTCATTAAAAATTAATCTTGCAGCTGACATTATATCACATATGTAACTAAAGTGCAGACGGTTATAATTTTGTGTTTGCATACAATTTTTAGAAAACTGTTCCTCCTAATTGCTTATTTAAAAAAATATTATTAAAATTGAGACTGAGTGCTAGAATGCATTTGGAAAACTTTTACTTCCAGACAAGATGCCGAATACTTATTTTATTTGTTACGTAAAAACTTTCGAATAAATAAAAAAAATTTCATATAAAAGATAATTTCAAACACAAATTATTAAAAAACTTTGTAAAAAAATATAAGAAAGAAATTGTGAAACTAATATTATTCGAATAAAATTATTCGAATCAATTTGTTGGAATAAAATTATTCGCATAAAATTATTCGAATCAAACTGTTTGCTTAAAATGTTTTGGGAAAGGTTAATTAAATTTTTTTCACACAATTTTTTAAATAATTCTTCTACTTAAATTATTCGAATAAAATTAATATTATTGAAAACAAATATTACTAAAAAGACTTTATTTGTAAAAAAGAAATTCAAATTGTTAAAATAAAATTGTTGAAATAAAATTGTTCCAATAAAATTATTCGAATAATATTATTCGTATGAAATTATTTTAATTAAAAGTCAATTAATTTAAATTGTTTTACACAATTTCTCGAATAAAGTTGTTCGATTTAAATTATTCGAATAAAATTACATTGAAAACAGCAAAACCGAAATTAAATTTCTTATTATATTTTTGTAATTTTATTTAACGTCTATTAAAATGAATTCGAATTACAAAACTTGCTTGTAGTTATTGTCATTATGATTTTTGTTGTCACTTCAAAAAAAAAAAAAAAAAAAAAAAAAAAAAAAAACTTTCGAATAATTTAAAATATCGTGCCATAACAGCCAAAAAAAATCTTAAGTGACATAATTGTTGAACATCACTTTTTGACCAAAATCGACTATTTGTGATCGTAAATAATCGATTTTCGTCAAAAAAAAAGAGGTCCAAAATATGTCTCAGTCAAGTTTTTTTTGGCGGTTATGGCTCGACATGTGCTTGTATAAAATATAAATGGAAACAAAATTTTGTAAAAAAGACTTTATTTGAAGAGAAACATTCGAATAAAATTATAAAAAACAAGTTATTCGAATAAAGTTATTCGCATAAAATTATTCGAATAAAAATTATTCAAATGAAACTATTTGAATCAAACTGTCTGCTTGAAATGTTTTCGAAAAGCTTAATTAAATTTTTTCACACCATTCGTTCAATAAAATTTTTCGCTGTAAATTATTCGAATAAAATTTCTTTTAGATTATTGATTATTATGAGTAAAATTTCATCAAAAAGGTTAAGTTATAATTTCTTATTTATATTTAAAGCCTGAAAAAATTTATACGAACTGCAAAAATGTTTGTTGTCTAAGACATGCTTTTTAATTTCATTTGTTTCGTCGTTTTCAATATTAATTTCAGAACTAAAGTATTCTTTCGACATCCTTGAACAAGCCACAATAAAATTGTTACAACAAAATTTTTTTAAATATGTATAATTAATTCAATGCGTGCTAAGATCAAGATTTTACGCTCGAAATCAAATCATTCCAAATCTTAATGGTCTGTTAAAGAATGCGTTCTTAAAGTTTAAGACAACGTTCTTAAATTGAAGATTACGATCTTAAAATTAAGATTAGGTTCTTGATTTTTAGAATTCATTCTAAAAATTAGGAATTTATACTTAAATTTGAGACCGCAAATCTTACTGACCAAAATTTAATCTAAATTCAAGAATTTTTTTCTTAAATTTAGATTGTCATTTTTCTCTTTGCAAATGTAAGACAGTGGGAATTGTTTTGAAAAATATTATCATAAAATAATGATAAAATAATTGTGGAAAATATTGAAAATTCGTACCAACAGTCTTGTTAATTTTTAAAATTTAATTTTCGCTTCAAAATCCAAATTATTATTTTAATTTATATTCCTATTTCTGTTCTTTACAGATTTTGTTGTTGCCATCTGTTGTCATAATCCAAAAGGTATGTACATATTATAGCATTGCACAGATACATCTGTTTGCACTAGTTTTGCGTGTTTTTTGGTTCTGGTATGAACAAATATGTTATTTACCGTTTTCTGTTACTAGTTGTAAATGTTGATTTTTTAAGCAATTATTGTATGGTTGAGCAATGAGTAAATGAAAACAACACATCTATTTTTTGTTTGTTTTTCTAATGCAAATAAGATACATAAAACTGCTTTGACCATAAGTGCCTTATGATGTGTTGAGAAAAAATGTAATTGGCTGATGAATGAATGAATGAAAGCAAAATTGCACATACATATGTAAGTAAATGATACATGTACATGAAACACATGCATTTGTAATTACTCTCAGAGCAAAATTGTCTCTTTCTCTCTCTATACTTTGGCTGCGCCACAAAATAACATAACGAACGTCCGCACATACATCTGCACATCATGTATTTGTTTCAATATTGGTTTTTTCATATATTTGTATTACAATATGTATTTTTTGAGCAAAAACAGGTCAAACAGTTGCTCAGCAGCAATACAATAAGCAATTGTTATTTGTTTTCAATTGTATTTTAATTTGGAAAAGCACGCACACACAATAACTCTTAAGGTGGAGGTACATAGCACGCGTTACGCGGCAACGCTTTTCTGGCTTGTTAAACGTTCAACGCTACACAAATGGAAGGTTACACAACACGCTTTTGAAGCTTTTTTAGTTGTAAAATTTAAAGCCTTTGCTGGCTATTTTTTTGTCTTGCACTTACGTTGTATTTTTCTTTAAACATTTAATGCATTTTTGTATCCATTGTTTAATAAAAAAAATCAATTTCTAATCATGTTTGTGTATGTTAGTTTATGAATATGGCAACACTAGCTGTCATTTTGTATACAACGCATGAAAGTTGAAGAATGTTCAACTTTTGGCGAGGTACGCGCGTCGCGAACTTCTCTATGTAACTTGCCTTATGAAAACACACTACTTCAACTTTTTTGACAGACGCGTGTATCGCATTAGCGCATTGAACGCGTGTTATGTACTTCCACCTTTATACTAGTTCTGTCGCTCACACTACAATTATATGGTACATACCATGGTATATTTGTTTTGGCTATACAAACGAGTATGCAAATGCAACCCTTTAGTACATATGTATGTATGTTTGTGAATTTAAATGTTTTATTTTTTATCGTTGTGAAATCATATTTATTTGTTGCTGTTTAGCTTTTATCATCAAATTCTAGTCTATTAAAAAGCTAAATCGTAACTTTGTTTAACTTTCGTTTTCTTTTGACCTTGATTTTGATTATTTAATCCCGTGTTTATGTTCTAGACTTCTTTACGAAAAGTACATTTGAATATTTTGTTGTTTTCCTATTTTGTTTTATTATTATTATTTTTTTTTTGTTATTGTTCATACATACATACATGTATATTACGTAAATTTTTTTTCAGCTCTCTACTTCACACGTTCATGGTAGTTTGAGTTAATCTTCATTATTAAGACATTTAGACAATTTGTTTTATACAATTTTAGTTCGAAGAAAAATAAAACAAAAACTCAAGTTGAAATTTTTTCTGGTTTTGATCTAAACAACAATGTTGATTAAAATTAATTAGGGAGCTCACTTAATATTCACATAGTGTAAAACATTATAACTCGCTACAGCCTCGATTAAAGGTATTTATTTGACCGATTTTTTCTTGAAGACGAGGAAGATGAGGGTTGAAATGTTCCACAGAAATCTTTCTCATAGGATTTTACATAAAATTCCCCAGCAAATTCTATACATACGTTAAATGAAAGCTTGAATGATTAAAAAATTAATCCTTATGGGGCATTTACGCCTGCTCAAAATTTATCAGATTTTAATTCAAATCTTTATGAAAATCTATACCATTTACATCAAGTTTTTTTCTGACATTTATCCAGATTTTTTTATGCAAAACAAAATCCATTAACTGAAAAATGTCCAAAACTACAACCAATCAACTGCAATGTGGTCAATTCACACTCCGTTTTAAGTACGCAAGCTGACTTTTTAGTACAAATTTGAGCAAATTTTAAGTAAATAGATTGGGGAAAAATCTAGTGACAACGTTGAACTAAATTTTGCTAATTTTTACTCATTAATTAAACTACAGAAAATTATAATATAGCATAGACAGACGACAGTTTTAATTTGCATTAAAATCTCACTAATGTGAATTAAAAATTTACCCTTACGAACAACAGCATTTGCATTAAGTAAACAGCTAGCAGAAGCTGTGCGTGCATCTTAAAATGAAAAAAATGAGTTAAAAATGAGTGTTACCATATAGAAATAGCTAAATTCAGTATTAATTCACTCTGATTTAGTGCATTTACGACAAATCTAATACACATTGGGATGGGAATAATTCACGAGTTAATTTGAATTAATAAAGCCAATGCAAATTAATGCTGTCGTCTGTCTATGCTATTGCGTAGCTACCTCTTAATTACTTTTCACTTTCCAATTCTAAAACAAATTTTATGTAAAATGTTTATCGCACTCATATTTCTTTTAACAATATAATTTACGGCCTGTCGCAGGATGTCGACACAAAACTTTTTATCGATTATTTATATTGAAAACAAAAACAAATTTTATTATTTTATTGTTGTTTTCAATACAATTTGGGAATTGAACGTTTTCTGTCGACATCGTTAAGGCCGAATAAATTACATTCCGCTTGGAACCTTCATTCTCACACTCTGACTGCAAGTACCGTATTTTGAAAGCTGCCAGACGTTTGTTAGTTAGCTATATAAAAATATTATTTACTAGCATTTCTATTGTTTTGAACACAGCTGTATGTATATCATCAAAATGTGTGATGCAGTGCACAGTAGGTAATTTGACCCGGAATCCAAAAAACAATTTTTATTTTAACAGTAATAATGTTTTTTTTTCTAAATTTTTAAACGCACTAATAATCCCAAATTAATATTTTAGCTGGATCCAGCTAAACCCCTCAATAATCAATTTCAATGTATTTTTCATAAAAACATATTTTACTTAATAAGTAAAATATTAATTTGGGATTACTAATAAAAAAAATTTAAATCTAGCCAAGTTTCGGCCAATGCACGCAGTGTGTATATTTACAGGAAGCCATTCGAGCTGTTTTTACCCCCCTCATAACTTTGTTCCCCGCAATCCTAAAATTATAAAACTTAAATCATAATTAGAATAAATTCATGTAACCTCACATGCGAAGTTTGAAAGTTGTACAATGAAAGGTTTCGGTGATATAGAGGTGCCAAAAGTGCATATTTTAAGACATACTCACTGACTCACTGACTCACTGATCACTCATCAAATTGATGAAGCACTTCCGCTATAGCTACAGAGCTAAAATTTGGTACACAAGTAGATCTAGGTGAGCAATGAACCAGAAAAATCCGAAAACTGGAAAATTTAAACCAGGGGGGCGGGGCTACGCCCATAAAAATTAAAATTTGTGCTAGTGCGCTCAATAATCTGAAAATCCGGAAATTTTAGCCAGGAGGGCGGGGCTACGCCCATAAAGGTCAGAATTAAAAAAGCTATTCTAAGGCGCTTAATGGAAGCTATTTGATTGAAATGTTGCATATGTACTGCAACAATGCAAGGCATAAATGTTTTGTTAAAAAAGTGGGCGTTGACATGCCCATACAACTTAAACCTCAATTTTCATGTACATATATATATACATTTTCATATGTTCAGCATATTTAGATATACTTTATATGTAGGTATTATTTTCCGTTTGCAACGAAACTTGACACGAATAATAAGCACTGGCCGAAAAAAAATCTTGAGTTTGGAAAAGTGGGCATGGTTACGCCCATAAAAATTAAAAATTAAAAGTTGCGCTTATGAGCTAAAATTTGATACAAAAGTAGGTCTAGGTGAGAAAACAACTAGAAAAATCTGAAACCCCAAAAAATTTTACCAGAATGGGCGGGGCCACGCTAATATTGTTTGGAACTAAAAACTTAATATACAGTTTTTAACTCAAGCCATTTTAGTGAAACCTTGCATACACGTTGCACGTATACAAGACTTTAAACTATCACCTTAAAAAGTGGGCGTGATCACTCCCATAAAATGTTAGCCTTGTGTTTAATCTACCTTGATCTAGCATATTTTAGAAAAAATTAGCATGAATTATAAGCGCTGCTCACAAAAATATTGTGAGCTTAAAATATTGGGAAGGGTAATGCTCATAACATCTAAAAGTATAATTCGCGCTAGAGAGCTGAAATTTTATACACATCTACACTCAGATGAATAAGGCCAAAGTTTAATCCGGTATGCGGGGCCACGCCGTTAAAACTCCAAATCGTACAAGAGAGCTGAAATTTGATGCACAAATAAATCTAGATCTAAAAAAACAGTAGTTGCAATCAGGGGGCGGGAACAAACACTTTAAACTCAAAATTAAGATAAATTTTATTGAGACTTTTCATACACATTCCACTTATTCAAAGTAAAAATTTCCTGTTTTGAAAAGTCGCTGTGACTACACCCATAAATCTTAGCTTTTTCTTTCATGTACTTCGGCTTAGCAGTTTAGTCATGTATTTCTCAATAGTTTTTTTCTACGAAATTTTAAATGAACCATAAGCACTGGGAGATATAAGAGTCCCATAAAAATTGTACACAAAATATACTGTAGAGAGCTGAAATTTTGTAGACAAATAGTCTCAATTGATTTACTCAATCGGAAAATCCAAAAATTAAAGCAGCAGCTACCTTATTGAAACTTTGCATTCACATTGGGCATATCCTTTTGATTTATGTACTTCGGCTAAGCAGACTTTAATGTGAAAATATATTGAGAAAATAGGCGGGGTCACGCCCAGTAAAATTTATGCTGTATCTTACATGTTTCTTTCCAGACGACTCTGACACAATAGTGCATTTAAACGGTCTACAATTCAACACCCATCACGCTCTAAACCATTATTTTATGTAACTATGCCATTATCAACTGGCACAGTGGTCATGAATATTAATACAACACACTAGAAATTTTAAGTTTAAAAATTTTTATTATAGAAAAATTTTCAAAAAGTAATCAGATCCTCACAAAAACATAAATGTAAGAAAAGGCCAAGTTCCTATCCAAAATTTCGGCCATTAAAAGTAGTGAGATATAAAATTTTGACCAAGTTCTTGTTTGCCACAATACCTAACACAGAAATATGCTATGCATTATATCAATTTGTAATCGTTAGGGTGTCATATAATATCTAGATAGCTTGCTAGCTTGGCAATATTTTTACCTTTCTAAAACAGGAGAGAATCATTCCTATTTGTTCATTTCTTTACATCGGTAAAAATCTTGTCAAGTTACCAGATTATCTAGAAATTATATGACACCCTTACGATTACAAATTGATATAATGCATAGCATATTTCTGTGTTAGGTATTGTGGCAAACAAGAACTTGGTCAAAATTTTATATCTCACTACTTTTAATGGCCGAAATTTTGGATAGGAACTTGGCCTTTTTTCACATTTATGTTTTTGTGAGGATATTTTATTACACCTTTTGTTTTGCAATTCATTTTAATTACTTAGAGTTGTAAAACTGTAAAGTATCTGGGTACTTAGTATCGCACTTGCTTTTAAAGTAATCAGTAACATTAACAAATAGTCATGTATTTTTTATTAATTTATCCAACAACAAAACAAGGAAATCAAAAAGAAATTAATTACAAATATTACATGAAACAAATTACAGAATTTATTCTTAGATTATCCGTGTTATAAAAATATTGTATCCAGTACCAATAATTAAAAGAGTTGAATAGTCAAAAGGTTATATATTTTTCAACACTATGTAGAGTTAGAGTCCGCTGTTTCTTTAATCTTACTAATTTTTACTATTTTTCCGTTCGCGTACTTTTTTTGGCTACCGATCTTTTTGAGAGTAAATTTTAAAATTTTTGCAGTAACTACTCATTTACTGCATTTTACTGCAAAAGTAAACGAACACACTTAATATAATTTATTAACATGGTCACGTCAAACATAGGTATCATCTTTCTTTTCATTATTTGTATCGGGAATCTACAGGGAAACTCAACTAAGGAAATACCCATCACATACAATATGCAATTAAGTATCATTCACTCAACGTAGCATGCACTCAATGATTGTTAAATCGTTTTCTCATATAAAATTCGTATGTTAAACCAACATTATATTTAACAAACATTTATGAATACCAGCGTTATTAATGTACATGTATACGGTGTCCAATATTCGTCTTATGCCTATTGTTGTCATCTGCTAAAAAAAAGAAAGAAAAAAAACTTCCACTCTTAAATTGTGACGCATATCTTTCACATAAATTAATTTAATAGGCCTCTGCCAATGTCGCACAAGGTATTCGCTAAGTGTAAAACAACAAAAACTAAATAAAAGAACTAAAAAAATAACGTAGAAAAATACAATATTTTACGCGCTTCTTCTCCGCGCCAACTTTATGAATGAGATTTTATTTATACGAGTATTGTATCTACAATGTAGATTCTACCAAAGAATATAAATTTATATTCTTTGATTCTACATATTAATGTATGTGTATGTGAATGTGTATGTGTGTGTGTGTGTGTGTGTGTGTGTGTGTGTAAATATGTATATATGTATTCTTGTAGTTGTGTTTGATACGACAAAATTTGAATTATTTTATTAAGTTCTTCTGCCTTTTTTTTATTATTATTATTTGTGATCTATAAATCTATTGTTTTGGTTTGTAGTTGTTGCTTCTCTAAAATAAATATGTTATTTTTATTGCTAATTTATTTGATTTTATTTTTATTTCGTATAGATTTTCTGTCTGTTTGTTTGTCTTCGATTAACAGGTGTTTAAAAATTAATGAGAAAATATTGCTGATTACAAATTCAAATAAAAAAATCAAGTCAGGTAGTTTTTTTTACTCTCCAAAATAAAAATATTTACGTTACAGCGTTTGAATTTTATAATAAATTAAAAATTAAAAAAAAAAAATAATAATAATAATATACTGGAAGTAAGCGAACATTACCATTTTAAATTTGCAGACTATGTATTAAGACTTTTAAAAGCCATTTTACATCAACCCTATTAGGGCCATTATTACAACTTAAAGATAGTTAAAAGTAGGATTTTGTCGGACGTATAAAAAGCTTTCCATTATTGCAAATTGGATTTAACTTACCAGGTAGGATAAACTTGCCTCTAATTTATCGCTCACTTTAGGTTAAAGTAAAATTTTGCAAATGATAAAGTTTTTATATGCCCGATAAAATCCTACTTTTAACTAACTTTAAGTTGTAATAATGGCCCTTAAAGTATTAAATAGGAAGCTTAAAAATCGTGCTTTAATAAAATAAAATTAGAATTATTAACAAAATAAAAACAAACCGTGACCTTCACTTTTTATGGTTAGTGATTTGTTTATTTGAACGAATGATTAGGGTTCGTAAACAACACCTACCATTTCGATAAGAAACCTTTGAATATAGTTCTTGTTCTTATAGAACGAACGTTTGATGTAAGTTTTTAGAAACGTTCTAGAGATGATTTCATATTAAACTAAGACAAATTGAAATTTAGTAACGCAGTTTATAAATTACAGTTTATTTCTATTGCGTCTTACATACCAAAGAAGTTGTCTTAATAATAAATTTTTACATACATATGTATATAAATACATACATATATATATATATATATATATATATATATATATATATATATATATATATATAAATATGTATATGTTATAAAATTTATTACTAAATCATAGAAAATATTTAAAATTTTTTAAAGATGTTAATGATTTAAGAGAACGCAAAAGAAAGAAGCCAGACAATATTTTAATATATGTATTTTATATTAATATATACAATCATATAGACATATCTATGTATGTATGTACAGTAAGGGACAAAATTGTTTAAAAAAAATATATTTTCATAATACATCTGGTAACTCTTAAAATTGTACATACTGAGTGGCATGCTGTTTGATATTGTATGACATACATATCTGTTTCAGACATGCCGTTATGTTTTTATTTATTATAAAGTGAAAAAAGAAAACACGTGTGTGAACATTTTTGTCACTTATAAAATAAGCTATGTATATATAATTAGTAACTTTTTAATTACTATTGATTAAATTTTTGTGGATCGGTTCTTAAGTAAGTAAAATATGTCTGAAACTGTTTTTAAACTAAATCTGAAATAATATTGTGTTTAGATTTACATACATATTTTATAATGCCAAGACCTGTGGAAGCTTCTTTGAAGAAAAATATCATCAAAGATTTAACTGAAAGGCTCACATATCATACAATTGCCCAAAAATATAAGATTTCAGTGGGATTAGTAAATAAAATAAAAAAACAAAGTGATTTAAATATCTTACACAACAAAGCAGGTCGCCCAAAGAAACTTTCACCCGCTGATATCCGCATAGCTAAGCGAATGATCACAACAAGGGCGGTTAATACAGCTGTTGAGGTAAAAAAATCCTTCAAGAAGAGCATAACATAGATGTTAGCGCTAAAACAGTTCGGAGGAATTTACTAGCATGTGGATTCGTTGCCCGAACCAAGGCTAAAAAACCATTTTTAAGCGAAAAAAATCGAAAGAAAAGATTAGCCTGTGCCAAAAAATATGAAAAATCTACAGTAGAAGACTGGAAACGCGTTACGTGGTCAGATGAGACCAAAATCAACAGAATAAGATCAGACGGACGGCAGTGGACATGGGTAGATAAAAGTGTTGGTGTTAAAGAGCGCAATTTATGCAGCACATTAAAATTTGGAGGTGGTTCACTGATGGCTTGGCGTTGTTTTCGTGGTAATGAGCTTGGATTTCTTCGACGAATAAAAGGTAAAATATGTGCTACTGACTACATTACCATTCTGGAAGATTCATATCTCCCAAGTCTGGATATATTTGGTTTGGAACCTGGTTAGAGCGACATATTTATGCAAGATAACGACCCCAAGCACACTGCTAAAATTACTAAGGAGTGGCTTGTTAGCAATGGAATTAAGGCTTTAGATTGGCCTCCTCAATCGCCTGATTTGAACCCGATTGAACACCTGTGGTCAATGTTAAAGAGGAAAATATTTGTTAAAAAGAACCGCCTAATACATTGGATGAGCTTTGGGATCGCGCCATTGAAGCTTGGGAAGATATTGACAAAGCAGTTCTTACAAATCTTGTGGAAAGTATGCCCAGAAGAATAAACGCTGTTAAAGCCGCTCGTGGTGGACATACAAAATATTAACAGCTAAATTACTATGTTGCCTCGACGAGAGTCATAATTGTTCACACCTACACTCTAAAAAAATATTTTTTTGAATTTTTTATGAAATAAAATATTTTTAAGTTAAACCATTTTTGTTATTATATCATTACCTATGAATTACAAAAAGTATATAATATTCAAATAGAATAATATCTATAAAAATATAATAAAGCATATTCTTAATAACTACTATTTTGTGAAAAATTTTGTCCCTTACTGTATGTATACCGGGTCCACCAAGAATATAAAAACACTTAGCAAAGAACTTGTTTACAGTGACAGTAATTTGGGATCGTATTTATTATAGGCTTGTACTTTGATCAAATCGTATTTGAAAATATTGTATTATGATAACTGTAGTTTTTATCACCAAAAAAGAAATATTCATCAATTAGTTAATACTTTCCATTATGAATTTAATTAAATCCATTAAATTTGATTAAAGTAGAAAAACTTAATTCATATTATTAATTTCTTCACTCAACATTTAATTAATTTTTTAATTCAACTACGAAACTCCAATTTATTTTCTAAATTTTTCATATTAATTTTTTCTGGGCATACATACATACAAATATAAGTAAGTGTGCATGCTTGCGTGCACGTGAACATATTATGGATCAGAGTTTCTTAAACTAGGGGTCGCGACCCCTTTGGGGGTCACCTAAAAGTTATGAGGGGTCGCAAGAAATAGGATTTTATTCCTTGATTTTATAAACGCAAAAAGCTTTTCCTCCTTTTGAAATTATTTTTTCGTATTAATATATTTTATATATTTAAAATTGTATTTGTTATATTTCTCCGTGCTGAAAGGCTAAAGCAAAGACAATAGAAATATATAAAGATGTTGCACTCCCATACAATGTGTTGCCGGTGCTAAAATTTGATTCGGATTTACGCTAAATCCGGAATTCAGTGGGAAATAAGAGAACTCAATAAGTGAATTCAATGAAAATTCTATGAGGGAGAGGAGCACAACAAAGAGGGCAAAGGTTTGCATTAGTTGCAACCTAACCCACATTTGGAGTTCTTGGCAGGGGTGCCAGAAGCTTTGCGAAGAAAATCATAATTTTTCGGAAAGAAAATCATATTTTGAAGAAAAAAATAATTAGAAGTCCAATTTTTTTTTTCAAATAAAAAAGTAACAACAATTGACATACTTATATAAAAATTAAATTTTTTTCTTGTATAATGCCCAAAACAATGATGCATTTTTGTGCATGTAGGACACAGTAGGGGTGGAAAACTATCGATGGTACTATCGATATTTAATTTTTTTGTAACTCTCGATGTTTTAACTCAGCAAATCGATTAATACTTCAAATCAATCGATATTTTTTAGTCACTATGGCCGGGTTTGCATCTGTGTGCCAAGTGCCACACAAACGTTAAAAAAGCGTACCCACTAATTACTAATGAAAATTTTTTAGATTCAGACATGTATCTATTAAGTTAAATATTTTCATACATAGCTAATAGACAATTTTATAGAATCCAGCATGATTGCGCAAACTGTTTAAATCAATAAATACATGTCTGAATCAAACACTTTTTCATTAGTAATTAGTTGGTTACGCTTTTTTGTGCAAATGACACACAAGAAATGCCAGATGTAAACTCAGCCTATCGATACTAAATGGGTACACCACTAAAGGCAAAAAATGTAAATTTGTTGCTTTTCATAAACAAAAATAACTGGATGTCGGAAAATTTCTTCCACTGATCTCACTTATTTTTCATGCAACTCTTTTAGTTTTGCTATTTATTGGTTTCTGAATTTTGAAATTAATTTTAATTTTTTTTAATATAAAATTTATAGTAAATATGTTAATCTGTATGTATATATTTTTATTATTTTAAATACATTCTATATAAAATCATTAGAATCTACATTTTCAAAATTAAACTATACTTTGTTGGGGGTCGCTAAAAATTTCGTATTACGAAAATGGGTCACGTAACAAAAAAGTCTAAGAAGCCCTGTTATGGATAATAAATCGCATAATACGTTTAAAATCGCATGGACCAATTTTTAATCTCTTAAGCCTAAAATAATATGACTTCAATATATAATATCTTACCTGATGAAATAATTTCAAAAAAATTTCGTTTTGGATTTTTTTTTAATTTTAACGCTCTTTTTCGTTCTGCCGATTTTTTTCGCTTTTCGGCGATTTTTTTTAGTTTTTGCGTTTTTTTCGGTTTTTGGCGATTTTTCAGTTATGTTTTAGTTTTATCGATTTTTTTTTAGTTTTGACTATTATTTATGCCCTAATTCAGTAAGAAGATTTAGGACGCTTTTGTTTGAAAATACTTTTGAGTTCTTGTTTTTGAATTCCTCAAATTATTTTCTTCAAAAATGATTGTTGTCTTTGATAATGAAAAATAAAAATATTTTTACCATGTTTTTAAAATATAAAAATTAAATGAAAGTATTATACAATATTTTGAAAAATATATGAAAAAATATTTGTTGGATATAATGTTTGGAATAAAATCATAAAGCAAATACACGCACCTTCTAGCAGAGACTATTACTAATAATTGTTTTAAAGAATGACAACTGCGGCTTTTTTCCGTTCATAGACAAGACGGCACAATCGTCGAACAGAATTAGGGCATTACTCCCTGTTTGTGCAAGACGTTTGAGTTAGAAATCTTGGCGTTTCTGTAATAGATTAAAGAAAAGTTGTAAAAGTTTCCTTTCATCTATTACAAAAACGCCATGATTTCTAACTCAAACGTCTTACACAAACAGGGTGTTAGTTTTGACACTTTTTTTTGGATTTTTGACGCTTTTTCGTTTGTTTTTGGTTTAAGCAATTATTTTTAGTTTCGGTGCTTTTTTAGTTTTATTTTCGTTTTCGTGATTTTTATTTGGTTCTTGGCATTTTTTTAATGCCCTAATTCTGTTCCACGTTTGTGCCGTCTTGTCTATGGACGGAAAAAAGCCGCAGTTGTGATTCTTTATGATTTTATTCCAAACATTATATCCAACACACATTTTTTCATATATTTTTCAAAATATTGTATAATACTTTCATTTAATTTTTATAGTTTAAAAACATGGCAATAATATTTTAATTTTTCATTATCAAAGACAAAAACCTTTTTCGAAGAAAATAATTTGGAGAATTCAAACACAAGAACTCAAAAGTATTTTCAAACAAAAACGTCCTAAATCTTCTTACTGAATTAGGGCATTAGTTTTTTTGGTGAACTTTTTTATTTATTTTATTTTTGGTGACGTAGATATTTTGGAGATTTTTTCGCTCTTGCGATTTTTTATTTTTTTTGCGTTTTTTTTTATTTTGTGGATTTTTTTTTTGGTTTTTGGTGATTTATTTTAGTTTTAGAGATTTTTATTTAGTTTGGCGCTTATTTTCGTCTTGGATTTTTTTTTTGGTTTTTGACGCGTTTTTCGTTTGTTTTTTGGTTTTTAGCAATTTTATTTAGCGATTTTTCTTGTTTTGGCGGTTTTTCTTATTTTTGGAGCTTTTTTTTCGCTCTTGCGATTTTTTCGTATATTTGCATTTTTTTCATTTTAAAGATTTTTTTTGTGATTTATTTTAGTTTTAGAGATTTTTATTTAGATTGGCGCTTTTTTCTTTTTGGCGTTTTTTTTTTATTTTTTGAGCCTTTTGAATTTTTTTCGGTTGTCAGCGTTTTTTTAGTTTGGATTTTGGAGATTTTTTGTGATTCATTGTAGTTTTAGAGATTTTTTAGTTAGGTGCTTTTTTCGTTTCGGTGATTTTTTTTCGGTTTGGAGATTTTTTTTTTTGGAATATTTTAATTTCAGCGTTTTTGAAAATTTCAAGAGTTTGCCTCTTACGGTTTCCAAGATACAGCAGGTTGCCAAAATTACAAAGTCAAAATTACATTAACTCGTAGAATACTATTTAATGTAATTTTTTTTTTAAATTTAAGTGTTAATTGTTGTAGTCTGCATAAAAATACATTAAATTTAGAATTTTCAAGTGTCTATACTCAATCAACATGTAGAAGATTGTTTCAGCAAACATAATCTTTTTTCACTTCTTTATATAGATGATCAAAAACTGATTAATCAATTCTCCGCTTAAAGTAAGACTCGAAAATGATTTCCAGAAATGCTTAGGAAGTTATTTGTTTATCACGCATGTGCTCGAAATGTGAATGTTTGAAGCATAGTTTCGCAAGCGATTGCAATTAATACCACAAAGTGAAGCGCGAGTCATAAAAGACGCTTTTAGAAGAGAGTCGCTGCTAAGGCACCATTTTCTACCAAATGAACAGCATTTTTCTACTCGAAAACGAGTGCATAAGTCATTATTTTAATTGCGCTGAGGATATTACATAGAATTTTAACATTTTTGGTAGCACGTTTTGGTATACCGTTTAAGTTTTAACTGTCATATATTTGTTGTTGTAGCGGTGAAAGTTTTACTACATATTCTGTCGAAATTTCAGGTCCGTAGCTTTTACGTTTCTGGAGAAAACAGCCTGTGACGGACAGACGCACATCATAGCGAAAACAATACGACTCCTTTTCACCTTTGTTGTAGGGAACCTTAAAAATTGTTTTATTTTCAGAGGTATAGAATCTTAAGTTGGCAATGCTGCTGAGCTTGGCGCCATTTTGACAGCTGATACTCATTTTGTGTTTAGTTTATTTTGCGGACATGTAAAAATGGCTATGTGTTTTACGAAAAGTATGATCCAAGGCAGCTCAATCGGTTAGCTACAATAAAAAATAAAATATGACTTAAGTACTATTTCCTCATTTCCCCAAAAATTATGTCATTCTTTGGTTGTCTATATAGATCAGAGCTGTCCACAGAGAAAAAATCGAGAGAAATGTATAAGCGTATGTGTATTCATTTGTATAAAAAGCTGATTGGTGTTCGGTACAGCCTGGATATAGATTCATATGGTTGCCATACACCAGTCTAGTTCGAAGGACCATGAACAAGTTAAACTTTAGTAACTGCATTTAACAACATGTACATAAATGTAGAATGCATGTAATTGGATATAAATGTGTAGTTCTTTAGCATTCCCTGTAGTCATTTTTAGTTAAGAAGCAAATTAAATATAAATTTTATACATAAAAATTAAAAAAAAAACTTGAATACACATACCACTGTTCGTTTTATAAATAGTTTTCAAAATTTTCTATTACTTGTACTAAAATATAATAAAACAAATTATACCTGTTACCAAAACTTCCAATTAAAGCATAAATACAAAAAAAAAGAATCATGAATAGACTCGCAAATCAGCTCTAAAAAGCGACTTTGTTTCCAAATAGAGATTTAAGTATTATTTTGAATAAAATTGTTAAAACGTAATAACTATTAATGAAAAGTGTTTAAAAAAAACTTCCACAATTGGCTAATAAGTGACTAAGTGGCGTAATGAAAGCGTTTAGAATTGTTGAATTAATATTTTTTTTGTACGCTTATGCGGTCAGGTCAGTCCGTCAGAGATTGGCCTGCTAATGCTGACTTGTATTTATACACAAAAGTACTTACGCTTAATGACGCTGATAATTATATTAATTTTGTTTGTTGCTGCTGGTTGTAGTTGTTTGTGTGTCTATTTGCTTCGATAGTAGTAAAGAATTTAAATGTTAAATGCAGAAGTAATTGAAAACTGAAATGATCATATAAGTACGTACGTACTATGGTACTAAAGTCGATCTTCAACGACTTAATGTAAAGCAGAAAAAAGTTCGTTTTTATATTTATGATTTAATTAGGCTAGAGTTCGTATCGCTTTGTAAGCCAAATAAAATGTGATAATTATTAATGAACAAATAACACCAAAGTTAATTATAAATATTTTAACGAAAACTTAGTAGAACGGAACAACTAGCTGTTTTCAAAATTGCGCAGTTTCTTCTTATCCAGAATATATATATATATATATATATATACTAATACTATATATAATAATCATATTTAAAAGTATATATATGACATATGCTATAAAGAATTATATTATTTCTTAATTTTTTATATCGGTTGCTGTATTTTGCTGATACCAAAATAACGCTTAGAAAATTAATTTAAGGCTACTGAGACCAAAATAATACCTAGAAAATGTATCTAAGGCTAAGCTTAAGCGTAAGGTTAAAAAACTGTCCATTGTTATTTTTTTAATTTTTGATTTAATAAAAAAATTAATTAATTAACTTTTTAATTAAAACAAATAAAAATTTAATTGAATCAGCAAAATGTTCAATCCCTTCCATTAAATTTTTCATTGAATAAAATAAATTTTTAATTGATTATCGAAAAAAAATTTAAAATATATTTGTACGCTGACTTTAGGCAAGCACGGTTTTTCAACTTGACTTTTTTGTTGTGAGAAATTTCTGCACGTCTGTGGAGAAATGGCACGCGCCCAAATCGCACAAATAACTAGTGTACAGTAAGTAGGGTGCAGCAATTAAGTGTTATGTACTTATTGCTTCTTTGTTTTTGTATTTTTAGTTAGTACAAATGAATGTATTTCTTATATTATATACGAGTAAATTGTATTTAAAATTAACCTTGAACTTGATATTAGTTACCGACTTACTACCAGCTTTTGTATGCCAAGAAGAAAGATGGAAAAAAAATGTATTTTTACACAACCAACAAACTGAAACTGGCTTTACGTTCAAACTCTTTGCATACTTGTGGAGCGGCTCTAACCAACCAAGTAACAAACAAATGCTTGTGTATCTCTAATACACGACTGAAACGAACAAATGCGAAGAAATGTGAAAAACGTACAATAGTTAAGACTTCTGTGTGTCTTCTGTTTGGCCGCCTGACTTAAAATTGATGGATTGAATGGATTTAGTTGTTTGTAGTAAAAATAAATATAATTATTTAATTGGAGTTAAACTTAAGCAGAGTATAAAGGAGTTAATTCCTAAAATGGGGTTTTATGTAGCAAAAATGTTGCTTATGGCATTTACTCTTATCGTCTGTTAAAATGCAAAAGGGCCTAATGAAAAGTTGCAATTGAGTTATCAAAAGTATGTTTTTAAACAATCCCCGTTCTCAAAATATCCGTTAAGTATACTTTACTAGAGCATTGCTACTTTTTTTTCTTCAAATGTACTTAGTATACCTTTATCTTCAGTACCTCTGTAAAATCAGTAACCGTTTTCGACCCTTAAAATTTAACCACTTTACATAAGGCTGTTAATGTTCACGTCTACAACAAAACGTAGGTAAATTTAAAAAATGTACCTTTTGAAAAAGTACAATTTAAACAAAGTACCTTTTTAAAAAAGTACAAAATTTAAGAAAAGTACAATTTGAAAAAAGTACCTTTTTAAAAAAGTACCCTTTTAAAAAAGTACCTTTTTAAGAAAGTATCTTTTGAAAAAATACCTCATGAAGTAAGTAATTTTTGAAACAAGTACCTTTTGAAAAAAGTTCCATTTTAAAAAAGTAACTTTTGATAAAATTACCTTTTGAAAAAAGTACACATTGAAAAAAGTACATTTTGAAAAAGTTCCTTTTAAAGAAAGTACAATTTGAAAAAAGTACCTTTTGAAATAAGTACTTTTTGAAAAAAGTATAATTTGAAAAAACTACTTTTTGAAAAAAAGTACACTTTGAAAAAAGTACCTTTTGAAAAAAAGTACATTTTGAAAAAGTACCTTTTGAAAGAAGTGCCTTTAAAGTATCTTTTGAAATAAGTACTTTTTGAGAAAAGTACAATTTGAAAAAGGTACATTTTTAAAAAAGTGTCTTTTGAAATAAGTACTTTTTGAAAAAAGTATAAGTTGAAAAAGGTACTTTTTGAAATAGTATATTTAAAAAAAATTTGCTTTTTAAAAAAGTACCTTTTTTTTAAAAGTATCTTTTAAAAAAGGTACTCTGAAAAAAGTTCCTTTTGAAAAGAGTACATTTTGAAAAAAGTTTCTTTTTAAAAAAGTGCCTTTTGAAAAACGTACCTTGTAAAAAGTGCTTTTGAAAAAAGTACCTTTTGGAAAAAAATTTTTTTGAAAAAAAAAATTACATTTTGAAAAAAGTGTATTTTGAGAAAATTACCTTTTGAAAACGTGCCTTTGAAAATAGTACATTTAGAAAAAAATTCCTTTCGAAAAAACTACATTTGGAAAAAATACCTTCTAAAAAAGTACCTATTGAAAAAGTACAATTTGAAAAATTGCTTTATAGAACTACTTTTAGCACAAATAATACCTTTTTAAAAAAGTGCATTTAAAGTACTCTTTTTCCAAATGGTACTTTTTTAGGATGTACTTTTTTAAGCTATTTTAAACGGTACTTAAAGGTGATTTAAAAAAATATACATTTATAATATGTATATATGTAAAAAGTAACTTTTTATATGGTACTTTTTTAAAAGGTAACTTTTTTAGAATGTTACACAACATACAAAAAATATATCGACTTACAAAGATTTATTCGTGTGTGTTCAAAAAAACCAATTTTATTAACGATAATCAGAAGCTTTAGGTTACATATCGTCACCTAAAATCCGTAACTGTAATTTTTAATTTTTTTTTTACAGGAGACGAGAAAAACCCTATACTAAAATTACAACTATTGGCTTTGTATTACCAAAACTTTAAAATCATGCTCAGAAAACTCAATTCGAAATCGATTCAGTAACAAAAAAAAAAAAAAAAGTGAAGAAGCCTTTTGAAATCCGTTAATAAAATCGTTATTTTTAAACATATCCTAGTAAAATTTTAAGGAAAGATGTATTTTTGTTAATTACATTATAATCAATCAAAAAAATCTGTTCTAAATTTTTAGTTACTTACGGCCCTTTGGATTTTAAGGGGCGATGTGTTTAAAAGGGTCCGCCAGATAAGTTTTTTTTTTGAAAATGCTATAAAAAAACTACTGAATATTTTCTCAAATTTCCTTTTTTATTTGAAAGTACAATCCTTCCGGTTAATAATGAAAAATAATTTCATTCAAATGGCTGCCTCGGCTGGCCATGCAGTAGCCTACACGATCGGTCCAATTTTTAAGCACATTATCGATTGTGTGCAGCTGTATTTCACCAATGGCTTCACGAATATTGTCCTTTAAAGCGTCAATTGTCTCTGACTTGTCGGCGTAACACTTATCTTTGACGGCACCCCACAAATAATAGTCCAAGGGTGTCAAATCGCAGCGCAGAGGTGGCCAAACGACATCAGCTCTGCGGCTGATAATGCGATCTTCAAAAACAGGGCGCAAAACATCGAGTGTAGCTTCGGCTGTGTGGCACGTCCTGCTCTTCAATTATTGTGAACAAAAATTCGTTCAACATGGCCCGATAACGATCGCCATTGACTGTAACGGCCACTGTTTGCTCATTTTCGAAAAAAAAAAATGTCCCAATTATGCCTCTGGACCAAAATCCGCACCAAACAGTGACTCGTTTTGGGTGCGTCGGTTTTTCAATGTATGCGTGCGGGTTTTCTGTGCCCCAAATGCGACAATTTTGCTTGTTTACATACCCGCCATGATCAAAATGAGCTTCATCTGAAAAGATGATTTTTTTTGGCAAAATCGGCATCTTCTGTAAGTCGATATTTCCCAGCGTTGTTCAAGCGTTCGTTCAGCGGAAGGATAAAACTAATTATGCGTGTGAAGATAAATTTAAATTTAACTAGCAGAGACAAAAACCGCACAATTTTACAGAGATCATTTTGGAGTTAACAGAGCTCTGTTAAGCACTTAAATTAAAAAATTTAAAAAAGTCTCATATTTTGGAACGGAAATTGGTCATTGTGGGAAATAGGAGGTGAGTATGACTTTTTTTAATTTTAATTTTTCTAAGGTCCCAAAATGGTTACAGATATGCCACTTAATTTGCACTTTAACGAGCCATCAGGAGCACCATTTATATATAGTGGGATATATGTATGTACTTATCTCCTATTTCCCACAATGACCAATTTCCGTTCCAAAATATGAGATTTTTTAAAATTAAGTTTCTGTGTTATTGTTATATCTGTTGTATATTCCATTAGCATAATTTCATTATTCAGATCTCGGACCATATTTTCCATTAATTTTTGGTAATAGCATCAGTCCCTATTCCTAAATGTCGCCACCGAAATAATATTCCTTTATTTTACTAGGACTGTTAAGTGCTTAACAGAGAGCTCTGTTGACTCCAAAATGAGCTCTGTGAAATTTTTGGGTTTTTGCCTCTGCTAGTTAAATTTAAATTTATCTTCTTACATACATATAAACTAATTATCTGTCAAATCAGACATGAGCTAAGTGTTACCATTCACGAAATAAGCACTAGTTGAAAAAAAACGTTAGATGGCGGACCCTTTACATACCATAACTACAAAAACATGTAACTTACTTTGAATATACATTCAGAAATTTTTGTTAGTTCTTCCTTAACTTAAATTATTTTTAAAGACTTCAGAGCCATTCAAACAATCATCTTTATTAAAGAATTAAAATTTAATTTAATTTTCAAAAAGCTTTAAATAGTTTCAGTTGGGTGTAGCAATTAATGATGATGATGATGACGATAATAATGATGATAATAATGCCGATGATGAACCAACAACAATTTCAAATGTTATTGCTTTTGTAATGGTTTGCTAGTGTCGTATTATTTCTGCTTCTTACAAAAGCAATTTTGAATAATTATGAAAAAAAAGATTCTAAATTAAACCCAACAAGTGCGCAGTAAAAAGATTGAAGTGTTAAATGTCTAAGAGATAAAATTTGCCACTTTTTGATGACTTTATGTATAGTAAATAAATGTTGGCATTTTCTTTTGTTATTTACCTTTAAAAGTTTTAAACCCTAAAAATAAAAAAATAATTACATGTCATTAGGAATTTTAAAGTTTATTGCTATTATTGCAAATGAGTCTTATATAAGAACTCAAGCAATTATCTTGTTTAAATCAGCTGTGCTTTAGAAGTATGGGGATTTTTTTTCTTTAATGGGTAATTACCATGCACGAGTATCAGTTTCTTATTTCGTTTCAATGAAATTATTTTATGGTAATTTATTCTTAGATAAATTTTTCATTAGCATTTTTCTAACTCAACGCTAATTCAAATAATAACTTGGCCTGGAAATTATAAAGATTTTTTTCTTGGAGCTTGTCTTGCAAAACGAAAAAATTATTAATAATTTTTCTTTAAAAGACGACCACAAACAATACATATAATATTTTTTCTGTCTGCTGACTCTATTTTTATTGATAATGACAGTTTCAAGGAAAAACAACTAAAGGTACGGTCACACTTGGCAAAAATAATAATAATTTAATTAAATAATTTATTACTAAACAGTTAAACAATACAATCATAAAATTTTCTTGCTGCTGTAGAACACGTGGGCACTCATTAGTTTAATAAAGAAAAAATTAGTTTACTTTTATACACCAGAAAAGCAAAGTTTAAAGTTTTCCAGCCCTGGAGTAATACTTGTAATTTTTCTTTGATTTTCAATACCAAGCTATTTCTTCCTAAAAAATAAGTTCAACTAATAAAAAAACAAAAATAAGTTTTCAGAAGTTAATTTTATACTCGTATACCAAATGAAACTTTTTTATTTTTTTTGCTTTTTTGATAGTCGATACTATTTAATTAAAAAGAATTAGTTTCAGTTAAATACTTTTATATTAAAAAAAGTATTAAAATTATCCAGCCCTGTAATCATATTTTTGGTTTTTCTGATTTTCCATTTCTTCCTAAAATATAACCTAAAAAAACTAAAACAAGTTTTCGTAAGATAATTTTATATACAAAAAAAGACTTAAAATTTTCGAACACTGGAAGCTTCTTTTTGCTTTTTTGATTGTCTTTACCATATAATTAAAAAAAAATGTCTTACTAAATAAATTTAATTATAAAAAACAACAAAAACAAGTTTCAGTAAAATAATGTTGTATATCAAATTAAATTTGATTTTCCAACCCTGCAATAGTCTTTTTGATCTTTTAATTGTCCATAACATTTAATAAAAAAAAATTAGTATATGTAGTTCAGTTTTTTGCAAAAACAAATTTTTACATTTCCAACCCTGGAATTATATTTTTTATGATTTTCTATACCAATCTTTTTTTTCCTAAATTATATAATTCTTTCTACCAAAAGAAAAACCGACTTCAATGCAAAGATCTCTGATAGAAAAATATAACAAGAAGTACGTGAAATATAAAATTGAATTTTAATGGGCGTTCCTCCGCCCATTTTTGAAATGCAAGATTGTGTGTTTTTATAGCGCAGGATGCGTGTTAAGTGTTATAAAAATCGTTAAAGTAGAACCACTTCAAATAAAATATTAAATTTTAGTGGGCGTGACTCCGCCCATTTTTCAAATGGTAGATATGTGTCTATTTTAGAGCTCAAGGTGTGTGGTAAGTTTCGTAAAAATCGGTTACGTAGAACCGCATGAAATATTATAATAAATTTTAATGGGTGTAAACCCGTAATTACAAGAACCAAAGGTGTTTTATAGGTTTCGCAGCATTCAAATACTTAGAATATCATAAAATTAAATATAAAAAAATTTTGGGCACGTCCTAGCCCACTTTTATTTTATAATGGGGCCAATGGGAAGCTATACCATTTCATATAAAAAAAAAAGAATTTTTACAATCGGTCTAAAATGTACCGAGTTATGAAGTAACAGCCCTCCCCACACCGAAAAAAAATTAGAAACGAATTGTTAACGTGTTCCTAGTTTTGAAGTCGGCTAAAAATAGGTTTAATTAATAAAAATTAGAAATAAGTTTTCGTCAGATAATTTTATATACCAAAAAGAGTTTAAATTTTCCAAACCTGGAACCGTTTTTTTTATAAAATATTTGCAGCTCATGAAGAAAAAATATTTTTTAGTTAGTTATTTTTACGTAACAAAAAAGTTTCAATTTTCCAACCCTGGAACCGTGTTTTTCATTATTCTGATTTTCAATTCTAAAATATTTCTTTTCAATATATTAAATATAATTAACTAAGAAAGGTGAAACAAATTTCTAAGTTAGTTACTTTTATATGTACGTATAACAAAAATAAAGAAAAAAAAATACATTTTCCAACTCTGGAATTGTCTTTTTGATTTTAACTACCAATTTTAGTTTTCCTCAAATATAAAATTGGTTTAATTAAAAAAAAAACAAAAATTAGTTTTAACTAGTTACTTTTATATGCAAAAAAATTTAAACTTTCCAGCTCTGGAACGCTCTTTTTGATTTCACTGATTTTCAGTATCAATCTAGTCAGGATCATTGCGGGAAATTAAGTTCATGACAGAGGTTTAAAACTATTTTTGGAATTTTCGGAAAACCGATTTCACCTGCAGGTGAACAGACATATAGACGAGCACGGTCAGACGGCCAGACGGACGGTCCCGGAATGAGCTTAATACAGTGGAATACACTTTATAGAGTCGCTTATGAACATTTTGAGAACTACATAATAAACCTACGTTCACCATTACCATTTTTGGTTAAGGTTATAAATAGTGAATTTTCCCCAAAAAATTTATTCCTTCAAAATAAGTAAATTTTTTCGATTAGTCGATTTTTTTCACCAAAAAAAAGATCGTTTTAATCCAAGGATTGAATTTTTTCCCAAAAATGTATTCTTATCCGAGAAATTAATTTTTTACCAAAACTATATTTTTTTAAAGAAATGCAACTCAAAAAGTCAGGGGTCTAATCGTCTTTTTCGATAACGAGCTGATTCGATCACTTTTTTGTAGTTTGAGATTATGGCATTCGCTATCGAGCAATGTAATAATATGGTTAGATTTCTAATGCCATAATCTCAAGCTGAAAGAACGTGATGGAATCAGCTCGTTATCGAAAGCGACGATTAGACACCAGGCGTTACACGTATCCAAGGCCTATTTATCAGGTCAATGCAATCGTCCTGATGATATTCTGTGTTTTCGTGTTTTAACTGTCAAAAGCTGTTTTCACCATACACTTTAGTTCATGTTTGTGTGTGTTTGTGACAACTGAAACACAAAGTTGTTTTTTGTATTGCTGTGTTTTTATAGAGTTGCATAGATCTAATAAATAGGCATTGCACGTATCAATTTTCTTTGCCCAAGTTCTGATTTTGTATGAGAGAGATGATAAAGAAAAAGTCCGTCCTTGGTGAGTAATAATTGTCAACTTTTATTGTTTGTCGCTGTTTTGGCCATGACAAGGTTCTCTACACTGACTCTTTTTTTTTTGTACTCGAAGGACCATTTCTCATTATTTTTACCAAAAATGTAATTGATCATAAAAAATACTTCTTTCCCTATAAAAAAGTGATTTTTTTTTGCTCAGCAGCTTACAGTTCTCTCTGATAAAAAACTTTCATAATATTGCAAAATTCTACCTTTGAAAATTAAAATGCATTTTATCATCGTCATTATTACTTGTAAAACAATTAATAAGCGTGTGGGCTGGATGACTGACTGATTGACCATAAATGTGAAAAATAAACTAAGAATGTGAAAAAAGTGACGAAAGCTAAAAAAAGGTTTTGTTATGAAACATTTTAGCAAATATGTACATTGACTGGATCTTGGCCTAAGCAACTCTAGAAGCAAGAACTGTTTTGAGTCGTTAACACGAATTATTGAATAAAAATATATGTTTGTTGTATACGAGTATTTTTGTATTTTTCACAACTAAAAATAAACACGACGTAATTTTGCATTTTAACATCATTCAGTGTTAGTTTTTATTTTTCAAATAACATAAGTATGTAAATAGAATAATAAAAGAGATCTTGTCCAAAGAATTACGTAAAGAACAATGACTCATAAAATGTTTGTATGTAAGTTACTCGTATTATTATCATTTTCAAGGAAAATTGCACTAGAAATGGCAAAGTGACCAATCCACCAGCAACTGAGTGTTTATATCGTACAAAAATATAAAATAATCATATCAATAGCAAATATTGGAAATGACGGCAAATGGTATTAAGAAACATGTTGAAAAAATAACATAATAATTCTAAGAATAATAATATTATATTTTGTAGAGCAGGTTAATATCAGGTGCTAAAACGGGGAAAGAGAAAAGAACTTGGTTCGAGTGAAATCATATTACGATGAAAGCGGGAGACAGACGTTTGTATTGTGAATCATTTAATTGTTTGACTTCTTGATACTTTAGCTTAAATTAGACGTGCCATAGCCGTAATGACCCATAGCCATAACCAAACGAAAATTCAATTAGTTTCTATGGTAATGGCTATGGCGAGTTACCTATAATCAAATACAGTGTTGCCCTTAAGTTTCGTTTGAACAGCTGTTTTCTTTGGTTATGGTTATGGCACGTTTAATTAGATATTTCCTTTTATGAAAATTTTGCACTGTAGTGAAATTTAAACATAATATGGTCACAGTGTTCTGACGCTTAAAACAAAAGCTTATGAAAATTTTGCACTGTAGTGAAATTTAAACATAATATGGTCACAGTGTTCTGACGCTTAAAAAATTTTGTAAACAAATTTTTTATAAATGCAAATCTTTTTCACTACCATTACATGTGACATTAGGGAGGGAGGGGTCAAGAAAATTCCCTTTTAAACTTTAAGTGAGATTTTGCACTAACAACCACAGCAGTTGTAACACAGTTTATTCTTCCAGCTGTCCGTTTTCTTATTAAAGGCCTGCTTCATTTGTTAATAAACAAAGCTTTTTTTTAAGTTTAAACGACTTAAAAAATTAGAACTGAATCTATTTTTTGAAGTGGGCTTAATTTTTTAAAGTTTTTTTTTATCTTTGAAACTTATGTATATTAAAAAAAATTATTCGAATATAAAATATTATACGAAGAAAAATCATACGAGTAAAAATTATCAAAAAACAATTTCCTTTAGGTACGTATAAATATTTTGCGGATATAAATTATTCGAATAAAAATTTTTCCAACAAAAATTTCAAGTATGATAAAAGTGAAAAAAATTTTATCAGTCAATATAAATAAAAGCTAATCAATTGGAACTTATACGAATAATTTTTAATCGAATAAAATATTTTCGAATAAAATCTATTTGAATAAAAAATTTTTTATTTATTTTTGGCGTACAAATTTTAAGAATAACATTTATTCGAATTAAAAAGAAATAATTTACGAGTGTGTTAGTGATTTAAACCAAGAAATTTAGCATGAAATTTGTTGTTTGTATGCATATAAGAATTTTTCGAATATAAATTATTCGAATAAAGATTTTTTCCACAAAAATTTCAATAACAATAATAAAAGTGAAAAAATTTATCAATCTACATAAATAAAAGTGAATCGAATGATTTTTTTTTAAATAATTTTCAATCGAATAAAATATTTTCGAATAAAATCTATTCTAATAAAAAATAGATTTTTTTATTTTTTGCGTAAAAATTTTAGGAATAAAAATTATTCGAACGTAAATTAAAATGAAATAATTTTCGAGTGTTTTAGCAATTTAAAACAAGAAATTTATCATAAAATCTCATGAAATTTATTGCACCATAAATTTTTTATTTGCTAATACAAGTGATAGAGAAGAGATCATGAAAGAATATTTTGCGTTTTCTACATAAACAAATTTTGCCATTAAAAATTATTCGAATAAAGATTTTCGAGCTAAAATTTCAAATATATCAATAAAAGAGAATAAAGTTTTCAGTCTGCATAAATATAAATTAATCTAATGCAATTTATTCGAATAAAATATTTTCGTATTACATTTATTCTAATAAAAAATATTTTTTTAGTGCTTATTTCTGAATTCGGTTAAATTTTTTAAAGTTATTTTCTAATATTTTCAGTGGCATAGTCATGCCCAATTTTGCAAATATTAGTGGTCCCACCTAATGTTCTAAATGCAATATACCTATCGCATTTTTCAGAGCTCTAGGCGGGTGTCAAGTTTCATAAGACTCGATCGAGTAGAAGCACAGGAAATGTAATGCTAAGTTTTAATAGACATGGCCACGCCCACTGTTTCAACAGCATAACAACATATAAATCAATACGAAACTTTAAGGGGCGTGGTATGACCCACTTTTTTCAATGAAAGACCGTGTAATTTTCAGAGATTAAAGTATGTGCTAAGTTTCGTAAGAATCGTTTAAGTAATATAACAAATAAATTTCAGATATTGGGAACAAACATTTTTATCAATAAAAAAGATTATCAGTGAACTTGTATTATATTTTAAATTAAAGTTTTCCCGTGTGATGCAGAGCAGTGATGCATTTGCGAACAAGCCCTAAGTTTTAGTGAGCGTGGCTTCGCCCATTTTTAAAACATGAAATTGTGTCATTATGAGAGTTCAAAGTATGTGTTTAGTTTCGTAGCGAACCGACAAGTAAAAACAGGTACAATCAAAAGAAAAAATTTCAGGGGCCCACTTTTTTTTGCCAATGGGACTAACAAAAATTGGAAGCTACAAACCCTTTTTTCCAAAAACAAAATATTTTTAATATCGGCCTAAAAATTATGGAGTTTTGAAGTAACCCACGTAAAGAATCTTTTCTGCCAAAAAAAAAAACCGACTTCAATGCAAAGATCTGATAGAAGAAGATAAAAAGAAGTGCGTAAAATATAAAATTAAATTTTAATGGGCGTGCCTCCGCCCATTTTTTAAATAGAGGATTGTGTCTTTTTTTCGAGCTCACGGTGTGGGGTAAGTTTCTTAAAAATCGGTTAAATAGAACCGCGTGAAATATCATTAAATTAAATAAAAAAAATTTTTTTTACAATGAGACCAATGGGAAGCTATACCCTGTTAAACAAAAAAAAATTTTACAATCGGTCTAAGATATACCGAGTTATGACGAATTGTTAACCTCCTCCATTTTTTGAAGTCGGTTAAAAAATATAAACGAATTGATAACTTTCTCTTTTTTATGAAGTCGTTTAAAAAAAGATTTTCTAAAAACAAAACTTTCAGACATTTTAATTGACAAAAACAAAGAAAAGTAAAATTTTTCTGCTTCATAAATTTTCCAGACATAGAATAGAATTAAAACGACAAAAAAAGACTTTCTAAAAAATGCATAAAGGCCCTTTTTGTTTTGCGGGATGAAAATAGGTACACTTTTCATAGTTTTAATGTGATAATATCTATACAAATAAAAATAAACATTTAAGCTTAACGAAATTTTTTTATCAAAAATTTTTTATCATCGTCACCACTGTGCAAATGATGTAAAGCTGCTGACCAGAAATCACATGTCGTAAAATCTGCATGAAATTCATATTTCATCTTTAATGGGTGTTTTGTTCTTGAAGATAAAAATCACAAGATTTGTTAGCAATAAATTTTGAAATCTTGCTTAATACAAATAAAATAATTGTTTTATTACAATTTAAGTCATGATCAAGTAATTAAATGCTTAATAATGTCATATACATATTTCCTCGGTATTACGAGCATTATCTTATGCAAAAAACTCTCTCAGCATAAAAATAAAAAAAAAATTATTAAAGACCGTAACAAAAATTATTTTTTAATAAAAAAAACATATAAAAAGCTTATTGAGGGTCCATTCAATAATTTTGCATGATATTATTATTATTATTATTGTTATTATTATGTCTTAGAGATATGAATATAATATTTTGAATTAAAGAGATTTGTTTGCATGTTAATCGCCCATTAATTAATATAAAGATGTCGACTTAAGCCTTCATTAATTCGAATATATTTTTTGCTGCCTAAACAACCACACAAGCGCCATCTGTTTGAAATCGTTTCATTTCGATTTATTTAAATTTATTTCTTTTTTTATCTCTATACCTTTTGCTTAAATCACATTTTAACTATTTAAAGTATTTTATGCAAATTAATTTTTATTATTGTGGGTTTTCGATTTTTGTTTTATTTCTCTCTTTTGTTTTTATTATTTTGTTTTTTAATTTAGCTGTGTGTTTCTTCAAAAATTATTTGCGTTCGAAATTTTTGATTTTTTTTTTTAAATAAGTTAGTTATTCTAGGAAAAACGAAACGTCTTAAGACTTGTTTACAATTATTTTGTGGTCTATTTGACGCAATAGATTATCTTTCTGGGATATTGGGGAATTTTTTGATACGAATTTAATTTTTTCGGTTAGAAAAATAAACAATTTTAAAAAATGTGTCATGCATACATAAACTAAAACTATAAAACTAGTCCTATAGGCTTTTATTCTTCAAGTTTCGAAATGTTTTTTTTTTTTTTTTTTGGTTAAATAAAAAACCCAAAACTATGACTGGAAAAACATTGATGTCATTTCATATCAATTGTTGTTTCGTTATTTCTATCTATACATTCATTGAAGACAAGTCCTGTTATCTATTACACGTTTGCTTAAGGTCCTTCGAGCCGAACTAAATGGATGAAAAAAGTTTATCACATAACCGTTGCCAACAAACCCAAAAACTACATAAATCCGAATATAAAATTATAAAATTTTTTCTCGTAAAAATGTTTAGAATGCAAATTGAAACCCAGAAATTATTTAACTAAAATTTTTTGTGTAGCACAGATGAAAGCTATAAGAATAAGACCTTTCCGATTAAAAGTAATTATTCTAAGAAAAGCTATCACAATAAAAATCATTCGAATCAATAAGTACTTTTCGAGTAAAAATTAATCGAGTAAATATAAATTATATCAATAAAAAAAAAAATAAATATCTACAATCAGGGGGCAAATTACGGCACTCGTTTTCGAACGAAATTACGAAATATTTCAATAGAGTTTCTATGGAAATATTTCGTAATTTCGTTCGATAACGAGTGCCGTAATTTGCCCCCAGTTTAAAAATTCTTATTTCAAAATCATTTACTTTTAATTATTATCAAAATGTGTTAAGCGATTAAGCTTAACTGAGTTTTGTTGCACCATACATTTTCTATTTGCTGATAAAACAAGCGGTAGAGGGGAGGCCATTAAAACCTGTACCCATGTTCTGTAACTTTGGTGAGAACTTCTTGCGTCGGAATGATGTGAAACTAAATATTTCATCGTTTCTCGAGAAGTGAGAAAAAAGTGTGTTTGTAACTCATGGCTAAAACTATGAACATTGATTACGTCATTACGTTAAAAATGTCATAATATACAACTCAAAGCCGATTTAAAATCGCAGACTTTGTGAACACTTATCAAAAATGTGTTTGACGGCGACCAAAATTCACCAAAAATTCAAATACTTTCAACGACGGCGGTGAAAATACAACCGTCGGCTATTTCAAATAATGTATAGGCGACTTTGATGATTGCTGTTTACAAAATTGTTTAAAAAAATAAATAAAATATGTTGTTAAAATAATTTAACAATGAAAGTACCACTTCAGAACAAAGCTCTTACCTTTTTGCGTTATTATTCATTGCATTTTTCATTTTGAGCATGTATGTTTTGGTTAAAATTTTATCTCATCCCGTTTTTATTTGCAAGTATATTTAACAGTACTTTTCTCACGAAAATTTTACAGGTACACTTTTTCTGAAAATTGAAGAGAAATTTCCTTACGTGACAGCTATTACTCGTCAAAAAAGTTACAGGCACAGGTTAATGAGAAAAACAGCTGTTTGTTTCAATTTATGGAATTTTTGTTTCATTTAACATGTTCCAAGTGAAAAATTTCTCGTGACAAGAGTTACAGAACATGGGTACTGTTTTCCTTGGCGTACACATAAAAATTTTGCGATTTATTTAATTATTCGAATAAAGATTTTTCGAGAAGAAAAATTCATTTATAACAATTAAAGAAGATTAAGTTATCAGACTAACTGCCCTTTTCACAATGTACATACAATTAAAAGCTAACAGGGACTTTAACAGCAAATTTTGTATGGGGAACTGTCAGTTAAAGTTCACGTTAACTCTTAACCATACATTGTGAAAAGGGACGTAAATAAATTAAAGTTATTAAGATGGAATTTATTCGAATAATTTTTAATCGAATAAAAAATTTAATTTATTCGAATAAAAATATTTTTTTTTTATTTTTTGAGTAAAAAATTTCAAGAATACCAATTATTCGAATGTACATTGAAAAGAAATATGTTTGCGAATACGTTACTCGTAGAGAGAAGATTATACATACATATATACAAATTATGCGAATAAATGTTATTCGAATAAAGATTTTTCTACCAAAATATCAAGCATAGTAAAAAAAGTAGTTATTATGCTATGCTCGAATGGAATTTATTCGAATAGTTTTTAATCGAACAAAATATTTTCAAATAAAATTTATTTGAATAAAAACTATTTGGATGAAAATTTTTGGAGGAAAATTTTATGAATAACAATTATTCGAATGTAAATTAAAAAGAAATATGTATGTTTACGTTGGCAATTTACACCCAGGAACTTATCATGAAAATTATTGCACCATAAATTTTTTATTTGCTAATACATATACACACATATATGTATATATTAGTCTCCTGCACAAGATATCTTATAAGAACTTTTAAGACATGAGGGATTTTTCAAATGCTTTGGTACAGCGAAATCTTATAAAACAAACGTTAACAACACTGTTTGCAAGAAATTTATTTGAGTATTGCAGGTATAAGAGTAAAGAAGAAAACACTTCGTGACTGAAGAATTTGTGATACTAGCTTCTTTCTACGCATAAGCGCGTGTACAAACGTCATGCATGTATATGTGTATGATCTTTTATTTTTCTGCGCACATGCAAAGGCACACACATGCATTAACATTAGTTGTATGCGGTTAGTCACATAATAGCTTGCCATCTACATATTATACACATACACCAATACATCCATCGTGCTTCGCTTATAGTACGATAGCATTTATTATTGGTTTAGTTTATGACATGACGTATTTACATTTCAAGACTGTTTACGCAGGTCTCTAATACGCACACACGCTGTGTGTATGACCCACGGATGGAAATCATGGTACAATTGTACTCTTTATGGTACATTTTTGACCTTGTTGGTACCGTGGTACTACCGCGAGTTACTTGGTACAATTTAAAAATGTCAATGTTTCACTATATAGTAACATTAATTTTGCCTATCTTCTCTTTAACTTTTTTGTGTGTGTTTTATTTTAATCTCTAATATAATAGTCGAATCTACGAATGTACCTTTATGAATGTAATATTTAATGTTTTTTGTGTTAAGTTTCTGTTTTTTATTGTAAACTTCTGTATTTTTATACTAATTTTTTTACGTTTCTCTTTTTATTAATAAATATTAAAAATTGGTACCGTCATTGTCTAAAAAGTACATTTTATTTTCATAGTTGATACAAAATCCAAGAAGTCATTTTCCTTCCCTGGTATGACCTTTTATTTTTCTGAGCACATACAAACGCAGACATGCATTGACATTAGTTGTGTGCGCTTGCTTTAAAAAAACCGCCCTTAAACACATAAATGCTTACTATCTACATCTTACACACACTCAAACGTACAATATGCAAAATAACAAGCCTACACACATCAACACTACTTCTTTTGATTGTTTGTTATGAACAAAAAGTCTTCGCGACATCGCCTGTTAACACCCATATACACGAACACCAATACATCCATTCAGCTTCTCTTATTAAACGACATCATTTATTATTTGTTTAGTATAATACATGCCACGAGAATACATTTAAAAAACAAGACGTATTTACATTTGAAGACTGTTTACGCAGGCCTCTAGTATATATGCATAAGTGGTATAGCGGAGATCATGGAAAACCATTTTCCTTTGAGTGCATATTAAAATTTTGCGAATTAAAATTATTCGAATAAAAATCTTTTAAAAGTAAATCGAATTGAATTTATTAGAATAATCTTTAATCGAATTAAATATTTTTGAGTAAAATCTGTACGAATAAAAAATATATATTTTTTTAAAATTTTTTATCAAAAATTTTGAAGAAAAACAATTATTGGAATGTAAATTAAAAGGAACTATACTTTAGAGCGTCTCGCCCAACAGGCAACAAAAAAAAGGTGCTCCGTACACCAACGAATATAAAGTATTTTTCCAAGGACATTTCAAAAAAAATTTTTTTTGCCAAACGTAGCGGTCGCCTTTTTAGTTTTTTCTTCTTATCTTCCATATTTACAGTCCGATCTTAAAGTTTGATATAGCGATTTTTTTTTTGTCTTGGGGAGGCCAATATTTTTTTAATGTTAGAAATTTATAGCTCGCGAAAAATCATAAAACTTTTGCTAAGAAAGTATTTCGATAATTACAGCACAACTATTAAAAAAATGCTTTTATAAATTCATTGTTCCAGACCGCAGGGGTCACCTTTTTAAAGTTGTCATAGCTTCAGTATTTACATTCAGATATTAAAGCATAATATATCGAGGAGTTTGTCTGTGGCTGACCAATTTTTTTAATTCAAAAGTCTTTGATCTCAAGTACGTCTATAGTATTTATCGGGAGCTATAAATTTCTAACATTAGGATGTCACATTAGGGTGGTAGGAAATGATATTTAGGGCGTAAGTACTAGAACGGTACACTTGAAGTCAATGGACCTAAGAGCAAAAATATTGGCTTACCTGAGACAAAAAAAAAATCGCTTTATCAAACTTTAAGATCGGACTGTAAATATGGAAGATACATATAACAAAAAAACTAAAAAGGCGACCCCTACGTTCGGAAATTTTTTTTTAAATGTCCGCTGGTGTACGGAGAACTTGTTTTTCTGATACGGTCTATACTATACATATTTACGAGTACGTTAGCATTTAACAACAAGAAATTTATCATGAAATTTTATGCACCATACTTTTTCTATTTGCTAGTACAAGTGCTACAGGGGAGATAGTGACTAAGAAAAGTGGCAAAAAAATTGTGGTCAATCTTTTAATTTGATTTCCTTCTCTTTAACTCGTATTATTCTATAAAAGAAGTTACATGCAATCATGCGATTTCATGGAGAATTTCAATTAATAGAATTAAAGATAAATTATGTTATATAAACAAGAGGAAAAACCATCAAACAAATAGTTCAGTTAATAACAAATAGCAACAGTCACTTGATACTTATTAAATAAAATTAAAATTTCATTTGTGTTAACTGAATACAAATAATGATGTAACTATGATTTCATTTACAATCTGACAGAAGTGTTTGTCTGTCTGTCTCAACGTCCATCTGTGCCAAAGCATTCAAGAGAGCTTAACCTGAAACACACATAAAATAAATGCGAATACAAATTTCAAAGTCTTTAGGGCAGTGGAGCAAAAAAAAAAAACGGTTTAGGTTATTTTTTTTTTTTTTAATTTAATTCTCATAAAAGCTTGAAACGCAAAGTTACATTTTTGTTGAGTTGGACTCGTAGTGTCGTTTATTTAAATTTCGCTCGTGCTAATGATTGTGTAACTCTCAGCTCTCATCTCATTCGCTTGCTGTCAACCATGACGATTTAATCGATCATTATTTGCAAAAAAAAACTAAAATTTTTTTTCCTTTATTTATTTTTATTATTAAACATTTCTCTCCCTTTTAGCACTTTTTTCTTTTATCATCTGCATTATGTGAAGGCATGTAGACCGACGTTTTTATGAATGTACTCGTATGTACTTATTTTGTTTTTCCATTAATCAAGAGTGCACTACATAGTACTTGAAAGCTTACGGGGGAATAAGTGTGTGTGTGTGTGTGTGTGTGTGTGTATGTGTAAGGGTGTGTATGCGCACTAACAAATGTGTATGTGTGTGAGAGTGTGTGTTTGTGTGTGAAAGAGGTGGTTAAGGATGCAGGGGGTAAATTTTATATGTGAAATGTAAAAAAGAGTTTTTTTTTTACAGAAAAGAAAAAAACTATTTGTTGGTTGCGCTCGAGTGAGAATTTGCTATTTTTTCATGGTCATCTTCTGTTAACAAATACAATAACAACAAAAGAGCAAACAAATCTGTTATTAACTTAACGTTTTTATGAATTTAAATTTTATTTTTTGTAAAAACCAATGTAAGCCAATATAGAAATTACAACTTGCTGCTGCTATGTCATCATTCAGTCACATGATTTACATGTATGTACATACGAGGTGTGCTACAGCAATATCTTTAGAGAAACATTTAACAAAAAGAGTTCAAGTATTGCAAATATTTGTTAAGTTTTTTTTTATAAATCTTCACTTTGTTTTTTAAGACTTTGAAATAAATTATTTTAAATTTTGTGGAAAGTTGAATTTTTATGTATGTGTATAATCTCTAAAATTTAAACATATTTCAACACTAATGGTTAAATATATTCACTAGAGTTCCTACGCGGGAAAAAAATCCCGGGAATTATTTTCTTAAAAATCTCGGGAAATTTTCAGCGGGAATTTTCGAGAATTTAATATGTACGTTTCAGTGTTGCCATAAGATGTAAGAGGAAAATTGCTAGATTGCAGAAATAAAAGTGCTAAAATGTTCTACAGCACACATAAGCACGTGCTAAAATCAGTTAAAATTTTTAATTTCACTTATTTTTTAAGCGGCCCTACACTTGCAATAAAATTATGAATTTTTTTTGTATTTTATATTATCGCTAACGTGTATATCATATTCATAGGTGGCACAATACATTTTTTCATAACCAAAAAAAATAAAATAGAATTATATTGTGTAATATAATAATAATATAAGCGACAATAATATCGATGGTGTTGCGTAAATTGTACGTTATTTTACCTTTTCACAACCTCAACGATGTGAACAATAACATATTCAATAATGTTGTATGTATAGGCCGCTTCAAATATTTAATTTATAAATTTTGAATCCAGCTGCGAGTGGAATACCAAGAAAGAAAAAATCTTTAAGGGTGTTAAATATAGCATTTAAGTAAAAATATATTTTATACATAGAATAATCCGATTAACCGATTTAATATATACCAATTGCACAATTGTAAGTTGTATAGTTTTACTGAAACATTATCGTATAACCGATTAGATGATGAATAAACTTATTAACACTATACGTTTTCAAAACAGAATAAATCTTAAAACAAGTTGTGTTAATTTACTTGGGGTATTCACAAGGGTGTCCTAAGTGTCATAAAGTCATAAAGTCCTAACATTTTAAACCAGTTTAAAACTATTTTTATTTTCTTTCATATAAAAGGAGTACTATATTAATACAATTCTTCACTCTATGTATTTGTTACTGTCATAACTAATTATTTTGCTTTTTACTTTTCTTTTTCGACAAAATGTCCATTTACGTTCAAATACATGTCGTTTTTCTTAAGCAAATTTCTACTCAAATCATTATATATTGCAAAAAATATAAAAATTCGCAAGGAATTAAAATAATGGAAACCATATCCTAAAGCTAATTATATAGACCTCAAAAAAAAGTAATAACTCGAGTATAGACTTACAGCATATAAATCGAGAAAACTTGCAAAAATGCGAAGATCTTCTAAATTTTTCCAAAGCCTCAAAAACTGTAAACGAGCAAACTCAGTAGATTTTATGAATCAAAAATTATCTCACGTGCAAAAAATTCGCGAATAATTTTTTAATTGAAAAAAACTTAAAATTTATTTAAAAAAATGCTTAAATTGTAAGGAATGCAGAAAACTTTTCAAAATAAGCAATTACGAAAATTCGCAAAAACTTGGTGACATCAAAAATATAATAAAGTCTGATACTTAATAAAAAAAAGTTTAAAACTGTTAAAAAAAAATAAAGAATTGGGAACAATCACTTTTATTGCAAAAATTTGCAACAAATTGCAAAAATTGTAAACAAGCTCCAAAATTACTTAGAAATACCTAAAGATCTAAGAAATTCCAAAAATCGCAGAAAATTGGCAAAATTATGAAAATTCGCACAAATAGATAGATGTATTAAAAATCAGTAAAATGGTAAAAAGGCAAGCCCTAAAATAACACATAAATACTTAAAGATACAAGAAATTCCAAAAAATCAGAAAAATTCGCGAAAATGAAAATTTGCGAAAACTTGCTAATACCAAAATGATAGCAAAGTGTGATATAATATAAAAGTCGTCAAATGTGGAAAAAAGGCAAAAACTGCAACAACAAAAATAATTTAATCAGACAATGATGTGGCTTGATTCAATCCTATTTTGTTAAAATTACACACAAGAGCAATAAGCTTTATCAAAAATTACCTGATCGCAAAACTTAAGAAAATTTGCAAATAAATTCTAAAGCCTTAAAATTTTAAAAGGTCAAATGCTCGAAAAAATTTTGTTTTACATATTGCAAAAATTCGCAAATAATTATCGGAAACAGATAGAAGCCATTAAATAATATTCTCATAATTTTGCATATTCCGCAAAAAGCGGTTCAGTTATATGACTCCTGTCATACTAAACAATTAATGAAGATAAATAAATTTGATATAAATATAATATTAATTGGCTCGCAATCTTAAAAATTTAATGAAATAAAAAGTGCAAAAAATGCTAAATAGTTTTAAGAAAGTGCTAAACTAGCACTTAGCATTATTTTCAAAATCTTTAGTGCTAAACGAAGAAAAAAAGTGCTAAATCTAGCACTAAAAGTGCTAAAATGGCAAGCCTGGTACGTTTTTTGAATCTGTTTTTTTTTAAATTGCTGTTCGTTGTTTTATTACTTAAAAATACAACTTTGTAACGATGCATAGAAGCAGATGTAATAGAGGGTTCCGAGGTGACTGTAACAACTTCAAGCGTTACGAAATATTTTCAACCTAAACACTCTTTATAGGAAATAGTGTCTAGATTGGCAGATGTATTTAGATGGAATTTCCATCCATGATATAACTCAAAGTATTTGAATTTATTTGTTTTTGGTTTTGAAATATTGTTGTTCTTGAAATTAACAAATGAACCCTACAAGAATAGTATCAGTCAATTGACGGAAGTCATGCAGGATATATTCATCATTGCGTAGAACAAAGTTTCTACTACATTGTTAAGGGCAAAATGAATAAAAATAAAAAAAAAACTATAAAACATATAGTCGCAATTAGAGATGCTAAACGGGAAATCCCGAGCCCGGAAATCCCGGGATTTTCGGGACTATGCAAATCCCGGAGCCCGGGATTTTTTAATTTTAAAACCAGGGATTTTCGGGATTTTCTGAATCCCGTTTTTGCACAAATAATGTTATTGACTGTCATCTTCTATATTAAAAATTATTACAAACTCCCTGTTATAACAAGTTAAAATAAAAAATTTGCTTTGAATAAATATTTTAGTAGATAATTTTATATTGTGTATACGAGTACATAATATCGGTCTAATTCATGAAAAATATTTTATGTTTATTACAGGTTTATTTGAGAAACTTCCCATAAAAATATGTCAAATAAGCGCTTAATAAACCTGAAATATTTTTTATGAATAAGTCAGTATATGTATATCTGTGGCAAAAAGACAAAAGTGCTTAAGTCATATTTTTGGACTTTCACGTCGATTTTCAGAAATTTGTTTCTTTTACAGTTAAATCGGGAAATTCTCTGTTAATCGTTAGTTTTTAAGCAAATATCGTTGCACACACTATAATTAATATATTTAAGTTGAAATAAACTAAAGTATAATCTAAATTAAGCTATTGTTCCAAATTAGATTAGAAGTCCAAAAAAGATAAGTCGCAAGGCATAGCGCTATAACTTCCTGAAAAATCACACGAATTGATTGAGATTTTAATCAGGGATACGGAGGTACCATTAACTCAAAATCAGCTTATCTCGACTTAAGCACTTTTTTGTTTTTGCCACAGAAAAGAAGACGCCATCTTTTTTAGGAAAAAGTATTACATGAAATGAAAATTTGCAATAAAAAGGTTTTTTTTTGAAACAGAGAGTTTATTAGAAATTATTGTATCACACGAACGCCAAATTTTATAGCAAAAAAAATAAAAAATGTGAAACTTTTTCTAGAAACGAAAACGGCATTAGTGTTTAATATTTTAATTAAAAGTCTGAATTATATAAGAACAGACATACATACATATGTTCGTCTGTATGCACCTTTTAAATATGCAAAAAATAAATTGTTAAATAAAAATATTTTTTTTTAATATAAAGACGCACATTTGTTCACAATTATTTCGGGATTTTATTAGTCCCGAAAATCCCGGGGTCCCGGTTCGGGATTTTGAGAAACCATCACTAAATCCCGAAGCCCGGGATTTCTAAAAACCTGTCCCGATTAGCATCTCTAGTCGCAATGCTCACTCCGCTGCTTTTTACTAATCAATGTTAGCATAAATATTACCCAACTTTGACTGATCATAATTGACTGGATATATTAGTCACAATTGATTAATCATACATGATTGATATACTGACAAAAAATATAATTTTGATATAATTTAATTTTTTTTTATTATGAAAAATAGCTTTAAAATACACAAGTAAATAACATATTTAAAACAAATAAACAAAACACCAAATAACTTAAGCGGTATCCTAGCCCTCTTCACACCTTTTCATCTCCAATGCGCCTTACTTTTTACATACATATATCTAAAATTTTCAGGAGAAATATATATATTAAATTAAACTTTGTGAATTTATTTTATTCACCATTTTACTTACTTATCCTTTTTTAACATTTTAATAAACTTTTATTTTCACAGACTGAATAAATTGTATTTTTTTTTTAAATAAAACTCGATATTAAAAAGTTTTGACATACATATATACTTTAGATGTTCCACTCTAACATAGATGCTAGAGTATAGTACTATAATTAATAAATAAATCCTTCATCACTTCCGATCAAATGATTAGTCAATTGACTATCACTATTGAATTCAATGTAAAATTGTTGCAAATGTGTTAGTGAAAAAATTTTGTTTGTGTTAGTTTCAGTCATCCATTTCTTGTAGGTGAGTTGTTTTGTTTTTAATTTATATGCTGTATGTTGTTTTCATAAAATTTATATTTTTTTTTGAGGCCATTTAATAATAAATTCATATGTTTATAAATTCCCGGGAATTCCCGGGAATAAAAAATTTTTTCTCTCGATTCCCGGGAATTGAAAAAGTCCGGGAAACTAGAAACCCTAATATTCACTCTTCCTTATTTCGTTTCGCCTGTACTGCCAGCGCGTTAGAAATTTTATAATTTTCCATAAATAACAAAAACACTTGAGAATTGTCTGCATTACACTTGAAATTTGAAAAATATACAATGAATTTGCCCTCCTCAATGAAGCAAATTATTTTTAAAAATTGTTTTTTATACGTTTCGAATAATGAATTGATGATAATAACTATTTTAACTAACTTTTTTCTTTTATCTCTTACATTTGCAAAAGTGCTTATTGCAAGGCAAGTGCGAGTACTTCTTTGGCCAAACAAATACTCTAAAAATAAAAAATAGAAAATTAAAAGATAAATTAAATAAAAAATAAGAAGTTTAAAAACAAATGCCAAACCTGCATTCACTGTTCAAGGCCAACAACACACAAAACGGAAAAAATGCGCTGCACGGATGAAGGGTAATAAGATAGATACTTTAATAAAAATAGATATAATATATATATATATATATACATATAAAATATGTTCCCGTCGATCCTATAAGGTGCATAAGGTTTCAACAAATATGTTCCAACGTAACTTATCCTGAGCGGGGGATTTTATTTCGCCCCAACTTCTGTTCATAGCAGCAGCTTCTATGTCGATTTGTCGCCTTCAAGTGTGAGCAGGGCGACCTGCCTTCGATTGCCCTGTGGATTCCAGATATAAAATAAGGAAGCAAAAAAAATATAATTTTTTAATATTCTTTTGCAAAGTTTTAAGTACTCGTACCTTCATTTACAACTAATTTGCCATGCATTTATCTACAGTTGGGCTGTTAAATTTCCACTTAAAATAAAGATTGCAATAAATAAAAAAAAAGATATTTGTTGTAAGAAAAACTTGACTAGCAATTTAATGTACATACATATGTATGAATGTATATTTCTGGCAATGAAATTTTGTTCAATACTTTTGCTACACAATTAAACTTGAAAAATAAAAAAAATAATTATCTAAACAGAAGCTTGACGAATTTTAACCAGTTGGCAGTATATAATTTTTTTAATTCTCTCTTTTTTTTAATGTCGTACAAAAGCCAGCAACAAAATTAAATTTATTAGCAAATAAATGACGTTGATTAACTATCTATTACAATTAACAATACCAGCAGTTAAAAAAAAAGCAAACTCAACATCGTCATGATTATCATTGTCATTAACAGCAAGTGCAGCAAAAAAAAAAAAAAACAGTTTAATAGAATCCTCAAGTTCACACACTTAATTAATTGTTGATTAAATATCTAAAGACAAAATAGATAATTTTACAAGTTGAAAACAAACAATCATCAAGTTAATTTTTTTATTTAAATTTTTTTTTTTTTTTTTGGCTTACTATCATATCCGGGGAGAGAATTTATGTACTTAAATAGAAAATGTGCAATTTTAAAGGATTTTATTTGCTAAAAATATATTTCTTTGCCAGCGGATACTCAAAATATATTTGTAGAAAAATTGTTTTTGAATCGCTTTCTTCCTATGTAGAGAATTGGAAAAATAACTTTAATTGAGAGAATCTTTTAGATCCTACTTTTATAAAATGTATCTTTTACGAAAATCATCTTTTATGAAAAGAGCTCTGTATGAAAATTATATTTTGCACAAAGTACGTTTTATGAAAAACATCTTTGAAGGGAATAAAAATACAATTGTTGTTGTTTATAGTCTTTTATATAAAAGAACATTCAAAATAAGTTTGAAATGTATTTTATTTAAAGTTGTTAATACAAAATTTTCTTAAACTAGATTTCATACGAGTATTAATTTTTTATGTGAATATAAATATAAAAAGGTCAAATGATATAGAAAAGAATAATTATCTTTAAAAAAGATATATTCATGAAAAGTATTTTAACGAAAAAGTACTTTCTACAAAAAATATCATACATGAAAAGTACCTTTAAAGTAAATTAAAAAAAAAATAACTTTTACAAAAAGTACCTTTTATGAAAAGTACCTTTAATGAAAAGTACCTTTTATTAAAAGTACCTTTTATGAAAAGTACTTGTTAAGAAAAGTACCTCTTGCGAAAAGTACTTTTTATGATAACTGGCTTTTATGAAAAGTAGTTTTTATGAAAAGTACCTTTTATGAAAAGTAATTGTTTAGAAAAGTACCTTTTATGAAAAGTACCTCTTGCGAAAAGTACTTTTTATGAAAACTGCCTTTTATGAAAAGTAGTTTTTATGAAAAGTACCTTTTTGAAAAGTACCTTTTATGAAAAGTAATGGTTAAGAAAAGTACCTTTTTAGGAAAAGTACATTGTATGAAAATTACCACTTATTGGAAGTACCTTTTATGAAATTTAGCTTAGTTTAACATAAATTAACTTTTATTAAAGGCATCGTTGCAAAAGGTACATACATATAGCAAAAAGTATCTTTGAAAAAAAAGTACTTTTGACAAAAAGTTATTTTACAAAAAATAATTTTTCGAAATAATACCTTGAACAAAACGTTAATATTAAAAAAACACTTTTGCGAAACGTATCTTTGAGAAATATGTAGTTCGTATTACAAAAAGTACATTTTACAAAAAGTACCTTTTACAAAAAGTACCATTTACTAAAAGCACATTGTACAAAAACTACCTTTTACAAAAATACCTTTTACAAAAAGTACCTTTTGCAAAATATGCCTTTTACAAAAAGTATTTTTGACAAAAGTTCCTTTTACAAAAAGTATGTTTGACAAAAATTTATTTTACAAAAAGTACTTTTTCGAAATATGTAATACCTTGAACAAAAAGTTAATTTAACAAAAAGTACCTTTTACAAAAAGTACATTTTTCAAAAAGTTCCTTTTACAAGAACTAACTTATACAAAAAAATACCTTTTATGAAAAGTACCTTTAATGAAAGGAACCGTTTATGAAAAAGTAATTTTTGTGGAAAATATCTTATGTGAAAAAATCTTTTATAAGAGATATCTTATATTAAAAGTTTTTGCAATGAAATATATTTAATAAAGGTACTTTTTGTGAAAAGTGAAATTCACGAAGAGTTCCTTTTGGGCGATTCTATTCTAGACAACTTTTAACATAAATTTTCAAATCATTTTTTGATACTTTTTTTGATGCCAATTTAAAGTAAATTATCTATATTTTATAATAATATATTTTTTTTATACGTAAGCCTTTAAGCTTTATTTAAAAATATAAATTTGTCGTGCACTTCGAAGCATTAAGATGCATAGATTTGCACCCGTCATGTTGCACCCGTCATGGCTTAAAGAGCAAATTTCTTATTATTGGATTATATTTCTCTACGATGTTTGATTTGATAATCATCGTCTGATATCTCATCTTTCACAATAAAAAAGAATAATACAATAAAAGTTTAAAAATTAACAGATTTTTGTGTTTTTGTGGTATGATCTTATGAAAGTGGGCCAATTTGTTTGCACCCGTCATGCACTTTCAAACGAAAATTTTGTTATGTTAGTCCCCTTTTACAATTGAGAAATTGAAAGGCAGACAGACGAAGTTTGTTGGCGAGGGGTTGAAGAGGTAGAGTGTGTAGTACACGAACCTCTGTACCGAACATTTTTTGTTTCTCTTTTCTACTTTTCGTAATTTATTCTTGTTGCTTCACATGATTTTTCTCCTTTCAGGGGTTGTATGCATACTTGATATGTGTATTTATGTATTTATGTGTATGTGTATGTGTATGTGTATGTGAGTAGCAAACGCGAAGAAGTAAACAAACTATAAATTTTCTGTCTGTCTGTTAATTTCCCAATTGTAAAAGGTTTAAGTAAGTTCAAAAGAGAATGAAGAAAATGTCTGCCTTTCAATTTCCCAATTGTAAAAGCGGACTTAGGAACATTGACTAGCCCTTAAAACTATGCTACAATTTTGTCCCCATATTCATAAAATTTAAAATGAATTTGAAATTTATTTTATTTTCAAATTTTTCATACAAAATTTTCCTAAAATGCATTTCAAATTCGTTTTATTTTTTTTATGAATATGGGGGATAAACTTGTAGCATAGTTTTAAGGGCTAGTCAATATCCTTTACATAACAAAATTTTCGTATGAAATAATCTCTCTACTCGTTGTGTGATTTTTCTTCATTTATTCAGAAGCTGTGACGTATGAGTATTGAAGCAAAAATAAATATAACGTATACCTCTCCTGTTCACTACCATTGTTTCGCTTTTTTTTTTTTTGTTAATACATTTTCAAATTTAATTCAAATACAAATTATCTGTAAGCCATACAAATCATGTATGTAATTACATATAATTTATTTAACATGTTAAAAATTACAATTACCCGTGTTCTTTTGGGCGTGGTAAAAATAAGAAAAAAATATGTATTTAAATACATTTTCTATTATTGTCATTCCGCCAAATAAAAAGCTACAAAAATAAATTTCAAACAATATTCTTTTAATGACATCTCTACCAAACCAAAAAGAAAAAAAAAAAGAAATAAACTCATGCATAAAGCTTTACAATGAGAGAAAAAAAAATTAAATTCAACAACAGCAGCAAAACAGTTTTTAGCAAAATGCGAACGAACTAAATTCTAAACCAAATAAATGCCCGTAACAAACTTATTGTATGCACGAACATTCCGTGATTTTGACAAACAAACGAAAACGTTTTTGACTTTGAACGCAACGGCTGTCATTAAAGTTTGGTTTGCGAATGAATAACAATTTTGTTTTTGTTGTTCATGTATTAAATGTATGATATAGTATATATGTACATACATACATACATACATACATACATACATGTATATTTATGTGTGTGTGTATGCATGTTTGAGTATTTTTGTTTCGTTTATAACTTTTGTCATAAATAATTATTTTGCTGCCGTTCAATATGTGATGATGATGATGCTTGAAAAATTTATTGTAAAATGTACAACAACTCTTAGCGAATTATCGACAGGCATTTAATTAAAATAAACTATGGAAATTTTTTTAAGTATTTTTATTGTTCAGGCCAAAGGTCGAAATGTTAGCTTTTTGAAATATGTCTGTATGAAAGAATTTTGGTAACGGTTTCAAAAACAGAATGAGTTTTTTCTAATAGGCTCCGTAAGTATTTGATAAATAAATAATAATTTTGAAGGCTGTTTTCTTAACTTTAAATGAATAATTCAGTTTGGAGCGTAATATCACGCAACTTGAAAAGGAAAACCAAATATTCAAAACCGTAAGAGGCAAACTCTTGAAATTTTCAAAAAAGCTAAAACTAAAAAATCCCAAAATTATAAAATCGCCAAAACGAAAAAAAGCGCCAAACTTAAAAAAAATCTCTAAAGTTAAAAAATCGCAAAATTAATAAAAAAACTCCAAAATCTGAAAAAATCGCTAAAACGAAAAAAACGCCTAAGGGGCCTAAGGGGGTTCGAGTTTTGTTACGATTTGTTATGGTGGGCGGGGGGGGGGGGAGGGTGTCTTTGCAAATGTTACGTAACAGAAAAAATTACTAATTTTGTACAAAAATACGTATGGTTTTCTCATTTATTTATTTAATTGATCATGCGTGTTGCCTACATACATATAATATTATTATGTATGTATGTATGTATACTAGTGTTGTCATTCGAACAAAAATTGTTCGAATATTCAAACAACTTTTTATCATTTTTGTTCGAACGAACAAAAATATTCAATTTAGAATAAAAAATCATTCGAATCATTTTTGTCGAATTTTCGAATATTCCAACAATTTCCTTAACTACTTTATACAAAAAGTATTTTACATTTCATTACTTTTTAATTTGTTAACAATATGATATTAAGTAATCAAATTACTACAAATTATAAATACTTGTGTAAGCTTTGTTTGTATGTACATATGTATGTATGTATACATACATATGTTCGCTAAACTCATCTTTTTTCTTGCTGGGAAAAGGTAATGCTTCTTTCATGGAATTAGAAGGTGTCTTACAATTTCTGATAAAGAGATTAGAAAAAAAACTGATTTTTTCTATTCAAAAGCGTTAAAAATCGAATTATTGAACGACGTAAAAAAGCATTAAATACCAACTTTTTAAAATATGTACGTCACAAAGAGAGAAAAAAATTTATAAGTTTGTAGTGTGTGTCTGTGTATCTGTTTGTTTTTACGAGTCCACGTACAGAGCAAACGGCTGGACCGATTTTGATTTAGTTTTTTCTGTTTGAAAGGTGACTTGATCGAGAGGATTCTTAGCTACTATGTTTAAAGAAAATCCGTCCAGCCGGTTAGAAGGTATCACATCGTTTTTAGATATATTCTGTTAGATCTGTGTGTCTTTGCCGCCGTAGCTCCCGAACGGCTTGACCGATTTTAATTTGCTTTGTTTTCGTTTGAAAGGTGACATGATGGTATATCTTCTAATTTATACTAGAAGCAAATCGGTCTTGTCGATTGGAAGTAATCTTAAATTTTCTATATATTAATTTACTCTCTTCTTTTTTGCGATTCTGCTACTTCAATAGTATTAGTGGAACATAGAGTTTTTATCTTATACTACAGCGTCAACTGCGGCAAAGGTTCTTAAAATTTTTAAGTTTTGTTATTAATATTTCTAAATCTGTTATTGAAATCATATGATTTTCTTGTGTAATGAATAATTTTTCGTTTGTTAATAAAAAAAATTTAACTAATACACATACGTATCGCAAACTTTTTTAAGATTATTCGAATATATTTTTTTATTCTTTGTTCATTCGAATATTCGAACAGAAGTACAAAATTATTCGTCTGTTCGAACAAGAAAAAAATCATGCAATTTTATTCGAACAAATATAAAAGACAAATAATTAACAACACTAATGTATACTACATACATCTGCCGAATGTCAACTTTTGATATTCGTGAATTCGAATTCGAATATTTAAAACGATATCGGCGAATACGAATATTTAAAACGATATTCGCGAATACGAATATCTATTGTATGTGAAATTTTTGGACATTTAATGGGGGGTCTATTTTATTCCGCAAAATTAAATAAAAAAGTGTGTATGGAAAAGAACTTCATAATTCTGTCCGCGTACATTAAAGTTTATGAAAACTATCCAAAAATTTAAATAACATTTGAAAATTACACAAAGTTTTTATAATAAATTAAATAAATTGTAGTCAAACTGAACATACATGGTTCTGAATTCCTCATCTTTATCCATTTATATTTCTAAATATTCTTAATATATGCATGTACATAAAAACTTCTTTCCATATTAAACTGCTACATATATTAACATTAAATCCACTTAATACATAAAAGGAAGTGGTATTTGCAGAAGTTTAAGAAAAGGTTTCTTGCAATTCTCATGGACAAAAAATGTCCTTTCAAAAAATATATTCTTCCATAAATGTACATGATAATGTCAAATTATTAAGTTTTAACATTTTTGTTGGTCAACTTGAGGCTACAATGTTTAAGTTTTGAGAGATGTGTTAAAGGAAACTTGCATACATAGAAGTATTTACATAAGGATATTATTTTAGATTTTTATTTGACAGAATTTAAAAAAAAATATGAAAACAACAGTGCGTTTAGGACTAGATTGTGTGCCTCTCCAATTTTAAGGGCAAATATCTATTGAAAATGTAATGTTGTAGAAGGGACAAAAATTAAGAAAAGGAAAATTGCATATCTTTCGTAATTGACATCATTTTGAGTCATTCGATATCCCAACAATCTGGATGTTTAAAGCGGGTTAAAAATGTTCTCTTTTATTAAATGAAATATAATTCATCATGTCAACCTTTATTGATCCAAGATATAATTTTTTTTATTTCACGCACATTTTAGATTGATTTGAAAATAGCCAAACGGAGTCATCTTTAAGCTCTCTTGAAATACCCGACGATTTCACTTATAGAAACTAGTGAAAGCGACCGCAAGGCTAATGCCAATTCTCGTCTTGATGTTTGAAATACTGCTCAGTCATTGGAAAAAACGCATAGCAAAAAAAATTAAAAATAATTTTTTTTTAATTATTACAAACTAATATTTGTGTGCCATTCATTTAGATTTCGTTTTAGATTTATGAATTTCTTTCTTTATTTTTTCAAACGAATACGAATATCTAGAAACGGCCGAATGTTTTGGAATTCCAATACACATCACTAATACATACATACAGTTTAGGAATAAGCTCTCTATAAAACCATAATTTTTAGAGTTTGAAGACACTTGGGAAAAAATTTAAAAAAATAATTTCGCCAATGTATGGAGTACGTTCATATGTAAGCATATTTAATTTTTGTCTACGCGCTGTGCTAGTCTAACAAATGAATTTAAAGCAATAAGTTAAATTTAATTTTTTTTAATAAAAACTTTTAACTATTTAATTTAATTTTTATCTCATTGTTACGTTATTCCTGGGGGGGAGGGGGGGTTCACAGTTTTGTTACGATCTGTTACTAGGAGGGAGGGGGGGGGGTCAAAAATCGGGGAAAACAGCGTTACGTAATATATGGACAGACACTAAACACCACAAACGCAAAAAACGTCAAAACTAAAAAAAACATACTAAACCCTTCGTGTGCGAGTCAAAGTCGCACTTTACTGAATTTATTTCAAAATCCGAAAAAATCGCCAAACCGAAAAAAGCGCCAAAACTTAAAAACCGCTAAAATTCAAATTAATCGCCAAAACCGAAAAAAACCAAAAACGGAAAAAAACGTCAAAACTAAAAAAAAAACGTACTAAACCCTTCATGTGCGAGTCAAAGTCGCACTTTACTGAATTTATTTCATATTAACAATTTTTTTTAGCATTGGCGTTTTTTCCGAAAGTTGATTTTTTGTTGCTGGCAAGTTTTCCTATTTTGAACTTTGGCGTTCTTACTGAATAATTATTGGCTCTTTAGAAAACTAACTCTAACAATAAAAATATTTTTTTTGTAGATATATTTAATTTTTTTTTATGATGTAGATTCTCAAATATCATATCTGAAAAAAAATTATCGTGTATGATTTTAAACACGTTTGCAGGACCATTATTAATTTTTTGAAAAGGAAAAATTTACTCGGATTCGGTTTTTAGAACAGGCCGTATATTTTTCTTGTTGCATCTTTTTCCGCGATTTCTTATGTGTTGGCGATTTTTCTCGTATTGCTGTTTTTTTGTGCTTTCGGTTTCTTGGTGACTTTTTCGTTGTTGGCAGATGTTTTTCTACTTTCGTTTTTTTTTCTTTTAACATATTTTTCTAGGCGATTCCTTCTGTTTTATGTTACCGTTTGGGATTTTTTCTCTCTCTGCAATTATTTCTGTTTTAATTTTTTTTTTTTTTTGTAACTTTGATGTTTTTTGGCAAATTTTTTTTGACCTGGCGATATTTGTTGTTTTAACAATTTCTATATGTTGGGAATTATATTGAGCCTTATTTTCGGGTTTGTCGTAATCGAAAATATACCTTTTTATTGAAATTATAACCTTATGGTCCTACCCATAGTTTAGAATGAATTATCAAAATGCTAAAATTGTTGATAACTTTTAAGCTAAAGGCTTATCGCAAGCGACCATTTAAAAAAAATATATGAATATTTAAAAAAAAACCTTTTCCCGAAAACTTTAATTTTTGTCACTTACGATTAAATCGAAAATAAGGCTCGATATTGCTGACGTTATTTTCGTTTAATATTTTTTTTTTCAAACAATTCAAACAACTTAGATATTATAATAAAGTTGTTGAAGTAACAAAACATTTTAAGCACTTGGTTAAACGCAAAACTTCATGGACTTTAAATAATAAATTCTGTAAATGAGACTAAATCGTTTAGAATATTTACAATGATTTTTCAATTTATTGCATATGAATTATTCTCGCTGGCGTATTTTGATATTGTTGAAGAGACTTTATGTGAAGCCTTCACCTGTTTACCGCAATTCTAAATATACGATTCATTTGAAATTTGTAGGTCATTTGGAAACAAACATTTTGTCATTAAGCATCACTATTAATTATACTTAACAATTGTATTTGTATGTAAATTGTTTTATTAAACAAATGCATACAACTTCATATTCGCACTCTTGTTTTATTTAGTTATTTGAAACTTTCAGCCACTTATGCAACTGCCCAGCAGTTCGGTAGAAATTGTAGCAATTTCAGTGATTTTATTAGCAGGTTTTTGAAGTTAAATGTGAACAAGGTGAACCCTTATAACTGAGGCATATAGCTTGAGCAATGCTACTGAATGAAATATGGCTCGAAGGACCATAAGTTCTATTAAATAAATAATCCCTCTGATGATTTCTACTCAGAGAAGCAGAGACAGGGTATAATTTAGTTCCATTAAAGTAGAATGTGGTAGTTGATTTCGGGGCAGCCATACACAAATATGAAATTTCGCTTATGTTTACATATATTCCATTATAAGCAGTTTCTTCAATGTTTTGCTTCTCGTTTGTTTTTTAATCTTATGACTTTAGTTGAAAGCATTATAATATATTTTTATTTTAATAGCATTTTTAATCTAATAAAATCTATCTTGAGCATACACCTTAATTCAAAAGCAACAATAAGTATAATAGGTAACAGTCAAATTAACTTCACTTGTCCCACATACGCCAAATATATTCGCCGAAGCATCATTTGCAGAAATGCTTAAACGACGACTGTTGAATAATATCAAAAATACTGAATAACAATAAAATCTACTGATTTGATTCACTCGCCCAACAATCTCCAAAAAGAATCGCAACCTCATCATTTATACGAAATGATGTGATTGCGGTGAAATAACAATCGTTGAAATGCTTAAACGGCGATTGTTGAGCAATAGAAAAAATATTAAACAACAACGAAATCCACTGATTTGGTTTTCTCGTCCAACAATCTCTAAAAAGGTACTCATTTACAAGACTAATTTACGATTGCGCTGAAATAACAATCGCCAGAATGCTTAAACGACGATTGTTGTGTGACATGAAAAGCACAGAACAACAATAAAATACACTTATTTGATTCATTTATCCAACAGTCTCCAAAAAGAATCGAAAAATTATCATTTACAAGAGTAAATTCAATAGTGGTAGAAACGATTGTTAGAATGATCAAACGACGATTGTTGAGTAGAATGAAAAACACTAAATATATATAAAATGCAGTGATTTGATATACTCGTCCAACAATCTCCAAAAAGAGTCGCAAAAGTATCATTTACAAAAGTAAACATGATAGCAGTAAAATAACAATCATTTTAATGCGTAAACAACGATTGTTGAGTGACCTGAAGAAGACTGAATAACAATAAAATCTACTGATTTGGTTCACTTGTCCAACAATGTCCAAAAAGAACCGAAAAATCCTTATTTTCGTGAGTAAGTGCGATTGCGCTGAAATAGGAATCATCAATATGCGCTAATGGCGATTGTTGAGTAATAGAAAAAATACTAAACAACACCAACACCAAATCCACTGATTTGGGTTACTCGTCCAACAATCTCCTAAAAGAATCACAAAATCATGCTTTAAGCGAGTAATTACGATTGCGGTGAAGCAACAATCGTCTTAGTGCTTAAACGGCAATTGTTGAGTGACATGAGAAATACTAAACAACTAAAGGCTCAGTTAGCCGACTGTAATGTAAAGTAACTGCAACAGTAAGAAACAGCTGATCGATATTGTTATGTGAAAAGTTATGAAAATGGTTATAGAGATGTAATGTAACGTAACCTAATTTTCTTATAAAAATGTCGATCAGCTGTTTTCTACGTTACAGTTACATTACATTACAGTCGGCTAACTGAGCCTTAAGTCCACTGAATTTATTTACTCGTCGAACAATCTCCAAAAGGAATAGCAAAATTATGGATGTCCAAAAATGTTTTGCAGCTGTATTGGTGAGAGAACAGTGGAACGAAAAAGTGGCACAAAGATTTTAATTAAAATTTAATCACAACCATTTTTTTTGGTTATATAAAAGGCAATAGGGTATAGTTCACACTGAATTTACTATTTTTCGATTTGGTAAAATAAAAAACTTTTCAATACCTTTTACTGTTTTAAAATTTTACTTTTGAAAAAAGAAAATGTATTGAACATTTTCTGACTTTATCAAGTAAACAAATAGTAAATTCCTTAATAAAAACTCCATCGGTAAACGTCTACCTTACATAACAATATACAAGATCACAACGCTTGAAAGTTATTTTCGTTATTTAAAATATAACTTGTTGTCATTAGTTTCTTCCCCTGCAACCATTTCCTAATATTTTCTCATCATTATATGTAACCGTATTGATATGAAAAGTCTAATAATGCCTCTAAATAACATTTTATACTACCTCTTATATGTTTGATAACATAAAAGACATTGGTCATTATCAAAGGCATTATATATCGAAAAGTATTTTCTTAATTCTATCATTTATATTATCCACTGTATTTGAAAAAAATATCAATACAGCCGCTACGCATGTTCACTCGTTGCTGTCTCATGTACGACTAAACTAAAGAGCATAAAATAAAATGAGGTGTGGCTTCTAAACAATTGTTTGGTGAAATGGACAGCCTCATGGCAAAATAATCATTTTAAGCGAACAATTACGACTGCGATGAAATAACAATCGTCAATATGCTTAAACGACGATTGTTGAGGAATAAAAGAAACACTGAACAGTAAAAAAAATTCACTGATTTGATTCACTTGTCTAACAATTTCGAAAAATAATTCAAAATCATCATTTACAGGAGCCAAATATGTGTAAAAAGCGAGGTTGTAATAAGAATGACGCTTGCCTCTCTCTCTCTCTCTCTCTCTCTTCGTTCACCACCTGGCTACTCTTTCATTTTTCTATTCCTTTTCCAAACAGAGTTCTACCAGTATTAGTAGTAACCCTTCAGTGCTTGAGTATAACAGATTAGTTGTCCTTATAATTAAGAAAAAATCACGATGGCGGCGCAATAACAATCTCGCAATGATCGTCAGAATTCTTAAACTACGATTGTGAAGTAATATATAAACAATTATAAAAAGATCATTAAACGGACTTACAAAGCTATTGTTTGGGAGAGTCAAACACGATCACTGACTTCTAGCAATCTTCCAGTGCTCGCCAAAATGCGTAACCTACGATTCACTAGGCCCACAATCGTCAAAATGACTTGTAAAAGCATCATTTAGAAGAGAAAAATTTAATTTTACTCCAACAATCATCTAGACGATTAAAGAATCTCTTAAATTCCAGCTGGGGATATATCGAAATGTAGCAAAATCATCTAAAGATTTATCTTCACTTTGAGCTATAAGCTGAAATGCAAAATCACATGCATTTTTAATTAATTATTGGGTATTACATCGAAAGAAATGTCCAAGGCGAATTGATACCAGATGATCTCTCGATTCAGAAAATGGTGAGCAGCTGTTTGAGCTTCATTGTGTCAAATCAAGCCATGATATGAATTCGACTTGCAAAATGTCCCTAGAAATTTTCTAACATTTATCATAAAAATTAGCCGTATTAAAAATAAAATTATAAATAAAAAAATTTTAGTTCAGTCACTTGCATAATAATATTGTTTTGTATTTTCTCTCTCTTATAAAATTAAAAAAAAAGTGCGAGGTAATTCAAGGTTCAGTTGGTGGTACTCAAGAGCAGTGCTGCCAGAAAAATTTTGACTCTTGTCCCCAATTTGAAACGTCATGTCCCCAAAAAATCCCCATTTCAACAGAAAAATCCTAACTTTTGTCCCCAAAAATACATCATTCATAAAAAACGATTATTAAGTAGTCCTATGCGCAATAATGCGAAATAAGATTTTTACAAAGTTACAAGAAAAATTTTAATTTTTTCAGTACGATTGACCAAATTCTTTATTTTCTATTTTTTTAAATGTTTTTATTATTTTAAAATGTACATAAAATTCAATTGTACATTAGACCGTCTCACTTTTTATACTTTTTTCGAAATTCCTTGATGAACATCGATTTTCTTAATCTACTCTAAAAACCAAGAATTTTGCTATATAACACTCAAATATTGATGAAACGGAAGTACTCTCTCAAATCGTTTTTTTTTTTGTTTATTTTTAAGACAAATGCCTTTTTGCAAAAAATTAAAAAATCTTGCTTTAGTAATTTGCTTCTATCTCATCCAAATACGTCTTTAGAAAAATTTTGTTTTGTTTGTTTCCGCCAGTCAATATAAGCAATTTTATTCCATTGGTTTTCATATACGCTCAACGCCACTTTTGGATCTATAACATTTTTCAAAATTCCATACACCGAATCAAATCTAAGTTTTGTAATGTGCTTAAATTGCAAATTTTTAAAAAGTTCAAAGTTTTTCATATTTTCTGGGAATCACACATACATAGTTTATAACTAAGGTAGAACCGTGTGTAGAACAATTGTACAATCAAAACTTTCAACAGTAATTTTTCTTTTTCAAAAGAAAAATAATGTTAATTGACAAAGAGATAGTTCTGCATCTGCGAGCACGGTTTTGCCTATGTACATATATCGTGCTATAACCGCCAAAATAGCTTAAGCTACATAATTTTTGAACCTATTGAGGTTCCAAAATTGAGGTGACGAAAATCGATCATTTGCGATTGTAAATAGTCGATTTTCGTCAAAAAAAAAAAACCAAGTCCAAAAAATGTGTCGCTTAAGCTATTTTAGCGGTTATGGCTCGATATATGTTCGCGGTATTACCATGATGGTAATGCCATCTTCATTATAAAGTATGATTGCCAAGAGAGAGATTTTTAAAAACTGAAATGTTACCAGTACTAAAATATTATGTCAACATCCACGATTAATTATTTTCCTGATACATGCAAATTGTTAGAGCTCGAAATGAAAAGTCTCCAAATCCCTCCCCATGAAATTCTGTCCCCAAATTAGAGGCGAAATCCCCATTTTGGGGGCAAATCCCCAAATCTGGTGGCACTGCTCAAGAGAGTTATGAAATATTCTTCTATGCAGCATTTGCCCACTGTGTGACACTATGAGAAATTGGGACGTCAGATCGATAGAAAATGCTATGTTAAGTGCAGGGCAAGGATTTAACAATTTGGCTTGAAATATTTTATCAAATTATCTTCAAGATGACGTTTGACAAGAAAACGTTTGCGGTTTGGCATGCAAAATTAAAAAGACTGTGGCCGTAAGTAAATTAACGAGAACCTTTTTTTTTTTTTTTGTTTCAACTTTTTGTATTCTCATTTCGTGAAATGTATGTATTTTTTTTTTTTATTCTAAACAACAAGTAGAATTAATTGCTGGCCATTTGTACAACAACACATTGTTCGTTTAATTCAAGGTATGAGAATTAATTTGGGTTAACACAATAAGTCCCATTGTGTTTGTGTGAGTGAGTGTGTGTATTCGTGCGTGTGCATGGTCGAGTATGCTGATGAATATTGAGGCAGTTAATAATGAAAATTGAAAATGTATGTATGTACTTTACTAAGAAAATATTGCATGTGTGTATGCAAAAGCTTAAATGTGTGTGTACGTGTGTGTGTGTGTGTGTGTGTGTTTATTTGTTAAATAGTTAAAATGACATAATGTCCATAACTTGTACTAAATTGTTTGAAAACCCTTAATTTGTTGTTATTTATAAATATATTTTTGTACATTTCAAACGTACAGCACGTAGTGAATGAAACAAATTCCATTTTTAACAGCAAAGAAAAAAAAAACTATTTATTCGTTGGATTTAAAACTCATATAAAATTAAACTTTTTATGGTTTTTTTGTTTTTTTTTTGTAGTTTTGCAATTAAGACAAGTTCTAAACCACAAATATTTGCTTTTTTCCAATACATATTCTCTATTTATTTGTTGTTTGTTCTAAATGCACATTCAAGTCCAACTGGCTCGTCGTCATTTTTAGTTTGGCAGTTTTTTTTTTAATTAACAAAAAAATGGAAAATTGTTCTAAACGATTTACAAAAAAAAAAGACAAACAATTGTATTGAAGAATAGTTAACAACTTTGAACCGTATATTGAGAGATTTCGTCAGCAAGTGCACATTATACAATACAACATCAACTGGTACACAGTTAACGACAACCTCCGGCCCCTAAATTTGATGTCTTTAGCTATAAGAGAACTTCAATAAAGTTTCAAGCTGTTCAAAAGAAATATGGTTTTTCAAAAAATTATTATCTAATAAATTTTTTTATTTATGTGTACACATCCATTAAAAAACAAATATAGTAAATAAAAGCTCAAACAGCCTCTAAAGCAGAGATCATCAAAAGGCCGCCCGTGGGCACTTGTTTTGCTCTTTTTTACACGTACATTCGTACAAGCATGCATTTTACTCTCTTTTATATTATAAATGTATGGGTTCTGCTTATCATTGCTCTAAAGCAGCTACGTCCAAGCCATATGCACAATGTGCAAACTTTTACAAGAGAGCACAACATCCAACAAGATATCGGCAATAACAAAGCTTGTTCCTAATTTACAAAGAAACAAGAAGAAATTCAAGAGCTTTTTTTTTGGGATTTCCCGGGCTTTTGCACTTCCCGGGAAGCGGGAATGAAAACATCGCGTTCCCGGGAATTCCCGGGATACACGGGAAAAGATAATTTTTTAAATTAAATACATTTATTAAACGAAAATTGGCGAAATTTCGATTGTTTTATTAGTTTAAGAATTCTTTTTAAATAAAAGTTAATAAAAAAGCACTTCTAAGATAAATTTGTCAAAAATTTCAAGTGAATTCAAGAAAATATAATATACATAGCTTTTTTTAGAATTTTCACTACTCTCCAACATTTGTTCATTAATCCCCGAAAACTTACGTCAAGTTTGTTTGACAACGAATTATTTTCTTAAGGAAATGATTTGATAATTGCAATCATTGATACTTTTACAAGGTATTATACTTTCTTATGTTATAGTGATTAAAACATAGTCATTAAGGCTGGTGCAGACGCTAATACAAGTAATAATACTTTTGACGAAAATACCTCCCTGATTTAATTTCTCTTTCAAAAATCTCAACAAAAAAAAAAAAAAAAAAAAAAAATAACTCAACATGTCAGAGTTTAATTTTCCGCAAAAGTATTAATACTCGTATTATAGTCGGAAGCCTTTACTAAATGCATCTTGCATGTACTCGTAGTTTTCGGATAGAACAATAATTTTTCTAGTAGTTAGACGAATTAGGAGAAATGGTATGACTTCAATTTTATGAAATTTCCGTATAAATTTGATTTTTATATAAAATTTTTATTTTATATAAAAAAAAATTAATGGATTTCATCGTGTGAATTTAGTAATACCATTATTCAAACGAACTTTTGTAATAAAGAAACAATGAAAATGTTCATATTATATTAAAACAGAATTATAAAACAAATGCCCCTATCACGGTTTTCAACTTTTAAAATAGTTTGGTTGGGATTGATAAATTTGCATTGCCATTCTCCACTAAATTAACAGTTGACTATTCAGTTGTGTTTTGGTACTGTCATTTACAACTCTGCGTAAGTTTGGTTGAGAAAAGCGTTGAGTATACACAACTGCTTTTTAGTAGTTGGGTCTGTGGTTGGGTTTTTCTAGTTACAGGTTGGTGCGATATAAAAAGCAGAAAAAGTGGAAAAATCGTAATTAGAAACATTTGTTATGCTTAATAACAAAATTCTTTAACAATTGCAGTATCGGCGGTATAGCGGGCACATACAAAGATTTCTTTAAATATGGTTTTAGGTGATCCAACAAATAACGACACGTTTCTTTGATCTGCCGGAATAACTAAAAACGTCAAAAATTATTTTTTAAAGAATTCATTCCCTATTTTGATTATTCCTTACCTTGCATTAAGTAGTTCAAGAGTGTTGGAATCATCACGAATTTTTCTTCTGATACGTAGCACATCTATAATTGCGACTTCGTTTTCGTCGTCATTAAATAAATCTACACATATTTTTGTCAATTTGGTATGATGTCTTTGAACTAAAACACTAAAAAGGATACTTTTTCTAAAACTGAGTTTCTTTCTGTCAAACTTGATATTTCAAGTTGGCAACGCGATGACAGTTTCAACTAAAAACAGTTGTGGTTCATAATACTAAAATATAATTTGGTCGTGTGTAAATTTGGTCTACTTTTAGACGACCAAACTGAATTTAGTTGAGAACCGTGAAAGTTTTTATATGAATGAAAAAAAAAATTTGACTGTCACTTAGGCCATTTTATAGTGTCACAAAAGTCTATATATTTATGAAATAACGTGTACTTTTAATTTCCCGTTTTCCCGGGAAAATCTTAAAAATTTCCCGGGAATATCAGGTAGACCTTTCCCGGGATTTCCCGTTTCCCAAACCCTAGTTTCGACGTAGCTGCTCTAAAGAGTTTAAATAAAACAAAGTGTGTGTATGTGTGTGTGTGTGTGTGAGGTAACATAAAAATTTTGTATTCGTTTGGAGAACCTATCATCCATGTGTAAATAACCAGGCCTTCAAATCGGGCTCTTAAAATGTCAAATGTGGCGTGAGCTGTGTGGAAGGTAGAGCCATGCTGTTCAAACCACTTGTCGTTGGTGACCATATTGTCCAATTTTTTTTGAAGAGAGGTAACACTCAGTTAAGAAAGAGAGTGAAGAGAGGACAGACAGATGGCGAAAATCACATAATAAAAAATCGGCGAAATAAACGAATTGCCAAAATTATAAAAAATCGCATAAAGGAACAAAAGCTCCGAAACAGGAAAAACACCAAAGCTTAAATAGATCGAAAAAATTAAAATAAATCGCCAAAAAAAGAAAAAACTAAAAAAAGCCACAAAACCAAAAAAATAATCCCAAAAACGAAAAAGGCGCCAAAAACTAAGAAAAAGCGCCAAAAACGCCAAAAATCTAAAAAAAAATCCAAAAAAAGAAAAAAAAAACTCAGAAACTAAGAAGAAGATCCAAATTCAATCTCCATAAATCGAAAATTGGCCAAAAAAACCGAAAAAATCCCAAAAACAAAAAAACAGTAAAATTAAAAAATCGCACAAAAACCAAAAAAAAAAAAATCCCAAAAACGAAAAAAAGTCGCCAACTATTAAAAAAATAGTCAAAAACCGATAAAGTCCCAACAAACACCAAACACCCAAAAAAGAAAACGAAAAAAAGCACCAAAACTAAGAAAAAGCGCCAAAAACTAAAAACAAACCGAAATAATACCGAAACGAAAAAAGCGCCAAACCTAAGAAAGAGCTCCAAAACTAAAAAAAATTCAAAAACGTAAAAATCCAAAAACTTAAAACCGAAAAATAACAAAAAAAAGCGCCAAAAACTTAGAGAAAGCGCCAATTTTAAAAAATCACCATAAACGCCAAAAAGTAAAAAAATCTTAAAAAGCATAAAAGTGCATAAACTAAGAAAAAGACCGAAAAAAATCCCAGAAACCAAAAAAGCTCCAAAACTAAACGGAAGCCCCAAAATTAAAAAAACAGATAAAAAAACGCCAAAAAACTAAAAAATCTCAAAAACGAAAAAAAGCGCAGAAACGAAGAAAAACCACCAAATAAAAAATAAATCGCCAAAAACCGAAAAAATCCCAAAAATGAAAAAAGCGACAAAATTAAAAAAATTTTCCAAATACCGAAAAAATCGCTTAAAACCGAAAAAAATCTCAAAAACAAAAAAGAATTGTCAAAATCAGAAAAAATCGCCAAAAACTAAAATAAAACCCAAAAACGAAGAAAAGTTTTCCGGGTACATATGTATGTACATATTTAAGTTTTTTAAAATACTTTCTACCTCAGGTAAGATTTTCGATTATATATGTAGTGATCGTACGGAACCCCCCTATTCAGCGAGTAAAAGTAGCACTTTAATGAATTTATTTCATTTTTATAGCACCGATGCAGCATTTCTGCTCTGCTCTGCTCTTGCCCTACAAGAACACTACCAGTCAATTTCCCAGTTATATGGCCGCTAGTGATGAAAATGCTATATCCGTAAATTTTTTTGTTGGAATACCGTTTTTTTTGTCAACATCTAAGTGCAAAATTCTATTTACTGCGCTGAACTAAAAGTTCAGCAGTGGGGCATTGTTAATAGCCAAAAGCCTATTGACATTATTCAGCGCTGTAAATAATCGATCTTCTTGAAAATTTTTAAAATATAATCAATTGTTTTTCAACCTATTATTAGGTATTATGTTAATAATTTAAAAAGAAAAATATTTTTAATTGTGGTATTTATTATGTGGGTCTTTATGTAAATTATCGACATTGTAAAAATTTTTTGTAATGCTGTCGTTGAATATTTTTTATGTTTTCAAAGTCAGTTTGAAATAAATCTTATCGAAAATTTATATTAGAAGCAAAAACTGAAATTTGTTTTTGTTTTCTCGAATCTATCGTTCGCATTTAAATGAACAGGCCCTTAATAACAAAATTTTAAAATATATATTTTAATGATTTATAATATTAATTTGGTGAATTTAAATTAGCTACTTGTCGTCCAGTTTCTGAAATATGATCTTAATTTATTACCCGCTAAATTTTGATTATTAGTTTTCTTCCTCATTTACTTAGCTCGGTGTTTTTTATGGACTTTTGTTTTATTTTTTAAAATACTTTTGTGGACCAGTAACTTATTTTACCACGTTCTTAGTATATGCTTTGTAGAAAAGATTTTTGCCTAATATTATTGGCATAGAAGTCGGTAATCTTTAATGGACTCGTTCATAGCTTTGCAATATTGATGTGCAATAAAATGCCTGTTTGCATATCGAGCCATAACCGCTAAAATAACTTAAGCGACACATTTTTCGGACTTCGTTTTTTTTTTTTTTGACGAAAATCGACTGTTTACGATCACAAATAATCAATTTTGGTCAAAAATTAAAGTTCGAAAATTATGTCGCTTAAGCTATTTTAGCGGTTATGGCTCGATATTATAATAGTAATTGGCACAATATGTTGAATAAAATAAAATGTCTTTTGATATATCGAGAAATAACCGCCAAAACACATAGCATTACATACATTTTGAACTTCGTTTTGCGATCACAAATAATCGATCAAAAAATCAATTTCGAAAATTATGTTGCTTAAACTTTTTTTGACGGTTATGGCACGATATATGTGCTTCAAAATGATAACGAAATCGAGTTATACATGCTACAAAATTCTACAAACGAAGCTTCATATTAACGTGAAACCCTGTGTCTCTAACGAAGTGAATTATTAATAAAGAGTCCGCCAGATAACTTTTTTTTTTTTGAAAATGTTATAAAAAAAAACTACTGAATATTTTCTCAAATTTCTTTTTCTATTTGAAAGTACAATCCTTCCGGTTAATAATAAAAAATAATTTCATTCAAATGGCTGCCTCGGCTGGCCATGCAGTCGCCTACACGATCGGTCCAATTTTTAAGCACATTATCGATTGTGTGCAGCTGTATTTCACCAATGGCTTCACGAATATTGTCTTTTAAAGCTTCAATTATCTCTGGCATGTCGGCGTAATACTTATCTTTGACGACATCCCACAAATAATAGTCCAACGGTGTCAAATCGCAGCTCCGAGGTGGCCAAACGACATCAGCTCTGCGGCTGATAATGCGATCTTCAAAAACAGGACGCAAAACATCGAGTTTAGCTTCGGCTGTGTGGCACGTAGCGCAGTTCTGTTGAAACCAAATGTTGCCAATGTCCTGCTCTTCAATTATTGTGAACACAAAATTCGTTCACCATGGCCCGATAACGATCGCCATTGACTGTAACGGCCACTCCTTGCTCATTTTCGAAAAAGAAAATGGCGCAATTATGCCTCTGGACCAAAATCCGCACCAAACAGTGACTCGTTTTGGGTGCGTTGGCTTTTCAATGTATGCGTGCGGGTTTTCTGTGCCCCAAAGGCGACAATTTTGCTTGTTTACATACCCGCCAAGATCAAAATGAGCTTCATCTGAAAAGATGATCTTATTTTGACAAAATCGGCATCTTCTGTAAGTCGATCGCAGGCCCACTTAGTGAAGCGTTGTTCAAGCGTATACACAACCATATTCGTTCAGCGGTACGATAAAACTAATTATCTGTCAAATCAGACATGAGCTAAGTGTTACCATTCACGAAATAAGCACTAGTTGAAAAAAAAAACGTTAGATGGCGGACCCTATATATAGCAATCTTAAAAAAAAGTCCAAAAAATTTTTATAAAATCTTGGGAGCTTTCGATACTGCACTCATCTTTACTTTGCGACAAAATTATTTTAATTTGGATTTTTTCGAAAATATTTCTCTGCGTTAAAAGTGGTTTTCTCGTACCTATATTTTTCGTTTTAAGCTGTTATCCCTTGTGACCACAGATATGCTGGAGAAAAAGGAATATTCCGTAATGTATTGACAGTATTGTACAATAATGATTTCGCAGCAATAATGTCATTATGTTTTTTACTTTTCAAATTATTTAAATATAAATTCCTTAATTTGTTTACATTTTTAGAGCTATGCTCTTTATGCTACGAAGCAGAAGATAGGACGTGATTTTGGTAATAAAAATAATCGACATTATTACAGTTATAAATTTATTTTGGTTTTGATTTCTTTGTACTTAGAACCAGAGTGCAAAAATAAATGAAACAAAATGTTTGATTTGGTTTTGTTTCGTTTGAGAGATGAGATGAGATGAGAGCGATTGCTTAATATGTTTTTGTATTATTTTTGAACCTGAGCAATTTAATCGTGGGCAACTAGAAAAAAAAAACAATTGGAACTAAATAGCAACGTTTTGAAGTATTTGCGGCGAATTTGACATCATCATATGATATAATTTTATTGCGTTGTTGTTTAACAAATGACATTAGTTTTATAAAGCTAAGCAGCATAGTTCTAACCGATTGTCCTAAGACACCTCTCCTCTTTTTTTTTTGTATATAAATTTATCAAAAAAGATGAACTTTTCTTTGGTAATTCCCATACACAGAATTTTAAAAAATTGCCCAACGGAAAGCTACCAACTAAGTATATATGTAGTTCATTTTCGCCCTTAAATCTTTCGCTAGAAAGTAACGTTATGTCCTGGCAATGGAAATTTATCAGCCTGGCACTAAGTCTGGCAATATCTACAATGAAAGAATTTTTTCACAAGTTCTATGAATTTCGACATTAATCGAAAGAAAAAATTCATTAAAACTCAACCAACGGCACGCTTCGTTGGATTAATGACACCAGTTTCGTTAAAATTATTTTAATGAAAACTTCGTCAAATGTATTAAACAGTGTCATAAATGCAATGAAATAACTTCATCGAAACAACAAAATAATTTGATTAAAACGACGAAATAATTTCATTAAAACCTCGAAATAGTTTCATTAAAACAACGAAATAATTTCATTAAAATAACGAAATAATTTCATTAAACAATGACATTATTTCATTAAAACAATGAAATAATTTCATTAAAACAATGTAATTATTTCATTAAAACAATGTAATAACTTATTTGAAACAATTAAATAATTTCAGTTTAGCAATGAAATTATTTCATTAAAACAAAAAAAAAATTATTTAATGTATCAATGATATAAGGATAACTTTTCATTAGTTTAATGAAACAGTTTCATAAGATCAATGAAACCTTTTAAAATTCAAGTCAATCGATTTTATTTATTTAATGATCTTAAAAGATTTTATTAGTTAGATGATTTAAAAACTAAATACTTTTTTTTAATTTTAATTAAGGTATCAGACTTTCATGACTACAATGAAATTTTCATTGGAACGACGTATACATTTCATAGATTTGTGAAATTATCATTAGATTGTGACAGATGTGCAATCGCTTTACGTGAGTACCTGCCGTTACGGCCTTATCTCACGTGTGCCAAAGCACCGGGTGTGGGTTAGACGCCAGACCAACGCCCCAATGCACCCTTTTAGAATGAACCTATGGCCCACTCCATAAGGCACATAGGTTGCAATCTTTGAATATAGTTATCCCTGTATTATATTCAATTACCTTGCTGAGGTAATTTGAGCTATCTAAACTCTGCTGCTATGTCCGTGCCCATAGCAGCTCTGTTGAATGGCAACAGCACCTAGAACAGTGTCTGGCTGACCGCGTCAGACCAACCACTAGCATGGATTTCACACTGGGAAGCCAAGACTATTCTCCCAGCGATTTTGGTAGCAACCACAGCCACCACGATAATTCTCCGGCTTCCACGCTATGGTGTTGTGTATACACCTTAGCGAGGTCCCCTAGAAAATTTCTCAATCATTGCCGGCACAGCTAACCACTCATCTATAAAGAACGCATGCCTGTGTCGCCAAATAACCAGTGCCTACTCCACACTTACCAAAATCATCCCTTTAACCCCGTAGCGTATACTCCATTGGGGTAGGACGAACTCGGCATTTTAGCAAAGGAAACTGACGACCGCTACATGCACTCAAAACTTCAGAGCAGCGAGAAGAACGCAAGCTCGCCACCAAAATTTCTGCGCCTACTAAGACCCGACACTAAAAAGTGAGAGTGTCATGGGGTCGTATCCAGGACGAAAAGCCATTTCAGCACAGAATTTTTGACAACCGCAATGCATTTATCTCTAAGCAGCCCAGCTGTCGGGCAACCGGCACCCGTGGTACCAGAAGTAGCCTCTGGCTAGACCTCGAAGTTCCACCACAAGGGCTTCACCTCTATCGGCTTTTGAACTCAGGGGCAGTCCTAGGTGACGCTGCACCTAGCTGACAACAACGGGCGTACAATATTTGTTTTCCTTTTATAAATATGTGCACATCCGTTACTCTGTTTTACGGGTAATGAGCCAAAAGTCCGTCAGCGGAAAAAGCTACATTACCCTAGCTGGGGCCCCGGGATTGCCACAACCCGTAGTCAAAAATAGACTCCCCTCGGGGTATTAGATTGTGACAAAAGGTGTACTGAAATTGTTTCGTTGGATTTATGAAGCAAAATTCTTTCGGTGTAGCTAATGCATATGATAAATACGGTGTCGAAAGCCGATTAGGCCTAGCAGACGTATTTAGGGCGTTTTATTTTTAAAGAACTTCCTGGCAAATACTATGAAAATCATTTGTGAGATTAGTCATGCAATTTAAATACTAAAAATCATAATTGCTTCTAAGAATTGTTAAAAAAAAAGAAATTAATTGTTACACATACATACATAAATGTGCAAGTGTTTGTAAACTGCTCAAAGATACTAAACTTTAATAAAAACAAATAAATTATTTTAACAAATGTTTTAATAGTTTCAAGTGTGAGTAACTGTGACAGCAAGTGTATATGTGTAGGTGTGTGTGTGAGTGTGTGTGTGTGTTTCTCTGAAAGGTGTGCATGACTACGACAGTTCGATTTATACATCAGACCAAAACGTGATGTTATGATTGAATTAAATATAAAAAAAAAAAACACAATAACATGAACTGATTTTCAATATAAAAAAAATATAAATAAACTTTGAATTTGCTGCTGGAAGGGAGTAAAAGAACAAATAAGGGAAAAATTAGTCATCGATTATAAAGTAACAATTAAACATAAAAAAGTTAACAGCACATCACAAAGAAATATAGAATTCGCCAGTAATTCTTCTTTAACATTCTACATGAATATTGATTTGTAATATCTGCAACAATAAATTGCATTATTTTTTTTATTCAAACATATTTTACCCACTTCCCGTCTCCCCTTTACACTTTTACACTTGATTTTGTTTTCGTTTTCGCATATTTTTTTTAAAGTGCGAGACTATTTTGTGGTTCATTAAAATAAACAACACCTGGAGGTTTTTATTAAGGTTTATTTGTTTTGTTTGTAAAATAATTTAAATAATTGTGTTTGCATTAAAATGATGATGGGTTTTATTTATTCGTTATTTATTTATATGAGGTTGTGGTTTTTATATTAAAAGAGCAACAAAAATTATTTAAAAAAAAATTATATTAAATATGCTATTCATAATATTGTTGTGGTTATTGTCGAAAACAAAACAAAAAAAAAAAAAAAAACTAAAAACCAATCATTTAAGAACTGTCACAGGTGTTCTCGGTTTAGGGCCAATTTTTGACTTCATAGTTAAATTGTAATTATTTTTAGGTCGTATTTAAATACGAAGAAATTGTGTTTTTCAGTGGATATATAAAAAAATACTATAATACGAGAGTGGATCAATAAGGCCGTGAATGAATGAAATACAGTTTTTTTTTTGCAAAACAAAAATTTATTTTTCAACATAATCTCCTTTTAACTCAATGCACGTAGTCTAAATAGGATTTTTCGAGGTCCTTAAAATAGACAATAATTTCATCGTTGGAGCTAAATTCTTTCCACCAAGCCATGGGTACCAATACGTAATCCAATTTATATAGTTTTGCAATTGAGACTGCACACGTGTGCACTCGTGCATTATCTTGATGAAAAGAACTTTTTCCTGCCCATATGGGGTCGTTTTCTTTTTAAATCCTCATTAAATCGGTTCAATAAGTTGGCATAATATTCGCCGTTTATTGTTTTTCCCTTTTGAAGGTAATCGATGTGGATTATCCCGCGTGCATCCCAAAAAACTGTTGCCATCATCTTATTGGCCGACAAACTCATCTTGGCCTTCTTCGGAGCAGGTTTACACTGCTGCTTGGTCTCCAGATACATGTTTCATCCACAATTACAAAACGCCGCAAAAACTCATTCGTATTGCGGTTAAACAACTTCAAACAATCTTTTGAAGTTGTCACACGTTTACGTTTATGGTCAATGGAGAACAAACGTACCACCCATCTTGCACACAACTTTCTTAAACCCAGCTGATCATTTAAAATCGAAACCAGACTACCATATGAAATGCCTATGGCATCAACAATCTCACCCACTTTTACTCTTCGATCGGACAACACCATATCGTGGATTTTTCGACATTTTCAGGTGTACTGACCTTAATTAGCCGTCTTCTAGAACGTTCAGCGTCATTTGTACTTGTGCGAACACAACGAAACTCAGTAAACCAGTTTTTTTACTATTGAAATCGATGGTGCAGAGTCCCCATAGTATTTATCGAGCTTTTCCTTGGTTTGATTGATGCTTTTTTTTGCACAAAAAAAAAAGTTTTAATGAGCACTCGAAATTCACTTTTTTCTATTTTTAGAAAAATACACGAGGTTGTATGTTTTGAACAGCTGTTAAACGCAAGTTAAATGACGAAACCTGCTTAAAATTTGACAGTAGTCTATTAACAGGTGATACTTGATGGGAACAGTGTTGCATTTCATATAACTACGAGGGAAGTTCGAAAAGTCACGGACTTATTGATCCGCCCTAGTATTATTATTTGTGAATTCCCAAATAGTTTTTGAAAGTCTGTGCATAAGATAAGACTGTTCATAATATATGATTGAAATCTCTTGATGATTTGGCAAAGCACCAATGAAATGCATATAGACAATGCTTAACCACAAGCAAATAAATTTTAATTAAAATAGACTTATGACAATATATCATATAATAAATTTCTGAAATGTAGATTTTAAGTTAAAATTTTTCTAAGTGATGTCCCTGATTTAACTCCGTAACTCACACGTGTTTGATGAGCTGTGGATCAATCCCTTCTGCTATCTGTAGTATCATACCTTCACCCTTCTGGATATCATGCATTTACTGTTGAGATGTTCATGAAGTGGAGTGTAGGAAAATTGGTCATATCTGCATCCTCAAGTTTCGAAGTCTTTTATTCAGCATTGGCCGATGCAGTTTCCATTACACAGAGACATTCAGCGAAGACGTATTGCCGATATTCTTGCTATATATCTCCTGGCTCGCAACAATAACTTTTCACTAAAAATAAAATAATAAATTAATTTTAAAATTTCAACAAACATTACATTTACATTTAGATTTGGATAGATATTTTTTTATTATTATTATTATTATTTTTTTTGCTATAAATTATCGATTTTTGTTTGTTAATATTTTTATTTTATAGAATCTATTTTTGAATTTTTTAAAGTCAATTAATTTATAAAACTCGTTACGCCTCAATAAAATGTGTAATAATAAATTTTAATCTCAATCTATTTTAAGTTTAATGTTTTTTTTTTTAAGACAAGAACTTAATTTTGTAACTATTTTTGTGCGATTACGGAAAAACCTGTAAAATACAAAATCTCTGCACGTGTAAGCAATTAGTGTGTTCATTAAAAATTCTTGAATTTTACTAAAATTTAATAAATATAGTGAAGTCCATAAGGAAACTAGATTTTTTTTTTTAAATTATTAAAATAAAGATATTCAGGTCTATTCGAGAATACGCGCTTCACTTCGTCGTCGTCGAACGTTCACTTTGGACAGTTCGACGTCGACAGTTTCTAAAATACGTGCGAAGAAAAATCGTTTTCAGTAATCGATATTTTATTACCTCTTGTAAAAACATCAACAACATTGAAAACAGCTGACTTGTATGCAGAAAAATTGGAAGCAAAAAAGTATTTAGGAAGTGATTTAGAGAAATAATTAATAAAAAACTTAATAGCACAAGTGCTAAGTAAAATAAAAAGAAACAATAAACAGTGAAAGTGAAATTAGTTACTTGTTTTATTTGTTTTAAAAACGTGTTTACATCTTCGAAGAACTTAAAGAAAACTTAATTGTCTTGTAGAGCCTGGCCGAACGCCACTAAAGCTTAATTAACAGTGGTAGACACCATATAAACACTTCGTATCTCTGTTTTCTTTATTTATTTAAGCTTAACGCGCGCGCTTAAATTGGCGTCGAACGAATATGACATCGAATCATGGCGACGAAGTATTTTAGAATACCTCCAATGTGAAAGAAAACATATGTTTTCTATCACTCATCTCAAACGCAGTATTTTAGAATAGCAAAAAGTGAAATATGCGCGTATTTGTGGTGAAAGGGACTTCCCGAATAGACCTGATTATTTTTAGCAAACAAATCACCTAAAAAGTTAATATCTCATACGTGGGACCACTAGTGTAGTTTGTTGAATGTCAATTAAATTAATTGTTTCTTATACCTTTCAGTGGATTTATTGTGACCTTCGCGTATTGATCAGACAGACTTCTTTGTTCTTAAACATAAATCTCTTTCCTTTTTACAAACGGAATTCATTTTATATATATATATATATTTTTTTCAAAACACACACCACACACATTTTTTTTCACATCATTATGCATATTTGTTGTTTGTTGTTCCTTTTATGTCCTGTGACAGTGACTAAAGATATTTAATCAAGGAATGAAGGTCAACATATTAAACGAAAGATTTAGATTAAATAAAATTGTTCTTGCTAAATTTACTCTTATTAATTCTTTTTAGTATATTGTTGGTGTTTTCCATTTCGTTGCTCAACATCAGTGGCAACAGCAACAGAAATTTCCATTTCTTAAATAAATTAAATTCTGGTTTTTGTTGCTGCTGTTGCTGCTGCTGGTATGCAATTCTTAAAATTAAATTTCTTGTTTTTTTTTTTTTAATAAGAAGAGGAAAAAGTTGTACTTTATTTGATGCTGGCTGGTTGGTTCTAGAGAAGTATTAAGTAGTTGACCTCCAAATTAAAATTTTAATATTATTAACTATTGTCTTCTGTGAGTGTGTGTGCGAACGGGTGTTTAAGTATTTATTTCTCTTCGATATTTTATTTCTTTTAAACATGTGCAAAATACTTGTCCATTTAATTTCTTTTTATTTATTTTTTTTAATTTTTTAATTTTAATGCTTTTTTACGTCACCACATGCATGACCGACCATCAATGTTGGTCGATCTGCAGTTTGGTTGCTTGCAATTCTGTTGTTGATGCTTATTTGGTCACCGGTTTTTTGTCTACAGAGTTGTTAAATATTAAATTGTTGTCCGGAACTTGTCAAAAAGTTATTGTTCAGCTGATTTAAATAATGAAATTAATAAAATTAAATTTACATTAATTTAAATTATTGTTGTTTTAACGTGAAATAAATTTGATTCACAATGACTCATCATATTTTAGTAGTGTCAAATTCACATTGTTTCAACTTGAAATAACTTTGATTCTTCTTTTTAATTTAAAATTATTAGAATGTTAAATCAATATGAAATAAAGTTATTTCAAAAAGAAAAATTATCTTTGAAGATTACTGTTAATCATGTAGAATTAACATGGAGAACATATGTATTTATAAAGCAAAATCATTGCCGACAAATTATAAATTAACCTTGTTTTCGTAGATTTTAATATGACTTTTTTTTTTAGTATGCATTTGCTATATTCCATTTTTGTGTTCCATTTATATAGAATGTCAGCTAATACCGCGTTGAGAAGGGTTGCCAATCGCCCTTACTAGTCAAGCGTACTTTTTTTTTTAGAGTGTTGCACTATTTTATTGGAGCAGCCATTTAACAGCTGATAGCTGCTTTTTATTTAGTATGCTTTGAAATTGCTTTCAAATTGTTTAAATTTTTAATCAAAATAATTTTTCTATTTGTCAAACTCATCGTGTATTTCTTCCATTTTATGCTGCACATAATCGTCCTTCAGGGCGGCCAATTCGAAGAACAATTGATCGTTTTCGTTTTTTTTTATTTAACCCCATTGGATTATTTTCTTTGAGGTTGTGTTATTATCTACGTCGATAAACCACAAACAATTGAACACCTGGAAATCCACAGTCGAAGAGTTATCGGCGAAATACGGCCGCAAGTGCTGCGAAATGTTGTTGAAAATTTGTGTTCTAGATTGTGCTTTCTACGCGCCAGTCGTTGCGGCCATATGGCAGAAATCATATTTAAACATTAATTTCATAAAATTTTCTTCCCAATAATAATGCATTTACATTATCTCGAAATCTAGCATTTACGAGATTTCGAGCTAAATCTAACTGCTTTTTATTTGATTTCCCATACAAAACAAAATCTAGTTTGTGAGTGGATTGATAGACAATCTACTCAAAATCTAATATTTTTATTTTATTTTTACTACTCTGTACAAAATACATATTTATATAAAAGATGTTAGAATTATCTACGGTCTGCTTAAAAAGGTGTGTGAATTGGCTACATTGCCGTTGTTTTGGTTGTAGTTTTGGAAATTTTTCTGTTAATGGGCTTTGTTTTGGACAACAAAATATTACTAAATGTCAAAAACATGATGTAAACGCTATAGATTTTCATAAAAATTTAAATTAAAATCTGCTGAATCTTGTGTAGCTGTAAATTCCCTGTAAAGCCCGTTTCACTGATATTCGAAACATATTTCATTGTTTATTATGATTTAAACTTGTGTCACTCTATAAAAAAGACTCTTTATTTGCTTGTTCACTGTTAAGACCAAAAGTGGGGATATGCTCCATTCTTGTCGTACACCTGCTGTAGCATTTACTGCTTCTGATAGTCAGTTGCCATGACTTGAACAATCATTAAAAGTTTTTATATTGAGCCTTGACGAAATCACCTAGGTTTTTTTTTTGGAAATCCTTCTCATATCGTGCCATAAGCGACATAATTTTGGAACTTGATTTTTTTTTTTACCAAAATCGATCATTTGCGATCGTAAGTAAGCGATTTTCGTCAAAAAAAACGAGGTCCAAAACTTTTTGGGTTAAACTTTTTCTATGTCTCGATATGTGCCCTTAATTATGAAAGTGGTCTAAATCATGTGAATTTATGCTTCGAAATATTAAATTAATCTTAAAAAAACTTCCATAAATATTTAAAAAATATTAAATAAATTTATATAAATTGAGACTAGCACAACTCTGAATTGAAATGTTGCAAAATATAAATATATTTTTTAAACGGTTCAAATGCAATCTACTAAATATGTGGACTAAAGAAATATATGACTTAGACCACTTTCATAATTAAGGGCACATTTATTGATGTGTCCTATACAATATTTTGACTGATTTTAGTTCAGGCAACTTCACAATAATGTAGAAACCTTAACTGCCAAAAACTTTTTATATATATTTTAACACTAACCAAATGAGAGTTCTATGCCTTAATACATTACAATTTACAATTCTAATTTTTTCTTAAGTCTCTAGACATCTTCCCTATAATTTTATAAAAAATTACTTTTTTTCTAAATTGCTCCGGCAAGAAGGAGCTCCATGCTGAATTGAAAGTGCATAGTAGAAGACTTGATCAGCACAATGGAGCGTAATAAAAGAAAATTATGCCTCATAAAATTAAAAAAAAAAAAATTGTTTGAAATAAAACTTAGTTTCAGTAAATATTTTTTACTGATCCAATAAATTATTTGTTCCAATTTTATTTTTCGTTTGTTGGCTGCTTGTCGATCAATCAAAATAAACAACAACAAGAGCACAACAGTATGTTTTTCCTATCAACAAACAATATAAACACCAACACTAACTTAAATAACAAATTCCGTCAGCCGAACGCTGTTAAATTTAGATTTTTACAAAATTGTTATCAGAATCTACAAATTTATTTGTATATAGGTGCGCTTTCATACAAAATGGTTTACTGGTTCAATGGATTTAGTTACTGAAAATTAAATTTTGTTTTTTCTGTGAACAGGACCCAAAGTAGACAGACGGTTCTCGTTGCCAGTTCCACGAGAAACCTAGAAAATAGCTAGAAAACTCTCTGCTGTTAATGAAAATTACTTTTTTTTTTATTAATTAATCAATTGATTCTTTTAAGTTTAGTATTTTTGTTTTTTATTGCTGACCGTTGAGGTTGTGATGGTCAGTTTTGACCGGATGGCTTGTTATTGGTGTGATGTGATAATTTTGTGCATTTAACTGCTTTTTCGTTTACTGTTTATTTCATCTACATCTACTTTTAACAATACAAACAAATAAAAAAAAATCAAAATAATGAAGAGGAAAAAAGCAGAAACAAACGATGCTGTTTATTCTTTATAGCAATTTTGTCCATTTCTGTCAACTGTTGTTTTTAGCCATTGGCTGGCTGGCTGTGCTCCGTTTATGTTACCAATATTAATGTCATATACATATTTCTTTTTATATATATCGAAATACCCACTCAAGTTGTTTAAGCTGTTCTTCATCTTCTTCCTCTTTTTCTTGTTTTCTTGGTCTCAGTCTTAAATAAGTATAAACTTAAACTTCCTGATAAATTAAAGCAAACCAAATTAAAGCAAAAATTATACAAAACCAGTCTGTTTGCAATAAAAATTTTAGTTCTTTGGCATCTTTTTTTTTAATATATTTTATGCGTTTTTTTTTTTTTTTTGCATAAACCTTTGATATTGTTGCAGTTTTTTTTTCTTCTTTATTGCTTTTAATAAAAGAAGCTTGTGGTTTCTTAACGTCTTATTAATATTGTTATTTTAATTATAAGTAAAATTTAATTTTTGTGTTAATTTAAATGCTGACTTCTTTTTATCGTGTCGCATTAATCTTTATATCATTTTCAATGTTGCAGAACAAAAAAAAAAAAAAAACAAAAAAAAAATAGTGAAGTTAAAATATTTTATTTTAAAAATAATAATAAAAAAATTATAGGAACGAGTATATTTTTTTAGCAAATTAAATAAAATACAGATGCGCGGGTATTTATTGCAATAATGACATTGACTTGATTTGAAATATATTTCTTTTTTGCCACAAAGTTTAAAATCACATCAAATTTATTTTATATATTATTATTATAAGGAAGAGTAGAAGAAATTTAAAATTTTTAAAATGCGATTATTTTAATATAAATGAAATCATCTATCTATGTGCATACACAGATAAAAATATTCCTGCAATAAACAACTTTATTTGAAAAAAAAAAAAACCAAAAATCAAATAAAAATGAATTTGAGTCAAATAAACTTTTGTTTAAAAATGAAATATAAACAATAAGCAATTTTAATTAAAAATAAAACCAAAACTCAATTAAAAATATTTTAAAGTCAATTAAACTTTTGTTTAAATATTTAATTAATTACAAAGTTTAATTGACTCAATAGCATAATTAATAGATTTTTGGTTTTACTTTCAATTAAGGTTGTTTATTGCTGGAATATTTTATTTTTAAACACAAATTTAATTGACTTAAATATATTTTTAATTGATTTTATAAAGTTGCTTATTGCAGGAATATTTTTATCTGTGTATCGCTACCTTAGTATAGAAAGGCCCTAACTCATTATTTTTTTATAAATCTAGATTTCTGCATCTTTCGATACATTAGATGGTCTTCTATCGAAATATTCAAAAAACTCGATTTTAAAAAAGTAATGAGTTGAGTTAGGCCCTTTCTATACTAAGGTAACGATATGCATGCATACATCTAAATAAATCGCCATATCGAGCCATTACCGCTAAAATAGCTTAAGCGACACATTTTTTGGACTTCGTTTTTTTTTTTGACGAAAAACGACTATTTACGATCGCAAATAATCGATTTTGGTCAAAAATTTAAGTTTGAAAATTATGTCGCTTAAGGTATTTTGGCGGTTATGGCACGATATGTTAGTCTCGCTAAAACTCAGAACTGCCTTGAGCGGTTTGAATAGTTATTTTTCCATGATAATAATAAAACAAAGTATTAATATGCGCCCCAGCAACAATACAATATGAATTCCAACACCTGTTATATCAAAAAGACTACTAGTATTTCAGTTTTTTTTATCGCGCTTGGATTTTATGGATGAAATTTTTTATGAAATTTGACAATGGTGGTGTTGAGACAATTGATAAATAATTCGCTTGAATGCACCTACCTATGCACCCACCTGGTAATAAATTCGCCTTGATGTGGGGGTTTTTTTTTGATCTCTGCCTCTCCAAAATTTTACAACCGTTTTAAATTAACCCGAACTCTTGAAATTTTCAAAAACGATAAAACAAAAAAATCTCAAAATTAAAAAAAGCGTTTAAATGAAAAATATCAGCAAAAATAAAACAAATCGCTAAAATGCAAAAGGAAATAATTATGAAACTAAAAAAACGTCAATTTCAAAAAATTTCCAAACACCGAAAAAATCGTCAAAAAGCAACAAGCGTCCTTCGTGTGCGTGGAAAAGTCGCACTTTACTGAATTTATTCACCCTTATTCTAATTATCGGCATCGACGTCAATTTAACACAATACCAACAAATTGTCGAAAACAACTGACTCCTGTTGCCAGGTTTTTATACCAATTTTTTGGTATTGTGTTAAAGTGACGTCTATGCCGACAACTGGAATAAGGGTGATTACTATTAAGGTGAATTCACCCTTTTGTTTCGGAACAAAATTTTTGTCTGGAGAAATTTTTTTACTTACAGTTTTTTTGCAAGACGATTATTACATTTCTAACATTTTGCTTAGAAAATCAAAGCTACCATATAAAATATATATCGATGGCTTAATATAAAAAAGACCTAACTCGAATTTTGGTATTTTACAGGAAAAGCAAAAAACTGAATAAAAAAATAAAGCATTTACATGCAGAAATCGTTTGTAAAGTTGCCATAAGTCCCTGATTTTGAACTGTAACGTACTAAGATCTTCAAGGAGGATGCAATTATACGTTGTCGTCCAGAAAACATTAAAAACACGATTTCGAAAAAATTGAGTTAGGCCCTTTTTATATTACGCCAGCGATATGTAAACGATGCGTATTAATTTTACAAGTGGCAGCACAGCGCAAATGATTACAATTTGCTGTGTCACACACATCTTTTTAAGTGTTTAATGCAATTGTTTCGTTGAACTCCATATGTATATGTGTTTTTCTCCAATTCTCCTTTATTTCTATTCTAATAAATACAAGTGTACTCTGTGCTTTTATTATTCCTATAACATGATGTGGCAGCTCTGTTCAACGTTGGCTGAAAAGTTAAGATAATTGGCAGCTTAGTTCGATTTTGTCCGGACAAAAATTACAATTGAACCAATTCAAGCGGAAAATGTTCCGAACAAAATTTGTTCTCTTCTTCGCTCTCTCTCTCTCTCTCTCTCTCTCAAACTCCATATAAAAAATTTTCTCCGGACCAAAATTTTGTTCCGAAACAATGGGTTAATCCACCTTTTCTCTTATGTGTAGTTAGCTAATTATTATTATTTATTTATTATTCGCGGCGCCATTTGCTGAAATAAAATAAGAGAGAAGTGTCTTAGGACACCCGGTTACAGCTATGCTGCTTAGCTATATAAAACAAATTTCATAAGTTAAACAACAATGCAATAAAATTATATTATATGATTAACTGAGCGAGGCAAACGTTGTCTTACGCCCCCACTTGAATGCATTCACAAAAATTCATTTAAGTCAATCCAGCCGTTTTGTTGCAGTATAGATAAGTAAGCTAGATACCGACTGCAGCGGCGCCATCTGTCGGGCTGATCCCGTGTGCCACCCAAATACAAACAAAAAAGTTGATTCAAATCGGTCCAGCCGTTTGGGAGGAGTTCAGTGACATAAATGCCGAGTACACACTGTGGCATTTTGTGACAAATATAGCAAAAATAACAGTGGAAACCAATGGCAACGTTTGTCATTTCCGATATTTATCGTTGTGTGGCATTACCAAACAACTTTTTACGTATCTGATGTAAACAGTTGTTAGAATAAGTTGGCTGCAATGCAAACACAAAAAGAAAAGAAAAGATTTTAAATGTGTGTGGAGAGTGTGAGAGAAATTCAAGTTCCCTGGACGCATGACATGACGACACAAATAATTCAGCTTGTGGAGGTTTGTGAGGCTGTATGGAAACATACATATATATATATATATATATATATATACACATATGTATATATGTATATGTAGCACTTATAGGGATAGAAATGCAAAAAAGGGCAGAAATTTCGGTGGAGCTTGTACAATAGAGTACAATAGAATCCTTTGGTGGCACGCATATTAAGCCCTGGTCTTTTCTAACACTTTCTTTGCCGTTTTTTAGATTTTCTTAATTTTTTTTCTTCTTATTATTGATAAACGCACGGTGGCAATAGCCAATTGAATAATTTTGCCATTATTCATTTGTATAAATATTAATTAACAAACAATACGAAAATCAAAGTCTCACAATGATAAATCAAACGACATTAAATGCAATTATGTCAAAATTAGTTCTTGATGTAGACAACGATACCGTATTGCCATTATTTAGGGGATGAGACTCTTTTCTGTCACAAAGACACAACAAAATTGTGTGTTATCGAAAAATTTGATGCGAACCACACCGCACACATATGAAAATGACTCCACAAAATGACAACATTTGAAATGCCCAATGTAAACTCGGCAATAGAGATGACATAAAGTTCACCGCAAGTATTTCAAAACGTTTACATTTACATATTTTCTATTATTTCTTAATGTATTATTTGTACTCATGTGCAAAAACACAAACACAAACAAATTGAGCAATCGTTCTCATGGTTTTTGTTTTGTTTTTATTTCACTCACTCAAAAGAACAAAAGAAAACAAAATCAAACATATCCTTGCGTTTCTTTTTGTACTCTGCTTTTAAGTACAAAAAAAAAACCAAAACAATTATAAATTTATAACTGTAATAGTGTCGATTATTTTTGTTACGAAAATCACGTCCTAGCTCCTGTGTCGTGGCATAGAAAGCATAGCTCTGAAAATAGTTTAATGCTGCTTGAATAACCAAACTGTCTATGTACATTTAATGAATTTTATTTTAAATATCAAAATTATTTTTAAATATTGTCAAACGACTATCAGGAAGCAAAATTAGAAGAAAAAAGTTTTTTTTCTCGGCAACAGTTTTGAGGGCGTTAAAATGATTGTAATTTAATTAATAAATAACACTAACACAGTTAATTAAAGTTAAAATTTCGCTGGCTTGCAGCCAAAATGTAGTTAATAATTTTTTTTCTATAAATTAATTTCAAATGCAAAAAGTGCAGCCAAAACAACAAGAAGCAAAACTATGTAGAAAAAAAAAACGCACGAACAAATTTCTTTTAAAATTCTAAATGAATTTCAGATTTGTATGTAACAAAGAAACCTTGTTGATGTTTTAACTTTGATTTCAATAAATAAATATGTACTGTATAAATATATATCGCTCGTTAACTTCAATAGTGTCACAACTCAAAAAAAAAAAAACTAGTTTTGCAGAAAACGCGTTTCAAATTTTCAATTTATATACAACTCAGTGAAGAAATGAAAAAGTATTCTCTCACAACGAGATATATGAAATTTTTATACAACACAAAATACGAAACGCCGAATTATTTTTCATTATTAGCTCAAAAAAAAGTGTTTTTTGAGTTATGACACTATTGAAGTAAATGAGCGATATTATTGTATATTTAAACAATAACAACAATTTCAAATGTAGTTGGCTTTAGATTACAAGTTCATTTTACCAATGCACAAGTATTTCCTTTACAGTTTCAATTCCATTCTAGTTTAAATTCATACAGATACTTGTGGATGGACATACACACATACACAAGTGTGTGTGTATGTGTGCCTGTGTAAGTATAAATTTCGTGTTTGTATGCAATTAAATTCTGTTGATTCAATTGAAATGCATTCAATACATATTTTTGTTGTTGCTGGTTTTGTTTTTGTTTATTTGTTGTGATATTATTATTTTGTTTTTAGTGCTGCAGCTGAAAACTCTTTATTTATTTATTTGATTTTATTTTATTTTTTCTAGTTTCCTGGTACGCAGTTGTCATCTTGCGGATGATTATCAAGTTCACATTTTTTACACAGAATTTCTATTATAATTAAATCAATCGCTTTCCGTAAAAAAATCCAGTAGCAAAAAAAAAAGGAACGCAAGTGTTAATTTGAAATTCTAAAAATAGTTTATTTTTCTCAGGGAGGAAAAATAAAATTGTTTATATGGCTGCTTCACACACACACACACACACACGACACACACATACACACACACACACGCGACACACACACACACACACACACACACGACACACACACACACACACACACGACACACACACAGTTCAATTACAGCTGTACTTGGTCAGACAACTTTTAAACCATTTCCAAAAACTAGTTTGCTCATTAAATTTTTTTTTCTCTAATGCGATTTCTGGTTTGGCACGCAAAACACCCCCCCCCCCCCCCCAGTACACCCTGCCACTTACAAAAGTTTTCCAATACGTAAGTGAAATCCACTACTACTGCAGATTTTAAGTAATAAACTAAATACACTTGGATTTGTTTTTCTAATCTTGCTATTTTTTTATATTTTTTATTGACATTAAATAAGAAGGAAATGCTTTCACACAATCATGTTTATTTGTTTGTTTTCTAATACATCTATTAAAGATTTATAAAGCCAGTCTTTGTTAAGCTCAACATTTCGCTGCACAGTTGTTGTTGTTGTTGTTGTTGTTGTTGTTGTTGTTGTTGTTGTTGTTGTTGTTGCTGTTATTAAATCTCATTAATTTAATATATCATTAACCTTCAATTTATACAATTATCGCAGCTGATTAAATCTGCAATACATACATACTTATGTAATGTTTGTAGAACGATTAAATGTATCATTCAATTTAATCAAATTAATGAATAAATTAATGCAATTTTGGGATTAAAATCATGGAAATGAATTGGATAATTGTGACAGCTCTAGTTTGTTGGACGTCAGTTAAATGGCAAATCAAGAAGTTAAGTATTTAATATATCGTGCCATAAATGCCAAAAAAGCTTAAGCCACATAATTTTCTAACTTAATTTTTTAAACAAAAACGATTATAAGCGATCGCAAATAATCGATTTTCGTAAAAAACGCATTCCAAAAAATTTGTCACTTGAGCTTTTTTTTGGCGGTTATGGCACGATTTCAGGATATTGTAATTTTTATTTCCTAAGTTTTATTAAAAATATTTATTTACATTTATTTACATTTATGGCGCTTTATTTTTTTTTAGCGGCAAAATTTAAAAAATTTTAGAATACTTCATCCCTATAAATTTTCACTTGTTATTAATTTTCTTCGCTTTAAAAAGTCAAATAAATGTTGCCCTTGTAAATTTTTGTTTTCAATTTCATTTGTAAACTTAGAGATGGTAAAATTAAGCTTTCAGCAAATTGTAATACCATGAATAAAAACAATTCCATTTGCAATGAAAAGCTTATGTGTAAGAAAAAATTCTAAGCTACTACAAATTAAACTAAAATTAGCTCAGGTACATTGGCTAATTGGTAGAAATTCAACTCTCAGTCTAGATTGCAAACTTTTGATATACAAGTCACTTTTGAAACCTATATGGTGCTACGGAATTCAACTATGGGGCACTGCTTCAGCTTCCAATGTCGAGAGAATCCAACGAAGGCAAAACAAAATTTTACGTATGATAACTTTGACTCCATGGTACATCAAAAATTCAAATATACATCGTGATTTGAATATGCCACTAGTGATTGAAGAAATTGCAAAGTATGCAGGCAAATATTTAACAAAACTCGAATCACATCCTAATCCGCTTGCTCGTAATATTTTTAACTTTACTGGACACATCCGCCTAAAAAAGAGGGACACAAGGGCTCTTATACTCAACACTCCAGATGGGACTACTTGAAAATACTTTTTTCTTCCTTTTTGATTATCACTACTTATGTATTATTTATAACTAGGGAAAGGATTTTCATGCATTTAAAATAACGTTTTATGTACATAAAATATGCAGTAAAAACATATAAATATGTATTTAAAAGTAATAAAATATGCATTTATCAAATTTTTTTTTACATTTAATAACATTAAAAACTTAAAAAAAGCTTCAATGCTTTCTTAACAAATATTTTGTCAAATCATATGAAATACAAAATACATTTTTATTTACGTTCATGAATGAATAAAACGATCGTTACACGTCAGCAGAAGTTATTAGTGCGCATTTATGTAAATGCTGCTATTTTATTTTTGGAAGATTCAGTTTCTAAATTTTAGTTGTTAGAACTATTTGTTTCATATTTTTTAAGTCCATTTTTTGTTTGTATAACTATTTCTAATTAATTTTCAGATCATAAATTTTTTTCTTACGCATTTTCAATGAATTGAAATTTAGCTATTAAAGTAACAAAAGCCTCTAATTGGGCAATATTAAGTTTTATTTTTATTAAGTTTTTTTTTGTCTTAAAAATTTCTTTAATTTTTTTAAAAGAAATATAGTATCGGACAGCCTTTTGCCACGTTCCCCATCTGGTTACTATAATGCATGTATCCATATCGTATCAATGGATATTTTTCACTAAAGGCTGCAACACGCAATCGGGCCTACCAAACCACTTTATATCCACATGAAATTGATGCGGAACCAGTAGAGAGCGCTGAAAAAAAATTTAACAAGCATTTTTGGGTTTAAAGAGGCTATTATCCCATGGTCTTGTTTTTATTTTTTTAATTTTCAATGGTATTGGTATTCTTGACTTAAGCCAATGAATTGAATTTTTCAAATGAGTTGAAGGAGTCCTACGGTGTTTTTCAACATCGAATAATAAAATGCGCTCGCAAATTTTTCTTGATTTCTCCTTTTTTTGTTCTTAGACAGTCGTAAAAACTGCAACATTTAAATACTTTGCAACTAATCAAAAAACCAAAATTTGATTTATAGCATGAAAAAACTAAAAAATGTATTAAAAATATACATTTATAACGAAATATGCAACAATATGTATTTATTATAAAATATGTATGCAAAAATATGCATTAACAAATCGATGCCATTTTGTCGCAAATTTGTTGATTCGCAAAGATATTTTATTTACGTTTATCTATGACCAACGACAAAAAACCTGTATTTACATGAAAATGCTTTCCCTATTTATAACTATCACTAAGTTTATGTCCGACAGTGGTCGGGTCTAATAATTATATTCTAGATTTAAGATTTGAATACTTATTGTTAGTTCATATTTGAAGATACAATAAATAAATACATGCATTAAAAAAAAAAAAGTTAGCTATGTTCTTAAAAGTAGGACCAAGAGGTCAGCAGGAGGGGGGGCTGGAGGGAATTTCTCCCTCTCCAAAACTGTGCAACCGTTTTTTATGAAATTCAAGACATAGTTAGACCTGCGTAGAAAAAAACTCATAAGAAAAATATATATTTTTTTTTAATGTAAGACCGATAGGGCAGTTTGGGGGCAGGAATCAAATTTTTCCTTTCCGAAACTATTCAAACGAATTCAAAACATACTCAGATACATTTGTGTCTAAATGGACACATATTCTTCATAGACTTTCAAAATTAGCACCAAGAAGGATCAAGCGGGGCGTTTTCTGCCTCTTCAAAACTATCCAGCTGATTTTGATGACTTTTAAAACACAAATAGACTTGCGTGTAAAAGGATGTCCGATACATTTTGACAATTTTTTTAATTTTGGCAGTTTTTGCCATAAATGATGATTTTTAGTGAGGAATTTGAATCAGGTGTAAACGATATTCTCAATACAATTTGACATTCACCGTTATTCTATTTGGCGTCGGCAACATCGTTGCCTGTTTATCGATAAATACAATACACATATCCAATATTTGAGTCAGCTGATTCATTTTGCTTACTATTTTTATATAAAAGTGTTTTTGAATAAGCAAAAGCTTTGTAAGTAAATTAAAATAAAATGTTTTTCTTTCCTATTGGGAAGATGAAAATAAAAAAAATTAATAGCGAAAATAAGATTTCTCAGACAAATCAATATTTTTCTTTCCTATTGGGAAGATGAAAATAAAAAAAATTAATAGCGAAAATAAGATTTCTCAGACAAGTCATGCATTTGCCAGTTAAACCAATGAAAAATAAGTGATAAATTCTATCATGTTTTTGGAAAATAATGAGTAATCTTCATCCTTTTAATATTTTAAAGTTATTTTCGGCAGAAAAAAAACATCATTTTTGAAACAAAAGGGATCAGATCAACGTTTATTGGAGATTGGAGCTTCCTCCAAAGGGGCTCAGTGCTAATTGCTTCACACTCAGCACTGTTTGCAACCTTTTTCAATTTAATCCTCAAGTCCCGCCAGATCTGTAAAAATAATTTTATCACACAGTACACTTTCCCGACACACTATTTGCCTTACATTTTGCCATCCACCACTAGTTCTAATTGGTGGAGCGAGGGAATTTAATGCAGTCGCAACTTTTACCACTGTACCTTGAAATAATTAGGAACACCACCCCTGCGGAATCGTTTAGCAAAAGAAGGACTTTTTTCAACTCTTCCACAAGCTTTTAAAATTGGTTGGGGTTGGTAATTATAATTATGTCCATATTATATTTTTCACTTTTTTTAGGAAATTTTTTCAAGTAAATATACTTTGATATTTCTTATATTTCACTTTTTTACCATTTAAATTATTTTTCAAATTCGTTGATTCATGCACACAACAGAACACGACATCAAAAACAATGACGACAAAATGAACGGCAACATTAAAATAAATTTTTCTTACAGAACACCAAACATATGCTGACAGTCATCGATAAATGGCAATACTATCCACGGGAATACCGATTTGCCAAAAAAAAAAAACATTAAAAATGACGTCGTGTTATGTTGCCGACGCCAAATAGAATAAGGGTGATTAAAAATCGGTGCATTACATAGTTTTTAACACACTAATAAGTCGTAGCATGATTTTTAATCTGAACTTGTATGGCAAAACTCTTTAAGATCATGTTAAATTTTGCCACTGATGCTAACTTCATGCCAGTTTTTCTTATACATACATAAGTCCCTAAGTATATAAAGCTGAAGTCTGCATCAACTGACACCATACACAGTGGACCACACACAAAGAACGGTGCTGGAAATGTTGCGACCTTGGGAGACATCTATAGTTGTTCCGTTCTGCTAGTGTTTTTTGAGAATATTTAAAATTAACTTTGGTGTTATTTGTTCATTAATAATTATCACATGTAATTTGACTTACAGAGCAATACGAACTTTAGCCTAAACAAATCAGAAATATAAAAATATATTATAATAAAAAGATTAAAGATATTCGAACGTATTCTAGAAAAATAAGTTATATTTCACGTGTGCTTTAATTAAAATTTTGTATGGACATTTTTTCTAAACCTACATTTCAAACCCAAATCATTTTTTTTTTTTTTTTTTTTTTTTTTTTTTTTTTAATACGACAGTTTGGATTTAAATAAATTTTTATTACCTTTTAATAGCTTTGTGGCAATTAAAACACTTCGAATAAATAATTTATTTAAAAAAAAAAATTCCAAAAAATAAAATGAGTAACTGCAATCAATGCTTCTAGATAAATTTAAGCCGTTCCATCATTTTAAACCACTCCGTGAATATCAAAGCAATCAATTCAATTCTTCTTTTAACTGACAGTGGTGCATCATTATAATCATCATGTGCCAATGATGACAATTTGTATATCGCGTTGATGATCGTTATCATCACGCTGATGATGAAGATGATTGAACATTGCTGTTCAATGTTTTTGTGACAGTAACAGCAACAACATCTACAGTGGCAATAATAAATGTTCGGCTGCATTTTAATGCTGACATAATGGAATAAATAACAAATTTTTTTTTGTTTAAACTAATATGAATGATAATTACATATTTTGCTGTCACATGTATGAAGTTTATAATGACAATATTTATTAGTAGTTTCAACAAATCAGACAGGCGACTCGTTCAGAAAATTTTTGTAAAAATCACTCAAATAATGAGTGCTTTTCATATAAATTTTATACTCAAGTCGGCGGTACGTATTGTAGAAATAGAGGGTTATTTTATTTAAATGATTGCAAATATGATTGAGTGTTAATTAAAATATTTACTACGTTAGAATTTAGACTTGTGCCATTTAGTTCATTTCAGTGACCGGTCATTTTAGTTCATTACTTGTAAATGGACTAGTTCGTTCATTTAGTTCAATCGCTCTTTTTAGTTCAATGAACTAGTTAGGTCTTTTTAGTTCAATGATTTTACATCTACAATTTTACATGCATATTAGTGTCCTGTACAATACTATTTATAAGACCTTTCAAGACATGAGAAATTTTTTCAAATGCTTTACTACAGCGAAATATTCTAGCAAGTAATTTTTTTCGGTGGTTTGGCTTGCCAACAGTGTTGTTTAGCGATTCTTTTAGAATATTTCGCTGTAGTAAAGCATTGGAAAAAATCTCTCATGTCTTGAAAAGTCTTATAAATACTCTTGTGCATGACACTAATGCATATGTAAAGGGTGTTTTTTTTAGAGGTATAGAACTTCGAATTGAAATAAAACACAAGAAAATCGTTTAAATGTCCATCAATTTGACTTTATTGGAAGGATAATTTTATGCCATCAAATAAAATTATTAAATATGATTTCGGGCATGTGGCCGCCGTGGCTGGCTCGAATAAAGCCAATTCTACAGGTCCAATTTTCAACCACTTTTTCGAGCATATGGGGCCGTATGTTGGCAATAACGCCACGAATATTGGCTTCCAAGTCCCCTAACGTTTCTGGTTTGTTGGCGTAGACGAGCGACTTCACATATCCCCAAAGAAAATAATCCAATGGTGTCAAATCACACGATCTTGGTGGCCAACTGACAGGTCCATTCCGCGAAATTATGCGCTCATCGAATGTTTCCTTCAATAAATCGACTGTGACGTGCGCTGTGTGGCATGTAGCGCCGTCTTGTTGGAACCACAACTCATCCACATTCATGCCATCCAATTCGGGAACAAAATAGTCGGTTATCATGGCTCTATACCGGTCTCCATTAACGGTAACTGACTCTCCAGCATTATTTCGGAAGAAGTATGGCCCAATGACTCCACCAGCCCATAGAGCACACCAAACAGTCAGTTTTTGTGGTTGTAATGGCGTCTCAAGGTTCTCATGTGGATTCTCTTCACTCCAAATGCGGCAATTTTGCTTGTTGACGTAGCCATTCAACCAAAAATGAGCCTCATCACTGAACAAAATTTTGCGATGAAAATCAGCATCGAGATCAATCTCATTTTCGGCCCATACACCAAAATCACGACGCATTGCATGGTCTCGCGGCTTTAATTCTTGCACAAGCTGGATCTTGTAAGGTCGCAAGCCAAGATCTTTGCGCAAAATCTTCCATAAAGTTGATGGACAAAGCTCCAATTGCTGTGCACGGTGGCGAATCGATTCATTCGGGTCCTCTTCAACACTTTGCTCTACAGCGGCAATTGTTTCTTCGGTGCGCACTGTTCGACGTCTCTGCGGATGCGTATTATCACATAGAGTAAACGTAGTGCGAAAACGATCCATGGTTAACCGAATTAATTGCTCTGATGGACGATTATGTCGACCATAAAATGGACGGAGCTTGCGGTAAACTTCGCGAACTGAACCATTATTTTCGAAATAAATTTGCACGATTTGCAAGCGTTGTTCTTTTGTCAACCTGTTCACGATGAAATGGCAAACCAAACTAAATATTAATCACTTGACAGCTGACAAAATGGCCGCCAGTTAAAAAAGTGATGCCAACTTAAAGTTCTATACCTCAATAAAAAACACCCTTTATGAGTGTTGTGGTCTTTGACAATATTAAAAAGACAGATTCTGTGATTAAAATGTTTTATGAAAAATAAAATTAATTAATTAATAAATAAATATGCTCTATAAAGGGTTTATAAAACAAATTTTTTAAAATCTCATAAATCCAAAATATATTTTGTGAATAGGGTAGTATAAGTGTTTACTTGTTTATTGCATTTGTGGTAGTACCAAGCCATGAACAAGAACTACCCAGCGGTAAAACTCAGAAGATGTTCTTGGTGCAGGCCTTATTAAAGGACTCTTACGCATAAAATATACGATACACATTCCACACTCGCTTCTATGAGAAGGGAGAAGAGAAGGAGTAACATGTTTTTTTTACGAAAGCAAAAACAAAATCTATTAGTTTGAAGGCCTTCAATAATCTCTGGCGAAAGACGCAAGAACATAAGGCCTGCTCCGCAATGACAACGAGTGTTAAAAAGATATGAGTATGGAATGGAGCGAGCAGGCCTTCTACATCCAAAAGAAGGCGTACAGAGGCCTTCTAGAATGCATCCATACTACTTCTAGTTACCGCTGGGTAAATATACATACATACATACATATGGATGAGTATAGAAGATAAGCACACAAACAGTGAAAAAGTAAAGCAAAATGTTGAAAACATTTAGTTCACAGCATCTGTGTTAGTTCATTTTGTGTCTTAGTGCTTAGCTCAAAAATTGAACTAGTTCAAAAATTGAACTAGTGAGCGTAAAACAATTGAACTAGTTCACTTAGTTAAAAGTACTGAATCGTACATTTGAACTAGTTCGTTCATGAACTACACAAGACTATTAGAATTGATTGGAGTTGGGATCGTGAGTAGCTTTTAACTTATTTTTATAAAAAAAAACCGGAAATGACGCGTAAAAAAATTACGAAAGAGGATGCATAAGTGGTTGTCTTCTTTTAATAAGATCCACAGATGTGCTTTTGCGAAGCTTATTTAGAAGAAATTTTTTACTTCTTACCTGGACCAAATTTGTTTTTTAACAGGTATTTATGTATATAAAATGTACAAGGTTTAGATTTAATATATGTACACTAGGGGTATAACCAATTTTTTGGCATAGTACTATGAGGTCAACCATGTCCTAGTAACCACGAAAATCATAATCTTTTTTATATTTATGATTTCAATCTTTTTTAATTTTTCTCTAAAAAGTTCATGCACCCACCAATTGGTGTTTTTTTTTAAATAAATATACGTTCTCTTTTTTTCTTGCTCTATCGGACTGTGCTATGCCAATTTTGATATTTAAAAAAATTGTTAAAAAGTTATATCCCTAATGTACACGTGTAAGAGATTATTATTATTAATAAATATTATTATTTTATGAGTAATATTTCATTTCATTACAAGTTATGCAAAATAGATTTTGGTATCTAAAGTCAAGCAACTCACAATACAGTTCATTAGTTTTACACTAAAGATACAATATGAATTGGTAAAAAAAATAACAAATATCATAAAAAAGGTTAAACAGCATAATTTTAAAACTTCTTTTTTTTTTTAAATCGATTATTTGCAAGCGTAAATAATCGATTTTCGTAAAAAAAACAAGCCCAAAAGATAATGTGTCGCCTGCGTAAACAGTCTTCAAATGTAAATACGTCTTGTTTTTTAAATGTATTCTAGTGGAATGTATTATACTAAACAAATAATAAATGCTGTCGTTTAATAAGCGAAGCTGGATGGATGTATTGGGTGTTCGTGTATGTGAGTATTAACAAAAGATGTCGCGAAGACCAGAGACCTGCGCCGAGATGGCTTAGCCGGCTCAAAGCGGGCCGCCGACGATTTTTGGCAGCCGCCGCCGCCGCTGATTTCTCGGCTAAAAATCGGCTTAAAAGTAGCCGCCGATTTTTTTTATTTTGACCCTTTTTTATGCTGAATGTACTTTAAATAAGCTTTTATATGAAAGATAAATCAAAATCAAGTGTCGTAAAAATGTTGGCACTACGTTTCGGCTATAACGAACATCGACTAAAATTTACCTTAAATTTTTGTGTAATTTTTTTAGCTGATTTACTTTAACAATTTTTTATATGAAAGCTAAAAGAAAATAAAATATCTTAGAAAATTATATACAATTAAGTTCGGTTTTAACAAACATCGGTATTATGAATGATCGTCTACAACGAACAATTGAAAAACCGCATGGATGTATTGGTGTACGTGTATATCAGTGTTAACAAGCGATGTCGCCAAGACTGCTTGTTTGTAACAAACACTCAAAAGAAGTAGTGTTGATATGTGTATGATTGTTATTTTGCATACTGTACGTTTGAGTGTGTGTGTGTAAGATATATATGGTAAGCTATTATGTGATTAACCGCATACAACTAATGTTAATGCAGAAGAAGCTAGCATCACAAATTCTTCCGTCACGAAGTGTTTTCTTCTTTACTCCTATACCTACAATACTGAAACAAATTTCTTGCAAACAGTGTTGTTAACGTTTGTTTTATAAGATTTCGCTGTAGTAAAACATTTGAAAAATCGCTCATCATTAAAAGTTCTTAAAAGATGTCTTGTGCAGGACACTAGTGCGTATGTGCATTAGAGTGGCCGTTATTTATTTATTTTTTTGGATTTCTTATATTCTCCCTATAAAGAAAAAAAATTCATGGCGATAAGTTGTATTTTGGGGGGGGGGGGTGCGTCCGCCCCACAAAGTTGGCCTTCAAGCCAATTTTTCAATATAATTTTTTGCATGTGGCTATCTTTTTAAAAAATTATTTCACAACAATATGATATATCAATATTTTAGCTCTTCTAGTCAACAACATTAGTCTCACAGAAAGTTTTTTGCTAAAATTAATATTTTAGAAGAACATAATGAAGAAAATAGCCAACAACATAACAAAAAAATTATATATTTTATAATTTTATTTATATTAAGCATGTACAATAAGAGCTTATATCTTTTAAATTATTTCTTTCATACATATACATATAGTCAAAAGGTACATGCATGACGTTAGTATACGCGCCCATGCGTAGAAAGAAGCAAGCATCACAAATTCTTGCGTTACGAAGTATTTTCTTCTTTACTCCCCTATAACTGCAATAACTGAAACAAATTTCTTTCGAACAGTGCTGTTTAGCGTTTGTTCTAGCAGATTTTGCTGTATTAAAGCATTTGAAATCTCCCTCATGACTTGAAAATTCTTGTAAGTGGCCTTTGGCAGGGCTATATTACGTACATAGTTAAGGAAAATGTAAATATGAATATGTATTTAATTAAGATTTGCTCGATTGCATTAAGTTTTCATAAGTCTTTTTTTTATTTTTTAACTTGTGGCTGTTATGAATGTTTTGATGAATTTCCCCATATTTTATTGCTGATGGATGATTAACTGAAGTGCCCGAGACAGAGCAAAAATAAAATATAAAAAAATTGTTGGAGTTGGTGTGGCGCATAACACAAGTTATTAAATATTTTAAATGGCTGCATACAACATATCACTTTTTCTGGACTTTTGGTTGATTTTTAATTGTCGTGAGTGAGTGAGCCTTTTGAAATAAATTAAAATACAAAAAGCTGGTGCGTGAATTATTTATGTACATTTGTACATATATGTACATACATAAATAAATTTCTTGCCAACAACAACAATTAATATCATTATCAACTTATGCCGATGTTTGGCATTAATGGTTGAAACGTTAGTGGTTATAAATCAACACATGTGATAATGGAGATTTTGTATAATGTACATACATAAACGGCTGGCAGGTAGGTAGTGTGTTCGTCAGCCTGTCTGTCGTCTGTCTTTTGACGGATAAACTGTCCGCTTGATTGTCTATATTGATGGCATATTTATGGAATATGTTTAAGGAATTTTATTCTTAACTTTGTTGCAGCCATCTTTGCGGTATGATACATGTATACTCGTATATATGTTTTATAAGGAGATGTGAGAAAAAAAAATCAAAAATAATTTATGCATTTGACAATTGCAATTCTGCAATCCGTAATCCGCATGCAAATTCTGCATTTAATTAGCTTTTGTTGTTGTTGTTGTTGTTGCTTCATTTGCTATTTATTGGGTGTGTTGTTATAAACGTTTTGAGCAGCTTTTTTAGTACCCAAGACGTTTCGTTCGCTCGTCTTTATTATTAATAACAAAAAAAATTCTTGCATGGCATATTAATTATTGACGGCGGTATCGGGACTATTCATCATTCTCATCATCAGCAACATTATCGCCATCAAAGCCATTATCAAATCACCATAACAAAAATGTGTCTTATTGTTGTTTCTTATAATTTATTTTGTACTTTTTATCTTTAAGTCTTTTTTTTTTGTTGTTTGTTATTGTTGCTGTCTCTGTAAGTACTCGTATGTTCCTTTTGAGACATCAGAGACCAACTATGTATGTATTTGCACAGTAGCTAGTGGGTTTTCGATATTGAATAGCGACTAGACATCGAGCACATTCATTCGTTCGTTCTTATGAAATATTCCATCTTACAGCCAGACTGACTGTTAGTCAGTTACTCATTCGGTTTAGTGTTTGCAGCATGTTGTATTTCTTTTCTTCTTTCGGATTGATAGAACGTGCTTAGAATCGAGAATTGTTCATCTGTTGAGACGGGTACTTTCCATTATTTATCATAATTCAACAAAAAGACTGAATGCAATTATCACTACGGGGAAGCTAAGGAAAGCACAAATCCAGAAGTCATTTGAAAGAATTTTAAAACTTTCAATTGTTATAATAATTACACCGCGTTACACACATTCTGTCCTATGAACCAAATATACTTTTTCGGAAAGCGGAGAAAAAATAAAAATACACGTGTATCGGCGATTTTCATCTACACGTCAGAATTTTTTTTGTATAAAATATAAAGCTCGTAGTGTAGTGTCCGTCTGTCTGAAAAACTTTGGATAAGTTTTTAACCCTTTTTCCGTGATCCAATCGAGCCGAGTTTTTGCAGGCTGACTCGTGGAAATGTCTGTATCATGTCAAATTTAAAAAAAAAATAGATTTTTATCAATTCTCAGATTTTTTTTGACATTTTTTTTCTCTTTTTTCAGCATAACTTGAAGGGACTCCAAATTTGTACAAATTTTGTAAACGTGTACATGAACATCGCCGATACACGTGTATTTTTATTTTTTCTCCCCTTTCCGAAAAAGTATATTTGGTTCATAGGACAGAAAAAAAGTTCGTTTTTGTAACGCGGTGTAATTTTTATAAATAAGGCTGTAAATTTTTAATAACTACTTATGCTTTCAAAAAGTTCGTTTACAAAATGAGCATTCAAAAACAAATTCGAGTAAAATATATTTTTGGAAAAGTACCTATTTAGAAAATTACTTTTTAAAAAAAGGACATTTTAAGAAGAGTACTTTTAGAAAGAATAAATTTTGAAAACAAAGTTTTTCCAAAAAGTACCTTTTAAGAAAAGCACCTTTTTGAAAAGTAACTTTTTTACCTATTTTAAAAGTAACTTTTTGAAAAAGTTCCTTTTAAAAAGTATATTCGAGAAAAACGTTTCTTTTAAGAAAAAGTACCTTTGAAGAAAAGTACCTTTTAGAAAAGTACCTTTTTGGAAAAAAGGTTAACTTTTAGGAAAAAGTTCGTTTTTTGAAAAAGGTACGTTTTAAAGAAAGTTTCTTTTTTGAAAAAGATTTTTTTCTTTAAAAATGCCTTTTTGAAATAAGTACTCTTTTGGAAATGGTTAATTTTTGAAAAAAGTACTTTTAGAAAAATGTACGGTTTTGAAAAGGTATCTTTTTTGGAAAGTCTTGAGTTTCAAAATGTATTTTTTCTAAAAGTACTCTTCTTAAAAGTCCTTTTTTGCAAAACAAAAGTACTTTGTAAAAAAGTAGTTTTTTTGCAAAAAAAAAGTACTTTGTTAAAAAAGGTAACTTTCCAATATGGTGTATTGTCAACATTAATTTTTTAAAGGATTTTGTTTAAACGCACTGTTTGTAGTTATTAAAAATTTAGTTTTTTTTTCTGAAAAAGTACTCTCTCGTGAAAAATAAGTTTTTAATTTTTTGCAGAAGTATTTATTAAAAAAGTTTGTTCGTGTTTTTAAAAACACGACATTTAAAGTTTTCATATTTTTTTTTAATGCTGCAATCACAAAGGCACTTTTCTCTAAAGTACTTTTTTCTAAAAAAAAAATGCTTTTTAAGAAGATATTTAAATTTTAAGAAGGTACTTTTCAAAACTTACTTTTCAAAAAGGTACCTTTGAGAAAGACTGTATAAAATGCACTTTTCCAAAAAAAGTATTCTGTTGAAGACGCAAAATCTCAAAAGTGTACTACATATGAATGTATGTATGCATATGAAATATACTCTTTTAAAAGTTATTTTTTTAAGAAGATCCTTTTTAAAAAAGTTTTCATATGGCCTTTTTTGTTTTTAGTACAAATTTATTAAAATTTTAATAAAAAAATTATTGTAAACTCCTTAAAGATTTTATAAAAATCTAAATATTCACGAAACTGAATATTTTATTTTATTATTATTTATTTGATTTTGTTTTATCGTATATATTTTTTAAGCAACCTGTAAAAAGTTATTTCTTAATGAAAAATATATTTCAAAAACTTGATTTTTCTGGTGGGAAAAATTCAATGTTGTTGTAGGAAGTTTTTAAAATTTTTTACCGGTTTCAAGATCATTCATTTTCTAAGCTTTATTCTTCTTTTATCATTATGTTACTTATGCTCAAAGTTGTCTTTGATTGGAATGCGATAATACTGAACAAAATTTGTTTATTTAAATTTAGCAAATTTTTTTTTACAAATTATATCTATCTTCATCAAACATTTGCAGATTTTATGCAAACACACATATAAATTATTTTGTATAATTAATCACTTAGTTAACGCTTTAATCCAATATAAATTTGTTTAAATGATTAAAAGAGGACACAACAGCACCACTAAAAGTGTCATCATTGATGATGTGTCATGTTGAACAATGTTGAGGGCGCCATTTGAATGAATAATTATGCCACTCGTTTTATAAATCAAAATCAAAATTGAAATAAAACCTAAAGCTAAAAAAAATCAAACATAAGATAAGATCGAAATGCACAAATTGTTGGATAAAATCATTAAATATGCAAATTATTCTTAAGAAACAGACGAATCAAACAGCCAAATGCCAAACAAAAGAAAAACGTTTTAAGCGAAACAACAACAACAAAATGAACGAATAATTCCAAAGCAGCACTACGATTTATGGTCACATTGGATTAATAATTCAGACAAAGACATGTGCAAACACGCCGTATGGATAAATAATTTAAAAAAGAACAGTCAGGTACCTCTTTCCGTCCGTCCGTCCGTCCGTCTGAAACCTTAAGACTCAAAACTGCTGCCATTGAATACGAATTAATTGTTGTGGATAAAAAAAAAATATTAATTTAAAGAAAAAAAAACGATTTTTTTGTTTGCTTTTGGAGCGTAGGTGGGGATGGTTCACATAAATGGCATGGAAAAGAACGATTTGGAATTCGGAAAAAAAGAACAAAACAAAAACACTTAGACAGAAACCAACAGATAGTTTTTTTATTCTTTACAAAAAAAAAGTCCAAGGTTGAACCTAATATAATTATACGCATATAACAAAAAAAAACATTTACTTATACGAAATCATATGACTAACGTCATCACTCACGAACGACATCTTTATGACTGCAAACATGGCCTTTGATTTTTCAGTTGTGTTCAGGGCTGTCAGATATGGCGATTTCTCGCCGAACGTGGCGATTTTTGAACTTGTTTTGCGACCATATTTTTGGTTTGGCGATTTTACTGGCGATAAATAAATTTATTGGCGATTTTTCTGGCGATAAATAAATATGTTGTTCAAAAATAAATCCTACCAAAACTCGTCTGCAAGAAGTTAAAACAATTTGATTTTGATCATTTTCCTATATTAATTATAGTTATTAATGAATTTTGTATTTGGATGAGAAAAATTTACAAGAAACAATTTTTGGCGATTTTATTTCTAATTTTGGCGATTTTCTGATACATTTTGACACGATCATTTTATAAAATTTTCTATCAAAAAACTGTTATTATCAAATATTTACTAAGAGAAACAACATAAAACTGATTTTTGGCGACTTTTGGCGATTTTTAAAATCAATTTGGTGAAATAGGTCGGAAAAAGTCTGACAACCCTGCTTGTGTTAAGGAAAACGCAAAATACTGTAATACAATTTTATCTTTATACGTTTTCATAAAAGGTAGTTTTTTTTTCTCAAAGTGCTTTTTAATGTTATAGAAGAGGTATTTTGCCATAATAGATACATATACATATATTCGCAAAAGGCATTATTGAACAAAAGCTAATTTTTTATAAAAAATATTTATCCATCAAAGACAATTTTGCATAAAATATACTTTTTCATAGAAAATGCAGGTACTTTTCACACATGCATTTTTAATAAAAGCTGATTTTTCATAGAGTTTTTTTTTATAAAAAATATCAAATTTCGTAAAAGATAATTTTTCATAAAAGTTACTTTGTCGTAAAAGCTACTTTTGCATAAAACGTACTTTTTCACAAAAGGTACTTTTTCATAACAGGTATTTTTTCATAAAACATGCTTTTTCACAAAAGGTACTTTTTCATAAAAGCTACTTTTTCATAAAAGGTACTTTTTCATAAAAGCTACCTTTTATTGGAAGGTATTTTTTCATAAAAGGTACTTTTTCCTAAAAGGTACTTTTTCATAAAAGGTTATTTTCATGGAAGGACATTTTCATAAAGGTATTTATTCCTAAAAGGTAATTTTTTTATAAAATGTATATTTTCATAAAAGGGCATTTCCAAAAAAATTTCTTTATTCATAAAAGGAACTTTTCTATATAATCTATTTGTTCATAAAAATGCCATTTCTTGTAAATATATACATAATTAATTTTTCATAAAAGTACTATTGGAATTTTTTCATAAAACCTACTTTTAAATGCCAGATAATTCATCATAAAAGGCACTTTTTCATATAAGCTACTTATGTATGTATGTATTCATTTAAGGTACTTTTTCATAAAAAGCACTTTTCCATAAAAAGAGCTTTTTAATAAAAGGTACTTGGTATTAAAAGGTAACTTTTCATTAAAAGTAGTTTAGCATAAAAGTTACTTTTTCATGGAATTTCGTGGAAGCATTTTTTTTTCAATATAGGAACTTTTTTATAAAAGAAATTTGTTCGTAAAAACATTTTTTTTACAACAGCTACCTTTTCAAAAAATTTACTTTTTATGACATGTATTTTTTGTTTATAAAAAATACTTTGTCACAAAAGCTAATGTTTCACAAAAGGTACTTTTTCACAAAAAGTACTTTCTAACAAAAAATAGTTTTTTCACAAAAGGTACTTTTTCAAAAAAGTTGCAGTTTCTCAAAGATACTTTTTGGCGAAAAATACTTTTTTCAATAAGGGTACTTTTTCATGAAATATTAGGAACATTTTCATAAATGACTTTTTCATACAAATATTTTTTATAACGGATTTTTTTTTTCAAAAAATTTACTTCTTTATGAAATGTATTTGTTTTATAAAAGGCACTTTTGACAAAAGCTTCTGTTTCACAAAAGGTACTTTTTCGCAAAAATTACTTTCAAAAAACTAATCATTTTTTTACAAAAGGTACTTTTTTTTACAAAAGATAATCCTTCACAAAATATACTTTTTTACAAAAGATACTTTTTCATAAAATTTTATAAGTACATTTGCACAAATGACTTTGTCATAAAAATGTTTTTTATAACAGGTACTTTTTCCAAAAATTTACTGTTTCATTAAATGTAATTTTTTCACAAAGCATACTTTTTCATAAAATTTATGGGTATATTTTCATAAATGATTTTTTAATAAAAATATTTTTTTATAACGGGTACTTTTAAAAAAAATGTACTTTTATATGAAATGCATTTCTTTTGTAAAAGGTACCTTTTCACAAAAGGTACAGTTTCAAAAAAGGTATTGTTTCACCGAAGGTACTTTTTCACAAAAAGGTACTGTTTTACAAAAGGTACTTTTTCACACAAGGTACTTTTTTAGAATAAATATTTTTTTCTTAAAAGCTAATTTTTCACGAAAAATATTTTTTTCCCAAAACGTACTTTTTCATGCAAAATACTTTTTCGCAAAAGGTACTTTTTGACGAAAAATACTTTTTTTACAAAAAGTACTTTTTCACAAAATAAACTTTTTTCATAAAGGTACTTCTTCACAAAATTTATTCTTTTCATAAAAGGTACTTCTGCATAAAGGTAATTTTTTCGTAAAAATGTACTTTTCCATAAAATTTACTTTCTCGTCAAAGGTACTATCTTAAAAAGGTAAGGTACTTTTTCATAAAATGTATTGTTTGAAAATGGGTAGTTGCTTGTAAATAGTACTTGAAGAGCGCTTTTTAGTGAAGGCACTTTGTTAAAAAAGGTACTTTTTGTCATGTTAGTTTTATATAACAGCTAATTTTTTTCATAATTAATTTTTAACATACTTCATTTGAGGAGGTGCTCTGCACATATATTTTTTTAACATTAATAGTCTGTTTCTCAGCCATTTATCGGCCATAGTAGTTACTGGTATATTATTAAGGCAACACAGTGATAATTACATTTCATCATTTATTATACATTAGCTAGCAACATACCCATACATACATACATATTTGACCAAATTTGTTATATTTATTTTTTTCAACACAAAAATAAAAGCAATAACCATAAACTTTGTAAATCATACAAAATTTTACATTAAACATGCCACTGGACACAATTTATCAAATACACTAACATTTGGTTAGAACAAATAGCATAAATGTTGTTATATTGGCCGCAAGAGAAACAGTCAGCCAATAATCTGACCAAATATATGTATATGCATGTATATGTTTGTATGTAGTCGTATGTATGTCTGTACATTTATCATACACACTTGTGTATATACAGAATTGTTAATACAAATAACACCCAGTGAACATTTTTGTGGATACGTGTGATGTTGAGCAGAAATAAGACTAACTTTGATTAAACAACTAATCTAAAGAATTTTTTTTTAAACAAACACAATCCGCGGGAAACACCGGGGTACTATGGCGAAAATCGAATCCCACACCTTTGGGCTGACAGACTATCATCGCTACCACTCAGCCCCACGGATACCCTGATATTCCTTTAGGCATTTAATATAGCCGTTGGCATTTTGATGTGTATTTTCTGCATTTGTCTTGCAATATTAATCAAAGAAGTGTGACCAGTTATTCTTTAACTGACATGGTTTTATTAGCCGTTTTGGATATGCACTTCAAAAAAATACGATTTTAGCCTATGACCAATTTCTTATGATCGTTAAGAAGACAGGAAAATTAAAAATTATTTACAATGTACTTCAGCAGCATATAACCTGCTGGTCTCACTGCAACTCTTGCTGCAAACAATATGTTTGCTGGGTATGTTCCCCATAGCCATAACAGGGTGGATCTGTGGATCTGTCTGTCTATCTAAGAACAAACACATTTACAAGTTGGAGTTACAACTAAACACTTCGATGACTATATTTGTTACATTTTTATTTGTTTTTGTCTTTATGACGTCTTGTAGGTGAAGGTCAACTCCAAGCATTCACAGACTAATAAAGCGTCGGTCTGTCTTTCTGTCTGTCTGTCTATTTGTATTTCTGACATCTAACCAGACTCAGCCAACCGACACAACGTTTAACTCATGTGACTGAAATGCTAATTTGTATAAAATTGTGTAAATGCTCATAGAAAAAATTTTCAAAAAAGAATTTAACAAACTTTAAAAATAGACAATACAGAATTAAAAATAAAACATTATCACTGAGGAAGTGAACAATTTATAAGTTTTCTATTACTCCAGCTCCACAGAAAATTCAATTTGACAGAGAGAAATGGGGTAATTGAAAACAAACAAAAAAAGTTTTTTTTTGAATTTTCGATTTAGGTTAAATTTGCAATATTTGATGCAAATTATCAAGTCAAAAAAAGTAAACGAGTAATTTGAAATAAAACACTTTTATGTCAACGATATTGCATTTAACACATTCGCTACAGCAGGCTACCGACTACAAACTGCCAAAAATAGAATACATATAATTTCATATATTTGCACAGGAAATTGTTATTTATTGTAGCTGTTGCGAACTTAGGCTAATTTCTATTTTGTAAGCGTCAATGACGAACGAAATGTTGTACTGTCAATATACTCGTAATAAAAAATGTGAAAGAACATCCCAAAATTCATATGAAGGAATAAATTGATTTGCTTTTGTATTCTTACGTGATATAAGAACATGTAAGAGAAGTACTTACATTTTTTTATTTTTATTTGTCAACATTTCACGTAATCTATTTAGTCTAAAAAAATCATTCTCTTCATTTAGCAACTTGCACGTAATTTTTTTAAATTTTAGGTAATGTGATTTGTAAGCGAGTAATGAAAATTGGCAATCAGAAAAGTAAGTCATTATATGGCAAGTAGTTCTAATGGTAATGTGTAATTTTTTGCTGGGATGTTTATATACTTTAATATCAGATACTTATGATGTCCATATCGCTTTCAAAGGGCAAGAGTTACAGCTGGCGGCATTTGAAGTCGAGCAGCCTAGCCTGCTGCTTTATAAAGAATTTTTTTATTAAAATATTTTGAATAATAAATTTTTTTATTTTTTATTTTTCGTAAACAAATTTTGAAGTTTCCGATCAAAGTGTATATAACCAGGTGACAGCGCTTCTTCAGCTCTATGTGCTTTGTAGCTGTAGAATGTCAAAAACTTCGTTTTGTTTCGGTTTGGGTACAATTATTTTTGTGCTTCTTGTGACATTCTCCGGTTATTTACACAACTATGGTTGCCGTATTTTTGTATAACAAATCCTTAAGCAGTCATCTATATAATTACACCATGTTTCCGATGATCTTTAATTTGAAGAAAAAAAAAATAGCTCAGTTGCGTCTTCGCTACTATCTGGTGAATGTGCCTTGGATCATAATCGCTAAAAATAACTCAAGAGAACTCAAATCGGCTTCTTATACAAATTTATACAAATTTATGGCCAGCCCTGATTAAGTTGCAATATGTCCGATTTGACACTCAACGCAACTTTTAAGTTAAAAAAGGTGAATGAGTTCTAACAATCAATTTGAGATTTAGATTTATATTATATTAAAATTTGTTATCGCAATATTTCGTCAATATGATAAATTTCAACTGTCAAAGCCTAGAAGTACTTATTGGAAGAACATTTATGTAACACATTCTTTTTAAAGAAAAATTCTGAATTCTTGGAGGCAGCTGGTACAAACTATTGTGTTTGATATCAAACGTGTTTTAAAAATATCTCTTCCTTCACCACCTATCTTCTATATCACTATTCGTTTCCTTAAGAAGGTGAGGATGAGTTTACATCTGGCATTTCATGTGTACCATGTGCCCGAAACCAATGATCAAGCCAGGTTGTCAATTCGGTGCTTTTCACACCGTTTTTAGTGCTTTTTGAAATTTTTGACGCCAAAAATTTTGAAGTTAGTGTTCGGTGCTTTTTTAAACTAATTTTTGGTGCTTTTTATTTCTTGGCGGTGGCACTAAACCCAAAATTCCAAAAAAATTTTCCTTATATTTATAATATATATATTTTAAACATTTAAAAAACATAAGCACTGAAATTAAATGGAACATTTCAAAATATTTTAATAAGATTGTACAAAACTGCTGTTATTAGTATTGCGTTTGCTGTGAAAGAATGTTTCCACAGCATTGTTTAATAAAAATCAAATTTTGAAAGTCTTGGTTTTAAAAAAATTAAATAATACTCCCGTCGAGTTCAAAATCTCATCAGCAAGTCAAAAAGACTTGACAATTGCTGCTAATTTGACTAATTTCAGGTGATTTGCTTCTTCGTTGACGAAAAAAATTAAATTTTTTATAAAAACTTAAAAAGGTTTCGTCAAATTGATTTTAGAATTCACCGATTCTCATAGAATCAAAATGTGTATCGGATGCTTCAAATTTTAAGTTTTAGAGATAAAATGCAAGGTCAACCGGTTTCTATATTTTTTACATACAAAAATTTTTTTTTATAAAGCAAAAAATTTTAATTTAGTGCTTTTTTACTTAATTTACGCGTTTTTTCCTGGTTTCAGTGCTTTTTGAAATTTAAAAGTTGACAACGCTGGATCAAGCCCATGTAATTTAAATGGGTTTGCTCATTGGTTTGTGTCAAAAACGACCGACTGAATGAGTTCGACCCAAGTCTAATTTAGTTAAACAGTTTCACACATAACTACTAGACAAATTTTATAAAATCCCACATGATTGGAAACTTTTTAAATCAACAAATACACCTCTGAGTCAGTTTTTCATTAGTTGTTACGCTGTCTTTGACACATGACACATACCAAGGCGCATTTATTAGGTGGCAGCACTACACCAGGTGACTAATGTCATTATACCAATCTAAATGTCAAATTTTGATTGTGTAGGTATAAGCCTAAAAGCATGCTTTTATTTGGATATACATAACCACTTTTCGAATATTCAGTTTTGTATGGTGTTTGACATTTCCTATAAGAAACATGCAATCTGACGATGCTACCCTGTTTTGAAAAGTAAGAAGGTAATTTATACCAACAAAGCACATGTGGTTGTTGCTGTTGTAATATTTGTTGTAGAATCGCGGGTACCTGATTGATGTGCCTTGACACATACATATATGTAAATCCGGCCTAACACTAGTAATAGCTGTAGGCATTTATTACCTGTGTGTTACTTCTCTTTCTAAAAAATAGAAATTAATGGAAATGTTCTAAAATTTCTTTCCACATCGATACAAAATTCTTCAATCCTATTTTGCCTATTGAATTTCGCAATTTTCGAAAGCTTTATGCAATTTAATCTCAACATCATTTATTAAAATACCTGTTTAATAGTGAAAGATATGATAAAATCAAAAATTCCATTATTTCTTTCATATAACAATTAGAACTATTATTTACTCTAAATTTTCATGCTTTATAAAAATTTTCCTACAAAACATTCGCGTGTTTAACTTTAATGTCTTCTCTCTCTCTCTCTCTCTCTCTTCTATTCTTTTCATATTTTCTAATTTTTTTTTTCATCTAATAATAAATTTTTTTTATCGTTCGCTGTTTCTGTTTTCTGTAAATCATTGTTATTTCTTTATACAATTTTCTCAACTGATTAAAAACTAAAGCTGTAAGTTGCAAAAAAAAACCTTAGATTGTCCACAAGAATTCAAAGGCAATGTGAATATCAAAACAAGCAAGCAAGTAAATCACACCACTACTAAGTTATTGTTTTTCATCTAACCCAAACCCCCGCTTCCTGAGATCATGTTTAAAATTCATCAAAAACAGAAGCTGATGTAACAACAAAGCAAAGGCGTTGTTGTAATTTACGATCGTCAGAGCTTTTCTTATCGTATTTCTTTTTTTTTTTTCAACATCACACAGCGCCACACAAATCTTCTGGCAATTCACTACGTTCTTTATTTTTGTTTTTTTTTTTTTTTTTTGTAAGAAATTAGAATTACAACCACTAGCGACGGGGCCAAAACTTATTTATAGTTGTGCTATTTTTCTAACATTATTAGAACTTGCCTACTAAATAAATATTATATTGCATATTTGATGAGTTTGACATTCTTTTGCATTTTAAAAGAATTTTATAGATTATTTAATAATCATATTTGTGTAATATTTGTCGATTTAACCGGGAAGCAGATTATGGCATTCGAAATCGACCGAAATTTTAAAATATTTCAATATAGATTCCATTGCAATATTTTTAAATTTTGTACGATATCGAGTGCCGTAATTTACTTCCAGGTATTGATTAGAAAATCCCTATTGCATGTGTGTAATATTTTTTAAATTAAATTTTACTTAAAAACTTCATATATTCAGATGTTTTCATATATATTAAAGTCCTGCATAAGACCTTTTACAAGAACTTTTAGGACATGAGGAATTTTTCAAATGCTTAAATACAGCGAAATCTTCTAAAACAATCGCTACCCAGCTGGCATTTTGTGAGATTTCTGATCATAGATGAGTCGCTTACGACTCCCTTCCGCGCTCATTTTCTGATCATAAATGACTCCCTTGTCGGGAGAAAATGGTACCCTAGCCGCGACTCATCTGGAAGAGTCTTTTATGAGCTACCCCATCTAATCAATTTCGAATTGTCTTCGAGTCATTTTCGAGTAATTTTCTGATCGTATATGCGTCTTCTATGACTCCCCTGCGTGATTAAAATTATCATATAGGCGCTCATTTTCTGATCGTCTTCTACGACATCACTTTTTTTATTTACTTTTTTATTTGAAGGTATTTATTTATTTGAAGGTATTTATTTTCTTGTATTTTTAAATCTATCATATAAATAATATGTTTTATACTTTTGTCAACTTCACTTTAATAAGCTTCTGATCCACTTTTGTTCACGCTTCGACTGAAAATAAGAAACCAAACCAATTCTTTTTTTTTTCCTCTTGATTTCTTCTTTGTTTTGTCAAAATATTCCTCGAAATTAGCAACTACAAATTGAATGCCAGATGTGCACAGAGCAAGTTTACCCGTTATTTGCTCTTTTTCTTATTTTTATATATTTTGTTTTTGTAATTTTGCTGAAATCACTTTTGAAGCATAGACACGAATCCCTTTCGAGTCGCGTTTCACGCACGCAGCTGATTAATCCCCTTTTTGTCATCCGGGGGACTCGAGGAAGACTTGCGCAGATGATTTTTGCCAAAACGATCATCCAAATGCTAGCTGGGTAAACAACACTGTTGATAAGACATTTGTTTCAGTTATTGTATGTGTATGAGTAAAGAAGAAAATACTTCCTGACGGAAAAAATTGTGATGCTTGCTTCTTTCTACGCATGGGCGTGTATATACACAAGTTGTGTGTATGATCTTTTATTTTTCTGCGCACATAAAAACGCAAAAAACCTCCCTTAAGCACACAATAGCTTACCATCTACATCTCACACACACACACACTCAAACGTACAACATGCAAAATAACAAGCATGCACGCATCAACACTACTTCGTTTGATTGTTTGTTATGAACAAGAAGTCTTCGCGACATCGCTTGGTAACACTAATATACACGAACACTAATGCATCCATCCAGCTTCCCTTATGAAGCGACAACATTTATTATTGGTTTAGTATAACACATGCCACGAGAATACATTTAAAAAACAAGAGGTATTTACATTTCAAACTGTTTACGCAGGTCTCTAATAAGTATGTGTACGTAAAGTGAGTAAAGTAAATATTGTTTATTGATCCACCTTATTCTCTGCGGTTTGAGAACAGTTCCCCGAGTGGCTATTTATAATTCCCAAACCTGAAAAAATTACTCAAAGGGAAGAGATTTGACACCAACAAGCAAATCATGTCACGAACAAATACCTATTTTGGTAACTTCGACAAATCCTATCTTTCGGAAGGTATAAAAAAATTCGAGAAATTTTGGACGTTGTGAATAGAGCTCAAAGGAGACTACGTTGAAAAATATTTATTTATTTACTATTACAGTTCATTATGATTCCGTACACCAAAGGTGAAAAGGAACCCTATTGCTTTCGCTCGTTGTCCGTCTGTCTGTCACAGGCTATTTTCTCGAGAAACGTAAGAGCTACGGACCTGGCAGAATATGTAGAACCTTGGACGCTACAAAAATAAATAAATGACAGTTAAAAATTAAAGGGTGTTTCAAAACGAGCAATGAAAAGTGTTAAAATCCCATGTAATACATATATATACAATTATATATAGACACTTTAAATTTGCAAAGTTAATGGCGCATACTCATAGTCAGAACAAAGTATACTTTTATGTATTTAAAACCAGTATTACCCTACAAAATACTGGTTTTAAATTCTTAAAGTTTACTTTGTTTTGACTATGAGTATGCCCCAATGTATTTTTATACAGACTGCAACAATTAACACTAAAATGTAAAAAGTTTAAATTAAAGGGTGTTCCATCAGTTATATGTAATTTTGACAACATGCTGTATCTTGGAAACCGTAAGAGGCAAACTCTTGAAATTTTCAAAAAACGGTAAAACTAAAAAATCCCAAAATTATAAAATCGCCAAAGCGAAAAAAATCGCCAAAAACCAAAAAAATCGCCAAAAACGAAAAAAGCCAAAAAAAATCAAAGACTAAAATAAATCGTCAAAAACCGAAAAAATCGCGAAAGTGAAAAAAATCCCAAAAACCGAAAAAAATTACCAAGAACCGAAAAAAATCGTCAAAACGAAAAAAAACACTCCAAATCCAAAAAAATCTGTAAAAATAAAATAAATCACCAAAAACAAAAAAAAAAAACTTAAAAAACGCCAAAACTAAAAAAATCTATAGAACTAAAATAAATCGCCAAAAAAACGCCAAAAGTAAAAAAACTCCAAAAAACGAAAACAACACAGAAATTAAAAAAATTCCAAAACTATTGGCATTTTCTTTTCTGGAAAAAAATGTTACACTTATTACACTTTTGAATGAAAATTCGCAATAAAATTATTTTCTGAAATATACATTTTATTAGAAATTATTGTATCATCCCTTGCGAACTTAAATTTTTACTTTAAACGAACGCTAAATTGCATTTTTTTGAATAAAAAGTTAAAAAATGTTACACTTTTTCCAGAAAAGAAAACGCCATATGTATTATAAAGGCTTAAATTCGTATAGTATTACATATGTAGTGTTCCTATGGAAGCTTTCGCACTTTACTGAATTTATTTAATTATATATGTACCTATGAAAAAGGCATGAACTATAGAGCTGCAAAACTATCGATGATACTATCGATAGTATCGATAGTTTTATATTAAGTAGACTATCGATATTTTTTTTCGATAGTGATACTATCGACAAGAACACGCTACTAAAAGAGAAAAAATCAAAGGCAATAAAAACGGAATGATGGCGACTGTGTAATAAAAAATGCAACATTCAAATTTCGCCGCCTGTAAACCTTTATAATAATGGTTATCATTACATATAGTTTTGAGTTTTTTCAACATAAGATGTCAGTTTTTATCTACTAGATGCAAATTGCATAAAAATACAATTATTATATACCAACAACGGCTTTGATACATGAAAAAATTTGACGGCTACTGGACTGTCTCCGCTCTTTACTTTTAAATAACAGGTGACGCTAAATAGTTTGCTTCTCCTTCTGTTAAACTAATACTTTTTAGCTAACTGCAATAGTTTAAGTAATGATGAAAGATTTTTTTTATTTTATTCCTTTTTAATTTATTTTTTATTGATCCATTTATCTATCTGTTTGCTTTTTCGTTTATTTTTTTATAGAACTGCGAATATATGTTTGTTGAATATGTGTATTAAAAGCATTGGAACTAAAAGTTTTAAAAAAAATCAAGTTTCTTTTTACTTTATGGAATGATTAAAAAATTCAAGATTTTATATTAGAAAAATACACAATTGATAAGTTTCTAAGAATCAAAAACTATCGATATTATCGATGGCATCAAAAAATACTATCGAAACTATCGAATGGAGCCACTATCGATAGTTTTGCAGCTCTAATGAAGTATAGGCTTCTTTCTGCGCATCCTATACATATGTATTCAGAAGTTCATACCTGGCGAGCTACCAAGTGGGCAATCCCGAACAAAAATTATGTGATACCGAAGCAGGTTGGTAAGGGAGAGTTGTAAAATCTCTCCCTTACAGGTAGACGAATATTTTTGCTGTGTTGTTCTTACGGTGCATCAAAACTATTGAATATCGCTGAGAAAAGTCTAAAAGAAAAATTTTCCAAAATTTGTTGTGTTTTTGACTCATCTCACTTCCTAAGTAAGATGAGTCAGATTCTTAAGCCTAAAAAATTTCTAGCGTCAGTTAAAAGAAATATAAATTTAACTATGACAGTCTTATTTAACTGTTTTATAGTAAAATTGCCAAATGGGCGCACTGGCTGGCGTTTTGCTTAAAAATATGCATTTTTATTTTTTTAATATTCAACTTGATATCGGTTTCTTTTATTTTTCTCCAGAGAGAATAAGAACTATTTATCAAAACTGATTAAAGCTCTTAGAAAAAAAACTATCTAAGCTTTTCTCTTTAATTAAATGATTTTTTGCTCTTTTGTACAAGCCTTTTTTTTAAATTTTATTTTTTGTACATTTAAGTACATATGCTATTTTATTTTGTTTACTTTTCACAGATACAACAACCATTTTATATAATATTCTGTAGAGTGGAAGAAGATTTACATTTTCTGAATGTAATTCCAACAATTTGTAACCTTGAAAATTTCCATGACTTAGAAGAGAGATAATAGACATGCAGCAGTAATAAGTTTCAAATGATTTTTATTTTTATTTTTCTAATTAAAGATGCAAAGAAATATTATTATTAATTAGTACATATGTATATACATACAAGCGCACTTATGTACACGTGTAAGTATATGTACGTGTGTTTGTGTGTGTGTGTGTGCGTGCTTGTAAATAAAGACATTCAGATGCTGTCTGTACTGGTATTTTTTCTTTCTTTATCATGGAAAGCTTATTATCAAGCGTTTTGCAAAAGGGTCAAAGTTTCGTAAAGATCACATTGAGACGCCAGTTTCTTGTTATTTATTTCTAATTTGCAAGATTAGAACAAGGATAGATTAATAATTGTAATTAAGCTTGATGAATATGTATGTAAAGAAGAAGATGATCATCATTATTAATTTTAGTTAATTTTAATTTTTGTTCGAACTTATTATTTTGTTGCTTTGTTTTGATTCGCTTAGGCTAAAGTTCATATCTTTTAAGAAAAGCCAAATTATATGGAACAAATTGCACTATAGGCATTTGTAATTATTCTGACAAACACTAGCAGAACAGAACAACATGCTGTTTTCGAAGGCCGCTGAAAGGTTGATTTATTTAACTTTTTTTTTTGCCATAATTTCAAAAAGCAAGAAAATCAAGGAAACTTATTTTCTAAAGTGTCTCAAACATTAGGTTTGTGTAATTCTGCGCTGCAAACGATAATAAGAAGTTACAATAATACTAGGTCTTATGGGTGTAAGCCGAGAACTGGTCAGATCAGACATTTTAACTTGACGAACGAATGCAGAAGAAAATTGTTAAATCTGTGGCAGAAAATCCAAAAAAAAAATTGCTGTAAAATTGGCCAAATCGTTACCAGAAATGGGCTGAATAAATAGATGTACATGACTAATGTGTTTGACGAAGACTTAATAAGGAAAAAAATTTAAAATCAAAAACCCAACTTTGACCAACTAAAAACTATTAAAGATCCTAAATGGTTATTCGAAATTAAAAATCATAAGAGAAACCTTAAGATGATTTTCAAATACCTGTCGAATGATACCCATTTTAATATACCTCGCCGACTTTTTATTTATTTCGTGTTTACAAAAGAGCGTCTGTTGGCCGCCATATTGAATTTTGACAAAGGAACACACATACTTATATACATACATACATACACACATATGTATATAGACTAGAGCTGGACACCGAGAGAAACGCGGGAGTAATGTATTCGCGTATGTGTATTCATTTGTTTTTGTTGTTCGGCATTCTGGTGCTACTTTGGGCAGCTCAGACATAGACTGATAAACACAATACCCTTTCTGCCTTTGAAAAATAACTAGCAGCGTGTTTGTCAATGAAATTCCACAAAAGTACCGCGTTATTTAGTTATTTGTGGCAAAACACTCAACCTCTCGAGGGCCAAAAAACACGGACAAGCCTGACCGCACTTATGCCAGGAACACAACTGATTGGAACGACAAATTTTTCGGTGCGAAGTTTCGTTATAAAAAATAAAACACATTTGCATATGAAAATGAACACAACACCGCCGTAGAACTCTGAGCTAGAATTATTTCTATATTTTACGCCGACGAACGACGAAAAAACAATTTTCTCTCTTTCTTTTTACACACACTATAACAAACTTTAGCAATTATAAGAGCTGAATTCGCTGAGTAAATTCGTCGTTATTGTGCTTCACCCGACGAATTTACGCAGTAAATTCTAATTGACGAATTCATGGACGTGAACGAAATTCGTCATACCTTCCAGTTGTGTTCCTAGCATTAAGAAATAATTGCGATAACGCGAGAGCTATTCTTCAGGCCAGAGCTGCTTAACGACTGTATATTTAACGATATTCGTTGTCATTTGAAGTCAGCTGTTATTATCACGGTTGTCAGATATGAACGTGGTCTTTTTGCAACTTGTTTGGCGTCTGAATTTTTGGTTTTGCGACATGGTGATTTTTCGGGCGATAAATAAATTTGTTTAAGATTTTTATGGCTATTTTTTTAAACAAAATTGAACCAGCAAAATTAGTTTGTTGAGGGAGGAGAAGTTTCATAAATAAATTCTACCAAAAAATCGTGTGCAAGAAATTAAAATAATTTGATGTTGATGATTTTTCTTCTTATTAAATTTGATTTCTGTGACAGACATGCATACTTACACCTAGAGAAAACATACCTTAAAATCAATAAAAACCATATTGAATTAATAAGAAATATTAACTAAACTCTAGTCATGTTGAAATTTCTTATTTCAATATAGAAAAATATTAATTTACTGCATTAATTTATTAATTTTACTTATTTTCAAAGACCTCAATATACATTTTCTATTGTATTTAAAATTATTGAATTAATGTTAGGCGTTCTTATTTTTAAGTTGCACCTTTTTGATGAGTGTACTCGTACCTTTTTTAGTTTTTCCATAACATGGTGTACATACATACACGCATGTATACGAAGTATTTATATACATATACTTACACATGAACACTAAAAAATAATAATGGCGGATTTTGTTATTTCTTCTTTCGTTCTGCTGGCAAATAAATGTAAGAAACTTTTGAAAAACAATTTTTATATTCACGTTTCTATAACTATAACTATCTTAGAAAATACGAGTAAGTAGTATACCTACGAATTTATAAGAATTCTTTAGCTGCCACAAGTGTTTTTATTGGCTAAGATCGTTGACATCATATACATATTTTAATTCTTACACAAATTTCATTTACCTTTATTATTTACTAGTGTTGTCATTCGAACAAAAATTGTTCGAATATTCGAAAAACTTTTTATCATTTTTGTTCGAACGAACAAAAATATTCAATTTAGAATAAAAAATTATTCGAATAATTTTTGTCGAATATTCGAACAATTTCCTTATTACTTTATATAATAACAAAAATTAAAAATTTTGAAAACCCCCGACTTTTTTCAGAAAAGATGTTATATCTTCTAAACGGCTGGACCGATTTTGGACTGGACTGGACATAGCTAAGAACCCTCTCGATCAAGTCATCTTTCAAACAGAAAAAACTAAATGAAAATCGGTCCAGCCGTTTGGCATGTACGTGGACACAGATACACAGACACACACTACAAACTTATAACACCCCTTTTTTTAGTCGGAGGTTAAAAAGTATTTTACATTGCATTACTTTTACACATATGTTCGCTAAACTCATCTTTTTTCTTTTTGGGAAAAGGTAATGCTTCTTTCATGGAATTAGAAGGTGTTTACAATTTCTGATAAAGAGATTAGAAAAAAACTGATTTTCTCTAATCAAAAGCGTTAAAAATCGAATTATTGAACGACGTAAAATACCAAAAAGAGAAAAAAATTTATAAGTTTGTAGTGTGTGTCTGTGTATCTGTTTGTTTTTACGAGTCCACGTACAGAGCAAACGGCTGGACCGATTTTGATTTAGTTTTTTCTGTTTGAAAGGTGACTTGATCGAGAGGATTCTTAGCTACTATGTTTAAAGAAAATCGGTCCAGCCGGTTAGAAGGTATCACATCGTTTTTAGATATATTCTGTTAGATCTGTGTGTCTTTGCCGCCGTAGCTCCCAAACGGCTTGACCGATTTTAATTTGCTTTGTTTTCGTTTGAAAGGTGACATGATCGTATATCTTCTAATTTATACTTGAAGAAACTCGGTCTAGTCGATTGGAAGTAATCTTAAATTTTCTATATATTAATTTACTCTCTTCTTTTTTGCGATTATGCTACTTCAATGGTATTAGTGGAACATATAGTTCTTAACTTATACTACAGCGTCAACTGCGGCAAAGGTTCTTAAAATTTTTAAGTTTTGTTATTAATATTTCTAAATCTGTTATTGAAATCATATGTTTTTCGTGTGTAATGAATAATTTTTCGTTTGTTAATAAAAAAATTTAACTAATAATAATAATTGTTCGAATATTCGAACAAAAGTACAAAATTATTCGTCTGTTCGAACAAGAAAAAAATCATGAAACTTTATTCGAACAAATATAAAAGACGAATAATTAACAACACTATTATTTACCGAAGGAAGTGAAAAAAAACAAAATTAACAAGTTAAATTGTTCTTATTGGCTTGCACATAATACTAAAACATATTTAAGAAAGACATGGACATATCGCTCATTTACTCAATGAACATGATAACTCAAAAACATAGAATTTGTGTTTTAGTGATGCAGCATTAATCTTCACATCATTCTACATATTGTGTAAAAATTTCATACAAATATCTTATTTGCTCAACTTTTGAGAGAAAAATAAAATTTTCTTTTTACCTTTAAGGTGAAATCAGACGTGACATAACCATAGCCATAGAAACCAGCCGTTCGAACCAAACTAATGGGCAGCACTGTATTTGATTATAGGTGAGTCGCCATAACGCCATAGCCATTACCATAGAAACCATTTGAATTTTGGTTTGGTTATGGCTATGGCATTATGGCCATATCACGTCTAATTGCACCTTTAGCTGTGTTTAAGTTGAAAACTTCAAACTCGTTTTCTGGCAAACTGATATGTTTTTGAGTTATGCCGTTGTTTAAGTAAATGAACGATATGTATCTACCCATACATTGGCAAAGACATTCTGTCTGTCCTAATTAGTTTCACCTGTGTCATCGCAAATTAAATTTTTTTCTACTTTATTATTCAACTCAAAAGATAATAAATAATAAGAAACCGCTAGCTACTCGTAGTACGAAAAATACACGCTGTACTTGAAATAATTTTTCTTTTTTTTTTCTTGTTCGATTTTATTAAGCCCAAAAAAGAAACAATACTCGTAACAGACAAAAACATGATTAAAACAAGAAGGCGCATGATTTTGTAAAGCCAATAAAATTGATAAATTTCTTAATAGTATTTAATTTTTTATTAATAATATTATTACTTATTGTTATTACTTCTTATTATTAAAGTATGGCTTGAAGTTAATTTTTAAATAATAATCGTAAAAATACTTTTGAGTCGTGTATTTATAACCCAATAACCTCAAAAACGTTTATATTTTTTCATGTTAATATTATTATGGTTGTTGTTGCTGCTGCTGGTTGTATCTTTATAATAAAAAATGCCTTTAAAAACTAACTGTTATTGAGGAGAAACAAGATGGTGTGCCAACGATAAAGTGTCGACAGCAAAATGTTTTAAAAAGATGTTTATAATTCCATAAAACAGATCGTTCATACGTATGTATGTATGTATGTAGATACGAGCATGAATGCGAATGCGATTGCGAATGTGAATACAATACATTTTACAATGTTTATTTGTATCCCCCAAATCAGCCAACATATTGAACACGTCTAGTTCATAAAAAATAAACTCCAACAAAATAACTGCACATCATCACCATCATCATCATCGCCAACATCTTGTAAACTCCACAACTAAAGTGTACTCGTATTATTGAACCAACCAACCAAGTATGCAGTCAGTGAATATTTTGAAGTATGCGGCAGCACACTCTTGTGCATCATAAATTTCACTTTCTTGCAAGAAGCTTCGGCCACAATCAATCAAACATCTATTCAGCCAAAAATTATGTGCGCTCATGTTCACATTACGGATTCTGCTTAACAGCGATACTTTTGTTTGTGCAACTGGCAGGCAGGCAGGCAGACAGGCAAGCAGCCTTGATGTTGTCATCAGTCAATACATTGTTATTGTTTGTCCTTCCTGAATTCATTTTCATTTCATATTATGTACACATTTCTTTCGTTTTTGCCACCACCATCATCAACATCATAGAAAAATCAGCAGTATTTGTTGTTCCAATGGTCTGCTCATTCTCTTTTGTGCTATGCACTATAAAATACGCCATACTACTCGTAGTTTTGCATTGTTGGTTAATCACCTTATTAGCTATTCTGTTATAAAAAGTTTTTAGACACCTTTCGCACAATCAAAGTTTACTTTGATAAAATCTTTTATATTTTCTTCTAAACTTTATTTCGCTTCTGCGCAATTAAAGTTTACTTTGACAAATTTTCATTACACCACGACGTAACTATACACAACGAATGCCAAAAATAAAACAAACGAACAAAGAACCAAGCAAGTTCGCGAGTAAAACAAATTCGGTACTCACACCATTCTTTTATCTTTCTTCCAACAAACTTAAAGATTTTGCGAAGTAATCAAAAGAGAATTGAAGTAAGTTTTCTCTACAAGCAACTCTGTACTCCTCTTTTTTCTTCTTTCCTCTCAGTCATAAACTCAGACTTGCTTCAAGAAAAACTCTCGTGCCTAAAACATGACTAAGGAAATTTAATTTTAGTGCTTATTCAAATGCGAGCACGTAGAAGGAACTGTTTTCAAAAAAGGATTTTCTCACAAGTACCTCTGTTAAAAATGTATAAGGATGTACATTAGTTTTTAAATAAGTCATTTTTAAAAAGCCACATTTTTTTTAAGTATTTTATTATTTTTAAAAGTACTTTTAATAAAACTGCATATAGGCATAGCGTGCGACACCAAACAAATATGCTTGTTATTTTTTTTAGAAAACGGAACTTTTTTTACTTTTTTATATATGTATTTGTATAGGCCGTAAACAGATCTACATTTGGTAAAATATTAAGAAAAATCTAGTCACATTACTTTGAAATACAAGCTTAAAGCATTAAACACATTCGCTACAGCAGGCTACACGAACACACGACTTCAAATACCGATAGCAGCATTTGCCGCCTCGTAGCCGGCTACTTAATTATTTTGGAGAAGGCAGCAGCACCATCTGCAGTTGATATTCAACTACAAATACATAGTTCAGTATTGCCACTTTTATATGTTTTTCATTTATAAAAATTAATTACTCTTTTAAAATGTACATATTTCACGTAAAAGTACAAAAATGAATCAATTTATTCCTAACATCAATTTTTGTATATTATTTCTGTTAAATAATATGAAATAATTGTACAAAATCATTCATTCAACATTTTGTATTATACTGGCAATACTGAATTTTCTCATTGTAGCCAACAAAATAGAAATTAGTTTAATTGGACTACAACGACAAAATCAGCATAGACAACAACCTGCCGCCATGTTACCTTGCTGTCTTCAAAAGAATTATTCTCATATAAACATGTGTATTCTATCCCTGACATTTGGTAGTCGGTAGCTTGCTGTGGTAAATGTGTTTAATGCTTTACTGCTTGCTGTCGCACGCGACAAAAAAGTAATTTCGTGTGGAAATGCCCATATTAAGAAATTAATTAAAAAAAGGCGGGTTTTCAAAAGATACTTTCTTTGTAGATAATTTTTAGAATTTTTTTCTAAATGGTACATTTTTTAAATACGTGACCGTCTCGGAGAAAATGGACCTAGTGTCTGAAAATGAAGTTTTGCAAAAAAACGCATTTAAGGTTTCACACACACCTTTGAAACACACCTTCATTTGGGAGATGCGATTTGGTATGGTTAGTTATGGTGATCACACTAGGTCCCTTTTCTCGGAGAAGGTTACATATGCTGTATTAGAAGTAATTTTTTAACAATACATATTGTTTCAAAAGGCACTATTTTTAAAAGGTACTTTTTTAAAAAGTACTTTTTCAAAAGTTACATATTTTAAAAGGAACTTTTTTAAAAGGTACTTTTTTAAAAATATACTTTTTTAAAATGAACTTTTTTATAAAGTACTTTTTCAAAAGGTACATTTCTTAAAAGGTACTATTTTAAAGGTAGTTTTTTAAAAGGTACTTTTTTAAAATGTGAATATACTTTTTAAAAGTACTGTTTTCAAAGGAGGTTTTCTAAAGGGGACATTTTGTTTTACTCTACTATTATTATACTATATTAAAGCAAAATTTATAAAAAGATAAGAACTTCTGGAAAAGCTACTTTCTCGAGAAGGCATTTTTTAAAAGCGCATCACTTAAAAATGCATTCTGAAACATACTCAAATTTTAAAAAAGCTAGTTTTAAAAAAATCTACTGTTCAAAAATTATTCTGTTTTTAAATGTATTTTTTATTTTTTTTGTAAAGGTACTTTATTTGTAAAAGTACTTTCTTAAAAAGGAACTTTTTTTAAAGGAAACTTTTTTAAATGTTTTTCAAAAGTTATACACTTTTTAAAAAGCTAGTTTTTGAAAAGGAATACTTTAATTGAAATTTATTTGTTGGTGGTTAAGCACTGTCTATACTCATTTCATTGGTGCTTTGTTAAATCATAAGTAGACTTAATAAAATGGAATACCCTATTTTAAAAAAATAAAACTTTAAAAATTTATTTTTTTTTTAAATAAAATTTTTTAAAAATTAATTTTTTTAAAATGCTTAAAAAAAAAGTTAAATAAAATCACTTTATTGTGAAAGTGCTTTTGCTTTTTTAAAATTTGCAAAAAGAAAAGTACTTCTCAAAATAGCTACTTTTCAAAAAAGTTACTTAATAATTACTTGTTTTAACATCCCTTTTAAATATTTAAGCAAATAGGAGGGTTGTCATAAGATTCGTCTTAAATGGAAAATTTTTACTGCAATTTGTGTTATCATCATATTTTCACATTGCAATCGTCAGTGATTTTGCAGATGTCGTTTCTTTTTTGTTAAGGTTTCTGGAACCCATACGTCGCACTCTAGATTTTTCGGCAAATTACAAATTTATTTAGGGCGTCACCCATGCCCAATGTGATGCTGGTACTTGTGTAGTCTTTGTTGTTGCTGTTTGATCATGGCAGAGTTACTGGCAACGATTGTAATGATGATGATGTTGTTGATGCATTTGATGATGTTGATGACAATGATGAAATGAGTACTCACGTCTAAAACATAAAATACAAACATAAACTTTTTTTATACGTTTTTTTTTGAGACATTGGATTTTCACTTTTTATGACTTTTTATTATTTTTTTATTTTTAATTTTTAAGGTGAAATAAGAAAAAGTGATGCACACAATTTTGCAATTGCTTGCTTTAACAAAAAAAAAAAAAAAAAAAAAACACATTTTACGATTACGAAAAGGAAGCAGCAATTGAAGTATTTAAGTAATCAAGTGTGTTATTTAATGACGGCGTAATGAAATGATGATATTTGCCCTAAAAAAAATAAAGCTGCGTACAGAGGCCAAAAAATCTATCAGACAACTGATGACACTTGTCTTCCTTGCTGCTTGAAAAGCAAAAGTCCAGAGTTAGTGCTTGCTCTCCAGGCATAATGGAGCTTCCGAAAAAATTAAAATTATGTGCTTGTGTGTATGTATACTTTTGTTATCGTCTGTATTTTTTTATATTTTATTTTTCAATTTGAATTGACGGGTATGGTGTGTTCGCTAAACATATTGTCACAAGTGTTAAGTAACAAAATAGTATTAAATAGAAGAAAGAAAAACTTTAGTACGCGAAACGATGGCGTTTCTTTCTCATATTATTTTAATTTTGTATAAAAGCACGTACTTGAAAATAATTTTTTTCTATTGTTTATAAAAGTTTCCTTTTTTTCTATTGTACTTAGAAAGCAACAAATTGTCACATTTTCAATTACGCCATTAACTTTTAGTTTAAAAAATTACACATACATATATGTACATACATATTAGAGACCTGCGTAAACAGTCTTGAAATGTAAATAGCTCTTGTTTTTTAAATGTATTCTCGTGGCATGTATTATACTAAACCAATAATAAATGCAATCGTATAATAAGCGAAGCAAGATGGATGCATTGGTGTTCGTGTATATGAGTGTTAAAAAGCGATGTCGCGAAGATTTTGTGTTCATAAAAAGTAATCAAAAGAAGTAGTGTTGATGAGCGTATGCTTGTTATTTTACATATTGTACTTTTGAGTGTGTGTATAAGATGTAGATGGTAAACTATTATGTGTTTAAGCCCATACCACTAATGTCAATGCATATGTGTGCGTTTGCATTTGCGCAAAAAAAAAAATAAAAGATCATACACACATACCTGCTTGACGTTTATATACGCACCCATGCGTAGAAAAAGCAAGCATCACAAATTCTTCCGTCACGAAGTATTTTCTTCTTTACTCCTATAGCTGCAATAACTGAAACAAATATCCTTCATGTCTTAAAAGTTCTCATAAGTGGTCTTGTGCAGGACTTTAATACATATTGCGTACATATTTATTTCAATACTTCTTAGATACTGTATTATATAATATATAATGTTAAAGGCACGTAGCCAAAATGCCAGGGTATCCCAAGTGTGAGAAGTTCCTTCCTAAGCCTACCGTCCTTACGAGGAATATTGATGTTCCTTGTAAGTTTTTCAAAAACTTGAAACGTATGACCCAATATGAAATTATGTCCCTCGAACATTACCAGGGATGGAAACCAATATGCATTTACAAAATATAATTTCTAATGCAAAAGTGAGTTTTGGGCTTAAATGGCAATTATTTAAGTAACCATCATAACCTTTAGTTGCTTAAACATTAAAGTTATGTATGTATGCGTAAATATTTTAATTTTTAAAATTTTGCTATACATTGCATATATTTTTAATGCATTGCATTGGAAGCAATCGCAAAATGAAGGAAAAACAGTTTGCATGCAAATAAATTATGACTTCGAATTGTTGCTGTTGCTGTTGCTCCAACTGCGACTACATGTCCAATCGTTCTATAATTGCTGTCGCTGCTGCTGCTGCCACTTTTATTTACTTTTTTTTCTATTCTATTCATCATTGTTCGTGCATATCACATTAATATACAAATATACATTGATACGTACTTGTAGATACGACCACTTAATATGTATGTACATACATATGTACATATGTACATCTAAATACATATAACATGTATTGTATTTAACTATAATTAATATGACCATGAAATTTGAAAAAAAGCACCGTATAAATATGTAAAAATACCAAATAATAAAAATGTAGAATGATCTTTTCGCTGTAAAATGGAAAAACAAAAATACTCGTACACCAACAATTGAATGTTTAATGTACCAATTAAATGTAGGAATAACAGAATGTTTTTTTTCATATTTTGAAGGGCATTTCTTTTCTTTAAGAATTTCGAGGATGTTGAGGCGTAAAATATATAACGATTCGAGTCGAAGAAAAGATTTGCGATTTTTTTTTTTGCAAATGTGTGTATACAATGTATACTATACATGAATATGTATAAAACTATATATGTATGCATGTGTGTTATGAAAAAATTTACATACATATGTATTTATTTGTTAGGGTTTATTATGTGTAGTTTTCATAACTCAAGCAAGCGACTGTTCTCGAAAATTTATATTGGCATCACTCAAAGGTTTTAGTGTTTTTCACATATTTTTTCTAGACGAGCGACTTATGCATGGCATTGTGAAAACTGCACATTCTTCAAACAAACAGCAAACTTGTGTTGTTCTTTAATTTAATTATGTTATCCAAACGCCCTAAAGATTTTTTCACACGAGGACTAGTGACTGACGTGACTCACACGTGATCATAAAACTTCTTGGAGTCCGCTGGTGATAAATAATTGCTAAAGTTTGGGAATAAAAATTAAGAATTAAATACATTTCGCGGGAGTAAAAAATAAAATTAAATAAAGTTAAATGGAACAAAACTGAATAAAATAAAATAAAATAAAATAAAATAATATAAAATAATATGAAATGAAATAAAAACTAAAATAAAATAAAATACAATAAAATAAAATAAAATAAAATAAAATAAAATAAAATAAAATAAAATAAAATAAAATAAAATAAAATAAAATAAAATAAAATAAAATAAAATAAAATAAAATAAAATAAAATAAAATAAAATAAAATAAAATAAAATAAAATAAAATAAAATAAAATAAAATAAAATAAAATAAAATAAAATAAAATAAAATAAAATAAAATAAAATAAAATAAAATAAAATAAAATAAAATAAAATAAAATAAAATAAAATAAAATAAAATAAAATAAAATAAAATAAATAAAATAAAATAAAATTAAATACAATAATATAAAATAAAATAAAATAAAATAAAATAAAATAAAATAAAATAAAATAAAATAAAATAAAATAAAATAAAATAAAATGAAATGAAATGAAATGAAATGAAATAAAATAAAATAAAATAAAATAAAATAAAATAAAACAAAATAAAATAAAATAAAATAAAATAAAATAAAATAAAATAAAATAAAATAAAATAAAATAAAATAAAATAAAATAAAATAAAATAAAATAAAATAAAATAAAATAAAATAAAATAAAATAAAATACAATAAAATAAAATAAAATAGAATAAAAAATTTAAATAAAATTAAATTTAGACAATATAAAATAAAATAAAAAATATTAAATAAAATTTGTAGTATAAAATAATATAAAATAAGGAAAATAAAATAAAATAAAATAAAATGAAATAAAATAAAATTTTATTAAATTAAATGAAATTAAATAAAATAAAATAAACTTCAATAAAATAAACCTTAATCAAATAAAATAAAATTAAACTAAATAAAATAGAACATATTAAAAAAATAAAAAAATAAAAAATAAAATAAAATAAAAATAATAAAATAAAATAAATTAAAATAAAATAAAATTAAATTAAATAAAATTATAAAAATAATATAATTAAATATATTTGAAAAAAAATACAAAATTAAATTAAATAAAATAAAATTAATTGAAACAAAATTAAATAACTTAAAATAAAATAAAATAATATTGAATTAAACAAAATAAAATAAATTGAAAAATTAAATAATATTTAATAAAATACCATAAAATAAACTAAAATAAATTAAAATATAACAAAAAAATTAAAAAAAGTATAAAGTAAAATAAAAATAATATAAAATAAAATATTTAGTATAAAAAAACTAAAGTAAAATAAAATAAAATGAAATAAAATAAAATAAAATAAAATGAAATAAAATAAAATAAAATAAAATAAAATTTAATAAAATAAAATGCAATAAAATAAACTTAAATAAAATAAAATAAAATAGAGTAAAAAATTAAATTAAATAAAATTAAAAAAATATAAAATAAAATAAAAAATATAAAATAAAATTTGTAGTATAAAATAAGGAAAACAAAATAGAATAAAATAAATTATAATAATTATTTTATTAAATTATAATAAAATAAAATATGTTTGAAAAAAATAAAAAAATATATATCATAAAATAAAATTGATTAAAAAAATGAAATAAAATAAAATAAATTAAAACAAAATATATTTGAAAAAAATATAAAAATAAAATAAAATAATATAAATAAAATAAAATAAGAAAATAAATAAAAAACTAATAAAATAAAATTAAAAAAATTAAAATTAAAAATTCTTTTTTTTTATTTATTAAAAGTTTATTTTAAATTGTTTAGGAAAACAATCTTTATTCGCTTTGAATTTATATTATCGAGCAAATTGTGTTTGGAGTTGCAGTAGAAAATTTAATGTGTATTAATTTTTTGTGGTTTACACAAATGCAATTGGTATGAATTAATTAAATTTAATCATTAAACATTTAAGACTTCTTTATATATTTTGATTTATGCATTCATTTGTATTTTTCACTTAACGAATGTTGTTGATTATTTTCAATATTCTGTTGCTTGTTGCTAAATATACATACATATATACATACACATTTGTTGTGTTTATTGTTGCAGGTTAAATTTTTAACCAAACAAATTCAACTTTATTATTTTTTAATGATGTTTTACTTTGTTATAAAAATTATTATATGTATGTAGAATACATATTTTAATTTATTATTTTGCTGGTTTGTTTTTAACGTCAAATTAATAGCAGCACAGCAAAGCAATAACAACAACTATAGCATCGTATAGGTACGTAATTTTTACTCTCGAATGTATTTGTTGTTTTTCTTTTTGAACATATAGACATTCTTAGCTGCAATTATTTATTAACTTTTCAGTGGCTGCAAGTTCAAGGTTGCGGTATGTAGACATTTATTAAAACATTAAGAATTAACTAGTAATACAACTTGCAGCAATAACAACAAATTAAAAAATAATAAAAATAATAATATTAAAACATTGAGTTTTGTTTTCTTAATTGTCTTAAAGAACAAGACGCGTTCAAATAAAATAGACTCAAGTTGAAGAAACGAAAAAAAAGGAATTGCTAGTTCTTTCCTGATACTTTTGTTTTAATTAATTAAGTTTATTAAAAATAATAAATTGCGGTTGGGACTTTATTGGGACTCAGTTCGACGCGTAGATTTCTGGTTTTAAAAAATTGAAGCTGAAAAAAGTGGCAGCAAGTTCAAAATCAAATTAATTTTTTTTTACTTAATTTTGAAATAATACATAATTATTAAAGCGCTATTAGTGGAGATATACATATGCATGTGCGCATGTTTCTGGTTTTCAAAAATTTAAAGTTGAAAAAAGTGGCAACCCATGCAAAGCTAAATGATAATTTTTTTTTTTAATCAGAAATAATTTATAAAATATTATAATAATTTTATAAAATATTGAAATAATGAATAATTTTTAAGGCACTATTAATGGTGATGAAAGAGTTAGCATTACGTAACCCACGATATCCAGAAGTAATGAAAACAAATCGGCCCTCGTAATAGGTCGATTAAGAGGTGAAATTTACACTGGTTGGCGGGATTTGAGAATTATTGTATTTTATTCAATAAAAGTATCTCTAGCATGCAAAACATGCGGTTTATTCAGCTCAATCATGAACAAAAATTGTGGTTTTTCCCTTTTTCATTTTCCCTTTTTTTTTTTACCAACTACAGGAAGAAAACAATTCCCCGGGAAAAAGCGGGTATGTATTATGAACGCAGTTTAACTAAAATCTTTCTCATTTAAGAAAAAATAATTTTTATAAATAAAATAGTATTTTACAGTCCTTGAATTTGGAAAAACACAAGAAATGCCCAAATACATGATTTATAAAACTTTTTTAAATATTTTTTTTGAAATTGCTGAATTTCAATAATTTTGAAAAGAGAGAAAACAAAATGTCAAAATGCAATGATGCCACATATTACTATTTTTTGTTCCGAGGGAATTCATGATTGGATGAATTTTTTTTTGAGAAAATTATTTTCCGTGAGAAATTCATTCCGAGGGCATATTCATGATTTGGCTGATAGTAATCATGCTTTAAAATTTGTTTTTATATACATACATACATACACAAATATTGTTTTTATGTAAATACATACAGTATGCAAAGTTTGTATTCCTACACCCTCAACTTTAGAAAAGCAAAACTCTTGTAATTAAATAAATAACATAAGGAATACCGGAGTATGTTTATTTGACATAAAGAATTTAATTAATTTTAAAAATTTTGTGCTTGTTTTTTTTTTTTGGTTAAGCATTGTCCATATGCCTTTCATTCCCGCTTATGGAACTTATTAGTAGACTTCAACACAAAAGATTTTGAATTTAGCTAAAAAAAAATTCGTTTGCTTTTTAAATAAATAATATTAATATTGAAGAAATTTTTTATTTGACATTTTGTCGGAAGTGTACATACAACAATGAAATATTTAACAAATTTACCTCAGCAGGCTATATGAAATAAATAAATAAGTTTTAAAATCTGGTTTTAGTATAAAAATGCTAAATTTTTCTTTTGTAATTGCATCAATTTCTAATCTGATTTACAAAAAAAAAATTTATTTGCACCAATATGAATTCTGTTTTTTTTTTTTAATTTGTAAACTCCAGTTTTCTTGAAAACAAAAAAATGTTAATAAAACATATTTTTATTTAAATGTTTTATTGTATCCAAACTCCATAAACTCTTGTAAGAAATTTAAAAAAATTTAATTTTTTGTTTCTGTTTGTTTGAGGGTGTACGAACACAAACTTTGCATACTGTACATATATTATGATTTTATTTTTCCCTTTTTTGACGTCCTTGACAAAAAAACATCCAGATGTAAAAGACTTTTGTTTTAAGCGAAAAATACTTGTAAAAACAAAAACCTAAAGGTAACGAGTTAAAAAGTGAGATAAAATTTTTATTTTTCTTCAGTTGTTTGCAAAAATTAAAAGTAAAAGCGACGACAAATTAAGACAACACAAGTCAAAGCAATTAATTTTTGTTTTTTTGTTTTCTTGATACATGTTTGCTGCTGTGTTGTCGCTACAAAGGAAATTAATTTAACAAAAAACAAAACGACATTTTATATTTTATGTTTCTGTTTTCAAAAGTACTTTTTTTTGTAATGTGTCGTCAAAGGGTTAATGCAGTTTAAGTTCAATGTTGATGAAATAATTAACAAAAAAAAGCAAAAAAAAATCAAATTACCAAACAAACCCCACAAACGAACAAGTGCAAACATTATTCGTACAAGCGGACATTTATTCATTACGTGTGGATTGTTGTTGTTTCTGTGCTTCTGTAAAAGATTTTAAAATACATAACAAAGTCATACTTTTAATTAATTATCAACTAAGAAGTGTACTTATTCATTAACACTGCTGCATATTACACTCAATAACAATAATAAGTAAAAAATAATTAAGGCGAGATAAGCATTTAAGTGCTTAAATGCGCCAACTAAATATGCAGATTGTAAAGGAGTTCATACTTTTAATTTCAGAAAAAAATGCCTGTTTATACATGTAAACTTTTCGCGCTAAAGAATGACGGCAAAGAAAATGCTAGTCAGGCAGACAGCATTTTTTCTTAGAATAAAAAATTATCTCAATGGCGTTTCACACTTTTAGAAACTTTCATACTTTTACTTCAGAAGAAATTTTCTGTTTATGTAAATTTTTCGCACTAAAAAAATGTCGGTAAGGAAAGAACTAATAAGACATCCTTTCCTAGAAAAAAAAAAAAAAATATTTCGATGGCGTTTCCAAAGCTCTTGAAATTTTGTTGTCACACGCTTAGAAACTGCCTCATGCGGTATTCAGTCATTTTTATAGCTTTTTTTTTGTAAAAAAGCTCAACATTTATTTATTTATCATTTAAGAAATTGAGTTCTTGAGCTTTTAAGTACTCTCTCCTAACAAAATTTATAATATATATGGATATACAATTTATTTACATCTCTTTCAAAAATTATAAAAATGTTGTCGTCACAAAAAAGGGCCACAACAAATGCTATATCTTTGTTAAGGGATACTCAGACTATTATACAAATATAAAGACTTTCATCACATTTCACGAGAACAAAATCTAACGACATTTGTTTCGACTGTCACAAATACGTGCCGACCTTTGCAAATATTCGGCGAAAGAAAACGAAACAAATTTCGTTAACTCTTAGACCAGGGGGAAAATCACGAGATTCGAAATCGAGTGCACGTTCGTGTAGAGAAACATTTCGATTACTGCAATTTTTTCGATCATATTTTATGTTCGATCGTATTTTATGTTACCTTTTACTATTTTTTACATTTATGTTAGCATATGACAATAAGAAAAACAAAACATAGCGGGATGTTCCATCATAAATTGCTCCAATACTTCTTTTGGTTTCCCATTTACTTTATTTGTATTTGTTCTGGAAGCAATTTTTCCCTTATTTATTTTTTTTGCACTGTCTATTGGGCAATCTTTGTATTCATATTCGCTATCCCTAAAAACAATTAAAACTATATTTTCTAAGCTAATTGTGCGAAAATATCAGATAAATATTTATATATTTATGACTTCTTTTTTTTGCTTTGTTTGTTGTTTCTTTGGTTTGTTTCGGCGCAAAAAGCTAGAGATTACTTGTTTTCGATAGTAGATTACCAATCGAGTGCAACTTCGAGTATATACGTTTCGATAATGATTGCCGTGATCCACGTTAACAACATTTCGATGACAGATGTGCAATTGCTTTACGTGAGTACCTGCCATTACGGCCTAATCTCACGTGTGCCAAAGCACCGGGTGTGGGTTAGACGCCAGACCAACGCCCCCATGCACCCTTTTAGAATGAACCTATGGCCCACTCCAGAAGGCACATAGGTTGCAATCTTTGAATATAGTTATCCCTGTTCTATATTCAAGTACCTTGCTGAGGTACTTTGAGCTATTTAAACTCTACTGCTATGTCCGTGCCCATAGCAGCTCTGTTGAATGGTAACAGCACCTAGAATAGTGTCTGGCTGACCGCGTCAGACCAACCACTAGCATTGATTTCACACTGGGAAGCCAAGACTATTCTCCCAGCGATTTTGGTAGCAACCACAGCCACCACCATAATTCTCCGGCTTCCACGCTATGGTGTTGTGTATACACCTTAGCGAGGTCCCCAAGAAAATTCCTCAACCATTGCCGGCACAGCTAACCACTCATCCATAATGAACGCATGCCTGTGTCGCCAAATAACCAGTGCCTACTCCACACATACTAAAATCATCCCTTTAACCCCGTGGGGTAGGACGAACTCGGCATTTTAGCAAAGGAAACTGAAGACCGCTACATGCACTCAAAACTTCTGAGCAGTGAGAACAACTCACGCGAGAAGAACGCAAGCTCACCGCCAAGATCTTGTGCCTACTACGATCGATCATGTTTGATAAACGCCCCTTAAACCCCGGAGGTAGGACGCACAACCATTTCAGCACAAAATCTTGACAACCGCAATGCATTTATCTCTAAGCAGCTCAGCTGTCGGGCAACCGGCACCCGTGGCACCAGAAGTAGCCTCTGGTGAGACCTCGAAGTTCCACCATAAGGGCTTCACCTCTATCGTCTTTTGAACTCAGGGGCAGTTCTAGGTGACGCTGCACCTAACTGATAACAACGGGCGTACAATATTTGTTTTCCTTTTATAAATATGTGCACATCCTTTGCTCTGTTTGTTTTCAGAGATCGGGTAGTAACACATAAGTTTTACGGGTAATGAGCCAAAGGTCCGTCAGTGGAAAAAGCCACATTACCCTAGCTGGGGCCCCGGGATTGCCACACCCGTAGTCTAAACTACACTCCCCTGGGGGTCAGTTCGATGACAAAGTACTCGATTTCGAATGCGGTGATTTGCCCCTTGGTTTACATGAAATATATTTTAATACAATAAGCATATTCAAAATTTAGAGCCGGTTTAAGTAAAATATCATAACCAACGGCGCCCACCCCATCAGCGTCGAAATAGATGACTTCTCAATTTATATTTTACTTAATTTGTAAACATCAACCCTGATCAGAGGAAAAGTCTTATCGCTTTAGAAAAATTACAAAAAATGTATTTGTTATTATTTATTATTTGAATTTTTGACATGTAATATCACAGCGCTTTAATGGTATCATCAGAGCTACAATTTCTTCATTAGAAAATTCTACGTCCAACCGTAAATTCTAAATAGATATGACTTTCCCCTAAGTGTGCAAATTTTTCCACTCATTCATTACTACAGCAGTTGATGGCAACAAGTTTACTTCAGATTGCATTATATTACAATACGAACCTCTGAATCTTAAGCTCTTTAGTTTTAGCCTTTTAAAGGCGAATTGACACCAGCTGGTCTCAATTTGCAACTCTGACAATCGCCTTGTATATTTGTTAGCATAAAATTTGTTGCGGTCAGAAAATTTCCGAACGTTTTACTTTGATTTGATACAAGACAAATTAACAGCTTATTACCATATGCTGCATCGAGATCACCTGGTGTCGATTCGCCTTGAATTTTATAAAACAACTCACTCACACTTCACTGCTTTAAAATTTTCAAATACATAGTGATAATTTTTTCTGCAAGTTTTCTCTGATAATTTCCTCATAATTCTGCTCGAATTTTATTTAACATATATTAATTTATACGACATAGTTTTAAGTTTTTGTCTTCATACATGTGTCAGTGCAACTTCGATTACACTGCACAACACAAAAAAAAAACAATTTAACAAAATTCTAATGATGATTCTGACAACTGAGCCAAAATATACACGTGTAGCAATGTTTTGAAAGATTACTTGTGATCATTTCAATTGCTGCCTTTGTACATTGTTATTGAGAATCGATGTATGAAACCTTGCATCCCATAAATTGTGTCTCAAGATTTATGTAAAATTGTGCGAATAAGACGTTTGTGTAACATATTCGCCCTGCAGATTTTCAGTGTTTGGGTCTTTTTTGTTTCATTCATAAGACTCAGGCATAAGCTTTCAAAACGAGGGCGGGTAAGCGTTTATTTTTAAGATATGCAACACTTAGGCAATGAATGAATGCCTCTACTATTTCTAGGTGTTACCTTCTTTCAGGAAAGAGATATTGATAAAGAAGACAAGCGTTGAAGGAAGATATAGAGAAAGCTACATTCTTTTACAACTCGCAGTTGCAGCGCCTCTGGTTTCAGTAAGATATATTAAGTTTTCAAAGCTGTGTTTAGTTGCACATTTTATTGTTTATTTTACTTCGCCGATGACTCTGCTACACAATGCAGACGAAGGAGGACGCTCTGATGTTTTAATAGGATATAGTTCAGTGACAAGTGACTATGCTTTCATCACCTGAACTTTTCCTACAACAACTGATAAAAATGTGTGGTGTTGTTATTTATTGACTGTTGGAGACCGCGCTCGAACCCAGGATCTTCGGCTTTGTAGTCAACGTCGTAACTGCCTCAGTCAACGCCACCCTCTTTACCATAATCCCCATGAATAGACAATATACTGAATGGCACCTGGGTCATGTTTCTTATATTGCCTGCCTCACTGTCTGCAAGGCCGGTGAGTGCTACTGGGTGTGTCAAAAGATTGTGCTTACTGGAACGTACGGGGTAGCTGATTGCAGTTGCGGAAAATCAGCGGTTTTAAGAGGATATTTTCAAATGTAGTCCGGATGGCATCGGGATCCATCTCAATTCTTAAAACGAGGTGATTGGGGTTCCTTTGAATAGTCACCAGCCTTTAGTTACTCATCCCATATCAGTGGTGGCTGGCAGTCAGCGTCGGTTTCTTGCAGCAACCTGAAATGTATGCTGGCAACCCAGCCTCAGCTCCTCGAAACTTCTAGACGCTCCATATTCCTCATAGGAACCAAAGGAGTTACTGCCTTATTCACAAAAAATATTTCTGTTTAATCAGAGGATTATAAAATAAATTTTCTATGGAAATTTGATTAATAAACCTTTTATAAAACTAAAATATTTTTTATGAATTACACTCCTAATGTATAATAAATACTTACAATCATCAATCCTTATAACCTTGTTATCTGAACATTTTTTTTATTTTGTTGCACAGTGTTATCAAGTTAAATAAGTGTTCTAAAACACTCGATTGTATAAGTATTTGCATAATATGTCATCAAAGTCATTGATGCGTTTAAATTTGAAAACAAAAAAGAAAATTAGCTAAACTTTCATAGACAAAAAAAAAAAAAAATGAAAAGAAACTAATAAAAAAGAAAGAAAAAATTAAACAGGAAATGCTAAATTTTTGTTCTTCTAAACGTTTTTTATTTTTGTTTTTTTTATTACTTTTTTTTTATCATGATCAAAGTTTCCAAACGATTATTTGAGTATATAATTTTTTGTGTTGCAAAAAGAGTTCGAGTTCTAATATCATCGACTCAGCATTGTCACCAAATCGCTGCGAAAAAAAAACTAATTTTCATTGAACGATCGATTAGTAAATAAGTGTGTGTGTGTGTGTGTAAATTTGTTTCATGCGACATTTAAAATTAATGCCATCCTCTTTTGTTCTTGTTGTTCTTTTCTTCTTTGGGGCTCTTAATATTTGATTGCCGCGCTCGTTAGTGCATGTTGTGGTTGGCACAGTTCTTTTTTTTCCATGTCGGATCTGGCCCGCTATCAGTTTATTTGCCCAAATCATATCTTTTGTTTATAGACATACATACACTTTTGTTGGCTTTTTGTTAATTTACTCGTAATTCATTTAACAAACTCTGCCTTTTTCTGTGACACATTCATGCTTGCGCCACCTCACCTTTTCAGTTCAGTGTCTTCTGGTATTTGTTGTTATTGTTATTATTTAGGCTGCATATTTGTTGTTGATGGCAAAAGCTAAACTGAACAAAAGAAATAGCTTCAATATTGATTTTATCAGTCATACATAAAATGAAACATACATACTTACATATACATATACAAATCTATTACTCGTAAAGGTGCGCCTACCGTCATTTTTGGGTTAATTATGAAGATCGTTTACAAATAATGGTTTTCATTCTTCTTTTTAAACAATAAGCCAAGCAATTCAATTGGTTATACCGCATAGAAATAAAAATAAAGATGGGTTTTTTCATTAAGGGAAGTTGAAGGGGTGCGGGGTATTTTCATTCATCATCTTCTTTTTTCTTTTAGAAAATAGAAATTTTGTTTAACAATTTTTGCAATGAAAGCATTACTGCTTGTTTACAGAAAACGAATGAGAATTTTTGTGTGTTTATTTAAATAGAAATCACATATTTTTTGTTATAGTTTTTGGTGTTTTTAACATAATTATGTAATATGCGAAGCTGGAGCATGATATAACAATTAAATCGTTACTAAATATTGCTGGGAAAAGTGCATCAAGATAAAAGATAAAGTTACTATTTTTTTTAAGTTTAACAATTTTTAACGCACTAATATTACCAAATCTAGGCGCACAGCAGTGCGCCAGGCCAAGTTCCGACCAATGCACGCAGTGTGTATATTTACAGGAAGCCATTCGAGCTGTTTTTACCCCCCCTCATAACTTTGTTCCCCGTTATCGTAAAATTATGAAATTTAAACCATAATTAGAATAAATTCATATAACCTCATATGCAAAGTTTGAAAGGTTCCGGAGATATGGAGGTGCGAAAATTGCATATTTTAAGACATACTCACTGACTCACTGATCACTCATCAAATTGATGAAGCACTTCCGCTATAGCTAGAGAGCTAAGATTTGGTACACGTGTAGATCTATGTGGGCAATGAACTAGAAAAATCTGAAAACCCGAAAATTTTAACCAAGGGGGCGGGGCTACGCCCATAAAAATTAAAATTTGTGCTAGTGAGCTGAAATTTGGTACAGAGCTAGGACTAGGTGGGCAATAAACTAAAAAAAATTTATAAATCCAAAAATTTTGGCCAGGAGGGCGGGGCTACCCCCATAAAGGCTAGAATTAAAAAAGCAAATCTAAGACGCTTAATGGAAGCTGTTGTAATGAAATTCGGCATACATACTGCGATAGGGCAAGCCTAAAAATTTTTGATTAAAAAAGGGGACGTTGACACGCCCATACAATTTAAACCTCATTTTCGTGTACTACGGCTCAGCATATTTAGATATACTATTTCTGTATGTATTATTATCCGTTTGCAACGAAACTTGACACAAATAGTAAACACTGGCCAAAGAAATCTTAAATTTGGAAAAGTGGGCATGGTTACGCCCCATAAATATTAAAAATTAAAAGTTGCGCTAAGGAGCTAAAATTTGATACACAAGTAGGTCTAGGTGAGAAAGAAACCAACTAGAAAAATCTGAAAAACCAAAAAATTTTTCCAGAATGGGCGTGTCCATGCTACTATTGTTTGAACCTGAAAACTTACAGCCATATTAATAAAACTTATTAAGGCTTTCTAAGAAAAATTTCTTATGAAAATTAGTCTTAAAACCCCTTTATAAAGCCTTAAAAAGTTATATAAATAAGGCTGTTAATATACAGCTTTTAACTTAAGCCATTTAAGTGAAACCTTGCATATATGTACGTTACACGTATACAATACTTTAAACTATCAGCTAAAAAAGTGGGCGTGATCACTCTCATAAAATTTTAGCCTTGTGTTTAATTTACTTCGGTCTAGCATATTTTAGAAGAAAATTAGCATGAATTATAAGCGCTGCTCACAACACGATTGTGAGTTTAAAATAGTGGGAGGGGTAATGCTCATAAAATTATAAGGTATAGTTCACGCTAGAGAGCTGAAATTTTATATACAAGCAAGTGTAGATGAGTAAGCCAATGGGAAAATCTTAAAACCAAGAAGTTTTATCCGATAAAACTTTAATTTGCGCTAGAGAGCTGAAATTTGGTACACAAATTAATCTAGATCAGAGATCACTAAGAAAATTTAAGAAACCAGAACTTTCAATCAAGGGTTGGTAGCAAGCACTGTAAACACAAAATTAAGTTAAATTTTATTGAAACTTTTCATACACATTGCACGTATCCAAATTAAAAAGTTCCTATTTTGAAAAGTGGCCGTGACTACACCCATAAATCTTCCCATAAATCTTAGCATTTTCTTTCATGTACTTGAAGTTAGCAGTTTTTAGTCTATTACTCATGTATTTCTCAATAGCTTCTTCCTACAAAACTTTACATGAATCATAAGCACTAACAGATATAAAAGTCGGTGGGGCCAGGCCCATAAAAATTTTACGTAATATTATACTGTAGAAAGCTGACATTTTGTAGACAAATAGTCCTAATTGATTTACTAAATCAGAAAATCCAAAAATTAAAGCACCACCCACCCTATTGAAACTTTTTATGCACATTGGTCATATCCTTTTGATTTATGTACTTCGGCTAAGCAGACTTTAATTTATAAATATATTGAGAAATTGGCGGGATCACTCCCACTAAAATTTACGCTGTATTTTACATGTTTCTTTCCAGACGACTCTTAACAAATTACGTACACACTGGCGACCCGTTGTAATAAAACAATAATTAATTTTTAAGGTGTACAATCCAAAACTCATCACGATCTAACCCATTATTTTATGTAACTATGAAATTTTTAACTGGCACAGTGATCATAAATAGCAATAAAACTCCCTAGAAATTTTAAGTTTAAAAAGTGTTATCATAGAAAATTTTTCAAAAAGTAGTCAGATCCTCACAAAAACATCAGCAGACTATCTAAAAATTATATGACACCCTTACGACTACAAATGTATATAATGCATAGCATATGTCAGTGAAAAGTTTTGTGCCAAACAAGAACTTGGTCAAAATTTATATCTCACTGCTTTTGATGGCCGAAATTTTTGATAGGAACTTGGCCTTTTTTCACATTGATGTTTTTGTGAGGATAATTATTTTACGTATTCAGTGAAATATTTTTTTTTTTTTTGATTAAAAAGTTAACATATTAATTTTTTAATTTAAATTTAAATTGTAACAATTCCCAACAAAAACACTTACCATATTGTTTGTTTGTTAAATCTGCTAGTTTTGGGTTCACCCCACTACAAGTAATTGTATGCAGTCGGTTTTAGAAATATGCAGTCTGAACATTTCTTTAAAACGACCCAATTGAATGAAAGCTCCACAACAGCGTTACACACAGAAAAACTTCATACTAAAATCTACGAAAATAAGGTTAATTTGACACATTTTGCTTCATATGTGTTTCATTTTAATTCAATATGATTTGCAGCAATCTTCAAAGAAAATTGTTCCTTTTGAAATAATTTTATTTCATTTTGATTTAACATTCCAGTAATGTGAAATTAAAAGGAAACATCAATCATGTTTATCCAAAGTCATTTAAAGTTGAACCAACGTAAATTTGATACTGAAATATGAGTAATACGTTCAACCATACAGAATCAAAGTTATTTAACGTTGAAACAACATGAATTTAATTTGAAGTAGTCATTTTGTTTTAGTAATTATTTAAGCTAAAGTAATTGTGTGTATTTGCACAGGCATCAGGAAAATTTTTGTATTTATAAATTTGGCTTCCTTGGTCAAGACGTTAATTCGAAGGCGCTTACTCCTGTAGCCACAACAACTTTAAATATTATTTAGTTGTGCTGATTAAACTTCTGGCATTTCTTATGTTTTCATTTTTTGATGTTATTTTGAAAATGTGTGCAACGTCGTTCACATTATGTGAGGAAAGTAATGCCACACAAAGATAAGTATTGGAAACCGCAAACGTTGCCACTAGTACACAAAATGCCACTACACATTATATTAATAGTATCATGAATTAAATTTTAATTCAACATGATTTAATTGATCATTTAACATGAAATTAGAATTATGTAAAAAAATGTTGGTTTTATTCCGTGTGTAGCTGTTTCGTAAAGAATGACTTCCTCCCTAGGGAATAGCAGGTTCGACTCAGACTGCGCCACAAAATTTCAGATCCAGGTATAAGAGATTCAGCTTGCGAGGTCTGATAATTTAGTCCTAGTCCTAGTCCTAATTTACACTTTACACGTCTTATTTCTAAGATGATTAGTTTGATGTAGAGAGAGAGAGAGAGAGAGAGAGAGAGAGAGGAGGGCAACAGAAAAGGTTCTTTTCCCCTAGTCTCTCTCCCTTAACAAACTAATCAACTTAGCAATAAGGCTTGCATAGTGTAAATCAGGACTTAGCCTCACAACAGTTAAAAGAAGATTAAAGATAACTTTTATTTTACCTGACTGCAATCATCATCGTGTTATTACCGAACTTTCTAATGAAATGGTGTAAGAAACCTACTAAAAGTAGAAATTATTCGTTTTTTTCGATTTATGTCCTCAAACTTTAAATTTGGAGAAAAAAGACCATTAAACTTTTTACACTTTTTTTGAAACTTTATTGATATGTCTTGCAAGCTTTATGGCACTATAAACTGAATCGGAATTTTTAAAGTATTACAATCAGGTTTACTTCTTCAAAAACTTAAATTTGTGTTATCGCATTAGTGTACACACAAAATATAGAGTACAAGCAACAACAGCAAGCTGCCACAATTTGTAATTGTTGTTGGTCGTTTTTAAATACTTAGATTTCATATTTTGTATGATTTTTTTTCTATTTGCTTAAGAAATTTTCGTAAAGTGGGAAAACATTATTATCTCTGTAGGTCAAGATAAGATTACGAACGATTTGCCAAATGAAAGACAACAATTTCAACGAGTTGACAAAATGAAATAAAATAATAAATATGAAAAACAGCAAACTATTACCACAGACGACAGACAGGCAAAGTACTTTGCACGGCAGTTCAGTTCATCAGTTATGAACCATTACACCACCAGCCACTTAATATTTTGTCACAGTGTAGCGACAGAAGGAGGGAGATGGGAAATATTTTGCATTTGCTTAAATTGTTAAATAAAGTCGTCTTATGTTCGTATGTATGTATGTTAGTTAGTTTATTATTATACTTGAAAATTATCTTACATTTATCTGAAGAGTTTGCAAGATAAGAAATAAAATATACAATATCTGCAAATTGCTCTCAAGTTTTATGGACGTTGAAAATAAATGTAAACACCTTTAATTTAATTACTTTTCATAAATATTATGTAACCTTCAAGGGACAGTAAAAGAACTTCAAATTAAAATATGAGTTTTTAAATAAAGTCAGAAATTACGCAGCAATTAGCAAATCTATAACTTGGAAATATGTTATTCCTCAAATATTTTCAAGGGAAAAAAATTGACATATAATACATATAACATACTTGTTAACTATTTACTCTAGTTATGAAAACAAAACAACAATCTGGTACTCGCATAATTGGTTACTTTCAAATATAAACTTCATAAAATTAGTAAAATACTAAAAAAAATTATTGAACCATTAAACGTGCCGTACAAAGCAGCTGTTCCAATCAAACTTATGGGCAACACTGCATTTGATTGTAGATGATTATTTAGCTTTTAATCTAAATTGCATGTTCTCAAAAAATATGTTAAAGACATAAAAAAGTTTTAATAAAAATTAAAAATTTTAAAAACCCCAACGTACTGACCAAACGTCTGTAACGGATTTTCTTCAAGTATAGGCAAGATCAAGTCACTTTTCAAGCGACAAAAACAAAATGAAAATAGGTCTAGCCGTTTTGGGAGCTACGGCGTCAAAGACACACAGATTCAGCTAAATATATCTAGAAAAGATGTGATATTTTCTAAACGGCTGGACCGATTTTCTTCAGCTTTTAAACTAAATCATAATCGATCTAGCCATTTGGTATGTACGTGGACTCGTACAGACATACAGATACACAGACACACACTACAAAATTACAACACCCCTTTTTTTGGTTGGATGTTAAAAATGATAATTTGTTAACATTTAAAAATATAAATTTCTCTCATTGGAAAATGATTTAAAAAATACAAAATGTAAATTGCTTATTTATAAGAGAAATTGCAAATTTAAATATAGAGGACATTTTTTGGAGTTACAATGGCAAAATATAAGTAATTAATATTACCCATAAGAAGTTTAAAGAGTTCCTTTGACTTTAGTTGAACGTGCATTCAGCGGCATGAATTTACTTAAAACAAAAATTAGAAATAGATTTAAAACAGGTTTCATATATATTAGTGTAAATGCTTTTACATATTTGAAGACTGTTTAAGCTTATTTTGGGAAGTTTTTCTTTTGTTTTTTCTTAAACTCAAATATAATAATGAATAAATAATTTAATTAAAAAATTATTCAATATTTTTTTTCTTCAAATAATAGAAAAATATGTTTGTGTATGTAGATATTTAACAATATTTTAGTAATAAAAAACTATTGCAAATTGATCAAAGATGTCGAAAAAAGTTTAGCCTTATTTTGTGGCTTAAAATTTAAATTTTTAGCTTATTTTAGCTCTTTTTCAAACGTGATTTAGCTATATGTTATTTTAAAATCTGGTCACACTGATGGTCACACTCTTTTCATTAAATGTTTCAACATCTAAAGGGTGTCCCAACAAGAACTCAAGATTTAAATATGGCGCCATTCGAAGTGTCATTGTTTGACATTTGAACAATTGTTATTGTTTGCTAGTAGAAGGTACGAGGTTAGTAAAAATGGAGCGCTACACGAATGAACAACGCATTCTCATTGTGAAATTGTTTTACCAAAATGGTGAAAGTTTTGCGGCTACAGTTCGCAAATTTGCGATCAACTGTAAAGAGATTAATGGATAAATTTTCCGAAACTGGGTCTGTTAGTGATGTAAAGACAACAACGCGCCTTCGACCAGGTCGATCGACCGAAAATGTCGCAGCTGTACGTGATGATGTCGCTCAAACGCAGGTCAAGCGCAAACAGTCAATGGTGTTCGGTATCGTGAAATGATAACCAGTTTTTTCGTGCCTAGAATTGAAGAAATCCATGTGGAGGGCATTTGGTTTCAACAAGACGGCGCCACATGTCATACAGCCAGAGAAACAATTCAATTGCTACATCAGTCATTTCCCGGTCGTGTTATTTCGCATTTTAGAGACCAGAATTGGCCTGCAAGATCGTGCGATTTAACACCATTAGACTTTTTTTCTTTGGGGTTTTTCGAAGTCGATGGTTTACGCGAATAAACCGACGACGACTTAAACCGACGCTGCATTTATGAAATACCGCAGTATTTATGCAAAACGGCAATTGAAAATTTCATTAACAGATCGCGCGTGTGTCAGCAAAGCCGCGGCGGCCATCTGCCCGATTTGTTGTTCCACACATAACCTCATTTTGTCTACTTTACGATATAATAAAGTTTCACGATTTTTTTTAAGTATCTGTGTTTTATTTAAAATTTTAATCTTGCGTTCTTGTTGGGACACCCTTTATTTTACAAAGCTTATTTTTAAGAAGAGATCGAAAATTTTAGAATTATTGGGCAAAGTGTATAAAGAGCTCAAAGAGACCATGTTGAAAAATAAAATGATTTATTTTACCATTAAACCTGTGTTTGATTTAATAAAATCACGGACATATTGACCCGCCCTCGTAATAATAATAATTTTATATAAATTTTCTTTTGTGTCGATATCATGTTGCCCATCTTATTTTTACAGAAATCTTTTTCGAGCAAACAGTAAACTGAGAGATATTTAACAAATATTTTTTTTTTCTTTTGCAGCCAACGTGTCCTTAATATCTCAATACAAAGTAAGTTATCGCTCTAAATATGTATCTATATAATAAATAGGCTTTATTATTAGTCTGACAAATATTATACAATATATGGCATAGGTATATTACATAAAAATCCAATGAAACTTGTTGCTATTTCCTCTTCTTGTCTGCTGTAATACATTTCCGCAAGACAATAAAAGTTCTCACTTTTTGTAATTCAATTAAAATTAAATGATAATAAACGTTTCTTGCGAAACAACAACAAGACCAAATTATATCTTTACAACCACGCAATAATTCAATTTTGACCAATATTATTTTTGTGTGTTTGCGATTTTTTTTTTCTTCCACGTCTAACAAACACATCAAATTAAAAATTGGAATAAACTAAATTAAATTGTAAAATTATTATTGTACATTTTATGACGAAGAAAGCTAGAAGAAGAAAACGAACGAATCTTCTTAATTGACTGACTGGCTGACTGATGATAAATGAATTGACCGAATAAGCGAACAAATGTTTCACATGAACAAATAGAAAGAAAATACATAATAAGGGAAACACATCAATTGGGTCCATCTAAGAAAACGTTATTATGTTTGTTAGAAACAAACATAATAGAGAAATGCACATACACATACATACATACATACTAGTGTCCTGCACAAGATATCTTATAAGAACTTTTAAGACATGAGGGATTTTTTAAATGTTTTACTACAGCGAAATCTTCTAAAACAAACGCTAACAACACTGTTTGCAAGAAATTTGTTTCAGTATTGTAGATATAGGAGTAAAGGAGAAAACACTTCGTGACGGAAGAATTTGTGATGCTTGCTTCTTTCTACGCATGAGCGCGTCTACAAACGTCATGCATGTATGTGTGTATGATCTTTTATTTTTCTGCGCACATGGAAACGCACATACATGCATTAACATTAGTTGTATGCGGTTAATCACATAATACCCTGCAGTCAGACTGGGGCCAAGTGTCTCTATATCAACACTAAAATTCTAGTAGTAGTTGCATTGTCTACAATTTCTCTTCTATTCGTCAGTATAAAAGAAATAGAGAAAACAGATGTGGTGTATTTCTGGTGGATTTTGCTACAACTTGTCAACATACATAAATTTGTATGTACGTAAGGTATAGAAATGTACCAGTAAATGTCTGGTTGGTATGTCTCCATGTTCCCATAAGAACTATGAATTCACTACCTAGTCAATTGTTTTAGTGTTACTAGTAGATTTTCAATGATAATCACATGCTAAATGTGTATAGCATAATTTATTGTATGGAGAATAATAGAGTAGTACTAGTTACAAAGTCAAAAGCGAATCAGTACATTTTCACTATTCTCACTTTCTGCAGGGTAGCTTACCATCTGCATCTTACACACACACACTCAAACGTACAGTATGCAAAATAACAATCATACACAAATCAACACTACTTCTTTTGAGTGTTTGTTACAAACAAGCAGTCTTGGCGACATCGCCTGTTAACACTGATATACACGTACACCAATACATCCATAGTGCTTCGCTTATAGTACGACAGCATTTATTATTGGTTTAGTATAATACATGAGACGTGAATACATTTAAAAATCATGACGTATTTACATTTAAAGACTGTTTACGCAGGTCTCTAATACATACAGATGCATTTGTGGCATGCATGCATGCATGGTTGGAGAAACCTAAAAGTGGAAATTTACAATGAAAATGAAGAAGCAGATAGTGAAATGAAAGAAAAAATTGTCAACTCGACGATCAACATCATCATCATCGTCATCAACATCGTCAACTCAAAATAATTCTAATGTTTTGAAAATGTGATAATGGACTTAAATTGAATAAATGAAGACAAACGAACTCAACTGAACTGAACTAAATGTTACACATATCTTCTAAGTGTTGCACAAAAAAAAATAGAGAAGGAATCAACAACAACAAAAAGTATTAAAAAAAGACACAAATTCAATAGACAGACGACGTTGAAGAAAGAACGGACAACTTGAACAAAAAAAAAAAAAAGAAGAAACTGTCGCTTTTTTTTAATAACAAACAGCAGCAGCAACAACAATTTAACCCATACAATTACAAAATTAAAGTGTTTGAGTTCATTTAAAAATAGTTTATGTGACAATAAGTGCCATTTCGTAGAAAGTGTGAAGTCAGAATGTCAGTACACGAACAGATACATATTTGCTGGTTTTGTAAAGTGAATCTAAAAGAAAAATATTGCAAAAAGTTCATCCTACAGAGATCTTGTGAAATGAAAGCTAAATTCGAAACTTCACAATTTGTCCAAATAACGACAAGCAGAGCAAATTTCAAGAAAAATAAAACAGAAGTTCGCAAAAAATTTACTTAAACTCAGTTATGAATTTGAAAAATTTTATAAAAATTAAAACCAAGTCCCAGTTTTCACGATAAAATTTTGCTTGCAGAAAGTCTTTCCCCACTGCGAAAGAAAACTTGCGACTTACAATTTATATTGAAAACAACAATAAAATGTGAAAATTTGTTTTTGTTTTCAATATACTTACTGCCTGTCCAACGATGTCACTCGCAAACGTTCGAATGACAACTTATATTGAAAAAACAACGAATTTTCTAATGTTATTATTGTTTGCAATACAAGTTGTCGATCGAACGTTTGTGAGTGACATCGTGGGACAGGCAGTTAAATTGTAATTCGAAAGTTTTCATTCGCAGTTGGGAAATAGGCCATTAGGGCCGGTTTGTCAATGTCGACAGCGCTCGACTTGTCGCACAAATGAAATTGAAACAAAAATGAAATTTTCAAATTTGTTTTTCTTTTGAATGCAGGTGTGCGACTACTCAAACTTTGTCGACATTGGCAAACAGGTCCTTACGTTGTGGGCGAGGGGGCAGGGCAAAAGTAATAGAAGCAAGGGGGTGCTTGAAATTTCTTTTGTTCTCTCATTTGTTATTTCAACACTGAGAGAAAATTTTCTTCGTGTGATCGCAGGTGCAAGTTTAAAGAATACACACAAAAAAGTAATATGAATGAGTTTGTAATATTTATTAAAATATTTGTAATATCAATGAAACAATGTGCTGAAAAGGTTGGGCGACGTGCTAGCACTGCTGGGATGCCAGCAGGCCCAGGAAAGCTATTATAGGTACGTTTCGATCAAATATTTTTTACTTATTTTGAAGCAAAGGCAGAGAAAGTCAGAATTACTTGAGGGTGGCATTGGCTGAAATATAATTCTGGGTTCGAGTCCAGCCTCTAACAGTAATAAAAATAACATTATCAGGCATATTTTTTATTTGCATTAGCGTGCCTTTGTGTCAGTTTTTGTAGAAAAGTTCAAGTGACCAAGGCCTAATCAGAGTGCCCTACTTCGACGATATTGTGTAGCAGAATTATCACTGAAGAAAAATAATACATTAAATGGCTACTGAGCAGACAGCTTCAAATATTTAACGCGGCTTATTAACATCAGAGATGATGCAAAAAAAAAAAAAAAAAAAAAAAACCTGCAAAAATCAGAGTTATATGAATTTAGTAAAGTGCGTCTTTGATTCGCACACCAATGGTTCCGTACGGAACGATTTTTTCGGATTTTGGCGATTTTTTTTTTTTTGATGACTTTTTTACTTGTGTTAATTTTTTTGCATTTTATCGATTTATTTTATTTATTCTGATATTTTACATTTATCCCTAATTCAGTAAGAAGATTTAGGACGTTTGAAAATACTTTCGACTCCTTGTGTTTGAATTCTCTAAATTATTTTCTTCAAAAATGGTTGTTGTCTTTGAGAATGAAAAATAAAAATATTGTTGCCATGTTTTCAAACATAAAAATTAAATTAAAGTATTATACAATAGTTTGAAAAATATATGAAAAAATATGTGTAGGATATGATGTTTGGGGCAGAATCATAAAGCAAATACGCGAAAACTGTTTTAAAGAATAACAACTGCGGCTTCTTTTCGTCCATAGACAAGACAATACAATCGTCCAACAGAATTAGAGCATTACGCCCTTTTTCATTTTGTCGATTTTTCGTTTCGGAATTTTTTTAATTTTTGGATTTTTTGTTTAAGCATTTTTAAAAATTTCAAGAGTTTAACTCTTACGCTTTCCAAAATACAGCAAGTTGATACAATACCCTTTAATTTTGATTATTTAAATTTCAGTATTAAATGGTGTAGTCTGCATAAAAATACATTAACTTTGAAAATTTCATGTGTGTGTATAGAACACTTGGAACTTAACATATCTCGTTGCTCGCTTTAGAATACCCTTTAATTTTAATTGTCATATATTTTTTGTTGTAGTTGGCAAAGTTTTACATACTCTGTCCGTAGCTCTTACGGTTCTCGAGAAAACGAAAAAGAATGAAACTTTCCTCTACATCTCTCTTCACCGCCTCTTACAATATCTATTTCCTAAAGAAGCTAAAGGTAATTGTAGCATGCATTTTTTGATTGAGTGTTCCGTCTCTTTCTAAAAAAAAGAAACATATATTCGAGGTCAGACTATCTATCATAATCCCTTAGCTTTTCAGCGAATTACCCGAAGCTCCCACTACTCTGAGGCCAGTGAAGTTAACCCTCAAACGTAGTTCAAGTCTATACTAATTTCTGGTGACAAAATCTAATATAAAAATTTAGTATATTCAAAGATTTTATGACGAGTGAGCAATGATTTTGTAGAACATTTCTACCAGTGATACATATCCCTATTTAACTGCAATTCTTGCAATATTTATCGAATGAGGCAAAAAAGACCCATAAGGAGATGCGGCAAAGGGTTAAAATTTATAAAAACGTTCTTGAAAACATACATAAAAGTGCTCAAATGTGGTTAAGTAAAAATTAACAAATAAACTAGTTATAAATTATTATAAAGAATTAACCCTCAAACGTATACTAAATTTTTACGAATTATTTCTTGCTGCTTAAGTTAAATTTTCCAATTTTCTATGTTTAGTATTTCAAACCGTTTAAAGGTAACTTTTGGCCTACTTTTTAGAAAGCGACAAAAAAAGACTCATGCGCAGGATGAGGGTTAAAAAAAGTTAAATTAAAATAAATAAATTTTTGACGGAAAACTTCTAAAGTAAACTACTGTCAACTGAAATAATTATATCCCTTACAGTGTTTTTAGGGCTTTAAAAAAGCATATGTGACGCGCAAAATAGAAGGGGACCTAAGGGTAAAAACCTGTTTTGTTCAGGAGAGCCATTTTAAAGATTTAAATACGTGTATCTTTGGTGTACCATCACTGAATAAAACGCGCATATCTCTGGGAGGGAACACTTTTGGGGTATGGGATCGGTCTCATTCGATGCTCAGATGTTCTCCACATCAAAAAAAAAAAAAAAAACCTGAAAATTTATTTTTTTACCCTTAGGTCCCTTTCTCTATGCGCTGTCACATATACATAAATTTTGTTTGGCTTGCATTTGTTTCTTGTTTCTTTTTTAATCTAAAGTGTTGATAACCGTTTCACTTTTTAAAAGTGAATTTATGTTAAATGAATTTATTCATTGTTTCTTCTCGTTGTTTGTTTGTTTTGTTGAATGTTGGTTATGGTGGCTTCTATCAAAAGATTGGGATGTTGTTGATTGTTCTCGCTTTGTTTTCACGCTGCTGCTTGTTATATTTTTTGTTTGTTCTCGTTTTGTTCTTCTTTTAAAAGACTATTAGTTGTAAGCGGTCTATGTTTATCGGTGTTTTTTTATTAGAAATTTTTTTCAATAAAGCAAAAGAGGCACGCACAAAAGTCATCAGTGCCAGCCTGCCTGCTTTTAACATTTCCGCATTTAGATGAACTTTTTTTTTATAGACAATTGTTTATTATTGTCATTATAGAAGCATATATTCATACATATATGTACATATGTATACATGAGTATTACATGCATACATATGCCTTTACATACATACTGACATACATACATGTGTATAGTTGGTTGTGTTTATATGTAGATCCCTATAAACATATTTTTATACATTTGTCTAATTGCCCGTGTATTTCGATTACATTTTTTATGCGTTTAATTAAATAAATATTTTTCTTGTTATCAAATCATTTAAATGGTCTATAGATAAAAGCTCGTTAACTGTAGTCGGTGAAAACTTTAAGCAATTATACTCAAATTAATAGTACAAAAGGCGTAAATGAGGTGAAAACCATTATTAAAAATTATTTATTTCCCAAAGAAATTAATAAATTAATTTTTACTGCAATACACAGAAAAAATATTCCTGTAATAAACAACTTTAATTGAAAATAAAACCAAACATCAATTAAAATAGTATTTAAGTCAATTACAGTTTTGTTTAAAAATTAAGCCAATTACAAAGTTTTATTTAATCAATTATATTTTTAATTAAATTTTATTTTATTTTCAATTAAAGTTCAGAAAAAAATCTTATTTCAAAGATGAGCATAGAACAAGTGTTAAATAATAAATTCAGTAAAGTGTGACTTTGACTCGCACTAGGGATGCCAATCGGGATTGATTATTGGAAATCCCGGGATTCGGGATTTTGTAATCCGGGATCCGGGATCTCGGGATTTTCGAGATCTCGGGATTTTCGAGATTTCGGGATCTAAATATTTTTCGTAAAATAAATTATTTTTTTAAATAAATATTACTTAAATAACAATTTAATGCATTTTAAAAGGTTTTTTTCATAATTTATCATTGCACAATTGTCTTTAAAGTGAACAATTTTCTAATAGGAGTATGAAATAAAAATCAAAAGAATTTTCAGTGAAAACAATAACTATATATGAAAACTTGTTTTTGTTTTCACTATAAATGTTTTTCTTTTATCTAAACCAAAACGAATATACACATCGGTGGACTTTTAGCACTACCGCTTAAGTTGACTTACGAAAATTTTTAGATTCACTTTCATACAAATAAGTTGCAAAAACAATATTGTTTTGTTAAAAATATATCTACTAACTTTTTTTTTTAATTGCGATTGATCAACAACAAGTATGTATGTATACCAAGCATTATCTAATTTTTTTTTATCAATTTCGTTACGACTATGACAACGATAATAATGCTGAACATGTCGAAAAATTAAGAGAAATATATACACTATTCTAATCAAATTCAATTAATTACGTTTAAAGATCACATTTTATAGGCACATACATTAAAAGTTTGCCTGAGCACTTGAACAGTATTTTTGCTCTACTGAAAAATTTTAAATTCATACGTGAGTTTCTTTCTGCAAGTTCAAGAGATACATATGTGTGTATTCATACGTTCGCTAAGAGGAGTATGGTTTATTAGTGTCCTGGCCTTCTACTCTGCAACTCGAATACAATTACAATTGAGTCGAACTCATTCAGTCGGTCGTTTTTGACTAAAACTATTTATCAAATTCGTGTAATTTAAATGGGTTTGATCTTGGGTTTGTATCAAAAACTATCTAAACGGTCTAAATAAAAAACAAAATAATTTTGAACTGTAATGTAAAAAACATACATACACTTGCCTTGTATTGTATTCTACTCCAATTGTAAGGAGGTGTCAATAGTACTCAATTGTTACCGACAAGTAGATAAGTGCTAATTTTGTTAGCGTTGAGCAGTCGACATACAGATAGTTATACACTGTAATTATGAATAAATTTCCGCAAGAAATTTCTCCCTTTTCCAAATTTCTCCTTTTCCTTTTTTGTTTTCCCTATTATTTTCTACTTTTTGAAATTATTCGCCGGGAAAAATTTCCATAATATAGAATAAGACGGAATAAATTTGTCAAACTTATGAATTTTTCAAATGCTATTTCCCTTCCAAAGGTAATATGTTTCTTTTGTTTTCAAAATAATTCTCAAATGTACATATATTGTAGCACCTTTGATGACAATAACCGTAAGAAAGTAGTTAATTTATTTTGCTCTTGTTGTTAATTTATAAGAAATATGTCACGAATAGTCATTAAATTGTTACAAATGTACGTATAAAATTGTATGGGACTTTTAAATATTATAAAAAATACCTTAGAATCAACGAAAATTTGAATTTATATAGTTTTTATATAAAAATTGCTCTGAAATCCCGAAAATGAAATCCCGGGGTTGAATTTTATAAATCCCGTGGTTCGGGATTTGCCAAATCCCGAAAATCCCGGAATTTCCGGGATCGGGATTTCCCGTTTGGCATCCCTAACTCGCACACGCATTTGCTTCTTTTTGGCGATTTTTTCGATTCGTGGTAATTATTTTTCGTTTTGGTTTTTGGAAATTTTTTAGCATGGACGCTTTTTTAAATTTTGGCGTTTATTTCTCGCTTTGGCGATTTTTCTTAATACAATACCTATTTTTAATTTTAGCGATTTTGTAGTTTTAGCGCTTTTTTCGTTTTGGCGATTTTTTTAGGATTTTGCGTTTTTCTTTGTTTCTTTTTGCGATTGTTTTGCATTTAAGTGATTTATTTAATTTTTTTGTGATATTTTTCGTTTAAGCATTTTTTTCGTCTTGGCGATTTGTCGCTTCTGCTATTTTTAATTTTGGTATTTTTTAGTTTTAGTGTTTTTAAAAATTTCAAGATTTTGCCTCTTACGGTGTCCACGATACAGCAAGTTGTCAAAACTCCAAAGTCTAAATTACATTAACTGATAGAATACCCTTTAGTTTTGATTTATTTTTATATCAGTATGAACTGGTGTAGTGTGCATAAAAATACACTAAGGGCCATTTTCACAACTTCCCTTTAGCTAAAAGTATGATTTTGTCTGCGCGATAAATGGCTTTGCATTACAATGCCTTCATTTATTATTATTTTATCCATTAAATATCATTATTATTGATTTAAAAATTTAAGTTGTAACAATGCAAAAATATTTATTGGGCAGACAAAATCCTACCTTTAGCTAAAGGTAAGTTGTGAAAATGGCTCTAACTTTGAAAATTTCAGGTGGCTATATATTACATTAGGATTTCAAACATTTTCACTGCTTGCTCCTATTTTTAATAAAAAATAACAAAAATATTTTACTGAATAAATAAAATAATATTTTGGAATTATTAGTACGTTGTTAATAAATGTTAAATTTAAGTTGTAACAATTCCCAAAAAAAAAAAAAAAAAACACGAATTAGAAGAAAAATCCTCCATCTGGAAAATATACCAGCTAAGGCTTCAGAATGCAAAGCACTGAGAAAGTATATTGAGGAGAGTAGATTCGTAATTTGATTAAGTTGAATAGGTTATCATGGTTTTTATTGGGTTGTTAGCGGCTAAATGCGGAAAATATGGCGCATGGGGTACAATTCGTAGCCCAATTCATAGAGTTTTGGGGTTGAGAATGCACACGTGTGCACTCGTGCATTATCTTGATGAAAAAGAACTTTTTTCTTGGCCATATGGGTTCGTTTTCTTTTTAAATCCTCATTAAATCGGTCTAATAAGTTGGTATAATATATTCGCCGTTTATTGTTTTTCCCTTTTGAAGGTAATCGTTGTGGATTATACCGCGTGCATCCCAAAAAACTGTTGCCATCACCTTATTGGCCGACAAACTCATCTTGGCCTTCTTCGGAGCAGGTTTACACTGCTGCTTGGTCTCCAGATACATGTTTCATCCACAATTACAAAACGCCGCAAAAATTCATTCGGATTGCGGTTAAACAACTTCAAACAATCTTTTGAAGTTGTCACACGTTTACGTTTATGGTCAATTGAGACCAAACGCGGCACCCATCTTGCACACAACTTTCTTAAACCCAGCTGATCATTTAAAACCAGGCTGCCCAGAGAAGCGCCAGAGTGCCGAACATCGATCGGGTTTTTATACAAATGAATACACATACGCTTGTACATTACTCTCGGTTTTCTCTCTGTGGGCAGCATTGATTTAAAATCGAAACAACAATCTCACACACTTTTACTCTTCGATCGGCCAACACCGATTGACGATTTATTTGCTCAAAAAATAATGTTTAATGAGCACACGAAATTCACTTTTTTCCATTTTCTTCTCAAAAAGAGAGGTAGTCTGTTATCAACGGCTGTCAAACACAAGCTAAATGACACAGCTTGTTTAAATTAAGACAGGAGTCAACTGACAGTTGCCTCTGAACAGGAGCAGTGTTGCCATTTCATTTCAAGAGGCGGGAAATTCAAAAAGACACTGAGTTAATGATCCACCCTCGTATGTCCAGTGCATTTTTTTATAACTCTGGCAATTTTGTGTTGTTATTAAATGGCGGCATGTGAAAAAATTATTTGATACACAATAAATGCTTAAAATTTTTAAATAAATTGCAAAAACAGTTGTTGTTTAAAAATAATAAAACAAATAAAAACATGATTGTTCGAAATTTCTTACAAACATAATAATTTTTTGACAAAACATCTACCTTAAACATCTCAAATATAATGTGAACGGTTGTGCTTTGGTTTTTAGAGAGCTCGTTTTAAACATGTTTAATATTATGTTTTATATTAAGCAATCAATATATTTCTTTATATTTTATATTTACAGCCAAACTGTAATAATAATATTTTCGATAACGTTTAGGCAAATGGAGAAGTTGCCATACATAACAATAATTTTACTTACGGTTGCATTGCCAGTTGACAAGGCAACATAATCCAGCCATAAGATAAATATTAAAAAAAGGGGCTTTTGCTAATACTTCTTTTGAAGTTGCATTTTAAAAAATGAAATCCTCCTTGGTCCTTTTTTAATTCCTTATTTTTAAAATTCTTAATTTAATTTTAAATTGATTTAATGTTAGAAATAATTACAAGTGTTTACTTTTTCAAAAATGTATATGATTTTAAAAAAGACTACATGACCATTATTACTTTTAAAACCACATGCGATTTGAAAAATGTGATTTTCAGAACATACGTGAATATTTTTATTTTTATTTTTTTTTTTACAAAAACACAGTTTTTTTAGAATTGTCTTTATAAAAAGAAACCTCTCAATACTACGAATTTGGTTTCCGTTCCCTCTTTTAGGTCTTGGAGATAATTTTAAAAGCTTAGTTCCATAATGGCAGCTTAAAGTTCACTTAAATTAAACTTATTATCACATATTGAAAAAACAAGAAGGAATATTGAATAGAATTGTTGTATACGTATTTTATATTTATTATCTTATACGAGTAGGTTTAAAATTGTATTCGTAAGTACATATTTCTTTGGATGGCTTTTATTACAGTATTTATTTTTGTGGCCTCAAAAGAAATCAACATAATTCTTTCTTTTAATCTTAGGCAGATATTTGAAATCATTTATCGTCTTTGTTCTGTTGGCTTTACTTCTAGCATCGTCTTCATCGTCTTCATCGTCATCATACCCATCTGTATTTACCATTCCCCTACGCCAGTATCTTCTTCCGCTGCTCTGCTGCTTTTTATATGTAAGAGTATGTTTGTATGTATGTGCCACTCATTGGTTTCCTTCCACTTCCACTCTGCTCGTCATCTAATCAGAGATGTATTTGTCTGAAGGTTTCGTCCGTCCGTCCATCCATCTTAATTTGGTCCAGAACGTACGACGGACGCATCACTTAAAAATGTGGCGTGGTGGTATGTCTTCTTGTACGAGTATTGTAGAATGAATGGTGCCTCAATATTACGAGTATTTAGTGCTTGCTTGCACTCGTATTCAAAAGTACCAGAAGATACAAAATTTAAGTAACAAATCTAGTTTTTGGTATTGTTGTTGTTGCCGGGTAAACTGCTTATCTAGTGACTAGATTCTAGTACAACAACAAACACCATTTAAAATTAGTTTGTATTTGTGTAAGTATTTGCATACACTGTCATTTTATTCATCATTTTCTTTCATTCGTCTAACAATTTAGAATTTAGTTGCTTTCATAAAGTTCAAAATGTCTTTCTTCTCCTTTTCAGCTTCCACTCGTCGTAGATTTTTATACTAGAATTAGTTCAAGTTTTTCTTTTTTATTTCGTATTAAAATGTCGTTTGAGCTGTTTGTTAGTGTAATATTATTTCGGATTTAGTTTTATTGCCAGCAATTATTGCCTGTTGTGTGTAGTGAAAAATATTGTTTTTTTACTAGCTAAATATTGTAATTGTTAAAACATAAACTTAATCTCTTAAGTATTTGTACTGTTTAAGTTTGAGATTGTTCTTATCTACTCATCATTAGGCGTTTGTTTGGAAAACAATTAACTTTGCTTACAAAAAAAAAGAAAGATTGTGGTAGAAGTGAATTGCCGTAAATATTTTTAACTCTTTACCGCTTCATAGCAAATTTTCTTTGAAAACAATAACAATTCCAAGAGAATTTTTTTTTTTTTTTTTTGTAAAACTATACAAATTATTGTAAATGTAATTTTTGAAGCTTCTTGCAATAAACACATTCACCACAGCAGACTACCGTCTACAAAATGTCAAGGATAGAATACACATGTTTATATGAGAGCGATTCTTTTGAAGACAGCAAGGCAACAGTGCGACAGGTTGTTGTCTATGCTGATTTTTTCGTTGTAGTCCAATTAAACTAATTTCTATTTCTTTCAGTATTGCCAGTATAATACAAAATGTTGAATGAATGATATCGTACAATTATTCCATATTATTTAACAGAAACAATATCCAAAAATTGATGTAAAGCATAAAATGATTCATTTTTATACTTTTACGTCATATACAGTGATGCCAACTTAGCCCTTTTAGGGCTAGATTTAGCCCGTTTTCAGTCAGTCAAAACGCGAAAAAAATGTTTAGCCCCAAACTAAAAAAGGCGCAAACCTAGCACTTTTTACAATAATCTTTCAGCCCTTTTAGCCCCTTTTTAGTTTTTGCTCGATATGGCTACATTTAAACTTTTGCGAACTTTTTCTTCCTTTAATCTAGCAAAATAAAATGAGTAAAAAGTCGATATTGCTTTGCCAATTTAAAAAAGATGAATAATATAGAGTAATCTTTTATTTCTTCCAAATTTTTTATGCCTTGAAAGTTATTCAGTAAAGTCTAAAACAGATAATGTATGTCTTTGGAAGAGCGAGAAATCGAAATTTTATTTAATAACGCCCAATTTTAAATGTATCTACTTATGTAAACATACATATCGTTAACTCAATACGAAAAGGCCCTAACTCATTTTTTTAATATTTTACAGGAGGAGGAAAAAACTAAATAAAAAAAGATGCAATATTGATACAAAATTTTTTTAAACGCAATTTTTATTTAAAACATTTTACATAAGCACATAACATTCCTTTTAAAAAAATTTTGTATCAATATTGCATCTTTTTCTATTTACTTTTTTCCTCCTCCTGTAAAATATTAAAAAATGAGTTAGGGTCTTTTCGTATTAAGTTAACGATATGTACATATACACAGAAAAAAGTATTCACCAATTAATGTTTTCAATTAAAAATTTAATTCATTTAATTAAATTTTTAATTGTATTGATTAATTTAAGTGGAAAAACTTAATTGATATTATAGGTGAAAATTTAATTAATTTTTTAATTGATATTACAAATATTTTAATTAATATTACAAAATCATTCATATTACTTTTTTGTGTGTATATATTTCTATTATATATGTATGTATATGCTAACTATTTAATCTACGTATGTACATACCTTATTAAAATGTAACATGAAATGTAAATGAAATATGTACAATATTGAAGCTCTAAAGCTATGTATGTGTTGATCTCATGAAAGTTATTTATATTCTAATAAATTACTTCACAAAAATTGATTTAATGTTTTTATTTTCAACAGAAACATTTTAATACTAGCCCCTTTTCGCGCTTTTTCGAAAAATTTTACTATTTTTTTTATTTTTGAATATTTGTTCAATTTAGCCCTTTCTAGCCCTTTTTTCAAAAATTTTTACGCGTTCTGAGTCTCAGAAGTTGGCATCACTGGTCATATAAATACATTTCGAAAGAGTAATTTAATTTTTAAAAATGCGAAATATTTGAAGGTGCTAATACTTAACTAAGTATTTATACTTAAGTATGAGGTTCAGATGGCGCTGTTGCCGTCTCTAAAATAATTAATTAGCTGGTGACAAATGCTGCTAGCGGTATTTGAATACGTGTGTTCGTGTAGCCTGCTGTGGTGAATGTATTTAATGCATCTCTTTAATGTTGACTTCAATTGCTGGTAATATAAGTCCGTGACTTTTAGAACTTCCCGCCTCTTAACTGAAAGAGCAACATTACTCGTGCCAACAGGCAAATGCTCATTACAATAAAAATTTTAACATTTACTGCCAAATCAACGAACGTTTAGTCGTTCGCCGTCATTTTACACGACAAACAGCTGATTTGTGACGGATAATGAATGCAAACAATGACGTTAGTATTTTCATACAAATTTGCGACCCCGACTATGTAACGTCATGCAAAGACAAATCGTCGCCTCAGAATTGGTTTAGCCCATACGCCACAAAGTAGGAGTGGAGAAAAACGGCAAATTCATGCGCAGTCCTCTCAAATTGCTTAATTTGATTTTATCTTGTGAAAAAACAAAACTCTTTTTCCTAGGCCTCCCTGCCAATGTGTTATTTTTAGTTAAACAAAAAACTAAATTTTCGATATGTGCTGCTTAACACATTTTTTTTTCAAGTAAATTATAAAGAAAATTTTAATATTGTATGTGGGTCATAAACAAAAACATTTCTTTCTTATATTTACTTAAACTTAATTGGCTTGAAAGCAAAAGTGAACACAGCAACAACAAATTCTAGCCATGGCCCCAAAGTTTTGCAGGCAAGCGATAAGAAAAAAAAAAATAAGCACTGCTGCCGGCATGGATGGTCAAAAATAATTTTTGTAGGCAAGCAGCCAATATTCTGGTTGTTGTTAGATATTTGTCTGGTTGGTCAGTCCTAAATATCGGCCACTGACTGCATTAAAATTAATTTTTTTTTTTTGTAAAATAAATTATTTAGAGAGAAAATATTTACAAATGCAGGCACTCGCACAAACAATCGAACCAGCTCATAAAAAAAATGTTTGAATTTGAAAATAATGTTAATGCCTGGCAAAAGTTTTCGCATGCATCACTCTTCAGTTGCAACACATTTACTTGGAAATCTTTGAGGCAATTTTTGCACTAAATAGAATTACACATGTATGTATATGCTATTAAATGGGTGCTTTTGTTGTAAATTTTTTTTTAAATTTTCAAGAGTTTATTTTTAGGAATATTAATACGAGTATTAACTCTTTGCGGGTTATAGTTTTTTGCAGAAATTCGATTACACACTAATTTTTTCTACGGTGTGCCAAATGTCAAAAAAAACTATATTTCTTTTTAATAAATTTTCTAACTTTGGTTTTTTATTGTAAAATACCAAACCAGACCAACTCGAAGCCGTCAATCATTATAGAATAGTCCATTGCTCTTAATACGACCGATATAACAAATTAAATTTGTTCGTTAAAAAGATTTTAATGACCTCTTTCTTTAGGTCGTTTAAAATTTCATATAAAAACGAGCAACTTAAAATGTTCTCAAGTTTTAAAGAATAAAAACCCAAGAGAATATGTATGTACGAGTATGTGTGTATAATTCAAAAAATAATTTTGTATCTTTTACATCCATATCTTTTCATAAATAACTATTATAGTTTTTTCTAAGCGTTTTAAAAAAGCTATTCCTTCAAAAAGTACTTTATTAAAACGGTACTGCTTCCAAATGTTCGTTTCAAAAAGGTACTTTTCCCAAAATTTACTTATTTAAGAAAGTTACTTTTCCCAAAAGCATATTTTTTCTAGGAAAGTATTTTATTAAAACGAAACCTTTTAAAAAATTTTCATAGCAAAACTTTATTTTTTTTGGAAAGGTACTTTAAAAAAAAAAAATAATAAAAGTAAAGTAAAGTATTTAAAAAAAATATTAGTTTTTCAAAATATAATTTTCAAAAAAGTTCTTTGGGAATAGAATAATTCAAGAAATTTTCAAGTACTCCCAAAAAAAAAATTAAAAAAAACGTATTTTTTTCCAAAAGAATTTTTTTTAAATTTTTCAAAAAAAAAATACTTTTAAAAGAATATTTTTTTTTGCAAAGTTCTGTCTTTAAAAGAAAAAACTATCAAAAGATTATTTTTGATAGAGGAAAGTTTTCAAAATGTTTATTTAATAATTATAATTATATAAATGAAAATTTATAAAACGTATTTTTTTTGCTAAAAGAACATTTTTTTTTAAACTAAAAAAAATATTTTTAAAAGAATATGTTTTCCAAAGTTCTGTTTTGAAAAGAAAAAGTTTCCAAAAGAGTATTTTGCATAGAGGAAAGTTTCCAAAAGATTCGTTTAATAATGAAATTATATTTAAAAAAAAATTTATTTTTCCAAAAATTTTGTTCAAGGATGTACGATTTCAAATGGTAACTTTTTGTGATACAAAAGTACATTTTCAACAAGGTAATCTTTCAACAAGTTAATTTCTTAGCAAGATACTTTTTTAAAAATTGGCCTATCTGGAAGGATGCCGTTGTGGAAAGGGTACTTTTACAAAGAGGTAATTTAACAGCAACAGACTTACAAAACATACTTGAAAAAAGAAATACCACTCTAGCACGCGTTCAATGCGCTAATGCGACACCCTCGTGTGCCAAAAAAGTTGAAATAGTGTGTTTTCATAAGGCAAGTTACATAGAGAAGTTCGCGAAGCACATACTTTGCAAAAAGTTTAACATTCTTCAACTTTCACGCGTTGTCGCCAGATTCATAATCATAATAACGATTAGAAATTCATTTTTTTATTAAACAATGGATAAAAAATGCATTAAATATTTAAAGAAAAATAAAACGTAAACGCAAGACAAAAAAAGGCTCAAAAGCGTGGTGTGTAACTTTTCATTTGTATAGCGTTAAACGTTTAACAAGCCAGAAAAGAGTTGCCGCGTAACGCGTGGGATGTAAACAAATGTTAAACAAATAACCTTTTCAAAAATTTACTTCTCTTGCATAGTACTTTTGCGAAATAAAGCACTTTTATTATAAACCAGTTTTATTAAAAAGAGCACTTCTTTAAAAAAGTACCTTTTCAAGAGTACTTTTTTAAAAAAGTACCTTTTCAAGAGTACTTTTTTAAAAAAGTACCTTTTCAAGAGTACTTTTTTAAAAAAGTACCTTTTTCAAAAGAGTACTTTTTAATAAAAGTACTTTTTCAAAAAAAAAAAAAAAAAATTTGGTTTTCAAAGTTCAGGTCTATATGCATTTCGTTTTTGCTTGAGAAACTGCAACCAAAAAATTCCTGTTTGAAGCCTACAGACGAATTTCTTAGACAGGCAGAATTTGCTGGACCAATAACAAACAAAAAAATTTATATTAATATTTATTTCTTTAATAATACATATTCTACAAACTAAATTTTCAGAATATGGTTTCACCAAAATGGGTGGAGTAGACCATATGCCCAAGATGTTACTAAAGCTATGTACAGACGATTGTCAGATCTTGCAATATTGTCAGATCTGGCAATGTGCTGACAATGTACTGGCAATTGAAAATTGCCAGCACAATATTTCTTGTCAGTTCACACGGATGTCAGGAAATCTTACAATTTATTGCTGGACGGTTGTATGACAATAAATTGATCTGACAAAATCGTCAGTAGAAAAATTGTCAGTTCACACGGTTGTCATATGCACAAATTGTTCGATCTGTTGTTATGCGTTGCCAGACTTAAACCATTTGTTGGAAATTGTTAAATATTTATCGTTTGTGTTTGCGTTAAATGTAAAAAGTAAAAGTATAAATTATTATGGACCATAAAGAAGCAATTGCAATCATTTTGTCCGCATATATTTTATTATAAACTTTTTCTTTAAAATCAAGCGTGTGCAGTGTTGCCCATAGAAAGAATTATCTTACAATGACGCCATTGTCAGATGCATGAACTTCGCACATCTGACAATATTAAAATGTCTGACAAATATCCGGCAAAAATCTTACAATGTGTTCACACGATTGTAAGATGTCTGACAATATGTTGTCAGTTGCTAGTCTTGCAATGGACTGACAATGCTTTTTCTGGCAACGTCGTCTGACAAAAATTGCCAGTTCACACGGTTGTAAGACATTTTTAGCACATTTTACTGGCAATATTGTAAGATCTGACAACCGTCTGTACATAGCTTTACAGCATTTAAAAAAAAATTTTTTTGTGACCAACTATACCATCATATTAAATATAACAGACTTAACGTCATATACATAAATATACTTCGATATTTTTTAAGTAATTGAAGAAAATTCTAAGATTTTCTTATATGATGGGTCATGATGGGTCTTCGTTCAAGTATCAGGGAGGATGTTAGTGCAGCTCCTGCAGAACTAGTATATGGTTCAACTATTCAACTATATCAAATGAATTCACTTAAACCAACAAATCTGTCTTTCTTCATAAAACTTTGGATACTTGTTCTCATGTTTTTGTTCGCAATGATGCAGTAAAAAAACCACTTCAACAACCATATGATGGTCCATATAGGGTTTTAAAAAGAACGACCAAATATTTTACTTTGGATATAAAAGGATGCAGCAAAGTCATTTCCATTGATCGCCTAAAACCAGCATTTAAGTTTAATGGTGAAATATGCGAGAACCCAAGAACTGTCACAATTCATCATAAGAAAAGTAAGATTTTCGAGAGCTTCTACAATAAACTCTCTGGTGGGGGGGGGGGGGGGGGGAGTATATGTAGCAACTACTTTGCTAACAAAACACTTGTTAAATAAAAATAAAAATAACATAAGTAGCTTTGATTTTAGAATTAAGACATTTTGTAAAAAATGAAAAATAAAAATTAAAAAGTTAGTTTAGTTTTAAAATTGAAATAACTTCGTTTCAATAGGTATTTCCTGAATAATTTTTACGCAAACTTTTTTTTATAAATCGTTCATAGTCTGGTTTCCTTTAAGGGCTATTAGACAGGAATACTTGTCTGCAGACATGTACGATGGCATACTTTGGGTTTTGCTATTACACTGTCGAACGCTGACGGCATACTTCAGTACACAGCAATTTTTGAAGCAAAAGCATGGCAATGAAGCGGAAAAAAATTTTTCTTTTAATTTATTATATCCATTATTTTAAAATTTTTTGTTGTGGTACATATCTTAATTTTTGTTTATCACAATTTTGGCAAGCTTTTATATTCCTCAATGAACTCTTCCCAGAAAATAACATTAGCAAAAGACATTTTTTTTTCACAAATTTCCGATACGCACTCAGCAGCGTCAACAAGCGAACTGAATTTTTATATGAAAGTATGACGGACACGCTATTAGACGAGTATGTTGGTATGCAGCAGACATCAGAAAATCAAAAATTTTTGAAAACCAACATACATGTCTAACGTACTCGACAAACATGCTATTAGACAGTGAGATTTGGTATGCCATCGCACATGTCTGCAGACAAGTATGCCTGTCTAATAGCCCTTTTTGCTTAATATAACAGATCGATCGATAAGCACGTGATGAAATAACATTTATGCTGAAGTTAAAAAATCTACCGTTGAGATCAAAGCTAAAATTGGACAAGGATCAGAATATAACCTTAATTATATATTCCTGATTAAAATTGTTAATTTGTGAGATACAAACAGTAATCAGTTGTCTTTTTAAATACTGTAAGGTTTTTGAACATTTTTGTTTCTATTGAAGTTTTTTATATACAACTAAGTTTTAATTTTAATTGTTTTTCTTCGTTTTTGTGTTAAAACCGTTTGTCATTGAAAAATTGACAATTAACAAAATATTTAATTGCTTTAACAAAAAGTAAAAACAAACGTTAAAATAAATCTTTTTTTCAGAAATCAAACAAAATGTGACAAAAAGAATTAGGAAAAAATAAAGTTTTTTTTTTTGTATGTAAGTTCTGTCATTGGCTCATTTAGAGTTGACCAAAATCAGGGAAAAGTAACACTAATGGAATTTTTATGAAATGTCATATCTTTGACATTTGTCCATTAACGACAAAATTAACACTTAGCAGAAATACATATAAATATGTATGTATACACAAGTGTATGTCTGCATGCAAGTGTACCTGCATAAATTGTTATTAACTATCAAATATTTATTTATAACAACAAGACAAAGAATAATAAACAAATTGGTGTTTAAATGTTTGTCTGTCTGTTTGTCTGTAAAAGAATTTAAATATAAAATTAAAAAGCAGCCATTAAACGGCAGCGCTGCACAGAAGTACATTCCAAATTTATAAAAAAAAAAGTGATAAAGAAATAAAAATTTTAACAAATAAAAATTATTAGCTTCAAATAACCACGACAAGAGTCCAACCGCAACAATAGTTAGCATTCACAATATGAAATTTAAATACTCTTAAAGACTCTAAAGAAAACAGACACATCAACAAACAACAAAAAAGATACATATGGACAGACGGATCGACGGACAGTCGGCTTGTAATTACATGCAGACATAAATATAATTTGAGCAACACCAGCAACAATTCGAAACGTACATAACAAACAAACAAAATCTGAAGCTTCTTTAACCCTAGACACATAACCTTCGTCGAAACGACGAACACCGGACGAAAAAATAGCTATTTCTTTTTAACACGTGCACCGATCGCCGCTAAATTTCTTGCCAACTTAGTTTTCGCTGAGCTTTTGCAGGAGACAACCAAACTCGGCGCGTAAGCACGTAATTATTGAGATATGATAAACTTGTTCGTCGCTTCGACGAGTGTTGGCGAGCATAAAGTTGATTTCTGCACACAATGCGCTTCAAAAAATTAATTTTTTAAATTTTTTTAAATGACAATAGTGTTATAGTTAAGTTTTGCCAAAGACAAAAAGGCTTTTTTGTTTTGTTTGTTTATATAAATTTTATAACAATGTGATCTCAAAAAAAAAGTGCTTTTTGGAAAAATGGATTATAATAAATATCCTTGTAACAGAATAGAAATATATAGTTGTATTTACTAACAAAGTACTTGCTAAAGGTATGTATGTGTTGCAAGTACAAAAATATATATGTTTAGAACCGATATTATACGCCCCAAAACGTGCTCGTCGAAACGACGAATGGTTAGGTTTAGAGGGATACGTTCGAGGGTTATGTGTGCAGGGTTAAAGCACTTCTTTCATTTATTTATGATCTTTTTTTTCATTTGTCAAATCGCAGACACATGAACATAAAAAAATTGCTCACTTGCACGCACGCACTCTTTCATACATATCGCTCATTTACTACAACAACGTCATAACTCAAAATAAATATATTTAATTAAAATATTTTTTTTTGAGCTTCAGGTCTGCTTTTATTTTTATTTTATTTGATCAATATTTCGTTAACCTTCGGTTAACTTCTTCAGGATATACATATGTATATTGCTTTTAGTTTTTTTGATACATATTATTTTCTTTTTTCTTTTCTCCTTTCAATTACAAATTATTTTATTTTGAAAGAAGAAAAGAAAAAAAAAACTAAAAGCAATATATATCCTGAAGAAGTTAACCGAAGGTTAACGAAATACAGTCAAATCCCGATAATTCGTACCCCGATAAATCGTAATTCCCGATAATTCGTAATAAACTGTCGGTCCCTTGAGAAAATCTCGTTAATTCGTAAAATTTCCATACATTTTGGTCCCCTCGCTAATTCGTAGTTTTTTTTTTCATATAAAATCTTCTTTAGCTCTTATAAATCGTAATTGTTTGCTAACTACCACTTATAATTCGTAATAAAAACAACAGAAACATGAAAATAATGATTTTTTGTTTACCGCTATTTTTTTGCGTGGGTTTTTGCTTTTGCTTGTGTGTGTGTTTATTTTCTTAAGATCAGTTTGTTAATGAATAATAATCAAAAATGTTAAAGGGCACGCATAAAACTCAGTCAGTGTTGCAAAAACAACAAATTTTTATTTTGTATTTTATTTTTAACAATTTTTTTGTTTTTTTTTTGTCGTTTTAGTAAATAAATTGAAAACCCCCGTTAATTCGTATTTATTTTATTTTAACCCCGTTAAATCGAAATCCCGCTAAATCAAAAACCCCTATGATTCGTAAGAAATGGCCAGTCCTTTGCGATTACGAATTATCGGGATTTGACTGTATTGATCAATTAAAATACAAATAAAAGCAGACCTAAAGCTCAAAAAAATATTTTAATTAAATATATAAAAAAGGTCGATAAATTAGATAAAATAATAACGCTTTTTTAGTTTCGACTTTTTTTCTTTTTGGTGATTTTTTCTTTACAAGAAATTTTTTTTAAGTTTTTTATTTTATTATTTTTAACCCCCGACTAAAAAAAGGGGTGTTATAAGTTTGTAGTGTCCCTGCAGGAGAACGAACTAGTGTTCAACTAGTATTTTTCTAGTACAGAAATCACCACCACTAGTTCCCAACTGTAAACTTTCCTATACTATCTTAATGCTCAAATTAGCATTAAGTGTATTTAGAAAACTACTAGTACCATTAGTACTAGTTTAGGACTAGTTTATTACCAGTTCTTTTGTAAAGAAAAATTCTATAAAATTGGTGGTTTTATTCCTTTGTTATATCAAAGTGACAGCTGCTACTTAAAATTAGCAATTGTTTATCAAAATTCAGAAATACAAAAGTGTAATTATAATTATTTAATTATAATTATGTTTAGATCAAGCTAAAATTTTAGTAATTATATGATACCAATTTTCATACAGTGCAAGGGCTCTGTTAGACAGTCAAAATTTATTTTGCAATGTGGTGCCTTGGAACTACTTCATATACTAGTACTCATCAACACTAGTAATTTTACACAATAACTTTAACCCTTTTTGCACTAGTTCTTGTTATTTTAGTAATTATACTAGTAGCTTTTAGACAATTATCGGCTATTCTCCTGCAGGGGTGTGTCTGTGTGTCTGTGTGTCTGTGTGTCTGTGTATCTGTGTGTCTGGCTGTGTCCACGTACAGGCCAAACGGCTGGACCGATTTTCATTTAGTTTTTTCTGTTTGAAAGATGACTTGATCGAGAGGGTTCTTAGCTATGTTTGAAAAAAATCGGTCCAGCCGTTTAGAAGATATAACATCTTTTCTGAAAAAAGTCGGGGGTTTTTAAAATGTTTAATTTTTGTTATTTTATTGAATTAATAACTCTAAAATTTAATTTTATTGAATTATGACATTTTTGTAGCAAATGAGCGGATATATACATTTCTGTAAGTATATGAATACATAAATCCATAAAATAAATACAGTGACGTTCATAACATTTTATAATTGCTGTAATGATTGATTATCTATCTGTTAACTATCCGATACTTCCATTTGTTATAATAAATACATACATATGTGACAGCGCATAGAGAAAGGGACCTAATGGTAAAAAAAATCAATTTTCACTTTTTTTTTTTTTTTTGATGTGGACAACATCTGAGCATCGAATGAGACCGATCCCATGCCCCAAAAGTGTTCCCGCCCAGAGATATGCGCGTTTTATGATGTGATGGTACACGAAAGATACAAGTATTTAAATCTTTAAAATGGCTCTCCTGAACAAAACCGGTTTTTACCCTTAGGTCTTTTTCTATTTTGCGCGTCACATATATGATTATAAAGTCCAATCATACGAGTACACTGAAAAAATTTAAATCAAAAATCATGTGTGAAGATAAATTTCGAAATTTCTCACCCTAGACACAAACCATGATAATATACCTCTGTTAGACATTTAAATACTGGAGGAATATATTCCAAATGGAATTCTGATCACATTTTATAACCGATTGAAATTAGCTCTCCATTTTATCCCCCTTTGGGAAAGTATACAACGCAATCAGTGTAGGATCACCCTAAAAATATATATTCACCCTTATCGGTAATAAAAGGCGAACATTTTGTTCACGTCAAATATTTCCCATACTGACACAACAACAACGCAAACATTGGCGATCACAATATTGGGGAAAGGGAACACATTTCACGTGAACTTTTATTCCCGATAAGGGTGATTAAACATGTATTTTCTACATATATGTTATAAAAAACCCCAAAGATTTGCCCACCATTGTATTATTTTTTTTTACAACATTTTGGAATACAGCAGATCATAAACCAATGAATCTTTAAGTACTTAAGAAGAAGTGAGAGTTATTTTTTTTTGTAAATAATTTTTATTTTGTTAAATCTTTAAAAAAAAGCCAAAAATATCACAACACAAGCTCTTTCAATGAAAATCTCAAAGATTTAAGAAAATAAAAAACTGTAGATAAGCAAAAATTATGTTTAACAATTATTTAATATAATAACAAAAGAAATTTGAATACTTCGGGAGCAAATGTTGTATAAACAGAAATTTTTTCAAAAAAAAAAATTTTTACGCTGAAGATTCATTCTACCTACTGTTTCTTTAAAGAGCATTTGTATGTATATTTGTGAAAATATTTGAGATCGAGAGACAATTTTACATATTTACATATATATTTTACATATTTAGTAAATACTCTGCAAAGTATTTTTTTTTTTTTTTTTTTGCTTTAATATTACCACCAAATAGGAAATTCGGTCGTCTTTTCGAACTCGAAGCGATGTGAATTAGACTTGGATCCAGCTAGCTCGTTCACTAGTTCATTATTGCCACAAACCGATGTAATTTAAATGGATTTGATCATCGGTTTACGGCGAAAATGAACTAGCTCGACCTAAGTCTAAAGTGAATAGTTTTTTTGGCTCTTCCATACCTTTTAAAACTGGCAATTTGTTTACTGTTAAAAATAAATGCCTTCTAACGTACAACTATCAAAAAAAAAGAGTTAATATAAATAACACCTTCTTTCTACCTGCTGCCACACAGAAACAAGAGTAATGGGTTTTCTGTAGAAATAAAGTATTTAAAAAAAATTAACGCCCGTAGTTTGAGATATTTTAAAAATCTGCGTTTTTTGGTTTAAGATTTTATGAAACACTCATTTGCATAAAAAAATCATAAAAAAACAATACTTTTGGGATAAAAAGACAATAAAAAAAGAAAAAGCAGAATACTCTGTACAAACCTAAATTACTAACCCCAAAGTAAGGAATTAAGTCGCTTCATTCATTGTACCCTACACCATGGTCAACTTAAAGAAAGTGAGCTTGAGATCATTTTTTGTGTAAACATTTATTTTTATTTTTCAAATATATAAATATTAAATAAAATCGAAAAAGGGAAACGACATACAATTAAACAAAATGATATACAAATTTCTTTATATAAATTTTACACATTCTTACAAACTTTTATACATAAATGATTGTTAAAGTTAAAACATCCGCTAAACCGCTTTTTACAAAGCTCCTACGTTGAAACAACATTAACAACTTTGACCGGCTTAACAACCTTTTTGTATAAGACGTTGAGGATAGAAATGTTGCCGTTTTTGTATAGAAAAGTTGTACAAGTTTCTAACGTCAACGTCCTACACAAATGGACTGTTAATGTTTTTCTATCAATTTCATAGAGAAAGAACCTTACAGTACTTTAAAAAAAAATCTTTAGAAAGTACCTTAGCAAAACGTATGTATTTTTGTCAAAAAGTAGTTTTTTTAAAAAGTACTTTTTTTTTAAATTACGAAACTACTCCCACACAGATAACTTTTTCAAAAAGTTACATTTTTCAAAAAGTACTCTTTTCAAAGAGAATTTATTTATTTATTTTAAACATACCATCTTAAAAAGCACATTTCTCAAAAAAAAACTTTTGCAAAAAATATGTATATTTTGAAACAATTGATTCTCTTTAGAAGTACTTTTTTCAAAAAGTACCTTTTTCAAAGAGCCATTTTTTAATTAAAGAAAAAAAGTTATTTTTTCAACGAGTAATTTTTTTAGGAAAAGATTTTGCTAAAAGTACCTTTTTCGGAGAGTACTCTTGCAAAAAGTACCATTTCCAAAAAGTTCCCTTTTCAAAGCAAAAATTTATATTCAAAAAGTACTTTTTTCAAAATAAAATTTTTCAAAAATCATCTTGTTCAAAAAGTCCTTTTTTATTAAGTTTTTAAGTCTTTTTTTAACGAATAATTTTTTGGGAAAAAATTTAAGAAATAGTACGTTTTTCAAAGAATACTCTTTTAAAAAAGTACCTTTTCTCAAAAAGTTCCCGTTTCTAAAAAAGAATTATATTGATTTTACTCTATCAAAAGTTACCTTTTTTCAAAAGTGTGTTTCTCACAATTACAAAAATACTGATTTTTTTTTAATTTTTTTTTTTCAAAAACTCTTGTTTTTAAATAGTACTTTTTATCGAAAAGTACTTTTTTCGAAAAGCACCTTATTACAAAGGTAATTTTTAAAAAGCATACGTTTCAAAAAGTACTTTTATTTAAAGCTATTATTCTTAAAGAGTACATTTTTACAAAGGTACTTTTTTAAAAAGATTATTTTTCAAAAATTTTCTCTTGTAATTAAATTTTTTAGTACTTTTGTTTAAAAAGTAAATTTTTTAGCAATTGCTTTTTAAAGTCCTGTATTTTCTATAAAAATTTTCTTCAAGATGTACATTTTTCTAGTAGAACCATTTTTCAAAGAGTACCTTCTAAAATTTTTACAAAAAGCCTCATTTTAGAAATTATTTTTTTTATCATCTTTTTTATTTTATTTTTCAAAATATACGTTTTTTTAATTTTAAAATTTATTTAATATTAAGTATTTAAAACAAACCACTTTTTAAGATATGTACCTTTTTGAAAAGTTTTTAAATAAAGATTGTTTTTTTTTAATACCTTTGCTATAATCTGCAGTTCCTTAAAAGTACCTTTTTTCTAAAAGTAACTTTTAATAAATTTCTTTTAAAAAGTGTATTTAAAAAAGGACAATTTTATCAAAAGTTGAATTTTAAAATAGGATTAAATATGAACTTTTTATAAAAATGTTTTTTTACACAAAGTTGTTTTTTAAAAGCATTCTTTAATTTAATTTAATTTGATTTTGTATAGTCCTTGTGATTCGACTTTTGCATTATGTATTTCATGTTTGACTCTTCAATTTTTGTGTCTTTATATGGCTTGACCATAACGCCAAAAATATTTATTGATTTATGCAGCCTTTCAAACAAAAATGAAGTAAAAAATTAAAAATGTTTTTTCTTCATTTTGGGTTTGAGTTCTTTTTTTTATTTCTTTTTTATTGAAATACGGTTTGTGATGTGTTTTCTTAATGTATTCGCGTATTTATGGAATTAAAGGCGTCGTTGCAGTTTGGCTTTTTTCTTTTTTTAATTGCAAGACTAACCTTGATTCATTAAGATGTGATATTTTGGGACAGAAATTAGAATTAAAAACAAGTCAGCAATAGCAATAACAAGAATACCACACATGTATAATTGGTTATAAATAAAAAAAAAGAAGATTTGAGCGTTTAAGCTTAAGTGACAAAGAACGGACTGGACCACGCCTTGTGTTTGCATAAAACTTGTGCGCTGGCACAAAAAAAAATAAAATAAAACAATAATTTATAAAACAGATTTGAGATACGACGAGTATCAATAAAGTTACTTTTATTTCTTTTTTAACTCATTATTTAATGATTTTCGTTTAAAATTAAACTTAACTTGCAGAAACCTCCTGAACTCCTCTACTTAGTTGTATGTGTGCCATAACTAAGTTAGTTAATTATTGTCAATATTTATTTTCTGGCTTATCTTGTTAAACTTTAACCACAAATCTTGTAAAAAATTTAAAAGTTTTATTTAAACATTGGACCATAAACTAATGGACATCTTTATTTACTAGCAACAACAACAGCAACAACAGCAGCAACAACAACAATAAATAAAACGTTTACAATAGTTTGGTCGTCAGTTACTTATTACGTGGTGTCAGTTTAAATGTCAACATTTTTAAGACCAACATAAATTACCCAAAAATTTGTTGACAAAAAAATATTATATTTCATTATTTAACATTTTTATTGTGCGTGCTTGTACGTGTAAGTTCACCCAGCATAAGTGACCTTAGAATTGACTTCTGAAGACATTTTAATCACTTTGTTTTGTTTTCTGTAATTGTAATAAAAAAAATAACCATATTTCAACACCTAATTTGAAAACTAAAAACCTGAGAAATGATCATATATTTTGTAAAGCTTAAGTCAGACGAGGCAAACATTTTACCAAATAACTATAACCACAAAATAATGCTTGCTAACTGTGGCTTAATCGAAATAAATTAATAAATTAAATTAAAAAAAAAAAAATTAAAAAATGGTTAAATATATCGAACGAAACTTCAAAACTTATATGGAAGTATTTTTAAATTTCGATTGATATCAAATACCGTAACTTGCTGCCCTATAAGTCTAAAGATTCGCACCAATAAGGAGTGATTTCTTTTGAAAACTATTTAAGATTCAAAAATGTAAAAGGAAAAATATGGGAAGAAAGGAAAAATCTATAAAATTAAAACCTCTAAATTCGTCGAACAGCGTTAGCCCTCTTATAGTATGTTTCCACCGGCGTGATTTAGACAAATCATGATGATTTGTGCAAATCATGTTAATTTATACATGATTTACCATACATTTTGCATACGGATAAATCACCTCAAAGTAGTTGATTTATTATAAATAATGTCGAAAATACTATTTTTCGAACTCAATTTATTTATGCAACCTTGCGTTGCTTTTAAAATTACAAACTCCATCCCTGGGTCATCCATCAATAGTGATTGACAATCTCGAAAAAAATTACATTAAGGAATATTTAATAAATTTTAAATGTCAACTACGTGTGAATAAAATTCACATTAAGGCTGCTGCGCCCACCTTATAAGGCACGTGCATAAAATGAATACGAAAATTCCAACAACAAATCACTCACAAGCCCGGTGGAAACACTTTGAAGTGATTTACTCAAACCTACTTAATTTAAAGCCGTTAAATCTAACTAATGCCAAATTCTATCGCTAAAATGCTAAACAAATTAAAAATGTTTGGCTATTGCCTGATGTAGCAATACACGTTCGAAAATTGCCTTCGAGATTTTAGCAAGACACATTTAACTTTAGCGAGTTAAAGAATAAGGGGGATTTTTCGTGAAATTTGTGAAAATTTTTCATATCGATAAAAAATATATCAGTTTCTTCTCCGCCTGTTCGCATATTTAGCCATTACACAACGATCATGTTGTCGAACATTTATGTTGGACCAACCGTTTCGCTCGTATAGTAAGGCACCAGGGTTGGCAAAATTGGTCCAATTGTACTTTTTTTGTACTATTCAAACTCGAAAAAAACAATAGCACACAATGGTTAATTTGGTACATTTAAAGAATCTCCCCAGTTTCACACTGCATTTATTATCAAACAATTATAAACAGCACTGTGAAAGTAAAATGCAAAATGCGAACTCGTCCATTTCCAAATTATTTTCTCGTAAATTCGGATCCTAGAGCACATGCTATTAATTTGTATATTCTAAATTTAAATTTTACCAGGTGTGGCCATAACATACACATTTTTCAGTAAACTCTTCTTGACATCTCAAGTATGAATTGTTCGAAGTGAATTGAGGCGGGTATACCTTATATAAATATGCCTTGTATACACAAACACACATCGAACCTAAGGCGAATTGACTTTACAAGTGGCAGCCATTTTACAAATATTGTGGTTACAAATATGTGATAATTCTTAAGCAACAAGGTGAACTAAAGACAAATTTTAAAGTAAATACAATCATGACAAACACTAGCAGAGCGCAACATTACTCTATTTCCTAAAGCCACTATGCCTTCATCATCAGCATTTTTGTAATTGGTTCACTGTGAGTAATCTCAATTGGTGTAAACTTCAGCTTTTTCGTTGGCGCAATAAGTCAAAAATAGAAACAAGGCGTATTCAAGGCTCAAGGCATATTCATATGAAATATACTCAGCTCAATTCTCTTGGAAAATATTATAATTTTATTGTAAGAAAAAATGTAATAAAAAATGTGTATTGACATCCAAACGTATATTCAAATTACAAGCTGTGAAAATAGTCACCCGATCGGTTCCCACCACCTAGTATGAACTCACCTTGCATCCCAAGTATGAATTGTTCAAAGCGAATTGAGGTGAGTGAGTCTACCTCATATTAATATATCTAGGCGAAATCACTTGCTCATGTGAAAATCGTTTCAAAATGAATCAAATTGCTTAAAATTTTTATGAAATTTTGGAATTGTTGGTGAAAAAATCATTTCAAAATAAACCAAAATTTTTTTAACAATATTTTAAAATGATTCATATATTTTTTACTAATTGCATTATATGTTCAAGCTATTAACACCCCCTGCCGCCGCCCTTAACTTAAACTTGGCTTGTTAGCGGGCTCAAGCCTCGTTAAATGGCCTCAAACAAATATTACACATAGAGCCTATAGCAAATCGAGCATGAACATTTATGTTGGACCAACCGTTTCGCTTGTGTACTAAGACACATATACTAGAATTGATCGAACTCATTCAGTAGCTCGTTTTTGACACAAATCAATGATTGTGTAACAAGTTTTCTTTTGGTATTTTTTTGCATTTTATTGATTTTTTTCGCAAAACAACTTTAAAAAAACTTTCATTGGCTGGAATGTCGAGAGGAGTAATAAAAACTATTTTTGAGTGGGCCGATCTAATCAGCATATTCATATTATAAAAAAGAAAAAAAACTTATTAAACATACTGATCTCTTAATTAAAATAAGATATCATTTTTCCCCACTTATACATATGTATGTATGTATTTATATAAATTTGCATTTCGTCAATATTACTCATACGTTAGAGGTTCCGTTTTTTGCGAATAATAAAATTACTGCAAAATAAATACTTTTTGCCTTATTTTCAAAGCAATAAAAAAATAGCTTTAGCAAGAATGTGGCAAACTCTTACTGCAGTTTTCAAATGTGATTTTTTTTAATGTGGTTCTTAAAAATTTGAAATTTATCTTTTATTTTTTTATTTAAATTTTTTTTTTTGCTCAATAATGACAATCCAAATTTGTTCGTTTATTCATTGCTAACAAAAATAAGCATTAATATGTTTGTATAAAACGGCTACCAACTCAACATAATACGCTCTAAACTCACAGAATATCTGCACCATTCACGACAGGCAAACTTATATATATGCATGTGTGCATGTACATAAGAATGTTCTAATGATAACAAATGTCATGAAGTCATAATGCAAAAGGCAGAAGAAACAGAAACAAAACGGAAAACGAATCATATTTGTTTGTAATTTGGTGATGCCATCGTCAGTCAGTCAGTATTATTATGGTCTCTTAAATAGCTTCTTGATGTTTTTATGAGAGGGTTATGCGCAAGCAGTCTGAAGAGGAAAAATTTACTGCGAGTGACTTTTTCAGGCAGCAAATTTTTTTGATAAAGAAATATGTATATAAGTAAGGAAATACGATTTTGTTTCAATTAATTATTTAGTTTTTCTTCATTTGGAAAAAAGTTTTTTCATTAAACACTATACACTCCCTTTTAGATGATTAGAACCACTTCCATTTTTGTTTTTAGTACGCCATATCTTTTTAAATTATTTGCCGACAACTAAAATTTTACTAACATCAGAAATGACACCTTCTTAAGTTAAGAAAAAATTTATTTAAAAAAAAAATTTTTTTTTGGTTCATATTATTTCTAATTTTTTTTTTACAACTAGCCGGACTTGATTTAATTCCAAGCGAATTCATACTAGGTGTTAGCAACTAATTGCCGCTTGTAATTTGAAGATACGTCGGATGTCAACACACATTTTTCAGTAAATTTTTTTTTTGTTGAATTATTAGTAAATGAAAAATATTGTCTTAAAATTAGTGTAAAATTAGAAAAATGGCATATTAATTACAGCGAAAAGGGTCAAAATCCATGTTTATTATTCGCAAGGAAAGAATATCATTCGGGCCATTGCACGGAAAATTGGATGAAAGCACGAAATCTGTGCTCGTATGCAAGACAAATCCACTGTTTCACCACTCAGATTTCAACACACATTTTTAATATTTTTTTTTGACATCGCCAGTATGAATTTTTTAAAGCGAATTGGGTTGAGTCTACCTTCTATGAACATGCCAAGGCGAATACAACTCAGGTGGTCTCAACAGCCCTGGTCAAGGCGAATACATACTAGGTGGTCACAAGGGATCAAGTGACTAATTTCGCCGCTTGTAATTTTAATAATTTGCCATGGCCCTGGTAAATGTTTTCGCCGCTTGTAATTTTAATATCACTCACATGTCAAAACAAATTTTTTAGTACATTTATTCCCATCCCAAGTATACATTTTCAAAGCGAATTGAGACGCGTATACTTAATATGAATATTCCATGTTCGTAAACATATCGTTCATTTACTTCAAACAAGGCGAATTCATACTAGGTGGTCGAAACCGATCAGACGACTATTTTCGCCGCTTGTAATTTGCATATACGTTAAATGTCAACACACATTTTTCAGTATATTTATTTTGACATCAAAAGAATAAATTGTTCAAAGCGAATTGAGCTGAGTATAGCTTGCATCAATTTGCCTTTACTTCAATAGTGTGTTCAAAAAAAAAACTAGTGTTGAAGAAAACGCGTTCAAAGTTTTCACTTTAAACACAAATTAATGAAAATACGAAAATATATTCTTTTTATTTCAGAAGGTGGTAGTACAGGCTTTTAATATGAAATTTAACACAAGGTAAAATAGGAAATGGCAAATTATTTTGCAATATTAACCCAACAAACGCATTTTTTGAGTTATGACACTGTACTCGTCCAATTCGACGCGAAAAATTCGTTTTTAACGTGGCAAATAATGCACTGAAAAATGTGTGTTGACGCCTGGAAGAGTTTCAAATTACAAGCGGCGAAAACTATCAGGTGGGCTGGCGGGCTTGTATTATCATAGAAATTAATTTAATGTAACTTTTTTTATAATATTTTTCAAATTACCAAAATGATTAATTTTACTTCCAGAAGTAAGTGTTGATTGCTGTATATAACTCATTTGATTAGTGTTGGCACTTGTCTCCATTTGGTTCTCAATCTTTCATATTTCATTTTAGTATTTTTTCCAAAGAAAAAACTTAAAAAACCCGCCATGCTTTTACCTAATTATCTACTTAAGCAAAGAGCAACAGCGAAAAATTCTATTATGTAAAATCAAGCAGAAAAAAAATTACCCTTTGCTTGAGCTGTAAATATTTCAGAAGACTGCTGTGTTTACCTTTGGCTGGCTGTTCTTTTCTTTTCATTTTACTTTTTTTAACTCCAAATATAAATGTCAGAGAAGTTTTCAAAAATGAAGATGAAAAAGAAAGAAAAAAACTTAAAACCTTGTTTTATTATAAAAGAGTTTGCACACACACACACACAAACATATGCGCATATACACATACTTTGTAGCAAGTAAATATCTGAAACACTTAAAAAAAAGTGTCGATTAAGTTGATAATACTGTGTGAGTTTTTTCATACCTTAATATTTTTTAATTTTATCAGCTTTTATAGCCATTACTTTTTCTACCTGTGGCTTAATACTGTTGTTTTGTTAGATTTTGTTTGTTTGTTAATGTTTCAATACATTTTGGCATGCTTTTGAGTAATAATTCACAGATTAACGCCATTTAGTTCTTTTTTTTACAGAAAACAAATAAAAGCAAATGCAAAAAAAAACGTAAACTCTTGAAATTGTAAGGATTTCGTTGGCAATTTAGTTAAATTCAAACAGTTTCAAATGTGTGCTAGCTGTTTAATGGCCGCTAAGATGGAAACATAACTTTGGCATGACTAATCCTTCGTTGTTAATTTAACAGGATTTTTTCATGTTTGACATTTCCAAGATACTTTTTAATTTAAACAAAAAAAAAATATATATATTTGTTTTTCCTTTATCGTTTTGTGTTAAAAGGTGGGGTTTATTTTGTGTCATATAAAACCTTTTTGGTTGGAGCTTATTCAGTTAATTTTTTTTTAAGATTTCTATAGTGAATAAAAACAATTTACCACATAAACCTCAAATGTTCACATTCGAAGGGTTTTTAAGTAGTATGACCAGATTTTAAAATAAAGTTAAGCTAAATCACGTTTCAAAAAGAGCTAAAATAAGCTAAAAATTAAAATTTTAAGCCATAAAATAAAGCTAAACTTTTTTCGGCTTCTTCCACGTTGCAATAGTTTATTATTGCTAAAAATATGTATACATACAAAAACATATTTTCTATTATTTGAAATAAAAATATTGAATAATTTTTAATTAAATTATTTATTTATTATTATATTTGAGTTTTAAAGAAAAATAACACAAAAGCTTTCCAAAAATTTAAAAACATTTATACTAAACTACGAAACCGTTTTTTAAATTAATTAGTCTTATTAACAGAAAACCTATTTCCTAATTTTTGTTTTAAGTAAATTCCTGCCGCTAAATACAAGTTCAATTCAACTCAAAGAAAATCTTTAAAAGTCTTATAGGCAATATTAATTTAACTTTTGCCATTGTAACTCCAAAATTGCAATCAATGTCACCTATTTTTAAATTTGTCATTTTTCCTATAAATGCGCAATTTACATTTTTTATTTTTAAATTATTTTTCAATGAAAAAATTTTATATTTTTGAATGTTAACAAATTATAATTTTTAACCTTCCTTCATCCAAAAAAAGGGTGTTATAAGTTTGTAGTGTGTGTCTGTACATTTGTGCATCTGTACGAGTCCACGTACAGACCAAAGTGCTGCATTGATTTTGAATTAGTTTATTGTTTGTTCGCAAGGTGACTTGACCGAGAGTGTTCTTAGCTTTGTTTGAAGAAAATCTGGCCAGATGTTCAGAAGATATCACATCTTTTCTAGATATATTTAGTTGAATCTGTGTGTCTTTGACGCCGTATCTTCCAAACGGCTAGACTGATTTTAATTTTGTTTTTGTCGTTTGAAAAGTGACTTGATCTCGCCTATAACTGAAGAAAATCAATTCAGCTATTTAGTCAGTACGCTTAAAATTTTTAATTTTTGTCATTATAACTTTTTTATGTCCTTAACATATTTTTTGAAAACATGCAATTTAGATTAAAAAACGGCTAAAAAAGCTGAATGAGTTTTTAAAAAAAGCTAAAAAAATAAGCTAAGAGCTAAATGGAAATTTTGCAGCTAAATCCCAAGAAAATAAGCTAAATTTAGCTCAAAATAAGCTAATATGGTCACGCTGTTCTTAAGCCAAAAGATTGAGAGAAATAGAGACACAGCGAGAGAGAGAGAGAGGGGAAGGGAAAAAATATTTTTTCTGAGGATCGAGCTTTCTTTGTGAAGGTTCAAACAACTTATGGGCAACCAAACTTATGGGCAACACTGTATTTGATTAAAGGTGACCCACCATAACGCCATAGCCCTACCCATAATCATAGAAACCAAATCAATTTTGGTTTTTCTTGTAACGATAAACAACTGTTTGCTTGTTAGACAAATGCATTTGTTGTTGCACTTTTGAAATGTAACATAAACAGCTGTTTATTGTTATGTCAGGACTAGTATCAGAACCAAACATACAGACTTTATGTTTTGGGTCGATAGAGCACTCAAATTTTTTTGGAAGCCTGTACTTTTTTTCAGATCTTGTTTAGATACTCTTCCACTTCTCAAGGCATAAACTGAATCTAAGGAAATTTTGAAAATTTTTTATTAATAATTTTACTTTCTTACTTTTTTTTGGTTCTCCAAAGAATTAATAGAATGCTGCAAAATAACTGTTTTTCTGACATTTATTCTAATGCTGTCAATATACGAGTATTACTTTTTAAATCACACATGGTATATGGTGCAGTGTATGTACACAGAAAAAAAGGATTTTGATATTTGAATACGAAAATCGTTGATTCAATAAAAAAATCTTTCGAATTTTCTGTGATGACAATTTTTGCATTATTGATAAATAAAATTGTATGCACGTTTATTGAATAAATTTTTTTTCAGTCAACAAAGAAATTTAATGAATCAAAGAAAAAAGTTGTTGACTGAAATTTTATTTTCAGTGATAATTGTTATACTGTGTGTGGGTGTGTGTGGATGAATGCCACGTTTTTCAACCAATTTTTGTTTGCTTTTGCTTGGCTGCTATTAAAACTAAATGTGTTTGGGATGAGTCGAACCGGCAATCTCTTGACTAATAAACTAACGTACTTACTACTCAACTAAAGAGCAAATCATTATTAAATAAGCAAATAATGAATAGAAGCAAAACATGATTTCTTATGTGCCCATTGTCTTGGTATAATCTAAAAATAACTTTGTTGAGTAAAAAAAAAAAACAAGCCACGACGCATGATACAATTATAACAGGTAAATGCACAAGCCCAGCCTGTCACTGTTTACATTGCAGATAATTGTCAAACTTTGTTTACAAGCTACAAAAATGTTAGTGTATGTGTGGGAATAAAATGATTACAGTGTTGCCAATGAATTTATACATGGCTGTGTCTGCAATTACACATTGAAGAAAATTACACTACACATCTTTTGTGTAGGTTAAAATTGAAACAAAAATAAATAAAAATAAAACCCAAAGTAGAATTACACACAGATTATACAAGAATTTAATTACATGGCCTACACATGTGAGTAGAAATTACACACTGTCTAACTACACACAGATTGGCAACACTGAATAACTATAATCATGCAGGAATGCCGCGTCTGCAATTGTACTTTAGTTACCCTGTAATTGTTATTTTTAAAAACAAAAGGCATCTGTTTCTGACAATTATTCGTTTGTTTATACCAGCAAAATACATGTGTTTTTTGTTGATGTATTTTTGTTGCAGTCTTGCATGTACCTAGTATAATTGTATCATGCCACGACGTTTTACGACTTCTTGTCCGAACTCACACGTATACAACACCAACAATCAAAATAAACAACAACATCAGCACATGACCACGTTGAGTCAATCAACAAGCAAGGAAAACACCAACACAAATAAATGACATTAAATGATATTTTAGAATGCGCGGAATTGATAAATACAATATTCAAGTTAATGACAAATATTATTGAAATTAAAAATTTTATTCAATAACATGGTTTTATTGAAAATAATTCTTGTCAATTTTTTTCTGTGTACATATGTATGCATGCATGCATAATAATTAATAGTTGAAAGCTTTAAATAAAATTTTGTTCGCTTAAATAGAAATGTTTATTTTTTTTTGGAATTCAATACAATATGTCGTCGTCTTTACTCCTATTCAAATATCAAATAGCATAATGTTTGTAAAATAACTTATTTAATTATAAATATGCAAGAGTTCAATGAACAAAATTGTTTATTTTATATCATTACTGATACAACAGTTGTTGGTGACACCGCACACGATAATGAGATATTTCAAAGCATTCCTATAGTTCGCAGATAAACAAACAATTGATCAAAATAAAAAAAATAAAATAAAACTGTCTTTTTCAGCAGAAGTTTTACAACTTTTGTTTTGTTGCGGAAAATAAACTTGATAACGCGACGTAATAACAAATGATAATTAAGATGATATTTGGTGTTAAAAACCATTAATAAAGCAACAAGTCAGAGTTCTGGAAAAACTAGTTATTTAGCGTTTATTTTTTCTTCTTTGTTTTTGCTGAAACGTAATTTACCTTAATTGGAATTATATAAGAAGTAACTCAGATATACATATAAATACATTTTTGCTGAATTTTTTTTTTCAATAAGAATTAGGAAAACAAAATATTATGTTTCTGTTTTTAACATGTTTGGCATTGTTTTATTTCTAGGGATTTTACAGTATCTCAAATCGCTTTGAGAAATTTATACTTTTGATGTCTCTAAAAATTACTGAAATATTTATGTTGATATTTAAATTACAAGCGACGAAAGTAGTCACCTAATGTGAATTCGACTTGGTATTTAATATATTTCTTTTATACTTGCAGATACATAAAAACATGTTTAAATTCAAACATTATTTAAAAAATATTTAATAACTATCATTCAGGTTCAGCATACGATTATAAATTGTTTACGGAAAAGCCTGCTTAAGGTAAACAGAGAAGCTCGTTTACCATTATTATACATAATGATGGTGTACAATAGAGAGCTGCGTAAACAGTCTTTAAATGTAAATACGTCATGATTTTTAAATGTATTCACGTCTCATGTATTATACTAAACCAATAATAAATACTGTCCCAGTTGTCCAAATCGTCCTAGATGACATTGTCTTCGATGATTCATATACGACATGTCGTATGTAGATTAAGTTTTCTAATCGACAATTTAAAAGAAATCGGCGTTCATGACTATCTGAACGACAATGTCACACGTTTTCTCTTCAATAAAACTTTGTTGGGGACCATCTGAGCGACAGTGTCATACGTTTTGTTTTCAATAAAGCCTTGTCGAGGACAATCTGAGCGACAATGTCCCTCGTTGTGTCTTCAATAAAGCATTGTTGATGACAATATGAGCGACAATGTCCCTCGTTATGTCTTCAATAAAGCCTTGTTGATGACAATCTGAGCGACAGTGTCACACGTTTTGTCTTCAATAAAGCCTTGTTGAGGACAATCTGAGCGACAATGTCGCTCATCTGGTCTTGTGTGACCTCGCCGCCATTTGTATGAAAATTTCGTCAACGATTTGTATGGAGTTGTCTTTAATATGTCTTCTACGACTTACCATTGTCTTGTACCCGTCGTCAAAGATGTCTTAAAGACGTGGCCAACTGGGGTCGTACTATAAGCGAAGCACGATGGATGTATTGGTGTACGTGTATACCAGTTTTACCAAGCGATGACGTCAAGACAGCTTGTCTGTAACAAACACTCAAAAGAAGTACTGTTGATTTGTGTATGCTTGTTATTTTTCATATTGTTCGTTTGAGTGTGTATGTAATATGTAGATGGTAAGCTATTATGTGATTAACCGCATACAACTAATGTTAATGCATGTGTGTGCCTTTGCATGTGCGCAGAAAAATAAAAAATCATACACACATACATGCATGACGTTTGTACACGCGCTTATGCGTAGAAAGAAGCTAGTATCACAAATTCTTCCGTCACGAAGTGTTTTCTTCTTTACTCTTATACCTACAATACTCAAATAAATTTCTTGCAAACAGTGTTGTTAACGTTTGTTTTATAAGATTACGCTGTAGCAAAGCATTTGAAAAATCCCTCATGTCTTAAAAGTTCTTATAAGATATCTTGTGCAGGAGACTAGTGTACAACAGCCCATGAACCATATCCGTTTCCGCCACAAAACTCTCGCTGCATATACAACAACAAAAAAAAAACAACTAGTATTTAGTTAGAAGAAATAAACATAAGAGCATATAAGACGAAGGATATCTTGTCGTTCACTCACACTATAAAACATTTTATAAGACCATGAACAAAATGGCTTTTACTTTGACAACAATCTTGGTATTTTAGTCTATAAACGCTTCAACTTGGCTTTCTTTCTTTTTCTTTTTTTTTTAAATATTTTGAAAGTATGGAAATGAATTTGTTTGTATCTGCAGATGATAAATACAACTTCATCATGATGTATACGGAGCAATAAAAATTTTTTTAATTCATATATTTACTGAAACAGATTGTGAAATAGTAACAATAGTAATTGGCGAACTTGGACAATTGAAAGTCATCAAAACTGTAATAAATGTGCATTTTAATTTTATTATTTGTTTAATTTTTGTGTGTTATACAGTGTGATCTTTGTTTAAGAAAGTGTATAAAGTAAACAGAATCAAACTATCTCAATTAATGTCTATCTTGAGGACAAGTTTAAAACAATTTTAAATCAAATATTATTATAATTGACATATTTATGAAGACTTTATTTAATACAGGGATAATTTCATATATAAAAAGAAACATTTTATTATAAGTACAAATTTAGCCACAAATAATAAATTGATTTGTAAAGGCCTGTTTGAATAGCCAACAAAGTATCGTCTTTGTCTAAGTTCTTTTGTCACAAGTAGCTTCACAAAACAACAACAATGACAACAACAACACCAGTGTACGAGATACTTAAAAAACACATCCATACGTACATACAAATACGTACACTTAAACATACCACAGCAGAGATGTGCAGAGGGGGATGCACAATGTTCATAAATATGTATGTATGTGTGTGTGTATGTATGTATGTACATATTCACGTACTACATAAATTGAAAAGATGATGGCATGGCGGTGGTGGTGGTGGTCTGGCCTAGTTACGAGTATGGCATCCGATGTTACGAGTATGTAAAAATTTTTTATCTTTGTATGACATTTATTATATTGTTGTTCTTCATTGCTTTGCTTTGAAAAGAAAAAAAAGACTTATTTAATTTTTTTTTCCTTTTTGTATTTTTGGACAACAATTGCTTCTTTGTTTTCCTGAAGTTTTGTGAGCTTTTGGATTATTTAACATTTGACCTTTTTTCACATGCTCGTTTTCGGTTAAACATCAATTTGCTTGAGTGTTTTCTTATTACTGAATTTGGGAAAATTAAAATTTAGTTGGTAAAAAACAAAGTGATAAGATCACGATTAACATAAATGAAATTCACACAACAAAGCATCTGAAAATCATTCAATATTTGCATTTCCTTGTAAAAAAATAACTATAATGAAATTTATTAGTAATTTTCATTCTCTTTGCATAGAAAAATTAAAAATTTTTAATTGAGTTTAATTTTTTTCTCAAATTAAAAATTTATTTCGGTAGTTAGATGTGACTAGTGTGTATCGTTTTCTTGTAAACAGTGAAATCCGGAACAATTTGAGAAAAAATTGCAACCGAATTAAGAACCTTATACTTTTTTGCAGTTATGTAGATAAAAATATGTGCAGCTTTTCGTTTTGCATATGTAATTCAAATTTTTTTAAATAAAAGAAAATTAAAAATAATAAATATGGAGATATGCTGGAATCTTTACTTCTCGGTTAATAAAATCTTGTTTCCCTATTTTTAAATACATTTGTCTAATCTAAAAATTATTTAATGGTTTATTACAAACTTGATCTCGTTGTACATACATACATACATATGTAAAGACATACATGAAGATACAGATGAATATGTGTATGTATGTATGTATTGTAAAATTTAAATACTGATAACAAAATTCAAAAACTCTTATCTCTAAATATATTTTGTGTTTTAAGAAAGAAAAACTAAAATCCATGGCATCACGCTTAAAGAAGAAGAACTCTACATATGTATTTGTTTAGCTCTTTGTTCCGAATTTGAAAACAATTTTAATACTAAAGAGAAAATTGTGTAAATAACTACATAAGTATATACTCTTAATATATATGTATATGTATGTATATATATTTTGTATAATATTAGAAAATTTCCAACAACAATTACAACGAGGAAAAAGAAATATTTACACACACTCATGCATACCCCCTCGCAGGCGCACACGTAAACTACTGGACGATGCAGAAGAATAAAAGTTGAAAAAAAGCTCTGAAAAACACTTGTAAGAATTAACGAATTATTAAAAGTTGAAAAAAAATATTTTAAAGAGTCTCATTATTAATAGATTCTCGTTTTTTTATTCTATTGCTCTGTTTTATTCAATTGTTTTTCTTTTGGTTTCATTTTAGTTTTGTTACTGTTTGTTCTTGTTGATTCGTTTAACAAGTGTGTGTGTGCGCGAGTATGTGTGTGTGTGTGTGTGTGTTTTGGTGACGGTTGCATTAACAGTAGTATGTAGTTGTGGTGGTGCTAGTTTATTGTATACTATATATATTGTTATTATTATTGTTGTTGTTGCTATTGCTTTATTATCCCCCACACCGATAATAGTTTTTGTTCTTTCGTTTCGTTAATGTTCGTATATTCTTAATTAGGGGAGCTTCGTCGTTATTAGCACTCGCACATGAAGAGAGAAATTGTTCATATTGGGAGCTGTTATATGGCAGTGGTTGTCGTTGTGCCTGTTGGTCTTTCTGCTAATACTATTGCTGTAGTTGCTGTTGTTATTGTTGTTATATGAGTTAATATTATTTGTTGTTGTTTTTTTGCATGCAAAACCGCATTTTTTTCAACAATTTTCATTATTATTTTGTACGTACATATTTTGATTTTTTGATGCATTTGAAATTTTAGTGTTGGGACTTTTTTGCAATGCCTCTGCTGTTGTTGTAGTTAAGCACTGCGTGCTTGATATGTGGATGCACACATACCTATGTATGTACACTTCCATATAACTACATATATATTCAACACGTCTGTCTGCACACATGAGCGTTTAATTTTTTTTGTATCCATTGGATACTCTTTCTTGTTTGGTTTGGCTATTTACTCAGAGTAAGCAGATTTTTTTGTTATATCTTTTGTTATATCCAGTGATGCCAACTTTTTTTACTCTAAAAGCACATCAAAATTTAAAAAAAGCACTAAAAGCGTAATTTTTAGATCTAAAAAGCGTAAAAAGCACTAGCGTGAGAAACGAGTGAAGCTTCAAAGGAGTAAAGTTTAAAATGTTTAATATTTTCGAAGCTATACTCTATTTCGGCAATAGTATCATCTTTAATGATATATATCAGACGAAAAACGTGTGATTTACACTGGAAAAATTAATACACCAAGTTTTTATTAAAGTAATTTTGAGAAATACGAACATTTCTTAAAAGCACTAATTAGTGCTTTTTCTTAGTTTGGCACTAACGCTCAAAATTTGGCGTTTGGTATCTTCAAAAAGCACTAAAAATAGTGCCAAAAGCACCAAGTTGGCATCGCTGGTTATATCTGCTACTGGCTGGATGTTATTTGCTGTTTTTTCAATAAACTATAGTCTCTTAAAGATATGACGACTGACGACTGGTGACTGTGGATTTTGTCGTTCTCTTTTCTGTTTAACGAGTTGTGCTCGTAACGTAACTCTTGGTAACTCTTGCTTTCTTTGCATTATCACTTGTTGTTTGAGGCGTTATATTTCGTTGTTGTTACTGTTGTGTTCTTTAGTCTTTTGCATGTAATGGAATCGTATAAGTCTTGATAATATTATTGTTTACGACTACGACGAATACGAAAGTTTGCTATTGTGTATTTTGTCAGAACTAAAGTAAAATATGAGTAAGACCATCAGACCCCGGCCATCAGATCTCTGTGTGATTTTCGTATACAAGTCGGAAAGTGTTGTTGTTGGACTCACCGACTGACTGAATGACTGGTTTAATGGCTGGTTGGCTCGCTGGCTGACTGTTCGGCTGATGATGGTGGTATGTGTTTGTTGGATGGCAGATTATGGTTGTGTTTTGTACGAATTATTGTGTGGTTCGAGTTATAATTTGTTTGTGCTGGGGTGATGTTAATGTTGCTGCTGCTGCTACTGCTGGCTTAGGTTTTTGTTGTTGCTTCTGTTTTGTCTTGCTGGTTGGTTGGTTTGATGGGTCTGGCGTTGCTTGTACACTCTTTTTGAAAATAGTTACAAGATGTTCATCGAAGTGAATAGAACATCTGAGCGGATGGTGAGCATTGTTAATACGTCTTAAAATAGCAATTGTTTTTAAATCTTCAACAACATCCATCTCCAGTAACAGAACATTGAAAAGAAAAACAAAATCAAGTGAATCTCCTCTTGCTCTACCGAAAGTGCAAATTGACATCATCCACTCGTGTGTGCGTGTGTATTGGATGCATGTTGTATGTTTGTGCATGTGTGCGTGTCGGTGTAGCCCATTCGTTGTGTCTGTGTGTTAAGTAAATAGCTCTTTTTTCGCATTGTTAACGTTTTTAAGCATTTCATTGGGTCTTTGTTGTGCTTTTTTTTTTGAAAAAAAAAAATTTTTTTTGCCTGAAACTGCAATGAATTTGTGAAAAATAAAGAATAAGTAGCAACAACAACTTTAGCAGTTAAAGAGTATTTATCTGTAAGAGCTACCGAGAGTATCAATGCGCGGCATATTCAAAAATTATATATGGTACGAGCATCAATGGGAAAAGCATAAATTACTTTTTACAACGCATCTGTTTTCCTGCTTCTAGAAATAAAAGTGAAAATTTTATTTAAGGAAATAGAAGAAAAAAAATTTAAAAAAACAGCAGATTGAAGAAAGCAAACACAAAAATTTGAACAAATTTTAACTTAAAAGAATTTTTTTTTTTTTTTTTGAAAATTTTGATGCAAGGCGAAATTAAATAAAAAAAAAATAAACAGAAACTGTTGAAAATATAAAATTTTTTAGTAATTTAGGCTGACCATTATAAAATAAATTTAAAAATTAAGTAAAAAAAATTTTAAAGCAAAATTTTGATAGAAAAAATAAAATATCAAAAAATTCTTGAGCCTTAAAAACAAGTGCAATTCAAAAGAAACACAAATCCGCATATTATGTTACTAAAGTGTTTAAGAAGTGTTTTAAAATTAAAATGTTATCTTTAAATATAAATATACAGACATACACACGTACACTTATGTATAAAAGTATGTTCAACATTTAAATGCAAAAAAGGAAAAGAAATGATTTGAGTGGAAGCAAAACAGAACTAAATATTTGGTATACGACCATCATCAGCCAACAAATAGCTGCGGCTGCTGTTAAAAACTCAAAAATAAAAAATATTAAAAAAAAAATAAACTTCCTAGCGCTAAAAATACCACACACAAGAATTTGTTGCTGAAAGTGCTTTGCTTATATAAAAAAGCATAAAAAAACACAATAATCTTAAATTTACCACTGAAGTGGAAAGAAATCAAATTTTCGAAAATACTTTTATATTTTAAAGAAATAGAAAAAACACAGAAACGCATTTATAAAAAAAAACACACACAAGAAAAATATTAAAACATTAAAACATTTCGCTCTGGATACATACCACTGACTTTTTTCACTGTTTGGAATAATTTACCGAAATCTTTTAAGTTTTTTTGGATTACTTAATAATTTTCCACAAAAAAAGGTAAGTAAGCAATACATAATTATGGTTTTAATTTTTTAATTTTTCTAAATGAATTTTTTTCCAAATTTTCTTATGTGCTTTATCAGCATTTTTTTTTTTTTTTGTTTGTTAATTTGTAAAGTAATATATTTTTTTGCTTTCACGACATTTTTTTTAGGCCTCCCCACTTGTACTTTGATAATGTATTATCTTTGTTTAATATTCATCTGATATTCATTGATATGTACATACTTACCTTTATTTTTTGCTTTTATATTTTTTATTGCTTCTTCAATCATTAACTAATAGCATAGAACTCATATCTTAACTCTAATAATAAACAATTAAGTTCTAGCCATAGCTAGACAAAAGTAAATATTTATTTATTTAGGGCTTTAATCACAAGTAGTATAATTATATTGATCAATAAAGTGTAATAAAGGTGTGAAAATATGTCATATATAATATCTAAGTATGTACAACACTTTACTGTGAATTGCTTTTTATTTATTTTGTTTTTTTAAGAACTAAATACTAAATTCCAAAAAGCAAAAGTTTTGTAAAAAAAAATCATGAAAATTTTTACGCATTAAATTTTTTCCTGAAAAAAATTCTTTCATCGTTTTTTTACATTTTTTGAAAATGTCAGTACCCTTAAAACATATTACAATTTTTTGACAAATTTGTTTCCAATTTTCGTTTTATATCTATAAAAAAAGAAAGTCATATTTACTTCTGTAATTTACTTTCTTTCAGTTCCAAAGTATGTACGTACATAGGTGCCCATAATTATGAAAGTGGTCTGTTTTATTAATTTTTGCTTTGAAATATTATACAAATCTTAAAAAAACTTCAATGCATATTTAATGAATATTAAATAAATTTATATAAATCGAAACTAGTACAGCTATAAATTCAAAAGTTGCATAATATAAAAATATTATCTGATTTGTTTAAATGTAATTTTTTTCTTCTTAATAACAAACACAACCCGCATAGCGATTAGCTTGTCTGCGAAAAATACCCAGGGTCTATGGTGGGAATCGAACCCACGACCTCTGGACTTAGAGGCTAGCATCTCTACCACTCACCCACAGGGGCACCCTAATATTTAATATCTCCATCAAAGCAATATATGACTTAGACTACTTTCATAATTAAGGGCACATATGTCCCCATGTGAATAAACATTAATTAAATTTAAGTTAATCGCGATTAGTAAGTACTATATATTTCTAAACAATAAATACTTGACTTATACCACTTTCATAATTATGGGCACTCCATTATTTTATTTAAATCAAGTGTTTTGTATACTTCAATAGGAGGACATCTAATGTATTGAAAAAATGCAAAAATCTCGATTCTAAAAAAAAGTGAGTTAGGGCCTTTTTATATTAAGGTAACGATATGTATTGTAAATTTCGCACAACAACAGACTATTAAAAAAAATCTTATTGAGGAGACACAGTATTAAATTAAAGTTTCAGTTACCATTTTTCTCATATTACATAAGTCTTTAATATTTCTATGCTCTAAATCAAAAACAGCTTAAGTCGAGATAAGCTAATTTTAAGTTTATAGCAGCCTTGTAATCTTTGTACTTACTAGTACCTCTGAGCAAAATCTCAATTATATAATGCGATTTTTCAGGAAGTTACAGCTTAATAAATTGCTGTTTATCTATTTTCCAGTCATATGGAAATTCTCTATTGGTGGATTTAATTTTTATAAATCGATCGTTATTAAATCAACTAGATTTACAGAACAGGCAGGATAATCTCTTATGTGAACAATAGCTTAATTTAGCTTTTACTTGGGTATTTTTCAAGTTGAATGTAATAGTTATAAAGTGTAGAGGGAAGTTTTTTCAAATAAACTAGTAGGTTACGTCAAATTTTCCTATTTCTAAATAAAATCGATTTGAAAGTTTAAAAGTGATATCCTGCAAAACAGTGAAATATGACTTAAACACTTTCTCCTTATTGCCACAGTGAACGTTATACACTATTTATAGAATACAAAACAGTAAAAAATTGTTCCAAAAATTTTGGAGTTTTTTAAAAGTGTCTCTGACTATCGCAGCACTTGAAGCCCTTAAACTAAACTTTTTGTGCTATAAAATCATTTTCGGATGAATCTTGACCTTTCATTTGGGCACTTCCACGGAAAATTCACTTTTTGTCCCGTGCGACAGCGAAGCAATTAAGGTTGTATTTCAAATCAACGTATCCCGATTTTTCTTACAATTTCACCTGTTGTGTAGAGCTTACTGACGGCCTACACAAATGTGTACAAAAGTAAAAAAAAATTTCGTTTTCTTTGAAAAAAAAAAAACAATTAAATTTGTTTGGTGTTGCACGGGAAATGCCTATATAAAAACTTAATATAAATTCATTATTTGGGAATCCAGAAATTTATAATTTTAGAATCACCAACGGCTGTGAAAATAAAATTTCTCGCCAAAACTAAAACAAAACTTTGTCAAATCAAATTGAAAAAATATTCAAATTAAGGCTCTAATTGTCTAAATCATATCAAAAAAGTGATTTTTACATGGAAATAAGAATACAATTTTTAAAAATGTTTTTTTTTTGGCCAAGGAGGTACAAATCAAACTGCTGGAATGCAGTGGAATCGCCACATATTCACTAACAGAATCCATATTTTCGACAGTGCGTGCGTACTTCCAGTCTCTTCAAATTTCTTTATGGTCTTGAGAATTCCTTGCAAACTATCTCGATTATGATGACCCCAATCACCTCGTAGTGCTCGAAAAATGGTTACGTTATGCTGAGTACACATCTGGCACTTCTTGTCTTGTCATTTTGTGGTGTCATTTTAAAAATGTGTCCAATGTCTTTCACGCTATCACTAGTACACACTACGGCGATGTCACAAAACGCCTTAGTGTGTACTCGGCATTAGAAACACCACCACCAGTTTTGTAGCAACTTTAAGCCATTTTTACCCATTGTTACTTTGCTAAACGAAGTTGTACTAAATAAATGTCACTCCAGATGACAGACATTTAACAGCTGACAGCCTTGTCAGGCCGATGGGCTTGATTAAATGATTAACACTGTATATAAAACATATTAAATATTGCTTGCAAGGGTTTTTAATGCACTTAGCTCTAACACGAAATACAACTCCTCTAAAAATATTACCCCAATTCACAATATTGTGCAAATTGTCTTGCATCGTTGCATGTGCAAAATGGCATAGTGTATTTATACCCACCACTAATAACTGTTAAATGGTGAGTATCAATATACTATACCATCTTGCGCATGCTACGATGCAAGACCATTTGCACAATATTGTGAATAGGGCTATTGTAAACAAAGTTTATTTTTAAGTGGTTAGAACGTAATGAAAGAAATTAAAATAAGTTTATAATAAAAAATAATCCATCAACTTTTCTTTTCTTCAGTTTTCTCTAGGCCCACAATTCAAAAAGATCATTAACCATAATGTCGCATTTTTATTAATAATTTTTTCTCTTAACTAACAACAACAAAAAACAAAGATGTGTTAAATAACATTATTATATATTCAATGAAAAATTTAATAACTCAATTTAATTTGAGCATAAAAATTCAATATATTTCCCAATTTGCCAAACACGTAAACGACAAATTAGAATATGTATGTTGGACCATGTATATATATGATGTTTGTTTGTTACTGGCCTTGTTAGAAGAATAACTTAATTTCAATGCGCAATTTTTTTTTATATATATATTTAAAATATGTATATGACAACAGCAAAACCGAAAAAAAATTCCACTAAACGGTTAGTTGATCTACAGCATCAGATTTATTTATTATGAGAAAACGATACATTTTCAATTAATAGAATAATATTTTTCGACTATTCACACAAGACAAAACTTTAATACACTGCAGCCTCGATTTGCGGCAGCTCTTTATATAGTTGTTTTTTTTTTAATTTCTGTTTGAACTTATTTTTATTGGTCTGTATAATCTAATTAGACTAAAGTTCATGCTTTGAGGAATCTAAATTAGATATGATAATTTGAAAGCAACAAATTACAACAAAGTCAATTGTAATAATTTTCAAAAGCATTATCACTATAGCGAAACAAAATGCAGTTTCCAAAGGCCGCTACATCTTCATCGTCGGCGTTTAACGGTCCACGGCGTGTGAGTTAATTTTAACTCCAAAATTACAAAAAAAAAATTAGTGCAAATAGTATACGTGAATTATTGTATTTCATCGTATTAAAATTTGTAGACAGATTTTTTTCTAATGAAACTTCAATATTTGACATCAGTAGTTTAAAATATTATTGTCATTATTGGAAAATAACAACAAAAATAATATTTAAAAATTTGTTTCAAATGTAAGTGTGTGACAAGTCGAACGTTGTCGACATTGTAGGGCAGGCCCTTACTTAATTAAAGGAATTGAACAAGTCTCTAAATGTAATTTTGACTTTAGTGAAAAGCCCGCTTCAACTTCTTCATCAGACTTTTCGCGCTTAGTCTACTGTGTGTATTTCATCGTTTTAAAATTTGTTGATAAATTTTTTCTAATGAAAGCTCAAGATTTGACATCAGTAATTTATAATAGTCATGCCATTATTTAGAATGATATTCAAAATTCTTTAAGGAAATTAAACAAGTCTCAGATGTGATTTTGATTTAAGCGAAAAATTCGATCGCAAATCGATTAATGGCTTTCTGGGACATCTGACACATTGTGAAGAAGAGATTTTGCAGTATTCAAAGGACGCTATAGCCACATCATCAGCCTTTACGCGTTTTGGCCCACAGTGTATTGCGCGAGTTAATGCTAATTTAAAAATTATAAGGAAAAAAAGTTTTGTGAAAAAAGAATACGTGAATTGTTTTGAGTGTTAATTTTTTTTTAATATTTTTTGCAATAGTCTTGCCATTTTTGGGAACTAAAATTGTACTTCCCTAATGGAATTGAACAAGTCTTCAGATCTGATTTTGTCCTCAGTAAAAAATTCGATCGCAAATCGGTCAATGGCCTTCTGCCCGCTACAGTTAATCATCAGCGTTTACACGTTTGGTCCACTGTATATTGTGTGAGTTAATGCAAACTTTAAAATTATAAAAAAAAAAAATATTTTAATGTAAATAAAACACGTCAATTGCTTTGATTCATTGTGTTAAAATTTGTTGACAGATATTTTATATCCAATTTTAAGTGACTTTTTTTTAATAATTTATAATTATTACTTTACAAAATACTCAAGCAACATGCTATTGGCCTGAAGGGATTCTTGTATTGCAGGCATAAAAATAAACTTAAAAAAAATATGAAAGAAAATTAACATTAGTAATTTACAATAGTCTTGCTAAAGCCCATATGACACTTCATTTTTAGGGTTCCATACACCAAAGGTGAAAAGGAACCCTATTGTTTTCGCTACGCTGTCCGTCTGTCCGTCACACGGTATTTTCTCAGGAACCGTAAGAGCTACGGACCTGAAATTTGGACACAGTATGTAGAACCTTGGTCGCTACAACAACAAATACATGAGAACTAAAAATTAAAGGGTGTTCCAAAACGAGCAACGAAAAATGTTAAAATCCCATGTAATATACATACAATTGTATGAACATACATATGTATATTGAAACTTGAAATTTAATTTAATTTAATTTAATTAATTAATTTAATTTAATTAACACTAAAATTTAAAAAAAATTAAAATTAAAGGGTGGTCCATCAGTTAATGCAATTTTGACTATGTAATTTTGCCAACTTGCTATATCTTGGAAACCGTAAGAGCAAACACTTGAAATTTTCAAAAACGGTAAAACTAAAAACACCGAAAATTATAAAATCGCCAAACCAAAAAAAAAATCGCCAAAAATTAAAAAAAAGTCGCCAAAACGAAAAAAACGCCAAAATTAAAAAAAAATTCTAACACTAAAATAAATCGCCAAATTCGAAAAAATCGCCAAAATGAAAAAGAAACGCCAAAATGAAAAAAAATGCCAAAAATCGAAAAAAAAATCGCCAAAATGAAAAAACGCCAAAAACCGAAAAAAATCGCCAAAACAAGAAAATAAAGTGTCAAAACTAAAAACAGAGCCAAAACTTAAAAAAATCGCCAAAACCGAAAAAATGCAAAAACCGCCAAAACAAATAAACCGAAAAGACCCCAAAAACGAAAAAAATGCCAAAACTATATATTATATAGGATGAAGTTTGTATTAAATTATATATCTAGTGTTCGTACGCGAGTCAGAGTCGCACTTTACTGAATTTATTTTATTCTTTCATTTATCAAGTTTTAGAGAAAAGTGCAAACATATTGTAATAGGAAAATTCAACAGGTGCAAAGGGTTCAGCTATATTAAGAAAAATGAAATAATGTCAACAACTTGACTAAAGTTATCGATGACAAATGAAGATCTGTCAAAAAAATTGAAAATTTTTCAACTTAAAATTGACATTTCAAGCTTGAAACATAAAAGTGTTGGTTAACTAGCGATTTATGGTTAAATATAGCGATTTTTAGTTTCTTTTATCTTAATACTAGCAATTTTTAGCTAAGAAATTTTGACTACATTTAAACGTTTTGTTTCCGTTTTATATATATTATCCTTTCTAACATTTATTGTTTCTTTCTATCAATGCAATATCAAATCAATGAAGAAAAAATGAAGTATCATAAAGGATTAATAATTACAACAGGCTTGGGAATTCAATTCTTGCTTCCTTATGCAAAAACGATTGTTAAAAGTTGAAGCATGCGTAAATGGTTAGTTCCAAATCCATTTATTAAACCAAATTTAAGTTGAACAATCGTTTTTGCAAAAAATGTAAAACTGTAAAAAAAAGTATCGCAAAATAGATAAAATGGGGCTCTAGTGTAAACGTCAATTCAAAAGAAATATTCAATATTTATAAATGAAATTTTAATATTCATAAATACGAGTATGTATTTATGTATGTATGCAATTTATATGTATTTGTATTTTATTCTTTGTGTACATATGTATTTATGCTTGTATGTATGTATTTTTTTAAACACTTCTAGACAATTTTATTTTAGTAAATAATTAAAAAGTTTTTTTACATACTTTAGAAACATTTTAGTTATAATCGCTTTAATTACATTTTTTTTTTTTGGTTCATGTATCCCCTTTTTCATCGCGACATTAAAATTTCTTTATTTGGGTATAGATTTTCATTGAAAATGTGCATTGTGTGATGCTAAAACGGGTCATTGCATTGTGCAGGAAATCTTCAATCCTCTAATTTCCTGATACACTTCCTCATTTACCTTTTTAAGTATGTACTTTTTAACCCCCGACCAAAAAAAGGGGTGTTATAAGTTTGTAGTGTGTGTCTGTGTGTCTGTGTGTCTGTGTATCTGTGTGTGTCTGTACGAGTACACGTACAGACCAAACGGCTGAACCGATTTTGATTTAGTTTTTTCACCTTGACTTGATCGAGAAGGTTCCTAGCTATGTTTTAATAAAATTGGTTCAGCCGCTTAGAAGATATCTTCATCTTTTCTAGAAATATTCGGGGGCTTTTTAAAATTTTTAATTTTTGTTATTTCTGTATGACTTAAAACAAATAAAAAATTTGGCTAGAAAAATAAATGAAATAAATATATTATACTCTGAAACTGAAAAATTCTAGTACTTTTAGAAAATCAGTTTAACGTTTTTAATTTATATGAGACATTTTTAGATTTAGTTGAACTGTAGTGAATTTTAATTTATTTAGTAAAAGTCAATCATGATAGAAGGAAACTCTGGAGTGTCAAAGCAAAAGAAAATTATTATCTATATTTATCATTTGAGCAGGCTAAAGTTCGTATCGCTTTGTAAGCCAAATTACATGTGATAATTAGTAAAGAACAAATAACACCAAAGTTAATTGTAAATATTGTGACAAACACGTAGTAGAACGGAACAACTAGCTGTTTTCGAAGGCCACTACACCTTCATCATCAGCGTTCTTTGTGTTTGATCCACTGTGTGTCAGTTCATGCAGATCATTGTATTTATTGCACAATATTTTTCGAGTGTATTTCATGCAATATTATTTATTATTCAATTAAGAAAGTAATAAAAAAATAAACACTTGTTGCAAGTGTTAATTTTTTTTATTTAAAGAAAGTTTTTTTTCTTCCCCCATAAATTATAAAAATTCTTTTGTTGCTCTAAAATATTTTCTCTTTATTTTATAAATATTTGCACAAAAAAGCAGGTGTTTTTACTGGGGATTGTGAGACATGCAAGTTAATCACGTTTCAGCAAAAGTTACATGAAATCCATGGAAATTCAAAATGTTGTACACATTTATGTAATAGAAAAAAATTAGAAAAACAAAAACACAATTTGCCTGGCTGGCTAAAATCATAAATGACATGTTTTGGCGTTTTTAAATTTGCATTAGTTTTTTGCTCTTCGATTAATAGAATTTGAAAAGATTTTTTTCTTGGCCATTATTGCTGGGTCGGTCGTTCGTGTCTCCTTAACAGCTGACCTTGCAACTGTTACACGTACGTTTTGGCAGCGTGTGTTTCATAACTTCTTATATTTATTTTACTTTATTTTATTTTACTTTTTGGATGTACGAGCATTTCATTTTCTTGAGTAGTTGTTAGTTTTATTATTTGCTTCAAAATAAATTTTTTTAAACAATATAAAGAAGAGTGAGTGTACTCGTGCAAATACTTTCTAAGAAAATGAAACTTATTTTCATTCTTTTCCAATTCAACTCAAAGATACTGCAACAACGTACCAATAAGTTCATTGTTGTTGTTGTTGTTGTTGTTGTTGTTGTTGTTGTTCTTGCTGTTGTTGTTGTTTGATTGTTATTCTGTTCTTCAGTTGTTTTTAACCATGGCACTAGAAGATTTTTCTTGCTGTTTTCTTTTTTCTTTTAATTTCAAACAAAACATCTCTTTCTACTCTTTGGCCAGCAGCCAAAATTTTCATGCTAAAACACACTTGTTTTCTTTTTGCTTCTTCGTTCTCTCTTGTCGTTGGTCTACAAAAGTTGTTACGCTGGTAAATGAATGTTGGAGATGATAAATTTATTTGAATGCTGCTTGCTGCCATGCCAGTTGGGACTAAAAACACCTTGTGTTATAATTATAAAGCAATAAATAAAATTTTGAGAAATATTAAAGCATATAAAATAATATTCGCAGAAATTATTTTAATTAGTTTTCACGTAATGCTCTCAATTGTTTATTGTAACATTTTCAGCTCTAGTCTTACCTATTATATCTGAAATGGCTTAGAAGAAAATAAATTTACATTCTTACTAATGACTATGTTTATATGATGATTATTGTTGATTATTTTTACATGATGATTAAGTTCAAAGATTAATTTTTGAAACCCGAATTTTGAATTTTATTTTTGTTGAAAACTGGCTCGACTAACCAACCAGTTTTCACTTTATTTTAGCTAATTAAAACAGTATAATAGTATAAATTATTCATGTTATAACTACGTATTGAAAATGTTTGAGTTTTGATATGCAAACAAGTGCTATAGAACAAAAACAATAAATGGAACATCAAAACAAAAGCCAAATAAAACATGAAAAATATAAAACAAAGTTGTAGTAGGACACAAGTTAAGTAAAAGCTAAATATTTACACATTTAAAAAAATTTTACTTACGAATATGTACATCTTAAATATCAATTTTTATTTTTGAGTCATCAATCGCTACAATAATTCTTCATTTCTGTTTCAGTGCACTTACTATACTTGCTATGATTTATTGTTATTCTACTTCGGTATCATCTTTTCCTTTGATTTTGATATTCTACTTCGCAACAGAGTGCAAGTAATAACTTTGCTGTAGGTAAAAGCTTTTAAACTGATTTAGTGCTTTTTTTACATAAAAATTTTTTGTTTCAATATGAAAACAAGACTTAAGTGCTTGGAAGTACTGTACAGTAGTGTAGTATAAAGGGTATTTGTTCACGTCTGTATTAAAATAAAAACTTTTCAACAGATGCGTGCTTTTTTCACATTATACGTTCGTTATTTCAGCAAGAAAACAAGACTTACAACCTGATTCCATAAGTAAGTAAGGCAGGCGACTAGAAAATCGCTCAAAAAATTAGTGCTTTTCACTATTTGACCCCTCATCAAGAATTTTCAATTTATCACTAAACTGATTAATAATCCCTTCCATATATTGATTAATGCACAGAAAAAATTATTCCCAAAAAATTTTCAAACAAACGTGTGTTTTGAAATATAATTTAGTTTCAGTAAATATTTTTTACTGTTCCAGTAAATTATTTGTTCCAATTTTATTTTATTTAAAAAAAAATCTGTATAGAATGAAAATTATCTAAATAAAGTAAAATTTGTGAAAAAAAATGTTAGATTTATTTTTTTTAATATTTAAATTTGTTATTTTCAGTTAAATTTATTTTTATATGCTGTAAAAAAATTTGTCTGATTTTTTTAAATTTTTTCTACAAATTATTTTATAGATATAAAAAACATTTTATTTTTTTAAAGATTTTTGTTTGCGGTTTTCAAACTTATTATGTTTGTATATTGTGATTCTCAATATAGTATTAAGAGTCTTACTATAAACATACGGAGTTTGTTAGCTAAATTAAAAAATTTTTTGGGTTGAAGTCTACTGACGAGTTCCAAAAGCGGGAACGAAATGCTTAACCATAAAAACAAGCCAATTTTTCAAAGTAAAAAAAATAGTTGAACCTTTCATTTGATTCAGTTATTTTTTTTCAAATAAAACTTTTACTAATTTTAAAAAAAATTTCAAGAATTTTTATTGATTCAGTTAATTTATTTTCTGATAATACGAAAAATTTTAGTGGATGTGTTTGTAAATTATAAAAAAAAATTACTGAATAATACACAAAAAATCTGCAAAAATGTTTTTCTCTTCCTATTAATAAATTTGACTGAAAATATTTTGAGTTTCAGTTAACTTTTTTCTCTAATGCCATAATGAGTTAACTAAAAATAAAAATTTTTTTTCAGTTAAATTTTTACAAAATTGTTATCAGAATCTACAGATTTCTTTGTAGGTCCGCATTCACATAAAAAATTTACTGATTCAATGAATTTGGTTACTGAAAACGAAATTTAGTTTTTTCTGTGTGCCATCTGTAGTGCGATCTGACAACCGTAATTTTGTCTATACATTTTGTCGCTTGGAATAACGATTGTGTGATTCCGTAACTTCTTTTTAACGACAGTGCGCATCTGATATTTTCTGTTGATTTTTGTCGATAAACTTAACAGCACATAAATTATTGTCGCTTAAATAATGACACAGCTGGCATTAAACTACAGCGAATATCGTTAAAAGTGTTACTGTTCGATAAATTCGATAAATTTTCGTTATAATTATTTGAACGATGTCATTATCCTTAAATAAATATTAGTGAATCGAACTACTGATTTAATATTTTTTGAAATTATATTTTATTAATTTTTCATAAATAATTTTATTTATGCGTGATTTTCATAAAAATTTTCTAAACGAGTCGTCTGCCTGACTAGTGGAAACACGAGTTTGACTAAAATACTTGTAAGTACTGTACAGTTGTGTTTTGTGACTTACTGTAAGATATTCACTCACGGCTATACTAATGCAAAATCGTTCTAACTGATCCAGTACTTTTTAGCAGATAAAAATATTTTGTTTTAGTATGAAATACTTAATTAAGGTGCTTGTAAGTACTGTACAGTAGTGTAGTGTGACTTATTAAATGGTCTTCGTTCTGCTTTCTATTATAATAAACAGATGCAGTGTTTTTTTATATGCACACGTTTTTTGTTTTAGTGTGAAAGTAATATTTAATTAAACTGCTTGTGTTGTACAGTACAGTAGTATGGTGTAACTTATTGAATGGTCTTTATTCTGTTCTCTAGCATAACTTAAAAATATTTTCTTGTTCTTGTTTCCACTTTGTTATTTGTTGTTAAGCTTCTCATTTGTTTGAATGAAAGTTTATAACATAATAACTCTAGTTGTTCTAAGAAGCTTTGGGTAAAGGTTCCCTGATGATCTGCATTAGCAACAGTGAAATGCGCATAGGATCCAGCTAAACTCCTCAATAATCAATTTCAATGTATTTTTAATAAAAAAAAATATTTTACTTAATAAACAAAATATTGATTTGGGATTAGTGCGTTTAAAAAATTTTAAACTTAAATTGTAACAATTGCCATAAAAAACACTAATTATTAAAATATTTTCTTTTAAACCAAAAATTTTTCGCACTACAATTACTTCCATTAAATTATTTAGTTAGATTTTTTTTACTTTGGGTTGTCAATGCAATGAAGTTCTTTTCTTTTAATACCTATTGAGTGAATCCAGAGTTATTTTCATGATGTTAAGTAAATCTGATTTTTTGTATGTTCTTTCAAAAGTATAAGTGGATGATTAATAAATTTAATTTAAAAAATATGTTATCAAAAACATTTCTTGCTAATATACCACCCCAGTTTTTATTATAGTTTTGTCGTAAATTCTTTGTCTAAAATTATAATATTTCTCATAAGAAGAAAGATAGATTTAAGCAGCACGATATTATTGAAGGATAGATACATTGTCACCTTCAGACTTGCGGGGCTGTTCTTTCAATTAAAATGTGCTATTTTGTTTATGGTATAGATGTGTGCCAATTTTAACAAATAGTTATGGGCCGTTTTAAATGTTTTTTGCGCTGTCTTTTTTTAAGTGTTTAAGCAAACTACATAAATTAATGTAATTTTTAAAAATATCTTTATTGACTGTAGTATTTATTTTTTTATTTTTCACCAATTGCGTTATTTTCCATGCTGCCTAGCGGGTTTTAATATACATATTAACATCAATAATAAGTTTAGAAATATTTAGCGGTTCTTTCGCTACACACACCAAAATACATAAGTTTAATGCGCATATTTTTATTATAATGACATATGTACATAGAATGGAAACGGATGTTTTGGTAATGTAATATCTCTCTTTCTCTCTCTGTATGTATGTGTCTGTGTGTGTGTGTATGTGTGTGCTTCTTATAAACCAATGAAACTATTTTAATTGAAAGTATAATTCAAGGCTGCAGCAACTCTGTTTAGAACTATAATGCACTTCAGAAACTTTTCGTCAAGTTTCGTCAAGTTCCATTTGCTTACACAGAAAAAAATGATTTGTAAATACAATTAATTTTTTTGTTATATCAATTAAATAATTAATTGATTTTGAACCTACAACGATTTTTGTAAATATAATTAATGAAATTGTAAGTTGAAGGAAAATCTTAAAAATATTTTCAATTAAATATATCAACAAATAATTTGTTGAAATTTATTTTTTTCAACATTTATTTTTGTTAAATTTCAAAGTTATTTCAATTAAAGTTATTGTTATACACACAAAAAGTTAATATGAATGATTTTGTATTATTAATTAAAATATTTGTAATATTAATTAAAAAATTAATTAAATTTTCACCTATAAACAGTTTGATAATATCAATTAAGTTTTTCCAATCCAATTAATTAATACAAGTAAATTTTTAATTGAATGAATTAAATTTTTAATTAAAAATATTAATTGGTGAATACTTTTTTCTGTGTATTAACATTGTGAATTGTTGAATTTCTGTTATATATAATTGTTATATTAACAAGCTTTGTATACACAATCACAATCCTCGAAACGATTTTTTGTTTGTCTGCGAAAGCACTAAACGTCTTTGGGCGGAGTTGAACCGGCAACATCAACACTAATAAACTGACTCACTTACCTCTCAGCTAAAGAGCAAAAATTTAAATTTGTTATATAAACAATGATGATTGTTAATTTTAAAATTAAATGTTAACAATTTGTTTTGTTGGTTGCATTTCGATGATATTTTTTTCTGTGTAAGAGAATAGCGAAACTGATCGTACTTTGCTTAAGGAATCAGCTGTTTTTTTGCTTTGTATGTATGAGCATACTTGAAATTAATAAACAAAAGAAAAAGTTATTCTGGATGTTTAAAATATTTTCTTAACTTTTTAATCGAAAATTGTTAAGCACAATTATAAAATATTTTATATATTATGGTTTTGCAATTGAGATGCTGGACTCATCACTATTGCTTTTCTTAGTACTTTCTTATGTATATGTTCATTTGTTTCCTTAAATACTAACCCCCATATACATAAAAAAATAATTTTGTATGGAAAATTTGAAATAAAATACATTTCAAATTCATTTCTAATTTTATGAATAAGTTGGTAAAAATAAAAAGCACTTATACTCTGTTTCCACAAGTCATGATTTTCATATAAATTTTCCACTCAAGTCGACCGTCCGTATTATAAAAACAGCGAGTAAATAATTTTAGTTGGATTAATTATTATTGTTCGAACTTTATTTGTTTCTATATTTATGATTGTATTGTATTTGATAATTATTAATGGACAAATATCTCCAAAGTTAATTGTAAATATTCTGACAAACACTAGCAGAACGGAACAACTAGATGTTTTCGAAGGTTGCTGCACCCTCATCATCAGCGTTGTTTGTGTTTGGTTCACTGTATATGGTGTCAGTTGATGTAGGTTTCTGCTTTATATACTCAGTTTTCAGTGCAAATGGAATATGTGAATTGTTTTGATTCATCGTAGTACAATTTGCTGAAAGCTTTTTTTTGTAATGAAAGCTCAATTTTACCATCTCTAAATTTAAATCAATTACTTAATAGTAACAAACTAAAAATATTTGTCTTAAGTAGAACAAAAAATAAGCAAATTAACTAATATGTGCATAATTAGTAAAACACAAACGACAATGGCAAGATTGTTGTAAATTTAGAGATGGTAAAATTGAGCTTTTATTACAAAAAATCTTTCAGAAATTGTAAGACGATAAATCAAAACAATTCACATATTCCATTTTCACTTAAAATGAATATGTGCACATATTTACATATCGTTACCTTAATATAAAAAGGTCATAACTAATTTTTTTTAAATCGAGTTTTTTGTATATTTCGATAAGAAAAACCTCTGATATATCGAAAAATGCAAATCTCTCGATTTAAAAAAAATAATGAATTAGGGCCTTTCTATATTAAGGTAACGATTGTGCTTTTTATAAATTTTGATGTGCTTTTAGATCCAAAAAAGTTGGCACCACTGCCAGTAGATATATTGATATCAAAATATTTATTATCTATATAAAAAAATTATTAAACCGGTTTAATCATAAAGCAGGTTCTTAGCAAATTTACCACGTTCGGTAAATAGTCTAAAAACAAATCATTATACTTAAACACTTGACGAAAATAAATAGTTCAATTTCAAATCATCCTTCAAAAGTTCTTTTAGAGTTGCTTCATTTCCTCTACTGCAAAGATATAGATATAAAGTTAGAAAATGCTTACTTTTTTTTCTATTTTTTGTGGTGTCTATACATTTTCCAACAACAATTAAGCACGTAGTTCTTCTCTTCTTTCAATTTCTTTGAAAAAGAAAAACTTTTTTTTTGCAAAGTATCAGAATCACTTGCAAAATATTTCAGCTTCAAGCTTGTACAATATCCATGAAAGGTGTTTGCTAGAGCAGCAAAATCTCAACAAAACCCCTAGATTTTCTTGCAAAGCATAAGCAATAGAAGAAACAAAAACTATAGCCTGCAGTATAATTAAACTTATATAAAAATCTTGTACATATTTATAAGTATGTCCTTCACTTTTAAGTAAGAGAGAAAAAAAGAAATACTTATGAAATTCTATTCTTTATTTTTTAAAAACCCCAACCAACACTTTTTCAGGGATCTTTTTTTACTCTTGAAATAATATGTTGTGGTTTATTTCTTTATTAAAATGTCATAAATATAAAAATATCAACAATGAGTGTTAAATGGCATTTACTGCTTCTCGGTACTTTATTTTGGAAGACTTTTTGGTTTCATGGGCTTGTGAGTATCGCCGCAAATTAAAATAAGAAACAGTGATGACGAAGCTTTAAAATACTCTTACGAAAACTTAAAGAAATAAACCACAAAAATACAAAATTACAGTTGGGAGTGGCTAAAGAGCAGCACTACAGATATTTTGTTTAAATATATTTTATTTATTTATTAAAGCTTTTTTTCCACGATCGAAGAAATTAGCGTTTGCCAGCACACCCTCGAATACTCGGTTTATCAGCTAAATCTGCTGTGAAAATGTTGTAAAATTTAGAATTTATACCTTTAACAAAAAAAAAAATAATCGTTCATTTTTTAGGGTTCCGTACACTAAAGGTGAAAAGGAAGCCTATTGCTTTCGTCACAGGCTATTTTCTCCAGAACCGTTAGAGCTACGAACCTGAAATTTTGACAGACTATGTAGAACTTTGGCCGCTACAACAAGAAATACATGAGATTTATTGTTTTATTTTTATTTATTTAATGTTACAAATACAATTACAAATTATATCATAATTAAATTTAAACGAGAATAGTAGCAAAGACCTTCACTCGTTGTAGTGAAACAGACCAGAGTCTATGGTGGGAATCGAACCCACAACCTCCACACTGATAGGTTAGCAAAATACTCACTACCCTACCGAGGCACCCGACATGAGATTTAAAAATTAAAGGGTGTTCCAAAACGAACAACGAAAAATTTTAAAATTAATTTAGTGTATTTTTATACAGACTACAACGATTAACTTAAAAAAAAAAAAAAAAAAATTAATTTTGACAAGTTGCTGTATCTTTGAAAGGCAAACTCTTAAAATTTTCAAAAACATTAGAACTAAAAAAATCCCGAAATTATAAAATCGCCAAACAAGCAAAAATCGCCAAATACCGAAAAAAGTTGCCGAAACGAAAAATGCCCCAAACTAAAAAATAATCTCTAAAAATAAAATACATAAGTCGCCAAAAACCGATAAAAATTGCCAAAATGAAAAATCGCCAAAAAGGAAAAAATCCCCAAAATCTTCAAAACCGAAAAAACCCAAAAAATCTTCAAAACCAAAGAAAAACAAACCGAAAAATCCCAAAAACGAAAAATAAAATTCCAAAATGTATATATATTATATGGGCTAAAGTTCGTATAGTATTACATATCTAGTGTCTGTACGGAACGCTTAGTGTTCGGAGTGACAGTCGCACTTTAGGAAATATTTGTGTATTTTTTTCTTCGGATCCAGTACTCGAAGAAATTATCTACTGCTAGAACAAAGCACTCAGCTGTCAATTCAATACTGTGTTGCTGGTCGAAGGTGATGACAAAATGTAGATGATGATTATGTTTGTATGTACTTAGTTCAAGCATTGCCAAGACTTGGTAAAGGCGGTTTTCGTTGGTTGGTTGGTGGTCGCGGTGTAGATGGTTTTGGTGAAATATATAGTATTTATGTACATACATACATACATAAATATGTATATCTGGCATATATAGACGTTCCAAAGCAAACATGCCTCGTGCTGTTGCTAATACTGGTACTGGTACTGTGGTTGCCACCGCTATACTTAGTTGTTGTAAACTGTTGTTCAGCACAAAGTCCCTATTTACACTATGCAAGTCTTATTGCTAAGCTGATTGGTTTATTAGGAGTGAGAGACGGGGGGAAAAGAAACGTTGCTGTTCCCCTCGTCTCTCTCTCCCTGAAACTAATCAGCTTAGCAATAAGACTTGCACAGTGTGATTTGGGACAAACAAAATAAAACAAAATAAAATAAATTAAAATAAATAAATAAATAAATAAGTTGTATAGATATTGTTGCCTGATCTTTAAAAATGCGTTTCTCATAATATAATTTGTTTTCATTTTCTGATTGCTGCTGCGGCTGCGGCTGCTGCTGCTGCCGTTGATGTTGTTGTTGTTCTTGCTGTTGTAGTTGTTGTTGATTTTTGAGGCCAAGGTAGCCTGTGTTGAGTGACATTCGTGTTGCTGTTTTTGTTGTTATCTATTTTTGTGGCAATACATACAACAACAACAACAACAGTAGCAGCGAGGAAAAAAACAGTCGGCCTTTTTTTAAATTTTATGGTTTATTTAAAACAAAAAAAAAACTGTTGTTACTAAAAAAGGCAGGGTGTGTTTTACTACAATTCGACGAAAATTTTTATCTGTTTTGGTAAAACAAAAAAAAAAAAAAAAAAAAAAAAAAATCACAGAAATTTAACAAAATGTCCGGTAAGAATTTTATATTAAAAAAGGCTTAAAAATTTAATATGTTTTTGTGTACATAATAAATATAAATATTTTATCCATCTTTGTATTATGTAGCTGTCATATAGTTTTCATTGAGTTTTTCTAATAACATCATTGCCGTAATAAATTCAATCAAACTGTTGATGAATTATGACGCATTTCTAATAAATACTCACACGGACGTTTATTTTGATATATGTGTGTGATTAAGCAGCTCGCGAATTATTACATTGAAGGCTATAAACTGCAGGCAAATTTTCATTGTATTAATGAAACTCCTCATAAATCAAATTTAAACATATGTACAATAGTTGTTTTAATTTAAATTAATAATTCAATAACATGACAAGATTTTAGCCAATTGTTTCTTAAAAGGCATTTTGATTCCTTTTCTAATAAATTTATTTTTATACATATTTTTCTATATGCATATGTACGTATGCATAAGTAAGTATTATTAGCCTGCTGCCGCAACAGTAATTTATTTGCTCTGTGTGCCTGATTTTCTTGATATCTCTGCATTCCGTAAAATATTTATTTAACACACAAATGTTGATTGCAGATGTTTCTGTTTGATAAGTTAAATAAATGTTATTTCAAGGATTTTTTCCCATTTTGATTTGGATTGCATGTAAGGTTTGAAGCTGAATAGCTTAAGACTTTGAACATCGCTGTAGATAACACACATAAAAATATTTTATTTAACTGAATCTAAATCATTTTTAATTTTTGAGGTCGGTTTAATTTTTTTATTTTAAAATTATTAGTGCCAAGTTTGTATATTTAGCGTAGTGGTCAAGCCCAATTTGGCAAATATTAGTGTTTAACCACTTTTTTTGAATTCTACATCGCGTCGCACTCAGAGCTCAAGGTGTGCGCCAAGTTTGATAAAAGTAAGATGAAGGCACGCGAAATATTATATTAATATTTATGGGGCATGACCCCACCCCGCCCACTTCTTTAGGCACAAAACTATGTTATTCTTAGAGCCGGAAAATCTTTGCCAAGTTTCATGAGAATGTGATAAGTATAAGTATATATAATTTATTACTAACCTTTCATTGGGCATAGCTCCGCCCACTCTTTTGAACACAATATCAAGTATTTTTCATAGCTCAAGCTGTGTGCCAAGTTTCGTAAAAATCGATAAAGTAGAAGCACGTGAAATGTAATTTTAAATCTTAATGGGCGTGTCCCTGCCTTTTTTTAATTGCAACATTGGTTATTTTTAAGAGCTTAAAGTGTGCCAAGTTTCGTAATAATTGCTTAAGTGCAACCAGGCGAAGTGTAATATTAAAATTGTAATGGGCGTGATACCGCCCACTTCATTTTAATGCCATATGGTGCCTTTTTTTAAGAGGTCAAGGTGCGTGCCAAATGACGTAAAAACTGAATAAGAAAAAGCACGTCAAATATAATATAAAAGTTTAATAGGCGTGACCACGCCCACTTTTTCTAATTCGAGATTTTGTCCCCGCCCATTTATTTCAACTTCAATATTGTATCGTTACGATAACCCAATGTGTCGGGTAAGGTTCCCAGCAATCGAATAAGTAAAACATCATAAAATCAAATAAAATAAATTGTGGTTATGTCCCCGCCTACTTTTTTACAACGGGACTAAATGAAAGCTTTGGCCTCTCACACAAAAGAGAAAATTTTTACAATTGGTCTTAAATTTACTGAGTAATGAAGTAACATATGAAAAAATATAAATAAAAAATACAGACGAATTAATAACGTACTTCTTTTTTTTAAGTCAGTTGAAAAATAAGATTCGTCGAAGATGATTTCATCATTGAAATAAGATATATTTACGCCGAGCCATTTATTCAGGTTTGGGAAGAAGAAGCATTCATTCACGGCGAAATACGTGAAAAAGGGCGGAAAAGACAGAAATTCGTAGTCAAATTCGTGGATTTTTTCCATAGAAACTTTTTTAATGGCAGTCAAACACAAACTAAATAATACAGCCGGTTTAAATTTTGACAGGTGAGAGCCATTTCTATTAAGAGGTGCGGAATTAAAAAAGTCACGGACTTATTGTTCAGAAAGAAAGAGAACTTAAGCCGTTTAAATTTTTATCAGATTACATTTGAGAACATCTGACTGTTTTTTGTGCTTTCTTTCAAAAAACTTGTGAAACGGAGTTTTATAAATGTACGGTTGAGTTATTGTTTTAAAACTAGGTTAACCTAATCAATTATTGCACCATACTTTTTCAAGGGATAGTCATACAAAGCAATCTAGCCTTAATTCACTTTGAGAAATTTATACTCTGAATGTCCTTAAAATTTATTGGAAAATGTGTGTTGACATCTTAGGGATACTCATATTAGAATTGGCGGCAATAGATAGTCACATGGGTTAGCATCTTTATTTATTTATTTATCTAAATGTTTCAGCCTATGGACAGACAAAGCGAGAGATTGAGGTTAAAAACGTGAAAATAATTCGCTTTGATACTTTCAGTAAAAAAAATACTTAATACAAATAATGTAATAAGATAAGCCTTTATGTACAATATACATTATATATATATATATATATATATATATATATATATATTTAAATTGTATTAAAAATATAAGAATTGAACTCCAAATAACTTGTCTTCTTTTTGCAGACTTAATATTAAATTTCTGTAATATTATAATCTTGTCGAACATAAGTATAAAGCTTAAAAATTTGAAACATGACTTAATTTTGTTTGAGTGTTAATTATCTATAAATTCTTTAGCTCAAATTCAAAAAGAAATACATGTTATTTGCTACCGCATAACATTCCTTTTATCAACTCATTAGAAATATGACTAAGAAAATTGTCTTAGAATTTTTAATGCTTTGTACCTTTGTCTGCTAATAGTTAAGAAATATGAAACAATAACATGTACAATGTACATTGTACATACATTCATATAGTGGTTTTATATTCTTTAAAAACCTTCCAATCACTAAAGCAAATGAGACTTTGTGGAATACACAAACAATTTTTGTTAGCATTTGCTTCATTTAATGACATTAAAGAGGACAACTTAAAATTACTAATAAAGCGTATTCAATTGTTTAATATGTACATAATGTTTTAAGCAATCGATATCTTTATGTTTAAATGAATCACCTTAATTTAAAGTTGTTGTGTGAAAAACGTTAAGACTCTTAATTGAGCGCCATTCTTGATGCACAAGTATTATTTAATTGAAATGACTGGCAGCTTGTCGAAATGACAGACTGAGTCACCCTTAATAGGAAATACATACACAAAAAAAAAGAAAACAAAAACTAAGTGTAATACTTGTATGTATTTAGATACTTACTTACCTTTCTTTCTGTTCTACCTTTGCATTTGCCAAACAAAAAGCCTTACAACTGATTTTAAATATCTTAAAGAATACATCAGTAGAACAAAAGCAAGAAACAAAACTCTCATTATAAAACAATACAACTACAAAAACAAACAAAAAAACAAGCCACACAAGGATACTTTAGAAGCATAGAAAATGAAAGAAATAATATAAAATACATTTGCACTAGTGCAAAATTAAAAAAAAAATCAACAAAAAATAAACAAAAAGCAACAAATCACCAGTTACTTATGTGTTGTTTTTCCTTTATCCCCTCTGCATAAAAAACATCACTGCAAATATAAGAAAGGATAAAAAAAATCAACCGAGCAAAGCATCCTTTAGTTTGTTTTTCATAAAAAAAATCCTTTTTCTTTTTTTTTTTGCCTGCTGTTGTCTATTTTCATAGAATTTTCTGAGTTTCTAGTTGTTTTGTTTGTGTATATATCCTTGTCTTGTCAGTCATTGCTCTCTCTTTTGGCTGTTCCTTCATAATTTTCTTCAAAATTTTTTATTCATTTATTCGCCTTTTCTTCTTGCTAGTTTTATAAAGGCTTTTAGATTTATTGTGCCTGTAAGCCAGCATTTTATGCAAACAGTTAAGAAAAAATGTGTTTTAAGTTCTTTTATATTAAGGAAAAAACTCTTGAAATCACCGGTATAAGAATGCTTATAATCTATATATTTTATAACATTTTAGTGTTATTAGATATTATTTTATTCTGTAGAAAGTATAACATTTCAAAACCTTAAAACAATAATAAATAATTATGATGAAAATTTATAACAGCAAAAGTAAGATGCAACGAAACCCAAAAAGTACCAGACGTAATTTTTATATAAAACTTGGAATAAAAATTACTTTTAAGTAAAGGTAATTTTAAAAACGTAATTTTTTTAAAAGGTACATTTTAAAAAAGTTACTTTTTATAAAAGGTACTTTTCATAAAAGATAGTTCTTATAAAAGGTACTTTTAACAAAAGGTACTCTTAAGGTACTTTTTATAAAAGTTACGTAAGAAACTTTTTGTAAAAGGAACTTATTATAAAAAGTATTTTTTGTAAAAGATATTTTTAATAAAAGGTACTTTTGATAAAAGATACTTTTATAAAAAGTACTTTTTATAAAGTTACTTTTTATAAGAGGTACTTTTTATAAGAGGTACTTTTTATGGGAGGTAGTTTTTATAAAAGGTACTTTTTATAAAAGGTAATATTTATAAAAGGTACTTTCAATATAAGTTATTATTTATAAAAGGTACTTTTTATAAAAGATAATTTTTATAGAAGGTACTTTTTATAAAAGGTACCTTTTATAAAAGGTACTTTTTATTAAAGGTAATTTTTATAAAAGGTACTTTTTATTAAAGGTACTTTTTATAAAAGCTACTTTTTATAAAAGGTACTTTTTATAAAAGCTACTTTTTATAAAAGGTACTTTTTATAAAAGCTACTTTTTATAAAAGGTACTTTTTATAAAAGCTACTTTTTATAAAAGGTACTTTTTATAAAAGCTACTTTTTATAAAAGGTACTTTTTATAAAAGTTGCTTTTTATAAAAAGTACTTTTTATAAAAGTTGCTTTTTATAAAAGGTACTTTTTATAAAAGTTGCTTTTTATAATAGGTACTTTTTGTAAAAGGAACTTTTTATGAAAGGTACTTTTAATAAAAGGCTTTCTTTAGAAAAGGTACTTTTTGCACTTTTTAAAAGTAATGTTGCAACTTAAAAAAAAAACTTCTTTACATGAGCTACGTTTTACAATCGGTATTTTTTAACGAAATGAATTTATTTATTATTATTGTGATTTACGACGAATATGACACTGGTTTGAATGGTATTATAAAAGGTATATCTATAAGTATTTCATATTGATTTGAAGAGAAAATGTTAAAGAATACCTTTCTTCAATTTAATAATGAAAATAAACTGCCATTTTTCTCAAATATTATTCAATATAAAACACTTTTATTTGTTTCCTTTGGAATATTCTCTATTCACTCGCATACACAGGGAATGTAAACACTTGAACGCTTAAAGGACCAGCTTAGAATTTAACACCACATGCATAAAAAGTCAAAAGTGAAAAACATATACTTATGTTATCTTGGCGTTAATATCATCGTCACCCTTCTCCCCAGCACATTCTTTGTGTAGATATGAAATACAAAAACTGTTTTTTTTTTTTAGAATATAACAGAGTGTGTACAAAAAATATATGCATAGAAAACTAAGAAAAATCGACCTACTGAATCATAATTTAATATGAATAATAATGATATCAGTATGAATGTAGTCAATAAATATAAGCATCGCCTTTGACGTCGTCGTTGGCATCGTAATCATATACGCCAGGCATCATTAAAACTAAAACATGCAAGTACTATTTGCTTAAAGTATCATCATCATCATCAACACATACAGTGGCAGGCAGTATTAACTACAAACGAGACATACGTACATATGTATAACTGAACTGAAAGGACAGACAGACGAGAGCCGAGTTACCATACAGTACAGCACATATGTATGTACATACGTATGTACATATTTCTATCATCAAAATAATGATAACGTCAGCTAGTCAAGCATACAATCAGATCACATTTAACATACATACATACACATGCATTTATAGTACAAAAGAAAAGAAAAACACCCATAGCAGCACATCAACATAAAACGAGGCACATTTTCAATATTCTTTGGCATCATAAAACCCATGTTGTTAGTTGATGTCGTTGGCTGCTGTTTCTGCTACATGTCTGTCTGTGTAGCTCAATGACAAAATGTTTGACCTATTGATTGATTGACTTGTGTAAGGCGAAGCAAAAAGAAAAAAGAAAAAGAAATACTACAGTGAGTGCATCTACACTGACTTACATAGTATGTACATTGTACATACTCGTGTGTATTTACATTAAAATTTATAAATATGACATATGTGTCCATAAAAACCCACCAACACTAGTTTATTTTCGACATGTAATCAATATATTTAAGAGTGCGCCTGCATGTATTTGTAGCAGACTCTATTATTAGACAAACAGTAAAAATGGTTCAAAATAGTAGAACAATTTTACTATCTTCAATTAAAATATAGAGAATCCATAGAATTTCATAAGGTCTTCTCTATTATCTTAGATACATATTTATGTGCATAAATATGTACATGTGCCTGCATATGTACATATGCATGCATATAAATATGTATATATTTCAGTTAATTTTTGAAAGAACACAAAGTCTTGATAAGAACCAAAATGTAATTATAATTTTTTGCTCAGACTCACCACAACTTTTGGTACAGATTGTGATGAATATAGGCACATAAAATATATTGTAGCATAAATAAATGACATATGGCTTTCAATTGTACTGAAAACTTGGAAATAATGGTAAATAATTCAAAATTAGAACCCCAGTAACAAGTTTGCCGGCATATAAGTCGTCAATACTTTTTTTTTTATAAAAGGTACTTTTTGTGTAAGGTGCTTTTTGTGTAAGGTGCTTTCTATAAAAGGTACTTTTTTATAAAAGATACTTTCTGTAAAAGGTTTTTTTTATAAAAAAGTACTTTTATAAAATGTGCTCTTTTTACCCGACTGCGTGACACAAAAAAGGGTACTGTGCTTACCAGCCTATGTACGTACATATGTATGTATGTATGTCCGTATGTATGTATGTATGTATGTGTGTTCCGGCACTATATAAGCGGATTCTTACATCAATCGATTTGTCTTAATCCTGGGAGTGTCAATAAAGATATGACAATAGTAAAAATTCAATGTGGCGGCCAACAGGCGCCATTTTGTAAATACGAAAAAAATCGGTGACCTATTCATTTGACAAGTATATTAAAAACATATTTAGGTTTCTCTTATGATTTTTCATTTGGAATGACTATTTAGGATATTTAACTAGTTGTTAATGGTACTTTTTACAAAACGTAACTTTTTATAAAAATAAGTTTTTAAAGAGATTTTATAAAGCTACTTTTTATAAAAGTTACTTTGTGTAAGAGGTACTTTATATAAAAGGTACTTTTTATAGAGGGTACTTTTTATGAAATGTACTTTTTATGGAAGGTACTTTTTAAAGAAGGTACTTTTTAAAGAAGGTACTTTTTATAAATAGTACTTTTTATAAAAGGTACTTTTTATAAGGGGTACTTTTTATAAAAGGTACTTTTTATAAAAGGTACTTCTTATAAATGTTACTTTTTACATATGTATAAAAGATACTTTTTATAAAATGCACTTTTTATAGAAGGTACTTTTTATTAACTTTTTATAAAGGTACTTTTTATGAAAGATAGTTTTTATAAATGATACTTTTTGTAAAAATAACTTTTTCTAAAGGTACTTTTTATAGAAGGTACTTTTTATAAAACCTACTAATTTTTATAAAAAGTGCTATCTATGAAATAAACTTTTTATGAAACGAACTTTGCCTAAAAACACTTCATACCTATAAAAGATTATTTTTATAACAAACACTTTCTGTAAACGATACTTACAGGGGCCCGTTTTTCCAAGCTACAAATTACAAATCTACAACTAAAATACACACAAAACAACAAAACTTTTAAAAATGTTATTGTTGTTTTGTGTGTATTTTATTTGTAGATTTGTAATTTTGAGTTTTGAAAAACAGGTCCCAGATAGTTTCAATAAAAGTTCTTTTTTTTTTGAAATCTTCTTTATAAAAATTGTACTTTTAACAGCTAGCTGCATAAATGACGGTCTATATTTTAAATAGTGCGTGGTATTATTTTTCTTGTGTTAATGGGATTGAAAAAATTAATTTGCAAATGTGGCTTAAAACATTCTTTCTCTTTTTTAATTTTACGTCATATTTATTAACTACTTTTTAGAAACATCTTAGTATCTTTTTGTAACTTTCTTTAGATGATAAAATTATCTATTATCGCTATTCCACTATTGTTTATTTTTTATTTTTCAAGAAGATATGACGAATCTCTATGTATAAGCATTTTTTTATTCTAATTTTATATATATTTACATATTTTAAATTCGTTAGCCATTTTATTTTTAGACTTTTGGGCATGTTTTTTTTATTAGGCTGTTATTTACAAAACAACCTCTTAAATTCCTCCCTTATCAGTTTTCGTTGGGCTAATTATTAAATATATTCGTATATTCTTAATGCTTTGCATCAGTTTCTTATTTTCAGTTTCTTTTTTTTTGTTTGGTGAATTTTATAATTCTGTAAGAAATAATAAAACACTTGTTATTTTAACTAGGCCTATAAATTTAGTTTTTTGTTTTCTTTTTCCAACTTTCGATAAAAGTTAATTTCTTTTTTTTAACCCGACTGCGCAACGCAAAGAAGGGTATTGTGCTTATCAGTCTATGAATGTTTTGTATGTATGTATGTATGTATGTATGTGTGTCTGTATGGATATAAATCAGAGCTGCTCACAGAGAAAAAGCCGAAAGAAATGTATAAGCGTATGTGTATTCATTTGTATAAAAAGCCGATTGATGTTGGGCACTCTGGCGCTTCTCTGGGCAGCCTGGATATACATATGTATGTATGTATGTGTGTTCCTTTGAGGCACTTTATAAACCGAACGCTTGGATCAATGTTGATGATTCTTACGTCACTAAAGATATGTCATGTATGTTGTCAAAATACAATATGGCGGCCAACAGATGCCATTTTGTAAATACGAAAAGAATTAAAATCAGTGACCTATTCATTCGACAGGTATTTTAAAATCATATTTAGGTTTCCCTTATGATTTTTCATTTTGAATGATCATTTAGGATATTTAACGGTTAAAAGTTGGTCGCAAACGGTTTTTTTGATTTTTTTTTTGTATAAATACTTGTTATAACTTATTACCAGTATGTATGTATATACATACATATGTATCTACATATAAATTTATACTATTCTGGCAACCACTCCAAAGAATTTTTTTTAAATTTTAACTAAGGCTGAGTTTACATCTGGCATTTCTTGTGTGTCATTTGCCAAAGAAAGCGTAACCAACTAATTACTAATGAAAAACTGTTTGATTCGGACATGTATTTATTGATTTAAACAGTTTGCAATCATGCTGGATTCTATAAAATTGTCTATTAGTTATGTATGAAAATATTTAACTCAATAAATAATTGTCTGAATCTAAAAGTTTTTCATTAGTATTTAGTGGTTACGCTGTTTTTACGCTTGTGTGGCAAATGGCACATAGATGGAAACCCTGCCTTAGTTGATGTATTTAATAAATTTTATTATACACATAATTATTTTAGTTTTATTCAATATAAAATTAGCTTTCTTTCCCCTTATTATTAAATCGTCTAATTGCTGTATGTGTTCCTGTATATTCCATTATTGTTCTAAAATTTATATTTTCTTTTTATTTAGTTTTTTGTTTTTTTACTTTATATTCATCTCCACTTTCCTATTGTTGCCTGTGCTGTCCTTCAAGTACACTTTTATTGTAGTCTTGTCATTGTTTTGTGGTTGGAGGTTTTCTTCATGCTTTTTTTATTAAAAGAAACTTGCATATTTTTATAAATATATATTTCTTTGTTGTATTCTTTAGAGATTGCAATGAATTTTTGCATATGTTAAAGGCTGCTGCGTGCGTTATAAACAATATATTCTTTGATGCCAAAGAAGTGGAGATTGAGTGAGTGAGTGAGTGAGAGAGTGGTCTGTTAACCACTGCCATTATTGGCACTCACCGCTCTAACATTCATTCTATTTAAGAATGCAAGCATTCACCCATTTATGCAGCCATCATGCTAAATGCTTTGTGATTTTTATATCTGAATGTGGTTAATGTTGGGCCATTGTTGTTTTGTGTCTAATTTAAGGCTTTTAAAGATAATGACTTGCTTAAGCTATTTATGATTTTTTTTTAATTTTGCATACTTAGGGCCTGTGCCAATCGGTAGCAAAGTACTAGTGTAAGTAAATTTTTGACACTTCTGAGGTGAATAACATTTCACTAGCCCTGGGGGCTAGTAGAAATTTTGACACAACAGGTAAATTTTTGACAAGCTGCAATAAAAATCATAGTATCATAAAATTTAAATCCACCGCCGTCGCTTCGAGCCGTCGAATAATTCAAAGATTTTTACGTCATTGTTTATTTTAGTTTGCGAAAAATGTTGCATCATATATATAATATTATATAATTTATTGCTACAAGAATATTATTTTATATAAAAATGTCCTCTTAAAAATTTGTTGGTAGCCGGCGGCTTGTATTCAGGCGAAGCAAAACCGCCGCCGCAGCAATTGTCTCATCAGCTTCTTTCTATGCTCAAGCGAATTTGTCAAAATTTTACATTGTCAAAAAAGATATCATTTGGCACAGCAGAAAAATGAAATTTTTTTCCCACAGGCAAATATTTTTTTTTTTCATAGTACTTTTCTACCGTTTGGCACACGCCCTTAGATGATTAATTAAAAGTGCTTGCTGGGTGTACCAGTTTTTGTAAGAAGAATATCATGTCAATTTCTAAATGGCCACCAAAAACTTTTTTGCTAGTTTATATAACTTTAGGTGGTTTATGTAGCATGTGTTAATACAGTATTTTGGCATCATTTTTGAAAAAATCTGTATTTATTACACTTCACTTGCATCTGCTGATGTCAATACCAATATTTTGGTTTTTTTTTTTAAACAATACTTCAAGGACTTATATGTAATTGCATTTGCCCTTCACATCGTTATTTATAGCCAAATGGCCAATACAAAATAAGGACATAAATCCCTCAACTCCATTTAACACATTCACACATAACACACTCACGTTGAACGCGTTTTATCTCTACGGCATAGTGGCTTAATACTTTTCAACATAATTGGCAAGACACTTTGGCCATAAATTAGTTTTAATGACTAAACTGTTTTTTTATTTCTTCTTTTAATTGCTGTAAGTTTTATAAAGTTTAAAGTTTAAATATGTTTTGCAGCAAATAATTTGTTTTGTTTAGATTTTTTGTTTTAAAGCAACCAAAAGATAGTTTAATAATAAAAGAGGCAAACGAAATTCTGATCAGTAAAGAAATTACAAAATTTTATAAAATGCGGTATAAATATATTGCTTTTAAAAATATGCAAAATCAGATGAATTAATTAATTATTTATTTATATCTTTGCAGTGTACCTTAAACAATGGCCAAATGAAGTAAGTAATGTGATATGTTTTTAATTTACTCAAAAATATTTTATTTCTTTGAGATATCAATGCCCCCTCCCCCTTTTTTATTATTCACAACTTAATTGATAGTTGAGTCATAGTTCCCAAACTCTTATTATGGATTACAACGTTAGACAATTGCTTCTTATAGGTGGCCAAAAAAAAGCTATTTAAAATATTTTGTGTTGACTACTATGGTTTTAGAAAACATAGCAAAGATAAGAACCTCTGCCTCTCGAGCATTGTTTCGAAGGCAACTAAAACTAGTTGTGAACTATAATACAAAATAATAAATTCAGAAAAATGCGACTTACACTCGCACACGAAGGGTTCCGTACGGACACTATCTATATGCCCTTAACTATGAAAGTGGTCTAAGTCATATATTCCTTTGGTCGAGATATTTAATATATTATATTTTAACAACTCAAAATATATTTTTTTATTTTGCAAATCTCGATTAATATAAGTTTTTTTTTAACATTGATTACATATTTATTTAATGTTTTTAAGGTTAATTTAATATTTCGAAGCAAAAATAGTTGTGATTTAGACCACTTTAATAATTAAAGGCACATATTTACTACTATACGAACTTCAGCCTATATAATCGAATATCTTATCTAAAGTAGACTTTTTTTTTAATTTAAGTACCCGGTAAACTTTATTTCGGTTTTTGGCGATTTTTAGTTTGTTTTTGGTGCTTTTTTCGATTTTGGGACTTTTTTGGATTTTTGGGGTTTTTTTTTGTTTGACGTTTTTTGGGTTTTCGGCGATTTATTTTCGCTTGTTTTAGAAATATATATTTTTAATTTTGGCAATATTTTTTTTTGTTTTGACGATTTTTGAAAATGTTTAGAGTTTGCTCTTACGATTTCCAAGATGCAGCAAGTTGTCAAAATTATATATTTAGTTAAAATAATATTAACTCATAGAATACGGACAGTGAAGCGAAAACACTGGGATTCTTTTTACCTTTGGTGTACGGAACCCTAAAAATCGTTAAATTTTTAACTCAACTTGGTTGAGTGGTGAATCATAATAGGGGCATAAAAATACATCTTTAAAAATTATAAAATATGAAAAAAGTGTGATATGTTTTTCATCAAAAAGTTGTATGTAATTTTCGCCAAAAAATTTTTTATATATGTCAATTTTAATTTTTTTTATCCTACTAGACTAAGTGTACGTGTATCCTTTCTCTCTGTGAAAGATTTTTTGAAACAAAATTTTAATATTTATGACGTTTTTTATACAGGGTGGGCCAAAAGAAACCAAGGGGTGTAAAAGTTTAGTAACTTTTTTGTTTATTAACTTTTTTTATTTTTTCTTTCAGATTATATAATATACAAAATGGAAATTTTTTTACACTAAGTATGAAAAATGATGTCTCTTAAATGACCACCGTTTTCAGCTTCGCACTGATGGGCTCTTTTTAGAGCATTTTCCATAACATCTTTCAAAACTTGTGGCTGTAGCGTTCGAATTTCTGCAACAATGTTTGCCTTGAGTTCAAGGATTGTCTCTGGCTTGTTCACATACACTCGCTCCTTCAAAAAACCCCAAAGAAAATAGTCGGGTGCTGTCAAATCTGGCGATCGCGCTGGCCAAATAATTTCCGAATTTCGAGAAATTATTCGCTCTCCAAAAATTTGACTTAAAAGTGCCATTGTGTCTCGGGCAGTATGGGCAGTGGCTCCGTCCTGCTGAAACCACATACCAGGTCTGTTTTCAAGAGCAGGACGTAAAAAATTTTCTATCATAAACCGATACCGCTCTCCATTTACGGTTACAGCACTTCCATCTTCATTCTCGAAGAAGTAGGGCCCAATGACATTTTCAGATGTGATCCCACACCATACTGTACACCTGATGGGGTGCAATTGGCGTTGATGAATGGCTCTTGGATTTTGAGAACCCCAGAACCTACAGTTCTGCTTATTAACAAAGCCATTCAAATGAAAATGAGCTTCATCACTCATAATCAAATTTTCATCTCTGGTTTAAATAATAAAATTCTATTGTTCTGGTTCTCTGTTCAGTTGTGAACCTCTCCATTATAAATTCTCCAAGTGTTGTCAATATAATCTGAAAGAAAAAATAAAAAAAAATTAATAAACAAAAAAGTTATTAAACTTTTACACCCCTTGGTTTCTTTTGGGCCACCCTGTATGTGTATGTACTTGTGTGCTTCTACTGCAAACGTATTAATAAAAATGCATTTAATTTAATGTGCATACCCATGTAAAGAAAAGTTAGTTTAAACGTACTCCTGTCCTTACTACTTATGAGCATGTGTGTATGCTTGTAATTTTCACAATAGATGTCAAGTGTTGTTGTTGTAACGTGTCCTGGCAAAGTGTTTGTTTCAAAGTATGATGTCAGTCACCTACAAGAAAACAAACGTTCATGTTCAAAGCAGCAATACAAAACAGTTTGGGTTAAATATTTTGCCTTTTGCCTTATAAATGTAATATGCATTATTAAGGTGGCTCTAAATTTTACCCATATACAGTAGTTTTGATTTAGCTGCCTTTTCTTTAAGTGCACTTTGGACCTAACTGCCTTAAATGATAAATTTCTGTCACTATTCTTTAAAATCCCATACAAATTCCTTTTTTAAGTGCACTTTCTATACCTGCACATTTAAGATAAGTGCACATTGACTTAACTGCACAAAATATATTTTTTTTGTAATTATTGTTCAAAATCCGTTTTTAAGTGCACTTTGTATACCTGCGCATTTAACATATTTTTTTTTGGCAGTTTTAAATTATTCTCACATAAAAAATTTAAGTAAGCTGCACACATTAAAAAAAATCTGACTACATAAATATGCAACCATGTATTTGTATAAAACTGAAGTCCAAAATTGTATACCTGCACATTTAGGCAGGTAAGTGCATTTAAGATAACATCATTTTTGACTTATCTGCACAAAAAGTCGTGCAAAGTTGATTGTGCAGCTAGGTCAAAATTACTGTAAAATCTTATCATGTATGTTGAGATTCACGTATGTAGAAATAAATTTAAATTTAACTAGCAAAGACAATAACCAATAATTTTAGCACAGACCATTTTTTTGTTAACAGTACAATGTTAACCATTTAACAGTTCTAGTATAATTAATGAATATTATTTGGAATTAATGGAAACTATGAGCCGAGATATACATACTTAATGAAATTATATCAATTGAATTGAATTATAGTTAATTTTAATTATTATTCGAGCTCCATTTGTTTCTATATTTGTGATTTGAACGGGCTAAGGTTCGTATTGCTTTTTAAGCCAAATTACATGTGATAATTATTAATGAACAAATAACAACAAAGTCTGTTGTAAATATTCTGACTAACAACACATAGTTGAACGGAACAGCCAGCCGTTTTCGAAGGCCACTAAACCTTCATCGTCAGCGTTCTTTTGTGTTTGGTCCACTGTGTGTGGTGTCAGTAGATGAAGATTTCTGCTTTATATACTTAGCATTATTGCAAATGGAATGTGTGCATTGTTTTGATTCAACTTATTTCAATTTGCTGAAAGCTTTTTTGTAATGAAAGCTCAATTTTACAATCTCTATATTTACAACAGTCTTACCATTGTCGTTTGTTCTTTACTAATTATGCACATGTTAGTTAATTTGCTTATTTTTGTTCTACTTAAGACAAACTTTTTTGGTTTGTTACTATTAAGTATATTTTCTATTTTTTTATGTTTTTTTTTAATTTATATATATATATATATATATATATATATATATATATATATATATATATATATATATATGTATATATGAATTATATTTATACACAATTCTAGCAAAAAAAAATCTGATTTGGAAGCACTAACAACTGAGGGAAGCAATATATTGTTTACTTGAAAACAAAACCTTTGAAAAATGCTTCTGAAAAGCACCAACAAAGTAGAAAATTATCACAGAAAATGTTTCAAACTTCAAAAATTATATATTATTACATCTGTGAAGCATTTTTAGTAAGGCAAAAATTGCATGGCTTTTTGGAACCTGAACAAAAAAAATGCCTTATTCATATGCAAAAAGCAAGTCATTCTGTAAAATTGTCTCCCTGACAAAAAGGCTTCTGGGAAGCAGTAATTTTTGCTGGGATACAGAGGCTTAATTTTTTTGGAAGGATAAGTGGTGATTGTGGAAAGCAGGAGCATTCTACATTTATCCCACTTTATATAAATGGTGCTACTGATGGCTCTTTACGAGCAAATTTATCAGCATTTCGGAACTATTGAAAAATTATTTCGGAAAAGTAATATTTTTAGAAGCAACATTTCCGTTTAGTGGGATATCTGTAGAATTCTCCCGTTTTCTACAATGACGAATTATACTAGCAAAAGAGTTTCTTTATTATACATTCAATTAATATTATTTAATTAATCATATCTCCGATCATATTTCCCATAGTAGAATTGTGTCCAACAGCTCTTTTTGAACTAGTTTGAGAGCGTTCGAATCAAAAGTTGCTTCAAAACCATTTAATTTACATTGATGTTTTAGATCGGACTTGTGTCCAACCGAACGAACTAGTTCAAAAATAGCTGTTGGACACCCAAATAATATTCGTCAATTTTGCTACGACTGATAAATGATTAACAGTACGCTGTTAACGGCAAAATGGGCTGTGCCAAAGAATTTTGTTTTTGTCTCTGCTAGTTAAATTCCGCTTACTGGCAGCATCCCCAGCTAAGCCGTTCGAAATTAATTTGAAGTATTCATTAAGGATTCCTAATGTCTTCGTTAGTCAAAGCGTGTCGTCTTACTTTTGAAGTTACCAATTTTCGTCGGCTCACTGAAATAAATTCATAAGTAACAAAGTAAATTTGCCTTATTTCTAAACTAATTGAAATATAATTACATAACTGCACCACACTACATTAATAATAAAGCCACATAGACTTCTTCTAGAATTAATTAAGTAACAATGTCATTTTGGCTTATTACTTATGACTCTATCGCAGTGAGCCGACGAAAATTGGTACATTGTACCAATCGTGCGACCCCAGCTTTAGTTAGTAAAAAACGTGAGGCTGCCAACGAATGCGTCAGCTGTTTTCTCTTTATACGTGTGTGTGTATGTATTTAAGGCAAAAGTTGACGTTGGTTACAGAAAATTAATTTTTACATAGCAAACGTACCAATACATTAAAAATAAACATCAACATGTTTATTAAATGATATGGATTTTGTCCTCTGATACGCAACAGCACGATACGATTTGACTAACGAAGCCATAAATAAACTTAACTTTATAGCTATGGAGAACGTTGAAGTTGTCTGAACACAGTTGCCAGTTTAATTTGTTCTTCACTGGTTATGTTTATTTGAGCAAATATTTATCAAGTGTGACCGTGCCTTAACAATAAAAAATACTTTTTAATCCAGTTTCCTTAAATCTTATTTCTTTAAATTTTTCAGAGGCTCCCTAATATTCTTGTTTTTTTGCATACTTTTAAAAATGTATTTACATATTAATTGCATTTGTTTTTATGTTTCGTATAGACTTATTTGACACCAAATAATATTATGTATGTAGGCTTTAGTAATTTGCAAACATTTATGTTTAATTGTATTTTTCTTATAAAATTTTCTCAGTGTGTGGAAATTTTACAAATTTTCCGCTTGTATAGTAGTTGATTTATAAATTTCAGATATTAAACGTAGTCATTAATAACAATATGCAACAAATAAAGACTTTTGGAAAAACACACTGACAGGAGATAGTACTACCAAAGGCTAGTAAAACCCTACACTCAGTTTGGCGATTTTGGTGACCAAAAGCTTATTCAGTATTAGACAAAATCTTATTCAGAATTGGTAAATAGGGCAATTATATACCTAATAGTCTAACCAAAAAATTTTTTTAAGATCTTGTGTCAAAAAAGCAATTTCTTCGTGCAATTTTTTCTGCAAAAGTAAAGGCAAACAATTATTTTTTCACTTTCATCAGAATAACTTCCAGCGGTTGCTGATTTTTTGCTCACACTATTTGGCAAAGTTGTAGCTACAGTAAAGCTGAGTAACTTTTGTGAACATATCAATACAGTCTGAACGTTAAGTGAAGAGGTTTGATTTCTAAATATTATAACACAAGTTCCCAGCAAGTCCTGTTTCTTTTCAAAAGGTGTGCGTTTCCTTAATCATAACTGTACCAAAAATATTCCCTCTTATTGTTTTCTTTTATGAAAAAAATTCCGCTCATTAAAAGATTTCCTTTTCCTTCTTTTCTACTTCTTTTTTTGTGAACGGTATTCTTGTTTTAAAAATGTTTTTTTTATAAATAAACGTTAAAAACCTTGATAACATCCTTGATGTCATTTTTATTCTTGTTATTTTTTGTAGATGTTTTTGCAATAATATATATAAAAAATAGCAACACCTTGATGTTTTTTATTATGCTTTTTATTAAAAATTTTTTATTGGTGATCAGAAAACCAAAATTACAATATAGTACTGAGGCATAAGCCAGAACATGTTTTCTTATAAAAAACCTTAAAATTGAATCCAACAAACTCAAAATCATTACTTTGCTGTTTAAAACTTTTTTTCTCTCTCTCAATGTCATCAACTGCAGTTTATTTTACCAAATCAAGCAACTACCCAAAAGTTAAAACCTGCAACAGCAGCAGCAACAACGACAAACCGCAATTTCATTTCAGCATGCAAGCAAACAAAAGCAACCATATCCATCCAGCCCGCCAGCCAACAACAAACCAAACGAGGCAAAACATTTTTGGGCAATATAATTTATTTGTTGTTTGTACAATCTTTTGGCTAGAATATCTTTAAAATTTGAAGGTTTTATTTTTCTGCTTTTATACTTTTATTTGTGACGTTTTTCCTTCGTCACGAATTTTTAGTTGGGGGAAATAAACAAGTCATAATGTCCTTGACTAACTGTTGAAAGTATCTTTTGAAAAAAAAAAATTAATGCTTTTATAAAAGAAAATCTAAGAATTTCAGATTGATGTATGTGTTTGTGTGTAATATCAATTTATTTATTCGACCAGCTAAATGATTGATGGCTGTTTCCTTTATTACTTTTTTTGTGTGTACTTTTTTATATGCCAAGAAAAAGCAACCAAAACTTCTTATTGAAATCCATTAAATTTATTAACTAAATGCTTAGAACTATATTAAAAATAGTATATCAGCTGTTCTTTAACATTTTAATGAAACTTCCCCCCAAAAAAAGACTATAATGGAAAACCCAAAGTTCTTGTTAAAAACTGTCACTTTAATGAAATTATTTGCAAAAAGTATTATCTCCGGCAGAGTTCAAGTTAAAAAAATTAAAAGCTGTTGTTATAAAAAATACAAATAATTTTTTAAAAAAAGAACTCTCACATAAAATGAACACCAACAACTTGTTTTATTTATCAATTTCATTCAGATCGAAAATATTTTAATTTAATCTGCTAAAAAGAAATTCAAAGTTCTATAAAAATTATGTTAAAATCTAAAATATATTTTTCAAATGATAAATTTACTTTCTATTTCCACAACTCGAACGGTCGACTTGAGTAATAAATTTAAATGAAAAGCTCTCATTTTTTTGAACGATTTTCATACAAACATGGTGGAAACATGGTATAATTATTTTTCATAAATTCCCCCTACTTTATACCCTATAAAAAATTTATTTATAAAGCAAAATTTAAAAAAAATAAAGGGTGTTTTTTATTGAGGTATAGAACTTTAAGTTGGCATCACTTTTTTAAACGGCGGCCATTTTGTCAGCTGTCAAGTGATTAATATTTAGTTTGGTTTGCCATTTCATCATGAACAGGTTGACAAAAGAACAACGCTTGCAAATCGTGGAAATTTATTTCGAAAATAATGGTTTAGTTCGCGAAGTTTACCGCAAGCTCCGTCCATTTTATGGTCGACATAATCGTCCATCAGAGCAATTAATTCGGTTAACCATGGATCGTTTTCGCACTACGTTTACTCTATGTGATAATACGCATCCGCAGAGACGTCGAACAGTGCGCACCGAAGAAACAATTGCCGCTGTAGAGCAAAGTGTTGAAGAGGACCCGAATGAATCGATTCGCCACCGTGCACAGCAATTGGAGCCGACTAACCGACTATTTTGTTCCCGAATTGGATGGCATGAATGTGGATGAGTTGTGGTTCCAACAAGACGGCGCTACATGCCACACAGCGCACGTCACAATCGATTTATTGAAGGAAACATTCGATGAGCGCATAATTTCGCGGAATGGACCTGTCAATTGGCCACCAAGATCGTGTGATTTGACACCATTGGATTATTTTCTTTGGGGATATGTGAAGTCGCTCGTCTACGCCAACAAACCAGAAACGTTAGGGGACTTGGAAGCCAACATTCGTGGCGTTATTGCCAACATACGGCCCCATATGCTCGAAAAAGTGGTTGAAAATTGGACCTGTAGAATTGGCTGTATTCGAGCCAGCCGCGGCGGCCACATGCCCGAAATCATATTTAAACATTAATGGCATAAAATTATCCTTCCAATAAAGCCAAATTGATGGACATTAAAACGATTTTCTTGTGTTTTATTTCAATTCAAAGTTTTATACCTCTTAAAAAAACACCCTATATAAACAGGAATAAAAAAAACTAAGAGGCCGTTTAGATGAAAGGTGGCCTCGCTGCGACACGTCGCCTGCGAGACTTGTTTTTAGGCGAGAAGTGTGGAGAAGCTTGCGGAGTAGCAAAAGTCGCACGTGCTGGGAATTGAAGCGACAATTTTATCTCTTATCTCGCACAAATTTTTTTTCTCTCGTATTTTTTGTGTGCTATGTACAGACAGTGTTGCCAGTTAGACCAATTTTTTATAACATGCATCAAAGAAACAGTTATAATTTAAAAATTATAAACAAATAAAGTAAGGAGAGAAAATGAATTATTGTATTTTGGTGGTAAATTAAAAAAAATAAAAATATGTGGACATATTGGGGCATACTCATAGTCAAAACAAAGTATACTTTAAGAATTTAAAACCAGTATTTTGTATGGTAATACTGGTTTTAAATACATAAAAGTATACTTTGTTTTGACTATGAGTATTCTACATTTCTCAAACTAACAATTAGTTTCTTTATGGCAACACTGCTACGAATGAACGAATAAAAAGCATTGAACAAATTAATATCAAAAATTCGCCTGACTATTGCGATAAAAAAGTCTTCATGTAAACGCGCGTGGATTTAAGAAGGGACTCCAAAAGAGTACGTAAGCGTTGTCGCAGCGAGGCCACCCTTCATCTAAATGGGCTCTAACCGAGAAAAAGTAGGAATTATGAACGCAGTTGAACTTGCTTTTTTCATTAAAAATCTTTCCCTTATAAACTTTTTTTACATATTTTTTTCAAGCTGGGGAGTTTACTCTCTCACTCAAAAAAAAAAAAAAATGAGAAACAAAATATCAACAAACAAGCTAGACAACGAGGTTCGTACCAGTGTGCACACTTAATTTTTTTTAGTTCGGTAGAATCGACAAAAAAAAAACGGTAGATTTGAATGAAATTCGGTAGAAATTTTTTTTATTCAGAGAAACATAAAAAATAATTCAAAGAAACATAAAAAATAACAAAATATATGTGTATACTTATATATAAAGGGTAAGTGCAAGGAGTATCAAACTGAACAGGTTCCAAAAGCGCATTTAAAACTTCACATATGATTGGAAATTAAACTGCCATAAACAATGAAGCATTTCCATTGCCTTTGCCTTTTATATAGATATGGTAGGCATATATAAAATAATATACATATTTATGTATATTATTCATTCAGTTTTTGTACATAGGTTTTATAAAGCTACTAAAATAACTTGTTTGACAAACTTTTCTAACTACAAAGATTATACATATATGAGATCCACTTATGAATTTAAACTTTTGTGCAAAAATTATTAAATCATTGCATTGGTAGGAATAAATATTTCATACCCAAGGCACAATTCTTTGGCAAATATTAGTTTACTTATAGTTTCAGTTTTTAATCGATTTCTTTGTTCTGTTTTAATGATTTTCATGACAGAAAATGATCGCTCTGCGGCCGCACTGCTATGTGGCAAAATTGGCAATTTACACATATATCGACTTAAATTACTAAATAACAATATTCGGTAGATTTCAGGCCTTGTTCGGTAGAATTGTTAGATTGTTAAATTCACAAACATATCGGTAGAAGTGTGCACACTGGTTCGTACTGCGGTGATCAGTGTTGCCATATTTATTTTTCAAAAATCTTCAAGTGGAGCAAAAAAATCTTTATTTTTACCAAAAATCTTTTTTGTTATTTTATTGAATGAAAATGAGTTAAAATTTATTTTGCTTCTTGTGAACTATTAAAAGTAAAGCCAAATAACACAAAATATTTAATGTATAGAATATGTGTAAGATCATTATGAAGCAAATCAGAAAATTTGTAAGTAGTTTAGTCAAAAAATCCCTCAACTATATTAAAAGTACCAAAAGTAAAATTTTGAAAAATCTTATTTTTAGATAAGAAATCTTTTTTGTCGTTTTAACATGTCTAAAAACTTCAAAAATAAGATAAATCTTCACATATGGTAACACTGGCGGTAATGCCACGTATTACTCTTTTTTGTTCCCAAGGAATTTATGATTGGAGGAATTTTTTCTCGAGAAAATAATTTTCCGTGAGAAATTAATTCCTAGGGAATATTCAAGATTTTGCTGAATAATAAAAAAAAAGTTCTTAAATATATAGTTAAATATATTTCAAAAAAAAAAACGACCAATATTTCGCTAAATCTGATAAATAGCTTTTAATATTATTCACTATTAAATAAATCATTAAAAAATGCTATAAAAAAATTGTAAATGCTGGAAGAAAAATTTTGCCTTAAAAATGCTAAAATGGCCACACTGATTTCAGTTAATTTGAGATTAAAATTTAATAATCTTGCAAATTGTTTCATTTTTATTTTGAATGAAACAAAATCAAAATTAGAATAAATAAAAAAATTTAGAATTTAATCGATTTTAAATTGATAAATTAATAAGCCTTTAATTATTTTAATGAGCATTCAAATTGAATTTAATGGTTTACTATTATTAAGTGTTTTTATAGTTTATAACTTGTAACATTTGTTGGGTTTTAACTAAACAAAAAACTATAGTAAAAAATTATAACGAGGTCACAAAGAACTTCTTTTTATTTTTTAAAATCTAGTGCCTAAATTGTAATAAAAAACCTTTTCACTTCTAAGGAAAGCAATAAAAATACATTAAGAAAAATGTTTGCTCTTGAACTCAAAACTTTTGCTGGCAAAGCTTTGTGAATAATACGAGTATATGTATTGGTACTAAATTGTTTCTTAACAATACCTGCATAAATACCAAAGTATTTCTTCCACTTCCATTGTTTAATAATATTAATATTATTATCATGATTATAGTGATCATCATCGAAATTTTTTTGATTGCAGTTATTAGCAACGACAATTTGTTATGTTGAGTGCCATGAAATTGACACTCAATATATTGTTTGCATAAATGCATGAATATTTGAACGTTAAAAAAGCCATCGCAATTTCAGTTTGTTATTGTTGCTGTCAACGTCGTTGCTGTAGTAGCGAAACAACTCAATTAACCTCGACCTTCGTTAAAAAGGCTTGAATGATAATTCAGCTGATGGTGATGTTGTTACAATGCAATGCACACTCGTACAACACGAAAATTCTTAAGACTCATGCTTAATAAGTGGAACCAACATTTGTGTGATTAAATATAGCAGCTATATATGTATATTTAATAAAAAATTATCGAATAAAGTCAAGAACAATTTATTGAGAAAACAGCTGGAATACACAGTAGTTCCGCCTTGAAGATGATGCGAAAACGTGGCAACACCTTAATTGAGGCTTGCCGGGCTTTTTCCATATTAAATGTGACGATGTCTAGTTGTCAAATAAATTTTAAATAACGCCAAAAAGTAGCGGCAGCGATGTTTGCGGAGCGTTATTCTGTTCCTTCGGAAAGATGGTGCAAAAATAATAATAATAAATAAATAAATATAAATTTAATAAATAATAATAATAAAATAATACATTTTTAATTGTTTAACCCCCTATTTCCATAATTTAGACGGTATACTTGAGTAGAAAATTTAAATGAAAAGCACTAATTTTTCTGAATGAGTTTCATACAAACTTTCTAGACGATTCGGCTCCACTTTATGACTTGAGGAAACAGGCAGTAAGAAAATTTTTCAATGTTCAAAAATGTTTAGGTTAAAACATGTTTTTTATTAAATAATTGATTTAAAATCGGTTGTTATCAATTCGAAAGATAGAAATTATGGAAAACCAGTTTTAAATATTTAAAAACCGGCTACAAACCCGGTTTTTATAATCGGTTTCTTATTTCTATCGTTTTTTTAATGTCTAAGATACCTTACGTTATGAACCCACATTGAAATTTTTTATTTTTAATATACAAATAATTACATATACTGAAGAAGAAATGTATTCTTCAACCGAAAGTTTTAGTTTAAGTTTTAAAAATGCAGCACTTATTAAAATTAGTGTTTAAATAAAATTGTAGAGACGTTAGTGTGACGTTGTGCTATCTGGGCGGGCCAGATGGAGAAATAATTTTCCCTTCTCAATTTCAACATGAATTTTATACGAATAAATTTCTTCTTCGCATTCTGCAGAATTGAAAAACCTATGAAAAATGTTTTTTAATCAGTAAAAGCGGAGCAGTGATAGGTTGAACACCTTTAAGCATTTCCAATAAACTCCAGCCGCATAGTAAGAGAGTATGCAAAAAAATTTCCATTATGCAAAATTTTTTAATATAGGAACATTTTTGAATCATACGAGAAGAAGAAATTATAAAAAACCGGGTTTCTACTTTTAAGAACCGGTTATGAAACCGGTTTGAATAACCGGTTCTTAGAGTTTTCCTTTTTGTCACAAATTTTTTAGATACTTATCGCAATTTATTATTTTTAATATACAAATAATAAGACTACATACACCGAACCAGAAATGCTTTCTTGAACCGAAAATTTTGCGTTTTTGTTTTAAATAAAATAAAATCATTTTTGAAATAAAAATGTAGAGACGTAAAAGACTACAAATTTTTCAGTTAAGACAGATGATTAGTATTTATTATAAATTTAACCACCCAAAAGCTTAATTTCTTAACTAAAAGTGTAATTTTATAATTCAAGCAATTAACAAAATTAATTTAGGAATTGCAAAAATTCTACGTTTGTGAAAAGTTTCCAAGTAGTTTAAGTCCATAGTCTTACGCCAGTATTTATAAATGATTGTCAAGTTTAATATCGGCTTAACAAAGAAATTTGGTATGAGAAGCCCGGCTTAAATAATACTTTAAAATTTTTTTGTGGCTGAAGTATTTAGCACGTTGATTACATTAGATGTGCATTAGTGTCCCTTGGTTGTGTTGTTGTAGGAAAGTTCAAGTGACTAAAGCGGCCCATACACTACAACAGTATGCACGCACAATCAAGCGATTGATCACTCATGCTCGAACCACACAACATACCAGCAAGCTGGTACAATATTCATTTCTTACAAAATTTCGAGAAGGGTGGTTATGAATAGTGACACATATTTTGTTGCAATTATTATTGGTATGTTGTTAAAATTAGCAGCTATGTATAACTAAAGTTCTTAAATTCTGTTTAGCATTGAAACAAATTATATTTTAACAAATTATATTACTTAAATACATGTTTGCTCCATGACAACTTTGCTCAACTGAGCTAATTTCACCATATACCACACCAGCGAGCTGGTACCATCAGCAAAATATCAAACTATACTTGACATCGCTACAGCAAACCGTACAATCGCACAAAATGCCCATACACGACCAAACCGCTGGCACAAAAACTTGATTGCGTATGCATGTTGTTGTAGTGTATGGGCCCCCGACTTCAGCAGATACTAATCCTAATGTAACATCAGAGCGCCCTCCTTCATCGGTATTTTGTAGCAGAAACATCGTGTAAATAACCAATGAAAATGTCTGCTAAGCACAGCTTAAAAAATTTATTACTTCTCATTGACACCAGAGGCGCTAGAACTCTGCATTATAACGTGCAAAACGCAGAATTGTAAAAAGAATGAAGCTTTCCTCTATCTCTTCCTTTACCACCTGTCTTCTCTATCAATATCATTTTCCTAAAGAAGCTAACACCTATTAGTAGTAGTAGGCATTCATTGCCGGAGTATTACTTCTGTTTTATAATTTAAAAAATATATATTTTTAGTTTTTTTTTTAGTTCAGACTTCTCACAAATAATCATGCAATATAATTTAACAACTTAAGTAGCTACATATGTAACTTATAAACTGCGCTATTTTATAAAACTCTGGTGTAAGAACAATTGCACATAAAAGCAAGTTTGTTTTTTCACAAAAAGTTTCCTTCAAACATGACGTCATTTATAATTACACTTCAGAAATTAATTTGCAAGCCATTACATAATTCAAATTCAATTTTAAATAAATAAAAATTCTCTCATTGATAAGTACTTTTTTTTGAACAAAAAGAACATTTAAATAAAAATTCAAGGTTACCAAAGCACTAAACCAACCTATAAGTCAGGTTCAAGCCAAAATAAAACAAATAAAGTAAAAACTATCATCAATATTCTATTTGTTTATAGATTGGCCATCGTAAATGCCATAATCGAAAAGACATCCATATATTTTCATACTAAACTATTTATATGTGTAATTAATTATAAATTAAATGCACGCACTTTTTTTTTATTATTTTTTTTTGTGGTCGTCACATTAAACACTAGTCAAGTCAATAAAAAATAAAAAAACAACGCCTTCTTGTTAACCATGCAATTGTGTGCTTTTTTTTCTTAGTCTGTTTCAGAGCGTTTTTCATTTTAATAAAAAAAAAAACTTGGTATGTAAGCATGCGTAACCATTGTCAATGTTAACAGACCATATGCATGCTTCAACAAATAGCCACAAACCAACTACATATCTTCGTTCGGCCAACACACGTAATAACGTTTTATAGAATGCGCATGCATGTATGTATGTTTTTATTTCAACCGCAATCTCTCCTCTAGTTTGCCTGCTTAATGGTCCAACAGTCCGCCCGCCAATCTTTCACTATCATGAAACCTGTATTTTTCTTAATTGTTTCGTTTACACGCTGAGTTAACTGCTCACGAGAAGTACGAGCAAGTATTTACATTTGTTTGTGTAAATGTTTGAGTTGCATTAAAATGATGTTGCATGATGCACAATTGTGCATTTTTATTAACAACGCTCTTCATTTTAGTTGCGTTCAATGTTTCAAGTCTCGTTTTCATTTCAAGAACCAGGTCAAGGTTATGCTGTTTAAATATACATACATACATACGTATGTATGCGACTCGTTGTTGTCAACAACACACCACTACTCAAACACCGTCTCAGCCTCGAGTTGTTTTTATTGTTAATACACGTACAAGCAATTGTGTTTGTTTTGTATATATGTGGCGTTCGGTGTTCGGTGTTATTCCTTCAACCAAAGTCAACGTTTAAAGTCAAGTTTTGTTGTATTGTGATTTGATTACAAACGCAATTTCATTTTATTGTTGGTAGTCACTTGATCAAACTTGTTTTGTGAACAAAAAAAAAAATTAAAGAAAAAAACTATAACTGTTTGATATCAGACATGCTGCGCGCGCGGTTAAAGCCAACTTGAGTAAAGATGGTAATACGAACCTGACGTTTTTTTATATGTTTGTATGTATGTATGTATGTATTTCTAATGTGTGTGGAAGTCGGTGAAGAAAGTTACTCTCTTGATAAAAGTATTGCAGAGAAATTATGGTTTGCTCTTTTGTATGAAAATCGTTAATTTTAATCTATAAAAAGTTGTCGCTCGATCTTAATGTTAAATCTGCAACTGGGCCATACCTGTCTATCTAATATTTGGAACTGGTTCTAAGAAACAACAAAAAATGATTTATAGTGCATATGTAAAAAGTTTTTTTGAACTAAAAACTCATAATTAATTAAATCTGCCAATAAAAATATTACTTGTGTAGAGCTGCTGCTCGTAGCAATTATTATGTTTAAAGCACTAAAGCGAGACAAAATATAATATTCACATATTCTGTTATGGCTTAATATTTATATTGTACCAAATCCACTTTTTTAAAGCCAGAAAGAAAGAAAAATAATCCCTCTAGCAACGTTTTATGGTCCTTCGAACCGTGTGAAGTTTTGTTGGCACTATTGTATCACAAAAAATAAATTTTGATAGTTAACTAGATAGCTAGGAAAGTTGACCAGCATTTTAAGGGGGCATTCTAGTTTACTATGGTGACAATGAATGCAGGACATGCATGAAGGACATTGAGGCAATGGATTACTTCCTTTGTCATTGTCCAGCTTTCGTCCAGCCGAAATGCCATTATTTTGGGGATGACACCTTACCAGATATTATACAACTATTAGGTATTGACTGGAAAAGTTTGAGGGACTACGTGAACGATACTGACTTCCCATAAAGGTTGGGTTCGTTTTTTACTCACATTAGAGCGCACAACAGGCCTATACTAGCTTATGAGTATGTACCCTCTTTTCAACCTAACCTAACAATTTTTAATATCTATTTACTGTGGGGTGTCAAATACTACAGCTACAGTAAATTTAACTGAACATCAGTTTCTGAGACATGCTTAGATTTCATTTTATTTCAATCAAAAATTAGTCCTAGAAGGCTGACAAAGGTTGTAGCATCTTAGAGTTCATATTAAACTATACTTACAGTTCACAAACTCTGCTTTGGTATCACATGACAGAGATAAGAAAATCAGTTGTAGATTGTATGTCATTTAGTGAGACTTCCAAATGCTTGACCTTGAATGGTACCAGATTTGCACTCATCAGCTTCAGAATAAATCTATCTAATAAAGAATCGCATCTCCTTCCTAACCTCGCTATAGAGCAAAAAAAAAAGCTTTCGAAATACATCTTTAATATTCATACTAATTAGCGAACCCAGCAAGAACTATTGTCTCACCCGAAATTCGATAGCTGTAAGCGAGAGTTGAGTGATTCTCAATCGCTCTGAAAAACTTAGTAGTCCTGTAAAGCTGCATTTGTTTCAAAGCATCAAAGATGTTGCGTGTTGCGTTTCTCTTATTACGTCGCATAGTGCAGTATGGGAGTCAAAATCTCTCTTTTGACCACTATTATTTAATAATTTAGAGTTTCTAAATACATTTTTAAATGAGAAATATTAATTTATCTGTTGGTTTACTCTGTATTTCGCATCGAAAGAAAATTCTTTCAAATTGTAATGCTAATAACATACTTATTAGGAAAATTTGTATTTGTATTTTGTAGGAAATATTGTTTGCCAAAAAAATATGTTCGGATTGCATGGACGGGAAGTGTGGCCGATTTTCATGAAATTCCACTATTTTCTTAATTTAGTCAATATAATGCTGGGTGCCAACTATCAATGATCTAGGACTACACGTAATAGTTCATGCACAAAAATGTATGAAACCAAACCACTGTGCGACGCAAGTTCAGTGGTAGACTGAGTAAACCAGAGATATTATGTGTTTCTAAAGACAATTTTAATACTTACAGATTGCTTATTTTTATATTTTTCGTAAGTAAATGCAAATAGCTGACAAAATGTTTGGGGCTTGGAAACCAATCGAAAGATATCTGTCTTTTATTTGAGCATCCTCGAGAACATGAAAAATTTTACTAATTCTTATAAATCTCCGATTCATTCCTATACCGACTTTCTAAAGACATTGCTAAATGAGTTGGAAGTAACATAAACTTCTCTAGCAGCTTTTATTTTCGTATTAAAAATCGCCAAGATAACATGACCTTTAAACTCTTCACTATAGTTTTTTTCTTATTCAGTTGGCAACATCAAAGTTAATACCATTTCTTTTTTGGCAAGCAGTCTTCGTGTATTGACATTGGTCCACAAAAGCTTTTAGAAAATTTAGAAGTTTTGAAATATTAAAAAAAAATCCATTGATTTGCTTGGAAATGTTTTAAAATTAGGGAATATAAATCATCATATAGAAATCTTTTTTTCTGAAGTGCTTCCATGAAACTAAAATTCTGTACAATTTTTTTTGTAATTCTTAGTATGCTTTATTGATTTGTAGAGATCGATAAAATAATTTTCAAAGTCAATAATGCAATTTTTTTTTATATATTTAGTTTGTTTGTTTTTTGCAATCTTTCAATAACCCTGATTCTGCTATACATAGTCACAAATACCACATCATTTGTACAATTGCAATCAGAAACAATGTCACAAACACTTGCAAAACCAATTTTTTTTAGTATTGCACAGCACATGAACAAAATAAATATCAAAAACTTTTCATGCAACAGATGTTTGTGAGTACAGTTTTTGTTTTTTTTTACAGAAATTGTTGCTTTAACCATGTTAAAATAAAATCATTGTCATTTTGGGTCTATTTTATTTATTTATTTATTTTTTTAATTGTAGATTTGCTCATGTGGTGCTTGTTTTTATGATATGCATTTGTTTTTCTCTGCTTTTATTTGCAGTATCAAGTGCAACCACATTTTCTTCCACACTTGTAATAATCGTCGTACTTGTTATAAGATCATCAAAATTCATGCGTGTAATTACTGTGTGAGTAAGAATCTATCCGTATGTTAGAGTGTTGTTATTATGTATTATATTCCATATTTATGAATATAGAGTTTTTATATAAATGATTTTTTATTATATTTTTTTTTAATAATCACTTGAAATGTTTTCACTTTGTAAAGCTATGGATGGTAACCGTAAGTGGAACAATGAATAGTATTTTTTATATCTTTAGAACACTGGATTCATGTGTATTAAATTAAAAATAGACTTTTTTATTGGAAATAATAGAGATTGGACACAAATTTAAAAAAAAAATATTGTATTTTTGTTACACTTATGCAGTTGGCAGGGTAGACTTATCATTTATAGTATTGGTTCACTATTTTTACGAATAGAATATATTTTCATATTTATACATTTATTTCTGAATTTTTAAATTTTGCTAGTTGCTTACTTGCCTAAACCTGCTAATGTATCAAATACGAGTATCATCTCTCTAGCGCAAAATATAACTTTAACTTTAACAATTTTTATAGCCGGGGCCTATTTTTTTAAACTTAAGATTTTTGTTTCACCAGTGTTAATGATTCATGCAAAGTTTCATAAGAATCGGCTTATTAGCAATACATAAATAAATATTTAAACACTTTATGATCTAGTTTTAATTTTAATCCTTAAGGGTGTTTCCCCGCCCTCGTGAGAAGTTTTAGCTTCGAGCAAAATCAAGCAATTATATTGGTCGTCCAATTATCTACAGACTGATTCATATCAAAATTGAAATAAAGTTACAAGCAGCATCAACGGGAAACTAAATTACCATTCTGTGTTTCGTATGAAAAAGTTGTCGCCAAAGTTACAGAGCATAAGCACTAGCCATATTTGTATACCAAATTTCAGCTCTCAGGCTACAGCAGAACTTGCTTATAATATTGAGGCAGTGAATATATCACAAATATGCACTTCTTGCATTTCTTCGTAATACTTTCTTCGTAATACTTTCTTCGTAATACTTTCTAACTTCGTATGTAAGGTTGTATATAAGGTCAACTCAATGAGATCTCCTGATGTTTTAAGTTAACGTTAAAATAATCATTTTCATATAAACGTATATATATTTTTAGAAATTGTAGTCAGTATACAAAGGCCTGTTTCTCAGAATTGTAAATATATTAGCCCAATTCACAATCTTATTCAAATGGTCTTACATCGTTGCATGTGCAAAATTATATAGTATATTGATACTCACCACTTAACAATTCTTAGTGGTGAGTATCAATATACTATAGCATTTTGCATATACTACGATGCAAGACCATTTGCACAATACTATAGCCCAATTCATAATCTTATGCAAATGGTCTTGCATCGTTGCATTTGCAAAATGGTATAGTATATTGATACTCACCACTTAACAATTCTTAGTGGTGAGTATCAATATACTATACCACTTTGCACATGCAACGATGCAAGGCCATTTGCACAAGATTGTGAATTGGACTAATGTAACAAAATATTTTCATAAATGTGGCGTATGAATGATATTATTTGAAATAACAATATATTGCTCATACGTTCCATCATAAAAAGGAGCAACAAGGTTGCTATTGTATCAGGTATAGAAATTAAAATTTCATACCATAAAAAATACTATCAAAAATATTTTTAAAGTTTACTTTTCTAAACTAATGATTATTATTATTATTCATTTATTTAATCTACAGATTAAATTCTAAGACTAAATTTATATAAGGGCATTGGCTACTTTGGCCATCAGCCCCAGAAATTTGAGAAATTGTTTAAGGCAAAGTAAAGTCTTCAGATAGTTCACTAAAAAACTTCTTCACTAATGTTTAACGGCCAAATGCAAAATAACTTAACTCAGTAGTATACATTAGTTAACACACCCTGTTAAAAAAGCACATGCAAAAACGGTACTTTAAGTAATAAAGGTTTTAATGTCTTTAATATTCCTATTCTGGCAATGCCATCATTCTCATTTCTATTTTTATGATGAGATTATACCCAGCTGAAAAAGATAATGAATAAGAATGTATGTATGTTTGTTTATGTTATGTTTTATTCGAAACATATACCTACCTAATTTTTAAGTAGCTATAGCTGTAGCTACTTAATAAGTTTATACACACTTAAATTTGTTCTGAATATTTATATAAAGTTCGAATAAAACACACCTAATGTTAACACAGAACATGTCCTAGAAAAGTAATGTTTTATGAACTGTATAATTCATTGTATTCATAATTAATTATACCTATAATTAATTAATTATTTATTCATAAATCCATAGAACCAATATTAGTTCTTTTATATTTTATGAATCTTCTCTAATGCATAATTGCTAAATACAATTTTTCCAAAAGTTATGTATAAAATTTTTATTTCCATTAAAGTTCACTGGCACGCGTTCAAACAAAAACTGCGTCTTCGAATAAAAATAACAAAGCTTGTAGGCTACATAAAGGCAACAAGAAATAACGTAAGTCTCCTTTTTCACAAATTATAAGGAAAACACGAACAATCGTCGCAAACAAACACATTACATTCTGCAGATGTGGTAATGCACGTGTTAATCAATGTGTAATTATTGTGTCTGTTCAAATTATCCTCTCGCTTCTAAAGGAATGCATTCATTGTCTTGATTTGGAAAACAAAGTTGAGATTTCGCACAGGTGTACTTTTGAATATGAGGATTGCAGTGGTGTCTTTTAGTCAAAACTAGCTTATCTGAACTTAAGCACTTTATTCCTTTTTGCCACAGATACACCTATGTCCATATATACACATATAAGTAAATGCATACATATGTATGTATATAAATTCATACGGTCTAATTCATAAAAAATATTTTAGGTTTATTACAGGTTTATTTGACAAATTTCCCATAGAAATATATGAAATAAGCGCTTAATATAAAATATTTTTTATGAATAAGGCAGATAGTGTATAATATCAAAAAACTAAACAAAGAAAATATTACTTTGCTATATCGCACACTAAATTATTAAGGGCCATTATTACAACTTAAAAATAGTTAAAAGTAGGATTTTATCGGACGTATAAAAAGCTTTCCATTATTGCAAATTGGATTTAACTTACCAGGTAGGATAAACTTGTCTGTAATTTATCGCTCACTTAAGGTTAAAGTAAAAATTTTGCAAATGATAAAGTTTTTATACGTCCGATAAAATCCTACTTTTAACTATTTTTAAGTTGTAATAATGGTCCTTACAGTCACAACTCAAATATATCAAAATAGTGTTTTTTTTTTTCATAAAACAGTTCATTGAACAAATATCTAAAGTCCGTAAAAAATACTTTTGCACCAAGGTCTTCTAGAATAATATAGGTCGTTATGCCTGTTTTTATGTTACTTACTTTGTCACTCCTGAACATCTGGGATTTTTTTAAGCTGTGACTGTTTATGATTTTCTATTCGATTTTTTTAAAGTAGTTGCCTTTCAACTTTAAGGTATCAAGGTTTCAGTAAAGGTACAGCAGTAAGCTAATAATCGTTTTCGCATACAACACACAATGATTTTCCTTAAAAATCTTTTATAAAGCTTTATTAAGTTTTATTTTTGCATACGGCTGTATATCTTTAATTTTATATATGTAAAGCATCGAAAGGTTTCCCTTTGATCGGGAACTTTTTAAGAAAAACCAATGCAGTTTACTTAAGGCGAAGAAGCTGCATGGCATTTGCATAAAGCTGAACCTAGATTATAAATATAGATTATATTTCACTTTTATATTATTGACTATAATGAAACAGAAGCCACAATTCTTAATGTTATACAGATATCTTGTAATATAAGATATTAGCTAATGTTAATATAATAAAAATACATATGTATTACATTGCATATAAAATATTCTGAATCATTATTGTTTTAATTATGAAACCTCGAAAACAATAGAAAAGCATTCTTATTTTTTGCATTCTATTGCAATCAATATGCTTTTTATTTACTACGAGTATGACTATTTTATAAGCATATTAAAGCAAATTGGTTCAAGATCAGCTGCCAGCAGTATAATTAAATAACTATTGATACACAGACTAGCATGAAATTGTTGTTGCTTTTTATTTTGCGTTTTGTACCACATATGAGATCTGATATCTAAAACAACAAATAAGAAAACAAATCGGCAGCAGTATGTTGGTGTGTGGTGAACAAGCAAGAGCCAATATGTATATATGTATGCATGTATATAATGCATTTATGTGTAAATATACATGCATATGCATGTATTTTAGCATTTGTGGCATCGAGAATATTTTGTAGCCTTGTCCCTGACGCAAATAAATGCGTAAACATAATACAATCTGTTTGTTTAATAAAAGGTTAATCATTTTAAACTATTGACTATTTCTATAATAAATCATTTATTTTACTCGTAATATTTCTTTGCACAACTTTATTTAGCAAAAAAAAAAAATAATAAGATTTTATGCATACGAAATATATTTACTTCTAAAACGACTTTTTATCTCTCTTGTGGTTGCCTTTATTTAGACATTTCATTCTTGTATGAAAAAAGAAAAATTTTTATATATTCTTAATTTTATTTTATTGTTAAAATCAAGGTTATTCTTGAATACAACAGCCAACTACGCTTTGTATTCGTATGTGTCATCAGACATACAACTGTAGACTATCATTGAATTTTTCTTAAAAACTAAAAGCAAAAAAAAACATAAAAGAACATAAAAAATAAATATTAAGAGTGTATTTGTCGTTATAGTAGATACGCAGCTGTAAATAGAAGGAGTGCAAAGGCCTTCTATAAGAACTTACTTGGCAGACACAAGACCAGTTGGTCCCATTAAATACTCATCAGCTGTCAAGTAGTTACCGTTTGAGTAATGACAACTGTTAAAATGGCCTTACATTCAAAATTATGCATCTTATTGAAATATCCTGTATATTTTTTTCATTAACACTGTTTATGATTTTTAAGCACAATTCCTTCCAATTATATCTGAAAAGTATTATTATAATTTTATAAAAAAATTCTCCTTTAAAGAATAGTTCAGAAATCTTTCAGATCCATTAATAGCAACAAAGCCGCAAAGCTTTGTAAAGCTCAAATACTTTTAAAAGATACTTAAACTGAAGAATTTAATTTACGTCTTTTAGCTTTCATTCAATGCTGTTTCAATGTGTGTTTCACATTTCCTTGTTTCTTATTATTATTATTTTTTTCTATAAGAAAAAAAAAACATTTTAACTTCAGAAATTATTCCTTCATTTCAAGTTTATTCTTTTTTTTAATAGGCAGCAGAACTACTGACTTCATATTTATTTAAAGTTTTCACTAAAATTAGAAAAATTATGTATCCTTGAGGCACTTTCTAAATTGTATCTATTGCCTGAAATTTCTTAGTTGTATAAATTTTGGCGCTCTTTATGTTTCCTTTTCTCTCTTTTATATATTCTTGCTGGCTGCCTGTTTTTCTTATCATTTTCATAACAGTATTTACTTTGGCTCATTGTTGTTGTAAGTTGAAGTGTCTGTAAAAGTTTACTTTGTGTTGTTCGTGTTTGTAATAGTGTTAGTAAGTGCTTGCATAGACATATGTATCTATGTATGTATGTATGTATATATAAATTTACATAAGTTTTTAGATTGCTGTGTTGTGCAGGATGTGTAGGAAACATCGTCACGTTGCACAAGTTAAAGATAAATATTTATTTAAGATTTTATTACAGCACATTTGAAAGTGTTTTTTAAACATTTGACTTAGAGGTAAATGTTTCCTGAAAGTATGCAATGAAATCTTGTTTTAGCGGTAAATAATTTTAAATGCTATTAAAGCTTATAATATTATTATTGTTATGGTTTTTGTAAAAACGATTAAATTTATTGAAGTTTTCTTCTTACATATACACATATATTTGCACATACATATAATTAAGGTTTGGAAAAAATGTACCGATTCTCTTCGGTAGATTTCGAGAATTTTTGCATCTAAGTTTTCGCGTAAAGAATTTTTCCAAATAACTTTTGAGCTACTAAGCCGCTACAACCAAAAATTTAATCACCTCTTAAACTAATAAACTCGATTATAATTGATTGATTCCTTCTGTAAATTCTATTACAATCTGTTGATTCGTTCTAAAGATACATATCGCACATTTACTTCAATAGTGGCATGAGTTTTTTGAGTTAATAATGCAGAAAGATGCGGCATTTCGTATTTTATCTTGTGTAAAAATTTCATATAAATACCTTGTACCATCACCTCCTGAGAGAAGAAATTTTTTTTTTCATTTCTACATTGAGTTGTATGCAAATTGAAAACTTAAAACGCGTTTTCTGCAGAACTGGTTTTTTTGAGTTATGTCACTCTACTCTACTCTAAATCTTCTTATCAGATTGCTTTACAAGATTCATTTGTTTTTGTTGACTTGAAGAACTGCATTAAATACCGCAAATTTTATCTAAGTCGGTTCAAAACATACATATACGTATGTATATAGAATTGTAGTAAGTTGTGATATGTCACCGCCCTTGAGCGGTGAGTTACAAAAATGTCTTCCAAGGTCCATCGTATTGAAATATCAATTACTGCATACTTTTTTTTACCAACAATATGACAAACTAAAATATGAGTCCAAAAAGCTAATACCCATCACGCGCCATAGCATTATCACTGGATTTGTCTTTGTATTCAATAAAAGAAATATCTTTTAAAATGTGTGCAAAGTCTGATTGATGTTAAGCAGAAATTGCTTACTTTGAACAACAATTAAACACTTTAGAAAGAAATTATTAACATCTACTTATACAGTTTATGAAACTCTCTCTTAAATAATAATTTTATTTAGTCTACTTTTAACATTAATGAATTTCTCTTAAAAATAGCTTCACTTAAATGTATTTTTCTTTTACTACCCTTCCTTTTCTCAGAGCCATTTAAATTCAGTGATGCCAACTTAGCCCTTTTAGGGCTAGATTTAGCCCGTTTTCAGTCAGTCGAAACGCGAAAAAAATTTTTAGCCCCAAACTAAAAAAGGCGCAAACCTAGCACTTTTTACAATAATTTTTCAGCCCTTTTAGCCCCTTTTTAGTTTTTGCTCGATATGGCTACATTTAAACTTTTGCGAACTTTTTCTTCCTTTAATCTATCAAAATAAAATGAGTAAAAAGTCGATATTGCTTTACCAATTTAAAAAAGAAGAATAATATAGAGTAATCTTTTATTTCTTCCAAATTTTGTATGCCTTGAAAGTTATTCAGTACAGCCTAAAGCAGATAATGTATGTTTTTGAAAGAGCGAGAAATCGAAATTTTATTTAATAACGGCCAATTTTTAATTTATCTACTTATGAAAACATACATATGTATATATATATATATTTCTATTATATATGTATGTATATGCTAACTATTTAATCTACGTATGTACATACCTTATTGAAATGTAACATGAAATGTAAATGAAATATGTTCAATATTGTAGCTCTAAAGCTATGTATGTGTTGATCTCATGAAAGTTATTTATATTTTAATAAATTACTTTAGAAAAATTGATTTGATGTTTTTATTTTCAACAGAAACATTTTAATACTAGCCCCTTTTCGCGCTTTTTCGAAAAATTTTACTATTTTTTTTATTTTTGAATATTTTTTCAATTTAGCCCTTTCTAGCCCTTTTTCAAAAATTTTTACGCGTTTTGAGCCTCAAAAGTTGGCATCACTGTTTAAATTGGTAACTGTTGCTAAAAAAGAAGCCTTTCACATTTTTCTTTTGTCTTTGATGCTGCATAACAGACAAAATTAAGAGAGTGCCATGCAATAGCGCCATGGTTTGGTTTCAACGCAAATAGTACAACAGTTACGAGCACAACGTATTAGATACCATAGTGTTGTTGAAATATTAAACTCAGTTATTATTGGACAGCAAAAGTGTCGAGTTGTGTTGCACGGTCTAAATATAAAAAAATCAAAGGCAATATTGTTATACATACATAAAAAACTAGAGGAGATGAATTAATTTAACAGTGTATAATTTTTTTAATAAAATATAAGTATGTAGTATATACATATTTGTTTAGTGAAATAAAAGCACCTGCCGGCATAAACCATAGATAGACTTTTTTTACTATGATTACTGTCATTTTATGCGTGAGTAATAACGAAAGAAGGACTACTTGCATGTGTGAAATGTTTAAGTGTGTGTGTGTGTGTGTGTTAGCGTTCAACAGTGTGAGAGTAAATAAATTTAACACACATAACGAATATTCCCCAAGCACCGCTGTTTCTCATACTCTTATTACAATGTTACAATGTTGATATATATATATATATATATATATATATATATATATATATATATATATATATACACATATACATATACATATATATATATATATATATATATATGTAGTTTCTTTGTTTTATTATGAGTGTGCAAGAGAGTATATGTGTATTATTAAATGTATGTATGTAGTTTAATGCTTTCTTTCAGATTTTAGTACGAACATACATACTCGTACATACATACATACATATAATATTTCGGATTTGTTTGAATGTAGACTTGATTGCAAATTTACAAAAATTTACAGCATCACACTAATATGTTTAGACGCACATATTGTTGTTGCTTTAAATGGAATATAACACAAATATCCTGCTTGGAATTTAGAACAATGAGTGTGTGGATTTGTCTGTTAGTTTGTTTTTATTCTACAGAGGGTTATTTTTTGTGTCTTTAAGGTTTATTTGTGGGATTATGGCACAATATTTGTTTGCCTTTCCTTTGTTGTAGGTTTAACATTTTTGTGTGCATTGAAGATATTCAAAACACAAATGTATTTATGTAAGCAACTACATAATGTTTGCTTAACACAGGTTTCGTTGATGTCGGAAAAATTAACTTTTCGATATTTTATAGGCTTTTAAGAAAAGTCCAAGATTTCCTTTTATGTAATGTGATTAATTAATACTAATGATTTTTAACGGACATCAGTTTAATGTACGTGTGCTATCATATATTTTTGTTCATTGCTTAACTAAACACAATTAAATAGTTATTAGTACACTAAATTTTTAAATATTAATATCATTTATTTTATTAACTACTCCCACTCACTCACACACAGAAGCGTATACGTTATATTTCTCAAATTGCCAAGGCGTATGACGTATGACCATTTGTTATTCAAATATTTATTATACGCCAGCGAGCCTCAATAATTTGTATGTGTTACTATTTCTTGCTGTTAACAATCTCCCTGGTGCAATAAAAGGAGTGTAGCCTAAAAACTTGTTATGTATATCCTTAGGTTTGGCTATAAACTCTTTAATATTAAGTTAATGTTTTCTTTTTGAGGTCAATGTGAAATTTATGGAACAATTTTCATCTCACTGCAACTAAAAGCACTTAAGTAGACATAGCAAAATTTTGGTTAAACAAATTTTTTCACAAAACAGTTCAAAATTTTATTATATATTCGTACTTTGTATTTATTAAGAGTATGAGTTTCTAATACAACAAGATATGTTATCTCCGAAAAACTGAACAATATTTTCAACTGTAACATAATTTTAAAAAAAAAATTAAAAATATAAATAAATATATATATATATATATATATATATATGTATGTATATATATACATATGTATATATATATATATATATATATATATATATCAATTATACCAGTCATGGCCATAGCGTTCTCCTCAGCACTTTAGTCGCATTTTATATAGCATATGTCCATTAGGAGGTTACATTCTTCATTTTGTTGAAAAATTTTTAAAATCGGACCGGGAGATTATTTCTTACAAACATATAAACATACAAAGTTTTCAGCTTTATAATATGAAGTATAGACAAGTACACATAAGGCTATTTTGTTGCTGTCATAGTCATAAATACATTATTTACATTACCAAGCATCAAAAAAAATTAGAGTAATCCCCCTTTTTGCTTTAAAAAAATATAGAGCTAAACAACGTTTTTGCACAGAACAAAATTTCATGAAAATCTGTTTTATAAACCTTTTATAAATCAAAAATATATTTTACAAAAAAGTTTTGTGCGCAGAATACATTTCTTCTGCTTCCAAATGAGTTTGACAAAATATGATTTTCATAACAGGCCTGATAAATGCATAACAGAGCGAATGATCTTAAATAAGATTAATTTTATAAACTTAAAACTAATATCATCCAACCCCACAGAGTTAGATTTCACTTTATAAAAAGGTACTGTATCATGTGTTGGCATTATAGCAATTAAATCAAGGTTCGTGAGTATGGGGATCTTGCATTTGTTTCTATGTCTTAATAGTATCAACTGCGTTATTAAATTTGTTTGAATAACTACCCGATGGCCTTAGCAGTAGGGTGATCGACTCGGTTTTTCAACCGGTCTTAAAATCCGGTTTTTTCAAAATTCGGTTGTCGGTTTTTTCAAAATGTTGATTTTTCGAATGTCAAATAGTCCGGTTTTTTTACAATTTAAAAACCGGCTGAGTCGAATACTTTTCGATCAGTAAATTTTGCATGTTTTGTTGATTTTCGTAAGTATTATTTTAGTGTAAAAGCTCTGAGCTTTTTTTAGAGCATGGCAACATTTACTGAAACATGAAATTTAAGAGAATTTATTTTATGAGGTAATATATAGCAGAGGCGAATTTAATTGGCCTTATGGTGTGCAATGGATGTCAAAATACAGTTGCAAAAAGTGTTTTTTAGTTTTGTTGCCATTTTACTTCATATTTTATATAGAGGTAGATATCCACCTTGTCCGTTCATTCATATGTATATACAATTAAGGAATAAACTCTACATACAACCATAATTTTTGGGGTTTGAGGAAACTTAGGAAGAAATTCAAAAAATTAAATATGCCAATATTTAGGTTGCTAATATATGTATATGTTTATACAAAAAATAAAAAAATAATTATAATAACAACAACATAATAGACCATATTTGGATGCCATTTGTTGACGGCTTGGTACCGGAAATCACAGAATTTTCAAACAAGTTGACGACATCAAACATTTTGCACGTATTTTTTCATGTATTTTATGCCTGTATGCAGACTTTTCTCCTATGTATTTTTAATATTTTTGCTACTATAGGTGCTATAATTATTTTTTTATTTTTTGTATAAACATATTTATTATTGGCATATTTAATTTTTTGAATTTCTTCCCAAGTTTCCACAAACCCAAAAAATGATGGTTGTATGTAAAGTTTATTCCTCAACTGTATATTATATATAAATATTTATGTTCTATACATAAGTATATGAAGTTAATTTTTATGTTTTAACTTTAATTTCTGTATTGTTTTATGTTATTTACATGAACTGTTACCCATTTTTTATAAAGCAATTTAAAATCAAAACTTTTGTATAATAATTTTCTTACTTAAAAAAACCGGTTGACCAGTTTTTCCTGAATTGTAAACGGGTTTTTCATAATTTCAAATATTCGAACTATTCGAAATCCGGTTTCTGGAAAAAGTCGAATAATCGATCACCCTACTTAGCAGCTAGCGCTTCTACCCCTTTTATATTGCTATTGTATTTAACTATACTATCAATATTAATAAATAAATAAATGCATTTTTTTAATTCTGCAGCTTTCAAAGCTAAACGTTGCTCTTCATGGTTTTCAGGTGACCTGTATCTTTTCCACAATTTATATTTATTATCACGAAGCTGTATTGGTAGCAGCATATTTTTCCTAAATTAAGCTAAGAGACAACACATAAATATTGCATATTAAAATCTAAGAAAACAAGCTTGATTTAATATTTTTCTGCAATGATTTTGCTTCATATCTGTTTGATGTTAATTCAACATGATTTGCAACAATAATCTTCAAGGAAATTTTTTTTTATTGAAATAACTTTATTTCATGTTATTTTGACATTCCAGTATTGTTAAAATAAAATGAAGAAACATGTTGAATTAAAGTTATTTCAAGTTGAAACAACGTGAATTCGGTGCTGATACAACACGATGAACCATATTGAGTCAAAGTTATTTCTCGTTGAAATAATATGAATTTAATGTAATGGGTGTTTTTTATTGAGGTATAGAACTTTAAGTTGGCATCACTTTTTTAACTGGCGGCCATTTTGTCAGCTGTCAAGTGATTAATATTTAGTTTGGTTTGCCATTTCATCATGAACAGGTTGACAAAAGAACAACGCTTGCAAATCGTGCAAATTTATTTCGAAAATAATGGTTCAGTTCGCGAAGTTTACCGCAAGCTCCGTCCATTTTATGGTCGACATAATCGTCCATCAGAGCAATTAATTCGGTTAACCATGGATCGTTTTCGCACTACGTTTACTCTATGTGATAATACGCATCCGCAGAGACGTCGAACAGTGCGCACCGAAGAAACAATTGCTGCTGTAGAGCAAAGTGTTGAAGAGGACCCGAATGAATCGATTCGCCACCGTGCACAGCAATTGGAGCTTTGTCCATCAACTTTATGGAAGATTTTGCGCAAAGATCTTGGCTTGCGACCTTACAAGATCCAGCTTGTGCAAGAATTAAAGCCGCGAGACCATGCAATGCGTCGTGATTTTGGTGTATGGGCCGAAAATGAGATTGATCTCGATGCTGATTTTCATCGCAAAATTTTGTTCAGTGATGAGGCTCATTTTTGGTTGAATGGCTACGTCAACAAGCAAAATTGCCGCATTTGGAGTGAAGAGAATCCACATGAGACCCTTGAGACGCCATTACATCCACAAAAACTGACTGTTTGGTGTGCTCTATGGGCTGGTGGAGTCATTGGGCCATACTTCTTCCGAAATAATGCTGGAGAGTCAGTTACCGTTAATGGAGACCGGTATAGAGCCATGATAACCGACTATTTTGTTCCCGAATTGGATGGCATGAATGTGGATGAGTTGTGGTTCCAACAAGACGGCGCTACATGCCACACAGCGCACGTCACAATCGATTTATTGAAGGAAACATTCGATGAGCGCATAATTTCGCGGAATGGACCTGTCAATTGGCCACCAAGATCGTGTGATTTGACACCATTGGATTATTTTCTTTGGGGATATGTGAAGTCGCTCGTCTACGCCAACAAACCAGAAACGTTAGGGGACTTGGAAGCCAACATTCGTGGCGTTATTGCCAACATACGGCCCCATATGCTCGAAAAAGTGGTTGAAAATTGGACCTGTAGAATTGGCTTTATTCGAGCCAGCCGTGGCGGCCACATGCCCAAAATCATATTTAAACATTAATGGCATAAAATTATCCTTCCAATAAAGCCAAATTGATGGACATTAAAACGATTTTCTTGTGTTTTATTTCAATTCGAAGTTCTATACCTCTAAAAAAAACACCCTTTAGTTATATTTTGTTTATTTAATTAACTATTTAACTTACACAATAGTGTATATTGGCACAGGCATCAGACAAATTTTGTTTATATAGTTTTCTTCACCGGCGCTGGTAATGCGAAGTTTGTCGGCTATTTACACAACACGAACATCAGCAGTACATTGCAGCTATGAACAAATCAATCAAATCAAAATGCAATCAAAGTTTTTGCATGGTGATTTTACATTGGCATTTTTTCTCTTTGCAACCAATTAAAAATTAAACAACTTTTACTCAAAAAATAAGAAAAATATTAAAAGTTTTTGTATTTTTTCAAGGATTCTTGGTTTGGTTTTCATTCAAAAACTAATGATATGTTTATCACCAAAAGCTTTCAGGACACAATTCCTATGAATAAAATTTCTCTGGACATTGTGTTCTTTTTTTTTTTTTTTTTTGTTTCAAAATAATCTAATTTCGCTTCAATCTTACAACTTTCGGCAATTTCATCTAGTTGTATGTGTTTGTATATTGTTATATAGATAAAAACATTGACCCAAATATTGAAGTGTCAGCAAATATAACAATGGAGTCAGTTCAAATATCAAAGTACCATACGACGCGTATGCATGTACAATGTTAGAATGACCTCATATGAAATGTTACCAAAGATGCCAATTAACCTTTAAATACATTTTTTTTACTTTTCATAAATGCTTTACCATTTGATTGAAAGACTAAAAAGAAATGTTTTTATATACATACATTTTTCTTTCTCAATAAATGGACGTCGTACTCCGGCTTTGACTACGACCATTTTGCATTTTCTTTTTAAGAACTTTTATACCTGCCTCATTGCCAATTTTTCATTGAGAAGAACCCAGTAATTTTCTACTTTTTATCTTTTATTTTTATTTATTTTATTTTTTATTCAAACTATTCCGATGTCATAGAATGCTATAATGTGCATTCAGCATTATGCATTAAACACATTCACCACAGCAGGCTACACGAACACACGACTTCAAATGCCGCTAGCAGCATTTGTCGCCTCGTAGCCGGCTACTTAATTATTTTGGAGACGGCAGCAGCACCATCTGCACCTGGTATTCAAGTACTATTGCCACTTTCATATATTTTGCATTTATAAAAATTAATTACTCTTTTAAAATGTACTTATTTCACGTAAAGATACAAAAATTAATCAATTTATTCTTTACATCAATTTTTGGATATTGTTTCTGTTAAATAATATGAAATAATTGCACCAAATCATTCATTCAACATATTGTATTATACTAGCAACACTGAATTTTCTCATTGTAGCCAAAGAAATAGAAATTGGTTTAATTGGACTAAAACGACAGCATAGACAACAACCGGTCGCCCTGTTGCCTTGCTGTCTTCAAAAGAATCATTCTCATATAAACATTTGTATTCTATCCTTGACATTTGGTAGTCGGTAGCTTGCTGTGGTGAATGTGTTTAATGCATTATTCTCCGCTTTTAGCTCATATGTCTACAAAATTTACAATAGATGTAACCATAACTTCTATAAATTAAACTATTTTCTTGAGCTTTCGGTCAGTTTATATTTTGAGTTTATTATTTTCAATATTTCGTTAACCTTCGGTTAACTTCTTCAGGATATACTTATATTTTTTGTTTATTTTATGATATCTAATTTTTTTTCTTTTTAACCCCCGACTAAAAAAAGGGGTGTTATAAGTTTGTAGTGTGTGTCTGTGTATCTGAGTATCTGTGTGTCTGTCCGTGTCCACGTACAGGCCAAACGGCTGGACCGATTTTCATTTAGTTTTTTCTGTTTGAAAGATGACTTGATCCAGAGGGTTTTATGTTTGAAGAAAATCGGTCCAGCCGCTTAGAAGATGTAACATCTTTTCTGAAAAAAGTCGGGGGTTTTTAAAAATTTTAATTTTTGTTATTCCTTTCAAATAATAAATAATTGTTTACCGAAAGCTCAAGAAATAACAAAAATTAAAAATGAAATGAAAATCGGTCCAGCCGTTTGGCCTGTACGTGGACACGGACAGACACACAGATACACAGACAAACAGACACACACTACAAACTTATAACACCCCTTTTTTTAGTCGGGGGTTTAATTTAAAATATAAAAAAGGTCGAAAAATTAGATAAAAATATTTCATAACTTCTATATTTTTTTTAGATCACTCTCTTGTAATTATTTCTAAATAAGAACATTGAGCAGAGTGTTAGCAGCAGGGTACGCATTTACAGTTTATTCAAAGCGAATTTTATATGTTTTGTTGTACCGTAACTACAAAACCTGTTGCTAACGGTGTGCTCAACACTCTTGTTTAGATATGGCTGTTAATTCATTTTCGCCACCCAATCGCAAATGTAAAATAAACACTTGTTAGTTAAAACACTTTTAGAAAGAAAAAAAAATTAAATATTTAAAAAACCAAAGCAATGAATTTAACAGAAGAATTTGAAAAAAAAGAAATACTTCAACATTTTACAAAATATTAAACAAAGGCTTTCTTGCTTCTTTTTAGACCTCGACTCACCGTATAAGATAAAGGACCAACAAAAAATACGCAATATTTTTTTACATTATAATTGCACACTACAATGGAACTACCTTCAATGGTACAGAAATCCGGTGGCACATTAATTGTGCGCAGTGTAGTTAGCGGTATTCCGATTTATACGGATGAATCTGTAGATGACAAAAACAGTAACAAAGCACCGATTCGCGTACGTGTTGGTGAGAACTCGAATACCATTATGTTTGGAGAGCATCTGGAGGAGTTGAAAAGAGCCCAAGAACAGCTCATGCAACAGCAGCAGCAAAGTCTCGCTCAAGAGCATCAGCGTCTACAAGCAGCCGCCATGGAACTCAAGGAGGAGGGTTTGCCACAGTGCAAAATTAAGAGAAACTACAGCTGCAACTATTGTACATACTTCACACAAAATCCTCGCTATCACCTGACGCATCTGCGTGATGTGCACGGTGAGAAGATAGTCATAAATAAATGTAAGTTGTGCCTGTATGCCTCCCGCCACTATCAAAAACTGGTGCGTCATATGAAAATGGTGCACGGTTGTACGGAAGGCATAAGCAGCGGGCATGGTCAGGCTCGCGGCAAGCGTGGCATGAATCGCGAAGCCAGAAAAAGGAAGCTAGATGAAAGTGCTCCTCCTACTGCAGGTGCTATAAGTGCAATGAGTGTAGAAGCAATTAATGCGGAACACGTAAGCATAAAGAAATTTGCCGTGTTGATTTAACTTGTTAATAAAAATTTTAATTTGTATTTATTTCTTTTTATTTTTTGGTATCTCAGGCTAAATCTGATGTGCAGCGGGAGCAACAAAGGCTACAACGCGACATTGAAGCGTTTAAGAAACAACAAGAAGAGCATCAAAAATCTCAGCAGCAAAAATTTAACGAAGCTATTTTTGCAGCAGCCGCTTTCGAGCAGCAATTGAGGGTTCAAAGGGAATTTGATAGTAGAGAATCTCTAAAATCAGCCGCCCATTCCAACTATGCACAGCAATCACCATCTGTACAAAACAATGAAGGCAGTCCTTCACAAAATAATAAAACATATGATAATGACACACCTGCCCACAGCCATCATGCGACGTCAATACAATTGCCGCCTCAACGATCAAGTCTTGAACTAACACCCTCACCATCGGGTAGCAATTCATCTACGACTCCTTCAATACCGCTTCCCTCTACAACTGGTCAACAACAACTGGACGCGCTAAGCGGTGGCAGCGATGAACCTTCCAACAATCGTCTAATGAAATGCAGTCTATGCGATTTTACTACTTTGTATCGTAATCTGCTGTTAGAACATGAAATCGAAGATCATTGCAATGCCAAGTTCTATCGCTGTGAAAAGTGTTCGTACGTCACCCACATTAAGGCTCGCTTTAGCAAACATGTCAAGTATCATTCAATGCCCATGATCAAATGTGTTACCTGCGATTTTCGCACTCCCTACAAATGGAATTTGGATCGTCATATGAAAAATCATGGCGGAGCCGGACCTTTCAAGTGTGCTGCTTGTGACTTTACCGCCGACATCAAGCAATCGCTCACTGTGCACGAAATGAATCATCATGTGCCACCGGTAGGTCATGCAGCTGGCATGACTTTGGCTCGTAGGCGTAACAAGGTGGGCGGCACAGATCTTAATGAGGACTTTTTTAGTGATTCTGCCGAAATGTTGGAGGATCATTTCAATAACAACAATATGGATGAATACGACGAAATGTTGATGACAGCTGGCCCTATTGGTATTTATGATTCGAAAAGACTACGTTACGACGACGACGAGCCCACAGATTTGTCGCAAAAGGGTGGCTCATCAGACACATCTTCCGTACACAATTCCAATTTGAGCATACCAAAATCAAAGAAACCTTTACCGAATCTCATACCCATAAGCAAAGAAAGTGGAAATATTTTAAATCTTTCCACAGATTTGGCTTCACGTTCTTCACTCTCCGATATCGCTTCCATGTTTTTCAATGAAAAACAAATTTCCGAAATGATGCAACCCACTGATAAATCGGATGCTATTGTTGCCACAGCATCTCAGTTGTCGCCCACCACTACCGTCGCCTCTTCGGCCAGCAGTAGAAGTATGTTGAATCGCAAGGCCGTTTCATTTTTCGAAAAGATCAAGTCCTCCTCCACTACTAATGAAAATTTAATATGTCCATGCGGTCATATGGCCAAATGCTTATCTGAATCAATAATACATCGCAAGACCTGTACCTTCTCTCCCCTCTCCGCCCACGACGACATCGACTTGGATGATGATGAGCACGACGAGGATGGGGAAGAAGGTCGCTTGGAAATTGATTTTACCGAAGACGATGAATGTGACAAACAGTCACACTCGGCACTCAATCTAAGCGTTTCTGGCTCCACACGCTGTCAGCACTGCCGACATCGTTGCAAGTCTTCAGCGGACTTGTTGAATCACTTGAAAATCTGTTCTGAGGCTAATAGTCGCTGTGATTCATTGTCTGGAGATAGTTGTGCCGGTAGTCGTGTTATGATGGGTGATACGAGCGCAAATGAATTGCAGCATCCCATGGAAAATCGTGTATTTATATGGAATAAATTACCTCGCAATCAGCAGGAAAGTGGCGTTGGAAGTGGTTCCCAAAGCTCTGAGGGAAATCGCCAACACCAGGGCAGTGGGAATTCCTCTTCTAATGCTGCTGGCAGTGTATTAAGTGCTAATAATGATGAGAATAGTTATTATGGGGTAGAAACAGCTCCCGGCTATGGAGAGGTATGTTCAAATATTTAATTTCTCTGTACTAATTTTAGCTAAACAGAACAAAAGAGACATTTTTTTTTAGTTAACCATAAAATAATTAGGCACAAACTCAGAGTATTTAGTTAACTAATGAAGGTGGTTTAACTAATGAAATTCATACGAAAAATCGTTAGTTAAACCACTATAGACTGTGAATTCGGACCTTGATAGTTAACCGTACTAACAAATAACTGTTATCCAATGAAATTTGAAACTTTCACTATTTCCAGGTAACAAAAAAGATGACACCTGAAGAGGAGGCTGCCAATTCATCATTGAAAAAGGTGTATAAATGCCCGCACTGTTCATTTTGGGCCTCAACAGCATCCAGATTTCATGTGCACATTGTGGGTCATTTGAATAAAAAACCATTTGAATGCTCCTTGTGCTCATATCGTTCCAATTGGCGTTGGGATATTACCAAACACATACGCCTAAAGACCATCAGAGATCCTAGTCATAAAAATGCTCGCGTTCTTATGAATGACGAAACGGGCAGACGCAATTACACAAAGTACAACAAATATATTACCCTAATGAAAGTCACCGAGGAGGATGGAGACCCCAAGCTAATGAAATCGGGCGAAATGACACCGAATCAAGTTGCTTCGTTGGCCTTTATCAATGACTTTAACAGCAAGCAACCGGGCTCTGCTTGTGCAAACAATTCAAATGTTAACAATATTTTAAATGGTGTAAGAGAAGACATTACTTTGGAGCCTATACCAGCCAAGTCGACGGCAGGAAACGTTGATGATCAACTGTCGGATAATTTTATACGTTTGCCCTTGTTGGCTTCCATGATGAATGCTGCAATTGTTCAGCAGCAGCAGCAACAGCAACAAAATGGTAATGAGCAAAATGGCTCTGCTACCTTGATCACGCCTTCGGTGACCATATCGGCTGTCAAGAAATCTCCACCGACAAATCAAACTTTTAAACCAAGTGATGAAATCACTTTAGAAATCCGGCAGGAAGGCAATGAGAAAATTACAAATTACAAATGTCGTAAATGCAACTTCAGGTGAGTTTGATATTTTTAATCGGGAATAACGAACAATTTCTTAATCGGGCTTAAGTTCAGTATTTTTAATTCTTATTGATTGAAATATTTTTATTAACTAATGTGATTTTCTAAAGAAGAGAGGAAAAATAATTTAGACATTTTTCTGCGCAGCCACGCACTTCATCACTACCAATGTCTATCTACTTGGGCAGAGATTGTTATTAACATCAAAAACAAATACCTTGATTCATCTGATTATAAGGATATAAAGATTTTAGGAATTATGTTTTTTTAACGTTTTAACTTTTTAAATAGGATAGAAAATTCAAGATTTTCGTTTATATTTTTTCGCTTTGGCTTAGCATAATCCTTTTAGGAAAAATGTATAGCATGCATATAATTTTTTTTTACTTTATTTTCTTAGGCACGTTAATCGTGATGCAGTCTTAGCACATGTTAAAGTGCATTTTCCAGACTCAAGCCAAGGTTTTAGTTGCCCAAAAACTGGACAACAGCAGCAACAAGTAGCATCAAACAATATTGGGCCCATGCAAGCACCGGTCAATTCAAATCTTTATATGAATAAAGTCTTGGCTGCCATGTGTCTTTCTCAGCAACAGCAGCAGCAACATAATTCCAATTCAAGTTCACAATTGACCAATCTAATGACAGCTGGACTTTTAGATCAGGCCAACAGCTCGCAACTGAGTGGTCTTGCTCTGGCTCTAGCTGGCAAATCGCCTGTTAAAGCGTCACATTTAAATGCAGCTGCTAACATTATTGAGCATGGTGAGCAGAAAGCGAGTCTAAACGAGGCAAGTGCCCAAAACACTACGACGTCGCCAAATCAATTAACTCTAAACAGTCCGCACATCCAACAACAACAGACACATGCGACGTCCTCATCGTCAATAACAGGTGTTGGGACGACAAACTCGTCATCTTTACAGCATTTATTAACTTCACCCAGAGGCTCCTTTTCACAAGCACCCTTATTAAATCTAAACCAAAACGAAGTTTTGAGTAACAGTAGTAATGATACAAAGGTTATGGGTTCGCCACTTCTTAAAAACACTAAGCCTGGATTAATGGTAGAAATGCCACCATCATCGCCATCGGCAACACCGAATACAATTGTAACTACCACTACTACTACTACTCCTCTTTCAACACCAAATCATGCATATCAACTTAAACAATCGCCTTTCTCATTGCACAATGGTGACGGTGTCTTACTAACGGGTGATATGGCTATAAATGCTCAGTTTTCTGCCTCATCCGATCACATACCAACGACTAGTACTCTTGTAAACAACAATAACAATAACAATAATAAAAATATGCCGACTTCCTTGTCCGCTGCTTCATCTTGTTCTACATCATTATTGTCATTGTCTAATCAAAATTATATTCAAAATCAAAATCAAAATCATTCATCTCCTAGTAATAACAAAAATAATTTGGGTAATTTATCTGGTAATGGTGTATCAAACAATAACAGTAACAATAATAACGGTATTGGTAATGGTAACAACAATAATAACAATAATAATTTATTAACGCACGATACAACTGCCGCCGATAGGCGTGATCCATCGCCATATCGTTGTGGTCATTGTCATCAAGTATCCAATTGGAAGCATGTTATTCAGGTATTATTATTTTCAACTGAATGTTTATTGTATGAAATATGTGTGTGTTTGCTAGAATGGCTGTGAGAATTTGATTTAAAAAATATGCAAAAGGCAAATTACTGCATTCGATATACAAGGAAACTTTAAAATACTTCCATATAAATTTCATTGAAATATTTTGAAATATCGTTGTATATCGCTTGACGTAATTTGCTCCCCCAGATGAATAGAGGAAATTTAAAGCAGGGACTATTTCAGTTTTTGAATTTTTTGTTTTCATTTGGTGAAAAGAAAGAAAATTTTCTGAATAAGGATTCAGGATTACAGTATTCTAAAATGTCATTTGATAAACAGACATCCAACTAGTCATTAAGTGGTAGGAGTGATGAGGCCATATTATTTTGACTAGACATTTTTCTGTTAGTAAAGAAAAAAAATCTCAAGCTTATCGATTTCCGTAAAAAAATTATGTCGCTTAAGCTTTTTTGGCGGTTGCGTCACGAAGGAACTACACTCTGCAACAAACAAAAATAACAAAGTTCTAACAACTGACTAAGGCAAAGGAGATAAAACTTCAAATATATGTACGTATCTGGGTATTTTAAAAGTTTTCATCTTGATCCTATATATAGAAAAAGTGATCAAGTTCCTTCCCCCATCTCTTTTGCAGATTTTTGTAGTGAACCTACATTGGAAATCATTTAACCCTTGTATTTCGGAAATATGGGGCGTGTCAACAAGTCCACAAATTTGTTAATGGGACACATGTTTTTTGATAAAAATTTTTCTTTTTCAAACGATTCTCCAATTTGGTATAACTTGAAAAAAATAAGATTTAACGAGTTCATTAAAAAATGTATTTGTGAGATGATTTCATGGTTGGAGTAAAATCTCTTTCCGTCAAGCCATTTCTCAAGTTTTGAAAACAAGAAATAGACGCTTAAATTCAAATTCAGAGAATAGGGTGGATAAGGTAGAAATTCTTAGCCAAATTCATGGGTTTTTGTCATGGAAATTGCACATGTATGCACTCTTGCATTGTCCTGGTGGAAAAAAATTTGTTTCTTGGCCAAATCGGTAGTTATTATTTTTAAAGTCCTCAATAAATTAACATAATAAATTTGCCATTGATTTTTTTACCCTTTTGAAGGAAATGGTTCTTTGGCAATGATCCACCCAGAGAAACATACTACCTTGACTGCTATTATATCTCTGGTGTCTTGTGATGGATCCACATTTCGTCCACAGTTCCAAAACGGTACAAAAACTCGTCCATGCTGCGGTTAGATAACGCCAAACACTAATGCGACCCTGCGTTCGAAAACCAACATCTTCACGCTTTAGGAAAGGAATTATCAACAGTTGATCTTAAGAACTCTAGCTGCAGAAAATTAGCACGACCATAAGCGGGTTCTTCAAAACTTCTCTCCTTTTGCAAAGCTTCTGTCTCTCTCTCTCTCTCAGCGATGCCAACTTGGTGCTTTTGGCACTATTTTTAGCGCTTTTTCAAGACTCAAAACGCCATATTTTGAGCGGTAGTGCCAAATTAAGGGAAAGCACCAAGTAGTGCTTTTAAGAAATTTGTGTATTTCTTAAAATTACTTTAATAAAAACTTATTGTATTTATTTTTTCAGTGTAAAGCACGCCTTTATCGTCTGATATACATATTTCATTAAAGATGATACTATTGCCAAAATATTGAATAGCCTAGAAAATATTAAACATTATTAAACTTCACTTTTCACGTTAGTTCTTTTTACGCTTTTAAGGTCTCAAAGTTACGTTTTCTATTGCTGTATTTAAGTTTTGATGTGCTTTTAGAGCCAAAAAAGTTGGCATCACTGCTCTCTCTCTCTCTCTCTCTCTCTTCTATTTCTCTCTTTTTCCTGCAGGTGATACTGAGAGACCTAAATTAAATGGGCCATAGTGAGCTGAAAGCTTTTTTCTCCCGGAAACCTGTTAACCTAATCTAAAGTTGACCATTGTGAGCAAACGCAGAACCTATTTGCATAAAACTTTCTCATACATCTTCCATGTTTATATGGTTATAACGAAATTCAGTAAATAACTTTTTTACCTTGAAACTGGGTTGTCCTTTCAGTTAAGAGGCGAGAAAATAAAAAGCCACGGACTTATTGGCCCACCCTCAAAGAATGAATTCAGTACTTTTATCAAAAATCTCACCAAGAACATTCTTGAATACTAAGAAATTTATTAAGATTTTTTTGGGGATTTTTGGAAATTCGATTGATAAAGGGATAAAAAGGGTAAAATCGGTATCTTCATATTTCGGAAACTGCATTAGATATATTGAAAATTTTAAAAGCATACAAATGCTGGTAAAAAATAAACTGACATGTGTTTGGTACTTTTTCGATATGCGTACTTTAAGGACTTGAAATGTGGTAAAAACTGAATTTTGGTACCTTTTTTGCACTCTGCACATCTTCTAAAGTACTGAACATAGCAGAAAGCGTTTTGGCGCGTTTTTTTTTCTTCGGGACAGAAGCCCGAATAAGTTTTGACACTTTCGGAAAATTCGTACTTAAAAGGGGTAAAATCGTACCCGTTTTTAGATATTATTTTTAATGATAAGGTAGATATAACATACATACACTTCCTTCCCCTCAGTAGAAGCTGAGTGGTATTAATTCTTTTTGATTCTTCTGTACAATATTAGGTATTATATCGCAATACAAACAAATGTATTTCTACACTTTAAAGGATACAGTTCATGTATGTTAATGGTTTATATTTTTTTATATATATTTAGTATATTATAAGGTGTATGGTGTTATTTTTGTGTTTTTAAAAATGGTGGGAGTTTTTTTATACAGAATTTATTTTTTCATTTCATTGTTTTCTTTTAAACTTTATATGTTTTTTTTAAAACAAAAAAAAAAGGTTTTTGGTGTGGTGTGTGTATACATGTACATTTATACGTAAATAGTCAGTTATGTTAAGGAAAGCGATCATTTTCAAATCGATTTCAAAATTAACCCTTTGAAAAGGTGTGATGAATTCCCACACATTTTGAGAATAATTTTCAGGTCAATCTCAAACTACTGCTTTTCTTTACACTCGAAGATAAAATTATAAAAAAAATTATATTAGAGCTGCGAAAAGAAAATTATTTGAAAACACTATTAAAAACAAATTTGAAAATGATTGACAAAATGAATATAGCCAACACATCATACGTTTTATCGTTTTCCAATCGATTTTGTGTCTTAACCGTTTTTCATCACATACCTGACTATTTAAGTAATTCATTTATAATACAAAAAAATATTCATATTTATAAAACAAAAGTTATTCATTACTGTTCAACGCTGTAAAATATTTGCATACATTTTTGTTTTATAATAACCAATTTTTCTTTTCACTCTTAAACAAAAAAATTACAGCGTCATTGTCGCTTGAAACACGCTGGCGTTATCAACATCGAAACCCTTGATCGAACTGCTTTAGCTGATCGTCATGCGCCGCCAATTTATAAACCTTTAGTAAATGGTGCAACAAATGAGGTGAGCAATAATAATAATAACAACAACAACAGCAGTAGCAATAGCAATAATGCTAACAGTCATTTTAACTTGACTTTAAAGGCCTTACAACAACAAAATACAAATAATAGCAGCCACAATAATGTACTTATCAACAACAACAATCATTTAAAGACCGTCAACAATGCATTAAAGTCAGAACCAACAAATAATTTATTGCATTCACCCATAACAGCTGCATCGGCTCTAAATGCTGCCAATGCCTCACAAGATTTACAAGCGGCTGCTGTTGCATACTTAGCAGCTGCTGCTGCAGCGGTAGCAAATCAAAATAATAATTTAAAAGCCATTAATTCCATGACTGAAGAATTAATTTTACAACAGCAATTGCAGCAAAACGATCAAATTGAAATCACCAGGGTTTCATCTACGAATCATATCAACAACAACAACAACAACAACAACAACAGCAACATTAATAATAATATTAATAGCAATAACATTTTATCATCCCAGCCATCTGCAAACAACTCAAATTTGGCCCAATTATTGGAATCAAATTTAAATACGCAATTAAATCGCGTTGCCTCACCACAAAACAATGTCAAATCGAAGCAGCAAAAGTGCCCATTGTGCCCATATATCTGTGACAGCAAATCTCAAATGAATTATCACATTTCGTTGCACAAGCCCACCCAATATGAGTGTCGCATGTGCACATTTGTGTGCGCCAAGAAGCAGCACTTGAGCTCTCACATGCGCACGGTCCATCAAGTCTTAGCCACTGCCAATTCAACGAATGCGAATGCAAATAATATCAATCTGGATTTCAGTATGGCCTTGCAAATGGCCTCTGCTGCCCAAAATCAGGTAAAATATATTAAAATATTACACACTTGCTTTCTGTTAGGGACCATTGTATCAATAAGAAACTTTTTAAATGGAATCTTAAAAGTAAATTATTAACATCCAATCTCGCGTTTGCGCACAAAAAATTATTCCCAAAAAAATTTTCAAACAAATATTTGTTTGAAATAAAACTTAGTTTCAGTAAATACTTTATACTGTTCCAGTAAAAAAAGTGTTTGTTGCAAAAAAAAAACTGTATAGAGAAAAAACTGGTCACGACGTTTATCGGCTACTTTTCGGAATTTATATGTATACAACACGATCTATCAAAATAAACAACAACAAGAGCACAAAATCGTATTGTCCTTATAGACAAGCAAAATGAACACCAACACACTAAAATAAAAAATTTTGTCAGCTAAATTTAAATTTTTATAAAATTGTTATCAGAATTTACAAATTTATTTGTAGAACCGCGAAAATATTTTTTAACACGATGATCTTTTAGATTTTTTTTTTCAAAAAAAAATTTTCTTTTTTTATTAAATTGTCCTGAATTCTCTTTTTTATTTCAAATTTTTTTCTTTTAACTTTAAAATTATAAAGCTGAGTTTAAACCTGGCATTTCATGTGTGTCGTGTGCCCAAAAAAAGCGTAACCACTAATTACTGAAGAAAAACTGATTCAGACACGTATTTATTAAATTAAACAGTTTCATACATAATTAGTAGACAATTTTATAGAATCCAACATGATTGGAAACTGTTTAAATCAATAAATACATGTCTGAATCAAACAGTTTTTTTTAGTAATTAGTGTTTATGCTTTTTTGGGCACATGGCACACACATGTAAACCCGGCCATTCAATGAATTTGGTTACTGAAAATTAAATTTTGTTTTTTTGTGTACGATGGGGCCACGGCAATAAAAATTTAACATAATGGGCCTAATTAAGAGTGACGTGTTTCGACTACGATGATTTTATGCTTGGTTAGAGAAAAATGCTGCAATGATCTTTCGTCTAGTACAAAATCGTCGTAGTCGAAATACGACTTTCTTAATTAGGGCCAGTACATTTTATACTTCCACTCAGATTCTCACGAAACTGCTTGGATATTAGATTTTGGAAAGGACGCAAATTTATGATAAGAAGAAAAGGCAATATGTGATTTTAAGTGCACAATAGATGATCAAATAAACCTGTCAGTCAATGAATATATCGAGCCATAACCGCTAAAATAGCTTAAGCGACACATTTTTTGGACTTGGTTTTTTTGACGAAAATCGACTTTTTACGATCGCAAATGATCGTTTTTGGTCAAAAATTCAGGTTTGAAAATTATGTCGCTTAAGCTATTTTTGCGGTTATGGCACGATATGTGTATGAGTGTCGTATGATTTTCGTTTAAAAGGAAACGTACAAATAAATAATCACGTCAATCAGCATTTGTGCACTCAAAATATTTCATAGGTAAAATAAAAAAATGTGGTTTATTTTACGAAAATATTCGTTGTTTTTACGGTACGAAATGTTTCGTACATAGTACAAATGATACCTATTTGTTTTTTTTACGAAATACTTTTTGTCTGTAAATAACAAAATTTTGTATTTTTACAAATTTTTTTTCGTAAATTTACGAAACACAGTGTTTATATTACAAAATAAATTCGTGAATCATGAAAAGCAATTTTGTATTATATACGAAATTTTGTGTAAAACTAAAATCTTTAAAATATAAAAATCTGCAAAAAAATACATATTGGAATTGAATATTGTAACAATAGGAAGAAAAAGATAATTTAAGGGGAATTGTTACAGCATTTGTATTCCTCATACATCACATATACATACATACTCGTGCATACATACATACATACATACGTATTTTGCCCCTAAACGCACGAATCAAACTTGGAACACAACTGGAAGAAACAACGAATTTTTCGTTGCGAACTTTCAATAAAAAACATTTCATCATATGAAAATTAACAACACACCTCTGTGGAACGAAATTCCTCGACCGTGACGAATTCTGCTATATTATAGTACAAAATCCTCATAGTCGCCCCATCGCCCAAGCTACCACCAGAGTGGCCCTAGAGGAGTCAAATATATAACCGGCCCCCAATATTCTTGTTGTCCGAACATTTGTTCAGAAAACACCTAGCTTCCATTTTCAATCATTAGGTGGTGCCGTACAAACAAATTTGAGTTTTTGTTTTTATTTTTAATATACATATGTAAATGTTCGATCTAATCTACCGTTAGCATTTAGAGGAACAAGCCCTAACAGTGGTACACTCAGGAAAATTCTGCAACTTAAAAATAAGAACGCGTCGCACTAATTAAATAATTTTTCAATATAATAGAAAATGTATATTTCGATACTGAAAAATAAATAAAATTAATAAATTAATACTGTAAATCAAATTTTTCCATATTGACTAGACTTTTGTTAATGTTTCTTATTAATTCAATATGGTTTTTATTCATTTTAAGCTGTTTTTTCTCTGGGTGTAGTTAATTTATTTTAGATACTCGTATTAGTTTTGCTATTTTATTTTATTACAACATTAAATTAACAAATTTCCATACAACTTCATTCAACAGGAGCATTCCAATTTTTCAACACCACTGGCAATTGATTTGTCCCCATCACCCGTAGCGCGCACCACTTCCGCCTCGTCGCATAATCAGCAGATTCATCAAAATCAACTACCGCCCGAATATCAATATCGTATGATCTACTATTGCAACAAGTGTCCCGTACGCTACGCGCAAAAACATAATGATCCCTTGACGGCCCGAAAAGATCTAGATGAACATTTGAGACAGCACGAAAATCATAATTCTGGCGATAATGGCAAACGCAAATATCACTGCGACTACTGTGATTATAGAGCAATGCATGAGTCTATCATACAAACTCATAGATACGTTCATACAACACAGTATCAAGAGAAATGCAATGAATTGTATAAAAATTGCAAAGAGGACTCGGTATACAGAGCCCCAAAACTAATGCATATAACAGCCACGAAAAAGCCTCACATGCACGAAACTATATGGGTAGTGGATCATGATCTAAACGAAGGTCATCAACTAAATCATCATAATCAAATCAAGCATTACCAAAACTCAATTATAACCTCCAGCTCACAAAATAATTCCTTTGAAACGGGAAACTCCCTGCTGAAAAAGCAATTGGAATCACGACAAGTAGCAGCAGCGACACCATCAGCAAATGAGGAGGCTCGCAGTAAATCGACTCATGCTGAAGCAGAAGATTCAAATACCGCTTCCACTCTAGCTTCTGTTGCAACCAATGATCTGGCAAATGACAACGAAACCCGTGCTGCAGCAGCAACAGCAACTCCCCACCAGGACAAATCCGCATCGACAAATAATGAAAGCAAAGAAAAATGTGAACACTGTCCATTTGAAAGTTCCAACGCCGAAGAGTTTAAAACACATTTACATCAACACATTTGTGTCTCTCAGCAAAAGTTAGCTTACACCTGTGAGCATTGTGATTATTCTGCTGAAGAGCTGGAACATATAGAAGAACATACCAGAGTTCATTTTAATGGCATTGAAAAGCTAAAGGATGTCAGTTTCTTTACACGCTACGATAAATTGGAGTTAAGCATGCAACAGCAGGATGAGGAAGATGGCGATAATGTTGAGAGTAGCAACTTAAACATTAAAAAGGAGCTACAAAGTCATAATAGCAACAGCAATAACAACAATAACAATAATGAGGAAAACAGAGTTAATGAAAATTTAAGAGATTCCGCAGCAGAGCTGCTAAAAGCGGCAGAACAGGAACAACCAAAATGTGCTAAAATTATTCTATATAAAAATGATGGTTGTCTAACAATTAAAAAAGAATCACTTGAAACACAACAGCCTCCCAACCAGCAACAACAAACCAACCACACCACAATCACAGAAAATATAAGCGATCGCTTGCGCAGGCGTATAAGTCGTCAAAGTGCCGCTGGAGGAGGCACTTCTTTAGCAACAAACAATGAGGAGCAATCGTTGTCTTCAACGGCAACTTCCTCCACAAGCCATAAAACTATACTAGTTAATGCCAAAACTGGTCAAGTTATCAGCAGGAATTAAATACATACATACAAACTATTAATTATTATGCTAGAAATTTTAATATAATTTTTATATTAAATTTCGATAATTTCCTTTATTTTCATTAAAAAATGCTTTAACATTTTAAAAATATTTACACTGTTGTTTATTATTACATATACGAGCATTAAGTCACGTTTCGTTTACGTTAATAATATTTAGATTTATTTTTACTTGTTAATTTGTTTATTACTATTTTATTAATTACATAACATTAGCCTAGAATTATTTGTTTTCTTTTGTTTGTTACTAACGATTTTTTTATTATTAATTTTACTCTGTTTCCCGTATTGTTAAAATAACTTTGTTTGAATAATTATTAAGTCCTTTTATTTTGAATAGCATTACATATAAAATAGAAAATCAGGCAGGGGCAGCAAATTGGTTTAACAATTAAAATATGAATAATAATATTAATAAATCTATTATAGTTAGAGGAAGTATACAAACAAAAATTATTTATGTAAAGCAAATACACTGTGATGTTCAAAAACAAAAAAAATTAAATTTATTTAAAATTAAATGTCTAAAAATTAGTTATAAATACATAGGAGTACATTTAAAAAAAAGCAAAATTATACAAATTAGGATGATAATGCTGCTGCACCTTTAAAAAAATGTTATTTGCACATTAAAACTTATTTTTCTATTTAGAATAAATTGTTACACAATGTTTATGCTTAATTTAGTTTTCGTTATTTCTTAAAAAAAATCAAACTAATCTTAATGCCGGACTATTTTTTTTTTTTTTTTGTCAACAATTCGTGTAATTTCAATAATACGAAAATATCATGTGCTGGAAGAAAATTTGGAACTTGCTTTATTTCGAAATTAAATTGAAATATTTTTAATGTACAAAAACTCTAATTTTTGAAGTTTTACAATTGTTACAAGATTTTAAATTTTTATACCAAACAATGCATTCGATATCGTTTGGAATTTTTAAATATTTTAAATAACGTTTAAACCAAATTATTTTTATTTTATATTTTTTTTTCATTTTCGAACTATTAATAATTATGATAAAGAAATTTAATTTTATTACACTAAAGTCTTTTATATGCCTTTGATATGTCTTCAATTATAAAGTTAAAAAAAAAACTAAAAATTAACCCATTTCCGAAAGCTTTTCTGGAAACGAACTAGATTAACAACCTCAAAGCAAGTTTCAAAAGTTATTTAAAAATAACAAAATAAATTAAGTCTTCTAAGATTCGGATCAAATGAAATTTTCATGAATTGATGTGCAAAATTTATGTTTATTTTATAAAATATGCAATTATATTTGTATGTACTTGTTTGTACTTGCTCTGAATAATTAAGAAAAATAAAAAATTAGTTACATATTTTATATATGGATATGAATCTTAGATAATTTTTATTAAATAACTTTCGAAAAATATTATAAAGCTGAATTTACAAGTTGAAGTTGAGTTTCTTCTAAGCTTACATTAGCATATTTCTATTATTTAACTTCTCTCATATTATTTTTTCTCTAAAATATTTTATTTAAACTATATGTATTCTCCCACCTTGAAATATTTATAAACAAATTCCAATTTTTAAAGTAATTTCACTAACTTAAGTAAACTACTAAAATAATTTAAATTTATTTACACAAAACAGAAAAAAAGGAAATTTCAACTTTGTATTGTACTCTTTATTTCTTATTTCCATGTTTGTTTTTTTAATTACAACATGAAAACGATTAAATAATATCGATTCGAATTACAAAATAAATAACCATTAAACATATTTTTTTTAGAAACGGTTTAGAGTATTATTTAATTTGATTAATTTTTAAAATTTAAATTAATGCTTCATTTAAACAATAATTTATGGCAATTTAAATAAAAAAGGAATTTCAGTAAATATATTATTAAACTTGAAATATATTAAAACAACAACTTTGGCTTGTAAATTATTTTATTCTTATATGAATAAAAAAAATATATATATATTTTACAAATAAAAAATAACTTAGTTTAAGAAGTGAACTTAAATATTTAAAACACTTGTGGAATAGCGGGGCCATAATTTTATTAATAAATAATGAAAAGTAAATGAAAAAAATAAATAAATAAACTTGAAAAATAAAAATAAATGTACAAATATTTCCATATATTGTTTAAAACAATTAGCATTTAAAAACGTAAAATTGGTGCGAATCAAGGCAAAAAATTAAATAAATCGAAATTTGAATATGTAATTTTCAAATTAAATAATAGGAAATATGGAAGGAAACTAGATATATACATATGTAGATCTAAAAATTTTAATTTGTTGTTTGTATTATTTTTGTTTTTGCTAAATTAGCTAAAATCATGCACATAAAAGCACTTTACGCACATAATTTTAGAATATACATACATATATTTTGAAAATAAAAATTTTGAAAAATAACTAAAGTGTTTGTTGTTCATTACCAGTGACTACATGCCGAAGCGGACATATTTAGCACATGTGAATGGGGACATGTGTAAATATTACCAGTACACAGCATTTAGCAAATGTAGCTTCATGATGGCGTGAAAATAAAGACGAAGACGCATGTGCATGTGGCTTTTTACATGCCGTGTGCTGGAGCCTTCACGATGTTCCTCAATCTATAATATTGCTATTCGTTTTGTTAATTAAATATTGGAGGTATCACTGTTAATATAGTTTTTTTTACAACGAAAGAACAGTGAGCTAGACAAAACACATTATTGTTATAACAAAATTATTTCTTTGGCAACTCTACGTCTCCACCTGCCATGAAATTTTGTTGTAACTTGAAGTTATAACTGAGTTGTTAAAACAAATGCACTAACAATAATGAAAAAAGCATTAATTTGAGCAGTCTACACTTAACATTAACTTGAAGAAAATGTTCAATGTTAGCCATTTTATGTCAGGTGTAGACCGCAATTAGAGATAAATATGTTGTTAGGTGTAGACCGCATATTATAACAAGAAAATTATTGTCAATACCGTATACGTTTACATCTCATATAGTGGAATACGTTTCATAGCAGACCTGCAAAGTTGAATAATTAAAATACAACTCTGGGCACAATGGCTTTTTTTCTGGCATTTATATTCCACAAACATCGAAAAATCAATGGATTCATTTTAATTGCACGCGTCAGTGTGGTATTTGAAAATTGACAAGTTTTTTTGTTAATCCCTTTTTTAATTTGTCTTTAGTCAGTACGTGAGTGAAATATTTTACTATTTAAACGAAAAATAATAAATTAATAAATATTAACTACTACATGTAGTTTCCAATGCCTTCAACTTGAGGTGTTTGTAAAACCAACAACATATTTGTAATTTTCATCCATTTTTTTATTTTCATCTGCAGATATACTCCACATTCAGAATAATGAAATCGAAGAAAAACGAGACAGATGCCTCTGGAAGTGGTTCTTCGGATGAAGATGCCGAATATGTTGTTGAAAAGATTTGCTCGCGTCGTGTACGAAAAGGAAAGGTGAGCCAAGAATTTGTTTTCCATTTCCACGGAATGTGAACAAAAAAAAATTTTTTTTAAGGTTGAATATTTTCTAAAATGGAAAGGCTATCCTGAATCGGATAACACATGGGAGCCCGAAGAAAACTTGGATTGTCAAGATTTAATACAACAATTTGAAGAACAAAGACTCAAAGATGAGGTATGTTCATATGTAATATCTTGTTCTTGATGTAAATGGCAGAGAAGTATGTATGTATGTATGTACATTGTTGGCTTACATTCATTACATATGTACGTATGATAAGTGGTTAAGTGATAGTTGTTTTTTGGCGGGACAATAGTTTCGTTATATATATATATATATATATATATATATATATATATATATATATATATATAGTTTTATATATATAGTTTCGTTATACAGGGTGCGCCAAGCCAGCGCAATCAATTGAGCTGTCTGGATAAGAGCAGCTCTAAAATAACTACTTATACATACATAGATACACAGATCTCACTTGACTTGGAAAAACTTTGAATATTTTTAAAATTTAAATTTTGTGCTCTGTCTTCTAAATAATTTACCCAGTGAACATTAGCGGAGAAACTATAGAGTACATGCATACGCATGTATGTAGTAGGTACAGTTGCGTTAACAAAAATAGTAAAAATGGTCTGTTCTGAAAATCATTTTGCTTGGTGGATTTCTTTTATTGTATTTTTAGTTTTTGTCATATACATACACCTACAATAAAATATTTTGCTGCAACTTCCAACGCAATAAATCAATTTCTTGGAATCCCCGCGATTTGACATGTGATTTGCAGAACATGCCGTACCTATATCGGGTAATGTTTGGAATATTCAAAACTGTGCTTATGTCAAAGAAATAAAATGTGTGAAAAAAGGACTAAACTCTACATACGGCCATAATTTTTGTAGTTTGGGCTGTACTCTATCGGTTATGTTCTGAAAACCATTTCGTTTTGAAATCGACAAAATCCAGGTAGAACACAGGCATGTTCTGAAAATCACATTTGATTTTGAAAATAATAATGATCCTGCAGACGTTTTTGTTATATACGATAAATTTCCTTCAGAAATTATATTTGAAGCTCTATACAATAGAAAAATTAAAAAACCGAGAAAAACTGTCTGCATGACCATTACTACTTTTAAAATCACATGTGATTTGAAAAATGTGGTATTCCAAACATACATGAAAGCTCACTTATTGCAGATTTTTACTTGGTTTTAATGCACTAAATTATCCGATAAAAAGAAACCCGTTTTTCGTTTTTAAAATTTTTCGATTTCAAAACGAAGTGGTTTTCAGAAACATGCCCGTATAATTCGAAACAATAGAAAATACTCGTACTTTCTAATTTATGTACATGCGGTAAACATTCATATTCGACAGAATTTTCCTTCGTTCTAATTTACAAAGTATACCCCCTGGGAAGGCATTTGAAATAAATTGTGCAAATAATTTATTACAAAAATAAAAAAGTAATAACTGCAATAGTAAAAAAAGTAATTGGACAACAGTCTCCATACAGACAAAATATGTTCTTAATATAGCAACAGTTGACATTAACTCTAAAAGAAGCTAAACTAGTAGCTAGATTCTTTCGGAATTAATGTCTGCTGTTGCTGTTTTAAGGACATATTCAGCCTTATCATGGTTCTCACATGTGAAAGTTTTTCATTCCCATGGATTTTAATTACGTATCATCAATTCTATGAAAATTAAACTTACAATTTTTTCCGACAGACAAATCTTTGTGAATAATTTTCTTCACAAATTCTGAAAATATTTCACAATCGTGTGTAGCTTTTGAAAAGCAATCAAATTTACAAGTAGTTAATTTTTCGTAATTTAAATATGTAAATATTGGGAAATTTTCACAACACATTTTCTTCATTATACCACGGTCGGAAATTTTCATGTGAAATTTTATTTATGATAAGGCTGATGATTATACATTATTCGATTGCCATATCTAGACGCCTTGGTGCCAGAATTCACTGAATTTCGCATGTTGCACATACTTTTTCATTTACAATTTTATACCTGTATATAGGCTGGGTTACTATTGGAGTTATAATTATAAAATACAGTTTAATATTTTGCTTAAACATATTTATTAGCAACCTAAATATTGGTATAATTTATTTCCTAAATTTCTTCACAGTTTTCGTTAAAAAATTGTGAGCGTATGGAGAGTTTAGTTATTGACAGTATATGACTAAACAAACTAAAAATAATCACCCTTATTCCAATTGTCGACATCGACGTCACTTCAACGCAATACCAAAAAATTGTTAGCAGGTTTATGCTATTTTCTAGACTTTAGGGAACGGAAATAGGTTATCAATGGCACAATATTGTTCTCGACAGCGAGTAAACAAGCCCCAATTTTTTGGTATAGTGTTAAATTGACGTCGATGTCGACAACTGGAATAAGGGTGAATGATGACAGTCAGTATTCATACACAATCATTAAAGTTAGCTTAATAATAGTTTAATTAAATTGTTAACGCACTAATAATCCCAAATTATTATTAATTTTTTTTTATTTTTTTAAGAAACAAACAACTCGCAAAGCGATTAGCTTGTCTGCGAAAAACACCCAGGGTCTATGGTGGGTATCGAACCCACGATCTCTGGACTGAGAGGCTAGCATCGCTACCACTCAGCCACAGGGACACCCAATTTCTATGAATTATGAATACCCGCGCACATCTTTAAGACAAACGTGGTTAGTTACTCTTGATATTGTAGGAATATGGTTCTGCTACCGCTTGAATGAGATTTTCTACAAGTATCTTAAATTTTATTTCTTTTCTTTAAGTTGAATTTTTGCCAATTCCACCATTAACGTAACATCGAGTATTTTTAAAATTCTTGATCAGCTACACCCATTTTTTTAGGGACAACGTTTTCGTTTGGAGCTTCTCAACAACATATCGAGCGATAACTGCTAAAATAGCTTATACCATGTTCACACGGACAGCAATTATCGAGGTTCGCTCTCTCATTCACGGTTCGCGGTCGAATCTTGATTGAATCAACATGGTTCGCCATACAAATTTTTGAGAGCGAACCATCTTGGTTCATTTTGAACCTTGCTGCGAACCACGAAGAAATTGCTATCGTCCCTAGTTTTGATAACAAATTATCGCTAATATATCTGAACTAGCTATCAAAACAAAATGAGTGTACACACACACACATACACATGAGTAAACAAAAAACAAACCAAAAAAATGGATGCGTGTATGAATTAAAAAAATAGAACACATTTCATTCATTATTTTTTGCTTAATTTGTTTATCTACTGTAAAAAAGCAAATAACACAGAAAATAAAACTCCTGCCATCTATTCACGTATGTATGTATGTATGTATATTTAAATAAAAACAGTGATGCCAACTTTAGATACTCAAAAAGCGTAGACATTTTTTGAAAAAAGGCTAAATTGAAAAATATACGATTAGCGCTAAATAAAGTAACATTTTTCGAATAATCGCGAAAAGGGGCTAGTATTAAGATGTTTCTGTTGTAAATCAAAACATCGAAAATATTTTTGTACAGTAATTTATTAGAAAATCATGAGATCAACACATAGATAGCTTGAGATATTACATATCATATTACATTTCAATAAGGCACCTACAAACAGTGTACATACATAGATAAGAGAAGTATATATACATATGTATGTATCTACGTTTACATAAGTACATACATATAAATTTGGTAGTTTTAAAATAAAATTTCGATTTCTCGCTCTTCCTAAAACAAACAATTTGGAAGAAATAAAAGATTATTCTATAGACTTCTTCTTTTTAAAATTAATAAAGCAAACTAGCAAAATTAAATAAGCAAAAAGTCGACATTATTCGATTAAAGGAAGAAAAAGTGCACAAAGATTATAACTTACCCCCTGTTTGTGTAAGATGAATTAGAAATCTTGGCGTTTATGTAATAGATTAAAGAAAAGTTGTACAAGTTTCCTTTAGTCTATTACAAAAACGCCAAGATTTTTAATTCAAACGTTTTACACAAACAGGGGGTTATATACATATTGGACAAAAATTAAAAAAAGTTCTGAAAGATAATATTAAAAAGTGGTAATATGCGCGTTTTTTGGGACCAAAATTTTTTTTTTCGCGTTTTGAGTGTCTGAAATCGGGTTATACATATTTAGTTTCATATCATGGAATAAATAAATAGAAAAATGCATTATGACGTTCGTTTGGTTTTATAAAATTTATTTTATGCAATTATAATTTTCTTCATGTTTTGTTTATGTTCTTTGGAAAGTCCTCGTCCAGACATGCAATTTTTTTTTTGCTGGAATTTCTTAAAATTTTGCTTTGAAATTGCATGAGTGTCCACATTATGAAATTCAAATTTTTTGCAATTATGTATTAAAAAATTCTATTACATCACACATTTCCCTGAAAAATGAACACTTATATTTACTTTTCTAATATTTTTGGTTTTCATACAACAGAAGAAATAGCAACTAGCAACTTGAAATTAACAATTACGAGCACATGAAACTGTGTACCCCTCCCTAATCTTTTCACCCCTCTCAACAATAAACTCAAGAATTGTTGCAACAAAAATTGCAAATCTGGACAGCGAAAATGCGTTCAATAATATTTAGAAATTTTCTAGTGCTGTCGTACTTTCAACGTAATTTAATAAGAACTTTAATTAACCATTGAAAAAATGAAATCGTATCTTAAAAAATTTAATTTTAAGTAAAAATTAGCTAATTATTAAATTATTATTATTATTAAATATTAAGTTAGAAACTATGGGTAGGTTGGCATCACTGCATCAAAAAGATTTGTCAAAACGAACCACGAATGTATGATTAAACAGAATACCGGCTTCAACACATTTTCCGTACAAATTGACTCAAAAAAACAGCCGCAGAAACCGGTCGTGAGATAGAATCTATTTTATTTTGAGAGCGTTTTTTCTTATACTCTCACATATCAATGTTCATTCTCACAAAAATGTTACCACACTTTCAATAAATTTCATACATTTTGTAAACAAAACTACAAAGAAAAATAAGCACAAAAGAAAATAAAACAAAAATTAGAGAGCATTTGAAGTTACTGCCGTCGATGTTATTATGGGCTTGATTAATTTGTCATCGGTTTTCCTGAAGTTGCAGACTTTATTCTGTTTCTACATTGTGTCGTTTGAACGGCATGGTTCGCAATCGTGGTTCAGAGAGCGAACCAAGTGGTTCATGTTGCTGTCTGAACATAGCATTAAGCGACACATATTTTGGACTTAATTTTTTTGACGAAAATCGACTATTTAAAGATCGCATATAATCGATTTTGGTCAAAAAATGAAATTCGAAAATTATGTAACTACATAATCCCTTAAGCTTTTTTTTTTGTCGATTATGACACTATTTACTATGCGTTGAAAGTTCCCTTTTATGTACGCAAGCTGTGGTCCTTTATAAAATTTTTTCCAAAAAAAGTTTGGGATTCTTCAATTCAACTATAAAATATGCAAAATATATGACACAATTTGATTTTATTTTTATTAAATTTCATAACCTTTTAAAGTGATTCATAATTATTTGCATAGTATGTACATACAGTGATGTAACGAATGTCAATTTTTGATATTCGCGAATACGAATACTTTAAAAGATATTCGCGAATACGAATACAAATATTATATGCAATAAGAAATTTAAAAAAAAATTTATGAAAAAGGACTTCACACTCTATTGGCGTACTTTAAAGTTAATAAAAAGTACCCAAAATTTTATTGATCGTCATTAAATAATATTTGAAAATGATACAAAGCACGAATTTCTATAAAAAAAATTATGTATTTGTACAAACTTAATTTAAATTTCGTTTAGGATTTATGCATTTATTTATTTAATTTCTTTGGAAAAATATTAGTATTCGTATTCGCCTGAAAATGGCCGAATATTCGACAATTCGAATACGAATACGAATACGAATATTCGTGCATCACCAGTACATACATACGAAAGCTCTGTTATGCATACAATATAAAATTTTTATTTTTAATGCCGAATTAAAAAAAAAAACATTACCCTTGTAGGCTTCCAGCAGTGTGAAACCGGAAAAGCCGAAAAAGGAAAAGGAAACCAGTGGAAGAACAAGTTCAGCGAGTAACAAGCGCAAAAATGATGATTCTAAAGCTTCAGGTATAAAATGTTGTCATTAAGCAAAGTGCACAAATTATATATAAATATGTATATTAAATATATAGGAAGCAAGAAGAAACGATCGGATAATGCAAAAGACGAAACCGACACGGAATCTGTCTCGGATGGTTCTACAAAACATGCTGAACTAACTGGCTTCGATAAAGGCCTCGAAGCAGAGAAAATATTAGGAGCGTCGGATTCAAATGGGGGTCTTTATTTTCTTATACAATTCAAGGGTGTTGATCAAGCTGAAATGGTTGCTGCGCCTGTGGCACATGTCAAAATTCCCCAAATGGTTATTAAATTCTATGAAGAACGCCTCTCTTGGTATTCGGATAATGAAGAATGAACACCATACAATATTATTATTATCACTTAAAATATACGTTATAACTACATTATTCTAAGTTTTGTTCACATCCCCCCTAATCATATCTTATGCTATAATATTGAAGAAACAAATGACAACTGTTATCAATTTCCTTCAAACCCGAATCTCGTTTTATTTTTTTTATCCGAGTATTTGGCATATTTGTGTTCTCTGAATTTTAAAACAAATAAGTGTATTAAATGTTTAATCAAACACAACAATATGAAAACAATTTGTGTTTTTACTTTTACTATTTAATAATAATATTTACGCTTTTTATTAAAATTGCTTTTATATTTTCCTTTTGTAGTCTAGATGAATTTACAATTACACACATTATTCCTTTTGTTTATCTGAACAAGATTTCTTAATAATTACACAATAATAATTGTTTACTTAAATACGGATAGTGTACCTATTTATCTTTTATTTCTTTTTGCTAACGAGTTAGATAAAAGCGGAATTTTCAATAGCACAAAAATGTAACAGGTATGATAAAATAAAAATGAGTTCTGATGTGCTTATTATTTTCGTTTCCGAAATATATTATTAAAATTTTAAATTTACACACAACTCGAATGTAAAAACAAAATTTATTTTTCAAGTCTTAAATATCGTGTATATTTTTCTGAAATTTTAACATAATGGGGGTCATTATGTAATTCGATTCGAAAAGAAAACTGTTCGAATTAGTATGTTATTAACATTACAATTCGAAAAAATTTCCTTTCGATTCTTGCTACATAAGAAGAACCCCCAATATGAAATATGAGGATTCTGCATTATTAATTCTAAAATCGTATTTGGATTATAGCACTCTACATATTGGGTGCTCTAAGCAAAGCTCAAGATAAGATCTTTGGGGTGATTCAGTTTTTTTTTTCTACTGGTTATGTGTGCGCATTGGCTTTTCATTTTTACAGAACCTTTCATATACTTCCCAGAAAGAGCCTATAACTCGATAACCAGTAGACCGTTTAGCCTAAAATTAAATTCGGCTGAGGCTATAGACGGTCCCCTATCCAGCGCTATATGTCTAAAAAAAATCGGTTAGGTAATTCCAAAGTTATGAGAGTTAAACTGATTTAAGATGGAATCCTACAAAAATTGCATAAATCATACTTTTTCAATGTTTGGTTTTCACTTGAAAAATTTCGTATTTTTGTTAATGTTTTTGCCCTTAAATTTGTTAGCATTTATTGTTTTGAATTTCCTCTTTTACTTAAAACTAATTTTGGGCTAAACGGTCCACTGGTTATCGAGTTATAGGCCTTTTTCTAAGAAATGTATGAAAATCATTTTTCTTGGAAAAAAATCGTTATACCAAACAATAGATGGCGCTATCGTAATATCTTACCAGTGCTGCCACACTTCACATTGTGAAGGTTATTCACCGTTCCTTGTACAAGGCAATATTTTTTTATCAATAGAACTCTTAATTGAAATTCAAGAGACAAATTTTCTTAATCAAAGTTTGGGTTTGGTTGGAAATGTTGCCAGTTAAAATGCAAGTTAGAACCCCTTATTAATGAGCCCACAATTGTCGCAATTGGCTTAGTATTTCGAGAGTTATGGCAAAATTCAATTTAACAAATAAGAAAAATTCGAAGAGTGGTAACACTGGTAAGATATTGCGATAGCGCCATCTATTGTTTGACATAACGATTTTTTTCCAAGAAAAATGCTTTTCATACATTTCATAGAAAAAGGCCTATAACTCGTTAACCAGTGGACCGTTTAGCCCAAAATTAGTTTTAAGTAAAAGAGGAAATTCAAAACAATAAATGTTAACAAATTTTAGGGCAAATACATTAACAAAAATACGAAATTTTTCAAGTGAAAACTAAACATTAAAAATACCTGGATTATGCAATTTTTGTAGGATTTCATCTTAAATCAGTTAAACTCTCATAACATCGAAATTACCGAACCGATAAAGGATAAAGGACCGCCTCAACACGAAGTTCTCGTGGCAAACATTCTAATTTCGTGCGTGGTCGGGTAGTTTCGTGTTGACCAAATTGACATGAAACGATTTTAAGTATAAAATATGTATGCATTAATTTCCAATAGAGAAAAAATTTATATTATTGCATCGTCTAACAAGCACAACACTAGCAAATTTGTTGAGTGTGGGAATTTTAAGGTTAGAGATCAGTTCGTACTATTTTATTTCAGCCTTATTAATAAAACTTAAAAAGACTTTATAAAGGCTTTTTAAGAAAAATTTTGTATGAAAATTAGTTTTAAAAAACCTTTATAAAGACTTTTTAAGTTTTATAAATAAGGCTGTTTGTTTTTAGCCTTAAATCAAATGTTCCCCTTCCAACAAAAGGAGTAGTTTTCATATAGAGGCCAATTATGAATAAAATTCCACATGAAACTTCTCACCTTTCCAATCAAAATTTTTTTGTTTCTCCTATTAATTGCTATTCCTTGAAATTGTTCCCCGCGAGAAATCTCACGCGGAATTTTATTCATGACTATCCTGATAACTTCAATATCAAAAATTCAATTCAAATTGTTTTGACTACGACTTTTCATTTCGATCGATTAGATTTTACCTTCTTCTGTTTTCGATCGATTTTGTCCATTCCAAAAAAGCGGGGCACATCGATTGTTTTCAATATAAATGCGCTTTGTTGGCAAATTCACTTCTTACTTAATTAATGTATTTGCGCTTTGTTGAATTGAATTTCATGTTCCACGGGGTTTTTCAACCCCAACAATCCACTTTAGCAGAGACTATAGACGCTTCTCTATCGATCCATATATGTCTTAACAAAATCGGTTTTGTAATTCCAAAGTTATGACAGTTTAACTAATTTAAGATGAAGTCCTACAAAAATTGCATAAAACAGGTTTTTTCAATGTTTAGTTTTCGCTTAAAAAAATTCGTATTTTTGTTAATGTTTTTGCCTTAAAATTAGTTAGCGTTTGTTGTTTTGTATTTCCTCTTTCACTTAAAACTAATTTTGGGCTAAACGGTCCACTGGTTATCGAGTTATAGCCATATTTCTGAAAAGTGTATGAAACTAATTTTGCTTGGAAAAAAATCGTTATGCCAAACAATAGATGGCGCTATCGCCATATCTTACCAGTGTTGCCGCACTCTTCGAATTTTTCTTTTTTGTTAAACTGAATTTTGCCATAACTCTTTAAATACTAAGCCAATTGCGACAAATGTGGGCTCATTGTGAAAGTTTTCTAGCTTAAATTTTAAGTGGCAGCATTTCTAACCAAACCCAAACTTAGATTAAGAAAATTTGTCTTCTTAAATTTCAATTACGAGTTATATTGATAAAAATATTGCCTTGTACAAGCAATGAGCCCACACTTGTTGCAATTGGCTTAGTATTTCGAGAGTTATGGCAAAATTCAGTTTAACAAAAATAAAAAATTCGAAGAGTACGGCAACACTGGTAAGATATGGCGATAGCGCCATCTATTGTTTGGCATAACGATTTTTTTCCAAGAAAAATTAATTTCATACACATTTCAGAAAAAGGGCCATAACTCGATAACCAGTGGACCGTTTAGCCTAAAATTAAATTCAGCTGAAAGAGGAAATTCAAAGCAATAATTCCAAGCAAACTTTAGGTAAAAAACGATAAAAATAGGAAATTTTTCAAGCGAAAACTAAACATTGAAAAACTTGTTTTGAAATTTTTTTTTATTTCATCTTAAATCAGTTAAACTCTCATAACTTTGGAATTACTGAACCAATTTTGTTAAGATATACAGCGCTGGATAGATGATCGTCTATAGCATCTGTTAAAGCGTTTTGTTGGAGAGGAAAAACCACGTGTAATATAATATTTAATTTAAAAAAATGGTAAAAACGCTAGTTAAGTGTACGGAGTACAATTAAATAGAAAACAATCGAATTGACGCTTTTTGGGAATGAACAAAATCAATCGAAATGAAAATTCGTAACCAAAACAATTGCAATCGATTTCTGTGACAGGCCTATGTAAAATTAAAATAATAAAATTAAATAAACTACTCCTTTGGGAAGGCGAAAATATGATTTAAGGGTAAAAAAAGAAAATATTACGTACGTACAGATCCTTAGGCTTAGGAGGCACATCCATACACCATCAAAAAATTGGCTGGCATATTAACATGTTTTACATCTAAAATCATTTCGTGTAAATGAAACGACCCGACTATGCACGAAATCAGAGTTTTTGTTACGAACACTTCGTGTTAAGGCGTATGAATTCATACAATGATCCAACAAAACTTTAAAATGTAAGTTATTTAAAAAAAAATCTAACAATAGTACTCAAAAAATTGCCCTATAGATGAATTTTTCGTAACGTAACATTAGTCGGGTCGATGATCCAAAATAATCACCGGTATTTCTATGATTTTGGAAAATATTAAAAATTACATAACTGACGTACATAAACAAAAATGCCACATCAAAAAAAAAAAATTGCATGTAAAAATTCCTTTTAATAATAATAAATAATAAAATACCAATATTTTTATTTTAAATCAACATTTATTTTTTTATTTACAGATCTTACAAGCTAATGAGGTATAGTGTTATGAGATTCTACTTATTACCTGTTTCCACTGTTTCGACCCATCTGAAATTTTTTTTATGAAAATCACTTAAAGAAATTATTACTTTTAATATAAATTTTCTAGTCAAGTCTAGTTTCAAGCCCCGACCAAAAAAAGGGGTCTTATAAGTTTGTAGTGTGTCCACGTACAGACCAAACTGCTGGAACGATTTTGATTTAGTTTTTCTGTTTGAAAGGTGACTTGATCAAGATGTTCTTAGTTATGTTTTAAGAAAATAGGTCGAGCCGTTTAGAAGATATCACATCTTCTCTAGATATAATCGGGGGTTTTAAAAATTTTAACTTTTATTATTATTAATAAATTAACAATACATTAAATTTTTAATAATCTTTAGTTTTATTAATATATTAGAGCGCCTATAAAATTATATCAAATCTAATGGTTAGAATTTAATTCATCGGGCCCAAGGCGAATTGATACAAAGTGGTATTGATTTGCAACTCTGCGTATTCGCTTTGTATATTTGTTAGTGTAAAATTTCCTGCTGTCAGAAAATTTCCTAACGTTTTGGTTGATTTGACAGCAGAGAAGTTATGTCAGCTGGTGAATTAAGATCACCTTATTTTGTTTTTGGCAAGTGAAGTAAATTCTAAAAATAAGATTTTATATAATTTTATCGGCCAGCCACCAAAGCCTTAATAAATCTAAAGAGCATTAAGAATCCGACAAAGGCGAATTCAGTATCAAGTGACTTTTCCGCCCGGCTGATTATCAGCTGTTGATGGCAAATTGAGCAATTTGAATGAAAATGTCAAAATTTGCTTAGAAATCTTCTGACAGGTTGGTTTTGTAGCAGAGCAAAATATATTTTGTTTTTGTGTAGTTGTATTGTTGTAGTGATAAGGTCACCTGACACTGAATTCGCCTTGAATACGACCTTCCTTTGTCTTGTCAACTGGCAACGCAACCGAAATTAACATTATGTATATTATGTGTGACAACTTTCTCCAGCCAAAACGTTATCGAAAATTATGACTATCGATTATGACAGATTGTTAACTTAAAATAATGCAAACAAAGCTTAAAAATATAATATACAGTACATCCAAGCGAAACTCGTACATCAAGTGAAAAAAAATATTTTATATAATATATTTGGAACTAAATATCCGTATTAACACAAATATTTTAATTTTTATTAGAGACCTAAGTACTGCATTAAATGACGGAATGAAAGTTTGGAATTGTCTTCATTTATTAAAATAACGACCTTCATTCAAAAAAGTGGCAACTTTGGACGCCAAAGCCACTGGTATGCTTTGCATCCAACGTCAAATTATTTCGCGAAAACCGTTTAAAAGTCTATGAATTTAAGACTGCTGTCCAAATTTTATAATATTATTCAGTGTTTTTTTGGATCATAAAAAAATAATGGGAAGACAGAGAGGACAAACAGGTGTTGAAGTTAGAAAACTGGTAGTTCAGCATTATAAAAATAAGAAATCAGTTCGAGAAATATCAGAAATTATGGGTCGAAGCCGATCAACCGTACAATATATAATAAAAAGATACAACACTGAAAAAAGAGTTGAAAATAAGCCGAAACTTGCGAATAATAAAATCTTATCTGATAGTGACGAGCAATACATTCTACTGCAAGTAAAAAAAAAATCCATTTTTAAGTGCACCGAGGCTAGCAGAAATCGTGGAGAAGGATTTGGGAAAGAAATGTTGCGCACAAACTATCAGAAATATTTTAAACAAAGCTGAATTTAATGGTAGAAGAGCAAGATAAAAACCTCTTATAAATAAACGAAACCAAAAAATAAGACTGCAATTTGCCAAAGAGCATCAATCTAAAGATTTTTCGTTTTGGGAGAATGTGCTATTCACTGGTAGGCCCTATGTGTGGGGAAGGCGAAATGAAGCGCTACTTGCTAAAAATATGAAACCCACAGTAAAGTACGGTGGTGGGTCGGTAATGGTTTGGGGTTCATTTTCTGCTTCTGGGCCTGGTGTATTGCACTTTATCGAGGGCATAATGGATCAGCACGTCTACCTTAACATTTTAAAAGAAAGTTTGCCACAATGTAAGCAAAAACTTGGTCTTGGCAATAATTTTTATTTTTATCAAGACAATGATCCAAAGCATAAGGCTTATAATGTGCGATCATGGTTGTTAGCACGTCATGGATACACCAGCCCAGAGTCCAGATATTAACCCCATTGAAAATTTGTGGAGCTACCTCGACAGAAAAATTCGCCACCATACCATAAGTTCCAAGGACGATTTGAAAAAAGCTCTTAAAGAGGAATGGCAAAAAATTGAACCTAGCAAACTCGTTCAGAGTATACCAAATAGGCTGAAAATGGTAATAAAAAATAAGGGGATGTACACAAAATATTAAATACTTTAAAGAGAAAACCATTCTTTGAAATTTAAAGCAGTGTACGAGTTTAGCATTGGTATGGGAATACGCACTATATTATATTTTTGCTTTGCAAAAACCTAAATGAATTAAAGTTTTTTAGGTTGACCTGTTTTTTTAATATACATATTTATAAAATGAAGTAATAAAATACAGTATTACGTTTTTTGTACTTGTTTGTTTTTTTTCAAATTATAACACATCTAAAAAATTTAATTGAGGTGTACGAGTTTCACTTGGTGCTACTGTAAATATAAATACAAAATAAATTATTAAGTAAGGGTGCTTAAAAATTACTTATAATTAAGAGTAATCATCAGTGGAATTATTTTCGATAAAGAGAAGGAAGTACAAAATGTGGTATCTATTAGAAGGCACTTAAGAAAGGGTCAATTCAAATTCCTTAGGTATGAAGCAACTGAAATTACTTGATTGCCGATTGCAATACGAATACAATAACATTTTGGCAACGCAACTTAAGTTGGGTTTCCATACATAAGTTTGGTTATAATCTATGTATGTATATATGTAGATATATAAAAATAAATCACGCGTGAACGTCTAGATCGATTCTCCCCATTATTTTTGTTATTATTTGGAGAAGAATGATATGAAAGAAAAAAATGAAGAAAGTTGTGCGGAACATTACACTGTGTAATAAAAAGCCAATAATTGAAATTAATAAGTGGTAAATGGGCAATATACAGTCCAAATTAAAACATGTTACTTTTTGAGGTGTAAAACGGGTAACACTTTCTTACACGATTTTCATATAAAAGCTGACGATATGTAAACGTTTATTTTAAAATAAAACATTTTTATTTCACATTTTAGTTTAAAATAAAATAATTGACATATGTATGTATGTATGTATACCTACATACGAGTACATATCGCTCATTTACTTCAATAGTGGCATAACTCAAAAAATGAGTTTTTTGAGTTAATAATGCAGAAAGATGCGGAATTTCGTATTTTATATTGTGTAAAAATTTCATATAAATAGCTTGTACCATCACCTCCTGAGAGAAGAATTTTTTTTCATTTCTCCATTGAGTTGATTGCAAATTGAAAACTTAAAATGCGTTTTCTGCAAAACTGGTTTTTTTGAGTTGTGCCACTATTGAAGTAAATGAGCGATATGTATATAAATATTTACGTCACTTTGTCTTGGAAAAGTTTTATTTATTTAAACATACACATTTTAAATATAATCATGATAAGAACAAAGTGTTTTCTTTAGATGAGGGCAACATGGAATTGGCATAATTATTTTTAATATTTATGAATAGTTTTAGGAAATAGAAAAACTTATCAACTTAAATTTTGTATACTTTTTGCATGAGGTATTTATGTATTTATATCGTGTACAGATACAAAGTTGTTAAACATTGCAGCCATGAGCTTTTTTGTAGAACTGATGGTACTGCACTTTGTACGAAGACAAAGTAATTGATGTTTTGGAAGTCAGCCATAAGTTAAAAATTTAATTCCTAAAATAATTTTGGCTTAGAAAATGTTTAACAAACAAATTTTTATACAAAATTTATGTATGAGTATGTATCATAGAATGACAAAAGTATGGTTTTAAAGTACTTTTTGGGTATTGGACTAAACCGAATAAACATCCAACAACTATGTTTATACACATTTTTTAAATTACGCAGCACAAATCACTATAACTAAATCTTATAGATTGTGTCAGCTACAATTATACTCATGAGTATAAAAATACTCTGAATATTAAACGGCTACACATGCGTATATACAGTGCAATTTTATTTACACACACACATATAAAGCATGTTTTCAAATAGACACAAACACACTCACACATTTTTCATTCCATTTTGTATACACAACATACAATGGCAAATTATGAATAAATATCCCGAGTATCAGCTTATTTTTCGTTGTCCCAATAAATGTTCATACTCTGAGTATAAACATACTCAGACTGTAAGTATGAAAGAGAGAGTCAATACGTTTGATACGCATGTATCTTTTTTGTATTTTAGTTTTTTGCATAAACGAAGTAGAAACGATCTTGTTTGCTGGAATCGGTTATAGTTTTATATATTAATTTTTGGTTAAATAGAGCGGTTTGCATTTTCGATGACGATATGCTCCTATATACATATGTTGTACGTATGTATGTACATACATATTTTTACTTTTTAAATACTTTTTAATTTGTTACTTTCTTAATTTTTATGTCAAATTGTTTTTTTTTTTTTGCTTGTGTTTGTAAAAATTATTTACCTTCCATACTTATATTAAATAGATCTGCTGCTTAAAAATTTATTTTAGCTTTTTAAAATAATATTTTTTAATATACATATGTATGTATGTATGTATGTATGTGCATAAAAATAATTTGTTTTGGGCTTATTTAGTAAACAGTTTGAACTAAAATATTCAGTAAAGTCTTATACTTGCAACAGTTAATAGCTGTGCCTAAAAAATATTTAAATCGAACGAAAACGAAAAAAAAAATTAAAAAGGTGTGAGAAATTCAGTTTACATAAATAATTTTCTTACGTTTAAATGAAAAAAACTTGTGTTAAGCGCCGAAGAATATTGTATAAAAATAAAATATGCATTTAATTTATTTTATAGAAATTTAATAATTGGCAATTGGCCATTTTATCATACCAATAATTTTGCTCTATCCTGAAAGAACATTCCATAAATTTTATAAATTTTTTTCGTTATAATCAACAATTTGAAAAAAAAATTATTAAAATTTTAAATTACATGAATTTTTTTTTAAATGAAACAAAAATTATCTCTTATACCAGCTCATTTAATTTCTTTTAAAAGCGCCCTCGAAAAAGAAGAAGTTCGCACACCCACTTCGATTGTATTTTATTTTGTGTCTAATTGGATCAACACTTGCAAACTGCACTATGCTAAATAGACTTTATATATTGTTATACACAGACAAGATTTATGTTCTTTCCATAAATGATTTTGGAGACATGTGTTTGTGCGGGAATTTAAACAAATTGAATCTCATTAAAATTAATGAATCGAACCAACGTATATTCTCTGATTCGAAGACGCTTTTTTCATAGGTGCATGTTTCCTGGTTTTAAAATTTGTTGGATGTTAATTTTCATCCCTCGAATAATGGGGATTTTATTAGGATTTATGAAAGCGTTAAACATGAATCACTTGATATAATGATTAAGAAGGCATGAAAAAGACAAGCACTTTGCACTACTTCAGTTTTTTTTTGCTGGGTATATAATACATATCGTTAGCTAAAATGCAAAAAGGCGTAGCTAACAAAAAATTCTAAATCGAGTTTTTTAGTGATTATTACGACATGTCTAGACAAAATTTTACACTTCTGCTATCAAAAATGCCGCTTTTTTTTAAACAAAAAACAAGGGGACTTAACTACAATTTTGTTTAGTTTTATTTTCGTTTTTTGCTTCTCCTATAAAATTATATTTTTGTTAGTTACGCCTTTTTGCATTTTAGCTAACGATATATAACATTTTGCAGGAGCTTACAAAAATATCGAAATATGATATAAAAATAAATTTATTCATGCAAAACTAAGGTTGGTTTAGACCGAGCAAATGGGATGATGACGAAGGAAATAATTTATGAGACATTTTTAGATTTTAATTGAACTATAATGAATTTTTAATCAGAAATAATTTTTAGTCAGGCTCAAGTTCAGTACTTTCAATTCTTTATTGAATGAAATATTTTTATTAATTAATGTCGGTTTCTAAAGAAGAGAAGAAAAATTTAACTTAGACTTTATAGCTGGGGGAAATACCGATATTTTTCTGTGCAGCCACGCACTTCATCAGCACCCACGTCTATCTACTGGGGTAGAGTTTTTGTTATTAACATTAGCTATTTATTTAACGCAAATTTAGTATGAAATGGAATATGAGAAATACTTATTGTGTATAAATTATTGATCTCACTTAATTCATCATGGGCACGTGACAAAAATATGTTCACTTGGCAATCACTGTTCACTTGGCAATCACTGTTTCAAGCCAAATCAACGGTAGAAAGCAAAAGCAAAGTAACATAATGCCACTACAATAATACTTACATGTATGTACCGACGGTACATAATAGTAATAGTAAAAGTAATAGTAATTAATGTAATGATCGTAAAAGATAAGCAAGAATAGTTCCTTTTCACCTTTGGTGTACGGAACCCTAAAAATGGAAAAACATAAAATGCATAGTGATACTTATAAATGTATTTACCAATGGTAAATCAATAATTGTACACACAATAAGCATTTCTCATATTCCATTTCATACTAAATTTGCGTTAAATAGCTGATGTTAATAACAAAAACTCTACCCCAGTAGATAGACGTGGGTGCTGATGAAGTGCATGGCTGCACAGAAAACATCGGTATTTCCCCCAGCTATAAAGTCTAAGTGCATTTTTTCTTCTCTTCTTTAGAAACTCACATTAATTAATAAAAATATTTCATTCAATAAAGAATTGAAAGTACTGAACTTGAGCCCGACTAAAAATTATTTCTGATTGGAAATAATTTATCTCGTGTCCTTCTCACTCGTACAGGTATCACAAGTAGTGCTATCGGGATCTAAATTTGCATGCAATATCTGCAAAATGAAACACAAACTCTAAAATAAAACTCTAGTTATCGTTTAAGATGTTGACCAAGTATATAAGAATATCAATAGTGTGGAATTTTTCCCAACCATATTTCAGTAATAAAAGGACAAAAAATAAATTATTTATTTTGTTTTTGTTTCTAATATAAATTTTCGATCGAATCATCGTTTGCATTTAGATGAAAAATTAAATTAAATGAACTACCACTTCTTTGAAAAGGCGAAAATATACTTTGATGCTAAGAAAAATAATATAATACATACAGACCTTTAATCTTAAAAGGCCCATACACTATCAAGAAATTTACTGGTACACAATTAGGTACGTGATGAAAAACGATCGCTTTTAAAACGATTTCAAAACATTCGTTTTAAAAAGGTGTGATGAATTCCAATCGATTTTGAGTATCATTTTTGAGCCAATTCCAAACTGCTGATTTCTAAAAAGCACACTAGAAGATAAAATATAAACTATATAATAGAGATGTGAAAAGAAATTTATAAATATTTTTTGGAAACATAATTAAAAACAAATTTTAAAATTATTGACAAAACGACTGTAGAAAACACATTACACCTTTTATCGTTTTCCAATTGGTTTTGTGTCTAAATCGTTTTTCATCACCTACATACATGTTTTACACCTAAAAGCTTTTCGTGTCAATTTTTCTCAACAAGAAACGATCCGACCACACACGAAATCAGGGATCTAATCGTCGCAAATTGAGATTATGGCATTTGCTATCGAACAATGTAATAATATGCTTCGATATCGAATGCCATAATCTCAAACTGATAAAACGTGATCGAATCAGCTAGTTATCGAAAGCGACGATTATACCCTAGAGTTTTTGTCACAAACACTTTGTGTTGAGTCGTATGTATCCCTACTAGCATTTGGAAGATTGTATTATCAAAAATCACCTAACTAAGTCTCCCTCGAGTAATTTTGACGATTAAAAACTGATTAAACACTTGCGCGCTTGAAAAAAGACTCGAAAATGATTCGTGCTTATGATTAAAAAGTAATTTATTGAAAATACAATAACAAAACATATATATATTTTATATTAAAATCTCTAAAAAATAAAACTAAATACAAAATTTATTTTATTTAATTTTATAAAATATAAAAATAAATAAAATTTTTTATCTAATTTTTCGACCTTTTTTTATATGTTAAATTAAACTATTTTCTTGGGCTTTTGGTCAGTTTATATTTTGAGTTTATTATTTCAATATTTCGTTAACCTTCGGTTAACTTCTTCAGGATATATAGTTTTTGGTTTTTATGATATCTAAATTTTTTATTTTCTTTTTCTTTTTCTAAATAATGTCAGCCAAACAATCGATTACAAATATGACTGAAAAAAGAGTCAAAAAAACTCGCAAACGATCAGAAATATGACTAAAAAACGACTCATAAATGATTCGCGAGCGATTAGAAATACAGCTAAAAAATGAATCGAAGAAGACTCGCAAATCATTAAAATATATGAGTCATAAATGAGTCGAAACTGATCAGAAAAGCGGGTAATAAAAGACTCCTCAAGAAGAGTCGCGGGTAGGGTACCATTTTCACCCGAGAAAACAATCATTTATGATCAGAAAATGAGCTCTATCTAATATGCCTATTTGAGTCGAGCAGAGGAATCGTAAATGACTCGAATATGATAAATTTTTTCATAAAATGCTTGCAGGGATTTGTCACAAAGAAAAAACACAACAAGTGTCCATCCCTATATGGAATACGCTCATACATACATACACAATACACCTGTCATCTAGGCTGCAGCATAGACCTTTATAATAGACCTTGGATAGAACATAAAATAAATAAAAAAAAAAACAAACAAACAAATTTTATTTCTTATGCAAGAATTAGTTCACATACATAAATATGTGTGTATTTATGTATACCGTTTCATTATTTCAATAAACAGGTACATACCCAGCGGTAAGACTCAGAAGACCTTCTTGGTGCAGGCCTTATTAAAGAACTGTTTCGCATAAAATATACGATACACATTCCACACTCGTTTCTATGAGAAGGGAGAAGAGAAGGAGTAACATGTTTTGTTTTGTTTTTTTTTACCAAAGCAAAAACAAAATCTATTAGTTCGAAGGCCTTCCAGAATCTCTGGCGAAAGAAGCAAGAACAGAAGGCCTGCTCCGAAATTACAACGAGTGTAAAAAAGATATGAGTATGGAATGGAGCGAGCAGGCCTTCTACATCCAAAAGAAGGCGTACAGAGGCCTTCTAGAAGGCATCCCTACTCCTTCTACTTCCCGCTGGGTATGTTCCGAAAATCACGTGATTTTAACACGCACACGTTTTTAAAATCATATACGATAAATTTCTTTCAGAAATGATATTTGATGCTCTATACAATAGGAAAACAAAAAAGAAAAATTATCATTATTACTTTTAAAACCACATGTGATCACATAGGCGTAGAAAGGCCATTCTGGGGCGGTGCATTACCTCTCAAGAGTTGCTGTTGCCCCTCCTAGAATTATTAAAAATTGCATGTAATTATTTATTTTAATATTACTCATGAAAATCATCAGTCAGTCATGTCTCCCCCAGAAAAAAGTTATAGCTACGCCAATGTACATATGAGATTTTCAGAATATGCCTGAAAGTGATATATGTATGTACATACATATCGCACATTTACTTCAATCATGCAGAAAGATGCGGCATTTCGTATTTTATCTTGTGTAAAAATTTCATATAAATAGCTTGTACTATCACCTCCTGAGAGAAGAGTTTTTTTTAATTTCTCCATTGAGTTGTATGCAAATTGAAAACTTAAAACGCGTTTTCTGCAAAACTGGTTTTGTTTTAGTTGTGCCACTATTGAAGTAGATGTGCGATATGTATTTCAAAACTACTTTTTTGGAGTTGATAATGCAGAATAATATGTACACTCAGGGAAAAGCTGTAACTTAAAAATAAGAACGCGTCACATTAATTCAATAATTTTCAATATAAAGGGTCCGCCAGATAACTTTTTTTTTTTTTTTTTTTGAAAACGCTATAAAAAAAACCTACTGAAGCTTCGGCTGTGTGCCACGTAGTGCCGTCCTGTTGAAACCAAATGTTACCAATATCCTCCTTAAATTTTTGTGAACAAAAATTCGTTCAACATGGCCCGATAACGATCGCCATTCACTGTAACGGCCACTCCTTGCTCATTTTCGAAAAAAAAATGGCCCAATTATGCCTCTGGACAAAAACTCGCACCAAACAGTGACTCGTTTTGGGTGCGTCGGCTTTTCAATGTATGCGTGCGGGTTTTCTGTGCCCCAAATGCGACAATTTTGCTTGTTTACATCAAGCAAGCCAAGATCAAAATGAGCTTCATCTGAAAAGATGATTTTTTCTTTTTTGACAAAATCAGCATCTTCTGTAAGTCGATCACAGGCCCACTTAGCGAAGCGAAAAGGCATTGGATGGTCAGTTGGCTCGTTCAGCGGAAGGATAAAACTAATTATCTGTAAAATCAGACATGAGCTAAGTGTTATTATTCACGAAATAAGCACTAGTTGAAAAAAAAACGTTAGATGGCGGACCCTTTAATAGGAAATGTATATTGGGATTCTTAAAAATAAAAAAATTAATAAATTAATACTAAAGGTATTCACATCAGTTTTTTTTTTTTGTTGGAAAAATGGAAAAATGTAAATTTTTTACAACAAACACAGGAAAAAACTGATGTGAATACCTTTACTGTAAATTAATGTTTTTCCATATTGAAATAAGAAATTTCAACATGACTAGACTTTCGTAAATGTTTCTTATTAATTCAATATTGTTTTTATTGATTTTAAGCTGTTTTTTCTCTGGGTGTACATACGTCATATCATGTTTTATCTGTACCTGGATTCAGTAACTTTTAATACGATAATCGTATCGTTATAATAAATATAACGAAAATTTATCGACTTTGCTATTCAGTAACATATTTTAACGATATTCGCTGTCGGTTGGAGAACAAAAAAAGTAATTCGCAATATCAAATTCATTGAGTTTTTCTTTATTATTCTTTGTGGTTTTCGCTTATTTTCACATTTTCTATACAGATATACCACATAACAATGAATTAAATGTTGAGTAAGATAAAGCTAGAGATTATCGTAAAAAATAAATTACGGAATCACATTTTCGTTACCGCAAGCGAATAATATTTCGATAAATATTACGATTTTCGGTTCGCAAAAAGTTACAGAATCCAGGTACTGGTATAAAAATTGCATACAAATATCTTATACTACATACACTTTTGTTTCTTGAGCGAAGAACTTTAAACTCATTTTATATAAAACTGGCCTTTTTGAGTTATGCTCGAACGATATATAATCTTTCTATTTTTAATTTCTAGTTGCCAATATGAGTGAATTCAAAAACCTATTGTCCACCTTCTTTATCCTGGCTCTTCTGCTGGCCTTATTGTATATTTTTTATGCCATTTTCTAAGGTAAGTAACATTTTTGTGTTAATTAAAATTGAATTCGATTAAATTTAATATAAAATGTTAATGATTTACGGTCTAATTCATAAAAAATATTTTAGGTTTATTACAGGTTTATTTGACAAGCTTCTCATAGAAATAATAAGCGCTTGATAAACCTGAAATATTTTTTATGAATAAGGCAGTTAAAATATTTTAAAAACTAAAAATAAAACTGAAATAATTAAAAAAAAAATAACCTTTAGGGATATTCAGTAGCTTATAACAATATTTCCATCTCATAAAAAAAAAGCTGCACAAGCCCTTCTATAATTTACACTTCACTAATGAGCAGTACTTCCAAGCATCACTCTAGCTCAATGTAGGGCCTGTTCGGATATGCATTACTGCTTTCCATCATAAGAGCATTTTTTTTTAATACAATACAAGTTCACTGATAATCTTTTTTAGTAGTAGCCATGTTTGTACCTCATATTTGACATTTATTTGTGAGATATCTACTTTGTGACATTTCAATTTCCATTTGCAATGCAGCGATGCATTTCCGAACACGAACGTAGCTTTCATGATTATACGAAAATGTCTATTTTTCACAACAAATCAAACACGGTATCAGTTGAAAAGTATTCTACTACATATCGAGTCCTATTTTCGATTTAATCGTAAGCGACATGTGGTAAAAAAATTAACAAATAATTGAAGCACAGCCGTGAATAACGTTGTAAAAGACAATTTTTACATAACCAGTTTTTTTTTACAAATTATCGTTAACATTACTCTCTTGCATTGTTCAAAAATCAAAGAATTCAAATTTATGCATCTTATCGCTGTAAAAATACAATTACAAACAGTCAGTCAGTGCTGGAACTTTGTAAGTAATTAACAAAATCATGCAAACGAAATTGTCGAAAATAATTGATAAATGTAACAAGATACAAAGAGAAACGTTAATGCTAATTGTCATTATTTCGATAAGCTGCAAAAAAATTAAACAAAAAACAATCTTGAAAAATTATTATTTTCAATCAATTATAACGTTAATCGCGGATAACCTTCAATTATAAAAAAAAACTCCTGAAAACTTTAATATTTGTCGCTCACGATTAAATGGAAAATTGGGGTTGATATTTAAATTTTTAAATTTAAATATGTATACTGAACTAGGTACTGATTAATGCATCGTGATTCTATTTCTGTTTTAATTCGGATGTGTTCCAATTTAAGTTTTTTTCTAGTTCACTTAAGGTACGGTCACACTTGTCAAACATTTACCCAAAAAGCGTAACCACCAAATGCTAATGCAAAATCTTTCAATTCAGATTAAAGTTTGTCAAGTTGAAGAGTAGCCAATAGTGTTGGATTCTATGACATTATCTATTAGTTGTGTTTGAAACTGTTTAATTTGATAAACACGCGTCTGGATCAAAACTTTTTTCATTAGTGTTTGTTGGTTACGTTTTTTTGGGCAAATGTTTGACATGTGTGACCGTAGCTTTTTTATGCTTTGTATGACTTGTGTTCTGACGTTTCATAGTTTTGTTCTTTAGTATTTATTTGAACTCTTTGTTTTGTAATGCAAAAAAGAGAGGCACATTATGAAAAATTCAGCAAATTTATGCATCTATGCATTAAGACCGCTTTTCCACACGCAAAGTTTACTAGGCAACGTCTTGACTTTACAGGAGAGAAAATAAAATAGCTCCCATTCTATTTTACCTTCTCTGCTACAAAGAGCTCATTTTCTCTTCTCCCTTCGCTCTTACAAAGTCAAGACTTTATAAAGTAAACTTTGCGTGTGGAACAGCCGTCTAAAGGCCTTGGCACAATGAATCTGTCATACATTAAGCTTCACCTTTTTCAACTGACATTAACTCAACGACGGAGAAGGTTGGCACAATAAGTACTTTATTGACGGAAGCATTTGAACAGCTTCAATAGGTCGATTCTCCATTTTATTTATTAAATTCAACTTTTTGTATTCATTTCGTTTATTTCTTTTGCTTAATTTCAAATTTTCTGCCACAAAACACAAAAAACTAAATCAGAACGTACAAAACAAAACAACAACCAATATCTGCCAAACTACTCAACGTACACAAAAAGTTAAAAGTTGACCCAATTTTTTTATTTTGCGTTGACGGGCACGTACTGAATGTAAAAGACCTCATAAGAAACCATGTATTTCAACTTAGCTGTCAGTTGAAAAAGGCGAAGTTTAACGCATTACGGACTCATAGTGCCCCGGCCTTAAGCTTAAATTAGACGTGACATAGCCATAATGCTAATAGCCATAACCAAACCAAAATTCAATTGGTTTCTATGGTGAGAGTTATGGCGTTATGGCGAGTCACGTATAATCCAATACAGTGTTGCCCATTAGTTCGGTTCGAGCGACTGTTCTCTATGGCTATGGTTATGTCACGTCTGATTGAGCCTTTAAGCCTGCCAAGTTTTAATGCGCATGCGTGATCAGCTGTTGCACATGCTTGCAAACTACCCAACATCTGTGCACAATTGAAATATTTGAAGGAATATAGTGGCAATTAATTTTATTTTAGAAAATCTTGATAATAAAAGTGGAAAAGCACAATTGGGAAAAATTTTCAATCTTATTTTTCGGTGACATTCGAAACAATCCCAGCAAAAAGAAGATCATAACAAAAATGGGGTTGAATCACGGGTTCAAGTCATGACGAATTGTTAGAAATTTAAATACGCGTAAATTTATCTTTATTAAAATGAATGAATCGAATCAATGCATAGACGTTTTTTCATAGGTTAAAAATAAAAATTTTTTATGAGTCGGTGATGTATACATACATACGTGCATGTTCCCTGATTTTAAATGATTTTTTTATGTTAATTTTCATCCCTTGAATAATGACCAAATTTATTCGGTTAAAAATTAATGCACTTTGAACTACATCATTGTTTTTTTTTTTTTTTTTTTTTTTTTTTTTTTTTTTTTTGCTGGGTGGTGTAATTTAAATATAATTTTATTGTTCCACTACAGCCTTCTACAACTTATTGCTTCAGTAAATAATTTACTGCGCCACTTAAAATACGTTTGACATTAAACAAATGGAGTTCGAATATTAATAAAATTAACTAAAAATTAATAGCCATGGGCCTGTGGCAAAAATTAAAATAAAAATATACTTAATAGTAACAAACCAAAAAAGTTTGTCTTAAGTAGAACAAAAAATAAGCAAATTAAGTAACATGTGTATAATTAGTAAAAAGAACAAAACGACAATGGTAAGACTGTTGTAAATATAGTGATGGTAAAATTGAGCTTACAATACAAAAAAGCTTTCAGCAAATTGAAATACGATGAATCAAAACAATTCACATATTCCATTTGCAATAAAATGCTAAGTATATAAAGCAGAAATCTACATCAACTGACACCACACACAGTGGACCAAACACAAAAGAACGCTGATGATGAAACGGCTGGCTGTTCCGTTCAACTATGTGTTGTTAGTCAGAATATTTACAACAGACTTTGGTGTTATTTGTTCATTAATAATTATCACATGTAATTTGGCTTAAAAAGCGATACGAACTTTAGTCCGTTCAAATCACCAATATAGAAACAAATGGAGTTCGAATAATAATTAAATTAACTAAAAATTAAACAGTGTCGTTTGACAGTGCTGCCACGTTATATATTTTTGAACATACACTACTGCACCCATAATATAGTTTTAAACCACTTTTAAATATTTTTTAAATATGATTTAAAATGTAAAATTTAATGGCAAACCCCGCCTTATTTCGCCACTTATGCCAACTGGCATGAAGTTGTACCTCATATATGTTCGTAAGTCATTCAAGTTATGCTTGTGCAGCTCTCTAATATTTATGAATAAAATACGCGTATAGCGAGTGATAGATGATCTATAGTCACGTTTATAAGCAGAATTTTTATGATTTATCACAATATTGCTCTGAAAGTTTAAAAAATATTCGCTACAAGTTATTTTCCATAAAAATAATAGGATATTTTTGCAATAATTTCTAAGAAGACACAGAAATATGTTGATGCTCCCACCCACCTTTTTAATTTTTTGTGCTTTCAATCGCACACGCATAATTTTAGACTAAATAGAAGCAACAACAATTACTCAATTGTATGTACGTTATTCGTATTTCTTTTTTTTTTTCATATAAATAATATTTTCCTTTCTTCCAACATTAGCCACATGTGTTATTATTGTTGTTGTAGTAATAAATTTGGAATTTATATAAATTAATTTGGGATACAAGTGGATTTTTCTCAACTCAAAACAGGCAAAAGAAAAGTAATTCAGTTAGAACGTGTCAATCGCTTCGAACGGTTTTTGGTGAAGAAATAATCTCAGAAAGTAAATTTCAAATCTTCTTTAAAAAAAAGTGTATTAATTTATTTTATGAATAAAAAATTAAAATTAAAAATTATTTAAAATTATTAAATTTTTTATGCAATATTTACTTACATACTATTATTATTGTTTTTTTTTAGAAAATCCCTTTATCAAAATGAATGAGGCCAGAAGTTTATTTACTACTTTCATCATCTTGGCTCTTCTTTTGACACTGTTGTACATTTTCTACGAAATGGCTTTCTAAAAGTTTTCTAACGTTCATTTAAATTTAACCAATTAAGTTTCATACACAACTTCAAAAAAAAAAAAAAAATGTTGCCTTTATTTAGAAGAAATGAAAATATTCCAAATATTGCAAACTAAGCAGCTAGCATCGTAATGGATACTTTTTCTAACACAAAAAACAAACATTTAGTTCCGTAAGGAGAATAACATTTATTTAAAGGTAAGTGTAACAATATAAGATTTTCAAAATTCAACTAATTACACGAAATTTTTTGTTCACACATTTTTAATACAAAATAATTGAGTGATAGATGATTTAAGTCGATTTATCAATGACTAAATAAATTTTTAGATATAATACCGGTAATTCTTTGATTTATGTCGTGATTGGTTTTGTATTGAAAACAATGTAAATCGGATTTACAACTACTCAAATTTTAATAGTCACCCAATTATATTATATAATAAAAATTGGCATACCTTTGTTTTTAACCATCAAAACCATCATCCATTTAAGCTACACAACTCAAATCGTAACATAAACCGGAAGTTGTAAGGCGCAAATCGAGGGACTACTGTTTTGTACATTAGTTCATTTCATATGAATGTACGTAATAAGTGTATTCAAGTAAAAGTATTGAGTATAATTTATTCTAAAATAAATTTGGAAATTTGAAAATTTAATTATTAAAATGACCAGCTACAATTGTTTTGGCAAATGAATTTCATTAATTTCATTTAAATGACGCAACACATGTTAGCTTAGTGTGCAAAAAGTGATAAGACCATTTTCTTATTAAGTTTGCGATTTTAATGCAGAGAGATAGAACATGGGCCTGTTCGTAAACGCATCACTGCGCTGCAAATGGAAATTGAAATGTCCTAAATTGCTTCACTAAAGTAGATAAAACACAAATATGGGATACAAACATGGCTACTACTGAAAACGATTATCAGCGAACTTGTACTGCGTTTTAAATAAAAGTTTTCTCGTATGATGCAACGCAGTGATGTATTTACGAACATGCCTCATATTAAAAAAAAACCCATACACACATGCATACCTTATGAAATTTTCTTGCGGAAAAATGTGACAAATTATTTAATTGTTCAAAACATACTCACCTCGCGACTTGTGAAAATAGGTGAGGCACAAAAGCTGTGAAAAGACGGCATACCACGTAAGCCCTGAAAAAATTAAACAAATTCAAAATAACTAAAGTGGGGGTCAATACGTCCGTGACTTTTTGATAAAAAATTTTAATAAAAAAAATATGTTATTTTTCAACGTGGTCAACTCGACTTCATTGCATGAAATCAACTCTCTCCGCCAATGCACTTCTTTAGATTTGGAAACAAGAAATAATCACTAGAGGCTGAATCCAAAGAATAGAACATATCCCAATTCACGGATTTTTTCCCGGGAAACTTCACATATACGAAACTTTGCATTGTTCTGGTGTAAACGAACCTTTTTCTTGGCCAAATGCGGTAATTTTTTGCAAATCTTCGTTATATCAACCCAATAAGTCGGCATAATATTTGCCATTGATTGCTTTAACCTTTCGAATGTAGTCAATGTGGATTATAACGCGCATATACCAAAAAACGAACGCCTTGACTTTATTGGCAGCAAAAGCCAACCTTGACCTTCTTTATCGGCTCATCAGCCCAAGAAACCCGCTGTTTTGACTGCTGATTGGTTTCTAGTTTGTAGTGGTGAATCCACGATTGCGAAACGAAACCAGAACTCATCTTTATTGAGGTTGAACAACGCCAAATACTCCTGCGATATTATTATACGATTGCGTTTGTAGTCGATAGTAACCAAACGCGGCACCATTCTTGCGGAAAGTTTGATCATACCCAAATAATCATTCTAAACTTAAACCACTGAAAAATGTAACATTGATATGGCTTCCATAACCCGATCGGCCAACACCGTATCGTGAATTTTTTAAGGATATAGAGACCTGAACTGGGCGTCCAGAACTTTAGGCATCTTCCATGCTTGTACGCACTGAAAGGAAAACCTTCATTTCATCCATGAATTTTGTCATTAATAACGATCTAACTTAAAAACTCATTGTATTAATGAAGAACAATTTATTGAGTTTCATGTATATTATGAAATTTCATGCATATAACGAAAACTTTAAATAAACTAATGAAAAATTTCATTCATACAATGAATAATTATTAATGATGCTCTGCATTAGCCGGATGAATATTTTTTTCTTTCAGTGCGACCTCAACGAAATTCAGTAAACCACTTTTTTCACCATTGAAATTGATGATGAAGAGGAAGCCCAAAATTTACAAATTCAACTTTAACAATTTTTTGAATAAGCGAATAACTTTAATTAGACTGAGCAGAATATATGCACATATATTGGAATTGTTTCATTTTAGACTGAATCTCTAGTTCAGCTATTGAGTTAGAATAAACATATTGACCTTTACTATGTTTTACGAAAATGGTTACTTAGATTTTAAGATGTAGAATTGTATTAAGTAAAGCAATCAGAGAATTGGAAAACTGGAATTGTTGCGTTTTGTTATGGACCTCCATATTTATTTATGTATTTTTCGTTTGAGTTTCTAAAATCACGTGGTAGTCTGCAGCAACTCCTCATTACAATATGTATATAAATTCCCATGTATATATACATATGTATGTATATATGTACATGATATTAACCAACACCGGTTAGTTCGGTAACATGTCACAGAATTTTTAAAACATTTCATCACAGAGAAAAAACTGCCTCATAGAATCAATAAGATTTTCTCTATGAAACGTTTTTAGGCTAAGGGGTATCCCAGCAGAAAGAAGCGAAGATTTTTTCATAGAGATTCCTTATTGTTTTTATGTGGTAAATCTTATTAATTTTATCAAGAAGAAAATAACATAAAATCAAGATGAAATCTTATTATTCCCAACTTTTTTACTCAATTTCCGTTATTTTTGGCACCCAAAAAAAAATCCATAGAGAAAAACTTCTTGATTCTATTAGGTTTTCTTATAAATTGTAAACTATATGGATTTCTTATTGATTTTATTAGGTTGCCTTATTGGTTTTTTTAAAAAGGTTTTCTTCTTGATTTTATTAGGCTATCTTATTGATTTTTTCAGTAAGGTTTTCTTCTTGATTTTATTAGGTTGCTATATGATTATGTGTAAAGCATCTTCTTGATTTTTTTAATAAGGAAATCTTCTTGATTTTATGAGGTGTCTTGTTATTTCATATCTATAAATAGACACAGACAATTTTTTTTCATGATCTTTTTCGTTTTTGTATAAGCATGTTTGCAAAATTATTTCAATGGTTATTCAAACTGCTTGTTAGCATATTGGTTAGAGTGTTTGTCTATTAGTCAGAAGTTTGCTGGTTCAATACTTGTCTCCTTTCAAGTAATAATATGTATGTATGGTGAGTTAATTAATTAAGAATACAATATAATATGTATGTATCTATGTAAGTATGTATAGTATGTATAGTATAAATAAATAACATCTACATATTATACTACATACATACATAAGTATATGGTATAGAATTTGAATGAAAATACATAAGCAAAGCTCAAAGAATAAAGAAAGAAGACATATTTTTTTTTTATTTTATCAGGTCGCCTCATGAAATCAATAAGAAAACCTTATTAAAAAATCAATAAGATAACCTCATAAAAACTACAAGATTTCTTCTTGATTTTTTCAAAAAGGTTTTCTCTATGAAATTAATAAGATTTCCTTATTGAAAAAAAACCATAGAGATTTCTTATTAATTTTGTTCTATTTTATGAGGTATTTATTAGGCACAGTTTTCTCTGTGCAGTTTACCTCTTCCTAGGCCATCTGGATGTGAATGCCTCATATGAACTGTTAGAAAATATAAAAAAGATTAGTAACGTAATTTTCTAAATATTTTTTTTATTATAATAACGGGTGTTTTTTTTAGAGGTATAGAACTTCGAATTGAAATAAAACACAAGAAAATCGTTTTAATGTCCATCAATTTGGCTTTATTGGAAGGATAATTTTATGCCATTAATGTTTAAATATGATTTCGGGCATGTGGCCGCCGCGGCTGGCTCGAATAAAGCCAATTCTACAGGTCCAATTTTCAACCACTTTTTCGAGCATATGGGGCCATATGTTGGCAATAACGCCACGAATGTTGGCTTCCAAGTCCCCTAACGTTTCTGGTTTGTTGGCGTAGACGAGCGACTTCACATATCCCCAAAGAAAATAATCCAATGGTGTCAAATCACACGATCTTGGTGGCCAATTGACAGGTCCATTCCGCGAAATTATGCGCTCATCGAATGTTTCCTTCAATAAATCGATTGTGACGTGCGCTGTGTGGCATGTAGCGCCGTCTTGTTGGAACCACAACTCATCCACATTCATGCCATCCAATTCGGGAACAAAATAGTCGGTTATCATGGCTCTATACCGGTCTCCATTAACGGTAACTGACTCTCCAGCATTATTTCGGAAGAAGTATGGCCCAATGACTCCACCAGCCCATAGAGCACACCAAACAGTCAGTTTTTGTGGATGTAATGGCGTCTCAAGGGTCTCATGTGGATTCTCTTCACTCCAAATGCGGCAATTTTGCTTGTTGACGTAGCCATTCAACCAAAAATGAGCCTCATCACTGAACAAAATTTTGCGATGAAAATCAGCATCGAGATCAATCTCATTTTCGGCCCATACACCAAAATCACGACGCATTGCATGGTCTCGCGGCTTTAATTCTTGCACAAGCTGGATCTTGTAAGGTCGCAAGCCAAGATCTTTGCGCAAAATCTAACATAAAGTTGATGGACAAAGCTCCAATTGCTGTGCACGGTGGCGAATCGATTCATTCGGGTCCTCTTCAACACTTTGCTCTACAGCGGCAATTGTTTCTTCGGTGCGCACTGTTCGACGTCTCTGCGGATGCGTATTATCACATAGAGTAAACGTAGTGCGAAAACGATCCATGGTTAACCGAATTAATTGCTCTGATGGACGATTATGTCGACCATAAAATGGACGGAGCTTGCGGTAAACTTCGCGAACTGAACCATTATTTTCGAAATAAATTTGCACGATTTGCAAGCGTTGTTCTTTTGTCAACCTGTTCATGATGAAATGGCAAACCAAACTAAATATTAATCACTTGACAGCTGACAAAATGGCCGCCAGTTAAAAAAGTGATGCCAACTTAAAGTTCTATACCTCAATAAAAAACACCCATTACATACATTTGTAAGTACGCTTAATTTTAGTTCAATTGGATAACATGAAATGGCTCAAAAATGGTTACATGTATGTAGTTATATGAAATGATTTTTTTTACACTTGGACTTTGGCAATGGAAATTGTTGTAGCCGGCAATATTGTCAAATAAATTTTGGAATAAAATAAAAAAATAATTCGTTGGCAACGAAATATTCTATACACGTTGCAGATATTTAAAAAAAATCTTAATTTAGAAAAATTAATTTCGTTTTGTATGAACACACACAGGCACATAAGTGGGACAATGGAAGAAGCATATATATGTACATATGTATATAACATATGTATGTACATATGTACATATATAGAAATATATACATATGTAAATTTTATGTTCATATTTTTATACTGTTTAAGTTTTTTTAATAGCGTATGATATTTAAAGATTTCAAAAAAAAAAAATTTCATAATAGGTACATATGTATGTAGGTATGAAGAATGAGCTGTATGGTTTAAATGATTTATAACTTTTGTATTTATGCGATTATTATATTTTTTTTAATAGAGTACATTATTGGGGATTTTTTTTAAATTACCTTTGAAAAATGATATCCTGTAAGTGATGTCTATTTTCTGCTTCGCACATACATATGTACGTGCACTTTTTAGCATATTTTCCATAACTTTTCGCAAAATTTCGGGTGTAATGCCCATGATTTTATTTCGAATCTTGGTTTTTACTTGGAGTATGGTTTTTGCTTTGTTAACGTACACTCTTTCTTTCATATATCACCCAAAGAAAACTGTCAGGAGCTGTTAAATATGGTGAACGTGGATGCCAGTTAAAATCGCTTCTGCGCGAAATAATGCGTTTACCGAATATGTCCCTTAACAAAGCCATTGCGTCACCTGCAGCAGTATGTGCTGTGGCTCCATCTTGTTGAAACCACAAGTTTGGATGGTTTTCCACAGCTGTGCCTGGATTCAGTATATATAACGAAAATTTATCGACTTTGCTATTCAGTAACATATTTTAACGATATTCGCTGTCGGTTGGATAAAAAGAAATGCAGTCACAATGTCAAATTCATTGTGTTTTTCTATATTATTTTTTGTGCTTTTCGCTTATTTTTCACATTTTCTATACAGAGATACCACATAATATTGATTTAAATGGTGAGTAAGATAAAACTGGAGACTATCGTTAAAAAGAAATTACGGAATCACATTATCGTTTCCCCAAGCGAATAAATATGTCGATATGTATAACGATTTTCGGTTCGCAAAAAGTTACAGAATTCAGCTACTGGGCTAACAAAATTTTCCAATATCGTCCGATATGCACCACCGCTGCATTTTCCAAAAAATATGGACCAATTATCCTTTCGGAGGATACACCTCAACAAATAGTACACTTAAGTGGGTGTGATTGTCGCTGATTAACTCATCTCGGATTTTCCGTAGCCAAAATCCTGCAGTATTGCTTGTTGACATATCATATACATACATATATCGCTCATTACCAAATATGCAAGCTGTGTCAACACAATAGACTGTTGGTTTGAAAAATAAAATTCAATTATTTTTGTACATTGTTCGATCGTGTAATGATTCATAATTAACTCCCCAAGTCTTCTTCACAAAATGCTGAAAAAACAAAGAAAGAATAATAATTAAAAAAGTTATAAAGAATTCAAACCATATAGCACATTCTGCGTCACCCTGTATAAATAATCTTTAAATCTTTTAATCTTTAAGGGCGACTTTTTGAGTTCAAGATTAGAGATTAAATTAAACTTAATGTTCATTTGTGGTTTTTGGGTAGTCGATTATATGGTTTTACTTCCTAGTTTAAGCGGTCAAGCGTGGTGGTGTAATCTTGCATGAATATTGACAACATACACTTGTGAAATATATAACTCTTTGTAAAAATTATATGATAAAATAATTTAAAAACACATACATAAATAAATATATATATTTTATATTATTTATCTATTTCCTTTATCACGCGAAATATTTTACTTGTAACTAATAAAATATGGATGGCAGTTTCTTCTCCTTCCCAGAAAAAATCAAAGTGTATTGATGATATGTAAGACTTTTGCACAGAAAATTTTGCCACTATCTTGTTCCTCAGTATGGTAATACGACACATAATCAGGTATGTGATGAAAAACGATTTACACACAAAACCAAACGAAACGATAAAAGGTGTGATATGTTTTCGATAGTGGTTTTGTCTTTGTTTTTAACGGGTTTTTCCAAAAATTTTTGATTAATTTCTTTTCATAGCATAATTATATGCTTTATAATTTATCTTCTAGTGTGAATTTTAGAAGTTAGTAGTTTGAGATTGGCTCCAAGATTATGCTCAAAATCGATCGGAATTCATCACACCTTTTCAAAACGATTGCTTTGAAATCATTTTTAAAACGATCGTTTTCCATCACATACCTGAATAAGAAGTTTAAACTACTACTCAAAAGGATCAAACTCAATTAAAGTGAGATTAAGTTAATTTTCGGATTAGGTAATTAGATAAATATACTAATCTTAATCTCGAACTCAAAAAGTCGCTCTAAAAATATCCACTTCTATCATAAATGAAAAACCAATCATTTATTGAATAAATATTGATACTCCTACTAAGAGTAAGGTTATATAAGCATATCACTAATATACTTGAGCAACGTCATAAGTAAATAACAAAAATTAAAAATTTTGAAAACCCCCGACTTTTTTCAGAAAAGATGTTATATCTTCTAAACGGCTGTACCGATTTTCTTCAAATATAGCTAAGAACCCTCTCGATTAATTCATCGTTCAAACAGAAAAAAAAACTAAATGAAAATCGATCCAGCCTTTTGGCCTGTACGTGGACACGGACAGACACACAGACACACACTACAAACTTATAACACCCCTTTTTTAGTCGGGGGTTAAAAAACAGTTTTTAGAAAACCAGTTTTCAATTACACAAAAAAAATTTTTTTTCTCAAGAGTTATACCTGTTTCCTGTTTCAGGCAGCCTATTCGTCTAGAAAATTTTTATGAAAAATTAGAGTTTTTCATTTAAAATTTCTACTCAATTCGGTTTTAATATGCAAGATATCTGTAGAAAATTTCTACACAATGTAAATAACGATATGGATATTTTCTATTAAAATAAAAATCTAAATTTTTGTGTTATGACGTGGTTGAAGTAAATGAGCGATATGTATGAATTTAAATATAATAGATATAAAATATGATGCAGTTATATACATAAATACATTCACGTTCATTCAAATGCTAAATTACAAAAAAAATTAATTTTAATTATTGAGTAAAAATAATTTGATTGCTTGCTGATCTAAAAAGCGTACTGGATTTTCTTTTTTGGCATCAACATCAAACCAACTTTTTGGAAAGAATATATTTTTATAAAAACTCAAATGTTTGATACACGCCCCTATATCTTGTACACACATACACACATACATACATACATATATATATATATATATATATATATATATATATATATATATATGTACATAGTTATGTATATATATTCTAGTTACAGTTTCGCCCAACTAGAAAGCCAATTCAATAATTAGAAAATGACAAGAACAGCACATTCATCTACTTTTTTATTTGTTTAACTTATGTATGTATAAAAAAATATTATTATTTTTTTTTTATAATATTGTTATGTGTATACATTATATAAAACATGAGTATGTACAAAACTTGTCATCACTTTTTGTTTTAAACGAAATTGAGTGAAACGTGTGCAACTTTTGGAAATGTTACGGTTTCATAATATTTAATATAGAGAAATTAAAAAAAAATTAAGATGCTTATACATACGTATTCATGTATGTCTTCTTTTTTTTAAATCAGTTTAAAATATGGTAAATTTAAAATATTTTGTTGCCAAAAAACACTCATTTATATAAATAAAATTGTTATACTCGTACATTTAAAACTTGCTGCTCAGTTACGATAAGGTGATTACAATGGTGATTAAAACGTCCACCTTAAATTAGAAAAAATATAAATAAACTTACATACACACATACATACATATGTATATACATATGTTTCATAAATCATTATTATTCATGCTATTAAAATTACTTACCGCTGAAGTATCTTATCCTTTCACCAAGGCCTCTTCGTACAGTAAAGGCTTCATTAGTCTTTACTTTCTGTTGCTGTTCTGTGCCGTTCCTTTCTGTATAAAATATTTTGCAATTACTTTGCCTGTGAAAAAAATCAGCTGGCAACCTGATTACACTTGTACACAAAATATCACAACACACTAATACATACACACTTTTGGCTGTCACTTAACGTTGAATTCTATTTTCTACAGATTCTTCCGCAACAGAACAGAACGAAAAAGTAAAAACTAACCACACATACAGATTTTCAACTCAACAGAAACAAAACAGCTGATTCAGAACAGAACAGCACGTACAAACTAATTCTGCCTTAAGGCTAAGCTGCACCTGAAGGCAACGTAACAAGCTACTTTTTTCCTCTGTTATTCCACAAATTCGGTAGTAACACATACTTTTTTGAGTCATTATCTCATAAGACATAACCTTGCGGGAGTGATTGAGGGGATTATGGGGGTTATGAGTGAAAAAAAAACAGAACGAAGGGCTTCGTGTAAGTGTATACAGTTTTTGCATAGGACGGAACTGGGACATGCCCCGTTTTCGAATTTCTCGGTTATATAAATATGACAAATCAGAATAACTCAATTCTAACATACGTATATCTTGCAACCCTTTTATTTTAAGATATAACGGTATATTTCAAAAATTAGAACCAACCCAAAACTGTTTAGCGCAGATTTGAAATCAGGACACAATATTAACCATCCGTTTTTCTAGTCGGAAACATTGGGTGCATTCACGAGCCTTATCTGTTGCGCAACCGTTAAGTGTTTGTCTTAGAAACGCATAGTTGAGTAGTTTCGCTCCACTTAACAGTTGAGTAATTTTACAGCATAGAAGTTTTTGTTGTGCTCAGCCTGAACAGCTAATCAAATAGAGCTGAGCCTTTTATATGCTTTGTTAAGTGGCAGCCGCAAATATTTGTTCAATTTTACATTACAAATGCGTTAAAGTAACGAAATAAAGATATAAAACTAAATTATATCCATCAAGCCGTTTCTAAGAAGTAACTATTGGGGCCAATAGTTTCACAACCGTTGAGCTCAACACAGCTACGTTGAGCAGAAAATATTTCTGTTCTAGGTTTTGGTTTGTAATATTTCTAGATTTTATTTTTGCTATACGATTTTACAAGAAACAAATCCCCATCCTAATGTACACATACATATGTATGTACATGTACATATGCAAACAGAAGTTATGAACTCCACTGTATAGATATTGCCAAAGAAAACAATTTATTTTTTTTTTTGTAAACAGAAGAAATAATATTAAAACATTTTTTTTTCACAATAAACAAATTATTGAATATAAAATGTAAATGTAAAATAATCTTATTGATTTAAAGTATAAAAATAAACTTATTTTGTTTGCTTTCAAATCTTTTCAGTTGACGTCATGATATTGGCATTAAGATTTTTATACACATTTATTGAGAGAATTTGTTATTCAAAGTAAAAAAAAAGGAGGTTGGTATTATCTTGAAAAAATATGCATGTACCTCAAATTACATTTATACTAAAAAATATACGCATTCTTATTTATACTTTCAGCTTAATTCCTGCAATCTGATGTCAACTGGCCGTAGGAGTTAAACTATCCTAACAATCCCTTATAATGTTTATATATTTAAGGAAAAAATTTAGTATGTTAATTAATAATTTGTACAGGATTTATAGATTGTCTTCTATTAGTATTAGTAGTTTGTGTTTATGAAATACATCAACACAATTGCCTTATTTAATATGAATAATTTTGTTTTATAAAAGAGCGAAAACAACACGAACACCAAAAAAAAAACAAGAAAGAAAAGAAATATTTGCAAAAAATGGTATCTGTAAAATAACATCTGAAAATTTCTTTAAATTGATTTCATGTAAAACAAAATAAAATAACAAAAAAAATGCATGCGTTTTAATCGTTTCCCTTATCAACAATTAATTACATATTTATGTTTAATTACAGTCGTCAATTTTGGTTGAGAAACTTTATAGTTCATGGGTAAGGGAGGAAAATATGATGGCCTCTTCATTATCATCTTCTCTCTCTCTCTCTCTTCCATAAGCTCAAAATTTGCTCAACTAAATTTGCTTGTGTGAACCTAGTACTACAGAACTTAAGTTCGTGGGTGGGTCATGCGGCACTCAAGTGGTGCCATGTGACCCACCGGTGGTCGCAGGCAGTGATCTTTTTGAACTATTTATATATTTTGATCCTTCTCATCTCATCAGGTTTTGATTTAAAAACAAGAAATAAAAGGTACTCAAAATGTCGAACAACAATTCTGGAATAAATTTAACCATTTTCTTGTACTTTTTTTGGAATAAAATTAAATTTAAATAACTTCTAAAATGGTGTCTTAAATCTACTATTTGTTTTTGTATAACAAAGATAAAGCTTTCAGTTAGGTGCCAATGAAGAGAAAAAAGTTTGGGTTCGCTGGCCGCAGTGAAAATAGGCATATGATATTATGTAGAGTGTGACCCACCCGTGGTGTACATGGCAGCATGGAAAAAATTCGTGTGAACCACCTGTGGGTCACGTGTCAGCTATCGTGTTAGGAAAGTTACAGAAAAATTACTTTTTTGCTCATTTTATTTAAATATGGGATTTCTTTTGCAATATTATCGTAACTTGACTTACGATTTAATACATTCTGGATTTATATATTACACCCTTCGATTAATATTGTTCCTCAAGAAAATAATATCTTTTACAGAAATATGAATAGTTTAAAAAATTCATTTAAAGTTTAAAATTGCTCTCCTGAGAAACTGCTAAACTAGACTTAAGTACTTTTTCCTTATTGCCACATATATTAAGAGTCTTACCTATAACCATAAATATATAATTTTAAGCTTATTTCAAAAGCTTTTGTGTTGAGGTTTACTGATGAGTTCCATAAGCAGGAACGAAATGCATATAGATGTTGCTTAGCCAAAATAAAAGCCAAAATCCCCAATACATTAAGGGCCATTTTCACAACTTACCTTTAGCTTAAGGTAGGAATTTGTCTGCCCGATAAATATTTTCATTATTACAACTTAAACTTATTATCAATAATAATAATATTTAATGGATAAAATAATAATAAATGAAGGTACTATAATGCAAAGCCATTAATGGGGCAGAGAAAATGTCCCTAAAGCTGCTAAGTTCAATACACATGCTCTGATATTTGCATATAAAGTAAATAGCTTTGAAAGCTCTTAAATTTGTTGTTGTTTCTTTGAAAAATAAGCGCAAGCATTGTTGTCTCCGAGATCTGATTGGCTGTTGTGCTCTCGTAGGTGTGAAAACACAAAAGCTCTTTTGTAAACGATTGCACATTGTACATATGGCTTGGACGTAGCAGCATTAAAGACTAAATGCCTTATTCATAGAATATAATTTTTAACTAATATTCGGGGGTGTCATATAATTGAAGTCTCTTTTCATGATTGTCGCTCTTGTATTTTTTTTATACCAATTTATCAACTTTAAATTGCTTGCATATTTGGTAAAATTCATACTGTTGAAAAAACAAAATGAAAAAAGGCAGCTTTTAGCAATTTTATTTATTTCCAATAAAAAAAGACAGCTGTAAGCTGCTTGGTTTATTTCCAATAACAAAGCGATAACATTGGTTTCTATGTCATCTAAAACCGACACTCGTTCTAGTTCGAACCAAAAACCGACAACATTAGTTTTTCTTTTTGTCGGTTTCAAATCCAATTCCGATAGGATTGGTTTCTGACACCCCTGAATAGGTTTATAAGAAAGTTTTTTTTTTGTTAAAAATTTGTTTTATAAATTCTTTATAAAGCAAAATTATTTTTTATGAATAATGCAGAATATATGTATCAAATAAATATACTTCGGTATTTCTTGTATATATACGTTGTATTAAAAATTAATTAATAGTGGTCCAAAAAAAATAAAAATAATTAATATTAAAATGAATTTAAATTAATAATATTTTAAAGTCATAAATTGAATTTCGTAATACAAAATTTTTATAAACATACATACATACATATGCACATAGACTGCACCTCTGAAGCCAACCAAAACTGCTTAACCAAAAACAGAAACCATTAAGTACATCAATATATCTTTGAACATTAACCAAAAAATTTAAAAATATATACAAAATAAACAAGGTCAGTGCTGACTAAACTTCATACAAGTTGTATGTAACTGTCGAGCTGTTAAAAAAAACGTTTAAAGAAACAACAACCAAGACTTCCAAATTTTGGCACCGCTTGAAAAATATTTCTTAATGTTGCATAAAACAACATAAAAGTGAAACTCTTAAAAGAAACATTAAGCAGCCGCAAATCATAAAATCGCATATAACACAACATGAACTTTTAATTACCAAACAAACCACAAAAATTTTGGTTAATGTTCTTTGCAGAAAACAATTAAGCAGACATAAATTTTCCAATGTCACTGTTAAAAATAAATTTAATGACAGTGATCATTAAAGTTATTAAAAAAAACAATTGTTTCTTATTTTAGCATTTCAATAATATTGTTGACAAAATTTAACTTATGCGGTTTATTTTTTAAATTTACATAAAAAATTTATTTAAAATGTTTAAATTGAAAATATCAAAGAAATTTAATCAACCGTACGTCTAGTCTTTTATTTTTTTTGTTTACAATTAAAAGTCAATGACTCAATATTATTAAGTATAAAAGTACGTATACATATATATATATATGTATGTATGTATACATGTATGTATGCAGTTGATTGCGGCAAGTTGCTTTTAAACAACTGTATGTTGGTTGAAAGAGTTTCGAACATTAAAAACGAGTTGTGGACGAAAGTAAAACTGCAGTGCAATGTAATTGAGAGAGTATTATGCAATTTTTCCTCAAGATATTCAGGTTTATATTTCTTTTTTTTAACTTCAAAAACTCACAATGATTCATGAAATTTACTTGAGTTTTAATTCACAACAAATATGTTAAATAAACATTTGTTAAGCATACAACTGCGTCAAAGCGTGGGGGGTGGAAGGTTTAAGCAAACGTATCAGATATCTTGTAATGTGATTAAAAAAATTAAAACGGGCTTTTTACAGTTTTAAAAATGTACAAGTGTTGACCTAATTATTTTAAATAAAAGAAGAAATAATCACGCATGTTAGGAAAATCGAATGATTTTAGAACGATAAATTTTTTAAAGGTGGAATGAATGTGATTAGACTTCCAGAATAAATTTCGGATTAGTCGCACTTTACTGATTTCATAAATTGGACTAATAATTCACATACCCGAATAATAGAGAGAAATTCAATATTTGGTCGACTATGTTGAATATTTTTTCCAGAAGTTTGTGTTGGTATACGGATGGATCAGAAACGGAAGATGGAGTTGGTGCTGAAGTTGTTGGGTCCAACGTAAAAATCTCTTTGCCCATGAGTAAATGGCCTACGGCATTTCAAGCACAAATACAGGCAATCACCAAGTGTGTTGATAGTAATTCAAGGAACAAGGTTTCCATTTACAGGATACCTGGCCGTAGGGGTCATGTAGGGAATGAGGAAGCGGATGAACTGGCCAAGAGGGCTGCTGCTGCTGCGCTTATGGGCCCAGAGCCGTTTTGTGGCGTCAGTTGATCGACTGTAACATCTCTGATCAAATGAGATGATTTCTTCTGATTTACGGAAGGCCAAAGCATTGATGCAGCCATTTACGTATAATGGCATCCTGAACCTCAACAGCAATAATTAACGGCTTGTTACTGGTTTTTTCTGGTCACTTTGGACTGAACTATCCTCTGTGGAAAAGTAACCAAGTCCGTTCACCCTTGTGTCGTTTAGTTTATGCTTGGAGGATGACGAGACAACGGCGCAACGGTGTGTTTTTCATTCTGAGTTTCTATGTTCAGATGATATTAGGCGGGCTACTCCAATATCTATACTGACACTTTCATAAGGAGCATATTTTATGTGGGAAGAAACTATAAAATGTAATAAATAAGAGTGATTATATCTTATGTTTTATTTGCTGTTATTTCCTTAATAGGTTGAGTTTGAGATGAATATTATGTTTGATATCGGGGTTGCCGATTGCAGCATCCAAACGTTGCATTGATATGAGGGTGGTTTTTAAATGGCGCCACTAACTCACTACGTCGTTTTTTGGGATCATTGGCAACTCGAATATTTAATGGAAACATTGAAGTAATCCCTTCGAGACTCTCCCTCTGTTTGCTGCATTCGCAGCAGCGTTCCGCGTCCGTTAGCATTTAAGCACATGCTTCCTAATTCAGTTAAGTAAATTTTTCAGTAAATTTTTTTTTTAATTCCTAATATGAATTTTTTCAGAGGGAATTAAGGCGATATGTACGTGATAAGAATATGCCTTGGAACATGCCTAATGCATAATTAAACATATTGGTATATTTAGTTTTATAAATTAATATTTCTTTATTTGAAATACTTTTTGTTAAAAAATAGGATACATCTAATATTAAATATGAAAATACAAGAAATGTGAAGTCGTTCCAATGATAACAAATATACATACATACATTAAAAACTAATGAAGTTTTGATAAAAATTGTAGAATTATAATAAACTATGCCACTTTATTATGATCGTGCGCTCTTAAATATTCGCTTCTCAACTCTTTGGTCAATCTGTGGCTAATGCGTGTTCTCAACCATTCGGGGGATAGCTTAAAAATAAAATACTAAAAAACAAAAAAGGATTTTTTTTAAAATTGGTTTTTGAGACAAATGTCTGTTTTTATCGGACCAAATAATTCGAATATCAGAAAAAAAGGCAGTTTTCGAATATGCTCATGATAAATATTTTAATGAATCAATGAAGAAACTTTAATTACTACCACCAACACAAGAAAATATTTTATTTAAAGAAAAATTTCTTACCTGCAAGCCATGACTCCAATAACCAGTTGTCTCGATAGTTTTGCCCAGTGTAAAAACCAAGGAACGTGTATATGACTTGACAGACGGTACAAAAATATTGCCCTTCATTACCCTACCGGAATACTGATTCATTTTTGTCACCACAAACAAAGGTGTCACACATTGCACATCGATATTATATGGCGATAATTCTCGTTCTACGGCCAAGGAAAATGCTCGAATGTAACGTTTGGTGGCAGAATAAACTGATATCAAAGGTGTGGGTTGCAATTCACTGCCTGATGATAGATTGACAATGGCTCCTTTGCCTTGTTTCTTCATGCGTGGTATTAGCATACGCGTCATTAAGGTAACAGCTCCCACATTGATATTAATTATATCCCACAAAATATCTTCAGGTAAGTTTTCCAGTTCATCGGGATAATCATACATTTTGCCAACATTGTTAACTGGGAATTTGAGAATTCGATATTTGGAAAAAATTTTTGCTAAATACAATATAAGCTAAACATTTTAACATAAAAGGAAACTCCAATGCATATTATGTGGTCTCAACTGTTCAGTTGACTATTCTTGCCGCTTGTAATTTAAACATTTCTTAGATTTCAACACAAATTTGTCTGTACTTTTTTTGGACAACAAAAATAAAAATTTTTCAAAACGAATTGAGGTGAGTCTACCTTATATGAATATGCCTTGTGTGTATGCGTACATGTACATACACACGTATACATACATATAAACAGCGTGACCGTTTGACCGACTAAAGTGGCAAATTCCCACTTTTTATGACTGCCTTGCCACTTTTTGTCCCCCTTTTTTAGAGTGAATTATATAATAATACATTAAAAATAAAAAGCTTAGTGTAATTGTCTTGTTTTTGTTTAATGTGGCCCCTTTTTTTTTTGATAAATCCCCTATTTGGTGCCACTTTTTGAAAAATTTCATCGGTCACCCTGCATATAAATACCATTTGAGAGAGAGAGAGAGAGAGAGTGTATCTGACAAAATGTTCTCTACTCATCAAAATCAAATATTCACTCTTATTCCAATTGTCAACATTGACGTCACGTCAATACAATACCAAAAAATTGGGGATTGTCTATCCGATGTCGGAAACAAGTGAGTGCTGTTGACAGACTCATGATATTTTTGGAACCTTAGGGAAGGCAAATAGACTTTAATTAACACACAATTTTTTTTGAGATCGAGTAGACAAGCATACATTTTTTTGGTATTCTATTGAAATGACGTCGATGTTGACAACTGGAATAAAGGTGATTATTGAAAGTTTTAATCAAATTAAAGGCCTTTTCTACTCTACCGGGCGATTAAAGTAATTATCTATCTATTATGAGTTAAAGGCCACTGAATTAGTGGCCAGGAATGCAGCTGAAGGTGAGAAGGTAACCTACTACGTCGACAGCCAGACAGCACTAAAAGCTTTAGAGGGATGCAATGTCAAATCGTGATAGGTGCTTACATGGGCGAGCAGACGTTTCCATGAGAGAATTAGCGATATCGGTAAGTGTAAACTGGAGGATATAAGGGGCTTTACCATGCGAATTCAGTGACTTAATGACGGATAATAGGGACACTTGATTACGCATATTTTGAAATTTTTGTTTTTTACCTTAAATAAGATTAAAGTTCGCCAAACACCAAGCAGAAAATAATCATACCACAAACATACAAAGCAAAAGAAAAAAGCGTGACAAGTGTTTTGTAGCTGTCGAAAATTCTTAATCTCAACCCAAATAGGGCGGCGTCAATGCTTTGCAATTGTAAAATCCGATTTTGACAGCGTGTCTAGTGGTGAAGTTGGCTGCAAAAAAAACTTTTTTGTTATTGCTAAAAAGTAATGACATTTTGGTTATTTTAGGTCAATCTAGCGGTTTTATCTCCATTTGTTATTTTATTAAACAGGATTTTAATAAACTTTTTTGTAGTATTTTTTTTGACAACTGATTAATTAGTTTTTGTCATCATAGGCTGAGTTTACATCTGGCATTTCTTGCGTGTCATTTGCCCAAAAATGCGCAACCAACTAATTACTAATGAAAAACTATTTGATTCAGACATATATTTAGTGATTTAAACACTTTCCAATCATGTTGGATTCTATAAAATTGTCTATTAGTTATGTATGGAACTATTTAACTTAATAAATACATGTCTGAATAAAACAGTTTTTCATTATTAATTAGTGGTTACGTTTTTTTACGCTTGTGTGGCACATGGCACACAGATGTAAACCTGGCCTAAGACACATTTTGGTGCACTCTCAAACCAATCTTTCAAACCAATCTTTCACTTGCTGAATTTGCATACATGCTTCAGCAAGTACTTTTTTAATTTTATATAAAAACTTCTATAAATTTGTGGTGGTTTTAAAACTTTTTTGATACAAATTTCCCATTCGTTTAGTTTTTAAGAAAATTTAATTTCGCTTTGTTATTGTTTATTTTTCAAACAGCTGATTGATTTTCCAATTAGCTTTTCCGTGCAACAAGCTCTCTTACAACCTCTCTCATTTACCCAATTTACGAGTATGGCAACGCTTTTCGGTGAGATTGGGATCCCGCGATAGCCCAATTTGGAGTAAAAAATATAGTAGTTTTAAGCAACTTCTTACTTACCTAATATACCCACTGGTATACCAGCCAATTCTTGCTCTATATGTTTGTAGATATCTTTTCCCTTAGAAAAATCAGCTGTAATCCATTTGGTTTTTACTTTATATTCGGCTTCTGTAATGTGTTAAAAATGTAAAAAAAAACAAATTTCATTTAGTACTACTATTCTGCGGTTTTGCTATTATGTAATTGCTTTTTAAACGAACCAATTTCATTTGATACTGCTATTAATTTCTCCTTAGTTCGTGAAACGAGCACAACATTAACTCCTTGTTTAGCCAACTCTTTAGCATACTCTTTGCCAATACCATCGGTAGCTCCGGTAATAACTATTGCGGAGAAGAAGAAAAAATAAAACAGAAAAAATTTACAACATTTGCTACCAACAAAAAAAAAAAAAAAAAACATTATGCCATCACAATCATTGTCAGCAGCAACATTAAATATATAGCCAAGTTAAGTACCACAACTAAATGCAAGACATGAAGTAATTAAGGCTTTTATGTTAATTAGTTAAATAAATATTAACTACGCTATTTGCCAGATTAAACAACCAACAGCTTTGAAACTGTTTATAAAAATGCAATAAATTGCTTTTTAAAGTATCACATTTAAGACATTTATTAAGTGATATAAAAATTATGAGATCGCGGTTATGAATAGCAAAGAGATCTTATTTCGATGACACTATTTTAGATACAACGGGAATTACAATTTTCACAGAATATGTAAAACTTTGGTCGCTACAATATATGACAATTAAAAATTATAGGGTGTTCTAAAACGAGCAACGATATATGTTTAATCCTAATGTAATATACAAACAATTATACATACATACATATATAGACACTTGACATTTTCAAAGTGAGTTATTATTAACAATGAAATCTAAGACCTCAAAATCAAGGCGTATGCTATCAGTTAATGTAATTTTGACAACTTGCTGTATTTTTGTAACTGTAAAGGTTAATTTAGCCGACTATAATGTAATGTAACTGCAACGGTAGGAAACAGCTGGTCGATATTTTTATGTGAAAAGTTGGTTATGTTACATTACATCTGTATAACCATTTTGATTACTTTTCGTTGGGGTTACTTATATTCCATTACAGTCGGCTAACTGAGACTTAAGAGGCAAACTCTTGAAATTTTCAAAAACGCTACAACTGAAAAGTCCCAAAATTAAAAAAATGCCGAAACGAAAAATCGCCTAAATTAAAAAAAAATCACCAAACGTAAAAAGTTCGCCCAAAAACTAAAAAACGCCATAACTAAAAAAATTGCTAAAAACTAAAAATAGCAGAAAAAAGACGCAAAACACCGAAAAAATCACCAAAATGAAAAAAGCACTTGTATGAAAAATATCACCAAAAATAAAATAAATTGCTAAAATGCAAAAAAATCTTAAAAGTAAAAAGGTCGCCGAAAAACTAAAAAACAAACAAAACCGCCAAAAAGAGAAAACACCGCAACACTAAAAAATCTCCAAAAACCGAAAAAAGTCGCCAAAACTAAAAAAGCACCACAACTAAAAAAATTGCTAAAACTAAAAAATATTGAAAAAAAAATTCGCCGAAACCCGAAAATAACCGTCAAAACTAAAAGTAACATAATCTAAAAAAATAGCCAAAAATCGAACAAATGGCCAAAGGGAGTAAAGAACCAAAACTAAAAAAACAACCGAAAAAAATCGGAAAAAAGCGCGAAAACTAAAAAAATTGTTGAAGCTACAAAACAACCTAAGAAGATCTCCAAAACCGTAAAAACGCCAAAACTAAAATAAATGGCTTTAACCAAAAAAAAAAAATCTATCAATTTCGAAAAAAAAACGCCAAACAAAAAAGTGCTTAACCTAAAAGAAAAATGCTAAAACAAAAATAATTTTTATGTCAACATCAGGTAAGATATTCGATTATATATTTATGTAGTGTCGCACTTTACTGAATTTATAAATTTTTATTTATTTTTTTTTTTTTGTAGAAAGTCTTAAAGCAATATTTTCCCTAAGCTTTACGACTCTCGATCAAATAAAAGCGCTAACTAATCCGGTTTATATTGTAGAATGCTTCCAAGCCCTAGTCTTGTCGGATGCAATGAGGCAACAAAGGCCCAACGGAAATTCTTTAAAGAGCGAATAACTTGCTTGCCCTGTTAAAACAACAGTATTAAACGAACTACCAGACTCTGTCGTTATTTGAAAAAGTATGTAATTCACCAAAATATAAAAATAAAAATAAACAAACAAAAAAAAAAAATTAAAAGACTCCAACATTTTTAAAATTAATTAATTGTGAACTTACATATAACAAGAATATGGATAATCAGGCTTTTAATCAGTCGCAAGAATTTAGCTAGACAAATCTTATTTTTTTTAAAGGTTTAAAAATAGAAGAAACAAGAGCTCACAAGAGACTACGTTGAAAAATAAAACCTGTGTTTTATTTTAAAATATCTCATACTTATTGAACCGCCCTCGTATTCTAACAAAAAATCATTGCTTTCAGCTTGCGTCAGTAATAAATAGTCCAAATTAAATTTTAAAAATTTGAAACAATTATTTCTTAAAGCATACGAGTACATATTAAGTGCATGGGTTTCCTGTCTCCAGTAATGTTGTACGGAAACTAGCTTGGAATCATATGAGTAAGTAATTTTGAAGAACATCTCTTACACACAAAGTATTCCTTATAATACTATTATAGTAAATATATTTGTTTAAGATCTTCGTGTTGTGAAAATACATAATTAAAATTATTAATTTTTATATTGAAGCAAAACATAATAAACATGCCTTATTCAAGTTAGAAGGTAAATTGTAATAAGCTTTAATTACATTCTGACCACATTCAGTAGCTTTCAAATGTTTAATTTTGTTTCTTTTTTTTATGGTGGATTAATATCATGTTATGCATTATATTATAACTAACATTATTATCATCTTGAACTTGACTTTTTGTCTTCTTGGGCTTTTTTCTTCTTTAAAATATTTAATTGTAGTATCTAATGTTTAGTTACGTATGGAGCAGTAAAACCTTAACTTTTTGAATGAAACAATTATACACATTTTAAATCTGTAAACTTTGGTAATAAACTATAGAAAACAAAGGAAGGTCATTTGTTAGGTGGCAGCTGCAACCATTACGATACCGACAAAATTTACAACAAAAAAAATCAAAAATTTTTAATTGTAAACATACAATAAACTAGAAAATTAGTCTACAATACGAGTAGATTGTATAAACAAATGAAAAACAAAACAAAAATGTTGAAGAGTAAAACTTATTAACGCTAAACGATCAGCATGCAGCTCGCTTGCGTTCAGCACAAACAGCCGGTAAAAATTGTCGAAGCGAAAATGTTTTCATTTCGAAACAAATACTCTGGAGGTGATTGGTTTTTTTCCACCATATGGGTGAATGGCTGTAACAATTTTAACGTATAATTTGTTACAATCATTATTTTTTATATTACTTTTTAAAACTAGATAATAGTCTTATAATGAAAAAAGAAAATAAATGAAGTTTTTTACTTATAAATAAGAAAGTTGTGATAAATTGCTTTTTATGATGGCAGTGGCGTAATTGATGTCGATGTAATATTTTGTATTAACGTTGGCATTTATTCAATACTTTGTTGTCCCAGTTTATACTAGTCAAGTCTTATTGTTAAGTTTATCACATTTTCTTTTTTGGACTTTCATCGGCGTGCACACAATGCAAGTCTTATTTTTCAGTTCTTATTTTTTATGCATACCCTGTCGGAAATTACGTTAACTTTAAACTAACTTTAAGCTAACTATTTCGCAACTTTCAGCTAACTTCAAATTGATTTTTTTTAATCATCTGGGGTTCGAACATCTATCATCAACATCTATCATGAGCTCAACGTGCTAGTTGAGAATAAATTTGTTGGTTCTCAACAAATTCGATTACGTACTCAACTTAAGAATTAATTTTGGGTTTGTACTAGATGAGATTGCATGCAGTTAGCTTTTAGTCACTCTAAGAAAAGTTAACTGTAAGTTAACTATTTTTGTAGTCAACCACACATTCTCCGACAGGGTAGTTTTTTGTAGGTATGTGCGTGTTTTTTTAACATTACGAATGAGAAAGCAAAACGTATTGACAGTACATGAAGGTGAGTATTCGTTGCTTTTCCCATCGTCTCCCTCTCTCTCGCTCCTACAAACTAATCAGCTTAGCAATAACACTTGTATAGTGTAAACTAGGACTTTGTAAAATTAAAAAGATGCGAGAGTGGGGTCAATAAGTCCGTGAGTTTTAGAATAAAACTCATGGTTTTTGTATTAAAAATGTTGTAAATATATACACGAATAAAAAATAAAACAATAACATGAATACTCTTTTCTTCCCATCACTAAATAGCGACTTTTGAAGACTGTGATTTTACTATTTAATATCATAAAAAATATTTCTCTTTACTTGATTTGCAAACCAAACAATTATATGTATATTGTTTCAACAGTAGTAGTTGACTATTACTTTCCAAATATTTACTTAAAGCTGATAAGTAGTTATTTATTTTTCATTTGAATACCAGCCTTAATTTTTTTTTGCACAACAATTATTGTTGCACAGTTTATTTTATTTTTTTGTACAGTTGATAGAAATGAATTTGAATAAAAAGTTTTTATGTATCAGTAAAAATTCAAATAAAAAATATACCTATTTTAATGGCCATATGTGTATGTACGTTTCTTTTTTGCCTGCAAAATACATACATACATGTGTAAATATTTCGAGCCATAATTGCCATAAAAGCTTAACCGACACATATATTGGACATCCTTTTTTTGACGAAAATCGATTACTTACAATCGCAAATGATCGATTTCGATTAAAAAATTAAATTATAAAATTATGTCGCTTAAGCTATTTTGGCGGTTATGGCACGATATATGTGTATGTACCCACCTGAACTAAGATTCGATATGAAATAATGGTCACTAAATCGAAGATATATCGAAACAAAATTGTTCGATATTTGTTCGCGAATCTAAAAAAAATAAAATTTTCGCTAAAGCGAACTTCTCTCGATAGTTTCTCGAATGTGTGTGCAACTTTCTTAGAATGGAGGTACCGTGTTCAAATTCTGCAGCGTAATTAAAAAAATTAAAAAATAAATAAAATAGATTAAATAATTCTTTCTGCCAAAAAAACCGACTTCATTGCAAAGACCTGAAATAAAGAAATACGTGAAATATAAAATTAAATTTTAATGGGCGTGCCTCCACCCATTTTTTAATGCAAGATTGAACGTTTTTCAGAGCTCAGGGTGCGTGTTAAGTCTTGTAAAAATCGGTAAAGTATAACCACTTCAAATAATATATTAAATTTTAACGGGAGTGACTCCGCCCATTTTTTTAATTGTGTCTATTTGAGAGCTCAAGGTGTGTGGTAAGTTTCGTAAAAATCGTTTAAGTAGAACCGCCCATTTTTTCAGCTTCCAAATTGTGCAATTACAAGGACCAAAATTGTTTGATAGCTTTCGCAGCAATCAAATAAGTAGTAGTAGCATCATAAAATTAAATTAAAAAAATTTCGGACGCATCCCGCCCACTTTTTTACAAATGGTACTAATGGGAAGCTATACCCTCTCAGAAAAAAATAATTTTTGCAATCGGTCTAAAAAGTATACCCCCACCCGAAAAAATAGAGACGAACTGTTAACCTCCTCCTTTTTTGAATGCTGCCATTTTTTGATATCGAAATTAGTTTGATATTGGCTCACTTTTGATATTGCTAGCAAACCCTCGAAATATAATGTTTTTTTTTTGGAACAAAAGTGAGCGATAGCTAAACTTTTTTCGATAAATTTTTGAGTGTCATTCTCGATAGTTTTACACGATAAATTTTCGATATATATTCGAAATCGATATCATTGACGGAAGTCTTGGTCTTTGGTAAAAAGGACCCTGTAGGAAGCTTGGTGTAAAGTGTGCTCAAGTTAGCATTTTTGTCGACTATTTTAGCGGTTTTTTTGTTGAAGATATTGTCAACGGAATGTCTATATCGAGCCTTATTTTTGATTTAATCGTAAACAGCGCAATGGTACTAACGTCAGTAGTAGACGTTCAGGCACATGTCAAAAGCAAAAAGCATTGTCTGAAGTATGATTCGTCGGTAGTACTGGTGACAAAGTCAAAAGTGATTCAGTACTGTTTAACTATTCACACTTCCTACAGGGCATTTATATACATATTACTTTTTTTCAATTAAATTTTCTATACTGAAAATATAAAATGTTTTTTTAGCCTCTTTTTTAAATAATCTAATTGCCTGAAATTTCCATATTTTCATGTGGTTTTATAAAACAAAAACAACATTCTGGTCTGCACGGATATTAATTGTTTTGTCTATTAAATAATTTTGGAATTATGCCAAAAATTTATTAAAAAAATTAAAAATAAAAAATAAAAGATATAAGATAAGTAAATATTTGGAAAATTCTTACGGAAAACGACAGTAAATAAGAATTTTAGCGTGAATTTGGGATGCCTTTTGCTTTTAACGCAGCAGCTGTATTTGTTTTATAATTTTTTATATTATACACAGACTGTGTAAATCTTTTTAAATTTTAAATTTTAAATAAAAATTTATTTGCAATTTAAAAGCTTTTAAGTTCCAAAATCTTTGTGAATATAAATAATATCACTACGAATGCTATTCTTAAAAGATGTACAATCGCATAAGTCGATATATATTTTTCAGATCATGACCCAATTTAAATTTTTTTAAAATTAATAACAACGTGCATTCTACACTTAATCAAGAAGACTTTAGCGCAAATGATCGATGTATTTATATGTGAAAAATGTGCGAATTTCCAAAATATTTTAAATATAATAACTAGACTACAATTGTCGTCCGCGTCATTTGAGTTCGACAAAATATCAAGCGTGCGTTTTTTCTGGCATCGTTGAGAGGAGACTTATTTTTCAATTTTAAATGCTTTAAATGTTTAGTTTTGTGAATAATACATATTGCATAGTTCTTACGATGCACGGTGGCGTGAAATAAAATAAAAGTGGTAAAAAGTCCGCAACTTTTGAAGTAGTGAACCGATTTCGATGAAACTGTTTTTGAAAGAGGAAGTGTTGAACTTTAGAGGCACCCTGAGCGTCAAAGTGGGAAACTGCGGTTGTCGAAATTCTTTCGGAGCTTGTAACTTTTGTAAATATCGGCCGATCTAAATAATTTTTTCAGCTGGACAATCAACGTTAAGAAACAAAAATAAAACATGCTTAGAGCACTTTTTTATCTCTTACAGTTTCCAAGTTATTTGAGTTGAAATTTTTTTTTTAATTTTTGGCCCTGACTTTTTAATCGTTAGTACATAACTTTTTTATTACGTGGCAAAAATTAGTTTTTGAAATATTGAAAGAAAACTTCATTAAAATTCATATGAAAACATTGTTTTGATATCTCGAAAATTGTAGCCAGGAATAATCTTGCAATTTGGATTTTTGAAAATTATGAGAAAATATTGTATATTTTGTGAAAAACGTATTTTTAATTTTTTTTTTTGAATATTTTTAAAAAAAATATTAAGTATTTGATAAAAACTTTGATTGTTTCTGGGAGAAGAGGTATTAAGAAAGACTGTGAATTAAATTACGAAACATTTGAATTTAGTTTAAAAGTATTCATCTAGTTTTGCAAACCGAAAAAAAAATTATTCTCATACCTTCAATACTTTTCGAAATATTCAAAATCGAATTTTGATTATATAATTAAATTTTCTACATTTTTTGTTTTTGCCTAAATTATTGATGTCATTTTCATCAAAAACAAATAGATTCTACATAATATACTCGTATCTAGAAAAGATGTGATATTTTCTAAGCGGCTGGAGCGATTTTCTTCAGACATAGCTAAGAACACTCTCGATCAAGTCACTTTTTAAACAGAAAAGAATAAATCAAAATCGATCCAGCCATTTGGAGTGTAAGTGGACTCGTACAGACACACAGATCCATAGATACACAGACAAACATTAGAAACTTTTTGGTCGGGGGTTAAAAAGGTCTTTGCTGATATAAAATTCATTTAAGGGCAGATTTTATAAATACAAAAAATTTTTTTTAAATTTGTATGTATTTCTAACCGACTTAAAACAGGAGGAGGTTAACAATTCGTTTCAGTCTTTTTTTTTGGGTGTTACTTCATAACTCGGTACATTTTAGAGTAATTGTAAAAATTCTTTTTTTTTTTGTCTGAGAGGGTATAGCTTCCCATTGGTCCCATTGTAAAAAAATGGGCAGGACAATTTTTTATATTTAATTTTATGATATTCTACTAATTTGGTGGTTGCGAAACCTATCAAACCTTTGGTTCTTGTATTACACTAAAATTTATTATAATATTTCGCGCGGTTCTACTTAGCCGATTTTTACGAAAATTACCACACACCTTGAGCTCTAAAATACACACACAATCCTCAATTCAAAAATGGGAGGGGTCACGCCCATTAAAATTTACCGATCTTTACAAGACTTAAAACGCACCCTGAGCTCTAAAAAACACACAATCTTGCATTTAAAAAATGGGCGGAGGCACGCCCGTTAAAATTTAATTTTAATTTTTTCTTCTATCAGATCCTTGCATTGAAACGTTTAAAACGAAATATGTTTTTACAAAATATGTCTATTATTCTACAGTATTACCAGCTTTAAAAACTGCAGATTCTAATTGCAAATTTGTTTAGTTTGACAGTTATTTTATTTTACATAACGTTAACTTAATACGAAAAGGCTCTAACTCATGTTTTTCATAGTTTACAGGAGGAGAAAAAAACTGAATAAAAAAAGATGCAATATTGATACGAAATTTTTTTAAACGCAATTTTTATTAAAAACACTTTACATAAGCACATAATATTGCGTTTAAAAAAATTTTGTATCAAAAATGCATCTTTTTTTTTATTTAGTTTTTTCCTCCTCCTGTAAACTATGAAAAACATGAGTTAGGGCCTTTTCGTATTAAGTTAACGATAATTAGGTTGTCCTATTTATGTGAGCAGGAGTGTATGTAACAGCAACAGAGAGATAAGACTAATGAGACCTTTAAATACTAAGTTGCATAAATACCTATATTGCACTTTATAAAAAATTTCAAGAATTGAATATAATTTTGAAATTAGAAAAATCAAACAGTTTTATGGTCTTATGTTGATCTTTTGACACACAAGCCTTTTACAATTAATTTCGTCATTTATTTATCGTTTTTTTTTTGTTTGTAATTAAATTGGTTCTTGTATTTTTTTCTTTTTTGAACTTTAAACAATTGACTGCATTATTACAATTGTTCAATAAATTAATTTAAACACATACATTGTTTCTTTTAAATTCTCACCTGCCCACTTTCCATATTTATCCACTAGATTTTGTGGCAGCTGAGGTTGAAAGTACGGTTCCAAAATTGATTTTATTATGGATATGACGGACTTGAAATTTTCATACAAGAAAAGCAAAACTGCTGCTAATCCAATAAAATAAATGCCTGCAGAAAGCAACTGACAAACGCATGCCATGCTGAAAAAGTATGAAATGAAAGAAATTTCCTCTGTTTGTAATAACATGATTGTTAATTTTTTCTTCAACAAACAAAAACCAACAACTTTTCTTGGGTGTAGTGTTTAATTTTTTAAATGTATTTCATTCGTTATCAGTTGAGAGTTTGTAAAATAATATGCATGCTTTTGAAATTATCACTTATTTGTAACATATAATAATATATTAATATTGATTTTGAATTGGCTTATTAAAATTATTTTCAAAATAAATTCAACATCAAATATTTTTGGTTTTTTTATTTTTAAAATTTTCGAACCGTACACCAGCTTGATTAAACACGCACTGACTGATCTTTTATTTAGTAATTTTGTGTTTTACATGTTTGGTTTTTTTCAAGCCATTTACGAATCTTGCTTTTAAATAAAGTTTTTTTTTTGTTTATTTCGTTTTTTTTTTTTGTTTATTTCGTTTTTTTTGTAAATTGTGTCTTAAGTTTTTGTAACCGACATTTACTTCACTGCACTGAAACTTAGCTTTATGGTTGGTTTTTCTTTTACACATGCAGACTGTTTGGTACACGAGTGGCATTTAAAAGATTTTTCTTGCACATTTGGCTTTAACAGAAAACAGCAGCTTTTGAAACTGAAACTACATACACATACAAGTTTAATTTTTTTTACACGACTATTAGAGAAAATAATTGAAATTCGGTTAAGAGGTAAACGTGAATTGTTTTAGGAATGGTTTTTTATGTTTAACATTAAAAATATGTAAATGTGTTTTTTTTTTGGTAAAAGTTGTAAATCTTCACCTCGTTAACCGTCGTAGGGTTCAGCTGTAACTGACCTGCTTATCAATATTCATTGCTTCCTGACACTCAGTAATTTACGATCAATAAAATCATTTCACACAATTTTATAACTGTAAATAGATCCATTAAAATTTTACAACAACAATTAAACGCACATTGGGGACTACAGTAAAAAAAAGCGCATAATAAAAGCTCAGTTAGCCGACTGTAATGGAATGTAACTGCAACAGCAGGAAACAGCTGATCGATAGTAGGTTACGTTACCTTATATCCCTATAAACATTTTAATTACTTTTCACATAACAATAGCCATCAGCTGTTTCCTACTGTATCAGTTACTTTATATTACAGTCGGCTAACTAAGCCTTAAAAGGTATTCCAATGAGAGGTTTCATTTTGAGCATAAACAGCCAAATGAACGCCATCACAATTCGCAAATTTGAGCTCGTATCTCTTCGATAGTTTCTTGAATCGATCGTGGGCCAATGGCATAGAGTCTTTATTTTAGCTAGACGCAAAGAGAAAAGTCTAAAGGTGTTAAATCAATAGATCTCGGAATCACACGAGCAGGAGAGTTTTCACGAATGTCACTTAGCTCCATCTTGTTGAAAAAAAATATATATATACATAGTGAAAATTGAAATACGTATGTACTAGTAATATAGCGAATGTCAATTTACGATATTAGCGAATACGACTGCAAATACGAATATTTGAAACGATATTCGCGAATACGAATACGAATATTTCATGTGAAATTTATAGGCATTAAATTAGGAGAAACTACCCAAAATTTTAATGATCGTCAGCAAATAATATTTGAAAATGATACAAAGCACAAATTTCTATAAAAAATTTAATGGATTCGTGCAAACTAATATTTTTATCCATTTATTTAAATTTAATTTAGGATTTATGCATTTATTCATTTAGTTTTTTTGGAAAAATATTCGCATTCGTATTCGTATTAAAGATTTTTAACATAATTATTTCGAAAATTAGTTGTAAAAATTAATTTTAATTGGTAAAATCTCTTCCAACACGAACACTAAAAATAACTTATTTAATCATGTTTTTATAATTTATTCAAACCAGACATATGTACATACGTGGCAAATCAATGCAGAGGTAAATATTGCTTTACAATCACAACAACAAGAGCAAAAAATTTTATAATAGGCGGATTTGTGTATAAAAATAGCTTCCAAAAAAAGCTAATTTCTTTTTAATTCTTTACTCAAAATTTGTTTTTAATTCTTTACTCAATTTACATAAACAAACGCACATACAATAAATAGTTCGTGCTTGAAACAGTTTCCTTATCGCGTTATTTATATTTACAATGTTTGCATATTTCATTATTTCGTTATTTCTGCCTGCAAAGTAAACTTTTGCTACTGCTGGCAACATTGTTCATTATTATTGTAAATATAACGGGGATAAAAAAATTCTATGAAACAAATGTATGTACGTTTAACGTTGTCAAGGAAATGTATGTATGTATGTAGCTGTATGTGTAAAAGCCGCAACAAAGCAGCTGGCGTACGTTCGGTAATTATGTACTTTATGAAAATTTTTATTTATGAACGCTATATAACAATTGTAATAATTTTTCATTATATTACACTTTTTCTTAATTACATGTATCACTGTATCTTGTATTTTTTTAACACTATTACTTATAAAATTTATTTACGTACTTTTGTCTGAAAAATTTTATTTGGTTGTTTGTTGTTCCTTGTTTTCTTATCACTGAATGAAAAAAAAAACTCTGTTGCCAGACTTATCATTAATTTCACGTTTTTTGTAAGTATGTATGTATATCGCTCAGTTACTTGAACAACGTTATAACTCAAACAATGCGATTTTTTTAATTAATAATAAAGAATTTATCTTCATAGCGTTATTGACATTATGATAAATGTTCATACAAATATCTTGTATAAAAAATTTTTGATAGATAACAAAAATTTAAAATTTGGAAAACCCCCAACTTTTTTCAGAAAAGATGTTATATCTTCTAAACGGCTGGACCGATTTTCTTCAAACATAGCTAAGATCAAGTCATCTTTCAAACAGAAAAAAACTAAATGAAAATCCGTCCAGCCGTTTGGTCTGTACATGGATACGGACAGACACACAGATACACAGACACACACTACAAACTTATAACACCCCTTTTTTTAGTCGGGGGTTAAAAAATAAATTTTCCTGTTCCATTAAGTTCAGAACTTTAAAAACATCTTCGGTAGAACTAGTGTTTTTGAGTTATCACATTGTTCAAGTGAATGAGCGGGGTAAATGTTGCGGCTTTCATGAACTCAAGTTTTGTCCATTTTAAAATCCCTTTTATTTTTAAAACGTTATAAGTTCTACATTTATTTTAATAATTCTCAGTACCAGTAAACTGTATTATTTCTGAATATATCAAAATTTTATTTTAACTTCGCGGTTTTTATGAATCACAACCTATGTTATATATTTCTCATTTCGAGTCTACTAAAATTTAAAAAAAATATGTACATATCCTGCCATAACCGCAAAAATAGCTTAAGCGACATAATTTTCAAACTTCAATTTTTGACCAAAAACGGTAATTTGCGATCGTAAAAAATCGATTTTCGCCAAAAAAAAAGGAAGTCCCAAAAATGTGTATCTTAAGCTATTTCAGCGGTTATGGCTCGATATGTTGCTCATAATTTTTTTCTAAAACAATAGCACAACTTGTACCTTTTTATAAATAAGCTTCAATAAGAACTTTTTTTCGTGGCTTTATTGAAAATAATTCGATTTTTGTACATGCGCTGTTATGCATGAAAACCACAGTACTATGCTTCATGCATGGTTGATTTAAGAAATGTTGACATAAGTTGTTTTAACAAGAAATACTTTCAAGCACAATTTTTTCGCTAGTCCTCTATTCATACGTAGTTGTCTTTTAACAAAAGTTTTATATAAAATTTTCATAATTCTTTTTTTGAAAGATATGTAATCTGTTCAAAAAAAAATCGAAGTTTTAAAACGAAAAGAAATTAAGACGAATACAAAGTAGTAATTCATATAATTACATATGCTGATGACAGGCATTATGTGTTGTTCCTTCACATGTGCCCATAATCATAAAAATCGTCTAAGTCGAGATATTTAATAGATTCCAATAAAATAAATCAAAAATATTTGTTTATTATTTTTTATTTTATTTTAGATTTGCATAAGCCTCGATCAATGAAAATGTGTCCGCGGCGTTGCCTTCTCGTAATAAATTTTTCCACCCAATTATGAATAAAATTCCGCAGGAAAATTTTCCCTGGGAACAATTCCAATTAATAGCAAGTAATAGGGAAAACAAAAAATTCTAATTGGAAAAGGGAGATATTTCTCGCGGAATTTTATTCATAATTGGGTAGTTTGTCTAACTACATATAAGAGTTTTAAAGTAAGAATGGAACATACCGTTTAATGATTTTAACCCTGCACTATCATACTTTTTCGAAATGACGACATATTTTTTGTGATTGTTTTGGTTTCGTTTTTCGTATAGCGTTAGCCGCTAATATTAGTTACTCGAAACTAATGTTGCTTTTTTAGTTTAATAAATTTATTATAAGAAACTAAAAGACTTAATGGGAAAAAATGTGTAATATTTCATACAATTGATGCTATAAATGCTATGTTTTAAGAAAAAATGCCAATTGAAAGAAGTCTGTGAAATGTTAATTTTACTTTAAACAATTAAAAGAAATATATGAATTTCGTCATATAATAATTAAAAACTAACTAAATATCAATAATAAATCTATTTTCGTACTTATTTTTGCTCACGACGTTTTTTATTGGCTCTTGAAATACATAGGTCGTAGTCGATTCGACGAAGTATGACGTTTGCGATATAAAAATAAGTATGATATTCTAGGGTTAATAAATTTGCCAACGTGCGAGTCGTATTCGCGGTTAAAATGTTCCGTAGCACTTTTCAATTCCAGTTCAATTCACCTTCCAAATCGCTTTAATACTTAAAAAAAACCGTAAAAACTGGCAATACTAAGGCCCAATAATTGAATACACTTAAATGCAGTTTAATTTTTTCAGTAAATAGGAAAGTTAGGCTATCAACATGTAGAAAATAAAAATTGCATAAAAACACATTTTATGAAACCACCAGAACGTATTTTTCTGTTTATTTATTCCATTATATGAAACTTTTTTTTCTAAAGATAAGTAACACTCAGGCAATTAATGCTTGGCTACTAACCGCAGCTTCAAAAAATTTAATGCGCCTCATTTAACACCAGACGTTCTGCAATACCGCATTGTTAGAAACGTGCAAAAAAGCATTTTTTGAGTTATAGCACTATTGAAATAAATGAGCGATATGTATACAATGTATATAAAACATACATATGTATATATTTATAATATCCAAAATTAAACGATTTTAATTAGTGATAGTACTTATCAATTCTTTATTGCAATATAGTCCAAAAGATAACTTTGCAGAAAGTTAAAAAATTTAGAATTTCAAACAACTCAATGAATTTATTAAAAAAAATGTGTTCTTTCGAGTTATGAAAAAATACTATATTTGTTCTGCATTATTATTTCTAAAAACGTATTTTTTGAGATATTACTTTTGTTGCAATAAAGGAAAGATATACGAGTATTACCGCTTATTAAGAAAAAAGGTCAAGATTTTTCAAAAACTGTTAAGCCTACAGTACACGGCATGTAAAAAATCACATACGCATGTGGTTCTGACTTAATTTTGAAGTCATCACGATGCTACATGCACGCAAAGAAAAGATATGTTTGTAGAATGGTTGAAAAACAATATTATGTTCTATGTAACAAATGTGTGGTCGTTGAAAACTAGTTATTGTTATTTTAAACATTTATTTCATTACGATAAACAGAGTAATGTTTGAGTTTAATAATTACATTATCACATTCATAAAAAAGTGTTACATGGTTAGAGTTTAACAATATAGTTTTGTTAAAAGTTTATTACTACAACATAATTTGTATTATTATTTAAAAATAATATGATGTAAATAACAATATAATGTTATCCAAAACCATACTATGTTAAGTTTTTAAAAAAATCTTCTTCAGAAAAATCTGTCAGTTCAGTATTTCGTTTGTAAGCTATTGGTAGTGCACGGGTGGTGTTAAATAAATTAATAAATAAATAAAGTATAAAAAAAAGTGCAGACCAACAAAAATATATAAAAATTTGTGTATCTCTTTAACCAGACATTTCTGTATAAGTATACATTTCTATATATACATTTTATTTCAACAATATTAATTTATTTTTATTTCGAACTTAGCGCACAGCTGTTTCTACAATAAATGTATGATTAAAAATATATATTCGAATTCGAATTTTCGTATATCAAAAATTGACATTCCGCACATGTATGTATTAGTGATGTACGAATATTTGAAACAATATTCGCGAATACGAATACGAATATTTTACACGAAATTTATAGACATTAAATTAGGGCTCTATTTACGCCTCCAATATGATTTATTAAAAAAATTTTATGCAAAAGAACTTCATACTCCTATTGGCGTTCTTTAAAGTTAATTAAAACTACCTAAAATGTTAATTATCGTCAGTAAATAATATTTAAAAATTATACAAAGCACAAATTTCTATAAAATATTTAATGGATTCGTACAAACTAATATTTTTATCCATTTATTTAAATTTAGTTTAGGATTTATGTACTTATTTATTTATTTATTTTTTTTTTGGACAAATATTCCTATTCGTATTCGCCTGAATTTGACGAATACGAATGCTTCGTATTCGGATTAAAAATGGCCGAATATTCGGCAATTCGAATACGAATACGAATATTCGTGCAACACTAGTATGCATACATATATACATACATACATAATATAAATGTGAAGATAAGACGTATGATCAATTAAATAAATGATAATCAAATAAATGAGAAAACATATTAAATGAGAAAACATACAAATTACTAAAAATTTTCTGTTACGTAACATTTTCAGACTCCCCCCACCCCCCATAGCAAATCATAACAAAACTCGAACCCCACCCCACCCCCTACAGCGTTACGTAATATATGGACGGCCCCTAAATCAAAAAACATTTTCTGCGGTACAATTCGTCAGTAGTATTGTTGACAAAGGCACTGTTGAATCAGTAGTGTTTCTCAATTGATACTTGCTACGGGGTATCTAAGAAACATACATACATACATACATACATACTTACAAAGGTGTTTGTATACATCAAACAAAATGCTCCGAATTCGTAAAGAATTCGTAACGATTGGTCGACAAAATCTTCCGATTTCGGCACCGAAATATTACGAAATATTAACAATTTTTGTATGAAATGGTTGACACGACTTCGTAACGATATGTCGGTACGAATTCGTTACGATAAGTCGGTACGAATTCGTTACGATAAGTCGGTACGAACACGTAACGACTTGTAGGTACGATTTGTTTTTGCTTTTATAGCAGAGTACCGCTTCACGGTTATGTTGCTGCTATTGTCGAAATAATTTGCACATACTCACGTTTTTTTTAATATTTGTTACATTCCTTTTTTTTATCAACATATACTTACATATTTATTTAAAAAAATTTTCACAGACTTTTACTTATGTATTCAAAAATCAAAGTTCGAATTCGGTACGACAAGTCTGACTTCAGAAAAAGTCGAAACATTTTGTTTGGGGGTATTCATTGTGTTTGTAAGCTCATACTACCATACATATTACTATACATACATATGTATATGCATTTATTATTATAAAATAATTTATTTCAAATGATTGAATACAGTTACATATGTACCTATTAGTGTCCTGCACAAGAGTATTTATAAGACTTTTCAAGACATGAGAGATTTTTTCCAATGCTTTACTACAGCGAAATATTCCAAAAGAATCGCTAAACAACACTGTTGGCAAGACAAACCACCGAAATAAATTACTTGTCAACAGTGTTGCTTAGCGATTCTTTTAGAATATTTCGCTGTAGTAAAGCATTTGAAAAAATCTCTCATGTGTTGAAAGGTCTTATAAATAGTCTTGTGCAGGACACTAGTACCTATGCAGGAATGTTATGTCGTGAGAGCGTGAGAATTCGTGCGTGATTATTAAAAGAAAGCTCACGCACGATCACGCACGAGTAAATTTTTTTCAGTCACGCTCACGCACTCACGCGTGATTAGTTATAATATTTGATCACGAATCACGCGTGACTCACGCGTGACACGATAAAATCACGACATTTGCACATCTCTAGTCATTAATACGCATGTCATTGAAAACCACCTGTGTTATTGTGTGCATCTTTATCTTTCGTCACAAAATTAAAAAAAATTACTACGTAATAGAGCTTTTAAGAAACCACTTTACTTTAGCAAAGACACACATTTCAGAAATTGAAGCTTTTTTTCATTCACAACAGGCAGAAAGATGGTGCTTTCAAAGTATAGGGTGTTTTTTATTGAGGTATAGAACTTTAAGTTGGCATCACTTTTTTAACTGGCGGCCATTTTGTCAGCTGTCAAGTGATTAATATTTAGTTTGGTTTGCCATTTTATCATGAACAGGTTGACAAAAGAACAACGCTTGCAAATCGTGCAAATTTATTTCGAAAATAATGGTTCAGTTCGCGAAGTTTACCGCAAGCTCCGTCCATTTTATGGTCGACATAATCGTCCATCAGAGCAATTAATTCGGTTAACCATGGATCGTTTTCGCACTACGTTTACTCTATGTGATAATACGCATCCGCAGAGACGTTGAACAGTGCGCACCGAAGAAACAATTGCCGCTGTAGAGCAAAGTGTTGAAGAGGACCCGAATGAATCGATTCGCCACCGTGCACAGCAATTGGAGCTTTGTCCATCAACTTTATGGAAGATTTTGCGCAAAGATCTTGGCTTGCGACCTTACAAGATCCAGCTTGTGCAAGAATTAAATCCGCGAGACCATGCAATGCGTCGTGATTTTGGTGTATGGGCCGAAAATGAGATTGATCTCGATGCTGATTTTCATCGCAAAATTTTGTTCAGTGATGAGGCTCATTTTTGGTTGAATGGCTACGTCAACAAGCAAAATTGCCGCATTTTGAGTGAAGAGAATCCACATGAGACCGTTGAGACGCCATTACATCCACAAAAACTGACTGTTTGGTGTGCTCTATGGGCTGGTGGAGTCATTGGGCCATACTTCTTCCGAAATAATGCTGGAGAGTCAGTTACCGTTAATGGAGACCGGTATATAGCCATGATAACCGACTATTTTGTTCCCGAATTGGATGGCATGAATGTGGATGAGTTGTGGTTCCAACAAGACGGCGCTACATGCCACACAGCGCACGTCACAATCGATTTATTGAAGGAAACATTCGATGAGCGCATAATTTCGCTGAATGGACCTGTCAATTGGCCACCAAGATCGTGTGATTTGACACCATAGGATTATTTTCTTTGGGGATATGTGAAGTCGCTCGTCTACGCCAACAAACCAGAAACGTTAGGGGACTTGGAAGCCAACATTCGTGGCGTTATTGCCAACATACGGCCCCATATGCTCGAAAAAGTGGTTGAAAATTGGACCTGTAGAATTGGCTTTATTCGAGCCAGCCGCGGCGGCCACATGCCCGAAATCATATTTAATAATTTTATTTAATGGCATAAAATTATCCTTCCAATTAAGCCAAATTAATGGACATTAAAACGATTTCTTGTGTTTTATTTCAATGCGAAGTTCTATACCTCTAAAAAAAAAACACCCTTTACAACTGTATGTACATATATACACTTGAAATTTTGAAAGTTAGTGTATTTTTATACAGACTACAACAATTAACACTAAATTTAAAAAAAATTAAATCAATGGGTGTTCCATCAGTTAATGCAATTTTGACTTTGTAATTTTGACAACTTGCTGTATCTTGGAAACCGTAAGAGCAAAACTCTTGAAATTTTCAAAAACGGTAAAACTAAAAAATCAAAAAAATATAAAATCGCCAAATATAAAAAAATCGCCAAAAACAAAAAAAAATCGCCAAAACGAAAAAAAGCACCAAATTAAAAAAAATCTCTAGGACTAAAATAAATCGCGAAAAACCGGAAAAATCGCCAAAATGAAAAAAATCCTTAAACAAAAAAATCGCCAATATGAAAAAATCGCCAAAATGAAAAAAAAATCGCCTAAATAAAAAAAAACCCAAAAACAGAAAAAATTGCCAAAATGAAAAAAAAACCCCAAAAAAACAGAAAAAAATCGCCAAAATGAAAAAATCGCTAAAATTAAACAAATTGCGAAAATTAAAAAAACCCAAGAAGAGAAAAAAAAACGCCAAAACGAGAAAAAAGCGATAAAACTGAAAAAAATCGTTTAAACTGAAAAAACTTAAAAAAGGAAGAAAGCTAAATCAAAAAAAAAAAAAAATGATCAAAGGCGAATGTGCGCGAGTCAAAGTCGCACTTTATTGAATTTATTTTAATTGCAATGCGTACACAACAACAAGAACAGCAACAACTAAACGATGAACAACAGGAATTAAAAATTAAAAAGTAAAATAAAGGCATTTACCATAGATAGGCACTGCAGTACCACTAAAGTTTCAGTAAAAACAATAAAAAATGTTTAACAAGTAAATTTTTACTGATTACTAAAATTTTTTCTACAATTTTTATAAATTGCCTAAATGATTTGTTATATGATGAGGTGCATTGAATTTGCAGTAATCAGTAATGCCCGTATTTATAATGAAATTCTACCATGTGGCTAAATGTTTTTCATACAAAAGTTTAAAAATTTTAATGAAAAAACTTTGCCACTTGCTACAATTTTATTATAATTACGGCCCTACGATTTTACTGGTAATGCAAATTAAATTTCATTAGCAGTAAAAATTTACTGAATTTTTTTAGTAATCAGTAAATTTACTGCTTACTGCAATTTTGAATGCAGTACATATGCATATACTGCAGTGTGTCCATTTACTAACCAAATAAGTTTAATAAAACAAATAAACCAATAAGCAATTTTGTTTGAAATAAAGTGTAAATCAATTGTTATTCAAGTCACATATTCAATTGTCAAGGGTTGTTTGTTTTATGCTTGATTTACACTTTATTTCAATAGCATTCTCCAGTGAAATGGGAACTTGAATTCAATTCGAACATTTCAATTGTATTACAGTTCAATTCAAGCCTTGAATTATACTGTAATTCAACCTTGTATTACAATTGAATTCAAGTGTATTTCAAGCTTCAAAAACAACGCTTTTAAAATAGAAAGGAAAATGCAATCGACAAGTTTTCTGCATATCTACCTTCACTTTTGTTTTCACGATTTTAATCACCTTTTTTTTAAATAGCGTTTTTATTTATCTTTGATATTTTTCACCACAATTTCAATTTTATTAAAAAATAAATTACTTATTTGACAAAGTTTGAGCATGTTGTATGTATGTTGTTTGATTTTATTTTATTTCAAAATATTTTCGAACTTGAATATTACTTGAAAAATGTTTGAATTGAACTTTGTTTCCAGTTAAATTTCAAGTACTTGAATTTAGATTTTTTGAGTGCTTATTGGGAAAAACCAACAAATTCATATGTATTTACAATATTGAAAGTTTTGATACTTTTAATTAATTAGTTTAAAAAAATATACTAAAAGCATACATAAGTACTTCCAACTTAAAAAAAATTTTTCATTACTAGATGTTTACACATCTCCTCTGTGATCGGACTCACATTGCTTTTTTTTTAATATCCGTTCTTAGGATCGAAAAATTAGCTAAAAAAATTTGATAATCTTGAATATCTTGTCTTGTTGTAAATGCAATCAGAACAATTTATAATTGAACAATAAATACATTTATACATTGCAGGGTGGTTATTATGTAATTCGATTCGAAACGGAAAATGTTCGAATTTGTATGTTATTAACATTATAATTCGAACACGTTTTCGTTCGATTCGGATTACATAATAACCCCCCTGTTTATAAAAATTAATTTATCTTATCAAAACCCAGCAAAAAAATTTAAAAAAGGTAATCGAGTTTGGAATTAAACATTTTTGGTGGAAGCTCTTCCCTACTGGATTACAAACTTAATGATTTTAATTAACAAGGCGTGAGACTAAAATAATCGATTCTGTAAAACTACCTACTTTTTAGGGTTCCGTACACCAAAGGTGAAAAGGAACCCTATTGTTTACGCAGTCCGTCTGTCCGTCACACGGTATTTTCTCAGGAACCGTAAGAGCTACGGACCTGAAATTTAGACAGAGTATGTAGAACCTTGGCCGCTACAACAACAAATACATGAGAATTAAAAATTAAAGGGTGTTTTAAAACAAGCAACGAAAAATGTTAAATTCCCATGTAATATACATACAATTGTATGTACATATGTAAATTGACACTTGAAATTTGTAAAATTAGTGTATTTTTAAACAGACTACAACAATTAACACTAAAATTTAAACAAATTTAAATTAAAGGGTAGTCCATCAGTTAATGCAATTTTGACTATGTAATTTTGACAACTATATCTTGGAAACCGTAAGAGGCAAACACTTGAAATTTTCAAAAACGGTAAAACTAAAAAAGCGAAAATTATAAAATCGCCAAACCAAAAAAAAAAAAATCTCCAAAAATTAAAAAAAATCGTCAAAACGAAAAAAATCGCCAAAAGTAAAATAAAATTCTAACACTAAAATATATCGCCGAATTCGAGAAAATCGCCAAAATGAAAAAAATCGCCAAAATGAAAAAAAAACGCCAAAATCGAAAAAAATCGCAAAAAAAAAAACAAAAAATGCCAAAACTATATATTATATAGGATGAAGTTTGTATTAAATTACATATCTAGTGTTCGTACGGAACCCTTCGTGCGCGAGTCAGAGTCGGAGTCAGAGTCACTTTACTGAATTTTTATGAGTTATATATCTGTTGCAACAAAAGAACCAATGGTCCTGGTTTACACTATGCAAGTCTTATTGCTAAGGTGATTACTTTATAAGAGAGACAGAGAGACGAGGGGATCAGAAAGGTTCCTTTTTTTAAAGACATATAATGAAGGACTTATGATATACATTTGTGGAGCACTTGAATCGATAAGTTACTCGTATATTTAATATTTTCTTTTAAGGAAATATGTACTTTGATAATAATTAAAAAAAATGGGCATAACAACTATATTATTTTTTTTGTACAAATTTTCGTTGCTGTTGTTTTAAAATACAAATTATTGTTTTTATACATGAAATACTGAAGTATATTTATTTAACATAATGTCTTTATTTAATTTCATAAATAGATGCTTGTTTTGTAAAGATTTTTGTTTGCGGTTTTCAAACTTATTATATTTGTATACTGTCTTACTATAAACATGCGGAGTTTGTTAGCTAAATTCTAAAATTTTTTTGGGTTGAAGTCTACTGACGAGTTCCATAAGCGGGAACGAAATGCATATAGACAATTGCTTAACCATAAAAACAAGCCAATTTTTTTTTAATTATTCTTTTTATTAAAACAAACAAGTTGTTCGAGTTAAAAAATTTACATCGATTACAGAAAAGAACTTTGCACACTTTTTATAATTACGCTAAAACTGTTAACATTAAAATAATTAAACATAATACAGAATGTAATTTACTTAGTTATGGCAATTAATTAGTACGTTTGTAAGTTATTAAAAGTATGACACAAATTTAATAACCCAGCAGATATTTTTGCTTGCTGGAAGCATTTTTGTAAGGTAGCCAATGAAACGGAATCACTTGCAATTGCGCTTTTATAGTGCATGAGTTTTGATCACGATAATCCACTTAGGCCGGGTTTTGCATCTGCGTGCCATGTGCCACACAAGCGTAAAAAAGCGTAACCAACTAATGACTAATAAGAAACTTTTTGATTCACACATGTATTTATTAAGTTAAATAGTTCCATACATAACTAATAGACAATTTTATAGAATCCAACATGATTGGAAAGTGTTTAAATCAATAAATACATTTCTGAATCAAACAGTTTTTCATTAGTAATTAGTTGGTTACGCTTTTTTGGGCAAATGACACACTAGAAATGCCAGATGTAAACTCAGCCTTAGAAGCAACAGGAATTCATCCACCGAACATGTAGGTGTATTAACATACATATGTAGTAGACCCCTGCACAAGACCACTTCAAAAAAAACTTTAAAAAAATTAGGGATTAGGGAAATCTTCTAAAACAAACGCTAAACAACACTGTTGGCAAGACATTTGTTTCAGCTACTGCAGGTATAGGAGTGAAGAAGAAATTACTTGACGGAAAAATTTGTGAAGCTGGGTCTTCCTACGCATGGGCGCGTATACCAACGTCATGTATGTACAAGGCCGGATCAATAAGTCCGTGACTTTTTGAACTTCCCTCGCAGTTATATGAAATGCAACACTGTTCCCATTAAGTACCACCTGTTAATAGACGACTGTCGAATTTTGAGCAAGTGTCGTCCTTTACTTTGCGTTTAACAGCAACCTCGTGTATTTTTCTAAAAATGGAAAAAAGTGAATTTCGAGTGCTCATTAAACACTATTTTTTGCGAAAAAAAAAAACAGTCAATCAAACCAAGGAAAAGCTCGATAAATACTATGGGGAATCTGCAGCATCGATTTTAATTGTAAAAAAGTGGTTTACTGACTTTCGTTGTGGTCGCACAAGTACAAGTTCTGGACGGCCAATTGAGGTCAGTACACCCGAAAATGTCGAAAAAATCCACGATATGGTGTTGGCCGAGCGAAGAGTAAAAGTGCGTGAAATTGTTGATGCCATATGGCAATGTGGTTTCGATTCAGCTGGGCTTAAGAAAGTTGTCTGCAAGATGGGTGCCGCGTTTGCTCACAATCGACCACAAACGCATGTGCAGTTTCCATGGCAAAAATCCATGAATTGGGCTACGAATTGCTCCCTCATCCACTCTATTCTTCATCTTCTTATTTAGCCCCGAGTTAGGATTTCTTATTCCCAAACTTGCAGAAATGGCTCGTCGAATAGAGATTTGACTTCAACAACGAATCATTCCACAAACAAAGGCCTATTTTAAAGACCTCGAAAAATCCTATTTTTGGAAGGGACACAAAAACTGGAGAAACGTTAGACTAAGGGCCATTATTACAACTTAAAGATAGTTAAAAGTAGGATTTTTTCGGACCTATAAAAACTTAATCATTTGCTAAATTTTACTTTAACCTAAAGTGAGCGATAAATTATAGGCAAATTTATCCTATCTGGTAAGTTAAATCCAATTCGCAACAATGGAAAGCTTTTTATACGTCCGATAAAATCCAACTTTTAACTATCTTTAAGTTGTAATAATGGCCCTAAGTATATTGAGTTAAAAGGAGATTATGTTGTTTTGCAAAAAAAAAAGCTGTGTTTCATTCAAAAAGTCACGGGCTTAGTGATCCACCCTCGCACATACGCACACACGTTGTGTGTATGGTCTTTTATTTTTCTGCGTATATACAGACGCACACATATGCATTGACATTAGTTATTTGCGCTTGCTTTAAAAAACCACCCTTAAACACATAATAGCTTACCATACAAATCTTACACCCACACTCAAATGTTCAATATGCAAAATAACAAGCATACACGTATCAACACTACTTCTTTTAATTGTTTGTTACGAACAAGAAGTTTTCGCGACATCGCTTGTAAACACTCATATACACGTACATCAGTCGTATTTAGCTTATTAAACGACATCATTTATTATTGGTTTGGTATAATACATGCTACGACAAGAAATTTAATAAACAAGACGTATTTACATTTCAAGACTGTTTATGCAGACCTCTTATATGTACATATATAATTGTGCATTGTTTCTAACAGCTTTTATTGCTCCTAAGTATCGAATATTTTTTGCTGGGAATATACATAACTTTTAATATGCAATTTTTTCCTATTTTTTTAGTTTTTTATTGCATTAGAATTGTAAAACAAAATTATTAAAACATTATGACACAGTTACTTTCATGACTATTATTTGAATCCCCCAATATTATATCTACGTTTCCTTAATTAACATATAACACTATGCAACAGTGAAAATTCCACACGTTCTTGACAGTATAGGTTTGATAGTACTGCCAAAGTGCAGTAAAACCAACCAACCAACCAACTTTTTTTATGGGCCTCCAAAGATTTTGAAAATCACTGCACCCTCAAAAAATGGTGTAATTAGTTGTTGGCCAACAGCTAAATCAGACTTGGTGATAGCGCTAAATTATATATGGCAATAATGCAGCTAAGAGTCTAATAAACAAATATTGTTAACATCTCATGGGAAAAAAATATTTCTTCGTGCATTGTTTTTTTTTTTGCAAAATTAAGGAAAAACATTTTTGGGTTTTGGTTGTCACCAACGTTGGACTCTTTGCACAGTTACGTTGGAAGCAACAGCAAAATTTTAAAATTTGTTTTTGTTTTGACACATAATGTCACAATAGGATAAATTAACCACATCCTTTTGAAATACATATTTTAAAAACTTTTAAAATATATGTATACAGAAATTCCCTTTTAATATTCCCAGCTTACAATACACCTCCTTTTACCATTATCATTTATTATTATTTGCTCACTTCTACAAATTAATATTAATTTTTTAGAGTTCCGTACACCAAAGGTGAAAAGGAAACCTATTGTTTTCGCTACGCTGTCCGTCTGTCCGTCACACGGTATTTGCTCAGGAACCGTAAGAGCTATGGACCTGAAATTTGGACAGAGTATGTAGAACCTTGGCCACTACAACAACAAATACATGAGAATTAAAAATTAAAGGGTGTTCCAAAACGAGCAACGAAAAATGTTAAAATCCCATGTAATATACATACAATTGTATGTACATATGTAAATTGACACTTGAAATTTGTAAAATTAGTGTATTTTTAAACAGACTACAACAATTAACACTAAAATTTAAACAAATTTAAATTAAAGGGTGGTCCATCAGTTAATGCAATTTTGACTATGTAATTTTGACAATTTGCTATATCTTGGAAACCGTAAGAGGCAAACACTTGAAATTTTCAAAAACGGTAAAACTAAAAAACCGAAAATTATAAAATCGCCAAACCAAAAGAAAAAAATCGCCAAAAATCAAAAAAAATCGCCAAAACGAAAAAAATCGCCAAAATTAAAAAAAAATTTCTAACACTAAAATAAATCGCCGAATTCGAAAAAATCGCAAAAATTTAAAAAAAAAACGCCAAAAAGCGAAAATGTCGCCAAAACTAAAAAAAATTTTATATAAAAAAAAAATCGCAAAAATGAAAAAAATCGCCAAAAATATAAAAAAAAATCGCCAAAATGAAAAAACGCCAAAAACCGAAAAAATCGCCAAAACAAGAAAATAAAGTGTCAAAACTAAAAAAAAGCCAAAACTTAAAAAAATCGCCAAAAACGAAAAAAAACGCCAAAACAAAAAAAAAACCGAAAAGACCCCAAAAACGAAAAAAAAATGCCAAAACTATATATTATATAGGATGAAGTTTGTATTAAATTACATATTTAATGCTAGTACGGAACCCTTCATGCGCGAGTCAGAGTCGCACTTTACTGAATTTATTGTATATTTATTTCAGAATGCAATTTGGAATATTTTACAATATCTTTTGAAGACAAGAGCGCTTCTATTAATTGGAACATTGCTCAGGGATAGCTCTCCTGATACGAACAGCCATGGCGATTGAAGTAATAATTACATTATATGAATTATTAAAAACAGATGGATGTTTAAATATGTATATTTTTTACGAGTATGTCTATTTAAATTAGAAAAAAAATGTTAAAACTTTCGAAGAGACACTTTTAGCTACTTTGAGTATTGGTTCGATTAGGAGTTTTTAATATCATTGAAATATCAACACTATATCTTCGTATACTCAAGATTGTGACTCTACTTATATTCAAGAAAGGATTTTAAAATTTGGGTGCCGTTTGTGTATATTAAGCGAATAAGACAAAAAATAGTGCAAATAAATAAATAAATTATGCAAATATTAAATGTCTTACATAGCTTTAAAACTAGAGGTGCTAGTGAAAACTTAATGATGCTTTCGTAATTAGAAGAGAAAAATGCATAAGGATCATCTGTTTTTACTTAAACAATGGGAAAAAAAAGTTATTTTGTTGCACTGTATAATATACATTAGAGCCCTGCATAAAACCATTTAAAAGAACTTTCAAGACATGAGGGATTTTTCAAATGCTTTATTGTAGCGAAGTCGCTAAAAACAAATACTGCATTACACTTAATGTAAAACATTCGTTTCAGTTATTGTAGATACAGAATAGCTATCTATGTCCAAGCTATATGCACAATGTGCAAACTTTTATAAAGAGCGTTTTGTGCTTTCGCACCGACGAGAGCACAACAGCCAATGAGATCTCAGCGACAACAACGCTTGCTCTTGTTTTGCAAAGAAACAAGAACAAATTTAAATGCTTTAAAAGCCGTTTACCTCAATTGCAAATATCGTAGTATATGTGTTTGGAACTAGCTGGTGTAGAAGTAAAGAAGCAAATACTTCGTGACGAAAGAATTTGTATACGCATGGGCGCGTATACAAACATGATGCATGTACATAAAGGGTGTTTTTTAGAGGTATAGAACTTCGAATTGAAATAAAACACAAGAAAATCGTTTTAATGTCCATCAATTTGGCTTTATTGGAAGGATAATTTTATGCCATTAATGTTTAAATACGATTTTGGGCATGTGGCCGCCGCGGCTGGCTCGAATAAAGCCAATTCTACAGGTCCAATTTTCAACCACTTTTTCGAGCATATGGGGCCGTATGTTGGCAATAACGCCACGAATGTTGGCTTCCAAGTCCCCTAACGTTTCTGGTTTGTTGGCGTAGACGAGCGACTTCACATATCCCCAAAGAAAATAATCCAATGGTGTCAAATCACACGATCTTGGTGGCCAATTGACAGGTCCATTCCGCGAAATTATGTGCTCATCGAATGTTTCCTTCAATAAATCGATTGTGACGTGCGCTGTGTGGCATGTAGCGCCGTCTTGTTGGAACCACAACTCATCCACATTCATGCCATCCAATTCGGGAACAAAATAGTCGGTTAGTCGGCTCCAATTGCTGTGCACGGTGGCGAATCGATTCATTCGGGTCCTCTTCAACACTTTGCTCTACAGCGGCAATTGTTTCTTCGGTGCGCACTGTTCGACGTCTCTGCGGATGCGTATTATCACATAGAGTAAACGTAGTGCGAAAACGATCCATGGTTAACCGAATTAATTGCTCTGATGGACGATTATGTCGACCATAAAATGGACGGAGCTTGCGGTAAACTTCGCGAACTGAACCATTATTTTCGAAATAAATTTGCACGATTTGCAAGCGTTGTTCTTTTGTCAACCTGTTCATGATGAAATAGCAAACCAAACTAAATATTAATCACTTGACAGCTGACAAAATGGCCGCCAGTTAAAAAAGTGATGCCAACTTAAAGTTCTATACCTCAATAAAAAACACCCGTTACATGTATAGCTTCAGCTAACACACTTATACAAGCCACGAGTCTTTTAAGCGCATATTATATTGGAGATTCCCAAAACCTAAGCTAAAAGTATCCAAAATCCCAGGAGTTCCCCGGCACTTCCCCGGAAAATTACGGCCACACTAAAAATCAAAAAAATTTGCAATGTGGTAGCACCATCATGTTATGTAGTTGTTACTAGTGTGAAGACACTTCTTGTGGTATTTGGAGTGTTTGTTACGAACAAGAAGTGTTCGCGACATCACTTGTAAACTCTCATATACACGAACATAACTACATCCATGGTGCTTCGCTTAATACACGACAACATTTATTGTTGGTTTAGCATATCACATGCCACGGCAATACATTTCACGAATTTTTACGCAGAGCTCTAATATACATATTTGAGGCCTAATTTTGTAAAACGCAAAGCGTTGACAAATTTTTTATGCATTTTTTTTCTAATTTATATTCTTCCATATAAAATTTGTCAACGCTTTGCGTTTTCCTTTTACAAAATTAGGCCCTTATACACAACATACAGCAATTTTCTCTCCCACAAGCATATTGTGTTTAAAAATTTAATCAAACAATTTGTATTCATAGAATTGTACAAAACGAACTTGAGGTATTCATAATTCTTATTGATTACTATGAAAAATATTTTGTTAAACAATATAAATAACAGTGTGAATTTGAATACAGTAGAGAAAAGTTTTCTTGAGCGAAAGTAAAATGTTAGAAGGATTTTTAATAGCACTGGGTGCTTATACATTGTTGTACTATTTGTATGATAATTTAAGAACTCCAGTACTTTTATTGTACAACAAATGGTTGCAAGGTTCTAAGCAACAGCAGAAGTACTTGATGGAGAAGTATGGGAAGTGGGCTGGTAAATTGATTGAAAATTAAGCAAATGAATATTAAAAATTGGTTTCTTTATTTCAGCCGTAACCGGTTCCACAGATGGCATCGGTAAGGCCTATGCTAGGGAATTAGCCCGTTTAGGCTTTAATATTGTTTTAATATCCAGAACGGAAACTAAATTGAAAGCAATAGCTCATGAAATCGGTAAGAATTAGAATTTACATAAAATTATTAGTAATACTGACTTTCAGCTATTTTTCAAGAAACGGAATTCGAGGTGGAAACATTTATTATACAATGTGACTTCTCCAAAGGGGCAGAAGTTTACAACAATCTTTACAATAAGCTGTCGGAGAGACCTATAGGAATTTTAAGTAAGATACGAGTAAAATTAAACATGCATAAATACTCTTAACTAGTCTTAAGTCTTATGATAACTATTGCAGATAAAAGATTTTCACTTTGACTGAACTTTATTACAGTAAATAACGTTGGCATTGGCCACAAGCCCGGTACTATAAGCAACTTCTCGCCAGATCATATATGGGATGTTATTAACATTAATGTAGGAGCTGCTACACAGTTATCACGTTTTTTCATAAATAAATGGCAAAAGGCTGGTGAGAAAGGTCTCATTGTTAATATTTCTTCTGGCATGGAACAGCAGCCATGCCCATTTGGTTCAGTATATGGTGGCAGCAAGGCCTATATGTGCAGTTTCACCAAGGCTCTTCAAGAAGAAACCAAAAATTTTGACATATCAGTACAATTGTGTTCACCCAATTTTGTTGTGACAAAAATAAATAATTATTCGAAAAAAGTAATGCAGGGCCATCTCTTCATACCACAGCCAGATAAGTATGCCAAGTGGGCTGTTAGTACTTTGGGAAGAGTTGACGAAACTACTGGTTATTTTTGGCATGGCGTTCAGGTAAGTAAATATGACATGTACATACATATAGTTTTATTTTTAATTCCCCCCTGTCAAAAATTAGACATTTCTGATTTCACTCTGATTTTTGAAAGCAGCGTTTTCGCCAGATCTTCACGTTTTGACGCCATGGGAATCTACATATTCTCAGTATTTTTGTGATGATGTCCGCATGTATGTATGTCCATGTTGGCCAACGAGAGAAATGTATTCGTGTATGTGTATTTATTTGTATAAAAATCCGATTGCTGTTCGGACCTATGGTGCCACTTTGGCCAGCTAGGATGTACTCGTATGTATATGTGCGTGTGTGTGGGAGAGAGATTACCCTGCAGAAAGTGCGAATAGTTGAATTGTGGTGATTTACTAGTGACGTTGTCAGTAGCACTACTGACGAAGTGCACCCCAGCCAATGGTATTATCTATTGACATTTAACATTAGCTTGCCATTGAAAATCCACCACTAGACTGTAGCACTACTGACTAAGTAGTTCTTTTGGGACCAAATGGAGACATTGGTACCAAAGATTCACTAGTAAATTTTAGGTGCTCTAGTCTACAATATCGATATTTCCCAGCTCGTTGTCAATAGTAAAATTATAGTGATTTACTAGTGACATAGTCAATTGTGCTACTGATTAGGTGTACCCCAGCCAATGTAATCGCCTATTGACATATAACATAGGGTTTTCATTGAACATTTACCAGTAGACTTTAGCACTATTGACGAGGTAGTTCTTTTACGACCATATGGAGATATTTGAACCAAGGATTCACTCGTAGATTTTAGTGACCCTCGTCTACATATACTCATTTAATATTATTGTATAACATAATAAAAAAGAAAAACAAACTATTGACGCGTTCATTGACAAAATCACCAGAAATACACTAGAACTGTTGTCTCTAACGTATCTCTACTCGCGCATAAAATGAAAGTTGTCGACATTTAAACTAGTGCAATTGTCGCTGGAGAAAGAGTATTGATATAGAGACATATGGTTCTAGGCTGACTAAAGGGTATATATAAATAAATATACATGTGTGTATGTATGGTAACCGTTGGTGGGCGCTGTAAATGTACCCTGTCGGATTTTTATTAGGTAGCTATAAATATAGGTGACTTTTTGCTTATTTACAACTAGCTTCTGAACTAACTCATAAATGATACAGATGTGAGTCTGTTGCTTTTTGTAGAACTGTCTTCTTCCCTATAACTAATGAATTAACTTTAAGCTGACTCTAACTCTAACTAATGCTAAGATTAGTGAGTTGTTTTTGTACAACTAACATCTCCTCGATAATTTTTGTACTAACTTTTAGCTAACTTGCAGCTGATACAGATGATGAGTCAAAGTTTATCGAGAATATGTCAAAGTAAAATTCATGTTTATGTTAACTCTGTGCCATCTTTATTTTATATGGCGCAATAGCAAAGTGTTAAGTATGATGGCTGACAAACAAAGTGATCACGGTTCGATACCGATTCTCATCTCTAAGAAATGTTAAATTCTTTCAAATTTATGTTGACTAAAAATGTTAATCATTAGTAAGTTAAAAATAATGGTTAGCTAAAGAAAGAAATTTTTTCTTCTTTTTTGATGCGCCACAAACTAAGTAATAATGGCTTAACTATTAGTTAGTCAGTTCGCAGCTAACTAATAGTGCACTTGCATTTTATCAGCCAAAAACTCCCTCGAAATGAGGTAACTTGTGGTTATTTGAAACTTATGCAGCGTGAAAGAGTACTGCCTCGCTCTAAAGACATTACGTTGAAAAGCTGAATAGCATTGAACATACAAAATGAGTTAGCATTTGAGTCAGTTGTCACTCGTCTCTGATTAACCATTAGTTACTTTTAATTTAGCTCAAATCCCGACAGGGCATTGGTCAACTGTCAATGTATTAAGTTTGTAAGCTACCCACCAAACACAAAGCCACACAGTTAAAATATTAATTGAAAATAAAATATTTTCTAAGTAAACAGTCAATTAAAACAAAACTTTTTCAAACTTTATTTTTGTAGGATCCATTGATAGGCAAATTCTTTTTATTTTGTCCAAATAAATATTTTTATTTTTATTTAAAATGATTTCGCTTTCCCTGCCATTAAAATTATGAATATCGCTATGAATAGCATCATAATATCTTTTAGGTCCAAATTTACAGTCTATAGTTAACTAACGCACGTGACTTAACTTACGATTTTTCTTATAAGTTTCATTGGTTAAACTAACTTCATTATAGGGTTGTGTAGTTCATGAACGAACTAGTTCAGTTGAACGATTAAGTAAATTGAACAATTCTGACTTTATCATTGTAATCTTGTTTATAGTTCATCGTTCGTCGTTTCTGCATATTCTTGGTAAACGTCATATTAATTTTTCATATTCTTGAATAAAGTACGAAGTCTAACACATACATATGTATGAGTCAACAAGATTACGTATGATAATTCTAAACTGATACATTAGAATCTTTCATAATAACAAAAAGAAAACAAATCTATTATTTTCAATCACTCTGCAGAGTAAATAAAGAACGATAAACAATGAACGAAGTGAACGAAGTAGTTCATACTTCATTAGTTAACTAAAGACTGTGAATTTAACGTGTATTTCCTTTTTTATAATTATTTTCATTTGCACGGTTTGAGTGTAGTCAAGACAACTAACTATCTTATAAATGTTTATTAAAGTTCACTTATTTCAAACACTATGTAGTGTGAAAATTATCTGCTTATTAATTTCTCTGTATTTTTATTTCAGAATGCAGCTTGGAATATTTTACCCTATCGTTTGAAAACAAGATTATTCGTATTAATTGGAAAATTGCTCATCGATATTAGAAGCAGTGAAAATCCACGGAGATTTTAAACAAAATGTGATTGATGTAAATTATTAAAGGAGATATTTAAAATTTTTTTGTATTCTAATTATATGTATATAAAAAAATATAAAGTATCACATATCGTTGGTCACAAGTAGAAAGGCCTTATAACGACGTTTTCTGTCGGGTACACTCAGCCTGAAAATGCCAAAGTCGTTACAAGAAATAACACGTTTTTTTATCTTTAATTATTATTATTCTTTATTTAAAATTAATAAATTTAGTTTTTTCTTATATACAATTGATTTGATTCTTATTCCGTAGTACTATATATATATATATATATATATATATATATATATATATATATATATATATATATATATATTTACGGCCTCTCAGCTTCCCGGATCAATCCTTGACTTGGCTTCCTGCGAGTTATCTTCTAAGCCTCTGTAGTCAACTTTTCTCTTACTACTGATGTCCCATGTATCGCCTTGTCAGAAAGATTGAAACCTTGTGGATATTTTACTTATCTTTCCGCACTGCTAATGTATTGTTTCGCGACTAGGAAATCCCTAACCATGTTTATTAATATCTACTTAGCGGTGTTCTACTGCATTGTTTCGCAACTAGGAAATCGCTAACAATATTTATTAATATCTACTTATACAGCTTCTGTATTGCTTTGCGGCTAGGTAATCGATAACTATGTTTACTTATGTCTAATTATCCTGATTCATCCTGATCCAGTGATGTCTACGAGACGGGTGATCATCAGTGTTGTCAGATTTATTATCAGCCTCCTCGCCAAATGACTTGTCGAATATCGCCAATATAATAAAATATTAAATTATAGCTACAAAAATATTTTTTTATTTTGTAATTACATTAAAAATATGTATTGTTAAATTTTAAATTCAGTAGGCAACGTATATACATATATCGTAAGACATAAAAATTGTATTATATAAGAAAAATTAAGAAAAGTGTTTACGTTAACATATTGTTACGTAAAAATATTCCTACAGGGTTAAAGCAAAGAACTATCTGGAAGTATTTAACTAAAACACTAACAGCCGTATTCATAAAAAAAAGTTGATTGAGGTTTAAAATTCATATTAGTTAAAAAACGTTTTAAGGCTAAATAACGTTTTTTAAATATTGGTATTCATAATCAGTTTTTTAACTAAAAATCAATTAACTAAATTTTTTTAAAATATGGTGGCAGCACTATATTCTTTATTTGTCACTTGCATATTAGCTCTGCAAAACAACGATTGTTAACTCACAAAGTACTCGTGTCTATTTTGTTTATTTGTCGGTTTTCAGAGAAATATTGTTTCTATAAAATAAAAGATATGTTGCAACTTGTATTTAATAAAATAATAAAAAAAAGTTCACAATAAATCTTTGTTAAAAGTGCTTTTTATATTATTTATTTTATTGCAGATAAAGAAGCACTAGAATAACGAGCTTTATTTTATTTGTTTTGAGTGTTTATACATCACTAGTTAATTTTCTACAATTATACTATTTTTGTTAACACATAAAATGAGAAGACAATGACTGGGAATGGAAACTGGATCGCTCCTTTTCTTTTAAATATTCTTTGGAGTATATTTGTTATTTCGGCAATAGTTTCTATAAAAAAAAAATTACATTGTTTTCTTCTAAATAACAATATGCATACATACATGCATACATAAGTACATACATACATACACACATATGTACATACAGGTAAAGTTCAAAATGTAAACAAAAACGAAGCAAAATTAAAACAACGTCACCTTAAAATTGGTTTAAACATGGGGGCAGTCAATTTTAAAATTTGCTGATTTACGCAAGGTTTAAAAACCGTTTTTTAAGCTAAAATTCTATTATGAATACAATTTTAGCGAATTTTGCTTAAACAATATTTGAAACGCGGTTTAAAATTTTTATGAATACGGCTGTAAATGTACACACATATTTACGTGCAAATACTATAGCAACAACAATAATTGTATACATAGCTACAGACATACACACATACAAATAAAAGTGCGAGCACTTATGGTAACCACCCTGTACTACCAGTAGCACACCTAGTAGCACACCTGTGCTAGTAAAGGGTGGTTACCATAAGTGCTCGCATTTTTATTTGTATGTGTGTGTATGTCTGTAGCTATGTGCACAATTATTCACCCTTATTCTATTTGGCGTCGGCAACATAACACGACGTCGTTTTTAATGTTTTTTATCAAATCGGTATTCCCGTAGATAGTATTGCCATTTATCGATGACTGTCAGCATATGTTTGGTATTCTGAAAGAAACATTGATGTTATGTTGCCGTTCATTTTGTCGTCAGTGTTTTTGATGTCGTGTTCTGTTGTGTGCATGCCTCAACGAATTTGAAAAATAATTTAAATGGTAAAAAAGTGAAATATAAGTAGATATAAAAATGTACATATTTATTTGAAAAAAGTTCTTAAAAAAAGTAAAAAATATAATATGGATAAAATTAAAATTACCAAACCCAACCAATTTGAAAAGCTTGTGGAAGAGTTGGTAAAGTCCTTCTTTTGCTAGAGGATTCCTCAGGGTTAGTTTCCTAATAATTTCAAGGTGCAGTGAGAAAGTGAGACTGCACTAAATTCCCTCGGTCCACCAATTAGAACTAGTGGTGGATGGCAAAATGTAAGGTAAATTGTGTGTTGGGAAAGTATACTGAGGTTTAAATTAAAAAAAAGGTTGCAAACAACAACAGCAAAGCAACTGAAGGCGGGGTATATAAACAATTAGCACTGAGTACCTTTGGAGAAAGCTCCAAGCTCCAAGCTCCAATAAACGTTGATCTGATCCCTTTTGTTTCAAAAGTTAGGCTCTATTGTATCCAATACATTCCTAAATGATGTTTTGTTCAGCCGAAAATATTTGTAAAATATTAAAAGGATGAACATTACCCATTATTTTCCAAAAACATGAGAGAACTTATCACTTACTTTTCCTTGGGTAACTGGCAAATACATCACTTTTGTCTGAGAAATCTTATTTTCACTATTAATTTTTTTTTCATTGTCTCAATAGGAAAGAAAAACATTTTATTTTAATTTATTTAAAAAGCTTTTACTTATTCAAAAATACTTTTACCAAAAATAGTAAACAAAATGAACCAGCTGACTCAAATATTGGATATGTGTATTGTATTTATCGATAAACAGGCAACGTCGTCATAACACTGTTAGGGAATACAAAGTTAGCATTGATGTTGTGTTATATTGATGTTGTTTCAAAATTGATGACGATGTTGCCGACGCCAAATAGAATAAGGGTGATTGTTGTTGCTATAGTGTTTGCACGTAAACATGTGTGTACGTTTAGTGCTTTAGCTAAATACTTCCAGATAGTTCTTTGCTTTAACCCTGTAGGAATATTTTTACGTAACAATATGTATATTTTTGTTAGTGACCGTTAATCCCTTTGTTTGTAAATGATTTTGTTGATGTGTTGTTGTTGCATGTTTTTCTCTTTTGTTTATTTCTTCAATGTATTTCGTTCATCTGGAAAGTCAAAGGGTGGTACATACCTATGTTTTTGGTTATTGTCCCTTAATACATTTGTTTTGTAAATTATTTTGTTGATTATATTTTTTACATTATGTTTTACTTCTTTACAGGGTGTGACATCAGTTTGTGTGCAAAATGTTCGTCACAGCCCTTACTTAAATATCTGTTACCTTACAGGAGCAGCTAAAGACATAATAATAATCAGTACAACTACTTGTACAAGTGCGTGTAAAAGCGTTATTTTTTTACACTATTGCATTAAATTTTTGTGAGGAGATGAATTTGTGGGAAAAGTATTGGAATCACTGAAAAACTAAATTTCGTGAAAATACGAGTTAGGGCCATTATACTTGTGACCATCGATACTCACATAAGCTTTTACTAAATCTCCGTTACACATTATGCCGCTTATATCTAAAAGAACCAATTCCATTTTTATTTATAGCAAAAACTCATCGATATAAAAAGAAAAACATCCAGCACATCCAATTGTTAACTAACAAAAAGTTATGACGCGATGCTGTGAAATGAACTTTATATGACTCTTCTTCGCTCACATATTTACTCAGTCGTGTAATCTCAATTGCAAAGGTTTTTTTTTTTTTTTTTGCAGAATGGATTGATAATATATTAAAAAACTATATTGGCGTGGGTGAAGAAGATCTTAGGAATAATTTAAAAGAATCATACGAGTATCAGCGTATGGATTGTGTGTGCTTTCAAAGATGACTAGAAATTATACTACCAAAAACCGCATTTTTTTCAAGTGTCAAATAAATTTATAAAAATTGTTATTTTGGCGTTTCTGTATTGGTTACACATGCAAAAGGAGGAAAAAATTAATTAAGTTAAATGTGCGAGTAAAGCAAAAACCACATATTTTTCAATTTTTGTTAAAAGCTTTAAAGCTGCAGCAGAATAAAAGCCCGTATTTGTGTAGTGCACAATGGGATATGAGTACTTCAAACAAATTTAAGCCCATACGAAATAGTTAATAACAGACTAATTTATGTAAAAAACCCAGGTTAAATATTTAAATTGTACATTATTGGATTTGTCATGAAACTGTATGACATCAATTTTTTTTTTAAGATAAGTAACACTACATGAAATACTGAAGTATTTTTATTTGACATAATATCTTTATTTAATTCCAAAAAATTGGCTTGTTTTTATGTTTAAGCAATTGTCTATATGCATTTCGTTCCCGTTTGTGGAACTCGTCAGTAGACTTCAACCCAAAAAAGTTTTGAATTCAGTTAACAAACTCCGTATGTTTAAAGTAAGACTCTTAATACTATATTGAGAATCACAATATACAAACATAATAAGTTTGAAAACCGCAAACAAAAATCTTTACAAAACAAGCATCTTTATTCTTTTTTTTTTTTTTTTTTTTTTTTTTTTTTTTTGGATAAGTAACACTCAGGCAATTTTTTTTTGTTAACAAACACAACCCGCTAACCTATTAGTTTGTCTGCAGAAAACACCCAGGGTCTATGGCGGGAATCGAACCCACGACCTCTGGACTGAGAGGATAGCATCGCTACCACTCAGCAACACGGCACCCTAATGAATGCAGATAAAAGAAGAAAATAAATGCAAAAAACAATAACAGCTATTCATCGCTTTAGCAAGAATAGAGTGTTGCCACACAAGTATTTTTGACCAGGCGCAGCCAAGTTAATAATTAGTATTTTTTTGGGAATTATTAGTGTATTATCAAAGCGATCAAGTTGTGTAAAGTGATTCTTTTGTCAAAAAGCATATTTTTTCACCGGCTCAATCTTTTAATTTTCTTATTCAACTGTGTGACAAATTTTGTTTGCAAATCAGCTGAGAAAGTAAATTAAAGAAAAGTAAATTAAATAATGATAATATTTAAACATTTTTCTTATGCAGTGACAACTTCATATTCACTTTTATTTTGCTTTATGTGACACGGAAAGCAAATAAATTTTAAGGAAACGTTGATTTTGATGCGTCCGAACGCCGTTATAGCTTTAAACCCATTACCTGGGGTTTTCGGGGTCGTTGATTGCGAATCTGTTATTAGATTTTAAAAATTCAAAATGCCGGATCCAATATCAATGGTAGAAAAGTTTGTCACATCGAATTCTGTTTTTACTAATTTTTATCAAAAGTGTATTTTAAAGTTAATTTATATTTAGGCGGTTGACTACTAATTATAAGAATCATCAAAAAGTAAAAAATCGTTTTTTTCCGACCCATAAGTCGCTTTTAACTTTCCCTGTCACATATCTAGAATGTTATTTTACTACAGATAAGAAATTTATTATTTGACATATTGTCATAAGTATATTTTAATTTTAAATTTATTTGCTGGTGGTTCAGCTTTGTCTATATGCATCTCATTGTTGCTGTAACGAGTCGTCAGTAGACTTCAACCACACATTTTGAACAGTCACAAGCCTCTTAGGTATAGAAAAATAGAATAGATTCACATCGAAAAAAGTTTCTAATCCTACTACGCTTATTTTTCTTTTGTCATTTTCAAATATATTATTATTCGTGAATTCTCAAATAGTTTTTGAAAGTCTGTAAGATAAGATAAGACGTTTGTGACTATTCAAAATGTGTTGTTGAAGTCTACTGACGATTTGTTACAGCAACAATGAAATTCATACAGACAAAGCTGAACCACGAGCATATACATACAACTCCATTTTGAAGCGAATTTTTAAAAGATCATATTTTTATAAGATTTTCCTGTGAATGTATCGTACGATCGAGTAAAATAGTGAATCAGGACCTTAAAGCATGATATTTTAATTATGAAGACATATTCGTATTTTCATTGAAGACGACGAAAGTGATTTATTTTTGTCATGCAATATTAATTTATGGTAAAAATTTCCTAAATAAGCGCCTCAATGTTTCAACCTACAAGGCCGTCAGCGAGTCGATCATAAGTCATGGCGATTTCTGCCGTAATCTGATATTCCCTTTGATTTTAAATTGAAAAACTTTTGCACACAAACATGTTTTTATCGTCCCATAGTGTAAGCAGTTTCCTAAAAATCTGCAGTAAACCATACGAGTTGTAATGTGATTTTTTTCCTTTTGTGTTTAGACAGAAAAACTTAGTGCAAAATTAATTATTCATTTTTTAAAATATATATTCTCTAGCATATTTTTAGTCATTTGAGAAATTAAAACTTTCGTTAAGCCATTTTAATTGCTTTTTAAGCATACCGCCAGGCGGGTATATAATTTTAAAATTTTCTCATACAGTAATTTTGACTTAGCTGCACCTACCTGCCTAAATGTGCAGGTATACAATTTTGGACTTCGGTTTTATACAAATACATGGTTGCATATTTATGAAGTCACATTTATTTAATGTGTGCAGCTAACTTAAAATTTGTATATGAGACTAATTTAAAACTGCCAAAAAATATGTTAAATGCGAAGGGATACAAAGTGCAATTAAAAAGGACTTTGAACAATAAATACAGAAAAAATATATTTTGTGCAGTTAAGTCAATGTGCAGCTAACGTTGATTTTTTGTATGAAAATCTTTTAAAATTACCAAAATTTTAGGGCACTTATCTTAAATATGCAGGTATAGAAAGTGCACTTAAAAAAAGAATTTGTATGGGATTTTAAAGAATAGTGACAGAAATTTATCTGTTTAGGCAGTTAAGTTCAAAGTGCACTTAAACAAAAGGCAGCTAAATCAAAACTACTGTACTCTTTTTAATGCACCGACACACGTCTTACTTACGTATGCACAAACATGTATACACACACAACAAAACACACACTGTAAGTAACATGGAAACACTTTTGGTTCAACATTTTAGCTAACTTTAATATTAATTTAATATTAAAGACTTTACTTATTTTAGCAAATGTCAACATATTTGAATTATGTTTTCTTTTAAGAGACATTAAAATAAAAATTCATTGCTTTACCCTCTTTAAAAAAAAACAAATATGTATTTTGTTTCATAACGAGTCGATCATTCATTCATTTTGCTTTTTATGTTACAATTACAAATTTTTTCCTTATGCTTTGTTTTCTCTCAATATAATTTTATTTTATTTCATTTTTATTGTCTTCAAGTATATTTAGTATACTATTTTTTTCTGATTTCAGTATGAAGTACCATTTTCCGTTTGGTCTTAAAATGAAATAGTTGTAGGAAATATAAAAATGACACATGGTTCTGCATACAAATTGTTTTAGTTAAAACAAGTTTCGCATTCCCTTCGCTAAAACTCGCACATATTAACATGGATTCATGTTTTTGCGGTAAAATTGTTATTGTCGTGTCTATGGCGGAGAGAGTTTGGGTTTTAAGCGAAACAATTTTCAAATATGAACATGACTGCTTGTTTGTTCTTTAGCAAAATTCCAATTCCAAATATTTTTTTTTTTTTTTTTTTTTTTGAGTTTGGTGCCAACGTTAAGTTAAGTACAATACAATTTGCAAGGATTCTATTTTGAGTTGGTTAAAAGCCTATTTGCTGCATTAGGGCGGATTGTATTATTAGCGCAGAGAATTTTTTTCACTTCTTTTCGCTTTCAAGTGATGTGAGCAATGAACAGTGGGCCTAATATTGTTTATAAAAACATTAAAATTTAATAAAATAGTAAGCCATTAGCGAAAACTTTTCATTTTATTCTTTAAACTTGTGTTTGCTTTCCTACGAAAGAATTTTTCTTTCAGAAATTTTTTATATGCAGTGCATGCATGTTTTTTGTTCGGAGTTGAAATAACGAAAGAGGGAAGAAGACGAGTTTTTAGTATGAATATGTATACACCAGAGAATGAAAATGAGTACTCAAAAGAAGAAAATATAGATAAGTAAAAAGTCTTAATTTTAGTAACTGAGTATAATCCTAATTGTAGCGCAAATAATTCGTACGCTCACATTTTTTCTCTCAAGCAACTATGACTATAGCCGATTCCAACATATAAGAGCATTTCTACTTCGTTCTCTCTATCTCATATTTATGGCCAGAGTATTCTTACACTCAGGCTATGCGTATTTTATCGGACAAAAAAACATTCGCTTGAGTGTGTGTTTGAAAACATGCTTTATGTGTGTGCGTGTAAATAAAATAGCCCTACATATACGCATGTGTAGCCGATTGATAGTCAGAGTATTTTTATACTCATGTGGATGGATGTAGCTCATACAGTCTATAAATTTTAGTTATATTTGTTTGTGCTGCGTAACATATATAAATATATATATACATAGATAGCTCATTATTTTTTGTAAATCGAGATTTTTGCATTTTTCGATACATTAGATGTTCTCCTATCGAAATATAATAAAAACTCGATTTCAAAGCAAACAGAAAATTACTACGGGGCCCTTCTATATAAAGGTAACGATATGTAGTTGTTGTACATTTACAGTTATATGTATTCGTTTTAAAGTTAATGCGTATTAGAGAGCTGCGTAAACAGTCTTGAAATGTAAAAAAAAACGTCATGATTTTTAAATGTATTCACGTCGCATGTATTATACTAAACCAATAATAAATGCTTTCGTACTATAAGCGAAGCACGATGGATGTATTGGTGTACGTGTATATCAGTGTCAACAAGCGATGTCGCCAGACAGCTTGTTTGTAACATACACTCAAAAAAAAGTACTGTTGATTAGTGTATGCTTGTTATTTTTCATATTGTACGTTTGAGTGTGTGTGTAATATGTAGATGGTAAGCTATTATGTGATTAACCGCATACAACTAATGTTAATGCATGTGTGTGCCTTTGCATGTGCACAGAAAAATAAAAAATCATACACACATACATGCATGACGTTTGTACACGCGCTCATGCGTAGAAAGAAGCAAGTATCACAAATTCTTCCGTCACGAAGTGTTTTCTTCCTTACTCTTATACCTACAATACTCAAACAAATTTCTTGCAAACAGTGTTGTTAACGTTTGTTTTATAAGATTTCGCTGTAGTAAAGCATTTGAAAAATCCCTCATGTCTTGAAAGTTCTTATAAGATGTCTTATGCAGGACACTAGTGTGTTTGTTTGAAAACGTGCTTTATGCATGTGCATATAAATAAAATAGCCCTACATATACGCATGTGTAGCCGATTGATATTCAGAGTATTTTTATACTCATGTGTATGATTGTAGCTCATACAGTCTATAAATTTAAGTTATAATTGTTTGTGCTGCGTAACTTAAAATATACATATCGTTACCTTAATATATAAAGGCCCTAACTCATTTTTTTTTTGTAAATCGAGATTTTTGCTATTTTCCATACATTAGATGTTCTCCTATCGAAACATGCTAAAAACTCGATTACATTAAGGTAACGATATGTAGTTGTTGTACGTTTACAGTTATATGTATTCGTTTTAAAGACAATGCGTATGTTTGCACATGAGCATGATTTTTATTTTTAGGTGTACCCATTCATACTTATTTGACGGGCAATACTCAAAGATTACTTAAAACGAGAATTTTTTCGTTCTCTGGTAGACTCCACCCTCTCTCTTCCACTTTTCTCACTTAGCGAAAAACGAATCACTAACAAGGCTGGCGCATCAGTAGGATTGCACTTTATGCTGGGAACATAACTGGGACGAACGACGCATTTTTCGGTGCGAGCTTTCGTTATAAAAATAAAACACATTTATGCATATGGACACGAACAGAATACCGCCGTAGAACAAAATTCGTCGTGAATGACGAACTCTGAGATAGATTTATTTCTATTTTGTACGGCGACGAATGACGAAAAAACAATTCTCTCTCTCTCTCTCTCTATCTCTCTCTCTCTCTTTGCACAAACTTTATCAATTACATATACACAGAGAAAAAACTGCCTCATAGAATCAATAAGATTTTCTCTATGAAACGTTTTTAGGCTAAGGGGTATCCCAGCAGAAAGAAGCGAAGATTTTTTCATAGAGATTCCTTATTGTTTTTATGTGGTAAATCTTATTAATTTTATCAAGAAGAAAATAACATAAAATCAAGATGAAATCTTATTATTCCCAACTTTTTTACTCAATTTCCGTTATTTTTGGCACCCAAAAAAAAAATCCATAGAGAAAAACTTCTTGATTCTATTAGGATTTCTTATAAATTGTAAGCTATATGGATTTCTTATTGATTTTATTAGGTTGCCTTATTGATTTTTTTAAAAAGGTTTTCTTCTTGATTTTATTAGGCTATCTTATTGATTTTTTCAGTAAGGTTTTCTTCTTGATTTTATTAGGTTGCTATATGATTATGTGTAAAGCATCTTCTTGATTTTTTTAATAAGGAAATCTTCTTGATTTTATGAGGTGTCTTGTTATTTCATATTTATAAATAGACACAGACAATTTTTTTCATGATCTTTTTCGTTTTTGTATATGCATGTTTGCAAAATTATTTCAATGGTTATTCAGACTGCTCGTTAGCATATTGGTTAGAGTGTTTGTCTATCAGTCAGAAGTTTGCTGGTTCAATACTTGTCTCCTTTCAAGTAATAATATGTATGTATGGTGAGTTAATTAATTAAGAATACAATATAATATGTATGTATCTATATAAGTATGTATAGAATGTATAGTATAAATAAATAACATCTACATATACTACATATACTACATACATATACTACATACATACATAAGTATATGGTATGGAATTTTAATGAAAATACATAAGTAAAGCACAAAGGATAAAGAAAGACATATTTTTTTATTTTATGAGGTCGCCTCATAAAATCAAGAAGAAACCCTTATTAAAAAAATCAATAAGATAACCTCATAAAAACTACAAAATTTCTTCTTGATTTTTTCAAAAAGGTTTCCTCTATGAAATTAATAAGATTTCCTTATTGAAAAAAAACCATAGAGATTTCTTATTAATTTTGTTCTATTTTATGAGGTATTTATTAGGCACTGTTTTCTCTGTGTAAGAGCTAAATTCGCTTAGTAAATTCGTTGTTGTTGTGCTTCACGCAAGGAATTTGCGCAGGGAATTTTTATCGACGAAATTCGTCGTTCGTCCCAGTTGTGTTTTTAGTATTACTCACAAAGTAACAGCATAATACGTTCCGTATCGAACTTGTCACCAGAGTTATACTTGCAAAATTATATATTATTTATATATTAGATGTATTAACCTGATAGAGGCGTATAGTAGAAGTTGTGATATTTCTTGGCATTGACTTTCGGTATAGTCTATAAATACCCAGCAAAAATGTTTGCCCTCTGGAAGCATTTTTGTAAGGGCGACCATGAAACGGAATCACTTGCAATTGCGCTTTTATAATGAATGATTTTTGTTTGCGATGAGCCACTTAGAAGCAATAGCAATAAATCATCCACTAAACTTATGCCTGTACTATACACATACATACATATATAATTGTGTACTGTTCGTGTACGATCGTAGAACATATTTTAATGGTAACGCTTACGTTAGTGCTTCTAGAAATGCAACGTATTGCTTCTAGCATCTTTTAGTGCTTCTAAGTGTCGATAAGTTTTTGCTGGGTACTTAGCTTGATTATGGTTGGCGTATTTTGACTGTGTCTAGTTCTAGATTGCAGAACACCGCCCGCAACAACATCTAGTACTATTTGCGTAGTCGAAATACGCCGACCGTAATCAGGCTGATTATGTCTGACCGCAGAGTGTTATATTTGCATTTGATGTGTAACCACTGTGATATAAAAGATTAAACAATCATGATGTAAACATTAAAAATACGGCAGTACCATTGAACAAGAAGAAAAAAATGTTTGTGTGAGTAGTATTCCTTAAAAAATAGAAACAGCGATTTAAATATTAAATTGGTCTTTAAAAGAAATGGTATTAATATTTGAAAATTAGTGATAAAATAGCTTAAGCTTTATTTATTAATAAAAATAATGTTTGTTGAAACTTTCTAAGTGCAGCGTATTAAGGAAGACATTCCCAAACAAAAATAAAGGAAGTAGGACTTGAGTTTAAAGGACAAAATCTTTTGAGTTTAAGTGTATTGACAAGTTCCATGAGCAGGAACGAAATGCATATAGACGTTGCTTAGTGGGATTTACACGATGACCTTTTCCTCTGCGTTTTTCTTGAATTCTCTTTTATGTTGCTACCCCTTTGATCACCTTTGTACCCCTTTTGTCAATAAACTCTAGAAAAGTCACGGTAACAAGTCATAGTGTAAATCCCGTATTAATAAAAAATAACAAGCAAAAATTCCAACTAAATTAAAAACTTTGTAAAAAAAATATACTTAGGTATTTTCTTTAATTTTATACAGTGGGTCCTCGATTATCCGTCATTCCATTAACCGGAAACATCGATTATCCGGGAAACAAAATTTGTTTGCATCGATTGACCGTGATTACCTCTATTATCCGGGAACTTAAATTTTGCATCTATTAACCCTGATTACCTCTGTTAAGCCTAGTATTCTGTTAGAAATTTTGAAAAATGTCCAGCAACATTGATTATTTCGCATAAAAAATTTTACATACATATATTAAATGTAGCCCAACTCGCGGTTTTTTTTATAAATTTCTCGCTTTTACTACTTGAAAGTATGTAACATTGTTAAAATTCCGTATGGAAAAGTTACTGCTCATGTTGTTTCGCAGTGGAAAAAAATGATGCCAGAGTCATTTTGCTTAGAAAAAAAACATGCTGCCAGATACGTTTTACGTGTTTTTGAAATAAGAACAGGGGCAAATTACGGCACTCGTTATCGAACGAAATTACGAAATATTTCCATATAAACTCTATTGAAATACTTCGTAATTTCGTTCGATAACGAGTGCCGTAATTTGCCCCCAGAGTAGTATTTTTGCAAGTTTATTTCGCAAATATTTCACACCAAATACTTTTACATGTAATTTGACAGCATTTCGCAAGAAATTGTGAACAGAGTACCAGCCTTTATCCGGAATTATAAGGTTTTTTTTTGCTTTTGAACAATTAAAACTCAACGTTAATACAGAAAACGAAAAAGGTGAGTTCTCTCGTTTAAATGAGATGAGTCTGAAGCATGGGTACACACGTGGTTAGTTTAATTTAGACGTTACGGATTGGTATTAAAATTGTTATCAATTAACCGGGAAAATCGATTATTCAGAATGCTTCCAGTCCCGACCATTACTGATAATCGACGACTTACTGTATTTAATTACAGAATTTATTTTCAAGCTAATATTTTAAATTATTATGCAGATGTGTTTACAAATATTACATAGAATATATTTCACTTATTTTATTACTGGGCACAAATAACTATCCAACTAAAAAAAGTTTTTAATTTATATTTAATTTTTTTATAACTTAAATTCAGTATCAAAAATTAAAACAACTTTTCGACAAAAAGTTTACAAAACTTTGGCAATAAAATCGTATAGTAATCAAATTTAAATGGCTAACATATTTATTTCACTCATACTCTGCGTTTCGAAAGGATAAGAAGTACATATATTTTTTTTAATGGAGCAAATGTTCAAAGAGCCACCTGTTAAACTTGCTATTTGATACAACAAATGACTTTAGCCAACCAACCAACAACCTTCAGGCAATAAAACCATAAAAATTGACTTAGTATTTTACCGTATTGTATTGTGTCGTTGGCATTAAAATACAACTGCAATGTCTGAATAGTCTAAATGCTACAAAAGGAGAAAGAAAAAAAAACGGCAAATAAAGCACCAAATTTGTAACCAAATATCAAGGTTTAAAAATCATAAAAAGCCATTTAGCCGACTATTATAGTCAAATCTCAAAACTAATAAAAGTCAATAGGAAAATATGTGGAAATAAGTTATAACCACAGGTTGGTTATACGAGTAGAGAGAGGTAACAATTTTTTAAAGTAATATCTTGTTTTTTTCCCTAAAGTAATATGCATTGAAGAAGAGTGTGAAATAGAAATGTCACGTTTGTAAAGCCTTTACACGAAATGATGCTGCTCACAAGAGACACATTACACATATTACACGCCAAGGCGATTTCATACCAGCAAATGATGATCACCTGCTAATTTCTCAAGGAAAACGATATAAAATATTTTGACAACAGGAAATTTTATATTAACATATCGTCGGTTGGTTATTGGTTTGCGACACAGAATATTCAAAATACATTAAGTCTGCAGCAAACCAATAACCAACCGACGATATATACAGGCACGGCTGCCAGATTTGACGATTTATCGTCATTTTGACGATTTTTGGTGCCGAAAATAGCAAAATGACGATTTGACGATTTTTCCCTTAAAATTGACGAATTTTTAGAACTCCAAATATTGCAGTTCTTTTATAAAAAACGACTATTTCAATTCATGTATTACTTATCTTCTAAAAGATTTTACTGTAATTTTGCTCACTCTTTATTTTATATTGATATCTCTATAAATTGATTCTAAAAAAAAAATAGATGTGAAAAAAGGCCAAGTTCCTATAAAAAATTTTCGGCATTAAGACTACTGACACCAAGACTTGGACATAACTTGGCAATATTTTTCATAATTTTACCACTGAGATATAGTTTATCGGGATTTCGACGATTTTTTGATAATTTTATCTGGCAGCCCTGTATACAGGATTTTACTGCAGTGTTGCATTTCATTTCAAACTCAGTTCGCCTCATCATCGCCATCATCATTACAGATGTTCTGGCACAAAAGAAGCTTAAAGTACGGGGGCGGATCAATAAGTCCGTGACTTTTTGAATGAAACACAGTTTTTTTTTGCAAAACAAAAATTTATTTTTCAACATAATCTTGTTTTAACTCAATACACTTAGTCCAACGTTTCTCCAGTTATTGTATCCTTTCCAAAAAATAGGATTTTTCGAGGGTCTTTAAAATAGGCATTTGTTTGGTCGTTGGAGCTAAATTTCTTTCGACCGAACCATTTCTTTAGGTTTGCAAATGGGAAGTAGTCACTATTGGCTAAATCCGGAGAATATGGCGGATGGGGTACCAATTCGTGGCCAATTAGCAATTTTCCCATTGAGACTGCACACGTGTGCACTCGTGCATTATCTTGATGAAAAAGAACTTTTTCTTAGCCATGTTCCTTTTCTTTTTAAATCCTCATTAAATCGGTCTAATAAGTTGGCATAATATTTGCCGTTTATTATTTTTCTCGATGGCCCACAAACTCACCTTGGCTTTCTTCGGAGCAGGTTTAGACTGCTGCTAATATAGTATAGTAATTGATCCATGTTTCATTCTCAGTTACAAAACGCTGCATAAACTCATTCGGATTGCGCTTAAACAACTCCAAATAATCCTTTGAAGTTGTTCCCATAGTATAGATCGATCTTTTCCTGGGTTTGAATGTTTTTTTTTCGCAAAAAAATAATTTTTAATGAGCACACGAAATTCACTTTTTTCATTTTCTTCTCAAAAGCTGAGGTAGTCTGTTATCAATGGCTGCCAAACACAAACTAAATGACACAGCTTGTTCAAATTTAGACAGGAGTCAACTGACAGTTGCCTCTTGACAGGAGCAGTGTTGCCATTTCAATCAAGAGGTGGGAAATTCAAAAAGTCACTGAGTTAATGAGCCACCCTCGTACAATTATAGGCTTTCCTAATAGGAATATGTTGGATGTAAAAATTAAATAAAAAATCTAAGGGTTTGATGAGGGCACTAATATTGAATGTACATCATGAAATGTGATACTTGTCCTATTCACTAATGGGAGTGGTTCACAGAAAAAAAAATTTATTTGAACAAATATATGTGCAAATAATTAATTAAAAATTTAATAGTTCCTAATAAACTTTTATTTAAAAATTTAATTGAGTCAATTAAACTTTTAATAAAAAAAATATATTTCAATTGACATAATTAAATTATTAATTTAAGTTATGATCATGTTGCAATAAATGGAGCTAGAAAACATGCAACTAAAATTAAACATTCCATTTACATTAACAACTTAATTTTAACTTTTTAAAAATGCATAAACTTTATGTTTTCTATTGTTAGAAAGAAAACCCCCTTTAAGCTTAATAAAATTAAATCTCGGCCATACACAGTTAATAAAAATAATAAATAAAAATAAATAAATAAAAATGCCGCTTTTACTGCAACACTTTAGTGCGTTGCATACAAATTTGTTTCGAAACTTGTACAACGGCGTGGTTTGTTCTTTAAAATACAAAACTCAAGACGACTTTCCATGGTTAAACAATCAAATAAACATTGCAATATAAAAACAACAACAACTACATACAACAACAATTCAACAATTTAACAGCAATAGTTTCAAATGAGTGACAGCATTTCAAATACATTTGGTCATTAGCTCAAAGATAAGAAGAGGCTACTATATTTGAATACACGCGGAATGGTTTCAGGTGACATACTTAAAAGAATGATTTCTACGGAAATTAATTGCTCTATTAAAATCTATGGCATTAACAACTAAAGGCCGTGATACACTAACCTGCACAATCGTATGATTTTTGAGAAAATACAACCCTGGTACGATGGAGTGTATGAATCATCAGATCAGGGTTGTATATTTTCGTAGGTCGAACGTATGAGTAGGATAGTGAGTCATGGCTTTAATGAAACTTTGGAAATAACTTTATATCTTTGCTATTTATTGCGCGATACAGGAGTTAGGACGTGGTTTTCGTAATAAAAATAATCGACACTATTTATATTTTAGTTATTAATTTATTTTTGTTTTGATTTCTTTGTACTTAAAAGCACGAGTACCTTGAAGAAAAAATACTTTTAGAAAAAGTACCTTTTAGAAATAGTACCTTCCAGAAAAAGTACCTTTTAGGAAAGGTACCTTTCAGAAATAGTACCTTTCAGAAAAAGTACCTTGCAGAAAAAGTACTTTTTAGAAGAACTACCTTTCAGAAGAAGTTTCTCTTAAAAAAGTATTTTTAGGAATATTACCTTTCAGAAAAAATACCTTTTAAAAAAGGTACTTTTTAGAAAAAAACGTACCTTTTAGAAAAAGTATATTTTAGAAAAAAACACTTTTTAGAAAAACCTTTCAGAAAAAGTACATTTCAGAACACTACCCTTTAGAAAAACTACCTTTTGGAAGGACTACCTGTTTAGAATGTAGAAAAAAAATTTTAGAAAAAATACCTTTAAGAAAAATTATATATCAGGCAAATTTAAACTATATTTTCAGTTTAGGGGCGAAATACCAGATTCCTCTTTATGTTATTTGAGGGATTAAGAATGGGATAGTGCAAGTATACATGAGGAAGTGACAGCTAGATAGTGAGAAGAGAAGCTTAACTAATTTTTTTACTTTAATTTTTACAAGTCTGATGCTGTACGTTTTGCTAATTTGTAAATTACTGTTGCAGCTCCTCTGGTGCTAAGTAGACACATTACTTAAAACTATGTAGCCATTTTATTAGTTATTTTACTTCGGCAGAGATGTATTGCCACATTTCGAAGAGCGTCATTTGCTGCCATTATAAAAAGTGCCTTTTAGAAAAAAAAAATAAGAATAATATTTTAGAAAAAGTTTATTCTACTTTTTAGATAAGGTAACTTTAAAAATATATTTTCACAAAATACTAACGAAAATTAATCTCAGCAAAAACTTTTCGGCTGCAAAATAATTAGTAGTACTCGACACCTCTCGAAGGAGAGATATCGCTGCCTATTTTAGTCAAATTGGTAGCAATCGACATGCCTTTTTGATGTTAAGTGCTAGGGTTTAATCGTCACTTTCGATAACGAGCTGATTCGATAAAATTTTTTTATATTATTATGGCGTTCGCAATCGAACAATGTAATAATGTGTTTAGATATCGAATCTCAAACTGAAAAAACGTGGCCGAATCAGCTCGTTATCGAAAGCGACGATTGGAGCCCTCATTTTATTTTGCACTTGATCGGCTTAGTACTTTAAAATTTGTTACAAAAAACTGTTTTGGGAAAATGTATTTTTAGAAAATTGTCGATCGAAATCTATCAAACCGAATCGATTCACTATCTTACGACATCTAAGTTAGCTCAATATTTTTCGAATGCCGGAAATGTGCTTCCAATGCGCACAACCGTTCTTAAGTGATAATATGGCACACACACACACACACACACAAGCATGCACCTACACACAAATGTATACATCCATACGGTTACCATCGCCAGAATCGACACTCAGGACCTAAAAACGTCGAAATATGATTATAACTACATTTTCGAAAATTGAGGTAAAATCAGAAACTTCCCATAGCAGGAAGAAAAAAAGCTTTTTAATTAGAAAATTTAAAATAAAATCTATTTAAAACTATGAGTATCAAGAATGCATTCCTTTGTAAACTGCCTTAAATTTACAAACAGTTGCAGTGCTTAACTAAAATTGCCACAATTACTATGCAAAATAAGTATTTTGCGTTAATTTAAAGAAAAAAACTTTAAGTAGAAAAACTACATATTTATTGTGGTCGCATGTAAATAAATACATACAGACATACATACATAAATACATATGCATGTAAATACAAACATATGTTTGTATGTACATTAGTGTCCTGCACAAGAGTATTTATAAGACTTTTCAAGACATGAGAGATTTTTTCCAATGCTTTACTACAGCGAAATATTCTAAAAGAATCGCTAAACAACCCCAGTAAAAAAAATGGAAGACATTCTGAAGGAACCACATTTTCATTGCTTCCAAAAAATCGATATTTTTAATATGCCGATAGTTAGCAGAAAACCAAGTAAAAGTTTATTTTAATCACACAAAACCTTGCAGTTTTTCCATAGTTTTAGTAAATACTCACCAAAATGTTAAAAAAATCGATTTTTTTAAAGAAATTTATGAACTAATTTTGGCCTAAAATTTAGAAGTTATTTGCTTAAATTTACATGAAAACACTGTTTCGCGTTTAAATTCGTATAAAAAGAAACGAATTGTTAAAATATGTAACTTTTTAAAAATTTTTCTAGATGAAAATATTACCATAGAACACAAAAAAAGGAAATTTTTCTTAAAATCGCTTCTAATTCGGTGACTAGGCATTGAAAAAGAGAACTTCTTGCAATGACAACCCTATGTAAAAATCATTAGATCGGATCGAAATTTTAACTACTTCCAGACTGCAAACTCTACATTTTTATGACTTTTTAGGAGTGTCTTTTTTTACTGAGACACTGTTGGCAAGACAAGCCACCGAAAAAAATTACTTGCCAACAGTGTTGCTTAGCGATTCCTTTAGAATATTTCGCTGTAGTAAAGCATTTGAAAAAATCTCTCATGTCTTGAAAGGTCTTATAAATAGTCTTGTGCAGGCCACTAATGTACATATTTTTAGTCGTCATCGTAGTATGTGCAAATAGTTAGTTGCAAATTAAATCAGGTTATGAAAAATATTATTGTGAAAGTTGTAGTTTAGCTGTCAAGTGATTTCTAGCATTTAATAACATAAAACACATAACAGCGAACGACAAAATTAAATAAATGAGTGGGGGAAAATCGAACAACGTGATTTGTTTTATTAATTTACACCAACTCAAATAATGAAGAGAGATCCTGTTTCAGAGATAATTACTATTATTAGAATTTGTTTTCTATTTAATGTTATTAAAATTCATTGTTGACAATTTTTGTTACATGAAAATTTACTTCAGATAAGATTCCTCCTCTTTCGCTCCTGCCATTATTAAAAGAAATTGCGTAAAGTTTTTTTGCAAAAACTTTTTATTTGCATAAAACCATATGTTAAACCACAAAACTATACAACTTAATCTACTTGACAAAATATTTATACAACAAAATAAAATCTTCAGTTAAGATAAAGAGCATAGTGTTTACAAAACAAAGCTTACTAAATGAATTGACAAATAAACTAGAAGAGGACATTTGCATACAAATTTGTTACGTAAAGGACTGTTGTTAAGACTTTTACTATAAAGAAAAAAAGTAAATATAAATAGAGAACGAAATTTAAGAATGCCCTAATATATGTAAATAGTATTTACATAGATTGTTTTGCATATGAAAACTTTTCTTATAAAAAAAAAATTGAAAGCTAAAAGTTTATCTAACAAGATCGATCAGCTGATTGTCAGTTACCGATAGTTTAACTGTCAGGCTATTTATAAAATGAACATTCGTTTTGTTTATAAATAAGTACATATATATTTAGATATTTGGAAATTGTTAATATGACTACCAGTCGTAAAGCACCTCTGGGCTGAATTACAACTCTCGTGCTATCGTAATTATTTCTTATTAAAATACCAGGTGTTTTTTAAAGAGGTATAGAAGAACTTTAAAGTGGAATAAAACAAAGATGAGATTTTTAAATTGAAATGCAATTTATTTTATTCAAAATTTAATTTAAATATGACCTCTGTCATATGAATGCCACGGCCAGGGTTGTCAGATTTTTTCCGAACTATTTCGACAAATTAATTTTAAAAATCTCGAAAAGTCGCCAAAAATCAATTTTATGTAGTTTTTCTTAATATATATTTGATAATAAATTTTTTTTTGTTTAACACTTTTTTAATATAAATTTTTATAAGATAAGCATATAAAAATTTAACAGAAAATTGCCAAAAGTAGAAATAAAATCGCCAAAAATTATTTCTTATAAATTTTTCTCATCCAAATTCAAAACGCTTTCATAACTATAATTAATATAAAAAAAATTTAGCAAAATCCAATTGTTTTAATTTTTTTGCAGACGAATTTTGGTAGGATTTATTTTTGAAAGTACTCCCTCAACAAACAAACTTTCCTAAATTAAGAAAATTTTAAAGTTCAATTTTGTTTAAAAAAAATCGCCAATAAATTTATTTATCGCCGGAAAAATCGCCATGTTGCCAAGTCAAAAATTTAGACGTAAAAAAAGTTGAAAAATCACCATATCTGACAACCCTGGCCACGGCTGGCTCGGACGTAGTCTAATCTGGAGATCCAATTATGACTTCTTCCAACACTTGTGGTCTTATAATGGAAATAACGCAGCGAATGTTGTCCTTTTTCGTGCTTATCGGCGTAGACTAGCGAAATTCACATATCCCCACAGGAAATAGTCTAGCTTTAAATCGCACGATCTTGGAGGCCAATTCATGGGTGCGAAATGTTAAACTATGCTGTTGCCAAACGTTTTCTTGAATAAATCAATTATGGCACGAGCTGTATGATATGTTGTGCCGTCTTATTGAAACCACAACTTCACTTTTCCCATTGATGTACGAAGAAGTACATAAGTAATCGTGGCTCATTCCTGTACACGATGGAGGATAGACTGATTCGGGTCTTCCTCTACAGCAGCAATGGCTTCTTCTGTACGCACTGTGCGACGTTTCTGTGGATGCGTTTTATCATTTATAGTAAACTTGGTGAGAATACGTTCCCTAGTTAATCGAATTAATAACTCCGATGGACGATTATGTTGACCGTAAAATAGACATAGTGCGCGATACGTATTTCGAACAGAACCATGATTTTCAAAATAATTTTCTAAAATTTGGAAGCGTTTTTCAGGCGTCAGTCTATTCATGTTTAAATACCAAACCAAACTAAACATGAATCACTTGACAGCTAACAAAATGGCCGCCACTTAAAAAAAGTATTGCCAACTCAGAGTTTATACATCTAAGGCGTGATTTTTTTAAGAACTTTCGGATTTGATTTTAAAAAATCACATAAAATTTAGAGAAATATATGAAATCTTTATTTGAGTTTTTTTTTATTTGTTCAATGTTTAAAGATGGTTTTATGTAAATGTAGACCGCGGATATGTCTGAAATGGTTTATACGCTGGGTCCAATTTTGGCATAGTTTCTCCATCATATCACCGATATCTCACGAATAAATTGTTCAATATTGTCTTCCAGGGCTTGTCATATAGACATGAACTTTAACGTAGCCGCCAGAAAAAATAGTCGAGAAACGTTAAATCGTAAGATCTAGGCGGCCAATTGACCGGCCCCAAACGTGAAATAAACTGTTCACCGAACACTCCTCTCAATCGGGCCATAGTTTCGCGTGGTGTGTGGCATGCGACACCGTCTTGCTGAAAGCACATGTCAACCAAGTCCAGCTCTACCATTTTGTGGAAGCAAAAAAAAGTAACAGAGTCCCAATTACTGCGAATGGCGCCGAATCGATCATTAACAACACTGGCGCATACAACTACGATATTTTCCTCTGTTCGCACTCTTAGTTTGCTTGCTGGTGGTTTAATGTTCAATAATGCAGTTTTGTAGCTAAATTTAGTTACAAGATTCCGAATAGCCGCCTCAGAAGGTCGCCCAAACTGACCATAAAATGCAAGAAGTTCACGAATGCACTTGCTTAACCGAACATGAATTTTGATAATAAAATTTAATAATCTGCAAGCGTTGTTCATTTGTAAGTCGATTCATGGTTAAATTATAAACCAAACTGAACATGTTCAAACAGTAAAATGAAACATGAAAACAGCTGAGTTGACAATCACAGTGTTGCCAAAAAGAAAGTTGTCAAAAAAATGACCCTTTATAAATATGTATTTGGAAAATTTTGTATAAAAAATTTAAAATAAAATACATTTCAAATTCGTTTTAAATTTTATGAATATGGGGGTTATTGTTTAAAACAATGAATAACAATTTTTTTAAGCTTGAAAAATTCAGGTTTGAAATCGACCACAGACTTGTTAAAAAATTTTACATGTTAATAATATTTTCAAACAAAGTTCTATAAAAGATAATTTTATTAAAGTTATAGAAGCTAGATATTGTTGTGTACATCCCTGGTATATTTCCTGTATCAAACAGTTGCACAAACTTTAACTTCTCTTCTCCAGTCACAGCAGCAAGCAACATAATTCTGTCTAATTTACTTAAAATGCTTCGTTATCGATGTCTCTTGAAGTGAAATCCTCCATTTAACTGATAATTACCAACAGTTTAGCTAATCCTTTCACATAATGAGAGCCAACAGAAACATTGAAAGGGTGTTAACGTAGGTAGCAGATAGACCTGATGGTGTTTTGCTTCTTTTGCTAATTCCTTTTTTTTTTTTTTTTTTTTGAAAATGTCTCAAACCAAACAATAGTGGGAGTTTAGCACAAGAGACTAACAGAGCTGTTGCAGTACTCGTTAGATTTATTTTTAGTGTGTGTGTGTGTGATTTTTTTCTTGGATTGCTGGTGTTGGCGTGTTAGAATTTGCACAAACATGTCTATTATCGAAAAGTTAACAGGTCATTAAGTTTGGCAAAGTACAAATATGTGTGAACAAACCCAAAAATATTGCAGCAAAAAAACTATACTAATTTATAAAGCTTAAAGTAAGGAAGGAAATTTTTAAAAACTATATAAGATAAAGTTAGCAAATTTCCCAAATTTAAATTTAATGCTTAAATTTAAGTAAAAATAAAAATAAATTCCAATGCGTTATTTGTTCGCAATATTTTAATATTACTTTTGAGAGATGAGGATTTTTGTTTGTTGGCGCTGGTTTCCTTGTAAAATTGTCTTTCGTTTTATGCATCTTGGTGAGATGACAGTTATAAAAATATGGTTGCATAATTTTTTTTTTTATAATTTTCTGTTTTAAGTAAAACAAAAGATATTGAATCTTTTATGAACATCCTTTTAAGGATTTTTATTTTCATCCAAGTAGCAGGCAAATGGCAACGTTTAACTATTTTTACATGGTTGAATGCAATTGCCAAAATACACACACAACATCATATTTTACCAAATAAACTCGCACATCTACATATTTATATATATATATATATATATATATATATATATATATATATATATATATATATATATGTGTGTGTGTGTGTGTGTGTGTGTGTGTGTAAGAAAAGATAAAAAAGCAGGATTTCAGCCAACATTCCTTAATATGTGTATGCATGTGTATTTTTTTGACTAGAAAATGTTTTGTATATTCATTTTATTTGAAAAAGGGATGTCGGTGAATGGTGAAACAGTTTAAACTAAACTAAATGACATTCATATTATTTGGCTACATTTGTTTTTGACGACGTGTGGGCATTTAAATTTTTTACTTCGCATTATTTCGAGGACCTTTGGCGTCTGTCTACAAGTTCAAATTGTGATTCCTGTTTTATTTTTTTTTTTGCTTTTTTGTTTTCTTAAATGCTTACACTTGAACTTTGAAGTATGTGCACGAGCTACACATATCGTCTCAATTAGGGGAACAATTGTACTATGCAGGTTTTCGTTCACTGTTTTTACATTGTAATATGTTTAACAATTATTTGGAGCGTCAATGATTTACTAAAATGTATACATTATGAAAATTTATTTATTTATTATTTATTTATTTATTAAATTCAGCAACAATACATATGTTCGCATAGCTAATAAAAGAAATAATTACAAGTACACCTATCAGTCGATATACACGATAGATACGTTCCTGAGAAAGTCGTGTAAATCGAAATTTTAAATTTTTGTATTAAAAATCGTGTAAATCGAGAATAAATGCAGAATCGCGTAAAAATTTATTTTATTGAGAAATTATATACATATGTATTTCAACTTAGTTTTTAAAATATCAGAAGCGTTTACTCAAGACACATAAAAATAAATCTTTATTCATTAAACAAAATAAATGTAAGAACTGACTCGAACGTAAGAACTAACTCAAACGTCCTATTAGAGACAAAAATATTCAATAGAACACATAAAAAATCGTGTAAATCAAGGTATTTCATAAATCTCTCAATTTACACGAAAACCAAAATTATCGTGTAAAAGTGAAATCGTGTAAAAAAAGTATCGTGTAAATCGGGAGATAAGTGTATACTAAAAAATTGTGCTCGTACGCAGAATTAAATTTGATTAGAAATATTTGTTAGTTTCCCAGTGATCTCGTAAAACTTAAGACAATTCTCAAACGCAAGATTTGACAAATTCTTTAAATGATTGGAAGTATGAGTAATTAATCTTAAAGCAGAGTACAGCCCATGGTACACACTAAAGTCCTGCACAAAACCACTTATAAGAACTTTTTAAGACATGAGGGATTTTTCAAATGCTTTAGTACACCGAAATTTTCTAAAAAAAAACGCGAAACAACACTGTTGGCAAGACATTTGTTTCAGTTATTGCAGGTATGGGAGTAAAGAAGAAAATACTTCGTGATGGAAGAATTTGTGATGCTTGCTTCTTTCTACACATGTGTGTATGATCTTTTATTTTTCTACGCACATGCAAACGCACACATATGCACTGATATTAGTTGCATGCGCTTAAGCACATACCCAGTGGGAATTTGAGTTAACTCAAAGCTATTAAATTATTAGCCAAAAATTAGTCAGAGGTGGTTAAAATACGCACTCATATTGCATGTTAAAAGTGATCAGTTTTAGCATTGAGTGGCCGCAGGGCGATGCATCAGTTTTGAGTTAAGTCATTATGAGTTAGCTTGTGGCAAATCAAACAAAAAAGTTTTCTTTTTTTTAGTCAATTACACATTAGTGTCCTGCACAAGACAAACAACCGAAAAAATGTCTTGCCAACAGTGTTGCTTAGCGATTCTTTTAGAATATTTCGCTGTAGTAAAGCATTTGAAAAAATCTCTCATGTCTTGAAAGGTCTTATAAATAGTCGTGTGCAGGACACTATTACACATAGCTAACTTACTGTTGATAAACATTTTTTAGTCAGCTTAAAGTTTAAACAATTTTGAATTATTTTTTAAGAAACGAGAACGTGTATCGAACCGTAATCACTTTGTTTGCCAGCCATCATACTTAGCACTTTGCCATCGCGCCATATAAAATATAAACGGCACAGACTTGACATAAACATGAATTTTATGCTGACATCTTCTCGCTGAGCTTTGACTCATCTCTGTATCAGCTTTGAGTTAGCTAAAAGTTAGCTCAAAACTAATCGAGAAGAAGTTAGTTGAACAAAAACAATTCACTAATCTCAGCATCAGTTTTGAGTTAGCTTAAAGCAAAGAATATAAATCATATAGAATGCGCATCTCATACAAGCTAAAATTTTCTATGACGGGTATTACCAGTATTACCCGTCCAGCGTACGCACTCTCATTTCTTTCTACAGTGTATGCTACGCTCGCATTGCTGAGAGCAGCGTTGCCGTTGTGACACTAAAGTATCACTTTTGACCCTTTTTCGTGCCAATGACACTTTTTATGACCATTTTTTCAATTTATCCCTTTTTATCATTTTAACAGAATGTATGCCGTAGGGCAATCATATACACAGTTTAGCACATCAGGTATTAGAAAAAGATCTGTTCGTCCAGTTGGCGATATTCGGCTCGATGAATTCGATCATTTTATTGTTTTGGTCGATAGAAAAGCCAATAAATGGTGAAAATATTGCTAAAAATCTGACACCCAAATGTAAATTATTCCTCGGAGTATCACAATTAAAAAATTATGTATTTTAACTTACTTTCATCTTTAATCTTAATAAAACTTTTTATAAGTTAGTAAGTAAGTTTTTATAAAATGTTTATAAGTTAAAATAGGTTCAAATGAAGTAAATTTGGAAGCCAAAATTGGGGCTTTAAAGTATACATGTTTGTAAATAAATGATCAGCATCTAAAAAAGTAAAGTTATATATAGATGTAAAACTGAAGATAATTCATTTTGTTTTTATTATAATTTTTCATTTATAAATGAAAAAAGTAAAAATAATTCAAATAATTATTTAATTAACTACGAACATATTTCTATAATAGCGGCTAGTAGAGTATTTACAAATGCAGTTTTTAATTGCAAATAAGACGAGTATAAACGTATTATAGATAGCTACTAAATATAAAAAAATCATGATATTTAAAAAAAGAGTGGTCAAGTTGCGGCATTTCATATCGAATGAAATTCAAATCGGAATTAAATGCATATTTCGTTCGATATCGAGTGCCGTCATTTACCCAATTACTTAAGATTTATAAAAAAAATTAGATATTGTAAAAACATTAATACATATATTGGACATGGTTCATCTACTTATTTACTTAAAAACCAGCATAACTCAAAAATTTACTTTGAAAAAATAAACCATTTAAAGTTTTGTAGAAAATTTTGAAATTCGATTCTGAAGAGGATAATATAGTTATAGTATTCTTTCAAGGCATTATGCATAATTCTTAAATACATATTTTTTTAACTGAACATCCTGTATTTCTTAATAAGTTCTTCACTTGGAATCTAATCTTTGACAAATGTCTACTATAAGTCTATTTGGTAATTGTTTATTAAAGGTGCCTATACACTACATGTTTTTTACATTGCACCTGTCAAATTTTAGATAATTCGGTAAAAACATGTAGTTGGTGACCTCAAAAACTTTGCTTGTGTAAAAATACACAAGCAAAAACATAAGACAAATTTTCAATTAGAGCATGTTCTATTTTCTTATGTTCACACATGTGTTTTCAAATGTCTATGCCATGTTAAAACATTTATCGACGGTTGAATGTCTCCGATATCATTAGCCGTCCGTTTAAAGTATTTGCATTAGTGATAAATTAATTATTTTCAAAATTTTAATAACAATGATATAAAGTATATAACAAGTGTTGATATATGCTCCCTATTTTGCAGATTAAAAAGAAAAAAACTTAAATAAATATTTGTGACGCCGGCACTTCAGCAACGCTACCAAAGAAATTTTCAGCGGCTTTAATGTTATAATAAAAGCTGTTGTAAACAATCATGGCCGATGTCACGTGTAATTGTAAATACAAGTTGATGACCAAAAATTAAAAACCGTATGTAAATTAATCAAGTTTGACAGACACAAAAAAAAACATGCGAATTGTAAACTTGAAAAAAACACAAGCAAAAACATGTAGTGTATTGGTACCTTAACGCTAATTTATGTTTGTACTTTATTTTTTTTTTTTTGTAAATTATATTTTATAAAGATGAAGAAATAAGGTGTAATTCACTGACTTTACAACTGCAGAATTTGGAAACTTATCATCCTTAAAACAAGCTTTATTTCAGCAACAGCAACTTTCCTCCGAAAATCGGTATTTTTTTTTTTGGTAAAACTTGCATATTTTTACACAGTTTTTTTGCAATTGGCCGAATGTTTTGCTGTTGAAAAAGTAGCAAAATGCGACTTAAGTTGCACAACGGCAACGCTGGTGATAAGAGCAAAGAATATAATCCTCTCAGTGTGTGTTTGCTTGCGCTTTATACTTTCCCCCCGCATCTAAAGCGTAAGCAAAAAATGTTTAATTTTTTAGCTCATATGCGCATTCTATACAATTTGTATTCTTTGCTTAAAGTTAGCTCAATACTTATTGGGAAGAAGACAGTTCTGCAAAAAAACAACTGACAACCATTTGTGGCATTTATGAGTTAGTTCAGAAACTAGTTGTAAATGAGTTAGCAAAAAAGAAAAAAGTCACCTACATATACTTCGAGTTAGCTAATAAAAATCCGACAGGGTTATTATTGTTTTAGTATAATACATGCCACGAGAATACATTTAAAAAACAAGAGGTATTTACATTTCAAGACTGTTTACGCAGGTCTCTAGTACGCACTATCGAACATGAGTTCTTACTCTAAACTGTTTGCTCAAATTCTGGCTTGACCAGAAATTCGAACAAGAATTTCCACAGTCTACAGCCAATCACAAAAAGTTTAGAGCTTGAGCGGCCATATTGATTTTTCACTCTTATAGTGCGTACCAAAAATTGTCATTCAAGAGCTACTTTTTGTAGCATAAACTGCACAACTTGGACGCAAAAGATTATATTTTTAAGGAATTCATAAATTTTTTATTAAATTCAAGGTTTTAAAAAAATCTTTATAAAAATTTTCGTATTTTCCATGTTTCTGGGACCACAATTCTACAAAAAAAAATATTATTTCATTACTGCACACATAAAATATCAACAAACATAAAAATTACCATATGTAATTGGTCTTCCTCGAAATATTTACCAACTTCAGCCTAATTAAACCAAACAAAGAAACAATTTTAAGTTCGAAGAGAACTGAAATAAATAACAAGAAAATACACAATAAGACTTGATATCTAGCAAGAAGATTGAACAGCTTTTAGAAAGCCTATTTCCAACTTTCGCTTGAAGACTTGCTTCGAGAGTAGTTTGTGCTGAAGATTTTAGTGGAAAAAATTTATAGAAAAAAGTGCATTTGAACTTGATTCATAAAACTGAAAAAAATGTATCGCCCACTTCCTACTTTAAGGCTTAGTTAGCCGACTGTAATGTAATGTAACTGCAACAGTAGAAAACAGATGATCGCTAACTGAGCCTTTAGCCGACTGTAATGTAAAGTAACTGTAACGTAGGAAACAGCTGATCGAGATTTTTATATGAAAAGTAGGTTACGTTACATTACATCTCTATAACCATTTTCATTACTTTTCACATAACAATATCGATTAGCTGTTTTTTACTGTTGCAGTTACTTTACATTACAGTCGGCTAATTGAGCCTTAACTGAGCCTTTAAAAATGCTGGAGAAGAAAGCTCCTTTCTTTCTTTCTTTTTTTTTTTTTTTTTGAAATTCTGAGCATAAAACCAGTTGTAAAGATGTAATGTAGGGCATATTAAACTCCCTTTGGCGTAGTAACTTTTGATTAGCCAAAAGCCAACTCAAAGTTTCCAAATATTGTGAAACAAAAAGTTAACTTTTTGTATTTAAAACATATTGTTTTTCTTAATAAACATTTTTCAAAGAAAGAAACAAATCTTAAGCTCAGTTAAGTAACAACAATAGACTTGTAAAATAAATATTCCATACGATTGCAAATTCAAGTACTTGAAGATATTTTTAATGAATACAAATTATCAACAGGTCGTTTAAGAAAAAGAAAACATACACAAAATTACAAAGACAAGAGCAAAAGGAACCAGATAACGATATACACAATAAAGTTTTTATGGTAATATTTGAAAGAAAAAAGGAAATACTTGAATTTGCCTGTGGCTTATGTTTAGAAAAGGCGCCAGCAAAAAAACTCAAATTTTAAGAACGTAATAAAAAAAATTTCTAAACAAACAAAAAAAAAAAAAAATCCAATTACATATGCACATATATAGATATCGTCACCTAAAATCCAAAAAGGCCGTAACAAGCAAAAAATTCAAAATAGACTTTTTGATTGATTATGAATGATGTGATTAACCAAAATACATCTTTCCTTAAAATTTTACTCACATATGTTCAAAAATAACGATTTTATTCATTATTCGATTTGGCAACTAACGAATAAATAGTCTTAAATTTATAAAGTTTTTTGATTCTCCTGTAAAAACAAAAACAAAAAGTGTACTTACGGCCTTTTGGATTTTAGGTGACGACGTGTATGCACGTATTACAGTTTATTGGTATTTATTTTTACATATTTATTTAGATGTAAAAATATTTTATAGTAAACATGTGTTAAATGTGCTGAAAGCTAAAAACAATGAAAAACAACACAACGAAACTAAATTATTTATTGTACAAATTATGCGTTATTCAATGGACAATAATAGTTGTGGTGGAACCACCAAAACCATGTAAAAAATTTATACAACATTAATTAACCTTAAAAATTGAGTCATTTAAAACGGTTTAGAGGAAAATTTCATGTTTATTTTGTTTGTTACAATGCAAACCACGTGTTTTGGTGTTTTGTTGAAATTTATCAAAAAAGAACAAATAATAACTATACTGTTAAGATAGCAACGTGTTGTAAACAACAACACGTGGTCCATACAACAGAAAATCAACGATAGAAACAAATACCCTAACAGAGAACAGAATAAATACAGTTTGTCGGGTAACTGTTGGCGCAATGTTAAAAAAAATTACAAGAATAAATGTATTTATTTACAACCTTTAGCATTAAACACATTCACCACAGCAAGCTACCGACTACCAAATGTCATGGATAGAATACACATGTTTATATGAGAATGATTCTTTTTCATATTATCTAACAGAAATAATATCCAAAAATTGATGTAAGAAATAAATTGACTAATTTTTGTACTTTTACCTGAAATAAGTATATTTTAAAAGAGTAAGAAATTTATATAAATGCAAAATGTATAAAAGTGGCAATACTGAACTATGTATTTGTACTTGAATATCAACTGCAGATGGTGCTGCTGCCGTCTCCAAAATAATTATGTAGCCGGCTACGAGGCGACAAATGCTGCTAGCGGCATTTGAACTCGTGTGTTCGTGTAGCCTGCTGTGGTGAATGTGTTTAATGCTTTTTTCACAGTATTTTATTATTGCTTTCGATGTAATATAATATATAATTTGAATTTGCAATGCTATACTTTATAGGTTAGGAAGGGTGGTGATATACCGTCCATTGTGATACTTTATAGCTTAATATTATATACCTTTTAGTAAGTCTAGAACCATATGTCTCTATATCAATACTCTTTTTCCAGCGACAATTGCACTAGTTAAAATGTAGACAACTTTCCTTTTATGCGCGAGTAAAGATACGTTATAGACAACAGTTCTTGTGTATATCTGGTGATATTGTCAATGAACGCGTCAATAGTTTGTTTTTCTTTTTTTTATTATGCTGTGCAATAATATTAAATAAATATATGTAGACTAAATCCCCTAAAACTTACTAGTGAATCTTTGGTGTCAATGTCTCCATGTGGTCCCAAAAGAACTACTCAGTCGGTAGTGCTACAGTCTAGTGGTGGATTTTCAATGACAAGCTAATGTTAGATGTCAATAGATGATACCACTGCCTGGGCTACACCTGGTCAGTAGTACTACTGACAACGTCACTAGTAAATCACCACAATTTCACTATTCGCACTTTCTGCAGGGTATTTTTCAAAATACATTTCTATTTAAGAAGATTGGATTAGTTTTATAAATTCATTAATTATTTAGTTATTTGTCTGTTCCGCAAAGGAACACACATACATACACACATACGCACATATATAGACTGATAAACACAATATCCTTCTTTGCGTTGGGCAGTCGGATAAAAGGGATTTGATCAAAGGAGTGGTTTTGAAAACACTAAGAGAAGGTGAGCCAAAGGACTATAAAAATTATAAGTGGATGACAAGTGAAATATTCCATGACCTTTTGTCAAAGGTTTCGATGTGTATACAAAAGCAAGATAATATATTAAGAAAGGCCATTCGTGAACGGAAACTTTTATAAAATTCAACAAAACAACTTATTCCTGCTGAAGTTTCCATTTTAAACGCTTATTTGAGGTCGCTTGTGGCGGTTTTTTTTTATATGGCCACTGCGAAAATAAAAAATATATTAAATAAAGTTGTAAAACATACTCCTCAATTTTACGATGTCACTAGAAATCGTTCGATCGCCAACTTGTATTGCAAACAACAATAACATTAAAAAATTTGTTGTTGTTTGCAATACAAGTATTCGATCGAACGATTTCTGGTGACATCGTGGGACAGGCCGTAAATCTTTTTAATCTTTCATACAACCGAGAAATATCTTCGTACGACGATTCCACACACTTTACAATCTCATACACAACCTGCTTATGTTGTACCAACGGACGCAACAGAAACGTTTCTTTTCCCCTCGCCTCTCTCTCCTAACAAACTAATCAGCTTAGCAAATAAGATTTACATAGTGTAAACTAGGACTTAGGATGTCTGTAAAGAAAATAAATGTATTCCTTGCTTTAGCAAGAATAGATTGTTGCCCGACAAATATTTTTTAAAAATTACTTGACTGTTGGTTACCAGAAAGAACTAATTACACTGTACAACTTTTACTTACTTACAAATTTACGGGGTTCTAACAATGGATTCTGGTAGCAGAGAACAAAAAATAAATAAAATTAAGGTGTGTCGTCGTTTTAAAGATCACATCGGAATTTTCTCTTATGGAGAGTTAAAGTTTTTTCCATATTGCCTGTTCGTGCAGCATATCGTTATATGAAACTATGTGTTCTTTATATCTGCGGTGTACCCTACACAATAACATTCAACAACTTTGTAGAAAATATTGCAGCAAATATTTTTAGCTTCACCTCATAAAGATAATTTTCTAAAAAATCGTAAAAAAGAGCTCTAAAAAAATGGAAGAGCGTGGATGAAATTTTCTAGAAAAATGTTGGCGATACAATTGTAATATATACATAAGTCGGAAAGCACCAAACCCCAAAAACTTTTCACACAAACGGCAAAAACCAGCCAAATTCTAGATTACCAGTTTATATTGTTAAAGATTCCCTTGTGGAAAACGACACGTCGTCGTTTATGTCGCTTGAGCTTTTTTTGCGGTTATGGCTCGATATGAATGACCAACAGTTTTGTAGAGAATTTCATCAAAGCACAGTATTCTTTTTAGTGTTCTACTGTGTCACCTATAGAAAATGACAATGATATTTGTCACTTTCCGTCTGTAATACCGTTCTAGCAACTATAGTTCGGCTGCTATCCATAACCGAAAGGAATATTTCTGTAATCATTGATTATCAATTTAAATTTGCACACACTTCCAATTTTGACAAATATAATTGAATTAAAACTAAAAGAATTAGCAATGATAGATATCCATACAATTTATATTTTTATTTAATTTTAGATTTTTTGAAAAATCTTACTTCACAAACTGTAAACACTGTAGAATGAATATAAAGGTCTTGTTTTACTCATACAACAGTTGTTGTTATTTTGGGAATATTGTCCTTTCGCCACTAAAAATCACATTATTATTTATGTTGCTAAATGAAAACTAAACTAAACTGCCTGCCTGCCTGCCACCCGCATTGTACGTACACATTATGTGGTTCGGTTGATAAATATTTTCAACAAACAACAACAAATGACTCAATTGGCACAACAAATACTAGACATCGTCCACTTTAGCAAAAACAATGAAAAATAAAACAACAAAATAAAGGGTCCGCCAGATAACTTTTTTTTTTGAAAATGCTATAAAAAAAACTACTGAAGCTTCGGCTGTGTGGCACGTAGCGCCGTCCTGTTGAAACCAAATGTTGCCAATATCCTCCTCTTCAATTTTTGTGAACAAAAATTCGTTCAACATGGCCCGATAATGATCGCCATTGACTGTAACGGCCACTCCTTGCTCAATGGCCCAATTATGCCTCTGGACCAAAATCCGCACCAAACAGTGACTCGTTTTGGGTGCGTCGGCTTTTCAATGTATGCGTGCGGGGTTTCTGGGCCCCAAATGCGACAATTTCGCTTGTTACATACCCGCCAAGATCAAAATCTTCTGTAAGTCGATCACAGGCCCACTTAGCGAAGCGAAAACGCTTTGGATAGTCAGTTGGCTCGTTCAGCGGAAGGATAAAACTAATTATCTGTCAACTCAGACATGAGCTAAGTGTTACCATTCACGAAATAAGCACTAGTTGAAAAAAAGCGTTAGATGGCGGACGCTTTAGTACCAGGAAAAAAACCCAAACACATTTTCTTTTAGACTTGTCTGTCTTATCGTACAAATGTATGTACTTTGAAGAACAACGACCATAAGATAAAATAAACAAACTCCGCCATAATACAAAAAATACTTAAGGAGTACAAAACCGTATCCAGAAAAAGTGCTGCTGGCTTCGAACACGCAAAAAAAATGGGGAGACTTATTGTCAGTGCAAACAGTAGCAATGCAATAGATTGTTTGGATAATAGATCTTTAAGGAACCTAATCACGTAGAATTTCTTTCAGTATACATATTGAGTGATTGTGGGCAAGAGTGTAACAAATAATGCAAACCTAAAAAAGAAATAAAACTATAGCGATTTAAATGAAAAAATAAAACACTTGAGTAGCGAATTTATGCAGTCAAAGAAATTTTTATTTGTAAATTTATTCTAAGATAAAAAAAAATAATTTTTCGTTTTTTTTTAAATAATATTTTATTATATTTTTAACTGATCTAAAAAAAGGATGAAGTTATGAATTCGTCTTATTTTTTGGCACTGTTAATTCATAACTCGGTACATTATACAGCGATTGTAAAAAATCTTTTTTTTTTTGTCTTAGAGGGAATAGCTTCAATTTGGTTCCATTGTGAAAAAAGTGGGCGGGTATACGCCCACAATTTTTTATTTGATTTTACGATATTATTCCTATTCGATTGCTACGCAACTTACTCAAATCATTTGGCTCTCGTAACGATACAATCTTGAAGTTGAAAAAACGGGCGGAGCCACGCCTAATAAAAGTTAATATTATATTACAGATGTTTCTATTTGATCGATTTTCACGAAACTTCACACACACCTTGAGCTCAAAAAAAGTCCTAATTTTGAATTCAAAAAATGGGCAGGGCACGCCTATTAAATTTTAATATTACATTTCACGGGCTTGTAATTAAACCATTTTCACGAAACTTAGCACAAACCTTGAGCTCTTAAGAATCTATAATTCTGCATTCAAATAAGTGGGCGGTGCCACACCTATTAAAATTTAATATTAAAATTCACCTGCTTCTACTTTATAAATTTTTACAAAACGTGCCACACATCTTGAGCTCCTAAAAAGCTATAATTTTGCATTAAAAAAACTGGGCGGTGCCACGCCTATTAGAAGTTAATATTATACTTCACGTACTTGTACTTTTTATCGATTTTTACTAAACTTGGCACACACCTCGAGCTTTTGAAAAAACACAATCTTGCATTCAAAAAGTGGGCGGTGCCACGCCCATTACATTCTAATATTAAACTTCACGTGTTTCTATTTGACCAAATTGGCACACACTTTGAGGTATAAAAAATACTTAATCTTATGTTTATTAAAAGTGGGCAGGGCTACGCCCATGAAAGGTATGTAAGTACGTACTTCTGCTTCTCCAATTCCCACGAAACTTGGTAAGGAGTTTAGGCTCTTAGGAAAAAAACTCACGTCTTAATAATATTATTTTATTTTTAAACTTTTTACAATTCGTAAAAAAAGAATTTGGACTTGCTTTGCACCATATTTTTGGGATTTCTATTTTTATAATTTTTTTAAAATAAAATTAAGGGTTTTTATTTATTGGCGATTATTCGAGATATTTAGTGTTTAAAATTTTTGCCAAAATTTGATTTTATTATAAGTGAAATTTATTTGCTGGTGGTTAAGCATTGTCTATATGCATTTCATTGTTGCTGTAACAAATCATCAGTGGACTTCAACCACACATTTTGAACAGTCACAAACCTCTTAACTTATGCAAGGACTTACAAAAACTATTTGAAAATTCACAAATAATATTTTTCAACATCAGATTGGATTGGATATAATGATTGACAAGTCTGATTATGCCGGATGTACAGTGCTGGCCATATTATTAGAATTAACTGATAGACTTTTTTAAGACTTATTAATTTAATTTTCAGACATTTTCAAGTACTTTCAATCAATAGAACTTTGCACATTCACTCATCACAAAATACATATGTTTCCATTCATGCGAATATTTATTACTCGCTTATGAAGGATTAATTACTCTATAAAAATTATTCACAATCATGGGAGATGGCCGCCTAACCTAGAATTTTTTTATACATATGTATATGTATATATGATATAGGAATATCAGCTTTCTGTAGCATGCGACACCAATAAAATATGTTTGTTTTTGCAAAGGAAACTAAACAGTTTTTTTAATTCTTTATATATTTGTGTAGGTCGTCAGCAGCTCTACATAAGGTAAGCTTTAAAGAAAAATCGAATTACATTGTGTGTAATTGCTTGCTGTCGCACGTGACAAAAAAGTGGACTTTTTAGTGGAAATGGCCATATGAATATATTGGAATGCAATTTCGTTAAGTGTACCTGAGAAGAAGAAAAATGAATGCCAAATTCCACTCGAGATCTTCATTTTCAATTTAAATCTATACCTTAAAATCAGTGTAAACCGTAGACTGTGTCACAAAAACTGCACTAAAAATAGACCCCACACATTCACATCTTGTTTGCGCCTCAAGCACACACGGGCAAATTTTAATAGTAACTCAAGTTCATGAAAGAGAGACCGATGATACAAAGAGTCGAAGTCGTTCCCGGCCGACACTGTCATCGTTTGCACACATGCAAGTGTGACAAAGTCAAACAAGTGCTTAGCCAAAACAAAATAAATAAATAAATAAATGAAATCAAACGAATGCAAACGAACAACAAACTTCTCCCCAAGATGAACGAAGTGCAATTTAGACAACAACATAATTATAAAACGAAACGAGAAAATAAGAGCAGCCGGAGAAGAAAACAAAAAACATACAAAACCTGCAAAAATAAACAAAAGAGTTTGGAGCACAGCCAGTTGGATTTGCAAAATGTTTGCCACAATGTGCACACTGCTGCAGTTATGGAAAAACTATGGGAGCACGGGTGGTGGTGGCGCAATAAAAATATGCACAGAGTATGTGTAATTGTGCAGTGTATATTGTTGGAATAGCACTCACATGTGTTTTTTAGATGTGATGATGCTCTTTGAACGCATTTTAACTCTTCTACCAACTCATAAGAATGATGTTGTGGATGTTCATGTTCATGTTGCTGATAATGATGACGATGATAACGACTGAGACTATGTAAGACAACGACGACGATGAAAACATTAGAGACACTAGTAGACAAACTAACTGCTGGCCTGCTTGCATGTTTTGCTGGCACACCGTAATGTAGTTGATAGCCAGCTACGTTAGTCGTCAGTCAGTTGGCTAACAATAAAGGCAGGCAGCCAGCTAAAGCGCGAGCCAACATGAGTGGTGTGTACGAGAAAACTTAATATTTGTTGGCTGACTGACTGGCGGCTGGCAACGAAAATTGTGTGCCCTACGGCAATCGTCATCATCTTTTATGACTGAGACGCATCCAAGAAGTTGGTTCGCCAGCCAAAACAAAAAATCAAAATTCTTCTGCTGGTCAACTTAACGTGTCACATACATCTAGTGATGGTGGTGATGGTCCAAGATGCATAAGAACAAATGCCAGCTGGAAAAGGATTCATCAGAAATATATATAATATTTAATATGAAGATTTCTTTGTTTTTGGCCAACAAAACATCGTGATGACTTTTTTTTTTTAATAAATGTCATTGTCCAACGATGAAGTATGAGATTAGCCAAATCAAATAGAAGCCAATATTTTGGAGTGCCAAATCAAAATATCGTTTATGAACACAAACCAGATGACACACACACACTGCAGAAAAGCAAAATAAATCCAAAAATATGAAGAAAATAAAGGTCAGCTATTGAAAATATTTTCGGGTATAAACCAGTATTTGGATAGAAGCTCAACGCTAATAAACTAACAACCAGCGAAAGTCCAACTCGTCTCGATCATACAGCTCTAATCAGGTTTAATAAGAAAATAACTAAATAAATAAATAAAAATGGACTAAATACTAAAGAACAACAACAACATCACCATCTAGTATATATAGGGCTTGTATCGCAAATAATGGGATTATACGCGATTTATTTGTGCATATAAAAATAGAACAGTGAAGTGACATTAAAATATAAATAAAACAACTATAAAATTTAAATAAAATATAAACAAAAAGCAAAAAAGAAATAGGAAAATAACTAAAAGCAAAACATACATACGTAGAATTCATCTTAAAAATATAAAAGAAAATAAGCTAAATAATTAATTTCTAAACTAAAGTGCTAAAATAAAATATTTTCAAAAAAAAAAAAATAATAAAAATTGCATAATACTTTACATTTATATAAAATAATTATTATAAGCATGAAAAGAGTGCTTAAAATATAGTTATCAAACAAACCCTTGGTGAAAATTATTCAATTGATAAAAAATTAATATGAACTTATGATCAAATATTGTAGTTAAATAAAATAATCACTTACCTTAATGCTCAAACAGTAGCAACAAAATTTATAAATTTATCATCATGTAAATAATTCGGTAATTTAGAGAATTGGATAACCGACACACAAATCTCTGTGGCCACAATTTATTATGAGGAGGGAGTCGTAATATCCTGCAAAAATAAAATAAAAAAGGATAAGGTAAGTGTACAAAAAAAATTTAAAGAATCATAATGAATTTATGGAGCATTTACGTTACCTCGAAATCTAGTACTTACGAGATTTTGCTGCTTTTTACTAGATTTACCATACAAAATTAAATCTATTTTGTCGGTAGATTTTTGGGAAATCAACCCAAAATCTAATATTTTTATTTATTTTTTACTACCCTGTACAATATATTTATAAAAAAGATGAGTGAATTAGCTACGGTCTGGGGGAAAATCACGGCATTCGATACGACTCGTAATTTAAAAATATTTCCATATAAACTCTATTGAAATATTTTTAAATTACGAGTCGTATCGAATGCCGTGATTTGCCCCCTGCTTAAAAAGGTGTGTGACTTAGCTATATTGCAGTTATTTGGTTGTAGTTTTGGAAATTTTTTAGTTAATGGGTTTTGTATGGGATAAAAAAAATCTTGATAAATTTCAAAAAAAGTTGGTCTAAACGGTATAGATTTTCATTAAGATTTTAATTAAAATCTGCTGGATTTTGTGCTGGTGTAAAGGGCCTATTATTGTCAAAACTAATAATGAAACACAGGTAAGCCTTCTATAACACGAGTTTCCTTAACACAGTTTCACTCTAACACGAATTGAAAACTGCGGCAATTTTCTTTTAAAACCGCACTTCTATTACGAGAAAATAAAATTCTTTTCACTACAGTGCAATAGCGGTTAAACGAATTTGCGATTTAACAAACGCTCAAAGTTTTCTTAAACCGAAAATATGACTCGATGCAACGAATTTTTTTTTTAAACTATCAAGAAACTAGAAAACAATAGCAAATAAGTATAAAAACATACAGAGTGCCTGTTGTGTAAAAAAAAGGAATGAGAGACATTTTCTAGGTGTATGTAAACCAAAGTTTCTTATTTTGTAGTTCTTTCATTGACTTAAAAGAGGCTGTTGGTTACTATCTTATTCTAAAAAAAAAATTAATTTTAGATAACGCTCCCCTTGATTCTTCAGCAGATCATTTGGTTAAGGAAACGTGCATGTACGTCACCAAATGTTACCTCTTTAATAGAATCAATGCATCAAAATGCCTGTATGTTAGTGAAATTTCTTTACGAACAGCCTTTGGTCGAAAATTGTATATTCTAATCAAAAAAGAAAACTATCAGTTTTGAAAGAGTTAGGAGTTATAAGATGTTGCAAGGATATTTAAACCAATATTTTAAATCTGTGCAAGAAACTAGTCCTGGGATATATGCTCCTTGCAGGAGTAAAGGGAATAAATATATGCATATAAGAAACTAGCATAGCCAATTGTTAGAATAGCATATTAATTTCAAATCAGGAATAATTTCATGAGCAGAATGATATTTCTCTGTCTAGATTACTATAGAATGACGAAGATGTAGAGTCTATTGGAAATAGTTCTTTATTGTTCAATCATGTTGAAAGTGACGAACGAAAAAACCACCATTTCTTTGGAAACCGTTAAAAAAAATTCATGTTAATAAGGCATTCTATTATCTCAAAGTTGATCTCTTTGTATTTAGTTTTTTATGATAACCAGGGACATTTAAAAATTTTATTTTAGGCGCCTAAATATGACATAAAAAACGCAAAATATGCACTAGAAACAAAAAAATATGCACATATTTGAAAAATATTTTTTTCAATAGAAAAGTTTTCAATTTACATACAACTAATGCATAGTTTCCGCAATGCAAGCAAGTGACTTGTCTAGAAAATTTGTATAGGAATCACTCAACAATTTGAGTGCTTTTCACGTATTTTTTCTAGACCAGTCGCTTGCCTGCATTGCGGAAACTACACGTAAATAAAGATATACAAATATTCTCTTTTCCCAAGAAGTGCGTGTACAAGCCTTTTACATTAAATTTGTACACAAGATTAAATATGATATAAAGATTTTCTCTGCATTATTAACATTTAAAAATTTTATATTTTCGAATATGAAGTTCAAGCAATGAAGCTTTTGTGCATTGAAAAAGTCCTTGTAACGTCTGTGAATGTAATTGGCTCAACTTAAAAAAAAAAGATTTTTATATAATCTTATATATTTCTTTAACTCAAACATTACAATGAATTAAATACCAGCTATTTGGTTTTTTTTAATCCGTTACCAAAATATGAGACAAAAATATGTATTTTTGGCCAAATGAAAAAATATGCATTTCAAGTGCATATTGCATATTTCATATGCAAGTGCATATTTGCACTAACAAATCGATGCCACTTGTACGCAAATTTGATGTTTCGTAAAGATATTTCGTTTTTGCCATTATCAGGGTTAAGGGAAAATACATACATTTGCATGAAACGCCTGTCCCTGATGATAACTATTACATATGATTTGAAGTATTTATATTATTTAAAAAGTTCTTTTTTAATGTATGCAAATATAAAATAAGAAGACAATGTATTTTTTACTCATAAAAGTAAGGAAAAATGAGCCACGGCTTTTAAGCATCTTTTTGATTTAACGAATCAGCATGATATTATATCGTTCGTTAAACCGGGATACCACTGTATTTTGAATGAAATGCGGGGTTATGAGATTAAATTAAAGGAAAAATTTATGTTTATAATTTAAAATATTATCATTTTAATAAAAACAAATATCTCCGAAATGAGCCTGGGTAATATCCCCAAGATCCGCAAGAAGATAAAAACTTTAGGCTCAAAATTGAAGCTTAGCAAAAGTTTAGAGGAATTTTTCTTGAAAAAATATTAAAGTAAATAGCAGTTGCGAAACAGATCATCACCTTTATAAATAAAATTACACTTGATCATCTTTATAATCGATATTAAAAACAATTTCTGTTCAAATTACTAGTAAATAAATACAATCCATTGAAGTTAAAAAAAATGCAATAGTTTTTGTGCAAAATAGTACGAGAATTAATGTTGAGAAAGATTAAGTTCACTGATGTTATATCTTATATATAAATATAACACATATATTTTTGTCGTACACTTTTAAGTATCTTATAGTCCACTAATATTAGTGAAACATATATGGTCTAAAAGTTATTTTTGTGTTGATATGCACAATAGAAATGTTTTTTCATAACTCTTGGTTTAAAAGTGATAAAAAAGCGATTTAAACTTGTTTGAAAAAAAATAAAACCTTCTTCTTTGTTTGTTTTTTTTTTTTGTACTCGCATGTTTATAATAAATAAAGACATAACACGTGTCAAGAGGTCTAATTTAGATCACCGGACAATCCTAGTTTTTATACAAGGTCTTCCAATAAGTGGTTTTATTTTGATATGTAAAAAAACTAAGTGAAATCATCGGATATTTATTTAAATATCGAAAATAAATAAAAAACCGATTACAATTTTACAATAAATTTAGTAAAGTGCGACTGTGACTCGCATACGAAGGGTTCCGTACAGGCACTATATATAAGTTATGTTTATCCTTTTGTTCTATGAACCGTGATTAAAAAACGACTTTTACGTTCAGTGATTTTACATGAAATGATTTTATAAAAAAAACTTTAAAATAAATTTGAATTGCTTTACATAAAATATGCTTGTTAGCGCAACTTTACAATATTAAAATTTATCCAAAATTAGCCAATCACAATCAAGCACAAAGTAAGGTGTTATGTAATATGATTCTGACAAAACAAAATTGCAAGTTTACCGAATTAAACAAAGGAAATAGTTATGATACAATAACATCAAATAAATTCTTATTAATTAAATAATAAATAAAGTTAATGACTGCATTGTCAGCGGTTGTAAGTACGTTAAATCAATAAGGGTGTTCACATTCTGTCGCAATCAGTTTCCGCCAGAGTGTCTGACAATTTATCGCTGTTAACTTATATACATAATAATATACGAATACTAAACTACATAATAAAATATCTTAACTGATGTAGAAATTTTTAAACAAATTTAAGTACCCGGTAACCTTTTTTTGCTTTTTGGCAATTTTTCGACTTTTTTTTCTTATTTTTTGCGTTTTTTAGATTTTTTTTCGGTCTTTGGCTTTTTTTTAAATTTTGATATTTTTTCTTATTTTGGCTATTTTTTCGTTTTTTGCGATTTATTTTAGTTTTATAGATTTTTTTTTTGATATGACGTTTTTTCGCTTTGTTGATTTTTTTTATTGTATTGGCGATTTTTTCGGTTTTTGACAATTTTTTTTTCGCTTTCGCGATTTTTTAATTTTTTAATTTTTTAGCTTAGCGTTTTTAAAAATTTGAAGAGTTTGACTCTTACGGTTTACAAGATACAGCAAGTTGTCAAAATTACATTAGCTGATAGAATACCCTTTAATTGTGATTTTTTAAATTTTAGTGTCAATTATTTTAGTCTGTATAAAAACACACTAACTGCAAATGTCAAGTGTATATATACAATTGATTGTATATTACATGGGATTTTAGCAGTTTTCGTTGCTCCTTTTGGAACACCCTTTATTTTTTAACTGTCATATATTTCCTGTTGTAGCAGCTAAAGTTCGACATATTCGGTCCAAATTTCAGATCTGTAGCTCTTACGGTTCTCGAGAAAACACCCTGTAACAGACGGACAGACGGACAGTGTAGCGAAAGCAATAGGGTTCCTTTTCTTCTTTGATGTACGGAACCCTAAAACGACCTGGAGCTTAACAAACATAAGAAAACAAACTAAAAATGTCAATAAAAACATAGTTAAAATCTCTATTGAAATATTTTGAAGATTCGTTCGATATCGAGCTTCGACCGACAGCAAATATTGTTGAAATATATTGCTGGATAGCAAAGTCGAGAAATGTTCTTTATATTTATTAAGTGATACGATTATCGTAATAAAAGTTACTGAATCCAGGTACCGGTCAAGTTTTTTAAACTCTGAACACATTTTTAAGTGTATATGTACGTATTTTTATGCATATGGACATATATATGTATGTATGTTTAAAATTTTGAATATTTTGATTTATTTGTTTGAACTCATATAATACACGTATTAACATACATACATACATATCGTGCCATAAACGCAAAAATAGCGGTATTATCGGATAAATTTTTGACCAAAATCAATCATTTGCGATCATAAATATGTAGTTGATTTTCGTAAAAAAAAAATAGATTCAGTAAAGTGCAACTCTGACTCGCGCACGAAGGGTTCCGTACGAACACTAGATATGTAATTTAATACAAACTTCATCCTATATAATTTATAGTTTTGGCATTTTTTCGTTTTTGGGGTCTTTTCGGTTTTTTGTTTTGGCGGTTTTTGCGTTTTTTCGGTTTTGGCGATTTTTTTAAGTTTTGGCTCTTTTTTTAATTTTGACACTTTATTTTCTTGTTTTAGCGATTTTTTTCGGTTTTTGGCGTTTTTTTCGTTTTTGCGATTTTTTTTTTAATTTTTTTTTTAGTTTTGGCGACATTTTCGCGTTTTGGCGATTTTTTTCGATTTTTGGCGTTTTTTTAATTTTGGCGTTTTTTTTAATTTTGGCGATTTTTTCGAATTTGGCGATTTATTTTAATGTTAGAATTTTTTTTTTTAATTTTGCCGATTTTTTTTCGTTTTTGCGATTTTTTTTTTAATTTTTGGCGATTTTTTTTGGTTTGGCGATTTTATAATTTTCGGTTTTTTTAGTTTTGCCGTTTTTGAAAATTTCAAGTGTTTGCCTCTTACGATTTCCAAGATATAGCAAATTGTCAAAATTACATAGTCAAAATTGCATTAACTGATGGACCACCCTTTAATTTTAATTTTTTTAAATTTTAGTGTTAATTGTTGTAGTCTGTATAAAAATACACGAATTTTACAAATTTCAAGTTTCAATATACATATGTTCATACATATGTATGTTCATATATGTATGAGTTTTACCCAACGACGTCATTATGCACAAGTATCCCGTAGTAATATAAATTGTTTTGTGGTTTATGAATATTTCTTGTTTATGAGTTTAAGCTATTTGAAGTAATGAATTTGTTAATAATTGCTTTGTTTACTTGTAATTTAAGCCTTTGATAAATGTAAGTGTTTTTGTTTATAAGTTTGGACCATTTTTTGCAGCGTAATCATAATTGACTTCTTCGAAACAAAGAACTCAGTTCTGATTGGCAAATAAACTTTTTGAAGAAGTGGCGTGATCGCCGATCGCAGTAGCTGCGACTAACGGTTGTTCAAATTGATATAAATACATACTGTTCAATTAGATTTTTAAGCTTTTAGAAAATAAAACTTCAACTTAAAACACCAAAGAAAAAGTTCTTTCTATTGGAATAAAATTTATGTATGTATATTACATGGGATTTTAACATTTTTCGTTGCTCGTTTTGGAACACCCTCTAATTTTTAATTATCATGTATTTGTTGTTGTAGCGGCCAAGGTTCTACATACTGTGTCCAAATTTCAGGTCCGTAGCTCTTACGGTTCCTGAGAAAATACCGTGTGACGGACACACGGACAGACGGACAGCGTAGCGAAAACAATAGGGTTCCTTTTCACCTTTGGTGTACGGAACCCTAAAAACGAAGTCCAAAGCGGTTATGGCTCGATATATGTTTATGTGTATGTAAGTCTACATATGTGACGCGCAAAATAGAAAGGGACCTAAGGGTAAAAACCTGTTTTGTTCAGGAGATCCATTTTAAAGATTTAAATACGTGTATCTTTGGTGTACCATCACTGAATAAAACGCGCATATCTCTGGGAGGGAACACTTTTGGGGCATGGTATCGGTCTCATTCGATGCTCAGATGTTGTCCACATCAAAAAAAAAAAAAAAAAAGTGAAAATTGATTTTTTTACCCTTAGGTCCCTTTCTCTATGCGCTGTCACATATATGTATATATTAACACATATTTACATATTGTACCAGTTTATTGAAATTTCTCTTAAGAAAATTTTTTAATAAATATATATAGTTCTAAGCTCATGTCACGACAATTTGGCGCCTCATAAATATTTTTCAAATTCAAGCAAATGACAATAAGACAAACAACAATTTCACAAGACAAACAAATAAAACACGAGCAACAAACAAGCCGACTAAAATAAAGATACAAGTATTTATAAAATGAATATTTATTTATTCACTATATGAATATGAAAGTATACAAATTTAACAAAAAACCAACAGCGATACCCTTCTAGCCTCAAAAGAAGAAGAAAAAACCCAAATGAAATATGTATCTCAGCATGCTGCATGTTATGTTTGTCATTATGTACTCGTATTGTATTAAACAAGGATGTACTCGTACGTAAGAACTTAAAAGAAATGCATTTTGCATAAGCTTCAACAATAATAATTTATTATTTGTATACAAATACAATTGATAAAATGTATGTAAATTCTAATATCTCAAGAAAAGAGGGCAAATATTTGTTAAATGGAAAGTTTATCAAAATATTTCCAAGCAATAAAAAAAAACGTTGTTTGTAAGGAAAATGACACAAAAACAAACAAAAAATACATACGTTTGAGTAATAAATATAAGAATAATATAAAATATATTCGTACAGTTTAATAAAAACAAAAAATCAAAGCGAAACCATAATATTTTCCCACACACCAAATTATTAGCCTATTTCCCAACTGCGAACGAAAACTTTCGACTTACAATTTATATTGATAACAAAAAAAAAAATTTCATATTTTATTGAAAGTCGAAAGTTTTCTTTCGCAGTTGGGAAATAGGCCATATATGTAACACTTGAATTCAAAGTATTCATTGTTTTTAATTATTTCTCAAGATAACTTAAGAGTAATCGTATGATAACTTCTTTATTACACTGTATTGTATATTGAAAAACCATTAATTTTTATTTGGCAAAATCGTACAATGTTGGGTTAAGGTCACATACTACACTTTTTTGTTTTTTTTTTCTAATAAATTTTGTAACCAAAAACCACAAGAGTGTAGTATTGTGTTAGGCCACCATCAAAATGTAATTTGTAAATTTGTTATTTTATTTAAAACAGGAAACTTGTTTGTATGATTTTTAATCTCAAATTACATTTATTTCAAGTTGTGGGAAAAATTTGATATTAAAAAAAAATATATTAAAGATGTTAGTATTTCAACATAACAAAAATTAATTGTAAATATTTTATGAGTTTTTAATGTTATTTTCAAAGAACAACTAAATTATAAAAAGCTTTTCTAAAAGACTAGTTATCAATGAATTTAATAAAAAAAAAGTACTTTTTAAAAAGAAACAATTTGCTACTAGAACATTTACGTTGTCTCGAAATCTAGTATACTTACGAGATTTCGAGCTAAATCTAGTTGCTTTTTGGTAGATTCCCCATACAAAACGAAATATATTTTGTCAGTAGATCTGTCAGAAATCTAATCAAAATTTAATATATTTATTTATTTTTTACTACCCTGTACCATATATTTATAAAAAAGATGAGTGAATTAGCTACGGTCTGCTTAAAAAGGTGTGTGAATTGGCTACATTGCAGTTGTTTGGTTGTAGTTTTGGAAAATTTTTAGTTAATGGGATTTGTTTGGGATAAAAAAAAATCTTGATAAATGTCAAACAAAATTGGTGCAAACGGTATAGATTTTCATAAAGATTTTAATTAAAATCTGTTAGATTTTGTACAGGTGTAAACTCTCTATAAGAAATTTTTTTTAAGAAATACTTTTTTTAAAATCTACAAGTAAAAAATATGGTTTTTCCCTTTATATTTATTCAAAGAGATACTTTTTCAAAAGGTACGTTTAGCAAAATGTGTTTTTATAAAAGTTTTTTTTTGCAAAAAATAATTTTTGGACAAGGTCATTTTTTACCAAAGGCACTTTTCACAAAAGGTATTTAAAAAAATACTCAGGGCTATCACGAATAAAATTTCACTTGAAATTTCTCCCTTTTCCAATTAGAATTTTTTGTTTTCCCTATTACTTCCTATTAGTTGGAATTGTTCCCCGTGAAAAGTTTCACGTGGAATTTTATTCATGATAGCCCTGACTTTATAAAAAGGTACTTTTTACAAAAGGTACTTTTTAAAAAAAGTACTTTTTACAAAATATAAATACTTTTTACAAAAGTTACTTTATAAAAAAAAGTACTTTTTACAAAATATACATACTTCTGTAAAAGCTACTTTTTTCAAATGTATACTTTTTACAAAAAATTATTTTTTACGAAAGGTACTTTCTAGCTTTTTACTAAAGGTACCTTTTGACTTAATTTAGACTTTTATATAATACATAAATATATTATTTTTGCAAACAGAAATCTTATTGATTTCTTTTTTTTTCCAAAAAAAAAATGTACTTTTACGCAAGTAAATTTGTTACAAAAAATATTTTTTACAAAGAGTTAATAGCTCTATGACTGCTTTTTTATGCTCCACTTTCTTTTGAATACCAAAAGGTGGATTGCTTGACTTTTGTAATGATGGTTGGTGAAGTAAAAAGTGTATTTATCATTTAAACAACAACCGAAAAATAGTGGGTTACACCACTTTTGTTGTGAGAGCCTCATATAAACTTTCATATTTATAATATTAATATTATTACGCTTCAAAGTAGTATAAATAATTTATTTAAAAACATTTATAACATTTGTACGGGTGTTATAAACATGGTGAGGCCAAATCAAAATTAATACATATTAAAAAAAATTACTAAAACTTTAAAGCAATATTAATTATATTTTAACAGCTTAGTTAATTAACATAATAGCTTTTGCGCAAAAAAGCAAATGTTAATAAATTCATTAGATGTATTTAAAACTTACAACATAACGCGAAATGCATAAATAAAACTGATTTAATTTTAACAAAAACATGCCACGAATTTTAAATTTATAACCGCCATTAAAACAATTAACAATTTTAATACTGAATACATTTCATTTACAACTCAAACTCTAATGAAAAAGTTAAAGGAGACTACAAAATATAAATGAACTAATTAACAAACAAGAAATTAGCATCCTTTTGCATGTTTTAGCAATATATCCTTATAAGTAGTAAGAAAAAAAATACAAAAAAGGACTCACTCGGCTGCAGAAGCAATAAGACAAATTACCTAAAAGTCATTACAACAGAAGATTTAATGGGGCGCGAAAAGTGAATGATATTTTGTTGCCTGGCCTGCTCCTTTCCTCTCCTGTCCTTTACGCTTAGAATTTAGTAAAAATATATTTATTTTTTCTGCAAAGAAAACAATGACTTTTTTCACGTTTCCAAAATGAAATTTATTTGTAATGAAGCGGAATTTTTGGCAAAGAGACTGCAAAACAAACGGAAAACAAAACTAAAAAAATTTAAATACTTTTGACACTAACAACAATGTTTTGGACATTTTAAACAAAAATGTTACAATTTTTTCAGCAGGACAAATAAATCTTTGGAAATACATACAAATATAAATTCTTTGCCTTTTTTTTATAAAAGAATTTTTAACGGAAATTGGCAAATATCTTATTGTTAAACTCAATTTCTTTTTTATTCACAAATTTCTTTTTTTATTTGGCAATTATTTTCTCATGACTGCTTGCATATGCATGCCCTTTTTTTTTGTTATTTTATTTTTATTTTTGTTATTTTTTTTTAAGTTGTTGGTCACAGGAAATGCTGGTCAGTTGTTAAGGCAACAAAATGAAGCTTAAAATTATTTTGTTCTCACTAGTTTTTTATCATTTCCACCAAAAGTTTTTTTTAGTGTGTGTATATGTGTGTGTGTATTTTTTTTTTTTTTTTTTTTTTTTTTTGCCTTAGATGTTTGTTCAAAAATGTCGTTGTTATTTTTGTTGAAAAGATTTATGACTTCCCAACGTTTAGTCTTTTTATTTAAGTTTTCTTGCCCTTGTCATTTCCATTGTTTGAAATGCAAAATTTTATTGATGTTATAGATTTGGAAATAAATTTCGTACGAAAATAAAATATTTAAATAATTTAGTGAGAATGAAGGATTTAATTGCAGCAATAACATACGACGAATTCCAATTTTAATTGAAATAATAAATTTTGTTAGGGAATACACTAGGGCAACATTTCATATGAAATTACGAGTATTCAGAAATTTATGGGGTTTGGAAGGAAGAGTTTTAGAATTTCAAATACAATTTTAGGTAAGCTGAATGTTATGAACATGAGGCGGAGCAAATCATTTAACACATGTGATGCAATTTTTTTTTTTTTTTTTTTTTTTTTTTTTTGTTAGGCAATTTTTCGGAATTCGTGCTTGATATCGACACATGAAGTAACAGAATTAAAAAAAAAAAACTATGGATGATGTATAACAAATATTAATATACTTATAAGTAATTTTTCTGAAACTGTACTTTTGAAGCAAAAGGTACTTTTGTGGCAAATGGTACTTTTGTGTCAATATGATTATTTGTGGCAAAATATACTTTTGTCACAAAAGGTACTTTTATAGCAAAAGGTAATTTTGTAGCAAAAAGTACTTTTTTAACAAAAGATACTTTTGTAGCAAAATTACTTTTTTAACAAAAGGTACTTTCGTAGCAAATGTACTTTTTTAACAAAACGTACTTTTGTAGCAAAACATACTTTTGTAGCAAAAAGTACTTTTTTTAGCAAAAGATACTTTTGTTGCAAAAGTACTATTTTAACAAAAGGTACTTTTGTAGCAAATGTACTTTTTTAACAAAACGTACTTTTGTAGCAAAATATACTTTTGTAGCAAAACGTACTTCTTTAGCAAAAGGTACTTTTGTAGCAAAAAGAACTTTTGTAGTCAAAGGTACTTTTGTTGCAAAGTGCTTTTTTGTTACAAAATGTACCTTTTAGCATAAGATACTTTTTACCAAAAGGTACTTTAAAACGCTTTTATCGAAAGATACTTTTTAGGAAAATTACTTTTTGCAGAAGTTACTTTTTACAAAAAGCCTTACTTTACATGAACTATTAAGCGAAATTGCATGTTAGCAATAAAATACTTTCTATGAAGAAATACTTTTCAACAAAAGAACTTTGTTAGAAAGTACGTAAACTTTTCTAGCAAGAGACACTTTTGTAGCCAAAGGTGTGTCTTCTCAACGAAGAGAATTTTTTTGGCACAAGCTAGTTTTTAGTTAAATAAGCTTTTACCAAAACATACTTTTTAGTAAAAGTACTTTTAACCACAACGTATTTTTTACAAAGAGCAGGTTACAAAATATTTTCTTTTTAACAAAACTTTGATTTACGTTTTTTAACAAAGAAATTTTCGCAATTAGTTTTTAATGTTTATCGTTTTTTTGACATAACTAAGTCACTTTTTCAGAGAAAGTTTTTTAACAAAATGCACGTAGTAACTAACAAATTGAATGATTTAAGAACGATTAATTTTACAAAGATGTGACGGGTGCCTGTAGCCTGTCAGTCTAGAGGTCGTGGAATCGATTTCCGCCATAGCGCCTGGGTGTTTCCACAGGCAAGCTAATCGCTTAGCGGGTTGTGTTTGTTACAAGAAAGAAGAAACATTTTAAATGATCTTCAGAATCAACTTTAGGTCAATTTTAATTAGTTGACTTTTAAAAAGTACAATAGAATTCAAGTAAGTTAAACAGTTTTGAAATGATTCAACAAAAATTATTGAAAAACTTTTAATGGATATAATAAGAATATTATAACTTTTTCTATTTTAAATCGATTCATTTAAAAAAATAGATTTCCATTGCAAACTTGACAAAGGTACTCGTAACAAGAAACCCTTTTCAAAAAGAACTTTCTCCATAAAAAGAATTAACTTCTTTTTACCAATCATTTGCCTGCGTAAATTTCGACGAATTAACTGCAATTTTAAATTTTATAAAAATCAAAAGAAATTGCTGTATTCAAAGAGATCCAAAAGAAGTTTAACTTTCCAGTGAAAGTATGCAAAATGAGTTTAAAGACAACATGGCATTTAAGTTTAATCAAATGCCGCAATAAGTAGCAAGACAATCAAACAAGTTTTGAAATTATCAATACTTAAAGAAAATAAATAAATAAAAGAGAAATTTCTGGCAAAGAAATAGACGTGTGTATGAATGTATGTGCCTATGAAAATATTAACTAATGCCAAGATTTAATCAAATAATTGCAAAAAAAAAATTATTTACAATATTTCTTCATTGTTGCACTAAATGGCAGCCAATAATTGTAAGTGAAATTGTGAACGAGCCGAGCCCACTTTTCGAAAAATAAATAAACATTCGCCAGGTGCCAACATAGACATCAAAAGGTTATTGACCTACTGCCAAAGAAGGAACTTTTATGATATGTCTTGCCAAACTAATCAAACTTGAAATTATCAAACAATAATTTTACAATTTAAGCAAACAAGAGAGACAGAGATAGACAGAGAGAGAGAGAGAAGGAGAAAGCCTTAATAAGGAACGCCAAACAAGAATCCAAAACAAGCAACCACCTGTTTATCTAGTCTTTAACGAGGATCATAATTTTGAATGAATAAAAAACCAAACACGAAGCACCCAATGTCCATTCAAGAGCCAAATGGGAAATACCCCAGAATTTTTGCCAAAAATAAAGAGAAAAAATTAAAAAAATTTTGATGAGCCAATACAAGAACATGAAATATTTTTTTTAAGACGTTTACGAATTGTGGGCGCAGAAGCTTATGCCAAGAAAATTAACAACAGCAACCAAAATGACAATTAAAGTCTGGGCAACTCATCAAAAATGTGCGTCACCAGTCGTTAACTAGAAAAAATAATTGCAACAAATACAATCATAAGTTTGATTGCCAGGAAAAAAAAGAAGAGGATTTTTTTTTTGGCTGCAATGGCACACGAGCGCGACCAGGTCAGTATATGGCACGCAGCCACATGAGATACAAAACAACAGCAAACATCACAATTCAAATTTTCCCAAGAGACATTATGCAAACAAAAAAACATTTAAATGAACGCACTTAACAGCAGTTTACACTAGGCAAAATTTTAAGACACAAGCCATTTTAAACAGATATTTTCATAAAATTACAATTATAACAGTCACAAAAATATACTTTATCCTTTGTTGCCTTATGAAACTGTGTTGGTTTTTTATTAAATTTATTACATTTTATTTGGCTTAATACCAAACAAACATTAAGCAACAATAAACATCTATCTTAACTCATCTCATTCAAAAATCTTTAACTACACTTGATATTGCAAGCATCTAGTAGGAACATTAAAAGAAGAAATAAACTGAAATATGCAACAAAAAAAAAAAAAGGTGGAAGAAAATTGTTATGTGTTGGCGATATTTTTCATTTTAACATCTTATATATTCTGTACAATGCAGTAGACATTTAGACGCTTTAAATTGCAGATTTTTAATGCGGCATAATCTTCAATTTAGTATTGTTGCTTTCTGCACAATTCATACTGTTATATGCATGTACATGTATGCATGAATGTATGTATGTTCGTATGTATGTTCGTATGTATGTATGTAAGTACTTGGTATGCCTGTGCGGTAAATGTTGAAGTATGAGTGATTTAAATTTGAATGCGGCAAATTAAAATCACTCATACGTAACCTCTTACATATTTTAACTCCCATTTTTTTGTTTTAAAATAATTAAATACCTATGTAACTGTATAATTTTACAGGCAGATTTTGTAAAAGAAATCCTTTCTAAACGTTTAAAATTTTTATGAAAAATAACGAAAATTCGTTTCAAAAAATAGTTCCTCCATACAAATTTCAAAACGAAAAAATCGTTTGTATTTACAAAATTTGATTTTCAATTTTAATTTAAAATGTACATAAATAAGATTTCATTCTTTTAAGTGCTTAATTAAAGTTCTTACTTAATTACGATCAAAGTATGGCAGCACTACAAAATTTTCAAATATTATGTTAGGCTTTCAAAAACAACAGCAGTTTAACAATAAAACAATAAAGTTGGGATATCAACGTGAAGAAAATTAAAATTGTATAACAACCACATTTTGTGAAATAAAAAGAGCATCAGAGCGCATTTTTCTACTTATTTATTCCATGATGTGAAAATATGTGCAATATACTATATAATAAATTTATGAAAATTAAATAAATTATATCTAATACGACCACTTGATGTTCTTGTACATGTTTTCAATAAACACACACAAACCCAAAAACATATGTTATAAATATATTTTAAATACACCAGGTTGGACATTTAAATATTATTTAAATATGCACTTAAAAAAGCACATTTTTGTATTGTAATAGAACTAAAAAAAATGTAAATTTAATTGAACCACTCAATTAAAACTAATCATCTCTATCAGAGAGAACAGAATGAATACATTTGAATTTTTTGCCCATTCATATGGTTCAAAAAAGATAAGTAGCAAGAAGTCTTTGCGCTACAGCTTCCTAAAAAATCGCAGAAAATAATTGAGATTTTGTAGGAATTGTAGGCCACTAACTCAAAATTAGCTTATAGCGACTTAAGCACTTTTTCCTTTTGCCATATTTTTTTCTTTTTCTTCTTTTTTTAGCTCATCCGAGCGAGCACCAGAACGAAGCGCTATAATTTATCAAGTATATTATATATATATTTTGCCGTTGTTCCTAAGGGGAATATAGGGCCGTATACTGCCATTTTATCGAAGGCAAACAAATAGGCAGACAAGAGTTTTAGATCTTCAGTAGACTAAAACATAAAAGTTTTTGAAATACTTTTATAGAAAAACGCTTAATATGTTCTTGAAAATCGCAATATGCAAGCATAATTATCCCTATCGTGAATATATTTCCCTGGAAATATTTCCCTTTTGCCTAAAATTGCAATCGTGAACTATTTCCATGTGTGTGTGGAGTTTCCCCAAAAATTATGTGTGTTTTTTTCACAAACGTTTTGCTTAGGAGTAAGAAAAGAAGCATGTTCAAAAATATGGCATCACCGGTTTTTATTCCCGTAGAATTTTTATAACTTTTTGATTTTTTTTGCAAATATCATACCTCCCAAGGTAAACCCTTTTATAAAGCCATATTTTTTTATAAATAAGGCTATAAAAATGTATATTAGAAAAATATTATAAAAATAATAAATAAAAAAAAATTATAAAACTAAGAACATAAGCAAATATAGAATTACATCAATTCACAATAGCATGTTCGACTTTGCAAATTGCAACGAATGTTTATTTTATTCCCCACACAATTGGTGATGCCAATTTATTGTTCACGGCAATAAAAAAGTATTCCCCAGGACTTACAAAAAACAAAAATCTCTTTATTCAATTTTGCATCGTTAGACTTCTTAGCTAAAACCAAATTTATAAAAACCAATACATTTTTAAAAAGTAATAATTCAATTATTTCATGTAATGCTGGTGATGTACGCAAACATAAAAAGAAAGCACAAAAAAAGCGAATAAAGCAAAAATATTTGATTCGATCAAGCAAATTATGTTAATTATTAACATTATAAAAAAATTGGAAGGTGTACTCAAACTTTATTGAAAATAAAAAAGATAAAATGATAATGATTTTTTTTTAGCAGCAAAGTATTTGGTTTTAACAAAATTATTTAACTACAGCTCTGCCAGTTTTTAAGGCAACATAAACTTGGCGGTAACAGACGCGATTCGATTTACCTTCCTCTTGTATGTAAATAATTAATTAATCAAGTCAAACATTAAAGTTTTCTGGAATATAAAATTTTAATTTTTTTCGCTCGCACTTTGTGCTTTTATTTTGTGCAACTATTATTTAAAAAAATTTATAATTTGTTTGTTTGTTTTTTATACATCACCCACCATTTATTCAGAATTTTTTTCCTAAATATATATTTTTTCATATTTCTTTTAACGGCCAGAAAATGCAAATAAACTAAATTATTACAATTTGTGTGCGTCTGTATTTTATTTGTGTGTGTGTTTAACGTTTTTTTGGTTGCACTCTACTTCAGGATAAAAAATATCGTAATATCGTATCATAATATTGTAAATGAATTAAAAAAAAGCTCTAATTAAATTTCAAAGCTTAGCTAATTAAACCGAACTTGAATTTTTTTATCTATTTTCTATTTTTTTGTTATTTTTTCTATAAATTTGTTTCTAAAATTTAATAACAATTTATAATGATTTTAAATACTCACCCCCATATTCATAAAGTTTAAAATGAGTTTGAAATGTATTTTATTTCAAATTTTTCATAAAAATTTTTCTTAAAATGGATTTCAAACACATTTTTTTTTATAAATGTTCGGGTAAAAATTTTGTACCGTGTTCGAAATTCGTTTAAGTTTCAGATTTATTTTATTGCATCTAACTTTTTTTCCTATATTTTCTACAAAACTTTTTAGGCGTCACAAATCGCCCAACACAAACTTCTTTTCTCTGCTTTTGCAGGCCATAAAACAAATGTCCATTGCAATTATCGTGGTGTATAATAAACATAATTTCTTTACTCTTCCTTTGCCATTTTCATATTGTTTTCCTTTAGTTGTTCAAAATTTTATTTAAACTTAAGTACTAAAGACATTTTACTTTGTGCTGTCCGCTTCTTTGTTTTATTTATTTTTCGTTTCTAAAAAAAAATATGATTTAATGATTTACTAATGCAGTATTTAATGCCTTTTGTATGTTAATCACTTTGTAAAAGAGAAGAAGGAAAAAAACAATAAATTAAAAATGAAATTGTATTGATTTCAGTAACAGACAAAAGATTTTATGTGTCAATTTCATCTTATTAAAAAAAATAAATGATTTTTTTTTTGTTACTGCAGTAAAAAGATGTTTTCCATAAATATTCTTTTTTATTTGCTTAAGTTATTTTGATGAACTAAAACAAAAAGAAAAGTGTTTAAAGACCTGGTGATGCTTCCTTTTTCATAATGACATACATTCAAAATTGTAATTGAGGAACTTACGCAAACGATAAATATACATTGTTTCCTTTTCTTAAAAAAAAAAGATAAAGTAGAACAATCTTTTTTGATAATAATACTTGTGCAAATACAGTGCAGAGCAAAATAAATAGCACACCTAGTACATTAATAGAGTGAATTGGGTAGTAAATAAACAACCTAGACATTGAATAAGTAGAATAAGGCATGTAGGCGAATCGTCTAGAAAATGTTTATGAAAATCACTCGAAAAAAATTAGTGCTTTTCTTGTCAAGTCTTCCGTCTGTATTGTGGAAATAGGGGGTTAATGTGATAATCCTAAAATATAAACAAGAATAGTTAAACATAATTAAGGGTAGAGAGATATAACTTCGTGCTAACCTGAACAGAAAAAAAATTTAATATTTAACTTACAAATGCATTTACCAAAAATAAAGCAATAATTGTATAAACAATTAATCATTTTTCATATTCTATTTCATTAAAAATTCATGTTAAATAGCTGATGTTATCAAACGAACTCTGCCCAATAGACATGAATGCTGATAAAGTGCATGGCGGCACATAAAAATGCCGAAATATCATCCTAGCTAAAATCTAGTTTAATTTTTGTTGTTTTCTTTAGAAAATCACATTAATTAATAATAATACTTCATTCTACAAGAATTGAATTGAACTTAAGGCTGATTAATATATTAATATTAATAATAATAAGTATATATTAAATATAATAAGTAGTTTTTCATAATATACTTGTATTTGCTTTTTCATAACACTTTTTTAATAAAGATTTTTATAATAAATATATTCGTATAAAAATTGTGCAAAAAATCGCCAAGAGTAGAAATAACTATTTTCAAAAAATATTTCCTGCAAATTGTTATCACAGAAATTCAAAACGAACTAATTACTTATTTATATATTGTTTTGGCATTTTTTCGTTTTGTGAGATTTTTTCGATTTTGGCGTCTTTTTCTTAGTTTTGACGTGTTTTCCTTTTTAACATTTTTTCGGCTTTAGAGATTTATTTTAGTTCAGAGATTTTTTTAATTTTGGCGTTTTTTGCGTTTTCACGAACTTTTCAGTTTTTGGCGTTTTTTTTGTCATTTTGGCGATTTTTTTAATTTTTGGGATTTTTTCGGTTTTTAGCGATTTATTTTAATTTTGAAGATTTTTTTAGTTTGGCGCCTTTTTCGTTTTGGCGTTTTTTTCGGTTTCGGCGATTTTTTTCTGTGTGGCGATTTTATAATTTGGAATTTTTTTTAGTTTTAACGTTTTTAAACATTTCATTTTGATTTTTGTGTTTCAATTTTAGTGTTAATTGGTCTATTATGTACAAAAATACACTAACTTTGCAAATTTCAAGTGTCTATATACAATTCTAGGTATATTACATAGGATTTTAATTTTATTCGTTGCACGTTTTGGGAACACAGTTTAATTTTTCACTGTCTGGAGCTCTTACGGTTTACAGCCTGGCGAAAACAATAGGGTTCCTTTTCACTTTTGTAACCCTAAAAATCATCAAAATCAAATTGTTTTAATTCCTTCCAGACGAGTTTTGGTAGTTTTGACATTTTTGAAACAACTCCTTCAACAAACTAATTATCTTGAATTACAAAAATTTTAAAGTTCAAATTTGTTAAAAAAAAACATTTATGGCTATTTATTACGTCAACGCGTTTTTTTATCGCCATTAAAATGGCACTAAACAAATTGCAAAATCGTTTGGGGAGAAATTAGCATATCTGACAACCCTGTCACCATAACGTAAAAAGTTGCTCAACAGAAGTTAAAGTGTGTGAACCGTGACAAAAGATATTTTGAACCGCTTCTTCTTTACTCATCTCTGTACAGCAAGTGAAAAATTTTAATTGCAAAAGAAAATAATTGTATGACTTTTTGGTTGCCGAAAATATCAGCACATGAAAGAAATATGATAAAACAAATGCACATTTTATTAATTGTTTTTTTTATTTTCTTTATAAAAAAATTTTTATACAAATATATAAAAATAGAATATCTGAACTGCAAATTGGGCAATAGAAACATTTCATTAAAAGAGTTATACATCCTGCTCCAGTTTTAATTTTATATCACTTAATATCACTATCACATATGAAAACGAATATGAATTGCACTTAAATAAAAAAACTCAAAGCTTCATAGAAAAGCTCTTTTCGTAAATTAATAAAAACTTAATGAGCTCAAATAGTTCTAATATAACTTCGCAACTTTCTACTGTAATAAAATAAAAAGCACGATATGTCGGAAGCATGTGCGGCTTTATATTCAATTCCCACCAAATACTCATGGCGATGCTGTTGCCTGAAATAATTAGTGTGTTGCTGCAAAGCAAATGACGGTCTACGAGAGCTCGAGTTCAATCCTGAGCGAGATTCAGTCATAAGAACATCATAGATTTCTTTTATTTCCTTAGGGAATATGCTTATTCATATAACAGCGCTCTCCTTCCCCGATATTTGCAGCAATGTATCGTCGGCAAAGTAAAAGAACTAATAAAATGCATACATAGCTTAAAGTAATGCAACTACTTAACACCAGAGGCGCTGCAACGACGACATAAATATTAAAGGCCTGTCCCGCGATGTCGACAACTTTCCAGTTGTCGCACACTTACATGTCGACATCGTGGGACAGGCCCTAACACAAACGCACAATAGCAGAGTTATAAAACGATCGATTTTCTACGATCTTAAATAATCGATTTCAGTCAAAAAATTAAATTAAAAAATTATGTCGCTTGTGTCATACTGACGTCATTAGTTATTCCCGATGTACTTCGTTTTATTTACCGCTGGGTAATTATGCATCTCTGTCATTAAAAATAAAAGCAATTTCGTGTGTATTAGAAAATAGATTTTCAACGGCTGGGTGAATTAAGAAAGAAAGAAAAAACAGCGGCAAACAACCATATTTCTTAAGTAGTTTTATGCATATAAATTTTCGCTTGAAATTTAGACAAAAACAGAAACGTTTTTTTTTTTTTTTTGTTTAACATGAAAAATATCGGAGAGAAAATTTTGCATTTTTTCTTTCGTTTTCGTTTTGAGAGAATTTAAAAATAATATCGCACAATATTTTTTTTCTTTCTTTTTTTTAATTAAATGACAGAGTTGATCACAGACAACATTGTGCCCTGGAGAAAAGAAAATTATTTGATAAGCAAACACAGGTGCAAAACTTTGTGTTGCAGGAAATGATGATGATGATGATGATGCAGATGTTGTTTTCATTTGAAGTTTTTTATTTAAAAGAAATTTTGATATATCTACATACATACTGTTATATGGTTTTTTAAGTACAATTCAGCGAATGTGAAAATAAATTGAAGAAATATTTCTTTTGTTAGAATAACAATAAATTAAAATTAGACATTGTGTCATGATATTCTTTTCAGCCACGATCATTAAGATCTCGTGCAAAATATCAGCACAAACACATATGTACATATGTCATTAATTCACCCGCTCGCGAAGCACTCACGAACACAACACATCTTTCATTGAATTAAAAACAAAAGTAGGAGGTTCTAGGCTCGTATTTTGTATTTTTATAATCAATTTGTCAAACACGTTTTTCACCAATTGATAACAGTAATGTTAGATTTTTTTATTTCGGACATTTCTGTCTTGTTTTCCAAAAAATACAATTTACATCAGAGCTGGCCACCGAGAGAAACACGAGAGAAATGTATTCGCCTATGTGTATTCATTTGTATAAGAAGCCGATTGATGTTCGGCACTCTGGTACGCAGCAATAGGGTCAGAACTATTTCCAAAGGTTTACCACTTTCATTGCATACCAATCACTATAGGTACTGAATTCAATATTCTAAGGCTGTTGTTTAATATCAAAAACTGTTCTAGACAACCTTTTAAGTGCATACCATTCAGTATAAAATTCGTTGATGTTTCACCAGAAATAGAACTTGGAGTTGCGTTCATCAATGCTTTAAGCGCCTATTCACATACATATTTCGTAACGATATTTTCGGAGTTTTTATACCGGCCCCTTCCCACCCCTGAGTAACGCTTTTTACAAAATTTTCAGTATAAGTTTTTAAAAAAGTTAATCATAATTAATGTTAATTTAGTTAATCAATATGATGAATGATCATTAGTGATTCAAAACAATCTGGTTATTTCAAGAATGAATATTCTGATCTAAATGATTAAATCAAATCATTGTATATGTGTTCTTTAACGTGATAAAGCTTGTGATACATATTTAAATTTAATTAAATTTGAATAATTTCGTAATCGATGCTCAATTTCAGTATTTTCAATTCTTATAAAATGATCTCTTTTTTTGTTAATTAATGTGATTTTCTAAGGAAGACAAAAAAAATTAAACTAGACTTTAGCTGGGGAGAAATGCCGGCATTTTTCTGTGCCACAACGCATTTCATCAAAATTCATGTCTATCTGCTTGGGCAGGGATTGTTCATTAAAAAAAGCTATTTATCATGAATTTTTTAGGAAATGGAATATGAGAAATGATTATATTTTATCTGTCTGTTTGTCTGTCTGCCACAGGTTGTTTTCTCGAGAAACGTAAGAGTTACAGAAATGAAATTTTCACAGAATATGTAAAACATTGACCGCTTTAAATATATGACAGTTAAAAATTAAAGGGTGTTCTAAAGCGAGCAACGAAAAATATTGATATCCTAATGTAATATACATATAGACACTTGAAATGTTCAAACTGAATGTATTTTTATGCAGACTACACCAATTAATACTGAAATTTAAAAATCAAAATTAAAGAGTATTCTATCAGTAATTTTGACAACTTGCTGTATCTTCGAAACTGTTAGAGGCAAGGTCTTGAAATTTTCAAAAACGCTAAAACTAAAAAATCCCAAAATTACAAAAAAAAAAATTAAAAAACGAAAAAATTGAAAAAAAAAACGCCAAAAAGAAGAAAAGCGACAAAACGAAAAAAGCGCCAAAATTTAAAAATTTCTAAATTAAAATGAATTGCCCAAATCCGGAATAGCCAAGACTACAAATCGCAAATATCTAAAAAATCTGTAAAAAAAACCCAAAAAGTAAGAAAACGCGTCACAACTAAAAAAATTACTAAAAACCGAAAAACGTTTACCGCGTCCGTACGGAACCCTTCATGTGCGAGTCCATGTAGCACTTTACTGAATTTTCATTTAATTTGATATCAAAAAAATCATAAATTATATCGTTACCTAAAACGCAAAACCTTACAAAAAAATTAAAAACGACTTGTTTTATAAATTCCATGGTATTTCATCCTAGCAAAACAATCCAAATCTGCGAGAGCCAAAATAGCGACTTTAGTTATTTTATTACATTGCTAAAAATCGCATTAAACACCTCAATATTTTCCATTTTAACATGTTTTTTCCAAATTCTGCGAAATTATGAAAATGTTAGTTAGGACGTTTTGCGTTTCAGGTGACAATATGTCACTAAGAATGCAATAATTTTATGTATATTAAAATAAAAACTAACTTCCTGAAGATGATCCAAAAAAATTTTGAAAAAGCAGAGATATAAAATAAATATTTAAAAAAAAACTGAAATCTGAGATTTTTTCCTCATTTTGTGTCCACCAGAAAGACATAAAAATAATGCTGATGTGCATATGTAAAATAATTTTTTATAAGTTTGAAATTTACATCATTAATTTACCATAAAAAATTTTATTCTTTTGAAAATTTTAGACAAAGGGTTTATCATCAAATGCACTTAATAGGTTCAAGATTCTTAGGTTTTTAAATTTATTTTCTTAAAGATTTAAAAAAAGCAATAAAATTGACACTTAAAAAGAAATTGTTTTGAGAAGACATGACATAAAAGACGACAACACTAAAATATACATTAGGAAATTAATATAAACCAAAAAGAAAATTAACACAAACGCAGCTACTAAATTAAGAAAACATCAACAACAAAAATATGTACATACATATGTACATACTTACAAAAATGATCTTGTGAGAATTATGTATAACAACGACGGCATAAACAAATTATAGAGACATTCAAATAAATTCATACATAAGTATGTACATATGTATGTATGCACATTATAGAAAATAGAAAAATCAGCGACACACAAATGGACGACAGAAAAAAAATTTTAAAATGCGCAGAACTTGTTAATATTCACACAAACATAAATAAATCCTTAAGCAAATACGTTTTAGTGGCTGAGTGAGTATCCCAGCAAAAAATGGTGCTTCGCTGAAAGCAAGCGCTTACCCGATGCATGAAATTTTGCATGACTTTTATATGGGATTGCTCGCGTAGAAGCTCTGCCACGTCGATCTAAAATGTGATTCTTTCATGAATGCCGGCCGGAGTGACCTGAATTCAGCAAAAATATTCGTCTACTTAAAAAATTTGCTCTTTATTTTTTTACTTTTAGTTCGCGAGTTGAATCAGGAGTCGATCCCAGGATTTCCGTATGTTAGGCTAGAACACTACCCACTGAACTACCGAAGCACATATTTGTTTTTGTACACAATTAGATTTTGTATACAGGTAAGCGAGAGAGGATGATCTATAAAAAACTTTGAGAGTTTGAATATAAACAGCCGACTGACTTCGTAGTGTTTGTGTTAAATTTCGTCATTAGCTTACGTTATTGCATCCTCTTAAGGCAGAGGGGATGTACTGTGTGCTTTTCCTTGCTTCCGAAGCGCTTATTTTTGTGTTATATTAAACTACACCTTCCAACATGTTTTTATGGAAAGGATATAAGAAACCAAAATAGAAAAAAAAACAGAAAAAGAAGCTATAAAAATGCAAAAGAGACTTTTAATAATAAATTTAGAAGCAATTGCTTCGAAATCTCAATTATTTTTTTGCTGGGATGTTAGTCTGTATATTTTGCAGTTTGCTTGTATTAAAAGAAAAGGAAATAGTACATATGAACATGCATTTAAACAGCAAAAAAAAAAAAAAAAAAAAAAAAATAAGTACATACATACTAGTGTCCTGCACAAGAGTATTTATAAGACTTTTCAAGACATGAGAGATTTTTTCCAATGCTTTACTACAGCGAAATATTCTAAAAGAATCGCTAAACAACACTGTTCGCAAGACAAGCCACCGAAAAAAATTACTTGCCAACAGTGTTGCTTAGCGATTCTTTTAGAATATTTCGCTGTTGTAAAGCATTTGAAAAAATCTCTCATGTCTTGAAAGGTCTTATAAATAGTCTTGTGCAGGACACTAATACATACATACATACGTGAACATACCCACGTGACCTGAGATTCGATATAAAGGAATGCTTACTAAACCGAAGGAATTTCGAAACAATATTCTTCGCGAATATAAAAAAATTCGAATGTTCGCTAAAGCAAATTCTCTCTATAGTTTCTCGAATGTGTGACGATAGCCTAGTGGTTGTGGACTAGCCTTTTAGCATAGAGGTACCGAGTTCTAGCACCATAAGTTAACAAATAAAATAAGAACACATACTTACATACATACACATGTGCAATAATTGAAGAGGAAAAAATTTGCAGCGATAGCCTAGAGTATGTGTGCTAGTCCGTTAGAATGTACATAGTAGTGATGCACGAATATTCGTATTCGTATTCGAATTGTCGAATATTCGGCCATTTTCAGGCGAATACGAATGCGAATATTTTTCCAAAGAAATTAAATGAATAAATCCTAAACGAAATTTAAATAAATGACTAAAAATTTTAGTTTGTACAAATAAATTAATTTTTTGTAGAAACTTGTGCTTTGTATATTGTTTAATGACGATCATTAAAATTTTGGGTACTTTTTATTAACTTTAAAGTACAAGAGTGTGCAGTCCTTTTTCATAACAATTTTTTAATATTTCATGTTGCATATAATATTCGTATTAGTATTTGTATTCGAGAATATCGTTTCAAATATTCGTATTCGTATTCGCGAATATCAAAAATTGACATTCGTTACATCACTAGTACATAGGTATCGTGTTCAAATTAAAAAATAAATAAAATAAGCAAAAATAAATAAATTAAACAATAAAATTCCACTCAGGGAAAACCTGCAACTTAAAAATAAGAACGCGTTAAATTAATTCAATAATTTTCAATATAATAAAAAAAATATATTGAGATACTTAAAAATAAATAAAATGAATAAATTATTACTGCAAATTAATATTTTTCCACATTGAAATAAGAAATTACAACATGACTAGACTTTTGTAAAGGTTTATTATTAACTCAATATGGTTTTTATTGATTTTAAGCTGTTTTTTCTCTGGATGTACTTTTTAGGGTTCCGTAAACCAAAGGTGAAAAGGAACCCTATTGTTTTCGCTACGCTGTCCGTCTGTCCGTCACACGCTATTTTCTCAGGAACCGTAAGAGCTACGGAGCTGAAATTTGGACAGAGTATGTAGAACTTTAGCCGCTACAACAACAAATTAAATTAAAGGGTGTTCCAAAACGAGCAACGAAAAATTTTAAAACCCTATGTAATATACCTAGAATTGTATATAGACACTTAAAATTTGTAAAATTAGTAAAGGTATTCACGTCAAAAGTTGCACTGTTGCAGAAAAGCAAACGTGCAAAATTTTCAAAAAATATAACAACAACCACATAGAAAATTATTTTGCACAAATGATGCAAAATTGTCAGGGTCTGCGTAAGTGCAAGATTATCGGGGTAAATTTTGCAAATTTGTGCAACTTTTTATGGCATTGCCAATCCAAAAAAAAATGGACAAAAAGTACTTATAAAATCAACCTTGCACCAAATCAAAACGCAGAAATTCCTAAATGTTTTTCTTTTAAATGAAAAAACAAGTCGTTGAAGATATTTTCGATACAAATAAATTAATTAAAAAATTATAAAATAAAAAAAATATTTAAAAATTCTTAGCTAGAAATTATAAAGAAATCTTCAAATTCGATTTTCAGATAACAAATACATACATAATTTTGCTATTTTCAAAAGACCTGTGGCTCAAATAGTTATTAGAATTTTGTTAAATACGAGTAATACCAATATTATTAATATTGATATTTTTATTAGTGAATTGATTACAAAATTAATCAGCGAAGTTTCAACACTTCGTTTCAGCATTTAAACAAACATACAAGTATAATAAATATATCTATGCACATATTGTGCTGCTTTATAGACAATTAAACAAAATGGGTTGCTCACGTCAGAAAGTGCAATTATGCATTTTTGCACAGTTGCAAGAGTTGACGTGAATACCTTTAGTGCATTTTTATATAGACTACAACAATTATCACTAAAATTAAAAAAAAATTAAATTAAAGGGTGCTCCATCAGTTAATGCAAATTTGACTATGTAATTTTGACAACTTGCTATATCTTGGAAACCGTAAGAGGCAAACTCTTGAAATTTTCAAAAACGGTAAAACTAAAAAATCCGAAAATTATAAAATCGCCAAACCAAAAAAAAAAAAAAATCGGCAAAAACCAAAAAAAAAATAAATTTAAAAAAAATTCTAACACTAAAATAAATCGGCAAAACCCAAAAAATCGACAAAATGAAAAAATCGCCAAAATTACAAAAAATCGCCAAAATTAAAAATACAAAATGCCAAAAACCGAAAAAAGTCGCCAAAACGCGAAAAAGGCACCAAAACTAAAAAAATCGCCCAAATAAAAAAAACGTCAAAATTAAAAAAAATCGCCAAATTGAAAAAATCGCCAAAATAAAAATAAAACGCCAAAAACCGAAAAAAGTCGCCAAAACGCGAAAAAGGCGCCAAAACAAAAAAAATCGCCAAAATGAAAAAAAACGCCAAATTAAAAAACGTCGAAAAGCGAAAGAAATCGCCGAAACTCGAAAAAAAACACCAAGACTAAAAAATCCCCTATATGAAAAAAATCGAAAAAATTAAAAAAATCACCAAAATGAAAAAAATCGCCAAAATGAATAAACCGAAAAATTAAAAAAAGTCGCCAAAATGAAAAAACTCAAAAACCGAAAAAATTTACATAGCGGGGAAAAAATGCCAAATACCGAAAAAACGCAAAAAACGACAAAAAAAAAAGCTCAAAACCGAAAAAACCCAAACAAAAATGAGGGACAGGTAAATTTTTTTAGTACATTAATTCATTCATATCATTCTCGAAAGTTTTACACGATAAATGTTCGAGATATATTCGAAATCGATATCATTAACGAAAGTCTTGGTCAACTGGGTATGTATGTATATTGTGTACATTCAGTACTTGTTATGCATGTTGTATGTTGCACTACATCAACGTATCTTAGTTACTTTTAAAAAATAGAAGACATGTGGCAAATACACAGATACTGCATACATGTACATACATACATATGTATGTGCATGCAGCTCGAGTCTGCTTTCTTAATCCAAAACAGTGACGCGCAATTGATTTTGGCCAAAACTGAAAAAAAAATTAAAATATGTATGTACCAGAAAAATACTCGTGTACTCTACTACTGACTCTTAGAATTGGAGAATTCAAAAATTAAAAATACAGCGTTTGCTCACAATCGACCACAAATGCAATCGTGTGACAACTTCGTTAGAGTGTTTGGCATTATTCAAACTCAATATGGACGAGTTTTTGCGCCGCAAACCACCTTTTTTCACGGATTAATTTACCACAGTTATACTAGTAAGGGACACTAAATTTTAACAAAGCACATGCTTTGACAAAATATTGGTGGTATAAGAGGGGGGAAAGGGGTATCCCCACACGAATTACTTATTATTTTTCGTATATCTGCCGAACTACAAGAGTGAAGGCTTCATTAGTCTTTACTTTCTGTGCTGCGCCTTTCTTCTTCTAAATTTGAGTACATACTTATTTTTTCTGTAGTAACTTATCAGCTGTTTCTGGCTAGAAGGGTCGCAGTTTCCACTAAAGCGATGAGTTTTACATAGTCCATTGTTAAGTTTCAATATAATTTTATGTTATTCTTTAACTGTCTTATTCATAAAAAATATTTCTGTTTAATAAGAGGTTTATTAAGCAAATTTTCTAGGGAAATTTGATTAATAAATCTTTTATAAAATTAAAGTATTTTTTATGAATTAGGCCCTTAAAAATTAATTTTTTTTTCTTGATTTTCACAGGTTGAACCGAAACAGAACAGAATGAAACAGAAAAACTAACGAATTGTATTAGATTTTTATAAACAAAAAAGAGTCAGCTTATTTGTAACAGAACAGAAAGTAATAACTAATTCTGCCTTGAGACGCACTTCATTATAAAAAATATCTTAAAAATACACAAGAGTAGAGCAACTATAATTAATAAATAATTGCATCATCACTACCTATCAAATGACTAGTCAATTGACTGTCACTATTGAATTCAATGTATAATTTTAGCAAAGGCGCCAGTGAAATCATTTTGTCTGTGTTAGTTTCATTTATTGTAGGGTTATTGCATATGGTAGGGTGTTAAAATCATGAAAAAAAAATAATTAAAAATAAAAATTTGCTAAGAAACGAAGACAAAATTCTTAAAGTGTTGTCCTCGCAGTGTCGTCGCTTTTTCTATTAATTTTTTTTTTTTGTTTTTAATTTTATTGTCTAGAGTGATCGACATAAAATTAACGTGAACCAACAAAATATTTACATATGTATGTATGTACTTCTTGTAGCCGACGTTGTTGTGTTGTTTTCTTCTTATTTTCCTTCATTTTGCTTAAAATCTATATTTATAAAATCACTTTTTTACCGAGTGTTTTAATTTTTTTTAAAAGGTTTTACGAGCTGTCTGTTTGTTTATTCATGTGACCATATAATCACATTCGATATAAGAATATACACACACGCTTACATATACATACATACATACATACATATGTATGTATATATGGTATGTATGTATGTCAAAATAATGAGCTAAAAATGTTTGTTTTTGTTATTTCAACGAAATTTGCAATAATAAAATCAACAAGAATTAATTTAAAAGTAACAGCCGTTAATGTCCATCAAATTTTGTGCTTGTATGTATAATCCCTGCCAACATTTTCTATCTCTGAAGTGACTCAGAAGTGACGCTAAGAAGTTGAAACTCATCGTCTGCGATACCATTTTCTCATCGCTGAAGCGTCTTCTGTATTGAGAAGTTGTACCCCCGGAAGTAACTTCAAGAAGTCACTTCTGCGTTACTTCAAGAAGACACTTTTTTATTACTTTATTCACCTATGTTTTCCTTTTGATTTTTTTTTTTTGCCTTTGCAGATAATTCACTCATATTGACTATGGGATAATTTTCTAATTAACAATTATGTAAAAACTACAACAATAACAATAACAAAACAAAGTCACATTGTACCACTGACCGACCACAGCAAAAGACAAAAAAAAAAAACAATGTGAGTCCGATCACAGAGGAGATGTGTAAACATCTAGTAAAGAAATTTTTTTTAAGTTGGAAGTACTTATGCTTTTAGTATCTTTTTTTAAATTAATTAATTAAAAGTATCAAAACTTTCAATATTGTAAATACATATGAATTTGTTGGTTTTTGTTTGTTTTATTAAACTTATTTGGTTAGTAAATGGGCACACTGCAGTATATGTATATCTACTGCATTAAAAATTGCAGTAAGCAGTAAATTTACTGGTTACTAAAAAAATTCAGTAAATTTTTACGCTAATGAAATTTAATTTGCATTACTAGTAAAATCGTAGGGCCGTAGCAAGTGGCAAAGTTTTTTCATTCAAATTTTGAAACTTTTGTATGAAAAACATTTAGCCACTTGGTAGAATTTCATTATGAATACGGGCATTACTGATTACTGAAAATTCAATGCACCTCATCATATAACAAATCATTTAGGAAATTTATAAAAATTGTAGAAAAAAATTTTAGTAATCAGTAAAATTTTTTTTGTTTTTACTGAAACTTTAGTGGTACTGCAGTGCTCATCTATGGTAAATGCCTTTACTTTTACTTTTTAATTTTTAATTCCTGTTGTTCATCGTTTAGTTGTTGCTGTTCTTGTTGTTGTGTACGCATTGCAATTAAAATAAATTCAGTAAAGTGCGACTTTGATTCGCCCACATTCGGTTTTGATCTTTTTTTTTATTTAGCTTTCTTCTTTTTTTAAGTTTTTTCAGTTTAAACGATTTTTTTTCAATTTTATTGCTTTTTTCTCGTTTTGGCGTTTTTTTCTCTTTTTGGGTTTTTTTAATTTTCGCAATTTTTTTTCATTTTGGCGATTTTTTCATTTTGGCGATTTTTTCTGTTTTTTTGGGTTTTTTCATTTTGGCGATTTTTTTTCTGTTTTTGGGGTTTTTTTATTTAGGCGATTTTTTTATTTAGGCGATTTAAACATTTTGGCGATTTTTTCATATTGGCGATTTTTTTGTTTAAGGATTTTTTTAATTTAGGCGATGTTTGCGGTTTTTCGCGATTTATTTTAGTCCTAGAGATTTTTTTTAATTTGGTGCTTTTTTCGTTTTGGCGATTTTTTATATTTGGCGATTTTATATTTTTTTGATTTTTTAGTTTTACCGTTTTTGAAAATTTCAAGAGTTTTGCTGTTACGGTTTCCAAGATACAGCAAGTTGTCAAAATTACAAAGTCAAAATTGCATTAACGGATGGAACACCCATTGATTTAAATTTTTTAAATTTGGTGTTAATTGTTGTAGTCTGTATAAAAATACACTAACTTTTAAAATTTCAAGTGTATATATGTACATACAATTGTATGTATATTACATGGGATTTTAACATTTTTCGTTGCTCGCTTGGAACACCCTTTAGTTTTTAACTCTCATGTATTTCTTATTGTAGTGGCCAAATGTCTACATATTGTGTCCAAATTTCAAGTCCGTAGCTCTTACGGTTCATTTTCACCTTTGGTGTACGGAAATATACAGAAAAATAACCGGCGGCGGTGCACCGTCGGCTTCGAGCCGGTCAACTTGTTTCTCTGCTTGGTATTGCTTCTTTCAAACACTAATACACTCATATATAGCTCACACCGATTTGACAATGCAAAGCAAAAAGCAAACAAATCTCAGCAAAGAAATCAAAGTCAAAAGATTTTTACCCCGTAGCGTATAGATGTTTACACATCAAAAACTAATCTTGATGATGTCGAAAACTTCTTTTTTGCATTCTTTTAATTTTTTTAATTTTATTTCGCGGCCAGTGCGACTTTCTCAGAAGTTGTTGTTGTTGTTGGTTTTGTTTATTATATCCATAACGGCACATGTCATTTTCGGCTGGTGTTGTAAACAACAAACTATCTTCCAAACGTCGTCTGGATGATTAAAAGACGACTGCAATGTAAATTGTTATTGTGAAATTCAAACTATCTTCCAATTAACGTCTGGAAGTGAGTAAGATGTAACGCCTTTGACGTTGGACGATGAAAGAAACTTCCAAATGTTGGAAGGGATGAGACAGAGAGTGTGTGTGTCACATACATCCTAAACAATCATACGAAGGTACATACCCTCTAGGTGACTTTTTGGCGACAGTGTAAACGTAGCGTCTATATGTATATTAATATTTGCTAATCCCTTTTTACCTTTATTATTTAATGTTTAAAGAAAAACGCTTATCTAATGCATAAGCGTTTTTCTTTAATTTTTATATAAAAACTAACTGAACCCGGCAAACGTTGTCTTACCCTCAATAATTTATTTTTTAACTCCAAATTACTCCATCCTCAGGATGGAGTATTAACTCGAACCTGTGTTGAAAATTTCAGCCCCACAGCTCTTATAGTTCCAGAGTTCATGCTACGATTTTATATATATAGATTATTGATTTTATCCCAATTTTCGTAAATAGAGTTTTCACCATATTTCGACATTTTTAGGTCATGTACCTGTGTTCTGTAACTTTGGTGAGAACTCTTCCATACAAAAAGTTCGGTATCTCTCTGTGAAACACAGGTTGAGTAACAAAAAACTTAGTTCCTTGCTCATGTTTCTTGGCAGATTATTTCAGGTTTTATATGAATCAGCCTGTGGAAAACAGGATTTTTCTCAACGCGAAAACTACTCACAAGGTAGTCGATTCTGATTTTTCTCACGACGATGTCCGTATGGGTGTACGCGTGTGTGTGTGTGTGTGTGTGTGTGTGTGTGTGTGTGTGTGTGTGTGTGTGTGTGTGTGTGTGTGTGTGTGTGTGTGTGTGTGTATGTGTGTAAGTGTACATGTATGTAAAAATCTCACAGGTTAAGAACGGGTGTGCTGATCGGAAGCAAATTTGCCGTATTCCAAAAACGTTAATCTCATTTAGATGTCATAAGATTTGGTCCAACGGATTTCGAAAATTTACGAAAATAAAATGTTTACAAAAGTCTTTTTTATTTTAAATTTTAAACTAGTAACGTCCCTTTCCACAATGTGTGAAAAGGGCCGCAAGGACATCAATCTCAAAATCTAATCCGTTCTTAACCTCAAGAGGACACATCGATTGCTGCGAATTTTACTAAAATTAGGTGATTCGTTCAAGAGATATTGTTAAGGAACAATTTAAAAAAATTTCTGTCTAATAACTTATAAACTCTTCATCGAATCTCTTTTAGATATTCAACAATTTTTATAGACTTAAAAGGTCTACTGATTCCCATTTTTTTATATGCAATTTCATTATAAACATTATCTACAAAAAACAGAATTTTTAAAATATACTAGGGAGTATCTGTTTCCAATGTCTACATATGGTTTTGAAGGAACTACCTAGTCAATAGTAACGTCGCCTGTAGTAGATTTTCAATGACACGTACATCTTGAGCTCGTCAGTAGTACTGGTGACAGAAGTAAATAGTGAATCAGGTACTATTTTACTGTTGACACTTCCTACAGGGTATGTACATTATTATCAAACAACATAGATACGTACAATCTATATGCACATAGATATTTAAATATTTATTTAGAAGAAAGTAATCACCCAATTTTGCCTACTTTGGACTACTTCTAAAGAACTTTAATAAGTCCAATCCATCTCCAATGCACAGTGTGATATGTCGACAATCTAGGTGGACAAACTAGTTTCTTAATCGGGCAAAATTTTAAATTATTTTTATAAAATGAAATATTTTATTAATTTATTCGATTTTCTAAAGAACTTAAATTAGACCACTTGGGAAAATGCCGCACTTTATGTTTAAAAATTCATAACTGCACGTCTCCACGCGCAATATTTATTTCTGAACATAAGAAATAACGTCGGCAGCATGACGTCACAAATATGTTCATGTGCAAGTTTATGTTCTATGCTATAGAACACGCATTGTGGTACTGGACATAAATTTAAAAAATTCACTGTGTATAGATCGATGTTTTTATGTTTATTTTGCTTTATTTTATTTTATTTAAAACTAATTTGTTTATATTCTTTTTATTAAAAATAAAAAATGCTGCATTTTTACAACAGTCACAAGTTTATTATATTTAATTCTCATTAACAACATACATATGTCTATGAAATTTGACAGCTTATGTTCAACATTATTTCTTTGAAATAAGTTTGAACAACTATTTCGCAATTTATTTGCAAATAAATGTCTATTCGGTCCACACGTGATGTTGGAAATAGAATTTGACAGTTGAGAACATAATTATTTCCAAGTTTATTGCGCGTGGAGAACTCCCCTAATATAAAAAATTTTTTAGTTAAATAATACATATAAGTATTTTATTGTTGCCCTGTGTAGTTATAAATTTAAAACGTACATATACAAATACTTATGTATGTATGTATGTATGTATATCTTCTACTAGTTTTAAGCCGTAGTCTTTAAAATTTTAAACTAATATCAATTATTCACATCCGTTGGCAATAAATTTTGTTGAAACACAACACTTTAATACCACATATTAAACCAAAATACATAAGGAGTAATAATTTTCCTACAATGATGTCCTTTTTACGAACGTAAATCACTTTAAACACACATAATTAACACTTGTAGCAGCAGCAGGCAGAAGTTATACTTATTTGTGTGCGAAAAAAGTAGAAAGGCTTTATATCCACAGCAAAGCAGTAATAATTTTTTTTTGTAGAATAAAATGAAATGCAGATTTTTCTTGAAAATTTTTATACAGATAAATCGACCTGATAACGAACACGAGTATATTTCCAATTCAACTACGAATTTTTTTCGATATTTAACAGCACTCTAAGATCTTTTTCTAAAATATGAAGCAAAAAATCTCATACATTCTTATTAAGGTCAAACATTTTTTCTTTGAAATTCTTTTCAAACTCGACGAAAAAAATTTTACCAAATAAAATCAATATTGAACAAAGTTTCGTCAAAAAAAAAATACTTTAGTTAATTTTAATTATTATTGATCAAACTTTATTTGTTACTATATATTATTATTTGATCAGGCTAAAGTTCGGCAAGACTGTTGTAAATTTAGAGATGGTAAAATTGACCTTTCATTACAAAAAAAACTTTCAGCATATTGAAATACGATGAATCAAAACAATTCACATATTCCATTTGCAATAAAAGTTGCGTATACTCGTATAAAGCAGAAATCTACATCAACGGACACCACACACAGTTAACCACACACAAAGAATTAATTAATTAATTAACTAATAATTTTTAAGTGGTGAGTATCAATATGCTATACCATTATGCATATGCTACCATGCAAGACCATTTGCACAAGATTGTGAATTAGGCTATTCCCAGTAAAAAAAAAATGGAAGTCATTCTGAAGGAACCACATTTTCATTGCTTCCAAAAAATCGATATTTTTAATTCGCCGATAGTAAGCAGAAAACCAAGTAGAAGTTTATTTTAATCACACAAAACCTTGTAATTTTTCCAAGGTTTTAGTAAATAACCACCAAAATGTTAAAAAAATCGATTTTTTGAAAGAAATTTATGAACTAATTTTGGCCTAAAATTTAGAAGTTATTTGCTTAAATTTACATGAAAACACTGTTTCGCGTTTAAATTCGTATAAAAAGAAACGAATTGTTAAAATATGTAACTTTTTAAAAAATTTTCTAGATGAAAATATTACCATAGAACACAAAAAAGGAAATTTTTCTTAAAATCCCTTCTAATTCGGTGACTAGGCATCGAAAAAGAGAACTTCTTGCGATGACAACCCTATGTAAAAATCATTAGATCGGATCGAAATTTGAACTACTTCCAGACTTCAAACTCTACAGTTTCATGACTTCTTTGGAGTGTCTTTTTTTACTGGGTTGTTATTGCATTCTTGTACTTGTATTTCGGTTGCTGCCACCTGGTTACATCTTGACCGAAAATCCGATTCGAAAAAAAACATAAGATATTAAAAGTGGTTTAAGCTTTTACAAGAAAGCGGGAATGTTATAAAATGTAAATAAATTAATTTTATGTGAAATTCAAAACTTTTACCCAATTTACTACGTTAAGCATTTTTTTCATGAAATTATTTGCATGAAAATTTTTTATTTGTCAATAGGTGGCCTGGAGGAGCAACTTATATCAAAAAAGTTGTCAAAAATGCATCAGAGATTCATTCTACGCTATTTTTTATATAATATATTTTTTTTTATAGCGCTGCAATATGCAACAAAATTCATGAGATTTCATGAAAAAATGCTTATTGTAAATCACATCGTTGCAGGCTGAACATGAGAAGGAAACCTTAATTCGAAAAATATTTTGTAAAAAAATTTGGAGTCCAAGGTCAGCATAATTTCTTTTTAAGTTAGTATTTTATGCGACTCAATGAGAATATCGAATATCCAACTATCAAAATAGAGTTGGTTCATTAATTCTGTTACTGAACACAATCCATCAAAACAAAACTGACCTTCATTAACAAAGAAAAAGGAAAACAAACACGTGCAAAAGTCGTATAAAGAAAAGAAATTTCATTAAAGTTTTTTTATGTAGTATTATAGTAGAACAGAGGAGCAGCCAACCAACCACCTTTAAGATTTGTTTATACATATGTGCATATATATATACATATATATGTATATATATAAATGGGCTTTTTTCAAAAAAAAAAAAAAAAAAAAAAAAAAAAAAAAAAGTGATCATGAGCCAAGAAATATTGCAGTTTGCTTGTAGTTTTTTTACAGCGTCATAATAAAGAAACTGAAAGACAAACAAAAATTCTATAAGACAAACAGCAACAACAAAACCAACAACAGCAACTAGAAAAAAAATAAACATTTGGGAACATATCCAGAAAATATTTATTGGCAAAACTCCATGATCATAAATTATGCAATCTCATCTTTGCTTGAATTGGTAGCCAAAATGGCATCAGGCTTTTCCAAGCGCCAACAAAAAAACAAACAAAAGAAATTTTTATGAATGAATGAATGAATAAACATACATACATACATACATACATACATACATAATTCATGAAATGAAAATTACAAATATTAAAGCCATCACAATTCACATTAATGTATTTTTTTACCTTTCTTCATTTTTATATTGTGAGCAAATTTCTTTGAGTGTAGATTAATATGTATCAGAAATATTTACGTCACAAGCACAATTATTTTTGGCACAATTTTTATAAACAAATTTCAAAATATGTGTAAAAAAAAAGAAAAAGAAAGGAGGGATTTATGTTTTGATAATAAATATGTATATGTACATATACAAAACATAATACTCACATATGTAAATAGATACATTTGTAAGTACATAACAAATATTTTAATTACATGCATTCATAATGTAATGTATTATATGTTAACATACATATCGTTAGCTGAAATGCAAAATCATGTAACTACATTTTTTAAATTTTATAGGAGAGAGAAAAAACTAAACTAAAAATTATTCAAGTGACTGAAGTAAAGTTTCTTTATTTTTATTTTTAATTCAACTGATTGTTATGCTAAAGGTTTGAAAGTTTTTAGGGACATGTGTTTGGATGTAATACCCAATAATTAAATAAAAATGCCGATATGGAATTTTTTCTTAGTTCCGTGGTTGGTTTGTTAGAAATTAAAAAAATATATGTGACCTTATCATCAAAAAACGGGTGTGGACTTAAGAGTGGATTCTGTTACCTAAAAGGGTGTAGAATAAGATGAAATGAGTTAGATTTCTGATAAAAATTTATTTACCCCAAAAACGTACAAAACGAACTTGGGAAAATCGATAATGATAGTACGTTATGAAACTTTAAATGCGTTTTTCTCAAAACTTAATTTTCACACACTAGGTCCCTTTTCTCGGAGAAGGTCACATATGTATGTATATGTACGTATGTAAACACAGTGAACCTTCGAAGACATTTTCTATATTATATTCAGATGCCCTCCAAAAATAAATAAATTCAGTAAAGTGCGACTTTTACTCGGGACACTAAGGATACTACATAATACTACATAATGCACGGATACTTTATATCGAATATCTTCCCTGATCTATAAATGTTTTTAAAAATTTCAAACTCTGGTGCTTTTTCTTAGTTTTAGCGATTTTTTTTTCCTTGTTTGGGATTTTTTCGATTTTTATCGTTTTCTTGTTATTATGACGTTTTTCTTAGTTTTGGCGATGTTTTTCCTATTTGGAGATTTGTTCGGCTTTTGGCGTTTTTTTTTTGCATTTTTTGGCGTTTTTTCGGCTTTTTTAACAAACATAACAAACACAACTCGCAAGACGATTAGCTTGTCTGCGAAAAACACTCAGGGTCCATGGTGGGAATCGAACCCACGACATCTGGACTGAGAGGCTAGCATCGCTACCACTCAGGCACAGGGCTTTGGCGATTTATTTTCGCTTTAGAAATTTTTTTAATTTATGCTTTTTTATTTTTGGCGATTTTTTTTTGCTTTAGCGTTTTTTTATTTTGGGATTTTTTAGCTTTAACTTTTTTGAAAACTTCAAGAGTTTCCCTCTCAAGGTTTCCAAGATACAGCAAGTTGTCAAAGTTACATAGTCAAAATAACATTAACTGAAAGAATACTCTATAATTTTGAGTTTTTAAATTTTAGTGTTAATTGGTGTGGTCTGTGTAAAAATACACTAACTTTGAAAATTTTAAGTTCTATAAATAATTTTCTGTATATTACATTAGGATTTTCACGAGCAACGGCTCGCTTTAGAATACCCTTTAATTTTTAACTGCCATATATTTTATATTTGTTGTTGTATCGATTTCTTGTCGACGTCATGGGCCACTCTGTTCAGTTTTCAATTTACATACTTACAACTCTATGAAAGTATAAAAAAATTTTCTTTTCTCAAGAGACGCCTGTACAATAGACAAATCTATAACTTATTTTTGACGAAAAATTTGACAGGCACTACGCTATGGGGAATATTGTACTGATTATAAAAACCGATATTTTAGGCCAGTTTGATACAAAAACCTTCCGCATCGAAAGAATTTCTAAAACTTTCCAAATTTGTTTAATAACAATAAAAATTCAACAAACCACGAGCAAAAAAGTTTAAATCTTATGAAAATGATATACATACATTTCAATACCTCCCTAGATATTAAAGTAAAATTGCATTCACGTCCTAAAATTATCTTAAATACTGCAATCAAAAAAATTATAACTCCAAACTTCATCGCATTTGGTGCGAAACCTTTTGTAACGATCGCGAAAAAGTAAAAGCGCAATTATTCCCATTTTTCCATGGACTATTCAGCACTACCTGTCAAATTTTGATATTTGCAAAAAAAATGCCAAAAGTTATAACCCTAGTTTTAATTTAATTTTAATTTTAATTTTTACACAAGATTAAATAATATATAAAGTTTTTTTCCCGAATTACTAACGCTTTTTTTTGAGATATGTATAGACAATAATTGCAATAAAGGAGCGATATGTAAAAATATTAATTGCTATATATTAATATTTTTTATTGTGTTTTCTTTCGTTACAGTCCTACGACAATAACAACAATATCAACATCAGCAAAATCCAACCCCTACTATACAGTGGCAAAGGACACCAACACATTTACAAGCACATGCCAAAAGCTAATAAATCCTGCCAATCGTCATATAGTTTTGCGGCTTGTTTTCATAAAATGTTATATACATGCATACATACACATATACAACTAACATTGAGTATACATAAATAATGTGCTGTGTATTTGTGTGTGTATATAAAAGAGCTTCACTTATTGGCCTGACCAACCAACAGGAGAAGAGGAAAACAAATGCTCAAACCACCACCGGAAATGCATTGCACTAAGGAAACTCACACGCACACACAAAAATAGCAACACTTTCACAAATTTCGTTTACCTACGAAGTATGAAAGAGATAAGGACAGAACATGTATAAAGGAAATAAGAAGATGACACACTCATACGCCTTCGTGAACGACATTTAAGGAAAAGCTATCTTTTTTATCAACGTTTTTTTCTTATTGCAATGCATTTGATATGTAAAACAGTTTTTTCATTGGTCTGAAATACTAAAAACGATTTTTTTTAAAGCAACCAGTAATAGTTGTACAAACATAAATCCTTAACTACTTCAGACCAAACACAAACGAATTCATTCGCAACTTAACAAATACCGCCAAATTTGGCAAACACTTAAATGATACTTAATATATGCAAATTTAGCACTTGTAAAACAAAAAGGATTATTTTTTAAATAATCACAAAGGATAGAGGATTATTTATGTCATGATAATAAATACATAAAAAGAAAAATATTTCAACAAAGCACATATTTAAAATAAATAAATCATTTGAATGATAATGTAAATATACATAAACGAGTACATCTTAAATAAACATATTATTTTCTTTAATATTTAGCATAATATGTAGATTTTACTTTTTAAGTAGTTTATGATTTTCTAAAAATGAAACTATATCAAATACAAAAACAATTTAAAAAATAGTTGCAGTTCTAGTAGCCTTAATGTTGCTCGACTTCACCATCTTTTCAACATTATTAAAAAAAAAAATAAAGAAATAACTTAAGAAAAAATTTATATAATACATCTTAAAGTATTTCTCTATTTATAATAAAAATTATAATATTACATTTTATTATTAGAACTTAATAATTAAAATAAAATAATCATCGCATCTTATAATAAAATTTATCTTTAAATAAAATGAACTAATTAAATATAATTATTATAGGATCAAAAAATTCTTATAAAAATGTGTAAAAGAAGAAAAAAATTCAATAAAAATTAAAAACATTGTTTAGCTCACTGCGGAACCAAACAAAAATTGTGTATTTTTTTCTTATGTTTTCGAAGTGTTTAAATTTTCGCTAAAAAGATTAAACACGTGCTTTATTTTCATATCCTCGAGTGAAAAATTGTATTCCTATGTTCGAATGCCATGTGCTTTATTTATCATAGAGATGTAACCAGATTGTAAAGGGCGACTGAGTGAGCCGACTGTAATGGAATGTAACTGCAACGGTAGGAAACAGCTGATCGATGTTGTTATGTGAAAAGTAATGAAAATGGTTATAGAGATGTAACGGGAATGTCAGAATCTGAATCTTCTACCGTTCCACTTACATTCCATTACAGTCGGCTCACTGAGCTTGCATGGTTGCACAAATATGGGCGGAGTAACTATACCAAATGCCCAAGATATTATTAGCAGTATTTTAAAAAGATCTTGTGACTGAATGTACTAGACCTATGCCTTCACATAGGAAGTAGTAACATGGTTGTCAACGAAATTCCCCAAAAGAACCGCAAGATTATACGGTTATCCGTGGCAGATCAGTCAACAAGTGCGAGCGAGACGAAAAACTCTCGAAGGCCAAACAACACACACACACACTAACCGCACTTAATAAATAGTTACGTTAGGACCAATAATAATAATGGATCTGTCGCAGATAACAAATGCTCACTGCTCTTTGCTTAATAACAGTGTTTGAAATTCGTTAAATATGAAATTTAAATTTTAGAACAAATATTAAAAAAAAAATTAGATCAGGTTACAAACAATTTACTAAAAAAAAGAGGAATAATCGGCAGTTGTACAACGCATGATTTTAATTTTGTGTGATCTCAAATCACTCTCACAAAATAAAGTTTTCAGACTTGATCGATTATATTTAATTTCTTAGCGATAGCGTCAAATCTTCCGAAAAGCACTGCTTTGCTTTAGTCGACTTAAGATATTTTTCGTTATTGGCCTAAACATTCGATTTTCGCCCATTTTTATATAAAACTTGTAGCTATCAATTTTCTTAAAAATTTTATAACACAGATTTTCATACATTTTATTTTCAATAAGTATTTAAAAAGCTGGCAGCATTTCTGCTCAGCGTTCAGTGAGTTCTTTTGTTATTGTGAATGATTGGAAGTCACCTACACAGCTGTTAGAACAAAAACAAAACAATTGTTTACATTTTCTGCACAAATTTTTACTTTACGAGAAATTACATTTCAGCGATCTACAAAAAGAGAAATAATATAATAAAAAATGTTGTCTTAATGTCACATAGTTTCCAAATGCGGCGAGAACATAAAAAGAAGCACCTACCCATTAACTTGGCACGTAAGGCTCAAAGAGAATGGCGTATACGCAATGGTGGCATTGGCCGGCATCGAAAAAGAAATAGAAAGAAACGTTTGAGCAAAAGATTGAAACAGGATTTTGACCGAAAGGAGCTAGAGACATTGGTAAATGCTACAGAAAATCATTTAAAAGAAATACTGCAGAATGAGCTGCAATTGTCTGATATACCGTACGATGTTACACCTGAAGAACTACAAGGGGAGGTAAAATTGTTTTTTTTTTTTGGTAATTTTTTGAAATAGTCAGGGCTATCATGAATAAAATTCCGCGTGAAATTTTTCACGGGGAATAATTCCAACTAATAGCAAGTAATAGGGAAAACAAAAAATTCTAATTGGAAAAGAGAGAAATTTCACGCGGAATTTTATTCATGATAGCCCTGAGTAAGATATACGCACAGAGAAAGGGACCTAAGGGTAAAAAAATCAATTTTCACTTTTTTTTTTGATTTGGACAACATCTGAGCATCGAATGAGACCGATCCCATGCCCCAAAAGTGTTCCCTCCCAGAGATATGCGCGTTTTATTCAGTGATGGTACAGCAAAGATACACGTATTTAAATCTTTAAAATGGCTCTCCGGAACAAAACAGGTTTTTACCCTTAGGTCCCTTTCTCTATGCGCTGTCACATATATATATATATATATATATTTTATATTAGTTAAGATATTTGTTATTTAAAGAATTACTTGTTAGTTAAATTTAAGTTCATTAATGGCCTTATTTATAAAACTTAAAAAGGCTTTATAAAGGCTTTTAAGAAAAATTTTGTATGAAAATTGGTTTTAAAAAATCTTTATAAAGACTATAAAGTTTTATAAATAAGGCTGTAAGAAATTTGTGCTATTTTCTACACAAATATGATTTTACTTTTCACTCTTATTTCGGCAGAAAAAAATCATTACTTTGCCAAAAAATTTATACCTTTTTTTAATGAATTTTTAATTATTAATTGGAATAATATTAATAATATAATATTAAATATATAATATAAATTTTATATGTAAATATATGAGTACGTTTCTAAAATTTCAAGCTGGCGTTGGCTGAAGGTGGTGGCACTACTATTTACATAGAACGTGATGGCCTTTCAACATTGACCGTAGTGGTAAGTAATACATAACCGGAATTCACGGTTTGCATTGTAGATCTTTTACATATTGTAGCAAAGCAACAACACATTACTAAAGCTAAAATATATAAAAGATCTACAAGTACAACCGTGAATTCCGCTATAGCTTGTTACTTAGTATAGCTAATATTTATTTACTTATTTACATTTTATATTTCATAAAGTAAATTTATACAGCCTTATTTATAAAAATTATTAAGCGTTTATAAAGGCTTTTTAAGAAAATTTTTTTATGAAAATTTGTTTTAAAAACCCTTTATAGAGACTTAATAATAAGTTTTTATAAATAAGGCTGATGCTAAGTCAAAAAAGTCAGTTTTGAGATAGACGCCTTCAAAATTTATTCATGATATCTCGTGAATGTTATGACTGATGACACTTGAGACTGACTTTCTGTCATCATACAATAATTGCAATAGAAGTTTTTTAGTTTATTTGAACTTTATAAATTTGTTGTAGATGAGTTAAAAGTGACTTTGAATACTCAAGACTGTACACAAATCTATTACCTAGTCCTCTAGGTAGACTTGGCATTTTTCTGATGGTACTTTCTTACCTAAAATGGTCATCTAAGTACATATAGCATGTTTTAGTTTGGACAAAATTTTAAATTGATTTTTTTACTACTTAATTTCAAACTAAATCATGCTAAGTGTACTTAAAACATTTAAAAAAGGGGGTTTTTTAAACTTGAAAAATTATGCTAAGTTTTGCTCATAACTTTTGATAAAATAGTTCGATTGTTATCAAAATTTTACAGAATTTAAGTTAATAAAGGTTGAATTCAGAAATTTGGAATGTTTGGAATGGGACCGTCGATATGCGCACCAAAAATTAATTAATAAGTTAAGGGTTAAGTATGTAGCTAATATTTATTTAAAATAAATTTAAATTCATGAATTTAGAATTAATAGAAGAATAAAAGTATTGCATAAAAAGATATGCATTAGTGACTTACAGAGTTCAAAATAATGATTTTGGTTGGTTATGATCTAATCCAAGAAAATACATCTGCTCAGAACATTTTTATACACGTGATAGACTACAGTTTCAATATGATGTTATTAATAAAATAAACTGCATTAAAAGCAATTTTCTGCATATAGCATTTAACGCAAAAACATACATCCTTTAATAAGCTGTAACTTTTTTCTAAAATTAACTGCCAGTTTCCATAAGACCAGTAAAAATTCTGCTCTATTTATATTGAAAACAAAAATAAGGTTGAGTGCTTTTTTTATTTAGTTTTTATACCTATTGATTAATAGGTAGACGAGAATTTTTACTTGTCTTCTGTAAATTGGCAGTATACTGCCTGCCTTTTTATCGTTTGTTTACTTGTAACGTGAAATATTAAAATGATTTATTGACATTTATTTAATGTATTTATTATTTATTTGTTAATTATATAAACATTTGCAAATTGTTTATGAAAACATATTAGCATTTGTCACTACACGTATAAATGCTTTTTCTTTTAATTATGTAAGTGGGTTAATAATATTGAATTCACTTTCTATTTAAACAACTTTGTGAACTTCTATGATCATTCGTTGGTTTGTATTTTTGCAACAAAAGCTATTTATCGCATTACTATTAATTAAATAGTAGTTTATTAATTATGCATGTAATTAAATAATTGTATTCTTTTTTTTTAAGTGAGGAATTATTTCACAGTGAAGCAACATTGTGAAATTGAATACTGCATTTTGTTTTAAATACGAGTAGCTGAGAAATTGTAAAAAATTGTTATTAAAAATCATAGTAATTTATGGGTCTCAATTTTAACTTACTTTCAAACGGCAGAAAATTATAAAAAATACATTGTAATGAACATTTTGGCAGTTGAAGCCATTAACTAAGACGCATTATTATTTAATAGCAAAAATTTTTTATAATAATTTTTCGTGTCTGTTTTATAATGCGAGTAATATATATTTTTTTGTTTTATCTCTTATGTACGTGCAAAAATTGTTCATCTTCAAGTGTTTTTATTTCATAACTAAGTTTTTATATGCAAATATGCCTTTTAGAAAATACATAATAAATAATAATACACAACAAATTCGAATTTAATGTTTTTTAATTCGATCCCATTAAAAAACATGCTTGGAAATAGCATTTCTTAATTCAACCTTTATTGACTTAGATTCTGTAAAATTTTGATAGAAATCGAACTATTCTATCAAAAGTTATGAGCAAAAATGTACTTAGCATAACTTGTCAAGCTTAAAAAACCTAATTTTTAAATGTTTTAAGTACACTTAGCATGATTTAGTTTGGAATTAAGTAGTCAAGAAAAAAATTTATTTAAATTTTTCTTCAAACTAAAACATGCTACATACATATATGTACTTAGATGACAATTCTAGGTGAGAAAGGACCACCAGAAAGATGCCAAGTCACCCAGCAAAAAAATTTCAAAAAAGGTAATCGAGTTTGGAATTAAGCATTTTTGGTGGAAGCACTTCTCTACTGGATTACCAACTTAATGATTTTAACAAGGCGTGAGACTAAAATAATCGATTCTTGAGAAGTACTTACATTTTTTTTATTTGTCACCATTTCACGTAATCTATTTCGTCTAAAAAAATCATTCCCGTCATTTAGCAACTTGCACGTAATTTTTTGTAATTTTAGGTAATGTGATTTGTAAGTGAGTAATTAAAATTGGCAATCAGAAAAGTAAGTCATTCTAATGGTAATGTGTAATTTTTTGCTGGGCACTTAGAGGACTAGGTAATAGATTTTTGTACAATCTTAGGTATTCAAAGTCATTTTTAACTAACTTTTAACAATAAATTTATAAAGTTCAAATAAACTAAAAAACTTCTATTGCAATTATTGTATGATTAAAAAAAGTCTCAAGTTTCTATCTCATAACAATCCCGAGATATCATCAATAAATTTCGAAGGCGTTTATATCAAAACTGGATTTTTTGACTTAGCATATTTTAGAATGGAGCTATATCGACGGCTCAATTTCTAATGAAAATTAGAGTCCAGCTCACTTGGGTCCATTATAATGATCCCTTTGTGCTACCGGTAAGTTGAGAGAAGATTGAGAGAGAAAGAGAGAGAGAGAGTGAGTGTGAGGAGTGTGAGAAGGGTAAAATCAGAAAGGAGGTAATAGTGGTATAGGGAGGTCAGAAGTGAGAGTGTGTCAAAATATTTGGAAGAGATGAGGGGGGTTGGGGTGTCAGCGGCTATGCCACCCACTATTCCTAATATAAAGTCTCAAGTTTTTGAGCTTGATTTCCGATAACTCGGATAGTGAAATCTTGAGTCTGCAAAAGTTGTAATTTTTTATGCAAGAGTATTTATTCCTAAAGCCCGGTACAGAGTTCTTACTTTATTTCACGTTTGTAAATTTACATTTATTTCTACACGAAAGAATAATTATGTAGCCTTTTGTGGAGAATTATGTTTGCATACACATATAAATCATATATATTTTTTTTTAATTTACAACACACAAAAATACTAAAAATTAGCTGTCATTTGCGAAAAATAACAATGTCAAGAAATCCGTGACCAAACAATTGTATGAACATTACTTTTGTTTCAGTTGACGAAAAAGTCTCCACTTATAGTTATAACATTCCTGTAATAGGCAATAAATTTAAAAAATTCCGTCTCCTTTTCGGAAAAGGAAATTTACCAACCTGGGGGTAAATTACGTGATTCGATATCGAAACACAATTAAAATTGATGAACATTTTTTCGACATCGATGCCTTCTGAATTTCCGTAAGTTTTTTTCCATACAGTTCTTATGGGAACTTGAATTTCCGTAAGAACTCCGTACCAGCCTTTAAAAATGAAAACCTGGATTTAAATTTTTCGAAAATTTAAAATTAACTTAAAAAATTATCAAAAATATACTATGTATTATAAAATCTAAGCATATTTTCATGATATGGAATTTTTTTCGTAACAAATGGAATTTTTATTTTTTAGCTTAGTTTTTAATTAACTATAAAACAAAAAAGTTCCCTAAAAAAACTAGAACTTTTACTAAAATCATAACACTGTTTTACATATAATTTCTCGTTTCTTGTACATATAGCTCCCACAAGAAAGTCCCACGATCGCTCAACTAAAAAGAGCCATAGAAGCACAAGCACGTGTACAACAAAGAAGAGAGTTAAGAGAACGTTATGAAGAGCGTATGCGACGTAGAGGTTTAATCGACGATAACCAAACGATCGCAGCGGTTGGAAGTGATGAGCGTAAACATAAACAAGTTAATAAATCAAAAACTAGCCAAGAGTATGTAAAGCCTCTGTACGCAACTGGGGAGTTAGTTTGTTCGGAAGCACGCAACGGGCATCAACACCGGCCAAATGTTAGTTGGCGTTTTTTATGGCGTGTTTATATTTTATTTAATGCCGCCACAAAAACATTTCTTGAAGATGAAAATGGTCGCAAGTTACTGAAGGAATGTGGCATAGAAAATGCCCAAACATTAAAGTTTTACAAACGCGAAAAATATTTTGGAAAAAAACGCCAATGACTAAATGAATGTGTTATTAAATTGAATTTATTATAAAAATAAGAAAATTTCAATAAAATTATCCAATGATTTTCAAAGATCCCTTGAAATCTACCAAATATAATAATAATAATAATAATAATAGTAATCATTCCATGTGCCAATTAATATTAATTTTTCTAAAAGCAAAAACTAAAAAAAGAAAAGATTCCCTGCAACCATTAATCTGCAAAATCAACAAGAACAACAAAATAGATTTCAACATCATTCCGTTCACTTTCAAACCCAGATGATATTCTGATAATGAAGATTTTCAATAAACTATTATATTTACCTACGGCCACAACAATCAATTTCAAGCCTTCTACAACAGCCAACAACAAATTCTTAACAACTGCTACGTTTTACACTTCCATTAGCGATTCCACAGCATTGCCGTTGTTTGCGTCTTCGTCGTCGTCATCGTCTTTATCGTCAGCAACGAGAAAAATGTTCTTTCTTCGTCAGTCACTGTTAATTTTTTTGGTTGTTTTATTCTTTTTGTGTACTTTAGAAATTGACCTCATTCGTGGAGCGTTCGAAGACGGCAACAACAACAATGTTAAAATTACCAAACACAGCTTGGAATTAACACAAACCCTCAATTTGCAGAGACAGGAGTATTTGCAAAAACAATGCGATACTCTCGGCTACAGTATGATGGACATTAACGATTTAACTGAAGAACAAATGGATCACATGATTGTGGATCCAGAACATAAACTGTTGTATTGTTATGTCCCAAAGGTAAGCCATTTCAATGTCAGTTTATATGAAATAATCAGGAGCCAAATTAAATGAATTACATACATACATACATGCACATTTAATTAACAATGAAAGTTTATTGAACTTAAGACTAAAACAAGTCTTTCGTATTTCTTAGTTTGTGCAACTTTTATTTTACGAGTAGAATAATTATTTTTTTGTTTTTGTTTTTGTTTTTGCTTATTGTTACTGGTTACAACGTATGTAGTTTTTTATTCTATTTTTTTTAAGAATTCGACTTTGTGGTCAGTTTTTATAGGTATGTATTTTTGTCGTCGTATCATATTTTTTTAAATAGTTTCATTTTGCTTTATGCAATATTAATAACATATGGTGTGTTTTTGCAAGTTTGCAAAAATAAAAACTACCTACATATTGTATTTCCGTACATATTTTTAATATGTACTTGTTTTGTTTTTTATTATTTTTTTTTGCTTCCAAACTAAAAATTACGAATGCTTTAAATTTTTGAGTGATTTTAAAGTTAATTCTCGGCATTTCATAATTTGACAGACAATTTAGTTAGAGATGTGCAAATGTCGTGATTTTATCGTGTCACGCGTGATTCACGTGATTCGTGATCAAATATTATAACCAATCACGCGTGAGTGCGTGAGCGTGACTGAAAAAAATTTACTCGTGCGTGATCGTGCGCGAGCTTCTTTTAATAATCACGCACGAATTCTCACGCTCTCACGAGATAACATTCCTGCATAGGTACTAGTGTCCTGCACAAGACTATTTATAAGACCTTTCAAGACGAGAGATTTTTTCAAATGCTTTACTACAGCGAAATATTCTAAAAGAATCGGTAAGCAACACTGTTGGCAAGTAATTTTTTTCGGTGGTTTGTCTTGCCAACAGTGTTGTTTAGCGATTCTTTTAGAATATTTCGCTGTAGTAAAGCATTGGAAAAAATCTCTCATGTCTTGAAAAGTCTTATAAATACTCTTGTGCAGGACACTAATAGGTACATATGTAACTGTATTCAATCATTTGAAATAAATTATTTTATAATAATAAATGCATATACATATGTATGTATAGTAATATGTATGGTAGTATGAGCTTACAAACATAATAAACATACGGGTGCCCCTGTGGCTGAGTGGTAGCGATGCTAGCCTCTCAGTCCAGAGGTCGTGGGTTCGATTCCCCCCATAGACCCTGGGTGTTTTTCGCAGACAAGGTAATCGCTTTGCGAATTGTGTTTGTGTTAAAAAAAAAAAAAAAAAAAAAAAAAAAAAAAAAAAAAAATACCCCCAAATAAAATGTTTCGACTTTTTCTGAAGTCAGACTTGTCGTACCGAATTCGTTAAGACATTTCGGTACTTTCTCTGAACAATTTTTTTTAAACATTAAGGGCCGTATTCAAAACAACTTAATAAAGCTTTGAAAAGCAATGTTAAGTAAAGTTGTATTCAAAAAAAATTATTATATCAAAATTCTAAAGTAGGCACCTACCTACGTTTGTTAAGGCTACTTCAAGTTGATATTTCCAAAATGTTTATTTTGTACCTCAAATATTTTTCTTAATATAGCAGATATTGATTCATGTTACTGAAAATTAAAATGAAGCTAGAAGTGCTAGCTCTTATCTTAAATTTATTATTTCTGTCATGTGATGGAAAATATCACTAAATTATCCAACTGATTTGAAATACATAGCACAATCCATAAAAAAAATATTAAAATAAATACAATTAACAAAAATGTTTTAGTGATGTACATTCAAACAAAACGAATCGAAAAAAGCTTGATATTCAAATACTCATTTCGTTCGAATAAAATAAATTGAGATAATTTTTCTATGTTGATCATATTTTTTTACTTTTACTTCATAAAAATGTTTATATGTTTTGCTTCCATGTCAGAAGCTTAAATTTTATAAATTAGGTTGCTTAACTTCAAGATAATAAAAATGTATTTAATAAAATAAAAAATTAGTTGAATACTCGAATGAAATTGTATTCGATGTTGCACATCATAAGATATGAAATAGTTGTTGAACACGGTGGTGTTACCAGAATTTATTATTAAATCACAAAATAATTAAAGTTGTCTTTTGAATACAATTTCTTAACAAAGCAATGTTAGTCTTAAAGTGCTTGGTAACTACTATGAACTTTAAAGTTCAAGTAAAATATTTTTTTTTGAATTAGGGTGTAAAACTTTGATTTTTGAGTACATAAGTAAAAGTCTGTGAATTTTTTTTTTAAATAAATATGTATATGTTGATAAGAAAAAAGGATTGTAACAAATATTAAAAAACGTGAGTATGTGCAAATTATTTCGACAATAGCAGCAACATAACGGTGAAGCGGTACTCTGCTATAAAAGCAAAAAGAAATCGTACTTACATGTCGTTACGAATCCGTACCGACTTATCGTAAGGAATTCGTACCGAGATATCGTTACGAAGTCGTGTCAACCATTTCATACAAAAATTGTAACAATTTCCGTAATATTTCGGTGCCGAAATCGGAAGATTTTGTCAACCAATCGTTACGAATTCTTTACGAATTCGGAGCATTTTGTTTGATGGGTACATACACCTTTGTAAGTATGTATGTATACATATATGTTTCTTAGATACCCTGTAGGAAGTATCAATTGAGAAACACTACTGATTCAACAGTGCCTTTGTCAACAATACTACTGACGAATTGTACCGCAGAAAATGTTTTTTGCGTTAGGGGCCGTCCATATATTATGTAACGCTATAGGGGGGAGGGGTGGGGTTCGAGTTTTGTTACGATTTGTTATGGTGAGGGTGAGGGAGTCTTTGAATATGATACGTAACAGAAACATTTTAGTAATTTGTATGTTTTCTCATTTAATATGCTTTTCTCATTTATTTGATTATCATTTATTTAATTCATCATACGTCTTACCTTCACATTTATATTATGTATGTATACATACATGTGCGGAATGTCAATTTTTGATATACGAGAATTCGAATTCGAATATTTAAACTGATATCCGCGAATACGAATATTTAAAACGATATTAAATTAACTTTGCTTTATTTTAATTTACATTGTAAATCTTACAAAAACACGAGCATACATACATACATAGATATGTATATATGTATACATGTATATGTAAGAACCTATTTTTGAGCCCAAAAAACATGAAAATTATATTATACATTTACTTTATCGTGAGCGTGCGTGATCGTGATAAGTTGTAAACCACTCGTGCGTGATTAAAAATATTTTATTCGTGAGCGTGGGTGATCGTGAAAATTTTCAAAATCATTCGTGCATGAAAGTGCGTGAGTAAAATATTTTTCTACGTGAGCGTGCGTGTCGTGAGTCAGAAAACACTCACGGCACGTCTCTAAATTTAATTCATCTCTATAATAGGTTTGTTCATTTACTAAAAATTGTTAGGAATTTGTAACAATTGTTGCTGGAAAGTGTTCATTAACTGAAAAAGTTTTCAAGGAGAGAGCGTAAAAAACGGAGAAAATATGAGAGATAAAAAAATTCTTATAAATTATTGCTAGTAAAATTTTTACTTGCAAGAATTATCCAAACAGCTCGTCGGTTGGTTATTGGTTTGCGTTGCAGACATAATTTATTTTGAATGTACTGTGCCGCAAACCAATAACCAACCAACGAGCTGTTTGTTTGCTGTTGTGTGTTTTGTTTCAAATTATTTCAAAAATATCTGAAACAGGAAAACTCAAAAATGTGAATTTTTTATTTAAAAACATGTATGTATGTATACTTATGTAAAAAGAAAGCATATTTTCTTAATTTATTGTTTTTCTTTGATTAAGCCACATAAATGCAATTTTAAGTTAAATAATATTGTTTATCATACAAGATCAGAGATGGAAACTGACATTTTTGTTTGTATTTGTTAATAAAATAGAATTAAATAATAATGAAAAATGCATAAAAGTAGTAAATAATACATGAAGCTGTGTAAGGCATTTCATATTAAGTGTCGGTGTTTAAAAATTTTGTAATTTAAAATATTATCAAGCAAGATTATCCAAAATACATCAAAAAATTGCAATTGCATTATGATTTCCAACCATGGTTCTATATGAGTAAAATTTTCTTGCAAGTTTTTACTCGTATCAGCGAGAGTAATTTCGTAAATTTCTGCCTTACTCTCTCGTTGTTTTTTTCTGCTGGGAAAGTAAATGTACAGACCTAATGTAAAACACTATGCACTTTGTTTAGTTTGTTTAGTTTTCTTTTGTTTATAAAAGAATTTAATTTCGGGGGTAATAATTTTTTATCAGTTTTAGGACCTTCAAATAGCAAAATTTTTACCACAAATATATATGGAGCCATAACCGCTAAAAAAGATTACCCTCATATTCATAAAAAAAATTAATTTGAAATCCATTTTAGGAAAATTTTGTATGAAAAATTTGAAATAAAATACATTTCAAATTCATTTTAAATTTTATGAATATGGAGGTTAATCGACATATTTTTTAACTTCGTTTTTTGACGAAAATCAATTACTTATGATTTTCATCAAAAAATTAAGTTTGAAAATTCTGTCGCTTAGGTTTTTTTTTGGCGGTTATGGCACGATATGTATTAGAGGCCTGCGTAAACAGTCTTGAAATGTAAAAACGTCATGATTTTTAAATGTATTCACGTCGCATGTATTATACTAAACCAATAATAAATGCTACTATACGTACTATAAGCGAAGCACGATGGATGTATTGGTGTATGTGTATACCAGTGTTAACAAGCGATGACGTCAAGACAGCTTGTCTGTAACAAACACTCAAAAGAAGTACTGTTGATTAGTGTATGCTTGTTATTTTTCATATTGTACGTTTGAGTGTGTGTGTAATATGTAGATGGTAAGCTATTATGTGATTAACCGCATACAAATAATGTTAATATGCATGCATGACGTTTGTACACGCGCTTATGCGTAGAAAGAAGCTAGTATGACAAATTATTCCGTCACGAAGTGTTTTCTTCTTTGATGATCAGTTAGCCGACTGTAATGTAATGTAACTATAACAGTAAGAAACATCTGATCGATTTTGTTATGTGAAAAGTAATGAAAATGGTTATAGAGATGTAATGTAACGTAACCTACTTTTCATATAAAAATATCGATCAGCTATTTTTTACGTTACAGTTACATTACATTACAGTCGGCTAACTGAGCCTTTACTCTTATACCTACAATACTCAAATAAATTTCTTGCAAACAGTGTTGTTAACTTTTGTTTTATAAGATTTCGCTGTAGCAAAGCATTTGAAAAATCCCTCGTCTTAAAAGTTCTTATAAGATATCTTGTGCAGGAGACTAATATGTATGTATGTATGTATATTAGAGCGACTCACTAAAAAAAGTTTTTGATACCACCCCCTCTCAAACTAAATTTCGGTCTTTTTAATGAGGATTCCCAAAATATATCAGGGTTCTAGCGATGACCGTTCGTTAGCTGGACCGTGTCTAAGAAATGTACATTTTTTCAAGTTTTTTGCATATTTTCGTATAATCTTCCTAAACAACATATTAAAAAAAAGAAAGATTTTTTTAACCCGCTTCCAATGGTGCATTAAATAAACTTTACCATTCTTATAATCAGTAATGCGTTATTCTACAAAAAAAAGTACGTTTTTTAAGCATTTTCATAGCAGGTGCTACTTATGTATCTTAAAATAAATTCTATTATTTGTATACCCTTCACCAAAAATTGTAAAGGATATATATGGTGTGTCCAGATTTTTGTTTAAGTATTGTTTGGTTTTAGTCATGGTTGATTTATTTTAGTTGTTAGTTCTCGCGCAAACTTTTGCGTAAACTATTATTATCACTTGGGTCCTGATAGGACCTATTGTGCTGCCTTATCGGGAGAAGACATGAGAGTTTTCTACGAATAAGTTTATTCTTATATTGCATTCCGATATTTTTGCAAATCCCTGCAGAAATTGAAGGACCATGAAAAACTCCCCTTTATCAGCAAGAGGGGATCAGTGACAAAGTTGGTGTTCCGCCGTTTTTTCCTCCTCTACGTCGCGACCACTTCTAAACCATTATGCAAGCGATTTAATATCATGTCAATCTGTCAGTACCACCAATCGTATACAAAGCTGATCCGTCGGTATTCCTTCCAGAACGCATGTCCAACTGGGTATCGTAGCCAAGTTACGCAGTTGTAAAGAGCTTCTGCTCTTCGGCTCTAGGTTAGCATATGTCGCTAACCCATTGAAAGACATCCGGCATTTATAAACCAAATTAGATGTTGTGTATACAAATGATAGAGATTCAATCAACGTTCTACTGTGGATATATGTTCGAATATCTTCATTGTATATTCTACCGAACCTTAGCCAATTAAGCGCCTGCTGAGATTTCACCCCATAACACACTACACTGATTGTCAAGCTTGAAACTAATCTCTTGATCAAGTGAGATTTTTATGTAGGTGTTGTGTGTTTATTTTAATTGAATTCGCTGTAAGCCAGAGAATGGCAATAAGTACTCATAAAAAATATACTTAAGTATTTACTCTAAATTGTAGCAGAAACAATTCGTACGCATTTGTGTCTATAAAATGGAGTAGAAAATAAATATGCTTTGGTTGTTTGAAAGCAATAATCAGATAATTAGGAAGTAAAATTTAAAATAAATATCGCTCATTTACTCAAACAATGTAATAACTCAAAAAAACCAGTTTGCCAGAAATCGGGCTTGAAGTTTTCAATTTATAAGAGTTTAGTAAACAAGATATTTGTATGAAATTTTTAGACAATATGAAAAATGACATGGGGATTCATTCTGTATCACTAACTCAAAACTAATTTTTTGAGTTATGACGTTCTTTTAGTAAATGAGTTCTACAATTGATATTATTCCTAAATTTTGTTCCTTGAAAAAATCCCAAACAGTATAGAATCACACTTTATACTGGACTTGTGCTGTTTTTATAAAATTTTCATTAGATGATTTATATATTGAAAATAAATTTAATATTTTGCAAAATGTTCGGTTTTGTGTTAAATATAAATTGTCGCACGAAAGTTTTTTTTTTATATGCATAAAATCCTGCAGTTCATCAGTTTATTCATGTTTATTTATAAGAGAAAAAAAATGATCAGAATATTGTCAGCAATATGTTGCTTTGAAACATTTAACTTTAACACATATCGCTCATTTTTGAATTAACAATTAATTCTCATATTGTTATTCACATTGTGTACACAACATCTTGTAAATTGAAAACTTTAAAACTCGTTTTTTTGTTGTAGAACTATTTTTTTTTTAGTTATGACGTTGTTTAAGTAAATGAGCGATATGTCTATATTATTCTTTAGTTATTTAAATCCAATTAAAATGCTGTATTTCGTTATATTATCGAGAAACTAGTTTTAGGCTAAAAATTCGTCTTAAACATGCAAATGAATGTAAAAATTAAATGTAACAGAATTTTTATTTAAAAGATTGTTTTAACGAGTTTTTGCGAAATTAAAACAATTTTATTAGTCATAAAAACATAACTGCCCAGAGTCTTTTAAAGCTACAATTAAAATAAAAAAGAATATACAATAGTAACTTAAGCATATTGTTTTTGTTTAACTCAGCAGTAATATCATTTTACCCAGTATGAAAGAAAAACTTGGTATTTTTTATTAGATAACATGAAAAATTTTGCAATGAACTTTATGAACTTTAGTTTAGCAAGAAAAATATAAAACAATTAAGTGCTAAAATTAGCATTTAATAATCATTTTGTAATAACTCAGCTGCAAAATATGAAAATAAATAACTTAGATAATAAAAAAAATGGAAAACATTGTAAATATCAACTGCAGTTGTTGAGTTATTTGAATTTTATCAATTTGTTTTCGCTTAAATCAATTCTTTATTTCAATTGTAATTTTTTGTGGGGTAAAGAAAAACAATTTTTCAAGTAGAACTCTAGCTGGGCACTAGTTTATCATACAGTTTTATGAGATATTGGATTCTTTTTGTTTTCAATTTGAGTTATAATTAACTTTTAAAATTTATATTTGAATTATCTTCCCGTTTTATAAAAAGCAGTTTATCAGTGTTTATTATTCAATACGGTAACGCCAAGACAATCACTGTGAATTCTGTCCCTCCACTAAAGTAAAATCAATGTTTAAAGAATTTTAACATTTTGTGCGTGCCCTATTTAAAAAGTAATAATCACAAGCAAAATTTTATATACACACATAAATTGAATTGTTATTCGAACAAGAATAATTTGAATATTCGAATACAGGTCGATTTTCGTGTTATGCGAACACGAACAATTCCAATAACAAGAAGATGATGATAATCGACCTGTATTCACACGACCGTAAAAAGAGCGAAGGGCTTCGAAACGTTGCCCGAACAAAATAAACATTTTGATAAAACAATTTTATCAATTGGACGTATAGTTGAGCGCTATATCTGTCCATAGTGATTTTTGCGAAACAGTCTTAATAATTCACAGTCAATTCGATTGATGTAGCTTTAAGTATATCCCAATAAGCACTCAAAAAATTAAAATTCAAGTACTTGAAATTTAACTGGAAACAAAGTTGAATTCAAAAATTTTTTCAAGTAATATTCAAGTTTGAAAATATTTTGAAATAAAAAATCAAACAACATACAACATGTTCAAACCTTGTCAAATAAGTAATTTATTTTTTTAATAAAATTGAAATTGTGGTGAAAAATATGAAAGATAAATAAAAAATAATTTTTTTAAAAAACAAAAGGTGATTAAAATCGTGAAAACAATGGTGAATGAAGGTAGATATGCAGAAAATAATTATAAGAAAACTTGTCGATCGCATTTTCCTTTCTATTTTAAAATCATTGTTTTTGAAGCTTGAAATATACTTGAATTCAATTGTAATACAAAGTTGAATTACTGTAATACAATTGAAATGTTCGAATTGAATTCAAGTTCCCATTCCACTGGAGAATGCTATTGAAATAAAAGTGTAAATCAAGTATAATTCAACCCTTGACAATTGAATATGTGACTTGAACAACAATTGTTTTACACTTGATTTCAAGCAAAACTGCTTATTGGGTAACCGTTATCAATTATCAAAGTTTGAAAGCCCTATTAAAAGACCCTATAGAAATAAGACGACAACAGTTGGGGCAAACCCATTAGCCATTACTTGTTTTCAAGGAACTAATGCTATATAAAAAAGATTAAAAATTTTAAAAAACCCCCGAAAATATCTAGAAGAGATCCGATATCTTCTAAACGACTGGACCGATTTTTTTCAAACATAGCTAAAAACCCTCTGGATCAAGTCCCCTTTCAAACAGAAAAAATAAAATCGGTTCAGCCGTTTGTTCAGTACGTGGACACGGACAGACACACAGATACACAGACGCACACTACAAAGTTATAACACCCCTTTTTTGGTCGGGGATAAAAATACATACAACACAATCACCTTTATTCCAGTTGTCAATATCGATGTCACGTCAATACAATATCTAAAAATTCGGGCTTGTCTACTCGATCTCAAGAAATATTGTGTGCTATTGACAGTATATTTCTGTTCCCTAAAGTCAAGAAAATAACATGAGCCTATCAATACCAATCAGTTGTTTTATACATCGTATAGACCAGCTCCAAGTTTTTGGTATTGTATTGACGCAACGGCGATGTTGACAACTGTAATAAGGGTGAATATATAAAAAGTTTTGGCTGAATTAACAAAATTTCAATTAGAAACAAAAAGGAAATAACAATGGCAACGCCAACAAATTTATGTTTCACTAAAATTTCTTCGCATATTCTCGTAGTGCTGGTGGTTTTTTAGGAGCTTTGAAAGTGAGTGAAGAGTTACTCACGATCTCATCTCTTGAGAGACATAAAAATCAAACAATTTAATGCAAACTAAATATTATTTCAGAACGATTAAATTACCCAGAATAAATTAAACACTTATATTCTGTATTTAATTTAGCAAACCTACCAGTAGAAGTGGCAAAAGTCAAAATTAAATTTCAAGATTAATATAATTTAAATACAAAATTGTCATAATAATAATCACAAGTAATCAAGTAGAATCAAGTGATTCCGTTTTGACATGATAATGCTCTGACAAATAAAATTTACAAATATAATTAATTTACTCTGTCTGTTTAAAGAAGATTATCTTGTGGACATGTACAATTTATTTTTTTTTTAATTTTTTCTTATTACTTGATATGTACACACGTACTAAGTTTAAATCTATTATCAATTAATTTCACCAAGTGATTATAATATTAACCTTTTAATTTTTGATTAGATTATCATTTTTTCTATAAATGTGCCCTTAATTATGAAAGTGGTCTAAGTCATATATTTCTCTGGTCGAGATATTTATTAGATTAGCCATTTGAACAAATTAAAAAGTATTTTTATATTATAATTTAAAATTTATTTGCTGGTGGTTCAGCGTTGTCTATATATTTCATTGTTGCTGTAACAAATCATCAGTAGACTTCAACCACAATGAAATATATAGACAACGCTGAACCACCAGCAAATAAATTTCAAATTAAAATAAACTTCTGACAATATGTCGAATAATAGATTTCTTGAATTTTTATATTATGTAGCATTTTAATTTATAGTTGCACTAGTCTCCATTTATATAAATTTATTTAATAATTTTTAAATTTTTATTTAAGTTTTTCAAAGATTTATTTGATATTTCGTAGCAAAAATGCACATGACTTAGACCACTTTCATAATTAAGGGCACAAATGTTTGTTTACATAAAAACCATTTTTATAAAAAAAAGCAGAGTAAATACATTTTTACTTTTATCAAATAACAAATGCTCTCATCGTTATTACTCGTATATTTAAAATTATGATCCAGTGAGCTTAAAGAGAAACAAACTAAAGATCAATCAATAACGTTTGTTATATTTAGACAAACTTATGGCATTAAAGTGCCAAAAATAAAACAATAGAGTATAAAGTACGTTTTTATGTATGTAAATACTTTAAAGCAAAATTATTTAAACCAAATATTTATTTAGTGACGAGTTTGTTAATTAATAAAAAGTTAAACAGTTTTTTTGTTTTAAAACATGAAAATGCTTTTGAGCTCAAGCATTTACAATGAGTGACATAATAACAACAATATGCCTTCTATTGAATTAAATTTTAACAATTATTTAAACATTATTTACTGTTTTAAACTTGAATCATTTAAGTGTGAACATTTGTAAAACCGTCTTTTAACAATGCAGGCAATGTGGAGTTAGGATCTCTTTAAAAATGGACAGCATTCTCAACAGAATATTGCAATGAAACATTCCCGAAATTTTCTAAATAAATATTTGTGATTTGAACGGACTAAAGTTCGTATCGCTTTTTAAGCCAAATTACATGTGATAATTATTAATGAACAACAAATAACACCAAAGTCTGTTGTAAATATTCTGACTAACAACACATAGTTGAACGGAACAGCCAGCCGTTTTCGAAGGCCACTAAACCTTCATCATCAGCGTTCTTTTGTGTTTGGTCCACTGTGTGTGGTGTCAGTTGATGTAGATTTCTGCTTTATATACTTAGCATTTTATTGCAAATGGAATATGTGAATTGTTTTGATTCATCGTATTTATATTTGCTGAAAGCTTTTTTGTATTGTAAGCTCAATTTTGCCATCACTATATTTACAACAGTATTACCATTGTCGTTTTGTTCTTTTTTACTAATTATACACATGTTACTTAATTTGCTTATTTTTTGTTCTACTTAAGACAAACTTTTTTGGCTTGTTACTATTAAGTATATTTTTATTTAATTTTTGCCACATGCTATTAATTTTTGGTTAATTTTAATTATTATTCGAACTCCATTTGTTTCTAATATTTGTGATCTGAACGGGCTAAAGTTCGTATCGCTTTTTAAGCCAAATTAAAAAATAAATAAATTTGAGCGATTTGCAAGCGAAAATATTTTTAAGCGAACGCATGTCCTCAGCTGACTTCCAAAGCGTTTATGACTTTGTCTTCGAATAAAGCATAGTGTTTAATAACGTCGGATTAAAAAACATCAGCACATCGGTTTCAAAGTTTTCGCTTAAATGGTTACAAAGTTTGGTAACTTTTTATCTGTAAGCGATATGAATAAAGCATGGGCGATGTATAGAAACTTTGTAGTAATACATTTTGGAAGTCAGCCATCTTAAGTAAAAAAATATAAATCTAATTCATCAGTCGTAAAGCAGCTCTGGGCGAGTCTACATCACGCGTCGTTGGCAATTATTTCTTAAATGCAACCAAGCCACTGTTGTTTATTGGCCTTCGAGAGTTTTGCGTCTCACTCGCACTGGTTGACTGATCTGCCACGGATTACCGTATAATCTTGCGGTTATTTTGTGGAATTTCCTTACAGTCAGTCACAAAAACATTTTCAAGAATACTGTTAATAATATCATGGACATATGGTCTTAGTCACCCGTCCATTTTTGTGCAACCATATTCTGCAAATTTACTTTGTAGAATATGTACTATAAATAAATAAATAAATGCAATTCATGACGTTGGCATCATAAGTAATAATTTACACGATGTCACAAAAGCACAGGAATGTCGAAAAAAACTCTTCTAGAAAAATCACATGGATGATTTAATGCACACACTCATTCAAAGTGAGAAACATGTAACCTTACCGCTACAACATGTACAGCATGGCTGCCCACAGAGAGAAAACAGAGAGAAATGTATAAGCGTATGTGTATTCATTTGTATAAAAAGACGATTGATGTTCGGCTCTCTGGCGCTTCTCTGGGCAGCCTGGATGTACAGCAATCAGTGATCGGCAATGAATCGTTTTTTCGCTATTCATACTTACTCATGAAATTTTAAATACAAATGAGTAGGCATCATTTAAACTCAACTACTCTTATTTACTCATACTCACGATGACATTGATTTATACCGCACCTCCACTCGGACACCCATTTGGGTCCATAGGTTGAAATAAATATGAATGCTACGTCGACATCATAGTCATACCACACTTACACTCATAAAAAAACTCAGTTATCAAATCAGTTAGAAATCATTCTAATTTCAGAAAAAAACTTACATATACTACTCACATTGATTCAGCTTACTCAACTCATGCATGTATGTTTATTTAAAAGTTTATTCATTAAACAGTTTGCAAGTAGTATACAATACTAGTAAATAGGGCTGTTTTTCTATTCCTGCAAAAAAAACGAAACAAAAAAAAAAGCAACAGAGAAAAACATTACCACATAATGAGAACTTTAATGTTCGTATGCGAAATTCGCATTGTGAATCATACTTATTTTGTATCGTCCATAGGCATTGAGTTAAGGAGAGTTGAAATCAACAGCGTCATAAATGTTGTTGTTGCACTTCAAACTTTCGGGTGAATATGTTTCAACCCTAATTACTTTTTCACTACACATTGCTGTTCTCTGACAGCAATACAAAAACTAGAAATGAGCAAATGTCGTGATTTTTATGTGTCACGCGTGAGTCACGCGTGATTCACGTGATTCGTGATCTAATATTATAACTAATCACGAGTGAGTGCGTGAGCGTGATTGAAAAAAATTTACTCATGCGTGAGCTTTTTTTAATAATCACGCACGAATTCTCACGCTCTCACGAGATAACATTCCTGCATAGGTACATATGTAACTGTATTCAATCATTTGAAATAAATTATTTTATAATAATAAATGCATATATGTATAGTAATATGTATGGTAGTATGAGCTTATAAACATAATGAATACCCCTAAACCAAATGTTTCGACTTTTTCTGAAGTCAGACTTGTCGTACCGAATTCGTTAAGACATTTCGGTAGTTTCTCTGAAAATTTTTTTTAAACATTTGATTTTTGAGTAGATAAGTAAAAGTCTGTGAAATTTTTTTTTAAATAAATATGTGTGTATATGTTGATAAAAAAAAAGGATTGTAACAAATATTAAAAAACGTAAGTATGTGCAAAAAGAAATCGTACCGACTTATCGTAACGAATTCGTACCGACATATCGTTACGAAGTCGTGTCAACCATTTCATACAAAAATTGTTACGATTTCGGTAATATTTCGGTGCCGAAATCGGAAGATTTTGTCGACCAATCGTTACGAATTCTTTACGAATTCGGAGCATTTTGTTTGATGTATACAAACACCTTTGTAAGTATGTATGTATGTTTCTTAGATACCCTGTAGGTAGTATCAATTGAGAAACACTACTGATTCAACAGTGCCTTTGTCAACAATACTACTGACGAATTGTACCGCAGAAAATGTTTTTTGCATTAGGGGCCGTCCATATATTATGTAACGCTATAGGGGGGAGGGGTGGGATTCGAGTTTTGTTATGATTCTTTGTTATGAGTCTTTGAATATGATACGTAACAGAAACATTTTAGTAATTTGTATGTTTTCTCATTTAATATGCTTTTCTCATTTATTTATCATTTATTTATTTGATCATACGTCTTACCTTCACATTTATATTATGTATGTATACATATGTACATGTGCGGAATGTCAATTTTTGATATACGACAATTCGAATTCGATTGTAGTCGAATGAGCCGATTGAACAAAATTTCATTTGGTATTATGACGTGCGTTCGACAAAGAATGTCGCTATTGTGACTTTCACTCACTATGATTTTTAAAATTTGCTACAATTTTAAGCTCAACAATCGTACAGACACTTTATCCTGCATAGATAAGCTAATTGAGGATTTTCCTCCATGAGTGAAACATTTAGAATAGTTTAGAATTTGTGATTGGGTGCCCAGCGAAGATCGAAAATCGAATGGAACTCATAATAAGTATATCGTCATCTGAAATGCAAAACCACGTAACTAACAAAAAAATACAAAATCGCAGTTTTAACTAATTATTAATTAAGACACATGTCAAGTCTTTATCACAACAGTCAACCGAATTAAAAATTAAATAAAGAAATTTTACTTCAGTCGTTATGTATAATAATTTTGTCCAGTTTTTTCTGTCTCCTATAAAATTTAAAAAAGTACAGTTAGGTGATTTTGCATTTGTGCTGAACAATACTGTTAATCCATAAGAAAAAGGCAAGGCGAATTCATACCAGGACTTCATTTCAGCTGATATTGATCAGCTGCTAGTGTTGCTGGTGTCAAAATTAATCAAAATGTTCGTAAATTTTTTGACAGAAGCAAATTTTACGGTAACAAATATACAACATACATAACTTGCATTTCATATCAAAATTAATTATTGAATTCACCTCGTTTCAATGTTGTTTAATAGTAAAAGAGTTTCGATAAGTTACGATTAATTAGAGTATTCGGTTCGGCCTTAAAAACTGCTTTCGGTCATTCTAATATTCCTGCCAGCGGTTAAGAGCGGGCTAAAAGCTTAAATTATCAACTAATGACCGGCCGATCAATAAGTAGTGCCACGTCACAATTTCTTTTAAATTTATTTTATCAAAATTTGCTTATTATCTCATTAATTACTGATAAATTGAAATTTAAGTAATAAAAAAAAATATTTTTTTAGGAAGTGTGCATAATCAAACATTTGTAATCAGTATTTTCGCGTTGGCCATTTAATGACACACATAATATCGCAAGCAACTCATTATACTTCAATATCTACCCGCCCCTATTGCCAAACCTATAGAACTAGTTTTGTTTTTAATTATTTTTTTTACAATAAAAATTTTAAAAGCATACGCAAATTCAAAATAAAGTTAAACGAGTATTAATTAATAAGAAAAACAAGTTACGAAAATCTCGTACGATTATTACAAAATGGGTTTATGAACTTTAACCATAGTAAAAAAAAATATATTAAAGCAAAATTAAATTACTTAAGCGTAATTAAATGAGGCAATTTTAAACTATCTATTCGTAGTTTTAATATGTATACTATTTAGGTACTCAGAGTTTTTATTTTTTTAATTTCATTACACTCGATTTCAACATCAACTTAACATGTACAAGTATTAAAGTATTTGCAAAGATTAGACCGGCGAGATAAGTAGGAAAAAAAATTCGCTTTTGTTGTGGAAGTGTTATTACTGACTGGGTTTGATTAATATATAAGACGCTGTCTGGAAATTATTCATTGTATTCACAAATAAACCATAATTACAATACAATAAAGAAGTATAATGCACAAGAATTAATTGAAAAAAGCCAAGACAAGGTGAAAGCTTATACGCATACAGTAGTACCTCACAGTGAAATTGGCCAAAATAAATTTTTTTTTTAATTTCTCGTTAAAGTTTTGCTTGACTTTTGATCTTAAACGTTACTGTCACTAGCTAAGATCGAGCTTGAACTTCTAAGTAAACTCATCAACTGTTGTATTGTTTGGTCGTAGAAACCACTAACTTATACTAAATATAGAAATATACATATGTGCTATTTCTGAAACATTTACGAGTGCGCGAATTTCCCTGTGTGCCACTGTATGATGTATGTATGTATGTATCTTCATTCAAAAAGATATAGCAACATATTTAGATAAATCTCACGAAATCAAGTTCAAGATAAATGATTGCAATGCATGGCAATGTACACGTATGTATATTTATTATTTCAAGTGAATTGTATCACAATTACTATATTGTGTCGGGTGCTTACAGCAATAACTGTCTGTCGTCTTCTAATCTAACAACAGACGGATATGATTTAGTGTACTACAATATTTTTTTCGCAGTATTACACTAGCAACTAAACGCTACACATTTAATTTAGATTTCTATTTAAATTTGTATACTAGATATATACTCGTACTATAAATATGACGCACTTGTGCGGAACTACATATTTAAAATACCATTACTTTCCAGCTGCAATAAGTAGGTGAATGAAAAAAATATTGAATCACTTTTTATTAAATGAATAGGTACGAGAATAATTTCAGAAGTATATAATTCGCATTAATTACAAATTTGTTGGTGTTTCTCTTCAACTATTGCCACAAAGTTCTTTAAACACATATCGCTCATTTACTTCAATAGTGTCACAACTCCAAACAAAAACTAGTTTTGCAGAAAACATTTTTAAAATTTTAAATTTTCATACAACTCAATGAAGACTCAGTCTCCGTATTCTGTAACTCACTAAAACTAAATCTCTATCGCTAAAAATCTATAAAGTCGATTTATCGATTTTTGGCTACGAAGGCAACTTTCAAACTCGTATTGCTAAATCAGGCATTGGCTCAAAAATTTTTTGCGCGAAATTTTAGTATTTTATGCCATCTCCAAAAATGTTTAATTTTTAGGGTTCCGTGAAAAGGAACCCTTTTGTTTTCGCTACGCTGTCCGTCTGTCCGTCACAGGCAATTTTCTCGAGAACCGTAGTAAGAGCTACTGACCTCAAATTTGAACAGAGTATGTAGAACTACAACAGCAAATACATGAGAGTTAAAAATTAAAGGGTGTTCCAAAACGAGCAACGAAAAATGTTAGAATCCCATGTAATATACATACAATTATATGTATGTAGACACTTGAAATTTGCAAAGTTAGTGAATTTTTATACACTAAAATCTAAAAATTTAAATTAAAGGGTGTTCTTGGAAGCCGTAAAAGGCAAACTCTTGAAATTTTCAAAAACGGTAAAACTAGAAAATCCCAAAATTATAAAATCGCCAAACCGAAAAAATCGCCAAAAACCAAAAAAAAAAAAAATGCCAAAACGAAAAAAATCGCCAAATTAAAAAAAACAAAACTAAAATAAATCACCAAAATGAAAAAAATCGCCAAAACGAGAAAAAAGCAAAAAGAACCCCAAAATTTAAAAAACGCTCAAAACCGAAAAAATCCCAAAAATGAAAAAAAAAATGCCAAAACTATATATTATATAGGCTAAAGTTCATATAGTATTTTTTTTTTTAAGAGAAGTAACACTCAGGCATTTAATGCCTACTACTATTACTAGATGTTACCTTCTTTCGGAAAGGGATAGTGATAGAAGACAGGTGGTGAAGGAAAATATAGAAGAAAGCTTCATTATTTTACAACTCTGCTTTTTGCACGCTTTTTTGTAATAATGCAGTGTTGCAGCGCCTTCTGGTGTCAAATGAGGCGTATTAAATTTTTAAGCTGTGTTTTGTAGCCATTTTGTTGGTTGTTTTACTTCGCCGATGATTCTGCTACGAAGGAGGGCACTCTGATGTTATATTAGGATTAGCATGATGTTATATTAGATTAGGATGAAGTCGGTATAGTTCAGTGACCAGTGACTATGCCTTCATCACTTGAACTTTCCTACAACAACTGATACAAAGGGACAATAATGCACATCATAAAAATGCGTGGTGTTGTTATTTAATGACTATCGGATACAGGGATTGAACCCAGGATCTTCGGTTTTGTAGACAACGTGCTAACTACTTCAGCCAACGCCACCCTCGTATTACATACATATATATAGTGTCCGTACAGAACCCTTCGTGCGCGGGTCAAAGTCGCACTTTACTGAATTTATTTTATTTGTTCAGCATTTTAGCGATCGAAATTAGCTTTAGCGAATTGGAATTGGAATTTATAGAAAATTTATAAAAAAAATGCATTTTTGAGTTATGAAATAACCTTTATCAAGCTCTGGCATTTTAAAAGGTGTCACACAGCTTAAGAATTTGGACTATAAATCTGTAAAGGGGGCGGAGGTACAAACCTCAAAGTGGGCCACATCGGGTAAATAAAAAAATTAAATCATGATCTGATAAAATAAGATGTTTTGCAATTAGATTTTTCCAAGAGCTACACAAAAGTTTGCTACATTTATGGATTTTCGCTTACAGTTTAGTAAATATTCGAGAAAAAAATTTTGGATTTTTATTTTTGGTCCACTGTTCTGACAATGGAGTAGTCAAATCATATCTGATTTTAAAAAAAGTATAATAGATTTTTAATATTAAAAAAAATTGGTATCAAAACCACAATTAAGTCAAAAGTTGTACGCAATTTAATTTAAAATTCAAGCAAATTTCGATTTTTCGGCGGTTTTTGCGAAAGAAAAGTGGGTTAATTATTTCGCTATTATAAAAATCTGTTTGCAAAAATACCAACCCCAGATTTTTATTTATTCAAAAGATAATACTATAATATTGCAAAAAAAAATTTGTTCAAAATTTTCGTTATTGAAGTAACCAGATCGTTTTAAAATAAACCTATTTTTGTTATAAATATAAATTTAAAAAAAAAACAAACAAATTAAAAAAATTATGTTTTTAAATATTGTCAAAAATATTATTAATACTGAAAAAATTCAGATTTTTGGGATTTTGCGAAATTTCTTTGAGAATTGCCGGAAACTCAAAAAGAAATTTTATTTGTTCATACTTTATATATATTAAGTGCATCATTTTTTAAATAAGAATTTTCAGTTGAAAATATTGATAAATGAGAATTTTATAGTATTCTTTTGTGCAAGACCTCTGTCTTCTCGGAAATCTCTTAATATATTGTAAGCAGATGCAGGTAAATTTTTTATTTTATTTGTCATCATCATATGACGCGGTACAGCAAAGGAAAAATATTGAAATTACGCGTTAAAGTGTCAACCCGTTTAGAAACTGCAGAAATATATAATTTTTTTTAACAAAATCCCCCACAGTATTGTTGTTCCCAAAAATTTTAAATTTGGTGAAAAAATAACATTTACTTTAAAATATGTGCATAATTAAATATTGATGATTTTGCTATTGATGTAACACAGAATAATTTTTAAGGTTCCGTTGTTGAAAAATACTTGTGCCCTTAGTTATGAAAGTGTTCTAAGTCATAATTTCTTTGCTCGAGATGTAAGTACATATAGTAGATTACATATGAACAAATCAATTTTTGTATTATGAAAATTTTTAATTAAGATTTGTAATAGTATCGATTAATTTAAATTTATTTAATATTTAATCAATACCTATTTGTTGAAGTTTTTTTAATATTTATTAAGAATTTCGAATCAAAAATGCACATGACTTAGACCACTTTCATAATTAAGGGCACACTTGTACCTAGGTAGTAGAAATTCGTTTTAATATTTGGCTTAAAAAGCGATACGAACTTTATCCCGTTCAAATCACAAATATAGAAACAAATGGAGTTCGAATAATAATTAAAATTAACTAAAAATTAATAGCCATGGGCCTGTGGCAAAAATTAAATAAAAATATACTTAATAGTAACAAGCCAAAAAAGTTTGTCTTAAGTAGAACAAAAAATAAGCAAATTAAGTAACATGTGTATAATTAGTAAAAAAGAACAAAACGACAATGGTAAGACTGTTGTAAATATAGTGACGGTAAAATTGAGCTTACAATACAAAAAAGCTTTCAGCAAATTGAAATACGATGAATCAAAACAATTCACATATTCCATTTGCAATAAAATGCTAAGTATATAAAGCAGAAATCTACATCAACTGACACCACACACAGTGGACCAAATAAAAGAGAACGCTGATGATGAAGGTTTAGTGGCCTTCGAAAACGGCTGGCTGTTCCGTTCAACTATGTGTTGTTAGTCTGAATATTTACAACAGACTTTGGTGTTATTTGTTCATTAATAATTATCATATGTAATTTGGCTTAAAAAGCGATACGAACTTTAGCCCGTTCAAATCACAAATATAGAAACAAATGGAGTTCGAATAATAATTAAAATTAACTAGAAATTCGTTTTAGTTTTCGGCTCATTTCCGATTTTCCTAATTATTTATGTGCATTAAAAAGTTAAACAAGTTGCTCTAGGCCAATTTTATATTGTTTAAAACCTAATACAATTTCTAAAATATTTTAAAGTACATATGTATGTATGTATGAACATAAAACCACTGAATGTCTTGTTTGTACAAACGTACATACAACGTACATAGGTACAACGTACGTACGTAAGTACATGCACATAATCTCTAAAAATAAATATATATTTCTAAAAAAATCTTCCAATGATTTACTATTGTTTATCTTAACTCATTGGCTAGTTTAGAAGCAATAAAAATCCGTGCATGAAATTTTCGTTTTAATGGCCAGCAACCGTAATAGAAATATGTACATATGTATAATTATCTATTTGCTGTGGATCATATTATAGCAGCTATTTGCTCAAATGCTCACTTTGAAAACCTGAAATAAACACACATGCATAAACAATCTAATCTTAGTTGCATTAACGACTGTGAAATTAACAATTTCCTTTTCATTTGTAATTTATTTATTTTCTCTTTCTTGTTGTCATCACAACTACATATGTATGTATGTATGTAGGTAGCCTGCACAAATTGGAAACGAGTTTTGATGATACTCAATGGCAGCTGGAGAAATGGCACAGATCCTTTGCAAATACCTGGCTCTTTAGCACATTCAATGGGCATGTTTGAAAAATTCAGTTCACTCAATGAAACCGAAAAGCACAAAGTGCTCTCAGATTATACCAGATTTCTTTTTGTACGTCATCCATTTGAAAGGCTATTGTCAGCATATCGCAACAAGCTGGAAGGTAATACAGCAAGTGCTCGTTATTTTCAGCGAAGAGTAGGACGACAAATTGTTAAATTATTCCGTGTTGATTCTAGCAATCATTCCTTGGAATATGGAGATGATGTGTCATTTGCTGAATTTGTACAATATCTGCTGACACCAGAAGTAAGCATGAGCAATCAATCATCCTACAATGAACATTGGGAACCCATAGCTAAATTGTGTAATCCTTGCGTCATTAAGTATAATATCATAGGTAAGAGTTTAATTTTGTTTTTTATTGGTGTTTACATACATATATGCAATTATTTTTAAATTTTAATATCATTCTCAGGCAAATATGAAACCCTGTTAGATGATTCTGCTTTGGCTCTCTACTTAACCGGTGCGGAAAATTTAACATTTCCCACCGGTCATAAACCCTCGAATACTCGTGCGCATTTGCGAGAATACTTTGATCCTCTACCCATAAGTGCCATTCGTCGCTTGTACGAAGTTTATGCCGATGATTTTAAATTATTCGATTATGGCTTAGAAGATGTTTTAGGTTTTGAATTTGGTTAATCATCAAATCAAGTGCTATGAAAATATTTTATTTTGTTCAGTGCATTCATTCGTTTATTGGTATGTACCTAGTAGTACTAATAAGCTTAAAATATTTTGTGACGCTTGTGATTTATGTTAAGTACATATATATTTTTTTAAATAATGTATAATTTAAGTGTTTTATGGCTATTATTAAAAAACATATCTATATGTATATATATTTTTAGTTAGCGTTAGACTAAAAAGGTAATAAAGCGATTTAATACAATGAAAATAAGTTTTGTTTCTTAAAATTGCAACTTTCAATATTGAGAATGGTGGGAAGCGGAGAGCCTAGAAACTTCCAAGTCGGAGACCTATAGGTAGTGTTGCCAGTCGTACTGATTTTGCCAGTACATGTACTGATTTTTGTTTAAAGTACTGATTTATGTAGAACTAGCAAATCAGTACGCAAATGTACTGATTTTTTCATGTATGTACTGTTTTTGTACTATTTTTATATATTAATTATGATCAATGTATTTATTTATAAGAAAGCCTGTCATAGTGTTTATTTATTTTCTTTGAATCACCAGTGATCTTTACTTTACGTTCGCTTTAAGGCGAATTTATTTTCAAAGTGGTATCCATATAATGATCAAGCAAATTTTGCCAAAACTGTCAGAGATCATAAAAATTTTAGTTTAAGTTAATGTTAATTTTATTGAGATTTTTTTAATTTAAATTTGCAAGAAAGATTTGCTATAAGTGATTTCTGATACATGCAAATAATGAATTTAAAGTTTCTTTTTCGAAAATTTTTTTGATTCGTACAAACAAATTTGAATCGCAAACGATATTAACTAGTCATTGTTGTAGTAAATTCCACGCGAAACAAGTGTCACTCATTAATTTCATATACAAACATATGTATGTATCTTTCTGTTTTATGAGTTCGTGTTTTTAATAAATTAATACATATTTGCTCAATGCAAGACTCAGTTTAAATAAAATGCTATATGTAGTACATCCATGTATGTAATACAATTTCATGTTCTTATATAAATTTATTTTCATGTGATTTTTTAACGTATTGTAATATTTGCATTCGCTTTCGCAAAAATTAAAATGTAGTATTCGCATTCGCATGCGCTAAACTGGTATTAGTTACTTCCCTAGGTAAAGGCTTTTATATTGAAAAAATTAATGTACTGATTTTTTTTTCAATTGTACTAATTTTTTTTTCTCTCATGTACTGATTTCTACGATTTCAAAACTGGCAACCCTACCTATAGGGTCCAATTCTTACACCTTTACAGCTTCTCGTGGATTTGTTTGGGGGAATATGTTTACAAAAATGTATGTCATAAGACATTAAATTAGAGCCTAAGTCTGATACACATTATAATATGCACATATACTAGTCCTGCTGCGTTTCGACTAAAGTTATTGTTACATTTGGATTTAGGAAGAAAAGTATTTACTCTCAAAATTTTACGGCATGTACCCCTACTTATTAAAAACATAAAAGCAACTAGCTAAAAAATTATCATGACTAGATTTCGGTCGAACTCATGACGTCACACATAGCCATATTTGCATGAGATAGTTTAGACGAGAACAATTTTTAAGCCGCACAATTATTGTTCCTTTCCAAATTACACGAGACTACATTCATCTGGCACAAAATGTATACGTATACCCAGCTTTGTGTGTGTAGCGTTTTTACTACCCACTCAGCATGTGGAAGATTGTTTCACCAAACTGAGTCTCTTTCGACAGTCATTTTCGACTCGAAAACGAGCGCATAAATGCTTATTTTAATCGTGAGGAGTAGTCGAAAAAGACTCAAATATGATCATTAATTTCATAAAATGCTGAATGAAAATGAATATATTCATTTAACATTTGTTGTTTTTTAAGTTGTGTGTGCATTGGTTTTATGCTGCTAATGCGGGGTTGTAGCTGGTTGAATAGTTATGCCAACCGCAAAACCACTCCCTTTGCCTCTCTCACCAACAAACTGGCATGTTATGCCAGCGCAATTATGCCCGTGTAAATCAGCGCAATTAGACATAGTCTTGGTTACACCCGCCCACTCTTGTGAAGTTTTTTAAATTTATTTTTTCAAATATGTATTAATGTACATACATATGTATGTTTGATTTAAAAAATTTAAAATTTAAATAAAATTTAATTACAACACGCTTGGGACACTCTGTGGCACAGAGAATCCTCTGTGTTTTGTGGTAAGCGGTTGTTGTTCGCACTTTGCGTATAATAGAATATAAAATCCATTATTTACTTACCCAATAATTAACTGGATTAATTAATTGAATATATTTTTTTATTTTCACTTTTAAAGCACTTAATTTCACAATTAATTCTAGATTAGATGATTTTTCACTACACAAAATTTAACAAAGGAAAGCAAACTCAATAATTCACAAGCACAAATTAACGGCGCGCAATAATATAATGCTACCATACGGGAAATATTTATCCCTATTCTGAATGGCAGTTCCCAAGGAGTTTTTTTCTTGTTCCAATCTTTAAAAAATTATTTGCAAACTTTCAGGTAAAAGCGCTGATTTATACGGGCATAATTCTGCTGGCATAATATGCCAGTTTGTTGGTGAGAGAGGCAAAGAGAGTGGTTTTGCGGTTGGCATAACTTTTCAACCAGCTTCAACCCCGCATTAGCAGCATAAAACCAATACACATACAACTTAAAAAACAGCAAATGTTAAATGAATACTAAAAACACTAACACACACACAGCTGTGTATACGAATACATTTTGTGCCAGATGAATTAGTCTCGTGTAATTTGCAAAAGAACAAAAATTGTGCGGCTTAAAAATTGTTCTCGTCTAAACTACCTCAAATAAAACAACTAGAGACAAATTAGCTGACTTCGAAAATTCGAACTGTTCCCTCTTTTTTATTTCTTTCGTTATTTGCCTAGAAAGCAGAGTTTTATTCTATGAAAAATTAGTTCCCTGTTCATTAGTTTAAAGTTGTCCGCCATATTCTCCGGATCCTAAGTCCCAATTTTCACGAGGCAATTTTAGTTGCGCAAGTCATAAAATTTTTTATTAAACTTGCTGTAGCGTTTAGATAGAGCAAGTTTACTTGACCATTTTATTTCTTTTTATTTGAAGCAAATTAACAATTGTTATTAATAGTCTCACAAAACAAACACTTCGAGCCACAATGAATTTTACAGAAAAACCAGAACAGAAAACAAACACAAATGAAAAGGAATGTCAAATTTGATATAGAGCGAATGATAGCAAAAACAGAATTGCCATGTACAGGCAAGTCTGTACGGCAATTCTGCTGGTTTTTACACTCCTCACTTCTTTGTTCATCAAATTCAAGACTTGCGCAAGTAAAATTGCCTGGTGAAAATTGGGACTAACGCAATTAAATATGTCTAGAGGTAGGTTTTTGATACACAATTTGATACAGGAGAGTCCGTAAAGGACTTAATAAAAAATTCCTAGAGCTCAATATCACTCGATTTTATAGTATCGCTTTACTTAATTTGTATGACATTATAAGATCCCTCAATTAGCCGTAATATTTTATATGTAAAAGGCAAATAAAATAAAATTATGGAGTTTAAATTAATGGAGTTTGAAGGTTCATAATTACTACTTAGCGTTAAGTTAAGACTTTATAGCACGTGCAAAATGTTTTTCATTTTAACATCTTTACTTTAACTTACCAGGGAGGATAAACTTCTACTTAACCTATAGATCACTTTAGGTTAAAGTAAAGTGGTAATAATGACAAACTTTTATACATCCAATTAAATCATACCTTTAGCTAACGCCAAGTTTTAATAAAATCTCCGTTACGAGTAGAATATGAAGCTTTATTGATGTAGTATTTTAAATTTCATATGATTGATCACATGCTTATATTTTGTTATACGTACATACACATGGCTCGGATGATTGCTAGATATGTACATGTACCCTAGAACATTACACTACAATTTTAACTGCGTTCTTATATTAAACAGGAATTCACCCATTCACATCATAGAAAAGAAAATTATCTCGTTTAAACATAAGAGAATTTAAGTGGCCTAATCTTGGCAACTAGGAATATCTTTATTTATGATAATACATTAAATATCTAAATACGCGAAACAACAAAAAACATGTGTATAAGTAATAACCTAGATGACCGATGAATAAAAAATGCAGTTTTTGTCCAATTGCAGGCTGCCAGTCTTTTCATAAACATATACTTCCTAATTTCATTTTAGACATTTGCCTTGAATTCGAGTTAATAAATGGAAGAATTATTCTTGTGAATAACGCTGCTTCAAAGTACGATACTTTTTTAATGAAACCAGGGCCTCAACCTCTTTGGCGGCATATCGTCCCTGTGCCAGTAGAGCCTTTATCTTGTTGGGGTCCGTTTCATCTTTGTTCTTTAAAAATGCATCTTTGACTTGTTGCCGGAATTTCTGGGGTCCATTAGCCCCAGGATATTCACGTCCCAAATACTGCAGCTAAGAACATATAAAATAATTTAGGAAAAATCTTCAGACTGCCATACCGGTCAATTAATTTCCATCATTTAAGAGAACTTACATGTTTATATAATTGTATGACTTTCGAGCGCAGCTCAGACATTACACGTATATATTCTCACAAACGAAAAGTTGAAATAATTAATAAAAATCTATTTATAATTTTATTCTTTTTATTTTCGAGACAAAGATAATTACGTATGTATATCGTTTTCAGAGACGGATGCGTTTTTCTAAAATAAAGCCAAAAACAATAATTAAATGTCAAAAGGTTTTCAGCAAGAAAACAATTCACAATTCTATTTTGTACATTCACTATGATTTGAACCTTCTAAAGAAATATGGTAGCTTCTTTTAATATAAAGCGCCAAGTTATGTAGAAACGGCGAGTTCCGTTTTTTTAGTTGTGAAAATAAGTTGAGCATTTAGTGTAGTGCTATAGTATTAATGAATAAAAATGTATAATTATCCTTGGGACCGAATACATGTATAGTAAAAATGTTTTTTATGCCATTCTCTATTAAGTACCATACAAATTTAATGAAAATATATAAAATTCAAGACGTTATTTGCTTCAGAAATATTAGTTATTTTTATCACAAGTTTTTACTTAGGAGTGCTTTTCATGCGTTAAATCCGTCATGATTTAAAAATGTCGGTATTTGCTATGCATACATACATACATATGTAGCTTAAAATCATTTTCTTGGGAGTGAAATGTCATAGATAAAATACAATTCACTAGTTAGGAATGCGATCAGCTAAAATAAGAAATTATTGGTAAATAAAATTAATTGTATAATATTTACATACATATGTTTAATATGACAAATTTATAAAAATAAATAAAAGTTTAAATAAAAAAATAAATTAAGTGTAAAAAAATCAAGAGCAAAGCATCAATGAAAAAAATACGTACATACATACATATCGTAAGGTAAAATGCAAAAAGGCGTAACTAACAAAAAATTCAGAATTGATTGATTATTATGATTCCCATTAAATTATATGTCTTGACAAAATTTTACACTTCAGCGATCAAAACCAACGCTTTTATCAACAAAAAAACAAGGGGACTTAACTTCAAGTTAGTTAAGTTTTTTGCTTCTCCTGTAAAATTATATTTTTATTAGTTACGCCTTTTTGCATTTTATCTAACGATATATGTATATCTACATGTCGATCATTTACTCAAAGAACGTCATAACTAAAAAAAAGGAATTTTTGAATTAATGATGCAGAATCTGATACGGTTATTCATATAGTGTAAAAGTTTCATACAAATATCTTGCTACTCTGCTCCTGAAAGCAAAATCAAATTTTCTTTTTCCATTAAGTTGTGTGTTAATTGAAAACTTTAAACTCGTTTTCTGACAAACTAGTTTTTTGTTGTTTGAGTAAATGAGCGATATATACGTACATATGTATAGGTATGTACAAATAGGTACAAATCAGTTCAAATATAAATAAAATAAAATTAAGGGGCTTGGTGCTTGTTAGTTCATATTGCCAAATTAGTGTTTTCTCAAATCAAATGTATAGAATGTGAAAAAAATTCAATGTTTGAACATACCTGTATATGTTTGCATATAAAAACGTAAAAACGAGAAACAAATCATTCAACGAACGATGTATAAAATATGCAAATAAAGATAGTGAAAATGCATAACAGTCATCAAGTTCCAGATTTAAAATAACTGCTGCATACGAAAAGGTAAGCGCATAATAAGTTAAGTTATGTTAACAGGTTGAAAATATTGGGTTCCAAATAATATGGTATTGGTATTACATAGCATGTAATCAATTAAATATAGTGAATGAAATTTTCATGAATTTTTTATTTATTTAACATTATTGCAAAACTTTGGGAACTATTTAAGAAATAAACTCTATTATCTAGGGAATGATAAACATCATCAAAAATAGATTTTCGATAAATTTTTATAATTTCGATTTATGAAATCGATTAATCATACCTCTGAAAATCGATTTGACAACCGCTCAGCACAAATTAGGTAATTTTTAAATAATCTTTATTCATAAAAATTCAAACAAACATGATATAACATTAACAAGCAAATAAAAAAAAAAAAATAACACCACTGGCTAATGTTATATCGAGCCTTATTTTCGATTTAATCGTAAGCGAGATCTAGAAGTTAACTTTTCTGATGAAATAAACATTTTATGGCCCTACCTATAGCTACATTGCTCAAAATGCAAAAATTGCTGATAACTTTTATTTATTTATTTATTTCAGTTGTTTCAATACATAAAAAGCCCGTTCGGCAAATAATACATGTATTGATAGCTTAATTTCATGTCTATATAGACTAACAATCATTAATATATATGTTATCTGATTAAGTTTACAATTTAGGATTATTTTATGAAGAATAAATTTACAAGAATAATACTAATGATAAACACTTAGCATGTGCCATAAAATCACATGTAAAAATAAAAAATAGGATGCACAGAGTATGCAATGATATTTTATTATTATTAATATTATTTTTCTTTCAATAAAAGAAGATAAAAAGGAAGAAAGAAATCGGCTCCCCAGCCATATAAATATTACAAGATATTAAAGAGAGATACATAAAGCAATTTGATTCTGGTAGCCAGTGACCAGAGCCCAATAGACTAGATATTCGTATTATGTATTAGGTAAGTCACATGATCTGAGAAATTCAAAAATTCTTCTCCTATAAGTATAGTATGTATAGGAAAAAACCCTTAGATAAGTAATTCCATATGCGACAAATTCTAATTAAGAAAGAACGTTCAAAAACTGACATGTGCAAACGGGGTACATAAATCTGAACATTACGTGTTGAATTTATAAAAGTGAAGCTTTATTTTTTATTATTATTTTTTAATCTTTATTCATAAAAATTCAAATAAACATGATATAACATTAACAAGCAAATAAAAAAAAAAAAAAAAAAAAAAAAAAAAAACATCGCTGGCTAATGTTATATCGGGTCTTATTTCGATTTAATCGTAAGCGAGATCTAGAAGTTAACTTTTCTAATGAAATAAAAATTTTATGGCCCTACCTATAGCTATATTGCTCAAAATGCAAAAATTGCTGATAACTTTTAAGAAAAAGGATGTAAATTTCTATCGTAAGCGACAATTTACTTTAATTTTTGTCGCTTAATTTCAGTTTTTAATTAAAGTTATCAGGCATACTCTACAAATCAATTTATAGTACAGTGAATTGTGTTATTGTACATAGAACCTTTTAATATTAAACCAGCGATACATATCGCACTTAATCAAGTAGAGGGTATTAATTAAAAAAACTCTTTGTGGTTACATTAATAATTTGATTATTTCAACTTGAATATAGGCTCAAATCAAAATAATAAATTTTTTATTAACTTTTTGGTGATATAAAGGTAGTCAGTATACTATCACAAAAATTGTCTTAAATGTTGTTTTCCAAATGAATGAGTAATCGGAATACTTTAAAACTTTTACAGTAGATAGATATTAATGTTGTTAGTTGATTTCTTGCAAAAGTGAAATTTTAAAAATTTTGCTTTATAACCTCTTGTTAAGTGCGATATGTATGTAGAACATTAAAAACAAGCACAACTTTAATTTATGGAAACACTTTAAATTCAGTTTTTAATTAAAATTATATACAAACGGAATAAGGATGAGTAACATAAGCTATCAAACCAATCTTGTTCACTAAACCAACCGATTTAAGTAGGTATAAAAGCAGACGTTAAATCGATTGATAAAAATTGTTTTTAACATAAAATCGATTTTTGTTTAATACAAAATCGAGTTATTTTATCAAAAGATTTTGACAAAACGGATTGTATGGTAGAAGTTTTTTGTTTGAAATCCCTTTGACAAAATATCTTATTTTTTTTTCTTGTAGTTTTAAAGAAAACCATTCCTTTTAGGAAGAAATATATATTATATTGTGTATAATATCCAAGTATAAGATATCTTGCATTTTCTAAACAATAGCTTTTCTTAGTCACTTTAACAGCTTTTTCACTCCACTGAAAAGTTGTTGATTTAGAAGAAAGACGTTTTGTCAAATGTCCACAGAATAAAGTCGTCTTCCATTGATTCAAATTTTCATTCTCATAGCTGCTAGTCATCATCTTCATCGGAATCGGCTTCAAGTATTTTTCTAATAACTTCATCATGTTTTCCAGGGTCGACTTTGTGCAAAAGTAAACTTTTCAGGTCCTCCACATGGCTCTTTACTGTTTCAATTCTCGCTTCCATTTGCTTATTTAGTACACGCAACTTTTCAACATTTTCCTTTCGTACTTGAGCTGTTTGCTTAGATTTTTCCCTGGTTTTTTTCACCGCCTAATGGATACACAAATTCTAAGATTTTATTTTAGCTGCTGCAATTTCACCAGTAAATATTTACATCATTATTCCTTTTCCTTTTTAACATGTAAGCTTCAGAATCCTTATCATTCTCTTCGGAAGTGGGGCTTCTAACTCCACCAGATTTCGTTCTTGCAGGCATATTCGATGTCAATTCTTAATATTTTTAATTGTTTGGTATATTTTATAAAATAATAAATAGATAATCAAATGTTTATTTGTTGTTTCACAAATTCGTCTTTTTTTGCATTAAAATAGAAAATGTGCTCAAAACAAAAACAGATTGACCAAGTGCTGCTAACCATTTGCTAGAAAAAGACGTGGTAAACAAGAAAAGTGAAAAACTATTTATTCCCAATAGAGGAAGTTATTGTGATTGGTTTAATTAAAAGTGAATAGTGAAGCAGTTATGCCTAATTTGCATTTAATTATTTTTTCTAATTATAATGACTGTTTAAGTTGCAAGTGTGTTTTTTTTTATATTAATATAGCATAACTTAAAACAGTTATGCTGAAAATGTGTGTGTGTGTTTAAGGTTTAGAATTTGCAAAAAAGTGAATGAAGAGTTAAAAAATTTTCCTACACCAAAAGGTGAGTGCAACCAATTTCTATAAAATTTTTGTATTGAAGAATAACATCGCGTCATCTTAGATATTTCTTAAATATGGAATGGTGTAGTAATAATGCCAATCATATAAAACGAGTTAATCTTGTATTTATAATGTCTCCATCACCTTACCGCATTGTCATTGTTCTCCTTGCCAAATTTTCGCATATGCAAACAATCTGCATTATCGTAGTTGGCGTATTTCGACTTCGACTTTTTTGTCCTAGATTACAGAAAAAATTTTCCACTGTTTAATTTATTATATTTAATTATACGCCAACCACGATAAGGTGGAATGTGTAACTGTATAGAAGCACTTCCCCTTTTATCCGCTTATAGTATTGTTGTTATCCCAATCAAAAATTAATGAAGATAAAATCATGTCCACCTACGTAATTTTAAGGGTTAAAATTTTATTGCCTCACTCACTGACTGACTCATAAATAATGGCCACTTCCGCTATTATTTATGATTTGAACAGGCTAAAGTTCATATCGCTTTGGAAGCCAAATTACATGTGATAATTATTAATGAACAAATAACACCGAACTTCCGCTATTAGAATTATCTTTCGTTTCGATCGAGAAATAAAAAAGAAGGATCTTAAAATTCGAAAAATCATTTTATTAGATAAATTCATAGTGTTTTTTAGATTTGTCTGATTTTAATGTCATTTTTTCACTAAAAGTATAAAGTGAAGATTCCGAATTTATAGTAATATTAAATTTAGATAAATTTTACTTTTGTATGTATTCTTCGGCAATATACTGAACAATTCAATTTAAATATTTTTTTTATTTGTTAGGAAATTCTGCAATTGTTTGGAAATGCAAATAGCGGCTTTTCTCTATTGTATGAATACAAATATTATTTGCATTAAAAGCCAATATTTAAAGATTTGATTAGTCAATTAGTTGTACCATTTCATCATTTGTAGTTGTATAATGTTCCATGAATTTATGTACTACTTATACTCAGAACAATAATAGCTTTAACAATTAAGTATAGTATTCCAGCGGTTCAAATTTTCATTATCATTACTGTGCTACTCATCTTCTTCATCGGAATCTGTTTCAAGTATTTTTCTCATAACCTCATCATGTCTTTCAGGATCGACTTTGTGCAAAAGTAAACTCTTCAGATCCCCCACATGGGTCTTTATTGTTTCAATTCTCGCTTCCATTTGTTTATTTAGTACACGTAACTTTTCAACATTTTCCTTACGTACTTGAAGTGTTTGTTTAGATTTTTCTCTGGCTTTCTTTACCGCCTAAGGACAATAAAATTTATAGCTTTTATATCTTAGCTACTGCAATCTCACCAGTCAATATTTACATCATTATTCCTTTTCCTTTTTAACATGTAAGCTTCAGAATCCTTATCATTTTCTTCGGAAGAGGGGCTTCTTACTCCTCCAGTTTTTGTTCTTGCTGGCATATTCGATGTCAATTCATAATAATTTTATTTTTTTGGTATATTTTATAAATTATAATTGCAATAAACGAATAATCAAATGTATATTTGTTATTTTAAATTTCCTTTCTTTGCATTAAAATAGAAAATTATACTTTGTGTAGAAAATATGCGCAAAACAAAAACAGATTGAGCTAGTGCTGTTAAACACCTGCTGTAAGGCGAGTTCATATGAATTCGCCTTGATCTGCTAGAAAAAAAACATAAACTGCAGCAAAAGGGAAAAACTATCTATTCCCAATAGAGGAAGTTATTGTGATTGGTTTAATTAAAAGTGAATAGTGAAGCAGTTATGCATAATTTGCATTTAATTATTTTTTCTAATTATAATGGCTGTTTAAGTGGAAAGAGTGTTTAATAGAATAGCATAACTTAAAACAGTTATGCAGAAAATGTGTTTAAAGTTTAGAGTTTGCAAAAAATGAATGAAGATGCTAAACAATTTTCCTAGCTCAAAAGGTGAGTGCATTTTCTATAAAATTTTTATATGTACATAAATATTTATGTATGTACCTATTGAAGAAGAGCTTCTCGCGCCAACCTAAATGGCATTTCTTCAATATACAAAGGTATAGTAACAACACCAAGCATATAAAACAAAGTAATCTTATAATTACAATAATAAGTCCCAAACACTTTACCGCATTGTCATTGCTCTCTTTGCCACTTTTCCGCCTATGCAGACATACATACATATATTGCACGAAACCACTCCGCTTATAGTTTTGTTATCTTAATCAAAAATTAACGAATCTAACGCAAGTGCAGCTACTTTACTTTAAGAGGGAAAATATTATTGTCTGCTCACTCACTGACTGACTTATAAATAAGGGTCACTTCCACTATTAGCTGTCGGGGTCACTACAATTGCAACTTACTTAACTTAATTTATAATTTACTTCTACCAACTTGATTTATACGAAGTTTTGCATACACCCTGACCTCCTTAGGCTGAGTCTACATCTGGCATTTCATGGCATCTGGCACAAAAGCGTAACCACTAATTACTAATGAAAAACTGTTTGATTCAGACACGTATTTGTTAAGTTATAGACTCCAACATGATTGGAAACTTTTTAAATCAATAAATACATGTTTGAATCAAGTAGTTTTTCATTAATAATTAGTGGTTACGCTTTCTTTGGCACATGACACACAGATGTAAACCCTGCCTTAGTTTTGAAAAGTGGACATGCACATTAAATTTATGTTTCACGTTGGTAGGCATAACCCAACTGATATCTACGAAACTTTTATTTAGAAAAGTGGCTCACAAAAACATAAGTGTGAAAGTAAGGACATGTTTCTGTTCAAAATCTTTCGGTCGTTAAAAGACTGGGACAATAATGATTACCAAGTTCTTCTTGGCTGCCATACCAATCACCATAATTTCCTCTAATTTTTTTTATGTTACATTTCTACATATTTATTTATTTTATTGATTGTTTTAGGGTGTTAAACAATTCGCTTAGTTCTTTCCCATGTAAATTGGAAATGAAACTAACACTAATATAAATAAATTTGAAATATACCAAAGTATAAGCTAAATTAAGCTATTAGTAATTTCATATGAGATTTGCCCTAGGGTCACTTTTAAATTTCAAGATTATATTGGTACCATTAACTCAAAATTAGCTTATCTCGACTTAAGATCTGTTTTTTTTATAAATTAAAACTTCACACAAATCTTTTTGAATGTTTGTGAAGTGTTTTCCTCTGTTTTCAAAGAGCTCAAATTAAATCCAAATTCATTCATGCGTATTAACGGCACAGAAATGAAACTAAAAATGAGTGCTTGACGGGTCATCCAGCATGTCTGTATAAAAACAATCAACACACGTGCACAAATTTGACATCAAACATTTTGTTCTAGTCTACGCCACTATTTACCATTATATAGTTTACGTAAAGTGAATGCTAACATTTAATTAGAAAAAAAACCGAAAAATGTATTCAACTCATTAGAACCTATTTTGCTTAGATTTCTTTAAATTTGTACTTATAAAATTTTAGGTCTTCCAAGCATTGAACTCTTTAATAATTTGTTCTATTACTTACCCGTAATAGTTATGCCGTTCGAAATACAAAATTTCGTAGTTTTTTTTTTCATAAATATTTAGTTTCAAACATATTTTTATTTTAACTTATATAAATAAATTTTGTATTTCATTTAACTACAGATGTCTGTTGGTTACTTCATCTTCTTCCTCTTCTTCTTATACTTTTTACTATTTTTAAGTTCTCATATAATTTGTTTGTCTGTTTAATATAATCATTTTACTTAAATTCATTATACATAATTATATATTTTAAATCATTTAAACAAAATGTTTGCTGTTCTTGTTGTTGTTCTCGGGTTTTATTTTGGAATACAATTTCATATTTTTTTATATTTTGTTAGTCAATTTTATTTATTTTTTATATTTAAGAAATATGAATAATAGTTTTTTTTTGTAGATTTTTTAACATTTAACAGTTTTTTCTTCTGGTTTCCTTTTTTTTCGTTAAATTTATAGTAAACAATTTAATATACTGAACATACGGGGGACTTGAATTGTTTATACTTATAAAATATATTTTGTGGTAAAATTTACACAAAGAACAACAAAAATATGTTTCTAGTATTTAATTTAAATTTGGTTTTTTTTTTAATTTTGACTTTTGCTAGAGAGCGGGCATGTAAAAGAGTTAATTCAATAAAATTACAAATTTTACAAACACTTCTTTGCATTATATTTGATTTATAAAATTGAATGAATTAATTTTATAGAACTTATTGCAGACTATTAACAAAATTTATAAAAAATACCCAACTTGCTGAATTTTTTGAATCTTATTTTGTTTTTTTGTTTAAAAAAACTAAATGGTTGCAAACGAACGGATGAATTGTTTTCCTAACGGGCTTATATTAGAGTCGTTTTAAAATAGTTTAGTTTCACTAGATCCTAGAGGTTATGATTTATTGTTATAATTATTTTGAAACTTGGTGCAATTCTATTTTATTTATCTTACTTTCGGACATATTATTTTTTTTTTTTTTTTTTTTTTTTTGGTTTTTCATACTATGTGGTGCTGATGATTATGTATAAATGATTTCATACGAATATCCTGTATTTTTCTATTGAATATTGCAATTGAATATTTTATGTGTTTTTGCTATTGTTCCTTTTATTCCAATTATTCCATGCATATCGTAGTTGTATTTCTTAGGGCCATTATTACAACTTAAATATAGTTAAAAGTAGGATTTTATCGGAGTATAAAAAATTTATCATTTGTAAATTACTTTAACCTGAAGTGAGCGATAAATTACAGGCAAGTTTATCCTACTTGGTAAGTTAAATCCAATTTGCAATAATGGAAAGCTTTTTATACGTCCGATAAAATCTTACTTTTAACTAGTGTTACTCTAAATCATAATAAAACACTTACAATATCGTTGTTTTTATGTGTGCAAATGTGCTAAATATTTTTTTAGTATGTATTTATGTTATATTAAAGGTTGAAATGTTTGTACACAAGAAAAAGCTCTTTTAATTGCTGCAAATTATTAGACTTGTATTTGGAAATGTTTGAAACCGGCACAATCGATCGATTATTATGTCTATATAACACGATTTTGAAATAGTGAAATTAATCACCGTGTTTTATTTAACGATATTTCGTTATCTCAAAAAAAATTTGTAATTATTTGCCAATAATTCTGCACTCGAAAAAACTAGTTTTCAATGGGAATTCAAAAAAATTATATTGGACATTAAGCCTACGTAAATATACATAAGTCACCTAAGATTAAAAAGGCCGTAACTGAAAAAAATTTCCAAATCGACTTTTTGATTGATAATGATGTCAATAACAAAAATACATCTTTCCTTAAAATTTTACATGTAGGCGTTAAAAAAATAAGGATTTTCTTATACTTTTATATAAAAAATAATTAGAACATACATAGGTGGTACCCTTTTTACCTTCAAATACACTTTAGACGTGTTCACTTACTGAAAACTATTAAATATTTTTAACAACTGTTACTGGAAAAGTGTTCATTAACTCAAAAAGCTTGGAAGGAGAGAGCGTTAAGAGAGTAAAAAATTTAGACGAAATATTCTTACAAATTCTTGCTGGTAAAATTTATACTTGCAAGAATTAACTAAACAGCTGTGCTGTGCTTTTATTAAAAAAAAATATTTTTTTTGAAAAGAGAAAACCCGTATGTATAAATTTCTTTATTAAAAAATATACATACTAGTGTCCTGCACAAGAGTATTTATAAGATTTTTCAAGACATGAGAGATTTTTTCCAATGCTTTACTACAGCGAAATATTCTAAAAGAATCGCTAAACAACACTGTTGGCAAGACAAACCACCGAAAAAAATTATTTGCCAACAGTGTTGCTTAGCGATTCTTTTAGAATATTTTGCTGTAGTAAAGCATTGGAAAAAATCTCTCATGTCTTGAAAGGTCTTATGCAGGACACTAATACATACATATCCAGCAATGGCAAACCTGATGCTTTTGGCACTGTTTTTAGTGCTTTTTGAAGACTCAAAACGCCAAATTTTGACCGTCAGTGCCAAACTAAGAAAAAGCACTAAATAGTGCTTTTAATAAATTTGTGTATTTCTTAAAATTACTGTAATAAAAACTTGGTACATTTTTTTCAGTGTAAAGCATACCTCTTTCGTCTGATATATTTCATTAAGGATGATACTATTGTCGAAATAGATAATAGCTTAGAAAATATTAAACATTATTAAACTTCACTCATTTGAATCTTCACTTGTTTTTCAAGTTAGTGCTTTCCGCGCTTTTTAGATCTCAAAATTACACTTTTTGTGTTTTTTTTTATTTTGATGTGATTTTAAAATAGACAAGCAGAAAGCCGCCCGTGGGCACTTCGCTATGCTCTTATTTACACGTACACGTACACACGTACGGAAGAAAACAACTCAATCTCTCATAAGCAGCGTTGTCAACTCGGTGCTTTTCGCACCGTTTTTAGTGCTTTTTGAAATTTTCGACGCGACAAATTTTGAATTTAGTGCTCAGTGCTTTTTTTAAAATTCATATTCGGTGCTTTTTGTTTCGAGGCGGTGGCACTAAACGAAAAATTCATAGAAAAAGTTCCTTACATATTTTTTTTTCGAGGAAGTCTTTCATTCAAAAACATAAGATCTGAAGTTAAACTTTAACATTTTAAGCATAATTCATGTAAACAGTGTTTTGCCATACAACAAAGAAGACATCATACAAGTATTTACTCAAATATAGTCTAATAGCGATATTTTGTCTAGTAGAGACAATGGATGGAGAAAGATTGATCGACTTAATGCAATTATCAAAACTTGCATTCCCATCAAACTTCTGTTACTTCCAAATTGAAACGCAGAGGTCTATCGAATGAATCGATATGAATATTTTTTTATATGCATATAACTTGATAAAATTGGAAATCACTTTTTTTAATTATTAACTTTGTTATTTATATTATTTTTGCTGCACAACACTTTTGACACAATTTTTATTTCGATCAAAATTTATTATCTTTGTCACATAGTTCATCTGATTCGAGAGATTCGTTTGTTCATTGGCGAAAAAAAAATTCAATTTTTTTTATAATTACTTGAAAATGCTTCGTCAAATTATTTCAGAATTCACTTATTCTTATAGAAATAAAATGTGTATCGAATGCCTCTAATTCGAAATTTTAGGAATAGATTGCAAGTTCAACTGATTCCTATATTTTTTATGTACATACATGTCGTCGTTTGTGGCACAGTATATTCAAAATACATTATCAGGCATGTTCTGAAAATCACATTTTTCAAATCACTAGTGATTTTAAAAGTAATAATGGCCATGCTTATATTTGTTCGCTCTTTTTTTAATTTTTCTATTGCATAGACATCAAATATCATTTCTGCAAGAAATTTATCGTATATGATTTTAAATACGTCTACAGCACCATTATTACTTTTAAAATCACTAGCGATTTGAAAAATGTGATTTTCAGAACATGCCTGTATAATTATAATTATACATGTTTGCAGCAAACCAATAACCAATCGACGATGTGTAAATTTTTTTTAATAAAACAAAATTTTAAATTTAGTGCTGTTTTACTTAAATTACGCGCTTTTTTTCCCTGGTTTCGGTGCTTTTTGAAATTTAAAAGTTGACAACGCTGCTCATAAACATTCGACACAGCATACATTTTACTCTCTTTCATATTATCACTGGTACATATAAATATAAAGATGTACATTTGTATGTGTGTGCCTCTAAAACAGTGGTGTCAAAAATAAAACTATAGTTGTATGTGTGAGAAAATCTCTCTTATTCGTCTCTGAAGTACATAGAAAAAAAATAAATACTTGCAAAAAATGCAGTTTATTGAAGCAGCTAAAAGTATATAAAAAGGAGTCTATATGATAGAAAATTAAAAAATAAGGAATAAAAATTAAATAAAAAAATTTCGGGCGGTCCATATTTTCCAAATTACGGGCTGTGAACTTCATAGGAAACTGTGAAGAATTTCTTAAAAATAAATGTTTAAATAGCTTATTTGATAGAAACTTGAAAAATAAGAAGAAAAAATTGGCTGCGACCAACATTTCCCGAGTTATTGGTCTTTTAAGTTTTGATTTTAAATACAGTTTGGTGAAGCTGCTCCAAAAAAATCAAAATGTCTTTTTAATATATATTCTTTTCTTTACTTAAAAGTTTTGTAACATAAAATACATTGAATGTCGCAAAAAGCATTACTGTTCATAGAATATTTTTCGCATACCTTTTTTTTCTTTCACTGTATCTATAAAGAATTTAATACACCCGCTACGCATGTGTTATCGTCGCTGTTTCATTGACGACTAAATGGAAGAGAATAAGAATGTGTGTGATTTTAGTTTCCACAATTGTGCAATGAAACTGACATCATTGCTCTAAAATTTAGAGGCAAAAAGCTGGCATCACTGTGCAGCTTAAGCGACACCTTTTGTTCACCTCGTTTTTTTGTTGACGAAAAACTATTACTTGCAATCGCAAATGATCGTTTTGGTAAAAAAATTAAGTTCCAAAGTTATGTCTCTTGAGCTTTTTTTTGGAGGTTATGGCACGATATGTATGTACAGTTCCACAAAAAACTACTGGCACTGAAATACTTTGCGATTTTTTTCTATATGCCAAAAGTCATAATACGTCCGTTACCTTCATCAGCGCGACATTTTTCTCAAGAAAAAACTTAAAAAACTATTTTCGAATATAAAAATTAGTTAAAAACAGAAAGAAACCACCGAATCTCAGAGAAAAATAAAACTGCATCTGCGAAATCAAGGCAAATCGTACTCAGATGCAGGCTAAATATTTTATAAATGATATGTAAATTTCAATTAAAGAGCTGAAAGAGGAGAGTAGGACCTTTTCCGAAGAGCATTTAACTGAAAAGTTATTAAACTTTTATTTTAAAAAGAATTTTATTTGCACATGCATTTAATTAAAAAATAAATATTAAATAATATACCATTAATTCAATTCTATTCAATTCGATTCAGGGAAATAATTCCAAGGGAATCATTCTTTTCCGAGCATGCAGCTTTCCTGCTGTGAACTGAAGAGAAGCAAAGTAAAAAGGGAGAGAGAATTTCGAAAGTTAGAAATCAGCTGTTGTTCTGCTTCCAGCTGTTTTATAATTCCCCTAAAGGCAAACAATTTCCTATTTCTCTTTATTTTGTTGTTGATCATTTGTTGTAAAGACATCATCGAAATGATTTTGAAATTTTATTTTGTTTTGGAATTTCTAACGCTGCGGGGTTTAGTTATGTATTAAAAAGATTGCTAAAAATGAAAGAGGGAGAGAGAGAGAGAGAGAGAGAGAGAGATTGAGTTATAAAAGAAAGTTACTTAAGTTTTTAATTTGTTTTTGTGTACTTTTTTTTGTTTTTATTAATAAATGATATGAGAACTTAAATTTGTTAAAATTTTTGCAAAGAAAATGAAAAACAGCATAAATAATTTAAATTAGTTTTTGTTAAATATAAGTTCATTTATTTTTTTTCATAGTAATTCAATTTTATATATTTATATATATGTATATAATAATAATTCAGTTTAAATCATCAACATTGTATTTAATTTTAGATTAATGGAAATATATTAATGTCTATGTACTATGTATATGTTGACATAATATGTATAGATGTATGTATGTATGCATGTGTGTTGTGTGTGTTTGTTTACTTTCGTTTTTATTGGCCATAAAATTGTAAAAACAGCTGCTAAAATGCTTAAGAAGTTTGTAATTTATGAAATTCTCATCATTGTTATTAAATTAAAAGATCATAAAAGTCTCTACTGTTTTTTTTCTCAATTAAATTCTTCTCGTTATCATTTTTGAAGCTAATTTTTACATTTATCTAGCAGCATTTGTTTTTGTTTTGTAATATGTACTTGGAAATATTTTTTATATTACATCTCTTTTAAACTTAAAGCATTTGGTTTTATTTATTTTTTGTTAAACAAACTAAGAAAATCATTTAAAGGAATTTGTTATATTTTACATATTTTCTTTTAATTTTGTTGTCTTAATTTAATTGCATTAACTGTGTGGCCATTTAAAATATTTTATTTCAACTATTTTTATACAGGACAAAAAACATCTACATAATAATAAATTTAATTTTTTTTTCAAGGGTTTCTTAAGTTTATTTTTGTTTTATTAAAAAAAAGAAAAGAAATTAAAATTTTTGTTTATTTTATTTTTAGCTAATTTTTTTTTTTAAATTATATTATTATTAATATTATGCACATTTATAATATAAATTATTGGTTTTTGTTTTGTAAGAATTTAAGTAGTTTTTGTTTTGTTTATTATATTATATGTATATGCTAGTTAAGTTATTATTACTATAATATTGTTTTGTTTTTATATATAAGTTGCATATAATATAAATAAGTAAGTAATAACTATTATTGTTCTTAATAATTTGTTTAAATATTTGTTTATCTTTTTTTGTTTGTTATTTATGTACTATATATGTATGTATGTAAGTATGTATTTATATGTTTACAAATAATATTTTTAAATTAATTTTTAAGGAAGTCTTACTATAAAAAAATTAAGAAATTATAAAAATAAAACAGTTTGAAGGAAGCTGTAAACCAGGCTTTTAAGGCGTGCTATTTATTGCAATTTGCCAAAATGTTGCCAAGTTTATTATTTTATTTTATTTATATATATGTATATAAATTTTGTTAACAAAGCCCTTAGCTTTTATTTTATATACAATTTTTAAAGAGAAACAATACCAATACCATTAAAAACCTGGCAAATTAAACTGAGATCTAATATACATACATAATATTTCACTTGAGATCATCCTGTATTAAATTATTTTTATAAACTTAAGCATATTTTTTGTTTTTATAAACTAATTACAATTATCATTATTATTATTTTTTTTTTAAATTTATTTGTTCTTGTAAGAAAGTAAAACTCATGATATATGTGTGTAGATATAATTTCCTTTGGGAAATCACTGGTTTAAAGTTAAACTTTTTAGTATGTATGTATTTGCTTTTAAGTATTTAATTATCATTTCATTAAATATTTTTGTTAATTAAACTTCGTTTTAGAGACACAGGACTCTACACAGCTGTAGAAATTGGTTAAATTATATTTTATAGCAGCGAGCATTTTTATATAACACACTCTGCAATAATTTCTAGACAAAAAATATACACGTGCATTTTTGGCGTTTTGCAAGTTCACATCGGAAGTTTAATTTGGGGGGTAAAGTTCCTTCCCTCGGCCAATTTGGTCTACTCCAACCAACATCCATTGTTAGAACTCCAAATTTTTTATCGTGTTGTGCTGTGTAATGCATGCATTCAATTAGATCTATTTGTGTTAACATTGCATTTATTGCATAATGATTCAGAATGTCGAAGCTTTTAAGGAAACTATTTAATGGACGAAATATTGCATTCGCTATTATAACCAGAATTTGGCTGAACTCATATGCGGACTGAACTGCTACTTTGGTAGCAGTTCTATTCAATAGCAACGTTATTTTTTTTTGCTGTGGTATACAGTTTAAAGCTATATTCATAACAATTCAAAAATTTATACCGTAGTGTGTTGTATAGTCAATGTAACCGACCTTGTTATATTGTATATAACATTTTTTTGTCAAGTATGTATAAAATTAGATTTATTTAAATACACATTCAAAGTATAATAGATTTAAACAATTTACATAACAGTTTGGTTAAATTAAAAAGGGGTAGAGGATAGATGTTTTATTTTTTATTATACATATAATAAATATGTTACTTCGTAAATCTCTATATTATTTTGAAACATTAACAATAACATTTTTAATTGAAATTTATAAATTGAATAAAGAAGAAAATCATAAATATAAATTCCATAGTAAGCAGAGTTCAATAGAAATAATTTGATAAATTAAAACTTTTGAAATATTTATATCATTATTTATTAATAAACTGCTTTATTACCGCTGAATAATTTTTCTAATAGACTTTGATAGTTTGTACTAGATTAAAAAAATGCTTCTTAAATCTAGTACAGCAATTCAAAGTCGAAATTTTTAAAATTCTCTTCGAAAATACAACCAAAACTTTTGTATACCATTTCAATTAGTTTATTTTTTAGATTTTTCATAAAAGAAAAAAAAATAAAATTCGGGGGGCGGATCTTTTATGTTAAAAATTAGAATTTAACGAAAATGTTTTCGAATTGTAATGCTAAGTATAGAAAAACCTCGAACAGTTTGACTGCATATTAAAATTTTTTTTTTGCTAATACAGGATTTACACTATGACTTTTCACCGTGACTTTTCTAGAGTTTATTGACAAAAGGGGTACAAAGGTGATCAAAGGGGTAGCAAAATAAAAGAGAATTCAAGAAAAACGCAGGGGAAAAAGTCATCGTGTAAATCCCGCATAAGCAACTTTTGGGTTTATTGGGCAGAGAGGAGAAGTTAATGAAGACGGAAGTCATTATATTTTGCTTTCCCGTCCATAAACTAAAGAATTGCTTAAACAAAAATTATCGTATGTGAACCCACCTAGTCTTATCATAACATAATTGAGCTGACAATCGTTCAGATTGAGCGGTTAAATAAACTTCGCCGCCCATTTCGTTCTTCTTTAATTTTGTTCCTCATTCATTTAAATTTTTAATCTGAACACCAATGCAAGGTAACCTGGTAACGCTGGTGTCAAAGTTAAACAAAACTTTCGAAAATTTTTTTGAAAGCAGGAAATTTTACAATAACAATTTTACACTTTTTTTTTACAGTACTGCACTTCATTTCAAAATAAATTCACCATATTGAATTCGCCTTGGTCAACACTGGTGAAATTTTTAGCAGAAAGACAACGTTCAACACGACCAGTGTTGCCAGAATTGATGCATTATCATATTTTCAAAGACTTTTTTAACTAAATATGATTTGAGGACTTTTTCTTCCAAAATATGTTAGTTTATCTCATATCATATTTTCAGTAGATCCAAAAAATTTCTTTTTGGAGCTTATTTAAAAAAAGGTATAAGTTGTGTTGTTGTTTAAAAAAAATTATGTACATACATACGTGAATATTTTTCAAAATTTTCTTAGACCCTTTTAAAAAGCATTTAAAATATAAAAATTTGATATCAATTTGACTCGAAATGAGAAATATATAACATAGGTTGTCATTCATGAAAACCGCAGAACTATACTTGGGTATTAATTTTAATATTAATTTAGACGTTTTTGAACCATAAAATTTAAAATACTGAACCTAAGCCCGGGAAAAGCAAATTTATACAAGATTTGTGTGAGAAATATACCTTGAATATAGTTATGAGTGAATCAAGTTAGTAAACAAAAAACAGCTAATTAAATACGACACTGGCATATCATTGGTAAGAAAGTTACCAGAGTAATATTTTTATATGAGAATATCAGCAACAATACAACAAATATGACTCAATAGAACATTTTGTGAGTTGGCTAAATATTTTGCAAAGTGTAATAATACATAATACATACATACAAAGTGCTAAATGTATGTATGTATTAACAAGATTATTATTAAAAAGATGTATTCTAGATTAACAAGAAAAAAGTATGCTTTAAATTTAAAAATTTTAGTTAATTACATAATTTTTTAAGAACAGTTTTGAAAATATTTTCTATTGAACTTTGCATACTGCATTTTGCGTGACTCAGCTGTTTACAGATTTAGTTAAGAAGCTAAAGTTTTTTGCCTTTGCTCAAATGCCAAAAAGAAAAAAACTTTTCATACATTTCCAAACTAAAGTTGAACCTTCTTCTTCTTCTTCTTCTTCGATATCGAATGAAATTTGGAAACATTTCAATATAATTTAAATGGAAATCATTTCGCTCGATATCGTAAGCTGTTAATTTGACCTCTGTTTGCTTTTGTTAAACTTTTTTTTCTATTAAATACACAAAAATCCAAAACATACAAAACCAAAATGAACGGTTAAAAAATTTTCAAATCAATATTGCAATAATATTTAACAGTTTTTATATAGAGTTTCTCTTTTTTTTTATATGTGTGTGTGTGTGTGTATGATGATTTACAGGTTAAGTAAGTTCTTTGTTTGTTTATTTTTCTTTGACTAAAATTTAACAACTTTGAAATTTATTTTCAATAAAGATAGATAATTGTAATTTAAATTTTCTTAAAATAGTTTTTGTTACTGGGATTTTCTTTTATATATGTATATTAATATAGAGAGAGATCTTTAAAGAAAAGCTGTTTATGCTTTATAACTTTGACGACTTGTTAATATTTCAATAAAAAAATATATTGAAAATATTACATCGTTCTGAGAATTTTTTTAATATATGAAAACAAAAAGAAGAGAAAACTCAAATAGAAAACTGAATTTTTGTAAATTTTTACAGTTAGTTTTTGTTGTTGTATGTTTTGTTTGTAGTATTTTGTATATTTGATTGTATTTCGTTATTTTTTTTCTATTTTATTTATTTCTTAAATGTTTTTATATGATGTTTTTAATGTTTCTAATGTTTTTGGTTTGTATGCTAAATGTCTCGTTTTTATGAATAACATATACTATGTATGTAAATATGTATGTATGTATATTTTATTTTAATTTTATTATTAATATTATTAATAAATATAACTACTATAAGATGCTGGTACTATTTTCTGTTTCTTTTGTTGTTGTTTATTGATGACGGTTTTGATGTGTGATTTATATAGTTTTGCTGTTGCAGTTGTTCTGGTTGTTGCTGTTGTTGTGTTCAACATTATACATGAAAAGTTTTAGCGTATGAGACAAACGAATTGGGAAAAAATTGATTGATATCCTTAAATTGTAAAAAAAGCAAGTAGTTGTGTTTTTTTATTTAGTTTTTGTTTGGTAGTGAAATAACAAATCTTTCTTTCGGCTAATATTTATTCTAGCTTACTTTTTATATTTAGCCCATTTTGTAATAACAATATCAATCAATTTTTTTTTAGTTGCTGCAAACCTTTTTCTCAACTCCACTTTTCATTTGCATTTCCATGAATAAATAATATTTGTGTTAGATTTGACCTATTTACTTCATATTCTTAAGAATTTCATCAGTTTCCTCGGGATCTTTTAGAGTATGCCATTGTGCAATAGGTCGTCGTGGTGAGGCTAACATATCCGACCAATGCCGTAATTCAGTGCCGGTAGCCATACAGCCAAGTATACAGCGTCCAATAGGTTCAGAAGTACCGATGCGATCATAATCCACGACAGTGATAACCAAACAGATTTTCTTTTTTGTAAAAAATTAAATAGAATAAAATGTAAGTTATCAAAGTTAATGGATTAGATTAGCAAAATTATAAATCAGTATTTTTTTGTAGACTATTTTTTTCTGTTGAAGGTTTAATAGTTTGATATTCTCTGGTTTGATAGTGTTCTGGTAGTTCAGGTGTTATATTGAAGAGTCTGTTGAATATATATACATGTATATATATATATATAGTTACATTTATGAGTATCTTTAAAGGTTTCATTTGATAATCCTCGGTGGTGTTTTAAAAATTAATATTGTTATCAATTGTATACATACATACTCGGGATTTAGTGCCAAGTTTAAACACTTAAGGAAATTAAATTATTTATTTTTATTATTGCAGTAAATATAAAATAAGAAGAAATATCAATTGGTTGCAAGTTGATTTAAGCTAACAACACATTTATAAAAATATTGAAGAAAATATAAATGTTGTTATTTATTTAGGTAAATGCATAAATAAAAAGAAAATAAATTTCGCAAACAAAAATATCTAAGTTTCAGAAGATAATATGAATGCAAATATCTAAAGAAGATGAAGAGAAAATTCAAACTGTAACACAACAAGACTTATCACCAGGGCAAGTTTTTTTTGGCACGAGGAATGGTTCAAAATGGCTGAAGAAAAACTTTGACATATACAAATTTCTTCCAGGTTACAAAAAAGTATTTTATAGCAAAGTAGACTAAAAATGGGATTTTATGTCAATAATTAAAAAAAATTTATAATATGGCAAAAATGGTGAAAAAACTGCATATCACTAAAACTATATTCTATATCTATAACGGGTATTAATTTTTTTTCAAGTTCACAACTTTGAGTTGGTAACACTGTATATGTAATTCAATAACCGATTTAACAGCTGATAGTTGCATTTTGTTTTGCCATTTCACCATGATAGTTTTACACCATAGCAAGGCTGGCGAATTGTTGAAAATTTCTATTTAAATAATGGTTCTGTTTGGTAAACTTGTACCTACAAAATTTTGTTCAACAGTGAAGCTCATTTTTGGTTGAATAAATTCGTAAATAACCAAAATTTTCGCATCTAAATGGAAAATAGTCCACAACCAGCACTGTGTGTAAAATATACATATGCATAAAAATGTTTTGATTAATTGAAGGGTAGATTTTTTAAATACAAACCACTTTTTCGTTTTGAAATTTTTATGAAAAAAAATTTTTTTTTAAACTGAAAAAAATATTACTTGAAACGAATTTTCGTTATTTTTGATACAAATTTTAAGCTTTTTAAAAAGAAATTTGTAAAAACTGTGCCTTTGAATCTAAATTATTTTTAATTTTATAGTGCTTCATTTTTATAGTGGTTAATTTTTTTAGAGAAAGTTTTATTTTTCACTTTTTTGAGCCAATGTTGAATTTTAGAGGACGTGATCGCGCTCACTTTTGCAAACATTAGTGGTTTCGCAATATAATACTAGAGTTTAATGGTTGCGGCCCCTCGAATTTTTTTTTAAAGCAAGGTTGTGTATCTGTCAAAGTTCAATAAGTATGACAATTTTCGTTAGAATTGGTTGTGTAGAAGCACGTATAATGCAATATTAAAGTTAATGGGCATGGTTACGCCCACATTTTTAAGCTCTATATCATTATATGTACGTGTCCATTTTCTAAGGAATTGGATAAGTAGAAGTACATATAATATAATACTAAACTTTAAAGGCTGTGACTCCACCCACTTTTCAAAAACCAGGTCGTGTTACTTTCAGAGCTCAAGGTGTCTGCTAAGTTTCAAAAGAATCGGTTTAGTAAAAGCATGTGAAATATATTAATTTTTAATGGTCGTGGCGTCGACCACTTTTTTAAACTTGGTATTATGTCATAAGAGAGATTATTGTATGTGTAGAAGTACATATAATATTGTAATAGGCGCGTGGCCCGCCCAGTTTTTTGCATGCAAGAAAAACTCAAGTCCAGAGTTCAAGACGTAAATTAGAAACACATGAAAACAAATGCTAAATTTTTATGGGCGTGAATACGCCTACTTTTTTACATCGGGTTGTATCATTGGTTTAAGGCCGGCCAATGCATTGTTGCAGCCATTTACATATAATGGCATCCTGAACCTCAACAGTAATAATTTGCGGCTTGTTACTGGTTTTATTTCTGGTCACTTTGTACTGAACTATCCTCTGTGGAAAAGTAACCAAGTTGGTTCACCCTTGTCTAGTTTATGCTTGGCAGATAAGGAAACAAAGGCACACATTATTTGTAACAGTAGAATGCGTGTTTTTCATTCTGAGTTTCTGTGTTCAGGTGATATTAAGCGGGCTTCTCCAATATTTGTGCTGACTTTCATAAGGAGAGTCATACAGATATTCTGCCAAGTTTCATAGCAATCAAATAAGTAAATCTGCATAAAATCAAAGGAAAAAAATTTGATGCACTTGTTAGCGCCCACATTCTTCTGCCAAAGAGACCAAAGAAAAGCAAAAAATATAGCAGAAAATATAATTTTTAAAATCGCTGTAAAAATTATGAAGTAATAACTCACATAAAAAAATAAGTACGAATGAATTTATAACACGCGTGTCGAGATTAGAGATGCTAATCCGGACAGGTTTTTAGAAATCCCGGGCCTCGGGATTTAGCGATGGAGTCTCGAAATCCCGAACCGGGATCCCGGGATTTTCGGGACTAACAAAATCCCGAAAAAATTGTGAACAAATGTGCGTCTTTATATTAAAAATAATATTTTTAATCAGAAATAATTTTTAGTCAGGCTTAAGTTCAGTAATTTCAATTAAAAATAAATAGTGATACTTACATATGTATTTACCAAAGGTAAATCAATAATTGCACACAACAATCATTTCTCACATTCCATTTCATTAGAATTTACGTTAAATAGCTGATGTTAATAACAATCTCTACCCAAGTAAATAGACTAGGGTGCTGATGAAGTGCGTTGCTGCACAGAAAAATATCGGTATTTCCCCCAACTTAAAAGTCTAATTTAATTTTTCTTCTCTTCTTTAGAAACTCACATTAATTAATAAAATATTTCATTTAATAAAAATAATTGAAATTACTGAACTTAAGCCTGGCTAAAAATTATTTCTGATTAAAAATTCACTATAGTTCAATTAAAAATCTAAAAATGTCTCAATAATATTTTTATTTAACAATTTATTTTATATAATTCAGATTTTTAATTAAAATATCAAACGCTAATGCCGTTTTCGTTTCTAAAAAAAATTTCGCATTTTTTATTTTTGGCTATAAAATTTGGCGTTCGTGTGATACAATAATTTCTAATAAACTCCCTATTTCACAAAACCATTTTATTGCAAATTTTCATTTCGTGTAATATTTTTTGCTAGCAAAAATGGCGTTTTCTTTTCTGTGGCAAAAAGGAAAAGTGCTTAAGTCGAGATAAGCTGATTTTGAGTCAATGGTACCTCCGTAATCTGCATATTCGAAAGTATCCCTGGTTAAAATCTTAATAAATTTGCGTAATTTTTCATGAAGTTATAGCGCTATAAGTTGCGACTTATTTCTTTTAGATTTTTAAACTCCTTTGGAACAATTTAGTATATTCCAACTTAAATATATTAACTATAATATGTAGAACGATATTTGCTTAAAAACTAACGATCAACAGATAATTTCCTTTTTTCTTTTTGCCACAGATATATGTTATCGTATTATATCATATACACAACATAATATTATCTACTAAAATATTTACTCAAAGCTAATTTTTTATTTTAACTTTTTATAACAGGGCGTTTGTAATAATTGTTAATATAGAAGATGACAGTCAAAAACATTATTTATGCAAAAACAGGATTCAGAAAATCCCGGGCTTTAAAATTAAAAAATCCCGGGCTCCGGGATTTGCATAGTCCCGAAAATCCCGGGATTTCCGGGCTCGGGATTTCCCGTTTAGCATCTCTAGTCGAGATACATAAATGTCGAAACTTATTATCCAAGACACAAACGAAATGTATTAACAGAGGAATGTTAAGCTGATAAAGTGGTTATGTTAGCCTTGGAGGGATAAAGTCCAAATAAGATTCTGACCATATTTTTTCCCAAATGAACTAAAGACAACTGAAACATTCAATCTATTTTCTTGTTTTTATAAAAACAAAGAACATATACCGATTTGCTTTAGTTCATTTGGTGAACAAATATGGTCAGAGTTACATTTAAGATATATACCTCTAGGATTTTAATGCCAAACAGAGTTATTTTCCCAGTTGGTCTACTTTGTAATTCAAAACGAAAGAAAATACTTTCGAATTTTTATGTTAATAACATGCGAATCGAAAACATTTTAATTCATTGCTTAACATTTCTCTCTTAATGCATTTGGTTTGTGTCTTGGATTATAAATTTTGAAACTTATCTTCACACTTGGGTTTAAGGCGATTAAAACGCCCTCCTAATTATTATAAACATTCTTTATGAAATTTTTTAAACAACATGTTATGTTAAAGTTGAATTATCGCTTCTTTGGTGGAATTTCTCTCCTAAAGCATAATAAAAATAAATTAATAGAAAATCTTCACTTGCTTCACCGTACTGAAAAAATGTTAAATTATTTTAAAGTTTATTCGGTCTACTCTGTATTTCAAAACGAAATAAAATGCTTTCGAATTTATATGTTATTAACATTACAATTCGAAAACATTTGCTGTCGTTTCGAATTACACAGTAGACCTCCAGCTTTCAATAACAGCTTGAGTTATTAATAAATAATTTTTTGTAAATTTCATAAAATTTTAACAATTGATATTTCTTCAAAACTAAACTAAAAATTGCAACAAACTAGCAAAAATATAAAAATTAATTAACAAATCAAATAAACAGAAATGAACTTATGAGAAATAAAAGCTATTTAGCTACTTATTGGCATTATTAAATACAGCCGCGCATACATATTCATAAATATTTATAAACTAAATATAAGTTCGAGTGGATAAATAATTTGAGCAAGTATTCTAAGAGTGAAGTGGCTGGGTGATATTTATAGGCTTGATTTTTTTTTCGTTTGTTTACAGCGTTTAAAAAATATTTAATGCTAAAGGAACAGGTATTCTGAATTAATGAAAAGAAGGTGGTTGTGGTTGGCTGGCGGTGATTGGTGGGAAGAGCAGTTAAATTTTGTAAAATTTTATTAACATGCAAATATTGTAATTAAAATTGTTGTTCATGTTTGCATTTTCAATGAAGTTCAATTTGTTAATGTTAAAAATTTCTAGTGCTATTGTTTCTTTTTTGAGTGTTTGAAATTCAAAGTGAATGAAAGCTGAATGTATGCTAGATAAAATGTGTTGGAAAGATAATACGTATGTATGTTTATGTTTTTTTTTTTTTTGTTATTTCAATAAAATGAACATTTTTCTTTAACTTCTTGTTTAAGCCTTATGTATTCTTTAAAAGGTAATTGATATATTAAATGTTTTCTAATTTAGTGGCGAAGCAAAGAATAACGTTCATTAAAAAAAAATACTGGTAAACGAAAATGTATAATATTCAATCCTAAATTTAGAGTTTAATTTGTTTTAGGGATTTGTTTTCCATTGTTTGTTTTTTTTTTTGCTATCCCTAAAGGCTACAAGAGGTAAAAAGAGGTTCAAAGCCTACAAGAATTGGTAACTGTAACTATATAAGTAAGGACTTAGAAAAATCACCATTTCTTACAAACTTTGTCAGAGAACTTAACATTTTAGACATGGTGACGTTACTTCGTTTCATTGTTGTTGTGTTTCTCTTCTTTGCCGTTATTTTGCTCTAGATATACACATGTATTTTATTATGGTGTTGTTGTTTTTTTTTGTTGTTGCATATTTTTTATTTTCGGTATCAAATCAGAAGACAGTGTCAAAACAACGAACCCTAGGGCTTGTTAATTTCAAGACGCTGTAGTAAGCTTTTCTGGACAGAGCGACCAAAAAAAGAACTTACTAGTTTGCTCGTTAAATTATTTCTGAAGCATTTTGGCATATCTTTTTAAAAATGATATTTTTTTTTGTAAAACTTCAAAATTAAGCAAACGAGTGTTTATATTTGCATGTACAGTGTTTCGAGTTGTATGATAATTATTATTGTTTAATTGTATTTTTTTTTCAGTGTATGCTTAAAGTAGTGTTGCGTTTTAAAGCAAGAATTGAGTTACTGAATTCGTTGGTTTTGTATTTTGTTTGTTACTTTCAAATACGAGTATGTAGTGTTTTTTTTTTTTTTTTGATAACTACAATATACAACATTTAAAATGCTTTTATTATACATTAATTTGCAAGGACGGGTTGAAATTGAACTAAGTAAATGTCTATTTTTGTTCAGCAAATTAAATTTTGAAGTAAACTTATGAAAATAAAACCTTGGCCTTTTTCATATAATTCTATTTAATTTTGCAAATAAAATGTAAGTAAAAAAAAAAGAAAATAAAAGCACATCAATCATAACTGTAACTACTTTGATAATTTTTTTTTTTTTAACTAAATCTTGTTTGTAAAATATACAGCAATCATATTATTGTTAAATAAAAAAAAACATATAAATAAAACTGCTGTGTGTTGAAAATATCTTCAAATATTAATTGAACGAACGAAGTTAAGCGAGCAGGGAATATATTTTGAAAGTACCCATGATTGATCTCGTTTAGATTTAGTAAATTTTTCTTTTCATTTTGAAATTTACATTTTTACAAATTCAACAGAAAAAAAGTCTCTATATAATTTTTAACTTCTGGGGACTAAAGCCTGTCTGATATCCAGGATACTCAAATGTTCCAGATTAATAAAAGAACACGATTTCAGGAGAAGCTGAAAATATTTAGCATTATATTAATTTTTAAATATCTGCAAATTACAATACCAGAGGCCTATTTCCCAAAACTTAGAAGTGTTTATAATACAAGTAAAATAGTTGTCAAAATATAATTTGTATATGAAAATAATAAATTTTCACAACTGTTTTACTTGTATTACAACACTTGTAAGTTTTGAGAAACGTGCCCCTGGGACACTATTTGATTTATTTAATTTAAATGACGCTCAAGTTTAAATAGCAGAGGCTAAAACCATTTTTTTTAGCAGAGCCCATTTTACAGTTAGCAGCGCACTGTTAAATACTTAACAGTCAAAGCACTAATAAAATAAATCTATAGTCCTTGGTCATAATAATAAAATTGATTAATTTTATTTCAGAGGCGAAATGTTGAAGAGGGGTCTAAGACCATATTAACCAGTCAACGGAAATTACGGTGCGATATATTAATATAATATAAACCAAAGAGAAATTAAATTTTAGGAGAGACATATGCTCTCTTGAATATATTAGTGGTCAATGAAGGGCTCTCCAAAGAGCAGATTTAGTGAAATTTTCGCAATAAATTTGTAACTTTAGTAAACTGAATACAATTTCTCGTATTCTATTTCACTTTAACAATAATACTTAGACAATAAATATGCCTGCTAAGATACTTATGTATGTATGCGTATTACGTTATTTTGGATAGGAATTGTGTAGAAGGGAAAGATGGTTTTTTAATTTTTTTTTTTTTTAATAAACAGAAGTAACACTCAAGCAATAATTGCCTTCTACTATTATAAGGTGTTACCTTTTTTAGGAAAGGAATAGTGATGGAGAAGACAGGTGCTGAAAGAAGACATAGAGGAAAGCTTCAATCTCCTACAACTCTTCTTTTTTAATGTTTTTAATAATGAAGTGTTGCAGCGCCTCTGGTGTCAATGAGGCTTATTAAATTTTTGAAGTGTTTACTAGCCACTTTATTTGTTATTTTACTTCGCCGATGTTTCAAAACTTTTTTTGCGTTTTTGTTAATTTTAATAGCATCTTTGCAGCGCCTCTAGTGTTAAGTAGTTGTATTACTTTAAGCTATGTAGCCATTTGAGTAGCTACTTTGCTTCGGAGAATATTCAGTGCTAAAAATATCGCCGCCAAAAAGCATGCATGACATGCATTAGCAAAGGCACGAATGCATATTACAAAAATTGAATACTGTGGATATGACTGGGTCTGACCAGCGATCGAACTCTAATTTCAAGATTAGAAAGCTGTCCGCAAGATGGGTACCAAGTTTGCTCTCAATAGAACAAAAACAACGGCTTGAAGATGTTTCAATAGAGTTTTGACGATGCTTCACCGCAATAAAGCCCATATTTTGCATCAATTCGCAACCCTGGATGAGACAAGGTTGGACCACTATACACTTGACAGAAAAGAACAGTCAAAGCAGTGGACTGGAATGGGAGAATCGTGTCCAAAGACAGTTCCTTCTGCAGGCAATCTCATAAAGTTTGTTTTTTGGGATGCTCGTGGTATAATTTTTATTGATTATCTTCTTCTTCAAAAAAAAAAAAAAAAAAAAAAAAGATCAACGCCGTCAGACAATGCACCAGTTCCCGCATTGACATTATGCATCTTATTGGCCAGATTAAGCTCCCTCTGACTATTTTCTGTTTACAAACTTGAAAAAATGTTTCGGTGGTCAAAGATTTGCCAACAATAAAGAAGTTAGACGACAGTTCTTATTATAAGCAGTCTAGAAAAGCTATTGAATAATTCCGGAAGAAGTTCATCGAGCTAAGTAGAGACATAAGAATTTTTTTTCGATATATGCTTTGTTTTATTTGTAAGCTCAATTAGCTTTGGGTATTCCGTATATAAATACCTTAACACATGCTCTCAAGCATATATGGAATCAGTATTTTCGTGATTTATATTTCACTCAAATCGAACTCCACATTGTTATGAATATATACGTGAACAGACCTAATATAAATGTTTTCATTAAGAAAAAAAAATGCCAATACAAATATTTTTTTTTATAGATGCAACACGAACTAATGACATGATCGAAAGCCAAAATTGAGAGGCTGTTGAATGTGCTGAGTCTTTCCGTATATTGCTAACATTCTTCTGGAAGCTTTATGTTACATATAAAAAGAGCGATGCATCCTCTAAATGTTTATAGTAGAGCTTTCTGTAAAGAACAGCAAAGTTAACATTGTGGTATTCCAGCAGTAAATAAATTAACACTGTGTGCTTAAGAGCTCTTAGTAGCAGTGTTGAGCAAATAAAGTATTCTGACTTTTGATAATAATTGCACACTGGGGACTTTTTATATAATTGTGAATATTTGAACCTTCAAAAATAATGTTTTAAAAGCTAAAAAACAAAAAAAAAAAATTCTTATACACTTTAACCATTTAATAATATTCCAACACACAGCGCTGGTAAAACTTAAATATTAAAAAAAATATACAAAAAATATTATAATAATTTTTTCTTTCGATATAACACAACATTTAAACATCAAAACATCAATTTAAGGGATTTGTCTTGTGTAATAAATAATTTATAAAGTATGTTGTCAATACTTCCACATTCAAAAATATGTTGTTAGTATAAAAGGAAGTACAAAGAAGATGGTCGATCGGATTATACAAAAACACTGGAGTCTAAACAAAGACAACAATAACAAATTGTGTACGTTAAAAGGTGTGAGACAGAGGGGGGAATTGAAAAAGTCAGTAACAGAAGTTATATTAAGGTTAATGTAACAAAAGTTCGAGTATTTTGTAGGCGTTACAGTAGTGTCATTTACGCAGAGAGAGAGAGAGAGAGAGAGAGAGACTGGTTGGTTTGTACGTTAGATAGTATTACTCTTTCTTATTAAGTTATGGGTTTTGTATTTGTATTTGTTTTCTTTTTTTGTGGTTAATAGGATAGTATAATACATTCTCGCATACTTGTATTTGTTCGAATGGTACTTCAAATGAGAACGACTCATTATAATAGGGGTTGAGGGTGCATTTTTTGATACTTGTCTTCTTCTTTTTCAAACGTTTTCCATTTTGCATAATGGCAATTTTCACATATGGATCTATAAAAGAAAATAGAAATAAATAAAAAAAGAAAGAAGAATAATAAATAAAAAAAATTCTCCATATTTTTCATATCTTTTTTTTTCGCTCATTTTTCATTTTTGCAACAAATTGATTATTTTATGTATATATTTTTTGTTAAGTTAAATAAATACATTTACATATATAAAAACATTGAACTTTTCTGATATTAATTTTTGATTATATGGATAATAATAAGTAAATTTTATATATAACTCATATAAAGGAGTACCATATAAACCATTAAATAAAAAAAAACAAAAAATCATACTTTTTAAACAAAATTTGTAACAAAACTTTAAAATACTTTTTTTTAACATAAATATTTCATTTATTATTTAATTTTCTTTCTTGTTTGTTTGTAAAAGCCTAGAAGAACTTTAAATATTTTTTGGGGCAACTCTTGTTATTGTGGTAAAGATAAAAATAAAATAAAAAGGAACATGGCAAATAAAATATGCAAATACAAAAATGATTGTTATTTAGCTTAAGATAAGGCAACTTAAAACAAACTAAATTACTAGCAAACTTATAACAAAATTTTACTTTGTCTATTACAAAGTGCATTCATACATAACTACAAGTGCAAGCAGTTACATAAATACTCATACATACATACATAACATTCAAACTCAAAAACTGAATGTTGTTTTTTTTTAACACAAAAATAAACATCAAGTTCATTTGGTGAGTTGCTCTCAAAAAATATCTTTTGATTTGAATTGATTTTTTTGGTTGATTTTTATTATGAAAAAAGTTATGTAAAAATAGTAAAAAAATCTTAGGCTTTAGTTAAGAAGGATATTAATTAAAAATTAGCTTATTGTATGATTCAAAAATAGTAATCAATAGCATTTTCAAAGCTTTTTTATTTTTTGTTTGTTTTAGTAGTTATTTAAAAAGTTTTAAAAAAGGGCTTATTAACAAAAATTAAGGCACAAAATTAAAAGTTAGTTAAAGCAAAAATTTTATTTGAAGCCTTAAAACTAAAAACTAGCATCAATCGAATATGAATCCATTATTTTATTTTTTTAAATTATATCCAATATAAAAAACCCTATGGCCCTATGCTCCTACAAGGAGCAATGGTGCTACATATACATATATTATATAAAAAAGCAATCAATCTTTTTCTCAATAAATTAAAATAAATTTGTGCACTACCACATGCCTATAAAAGTCCACCGAAAGGTCACTTGACCTTTTGTAAATGCCACGTATAGTAATAAGCAGCGTTTCCTCTCATACCTTTCCTCCTGGAAATTTATAATGTTATTTTAAACTACCCTAGAACATCACATAGGCACAAACTAATGCTAAACAAATTGTAACTTCTAAACTACGTCACTCGATATCGAGAAGGAAGGTTAAATTTTTGTTACAAATCTTCCAAATATAAACGTATGGGTTTCCCGTACAATGACTACTGCTACAGTGGCAATGATGAGGAAGAGGAGGAAAGTATGCTGCATCTCCTCTACATTTGTCCCGCTCAGGAGGATCTCCGTCTGCACATTGGCAGAATATCCTTCGGCAGGTTATCCGAGTTTTCGAAAATTGAGCTCAACAATTTGAGCCTATAGCCAATTTGGCTATTATCTCTTTTCTACTTCTATGCTTCTCACCATCTTCCCTCCTCCCTCTCTCTCTCTTTCTATCTATCTTCATTCAAACTTATAAGTAGCACAAAGTTATCATTGCATCGGACCAAAGTGAGCTGGACTTTAATTTTCCACTTTTCCTTGTCAGTAGCCTACCAACCTTACATAACATAAATTCCCAAGCATATTTATTTAACGTTATTTGCATTGCATTCAAATGAAGAATTTTTGTTCATTCGTAGTTCTCAATAACATTTTGGCAGTTAGTTTTTCTAAAAGCTTTTTAGCATATTTTGGTTGAAGTCTGCTGTAGAGTTTCCTAAGCATTAACTAAATGCATAAATACCATTTCAACCTAAAATTCCTAAAATAAATAAAATATTGATTTGACCCCTGTTCTGGCTACAAAATGATTTGTGCAAAAAAGTTAAAAAAAGAGCTAAGGGCGCCCTGTTACAATACAAGCTGAGATACAGCATGTCGAAGTGGAATATACCCTAGGTAGGTAGAAAAACACCAGCTTAGTAAAGTAAGGCTGATATTCAAAATTGTATCAATACAAAGTGTGTAAACTTTTCGCATGCGTCATGTATACGTGCACAGATACAAATTTGCGAAACATTTTAAACATGAGCATCAACTTTGAAACCTAAACTGATTGCTTGTTTGCGCTCCTTACTACTTGCCGATGACATTTTGAAAGAAAAACATTTTGTTACATCTTTAACTTATATTTAAAGAAATAAATTTTCACTTCATATGCATGGAAAATATGTACTTTAACAAAGATCTTTGAACATTTTTTTAGTCCAGCTTAAGAATTTCGTTGCAAATTTCCAAAAGCTTCAATCCCAATATCTTTCGTGTAACTAAAGTCTATTGATTTCTAAATACTGGAAACTACACGTGTGAAAAATGTTGATTTTGATTCAACCTTTTGGTTAAATGCTTCTTTAATTATTTACATATGAAACGCACTGACAGAGCATAAAAAATATTGGATATAATATTAAATTTACAAAATAAAAAAATAAAAAACAAACAAAAAGTATATATCAAAATATGTATCAAAAATAATTGTAAACATTTACATTTATAATTAAATAAATAAAAGAAACAAACAAACACTTTACTCAGTGACAACACAAAACATTACGAAATAGTTTTACACAAAACGTCACAATATTTTGGTTTCCAATTTTATTACCAGACAATCCACCAACGTCCATCTTTTTCAAGTTCTTGGCTTCCAATATGACAACAGTCAGTTTGCCAGCTGTCGGTACATAACGCAACGAGAAGCAAATATCGCCAAGCTTTTCCTAAAGTTTATCAAGAAAAAGAAAGCAAAAGAATAATTAACTTAAAATTATTTAATAAAGTTTCTACATAAATTAACACAATATATATATGTATATGTATTTGGTTTGTATAAATATTGGAAAACATTTAATTGTTACATTGAAACTACAATCACACATTTTTTTAAGGATTCAAAATTGTAAAATATACAATACACAATATTTTACAATTTTTCTTTTTATAAGCCTGAGTGCGAGTTGTACATACAACTACATTTTGTATTTTTAAATACACAAAATCTTTAATGGATAATTGTTGCACATAGAAGTACACAGAACATTTTTCTCCTATTAAAATTAACAAAAAAGTTCTTCTTGAACTTCTAAACAAAAAGTTAATTAACCCAATTAAATTTTTAATTAAACTTTTAAATCTGTTAAATTAAAAAAAAATTAAATTGTTTTAGTTATATATTAAATTAACATTTAATTAATTGAATTATTAAACAAGATCTTATATAACTCAATTAAATGTTGAATGTATATTTGTAAGTTTTTTTCAGTTAAATTGTTAATAGTAGAAAATTTGTTTCTGTGTAATTTTTCATTTCTTTTTAAATTCTTATTTAGTTCTTGGTTTAATTAGTGTTACAATACTCTACTGAATATTTAAGTACATCAGTTGGAAGAAAACATTTGTTGATTTAATTATTTGCATCTTTGAGTATCACGATATAAATGGTTTAGCACAATGTATTTAAATATTGGTTTAATAGTATAAATAAATGGCTATACTCTCGATTATTTAATCAGCAAAAAAAGCTTTATAAAGTCCAAATACATACTCTGACATTTGTATTTAAGTTAAACAGCTTTGGAAGCTCTAACAATTTGTTGTTGTTTCTTTGCAAATTAAGCAGAAAGCATTGTTGTTGCCGATATCTGATTGGCTGCTGTGCTCTCGTCATTGCGAAAGCACAAAGCTCTTTTTTTGCATATGGCTTGGACGTAGCTGCCTTATACCAACAAACAAAATTGTCTAAGTTGGCACGATACCAATCCCCATGAGATCGAAGAGCTTCCAAAGCATCCCGAAAAAGCTGCTGTTTGGTGGGCTGCCGACATTGTCGACTAATATTTCTTTGAAAGTTGATGATTACCACCTCTCTTTGGGCAGAATTGGATGATATCGACATCAACAATACGTGGTTTCAATAGAACGGCGCTACGTGTCATGCAGTTCATGTCACATTGAACGAATTTAGGGCGTGGTCATCTTCCGTTAGAACTCATTAGTTTTTGTATGATATTTTATTAAGTGGCAGGTCTACGCATCAAATACATGCTAAAAGCGAACCTATACTAAATTTTTTTGGTAGAATATTTCATTAAGCTCTATCAGATTCACAATTGCTGTATGAGAGGGTGAACTGAGACAGTGAAATTTTCACAATTTTTTAATGAATTTTAATCATTTCAATAAGTTTTATAAATGTATATCATTACATTGTTATTATTGGCGTAGTTCTTACTTGTCATCTGGCAAGTAGTTATAGATTGAGTCATGACAAATTTTAAAAAAGCGAGATATTCCAAATGAACGTGGCTTATCGGCTGTGAGCCGCCGGCAATTTTCGAAGAGCCCAAGCCGGCGCGTAAAAGCATATGCCGCTTTTGACATTAATGGTAGATAAGAGAATTTGTTGAAATTAGCCGAATTTTAGTCGACGTTAAATTTTAAAATTTATAAACCCTGTGCTTTAACAGAGTTCTGTTAATTTATAAAAATTCTATTAGTACATTTCGAAAGGACTTTTGCACTAAAAGAGCCAACCAATTTATAGACAAGGTGTTCCAGTATCATCTCCCATGAATTTACAACTGAAAAATTTGAATTTGAACCAGATATTGGGAATTTCTTAGGAATAAACATGTTTGGAAACGAGCCATCAAGGGCGGTTAATGGTGGAAACTAATTAATGAGCAGAAAGTAGTTTTTCGAGAAACTTTAAACTTTCACTGCCATATTAACAGTCCAAAGATGTGACCAAATTTGTTTGTATAACTGTGTAATTTTTTTCTTTATTAAGCGCATAGTATGTGCTTATAAAAAAGCATAAAAAATTCGTTACACTTGCTCTCTTATTTATTAAAGTATTTATTATTAAGTATTTCCCTGTTTTATATGTTTTGGCAATACTGTATTGTCCACTCTTGCACATGTTTAATATGAACATGGCAGTGCCCCTCTACGTAAAATGAATTTTTTCATTTTTAAGCACAAAATAAGAAAATTTTTTCCCTCGAAATATTTCCCCTTTTCACCAAATTGCCATCGTGAATAATTTTTCCCTAGAAATGTTTTCCCTTTTATTTGATGCCCCTTACCCTGAATAATTTTTTTTCACGAAGATTTTTTAACTTTTCCCTTGGTTTTGTTCACTTTATTTTTGCTGAATTAATATTAAGAGTTATAAATATTTATTGTAAAGCACAAAATTAGTAAATAAAGTTCACGATTGTTTACAATAATTCACTGCAACATATTTTTTCATGGAGTATAAATCTCTTTGGTTCACACAATGAGTATTTTTTATGGCCGTGCACGGTGGTGGCACACTAAACATTTTTTTCCACTGCACCTAGTATATTTAAAAAACACAACGTTGAGGTTACAAATTTCATTTGAAACTTAATATTTGTATATTTCTTACTATCAAACTTAAATTTGTTTTATTTTCAATTAATTTTTAAGCTTTACAAATCTTCTCCCATTTTTTACATTCACTGTGACTGATAGCGGGGACAAATTTCATGGTAGATTCACGATAGCATTTTAACGTCGAGGGCAATAAAAATTTCACGGGAACAAAAATTCCACATGTTATTTACCATGGGGTGATAAATAAATAACCGCTACTGCATAATTGTTGTTTTAGAAGCAACAACAGAGAAATAGCGAAATTCTACATAAATATTTTCTACCGATACTCCTAATATGAATGTAGATAATTAAATTAAAAAAACAAGTGAAATTGTAAGCAACTATTTTAGTACTCCAGTAGTTTCATTAGTTGTAGAGTTGCTAAAACTCCGTATTATGCAAATGTTTCACGAATTAACTCATCTTTAGTTATACAACAACAATGACAACATTAATTTAAATATTTGAAAACCAAAATTGAACACAAATAAACAAATTACATTTCAAATCGTTATTAAACTTAAGAAATGAAAACATAAACAATTATTTAGTAAATATTTGTCACTTATATAAATACATTTATAAATAATTTTACACAAGCACATTAAAACATCGGGTTTAATAATATTTATTTTTTGTTTTTCAATTAATACTGCAAGTCCGAGAGCTTCGATTTTCTTTACAAAAAAATAATAAATAAAAATAAAAAGTCGTTAAATAATATATATTATTTAAAAGATAAATTATAATAGAACTTGTTTTTGTGTGGAGTTGTTATTTCAGTACTGCCTTCCATACTAAAACCAAAAATTTTGCGTAATTTTGCCTTAATTGACTATAAAACACCCAGCTCAAAATAAATGACTTTTAAGCGACATTTTCTAAAATAAAAAAATTGGTTTTTAGAAAATGTATCAGTCGTCAGCTTTTCCATTTAAAATTCAAAATATTTCAGTTAAAAAAATTAAAGCTTTTCATGTATTATTGCTTTAATATTTTTTTTTAATTATAATTAAAACTATACTAAATATTCAAAATGAATTACAATAATAAATGATTTTCATAATTAATGGCATTATTTTGATCTTCAATATATTATAAATATTAAAAGTGGAATATTAAATATTTAAAAAAAGTTAAATTTTAGTTGAATTTTAAAATAGCATACAATAGAAAAATATTATTAAGAAGAAATGGAGAGAGAAAAAAATTGAAATACATAAATCCTTGGCAAATATAATTTTAAAGGCATTTCTTGCGCCAATAAGTAAAGTCAAGTTCTTAAGGAAATTGATCATTTGCTTTAACCATTACCAAGAATTTATTCATATTGTTTTCTATGTTATTATTTTGAGAGACAAAAAAACTGCAACTACTTAAAAAAATATATAAAAATTTTTATATTTTCAAACTTACCCCATGGTTTTAATGAGTAAAAAAAACTGTAAGTGTTATGTTAATGTTGAAAATTATAATAATTGAATGAAATTAATTACCATAAAAACAAATTTAAAAAATTTTTAAATAAATATTCTTTAAATTGAGGAAGATTAAAATTTATCGAAGCTCCTTTTACAATACAGCTTTAGATCAAGGCGAAATAATACATAAAAAACATCAAATTATTTAAATTATCTTTAATTTGCTTAAAAGGAAAAAAGAAATAAATTAGAATATTTAACTATTATTTGTTAATTTTAAAGCGTTGCCACTGAAATTTAAACTGGAAACAAAATCCATAAATCACTCTTCTGCATAGAAATCATTGCAAGAATTTATAGAAAAGAAAGTATGGCAGCATTGAATAATAGGATTAATTTTTTCAAGATTAAAAGAAGGCTCGCACGATTTTAAAAAACAGTGCTCTCTGAACTTCAAAATGGGATCTGCTAAAATTTTGGTTTTTGTCTTTGATAGTTTAATTTCAATCACACACATCTGAATCTTACGTAAACATTAAACGTAAAATTGAGAGCTATTATGACAATGAGATGTTTTGGGAAAGCCTGGTGAAGTAAGAAACTCGTTGTAATTACAGTATGCTCTCGTCAATTTGAATCTTTCAATAATTTAAGATCTTGGATAAATCTGAAAAATTGGTGCAATTTGATAGGAGGGAAAGTTTTTCTCTCGACACTACAATTTTAAAATTTTTAATAGTGTTGTGTGATTATGTCTGCGTTTGAATGTTTTTCAACAGACAAGTAAAGGAAATTTAATAAAAAAAAATCAGTAAGTGGGATCAATTCCATAAATGAATAGCTTTTCCGTCACTCGATTTATTTCTCTGGAACCTTTGGTTTCAAATTATTGAGAGTCGACTGTAGGGGATAGACTGTGGAACTTCTCTCTGTTAATTTAAAAAATTTTTAAAGGCTATTTAAAGCAATTTCAGTGTACACAAACGCTTTCAAAATTAAAATAGTTCAATAAACAAGCATTTTTAAATTATATATTCTTACGCACATTGAATTCAAATAAGTAAATTGATTATTTAAATAACATAATTTAAATATAATAAATATCTTCTTTACTTCAATTTCACAACATCAATTAAAACTAAAATATATTTTTTTCTCAATACACAGTAAAATAATTTAAATATTTCAAATGCCAATTCATTTTCACAACAGTAATTATTGTAATAAATAGTTAGTAATTGTTTGAAAAACAACATAAAATTAAACACAAATAATAATAATAATAATAATAGATTAATGAAATTCTGAATTTGATTTGATAAAATATACTTACGTTTTTAGTTTAATTTTAGTGAGCGACATCACACAGCGCAAGCGCAGACATTCGAAATATTTTGTACATTTTAGAGGGATGAATTTGGTATCGAATTTGTTTTTTTTAAGAAATATTTTGTTTGGTGGTGATTGATATGAATTATTTGGATTTTTTTTTTGCAATTCGAATATTTAGAGTTGAGTTTATTTTTGATATTTATAGCGATATATTACGAAATTAGAAAAAAATATATGAAGATAAAAAAGATTAAAAATTTATACTTTTGTGATAAATAGATAGTGTTATTATTGTTATTATTATTTTTAAATATGTTTAAATAATAAAGACAAATTTATAAATATATAAAAACTAAAGATTATAAATTTTTTGTTATTGAAATTTGCTTTATAAGAAAGTAAATGAGTTCTGAATTCTCTTATCTACGAAATTGTTTGCAAAATAGATTTAAAAAAAAAGGTTAACATTTTTTTAAAGCTTTACATGCATGATGTTAAATTTTAAAAAATCTCAAATACATACTCCAATTCATTCGAATTTAAATTTTGAAAATACTTTTAAATAAGTATTTTTTTATTTTGTTATTATCATTCAGGCTGAAAAGCTTCTTCTTATATTTAGTGAAAAAGTTTTTGTGATAGTGTGTGGGTGTGTGTTGCTGAGAAACATTGGGAGAGAAATTACAGTTTTACTGTTGAATGTGATTGATTTTGTTTGATTTCGTATGCGTGTGTCTTTGATATTTTCCGAGTGCTGTTGGAATTATATGATAGAATGGGGTTTTTTAAGGGAAATAATTATTTTCTATAGGAAATTCTCAAAAGTCTGGTGCATTAACAAATTTCTACTACTTTAGTTAGGTTTAGTAAATGTTTTCAAGAATTCGGTAGATAATAAGTATAATTATAATATGTTTTGTTAAAAAGTGCAAAATGTTGAGGAAAAATAATAGAACGTAACAAGGAAAATAAAATAAATAAATAAAATTAAAATAAAGGTTCCTTTTTAACAGTTTGAATTTATGTTTAGTAATTTGGAATTTATTAGTAGAAATGTAAAGAAAATTTCAAAGGTGAATTCACCGCGAATTCATACCAGATGGCATCGACAGCCCAAATGATTGCTTTCGCCGCTTGAAATATGAATCTCACTTAGATGTCAACATATGTATATTCTGAAGCGGATTCATATCAAGTGATCTCAAATTGAGATTCTCAATGCAGCAGCAGTAGGAAATTTTATAACAACAAATGTACAAGGCGAATATGCAGAGTTTGCAAATCGAGACCACCTGGCATTAATTTGCCTTGATATATTATTAAGTACATTTTTGGCATCCCAAGAACGCAGTTCCTAAGGCGAATTGGGCGGATTGTATAGATGCCATAAATATGCCAGTTATGGAGTTAAGTTATAGACACAAATATTTTTTTATATTGATAGCTCAATTAGTTAGAGCTTTTCCGTTTGATTAATTGGAATCATTGGAACATATTTTATGGTATCTGAAACTATTTATTTCTCATAATCAGAGGAACTGGAAACATTTTCTCCTGAGTATTGCATTGAGGAACTGTTTTAAAAATTTCTTTTTTTTATTCGTGTATGCTATTGTTTGACGGCATACTTGTTGCATTTTTATAGCAATTTTTGCCAATTTAGAATTGACATAGAACAAAAAAGTAAGCAAACTAATCTATTATATGCTGGAGTAGTATGGAGTAGTACTCGGCCCTACCGTGAAAATTTGACCTTCAAAATAATTTCTCTTTTCCTAAAATTGCAATCCTGAATAATTTTTGCATAGAAATGTTTTCCCTTTTTTGATTCCCTTTATAATGAATATACATATATGTATGTATGTATATATATTTTTCGCTTGGTTTTCGCAGGCGAATTGAATTAAATAAACATGGCGTTATTTTAATATCTTTCTTCCAATAAAATATTAAATCTTATAAATGCTAAATTTTAGGACAAACTCAGTGAACAACTTTCACGATTGTTAACAATAATACTCTAGATGTTGTACGGGTTTTTTTTAAGCATTTTTAATAAATATGTACTTCATATTTCATACATTTCATATGTATTTAAACCAAACATTCCCAATCCACAAGAGTGAAGAAACCCTACGTGATACCTGGGTTGTAAAATTTCTCTTCTTTTAAATGAGAATTTATTTAAAAAAATATTTAAGGTTTCAATCAGAAGTGCTATACCATAATAACATAGCCATAATCATTGCCATAATCCTATAATTATTTTCTTCACCTGTTAGTGCTGCCATAACCATAAACAGCTATTTATGTTCTCATTTGTTTATATAGGGTGTTTTTTTTAGGGGTATAGAACTTCGAATTGAAATAAAACACAAGAAAATCGTTTTAATGTCCATTAGTTTGGCTTTATTAGAAGGATAATTTTATGCCATTAATGTTTAAATATGATTTCGGGCATGTGGCCGCCGCGGCTGGCTCGAATAAAGCTAATTCTACAGGTCCAATTTTCAACCACTTTTTCGAGCATATGGGGCCGTATGTTGGCAATAATGCCACGAATGTTGGCTTCCAAGTCCCCTAACGTTTCTGGTTTGTTGGCGTAGACGAGCGACTTCACATATCCCCAAAGAAAATAATCCAATGGTGTCAAATCACACGATCTTGGTGGCCAATTGACAGGTCCATTCCGCGAAATTATGCGCTCATCGAATGTTTCCTTCAATAAATCGATTGTGATGTGCGCTGTGTGGCATGTAGCGCATTCTTGTTGGAACCACAACTCATCCACATTCATGCCATCCAATTCGGGAACAAAATAGTCGGTTAGTCGGCTCCAATTGCTGTGCACGGTGGCGAATCGATTCATTCGGGTCCTCTTCAACACTTTGCTCTACAGCGGCAATTGTTTCTTCGGTGCGCACTGTTCGACGTCTCTGCGGATGCGTATTATCACATAGAGTAAACGTAGTGCGAAAACGATCCATGGTTAACCGAATTAATTGCTCTGATGGACGATTATGTCGACCATAAAATGGACGGAGCTTGCGGTAAACTTCGCGAACTGAACCATTATTTTCGAAATAAATTTGCACGATTTGCAAGCGTTGTTCTTTTGTCAACCTGTTTATGATGAAATGGCAAACCAAACTAAATATTAATCACTTGACAGCTGACAAAATGGTCGCCAGTTAAAAAAGTGATGCCAACTTAAGGTTCTATACCTCAATAAAAAACACCCTTTACATTTCAAAAGTGCAACAACAAAAATCTCTATCCAACAAACAGCTGGGATTACGGCGAAAAAAGAATTGGTTTCTATATTTATGGTAATGTTTATAGCGTTATGGCGAATCACCTATAATCAAATACAGTGTTGCCCATAAGTTTGATCCGAACAGCTATTTTGTATTTATATTTTCATTTCCCATATAAAAAGTTGTATTATATAAAAACCTCGTGTGAGCAGATATCCCCAAACATTTACACGAAAGAAATCTCAATATTATTTTAGATTTTAACAAAACTGCTTAAATATAAAAGATAATTTGAAACAAAACAAAACACAAACTTTCAACTATATATTAATAATAAGTTAATAAAAAAAAAATAACAAAAACAAATTCATGTCAAACAAAATGAATATCCTAGAAAGTGGGTTAGTGAAAAATGTTTTTTTTTTGTTGTAGGAAAACTTGTTATATGTTATATAAGTATTTGTTAGTAATTATTTGATTGCAAATGCAGAAATGTGGTCAAAATATTCAATTAAATGTTGTGTTATATTGCAGACAAAAAAAAAACAAATTATAAACTAAATGTATTATATTGAATATATGAAGAGCAAAAATGAAAAGTTTGATTTTGTACATCATTTTGTATATTTTGTATATTATTTGTTTTTGTAATTACCTTCTAAAAAGGTTGAAAAATCAAAGGAGTGTTTTTTTTGAGGGTAAAGGAAGTTAAGAATCAGAAAAGAAATTAGATTTGAGATAGAATTATTTGTATTTGTTTATTGTCTGTCTGGTTAACAAAGAAAAAAATAAAAAAAGGATTTGAAAGAAATTAAAATGAAATTATATAAAAATATGAATTAAAAATAAAATAAATACAACTTTTGTATTTTTTTTTCATAGTAAGAATTTCATTTTGTTATTGTTGTTGTTTTTGCTGTTGTTTGAAATTCTTTTGAATTTGTTGTAACATGGTTGTTTTTTGCTTTTATAAATTATTCATTGCTGTTTATAAATTCACATTAAAATGCAATTATTTTATACTTGTAAGTGAATAGGAAGATAAGTATGTTACATTTTGAACTGGGTGTGTCAAAAGTTCTTTGTCATATTATTGGTTTTTGTTTTGATGGCTGGGTATATTAAACACATGAAAGTGTGTTTTGAATTTAATATTTTCTTTAAGGTGGCACTGTATGTATGTGTTCTGCGCGTAATTTTGTAATATAAATACATATTTCGGTGTTACTTTGTTAAGCCCTAGACCTTTCACTTTTTTAAGCACTAGACTAGATCATTCCAAGAGCTCAAAGTTTTTTCCCAGTTTCGTGGGAATCGGTTAATTATAAATACTAAAGTTTAATGAGCATGACCCCGCCTACTTATTTAAGTATAAGTACGTGAAACATAATGCTAAATTTTAATGGGCTTGTCTGCGCCCACTTTTTTCAGATCCGATTGTGTTATTACGAAATCTCGAGATGTATGCCTAGTTTCGTTTATCGTATGTCGCTCTTGTTCTCAAGGGGGTCAAGTAAATGTTTACAATTTTTCAGCAAAGGCAAAATAGTTTCTATTATTGTTATATATCCCCTTAATTATGAAAGTGGTCTAAGTCATATATTTCATGTGTCGATATATGTAATATTTCGAAGCAAAATTGCATATAAAGGTGCAATTAGACATATCCATAATGCCATAGCCACAACCAAACCAAAATTAAATTGGTTTCTATGGCAATTGTTATGGCGTTATGTCCCATTAGTTTGTTTCGAATGGGTCTTTTCTATGGTTATGGTTGTGGCACGTCTGATTGCACCCTAAGTTACACCATTTTCATAATTAAGGGCCATTTGTACAAAGAGAAATTCAACAATGCAAGATTTTTACAGCGGGCAGGTATGACTAATGTGTATCGTGTTCTTTCAAAAAGTGAAAATTGCAAAAACTTTTTTTGTATTTGTTTAGATCATGTACATTTTTTCTGCATTGGACTGACAAAATGCGGCTAGTAGAAAATTAAATTTATCAATATGTATGTATATTTGTATGTAATTAAATTCATAGAAATCAGTGCCACCTTAAAGATTTGTCTATATACATTTAAAAATTATTATTTAAAATAAAAACATTCTCACACATTCACACATTATGTTTCTTCTGTAAAATAACTTCTATACATATGTATGTTTAAATTAAACGTGTTCTTTTCTGAACAAAAATGCTGCCATATTATTGCCCATTATCCTTTTTATTAGAGTTGTGTCGTTCCGGAACGAACTAGTTCCATGGAACGATTCCCTAATTGGATCGGTGCGGAACGATTCCTAAAAAGGAACAGTGTGGACTTTTTAAAGGTTCTTTTTTATCGTTCCTCGTTCTGTAATTGCAAATCGTCTTGAGGCGCAATTAATTTGTTTTGACAAACGTCAAAGACAAACGTTTAAGAACGTGTATTACATTTGTTTCGTTCACTTATTTGTAATGTTTATGATAAATTTTCCTAATTTCAAAAGTTTATTGCTTATTGTGGGCTATTATTTTTTTTTACAAATATTTTATGAAAACAAAGAATTATTTTTTCTTAGTTTGTAAGAAAATTAAAATAAACTATAAAAAATTTCTGTTGTCGTTTTTACGAGCAACAGGCACGTTCTCTCGTTCCTCGTTCATTCACTGTTAAAAGTATAAGACCGGAACGATGAACGAAAGGAACGACCTAGTTCCTTGAGTCTTTTGGATCGGTCGGAACGATTCCACAAAAGGAACGATTTTGGTCAACTCTACTTTTTATAAAGTCATTGCCCATTTTTTCATTTATTTAGTTTTATTTTAAATAACTTTTAAATAGAAGTTAAACAATTGTTTTTTAACACCACAACCAGTTAAAATAACTAATTAAAAATTAAACAAATACACCCTCAAATATATTTAAGAGCTTTTCAACAAAAGTTCTAATTTTTAAGTGTAACCAGCGTTGCCAAATGTGCAGATTTATCTTTTTTTGTAGCTTTTTTTGTGCAGTTTTTTTATTAAAAAAAAATCAGTTTTTTTTTGAAAATTATCAGTTTTTACAGTTTTTTTTTGCTTTTGCCTTTTCACTTTGCAGTAGTTTTTCAAATATCTATCAGTAATTAATTTTTTCCCCACTGATATCTGTGACACACCCTCATTGATGTGCTAATCATATAAAACACCTCACCAATTGAGTCAAAAATACTAAAAATATTTCGTACAAGTATAAAGACAAAACTACGTTTTTGTTTCTATGCATTTCTTCGTTGAATTATTTTTATGAAAAGTACAAACAATTGTTCACTTGGTGAGGAGATCAGTCTAAATGCATTTAAAATAAATGATTATGCAATTTACTGGTTGAATTTGTCTACGCCGCTTTTTCTTATAAAAACAGTTATTTTGTTCCATATGGGTGGTTTTTTCCTGAGACACATATGGCAACACTGTGCACCTCGTACTTGAAATTGAGAAGTAGTATGAAGAGAGAGAGAGAGAGAGTGCTTTGACGATGACTTTTTTTAAACAGCTTTTGAAGATAAAGTCGCAAATTTAAAATTAAAGTTTATTTTGATTTAAAAAAATCAACTTCTTTCAAACATGTCGCACATGATTGTACACAAAATTTGTTACTTCTGACGACAAACTTATTAAATACATGACCTATTAAATATATGGGGTAAATTTATAAAATAAATTTCAAATTATTATTATATGTATATCATTCAGAATAGCAGCAAAAATTAAAAAAGGGCCAAAAATGTAGGCAACATCTTTGTCAGAAAACACAACGCCCCAAGTTAAAAAAAAAATAAATAAATAAATAACACACTTCTTTTGATCGCCTTGAAGTTAGTTTTTGTTTTGTTATAAATTTTAAAGATATCAAAAATATACATATACTTTGATATAAAAATGTTTCTTACCTGACCACCTTCGCCTTCTACGCTGACCAAATCACGCCACTCCTCAATTGTCTGCGCCAAATCGATTGTGCATAGCGGTACCTTGACTTCACCAATTTGATCGTGCTTCGAAAAACGATCAAAATCAAAGATGGCAAATACTAAAGTCTTGTTCATGGCATCAGCATAGGGTAAACTCTTTTGGTGTAGACAATGATAAAATATAAAAATATTTTAAGTTTGTTTGTTAAATTTTTAATAAAAAAATTTCATGTACATAAATGTATTTACATATATAAATTTCTAACTTACCTTAAACGTAAATGTTTCATTAAAAACTGGACTCAGTGTCTTGCGATGTACTTTTGTTTCGAATTTCTTTTTCTTATCGGGCAACAGATATACTTTCACGTAAGGATCTGAAGTACCGCCCATGTCTAAAGCTGGCAATTCTTCAGCTTGTATAACAGTTACGGCCAAACTGTTTGAATTGAAATCATATTCAAGCTGCATAGTATCAAATTAAAAGAGAAAGAAAAGTAGCAAAACAAAATGGCATATAAAAAAATATAAATTAATATTGACATCCGTTTTTGAGAGAGATTCCGTGGTAAAGCATATAAAAAAAGTGAAACAAAAAATTCAGTATTAGTTCATGGTTATTAAATTTAAACTCGCTTAAATTTAATATTCTTAGTATTATGAAATGTATGAATATTATGCTTAAAATATGTATGTTGAATTATTGATTGATTGTAAGAACCATAGAAGATATCTAACATTAATTTGGAATCTTGATATTATCTATTAAGAAGATCTTTTCAGTAAAAATTGTTCTAAAGCACCCCATACACGATTCAATTAAATTTTCAATTGCGTCGGTTGTTGTCCAAATCAAAGCATGTATGGCTTTGTCAATTGATTAGTTTGGCAGTTGTCGAGTTGGTTGAAGAAAAATCAAAAGATTTTGATCTTTCAATTCGATTGTGCTGTGTGTGCTCGAGTCTTTTGATTAGCTGTCAAAATTTGTGTTTTTAGTTTTATTTTGTATAGAAAAGGCTATGTATTTTTAAAATTGTATTTAATTTCATTTAATTTTAAACAAAAAATATAAAAATTAATGAATGAATGCAGTAGAAGTTTTAAATTTTTAAATTTGTAATTGTGAAAAATATATCAATTTGACGGTTGAATGAAAATCTTTCAATTCAGTTTATGAAGTGTGTGGCCAAGAATCAATTCAATTGAAAGACTTAATTCACAATTGAATTGAAACGTGTATGGGGTGCTTAACACTTAAATAAATCTGCTGCAATTTGCATTAATCATGCTGGCAACACTACTGGAAAGAGCGACGAATTTTACCCACCACGACAAATTTGTCATTAAGAATTCGCTGTGTAAATTTGTCGTATGAAGCACAACAATGACGAAAAAATAACAGCTGTTATAATTGATAAAGTTGCGGCAAGAGAAAAAAATTGATTTTATATGTATGTATATATCCATACAAGTGCAATTTTTGTGAAACATCGAGCACAAACACACATTTATGATGTTATGAAAATTATTTTGGCAATAGTTTTGCGCCGCTTGTAGATTTCGATCTTTAATAAAAACTGTTTCCAAAGTTTTACTCCTGATAATGAAATTGCTCTCAAAGAGCAAAAGTTTCTGATCTAGCCATAATTATATACCAAGGCAAATTACGCAGTTACGCCCAGTTTTACAACAATACAACAATAAAAAATGAATACAACAAGAAAAAAATTAAAAATAATAAACTAAGATTTCTGCATAAGAAAACTTATTCCTTAAATTAAAACTTGGCATCACCATCTTTCTCTGCTATTGACAAGTGTTATTGTTATTTGTACGAATCAAGGCACATTAAACAGGTTAACGCATTAGATGCAATACTGCACAATTTCACAATGTAATTGTCAATTTCACAAAGTAATTGTCAAAATTTTTAAGAAAATTTCCAACATGAAGGCCAAGGCAAAAAACTACTAGCACATTCTAGCCAAACATTAAACAGGTAAATCTGTTTCGAATTTGGTAGTTGAAAACAATAAAGGTAGGTAGATCCATGATGGAAGATCTTATCAAATAAATATATCGCCGCCTCAATATAATTAAAGAATGACAAAAGTGTATTATTTACCAAAAAGACCGATGTCGATGACGAAGATGAACAATAATTTTTTTTTCACTTCTCAATGCTTATTTTGGGCGCAAATTTTGTAAACAAAAAACAGCTGATGAGCATTTACGCTTATGCCTTGATACCATTGTTGCCATTTCAGCATTTCCACTGCTAAATTGAGCATATTCTTATATAGAAATTATTAAACGTTTCAGCAGTTTTATTTTTCTACTGTAAAACATTTTGGCAGAAATTCGGGATTGATTTGGCAATCGTCCAGTATAATTTTCTGGCAATATTGTTTGGTGCGAACAAAGTGCAAATTGGTTTTTGGTATTGTACTAGGGGTATCTTAATTACCTGCTTTGGTGAGAATTTTTCAGTTCAAACATAAATTATCTTCTTTGTTTGATCAACCCAACCAAAGGGAATATTCTGATATAAATTTCTAATTTTTCTCACTGCAGTTTGCACTCGTATGTGATACGAGTTTTTTTTTTTCATTAAAAGAGAATTGAAAGAACTAATGAAATTGCATTAAATCTGAGTAAACAAGAAAACAAATTATCTTATTATGATCCAAAGATAGAATTTGTATGATGCATGTGCAAATGTTTGTGATAATTATGTTAAAACATTTTAACATTGAAATCCAATTGAATTAATGTGATGCTATCCGTATGCTGTGTGTGTGTGAAGGCTGACTAATTATCTATGAATGTTTTAAGATAAATGTATCATGGAATTATTTCTTAGGGAGAAACCTTGTGTGTGTATTACCCATCTCTTGTTAGCCTTTCTTTGCATAAACGCATCTCTTAACAAAGATGTATTGACTGTATGTTGTTAAAAATAGTTCTGCTTGTTAACTAGTGTCTATTTTTTTAACATCATTTTATTGTAATTGTTCATCACAGTGTTCTTTCTACTCAGCATCATATTATTGCATACATACATACATATATACATACATATGTATGTATGTATCTGCATGTTTTAAGTTTATGCTTTAACTTACCTTAAAATTCAGTCTGCCTAATTTTTGTTCACTTTCCTTATCCTCTTCGCCCCCTTCTTCAGCATTTTCGGCGAGTTCCTCCATATCAGGCTGAACCTATGACATACCAGAACCCAATAACTATTAAGATTTAATAGCGCATTTGATACTTACTTTCTCTTTATACGCTGATCCCAATAATTGTACTGATTTCATATCAACACCTTTCTTACCCTTACCATCTTTAGTTCGTCTCTTCTTTAGGAATCTTCTCACACATAAAAATATGATGCCAAAGACAACCAGGAATACCAATATAATAATGGCCACCACACCCCATGTGGGTATGCCTGTTTTATCAGCAATTGCAATAGTTACACGTTCACCAGCATTTTCGACTTTTTGTAGCACTGAGGTCTTAGTGGTAGTCTCTTCTGTGAAAATTAGAAAAAAATCGAAATATATCCTGCCATAGTAGATTTTTGGGTAATTTTGATAAACCTGGTTCGGCTTCTGTTGTGCTTATTGAAGCTGCTGTCGTTTTTATTTCTTCTACGTTGGGTATGATTTTTTGATCTTCAACAACTTGATGGTGTTCATTTTCTCGAAAAACTGAATGCTGTGTGGCTTCTTCGGTTTTTTGGTCTGCTGTTTCCACTTCTGCAGTCGCTGTTTCTACGTCAGGCGCAGATTTTACCTCATCGACTGTCACTTCGTTTGGTGGCATGATGATCGTTTACTATAAATATATTTAGATAAAAAGTAGGCATGAATGAAATGAAATAATTAAAATAAGTTCATACAAAATTTTCTTTGTAAGACAGAAAAAATAAGAAGTTGTTTATAAACACAAAATTGCTTGAATCAATGAAACATATTTTAGATCCTGCACATTTCACCAAAGCCTTATGGGCCCTGGAGACAATCAAATAAAGCATCAATCGTGTGCATACGTAAGTAATAGTGTCGTTTAATTGACGCTTTTGAGAAGACGTACAAATGAAATCGTCAACCAGCATACATACGAGTATTAATTTTCGGTTCGCTGCTAACGGTTTCAAGTACGGAAAGATAAATTTTTATTATTGGCAGAAAGTGCAGCTTTGTTAAAAAAATAATAAAAAATAAATAATAAAAAAGTAAATAATAAAAAAGTAAATAATAAAAAATAAATAATAAAAAAATAAGTAATAAGAAATAAATAATAAAAAATAAATAATAAAAAATAAACAATAAAAAAATTAATAATAAAAAATAAATAGTAAAAAATAAATAATTAAAAAAATAAATAATAAAAAAATAAATAATAAAAAATAAATAATAAAAAATATAAATAAAAAAATTCTAATAAAAATAAATAATAAGTAATAAAAATAAATAATAAAAAAAGTAATAAAAAATAAATAAAAAATAATTAATAAAAAATAAATAAAAAATAATTAATAAAAAAAGTAATAATAAAATAAATTATAAAAAAATAAATAATAAAAAATCAATAAAAAATAGACAATAAAAAAATTAAAAAATAAACAATGTGTAATAAAAAAATTTAAAAAATAAAATTAAAAAAATAAAATTAAAAAAATAAAATTAAAAAAATAAAATTAAAAAAATAAAATTAAAAAAATAAAATTAAAAAAATAAAATTAAAAAAATAAAATTAAAAAAATAAAATTAAGAAAATAAAATTAAAAAAATAAAATTAAAAAAATAAAATTAAAAAATATTAAAAAAAATTAAAAAAAAAAAATAAAAAACAAATAAAATAAAAAAAATAAAAAAAATTAAAAAATATAAAAAATAAAAAAAATAAAATAAAAAAAATAAAAATAAAAAATAAAAAGAAATGAAAAAAATTAAAAAAAAACTGGATGAAATATTGGTATAAACAACCAGTTTAATAGTTACATTAAAATAATCATATGCTTATTTATTATAATTTCTCTATCCCGCATGCTAATTTTTTTCTAACTAAACAAAATGACGTAAGTCAGAAAAGTACAAAATTATACTAAAAACCGCATTATCATAAAATATTGGGTACATTCGTTAACACAATAGTTTTTAATTTTTTCGGAAAAATGTTCATACGCTAAAAGAAATAATAATAACAACTGCGTTGATCTTTTGAAATAGCGAATTGTTTCGGAAAAGCACATACTCAAACCGGTTATATTTGATTAAATGTAAAATAATTTTTTTCGTTCGTGCACTTTTTCACTACGTCGCAAATGATTACTTTTCCTAATCAGCCGTTACAACAGAAAATACATATACGACAGCACGCACACAAACAACTACATAGTGATTGATGAGTTTATTTGATCGTCTGCAGGGCACTTTTCAAACTTGATTTCACAATCTCATGGATTAGTTTCATAGCCGGAAGCTAATTGGATCAGAAACGGAATTTTATTGCTTTTATAAAATAATACTTATTTTGCTCAACGAAATTTGCTAATCTGAAATTTTTCATATTGATAATAATGTATTTTTTTAAGTTTCAAAAAACTGCTGAAAATACTCGACACTATCGCAAGGTATTGTGCAGCTTCTTCATACTTAAAATTAAAGTTTAGTGCTTAGTTTAATATTTAAATAAAATTTTCTTATTTCCCTTTAAAAACTTTAAAACACACACATTTTAGTTGCTATCTTCGTTTGCTTCTTGACTTTGCTTGTCAGAATCAGATATCTTGCGGTTTTTTCTTCCAACAAAATTCTTATTTTCTATAACAAAAATCTCACATCTTTACAAACTATTTAAAATGTAAATTTATTTATTGTCGTATTTTTTATATGTCTTGCATCTGAAGGAGATCCTATATGTATGTATGTGCAATTGTGAATGTATGTGTTGTGTTTATATAATTTAACTACTTTGTTTATAGTTTTGCATACGAGTGCATTATTTTAATTGTTACCTCACCTGCTCATGAGATGTTTAAGATTTTTCTTATATGTATGTACATACTTCCTTCCTCGTTTGTCGTGCCACTTAACCCTCTTCATATTCTTTCACTTTCTTGGTTTTTTAACAAGCACTTTAAGGTGGAAATGTTTTGCTGAATAGCAAATGCAAAACCTCTTCTTATGTGGGTGTATGAAAGATAGTTTTTTTTTATACATGCATAATAAATGCAGAGCAAGAATAATTTTATCTTTATTATGCTAAAATAATCATAAGTAAGACGTAATTAAGGAATATGTATTTTAGTCGGCTGTAACCTCTGTATCCGGCAAAAATTATTATTCGGCCAATATTTGGTTATCCACATACATATATTTTACCGAAATACGACTATTTACTAGAGTATCCAATTGTTTGATGTTTGGTTTTGTTTGCGGAAGGAATTAATCGATATTTTAATTTAAATATTTCTTAACTAGTCGAGTAAGATTAATTAAGGAAAAATAAGAATTTTACATAAATAAAGAACGTCGATTTATTAATAAAACTGTACGAGGGCGGTTCAATAAGTCCGTGACTTTTCGAACTTCCCTCGTATTTATATGAAATGCAAAATTGTTCCCATCAAGTACCACCTGTTAATAAACTACTGTCAAATTTTGAGCAAGTTTCGTCATTTACTTTGCGTTTAACAGCTGTTCAAAACATACAACCTCGTGTATTTTTCTAAAAATAGAAAAAAAGTGAATTTCGTGTGTTCATTAAACATTATTTTTTGCGAAAAAAACCCCCAATCAAACCAAGGAAAAGCTCGATAAATACTATGGGGGCTCTGCACCATCGATTTCAATGGTAAAAAGTGGTTTACTGACTTGTGGCGGCACAAGTACAAATGAAGCTGAACGTTCTGAACGGTCAATTGAGATCCGTAGTCCCGAAAATGTTGAAAAAATCCACGATATGGTGTTGGTCGATCACAGAGTAAAAGTGCGTGAGATTGTTGATGCCATATGGCAGTGCGGTTTCGATTTTAAATGATCAGCTAGGTTTAAGAAAGTTGTCTTAGTATTGAGATATTTTTGATCCGAACCTTAAATCTGGCAGCCCTGGCAGAAGATCATTTATTTTTACATTTTATATTTAAAATTTCATAAAAAGAGCAACAGAAACAATATAAATATAATGTTCGAGAATCACAATGGACCCAATAAGGTCTCCGAGTGGAGGTGCCTTTTTTGGTACCAATCTTCATAACGTAATGTTCGAAAAAAATATGTCACGTTCGACTGTAATTAAAATTGATTTAAAACCAAAAACTTTTTTAAACAGACATCAATGCAGAACATTCTAAAATGAGCAATACTAAAGTATCTCCGAAATCAGCGTTTTAATAGTTGGCCGCAAAAACAATTTCTTTTTTAGTCACATGTGAATGTCTGGGTTTTTTAAAATTATTTTGAAAACAAAAATATTCTTCTAATTTATAGCTATAAATAACCCTTGTTGCTAAAATAACATCACTTTTTATTCTGATTTTTTTGCTTTAAATGTGTACGCCGGTCACGTTCGACATCATAAAAGCGCCCATATGTATTGAATAAAGTTAAATTTTCCTGATTTTTTTAAATTTTTCCTTTAATGGAAGTTTCGTTTTTAAATAATTTATTTGTTTGTATAATACCCCTTATACTTTTCGTTGAAGTTCAAACGAAATAATCAAACAAAAAGGCTTTAGGCTAATGTTTCAAAAAAAATATTATTAAATAAAAAAATTTTGCTGAATATTGATTTTATCTTATATACCAATAAATTTTGGCAAAGAAAGATAAAGCAAATATTTGTCTTAACAATAATTTCATAACTTTTTGCTATACTTTGCATAAATTTAATTGTTAAACGAAGCGGAATTTCATAAGAATTCTGGTTGCAAACAAGTATGAACAAGTTCATGTGTGTACATACAAGTTTTCTTAAAATTGTTATTTTCTGGAAAATCTGCCTTTAGAAATATAAAACCATATATGTACATATATATATACAAATATTTTGCATACATAAATATATTTTGTATGCACTACTCCATTTAAATATGCAATTAATGTGTTAACAACTTTTTTGATTTTGCGATGAAACTATTGAAATGTTTAGATAACGATTTATTTATTTACTCAGCCTATGGTTTTGCAATCCTTACAGACTATTAAAATTTTAATACATAAATTTGACAAGCATTTAATATACTTCAATATATATCTTTTCTAATAACTATATTAAATATTGTGTGAATAACTAAAATAACTCATATTAAAATAAAAAATAAAATACACAGGTGAAAGTAAAAGCTTATATTTTAACATAGAAGCAAAAATTTTGCAATATCTTGATGGCTTCTTAAAGAATTCAATTGTGATTCTTAGAAACTATTGTTAAAAAATCAAATGCACTATCCTGAACTGCTTCAGCTGATAGTTTCTCTTTTGTTTTTGTTCCTCATTATTTATATGGCAAAATGTTTTTTATTTTGAAACACAAAAAATCTATTGTCCTTGTATTCTAATGTAATGCATATATGTATTTGTTGTTTTAATTTTTATATTATACATACATACAACATGCTGTTTATATTGCCCAGTTATTAGAATACTTTTCCACTAAAGAAAATAGTATTTAATAATAATAAAAAATAGAATATAAAAATAATAAAAAACTTTAATAAATAAAAGGATATTCCTGAAGACGAATATTTTTAAATTATTCAAATGCAATTTACTAACTGTATGCAACCTTGTTATTTGTTGTTGTTTGTTAATAAATTTATGAGCCACGAAATCGTCGACAAATATAAATGTGTTCATACAAAGTGTTTTATTATCTCAATTATTTGGCATGAGATTAAAGCCCCATTTTAAAAGATCTTTCTTTTTTTTAATTACAACACTTTTTTGATTTGTTTCTTGCACTATTTGCAGATGCAAGTAATGGGTGGAAAATAGTGACAGTCTGTAAAACGTGCCACATTTATGACATTTCAATCAATCATCTTGGCATTTATTAGGCTTTTTACAGATACATAGTACATACATAAATAAATTTTTATAGTTCGCATAATTTATCTATTTGCAGCATACGAGTATAATCGGCAATATTGCTCTGGTTAAAGAAACTGTTTTTTTTAGGGATTTAAAAAATATATTTGCAAAAACAATTTCTAAATATATATTTAGCCAACACATTTTTTTCATGAAAATATATTATTTACGATCTTCAAATAATCGATTTTGGTAAAAAAAAACTTAAGTTCGAAAATTATGTCGCTTAAGTTTTTTTCTTTTTGGAGGTTATGGCTTTTTGATACGTATGAACAATTTATATTTCACATAATTAAATATCACGTATACATTTGAATATTGGTTCAATTTTTAACACATTCCCACCAGGGTGACCGATGATATTATTCTCAAAGTGGCAACAAATAGGGGATTTATCAAAAAAAGGGCAACATTAAAAAAAAAGCAAATACACTAAACTTTTTATTTTAATGTATTATTATATAACTCACTCTAAAAAAAGGGGACAAAAAGTGGCAAGGCAGTTAAAAAAGTGGCAATTCGACACTTTAGTCGGTCAAACGGTCACGATGATGCCCATCCATTGTACTCGTGATGTGTAGAATGTCAATTTTTGATATATAAGTGAATACGATTATCTAAAACAATATTCGCGATCACGAAAAAAATATTATATCTGCATTCAAAGACATTTAATTGATTCTCTATTTGCATTAGACCCCTGCAAAAGACCATTTAAAAGAACTTTGAAGACATAGGGATTTTTAAAATGCTTTACTTTAGCGAAACGCTGAACAACACTGTTTGCAAGACATTTGTTCAAGTTATTGCAGGTATAGCATTAAAGAAGATAATACTTCGTGACGGAAAAAATTTGTGATGCTTGCTTCATCATACGCATGGGTGCGTATATAAACGTCATGCATGTACATACGCACACACGTTGTGTGTATGATCTTTTATTTTTCTGCGCACATATAAAAGCACACATGCATTGATATTAGTTGTGTGCGCTTGCTTTAAAAAACCACCCTTAAACACATAATAGCCTACCATCTATATCTTACACAGACAATCAAACGTACAATATGAAAAATAACCAGCATACACGCACCAAAGATGAAAACACTACTTTTTTTGAGTGATTGCTACAAACAAGAAGTCTTCGCGATACCCGTATACACGAAAAACATCATGCTTCGTTTATTGAACGACATCATTTATTATTGATTTAGTATAATACATGCTACGACAATCCATTTAAAAACAAAATGTAATTACATTTCAAGACTGTTTACGCAGCCCTCTAATTTACATATACATTGTATCTGCAAAATGAAATATGCAAATTTTTTATAAAAAAGAAGTACATATTCCTGTTCGTGTACATTAAAGTTAATATAATCTCTCCAAACTTTTAGTCGTCGTCATTAAATAATATTTGAAAATGCTACAAAATACAAAAATTTAATTTTTTGCAGAAAAGTCACTTTATAACAAACAATTAAATTAATTTAATTATATAATATTGTAAGTTTTTTTTAATTAAATTTTTATAGAGATAAATGTGTACTTGCGAAGTGTTCTTAAAAACAAATGGCGTTTTCTTTTCTGAGCAATATGCTGCATTTATGTTGCCTTTTACATTTCTTTGTGTTCTTTTCTGAAAAGTATGTATTATATTTAAAATTGAACGCGTTCTTTTCCCATGATGTTACCCTTAAAAAGAAGAAAAATGCTACATGTTCAACACTCATTTTCGTTAAAGGGGCATGAGTGCAGCATTATATTATCAGCTGTTTTTGTTATTGTCTATGAAAAAAATAAATCATTTTCTAGTTCGTGATTGTTTTATGCCGAAACTTGTTGGAAAATTGTTCTTTTTTAAACGTAAAATATGCAACACTTCTTAAAAATCAGGTGAGCATTTAAAAATGTTGCCAAATCACATGTAGCATATATGTTACACTTTTCTTTTAGAAAAGAAAACACCATAAATTATTATTTAAAAAATTGTTATGTTGTTAACATTTTATTTCTAACAGTTCCCTGCTTAAAAATGGCGAACAAATTCCTATAAAAAATCATTCACGATAGGGAGAATATTTTTCGAAGTTGCCATATGTTCATGTGATCAAAACCTACGATAGCGATTTTGTGAACAGGGAACAAAATCCGTGGTAAATTTTATTCATGGCAAAGGTGAGTGAAAACACTACTTCTTGAAAAAAAAAAAATAAAAAAAAAAATAATTTTCTTATGTTCTCTAAAGTTTAAAGATAAGGAATTTTATGTCTTTATCATCTCAGTATATGGTTTTCGCATCACTGAACCCTTGCAACGTCATTATGATTATACTGTACTCATTATTAAACAGAAAAAAAAACGAAAAGAAAACATCAACTGCAACAACCAACAGAGTATGTATGATGCGGTAGCTTTATGTATCCTTAGATAGACGCCAGTTATACTCATTATATACGATATGTTCTATATACTTTTCATTTACAACAACTAACAAAAAGAACAATGGCAAAAAACTAGAACTTAAAGAAAAATAAATGAAATCATTGAAGTAATATCTGTACATGTACGTACGCCATTGAGTTGGCAGAAGTTTGTGTCACTTATTTTTTTTCCCATTCATTTACGCGTTCATGTATGACAATTTTATTTTCTTTGCTTTTGCAGCTCCTGTTGTTAAGTTTTTTTTAGACGTGGATGTATATTTGCTTTTTTTTTCTTGAAAGTTTTTCTAAACAACCTTGACTTGAATGCAATTTTATTTAATGAGAGTTAAAAGTTTGAATAAATTGAAATTCAAACAATTTTAACTTAGATCACGCACTATTCACGCATTTACAATTTTATTTAATAAATTTAGTTTAATATATTATGGCGTATTCCTTCTTTATTGCTGAAAAAAATAACTAATTGGTATGCGAATATTTGAAATATGTTTTAACAACTTTTATGCTCTTAATCTAAAAAGTTTTCGGAATCGTGTTAGTTTTTAAATTAGAGAAAATAATTTTCAATTTGATCAAGATATCAGCATAAGCACTATATCTATCTGATGCGTATTAAAAAATATAAATTTCTAGCTAAAAATTCATTGCCGTAGTTATTTTTATAGATGTCTGCATGTTTGTTTTCCTTTGCGCCAGGTTTCTATAATATTGTGATTAATGATCCCTTAACATTTTATAATAAAAAAAAAACAGCAAAATGACTTGTATAAATAATTTAAGAGTTAAATATAGGAAAAGGAAAATGTTTTTCAAAGCATTTACGTCATCAAGCGTACACACTTTTTTTTTAAATATTTATTAAATGGATTTTAATTTAAAAGAACAACAAACAATAACTTGCATAATGGATTAGAATTATAAATTATAGACCAGTTAAAAAAAAGATGTAAACTTGCTAATAGTAAAGGAGTTGAATTTTCTTCAAATATATTTTTTATAAATAGATGTATAGATAAAAACAAAATTCAAACATTTACGGCATCATACAAAAATATTGTTGTTAATTTATAAAATGAGTTCCCATAAAAAATTTCTTTTGTAAACCTTTTGTAAACCAACTATTTATTTTTTAAAGAAACATAATTCTTCGGAAAATATATAAATGAAATTGAATTCTTTATAATATCCCAAGTCATGATTGCCTTGACAATTTTCAACAAAAATCAATATATTATAGTAATTTGGTTTTTCATTTAATTCCTCTTATATTCTACTTTTCTTTGTTCATTTTAAAAAACTTTAATTACAGAGGCGATAAAAGAATTAATAATAAGAATATTATAATGTCGACAATTAAAAAATTTTACGCTCTCTATTGTTAAAATAAATTGAAAGTTTTATTAATGCCTTTTTTATATTTTCAAGGAACAATTTAACAATTTAGAGCTTGTTATTTTTGTTAGAAAGAACAAAAAAAAAAAAAAAAAGTTTGTAATATAGACGGGTGCACATAGAGTAATTTTTGTTGAAAAACTTTTCAGTTTATGGGTGAGAGAGCAAAATGTGATTACAATCTTCTTCATTTATCTCATAAATAAAAAGGCTGGTTAACCAAGAATTGCTCTGTGTGAACCCATTCTTACTAAAAAAAATAATTATGGATAGCAAGCAAGTCTGAATTCAATGGGCAATTGCTGATATTTAAAATGGATTTTTAGGATTTTAGCTTTGCATATTTTTTCTATACATCCTGGTGCATGATGTTAAAACAAAAGATTCGTTCTATAATGTGGGACAGGCAAATATTTTCATGTTTAAAATAAACTCAAACATGTTAAATAATCGAGTTTGAGAAGTTGAAGAAAATTCAATTTCCATATGTTTTCATACAAATGTTTTCCCGCAAAAATGTCTCAGTAACAGCCATCCCTAAACAAGGACGGAAAGCGGGATGTTTTTTTCCGCCGAGCTTTAACGCTGAAATGCCATACCGAAACAAAAGCGTCAGCGTTATGTCAATAACAGGGTTATCAAAGAAATAAATAAAACAACCCTGATTATTTTAACTGCTGCACGGACGACATTGTTGTTTGTGATTTTGTTATTAAAATTTCGTTACTTAAATTAAAATAAAATAATTAAAATTTGAACAAATTAGTTATTTATATGATTTGAAAAACTTGCTTCAAGTCGGGCAAAATTTGTGATTTTACTCAAAATATATTAATATGCATTGATTTTACTGAATTCGAATTCAGAAAAAATTTATTTTGTTTCAAATGAACTAACTCTACATGAATAGTATCAGTCAATTGATCGTAAGTCATGCAGGATATATTCATCATTGCGCAGAACAAAGTTGCTATCACATTATTAAGGGCAAAATGAAAAATGTGATGGAAACTCTTGTGTACGTGTGATGTTGCATCTCTCTATAACTAATGAATATAACATTTAGTCGAACTGCTTACGAGTGCTTTTTACTAATCAGTGATAGCATAAATATTAATCAAGTTTGACTGATCATAATTAACTAATATATCCCCCACAATTGAGCTATCATACATGATTGATATACTGGCAAAAAATATGATTTTTATTATAAAATATTTAAAATTAAAGATAGAAATAAGCAAAACAGAATAACCTAGGCGGTATCCAGCCCTCTTCACACCTTTTCACCGCCAACGCATCTTGCTTTTTACAAATATCTACAACTTTGAAAAGAAATATGTATATGTATATGTATATTAATTTAAATTTTGTAAATTTCTATTATTATTAATTAATATATAAATCCATCATCACTTCCGATCAAATGACCAGTCAATTGACTGTCACTATTGAATTCAGTGTAAAATTGCTGCAAATGTGCTAGTGAAAAACTTCTGTTTGTGTTAGTTTCAGTCATTTATTTCTTGTAGGGAACAAACCTAAAGGTAAATAACACAAATTATTTTCGGAACAGAACATGTAAAGGGTGTCCCAACAAGAACGCAAGATTTAAATTTTAAATAAAACACAAATGTTTAAAAAAAAATCGTGAAACTTTATTATATCGTAAAGTAGACAAAATGAGCTTATGTGTGGAACAACAAATCGGGCAGATGGCCGCCGCGGCTTTGATGGCACACACGCGATCTTTTAATGAAATTTTCAGTGGCCGTTTTGCATAAATGCTGCGGTATTTTATTAATGCAGCGTCCAATTTCCTCTTTTAAGGCTTGAGTCGTCGTCGGCTTATTCGCGTAAACCAACGACTTCAAAAAACCCCAAAGAAAAAAGTTTAATAGTGTTAAATCGCACGATCTAGGCGGCCAATTCTGGTCTCCAAAACGCGAAATAACACGACCGGGAAATGACTGATGCAGCAATTGAATTGTTTCTCTGGCTGTATGACATCTGGCGCCGTCTTGTTGAAACCACATGCCCTCCACATTCATTTCTTCAATTCTAGGCACGAAAAAACTGGTTATCATTTCACGATACCGAACACCAATGACTGTTTGCGCTTGACCTGCGTTTTAGCGACATCATCGAAGGCGCGTTGTTGTCTTTACATCACTAACAGACCCAGTTTCGGCAAATTTATCCATTAATGTCTTTACAGTTGACTCTTTTGGAGCATTATTGTGACCCCAAATTGATCGCAAATTTGCGAACTGTAGCCGCAAAACTTCCACCATTTTGGTAAAACAATTTCACAATGAGAATGCGTTGTTCATTCGTGTAGCGCTCCATTTTTACTAACCTCGTACCTTCTACTAGCAAACAATAACAATTGTTCAAATGTCAAACAATGACACTTCGAATGGCGCCAAATTTAAATCTTGCGTTCTTGTTATAAGATAAATATATATATGCACATAATTCATACTTTTAATGAAGGAAAGAAGAAAATATGTCAATACTTTAGTTAAAAGGACATTAAATGATATATTAAAAGTATTAAATATCATATTCTTAAAAATCTTATTTTTAAGAAAGATATTTTTTTGGTATTTTTAACATCCTGAAAAACTTCGAATATAAGATAAATCTTCACAAATGGTAACGCTGATGATGTTTTCTTTGCAACTAACTTCATTGTGAAACGCGATGTCAAAATCGGATTTTCCAATAGCAAAGCGTTGCCGCTGCGTTGCCGCCGCGTTATTACGGTATGCTCCATACAAAATGTATGGACATGAGAACTTTTGACAGCTAAAAAACGCTTGCCGCTTTTGTTTAGGGATGGCTGTTATTCAAATAAATTTGAATCTCCAAAAATTAAGAGTTAAATACGAAGTGGTCCCAAAACTAACCAACCGGCATTAGTGCACTTTACTGATAAGTGGCAACCCGTGATCGAATGAATTAAGTCTCAACTTAGAAAAAAATCCCAGTTAAACTAACAATGCCCACAATCAGTGTTGCCACAACAAAAAAAAAAAAAAAAAAAAAAAAAAATTGAATGCTGAATGGGGCTTAAAATAATGCTAGAAATGTTAACAAAATATTTGAAAATGTTAAAATATACTGTTAAAATTTTGGTATGATTCTTGAATAACTACATACATATATCAGACATTTTTAGATTTAATTGAACTGTAGTGAATTTCAATTCTTATTGAATGAAATATTTTTATTAATTAATGTGAGTTTCTAAAGAAGAGAAGAAATTATTGTTTTGTATACAATTATTGATTTACTTTTGCTAAATACTTTTGTAAGTATCACTATTCATTTTCTATGGTTATAATAACGATAAAAAATATTTTGTTTAATTTAAATAAAACAATTAAAGTTGATTCAAAAATAAAAACAACAATTCAGGAGCATACAAAATACAATTACTGATTTCACAAAACCTCTTGTATCTTTGTATGATCGAACACTAATAGAAAAATAACAATCTAAATTTAAGAACAAAATTCTTCAATTCTTAATTTATAGAATGAATTTTAAAAATCAAGAACGCATTCTTAAAATCAAGAACGTAATCTTAATTAACGTAAAATTAACATTATAATACTTAGGGCCATTATTATGACTTGACTATAAAGTTTAGCAAAACTGATCTGTAAAGTGACCTTCAAAATTTTTCCATTATTGCAACTGTCTGATAAAATAAATAATATAGTTTTTGTTTGGTGGCAACATTTCCGTGGATTTTGTGGATATTGATTGTTAAAAATGCTTATAGTGGCAACTTGCTTTTGTTTATTTGCCAAATTACAAACTAATGAAATTATTTTGGTTTTTGTTTTATTATTATGTGTTTAGTGTTGTTTTATTTTGTTTTATCCCATATTTTGACCAAATAAATTTGGCTGTAATTTATAAAGTAGAAAATGTGGCATGGGATGAAAATATGGCAACTTCAAATGACTGTATATCACGATAAAAATTGCAGGTAGGATGAACTTGTCTTTAACTTATCGTTCACTTTTGGTTAAAATGCAGTTGCAAGAATGAAAAAGTCTTTATCCATCGAACAAAATTCTACCTTTAACTAACGACAAGTTATAATAATGGCTCTTAGGCTACATATGTACATTAGAGCGACTCAAAAAAAAGTGATTTTGTTACCACTCTGAAAATAAAGCTTGGTATGTTTTATGATGATTCCCAAAATATTTTGGCTCTAGCGTTGACCATCCGTGAGCTGGACCATTTTTAAAAAGGTCTTTTTTTCAGTTTTTCGAATTTTTTTGTACTTTGCTCCAAGACGACATAAATAAAATTTGGTATCATCGAAAAGAGTTTTTGAAGCAGCATCCAATGGTAAATATATAAAACTTGACTATTTGCGACCTACTAATTAAGACATTTAACTAAATACATATTTTCGTTCCGGGTTTTCATACAAATTCTAAGTATTTGGAAACAATGTTTTGCTTTTCAAATTGAATCTATTTTAAAATAATGTTATTTTATTAAATTTTTGTAATTATTCGCATAAAACGAGAAAATTGCGATATATTTTATCTTTTTTTAATATAAGCAATATGGGTATCGAATTTTTTTATTTTTCAATTATAATAATCTGGTGATAAGCAAAAGATCTGTTTTTAAATTTAGGATGCTGTGAGATATGATTAAGTTTTCAAATTTTAATTTTTTAATTAAAAACATATTAATCTATTAATTAATGAGAGGTGTACCATAAATTTATAACAACAGATAAGGAAAAAGATGTTCGCTCGTAGGCACTAAAAATTTTATTTATGTCGTCTTGGAGCAAAGTACAAAAAAATTCGAAAAACTGAAAAAAATACCTTTTTTAAAAATGGTCCAGCTCACGGATGGTCAACGCTAGAGCCAAAATATTTTGGGAATCATCATAAAACATACCAAGCTTTATTTTCAGAGGGGTAACAAAATCACTTTTTTCTCATCCATACAAGTTGAGTCGCTCTAATGTACATATATTATTATTATTGTGCCTTATCGTGGTTGGCGTATTTCAAATACAACTACGACTGTTTGGTAATAGATTAAACAAGAGTTCAACAGTTTTCTTTAATCTATTACCAAACAGTCGTAGTCGTATTTGAAATACGCTAACCACGATAAGACATATTATTTTTTGTTTCTCCTGTAAATTTTTTTTTCATTTCCAGCAATACAACAAGGCTGGTGAAGTCAGCAGTTGATTTTTTCAATACTATTGATTTTCCACATTTTTTTTTCTTATTTTTGTAAAATGCATTAAAAAAGGTAATATTTATTTTTTATGCAATCAAGAGATTGTAACAGCCTACTTTTTATTAAAGCTTTCAATAAAATACTACTTAAAAAATTGTTTCAATAAATTACACTATACAACAAAATAAAGATTCTTTTTTTTTCAAAGTAACAATGTTCTGTCAACTGATTCTTGTATAGGGGACTAAAAAAATTTTACATCAGAAACTAACTTTACGGCCTATTTCAATATTGCACCCTTGTATACTAAAAAAAAACTTAAAAGGTGGTTTAAGCGTTATTATAATTAAAGAGTTCACAGTAAAGTGCTGACAACCCTGAGAAAACAATTCGAACATTTATATAATTATTTCTTATTTTTGCTTAAGTATGTTCTGAGCATCGTTGCCATATTTTTTTTTCTCAAAAACCTTTAAGTCGAATAAAAAAAATCTTTTTTTCTCATTAAAAATCGTTTTTTTTACTGATTTTACTCAGAATATATTAATATGCATTGATTGTACTGAATTCAAATTCAGGAAAAATATATTTTGTTTCAAATGAACTAACAAACGTAAAGGTAAATAACACAAAATATTTACTGAATCGAACATGTAATTATAAGATAAATATATGTATGCACATAATTCATACTTTTGATAAAGGAGAGAAGAAAATATGTTAGTAGTTTACATAGGCGTAGCTAGGCCTTTCTAGGGGGGGGGGGCAATGCCACCCCCACTTGATTTTGCCACCCCAGGATTTATTACAAATTCTTTTTAAAACATATTCTTTTGCCTGTAATATTAAAAAATTCTATTTTTTATTTATTTTAAAATTACTCATGAAAATCACCAGTAATTTTTATACAAACTTTTCGAATAATCGCTAACAAATACCCAAAAAACTATAAGTTTACAGCACTTCAAAACATCACAAATAGTAAACTCCATGTGAATTTATAATGCATGTGTGTAGATATGTATGTGTGTATGTAGCTTTCAACAAATTCTTAATAAAATTGTATTAGTGTACGTAGTTAGTAGCAAGACAAGTTGTTTTAAGGTGTTCTTAAGATTTTCTACTGTCAAATAGTTTGTAACAATAGCCACCAATTTTTATTTAGGGTAAAATTAAAAAAATAGCGAAAAATTATGATCTGCAAATACCTTGTATATATTCATATACTATATATACTCCTACAAACACATGTAAGTATGTATGTATGCATATTTATGGTTCAATCGAGGGCTGCCAGATAAAATGATGGAAAAATCACCGAAATCCCCATAAAATATAAAATAATCGTTATTTCATGTCCGAAAAATCGTCAGAAAATCGAACAAATCAAAATTTCCTCTTTAAACATGTATACATATGTTTTATTTTTATTAGAAAACAAAACAAAACAATTCATGATCATATACAACTTTGTTAGACTAGTGGAAAACTTGTGAAAAATATTCCTAGGTCCAAATTTTGGTATCAGTACTTTTGATGACCGAAATTTTTGATAGGAGATCAACTTACACAGGTCAATATATCGTTGGTCTCAAATGGAAAGGCCCTAACGCAAATAATTGTAACTTTGCAGGAGAAGGTAAAACATAATAGAAAGTGTAATATTCAAAATGTAACTTTTTTGTACAACTGCTTGTAAAAGCGATATTTTTTACACTATTGCAATAAATTTTTGCGATGAGGTGTATTAGTGTGAAATTTATTGAAATCACTGAAAAACTCAACTATCGATATGTATGCATGTATATATATGCACATAAAATTTTTTTCAATTGAACACGTATACATACATACTTGCGTACATATGTTTGTACTTATTTATGTATGTATGTTCATTCATTGCAACAATATAGTATTGATTCAGAACTTCAATATTGGAAGGGTAACTAAATAATAAATGGCAATTTTCTATTTTTATTTATGCACCAACAGATAAATTTTTTTTTATATTAAATAATAAATTATTAAGAAATGAAATCATGAATGATGAATGAAATCATTTCTTGCTTGTATTTTTTCAAAATATTGTATTCAAATATAGTATATAAATAAATAATTTTTCCATATGAACATATAAACTTGTTGGAAACGCATATTAATTTTATTATTATTTAGTTTATTATTATTAGATTATTATTACTATTATTTAGTTTTTTTTTTCTAATACATACTTTACTTTTTGTCTATATATTGTTTTTGTTTTGAATGTTTTGTTTTTCTAGTTTTAATTATAACTTAATTGTTATTGAAACTGGACTGTTAATTTATGTTTTAACTTAAATAAAAAAATGTTAAATAAAAAAAATCTGTATAAAATTTTTTAAACGCACTAATAATCCCAAACCAATATTTTACTTATTAATATTTTACTTATTAAGTAAAATATATTTTTTTAATTTCCAATTTCAATGTATTTTTAATAAAAATATATAAAGGGTGTTTTTTATTGAGGTATAGAACTTTAAGTTGGCATCACTTTTTTAACTGGCGGCCATTTTGTCAGCTGTCAAGTGATTAATATTTAGTTTGGTTTGCCATTTCATCATGAACAGGTTGACAAAAGAACAACGCTTGCAAATCGTTCAAATTTATTTCGAAAATAATGGTTCAGTTCGCGAAGTTTACCGCAAGCTCCGTCCATTTTATGGTCGACATAATCGTCCATCAGAGCAATTAATTCGGTTAACCATGGATCGTTTTCGCACTACGTTTACTCTATGTGATAATACGCATCCGCAGAGACGTCGAACAGTGCGCACCGAAGAAACAATTGCCGCTGTAGAGCAAAGTGTTGAAGAGGACCCGAATGAATCGATTCGCCACCGTGCACAGCAATTGGAGCCGACTAACCGACTATTTTGTTCCCGAATTGGATGGCATGAATGTGGATGAGTTGTGGTTCCAACAAGACGGCGCTACATGCCACACAGCGCACGTCACAATCGATTTATTGAAGGAAACATTCGATGAGCGCATAATTTCGCGGAATGGACCTGTCAATTGGCCACCAAGATCGTGTGATTTGACACCATTGGATTATTTTCTTTGGGGATATGTGAAGTCGCTCGTCTACGCCAACAAACCAGAAACGTTAGGGGACTTGGAAGCCAACATTCGTGGCGTTATTGCCAACATACGGCCCCATATGCTCGAAAAAGTGGTTGAAAATTGGACCTGTAGAATTGGCTTTATTCGAGCCAGCCGCGGCGGCCACATGCACGAAATCATATTTGAACATTAATGGCATAAAATTATCCTTCCAATAAAGCCAAATTGATGGACATTAAAACGATTTTCTTGTATTTTATTTCAATTCGAAGTTCTATACCCCTGAAAAAAACACCCTATATTTAACTTAATAAGTAAACTATTAATTTGGGATTATTAGTGCGTTTAAAAAATTTTAAGCTTAAATTTTAACAATTCCCATAAAAAACACTAATTAAAAAAAATTGTGTTTGCCCCCCCCCCCCCCCCGGAAAAAATGTCTAGCTACTCCAATGGTAGTTAAGTCAAAAGGACCTTAAATAATATATCAAAAGTATCAAATATCATATTCTTAAAAATCTTATTTTCAATAAAGAAATCTTTTAGTCTTATTAACATACCGAAAAACTTCGAAAATAAGATAAATCTTCACATATGTTAACGCTGATTCTGTGACCTATAGTTGAATTTCAACTACAGACGTCCCTGTTTTGAAGGTAATTTTTGCGTTTTTCAAAAAAATTTAAAAAAATATGTACCTATTTACAATTGCGGTATATTTACAGATATGTAAATAAATATAGAAATATGAATAAAAAGTATGAAAAAACCAATAACGGCTGTTACTCGATTAACGGGGAAAATCGCTTATCCAGAATGCTTCCGGTCCCGACCATTACGGATAATCGAGGCCTAACTGTATATACTTTTTTAGTCTCCTCTACAAGTATAAGTTGGGAAAACATCGTTATTTTTTGTGTGTGCTGGACAGTGTTATTTATCAAATAAACTTGTTCACTTCAATTTTTTTTAAAAGATACATTTTTAATAAACTTAATTTTTGAATCATATACAGAGACTGTTAATTTTGTTTACATGTATTTTCAACAAACGGAATTGTTAAATATTTTCTTTTTGTCAAAAAAAAAAAAAAAAAAAAAAAGAAAAAAAAAAAAATCGTTCAAAAAATTTTACGAACTAAATCGTATGAAAACAGTTTATTAGATTTAGAAAATGAAAACAAGCACTCATCAAATTCTGCATCGTTAAAATTTATTAATTTTTTTTTATGGGAAAATAAAAAAAGTAAACTTTTCTTTGTACCATAGAGAAAAAGTTTATTTGTTTATTTTTATAAAGGATTGAATTTCTCTAAACGCTGATACATATATACCTGGTGTAAATTCATTTATGTATGCATGTGTATGCATGTATTTTTTACAAACAAAAAAGTTTCTGTGCCTATTTGAATTTATGGCGGAGACTACTTGTCTACTTTGAAAAATATAAACTTTATTGTTGTAGTCGTTGTTTCTCTAATGAAAAGAATACCTAATGCAGAAAAAAAATAACACACACACACACACACATATAAACAAAAACTGAATACATTTGTATATGTACATGTATGCATGAATATATCATGCTCATTGTAGCAGTAGTAGTGTTTTTTATTTAGCAGGCCAAGTAGGGTATTTATTTATTTCAGTTCAGCAATAAAATAAAGCAACAAACACAAATTCCCATACTCGTTTTGAATATGTGTTTGCAAGTGTGTGTGTGTGTGTTATATAAGGGAAAAGCACCATCTTTTGCCAGATGAACTAGAGAGATAACATTTGTCAAATACGTCCAATGCATAATGATAATGATGTTGCTGTCCCAGTAATAGAAAAGGAAAATGTTTACAACTTTTTGAAATTGTCTTAATGTTGCCAAGTGACACATTTATTAGGGAATGCTGTATTACTTTATTATTATTATGAATTTTTTTCTCTCTCTTTTTGAAACATTCAATTAAAAACATTTATTTCTGGAGTGCAAAGAGCCACTTAAGTGCTTATTTGCCAACAAAGCATAAAAAATGAAAAAGAAAAAAAACTTAAATCTGTAACAATTTGTATCATTACTCGTATGTAGGTTAATAATAAATACCAAATAGTTATGGCAAATTTTATTTCTGCTTCAAATCATAAACTGCACAAGGAAAAACTTTGCCATTTGTCCACACAAATGTGACTTATTAGAAATGTGTATATATACGTATGAATAAGCAAATTTTCGAAAAGTGTGCGTTTTTAAGCATCATTAAACTTATTTACTCGTTTGGGTATACAAAATGATTTCAAATAAGAAGCAATAAGAGCACAATGACGTAGAAATATGCGTTAAGCAATTGACCCCGATTAAAAAGTTGTTCTGTGTTATTTTCAGGTTGTTAGTTTTCATTCCCTTATTACTAGTAAGAGACCTCTACTGCAGTTGTTAGGACAATAAAAAGAGTTTTTATGGAGATGAAAATATTTTATTTAGCCTATGGCACAATATTTAAATTTTAAAGATCGTATTTAAGCTCTATTTAATTTGTAAATCCTTATATTCCCCCTTATTGTGAATAGCACAATTAAACATTATCACTTGTCTACTCTTTGTCTACAATAATTGACTACTATTAACATGCTACATTAATTTACAAAGTCTTAGAGATTAGTAAGAAATTGTCAATAAGAGTCAATTGTTGCCGATAGAAAGTAGACAAGTGACAATATTTACTTTCGTCTTCATTCACAATAAGGGTGATTGTAAATTTCATTACCAAAGATCATCTTCTAAAAACGACTGCGAGACAAAACTGTTATTTTTTTAAATCAAAATGAAAGAAATACAACAGACGCAGTATTTATCAGATTATTTACTATTTATCAGTTTTCTTACGGATACCCAACGCAATGGTATTATACGGATTCTTTTTTATTTGTATATATGGTTTGCTATTCAAAATCATATACTTGATAATTCTCATTTGCTTTGAAAATATATTTAATTACTTTTATGAGTAAAAATATCTCCATTAAAAATTACTCCAAACTGAAAAATAAAATATGGCAAAAAAGAAGTAGTTGAAATGCATATCGTTACCTACTACACAAAACACACTAACTAACAAAAATTTTCAAATCGATTTTTTTTTACAAATTCCGTGGTATATTATCAAAACAATCGCTACAAAATAAAACAAATCTGCACGAAAAATAGCGATTTTACTTATTTTATTACACTTAGGAAAATTCACATTGAACAACTCAATATTTCCAATTTTAACATGTTTTTTGCAACCTTCTGTAAAATTATGAAAATGTTAGTTAGGGCGTTGCACATTTCAGGTAACGATATAGATATATATATATATATATATATATACATAAATATATAACTATATAAAATTAAAAAAAAAATATTTATTTTCTTTTTCAATAAAAAATTTTGAGTTTAATATGCCATTTACACCAGCACTAAATCTAGCAGATTTTAATTAAAATCTTTATGAAAATCTGTACCGTTTAGACCAACTTTTTTTTGACATTTATCAAGATTTTTTATCAAAAAAAAAAAAAAAAAATCCATTGACTAAAAAATTTCCAAAACTACAACCAAATAACTGCAACGTAGCTAAGTCACACACCTTTTTAAGCAGGCCGTAGCTAATTCACTCATCTTTTTCATAAGTAGAGGGTAGTAAAAAATAAATAAAAATATTAGATTTTTATTAGATTTCCTACAAATCTACTGACAAAATAAATTTTGTTTTATATGAGAAATCAAGTAAAAAGCAGCAAAATTTAAATCGAAATCTCGTTTGTTTTGGATTTGGGCAATAAATAAATTGTCCGACCGAATCCAATTCTTGTAGGCGCTGATATCAAAATTGAAATTGTATTAGTTTAAATAATAAATTTTTAGAGCATGTTTAAAATTTTATTTTTATTTTATTAGGTAAATATTTTAGAGTCGGCGCACAGTGAGGCCAAAGGCTCTTTTTTTGCGCATCAATTCATGTCTCTACCAGGGCTGAGCTTATATCAATTAAATTATTTCATACATATACATAGAGTCAAAATAAAACTAAAAAAAAAAATACATTGAAAAATTGGCTTGAAGGCCAACTTTGAGGGGCGGACGCACCCCCTAAGACACAACTTATCGCTGCGAAATTTTTTTAGATTAATTTTTTTACATAAAACTGAACCAATTTGCGGGAGAGAGCATAAGAAATAAAAAAAAAAATAAATAAAGGCCACTCTATTGTCCATGTTATTTGCTACATACGGCCATCAATTTTCGAAAGCGTAGCCCTATGCTAGAAATCATTTTCAAATGTCAATGCCATTTAATAAATAAAAACTATTTTTGCATTAAAACTTAATTTTTAATGCTATTTTTTGCAATTTAAAGTATTTTTGGGCTATAAAAAAACACCGTATACAAGGCTAAGAAATACGAAGTGGTTAGAGAAGCACCTTCGGCATCTTCTGTTTTCCTTAAAAGTATGCTGTATGATTTAAAATTTCTAGCAATTCACTCGATTTTTTCTCATTACGTTGTAAGGGCACTTAAGCACACACATACACAATTGTGGTTTACAAGTTATATACATTCCTCTACACACGCCTTTCTAGGAACAGTTTAAGTCCATGAATATTTTTTTGACACTTCAGTTGTCATTTATTTTGCTTTATTTCAAAGATGTTTTTTATTTTTTAACCTTTAAATTTTTTGGCTGAGATAATATTTTCTACTTCTGCGCACTCGTTTAAATTTGAAAGAAATGTTGTTTTTTTTTTTTTTTTTTTTTTTCATCTAAAAAAAGAAAATATGAAAAAGTTGTTTTCAACTAAATGCTAACCTAATTTCAGAACAAGACTAGGGTTGCAAACCACATACCGTAATGCACAAACACACGTACACACATACATACATACACACATGCAAAAGGGAATCCACCATAGCAGAATATTCATAGTTATTGTGAATGTGTGTTTGCTTTTGTATAAAACTAATTTTAGCAAATTTATATTTTTTCCACAGTCAATATTTATTATCTTATCTTTGCTTTTTTTTCTCTTCTTTTTATATGTGTCATATGTTTATTGAATTTATTAATAGAAAATGTACAATATTTGTCTCCTAAATATCGCAATCATTGTAATTTTATACAGCTGTTTGTGTTTTCCCATAACAATTGCTGGCTGATATCTGTTTGATTATTGATTCCATTTGAATTACAAAAGAATAAATTATTAAAACAATTATGAAGAGTATATACCTACACCTTAGTTTTTTTTTTTAATTATTAATGCGTTTCTTTGTAAATGTAGAACGTCGTTAGCAGATTGACTTGCCGGTCTTGTGCACACAGTGTAGGTAGTAAATTTTATTGTTTTGAAATACTTTTTTTTTATATTGGCAGAATCCACTTTTCAATGTAGTTTATATGTATTGGTATTCTAGTAAAGGTTTATTTACAATTGCTATTACGTCAGCAATTTATTTTGGGCATTGATTAAGTTTTACTAAAGCTTGATATCAACGAAGTTTTCAAAATAAAATCAAACACTTGCCTGTTTAAATAAGAGCTTATTCTGTTCAACGTTTACATCAATTGTTTAGTTTTCTATTTAATAAGGATAATTTGATATACGTAGTAGGAAATATTTTCCCAAACTGTGATTATAGAAAATGTCTTTTCCAATAGAAAATTATTTAGAAAAGCAAATATCTGAGCAAGTACGAGTAGTTCGTTCATAAGCTTGAAATTGTGACATAGATTTGAGTTTTTAACATCTGGTGGAAAGCTTGACACATGATCTCTTCAATTTGGAAAATCTTAAAAAATAGTTTCATTAAAAAAGGACTAAAAGTTTCCAAGGCTTTTAATACTGATTAACGTTTTTATTTAACTTACTTCGCGAAGTTTTTTTCTCCTGAGGTTTTAACTCCTACCTATTATTTGATCTCCATTAGTCAATGCTAACAACAAGAGAAATCGGTAAGCTCCAGCATACCGTGAGCTAAGCTGCAGTCGACACTAAACTCAAGGGAGCAGAGAAAAAGTTCAAATACGTGATAGTTGAAAATATTGGAGCTCAAATAACTAAAACCGATCCAAAAGATTCAAATAAATAAAAGTTTGACCAAAGGCTTGATTTTTTCTTCTTACAAGAGACTTTTTTACTATTTGTAGTTATTAAAACATAAAAGTTTCTACTCCTAAAAATACATTTTCTTATTCAAGCAACAGCAGCATTTCCCTAAAAGTCTGAGTAGAATTTTTTTGTCTTAAGAAAATCCCTTTAATTAATAAAAATTTTTTAATTTCTATAATATAATATATAAAATATTTTGTGATTTTTTAATTAAAATATAAAAAAACAAACTTACCGCCTGTTTATAGAAGCCATGTAAAAATTCTCGTCTGTGTATTTATATTAAAAACAAAAACAAATTTGAGTGCTTTGTTTTTGTTTTCAATATAAATAGGCAGACGAGAATTTTCACATGGCTTCTATAAACTTGCAGTTAAAGTACTCTGGAGACGATCAATTAAACCCCGCATATGCATGAAGAGTCACATCGTGCCATAACCGTCAATAATAGCTCAAATTCTAATAATAAGCAAATTTTTTCCATTGTAACACCATAAACGCTAATGAAAAATAAAAATAAAATATACTTAACGAAGTGTACACCGAAAAAAATATTCCTGCAAAAAACAACTTTAATTGAAAATAAAACCAAAATCAATTAAAAATGTACTTAAATCAATTAAACATTTGTTTAAAATTATTTATTAATTATAAACAAATATTATATAAATATTATTTTTTTGGTCTTATTTTCAATTAAAGTTGTTTATTGCAAAAATATTTTATTTTTAAGGAAAATGTTTAATCGACCTAAACACGTTTTTAATTGATTTTTGGTTTTATTTTCAATTAAAATTGCTTATGGCAGGAATAATTTTTTCTGTGTGTGTATGTAAATACATACATATGTATAAGTAAGATGTAAATTACTATCAGTATTGAGTCTTAAGCACTCGCATTAAAAGTTTTATCCGCTTAACGCCGCCACTTGTGAATGGTCCTTCTCTTTCTTATTTAAAATGAACATTAATCAATCGAAAGTCTTCCAGGTTGGTTCAATTATTTGTGTTGTTATTTTTAGCTTCTTATTTTATTAACGCTTTATTGATTTCTTTATTTTTGTCAAACATAGAATTTCAAGTTAAAATGTCAGTGTCAGATTTTAGAAGATAATTAATGGGTAGCGTAAAAAAATAATTATTAAAGCTTTTTTACACATATTTTTTTTGGTAGCCTGTTCTGTTATGAACTAAGGGCATAATTTATTAAAAATATTGTGGTTTTATAAAAGGTTTATTAATCAAATTTCCATAGAAAATTTGTTTTATTAACCTCTTATAAAACAGACATATTTCTTATGAATAAGGCAGTCAATATATGTATTTGTTAAAGAATACGAGTCCAGGTTGGTTCAGTATACTAATTTTACTCGTTTAATACATTAATTGATATAAATTATTTGGGTTATTAGTTAATCGAAAAACGTTTCTTAATTAATCGAACAACAATTAATCGAGCGGATACTCTTGAAATTGTGCTTTGTCTATATGATTGCATTTAAATCATATTCACCCTTATCGTGAATAGTTTTCCCTCGAAATATTTTCTCTTTTCCCCAAATTGCAATTGTCATAACCTTTATCGTGAATAATATTTTTCAAATTTATTTTTTCACTTTTCCCTTGGTTATGTTCACTTTATTTTTACAGGTGAACTGGATTAATACATCGTGTAATTTTAATATAATATTTCCAATTACATATTAAAAGTTATAAATAATTACTTATAGGTTAATATCTTGATTAATAACGATAATTCCCTGAAACAACTTTTTTCATTGAACATGAATCTCTTTGGTTCACATGCAGTAAATTTTATGGCTGTGGTATACTAAATCACTTTTTCCACGTGACCTATATTATATACAAGTACAAGTTGCACTTAAAAATATTTAATTTGAAGCCCAAACTTTGTGTATTTCTTACTATCAAACTTAAATTTGTCTGACTTTCAATTAATTTTTAAGCCTTACAAATCTTCTTCCCATATTTTACATTCGCTTCGAATTGATAGCGGGAAGAAACGTTCTCACGAAATTCACGATAGCAAATTTCCCATCATGGGAAATTAAAATTTTATTGGAACAAATATTTCACATTTTATTCACGATAGCGGTGATTATTAGATACGAGTGTCACAAATAAAAAAACTAGTTTTAATATTATTCAAATAACATTAAAACAGCAAGTTATGTTTTGCCAGGAATTTAAAAAATAAAGAAGATTAAACTAAGTTGCGTCAAAAAAATCCCAAAAGGGACCCAGAAGAAAATTTTTAAAGAGTAAAAAAAATATTTTATCAAAAGCTTAAGGTATAGTTTTTATATTACAAACAGTCAACTCGTCTAAAAATGTTTTATGAAAATTAATAAAATATTAAGAGTATTTTTTGGTATAATCTGACTGCTGCTCATACGACATTTTTCATATTTCCTTATATAAATCTGTAATATTTTTTTCAAACAACTTAGATGAAATTAATTATATTAGTATTATCAAAATCAACTGGCATAATTACTTTTAAGTTCCTTAGGGCTTATCGCTATTATTTAATGCTTAACAACAAACTAAATATCCCCCTACCCCCCACCCCATCACTCACTTGTTAGTGCAAAAGAAGTGACAATAGCCTTAAGAAAACTTATTTTACAATTCAACGAATTACTCGTATAATAAAAACACTATTCCCAAATTAAATTTTCGCTTAATAGAAGAAAATATTGGAAAATGTAATTAATGAAACTAAAAGGGGTATTTGCAGTAGTTTTTCTTTTTTTTTATAAGAATAAGAATTAGAATAAAAGTGTTTGTATTCTTTCTTAATCAAATGCTTAAGTGCTGTACTAATCGTTATTGATTGACTGGGACGACTTTTTCTTATGAGCTTTATTAAATTTTCTTTTTGTATTGTTTTATGTGTCGTTTTTAATATCTGCATCGTTACCTTGATATAGAAATGCCCTAACTCATAATTTTTTGTCTTCTATTAATTGATTCAAGCATTCCATTCATTACAACAACATATATGTATAATTTACATGGGCCATACTTTTTCCAAACTCGTGTCACAATATGATTGATTAAAATTCCCTTATTTGATTTTACATTAATTTTTTTAATTCTTGATATACATATAAGTTGAGCTATAATGGGTAAGAACTAAATGAGGGTAGTTGAGGTCAATGAATATTAAAGAAAAAAAAAAAAGGTTTCTCAGGACAAAAACATCATATATACACATACAACATCACATATATCATACTTCAAGATCCGACTGTAAATACCGAAGATATGACAAAAAGTTTAAAATCCAACATAAAACACCTTTTAAAATAATTCTGATGGAATTAGCGAAACATTTCCTTGGCAAAAGTTCAATGATTTCTTGTGAGCTTTAATTTTCTGACATTAGGGTAGTACATTAGGGTGGTAAAAACTGAGATGTGGTGGGTAAATAACAGAACGCGTTATTTGAGGTCAATGACTATTGAAGCAAAACTATCGATTTATCAAACTTTGAGATCCGCCTATAAATGCCGAAGATATAGTGAAAAATGTGTTTTGGCGGCTCTTAATATTTCTTTTATTTTATTTTTTGGCTTCCAGGCGAGACGGTCTATTATTTTTGTTCAAGCTTTTTAGCTTGTTATGTTTATCAGCCAATTCTAAATATTCACGGGAAAATAATTTAAGTGGAATTAATTCTTTCCTGAGAATAAAATTCTTCTGTCCTAAACAGAGGGGAGATGAAAATAAAAGGAGAGAATTTCGAAAGTCAGCTGTTTATTTAACGTGAGAACAAGAAATAGGGAAGAAACTCTCACAAAACTGTTATTCACAATAATGCGGTATATGTTTACTAATTCCCAATAATATTTTTTGGAGTTTCTATAGTAAAGTCTGTGTCACCACATCACAAATTTCGGTGTCACCACAGCACACTTTTCTTGTAGAAAAGTCGACTGTCCAACCACAGCACACTTTTTTAAAATCTGTCTACTACCTTAACAAAGCACAATTTTCTTATAGAAAAGCCTACTGTATCACCTCAGCAGACCTTTTTTTAAATAAAAGTTGACAGTGTCACCACAGCACACATTTCTTATAGAAAAGTTGACTGCATCATCACAACACACTTTCCTCAAAAAACAGTCGACTGTCTTGTCACAGCACAATTTTCTTATAAAAAGTCGATAGTGTCACCACAGCACACTATTCTTATAGAAAAGCTGACTGCATCAGCACAGCACACTTTTCTTATAGAAAAGAGCATTGTGTCACCTCAGAACACTTTTTCAAAAAAAAAAGTTGACAGTGTCACTACAGCACCCTTTTCGTATAGAAAAGTCGACAGTGTCGCCACAGCACACTTTTCTTATAGAAAAGCTGACTGCACCACCACAACAAACTTTTCTTATTTCTCCACAGCATACTTCTCTTATAATTAAGTCGACGGTGCACTACAGCACACTTTTTTTTAAAGGAAAGTTGGCAGTCCCATGACAGCACATTTTTCTTATAGAAAAGTCGACTCTGTCACGACAGCATACTTTTCTTGTATAAAAATACACCGTGTCATCACAGCACACTTTTCTTATAGAAAAGTCGACTAAATCTTTTTGATAAAAGGTGCAAAATTAGGCATCGATTAAACCGATTTAAATGAGTTATGAAAGCCGGTAAGCACTAGCAGCTTTGAACGTTAAACTAACTTGCAGTAATTCCAGTTTGACATGAACCAGACAGACTGTAATAGAATGCATTTAAAATTACTTGAGGCAAAATATTCTTCTGAACTTAAATTACTGCGGTTATAAATAAATGCTGTAGTATAAGAAATATTATTGTTTAGACAAATATACATTCATACACATACATGCAATAATACGAGTAATGTGTTCATTATAATACTGGAGACGTATTTAATACAAATGGCGTGCTTGATTTTTTATATATCTAAAAATAAACATTCCTGGTTACTTTATACGACTTCGTCTTAATTTTTTTTTATTACCAAAATTTATATATTCCTGCCTGTAACAGTTTTCATTATATGAAATCAAATAAATAATTAATTTTGAAAATATCCTTGCCTTTCCCACTTTGGAGCTTGTGAGTACTTTTGCATGAATGGGATGTTAAGCTTTTATTTTTTTTTTTTGCAATTTTTTACTACCACTAACTCACTGTACACCCACTCAACTTCTCAATTGGAATGGAATACACGAAGAAACAGCAAGATTTTGCAAAAATACGTTTTAAAATGAAAAGAAACAAGGAGAGATGACTTTAATGAGGATTTTGCTTGACTTAAATAATTTAACTATGTTTTATGTAATTTTAATTTGTTCTTTTTTTATTATTATTATTATTGGTCTTTAATGTGTGCGAAAAATGCTTCAGGCAGTGTAGCAATTTTATAAAATTTGGCTAAAGAAAAAAAAATCTAATGCTAGTGCTTTTAGACGTGCACGGAGTAAGGCTACTACGGCAATATTGCTGATACGTTTGTTGTTGTTGTTGATAAATAAAGCAATAAAAATAACAACGATAACGTCATGAAATCGGTACAATTGGCACAAGCAGGAAAGAACACACAAATAGAGGAACCTCCAATGAACAGCCAAAAAATACCCACACGTATGCTAGCACACACACACACACACACGCAATCATACACACACTCATGCACTTAAAGCTTATGTATTGGCATGTGTTACGGTGATTTCTTTTATTTTATTTCATTCTTTATTTTGTCACTTGCTTTCAATATTTTTGTGATTGTAATGCAAGTATAAGAAATTTCTTTTGATTTTCAAAATTTATACGTTTCTCAAGTACTTTTATATTCTTGACAGCAGTTTTTGTTGTTTTTCCATTTGTATGTGTGTGTGTGTGTGTGTGTGGGAAAGCAAAGAGGAAGTAGTTGATAAAATATCATGGGCTCTTCTTCATTCGCTTTTAATTGTACTTTCTCTATTTTTATAAGTAAAAAAATGTGTATGTATGTATGTGTTTGTTTTAAGAGAGTGAGAAACGGCATATACCGTTACACGCACAGAGAGTGGAAGAAATTTAGAGAACGGCAGCATGAGGGTAAATTGTTTTATATTTCCTTTTATTTTTATTAAAAAGTACTTGATTAGAAATTGAGAGCAAAGCCAAAAAAGAAAGCTTTACACTTATGTTTCAAGTGTTTATGTTGGGAATATTACAAAATTTAAATTTTTTTTTCTGCTTGAGTGTGTGTGTGTGTGTTTGCGGGTAGATATTGGTGATTTACTGAAAATTTATGGCTCTGGCTTTCAAAGAAAAACTTAAATGAAAACTAATAATGATATGAAATTCGGGATAAAGGTATAGCACCATAAATATTTTTCTTAGCTAAAAGACATAAATTATTATATTAAATCCTCTGCCCAACTTTCAATCTTAAGACATTAATTTAAATCATTATTTTTTTTTTTTATTAAATAATCAAAAAAAAAAAAAAGTTTCTTACTAGATTTTACTTTGCTAGCAGATTTTCGTGCGAGTTTTTTCTTTTTCAAATTAGTTTTATTTTAATGTTATATCATTACCAGTTTTATATAAAAAATTTTTGTGAAAAAAATCAATATATATTTTTTTGAAGTATGCTGCTATCCTTTATCTTTTTTTATATTTCTTTTTCCAAATAAAATTCACTTTCTTGAGTTTAGGCCAAATAAATATATACATACATACGTGATGGTTATATTTCGTTTGATGATTTTAAGTAGAATAATATTTAGCTAAAAAAAAAGACAGGAATTGCCTTGCTTTTATGTGGCCCCGTTTTAATTTTTTTTTTACTTTTTGATATAATCGTTAGCATGTATCCCCCGAATATAGAAAATGTAGCCTTTTGAATGCTGATACACAATTTTTTTCTTCCATTTACTACACAATTCTCACTCTATGCATTTTTTTCTTTTTAACAATTTTATTTAACATTGTATACATTGAATACGATTTATTTTAAAGCTTAATTATATTAAATTATTAATTGTATTTCAGATTATATGTATTAGCAAATTACACCACTTAATGGAAAAATTCACAAAAAATAAATGTAATCACCTCTTTTTTAACAGTTCAATGCAGCAAAAATTTTATTTAGTTTCTTATATTAACGTTCACGGTCGATGTTCATAAGCGTTTGTAGGTAATAAAGCCAATGATAGTCCTACTGAAAAAAGCTTTACATATTCCCGTTTTGCAAAGATGTGCTAGTGCGCATGTGTTCGAAAAGAATAATGAAATCGATTATTTCTTCATTAAAAAAAAGCTTAGCCACAGGGTTGCATTTAATTCATAAGCCTTAAAAATAAATACAAATAGTAATTAAATCACTAACTTAGCAAGAAATATAAATAACATATCTAATAGAAATTTAACAAATTAACCTAGATGCAACCATACTTCTTTTAGTAAATTTATTATTATGTCTTAAGTTTATGTTATATTAAATCATTTTTTTGCTCTACAGCAACTCTGTTGGTACGTTTGTGTGACATTCTTTGACATTTTCCTTCCAGTTGATGGTCTCATGATAACTACTAGCATGTGATTGAAAGCCATTAATTCTCGCAAAAATCTGAATGATGCCTGTTTCTCATATCTGTATTATTTGGCTTAACTCTCTCATGATTTTAATGTGTATGTGAATAGAACAGTTGCCAGGTTAGATGATTTATCATAATATTTGAAGGTCTACTACCTACGCTTTTTGAACTAAACTTTTTTTTTTTTAAATTTTGTTAATTTCTTTACCTATAATTTTTTAATATATTTACATGAACAAAACCAAAACAAATACTTTTTCAAAGACCAAAAGCGCCAAAAAATAAAACAACAAAACAAAAAATAAAACTGCTCGTTTTGATTTACCACTCCAATCGTACAATTGCAAATAAAAAATTTCAGGAAATTCATATAATTCAAATTACTGATGTTGTCTAACGGACCTTTTCACACTGGATGATTATTTTGTGCTTAACGTAAAGTTAACTAATTCGCGATTTGTTTAACAGAAACCATTTAATCAATGGTTATTGATTTCCATTTTACCATCCGGCTGTTACTTAACATAAACATACTATAGAAAATATGGCAATGTTGTATCTATTTTCTGACAAACATTTTTTTAAAAATTTTTAAAAAATTTTCAAATCAACAACCAAAATATTTGGTTGTAGACTTTGATGTTCTGAATCATTATCTAAAATCTTCATCTGTCACAAGAAAATATTAGCGCCGAGCAAAAATTCTTTTTCTACTGCTTACTTTTTAGGGTACCGTACACCAAAGGTGAAAATGAACCCTATTGTTTTCGCTACGCTGTCCGTCTGTCCGTCTGTCCGTCACACGGTATTTTCTCAGGAAACGTAAGAGCTACGGACCTGAAATTTGGACACAGTATGTGGAACCTTGGCCGCTACAACAACAAATACATGAGAATTAAAAATTAAAGGGTGTTCCAAAACGAGCAATGAAATATGTTAAAATCCCATGTAATATACATACAATTGTATGAACATATGTATATTGAAACTTGAAATTTGTAAAATTAGTGTATTTTTATACAGACTACAACAATTAACACTAAAATTTAAAAAATTTAAATTAAAGGGTGGTCCATCAGTTAATGCAATTTTGACTATGTAATTTTGACAATTTGCTATATCTTGGAAACCATAAGAGGCAAACACTTGAAACTTTCAAAAACGGAAAACTAAAAAAACCGAAAATTATAAAATCGCCAAACCAAAAAAAATCGCCAAAAATTAAAAAAAATTTGCTAAAACGAAAAAAAAATCGCCAAAATTAAAAAAAATTTCTAACACTAAAATAAGTCGCCAAATTCGAAAAAAATCGCCAAAATTAAAAAAAAAAACGCCAAAATTAAAAAAACGCCAAAAATCGAAAAAAATCGCCAAAACGCGAAAATGTCGCCAAAACTAAAAAAAAATTTAAATAAACAAAAAATCGCAAAAATTAAAAAAAATCGCCAAAAATAAAAAAAACGCCAAAATGAAAAAACGCCAAAATGAAAAAACGTCAAAAAACCGAAAAAATCGCCAAAACAAGAAAATAAAGTGTCTAAACTAAAAAAGAGCCAAAACTTAAAAAAATCGCCAAAACCGAAAAAAACCGCAAAAAACGACAAAACAAAAAAACCGAAAAGACCCCAAAAACAAAAAAAATGCCAAAACTATATATTATATAGGATGAAGTTTGTATTAAATTACATATCTAGTGTTCGTACGGAACCCTTCGTGCGCGAGTCAGAGTCGCACTTTGCTGAATTTTTTTTTATATTCCTTCCATTTTATTATTATTACTTTATATTTTTAAATATTTTTTTTTACAACATAATATACTAATTAGCCAACGAATTTTTTCACGTTAAATTTAACAGACAGTTTTGTGTTAAAAGTTAACCACAACTTACGTCCCTTTTCACAATGTATGATTAAGAGCTAATGTGAACTTTAACTGACAGTTCTTCATACAAAACTTGCCGTTAAAGTCCGTCCCTGTTAGCTTTTAATTGTATATTGTGAAAAGGGCCGTTATGCTTTAAACACATTCACCACAGCAGGCTACTGATTTCAAAATGTCAAGGATAGAATACACATGTTTATATGAGAGTGTTTCTTTTGAAGACAGCAAGGCCACAGGGCGGCAGGTTGTTGTCTATGCTGATTTTGTCGTTGTAGTCCAATTAAACTAATTTCTATTTCTTTGGCTACAATGAGAAAATTCGGTGTTGCCAGTATAATACAAAATGTTGAATGAATGATATCGTATTATGATATCGTATATTATTTCATATTATTTAACAGAAACAATATCCAAAAATTGATGTAAAGCGTAAATTGATTCATTTTTATACTTTTACGTCATATGAGTACTATTCGAAAAAGTAATATAATTAAAAAAATGCGCAATATTTGAAGGTGGCAATACTGAACTATGTATTTATACTTAAATATGAGGTGCATATGGTGCTGCTGCCGTCTCCAAAATAATTAAGTAGCTGGCTAAGAGGCGGCAAATGCTGCTAGCGGCATTTGAAGTCGTCGTGTGTTTGTGTAGCCTGCTGTGGTGAATGTGTTTAATGCATTATGGTTAAAGTTCATGTTATTTTTTAATAATACATTGTAAAAAAGGCCGTAAATCATTATATAAATAATAAAAGTTAAAATTGAAAAAAATTCAAATAACCCGACTGTGACCAAGTTTAAACCGTTAAAGGTCTTAAATGATGAAATCAAAAGAGAAACCCAAAGATTTGATGATTTTCAAATAGCTGTCGAATGATACCCATTTTGATATCCACAGTTCGCCGACTTTTTATTTTTTCCGAATTCACAAAATGGCGGTCTGTTGACTGACGTAAAAACATCAAAATCGGCCCACATCCATACATACAGACATACATATGTACATACATACATACATGCATACATGCATATGTGTGTTATTTAATTTTTGTCTGAGATTGTACAGCCATCGCGAAAAGTGTTTATATTCATACTATGGCTGTTAATAATACTCTTACCACTCTAAGCAAAAAATATATATATTGAAGTTTCACGGCAATATTGGCAAAAAAATTTTTTATTTCAAGCATCTTTAGTCAAATTAATAAGGCAGTTATATATACAATCAATTTTTTAATACTCACCTACATATATCACTTAATATAAAACCCAAATTAAAACTTAAGAAAATTAAAATATATTGTAGTATAAAGAGAGTTATTATTTTGCAAATAGCTTGACAGCTTTGTATAAAAATAAAATCTTTATATTTGTTTACAGATTTTTTTTTTGTAATTTGATTTGGAATGAATATTAACAGCAACTTAGCAAATGGAAGTTTAAAAATCTTTATAGAAAAAAATGCTTAAAAAGCTTCCAAGCCTGTAGGCTGGTACGTCTGGTAAGTCTGGTAGGCCTGGTAGGCCTGGTAGGCCTTAAAGGAAAAATATAACTAACAAAAGAAAGATTCTAATAGGCCAAATATAGCAACCAAAAAACTTTCAAGCTTATTTGCTGTAATACCTCAAAGCTTTTGCAGAGCTTTTATGGTAAATGTCCGCGATATTACAGAGTTATTCTATTTATTAATTTTTTTGCTAAAAGATGTCGCTTAATTCAACTATTTCTTGGGTGAAAAAATTTAACAAATGCAAATTTTTTTTATTAAAATATACATACATAAGTAAATGAATATTAAGTTCTTAAAGGAAACACTTACATAAGTGTTATCAAAAACAATCGAGAGAGATCGCTGTTATCGACAACAGGAAACCAGCACTTAATATTTACATACATAGATAACAAAAAAATCTCTCATGCAAATGAAAAAAAAGGCAAGATAACAAATTGGAACTTATTTAACAATAGAAAAATTGTAATTGGGCTAAAAGAGGAAGATAGAGATAAAGACATAAATGGAGATGGAGATAGAGATAGAGATGGAGATGGAGATAGAGATAGAGATGAAGATAGTGATTAAGCTCTGGATATATTTAGAGACTCAATAGAAAATAGTTCGAATGAGCAGAACCTGGCGAATAAGGTGCGTTATGAAGTTTATACTCGCAAACGAAGGACCATATTCTCTCAGATTAAAATCTGAATCTAAATATTAGACCTTTTAAATGAAAGTAATGAATTACCTAGCGGTGACCAATTTTGTCCATTTTTTTATTTACAAATTCACGGAGATCGTGGCGCCTTGAAACTTCAAATACATGTTTTATAAGGTTGCCACTTTTCAGCAAAGTAGTTTTTTTTTTTAAATTACTGCCACCATCTATAAATTTTTGCGAACCGAAAATCGTGGTATTTATCGATATATGTAGATATTTATTTGTTGCAGTTGTCATTCTGTTGCTTTTTTTACGATAGTTGTCTTTAACTCATCATTTATTTCCATAGAATGTGGCAGCTTTGTGCACATAATTTTAACATTAGCGAAAAGTACAAAGGATAATAAAAATAAATCAAATAAATTTGAGCTTATGATTTTACTTTTTTTACTTTAACTGACAGCGAATATCATTAAATTATGTTTGCTGGATATCAAAGTTGATAAGTTTTTTCGTTATATCGTAATGAAACATGCTGAATCCAGGTACAGATCGGCTGGTTTGAAAACCACCCTCGTACTCAGACGCTGTCTTGTTACATTTTTATTGTATTTAAAAGTATTTTTTGTAAAACAACTTTAAATTTTTATTCAATAAGCCTTTTACATACATATATTAACTAAATTTGATTAAGAAAAGCACAGAAAAAAGAAATAAAATTACAAAACTGTTTGTTACTATGTTAATTAGCTTAAGTCCACAAATCCAATTTCTTTTACAAAACAAAATTTTGTAAATTATATTCATGTTGTGTTTAAGTAAAACATCTAGCAACTGTATACCTACACAAACATACGAGTACATATATTCTTACTTACCCACAAGCGCTGCTATGACATCAATAATTGAATTTAAGAAAATCGACCACAAAAAATAAATAAATAAAATGATAAAAAAAGGCTTAATAACTAAGCAGCCAGTCAGGCAGTTTGAAAAGAAAACATTTAGGGATTTTTTTTCCGGACAAAGAAGATAAACTAACCAATACAGGCACAGACTTGCTGTTTATTTATTTTTGTTAGACCTGAATAAAAGCATTAAGAACACAAATTTAACACATGCTGGACGTAAGTGTATGCGTAAATATTTAGATAAATGTATGTGAGACACATGCATGTGTGTTTTCATTATTGTGAATAACATAGACAAACTTCTTGGCTTTAAGAGAGATGGTGACAAAAAAAATGTTACCAAGAAAAAAGATTTTATGATAGGTACACAATTGGGACGAACGACGAATTTTTCGGTGCGAACTTTCGTCATAAAAAATAAAACACATTTGTTCATATGAAAATGAACACAACACCGCCGTAGAACGAAATTCGCCGTGCGTGACGAATTCTGAGATAGATTCATTTCTATTTTGTACGACGAACGACGAAAAAAACAATTTTCTCTCACTCTCTTTACATACACAATAAACAGTGTGACCAGATTTTAAAATAAAATTAAGCTAAATAGCGTATGTCTTTAATATATTGTTAGAGAATATGCAATTTGGATTAAAAAAGGCTAAAAAAGCTAAATAAGTTAAAAAAGAACTATAAAATAAGCTAAGAGCTAAATAAAAATTTTAAAGCTAAATCTAGAAGAAATGAGCTAAATTTAGCCGAAAATTAGTTAATATGGTCACACTGAAAATAACCAACTTTATCAATTATAAGAGCTGAGTTCGCTGAGTAAATTCGTCGTTATTTTGCTTCACACGACGAATTTACGCATCGAATTCTTATCGAAGAATTCGTCGATGTGGACAAAATTCGTCGTTCGTCCCAATTGTGTTCCTAGCATTAGGAAAATCAAATTGAAAAAAAAAACACATTCCCAAATAACAATCTCTACATATTTCTTGTTTTAGTCACGTATTACGGTATTTTGTTTTTATTTTCTTGGCAAATGTTTTAGGGGTGTAAGTGTAAGTGTTTCTGTTCTATTGAATTATTTCAAAATTATTGCAGGCTTTGATTTCCTGTTTTCGTTAGGCTGGCGACAATTTTTTTGCTTCATCTAGTGAATGAGATGAATTTTAGCAGAGCATTCAATAGCATGTGGCAGTTTGCGATATGTAACTGTGTTTTAATACATTTAAAATAATTTGTTTCAATTTGTTTATGTATATAGGGCTATTCAGACTATTATACATTGTATTATTACATGCCAAAAATTCAAATAATACGTTTAAGTGCATTATTGTGAATGCAAAATGTTATGACGAATGGTAAATAATACGATCACCCCTATCGTGAATAAAATGTTAAATTTTTGTTCCCATGAAATGAAATGAAAAATGTATAAAAAGGGAAGAAGACTTGTAAAGCATACAAATTTAAGCTAAATAGTAAGAAATACAGAAATTTTGGTTTTCAAATGAAATATTTTTAAGTGTAACTTGTGTTTTTGAATATTTTAGGTGACGTAGAAAAAATTATTTAGTATGCATGTGAACCAAAGAGATTCATGTTCAATTAATATTATTATTATTTATTTTAATATTAATATTATTTACTGATCTTGTCCCAAAAATAATTATTTATAACTTTTAATATTTAATTCGAATTATAATATTAAAATTACTTCACATATCAATTCAGTTCGCCGGCAAAAATTAAGTGAATAAAACCAAGGGAAAAGTGAAAAAATTCATGTTAAAAGGAACACATTTCTGGGGAATAGTTATTCACGATTGCAATTTGAGAAAAGAGTAAATATTTCGAGGGAAAAAATGTTCACGATAAAATTTTCACATCCCATAAGACTTGACAATTTTTTGAAATTTTTCAAAACGCTAAAGACTTTTCATCAGATTAGAGTTGCATTATTACAAATTCATGTAATAAACAAACTGCCAAGTCTTCTGTTTCGCCGCCAATGCCGTGTTGTCGCTTATGGTATGCTTCTTCGTCTTAAACTGGCTCTAAATATTTAATACGATAATATTGATCAACATTTCGTGTAAAATAAATATGTCTGAAAGTTAACGAAAATATAAAATCAATTACTTTAACCGCCGTCAAATTTGAAAAAGGCCGGCACGACCACAGATTGCATGAAACTGCTCTGCCGCCGGAAGTGAACGATTAATGTACGTACGTTAATCCGAAACAGCTGTTTGCTTTCTACTTGCGTTTTTAATCTAATATGAGGTGTGGTGGTACAGGGTGGGCCAAAAGAAACCCAGGGGTGTAAAAGTTTAATAACTTTTTTGTTTATTAATTTTTTTTTATTTTTTCTTTCAGATTATATAGACAACACTTGGAGAATTTATAATGAATGAAAATAATAAATGAAAATCAGAAAATAAGAAATGAATAAATGAAATCAACTTTATTGAAAATTTGATTATGAGTGATGAAGCTCATTTTCATTTGAATGGCTTTGTTAATAAGCAGAACTGTAGGTTCTGGGGTTCTCAAAATCCAAGAGCCATTCATCAACGCCAATTGCACCCCATCAGGTGTACAGTATGGTGTGGGATCACATCTGAAAATGTCATTGGGCCCTACTTCTTCGAGAATGAAGATGGAAGTGCTGTAACCGTAAATGGAGAGCGGTATCGGTTTATGATAGAAAATTTTTTACGTCCTGCTCTTGAAAACAGACCTGGTATGTGGTTTCAGCAGGACGGAGCCACTGCCCATACTGCCCGAGACACAATGGCACTTTTAAGTCAAATTTTTGGAGAGCGAATAATTTCTCGAAATTCGGAAATTATTTGGCCAGCGCGATCGCCAGATTTGACAGTACCCGACTATTTTCTTTGGGGTTTTTTGAAGGAGCGAGTGTATGTGAACATGCCAGAGGCAATCCTTGAACTCAAGGCAAACATTGTTGCAGAAATTCGAACGCTACAGCCACAAGTTTTGAAAGATGTTATGGAAAATGCTCTAAAAAGAGCCCATCAGTGCGAAGCTGAAAACGGTGGTCATTTAAGAGACATCATTTTTCATACTTAGTGTAAAAAAATTTCCATTTTGTATATTATATAATCTGAAAGAAAAAATAAAAAAAAGTTAATAAACAAAAAAGTTATTAAACTTTTACACCCCTTGGTTTCTTTTGGCCCACCCTGTATAAACGCAAAATGTCACTTTACGCTAGCTTTTTGACAGTCGAAACAAATGTCTTTAGATTCCTCATCGTCAAATTTGATGCAAGTTTTTATACATGTTAAATAGTCTGAGTGTTAAGAAGCAAACATAAACCCAAGTTTTAACCAACAGTGTGCCCTGTACCTTTTCCTTGTCAAGGCTGGCTAATGTTTACCCGTCTTTGCTAGAATTCAATGTGAATTAAATAAAGATTTCCTTTAAGCTGTATATACATCCTTGCGAAATTTTGTCATACTCACTTACATTAGCCTTAGTAGATTTGTTTCGCTTTTACTTAAGACTCTCTTATTTCTATTCAATTACTCTTGTTATGCTTATTATATTTTTTAATACTAACTTTATTGTTTTTTTTTATTTCTATGTTTTGCTAATTGAAATCCTAGAAAAGTACTTATGGCTTACGAGTATATCTTCTAAAGCTCTTACGTTGCCATATATTTTATTTGCATTGTTATTGCTGCTGTAGCAGTTATTACAAAACCACAAGTATAAGTAGGCAACAACATAATGTACTTCACTGTAACGAATTTAAGTTACTCTCCACGATTATTAGTTATAAGTAAATAACAGCTGTAATGTCCCACAAAATGAACTTTTTCACATACGAGTATACACTGTTAGATTACTGTGAAAGGTTTTTAAAAATACATACATTAAGAGTTTGTAGGAGAGAAGGGAAAAGAGCTCCAATTCTCTTCTCTGCTTCACAAGTTCAAGACTTTGCAAAGTAATCTTTGCGTGTGTAACAGCATTCTAAGGAATTTGGTTCGCTAAAATGAATTCCTTTATTTACTTCTTCAATACAAAATCAAACTACAAACATAGAAAAAAGTGCTCTGTCTCTACAGTTTGCAAACATTTCTTTCAATTTGTTACAAGCGATATGCTGAATCAAATCAATGCTCAATAATTTTCCTATTGATGACGAAAACAAAACGAAACTTCTTCAATAGATTCTGTTGTGAATTATGTAATTGACGAATTTATTGTTGTTAGTATTGATTGATTTTTTTTTGTGGTTTTTTGTTTTTGTTATGTTAAAATGTTTATATATGTATTTTATTTATTTCCTTTTTTATTGTCTTTTGTGCTGGTGCAGCAACACTTAGAAAATAAATTGTATATAATTTAATCAATTTTAGTCATTTTAGTGATTTTTATTGTGCCAACATATAGTGGGAAGAGCAATCACTTCCATTATAATAAAATTCCTTATTTGTATAAAAATTTTCAGGACAAGGATAAAAAACCATATAGAAAAGAGTTTGTGGGTTAATGTCAGAACATGAAGATTGAGTAAACTTAAAGCCTGATTTCGTTTTCTTTCGCTCTTTTCAATAAGTTAAAGAAAATAATACGAACGGTGACTAATGCGTAATTTTATTGTGACGGGTGTGACCATTATAGTAATATTTTTTTTGTTATATTAAATTAAAAAATATAAAATTCTTAATTTAAAAGAACAAGATATAGTGGAAAGAGCACTCGTTATTTCTATAAAAAATTCCATGACAAGTTAGCAACACAAGTACAGAAAAAAACCCATATAGGAAAAGTTTGAGGGTTAGTATCAGAACATGAAGATAAAGAAAGCTAAAAGCTTCATCTCGTTTTCTTTTTCTCTTTTCAATAAATAAATAAGATAAAAAATAATACGAACGGTTGAAACTTAGTAATTCCATTGTGACAGGTGTGACCATGATACCAAATTTTTTTGTCATTCCCAAAGATTTTAGTCTCAAAAACATTAAAAAATAAGTAGGTACTGAAAGAATATGATTTTTACTTCCAATGACCATCAAAACACTGAGCCGGGTGTGACCTTGCAAATCTCAGTTTTTACACAATTACTTACACTTATTCTAGTTCTCAACATTGACGTCACGCTAAAAACTTGGGCCTAGTCGATAACAAGTGACTCATATTGGCAGGCTAATTTTTTTTAGATTTTAGGCAACAGAAATAGGCTGTCAATAGCACAAAATCGTTCTCGAGATCGAGTATAGATACAATCTTAAATTTGTTGGTATTGTATTGGCGTGATGACGCCTAAATACATATTAGGGTCCTGCACAAGACATCTTATAAGAACTTTCAAGACATGAGGGATTTTTCAAATGCCTTACTACATCGAAATCTTATAAAACAAACGTTAACAGCACTGTTTGCAAGAAATTTGTTTGAGTATTGTAGGTATAAGAGTAAAGAAGAAAACACTTCGTGACGGAAGAATTTGTGATACTTGCTTCTTTCTACGCATGATCGCGTGTACAAACGTCATGCATGTATGTGTGTATGATCTTTTATTTTTCTGAGCACATGCTAAGGCACACACATGCATTAACATTATTTGTATGCGGTTAATCACATAATAGCTTACCATCTACATATTACACACACACTCAAACGTACAATATGAAAAATAATAATAGCATACACTAATCAACAGTATTTATTTTGATTGTTTGTTACAAACAAGCTGTCTTGGCGACATCGCTTGTTAACACTGATATACACTTACACCAATACATCCATCGTGCTTCGCTTATAGTACGACAGCATTTCTTATTGGTTTAGTTTAATACATGCGACGTAAATACATTTAAAAATCACGACGTATTTACATTTAAAGACTGTTTACGCAGGTCTCTAATACATATATACAGAATTATCCAGCCATCCTTATTTTAACATAATTAAAGAGATTTTTTTCTGTAGCAACGCTTAAATTTTACCTTCAATAATTACCTTTCCCTGTTTCTCGTTATCGGTTACTTAAAACATACTACCGATTTAAAAGAAAAGCCAGAAAAATCAATTCTTAGGAAAAATAAAACACACACAAAATGTAAATGCTTTCAACCTAAAAATATTATTCCGAGGTTTTTTTTAATTCCATTCTAAGTATCAATAAGCTTGCCACATTTCGCTTAAGCCATACATTATCTTCCACATGATCTCAGCACGTCTGTAAATTTTCTACAAAAATCAATATTTAAGACTAACAAACTCTTAAATCCACTTGACAAATACCAAACGTGCCAATAATGATGCTTGAAATATTTTGACAGATATCATACATTTTATTTTGCAATTTCGTCCTCATCCGTTTCCCGTGTTCAAACCTACCTTCACCTCATCCAACATGTGTGTGTAGCAGACAAACAATCTCAAAAGTAAAGAAGCAAAAGAAAAAAAAAACAAGTCTGCCAATACATAAAACCAACAGTTTACCACACTCTTTTGATGTTGGACATGTATGAAGCAAAAAATAACTGCATGAGCAAGACAAATTTTATTTATGTTTATATATGTATATGTATAAATGTATGTATGTGTAGCAAAGGAACTACAAACCATGCAAAGGCACTGAATAAATATTGCAACTAAACTGTATTGTTTCTCAGTCATAAATTCTATGAATGATTGATGACTTAAATTCAATGGCAATGCAGCTGTGTGGACATTGGACTGTTGCATGACAGTCATGAAACAATGCTGACAATCGCTAAATTCTTAGATACTTTCCATTGGTTAACAGGTGAAATTAAAAGTTGAGAAGAAATATTGCACATTATAGGTTTTTTTTAATGTTTTATTTTAGGTTATTCCGGAGGGTTGTTGACTGAGGTTTCAGAAAGTCGTTATAAAAATAAATAGCTCTGGAAAGTTTCGTTAAAAGAATAAAATTGCTTTTTAATAAAAAAATCCTATGTATGTATGTACATACAATTGAGCATTTACTGCAAGAGTGTTATAACTCCAAAAATATAATATTTTTATTTCATGCAAAAATATCTTTTATAATCACCACCTTAATAATCGATTTACTATGTATTTGTATTATCCACATTGTGCTAATACTGCGTGACGAAAAAACGAAGTCAATGCTTTTAGAGCTATGCTCTTTATGCCACATCTATACTATTACAGTTATAAATTTGTTTTTGTTTTAATTTCTTTGTACTTAAAAGCAGAGTACAAATATAAATGAAAAAAAAAAATTTGATTTTGTTTTGTTTGTTTGTTCTTTGAAGTGAATCAAACAAAAAGAAAAAAACAATGAGATCGATTGCTCAATTTATTTTTGCACAAACAATTACATTAATTTAATCGTGCAGAGCTAGAAAAGAAAATACGGGGCAATAAATGAAAACGTTTTGAAATATTGTCGGGGAATTTGACAACATCGTATAATATAATTTTATTGCATTGCTATAAAACATATGAAATTTGTTTCAAATAGCTGAGCAGCATAGCTCTAAATGGGTGCCCTAAGAAACCTCTCTAAATTTATATTTAATAAATATTAAATAAAATTTATAATCCTGACCAGTACAACTTTAAATTAAAACGTTGCATAATATAAATATATTGTTTTTTAATTTCTTCTAATTTAGTCCGCTAAATATCTCGACCAAAGAAATATATGACTTAGACCACTTTCATAATTAGGAGCACAAATAATTAGTAAAGAACAAACGATAATGGCAAGACTGTTGTAAATTTAGAGATGGTAAAATTGAGCTTTCATTACAGAAACAGCTTTCGGCAAGTTGTAAAACTCGTACAATGAGTCAACACAATTCACATATTCCATTTGCAATAAAGGTCGAGTATAAAAAGCAGAAATCTACATCAACTGACACCACCACACAGTAGACCAAACACAAAAGAACGCTGATGATGAAGGTGTAGTGGTCCTCGAAAACAGCTGGTTGTTCCGTTTTGCCACGTTTTTGTCAGAATATTTACTTTGGTAATATTTGTTCATTAATAATTATCACAAGTAATCTGGCTTTTACAAAGAGATACGAACTTTAGCCTGGTCAAATCATAAATGAAGTTCGAACAATCGGGCCTATTCTCGTTTAAGTATCGTTTTAAAACGACTCATAAAAACGACAGTTTTACCTTGAAAATATACCGTATTACCCTAGCACCGTATTATCATTTTAATGTTAAAATTGTCGTTTTTATGTGTCGTTTTAAAACGATATCCTTAAACGAGAATAGGCCCGAATAATGGGGCAATTATGAATAAAATTCCGCCAGAAAATGTTCCCGGTTAACTATTCCAACTAATATTAACAGGGAAAACAAAAACTTCTAATTGGAAATGGAAGAAATTTCTCGTGGAATTTTATTCATAATTGCCCTGAATAATTAAAAATTAACTAACTGGCTGGCTCACGATGTCGGCAAAAAATTTTCTTTCGCTTATTTATATTGAAAACAAACACAAATTTTCTTATTTTGTTTTTGTTTTCAATATAAATAAGCGAAAGAAAATTTCTTGTCGACATCGTGATCCAGGCAGTAAAATTGGGAATTTTGTTAATATAGATGTGAAAATTAGCTCGCGTGTCCCATAATTAATTTCGCGTGTTGTTTTTGTAGGTTCAAATTTTAAATATAAAGTCACCAGTATACAATTCTTATGGAATCAGAACACTTTATTTGCTCAACACTGATACTTAGAACTTTTAAGACACGTAATGTTAAATTATTTATTGCTAAAATGTTAACTTCATTGTTTTTTTTTGTTACAAAAGAGTGACTGTTAAGCTAATGCATTGACCTTTTTATACTTAACATGAAGCTTTCAAAAGCATCTTAACAACACCCAGAAAGTAACAGCACATTCAACATCTTACTAGATTTTGATCATGTTATTTTTCACATAATAATATCGATTAGTTTTTTCTTACCGTTCCCGTTACGTTCCATTACAGTCGGCTAACTGAGCCTGTACTCTGCTTTAAGCTTACTTTCCATAAAACTAGTTTTTTTGCGTTATGACTCTCTTGCAGCAAAGGATCAATATGTATGTACATAATTTATCTAACAGAGATTGATCTAACAGAGATTGATTCAAACAAACTTCTTCTTAAGATCTAATTATGGCAAATAATAATTTATTAAATTTCCCTAAAAAGTATATTCCTTTAATTTCATTATTTCCACAAATCTAACTCAAACAAGATTTATCTCACACCACCCTTCCCTAAAATTTTATTCCATTCATTCAGTCATTTTGCTGGCTGCAATTTTTCTTTCTTCTATTTTACGAACTAAACTTTATGTTTGAGATTTATTTTTCATATTTTACTACTTGCTTGTGTTTTGTTCAAGAGTTCATGACGTTTTGAAATTTATTTATTGATTTTTGTTACAATTCAATGAATGCTTATAGCAGCTTGCGGCGTTTTTAATGTTTGTTTTGTTGTTATTAGTGCTATTGTAGTGGCAACGGTTGAAGCCGCCACGCCACGCCACGCCACACAGCACAACATCAGTGATGCAGCTTAAAAAATATTATTTGATGGATGGAACTGTGTATTGTCTGATGTATTTGTACGTGTGCGGTCCATAGTGTATATATTTAAGGTTCCGTTTCCTAAACGAAATGTTTGCTCAAAATAGTCACAGCTGACTACTACTAGCGTTAACTTCTGTGTGTGTGTGTGTGTGTGTGTGTGTGTGTGTGGATAGTTGCAAACATACAATAGTACAAGTCAATTGCGGAAAACATGCAAATTCCGCACATTTGACATGCCAGGCCGCGCATAAAAAACAACAAAACAAAAAGAGAAAAGAGCAATTTAACTTCCAAGCATATCAGGAGTTGGAGTTATGTTTGGTTTTTTTTCAATGTTTGTTAATCTCTGTCGGTAAAACGGCATCATTTGGTTATTATTCAAGAAGATTTATGACTTCTACTTTCTTGATTTTTTTATGCAAATTCATTTGTTTTTCTTTTTTTATTGGCTTTTCTTGGTTTTATATCCTTTGACATTGAAATCAGAAATCTTTTAGACAAATATTCAGATTGTGCTTTTCGTTAAATGTACAATATGTCTGTATGTTTAAGATATTTTTTAAATACATTTTTGTCTAAATATGTATATATTTTCTAATATTTATAAAACTGCAAGCTTTAACATTATCCGCCATTTATTTAAGGTTGTAAATTTTAAAGTGTAAGAAAATAAATACGCAAGTGTTTTAATGCGGTTTGATGTATATATTTAAAGGTATTAATTCAATAGTCAGAGCCTTAGCTTGAATAAAATTCGGAATTACATGATATAATGCCATTATAATAATTTTTTTTGAAACAACAACGTACCGTGGCTACTAAAATCAAGAAATAATGAATTAATAATCCAATTACGGAATTTTTTATGAAAAAAATTATACAAGGTGCCAAAGTTGATCAGACAATTATTTTTGACAACTTGCTGTATCTTGAAAACCGTGAGAAGCAAAGTCTTGAAATGTTCAAAAACGATAAATCAAAAAATTCCAAAAATAAAAAAAATTAAATAAACCGCTAAAATACAAAAAAAAGTTAAACAAAAAAACTCCAAACCAACAACAAAAAAAAAAAAAATTAATTGCCAAAACAAAAACATGTCAAAAGAATTTTTGTTTTTAATTTCTACGTCAGCCTCCAATCACCGAAAAAAACACCAAAGATAAAAATCGGCAAAAACTAAAAAAATATCAAAAAAAAAAAAAAAAAAAAATATCGGCAAAACTTTTTTTTCGTTTTTCCATTTTTTTTTCAAATTTCTACATCAGCCCCCGTATCAACCGAAATAAATACGCCAAACCTAAAAAATCGGCAAAAACGAAAAATAAAAAAATAAATAAAAATGAAAAATAAATTCAGTGAAGTGCGACTTTGACCCGCGCACGAAGGGTTCCGTATGGACACTAGATATGTAATTCAATACTACAATAAATAGTTTTGGCTTTTTTCGTTTTGGAGTTTTTTCGGTTTTGAGCGTTTTATTAGTTTTGGCGTTTTTTGCGTTTTTTCGGTTTTGGCGATTTTTTCATTTTGGCGTTTTTTTCTTTTGGCGATGTTTTTCATATATGTAGGCCATTTTTTTAGTTTTGGTGCCTCATTCGCGTTTTGGCGATTTTTTTCGGTTTTTGACATTTTTTTTATTTTGGCTATCTTTTTCATTTTGGAGATTTTTTCGAATTTTCGAGATTTATTTTGGTGTTAGATTTTTTATTTTTGGCAATTTTTTCGTTTTGGCGATTTTTTTCGATTTTTGGTGATTTTTTTCAAATAGGCGATTTTATAATTTTGGGATTTTTTAGTTTTACCGTTTTTGAAAATTTCAAGAGTTTGCCTCTTACGGTTTCCAAGATACAGCAAGTTAATTTAAATTTTTTTAAATTTTAGTGTTAATTGTTGTAGTCTGTATAAAAATACACTAATTTTACAAATTTCAAGTGTCAATATACATATGTACATACAATTGTATGTATATTAGGGCGTTTCACCAAAAGCGTTTTTTGCGATTTTTGCAACAGAATTTTGAAAAAATTTTTGGATTTTTTGAAGATGGGGTCGCTGAAATAGATTTTATCAAGAAAAAATTTTTATATTATTTTTTTCAGGTGCTTTTTGTTCATACAACTAAATAATTCTTTTCTTAAGGATTTGATCCCACGACAAAAAAATTATTTCTGTGAAAAATTATTATATTAAGCACCACTTTCTTTGATAGTCTTAAAAGTGAAAAATTATTTTTCATAGATTTCAAACCTCGATAACTTGAAAAGTTTTCAACATTTTTTCAAGAAAGTTGCATTGCGATAGAGATGTAGCTTTAGCGAGTTACATAATATGGGGGCAAGCAAGATATTCAATTATATAGGCTAACGTTCGTATCGTATTACATACATACACATGTATGTGTGTAGTGTCCGTACGTAACCCTTCGTGTGCGAGTCAAAGTCTCCTCACTCTAATGAATTTATTAAGCTTTAAAGCATATTTCCGCCTTCTCAAAGCAGGAGTAGTTTATTTAAGTTTATTTGAATATACATTTAAATTTTAGTATTTTTTGCTTTAACAGCCATACAGCAAATAAATATAAATTCTAAAATTTTAATAACTAAAGTTAACAGCTGTTAGTTGTTAGCTGCTATACGTAATAGCATTTTGGCAATTGGCAACGCAGCTAAAGTTAGGTTGCCATCCGTAATCGAGCAACTGCTTTCATTTATCGCTCATATTTAAGTGTAGATTTGAGTCCATTAGACATTATTCACATTCCTGTAAATACTTCGATTAAAGATTTTTGTAAACTTCTGTGAGCGCGTGTGTTTTTTTTTTAGCTCTTTCATTTGTTTACTTGCACTTGCAAAAAAATGTCTTTGTCTCGCTAGAAGCGGATTATATTGTGGTTTGTTTCCTTTAAAGCTTTTATGAGTGATATTTTTTTTGTTACCAAACTTTTCCAGGTAAATCTTATTGCAAATAAAAGCAAAGAATAAATAAAAATACCGATATAAAACATAAATTCAAACATAAAATAGAAAAAAAGCTATAAAAGTAAGAAAGAAATCACCAAGATTTACCAGAAAACATTTATTTATGGTCTATATATATTTACATACATATGTATGTATGTATGTATGTATTTAATGAGTAACTGCATTTATGTGACTATACGTGGGCAATTTAGTGGTATTTTCAGTATTCAATGTGTTGTACCGCTTTAGAGATTAAGGAACTTAATGCCTAATATTCTATATAAAAAACGCATAAAAAAAGCAATCCCTAATTTGTTTTTTATCCTTTTTTTGTGACAAAGTATAAAAATAAATGTACAAGTATTAGAGGGAAAGTTTTGCTGGTTATTGTAATTTTTTTATTTTAATGCTTTTGTATTATTATTTTTTGTTGTTGTTGTCGTTTGGTTAGCTTTGAAATTTGTTAAACGAAAATATCTTTGATATTGGTTACTTTGAGGGATTAGATAAAGATTTTTGAAAAAAAAAGAAAATGAATAGAGATTAATTTAATCGAAATATTCTTAAGCAAAAAAAGTCTTGGCAATTGTAAGCTTTGCTCGTGGTGGTGTTGGCTGTTGTTAAAACCTAAAATTACAATGGAAAGATGGATTTGTCCACATAAAGGTTCACGGTTCGTATGAGCTTTTCGTTTTGCTGCCCAATCTTTGGTTTAGTTTCTCTAGTTCCTAATCAAGAAGTCGCGTGCATGGTCTGGCATTAATCATGTGTGTACTTGTGACCCACATATGGCACTCGTAATCACTTTAGTGTTCCCGGTGTTGTCAGCTGTTATGACAGGTACCCACGTTCATGTCAGATATATACATATTGTTGCGTGCCCTTTTACACAAAAATCTTTTAAGTTAGTTAAAACAAAAAAACAGAAACTGCATCTCATATTCTAAGTATTGAGTATGTAATTCAAAAGTCTACTGTTATTTTTTGTAAATAAAGCAAATATTTTCATTTCAAAATAATTTTTTTTTATTATTTTGTATATAAAAAAACAGCCAAGTTCCAGAATATACGGGTATGTTCTGCATTCCACGTGTAATTAAAACGAGTGGAATCGCCATACAATTGTTGTTGTAAATATGTAATTATAACAACAATTGTATTGCAATTCCACTCGCTTTAATTTCACGTGGAATGCAGAGCATACATGATAGTGTATAATTCTAACCACATTTTCTGGTTAACTTTGTACCAACCAACCAAATTGGTTAAATTGTAAATGTAATGTAAAGCAGTCAAAAAATTGCACGCAAACTTTTTTTTATAAATAGTGCATATACCGAAGCAAATTTAAATAAAAAATAAATTACAAAAAAAATAAGAAAAATTAAAAAAAAAATAAAAATTAAAAAAAAAATAAAAATTAAAAAAAAAATAAAAATTAAAAATAAAATAAAAATTTAAAAAAAAATAAAAATTAAAAAAACTAAAATTAAAAAAAATAAAAAAATAAAAATAAAAAAAATTAAAAATAAAATACAAAAAAAAATTAAAAAAAAGAACGAAATGCATATAGACAATTGCTTAACCATAAAAACAAGCCAATTTTTTGAAATTAAATAAAGATATTCCCCCTTATGCAAAAAAATATTTTACTTTAGCTTTAAATTTCATATTAGTTGCCAAGCACTTTAAAGCTAACATAGCTTTGTTAAGAAATCATATGCAAAAGACAACTTTAATTATTTTGTTATCTAATAATGAAAACTGGTAGCACCACCGTGTTCAACAAAAACTTCACAGCTTAAGATGTACAAAATCGAATACAATTTCATTCGGGTAGTCAAATAATTTTTTATTTTATTAAATAAATTTTCATTATCTTGAAGTAAAGCAACCTAATTTAAAAAATATGAGCTTCTGACATGGTAATAAAACAGATAAACACAACTATGAAGTATATAAAAGTAAAAAAATTTGCAAAATTATCACAATTTGTTTTATTCGAATGAAACGAGTATTTGAATATCCAGCTTTTTTCGATTTGTTTTGATTGTATGTTTTACATCACTAAAACATTTTTGTTGTATTTATTTTAATATTTTTTTTATGGATTTTGCTATGTATTTCGAATCAGTTGGATAATTTGGTGATGTTTCCCATTACATGACAGAAATAATAAATTTAAGATAAGAGCAGGCACTTCTAGCTTCATTTTCAGATATAACATGAATCAGTATGTGCTATACTAGCAAAAATATTTGAGGTACAAAACAAACATTTTGGAAATATCAACTTAAAGTAGTCTTAACAAACGTGGGTGCCTACTTTAGAATTTTTATACAATAATTTTTTTAGAATACAACTTTACTTAACATTGCTTGGCAAAGCTTTATTAAGTTTTTTGCATAAGACCCATTACGTCAAATAAATATACTTCAGTATTTCATGTATGAAAATAAAAAAAAAATTAAAAAAAAAATTAAAAAAAAATTTAAAACAAAAATTAAAAATTTAAGTTTAAAATTTTTAAACGCACTAATAATCCCAAATTAATATTTTACTTATTAAGTAAAATATTTTTTTATTAAAAATACATTGAAATTGATTATTGAGGGGTTTAGCTGGATCCTATGCGCATTTCACTGTTGCTAATGCAGATTATCAGGGAACCTTTACCCAAAGCTTCTTAGAACAACTAGAGTTATTATATTATAAACTTTCATTTAAACAAATGAGAAGCTCAATAACAAATAACAAAGTTGAAACAAGAACTCAATAATCAACATGTTTTTAATTTTCTTAGTTTACTATTGCTACATTGGCTGACTTTTTTTCAGCTTCAAATTGTAGTGTAAGAGCATGTAAAAGAAAATAAATGTAAATAACAACAACAGCTATTTAAGAATAGAGTGTTGCCACACAAGTATTTTTTTGACCGGGTGCAGTCAAGTTAATAATTAGTGTTTTTTATGGGAATTGTTACAATTTACGTTTAAAATTTTTAAACGCACTAATAATCCCAAATTAATATTTTACTTATTAAGTAAAATATTTTTTTATTAAAAATACATTGAAATTGATTATTGATTATTATATGACTACAATTTGAAGCTGAAAAAAAGTCAGCCAATGTAGCAATAGTAAAGTAAGAAAATAAAAAACATGTTGATTATTGAGTTCTTGTTTCAACTTTGTTATTTGTTATTGAGGTTCTCATTTGTTTAAATGAAAGTTTATAACATAATAACTCTAGTTGTTCTAAGGGGCTTTGAGTAAAGGTTCCCTGATGATCTGTTAATCTGATAATCAATTTCAATGTATTTTTAATAAAAAAATATTTTACTTAATAAGTAAAATATTAATTTGGGATTATTAGTGCGTTTAAAAATTTTAAACTTAAATTCTAACAATTCCCATAAAAAACACTAAAAATTAAAAATATTAAGAACGTCCGACGTACTGACCAAACGGCTGGACCGACTTTCTTCAAGTTGAGGCAAGATTTCAAAAAAAAAAAAAAAAAAAAAAAATGCGTCAAAGACACACAGATTAAACTATATATATCTAGAAAATATATGATATTTTCTAAACGGCTGGACCGACATAGCCAAGAATACTCTCGATCAAATCACTTTTCAAACAGAGAACTCATCAAAAATCGGTAAAAAAAAATCGGTGTAAAACTAATATAAAATCCGCTTATTATAAATTTTTTTAAAATCCTAAATATTTGACATACGCCTGATAGTTCACCGCTTATTGCAGCAGGACCTTTAAAAAGTAAATTTTATGAAATTTCTAATTATTTCTTTTTATGTTTACAAACAACTTTAATAAAGGTGAAGTGGATCTCAATTAAGTTTTAATTTTTTTAGTTACTTGCTTGTTTTAAATATTTCCCCCATATTCTTAAAATTTAAAATGAATTTCAAATGTATTTTTTTTTCAAATTTTAATACAAAATTTTCCTAAAATGGATTTCAAATTCATTTTAGTTTTTATGAATCCCCATGCTGCTTACGAGAATGAGTCCATGACTATTTGAATGAAACAAAGATTCTTAGATATTTTTCAACGTAGTCATCCTGGAGCTCTCTACACTTTGTCCAACGTTTCTGCAATATTTTACACCTAAAAATTTAGAATATTGCAGCCGGTTACCAAAAATCAATTAAAAATGTAAGTGACTGAATTAAACTTTAGAATTAACTGAATTTTTAAACAAAATTTTAATTGACTTAAATAAATTTTCATTTGATTTTTGGTTTAGTTTTAATAAAAAGTTGTTGATTGAAGAAATATTTTTTTCTGTGTAGGGATACTTTATTGCCTTTTTTTTAAATTATTTTTATTCCTAAGATATTTATGTAGAATATTTCATTTTTTTGTATATTCGTTTAAGGCTACTTTATTGCCCCTTTTTACAAAACGTTCACAAAAGACTCATATAGAGTACTAGAGTTGAAGGTTAAAATGTGGTTCCACGAAGATGTTTCTCGTAAGATTTAACATAGCCTCTGTAAACATATCTTGTACCAAAAATGTGTGAGAAGGAAAAAATAATTCAATATACTTTTATGTAAGACTTAAACATTCGATATGCACTACAAGTTTATTTGTCTTCTCTGCCAGAAATAATCGTTAAGGTCTCTTAAGCCGAATTTTACTGTAAGCATTCCAAAATATACCGCAACGTTCAGTGCCCTGGAGACGTCTAATAGACACGTCCATCTGTCCATATGTGTTAAAGTTGTGCTTGTCGCTTAATTGGAGACGTACAAACTAGCACATCAATCAACATTTGTATTTTGACTTCGTAGCGTAGTTAAGCTTTTTCCGCGCACTTCTGCATCATTAACAAGAATCACAAAGAAACTGAAACTTTTTTGTCAATCAGACTTGGAGACGATCAAATAACCCGTAGTCAAACAAAAAAAATAAAACTCTTTGAATTTCATTAAGCACTGCCGACAAAACGTACGTAATTTATGAGTTTATTTGGGACGGAAGTTAAAGTTACTGGTCTGAAAGTATAAAAGGTCAGATAATTTTCAAACTGCCTCGTATTAAGAGTTACATATCCCTATCCCTATATATAAGATTTTTTTATAAGAATCTTAGCCTTATCCCATTAGCTTAAAAAAAGATAAGCTTAAAATTGTGACACTTCAATATTATTTAAAAGTATTCTTTATTGATTAAAACTCTCTAATTTACTTTAAAGGTATTTCAAAACTTTTTTTTTTTTTTACTTGAAAGCCTTGTGCTAACTAAGCTCCGAAATAAACCATTTTAATACTTCTAAAACTTGCTGAATTGTTAAAAAAAATTTGTTGCTGCGTTACGAATGTGTAAAAAAAGAAAGTGTAAAAAAAATAATATAACAACTCTCAGATTATCATCTTATTTTTTTTTCTCAAACGCAAGAAATGATGCCATTCATTGACCATGTCGTTCTTGTTTTGTTTTGTTTTGTTTTGTTTTCGGTTTGTTTGTTTACAAAACACAATCACGAAATATCATGTAAAGGGGATTTAAACTTATCAGCTTAATGTGTGCAGACGCCTGAAGACATAACAACTTGTTTCGATTAAAATGACGCTGTTGCTTTTGTTATTGTTGTTGTTGCGACCGTTTAAAATGTATAATAGTCTGTATTATCTGTGTATTGTGCCTTGTTGTCTGTCGATGGCTGTAGATTTAGCAAATTTCCTATAATTCCATTTACTGATAGCACACACCATTATGTAGTGCTCATGTGCCTTGTGAGAATTTACCAAATGTTAACACTAAGAACATCAAAATAAATCTTAGCAATTGTCCTAAACGATCCAGAAACCACAACAAATATGCCAATAATTAGCACAATTAACAATGTTGAGAGCAACGAAGGAAATGTTAAAGGAGCTGCTGCTAAACATAAAGACTTCATACACACTCACACACTCACATACACTCTGTCATACACTGTCGTCATCTCAATAGTTATTTTGCAGCAGAAAGAAATAGAAATTGAAAGAATTAAAGTACTACATGTTGCATATTTACAGGCTGTAAGTATGGCTGCTGGACGCACACACAAGCAATTTCATTCTCAATTGAGCACATCAAGTTTGGGACTGATAAAATACATGCAACACGACATTATGTCTGCCGATGGTTGTGTATTTGCTGAAGCTGTGTGTGTGTATGTGTCTGGCTATGTGTATGCATGAGCTACAGTTATTTGATAAGCTATGAGTATATAATTAGTTGTATGTCGTTAGGGGCTTTAAGCAGTCTGAATTAGTTGCTGCTGCATGCGAACCAACAGGCAAGAGAATATTGCATTGCAATTTTCTTCTTATTGTTGTAAATAGTTTGCCATGGACTCTGGTGACTGTAACGAGCTGCACTGCGATGCGATATAAACTCTATACCTTAGTTTATAAATTCTGGTTGTGCACGAAGGTGGTCTGGAAAGGCTTTTGAGCCTTATGCATTAGTGTCTATGCTAATGCATAACACATCGTCTAGCTTCATCGATATTTGTAGCATCGATATTTGTTGCCGAAGCAAGATAACTAATAAAATGGTTACACAGCTTACAGTAGTACAAATACTTAATACTAGAGGCGCTGCAATAATCCTACAAAAAATTAACATGCGCTCAATTTCAGAGTTTTAAAACCAGTTAAGTTTAATAATTTCATACTTCACACATACATACATACGTACATACCTGGTAATCCACCTAATGATAACAAATCTAAAAATAGAAAAAATTTCATATATTTTGAAAGAAGTTTAATTCAAATTTTATTTTTAATTTTGGGATGAGGCTATCAACCTGAGCGGTTGCAGGCTGGACTTTATTATTTTATACTTTATTAGTTACAAAAATCATGAACTTTTGACTTTTCATGCTGCCCTCATACAATTTACCTGTGTGCGTATCCATTAAACTAAATGCTCAAGCACTCGTAGACATGATTATGGATGCATCTAACCTGGCTTATGTGTGTACGTGTGTAACCAATGTGTAAAAGGCAATTTCCGGAACTGTTGTGACAAACGTTACTACATTCCAAAACTTGGTTGTTGTTATTTCACACACATACAAAACATTACTTTGGTTTGTCCCAAATCACACTGTGCAAGTCTTATTGCTAAGCTGATTAGTTTCATGGTGAGAGAGACGAGGGGAACAGCAACGTTTCTTTTCCCTCCATCTCTCTCTCCTAATAAACTAATCAGCTTAGCAATAAGACTTGCATAGTGTAAATAGGGACTTTAGATACGATATATCATGGCTGGCCAATGTTGTATGGGTAATTGTGTTTGTATGTGTGTCTTGTATTTGGATGCATTTGAACGTTATTAAATAAGTCTCTCTTACTGGGATTTTTTCTTCTACTACTTTCAAAGGGAAAGTGGAGTAATGAAATGCCTCTCAGGAGCAATAGTAAATTTGGTATGCACAAATTTGCATTCATTAATGAGTGACTAAAATAAATTTTAGCTTTATTAAACAAAACAATATTTAAGGAGTAGAACAGCTGTTAATTGTAACAGCTGTTAATTGTAAGAGCTGGTAATTATAACAGCTGTTAATTGTTTTCACGAGTAAACTGACTGAAATTTGAACAATCTGTCTTTTTATAACTTTCGTTAAGCATTCCATAATTTACTAATTTTTTTTTTTAAATTAAGTAATTTCTCTCGAGCTTAGTATTAAGTATCCTTTCATTCCCTTATAAATAAAATCACATGCTTACAACATTGTCAGCAAATGTGAGCTTAACAAAATGTATGAGTACTTGAGCAACTTCTAAATCTATTATAATGTCAAATTGACAAAACCAATTTTAACGTGCAGTGGCCTGCAAGACATTGCTATGAACATACGTGTATTAGACTCTTCGTTAACTGCATTATATTTAAGATATATATAGACACACACACACACACACACACACACACATACACACACACCTATGCATACATATAAAATAAATGTATGAGGCCGTTTAATATAAAAGTTAAGCACACGCACATAAAAGTCAGCATACAATTTGCACAAAACATTTTTCTGTTCAGTTTAAATATAACACGATTGTATTTCCTTCCTGTTTACACACTCACACTTCTATACTATACAAACAAACAATTACAGTTGCAATCTAAATATACCCTGCAGAAATTGCGAATAGTGAAATTGTAATGATTTAATAGTGACATTGTCAGTAGTACTAGTGACCAGGTGTACCCCAGCCAATGGTATCATCTATTGACATTTAACATTAGCTTGTCATTGAAAATCCACCACTAGACTGTATTACTACTGACTAAGTAGTTATTTTGGGTCAACATGGAGACATTGACACCAAAGATTCACTAGTAAGTTTCAGGGGCTCTAGTCTACAATATCGATATTTCCTCGCTCGTTGTCAATAGTAAAATTATAGTGATTTCCTAGTGATATTGTCAATAGTGCTACTGACTAGGTGCACCCCAGCCAATGTAATCGGCTATTGACATATAACATACGGTTGTCATTCAAAATCTACCAGTAGACTTTAGAACTATTAAGAAGGTAGTTCTTTTACGACCATATGGAGATATTTGAACCAAAGATTCACTAGTAGATTTTAGTAACCCTCGTCTACATATATTTATTTACTATTATTGCACAACATAATAAAAAAGAAAAACAACCTATTGACGCGTTCATTGACAATATCACCAGAAATACACTAGAACTGTTGTCTCTAACGTATCTTTACTCGCACATAAAAGGAAAGTTGTCGACATTTTAACTAGTACAATTTTCGATGGAGAAAGAGTATTGACATAGAGACATATGGTTCTAGGCTGACTACAGGGTATTGAGGAAGAAACAATACACATGCATATGTATGTATGTATGTGCATACACGAATTGAAATGTATGTAATGCAATCAATGAGCCTATTTGCCATAATTTTTTTTTTCTAGGACAATGATATAATAGCAGGAATATGCTTAAAGTTTATTTTTTTAATTTTACATATTGTTGTTCCTTTAAACTTTTGCAACCACATCTACTTGGTCATTGTTACCATAAATCTGTTGAATTTCAAGTAACGTATGCTAACGTAATGTTGTTCTCTTGCGCGCGTTTCCTTTTGCCAAACATTTTTTTGTTTTATGCCAAAAATAATAAAAATAAAAATAAATTGTGTGATGCAAAATTTTTTTTTAAAGTGAACAACTGCATTCCTTATAAAAATATAATGCAAACATCTTCTTCCATAAAAATCGAACAGCAGTAAATTTTTTTAACAATGACACCGAATTTATTTTTCACAGTTCAAGGCGATTTTTTCGCTCTCTAAATGCTAAAACAAATCTCGTGGTTAAATTTAACTAATATTATTTGTAAAGCTTACATTTAGTTTGTTGGAATATCAATTAAACAAATTCTCTTTGACTATTCTAACTAATCAAAATTGTTATTATATTTTTAAAACTACGTAGTACTATTTTAAGGAAACAGAACAGGGCATGTAGAAAGAAGCCTCTCACATAGAATGTTTGGTGTTGTTTCCTCGTCCTCAAGGCATAGCCGGCACATGTGTGAAGGGACCTTATAACACCTCTACAAACAATAATTAAGAGCGAAGTGCTTTGACAGAAAGCCAATAATCAGTCTTAGTCTCATTTTGGGATTTGCCTACACCACACCTTTATATACATTAGAGCTGTGCCAAATCGTTCTTTTCAGTGACCGGCCATTTCCGTTCAATTAGCAAAAAATTGACCCGTTCGTTCAATCGTTCACTTTTGAACGACAGTATGAAACAATGCTATTTTGTAAGAATATTAAAATCGGTTGTATATACGAGTATTTAAACAATGCGAATGAATGAATTGAAGAATTTATTAAAAAAAGTTGAATTATTTATTTAAAAAATTATATTTAAATTCATTTTATAAATAATTTCTTGTTCTTTCGACTAGAATATTGTACATTTTATTTTGGCTTAATATTTACTTTAATATTAAGATTAAGAAACGTACTTTTTATCGTTATTTATTTATCAAAAGCGCATCAATGTTTGAATGTTACTTCTCAAAGTTTAAGTTAAAATTTTGTCCTCAAAAATATTTTACCGGAAAAAAAGAAGTATCTCAAGCACTACAAATTCAGTTTAGATTACGGTAATGAAATGTATGTATAAACATATATACAGTTAAGGTCTAACATCTTTACTTTGTAAAAACGCTTTATAAAAGACACTAGTAAAAATGCTTCTTGTGAAAAGACTGTTAAATCAAATTATAAAAAGAATGATGGCAGTGCCACAGCGATGTTAAATAGAATTCAGTATACACGTACCTAAACCTTTTAAAACACAGAAACTCAACTCAAACAAAAAGACATAACATAAATAGCAAACATGAACGAAAGCAAATTTGACATAAAAGACTTTAAACACAAACTGAATGAAGGAAAACATCGAGCGGGGTACACTACTGATCCAAAAGCGTTCAGTAAAATCACCGGATCAGTTCGTTCAGTTAAGTGATTCGTTCAATTTAACCCGTTCGTTCATGAGCTACACAGCTCTAATATACATATAATCAATAAATAAATAAAATAAAATAACTAAAAAAATTAAGTCGCTGACACTCTCCTAGCCAATACACACAGAATAAAATTGCCATGCAAAAATTTTAATTGCTAATGATATTAAATTTACAAGTAAGAATGTGTTGTTTAAGTTCGTTGGTGCTTATTTGCTTTATTTATAGTTGCAATACACTTCTGTGCTCAGTTGTGTGACTCAAAGCTGAAAAACTATCGATGGGACTATCGTTACTATCGATAGTTATTTTTTTTGTGACTATGCATGTGTTTATTCTGCAATCGATTAATACTTGAAAAAAATCGATATTATTTAGTCACTATCGGTAATAAATGAAAGACCACTAAAAGAACGTTGTGGCCTGTTTCACAATAACGAAAGAAAACGTTCGACTGAAAATTTATATACAGGGTGGCTGATGAATTTTGCTTACTCTTAAAGATAATTGAATTTAAATGCCCGCCCTGCCCTGCTCGTTGATGCACGCGCGGCATCATAGCAAAACGTTGTTCATCAATGCCCGGAAATTTGATGTGGGAATTGCAGCTATGAACCATCTTGTTGAAACCACATAAAGTTGAAAAGAATTCTCTTTCGGCGTACTTCCGACTAAAAAATTATTTTAGAATGATCAAGTAACGGTCTCTATCCATCGTAATGATGTGCACACAACACTGTGACTCGAATTGGACGAAATTCCCTCTCATGCAGTTGGAACCACTCCATATTACCGTTCAGAACGAAATGGTCTCATCAGACATGAAAAGACAATTCAGTTGTCAGCCACCCTGTACAAAACAACAATAGGTCTATTCAATTACTTCCCCAGCAGAAACTAGCAACGAGAAAAAAAGCAGAAATTTACAAAATTAATATCCTAAATATGAAAAAGTAAATGAACGCTTTACTTGTAAAAACTTGCAAAAAAATTTCATTCATATCAGAACCATAGATGAAAATCATGATACAATTGTACTTTTTCTGATGTATTTTGTTTGATAATATTTTAAATTCCATTTTTTTTTTAGAAATTGACATTTCATATTCTTTACACAGTTTCATGTATTTTTATGCATTTTTCATAATTTTTTAATTTTATTCCATTAACAAACACAAAAATGCGACTTTCCATCTCTGATCATATATGAGAAGCAAACTAAATTATTTGCCATTAAAATTTAATTTATGTGGCTTAATGAAAGAAAAACAATAAATTAAGAAAATATGCTTTCTTTTTTCATACGTATACATTTTTTTTGTTAACAAAGTAATACACATTTTTCACTTTTCCTTTTTCAGATATTTTTAAAATAATTAATTTGACAACAAAATACACAACAGGTGGTTGGACAATTCTTGCAAGTAAAAATTTTACTAGTAATAATTTGAGGGAATTTTTTTGTCTCTCAATTTTTTTCTCTCTTTTGGCGCTCTCTCCTTGCAAGCTTTTTGATAATTGTTACAAATTCTTAACAACTTTTAGTTAATGAACAAACCTAATAAAATATGAATTTTTTTTGTTTTCAATATAAATTGTGAGTCGAAAGTTTTGTTTCGTTATTGTGAAACAGGTCATAATTATGTGATCTCACTAATTTTTCATATAATTTTTTTTAGTTTTGTTATTTATTGAACTGAGAAATATATGTAGATAGTTCTGTTTTGTTTTCTTTAAAAAATATTATGCTTTAAATTTTTATTGTAAATAAATACACTATACGAGAACCAGACAACTTTGATACTATCATGATAGTATCATCGATATATCGATAGATTTTCTAAATTTTGATAATCTCACATCGATATATCGCTAAAGTTTTTTAAACTATCGGAAACTTTCGATAGTGACACTATCGATAGTTTTCCACCTCTAGTGTGACTTGTTCTTGTTTTGTTGTTGTTGGTTTTGATTTTCGTAAATAGCCGAAAATAGTGCGAATCCTGTAGAGAACCCAAGTGGTATCATATATATATATATATATATATATATATATATATATATATATATATATAAAAGTTATTTTATTTCAAACAAATGTCATGTTAAATGATGTTGAATTAAAATTTTATTCATGATGGTATATATGTAGTGTGTATCTAAAAAATATTTAAGGTTGTTGTGGCTGCAGCAGTTGTTTCAACTTGAAACAACTTTCATTCAATATGATTCTTTGTGTTATTCAGTATCGAATTTATGTTGTTCTAACTTGAAATAACTTTGATTCAACATGACACTTCACTTTGATTTAACAGTATGGAACGTTAAATCAACATGAAAAAAGTAAAAAAGTCTCTTTGAAGATTACTGTAAATCATGTTGAATTTATATAAAACACATATGAAGCAAGATCATTGCCAAAAAATTTTAAATTTACCTTATTTATGTAAATCTTAATATTAAAATTTTTGGGGTGTACATCCTATATATCGCTTTTCAAGAGAGTTCCAGCACTACAAAACAAGTCTGTATTTATATTCTCAAGAATGCAGGTAATTTAAAGTCCCCTGACTAGCTGAAAATATCGCTAAAGATGCTCTTAAGCCTCTTTACTTAAATTATCTGCACACAAGTGGAGATTGCTTATATGTAGGGAAAGGATTTTCATGCATTTAAAATCACGTTTTATGTACATAAAATATGCAGTAAAAATATAAAAATATGTATTTAAAACTGATAAAATATGCATTTGTCAACTCTTTTTTTAAATATTTAATAACATTAAAAACTTAAAAAACATAAAAAGCTCGACTTCAATGCCTTCTTATAAATATTTTGTCAAATCATATGGAATACAAAATAAAGTTCAGTCTAACTTTTATTTACGTACGTACCTGAATGAATAAATATTTTTTTTAACTGTCAAAGATTTATCTTTCCTGAAAAAAATTTTATGTAATAAAAATGAATGTTAAATGCTGCTATTTCATTTGTTTGATCATTCAGTTTCTAAATTTTCGTTCTTTTGAACTATAAACTATTGATCCAATTTGTTGCATATATTTTAGGTCCATAATTTTTTTTTGTTAACTATTTCTAATTCATTTTAATCTCTTCATTTATTCTGCCTTTCAGAGCACACTTTTTTTTTATCAATTAGGCAGAAGACTGTCGGATACTATATTTCTATTAATAAAATGAAAGAAATTTTAAGTCAAAAAACTTGCACCCATATGCAAAAAATAACGTGTGCAGAGTGCTGAAAAAAATTACACAAACATTTTTGGGTTTTTAATTTTTTTTTTATTTTCAATGGTATTGGTATTCTGGACTTAAGCCAAGGTACTGAACTTTTTAAATGAGTCGAAGGAGTCATACGGTGTTTTTCAATATTGAATAATATCACCACAAATGCGATCGTAAATTTTTCTCGTTTTCCTCTTTTTTGTTCTTACACAGTCGTAAAAACTGCAGCTTTTAAATAATTTACATCCAATAAAAAAACCAAAATTAGATTTATACCATAAAAAAACTAAAAAAAATTTATTAAAAATATACATTTACAATGAAATATGCAAAAATATGTATTTATTATAAAATATGCAAAAATATGCACTAACTAACTAATCGATGCCATTTTGTCGCAAATTTGTTGATTCGCAAAGATATTTTATTTACGTTGATCTACGACCAGCTACAGAAAACATGTATTTACATGAAAATCCTTTCCCTACTTATATGTACCTCCACCTGAAATATTATAAAAAAAGACTTTTCTGTTTACTACAAAGATGACGGTAGTATTTGTCACAAATCACACAATGAACGTAAATCACTACCTTCCAATAATAAAATCATAATATAGAAAAAAATATTTGTAAAATACGATATAAATAAAAAAAATATAAAAATATGTTCACTCACATCCGCTGTTGCATTTTGCTAACTTTTTTTTGTATTGAAATTTCCACTCAGTGATTCAGTTTTACACACGCCGGCTGCACGCCATTTTTTTTTTCATATTAATATGAAAAGAAACAAAAAATGTTGTTCCTTCCAGTGGCCAAAGATCGCAAGTATTCGCAGATTTTTTGTTACTTTTTAAAAATGCCATATAATAACTATTGTTTTAAAAACATGTGTGTGTGTGTGTGTGTGTGTGTGTGTGTGTGTTCGTGGGTTAAACCAATACGCATATCCAGTTGTTTGTTTCGTGCTTGTAGGAGTATGATGCAAGCAAGGTGGTATGTGGTTGTGTCACAATGTGGTCAGCTAACCAACCAACCAACCAAGTCCTGGCATCCAGTCACAAAAAGTCATTCATGCCTGCATTTTACGACAATGAACGGAGGTGCAGCACCGTGTTGTTATTTGTTTTGTAAATAATATAATATTTTATATATTTTACCAAAAAGAAAAGCGCATAAAAATAAACTGATGTTGTTGCATCAAGCGTTGAGGGCAATGTGTTGATTGTATGTGTTAGTGTGTGTGTGTGCCAGGATCTGTGCTTATGTTGATTAAAGTCTGCAAGGTTATTTATTATAAATCAGTGGGAAATGTTTTTACTGTTGATCGGTAGTAACATGTGTTGTTTGGTGTAATATATTTTCTCTTTGAAGTTCACTGCTGTTCTTTATATTTTTGACTCCTTTTTGTTTGTTCGGTTGTAAGCTATTTATTTTTCCTTGGGGCTTTTATTTATACAACAACATACATATATACATATAATGTCAAAAATTTAAGATGTTAAGTAATTAAATTAAACAATCACAATATGCAATGGTTAAATTCCTAGAGGATTTCATAATTGCTGAGATAGGGAATAAGAAATAATTTCTTAATCAGGCACAAGTTCAGTATTTTTCAATTCCTTTTATTTGGCGAAATATTTTAAGGATTTGAGTAAAAGGTATTAATGATATTTTTTCCTTATCGAGATGTTAATTTTTTGCCTTGTAACAATCGAAAGAACTAAACAATATAATAATTAATTATTAAATGCAATTTTCTGTTTAGTAATATTTAACGATATATGAAGGCAAAAGTGTTCTTTTTCACTATGGAATAGAAACTAAGTTACTCTGCTGCTACAAGTCTGGTAAAGTCTGGCCTTTTTATTTCAAATGGTCTATTCTCTGAGTGCTTAGGTATCTTAAACTGAAAAAAATCACATAGAAAGTTGATGACGGGTTCTCTGTATTAACAGCTTGGAGGTAGGCTCTTTTTTTTTAATATATATTTTTAATTATTTTTAAACAGTGTTTTTGCTCAGCTGTTTCCTTTGTATACTGGATTTATTGCTGATCATTTCACAATAAACTTTGCTACTCCACACACAGAAAAATTTCTTGTAAATATCTACGAAAATAAGGCTAGTTTACCAATTTAAAGTAATGATTTTGCTTCATTCATATGTGTTTCATGTTAATTCAACATTATTTACAGTTGTCTTCAAAGAATGTTTTTCCTTGTGAAATAACTTTATTTCATATTGATTTAACATTCCAGTACTGTTAAATCAAAATGAAGAAACATGTTGAACCAAAGTGGTTTCAAGTTGAAACCACATGAAAAAAACTAAATGTAGTAATTTTGTATTATATATTATTTAACTTACGTCACTGAGTGTATTGGCATAGGCATCAAGAAAATGTTTCTGTGTTGTACATATTTGTAGTTGGCTTCCCGGCCAGGAGTTGAATTCGAGAACTCAACGCGTTTGAATAGCATTATAGGTAACACATATAAATTTTTTTTTTTTAACTAACCGAATTAATGAATTTAATTAAATTTTTACTGCTTATTTTTGAAGTCGGTTTATTATTGTTTTAAGTTTTATTTTTGAATTTTTTGTGTCAATATTATATTTCTCGGAACGTGGTGTCCGCCAACTTTTCTAAATTCAACATTGAGTCACCTTCAGAGCCCAGGGAGAAAGCCAAGTTTCGTAAAAATTCAGGTAGAAGCACGTGAAATATCTGTGGCAATAAGGAAAAAGTGCTTAAGTCATATATGACTGTTTTGAATTAGAGCAAGTCATAGTGCCATAACTTCCTGAAAAATTACATAAATTACATTAAATTAATTGATATTTTGGCCAGGGGTGTTTTCGAATGTACAGATTGCGGAGGTACCATTAACTCAAAATCAGCTTATCTCGACTTAAGCACTTTTTCCTTTTTTTCACAGATATAATATTGATCTGTAATGGGCATGACCCGCCCACAAGCACAAAATTATGTCATTATAAGAAACGAAACTTTGCCAAGTTTTGTGGGAATCGGATAATTAGAAGTACATATAATTAAATATTTACGTTTCGTGGTTGTGGCCCTGCTCACCTTTTTGAACAAAGATTAAGTATTTTTCAGAGCTCAAAGGTGTGTGCCATGACTCGTAAAAATAGCTTAATTAGAAGCGCACGAAATATAACATTAAATTTAGGTGGGCGTGGCCCCGCCCGCTTTTTAATGCAAAATATTACCTTTTTATAGTTTAGGGTGTTTGCTAAGTTTTGTAAAAATCGGTTTAGTAAACGCACTTCAAATATATTATTAAATTTTAATAGGCGTGGCTCCGCCCACTGTTTTGAATATAAGATTGTGTCTTTTTTATGGTTTAGGGTGTGTGCGAAGCTTTGTAAAAATGGGTTTAATACAAGCACTTAAAATATAATATTAAATTTTAGTGGGCGTGGCCCTGCCCACTGTTTTGAATATAGGACTGTATAAGACTAATGTGCTTGTTAAATTTCGTAGCAATTAGATAAGCAAAATATGATAAAATCAAAGAAAAATATTAGGGGGCGTTTAACGGCCCACATTTTTTTAAATGGGAACAAATGGAAGCTAAAGGGTGTCCCAACAAGAACGCAAGATTTAAATTTGGCGTCATTCGAAGTGTCATTGTTTGACATTTGAACAATTGTTATTGTTTGCTAGTAGAAGGTACGAGGTTAGTAAAAATAAAGCGCTACACGAATGAACAACGCATTCTCATTGTGAAATTGTTTTACCAAAATGCTGAAAGTTTTGCGGCTACAGTTTGCAAATTTGCGATCAATTTGGGGTCACAATAATGCTCCAAAAGAGTCAACTGTAAAGACATTAATGGATAAATTTGCCGAAACTGGGTCTGTTAGTGATGTAAAGACAACAACGCGCCTTCGACCAGGTCGATCGACCGAAAATGTTGCAGCAGTATGTGATGATGTCGCTCAAACGCAGGTCAAGCGCAAACAGGCAATGGTGTTCGGTATCGTTGTTCCATACATAACCTCATTTTGTCTACTTTACGATATAATAAAGTTTCACGATTTTTTTTTAAATATCTGTGTTTTATTGAAAATTTAAATCTTGCGTTTTTGTTGGGACACCCTTTATATCCTCTCAGACAGCAAATGAATTTCTTAAATAGGTTTAAAAGCTACCGAAGTAACTTAACAAAAAAAAAAAATATTGACGAATTGATAACCTCCTCTTTTTTTCAAGTCTGTTAAAAATAGAATAGATTGCAGTGAAATCAAAACCTGGCCCTCTATTCTGTAACTCGCTAAAGCTAGAAAAGACGACACAAAACACTAAAATTTCGCAGCAATAAGTTTATGAGCCAACGCCTGATTTAGTAATACAAGTTTGAAAGTTGCATTCGTAAATCGACTTTATAGATGTTTAGCGATAGCGATTTAACTTTAGCGAGTTACAGAATACGAGGGCAGTTTTCCAAAATCAGCATGAAATCAGTAACCTAAATTATTTTCGGATGGCGAAAAGTTAAAAATAATGTCGCATAGTCATAGTCAAAACAAAGTATACCTTATGAGTTAAAAACCAGTATTTTGTATGGCAATACTGGTTTTAAACTCTTACCCCCATATTTATAAAAAAAATAAAATGAATTTGAAATTCATTTTAGGAAAATTTTGTATGGAAAATTTGAAATAAAATGCATTTCAAATTCAAAGTGTACTTTGTTTATGACTTTGACTATGCTCCAATAATTCTAATAATTAATTATGTATTAAACATTTTTATATCATTCAATATTATTTGTCTAAGCATTACAAGATAACAACGCAAACACCATGCATGCATGCTTCAGCATGATTTCATTTACAATTTATGTCTAATTAAATTATAATTATAATACATTTTCATGTTTACACAAATACAAGTATCAAATTAATTTCACTGTTTCTATCACGTAATTAATTTGTTTATATTATTTTTCTCTTTTCCTTTTTACAGTTCATTTACCGGCCCATGTTCGTTCGACGTTCGACGTTCGACGGCACGAGGTAAGTTTCTTTTCTACATATCGCTCATTTGCTTCAATAGTGGCATAACTCAAAAAATTAATTTTTGAGTTAATGATGCAGAAAGATGCGGCATTTCGTATTTTATCTTGTGTAAAAATTTCATATAAATAGCTTGTACCATCACCTCCTGAGAGAAGATTTTTTTTTTCTCCATTGAGTTGTATGCAAAATAAAAACTTAAAACGCGTTTTCTGCAAAACTGGTTTTTTTGAGTTGTGCCACTATTGAAGTAAATGAGCGATATGTACATATATTCTACTCTACAAGTTAAACTCTGTATGTATGTACATATATGCGAATATCTGTTGCTTAGAGGCAGGGGAGAGAAAAAAAAGAAAGATTGTCAATAGTCGATAATGACTTTTGGTAATTTTATTAGTCGTGAATCTATCATTTGATTGTATCTCACAGATTTAATTACTTTCATGACATTTAATGCAATTAATTGAATTACAAATATTATGGCAATGCCATAACAACTCACCAATATATTGCGTTTTGATTACAAATTTTATTCTCGTTGCTCGTTAGACCCATATGTATGTATGTATGTATTTATGTATGTATTTATGTATGTATGTATGTATAAATGTAAGCAGTGTGTCTTTGGCAACATGCTACATCGTTCTTTTTTCCCTCACATTTGTCACTTTAATTTACTAAGAAAAATGTTTGGTTTTCGACTACTACGTGACCTTTTTGCAAAAAAAAAAAAAAAATAAAAATAAAAATAATGGCCTCGTTATAATTTTTCTTTGGCTCTAAACTACATACCAGCGACTGATAAGAAGCTGATAATGTGTGTGTGTGTGTGTGTGTGTGTGTGTGTGTGTACGGGCAACTGCCAGCGCTTTAGTCACTAACGCAGCTAGCTGCCTGCAAGATACATTTTTTGAATTGGGGGGTTAAAAATAGAAATCAATTTAACCATAAGTCATGTGAAAAATTTCTGTTGACATTCCAATGAGTTTTGTTTATTTTTCGCATTTCTTTGCCAGCTCCAACCACCACACCGTATTTGTTGACACATTCATCTGCCACAGCTGCCTGGGGTTGCTAGGAAATGTGTAGAAGAAGTATCGTAAAAAAAGATGCAGTGATACTTGCTGGAGCATTTAAACGTATTTGCTTGAGCTAGATTTCCTAAAGGGCCTTTCAAGCCTGAGATAGTTTAGAGCAAAAATATTTTTATCCTTTTAAACTGAATGAATGCAGCCAATACAACTTGAATATCTTCAATATTTTGTGTTCATAACCAATGTGACTGCTGAGTGTGTGCTCGTGTGAGAAAAATATTGTTTTTAGCCGGCAGTCATGGATAAAAATAATAATGAAAAATCTTTAGGGACTTGCCATGGTTTCTGTGTATATATACATGCATATGTATAGGTTTATGTATATGTATCTAAGTGTGTATATATTATGCTTCCTACAAATAAACCTTTCCTTCTGTTGCTCGTCTGTATCTTTGGAGATTTTTGATTTTGTTACATACTTGTGTCGTTATAGTTTTTATCAATTTTATCTGTTAAAATCTTTGTTGTTTTAGTAACTTGTGATTGGAATTATGGTTCTGTGCACAATTTATTTTTTAAGCTTCTCAAAGCTTTATATTTTATTTTTTTTTCTTTCCTTAAGAAAGATTTGTGTAAAATGTGGCAAATGAAAGAAAAAAATAAAAGAAGAGAGAAAAATTTCTGTGTGCAATTGAAACATATGATGTTAAAGAAAATATCTAAAATTTATTTGATTACACTGGAAAGAAGATTAATCTCTATATATATTATTTTCTTCTTTGCTTATTGCTTTTGGAAAAATAATATACGATAGAGGTGAGTTCACACAGTTGTTAAAATTGAATGGACAAATATTACAGACTTTAATCGAGGACAGGAGTAGCTTGTGCTATAAATATTTGTATAAGCATAACGCCAGCACTAAGATGTAAAATGTTGGACAACTAAACCATATAATGCCAGTTTTTGGAAAGGATTGTAAAGTTAGCACACTAATTGAAACAATATAAATTTTTCTTAAATTCCTTATAATTATGTTAAGAAATAATACTGCCAAAGTATTGATTAGAAGTATCGAATATTTCGATATTTTCAGAGTTGTATTTTTTCAATCCAACTCTGTCTAAAAAATTAGTTCAAACTCAAAAGAAGAATAAGTAATGTTTAAAACACAATGTAGGGCTTTATAGTTTTTTACGAAAAAGAACCAGCTACTCATACAATAAAAACTCTTTCCTGAAGTTAAAATGATCCTAGAACCAATTCAATTAAAACTTAAATAGTAAAAAAAAAGAAGAGATGTGTCCTAGGACACCCGGTTATAGCTATGCTGTTTAGGTGTATAAAACAAATTTCATGTGTGAAATAACAATGCAATAAAATTGTATTACATAATGATGTCAAATCTACTGCAAATATTTCCAAACATTTCTATTATTTTCTTTTCTTGCGGCATATGATTAAATTAATGTATTGTTTGTGGCCGGTGGAGGATGTTAAGCTTAAATTAGACGTGATATAGCCATAGCGCCATAACCATAACCAAACCAAAATTCAATTGGTTTCTATGGTGAGAGTTATGGCGTTATGGCGAGTCACGTATAATCGAATACAGTGTTGCCCATTAGTTTGGTTCGAACGGCTGCTCTCTATGGCTATGGTTATGTCACGTCTGATTGAGCCTTTAGCCGGCTTACAGCCAATCGGTTGTGTTTTCTGGTTTGTGCTCATGTGCAAAAACAAAATAAAAACTAATTGAGCAATCCTTGTAATATTTTTTTTCGGTTTGTTTCTGTTTCACTCACTTCAAAGAACTAAACAAAACAGAGTCAAACAATTTGTTTCGTTTATTTTCGTAATCTGCTTTTAAGTACAAAGAAATCAAAACAAAAATTATAACTGCAATAGTGCCGATTATTTTTGTTACGAAAATCACGTCCTAACTCCTGTATCGCGCAATAAATAGCATAGCTATAAAAGTACACAATTGCCAATCTTTGATGAATCTCGAAATATAATTTGCCGGGTGTTCCAATAAGAAGCTAAATATTGATATGCAAAAACTCGAGGAGGGTTTGCCATTGGTAATAGGAAACAATATCAGACAAATGGCTGATATGGCAATTTTTTCGAAGAGAAGTAACACTGAGACAATGAATGAATGCCTTCTACTTTTACTAGCTGTTACCTTCTTTAGGAAAGTGATACTGATAGAAAAGACAGCTAGTGAGGGAAGAGATATAGAAAGCTTCATTCTTTTACAACTCTGCTTTTTAAAAGTTTTTTTTAGTAATACAGTGTTGCAGCGTCTCTGCTGTCAATAAGACGCATTAAATTTTCAAAGCATTATAATTAGTATCCGCTGAAGCCGGTGTAGTTCAGTGACCAGTGTCTATGCCTTCATCACTTGAACTTTCCTACAAAAACTGATACAAACGGACACTAATGCACATCAGAAAAATTTGTGGTGTTATTATTTAATGACTGTCTGAGGCCTGTCTTAAACCCAGCATCTTCGGTATTGTAGTCAACATGTTAACTATTTCAGCCAACACCTCTGTATGTACGCGATAGCTTCAGGAACTCCATTGTTTGAGGTCTTGAAGTGAGATTTTTGTTCACCTAGAAAAAGTGTAAAGGTGATAAAGCACCAGATCGCGGTGGCTAATTATAATCGTTTCTTCACGAAATCACATGGTCTGGAAAATTTTCACGCAGAAGAGCATTGGTATCGATACTCTTGTGGCACGTTATGCCGTCTTGCTGAAAAAATAAACCGTCGTCCAAATTAAAATTTTCCAATGCCTGAGAATTATTTTTTAATGAAAATCATTAGAGATAAAATAAAAATTTTTATAAAAAATACTTATGATAGATAACTATGGCACCAAAATCTCGTCCAGCAGAAAGAAATGACAATCTATATACAATCAATTAAATAATATTTTTGCTTTTTAAAATTTAAAAATTTGTAATTAAATAAAATGTCACCAGAGTACAATTTTTTAATTTTTAAATTTTATTTACTCTATACTTTTATAGAAAATTTGTGAATACACAATGTTAAATTATTTACTGCTGGAATACCATGATGTTAACTTCGCTGTTCGCAACACAACACTGACTGCTTAGCTGATGCATCACCCTTTAAATACACTGTGAACGTTTTGAATACAAATTAGCCCAATTCACAATTTTGTGCAAATGGTCTTGCATCGTTGCATGTGCTAAATGGTATAGTATATTGAGACTCACCTCTTAACAATTCTTAGTGGTGAGTATCAATATACTATACCACTTTGCACATGCAACGATGCAAGACCATTTGCACAAGATTGTGAATTGAACTACTGTTTTTCATAAAAACATTGACAACAATTAGAACGATCCTAATACTATTATAAAAGAATATAATATACAAGCATAAATTTTGATGATAAAAGAGTAATCATCGCTTGTATGTTTGTGTATTATATTCTTTGCTAATAGTATCGGGACTGTTTTAATTGTTGTCGATCTTTTTATGAAAAACATTAGCCCAATTCACAATCTTGTGCAAATGGTCCTGCATCGTTGCATTTGCAAAATGGTTTAGTATATTAATACTCACCATATGTTGATACTCCCCACTTAACAGTTCTTAATGGTGAGTATGAATATGCTATACCATTTTGCACATGCAACGATGGAAAACCATTTGCACAAGATTGTGAATTGGACTATTATATTTAAATTATTGCCACTTTAATTATTGCAAATTTTATGGTTTTTGTTTGTGATGATTGTTCGCGTATTTTGCTTAGTTTTCGCATAAACAATTCTCGTATTCTATTTTAATTTAAAAACTTATATATTAGGCTTTAATTTACTTTTACACTACAATGAGAGGATAAACTACATAAATGCTAACAATGAAGTTGTAGTGGACTGAGAAAACAGCACGCTGTGCCGTTCTGCAAGCGTTTGTGGAAATAACTACAATTTCCTGTGGCCTATACGTCACTGAAAAATTATCACATGCCTAATGAATTTGAGTTATTAAAGAAAAGTGCATTCGTTTGAATGCACTAAAAATTAAGTGCATTAAAAAGAATAATTTACAGAATGCTTCATTCGATTTTAATAAATTAACTCATTGTTATACTAGAACACCTCATTATTAAGAATAATGATTTATGTAAAGACTAAATATATCACAAGCTTCCAAATCATTACACTTTCCCACTCAGTATTTTGATCTCAAAACTTTTAAGAGTAAGAAGGGAGAGATTCTAGTGTTTTTCTGGAGGTTAACTTATAAATACTTTCTATTTTTGCACAGAATAAATATACCATCATTGTTTCATATGAAAAATTTATTTATTTAATTGTCCTAGTGGTTCATTGATTTGATTTAATTGAACTATTTTTAAACAAAAATTTTATTCAGTATTTTCTTAAGTTATTTTTTTAAATTTTTTTTGGTAAAACGTACATATTATGATTTAATCAGGATAAAGTTCGTATTATGTACGCCAAATTACATGTGATAATTATTCATAAGCAAATAACATCAAAGTTAATTGTAAATATTCTGAAAAATCCGTAGTAGAACAACTAGCTGTTTTCGAAGGTCGCAATACCTTCATCATCAGAGTTCTTTGTGTTTGGTCCACTGTGTACATAAAATTCGTTTTTCATACAAACTTTTCCATCGATAATTGTTGTATTTAATTAAAACAAAATTTATTTGCTGGAAATCAAAAACTACAATTGATTATTTCGTAATATTTGTAATGGAAATTTAACAAAAACTTCTAGTAATTACACACATGTTCAAATATGAAAGCCTTGTATCTGCATGATTGAGTAGTTCGGCAAATGCGCTGCACTTAATACGAGTAAATACAAATGTATGTATGTATATAAATTTTGCACTGAATAAATACAAATGTACGAGTATGAATTTGAAGGAAACAACACAGAAAACACAATCTCCATTGTTTACGCATCATTGCTTCCTAAAGCTTTAATTAAGCCTTCAAACTCGAATCGGAAAAGCATAATAAATTTTCAACCATTTGTCTAAATGCAAAGCATTCAATAATAAACGCCGCCAAACAACATACATTTGTACAGACATATGTACATAAATACTAAAAAATATAAACGTTCTCTAAACAAATGATGATTTTGCTGAAAAACTCAATCCCTTGAAAATTTATTTTGTGATAATGATAAAGGGGAAAAAATATTGAAAAACATTCAAAACATTGCTGGTGCAATAAACATTTCGATATAGTAGATTTATGTTGTGTTAAAAAATAAACTCTTTGAACAACGTTTAGCAACGATGACTATTAATATCATACTTTCTCTAATGCCTTAAAGTAGGCAAATACTTTTGTTATGTTAATAAACCTGCAAGTATGCTAATGATTTGTTATTTACATACAAACGTTTCTGGGCAGGAAAATTATGATGACTGGGCAAATTTTTATAAATAAACTCTCTTTATGCAATATGAGCAAAGCGTAAGTCAATTGTTTGGTTATAAAGTCACAAAAAAAAATGGAATAAAATTAGAATTAAAGCTAATACATGTTGTTAAATAGAAGAAATATTTATTGGACAAAAGTTAACGACAAACAGAGGGGGTTTGGAATAAAAAATTAATGGAAATAACCCAGCGGTTTTTAAACTTCGATTCAATTCCTATACAGCTTAAGTTTGAAGCTTAGATTTTCTAGCTTTAAAGGGGCGAAGCCAAAAAACTTTTATGTAGGTGATCTCGAGTTTATGAAAAATTCAAACCTATGCCAAGCTGATATTTTTTATGTGAAAAAAAGCAATGTGAGTCCGATCACAGAGGAGATGTGTCAACATCTAGTAAAGAAATTTTTTTTTAAGTTGGAAGTACTTATGCTTTTAGTATCTTTTTTTAAATTAATTAATTAAAAGTATCAAAACTTTCAATATTGTAAATACATATGAATTTGTTGGTTTTTGTTTGTTTTATTAAACTTATTTGGTTAGTAAATGGGCACACTGCAGTATATGTATATCTACTGCATTCAAAATTGCAGCAAGCAGTAAATTTACTGATTACTAAAAAAATTCAGTAAATTTTTACTGCTAATGAAATTTAATTTGCATTACTAGTAAAATCGTAGGGCCGCAGCAAGTGGCAAAGTTTTTTCATTCAAATTTTGAAACTTTTGTATGAAAAACATTTAGCCACTTGGTAGAATTTCATTATGAATACGGGCATTACTGATTACTGAAAATACAATGCACCTCATCATATAACAAATTATTTTGGCACTTTATAAAAATTGTAAAAAAAAATTTTAGTAATCAGTTAAAAAATTTTTATTATTTTTACTGAAACTTTAGTGGTACTGCAGTGCTCATCTATGGTAAATGCCTTTACTTTTACTTTTTAATTTTTAATTCCAGTTGTTCATTGTTTAGTTGTTGCTGTTCTTGTTGTTGTGGACGCATTGCAATTAAAATAAATTCAGTAAAGTGCGACTTTGACTCGCGCACATTCGGTTTTGATCATTTTTTTTTTTTGATTTAGCTTTCTTAATTTTTTAAGTTTTTTCAGTTTAAACGATTTTTTTCAGTTTTATCGCTTTTTTCTCGTTTTGGCGTTTTTTTTTCTCTTTTTGGGTTTTTTTAATTTTCGCAATTTTTTTCATTTTGGCGATTTTTTCATATTGGCGATTTTTTTGTTTAAGGATTTTTTTTCATTTTTGCGATTGTTCCGGGTTTTCGCGATTTATTTTAGTCCTAGAGATTTTTTTAATGTGGTGCTTTTTTCGTTTTGGCGATTTTTTTATATTTGGCGATTTTTTAATTTTTTGATTTTTAAGTTTTACCGTTTTTGAAAATTTCAAGAGTTTTACTATTACGGTTTCCAAGATACTGCAAGTTGTCAAAATTACAAAGTCAAAATTGATTTAACTGATGGAACACCCATTGATTTAAATTTTTTAAATTTAGTGTTAATTGTTGCAGTCTGTATAAAAATACAATAACTTTTAAAATTTCAAGTGTATATATGTACATACAATTGTATGTATATTACATGGGATTTTAACATTTTTCGTTGCTCGTTTTGGAACACCCTTTAGTTTTTAATTTTCATGTATTTGTTGTTGTAGTGGCCAAATGTCTACATATTGTGTCCAAATTTCAAGTCCGTAGCTCTTACTGTTCATTTTCACCTTTGGTGTACGGAAATATACAGAAAAATAACCGGCGGCGGCGCACCGTCGGCTTCGAGCCGGTCGACTTGTTTCTCTGCTTGGTATTGCTTCTTTCAAACACTAATACACTCACACATAGCTCACACCGATTTGACAATGCAAAGCAAAAGCAAAAAGCAAAGAAATCTCAGCAAAGAAATCAAAGTCAAAAGATTTTTACCTCGTAGCGTATAGATGTTTACACATCAAAAATAGTTTTTTCTAGTACATTTATGAGTTTCCGCTTAAATTTTCATTTTAACATTTTTTTCACCTTGATTCCACTGTTGTGCTAATGGAAAGGTCAAATCTAATCAAATTAAGAAAAAAAAAAATCAGACATGCTCTGAAAATCAAATTTTTAAAAAAATCAAATATTATTTTAAAATTAGTAACGGTCCTGCAGGCATTTTTAAAATCATGTACGATACATTTCTTTGAGAAATGATATATATATATATATATATATATATATATATATATATATATATATAATCGTAGTGTGTGTTTGTTCTTAACGCATAATCTCTGGAACTATAAGAGCTGTGGTGCTGAAATTTTCAACGCAGGTTCGAGTCAGTAGGTTTTCATTTTGTTTTTAATCTAATAAGTGACCGCAAGAAGAGTAATTTGGATTTAAATAATAAATTATTGAGGGTACGTCAACGTTTACCGGACTCAGCTAGTGCTCTATATAATAAAAAAGTTAAAGAAAAAGAGTGAAAAAATATCCGCATGACCATTATTAGTTTTAAAATCACATGTGATTTTCAGAGCATGCTTGAATGTTCTGAAAAATTTGTTTAAAGATTGTTACAGACAATTCACTAAAAATTAAGACTCTATTGAAATTAAAATTTTGAAAAAATTATATTTTCTGGGTTTTTTTTAAAGAAAAATGTCTGTTGATGGTTTCATAATTAAAAACATATTTTCAAAAATATCTAGCCAATATTTCTAGCTATTGAAAAGGCGGTACTACACGACATGCCCTAGATTTTTTTAAATGTTCTTTACTACACACAAAAAAATATAAGAGGTAATATTAACTAAGCTTACATAGGTAACATATTTTTATATGAAAGTAAAAATCTTGGGTTTTATTAACTATGCAGTAAGGTAATTTGTACATTACACATTACCTAAAATCCAAGTTAATATAGCTATTACAATAAGGTACATACATACATGCGTATATTTTTCGAAATTATTTTTATTGAAATGTTTTCTATTCTATTGTCAAAAGTTAATTTTTGAGCAAGAAGGTATGTATGTATACATTGAATTTTTTTAATTTTTAAATTTATGTAAAATAATTATTTTTAATTATTATAGATAAACTAGCTGAGCCCGGCTAACGTCCTCTCCCTTCCTTGCTTTCCGTTCTTAGATGGTGTAGAAGCAAGTACGCAAATTGTCAGTGTATCCTGTATTCCTTCAGAAGTGGAAGACTACCTATACCTCCGCATAGGAAGATCCCCATCCCAAGTTTTAATGGTCTGCACCAACTGCTGCCTTACGATTGCTGGCAAACGTGGTCTTATGCCAGGAACACAACTGGGACGAACGATGAATTTCGTGGACGGTGACGAATTCGTCTATAATAATTCGCTGAGTAAATTCGTCGTGTGAAGCACAACAACGACGAATAAATAAGAGCTCTTACAATTGATACATTTGCTTATTGTTTGTGCAAAGAGAGATAAAACTGTTTTTTCGTCGGCTTAGATAATAGAAATAAATATATCGGAGAGTTCGTCTCGCACGACGAGTTTCGTTAGACGGCAGTGTTGTGTTAATTTGCACATGCATGAATGTGTTTTATTTTTTATGACAAAATTCGTCATTCGTCCCAGTTGTGTTCCTATCATTACCTTTACATGGTTTTATTTTCGTGGTGTTTTTTTTCGATTTTATTTATATGTATGCATCCTTCATAGATAAATTAATAAATAAATAATAAATTTTTTTTAAAATTCAAAAATTCTTTAAATCCATGACAGTTATCGAATTATAAATAGTTAATATAACTAAAATCCATGTTAATTTGCCGCATTGTATATATGTATAAATTTACTTTGCTATTTACATGGTTCAAAGAAAACAAAAGTATGAATTTACCTAGTCGTTAAGGAGTTTCAACAAAAATTTTAGTTGATTTTTCGAACATAGAAATCAACTAAACTAAACTAAAAAACTTTGCAAATGCCATTCTACCCTTTCCCTTAGTTAAAATTATACCATTATTTTAGGAAATATAACCTATGATTTTTTTGTGTGTAAAGAAAGCCGAGTGTTTCAAAGTGGGAATATTTTTATAAAAAATATTAATTTTAACTTTCGTGTTCTCAATTAGAAAAGCTGCAATAAAAAATTTATAAAAAAAGATAGGTAATGGCGGTTATGAGTCCTGCTTTGGGAATTCAAAAACGGAAAGAACCAAAAATGCAACCCTGTTACTAAAGCGGGATTTTGGGGATTTTCAACAGCAAATAAGAGATCAGGCTATCAGGTATCAGGTCAGGTTATCAGGTGGCTGAACTGCTATTTGCTGTTGAAAATCTCCATTTGCCATTATCTATCTACTTATCAAACCACCTTAAGACCTAATCTGCTCTGAAATATTTCAAAAAAAAAAAAAAAAAAAAAAAAAAAATATCTGTGTGCTTGGCAAAAAAAAAAAAAAAAAAAAAAAAATACTACAAAGTTCAATTTTAAGGATTTTTTGTAATTTCTTTGGGAATTGCCGGGTACTCAGTATCAAATATCATTTGCCTTTATTTTCTCTGCATTCATTTTATCATTGCAAACCTAAATGAGAGTAAAGAATGTAATACATAAAAAAATACACGTCGATGTTGAAGTAAATATTAAAAGCATAACAACGACTATTATGTTATATGTACCTTCTGCTCATTAAGAAATATACAACCACACAAAAACATATGCCAATGCAGATGCCAGAGAGAGAAATAACAGTACACATGCTCTATTGTCAACGTACATACCTGGCCAATGTTGAATGTGCTCAGATTTTTTGAACATTCTTCTGGATACTTTGCAATTTGAAACGAAAGGCAATGCATTCGAATTTGTATGCTAATAACATGTTAATTTAAAAGAATTTCCTTTCGTTTCGAATTATGTGCAAGACCCCCAAAATAGGCGATGCGTACTTTAAACAGTCAGTATAGCCTTGCGTTAAGAACAACGAAGTTAACATCGTGGTGTTCTAGCAGTAAATAATTAAACAGTGTGTATCTAAAAGCTCTTAAAAAATTGTGTACTTGTAACTCATTATATGTGAACTTCTCCGAGAAAAGGGACCTAGTGTGTGAAAATGAAGTTTTGAGAAAAACTCATTTCATCTTATTCTACACCCTTTTAGGTACCAGAATCCACTCTTAAGTCCAAACTTGTTTTTTGACACAGTAGGTCCCTTTTCTCGAAGAAGGTCACATATATTTAAATGCAAATATTCGAACTTACAAAAATAAGTTAAAACGTAACAATATAGATAAATAACAATTTTGTAGCATCATTTTGTCTGCAGGGTGTTGTAGGAAATCTTATAAGAATCGTACGTCTTGAGTAACAACTGCAGAGCTATTTCCATTTTTTTGTCCAAAATTTCCACTGTGCAACAATAATGGAATTGCAAGATTTTCTGCAATGTTAGAAAAATAAAACCTATATTTAGTTCTACTACAAGTACCAACAGCTCAATGAAGAAGAAAAAAAATGTACTTATTCTTTTTTTAGGTTTTCTTCTCAATTTCTTTTGTACACTTTTTTATACTCTATTAAAAATTCATAAACATTGGGTTTTTTGCACTCTTTGGCTTAGAAAGTTTTTCTTCTTTACTTTACAAACGGCCTTTGGTAGAGTGGGATATGATTTTGTTTTTTTAAAGTTTGGTTTATATGATGGTAATGCCAATTTCCTGACTCATTGCACACACACACAATATGGTAGAAAGCGTGTACAGACACGTGCGTACATGTTTTAATTTGCTAACTGGCATTTAGAAACAGCAATACTGGCATAAGCCACTGCACGATGGGATGATGAATGTGAGAAAATGCAGGGAAAATTTTGGGAAAAAGATATTCTTCGCCTAGAAAATTATTAATTTTGCTATTCAAAATAGAAAATTTTTTTGTCTTGATATCAATGAGATAAATATAAAAACATTTTAACCCATTGTGCTCGAAATACTATTTATGTACATGTTTCTTGTTGCATTACGCACAATGAAATGAAAAATTATTTTTCATGTCGTTTCTTTTTTTGCTTCATTTCTTAAACGTCTAAGTCAAGCTGTTATGCTGCAAATAACAGCAAAAAAAAAACAAAAGAAAAAAATTAAAAAAAAAGGAATAAGAAGTAGTAAAACAAAACAATCTGGGATATTGTGAATATTGATGATGGCCGTTGCGGGCAAAATATGATGCTATTAAGAGGCTAAAAGTGAATAATAATTCCAATTTACACTAATCCACCCACACGCACTTTTAAAACAAGTGGTATTTGTTGTTTGTTTGTTTTGTTTGGTTTGGTTTGGTTTTGTGCGTATGTGTGTGTGTATATTTTCCCACCGTATGAGTAACAGTAAGTGGAGCATACTTTTAGGATGCGTTTCTTTGTGTACTGCAAGAATTTAAAGTGGATTTATTTTCTCCTATTGTTTGATAAAAAAAATAATAATTGAAGAGTACATAATACCTGTATTGGCTTTTTAAGCTAATTAAAATTTAAATTGCATTTTACTTAAACTTTTTATATACATACATACGCACCTATTGGCCTGGTTTTAATTAGTTTAGTGTAATAAAAAATTTTTCTACTTCAGTTTTAATAAAATTATTTCAGACCTTTGAATAACAAAGTTTTTTAAATGTCATTGAGGCGTACCAAAATTTTCAAAATGTGTTTAGTAGCCATTTTATTGTTTATTTTACTTCGCCGATGATTCTGCTACACAATACCGATGAAGGAGGGTGCTATGATATTACATTGGGGTTAGCATCCGCTGAAGCCGGTGAAGTTCAGTGACCATTATCTGTGCCTTCATCACTTGAACTTTCCTACAGCAACTAATACAAAGGGACACTAATGCACATCAGAAAAATGCGTGATGTTTTTAATTAATCACTGCCGGAGACCGGGTTGATATTTAGAATAAGGGTGAATATTTTACATTTCCATCCAGACTGAGTTGAAAGGACATGCTTAGCTTGGTGCCTCCCTCCGTTTGTTTTAAAATTTCTTCACAGTTCTAACAAATTGGATCGCAAGAAACTAAATATGTATGCATACATTTTTTTAGCTGTGAAAAAGTTTTCTCTGCTCTTAGTTCCTATAGCAAAGAACACATTATAAGCAATAAATTTTCCACAAATAAGTTTGCCAATAGTTTGTCTTAATTAATCTTAAGTTTTTGCTATTTTTTTTTTTTTTGGTGATTATGGTGTAATAATTCATTTTATTAAAGAGTTAATTAAGTGCTGTTGAAAGCCTCAAATACAAATAAATAGAACATGAGACATATATGAGTGTATAGAGAAAAAGAAAACTAGTTCTTAGTTTCGGTGCAACGTTTAGTTTCACGACTAAATGGGGTTTGAATTCAAAAGATTTAAAATGTTTGTGAAACACTTTCCCCCTACATTTTTTAAATTAACACTTGGTAATGGCCCGTGGATCGCTTTGCATTGAGCAGGTTCAGTTTTAGCAGTATGTAGAATTTTTATATTATTTTCCATTAAGATAAACTAAATACTTGGTTTCCATTTACCCACATTATTATTCTCGCCCCTCCCGTCCTTTTAGCCTCTTCATTTCATTTCTTATTGAATATTCGTTCTGCAATTTATTCACAACATTTTGTAATTTAAAACCATTAACATTTATTAGTGGCCTCATAATAATCATAATCGCCAGCAACGAGACCAACCACAGCATCCAACACCATTATTGTCAACACAACACAACACAACACCATTATTGTTGGCAGCATCATCAACATGTACAACATTTTAAGCCAAATAATAAAGATCATGGTGTGATAACAACAACAAATAAACTTTTTTTTGTGTGTCTATTTTTTATTTAAAGCAGTCCAAAGATTTTGCTGCTCGTCGTAATAACGTCTGTCCAATTTTGTTGGTGTGGTGTGTGTGTGTGTGCATATGTATGTCTGTCTGTTCAACCAGTTCGCTTGTCCATTCAGCTGAATATTTTCATTAATATAAACGTCCCTTAAGGCAAATTTGTTGAATGTCATCATTTGATGATGTCGTTTCTTACTGCCAATACTTGTTGGCATTAGCAACAGCAGCCGTAGCCATTCAGCAGCAGCAGCATATGGTTCATTCGTGCAACATCTCTTTAACAACATCAACGACATTTTTCTTTGTAAAAAAAAAACAAAAAAAAAATGTTAAGCTTAATGTAAATATGTATATTTACAACACCTTGGCACTTTTTTATACATCTTTCCAAAAGAATAAAATTGTATATTTTGTTTGTTTTATTTTCATCCTTTCGCCCCTAAAATGTATCGTAATGACTGTTTCAAATAATAACACGGAATACATGTGTTATTATTTGTATGGTTTTAGTTAAAATTGAATATTCAAACCATTTACACCGGTCGTATCTAATATAATCAAGTACACCAACATGAATATGTGTAAATGTATGCCACCAAAACAAACAAACACACACACACACACAAACACTCTGATTAAAAAAAAAGCAACTTGGTAAGAACGTTGTTACAAAAAAGTTTCTGCAGAAGCTGCAGAGCAAATAAATACAAATTTGTGTCCAGGGAGTCATGCTGATGCTGATACTGCTGCTGATGATGACGAGAATGATTACGGTGGAGGACAATTACGATTTTTTGTTAAAAAAAAAAAAAACAAATAAAAAACAAATAATCAAAAAGCCATTAGACGACTTAAGTAACTGCTCGAAAGGTGAGAATCAAGTCATTTAGACAAAATTTGGAGGGGGGATGAAAAATGTGTTTTTAACAAACTTAAATGAAACGGGTAAGGGTGGGGGTGGGGGTGGGGGTGTGTGTGTCTCTTTTCACTTCATGTTTAACTGGCAGGTTTTCATCAATTAGAAAGTTGCTTAATCAAATTTATAAAACATAAAAACAAAAATGGAGAGAAAAGCTTAAATTATGCAAAGAACAAATGAATTTAAACAATTTATTCAATTACTAAGCAAAAGAACTGCTTAAATACAGAGTGCCACGAGCGCAAGTTTTTAAAGCGTGGCTGATAAATTATGCCAACGCTGTTCACAACAAATAAAAAACTAAACATATGGAAATTTTTATTATGCAAAAATTTTGATACGAGAAAGAAGAAAAAAAAACAAAAAAATCAAGAAACGGTTTATCTTTTAAAATCGTTTAAATTCAGCCTAGGAAAGTCGAAACTGGCAACGCTGTTCACAATACATGTAAAATTAATCATATGGGAATTTTTATTATTGCATACAACTTGTTTATAAATTGAAAGACCTCGTACGTAATTTAAATATAAACTATCAGAAAATAATTTAGTTTTTAATTTCCGCTATCAAAAATATAAAGTTTTGAGGTCTCGGGAATCTATTATGAATACTTTTAAGATGATATCCGTGCCCAGTCGAAGTGTGAAAGATCGTTTTACCAAACTGATGGCCTGTTTCATTATATTGAAAGAAACTTTCGACTGAAAACTTCTATTGAAAGCAACAATAAAATATGAAATTTGTTGTTATTTCCAATATAAAATGTAAGTCGAAAGTTTTCTTTAGATATCGTGAAACAGGCACTGAGTCTTTTTCGGCTACATTAAATGATAAAAAAACTGCGCTTAAAATAAGACTCGAAAATTATTCCCAAAAATGCTTAGAAAGTGAGTTCTTTAAAAAACAAAGGTGTTCAAAAAAAAAACTAACTAAAACTTTGGAAAATTTTGTAAATCTTAAAAATAAAAGTTGTCGTATGGCGCCAAAGCTGTTTTTTCCTTGAAACCAGTAAAACATTTACTAAATTTCTAGTTCATTAATGAACTAGTTTAGAGTAATTCCATTTTTATATTTAAGTAAAAATTTTCTAAAATTAAGAAAAATTTTAAGTAAACTTTTAAACTATTTTCCAATTTTTGGTAAATATTTCCTTAAAGCCAGTAAGCTGGTCCTTGAATGTGAGAATTTTCGTGTGTAGTTTTATGAACTATTTTTAAGGATATGAACTTTTTATTTTTTACTCGTATTAAGCAATTTTTACTAGTTTTTAGTAAAAATTTACTAAAACTTAGAAAAAATTACTTAAATTTAGAAAATTTTTTTAGTTAAATTTAGAAACTTTTTTTCCTTAATAATAGTATAAGTCTTTTTTTTTTTGAGTGTATAATCGTAATCGTAAATTACTCATGCATATGCTCGAAATGTGACTGTTTTAAGCATTTTGTTTTGGAGTCATATTTAGAACAGTCTAACGATGAAAAAAAATTTTATTTTGCTGTTGCCACTCTTGATCTTGAAGCCAATAGGTTTTATAAATTTAAACTCATGTCAGTAAGATCGTGCAGTTAAGTGAAATAGGATTTTAGTATTAAATTTTTGTGTGAATTTATATCAAAACTTAAAGCAAAAAAGTTAATGGCGGCTAAAAAGTTAAAATGTTGGCAAAGAAAGAGGCCGAAAAACCATTTTGTTACAAAACGAAAAAAGTTGATTTGCCAACGGTCCAGCCGTTGGCTCACGGACAGACAAACAAATACACAGGCATACACTACAAATTTATAACACCCCCTTTTTTTGTCGGGGGTTAAAAGGAAAAATATTGGATCTGAGTTTTAATATATTTGCTATTTGTTGTGTAGTTTCTCATTTGTTTAAATGAAAGTTTATAACAAAATAACTCTAGTTGTTCTAAAAAACTTTGGGTAAAGGTTCCCTGATGATCTGCATTAGCAACAGTGAATAGGGTCCACCTAAATACCTCAATAATAAATTTCGATTTTTTTTAATAAAAAAAAAAATATTTTAGGTACTTAATAAGTAAAATATTAATAAAAAAATTATTAAAAGATTTTAAACTTAAATTGTAACAATTCCCATAAAAAACACTAATTTAATATATTTTATTAACAAAAAAAAAAAAAAAAAAAAAAGAAGGAAATCACGAACGCAAATGATTGTATTGATACAGCAAAATATGATTCGAAAAAGACTCTTAAGTGACAATTAAATTGACTGAAAAATTACTCAGAAAAGAATTTGCAATTGATTGTAAGTACTATCACAAATTGTCCCGAAAATGAGCTGAAATTTATCAGAAACGCGAGTCATAAAAGGACTTTTTAGAAGAGTCGCGAAAATGACCGCAAAAATTATTATATTAATCGCGCGGAGGAGTCGAAAAAGGCTCGAATATAATGATTTATTTAAAAAAAAGTGCTGGCCGGCAGTTGAGATATATCACTGCTGGCCAGAGAAGCGCCAGAGTGCCGAACATCAATCGGCTTTTTGTACAAATGAATGTACACACGCTTATACATTTCTCTCGGTTTTCTCTCTGTGGGCATTATTGATGTATATATGCATGTATGTGTGTGTGTGTATGTGCGTGTGCTTGCGAGTGTGTGCGTACGTTTGTAAACCCTTTATAACTTGAAAATGCCTTAACCGAACGGAACCAAATTTACGTACGAACCGACTTCACTCAGATTCCGTGATAAAATTAATTGATTCGATTCGCTACATTTCAAGAATTTTCGTAAATAAAGTTTTTGATAAGATTTTTTTTTTAAATAAATTTTCAACTAATCACTTCTTAAACTAATAAAAACAAGGTCGTACAGTGGGTGCAAAAGCCCCTTTTTCGCGAATCAATTCATATCTCCACAATTACAACAGTGAGGGTCAATAAAATTTATATGGTTGGCTCTTAAAACAAACTGCATGTTTCAAAAAAATATTGGCGGTGTAGGAGGAGAAGACGGGTGGGTATCCCTCATACAAAGTAATAATAAATTTATTAGCAAACATGTTTTTTGTTTGTTTAAGAAATTCCTAAGGAGAAACAAAATACATGTGAAAGGTCACGCGTGACTGATGCGTGACTCACACGTGACTATGCACTCACGCACTCGCAAACTCGTAAGATTAAATTATGCAAAGTTCTTAGCCTTTTTCTGCTTATTTTTTCAGTTTTCTTTCACAGTGTTCCACTTTAACGCGTTTTTACAAAAGCACCATGACCCATATGATGCAGAGTTTTGTGCACTTTAAAGGAGTGAGTACCTTCAGTTTTCACGCTACTTAAACTTTATTTAATTAGCCCGTGAAATTATCGCCTTTGCCACCATTTGCGTCGAGTGCTGCAAATTTGATTAAAATAGATTGATTCGTGTGAGCGACATTGTTGAGGAAAATTCTTAAATAAAGCTCTTAAATTTAAATAGCTACTAAAATTCTTGTCAAATAGATTTACAGGCTTGCCTTACTTTTTGGACAAATGGTTCGATTGGTATCCTTGTCAAAAATATTAAAATTTTTTTAATATTTAAAGCTTTGAGCTTGAAATGGCCGAGAAGTTTCAGGGATGGCCTGCATTGTCAACCGTATTCATTTATTTTACATTGAAAGATCATTAAGCCATTTTCATTTTGATTTTTTTTTGGCAAAAAATTTTGGAGAATACCTTTAATCACTATTGCGGTCTCGATGTGGCGTCTGTGTGGAACTTAAATCAGCTCATTGAGCATAGCGTTAAAAACGCTGAGATTACAATCGTAAGTAACTACAGTTTTATTATTTTGGTGGTTTTACGAATATCGCCACTGGCAATGCTGCTCATTATAAAGATTTTGTTAAGCTATGTGTTTTATTAAGTAAAATACAAGACAAAAATAATAAATTTCGAGCTCTATATTTTTATTTATATTTTTCAACTGATTTTTATGTAAAAAGAAGACAACACCAGCATGAGAAGCGTTAAAATAAAGCTAAACTTTTTCTTTTAAAATAAAAACACTGCTTATTGCAGCATAGTTTTTCTAGAAATAATTTGCATATTTTCAGCAAATTAATAGTTTTCTTCCATTCGCTTGTCTTTTTCCTCTTTCCGCATTCATCACTTAGAAAATTGTCATAATTGCATAGAAATGAATTACAAATGCAATTAAAATTTATGATAGAGCAACAAAAATAAAGGAAAATGAAAACAAATTGAACAATAGGATATTGTAAACGTTGTCAGATAAAAAAAAGCAACAACTGTATAAAATAATAAAATAATAAAAACATTGACAGCGACGAATAGATAGATACAAGGACAATTGCAATCCATACTTCCAAAGCAATAAAGGGCAATAGAGAGAAAAAAATCCACATTGACAGAAAAAATGGTATAAAAAGGTCAATAGCAGCATTTCTTAACTAGAAAAGAATTTACAGACTTAATGCTGCTGCTGTTGTATTTACAATTAAGAAGGAGATGAAGACTAAAGCAATCGAGACACAAAGCAATGAAAACCAATAAATTTATATGGTCTTATTCCCTTTTCGTAGCATCTTTTTTAATTTCCTAAATTTATATTGCACATTGTTATTGAAACTGGAGATGGGATTGCGAGATGAGTGCTCTTTTACGACCTTGAACGTAAAAAAATAACCAAAATTACAGATGGTACATGAAATTAAAATAATTTTTATCGTTAATTTTTTTACTCGTAACATTTTTTTAAAACCTAATGCCAACAACAATTTTTAGTTAATTTTAATTATTATTCGAACTCCATTTGTTTCTATATTTGCGATTTGAACGGGCTAAAGTTCGTATCGCTTTTTAAGCCAAATTACATGTGATAATTATTAATGAACAAATAACACCAAAGTCTGTTGTAAATATTCTGACTAACAACACATAGTTGAACGGAACAGCCAGCCGTTTTCGAAGGCCACTAAACCTTCATCATCAGCGTTCTTTTGTGTTTGGTCCACTGTGTGTGGTGTCAGTTGATGTAGATTTCTGCTTTATATACTTAGCATTTTATTGCAAATGGAATATGTGAATTGTTTTGATTCATCGTATTTCAATTTGCTGAAAGCTTTTTTGTATTGTAAGCTCAATTTTACCATCACTATATTTACAACAGTCTTACCATTGTCGTTTTGTTCTTTTTACTAATTATACACATGTTACTTAATTTGCTTATTTTTTGTTCTACTTAAGACAAACTTTTTTGGTTTGTTACTATTAAGTATATTTTTATTTAATTTTTGCCACAGGCCCATGGCTATTAATTTTTAGTTAATTTTAATTATTATTCGAACTCCATTTGTTTCTATATTTGTGATTTGAATGGGCTAAAGTTCGCATCGCTTTTTAAGCCAAATTACATGTGATAATTATTAATGAACAAATAACACCAAAGTCTGTTGTAAATATTCTGACTAACAGCACATAGTTGAACAATTTTTGTTTGTTTTTTGAAACATATAATTTTCCAAAAGTTTTAACCATAAAAATACTCTAATCTCTTGCTAAGTCCTTTTAATTTTTTATCCTAAAAATTTATTAAAGATGTTAGGGTTTTACATTTCAAATTGCAAACCTACAAATAATAATAAAAATTATTCTAACGTGTTGGTAAGTTCTTTTAATTTTTTTTTTCATAAAAATTTATTAAAGATACTATTCGGATTTTACATTTTAAATTGCAAATCTTCAATTAAAAAAAAAAACTAATAAGTGTACAATTTTTATTTATCCAGAACACTTTATTTACTCAACACTTTTATCAAGATATTTTAGACACACAATGTTAAACTATTCACAGCTAGAATACCACGATGTTAACTATGCTGTTCTTTACATAAGACTGCCTGCTTATCTGATATATCTTTTTTTATACTTAACATAAAGCTTTTAATATAATGTTAGTTACATTAAGAAGGTCTCACCAAATTTAACAGCCTTTTTTGTTTTCGATTACTTGGTTAGTTCGTATTACAATTCGTACTTCTTGTTGTTTAGTGTGTTTGTGATAGACTAGTAAATTATTAAAAAAAAAAAAACGATTGGCAAACTGTCCGGTACTGTGATGAATTCTATATAAAACCTGCACTAATCCCTTGCTTTGTGGTTGCCCACGTTCTTGTAGAAACTTGTATACATAGTTCCGGACATTTCCTTGAATACTCAATCAAATAAAAATTAAAAACATTAACCCTTCCCAATATCAGTATAAAAAACTATATGCTAATAAAATATATTCACTACAATGCAGATTTTAGTTTTTCAATTATTTTTATTTAATTGAAAAGTTTTACTTGCATATTTATTTAACAAAAACATTTTAAATAAGCATTTATTGTTATTCTTAGTAGTGTTTTATTTAAATTAAAAAATCTCTTGTTATTTTAAATTATTTAAAAAAAAACTCAAAAAACTTTTATTTCTCCCCAAAGAAAGAAAGAACGAAAAATAAAGAAAAGGTAAAACAGAAGAAATTCTCAAAAAAACTATAAAAGTTTGTTATTGGAAAAAAGCAATATAAAGATTTCACACATTCCAAAAGAGTATAATAATACTAACTATTGCTTTTTAAAAATAAAACAAAAAAAAAATTAAAATTGTGACACAATGAAATAAGAACAGCAAACAAAAGAGAAAAACTTCTTTCTTTGATTGCAGCTAAAATTTGCAGCAAAAATAAAGTTACAGATTTAAACTTGACAAACAAATCAGTTCGAGTCGAATAGTAAATGTCTCTTAGGTTAAAGATTAAATTAAAAAAAAAAGAAAATACAGTATGCCGCAGTAATTAAGATCTATTGATGAATAAAATGAAACACAAATCAAGAGGCCTTCAAAATGTTTATTGAATTAATAAGATTAAGATCATTTCTGCAATAATATTAATATAAATTTCCAATAGATTTATGTGTTTTTGTGCTTTTGTTATTTATTTATTTTTTATTTATTTCAGTTCGATGTTGTACATAAATTAAAATAGTCAAACCTTAGCAGTTTCCTTTTAATTTAAACACTTAAATTGACCTACACTGTAGTTAACAGCTGTTAAACAACAACCGTTCCTGCTAAAAAAGCACTCGTGATGTTTATTTCAAGGTTGATAAAATGCAACTGTATTTTTAGCTGATACCGTCACCCTTTTTTATGTTCAAGAATTCAATGCCCAATACCTTCAGTGTACATTCGATAGCTTTTCAACTAAAGCTTTTAACGCTTAGACGATCTTGGTTTGTGTCTTGGAAATTATTTTTTTTTTCACCAAAATCGATTATTTGCGATCGTAAATTTCGTCAAAAACGAGGTACAAAAAGTGTGTTGGTTAGGCTTTTTTTTGGCGGCAATGGGTCGATATGCTTCATTGTTGTTGCTATTGAGCCAAAATTTATAGAATTACAATCTATTGTCTACATTAATAATTTATGTGTTATTATGCTTTGTTTTATAATATTGCTTTAAAATGCTTGGAGAGCGTAGGGTGCATTTTACACAAAAAAAAAATTACTTCAAATAGAAAAACTTCCACGAATAACAAAAATGACAAACTTTAGTTTTACTGCAACTTTACTTTACACGCGAAAAAAAATCCCAAAATTCACCAAAAACTTTTTGCATAATCTTTTGCTAAAAAAAACACATACTGCCAAAAATAAATAAAAATGCATAAAATATATAAAGAGTGATTTTTTCTGTTTGAATTTTAAATTTCTGTTATGTACATATATTTTTTTAAATACATATGTATGTAATAAATTTACATACATACATAGTTCCTGTGCCAAATGGTAGCAAAGTACTATTGAAAGTATTTTGACACTTCTGAGATGAATAAAATTTCACTAGCCCTGGGGGCTACTAGAATTTTTGACACAACAGATAAATTTTTTACAAGAAGCAAATAAGAAGCAAAGTATCATAAACGGTAAAACCACTGCCGTCGTTTTCGAAAATTCTAGCTTTCACCCAATACATCGATTTTTACGGCCTTTGAATGTAAATAGACTGTGAAAAATGCATTATTTATTTTGATTTGAGAAAAATTTTACATCATTTATAAATTCTTTTGCTACAAGAATATTGTTTTATACAAAAATTTCCTTTTAAAAAATTGTTGGTAGCCGGTGGCTTGTATTAAAATTTTTTGCTTCGCCGCCGCAGCAATTTTTTCATCAGCCTCTTTCTATGCTAAAGCGAATTTGTCAAAACTTTACATTAGCGCAATTCACAATCTTGTGCAAATGGTCTTGCATCGTTGCATTTTCAAAATGGTATAGTATATTTAAACTCACCACTAAGAATTGTTAAGTGGTGAGTTTCAATATACTATACCATTTTGCACATGCAACGATGCAAGACCATTTGCACAAGATTGTGAATTGGGATATTCTCAAAAAAATATCATTTGACACAGCAGAAAAAATTAAATTTTTTCCCCACAGGCAAATATATTTTTACCGTAGTACTTTCCTACCGTGACAACATCCAGAAATTGCAACTGTTCAAATATCTTTTGCTTTGTTTGCATGTAGAACGATTATTTTACGCTTGGTGTCAAGCAACTTCTAAACACCGCTCAAAAGGTTCGAGTATGAACTATAGGTGAAAACTAGACTTCGGTCGAACTAATTCAGTTGGTGATTCTTGACACAAATCCGTGATTAAACCCATTTAAATTACAAATGTTTGATCATATGTTTGTGTCAAAGACTACCGACTGAATGAGTTCGTTCGATCCAAGTGCAATGAAAAGTATTGTTAGTCCTAGTTTACACTATGCAAGTCTTATTACTAAGCTGATTACTTTGTTAGGTGAGAGAGATGAGGAGAAAAAAAAACGTTTCTGTTCCCCTCATCTCTCCCTCAAACTAATCAGCATAGTATAAACTAGAACTTATCATGGACATCAACAGTATACGAGTAGTAATTACACTTGTGTCGAACTCTAGCGCAGATAGTTGAAAAATAAAAAATAAAAAAAAATTCAACATAAACAATATTTTATTAAAAAATTCTTTGTAAACAAATTTAAAAATATGAAAAACTATGTATTAAAAAATTATGAAAAGTGCTTAACGTTGCAAAAATTGTTAGTGGTAGCTACCGTGGAGAATTTTTTTTTTTGAATTTTATGTGAATAATTTTAATTTTAATTTTGTTAAACAAATTTTATTCTTGAAATTTTGGACTAACTCAAAGCCATGTTGCTTTTTCATTGTTATATATTTTCTTTGCTTTTGTAATCTTGATATTACCTGGAAATGAATGTGATATACGGACTACTGAATGAGTTCGATCCAAGTCTAAAGGGGCCCATACACTACAACAGCATGCATGCGCAATCAAGTGTTTGTGCCAGCGGTTTGATCGTGTATGGGCATTTTGTGCGATTGTACGGTTTGCTGTAGCGATTTTAAGTAGAGTTTGATATTTTGCTGATGCTACCAGCTCGCTTGTGTTGTATATGGTGAAATTAGCTCAGTTGAGCAAAGTTGTCATGGAGTAAACATGGATTTAAGAAGTATAATTTGTTGAAACCTAGTTTGTTTCAATGGGAAACGGAATTTTAGCACTTAAGTTATACATAGCTGCTAATTTTAATAACATACCAATAATAATTGCAGCAAAAACTATGTGACAATTCATAGCCTCCCTTCCCGCAATTTTATATGAAATGAATATTGTACCAGCTTGCTGGTAAAAAAAAGTATTCACCAATTAATATTTTCAATTAACAATTTAATTGATTCAATTACATTTTTAATTGTATTAATTATTTTAAGTGGAAAAACTCAATTGATATTATCAAATTGTTTATAGGTGAAAATTTTATTAATTTTTTAATTGATATTACAAATATTTTAATTAATATTACAAAATCATTCATATTACTTTTGTGTGTGTGTGTGGTTCGAGCATGAATACTCAATCGGTTGATTGTGCGTGCATGCTGTTGTAGTGTATAGGCCGCTTTAGACACATGTAATTTAACCGGGTTTGATTAGAGGATTGTGTGTAAAACGTTCAACTAGACCAGTTTCATACAAGCCTTCTAGTAATGGAATTTCCCTTTTTGTGCTGCTAAGTATTAACGACCAAGCGTTCTCAAGATTTTAAATTTCACAACCGTTATATTAACCTGGCAACTTCCTGCACTAACAGGCTTTTTACGAAGAATAGTGCTGCCAAATCCTTCATTTTTCATCTATTAAAATCACCATTATGCGGTGATATATTATTAACTAATGTTAATAATTTATTTATTTTTTAGTTAATATTTATCCAAATGAGTCCTCAGGTTTTGCTCTGATTTGTGAAGAACTTGTTTTCATTTTCTCTCCACTTCAACGAACGAACTCTTAAAAAATTACCATATAGTTTTCAAAATGTAAATTGTTTGTAAACAAAAAAAAAAAAAAAAAAAAAAACTTAAGTGATATTATTTGTAACAAACAAAGTTGCACAGTTGTTTTGTTCATTTTTATTGCTGTTGTTTTAATTTTTTATTTGTATTTTTTTTGTTCTTGTTAAACCACAAACTATCGCAAAGTCAAACCCAGTAAAGTGTTAGTCAAGCCACCAACCATCAAACCATTATTTGGAGCAAAAACAGAAAAACAAAAGAGCGAAAGAGAAAGAACTACTGTGTTCAAACGAGTGTATAAGAGCAATAGAATTTTAGTGGCCAAAAATCACTAGAGAGGATGAAAGCCATGCCAAGCGGGATTTAAAGTTAGTCGAAAACTAAAAAGACATTTGTTTTTGTCTTCCGTGGCAGCTACATTTTTTTTGTTGTATAAATTTTTGTAAACAAAATAAGGAATGATGGCATGGGCTGGTTGTGTGCAACTATTAATACTGTATAAAGGAAAATAATGTTTAAAAACTCGCTAGTCCTGTTAGCATGGAATAATCTAAAGATTTAAGCGCTGGAGAGTTTGGATAACGCAAACGTTCTGATTGGAGTGCGAAGAGATATCTCCTGTACATTTTAATGTAGAAGCGTTATTGGAAAGTTATCTAGAACTGTATCATTTTTATTCATTTGTACATAAAATATTTCATTGTGTCCCGCTTTTTTTTTTGAGTAAATAATAATTTATAAAACATTTAATTGGCATCACCTAAATTTTTGACCACAACATCTCCATACGAAGGTGGTGGAGTTTCTGCTCTGGGAGCAGTAGTAGAAAAATCTTCAACTTCTGGACTATTGGCCTCACTGGATGTTTGGCGTTCCACAAAATGTTGACTCAAACGATTATTAAACAAATTACTGCGACTCAAACGCCTTATCAATGTGGCAGTATTTTGATTAATCGTGCGATAATACTGATGACGTGCTGGACGGCCGAAAAGGCGTGATAGGAAATTTTCTGCTACAGGTCCTTCGTAGCGCACCAAAGAGCGCGCCGGTCGTGGTGCACGTCTACGTGGCTGTCTTCTTACCTGCGGAGGCAGCTGTGTGGTGGGACGAGCCAACGGTTGGCTGGGCAAATCCTCCAAGCTGTCGTTATCAGAAGCTTTTAGAATTTATGAAAACAAAAATGTAAATTAAAAATTTTACAACTGGTTTAGTAGAGAAATTACCATCCTTGTCCTTGAAGTCCACACATCTTTTCATGCATAGAGCACAGGCCAATATGAAAACAATAACTGTAATTCCAATTGCTATGCCCATTATAAAAGCAAACTTTACATCATTTACAGCGCACTGTGCTTGGCACAGACGTTCTTCATGCCAAGCCTTATTCAAGTCCTGCAAACATGAACGGTATTCTTGGCATAAAACAAAATTTTCTTCACTACAAAGTATCATATCCGGAGTAAATCTAAACCATTCATCGCTTTTCTTGGAAGGAAGAATATTTTCTTGCAAATCCAAATCCTGCTCAATACTTTCTTCTATAAACTCCTCTTCTAAGTCAAGGTTTAAACGCCACGGATTTATTTTAGTTGCATAGTCTGGGTTATCGTTGATTGCTACTGGCATTACCATTCTCTCAAGCTTTGGAGTGTTGCCTTTAGAAAATCCATACGTTTCACTAAAACACTTATCGAATACAACATTTATTCCTCTCTCTCTTAACTGCTTCAATTTAGTTTTTATAGCTTCATTACAATTTATAAAGTTGTCGTTTAAATTTAACTCTTGCAAAGATATTAAATACTGAAAGTCTTCTACATTAAAATTATTAAGCAGATTTTTACTCAAATCCAAGCTTTTGAGTTTCGACAAACCACTAAACAGCTCTGGTGTTAAAGTATTGATTTGTGAATTTTTCAAATTTAATTCACTTATGAAAGAATTTTCTATTAGAGTCTTGCTTTTCAAAGACTCAAACTTATTTCCTTCTAAATTTACTTTCGTTAGAAATTTATTTCTAGCAAATAGCCTTTCATCCAAATCATGCAGTCTATTATAAGAGAGATCTATTTCTATGAGACGTCGCACTTTGGCAAATGCATCCCAGTCTAAAGTGTGCAGTGCATTATGCGACAAGTTGAGATATTTCAAGTGGGAAAAGTTCTAAAAATAGTGTGATTAGTTAATCAAATAATCATTCAAATCTTATATTATATATTATATTAGTTACCTGAAAACATTTGTTGTCCACTGCGGTAATATAGTTGTAACTTAAATCTAATATTTGCACCTGCTTGGGCAAATCCACTTCAGCACTTATGAGTTTTTTGGAACTGAAATTAAGAAAAATATAAATTTCAGGAATTTTAATAATTAAAGACTAAACTTAATTTAATATTAATTAATAATTATTTTTTTTTTAAACAGAAAAGAAAACAGTTTTGTTCTTCACATTATTTGAAATAAATTTTTGAAAATTTTTTCTTCTTACCAAAGTCATGATATTGTTACGAAAGTGTACGTGAACAAACCTAATATAAATGTTTTCTAAAAAACAACAAGAAGAAGAATTGTCCCAAAAACACAAACACACAAACATACACGACCATGCTGAAGTAAAAGTATAACAACAACTTATATGTTTAACCTTGAAGAAATATACAACCACACAAGCACTTAAGCCAATGCAGCTGAAAAGCAAAAATTATAATTATAATGCTGCTAAAATAATCAACGTACAAACGCACAAATTGAGAGAATGAAAAACATTTTGAAATTAAAAATAAAATTAAAATTTCGGGCCTGTCCCACGATAACGACAGAAAACTTTCGGTTGACCACTTGTGTTGAAAACAACAATAAAATAAAAAAATTTATAGTTAATTTTAATTATTATTCGAACTCCATTTGTTTCTATATTTGTGATCTGAACGGGCTAAAGTTCGTATCGCTTTTTAAGCCAAATTACATGTGATAATTATTAATGAACAAATAACACCAAAGTCTGTTGTAAATATTCTGACTAACAACACATAGTTGAACGGAACAGCCAGCCGTTTTCGAAGGCCACTAAACCTTCATCATCAGCGTTCTTTTGTGTTTGGTCCACTGTGTATGGTGTCAGTTGATGTAGATTTCTGCTTTATATACTTTGCATTTTATTGCAAATGGAATATGTGAATTGTTTTGATTCATCGTATTTATTTTTGATTTTAATATAAGTAAACGATCGAATGTTTTCTATCGATATCCTGGGACATGCCGGAAATAATGACGCGATTTGAGAAGCTGTTGAATGTGCTGTGACTTTCTCGATGTGGCTAACATTATTCTGGTAGCTTTAAGTTTAAAAACTGAAAAATATTTTTTACAGACAGATGGCAACGCTAAACTTATCCAAATCACAAACCCATTATCAATGTTTAGTGCAAAAAGGGTGCTGCACCCACTTAACGAACACTGTTAGTTAACAGTCCGTTGGTTTGAGTCCGTCTTATATTGTATAAAGAATAGCAAAGTTAACATTGTGGTATTCCGGCAGCAAAGTAATGTAACATTGCGTGTTTAAATGTTTGGGACTATGCATAAGTGCATCACTGCGCTGCAAATGGACATTTAAATGTCTTAAACTGCTTCACTGAAGTAGATAAAGCGCAAATAAATGTAAAATATGGTGTTCAAACATGATTACTACTAAAACAGATTGTCAGCGAACTTATATTGCATTTTAAATAAAAGTTTGCACGTATTATGAATAGCAGTGATGCATTTACGAACACACCCTTTTTAATATCAGTCTGGAGTAAATAAAGTGTTTTTTTTTACTAAATATCTGAACATTTCGGTTTAAATAATGGAACCATGAAATGAATTAATATTTTAACTGAATATTATTTGGAAATCAATAAACAACTTAATTGAATTTTTCTTATATTTATTTTCAATTCAAAAATATTTGGATTAATCAATGAGTAGTTAATTAAAATTACATATTGCCCTCAAGCAACGGTGAAAATTGAAAAAAGAAGATATCCTGTTAGAGCTATGCTGCTTAGTTATATAAAACCAATTTCATGTGTTAAATAACAATGCAATAAAATTATTTTATATGATGATGCCGATTTCACCGCAAATAGTTCAAAAGCTATTCCATTTATTTCCCATTTTCTTTTCTATGTAGCTCCGTACGTTTAAAGAACGAAGCAAAATAAAATCAAAAATTTTGTCTCGTTTATTTATTTTCTTACTCTGTTTTTAATTACAAAGTTATCAAATCAAAAGTAAATTTATAACTTTAAGTTTCGTTTTTTTTTTTGTTACGAAAATCACTTACTAGCTCTGTCTCGTGGCATAAAGAGCAGAGCTCTAAACATGTAAAATAATTTTGTGTGTGACAATGTGAAGTATTCCTGCAAATATAATTACAACACAATAGCAACAAGCTGTTTTCTGAGACTGCTGTAGCCTTTAATCTCTCGAACATGTTCACTTTTAGTTTTTTGATCGATTTTTACTTTATACTTTTACATTTTGTACAAAATTCGTACAATTCTATCGTATATATTCTATCGTCATACCTGCATTGTGCTCTATTTAGTTGAAGATATGAATCACATTTGCAAAATTGTGGGCAATTAATATTTTTATTTTCACCATTAAATGCTGCTGTCGCTCTTAAGTTCACAAATAAAATGCATAATTGTGTTAAGTAGAGATACTTTGATTCCTTAAGCATTTCTCAGTTCTTTTATAGTTAATGCACTAACTAATGCGCTATTTAAAAATATTTCCTTAATAGTTTGGTATGCAACATTTTCCTTTGCGTTTTACAAAATTTTTATTGTGTTGTTGTTTCGTTTAGTTTTTAAAGTTGACTGAAAAAAAAATTATTTATGTTTAAATACTTTGGCTTGATAATCAAGTTAGTGAGTAATCGTTATCTAAAAAAAAAGATAAGATAAGACAATATCATAGCGGAACTGAGTGCAGTGAGAATGTAACAGTATGTTAAAAAAGTATTCAAGCTTGATAAAAAAAGACTGATGACATGCTTAGACTACATTATACTCGTATTATTGAGTACTATATTGCTTTTTCTATTCTTACTTTAATCCACATTATTCAATTAATTGCACAATATTAAAATACCTATATGGCGCAATTTTTCTAATAAAAGTAAACCAATTCTATACACACAAGTTTGTGAAATGAGTTTTTCGTGCTACAAGCATATATATGGAAATTTTAATGATGTCAAACGTGACCGTTGAACACGTTCAAAGTGAAAAAACTCACTCAATAAGCATGGCTTATAGCTCTTAATCAGCTTTTTAATTAGTGCTAAGTTTTACTTTGAGCACTTTTTCGTTTTTAAAATAATTGCTAAAAACCAAAGCATTCGCATCTGACAAAAAATGGGAGCGGTTAGATCCGGCTAACCCCTCAATAGTCGACCATTTTTAAAAAACAATTTATAATTTAATGAACAAGTTAAGTACAAACTTTGTGAAAAAGTGCTATAGAAATATTAAAATTTAATATAAAAGAAATTTCCAATAAAGCACAAAAAAAAGAAGTTGTTTAAACCTGAAACAAATCTTAAATGTGGCTAATTTAATAATGTTGCGCATTGGCGTCTCTTTAAAATGGTTTATATTCTGGCCAAACATGATTTATATATTAATTCAATTTTCATCACGTGTCGCACGTGACATTTTTTCCATCATGTCATTTATTTTTAATTTTTTTTTTAAAGAGAAGTAACACTCAGGCAATTAATGGCTACTACTATTACTAGGTGTTACCTTCTTTAGGAAAGCGATAGTGATAGAAGACAGGCGGTGAAGGAAGAGATAGAAGAAAGCTTCATTCTTTTACAACTCTGCTTTTTGCACGTTTTTAATAATGCAGTGTTGCAGCGCGCCTCTGGCGTTAAATGAGGCGTATTAAATTTTGAAGCTGTGTTTTTTTTTAGTAGCCATTTTATTGGTTATTTTACTTCGCCGATGATTTTGATACACAATACCGACGAAGGAGGGCGCTCTGATGTAACATTAGATTAGCATCTGCTGAAGTCGGTATAGTTCAGTGACCAGCGACTATGCCTTCATCACTTGAACTTTCCAACAACATCTGATGCAAAGGGACTCTAATGCACATCAGAAAAATTCGTGGTGTTGTTATTTGAATGACTGTCGGATACAGGGATTGAACCTAGGATCTTCAGTTTTGTAGTTGACGTGCTTACTACATCAGCCAACGCCACCCTCAAGCGTTGTGCAACAACGCTTTACTTGAAATTTCTTATTTATTCCCATTGTTTTGTCTAAATTATACAAAGATTTTACAGCTTTTGCAAACGTTTGATATTATTTGTAGGGGTCGTTTTGTGTTTGTTCAGCAATTCGTAGCTCTGCGAAATTTTGTCGAAATTGTTGCTTACGTATCCGCTCATTGCGCTCTTTCTCTTTAATCATTAAATTTTTTTCGTCAGCTAACTCTTTCCACGTCCGCCTTTTCTTGTTTCATAATTTATGGCTTTATAGTAAATTTCATCTTCCTTTAATTTTTCTCATCAACGTTTGCAACTCTTTATTCTTTTTCATCGTGTGAAATAGTTTTAATATATGTTAATTTGATCTTATGAAAAAATATTTTTTTTTTAAATTTTATACTTACGATGTCGCACGTGACTAACTTTTTATAGGTTCCACGATAACAAATCTTCATATTTTTTATCAAGTTTTTTTTTATATTTATCGTATTGTAAGTGAAATTTATTTTTTTCTGGTGGTTATGCATGTCAAAATGCATTTTATTGGTGCTTTACCAAATCATCAGTAAACTTCATTCACACATTTGGAACACGCACAAAAACCATTTGAGACTTAACAAATAATAATATTTTTGAAAATCACAAAAGAATAAAATAAAACATCAATTAAATGCATGTAGACATGCTTAACCACCAGCAGATAAATTTAACTTAAAACAAAATTATGACAATATATCAAATTAAAAATTTCTTAAGGATTAAGTCTATTAAATATTTTAGTATGTACTGACTATTTGATGAGCTTTTGCCTGCACTTTCAATACACTGATAACAAATGTCGTTTTTCAATGTCGCACGTGACATTGAAATATGCGGTTTTGCAAATTAAAAATTTTAAGTTATTTGCAATCGCATTTACACATGAAATTAATTGCAAGAAAGTAGCAATACAATCACATTTTTTCACTACCACACTCACATTGTTTTTAATTTCCAGTCAGCTTTCAACGATTTTTTCTAGAAAGTAAATTTTTGATGTTTTCAGAAAGTAATATGAAAAAAAGTTAACAGTGTTACACCCTTTAAAGTTTTGTACAAATATACAGGATGTGGTAAATAGTTATTATAAATTATCCTTATTTTGTATAAATATTTAAAGAATTATAATATCTTACGTTCAAATGTACATGAAGAAGACAATTCATGCCTTTTGAAAACAATAATATTATTAAAATATTAACTGTAATAATTATTCCCACTTTCTTGTCTTATGAATTTTTTAATTAAGAAGTGAACAAAACAATTTTTTCAACTTTACTTTTCGTCGACATTTTTAAAATGAACTTTCACTTTCCTATGAAAATTAACAAGAAATTTTCATGAAAGTCATTTATTTCATTGAAATTTTTATTCATAATATGCACACAGAAATTTCAAGAAAGTACTTTTATGTGTAAATGTAGCGTTATGCTTTAATTTATAACTCTTTGTGGGCTCATAGGCACCTCTCTTGCCATTTGCTAGCCTTCTGAGTTTATTAATAAGCTGTTAATAGAAAACATTTGTTATGGACCAGCACAAACAGATAAGGATTAAGATGGAATATATTTTTTGATGTGATATCTATCATAGCCTTATTTCGCATTCTGTTAGTGTATAAGTATACAACTTTTTAAGTAAATTATCAGCTTTATTTAAATTTCATGGAGTGTATTTACTTATCTTTTGATAAGATTCTCACTAAACTAAACTTAACTGTGTAACAATAACATTTTTATTATTTGTGTTTTTTGTTGAATTTTCTATTATATTTTGAAGCAAAATCACGGGCGATTTTATTATTTAAACTCTTAATTCCTCAGCTGAGAAGTAAATGGGATTATTTATTTATCTTACGAAAATATTTTTTTTTGGAACAAAAAGTTTAATGACCTCAGACTATTTTTTTCTAATGTTCATAACATAATTCACACCAGTTGATCTGATTTAGAAAATGTTGATCAGCTGTTAATTTTGTTCCGTTTTTTGACAGCAGTACATTTTGCGCTAACAAATATAAAAAATCTTTCTGCAGTGTTGCATTTCATTTCATACTGAGATCACCTAGTATGAATTCGTGTTGGTTCATAATATAGAAAAATTCGACATAAAATATAAATGTATTTACATAGTCCACGATAGCTAGCTAGTGCAATTGCAAATTAGCTTTGATATGCCCATGTCCCTTGACAACGTGTTTGAGTAGCACTGTACCCAAAAATCGAACTGCGTATTTCTTGAGCTATTGTACTCACCGTTGCATTTCTGTAATACGATGTCCACGCCTAATGAATTTGTATCATAATATCAAATATAACGCTAGCAGAGAAAATGTTAATTTTTCACAGGGGAAGAGGTTAATGATTTTATATGTATTTAAGAAATTTAGAAAAATAAAATATATTCATATCGAATATAAATTATTTGCTGAATATAAATATTTTACTTTTGTGATTTTCAAAAATATTATTATTTGTGAATTCTCAAATAGTTCTCAAATAGCCTGTGCATAAGATAAGAGGTTTCTGACTATTGAAAATGTGTGATTGAAGTCTACTGATGATTTGTTACAGCAACAATGAAATGCATATAGACAAAGCTGAACCACCAGCAAATAAATTTCAAATTAATTAATGATTTTATATTATGATGATTAATTTTTTTTATCGACATTAGAGTTTTTAATGATTTCTTTTTAGAAAACAACGAAAATATTGAGGAAAAAGCTGCGTCTTATATAGTATGGCTTGTCTTCTTAAAAAAAAAAAATTAAATTAAAAGCTAAAAGTAAACCAACGTGAAATAAAAATGACAGCTAAAGCATTTAATATCATGATGACATTATCGTAATATGAAGTGTGATAATTATATCATAACGCTGCACTAACATTAATAAATGGAGTCTATACGTGATAATTTTTCATGATGATATTAATTTAACATTCATCATAATAGAAATTCATCAAGCGTGGACATCGTGTTACGGTTTTAAGGAGGTGAAGTTGCTCTTAGCAAGCTTTTTAGTTAATTTATATAACATAATTTACATAAGTTCTGAGTTTTTATGATTCGTTTAAGAGACGTTTTCATTAAACACTTCAATTCCTTATAAAAAGATCTGTTAGGCTAGATTTTTTCAATACGCTCTTTGGCATCGTTTAGTCGGGCCTTTGTTTCTTTTATCATATATCTGAGTTTATACACGCAGAAAGTTTTTGTGTTAAAATCGACGCAAACAAAAATAATAATTTTGCTTCATATGTGTTTCATTTTATTAGCAGTAATCTTGAAAGAAAATTTTTTCCTTTTGAAAAAACTTTATTTTAGTTAATTCAACATTATTTTAGTTGATTTAATATTCCAATATGTACTGGTAAATCAAAATGAAAAATCATGTTGAATCGAAGTTACATCAAGTTGCAACAACGTGTATTTGATAGTGAAATAACACGAAAATGAACCATGTTGAATAAAATTTATTTCAAAATAAAAAAAAACTTTTTAATTTAATGAAGTCATCATTTTACTTTATTAATTACGCTATGCGCAACAAATGAACACTTTTGGAAAAAAACACACTCACTGCACAGTACAGGCTCGATAGTACTACTGATTGACTGATGTGTGTTGGGAATGTTATTAAGAAAAAACTTTCAACCTTTTAAATGTTTAAAGAGAAAAATTTCAAAAAAACTAAACATTCAAGTTTCGTTTAATTTTTGCTAAAAATATTAAATTTATGACTGGATGGCAAACGAATTTTGGTTGCGTAGCTATTTGCCAAAATGTTATAACATATGGCAGCTGACAACTAACAGCTGTTAATTGCATTATTGGCAACCACAAATCCCTACTTACTGCGTAGTTCTTAAAGCAGAAAGACAATCAATTTAAATAAATTAAATTACCAATTGACCAGGCAACTAAAGTTCATTTTCCCTGCCTAAGCAAGCCATTAATTAGCTGTAGTTCTTGCAGGATCCTGGGCAGCCTTAAAAAATCGCATACTAAGACATTAATTTCTTACCACAATGTTTTTTAATTTCTCTAAAAGTTTCGTTTCTGTTGTTACTTCAGGTTCACTTACTAAAAATGGAATATCTTAGTATTCAAAAAAAAAAAAAATGTTAACTGTCAAAAAATTAATGCACTTCCATTTACTTTTGCCAGCAAGCAGCAACCAGCATTCCATTAGTTAATCCCAAATGTTAAACATTAAAGCCTAAAGATTAATGTTCGAATGACATGCACGTCCCGAAATGGAAGTGCATTTCATGATGCTGAATATTTCTTTTTTCGTTGCTAAAACTAAAACCACCTCAAAACTAGCCAACAGATAAAGCGAAAAAAAGAGACTCAAAAATAGATAGAGATAAAAATGCCAAAAATTGCAGCAATGATCCAACCGCCTGCCTGTAATTTCAACTTGAAAAGCAATGAAATTAACGGAAACTAATGTGGTTGGTATTCACAGCGTTAGTCTCGGCGTGCAGGAAGGGCTAAGTGGATGAATGGTACATACAGTTGCAGTAACTAAAGGATGCATACATACATACATACATACATGGATACATTCGTTTATAACTGTGATATTGCAGTTTTTTTTTGTTGCTTAGTCTATGGCTTAGTTGATGCAATCTATTATTTGTCTGTAGACTTGCGAAAAAAAACTAAAACGAAACGTGCAAGCGTAAGTGTGTGTTGCGTTTGTCTATCTGTCATTTGTATGAGCTAGTGTTTGTAACTAATATAGTTGCAATTGCTCTCGTAACGGAAATGAAATACTTCCTTCCTTTTTTGTGGTCTAAAGTATGTACTTTTAGTTAAACCCACAGTACGAGTACGTACTAGAGCCCTGCAAAAGACCACTTACAAGAACTGTTAGGACATGAGGGATTTCTTAAATGTTTTATTCTTCTTATATGGCTTTTTTTACAACCCTGGTGGGTCTTAAGCCGAGGAGAGAATAGTGTTCCAAGCGCTTCGGTCTTCTAATGCTTCAAATGCTTTACTACAGCAAAATCTTCTAAAACAAACGCTAAACAACACAGTTGGCAAGATATTTGTTTCAGTTATTGCAGGTATAGGAGTAACGAAGAAAATACTTCGTGACGAAAAATTTGTGCATGGGCACCTATACAAACGTCATGCATGTATCTACGCTTAAGCCTATAGTACACGGCATGTAAAAAGCCACATGCATATGTGGCGATGACGTCACAGAACTTTTCAGCATGGTGGTTGCATTTTTTAAAATTACTAGTAGCGGCTACATGCCGTAAAATTTTGATACAAAATTTTGTTCGAAAATACAAATGTGACATATTTAGCCGAGTTGAATACATTTTCTGAGGCAGCAAATCTGTAACCATGTGAATATTTGCATGTACATATGTTACTAGTACACGGCATGTAGCAAATGTAGCTTTGTGATGACGTCAAAATTATGTCAGAACTACATGCGCATGTGGATTCTTACATGCCGGGTACTATAGGCTTTACACGTTGTGTATATGATTGTTTATTTTTCTGCGCATATACAAACGCACACACATGCATTGACATAAACCACCCTTAAACACATAACGGCTTACCATTTATATCTTACACACACACAAACACTCAAACGTACAATATGCAAAACAACAAGCATTTACGCATCAACACTACTTCTTTTGATTGTCTGTTATAAACAAGAAGTCTTCACGACATCGCTTGTAAACACTCATATACAGGAAAAATCAATACATCCATGGTGTTTCGCTTATTAAACGACATCATTTATTATTGGTTTCTTATAATACATGCTACGACAATACATTTAATAAGTATTTATAAAAAAAAATTAAAAAAAAACCCGACTCAACCAACTTTGAACCATTAAATATCCTAAATGGTCATTCCAAATGAAAAGTCGTAAGAGAAACCTAAAAACGATTTTAAAATACCTGTCGAATAATACCCATTTTGATATAGTTTGCAGACTTTTTATTCTTTTCGTGTTTACAAAATGGCCGCCATATTGAATTAGTCTTAAGACAAATCGATTGATATAAGAATCATCAAAATCGGTCCATGCGTTCGGTTTATAGTGCCGCAAAGGAGCACACATACATACATATATATGTGCGCTTAATTATGTAAGTGGTCGAGATATATATTAGATTGCATTTGAACAAACCAAAAACTATTTTTATATTATGCAGCATTTTAATTTTGAGTTCTACTAGTCGAATAATAAATTTCTTAAATAATGCTTAAATATTTATTGAAGTTTTTCAAAGATTTATTTGATATTTCGAAGCAAAAATGCACATGACTTAGACCACTTTCATAATTAAGCGCACATATATCGCACATTTACTCCAATAGTGGCATAACTCAAAAAATGAGGTTTTTGCAGAAAGATGCGGCATTTTGTATTTTATCTTGTATAAAAATTTTATATAAATAGCTTGCACCACCACCTCCTGAGAGAAGATTTTTTTTTTCATTTCTCCATTGAGTTGTATGCAAATTGAAAACTTAAAACGCGTTTCCTGCAAAACTGATTTTTTTGAGTTATGCCACTATTTAAGTAAATGTGCGATATATACCAATACTGCCCACAGAGAAGGAAACCTAGAGTAATGTATAAGCGTATTTGTATTCATTTGTATAAAAAGCCGATTGATGTTCGGCACTCTGGAGCTTCTCTGGGCAGGCTGGATATATACATACATACATATACATACGAATACCTACATAGACTGTCGGGTAAAAAACAAGACGTATTTGCATTTCAAGACTGCTTACGCAGCCCTCTAGTACGTACCAAAGCAAAAAAAAAAACAGCATCATCCCAAAGAATTTGTGTTCAACTAAAAATTGTAGAGCAGAAAAACTAAATTTTTTTCCTCATCTCGTTTTAGGCTTTCACTGACATTGATAGAAAAAAAAAGGTTTTAAGAGATTTTATTGAAATTAGAAAATATACAAACATTTTAAGACTTCTCTATGTTTTTACTTTTTTCCCCCTCTTACTTTAAATTGCTATTTCTGAGCTTTATGTCTGTGTTTTATAAATGTTTTCATGGCAATTTTGTATTTACAATCTTTTGCCAAATATTGTTTCCTCAAAGAGTTGCGGGAAATTAAAGACAAAAATTGTTGGTTTTGTAATTTTTTTCATTTTATATTTTCTTCTTGGTGATATTAAGAAAGATGACAAAATGAGTTATTTTATTTACAGTGTGTACACCCAGGGGAAAAACAGCTTAAAATCAATAAAAACCATATTGAATTAATAAGAAACATTAACGAAAGTCTAGTCATGTTGAAATTTTTTATTTCAATATGGAAAAATACTAGTTTAAAGTATTAATTTATTAATTTTAGTTATTTTTAAGTATCTCAACATACATTTTCTATTATATTGAAAATTATTGAATTAATGTGACGCATTCTTATTTTTAAGTTGCAGTTTTTCCCTGAGTGTAGGAAAATTAATAAAATAAAGTCTTATATATGTTTTAAATATCCAAGAAATGTTTGTTATAAAATTTACTACCCAGAATGAAATATTAAAATGTAGAGGGAAAATTAGAAAAAAAAACATATCTTGCGATTTTGAAAATTATAAACTTTGCCCCATTGTGCACTTCAGTAAAACCAATATATCTTGACATTTTATATTTTGGCAACATTTGATTTCAAAACTTCTCTTATTTTTTTGTCTTTTTTCTATTATTATTATTATTATTTTGTTAGAATTAAAAGAGAGATATCTATTTAATATTGTTCCACTACACAGACTTTTTTTAAATTAAATAAATCTCGGAAATCTAAAACCAAAACTGTATGACACAATTTTGCCTGCTGCATCAATCCCAGCGTTCTGTGTGCCCCCTCAAACCGCTTTGAATAAGAAAAAAAAAAAAATAAAGACCAATTACATATGAAAACAATGTAAATGACTTGAGTGCCACTAAAATAATAATAAAATTGTAATAAAAACACATACTAACTATAAAATAGCTAGCTGTTGTAAAATAGAAAATAGAAAACTTTAAAATAAATGCAAAAAGTAACAGGCGACCACTTAATATAAGCTTTAATTTAATCCGCTTAAATGCTCATTATTTAAATGCCTTTGGCAATCGCAGTGAAGGCAGAGAGCAGAAACAGCCAGCCAAAGAAAACGATGACGTTATTTAAAATTAAGAATTTACAAAAAACAAAAAAAAAAAAGTTAAAGGAATGGAATGATGGGAGGGAGCGGGATTTTCTGTTGCTTGTTGCAGCCTCTTAGAGTTTAGACAGGCTGCCTGCCTGCCTGCCTGCCTGCCTGACTGCCCTTTGGCTTTTATGCCCGGATTCCTTCGCATCACTCTTTGTGCAGATTTAAGTTCTTTTGCTTTAAGTTCTTTTGTTTCCCTCCTTTTTTTTTGTTGGCTTTAGTTTTGTTTTAGTTTATGGCGTGAAGTATATAGTAGTGGCAGTTGTAGTAAGACAAAAGCAAAATTATTGCCTGCAGTAGTCGTTTAATTCTTATTACACTCACAGAAATATTCATAATAATAATTACATGAATTTTTAATTCAAATTGTCTATTAAGTTTAAAGCAAAATATTAATATTTGCTCTATGTAAATATTTCTCTCAGTTTATTTTTGGCTGCAGTGAAAAATTCTCTAAGAATGTTAATTAAAAGTCTGTTGCACTTAATTAGGCGCAAAAATAATTATGATGGCTGCTGCTTTAATTTTCCTACAAGTCGCCTTTTAAGGTTGTAGCCAAGTTATTTAATAAAGTAGTAAGCATTTTTTATTTTATTTTATTTAATTTTTTTTTTGTAAAAAATAAAGTGGTCATATTTTATGAAAAGTTTTTAATAATGACTTGCAGTTTCTTTGCTTTAATTTGAATTTGCTAATATTTTATTTTTGCCATGTCGGCCATTGTTTTTGTGTATTAAAGTTGAAATTAACTTTCGAGGATTAGTTCAAAAACTTTAATTGAAGTTGGGTTATAATAAATTAAGTTAAATAACAACTTTGTGAAACAATTTCGCTTGACTAATGATTTTATTTTTTTGTTAACTGAAAGAAGAAAAAAACACGCAAAACAAATCTTCAATTTTTTTTTTCTGATACGAGTATTTAATAAATATTATGCAAGCCTTGAGTCTTTAGTGTTTAACATTATAATGAATTATTAATTAAACTAAGCCACTGGAAAAAGAATGGCAGAAAAACAGATTCATCTTAATTTCCTGTTGGTCTTTCATGTACATTCATATGTATCTTTTTTTCCATTTAGTGCTTAACCAAGCATTTCATGTTGGTCATACAGATTCATAAGCAAACATGCACTGATTTTGCAAACGTATATGTACGTTTGTCCTCTAGTTCATGTTTACTGAAAGTATGTCGTTTGTAGGCTTCAACGATATCTATTATTGAAAGCCTATACGGCTCAAAGAGAAATAAAAACCTCGTTTTTAGAACAATATACCGAAAAGTAAAAGATCATGATGTCCTTATTTTTTCCACTGCTGAAAATTAAAGCATTATCTCTTAGTCGATGCACTCTAGGGCTCTTGGACCAGGCCGAATTTCTATGCGGATGCTGAGGAAATTTGCCACAATTGCCAAAGTTCCTACACACAGAAAATTTCTATATTAAAATCTACGCAAACTAGATTAATGTAACAATTTTCGACGATGATTTTATTTCATATATATTTCATGTTATTTCAACATGATTTGCAGTAATCTTCAAAGAAAAATTTTCCTTTGAAATAATTTTAATTCATGCTGATATAACATTCCAGAACTACAAGTTTGCATAAACAAATCAAGTTAACTACTAGCACACAGACACGCATACACACACGCAAACACGCACACATACACACACAAAATCATGTATTACATACAATCTGCAATTACTTGTATGACAACAAAAATTTACAAGTTTATGCAACAGCAACAGCAGAACTTGCTGTAGTGGTGTTGTTTTGGGTTGTCATTACATGAAACGCTTCAAGTGATGTGACAAAAATGCAAAAAAAAAAGGAAAAATAATGTAAGAAATGTATGTCTGCGTGTATGTTTATGCAACTGCAACTATGGCACAGCATTAGCAGTAGATAAAGTTGATGGCTTCGTCTGTATATATGTTGTTGCCAAGATATAGTCGCAGCACGAATAATATAGTTGCAGTTGTCATCATTGTTAAAATAGATGTAGTGCCAGCATCATCTACATCACCAACAACATCAGTCTGCGCCTGTTCTCTGTGTTGTAGCTGGTGTTTTTGCATTACTTTTTTTTAACTTTATTAACAAAAAAAAAAAAAAAAAAAAAAAAAAAAAAAAAATAGTATAAATATTATTAAGTTAGTCTTCGGTATGTAATTGTTTGACTTTTCTTACATTAACAAAAGTTTGTAGTTCCTTAAAAAATAAATACCAAACTGAACTAAAATATAGAAATCATAAACAACAAACAATTATATAGAGATTTGACTGCAACAATGAAAACCTCTCGCATACAAATACCTATTTTAATGACCTCGACAAATCATATTTTTTTTTTTTGAAGGTATTAATAAATTGAAGAAACGTTTGACAAAGTATATGGAGCTCAAAGCATATAAAAAAATCTGCGAAAATAAAATTAATTTAAAATTTTTCGCCAACGAGTTTGCTTCATAAGTATTTTATGTTAATTCAACATGATTTATAATAATCTGAGAAAAAAAATTTCCTTTTGAAATAACTTTGTGTCATGTTCATTTAACATTCTAGTACTGTTAAATCAACATTCATCATCATGTTGAATAAAAGTGATTTTAAGTTCATGCAACATAAATTGGACACTAAAATAGCACGAAGAGCCATGTTGAATCAAAGTTGTTTCAAGTTGAAATAACATGAATTTAATTTTATGTAATCATTATATTTTTTTGATAAACTGGCAAAAAATGATTTTTATTCAAAGGCATTTAATTTTTATAATAATCAAAAATATTTTTTATATTGAGACAAAGGCCTTTTAAAACCTTCACAAATAAGCCTTTCATATTTTTACCACGACTAGAGATATATTCCCTCTAATGGTAAATAGCGTCGCCGACTTCGCCTCAAGAAGACAATAAATATTATTAGTAATTTTTTATGGGAATTGTTAAAATTTAAGTTTAAAATTTTTTAAACGCACTAATAATCCCAAATTAATACTTTACTTATTAAGAATTTTTTTTTAATTAAAAATACATAGGATCCAGCTAAACCCCGCAATAATCAATTTCAATGTATTTTTAATTTAAAAAAAAAATATTTTACTTAATAAGTAAAGTATTAATTTGGGATTATTAGTGCGTTTCAAAAATTTTACAAATAAATATTATTATTTGTCTACTCTTTATCGGCAATAATTGGCTCTTATTGACAATCTCTTAGGATTTGTAAATTAAAGGAGCATGTTAGTAGTAGTCAATTGTTGTCGGCAAATAGTAGACAAGTTAAAAATTTTACTGCCGTCTTGATGTGACGTCGACGACGCCGTTCACAATACGAGCGATTGATACTAATACCGAATTTACATTATGAAATTTTTTAATGAAATTTGTTAACTAAACTTTTTCTTTATGAATAGTGGCGTTAGATAGATAGAGAGAGAGAAACAAAGATAGAGATAGAGATAGAGATAGAGGTAGAGGTAGAGATAGAGATAGATATAGAGATAGATAAAGAGATAAAGATAGATATAGAGGTAGATATAGAAATAGAGGTAGAAATAGAGATATAGATAAAGATAGAGGTAGAGACAGAGATAGAGGTAGAGATAGATATAGAGATAGAGTTAGTGATAGTGATAGAGATAGAGATAGAGATAGAGGTAGTGATAGAGATAGGGATAAAAATAGAGATAGAGGTAGAGATAGAGATAGAGATAGATTTAGAGATAAAAATAGATTTAGAAATAGAGATAAAAATAGAAATAGAAATAGAAATAAAGATAGAAATAGAGATATAAATCGAAATAGAGATAGAGATAGAGAGATAGATTTATTAAACAGTCAATCTGATTTTTTTTCACACCTTCTCTTGGCAAATAAAATAAGTTTTCTGGAATTAGTTAAATGATATAAAGGCATTCTAAGATTTATAGCCAAGCAATTTCTTGTACTCACTCACAATACAAAGTTAGAGAAATATTTAGTAAAAGTGCTTAAAGTCTTTTATTGGGCAGTGGAAAATCTTATTCATACAATATTTTCACAAAAAGTTTTTTAACTCACTTTATGCCCTCCAATGAATTTTTTCAACATGTTGTTCACTGGTCTTTTATGCCTCTTAAGTGTTGAAGTTTGTCGTTCCTTTATATACTTTTTGTTTATGTCTATATTGTTGCTGTTATGGCTTCTTTTAAATACTGTGCTGTTGGTCCTTCGTTGATTGTTTTTTTTCTTCTGAAACTCTTACAGCTTCAAGTGAGCGTGTAAATTGCGTTTATCTTGGTGTTACTTAGTGTGGTACGAACGCTGTTGTGCGTTAGAGTTTTTTTTGGCTTTGTTGCCATATTTGTCCAGTAGTATTTTTCATTTGACTTCTTTTTTCTCCTTGTTTTTTTTATTTATTTTTGGTGTTCTGCAGTTACAAAAGAAACATAAGGACACACTTACTGGCTCAGTGTGTGGCAAAAACATTTTTTCTAATGTTTTGCTGTGGTTTCAAGTGTAAAGTTGACCACAAACATCATTTATGGTTGTCAGCCGGGTCTGTTGCTTTTACTTCCTCTACGATTTCTATTATCTGAATCATAACGTTGTTGCAGTGTGTAAGTAAGCTGGCGCATGTGTCTGTGTATTGGTTAATTTGCACAAGTCTCTGGGAAATAAAATATAGTTGGTAGTAGCCCTGCATGCTTGTGTGTGTGTGTGTGTGCCTGATATAAATTATTTTAATTATAATGTTCATGTCTTTGTTATCTTCATACAGTTTTATATGTACATATGTTTAGTTTTTATGTTTATGTTTGTATTTGTTGTAATTTCTTTTATTTTTGCGCCTCTGATGCTTAAAACCATAATCCTCATGAATAACAATTTGGTTTTCAAATAATTCAGAAATAAAAATAGAAAATATTGGGTAATGATAATTACAGCATAGATTTGTTTTTATTTTTTATTTAAAAAAAAAAAAAAGTTAAATCGATTTAAATTATTTTTACTTTTGCAATTTTTCTTTTCAACCCTTTTAAAAAATAAACTCTAACAAATTTTAATAAAGTTTTTGCAATTAAATGACAAAGAGAAAGAAAAAAAAAAGTTTTGAACCCCAAATATTTTCTGTCTATTAACTTCCCCAAAAACCTTTTCTACTGCGGCCATTAGACACACACACACACACACACACACACACACAGAGAGAGTTTCATTAGTTTGGATTTTTAAACTACTAAAATGGTTAAAGAAACTGCATGAAACTTGTACCATTAGAATAGAAACGACGGTCATTAGTGTCACTACCATCTTCTCATTGTTCTTCGCTTTATGTTTGGTTTTTTGTTTTTGTTATAATTTAACTTATGGAAAATAGTCACAATTATCCTTTTAACCCTTTTCAAAACTCCCACTGCCCCCTGGAATATATATTTTTACATTTGTGGTTGCTCAACGTCATTTAGACACACACACACATTCAGAGGCATGAAGAGCTGTTCATTAAAATGGTTTAGTCCCAAAATATTTTTATTAGTTTTGTTTTAAAACTTGTCGACGTTACTAACACCAACGAAGACAATTTTCATTATTGTGATTTTTTTTTTAGAAAGTTTTTGTGTTAAAACTCTTCAATTTAGATATGGCACATTAGCGGTAAAACAAAAGCAGAAAAAGCTAACAAAAAAGTGAGAAAGAGATAGGAAGAAAGAGAGAGAGCGTAATAATGATTGAAACGCTTTCGAAACTGAAACAAAAGGGTTTTTGCCCAAAGAAATAATAATTATTATTATTGTCTATACTTATAAAAAAAATTTGAAAAATAAATAAGCAGGTATAAAAACTTTTCAGATTTTTTTCACCAAAATGGCAAAGGGCATTTCGTCATTTCGAGTGAAATTTCCACAATATTAATATGCGACAAATATAGTTTATATAATCTGGTTTCTTTTGAACAGGGAAGGCGAATAAATGATCTCCGTCCGTCTGTCCGTCCGTACATCTGTTCGTCCGTCCGTCTGTTCGTCCGTCCATCTGTCTGTACGTGAAATCAATTTTCCCGAGCTCCCCAGTTAGAGACTTCGGTCTTGGACTAGTTTGACAGAAATTATCCAAAATAGTAATAGAAAATCAGCGAAATCGGAAACAGGCTTTCAGAGCTGGAAAGTTAAAACTTTTTCTTTGCATATAAAAGTAATTAGCTAAAACTAATTTTCAGTTTTTTTTTTTGTTAATTTAACCTACTTTATATATCAGCTAGAATTAAATTGGCATTAAAAATCGAAATAAATCAAAAAGTCAATTCCAGGGTTGGAAAGTTGAAACTTTTTTTGTTATAAAAATAATCTACTAAAACTATTTTTTCCCTTTGCCCATATATTAACCATATTTCAAATTAAGAGAGAAATATTTTAATAGAATAAATCAGAAAAAACTAAAGGATGATTCCTGGGTTGGATAATTAAATTTTTTTTAGTATATAAAACTAACAAGGTCTAATTATTTGTTTCATTTCCTTTAGAAATTAAATGTAATTAATATTTTAGAAAAAAAAGATTTGTATACAAAATTAGCAAAATAAAAAACACAGCTCCAGAGCTGGGAAGCTTAGACTATGTTTGGTACCTAACCATGACTAAATAAAAAATTATATATATTATCAGCCTTATTTATAAAACTTGTTAAGGCTTTATAAAGGGTTTTAAAACAAATTTTCATAAAAAAATTTTCTTAAAAAGCCTTTATTAAGCCTTAATAATTTTTATAAATAATGCTGTATATAGATATAAATATATATAAATAAAAATCCACTGTTGAAAAACTTAATTTTTTTAAAATATAAGTCCTAGTTTACACTAATCAAGTCTTATTGCTTAGCTGATTACATTGTTAGGAGAGAGAGAGAGAGAGAGAGAGACGAGGGCAAGAGAAACGTTTCTGTTCCCCTCCTCTCACTCTCCTTAAAACTAATCAGCTTAGCAATAAGACTTGCATAGTGTAAACTAGGTCTAACTAAATAAAACGAATTCTTTATTCATTTTCACACAGAGCAACACCAAAAATTATAACCATATACGGACACCACTACATGATAAAAGAAAAAAAAAAAGACCCATGTGTTCCATTTTTGCCCCAAGTCATGCACTTTTTTTATGGACCTTCAAAGATTTGCGGCCTCTGTGTCATTTTTATATTTTCTCGGGCTTATATCTTGTAGTTCTTGTCTTAAAAAACAAAAATTGTAAAAATATAACATAAAAAAAACTTCATCTTCAAGATCAAAATCGCAAAAAATTTCAAAAAATTAGATTTTTTTTTACATTTTTTCTCCTGTGAAGATCCATAGGTAGCAAACCGTTCAAAATTCAAGGAAACAATCAACTACAAAAATTTACCTACGATCTCAATAAACAACATTTTAGAATATATAAACTTCCTCGGAATGATTCTTAACACCGTTTAGGTGAAAAAAGCGAAAAATTTCCCAAAAATTTTTCAATATCATTTGTTTGAAAATTTTTCTTACAAACTCTGAAAATGTTATGAAGTGATTAAAAAATATCAAAATCAAAAATATTTTCATAAATTAAATAATGAAAGAGTATTTAATGCCGTAGACAGAATATCAATAATTTTACCTAAAATCTTCTCTTGCCGATTACACATATTAACAAGTGGATATACATGCAAACATACATACATACATACATACATACCTACATACAGTAAAAACATTTACGGTAATAACGAGAGCATAACATTTACTTACATACAAACTTGTACGAGTACAAGCTTCTGCATAGTTTATTGTTGATATCGCCTTACTGTCAATTTAATTCAATTAATTTTCCAATTATTGGCTTTTAATTTCATTCAAGCTACACACACACAGTGGACACTCACACACATACGCACAGCAAATGGGATCAACAGTTACATGTCTTGGCATCCATTTTACATTGATTTCATGCATACACTTGCCAACAAGCAACATTCAAGCACATACTTAATAAATGTCCTTTAATTATTATATTTTTTTGCATGCCGTTATGCATGTGTTTATGTGTGTGTGTGTGTGTGTGTTAAGTATTACATAATACTGCTAGTTATTGAAAAATCATTTTTTCAACACTTAATTGGTAATTTGTCATATAAATATTTTGTTGTTGCTCTGCTGTTGTTGTTGTTGTTGTTGTTGTTGTACGTAAGTTAATATACGCTTCTGTGTTGTACACTCATTATTTTAATATGGGCAGTTATGCCATGTATTGGAATATTTGTTGTGCATACTTATGCACGTGTGGTTCTTTCTGCATTGTCATCACAGTGACTTCATACATACATGTAAAGGGTCCGCCAGATAACTTTTTTTTTTTTTTGAAAACAGGGCGCAAAACATCGAGTGTAGCCTCGGCTGTGTGGCACGTAGCGCCGTCCTGTTTAAACCAAATGGTGCCAATATCCTCCTCTTCAAAATTCGTTCAACATGGCCCGATAACGATCGCCATTCACTGTAACGGCCACTCCTTGCTCATTTTCGAAAAAAAAATGGCCCAATTATGCCTCTGGACCAATTTTGCGACAATTTTGCTTGTTTACATACCCGCTAAGATCAAAATGAGCTTCATCTGAAAAGATGTTTTTTTTGGGCAAAATCGGCATCTTCTGTAAGTCGATCGCAGGCCCACTTTCCCAGCGTTGTTCAAGCGTACACACAACCATATTCGTTCAGCGGAAGGATAAAACTAATTATCTGTCAAATCAGACATGAGCTAAGTGTTACCATTCACGAAATAAGCACTAGTTGAAAAAAAAAACTTTAGATGGCGGACCCTTTATATTAAATGTTTTCTTTTTTATGTAATTTGCAGTAATCTAGATATTGTTTCAATTTTCGTTTAGGCTTTCTTTATTAATTTTTATAATAATACACTTGTGTTTATATTTGCATAATTTTTTTAATGGAATTTAAAGGGTATTTATGCTGCAGCGTAATGAGTAAAAGGTTTCTTTACAGAAACTTTATTTTATTTTGCAATAATATTGATACCATCAAATACGACGAACATTTGGAATTTGGCTATACAAACGTTAGTTATGGTCCTACGAACCGAAATAAATATAATTTTTGCAGGTATTAGTGGTTTAAAAATTTATCTGGCTTTATGCTTTATTTCTGCTGAGCATACACAAAAACTCTGTTGGTTGAATTCTGTAAATTGAATGGATTTGAAATTGTACGATTTCTTAAATTTAAAATGGTCCCGCAGACCTATTTAAAATCATATAAGATAATTTTATTTCACATATAATATTTGAGGCTTTATATAGTAAAAGAAAATTAAAAAAAGTTTTAAAAAATCCTACGTGGTATACTTGGAAACATCAAAGAGTTTCCATCGAATTTTAAAAAATTTTTTATCAAAATTTTTTTATCTCCAAATTAATTATTTGAAAAAAAAAAATTCGCATGTATCTATTTCCAGTGGACCGACCATTCGTGCTTCACTCATTACGTAGATACAATTATTTTTTCTTCTTTTTTCAGCTTCAAATAATTTTAATTTATTTCAAAAGAATAACGCAAAGTATTAACAGGAAGTAGACTGACTGACTCTGTGTCTTTTTGTAGCACTTATAAAAAAAGAAGATAAATAAAATAAACGTTTATTCTACTGCTGCTGGCGGAGACAGCAACTGAAAAGCGTATGAAAAATATGTACGTACTCGTACGTATCTACAAAAACTATTGAGCATAGAGAGCTTCTGCAATTGGCGGTAATGATGAGGGAGCAGCCATCGTAGTCATTCATAGCCAAAGCCACAAATCTTTAATGAAGTGCAAATGGCAAAATGTGACAGTCACAGTTTAATTATCAATGAGCGCCAAATGTCGATGCTATTGACTTTTGCAAAAAAAAAAAAAAAAAAAAATTAAATAGAAAAATGAAAAACGAAAAACTTTGCCAGGCATTAAGATGAAAAAAAATATAATAATAAAAGTAGCAAAATAATATGAACGAATATTTGCACAGCTCAAACTAGTAGAAAAAGTTTTTCTTTTATTGAAAAACAAAAAAAAAAAATATATTAAAAACCCTTGAGGAGTTAAAATAATTTTATAACAAGTGCTAAAGCGTACTTTATATGAAAAGCTAATATTGCGGAATTTAATTTCTAAGTTCGTTATTTGTTTTTGTAGTCATCTCAACTACACTGGAACAAGTGATACTTGGAGCTTGTTGAAGAGAAATTGGATTTAATTAAAAATTATTAAACTGCTGAAATTGTAATTGATGTCGATATTCAGTGGATTCAAAAGTATTGCTAATATGAGCTAACAAAAAAAAGTTCGTAGGAGTATAAACGTAATTCAAGGCCCATAAATCATTGACATCGGAGGCGTTGTAATAGTGCCCTGATAACAAAGACGCGTAAAAATCTGAGCCCAAATCGTTACATCCGTGAACTTCTCACGTAAATATAAATTTTTTGGATTATGATATACGAAATAAAACTTCAGATTATGGCATACGTACGAGTACATACGAACTTTAGTATAGATTTAATACAATACTTAGGTTAGGTTAGGTTAGGTCGGTTGGTGCTATACTGCACCTCCACTCAGAGACCCAATGGGCTCCATTGTGATTTTACAAAACTTAAAAAAGTAAAATTTTAATGAATAAATTATATTTTCATATAATTTTTTGCTCAATTCGCAACCTCTTGTAGAAGTCCTAGTTCGTACAAATGTTGTTGGTAATTTCTATGTAAACATTTGTTTATAAACAATGTTTAATTAAACTATTTTTCTGAGCATTAGGTCTGCTTTTATTTTTATTTTATTTGATTAATATTTCGTTAACTTTCGGTTAACTTTTTCAAAAGGTCGAAAAATTAGATAAAAGAATTTTATAAACAATGTTTTTATTGAAACTACCAACATCTTACGTACGCACTACGACTCACACAATTTGTTTGTGAATTGAGGAATTATGTTTCTAGGATTAATTTTAATAAATCGAATCCAAGACATGTAGATGTATTGGCAGAGAACATGAATGAACACTAGAGTCCTGCGTCGGTGTACTGCAATCATAAGTACACCGCGTATGTACCCGATGTTTTTCATTTCATTTACTGGACACCAACTACAGCCAAGCAGTAATGGGAACCGATTGTTTCAAATTTAGTTCATCTAGGACACGAAAAAGGCTCTTCGTTCAAACGGAACCGCTTTAGAAAGCCGCAATGAAGCGTTAAAGGATAAACGTTGGAAAACGAATTTTTAAAATTTTACGCTGTATTCGACAGTGCCATTAGATTGCTCCGATTCCTCTTTATTATTTTTGAATTTAATTCACTATCACTCGAACTAAAATAAAATAATAATCCCGTTTCCATATATACATTTGTAAAAATCCCATTTGGATAGTTTTCTACATTTATTGTGAATTTAATGTACAATTCAAAGAGCTGTGGAACTCAAATACTATTGTGAATTTTAAGGAAAATTACGATCCGTTTGAAATCGTATGTGATGATGCCACTACGTTCCTACGACTGACGTAACACGTAATTATGGATTCGTTAGTCAAATCGTATCGTCTTACTTTTGAAGTTGTCGTATCGTTTAAGTAAGTATGTTAGTTATTAAAAACGTGAGGCTGCCAGCGAATGTGTCAGCTGTTATTGTGTTTCTCGTTACTTTATACGTGTGTGTGTATGTATGTAAGCCGGAAGTTGACGTTTGCTACGCAAAAATCTATTTTCTGCAGATTTTTACGTAGCAGACGTTGCCAACACATTTTCAATAAGCATCAACATGCTTATTAAATGTTACGGATTTTGTCAGCTGATATGTAACAGCACGATACGATTTCAGTAATTCTGCCATTACTCGTATCTTTCGTACGATTGCCAATACGATCACGGATATGACGATTCGATCGCAGCATCTGTCAGGCTGGAATAAGAGTATCGAGCTGTTAGTAGATTGTGTTAAGAAATAAAGAAAACTTCTCTCAAATTTTTTGTGTTTTCTTGGTCAGGTCGGCTAGTTTTTTGGACAAGTTTTAGAAAACTGCATGTGTTGCAATTTGGCCCCTGGTAGCTCACCCTTAATTAAAATGAAGTGCTCTTGGTTAATAGTACGAGGGCTACTAATTATATATCCGGAACTGGCAACACTAATGTCAGTAGCTAAAATCTGGCTAAATGTACTCAAAACGTTTTGATGTACAAGTGCTATTTGTTTTGTTTACAGTGAGTTCAGAAAATAAAATTTTCTCAAAAAATGGAAATTTCTAGAGAAGGTTTTCGTTGGATTACGTGATGAATCATGGATATATCCTTATGAGCTGGAAACAAAACAGCAATCTACCGTGTGAGTATTCAAAGATGAGCTAAATGCAACAAAAGTTGTTCGTGGAAGAAGCACAGCGAAGTAAATGGCCCAATAGGTCATCTGGCCACTGTTCCGATTGAGCAACGTAGAAGTGTCAAGTCTGAGTGGTACATGACCATTTGTTTGCTGGAAGTCTTCCGAGAAAATCGTAAACTAAGCCCCGAAAACTAATCCGAGCTCCCACACATCTCATCAAGCAAATGAACTTTTGAGCAGTGAAAACATCGCATTGATAACTCATCCTCCGCACAGCCCTCACTTGGCACCCAATGACTTCCTCTTGTTCCCAAATATCAAAGGTAAACTGTGTGGTCAACAATTTACAAGTGCCGAAAAAGCAGTTGAAGCGTTCAAAATTCATGTTTTGGAAGTGTCTCAAGCGGAATGGAAAACTGCTATGACAAATGGTTAGAACGATTTCGAAACACAATAAAGCCATTTTCATTTAAAAATGTTTATTATTTACTATTCCAAAAAAAAAAAAATAGTAGCCTTCGTAAATGTTTATTTTATATCGATTTTAAAGAAATCTGCTTCGTTTAGATTATAAAAATAGGAATTTTTAACTTGCTATTTCTTTTAGTGTTTTCACACTGACATGGTTTTAATAAAAGTTGGTTTTAACGTTAAAACCAACTGTTAAAACCTGGTTTTACCATACAAATTGTTTTTGTTAAAACCAAATTAAAACCATTTTTTAAGTTGGTTTTGTGAAATGCAACCTTGTTTTCGCTGTGATAAATTCAGTGCTGCCAAGTTGAAATGACCGACAGCAGCTGATAATGTTATGCCAGTGAATAACAATAGATGGCGCTTGAAAAATTTTCAACATAAAAATGGATGCAGCAGCAAAAATAATAAAAAAAATTATGGAAAAAAAGAGTTTTTTGGAAGTAAAACAAAGAAAATATTTTAAATTGAACTCTGGAAAGTGAAAATAGACAATATGACTGACATTTATCTACCAATAAAAAAGGTTTATCTTATAATGTATATGTGCATTTTTATATTATTAATAATATTTGCAAGCACTTCTTCATTCTGTATAAGAAGTTCCATAATTTAATAAAATTTTATTTACAAAATATAAAATAATTTCCATTTTAGAGCGCATTGTGAAATATCTCAGTTTTTCATACAAGCAAAAACAGTTGAACAGTATGTCCACAAAAGTGTTATTAAAAAGCAGAAAAAATGCAACAACAAATACACGCATTTCGACAGGAGATTTATTTTATTTTGAGCAAAGTTATTAGACAGCCTGTGAGTCAAAAACTGAATTTAACAAACTTGCAGTGTGAACCAGGTTTTAACTTTCAGTGTGGAAACACTATTATAATATTTTCTTTTTTCTCTCACAACTTAATCATTATCTCTCCCAGTAGTGACTTCTGTTTGCATTGCAAAATGTTTGCGGGGAATACGAGTATTGTCTAAAAAAGTTTTCCCATGTATAGGAAATTATGTGTGTGTGTGTGTATGTGTATAAGCAATTCTTTGTCTGTATATGGATGATTATTTAATGCGAAAAGTTTTAAATAATGCATTTTAGTGCAAATTTCCAAAAAAATAAATAAAATAAACCAAAAATAACATGAAATGAAAATAAAAACAAAATGAACTAAACAAATATAAAGTAGAAAAAGAAAACTTTAATACATTCATTTATTTTATGGCTGAGCATTGAGAAGACAACTATTTTTAAATAGTGCGAGAAAAAAAAGTCGTAGTAAGCAGTGGTAGAAAGAAAAATATCATTTGATTTATAGTTAAAATTTTAGTCAAAGTTGTCTTTCTATTGTACACACAGTCATACAATCAGGAATCATCCAATTGTGGTTTAATTCTTTTTTTTTTTTTCATTTTTGTCTATGCTTTGCCACTTCAGATAACTTGAATAGAAAAGGGCGTTTTCTGGCTGCTTGCAAATGAAATTTAAATTTGAAATAATTATTAATTTATATATCAGACGTTTATAATAAGTGGAAGGAGAAAATAAAAGGATGCTTTTTTTTTAAAGAAATGCTTATGAATTAATTTGAATTTTTTAGAAAGCTAGTTTACTGCATATTTAATAGCGGAAATTATATTAAATGAAGTAGACATGTTAGCACTGAGTGTCCAAACAGCAAGGAGAGCAATTAATTGCTTTGTGATTAGGGATAACTATAAAATTTTATGTTAATGTTAATGTCAATGTCTATGTCTTTCTGTGTTTATGTCTATGTCTATGTCTATGTCTATGTCTATGCCTATGTCTATATATATGTTTATATCTCTTAACCACGTTTATTTCTGTTGCAACATTTAAATTAATTTTGAGCATTCTAGCAGCACTTTTTATTACACATTTTATTATTAAAACATCAACAACTCTTCGCAAAGATTAAGTAAAAATACACTCAGTTGCACTTTAATTTTTCTTTTCCATTTAACTCTTTTTAAAACTTCTTTTTTTTAATCTTTACAGGAAAATTTCATAGTTTTCAACATTTAATCGCTTTCTTTATAATAGTTTGAGTGTAGTGATTTCCCTTAGCATTTTTAAGCTGCTCTTTCACTTTATTATTGATTATTATTTTCCAAAAAAGTTTTCCTCATGCCTTCAGCACAAAAGTGTGAAGCGTGTAAAAATGTAAAGAAACTTAAATATAAAAGCAGCATTTATAATTAATTTTAAATGCACTTTTAATAGTTAAAGTGCGTGCGTTACACAATGTTGAGACGAACATAAATTCACAGCAGAAGGCAAAGACACGAAAGTCTTGAAATTTTTCTTGCTTTTTTATAGACAAGCAAAAAAAAAAAAAAAAAAAATAAGAAATTAAACGACAACATAACGATAAAGTTGGATTTAGAATTTTTTTGTTGCTGCATCACGTCTTAAGGTATAAATTTTTAAAACGATTTTTCTTAAGACTTACAGCAGCTACAGAGAATGCTTCTATTTTAACTTTTTCTCTTTTTTGAGGGAAAAGTTCCTCAAAGGAAGTTTCTTTTCGAGTTAAATTTTTTACTAGAAGCCTAAACAAAAGAAAGCCTTACAGAGCAACGCTATGATGAAATATAAAAGCAAGAGATTTTAAGTGTTTTTATATTATTAAATTTTTCACGTGCAGTTATTGTTACAAGTTCAAACAGTTTGAAAGAAAATGTGAAGCTTTCTTAACAAAATATCGAAATGCTAAAAACCACAGTCCGTGGTTGCTGTGTCAAGGGTGATGCAAATAGTGTTTAAAATTCTTCTTTAAATTAATTAATAACTTTAATTTTGTAAAAATTTTACTTGCATTTTTTTTCCATTTTCTTTTTAAAATAATATTTATAATGACCCAGATCGAAAGTTTTGCAATTCTTGTCTTTTATATTATTAAAATAAAATTTAGTTGTTTTTGTTTTTTGCTTAGTTCTGTGTTTTCCCAATGAAACATAAACCTAAATTAACAATTAAAAGGAAACGGAAGTCATTCTTACAACGCAAAGTAAATGTTAAAAAATTGTCTGCAAAAGAAACTTAAAAGCCATAGCAGGAAAATTCCTTCTACTACACTGTCGTCGCACAATTGAAAAACAAAACGAGCTGCACTGAATAGTTATGTTCCCTTTATATGAAAATGATCTGAAAGTACTTTTTTATGACATTTATAATCTAATGATTTTTTGTTTTGTTTTCAATAGACTTTTTCTCGATTAATAGACATTCTTATAAATTTCGAAATGATTGTGAAACAAATCAATTTTATTTACAAAGTTTCCTCTTAAATAAAAAAATATTTCCATCCTGTCCCACAATATCGAGAGAAAACATTCGTTCGAATATTTATTAGAGGGCTGCGTAAGCAGTCTTGATCTCGCGAAGACTTCTTGTTCGTAACAAACAGGGTGCCCCTTTGGCTGAGCAGTAGCGATGCTGGCCTCTCAGTCCAGAGGTCGTGGGTTCGATTCCCACCATAGACCATGAGTGTTTTTCGCAGACAAGCAAATTAACTTCGCGGGTTGTGTTTGTTAAAAAAATTAAAAAAAAAACAATCAAAAGAAGTAGTGTTGATGCGTGTATTATTGTTACTTTTCATATTGTACGTTTGAGTGTGTGTGTAAGATATAGATGGTAAGCTATTATGTGTTTAAGGGTGGTTTTTTAAAGCAAGCGCACACAACTAATATCAATGCATGTGTGTGCGTTTGTATGTGCTCAGAAAAATAATGAGATCATTAACGGCAGTAACTTCAAATGCTCTCTAATTTTTGTTTTATTTTGTTTTGTGCTTATTTCTCTTTGTAGTTTTGTTTAAAACATTTATGAAATTTATTGAAAGTATGGTAACATTTTTGTGAGAATGAATATTGATATGTGAGAGCATAAAAAAACGCTCTCGAAATAAAATAGATTCTATCTCACGACTGCTTTCTGGGTCTATTTTCTGTGTTAATTTGTATGGAAAATGTGTTTAAGCCGGTATTCTGTTTAATCATTTACGAAGTATTTTCTTCTTTACTCCTCTACTTGCAATAACTGAAACAAATTTCTTGCCAACAGTGCTGTTTAGCGTTTGGTTTAAAAGATTTCGCTGTAGTAAAGCATTTGAAAAAATCCTCATGTCTCAAAAGTTCTTGTAAGTGGTCTTGTGCAGGGGTCTAATATTTATACTGAAAACAAAAACAAATTTCTATACAAGTGGTCGTCGATCTAGCGTTTTCTAACGACAGTCCCTTAATATTTATTTAGTTATAATTTCAAATTATTTTTGTACTTTCAGGGGAATCATTTAAGCTTTTAGCCGGCTTTTTATTCCGTAATTGAAATTTAATTAAAATTGTCAATAATAAACTATTTACCGATTTTGCAGAAGGTTTGATTTTAGGCAAAATTTTTTTTTTTAAATTTTGTAATTATTTTAATATGTTCTCTCTGGTCCCTGGTCAAATCTTATCTTTTCAGAAATAAAAGGAAAAAGGGCAGCAGTTACAAACTTGATGACATTTAAATGCAGCCCTTGCAACCAACTAGGGTGCAACAATAATGCAGCAACTGTTTGTTTTACAATGTCTCTTTTTTTTACAATTCACTTGCATAAATATTCTTTATTGTTATTTATGCATGAATAAAAATAATGATAATAATAAAATCACAGAGAAGTAATAAAGCAGCAGAAGAATAAAAACACGTTGAAATTAATTAACATTAAATTATTCATACTTGGATATACAGGGGTTTGCTATAAGGGTGAAGTTAAACAAGGTATGATAATTGAACTTAACAATTACTTCCCATTTTCCACTTAAAAAAATTCAATTTATGTGAACAAAATTAATATCCTTTCAAAAATTTTTTTTGTTATTGGTTAAGCAACTTCTATATGTACAGGGTGGGCCAAAAGAAACCAAGGGGTGTAAAAGTTTAATAACTTTTTTGTTTATTAACTTTTTTTTATTTTTTCTTTCAGATTATATAATGTACAAAATGGAAATTTTTTTACACTAAGTATGAAAAATGATGTCTCTTAAATGACCACCGTTTTCAGCTTCGCACTGATGGGCTCTTTTTAGAGCATTTTCCATAACATCTTTTAAAATTTGTGGCTGTAGCGTTCGAATTTCTGCAACAATGTTTGCCTTGAGTTCAAGGATTGTCTCTGGCTTGTTCACATACACTCGCTCCTTCAAAAAACCCCAAAGAAAATAGTCGGGTGCTGTCAAATCTGGCGATCGCGCTGGCCAAATAATTTCCGAATTTCGAGAAATTATTCGCTCTCCAAAAATTTGACTTAAAAGTGCCATTGTGTCTCGGGCAGTATGGGCAGTGGCTCCGTCCTGCTGAAACCACATACCAGGTCTGTTTTCAAGAGCAGGACGTAAAAAATTTTCTATCATAAACCGATACCGCTCTCCATTTACGGTTACAGCACTTCCATCTTCATTCTCGAAGAAGTAGGGCCCAATGACATTTTCAGATGTGATCCCACACCATACTGTACACCTGATGGGGTGCAATTGGCGTTGATGAATGGCTCTTGGATTTTGAGAACCCCAGAACCTACAGTTCTGCTTATTAACAAAGCCATTCAAATGAAAATGAGCTTCATCACTCATAATCAAATTTTCAATAAAGTTGATTTCATAAAATTCTATTGTTCTGGTTCTCTGTTCAGTTGTGAACCTCTCCATTATAAATTCTCCAAGTGTTGTCTATATAATCTGAAAGAAAAAATAAAAAAAAAATTAATAAACAAAAAAGTTATTAAACTTTTACACCCCTGGGTTTCTTTTGGCCCACCCTGTATATCGATTCAGCTTAAGAAACTCCCGACAAATATTTTGTTCGTGGCCGATTCTGTTTCTATTTTGTGTACGCAATTCTCAATTATATTTTCAGAGTTTTTCTATAAAAAAACAAAATTTTTTTTAATTTTTTTTAAAGAATTCTTGCTTGAAGTCTACTGATGGGTTGCTAAAGCAGAAACGAAATGCATATGAGATAATTAACCAACAGCAAATGAAAATTCTGCATTTACTTATGAGTCGTTTAGGCTCTGTGAGCCAAATAATATGTGATAATTTTTAACACATTACGGACTTAACGTCGCATAAATGAGGCTATCAGTGCAAAAATGTTGTAGCCTACATTTTTTGCGGCTGTTCAGCTGATTACTAAATTTTTATATTACTAACTGTCAAAAAAAAAAAAAAAAAAAAAAAAAAAAAAGAAAGTGGAGTGAGCCAGGTTTTCGTATTCAAAATAAGATGGAGCTGAAAAATCGTTTTGAGCACAGAACATATATCAAAGTAATACACATTATTAAATAATTAAATAGTTTGGGGTTACACCACTTTTGCGCTGATAGCCTCAAATATACTTCAGTATTTTTTAATATTTTTTACTGCTCATTCTGTATTTTAGCAGCGTATGATAATAATTTTACGACTCTAAAATTTTGCACATTTATCCCAGAAACGAGGCACTGTCTGTCTCTCTGTTAGGAATTTACGTTTTAAATAATTAATCTTTTGAATTATGCGTGTAAACTTTTACATAAACTTACGTATCTACAAAGCTTTTATTAAAATTTCATCTATTTAACCTCTCTAGGAGCTAAAATGTATTTTTTTTAATCTTTATTTGCAATTCGAATAATGTAAGGTTATTTATTATACCTTAAATTATTCGCTTTATTGAACAATAGTTACGATAAACATGAGATCACCACTAAGAATTGTTAAGTGGTGAGTATAAATATAACTACTATGCCATTTTGCACATGCAACGATGCAAGACCATTTGCACAAGATTGTGAATTGGACTATTATCTTTTTTGAATTGCCCATAAAGCTTGCAAACTTCGCATACTTATAGAGATAATGTTTAATACCAAACGAGAGTTGCATGCTTGTGTTACATTTGTTTGTTATCTATCTACATTATATGATGTGAATGTGTGTGTGTGTGTTCTTCTTAGATATTTTCGTTATGTATTCTTATGGTGCATTCTTTCTGCGAACGTTTGGTCATGTTATTGCTATTTTTTCTATTAAGATATTAAACAATTTTATAATATTTATATATCGTCACCTGAAATGCAAATGGACGTTACTACACAAAAATTCGAAATCGAGTTTTTGATTGATTATTGTTCATTTTATAAAACTACATGTTCACGCAAATATTTAGAATCCTGCGATCAAAACTAACGACTTTATTACAGAAATTCAAACGGACGTAATTCTGAATGCATCTATTTTTTATCTCTTTTTTTTATTGCAAGGAACGTAACTAACATAAAAGCTTAAATGTATATAAAAATGAAATAAATGATTAAGAACATATAAGTATCCATACTACAAGTAAATTTCCAAGAACACTTTTTGAAACGTTTTTTGGTTTTCCTGTAAAAAATATAAAAGTATAGTTACGTCTGTTTGCATTTAAGGTGATGATATGTGTCTATGTATATAAAATACGTTACACATTATAAACCAATTTATTAATTATTTTTACAACATCAACAACAAGATCTTAAATAACTAAACTTTAACAGGACAACGATACATAACATTCAATTTATTAATATCTTGTTTGCTCATGCCACGACGTTGACCCATAACACCGGAAGCCTCTCCTCTCAGCGGTACAATAGTCATTTCACCATTGGCTGAAAAAGCATATGCCGAATAATGTAAAACACTGCCATAATCGTATTCCTCATCATAATGATCGACTACGGATTCATTGTATTTATTGAAATTGTGTTGTCTACCTTCCAAAACATTTTCCTCAGCAATGCGCACATACTGATCCCGATCGGCAGCACTTTGCATGTGATAAAAGCCCAAAGTGTGCAAAAATTCGTGTACAATGGTGCCCAAGCGAAAGCAACCGGCATCCAGGGGATAAACTTGCAAATTGTAGTTTTGAGCTCCTTTATTAAGATAACCTACACTGGAGTAACAGCCGCCATTAAGGCCTGTAATGTTAACGTATACTTTCGTATCGGCAGTGGCTTCTTGGAAGCGTATACACGAGACGCTTTCCAAAATTTTCATGCCAAACAAAATATGATTCTTATGGGGTTCATCTGTCAAAGAGAATAAATATATCATTGCCTAATCTATTATTTCAGTTACTTACCAAACTTTGTGAAGAATTTGTAGTATACCGTATTGTTTGGCCATTTGTAAACAGTGTCTCGTAGACCATTACGTGATCTTATATCCAATACCATGTCCCCTTCCACATAACCTGCCGTCAACTCGGGATCAGTTTCTATGCGTGTGGCAGGCATGGCCCATGTTAAGAACAATATCTCGGCAAATAACAAAATATTTTTCACACTCAAATGCATGTCTTTCGCTTATTCCGTCTACTAAAAGAATAAAAGAAATAATAATGATTTTTAATTTCTAGTTTTTAATATAAAGATTTTAATCAATAAAAACACTCCAATTTATGATGCAAATAAAACCTTAAAATTTCGGATTAGCGACTCACGTTAAAGTGGCATTTTATTTGACTTATCTTATCACGCCGTTATTGTGTTACGAGTATTAAGGCAAAGCTCTTGCTTGTTAATAAAAATCAATTTGGTTAAGGCACAGTGAAGTTTTAAAGAAAAGTACACAGAAAATAACAAGAAACCAGATTTAATAATTTTTTTCAGTTACCAAAATTTTACTGCTGTATTATGAAAAAACTACTTATGGTTTAGCAAAGGTTTAAAAATTAAATATCGTATGGAAATTTGTTTGTTAAACGTTTGGTAAACCCAAATAAATTTTTTTCTGAATAAGGCCTTTAATATATAAATCCTTAAAATTGCTGAAATTTACTTTTTTTCTAATCAATTTTGATTTTTATAAAAAAAAATATTTGAAGATTTTTATTAACTTATTTAAAGTTTTTAATATCCCAAAGAATTCATTTCTACTATTAGCAATTTTAATTGAAATATACAAATATTCAATTAAAAATTTAATTGTCTCAAATAAAATATTTAGTTCATTAAATTTTTTGTTTAAGATTTTAGTTTAATTTTTTTTAATTGAAATTTTAATCCAATATATTTTTAAACTTGAGTTTAATTGACTGAATTGACTTAGATTTTTGAACAAAAGTTTAATTGGCCTAATTTAATTTTGAATTCAATATATCATTAATTAAATTTTTAAACAAAATTTTATTCGACTAAATTTTTCATTGAACTTTTAATCAATTAAATTTCAAACAAAACTTTAATTAACGAATTTAATATTTTTTAAACTTTTAATCAAATCAATTTTTAAACATAAGTTTAATTGTTATAGTAAAATTCTTTTTATAAGGGAAAAATAAAAAAGAAATATTTAAAATAAGTTGGACTGAAAAAATTAAAACGAAGAGTTTTGTAAGTTCAGTTTAAATTTTGTAATATTTGTTAAAAAACTTAATTAAACAAATTGTTTAGTCAAGCATTTCCAGTTGAATGAATTAAATTAAAACCATTCGATATTTAATTTTGATTAATTAAATCCTAATTTGAAAATATTAATTGGCAAATGCTTTGTTTTTGTATAGAAAAAAGTTTTAAACAATTAATATTTTCAATTAAAAGTTTTATTGAATCAATATTCCAATTCGCAATCTTGTGCAAATGGCCTTGCATCGTAGCATTGCAAAATGATAACGTATATTGATACTCACCACTAAGAATTGTTAAGTGGTGAGTATAAATATACTAACCATTTGCACAAGTTTGTGAATTTATTAATAACATTTTTAATAAATTACTGGTGCAAACTTAATTAATTTTTTTAATTAGTATTGCAAAAACTTGAATTATATCATTATCTTATTTTCTTTTAACGTGAGTTAAAATGAGTACGAATCGAAATAAATTTATTCGATTTAGCTGAGGGGGTTTTCACATATTACGTAACGCTCCCGGGGAAGGGGAAGAGGAGGGTTGAGGATTTGTTAGTTTTTAGAAAATTTATACTGAAAATTTTGTAAATAGCGTTTTTTTTTGTGTTGGGAAAGGGGGAATTTCGGGTATAAAAATGGTCCTTAAGCAACGAAAGGCATCTAGGCATGCTAAACCATCAGCAAATAATTTTTTTTTTTAATTTTAATTGCTATTGAAAAATGTTTCATGTGACAACATTTTACATATAATGTTCCCGTGTATACGCCTCGAGAATTGACATGTTGATTAGAATAAACTAAAAATGGTATACGTGTCTGTCATGACTTTCACATCCGTGTGAAAGTGAATCTTTTCCGCATATTTTGGTGTCCTGACATTCACTTCCGAATAATTTTTTCGTTTCACTTTCGACTGCAGCAAGCAATGTGAAAATAAATAGAATCGCCTTTTTTCCACATTAAAATTAATTTAATTTAAACGAAATCTTTTTTAAAATTAGGCTTGATATCTCATCTACCTAATTCGGAAATTTAAACCAATATACATATATTTGGTTTTAATACATAGAAAAGTGGACATGAAAAATATGCCCTCATTAGCAACCAATTTTGCAAAAATATTCGGAAGTATGCAGACACCAAATCTTTCCTTTGCGATTCGGAAATTTTCATTCTAATTGAAAACGTTCGAAAGTCATGACAGACACGATAGAATAAATTAAGTTGATTATAACTCGTACTAAAAATCAGTTAAGTGCATTTCAATGGTTCAAGTAACAAAACCAGCAAAAGTATACATATATGTTTATATTAAAAAAAACTCCAAAAAATAATTGAGAATTACTACACCCAGAGGAAAAACAGCTCAAAATCAATAAAAACTATATTGAATCAAATTTTGATTTCAATATGGAAAAATACTAACTTACAATATTAATTTATTAATTTTATTAATTTTTAGGCATTTCCATATACATTTTTTATTATATTGAAAATTATTGAATTAATGTGACGCGTTCTTAATTTTAAGTTGCAGCTTTTCCCTGAGTGTTAATATTTAAGAAGAAGAAGAAGCTAAATAAAATATTACGATATTAATTAAAATAATAAAAAAAATTAAAATTGCAACATACTTGGTCAAAAATCAATTAATATTTTAATTGAATATTTTTAAAACCACTCCAAAGTCTTATAAAAAAATATATTAATTTATTTTTTTTTTTTTTTTTGTAAAAATAAGAAAATTGTTAAAGGAAAACACAAACACAAACACAGGAAAAAAAATCCACCTAAAGTTGAGTTTTTAAATTCAACTTTTGGTGAATTTTTTTCTCTGTGTTTGTTGTAAAAAATTACATTTTTCCATTTTTCCATCAAGAAAAAAACTGATGTGAATGAATAATACCTTTATTAAATCAATTAATTTTAAATTATTTTTTTTTATATATATTTTGCGAAACTAAAATCCAAAATAAATGAAACTATTTTCTTACATGAAATACTGAAGTATATTTATTTGACATAATGTCAATTGTTTGCGGTTTTCAAACTTATTATGTTTGTATATTGTGATTCTCAATATAGTATTAAGAGTCTTACTATAAACATACGGAGTTTGTTAACTGAATTCAAAAATTTTTTTGGGTTGAAGTCTACTGACGAGTTCCACAAGCGGGAACGAAATGCATATAGACAATTGCTTAACCATAAAAACAAGCCAATTTTTGAAAATATTTTCTTTTAAAATCATCAGCAAAAAAAAAAAAATTACAAAATCTCAAACTTTCACAGGACAACGATACATTACATTTAATTTGTTAATATCTTGTTTGCTCATGCCACGACGTTGGCCCATAATACTGGCAGCTTCTTCGCCTTTCAATGGTATAATTGTCATTTCACCATTGGCTGAAAAGGCATATGCCGGATAATGCAAAACACTACCATAATCATATTCTTGATCATAATTATCGATCTCGGTTGCATTGTATTTTTCAAAATTGTATAGTAAACCTTCCATAACATTTTCCTCAGCAATGCGCACGTACTCATCCCGATCGGCAGCACTTTGCATGTGATAAAAGCCCAAAGTGTGCAAAAATTCGTGTACAATGGTGCCCAAGCGGAAGCAACCGGCATCCAAAGGATAAACTTGTAAATTGTATTCCTGAGTTTTTTCCTTTAGATAACCCACACTGGAGTAACAGCCGCCATCAAAGCCAGTTATATTAACATATACTTTTGTGTCGGCAGTGGCTTCCTGGAAGCGTATACACGAAACGCTTTCCAAAATTTTCATGCCATGCAAAATGTGATTCCTATGGGGTTCATCTGTCAAAAAGAATAATATATATATTTTTTAGTCTATTATTTCTCTTACTTACCAAACTTTGTAAAGAATTTGTAGTATACCGTATTATTTGGCCATTTGTAAACCGGGTCGCGAAGACCATTACGTGTTTTTGGATGCAGTACCATGTCTCCTTCCACATAACCTGCCGTCAGCTCGGGATCAGTTTCTATGCGTGTGGCAGGCATGGCCCATGTTAAGAACAATATCTCGGCAAATAACAAAATATTTTTCACACTCAAATGCATGTCTTTCGCTTATTCCGTCTACTAAAATAATAAAACAAATAATAGATTGAAGTTTAAGAAATGGAATTTACGTTGCATAAATATAAAATCATAGATTTAGTATTAGCATTTGATGTTCAAGTGGCCGTTTATTGATGATATCTTATCGTTAATATTGTTTTATGGAGGTTGAACTCTTCTAAGATTACAAAAATAATTCTATATGGTGTTGCACAGTGGAGACGATTGAGTAACTAGTTTGTAAGAAATAAGCAGATATACAATATTGTTTAATTTTCTTTTAACTGCGAAGCTATTTCGATTTGTGTGCAGAGAAGTTAGAGATGGGCGCGTGTTGAACAACAAGATTAACCACATTTACGAAACACGTAAGCGCTAAATGTTGCTAACATGACTCGTCACAACCAACACGAAATCAAATTGAACAACAAAAATATTTTTTTCTTAATTTTCAGAACTTTAAGCTTAAGAGACCCCTGCACTATCAACAAGTTTGATGGTGAAGGATGTTTGATGATATTAAATATGAAAAATTTTTCTTTACTGGAAATTCATAAATATATCGCCTAGGTTCTACATTCGTAAAATATAATGAAAGTGTGTTCTTAATTTCGTAAAAGCGATTTAAAAAGTAAAATTTAATTTTCAGTTTGTTTCAAACGAAATTGAAGCGTTCTGGAATCCAATTTCCCTACAAAAAAAGTAATTTGAATTCGGCAGCAAACAACGTTGTGAAAGAAACTACTTTTTAGTAAAAATAAAATTTTTGTAACTTTTTATTGCAAAAATACAAAAATGTAGGCACATAAATAACGTTTGTATATATATAAATTATTTTTTTCAAATGATTTATTTGTGTTTTAAAGGGATAAGTACAAAAAAATGGAATAAGAAGAGGCGTTTATAAAATATATGGGAAACAAATCCGGGATTAGCTAAAGGGTTCCGTAAATAATTTCTTCAAGGCGTTCAGAAATTTTTTTTAGCGAATTTAAGATTTTTTCGCGAACTTGCGATTTTTCGCGTTTTTCCCCGAATTTATTTTATTTATAACAGTTTTGGCAATTTTTAATGAATTTTAAGGATTGCTTCCGATTTGGCAACTTCTCGCGAATTTTTGCATTGTTCGCAATGAAAGCGAAATTTTTGCAAAAATTCTTCTTAGCATATTTTGCGAATTTTAAATAATATTAGACTTTGCTGTTAAATTTTTGCGAATTTTCGCCATTTTTGCGATTTTTTACTGAATTTTTTGCATTCTTACAGCCGTATTCATAAAAAAAGTTGATTGAGGTTTAAAATTCATATTAGTTAAAAAACGTTTTAAGGCTAAATAACGTTTTTTAAATATTGGTATTCATAATCAGTTTTTTAACTAAAAATCAATTAACTAGATTTTTTTAAAATATCGTGGCAACAGTGTATTCCTTATTTGTCACTTGCATATTAGCTCTGCAAAACAACGATTGTTAACTCACAAAGTACTCGTGTCTATTTTGTTTATTTGTCGGTTTTCAGAGAAATATTGTTTCTATAAAATAAAAGATATGTTCCAACTAGTATTTAATAAAATAATAAAAAAAGTTCACAACAAATCTTTGTTAAAAGTGCTTTTTATATTATTTATTTTATTGCAGATAAAGAAGCACTAGACTAACGAGCTTTGTTTTGTTTGTTTTGAGTGTTTATACATCACTAGTTAATTTTCTACAATTATACTATTTTTGTTAACACATAAAATGAGAAAACAATGACTGGGAATGGAAACTGGATCGCTGCTTTTCTTTTAAATATTCTTTGGAGTATATTTGTTATTTCGGCAATAGTTCCTATAAAAAAAAATACATTGTTTTCTTCTAAATAACACTGGCATATGCATACATACATTCATACATAAGTACATACATACATACACACATATGTACATACAGGTAAAGTTCAAAATGTAAACAAAAACGAAGCAAAATTACAACAACGTCACCTTAAAATTGGTTTAAACATGGGGGCAGTCAATTTTAAAATTTGCTGATTTACGCAAGGTTTAAAACCCGTTTTTTAAGCTAAAATTCTATTATGAATGCAATTTTAGCGAATTTTGCTTAAACAATATTTGAAACGCGGTTTAAAATTTTTATGAACATGGCTGTTAGAGTTTAGCGATTTTTAATAAAAATTATGGCTTCTTTAAAATTTAGCAATTTTTCGAAAATTTCTATTTTTTGCGAAAGATGTAATTTTTGCAACTTTTTTGGCTTTCTTTATTTATTTTTATTTAGGGACTTAAAATTTAAATTTTTTACAAGCTTTGGCAAATTTTTATAATGTGTTGCGCTTTTTCCCGAGTTAATGACTTACCGTACAGTTTTAGCGAGTTTAATTAATTTTAGTTTAGAGCTTGTTTCCAATATTGCAAATTTTGTAAATTTTCGCGATACGTGATTTATTATATTTTTTATCAAGATTTGATATAGATTTTTGCATTTATTTTTATTACAAGTACTTAACCATTATTTTTTTGTTGAATATACTTATATGCAATTAATTCTTTCCGCAGTGAATATTTGCATATTTTGGCATCCATTGGCTACAAAAATATCCATAGCAAGACAGATGTGCAATCGCTTTACGTGAGTACCTGCCATTACGGCCTAATCTCACGTGTGCCAAAGCACCGGGTGTGGGTTAGACGCCAGACCAACGCCCCCATGCACCCTTTTAGAATGAACCTATGGCCCACTCCACAAGGCACATAGGTTGCAATCTTTGAATATAGTTATCCCTGTATTATATTCAATTACCTTCCTGAGGTAATTTGAGCTATCTAAACTCTGCTGCTATGTCCGTGCCCATAGCAGCTCTGTTGATTGGCAACAGCACCTAGAACAGTGTCTGGCTGACCGCGTCAAACCAACCACTAGCATTGATTTAACACTGGGAAGCCAAGACTATTCTCCCAGCGATGTTTGGTAGCAAACCACAGCCACCACCATAATTCTCCGGCTTCCACGCTATGGTGTTGTGTATACACGTTAGCGAGGTCCCTAAGAAAATTCCTCAACCATTGCCGGCACAGCTAACCACTCATCCATAATGAACGCATGCCTGTGTCGCCAAATAACCAGTGCCTACTCCACACTTACCAAAATCATCCCTTTAACCCGTTAGGGGTCTACCCCTTTGGGGTAGGACGAACTCGGCATTTTAGCAAAGGAAACTGACGACCGCTACATGCACTCAAAACTTCAGAGCAGCGAGGACCACTTACGCGAGAAGAACGCAAGCTCGCCACCAAAACTTCTGCGCCTACTAAAACCCGACACTAAAAAGTGAGAGTGTCCTGGGGTCGTATCCAGGACGAAAAGCCATTTTAGCACAGAATTTTTGACAACCGCAATGCATTTATCTCTAAGCAGCCCAGCTGTCGGGCAACCGGCACCCGTGGTACCAGAAGTAGCCTCTGGTTAGACCTCGAAGTTCCACCACAAGGGCTTCACCTCTATCGTCTTTTGAACTCAGGGGCAGTTCTAGGTGACGCTGCACCTAGCTGACAACAACGGGCTTACAATATTTGTTTTCCTTTTATAAATATGTGCACATCCGTTACTCTGCTTATATTCAGAGATTGGGTAGTAACACATAAGTTTTACGGCTAATGAGCCAAAGGTCCGCCAGCGGAAAAAGCTACATTAACCTAGCTGGGGCCCCGGGGTTGCCACACCCGTAGTCCTTAACAGACTCCCCTGGGGGGATCCATAGCAAGACAGATAGGTGGTCAAATTTAATTCTTTCAAAAGACTAATTTAAACGACGAATTTTAGAAGGCAATTTCATCGAACTATGCCCAGTTCGCCGTTCGTCCCAATTGTGTTTATAGCATAAAATGTTTTTTTTTCATGTTGCTTGAAATATTTATTTGGAATAAACTAGGAATAAAATCGTCATGGAAAAAAAGTTTCATTACTTCTCTAGAACACAGTGATATCGTCTTTGCGGAATTAAAAACGTTTTCAATTTCATTTTGTGGTGGAATGTAGAACCTGGGCGTATATTTTACAACTGAAATCGTTTCGTGTTTTATAGTGACAATTTTGTTCAACACGAAACGTCCCGATAATGTATGAACTCAGATTTTCTTTCGCTAACACTTCGTGTCACAGAAAAAACACAACACTGGCCACCAACATCTAGTTGAAAGCATATAAAAGTGAATACCTTTTTTTTCTTGTTTGATAAATGGAAAAATTTAAATTTTTTACAACAAACACATGAAAAAAAATTCCACCTAAAGTTGGGTTTTTAAATTCAACTTTTGGTGAATTTTTTCCCTGTTTTTGTTGTAAAAAATTACATTTTTCCATTTTTCCAACAAGAAAAAAAATTGATGTGAATACCTTTATAATTAAAAATTTTCTTAGCAATAATTATCGCAGTTCACAATGAATCCCCGCTCACATTTGTAATATCGTGCCATAACCACCAAAAAAAAAAAAGCTTAAGCGACATAAATTTCGAACTTGAGCTTTTTTTTGGCGGTTATGCCTCGTTATGTCTATATAATTAATATACAAACATGTTTTTTGTAATCCCTTTTACGCTGGTACTACTACACCGATTTAAAAAAGATTTATATGGTTTTAAAGGTTTTTCTGTACAGATGTGCAGAATCTATATTATATTGAAGTCAGTTTAGTGTTTTGGCAGCTATAAGCGTTTAATGCACACATATAACACACGCATTTATTAGCTTACAAGTAAAAAATAAACTACCCTGCAGAAATTGCGAATAGTGAAATTGTAGTGATTTACTTGTGACATTGTCAGTAATAGTACTGACCAGGTGTACCCCAGCCAATGTAATCATCTATTGACATTTAACATTAGCTTGTCATTGAAAATCCACCACTAGACTGTAGCACTACTGATTTAGTAGTTCTTTTGTGACAACATGGGTACATTGACACCAAATATTCACTAGTAAATTTTAGGGGCTCTGGTCTACAATATCAATATTTCCTCGCTCGTTGTCAATAGTAAAATTATAGTGATTTTCTAGTGACATTGTCAATAGTGCTACTGACTAGGTGTACCCCAGCCAATTTAATCGCCTATTGACATATAACATATGGTTGTCATTGAAAATCTACCAGTAGACTTTAAAGCTATTGAGAAGGTAGTTCTTTTACGACCATATGGAGATATTTGAACCAAAGATTCACTAGTAGATTTTAGTGACCCTCGTCTACATATATTTATTTGTATTATATATATGTTATTGCACAACATAATTAAAAAAAAAACTATTGACGCGTTCATTGACAATATCACCAGATATACACTAGAACGGTTGTCTCTAACGTATCTCTACTCGCGCATGGAAGGAAAAATGTCGACATTTTAACTAGTGCAATTGTCACTGGAGAAAGAGTATTGACATAGAGACATATTGTTCTAGGCTGACTAGAGGGTAAACATGAGTGTGTGTGTGTGTGTGTGTGTGTGTGTGTGTGTGTATGTGTGTGTGTGTGTGTGTTTCTAGTATTTCTCTGGATCTTACAATTTTTTTCTCTTATTTGTTATTGCACGAAAGCCATAATACTTAAAGGAAGAGAGTTCAATAAATTGAATTAGCTTGGTTAAAGGGATTTTGTTTATGTTTTTTTTTTTAATTTCATGTATTTACCCTGTCGGAGAATGTGTGGTTGACTACAAAAATAGTTAACTTATAGCTAAATTTTCTTAGACTGACTAAAACCTAACTGCAATGTCATCCAGAACAAACCCAAAATTAATTCTTAAGTTGAGTACGTAATCGAATTTGATGAGAGCCAACAAATTTACTCTCAGCTACTTTGAAACTCATTTCAGTTTTATATTAACATTTTGCTGTTGTTAGTTTAGATGGTTGAGTATACAACGTGTGACGATACATGTTCGAACCCCAGATTTTTTTTTTAATTTTTTGCTGACTACTAAGTGATTTAAAAAAATCAACTTTAAGTTAGCTGAAAGTAATGCAGAGTGAAATAATTGACTACCGCCTAGGACATCGCAGTGGTGAAGTAGTCAGTTGATTACATTAAAAAAAGTAATCCAAATGTCATTCAGTACTAGTTGGGAAATAGTTAGCTTAAAGTTAGTTTAAAGTTAACGTAATTTCCTTTAGGGTAATTATGATTGCATATGTATGTAAGGTACATATGTACGTGACTGTGTTTTAATGAATTTTTTTATGACATTTATATACATTTCCTTTGAATCTTAATAAAATTATTTACATTTAGATTCTAGAATCATCCGTTTGGTATATTCTAGTTATTACTAAATTTTAAAACAAGCTCTTATTGATTTTTTTTTACCCAAATAACTTAAATTATTAGTCATTGCTATTAATATAATCTTGACCCAGGTTAAGCTTTTGATAAATTTTCATTAGTTTTTTTATAACAAGCTAAAGCTTTTCGTTACAGCGTTCCGTTTCGTTTACAACCCTTAAGATATGCTTTATAATTCATTTCGTTTTGTATCTCTAGTCATTAACAATAGTCATATATAAGTAGTTTTGTGCGTGTATGTATAAGTAAATGAATGCTGTACGAGTATGTGTGTAGTTAAGACTATTTTCCTGTGCATTTTAATAAAATTAATGGTTCGAAACAGAAACGAAAGACAAGCGATAATAATCAAAGCAGGTAAAGTAATTAATAATAAAATCCTATGACAAGTGTAGCTATCTGTTTGGTTGGTTTTATGTGTGTGTGTGTCTAAACAACTAAATAAAAACTTTATCTTATAAAAATGCCATTTATTATCATGCATTATCTGCTTGCGTAAACGTATAATTGTTAAATAATGAATTATAACAATATGTAAATAACAAGTGAATGTGATTGTGAATTTTTAGTTCATAAATAATTTTTATTATATACATAGATAATAGAGTTCTGACATTGCGTATGGTATGTTTGTGTATCTATATGTTTGTATGATTAGTATAAATCTTATGAAAAATGATTTAGATAATGGGATATCCTTTTTTTTTTTTTGGTGGACAACTCACTAGTATCAAAGTGGAAATCCTGGGAATTTATAATCAAAAACAAGGAAATGAAATGAACAAGGATATGTTGTCATTTGTAATTGTGAATAGATTAAGGAAATAAATATTTAGCTTAAATAATTTGAAAAGGAAAATTTGTATCGTTTTAAAAAACACTTTTTAAAGGCTATTCAAATTTTTAACTCAATAAAAGTTTTAGTTGAAGTTGCTGCAAGTATTATTTTCAAGTGAAAGTATAATTTGCAAGTTAAATATACATATATTTAGTTGCATTTCCTTATAAAGAATATTGTGTAGATTGTGATCATTGCGCGCCCAAGAATAGCCTTTGCCCTCCCTAGAATTGTGAAAAATTTCATGTTGTTCTCTATTTTAATATTACTCATGAAATTCACTATTCGTTAAGCCGATCCCCTCTCCCCTTCCACCCCTCTAACCATGAGAAATTTTTTTAGCTAGGCCAATGTCTATGGTGTTTTTTACTTAAAAGTGTGCCACTAAATTTAACACTGATTTGACGTCACAAACATGCACATAAAAAAATTTCGCAGCTGTTTATTTTCCAACAATCTCAATTGCCAAGTTTATAATTAACATGAATTGCTGTTGGTTAATCTAACCAATTTGTGCCTGTTATTTTAATTTTAATGTTAAATTATTTTAAATTATTTTTCTTTTTGAAATAACTAATTTGAAATAGTTACTGAGTTGATAGTGTATTAGTGTAGCATTAGACTAAATCTGTTAGTAAAAACAACCAACATAAATTGTTGTGTTTTGTCATGTAGGGTGGACATTATATTTAACTTTTAGTTTGGTATAAAATATTTAATTGTGTGGCTGTAAATTATAATTTTTATAATTTGGTTGTTAGTTTATATGTATCAATGAGAAATGCAATAAAATCTACTATTTTCTTGGTTAATTTAGCCGACAAACACAGCAAATAACCTTAAACTCAAAAGCTAGGTTAATCTAAACGATTTCTGTTGTTGATTTTACTGTAGATTAAAATTAATTCTACGATTTAAATGATCAACTAACTAACTCTTGTTTTGGTTTATCTGACCAATTAGAGCTAGTTATACTACTGTAAATAAAAGTTGTTGTTGCAACTAGTTTCAGCAAACTATATATTATGTTTAATTAAATTCATGTTAGTTTTTACTATTGAAAGTTTGTAACGTGATTTTGTCATTTTCAGGGTTAGCCGGTTTGCGTCTAAGGTCTTTTTTACAGTAAAGTTATTTTATTTTTAATCAAATGCACATTGGTTAGTTTAACTAATTTTGTTGGTTGATGATTTGTTTTAATCATCCTATTTTTATTGTGCATGTCGACTATATGAGTCGGTTTATATAAATAATGGTTAGTGCTCCTTAAAATATGCTACTTTTTATTTAACTTTAATATATTTTGTGTTATAGTAAAGTAACTGTAAAAATTGTAATATAGAAAATTTCTGGATTAATATTTTTTAACTGCGTCAAATTTAATAGTTTTACATATATCTTTCGTTGCAGAAATTGCAGTCACATAAATAGGCTAGATTTAGCAATAACATATTTTCGGTGTTAGAATCAATATAGGAAATTATATGAGTCTTATTTATATAAATGTAGAGAGATAGAGAGAGTTCTATTGTTTCATTAAATTTTTTATTGATCAAATTGCAAATAAGTTTTGTTTACACTAAAGAACTCCAGAAATTATGATTTGGCAAATGTCTTGATATTTTTGTTAACTAATTCACTTTGGTTAGTTTAACCAATCCTGTTCGTTGCTGCTTTTTAATCATCATTTTTTTATATATTTTTATCGATTTATATATGTATATAAATAAGGGATAGTTAATTTAACTGGTTTCCTTAAATTTTCGTTTGTTTTTATTTCATTGTAAACTTTTTTCGTTTACAATAAAGTTACTGTAAAAATTGTAATATAACAAATTTCTTGATTAATTTTTTTAAACGCTTCCCATTTGTTAATTTTATTTATCTCGTTGATTGAGGCAAATTTCAGTCATCCAAATCGATTAGACTTACCTATAAATTTTTTTTGTGTTGCAATCGGTGTTAGGCCATTATATAAACCTTACTTATGTACATATAATATATATATTTTGCTATCATTCTTACATTTTTTTTAAAGCAAAATTGTACTGGTACAAAATTTCTTGATACTTTTTTAAACCAATTTTTATTAGTTAGTTTAACCAATATTTTTTGTTAGCTACTTTTTTTTTAGCACAGAAGGTTTTCCTGTTCTAGAAATGACACATGTTTATAATATAAAATATAAATTAGTGTTTTCCCGCAATTTACCGCCCTTAATGCAGCACCCTTTAGTGCTTGTGGCGCTTAAAAAACATTTAAGTTTTTTTTTTTACAACAATAACAGTTTTGCTGTAAGTACTTGATTTAACTAATAGTGAATTGATCATATCTTATCATTTTTATTTTTAAAGTGTACATTTGTTGCTTTAGTAATGCATTGTATGAGTTTAAATTTCAAAAGTTGTGGCAATTCACTTTAGTTCTAATCAAAATTGCAGTAAATAAAAATGTTTCAGTTATTAAGTTTTTTAATTGTTTATGGATTTTTTATTTCAAACATTAAAGTCCAGGCTGAGCCTTTAGGTAGATTAAGCTACTCAGATCCTGAACTTAAGGCCGGCCATTTTGAGGGAGATATGATTTTGACAGAAGAGCAATTGCTCTTTGTTCAGTCGGGAATACAGGCACGCAATGGTCTAGTGGCGGAATCGAAAAGGTGGCCAAATAATATTGTTTATTACAAAATTTCGGGCAGCTTTGGTAAGTGGTTTAAGGAGAAGTTCTATAACCGATTTTTCCAACGACTTGCCCCTTTGTGCAAAAAAAAAATTAATTTGTATTTCAAGTCTAAATTTATATTTGTTCTTTTAACGTTTACTTCATGCTCAAATTATTATGTGTGCATAACATAGTGTCCACACCGTATGATTTTATATCAGATCTCGTAATATGACGCCGGCAGAGCAACTGTCATTTTTTCATTAATATCAACACAAAGCGGTAGACGTTGATGATCTTATATTATGATGAATCAAACAAATATTTGAAAAATAATTGCCAAAAATAAACAGTTTGCGTGTTGTTTAATTTTTTGGTCACAAATAATTGTTGTACCGCATTTTTTAAACCAAAATTGTTTAATAAATAAACGTTAAATGCACAATAACACATAAAATGACATTTGATATCAAGATGAATTCATCAGGCCGTGAGCTCTGATGATTATATCATAACGCTGCCATAATATTAATAAATTGAGCCTATACATGATGAATTTTCATCATGATATCAATTTGACATTCATCGTGATATAAATTCATCAGGTGTGAACACTATGTAAGGGCTTAGTGTTTTTTAAATCAATCAGTTATGTATATCAATATATTATCGATATGTTTAGATGCTGCCCACCGTCAAGCAATTTTAGAATGTATGGCAATAATTGAAGCTCGCACTTGTGTGCGTTTCCACGAGGCCACTACTGATTCGCAGCTTCATTATGTGAACATAACATCTGATCCGGGTGGCTGTTACACAGCTGTTGGCTATTTGTCAAGAGTGCAGCAAATGAATTTGGAAATTTATCCCTTGAAAGAAGGCTGCTTTCGTGCCGGTACAATATTTCATGAACTCATGCACGCCCTCGGCTTCTATCATCAACAAAGTGATGTGCATCGTGACGATTATATAGAAATTATTTATGAAAATATAATACCTGGTAAAGAATTTAATTTTGAGAAATATAAAAGCTCTTATATAACGGATTTTGATGTGGGTTACGATTATGAGAGTTGCCTGCACTATGGGACAAAAGCGTTTACGTTAAATGGCAAGGAAACATTAAGAGCCTTGGATGTCAGAGCAAAGATAGGCCAACGCATTAGTTTAAGTGATAAAGATATTTTAAAAATAAATATTATGTATAAATGTCCAGTATTTATATGATAAAATGATAAGTGATTTTTCTTTTAAATATTACTAAGCGACGAAACATTGTTAAATATAAGTTTTCTTTATAATGACGTCTAAACTTATCTATTTTATATGGATACAAGTGCTTTGATTATTAAGCTTATTTGCGTAATTATTTCTTTGTTTTAGTTGTAATATGTAATTGTATTTTTTTTTAAACTTTTAAATAAATTTATTTTTTTTGGTTACATTACTGATGTGTTTTCCTACTAAGTTTATTTTTATCACGTAAAAGTCAATTACTTAAAGGCTTTTTCAATAAAGAAAGGTCGTTAGTTAAGTGTAACAAAAAAATCAGATAAGTGTGATTAAAAACTTTTTTTTAAATCCCCTACAATGAGTAGAAGACTGCAATTTGCATTTGTAAAGAAATAAATTTAAAAAATTTCCTAAAGTAGATCCATGATACAATAATATAAAGGTACAACCACATTTGACGTACAAAATTAATTATGACTTTTTCCCCGATTATTTGATTACTGTTTTTTTTTTTTTTTGTAAACAGAGAGGAGAACGTTGCCACACACATATAGGGTGTGTTTTTCAGGGGTATAGAACTTCGAATTGAAATAAAACACAAGAAAATCGTTTTAATGTCCATTAATTTGGCTTTATTGGAAGGATAATTTTATGCCATTAATGTTTAAATATGATTTCGGGCATGTGGCCGCCGCGGCTGGCTTGAATAAAGCCAATTCTACAGGTCCAATTTTCAACCACTTTTTCGAGCATATGGGGCCGTATGTTGGCAATAACGCCACGAATGTTGGCTTCCAAGTCCCCTAACGTTTCTGGTTTGTTGGCGTAGACGAGCGACTTCACATATCCCCAAAGAAAATAATCCAATGGTGTCAAATCACACGATCTTGGTGGCCAATTGACAGGTCCATTCCGCGAAATTATGCGCTCATCGAATGTTTCCTTCAATAAATCGATTGTGACGTGCGCTGTGTGGCATGTAGCGCCGTCTTGTTGGAACCACAACTCATCCACATTCATGCCATCCAATTCGGGAACAAAATAGTCGGTTAGTCGGCTCCAATTGCTGTGCACGGTGGCGAATCGATTCATTTGGGTCCTCTTCAACAGTTTGCTCTACAGCGGCAATTGGTTCTTCGGTGCGCACTGTTCGACATCTCTGCGGATGCGTATTATCACATAGAGTAAACGTAGTGCGAAAACGATCAATGGTTAACCGAATTAATTGCTCTGATGGACGATTATGTCGACCATAAAATGGACGGAGCTTGCGGTAAACTTCGCGAACTGAACCATTATTTTCGAAATAAATTTGCACACCCTTTATAATGGCAACTTTCATTTAGGAATGCTTTTTGAAATGTGTAATTTGAGTTAAAAAATTATAGTTTAATCCACACATTTTTTAAATGCTGTATTTATTGGACATGAGGACAACGAAATCTGTATGTAATATGATCTTCAAAAGTTGAAAAATGTTTGATTTATTATTTATTTCACCACATAATAAAAAAGTCTCATGGCTAGGCATGCAACATCAGTCTTAAAAACATCGATGTTTTTGTTAAAGCAGCATAACAGCAAAATTTAAAATTACTGAAAACTGTTAGAAAGCAGAATACTTGAAAAAACTCGCTTACATGGCGAACATTGCAAAAATACTCGAGAAGTTGCAAAATCGGAAAAAAGCCTTAAAGTTTTTTAGAAATCGCTTAATCTGTTAAATAGAAAATTAACTCGGAAATAACGCGAAAAAATCGCAATTTCGCAAAAAATTTCTAAATGCATTAAAGAAATAACTTCCACTGCAAAGAATAACAAACTCCCAGAAAATCAGATAAATCACAAAACAATTCCTAACATCGCAGAAATTGCAATGTCTGGTAAAAGTTTTTGTATAATTTTCATTTCGAAATGAAACTACAATGGACATAAACATTAAAACATTTAGTCATCTTTCGAGGACGTAAGAAATAAACTATCGCCAGTTAGTTACACAAGGAAACTTTCGTCCAACGTACTGATTGTGTGTATTTTCATATACACAAAAGTGTTTTTATAAGCGGCCCATACACTACAACAGCATGCACGCACAACCAAGCGATTGAGCATTCATTCTCGAACCACACAACATACCAGCAAACTGGTACAATATTCATTTCTTACAAAATTTCTGGAAGGGTGGTTATGAATAGTGACACATATTTTGTTGCAATTATTATTGGTATGTTGTTAAAATTAGCAGCTATGTATAACTTAAGTTCTAAAATTCTGTTTACCATTGAAACAAATTATATTTCAACAAATTATATTATTTAAATGCATGTTTGCTCCATGAAAACTTTGCTCAACTGAGCTAATTTCACCATGTACCACACCAGCGAGCTGGTACCATCAGCAAAATATCAAACTCTACTTGACATCGCTACAGCAAACCGTGCAATCGCACAAAATGCCCATACACGACCAAACCGCTGGCACAAACACTTGATTGTGCATGCATGCTGTTGTAGTGTATGGGCCCCTTTACAGCAGCTTTGTCCAAACACACAAAAGCTTTGAAAGCTTTTGAATTTTTTCTTGCTTCTTTACAAAATAAGAGTAAGCATTGCTGTCGTCAAGATCTTATTGGCTGATGCGATCTCTTCTGCTCCTGTTGGTGTGAAAGCACAAAACCTCCTTTTTAAAAGTTTTCACATTGTGCATATGCCTTGGACGTACCTGATGTATGTAAGGCAATAATAGAGTGAAGCACGAACACGAAGTCCCGCCTATGATTCGGAAGTGGAGCAGATGCTATTCAATTAAGAATTTCCTTGTAGCTGTTCATTTCCTTGCTGTTCTATCTTTGCTGCAGCCGTTGTTGGTGCTGCTGTATTTTGTTATTGCTGTTTTTTATAATGAAAAAATTTAAATATTTTTAAATTTTTTTAATTAAATAAACAACAAAGTCAAACAATTAATGAAAAACTCGGATTTCATAAACTAATAAGGTAGCATTAATTTTGAGAGTAAAAAATAATCGGGACAAACGTCAGAAGGTTAATATGGCGACGAAAAGAGAGAACGGTTTTACCTTTATATTATTGTATCATGAGTAGATCACATCCGTGTGGACAAATTTTTATTTTTTCATTCTACCTTTCAGTTGCTAGAAATTTATTATATAAGATGTTGGGGCTCAACAGCTCCTTCCAGTGCTTCCTTGTCCTTGTGCTATAAATAGCTTTTATAAAATTTTAATTCTGTCTATGACATGCATTGCAAAATAAAAAATAAAAATAAATACTCATGTCTTGCTGTTGTTATATGAGTAACATTTTATTAAATAATGACGTAAAACTCTTGACAAAATTGACTAGAAAATGTGCTTGCTGCTGACTAATATTAACATGATATGCCAAGGTAATGGTCACACTTAGCAAACATTTGCCTAAAAAAGCATAACCCTTAAATACCATTGAAAGTCCTTTTGATTTAGACATATGTACAATAAGTTTAACAGTTTCATAGAATTTTATATATTATATATTTTATTTTATATATTTTATAGAATCCAATGTTATTGGATTAAACATAGATTAAACATATTTTTTATTAGTGTGTAGTGATAAAGCTTTTTTGGCAAAACGTTTGCCCAAGTGTGGCCGTACCTTAAGTAGTTCACTTATTAATTGTTTTCAAGTTTTAATTGTTGTTTCGAAAAAGGCCTCATTACCTTAAAAAACTCGTAAGATATAATTTTTTATTGAAATTTTTTTATATATATACAACTTTAAACGGTGCCACATGGCTTGTAAACTTAACAATTACTTGTGGAATATCCTAGCAGAAAAAAATTTGATTTGGAAGCACTAACCACTGAGGGAATCAATGCTTTGCTTGCTTGATAACGAAAGCTTCGAAAAATCTATCTACCAAGATAGAAACCACACACAGAAAAAAAAATACAAATGTAAAATCGCCATGCAAAAAGTTTGATTCAAATTCATTCAAATTACTTTAAATTTGCAAGAAATGATATGTTGTTTAAGCGTATTGGTGGTGTTTACTTGCTTTGTTCATAGCTGCAATACACTTTTGGGCTTGGTTGTGCGAGTGGTTTTTGTATTGTTGTTATTTTTTTATGTTTGTAAACAGCCGACAACTGCTGATGGCTGGTAGGCAGTGTACTAGTCTTGCAGTCGAAGAATCGCAGGTTCGAATCCTGGGGCCTAATTCCCGCTTTCGATTGCGAGCGAGTTATTACTCGAATGTGCGAGTTTTTAAACTTTTGGGATTTTCGCATTCGGTTTCGAGTAACACATATTGAAATGTCTAATGATAGCATTCGATAACGTGCATACATTCGAATGCAACCGTTCCTGTTTTTACTCGCAAGCAAAAAGGCATTCGAAATCATTTTTAACATAGAAAAAACGAAGAAATAGAAAATGTAGGTTCAATATTTTACTTATTTATTTAAAAATGAATGAATGCACAAATGTACGTATAAAAAAATACAAATTAAAAAATTTCTAGTTAACTTTAAATATAACAAAACACACTGGCTTGGCAAATACATAATGTTTTGCCCAAGAGTTGTCTCGGGGAAAATAAAAAAAAAAAATCAACCAACTCTGGGAGCACCTAAATAACAAATTAAATGCTTCTGGTCAAGCAATAAAAGAATCGAACATGTGGCTAGTGCTCTATTCTCTAACTTTACACTAATTTATTATTATTAAGTTATTAATAAAATTAAAATGAAAATAACATTTATGTATGTATTCGTTTCTTTTTTCTGCATATACGTGTGTATGTACGTACATACATATGTTTTTGCATACATACATATATACAAACATATGCTTTTGCTTACAATTTATTCAGTGTTGTGAAATGAATTTATATATAAATATATATGCCTTTTTCCAACACTAAAACCAAAACTCGATTCGCTTGGTAGCGAGTGACATCATCAGAAAATTTCTTGCCATCGGAATTAATTTCTATTCGAATGCAATTCCGATCACGAGTGCAGGAATTAGTCCCCTGGAGTCAAGTCAAATCATTTTTTTTTAACTTAAAGTTAAATGATCAATGAAATAATATTTAATTCAAATTTTATTTGTGATGGTACATATTTAGTGTGTATCTAAAGAATATTTAAAGTTGTTGTGGCTGCAGGGGTAAGCACGTTGACTACCACGCTATGAGTTCCGAGTTCAAATCTTGGCAGCGGAAGCAAATTTATATACAAACATTTCTCTGATGTCTTTGTTATAATAATAATAATTAGTAAAACACATTTACTACATTATATTAAATTCACGTTGTTCCAACTTGAAATAACTTTGATACAACATGATTATTCATTTTGATTTTAACAGTACGTAAATGTTTAATCAACGTTTAATAAAGTCATTTCAAAAGGACTAATTTTCTTTGGAAATTACTATAAATCATGTTAGATTAACATGAAACACACACAAAGCAAAATCATTGTCGAAAAAGATTAGATTAACCTTGTTAACGTATATTTTAAGTTGAAATTTTTTCTGTTTGCAGTAACTTTTGCATCTAAGTATTAATTCTGTCAAGCACTTTAGGAAGGCAAAAAATTCATGGCTTTTTGGAAGCTGAATATATTGCATCTAGCTGGCTCATCTCAAAAAAAAAAAAAAAAAAAAAAAAAACTTTATTCAAGCGCAACAGCGAGTGATTCTGTAACATTGTCTCCCTTATAAATACTCTTGTGGGAAGCAGCAATTATTGCTGGGATATTCTCTAAAATCTTCCGTAAAACGCACACACTAATTTTGATGTACACAGAAAAAAATTATTTGTAAATACAATTAATTTTTTTGTTATATCAATTAAATAGTTAATTGATTTTGAACCTACAATGGTTTTTGTAAATACAATCAACGAAATTGTAAGTTAAAGGAAAATCTGAAAAATATTTTCAATTAAATATATCAACATTTATTTTTGTTATACTTCAAAGTTATTTCAATTAAAGTTATTGTTATATTAACAATGTAAATTGTTGAATTTCCGTATCATAATTGTTATATTAACAATGCTTTTTTTATACACAATCACAAATCTCGAAACGATTTTTGCTTAACTGCGAAAAACACTAAATGTCTTAGGCGGTGTTGAACCCGCAACATCAGGACTAATAAACTGACTCACTTACCTCTCAGCTAAAGAGCAACACTTTATAAAATACGCAAATGATGAATACACACAAAATATTATTTCTTGTTTCTTCTACATGTGCGCATTCCGTTATGATGTAATTTAACAAATAAGTTTGTTGAGTAATTTAATTGACTACAATCATTTAAATTTGTTATATCAACAATGGTGATTGTTAATTTTTAAATTGAAAATTAACTATTTTTTTTTGTTGGTTGCATTTCGATGATATTTTTTTCTGTGTAGTTAATTGTTTAAAGTCTTTTTGCTTGAATTTAATACGAAAAAAATATATATATATTTCTTAAAGAATATTGTTTTTAAAATGTGACGGGTGTGATATAGTGTGAAAACAATTAATTTTTGCAATGTCACCAGACGTAAGTAATTTCAATTATTGGTTTTAATAGAGTCAGCAGATATTCTGAAGAAACCTTGAACAATTACCTAAACGATGTTAAGAATTATTCTTAGGCCGGGTTTCCATTTGTGTGCCATGTGCCACACAAGCGTAAAAAAGCCTAACCACTAATTACTAATGAAAAACTTTTAGATTCAGACATGTATTTATAAGTTAAATAGTTTCATACATAACTAATAGACAATTTTATAGAATTCAGCATGATTGCAAACTGTTTAATTCAATAAATACATGTCTGAATCAAACAGTTTTTCATTAGTAATTAGTTGGTTACGTTTTTGTGGGCAAATGACACACAAGAAATGCCAGATATAAACTCAGCCTCAGTAAGTTCATATTTTGCAAAAACTTGTTAATTGAGATTTTAGGTACATTTTTGTAGTTGATTATTTCCTTGAATTTTGAGCGGTTTGTTACCTACCTGTGGACCTGAAGAGGGAAAAAATTTATGACAAGAGCTACAACTTTGCCTGACAAAGTATATGAAAATTCCGAACGGTTTGCACGACATGAGCCTGAGAAAATGCAAAAATGACACCGAGGCCCACATTTTTGGGGCCCATGAAAAAACTAGATGACTTGGGGCAAAACTGAGAGACAAATGTTTTTGTTTTTGGTCCTTTATCACGTAGTGGTGTCCGTATATGGTTATATTTTTTCGTGTTGTACTGTGTATTATGCAAGCGGTCAAAAAATGTTTCGTTTTTAGGGTTCCGTACACCAAAGGTGAGAAGGAACCCTATTGTTTTCGCTACCCTGTCCGTCTGTCCTTCTGTCCGTCTGTCCGTCACACGGTATTTTCTCAGGAACCGTAAGAGCCACGGACCTGAAATTTGGACACAGTATGTACAACCTTGGCCGCTACAACAAATACATGAGAATTAAAAATTAAAGGGTGTTCCAAAACGAGCAACGAAAAATGTTAAAATCCCATGTAATATACATACAATTGTATGAACATATGTACAGGGTGGGCCAAAAGAAACCAAGGGGTGTAAAAGTTTAATAACTTTTTTGTTTATTAACTTTTTTTTATTTTTTCTTTCAGATTATATAATATACAAAATGGAAATTTTTTTACACTAAGTATGAAAAATGATGTCTCTTAAATGACCACCGTTTTCAGCTTCGCACTGATGGGCTCTTTTTAGAGCATTTTCCATAACATCTTTCAAAACTTGTGGCTGTAGCGTTCGAATTTCTGCAACAATGTTTGCCTTGAGTTCAAGGATTGTCTCTGGCTTGTTCACATACACTCGATCCTTCAAAAAACCCCAAAGAAAATAGTCGGGTTCTGTCAAATCTGGCAATCGCGCTGGACAAATAATTTCCGAATTTCGAGAAATTATTCGCTCTCCAAAAATTTGACTTAAAAGTGCCATTGTGTCTCGGGCAGTATGGGCAGTGGCTCCGTCCTGCTGAAACCACATACCAGGTCTGTTTTCAAGAGCAGGACGTAAAAAATTTTCTATCATAAACCGATACCGCTCTCCATTTACGGTTGCAGCACTTCCATCTTCATTCTCGAAGAAGTAGGGCCCAATGACATTTTCAGATGTGATCCCACACCATACTGTACACCTGATGGGGTGCAATTGGCGTTGATGAATGGCTCTTGGATTTTGAGAACCCCAGAACCTACAGTTCTGCTTATTAACAAAGCCATTCAAATGAAAATGAGCTTCATCACTCATAATCAAATTTTCAATAAAGTTGATTTCATTTATTCATTTCTTATTTTCTGATTTTCATTTATTATTTTCATTCATTATAAATTCTCCAAGTGTTGTCTATATAATCTGAAAGAAAAAATAAAAAAATTAATAAACAAAAAAGTTATTAAACTTTTACACCCCTTGGTTTCTTTTGGCCCACCCTGTATATTGAAACTTGAAATTTGTAAAATTAGTGTATTTTTATACAGACTACAACAATTAACACTAAAATTTAAAAAAATTAAAATTAAAGGGTGGTCCATCAGTTAATGCAATTTTGACTATGTAATTCTGACAATTTGCTATATCTTGGAAACCGTAAGAGGCAAACACTTGAAATTTTTAAAAACTAAAAGAACCGAAAATTATAATATCGCCAAACCAAAAAAAAAAAATCGCCAACAATTAAAAAAAAATCGCCAAAACGAAAAAAATCGCCAAAATTAAAAAAAAAAAAATTCTATCACTAAAATAAATCGCCAAATTCGAAAAAATTGCCAAAATGAAAAAAAAACGCCAAAATGAAAAAAACGCCAAAAATCTAAGAAAATCGCCAAAACGCGAAAATGCTGCCAAAACTAAAAAAAAAAAATTTAAATAAAAAAAATCGCAAAAATGAAAAAAATCGCCAAAAATAAAATCGCCAAAAAAAATCGCCAAAATGAAAAAAACGTCCAAAACCGAAAAAAATCGCCAAAGCAAGAAAATAAAGTGTCAAAACTAAAAAAAGAGCCAAAACTTAAAAAAATCGCCAAAAACTTGAAATTTTCAAGAACGGTAAAACTAATAAACCGACAATTATAAAATCGCCAAACAAAAAAAAAAAAAAAATCGGTAAAAATTAAAAAAAATCGCCAAAATGAAAAAAATCGCCAAAATTAAAAAAAACCGCCAAAAATCTAAAAAAAATCGCCAAAACGCGAAAATGTCGCCAAAACTAAAAAAATTTAAATAAAAAAAATTGCAAAAATGAAAAAATCGCCAAAAATAAAAAAATGGCCAAAATGAAAAAACGCCAAAAACCGGAAAAAATCGGCAAAACAAGAAAATAAAGTGTCAAAACTAAAAAGGGAGCCAAAACTTAAAAAAATCTCCAAAACCGAAAAACGCAAAAACCGCCAAAACAAAAAAAAACCGAAAAGATTTCAAAAACTAAAAAAAATTGCCAAAACTATATATTATATAGGATGAAGTTTGTATTAAATTACATATCTAGTCTTCGTACGGAACCCTTCGTGCGCGAGTCAGAGTCGCACTTTACTGAATTTATTTTCAATACGCACAAAATTTCGCTGGTTTTGGAGATTGTTGTAAGGAGTGCACGTATCCATAAGGATTAGTTTCATATCACCCACATATTATTCTAACCTTTTATAATTTTCAGGCAAACTTGTCTTGTGTTATTTTTCTTCTTCTGTACATTTATGTTGTTAAAAATAATAATTCTTATCAATTTTATAACCAAAGTTATACACCGTACGTACTCTAGCATAAAGAGTTTTGAATTTATTATCTTGTCTTTTGTTTGTAATATATACGATTTAATTTTTGTGTCATCATAATTTATAGTTATAATTCTTAAGCAACAGCTCTCAGCACACTCTTAGTCATAATCTATAATGAAATCCAATTTAAAATTTGATACATTTGCCATATGTACATTTCTTAACATACACGCACATAAATACATATACACTCACATACACATATGCTCGCTCTCGAAATAAGCATTTACATCTCAATATTTCAAACACAAAATTTATGTACACATTTATATTTTAGCATACTTTAGCTAGTTTCAAGGCAAATTTGAATTTCATTCATTTTGTGTGTGCAATTCATTGTTGCCGCCTAAAAGTTTGCATTACACATTGTTGGCGAGTGAAAAGAGGAAAGGAAAGCCTAAATTTTGTCTCTTTGTGTGTGTGTAAGTGAGTGTGTTTGTGTGCGTGGGAGTGCAAGCACCACTACCAACCGGCATTTATTTTTCTTTTTTTTTTTTGGAAATTTCGAAAAAAAAGAAATTGCAGTTTTCACTGAGTCGTATTGAGAAACATACGGTCATAAATTTTAATTTTTTTTTCGTCCATTACAGAAACGAAGATTCGTTACGTATTGCTTGCTGTGCCATTGTACGAGTAGTGCTGCTCTTGCAACTGTTGTTGTTTTTTTTTTTGTTTGTTTTATAAGCAAATTAAAATTGTAATTCATGCAGTTGTTTTCGCTAGAAAAGTCTTGGGAAGCCATCTAAATGGTTAAAAATTTCTAACGACAAAAAAGCAACTAGCTAGACATTGGCATTATGGTTGTTCTTTTTATGGTTTTGAATAGGCCTTCCAATTTCTTTACGATTTATATATGTATGACTTGCATAGTTGTTGTAGTTGTTGTTGTTGTTGCTGCTATAGTCATTGTGTTGGCTGCGAATAGCAGCAGATATTTGAATTTTTGTTTGGTTCTTTGCTTTCAGGATGTGATTTTATTCTTCAGTTTTAGAGCGAGAGAGAGAGAGAGAGAGAGAGGAAAGGAGATTGTAGGCAAATGTTCAAGTCAGTGATGGGAAATGAGATTTACATTTCTGTATCAAAAAAAAATTTTTGAGTACTTTTTTGATCCCGAGAGTACCAAAAATTATTATTATTTTTTTTATTTAAATTTTATTAACAAAAAATGGTAAAAAATTCATATACAAAGAAACAAAGAAATAAAAACGGGCACAAAGTATATACATACATATGTAACTACATATGCAGGTACAAATGTCAAAGTTATAACAAGATGAATTTTTAGACTTCAATAAATATTTGACCTGAATAAGACTTGATACGGTTGGAACATAAAATAGGTTCCTTTTTTTTTATTTTCATAAGATTTTTATAAGAGAAAATCCTTTCGACATTTGTAGAGGAGTGAGGTATGGACAAAATTCCGTAAGCTACTCTCGATATATCATGAAACATGTATTCATCTAATGCGTTTTTAGTTTAAGTCACTATAGATACATATATATTTTCTGTTGTTAATGGTTTCAGTTCTTTTATATCAGCCAGTGCTCTATACAAGTATTGGTTGTTAATAGCTTAAAAATTTTTCTTTCCGCTAGGCAACATTTTAATTAAAAGTTGTATATTGCTGTTGGTTTTACAAGATAAAACATTTCCAGGGCAAATTTCATACCGCTTTTAGACACGGAAATACCCCTTTCAGACACGAAAAGTTTACTTTCCAAAGTCTTGATTCAGCTGGGAGAAAGGCAGAGAGATGATATTCTTCTTTCTGTCTTTCAGACAGCTGAATTAATACTAAACTTTGCATGTCTAAAAGTGGATTACGGAATCAAACTAACATTTCATTGTCAAAGTCCACTTTTGCCCTTAGAACTTGACAAAATTTGATATAAAACTTTTTACAACTTTCTTTAAACTGATTCCAAACAGTTGTTTCAACATGATTTGTGTTTATATGTATGTATATAGATCAACTTCTGTGCCACAGAAAATATCATTGGTTTTCGTTTATATGTATTGAATTTTGAGAGATTACACTTTTCTAAAATAGCTTTACTAATAAAGTTTCGTGCCATTTGCCGAAAAAGAAATTTAATTCTTGGCAAAAATATATTAATAAGCGCGTCATTTGACTGCATTTCTAAGTTGACCGTGAGAGTATCAAATGTGTTGGGGGAGTACTGCGGTACTTTTTCATGTTAAATAGTGTCAAAAAAAGTACGATAGTACCAACTTTCCCATCACTGGTTCAAGTGCTGCGGGTATTGTTGTCTTACGGTCTTTATGTTAGAAGCATTGTTATGCCTAATGCTGTGAATGCTTTTGTTGTTGCTGCTGTGGTTGCTACAGTGTTCTTCTTTTCAGACAGTTAACAGCCTTAGCTGTAGGCAATCATAATTTAAAAATTATTATTATTTTTGCAGCTTAATTTTCTTTTTCTGCTAACCAAAGCAATATTTTATTGCATTATCCCTTCTGAAGGTATCGAAGACAATTTCAGTTTTCTATACATTCAGCTCGTAACACTCATTCTTTCATACATTCATTTCTTTAATTTTTTTTTCTTCTTTTATACATTTAATCATACTACCATTCATTCAGGCATTTCATTTATACGTTTACTCAGTTTGTTATTTAACTTTGTGTGTGTACATGTGTGTGTGTTTTTCTCCTTTTTTTTGGTTTAACAAGCCGAGATTGGATATGACATGTTTTCCCCCAAGTAATGTTGGAAGTCGTCTTCTTGGCTCCTTTTATTTTATTTTTTTATTATTTTTGCATACATGGCAAACATTTCTTTTTTATGTATGAGTGTGTTTAAATAGGCACGTGTGTGGGTGTGTAAATTTGTACAGGCCAAATGCCTCAAGAGTATTATTGTTTTTGGTTTTGTTTGTGTGAATGAAAGTTTGTGTGAGATTTTCTGACACTTCCACTTTCTTGTGACACAGTAATTTAGTTAGAATTTTCATATGGCTATCAACTGTATGCTGAATGCAGATAAGTTTACCAATTTGAAAGGCAACAATATTCAATGAAAAATATAATTTGTGTCACAAAAATACACAATTAAATAAATCATATTGTTAGATTTTTATTAAGGGAACATTTAAATTAAGACTTTTAAAAGTCAAGAACAGATTTTCATATGATAAATATTTAAATGATACATATTTAAATTTAATTGAACTAGAATCGGGCTTAAGTTGAGTATTTTTTCAATTCTTATAGAATGAATGAATGATGAAATAAATGAAAAATTGTTCATAATGACAAATCTTTTATCTTCAAAATCTTACCATACACCATACATAATTTCATTGAATTCCTTTAATTAAAAGAAAAAGAAAAATTAATAAAAGTTTGCCATGTCCAAAATTGTACTACACACGGGCCAAGCTTTTCTTTAATTAACACATTTAATTGGAAAAAATCACAAATAATCAATAAAAATATTTAATTGTTTCAATGAAAGTTGCATTTAAAAATTTAACGAAAAAATTAAATACTTAAACATTTACCCCCATATTCATAAAATTTAAAATGAGTTTGATATGTTTTTTATTTAAAAATTTTCATACAAAATTTTTCTAAAATGTATTTCAAAATCATTTTATTTTTTAGGGTTCCGTACACCAAAGGTGAAAAGGAACCCTATTGTTTTCGCTACGCTGTCCGTCTGTCCGTCTGTCCGTCACACGGTATTTTCTCAGGAACCGTAAGAGCTACGAACCTGAAATTTGGACACAGTATGTAGAACCTTGACCGCTAAAACAACAAATACGTGAGAATTAAAAATTAAAGGGTGTTCCAAAACGAGCAACGAAAAATGTTAAAATCCCATACATACATACAATTGTATGAACATATGTATGTAGTTATATTGAAAATTGAAATTTGTAAAATTAGTGTATTTTCATACAGACTACAACAATTAACACTAAAATTTAAAAAATTTAAATTAAAGGGTGGTCCATCAGTTGATGCAATTTTGACTATGTAATTTTGACAATTTGCTATATCTTGGAAACCGTAAGAGGCAAACACTTGAAATTTTCAAAAACGGCAAAATTGAAAAAACCGAAAATTATAAAATCGCCAAACCAAAAAAAAAAATTGCCAAAAATTAAAAAAAATCGCCAAAACGAAAAAAATCGCCAAGATTAAAAAAAAAAAATTCTAATACTAAAATAAATCGCCAAATTCGAAAAAATCGCCAAAATGAAAAAAAACGCAAAAAAATCGAAAAAATCGCCAAAACGCGAAAATGTCGCCAAAACTAAAAAAAATTATATAAAAAAAATCACAAAAATGAAAAAAATCGCCAAAAATAAAAAAAAATCGCCAAAATGAATAAACGCCAAAAACCGAAAAAATCGTCAAAACGAGAAAATAAAGTGTCTAAGCTAAAAAAGAGCCAAAACTTAAAAAAATCGCCAAAACCGAAAAAAACGCAAAAAACGACAAAACAAAAAAACCGAAAAGACCCCAAAAACGAAAAAAATGCCAAAACTATATATTATATAGGATGAAGTTTGTATTAAATTACATATCTAGTGTTCGTACGGAACCCTATGTGCGCGAGTCATAGTCGCACTTTACTGAATTTATTTATGAATATGGGAGAATAACTTGTTTTTATAATTTTTCGACCTTTTATATGTCTTCAATGAAACTATTTTTTTTTTTAAGATTTAGGTCAGTAAATTGTATATATTTTTTTTATTTTTAGTTTTATAGCGATATTTCGTTAACCTTTGGTTAACTTCTTCAGGATTATTCTTATTTTATTTTTTGATAATTAATTAGTTTTTACCTTTTTTTTTCTTTTCAATAAAAGACCTAAAATCCAAAAGGCCTTAAATGTACTTTTTACTTATTTTACAGGAGAAGCAAGAAAACCTTATCAATTTAACACTATTTATTTGTTGGGTGCCATATTGAATAATGAATAAAATCGGTATTTTTTAACATATGTGAGTGAAATTGTAAGGAAATACATATATATTTTGGTTAATTATATCATAATCAATTAAAAAATCTATTTTGAATTTTTTGATTGTTGAGGTGACGATATGTAATGCCATACGAACTTAAGCCTTTATAATGGAATATCTTACCTACTGCAGACATTTTGCAAACAAATTTTTTGATTAACGTTTTTTTTTAAGTTTTAGCGCTTATTTTTGTTTGCCGATTTTTTCGGTTTTTGGGATATTTTTTAGTTTAAGCGATTTTATTAGGTTTGGTCACTGTTGCCAATTCAGCTATTTTCTCGTAAAATCTAGCGACTTTTAAGTACATTTTGCGAGAAAAAGTATGATTTAGCTATTAGCGGGAATTGTAGCGATTTTCTGTCTATCATAATTCGCTTTAAAATGTGAGCTTGTTTAGAGACGGTGAACGTGTATGAAACAAACTATAGAAAAAATGTGACTGAATAGCGCCAAAACAATGCAGGTTTAAAAGTTAGCTAATGTACTTACATCCGTCTTGATAAGTGCTTTTATACATTATTTAATACGTTTGTATCATTAATTCTTTGAAGAGTGCTTTAGATACCTGCTGTTTGCTTGTTTTATTATACTTAAAAAATGTAGTATTCCAAAACGGGAACTCGCCATATAAAAATCAGCAGGTTTGTCAGCGATACTTTTACCCTATAATTTGAAGCAAGTTTTTACTGGGGAAGTCCCGAAGTAACGGAAACGCTGAACAAGGTATGTATCTGTACATGCCAGAACCAACACACGCAAAAATGGTGCAAACAAGTATATATGTGCAGGCCTATAATATGTATATACATACGAGTGTTTTTTTTTTATTAAAATATGCTTTTTATTAACCTACTTCATTACCTTTATTTAGTATTTTATAAAATTTGTAGGGAAATTTAGGAAGTACGAAAGAAGTTAACAAGTTACCGTAACATTTTTAAAACAACCTAAAAATAAATTTATTTTTTTTAGCTATTTATCGCTAAATTTTCAAGTCATTTTGATATTTAGCTATTTTCTAGCTATTTTCTTGTCTACTTTAGCGATATTTATTGGAAAAAAGTTGGCAACAGTGGGTTTGGTGCTTTTTTCGTTCGTTTTGGGGTATTCTCTGTCTTGGGTTTTTTTTTTGTTTGCGTTCTTTTTCGTTTTTTTGCGATTTTTTGTGATTTATTTTATTTATAGCGACTTTTTTAGTTCTGTTTTTTTTCGTCTTGGCGATTTTTTTTCGTTTTGGCGATTTTCTTTATTTTGTGAGTTTTTATTTAGCGTTTTTGAAAACTTTAAGAGTTTTCACGATTTTTTAGTTCTAGCGATTTCTTTCGTTTTGGCGATTTTTTACGGTTTCCGGCGTTTCTAAATTTTTGGCGATTTTTTTTTAATTTTAGGATTTTTTATTTTTAGCGTTTTTGAAAATATTAAGAGTTTGGCCTCTTACGGTTTCCAAGTTACAGCAAGTTGTCAAAATTACACTAACTGATAAAATACCCTTTAATTTTTGATTTTTTTTAAACTCAGTGTTAATTGTTGTAGTCTGCATAAAAATACACCAAGTTTTTAAATTTCAAATGTCTATATTATAGCATTGCACAGATACATCTGTTTGCACTAGTTTTGCCTGTTTTTTGGTTCTGGTATGAACAAATATGTTATTTATCGTTTTCTCTTACTAGTTGTAAATGTTAATTTTTAAAGCAATTATTGTATGGTTGGGCAATGAGCAAATGAAAACAACACATTTTTTTTTTTTTGTTTTTCTAAAGCAAATAAGATACATAAAACTGCTTTTACCATAAGTGCCTTATGATGTGTTGAGAAAAAATGTAACTGGCTGATGAATGAATGAATGAAAGCAAAATTTCACATACACATGTAAGTAAATGATACATGTACATGAAACACATGCATTTGTAATTACTCTCGAAGCAAAATTGTCTCTTTCTCTCTCTATACTTTGGCTGCGCCACAAAATAACATAACGAACGTCCGCGCACATACATCTGCACATCATGTATTTGTTTCAACAGTGGTTTTCTCATATATTTGTATTACAATATGTATTTTTTGAGCAAAAACATTGTTATTTTTTTCAATTGTATTTTAATTTGGAAAAGCACGCACACACAATAACTCTTATACTAGTTCTGTCGCTCACACTACAATTATATGGTACATACTATGGTATATTTGTTTTGGCTATACAAACGAGTATACAAATGCAACCCTTTAGTCTATATATAATTGTCTGTGTATTACATTAGGATTTCAACATTTTTACGTTGCTCGCATTAGAATACCCTTTCATTTTTAACTGTCATATATTTACATGTTGTAGCGGCCAAAGTTTAACAAATTTTGTGCAAATTTCAGGTCTTTAGCTCTTATGGTTCCCGCGAAAACAGCGAACACCATTAACTGCAAAAAAAAAATTAAACAAAAAATCAATTAAAAGCTGGATTACAAATATAATTAATTTTTGTTCAATAATATATTTTATTTTTAAGTTAAATTGACTTTATTAAATTTTTTTATGGATTTTTTTTATTATTTTCCAATAAAGTGTATTGATTGGAAAATAATTACTTTAAGCAAAATATATTTTTCAAAAATTAACCATAACAAACATAAAATATCTTTTACAATTGACACCTTTGATCGGAAAATTTTTATATAAATAATCAGTTAACAATTCAATTGATTTTATTAATTTTTTGTTTAAAAATGTAATTGATTAAAAGTTTAAATGAATACTTAATTAAAATATAAATCAATACAAAATGTAAATTTACAAATGTGAAATTATATTAAACCTCCGTGTCGGGATTTTAATGTGACATACAAATAAAATTTGAAAATTTATATGTTTCTTATAAAGTAACATAAAAACATATATTCAAGAAATTCTTTTATATGCTCAAAAGTTTTTAGCACATGTGTATGAATAAAAAGAAAAAACTCTTTTAGTTTAAAAACATTTTAACATAAATTCATGTAAACCTTAAGAAAATTTTACATGTTGAATGATATATATATATTTTTTTAAACTACAAATGGCATTTTCTTGGTTTCCGGAAAACTACTCAAAGCAGAAATAAAAAGAACATACATACATATATGTATGTAATGTTGCTTGTTTTTACAATAAAACTCCAATCAATTTCTGTTAAAATTCCATCTCCTTTTCATATGTATGTATATATGTACATATAAATGTTATACATATAATTTTGTTGCCTGCGTTAATATTGATAAATGACTTTTCCTTTAAAATTGTGCGGTAGATATTTTTCTTTTCATTATATTTATTTTGGCCAGTTAAATGTGAAAAATATGCAAGTGTGGTTGGTTACTAGTGGGAAGGATTTTTATTGCAATGTCCTTACTGCACTTTAGCAGACATGATGTATGACGCTTTTTATTTTTAAACCTTAAGCAATTTAATTAAAAACAAATTTTCTCTCTCAGCTTACGCTTCCTGCTGGTGCATTTGCATCCGGCTCATCTTACTACAGTTCAGTAAATGAATGTTGTACAAAAGTTATTGAAGTAGTTAATTTTTTTATGATAAAGGGTGCAACTTTATACCGCTAGAACTTGTTTTAAATACATCACACATTTAACCAATTCACAATATGTCCTATTATGTCGTATAGTACTAATGTTATTATTTATTGAATTATTTCAATATATATATATATATTTTTAATTTCAAACAAAAGTTTTGTTGCATTATAAGACAATAGAACATGTTGTGAATTGGTTATATATATTTTATAATAACTATACGATATGTTTTATATATAAATAAAGATAATTTAATTTAAAACGTTTGCTTTCATTTTAGGTAACCCTTTTGCTTTCCCGCTGCCAATATGTAAGTGAAAAAATATTTTTTATCAATTCTTAAAAAGTCTACATATAACATTGTTCATTTATTCATTTATTTATTGTATATAAACTGTATTTATATACTCTTTTTTTTACATATAAAAATAAAAGCGCTTACATATAAATATGTGTTTGTAGGTATTGCCTGCCACATTTTTCATTTCCTCTCATTTTCAACCATAAAACCATTTATACTTATACATACACACACATACATACATATATACATGTCTCTTTTGCCTTTTTGCATGTAGTATATTTAATCCTTTCTGTAGGCTCTTTATAAGAGTATACGCGTTTGTAGTATACGTAAACACTCACACGGAGACAATTAAAAATCCATTAATTTACCAGTAAATGTGGGCGTACGTAAAAGGAGATCTATAGCTTTAACTCCTATTTGCTACTATTTCTTTTTTTTTTTTTTGTATTTAAATTTATTTTGGTCCTTTCATATTCTTTTTTATTTTTTTATTTGTTGTGCTTTCCTTTTAAATTATTAAATTTATTTAATACCATCATTGCTACATTCATACGAATTGTCCTAAAGAGATTAAGCTGACATATGAGAGGTTTTACGCACAAACTTTATGGCTTCATTTAAACTGTTTACCGAAACTATGTTGTGCGAGATGTATGTAACATAAAAAGCCCGTTAAACAAATATGTTTAAGAGCAGAAATATTTCAGAGCCGTAATATTTTGTTATTGAAATCTTTATTATAAACAACTTTCGAATTTCGACTTTAAACTTAAGTGGAGATAGAACTAATTTTTATTTGCTATTTTAACGAGCATTTGACGAATAATACCGCTATTGTGAATTTCTTTTATTGTGATTTGCTAAATTTCTATAGATACGCACTTTAGTTGAACAAATTTTCATTTATTATTATGGAGCGCATACGGCGTATACTCGTAAGATCGCTATTGTGAATTTCACTTATTGTGATTATTCAAACTGTGTATCTGCTGCCATAACATAACATAACATAACTGTTATCCACGAACGAATTTTAATTTGCTATTGTGACGCACATACTACGGCAAATAATATTGCTATTGTGAATTTTACTTATTGTGAGTATTCAAACTGTATACTCGTATCTACTGACATTACAAGTAAACTACAAAATTAAAAAAATGAAATTTAAAAGTAAATAGAATAAAAAATTAAAAAAGTCTACGTTAAGAAACGAAAACAGTTGGAAAGGAACCATTTAGTTGAGTAGAATATTACGGGTGGGGAAGAGAGAATCGTTTTTGTGTTGCAGGCTTTGTTAACATATCCTTTGCTACATATACATATGGGCAATTCCAGAGAATGTCACGTACGATGTCATGTACGTTGAACAATCAATTAAGCCCGTATTTCAGAGAACATTTAAATTTTTCTTTATTTCTTTATGCACTTTTGAGAAGCGTAAGTAGCTCTACCTTTGGTAAAATATAAGGAAAAATCTAACCGCATTGATCTGAAATACAAGCTTAATTGATTGGTCAACGTATGTGACAGCGTACTTGACATTCTGTGGAATTGCCCATATGTATGTAAATATGTACATACATTGTAGTCGTTGTTGGGGGTCTTGCGGTAGAAGCTGTTTCACAATTTGAACTTTGCATAGATACACCTTAAGATCCAACTTTAAAATTCTCTGTAATGTTGTTCTGGGTATACCAAATTGGCCGGAACGGCGACGAGTTGAGACATATGGATCATTTGCAACACTCTGCTGTACAGCTTCCACGTTGTCTACAGTACGAATATTTCGATGAGCACCTCTTCCTGGACGGTCGGCAAATGAACCCAGTTCCTCAAAATGGCGAACTAAACTTGTAATCATGGAAGATGTGGGTGCTGATCTTACGTTAAAAAAACGGCGATAATTTCGCCGGGTCAGAACAATTGATCGTTGAGAAGAATAATAAAAATTGATAATTTTAATGCGTTGTTGTGGACTGTACGTATTCATTTTAAATTTCCAAGAGTTCAGTTATAATCTGCAAAAATAAAAAATAAATTATGTTAAAAAATAAAAAAGTTATTTGTGTTTCACATCAGCTGGTCTTATTTGGGCCACCCTGTATATGGTTGGTATTATCCAATAATAATGGAATATTGTCGGCAACACTCGTCTGTTAACCAATTAACGATTAACCCATTGAATACCCTAATAGTAAGAGAAAACCCAAAAAGCTGCTAAGAAAAAAAATTTAATTTTTTTTTAAGAATTAGGAAAAAATATTTATTTTTCACTGTTGTGTTTTTTTTTTAAATTTTTACTTTATTTTTTCATGACATAATTTATTTCTGGTTCCTTATAGGAGCACAAACAGTGACCGAACTTGCTTTAGTTAACCCACTGAATTTGTTTTTCCATACATATATCACATTTGTTGTTTTTTATGAACTACTTATGGTTTATTTCATTCATGTAAATTTATAGCTTTTAATATTGTATTTAAATTGTATTTTCACAGCGCGTTGTATATAAAAATAAAAATCAGTGCAAATAAAATCTTACAGTAATACCACTTCATAAATTTAACAAAAAAAAAAAAAAAAAAAAAAAAAAATAAACAGAGAAAAAAAGAATAAAAATACTTGAAGCCCATTTCGATTTATTTAATGTTTGTATGGATTGTAACTTTATTTAAGAGTTTTAAGTTGTGGCAAAGGGTTAAATCGAAACCGGATTATTGTGTTAAGGGTTCTAAATAACAAAATATTTATTGTCTATGTGTGTATTTTTTCTGAAATGGCCGGAAAACAATTTATTCAGTTATAATTAAAAATTAAACTTGTAAGAAGTTTGGCGAATCGGATTATTTATAGTGGCACTACTTCTGTAATAATTTATGTTTTCTTGTTTACCTACATACGAGTACATATTTTATATTAACAGCTTTCGGATTTTTACTTATATTTTTGGGCTTCTTTTTTATAGTTATAACTCTCATTGCAAATATTAGTAAGTTTAATAATAGTTAAACTGCAACGTTTTAGTTTCGAAATTTTAGTTCTATAAATACATTTCGCTGTTAATTAGAAGCGAAAACGTATGGACAGTTCAACACATATGTCCACTTTTTCACATAAGTATCTCTTGGTTTTTTTATATTTTGAAACAAAGCTTTCCAATTAATTTAAATTATATTTCAAGATTTTTTAAAGTGCTAAAGAAAGAATAAATAACATGAATGATACGATGAAAACAAACGAGTTTTTAGTGAAAATCTCCAGTGGCGGCCTTCGAAAACAGCATGTTGTTCCGTTCTGCAAGTGTTTGGCAGTATATCTGTTATAATCTTTGTTTTTAATTGCTCGTAAAACTTAATTTTTTTATGTAAATTTTTTTTCATACACACAAAAAAATAAAAGAGGTTATATTAACTAAGCTTATGCAAGGTAACTTTTTTATATGAAAGTTAAAAACTTGGGTTTTACTAACTATGCAGTTAGGTAATTTGTACATTACACTTTACCTAAAATCCAAGTTAATATAACTATGACAATAAGGTACTTACATATATTCTTCGAAATGACTTTCATTGAATTGTTTTCTATTCTATTGTCAAAAGAAAATTTTTGAGCAAAAAGGTATGTATATATGAAATTTTAAAAATTTTTAAAATTGTGTAAATTTATGTTTTTTAATTACATATTACAGATAAACTAGCTGAGCCCGGCCAAAGCGAAATGATACACAGGTGAGCTTATCGCTATAACATGTACGAAAAACATGTATGTAGTTCGTCTGGCTTCATATCTAAAACGTTTTTTTCTCATAAACAGATTATGGCAGTTGGGGTCTAAAGCAGTTCAATTCGGTTCGTAGATACAACTGACCATCATCAGGGCTCATGACGTAATCTATTTCCCAATTTGCCTATATTGCCTTCAAATGTGCTATTGTCGTTGTTTTTGTATTTGTATGTATAAAAATACAAAAGCTGTAAAAATTTATGAATTTTTGTTGTGTATGAATGGTCAGTTATTAAACGGCTAATAGACGGTCACACTTGGTATGTGAATATGGTGCGATCAGAGATACTGTTGTGTTACTAGACTATCATACCAAGTACATATGTATATCAAATATCAATATACTCGCAAGCACTGAGTTAGACTTGGGTCGAACGCGTAATATAAATGGGTTTGATCATTGATTTGTGACAAAAATTAAGTAGTGAACGAGTTCGACCCAAGTCTACACTGAGTAGTGACTTTCGTATATTTCGTACAACTCTTTTGAAAATGTGCGCTCTAATCAAGTCATCTTCACCCATTACTTAAAGAAACGCAAATTAAATTTGCACTGACTTTAACAGAACATCTATTACACGAATACGATGGTATGATTGCAAACGCAAAATATAAAATTTTTTTAAAACCATCATCCCAAACTGACAATCACGAACTTTGCACTATTACAGAAGTATGATGGTAGGTCTAAACATCATGTTCACACGCCAAGTATGACCGTCTAATAGACGCTTAATTCAAAAATAAAACGAAAACATAACTTGAATTGTATATATGTAGATGAATTAATAAATAATAAATTAACAAATGCGAAAGTTCTTTTAATTATTATTTAATAACGGAGAAAGTCAAATGTACTAAAATGTGTGACATATATCGAATCATATAGTTAATTTAACTAAAATTCATGGTAATTTGTCGCTATATATATGTATAAATTTACTTCTCTGTTTATATAATTCACAAAAAATAAGAATATAAAGGAGTTTTAACTAAAATTTTAGTTGATTTTTCGAACATAGAAATCAACTAAAATTTTTGTTAAATTATCTAAAAAACTTTATAAATGCCATTCTACCCTTTCACTTAGTTAAAATTATACCATAATATTAGGAAATATAACCTATGAATTTTTATGTGTGTATGTATTAATTTCTCAGTAATTTTGTAACCTTACATCGGCATCCATATTTATCTGCTGTTTGTTAGCGGAAGCCCTCACTGCCTCAACAACAAAGAGACTTAAAATATATCTATCTAAATGCTAGAAGAGATAGGGATGTATATATATATATATATATATATATATATATATATATATATATATATATATATATATATATATATATATATAAATTATTTTGTTCAGCTTAATTGTAAAAATTATTGTCAACAGTAAAACTAAAAGAATAAATTGGTTAGATTAATCTTTGTTACTTTCTTTTTTAAGGAGAGAGAGAGATAGAGAGGGAGAGAGATTTTAACCAAAAATACTGTAATAACATCTTAAAATAGTTTGTTCAGCTTAATTGTAACAACTATTCTTAACAGTAAAATTAACAGCTCAAATTGGTTAGATTAACTTTTGTTTCTTCTCTGGGCTTAAATTATGAAATTAGTATTTCTATAACATGACTTAAAAATTATAACTAGTATAGTATTTTCAACCTAATGTTGACAAGAATTTTCTTTGACAGTAAATCAACAAATGAAATCGGTTAGGGAAACAATTTCTTTTTCTTATTAATTCGGCTTTAATTTTCTTTAACTTTGAGCAAGCAAATTTAATTTTTTTATATAGTCTTGCCTTAAAAAATATGAGCAAATAGAATAATTGCAAAAATAAAAAATTGCATTATTTTATTTAAATATATTTTTCTCGAACCTTCTGTTTAATATTAAAGTATATAAATAATCAAGCTTAAGGACTTTTTTTATAAAAATACACATTAATTAACGCAAAAAAACAGAAATTAGCAATGCACAAATGTTTATTTGTTAATGGTCCTTCGAACCGATTTCTTTATATTGACATCCACGACAGTGCAACAGAGACTGCGATTGCTAGAATTTAGTATCTGTTTAAAAAACAAAAATTACACCGAAAATGTTAAAAGAAATACTTCTATTTCGAGCTAAAGTTTTGATTGCTAAAGCTTAAATTAGACGTGCCATAGCCATAAGCAAACGAAAATTCAATTGGTTTCTATGGTAATGGCCATGGCTTTATGGCAAGCCTCTAAGTATGGTTCGAACAGCTGGTTTGTATCGTTAATCGCTTAATTTAATTATTAATTAATTAATATATTTTTATAGCAAAAGCGTATTCTCATGATTGTGTCATGACATTAATTTTTTCTTTTTTTATTTGGGGTAATTATCTCATGATATTAATTTAAACTAAAACAATTAAAATTTACCAAATATTAAATTTCTTTTAAATTATTTTTTTTTATATACAAATATTTCCATTTTCATTTTCATGCTTTAATTTCAAAATTGGATTATTCCTATTGAAAATAAAACATTCATTGTTATATTAAAGTTAAAATATCAAAATTTAATTATACTGTTTTATAAAATTATACTCCAAAGTATTGTATTATGTATTTCTTTGTTTTAATTTTATTTTTGCAATCCTTACTATAGGCCAGACTTTAAATCCCTTGTGGTGTTTTGTTTTTATTTTCAATATCATTATTAAAATGCAGCACAACAAATAATACAAATTTGCAAACAATAAATGTAACAACAACAACAACAACAATTAAAATCTTATTGTGTTTACCCAAACATTTCATACGTGTAAACAGAGCATAATGGAATGAAAGCGCGATACACACACACACACACACACACACACACACACACACACACACACACACACACACACACACACACACATTCACACTCACACTCCCATTCACACTCACAGTTGCTTAAGAGTGTCATATTTACATGAAAACTTTTTCCCAGTGCTTGTGAGCGTTAAAATAACAATTTTTTTCTTGTTGTAATGCCCTTTAAAATTTACATATACATATATAGACACACACACACACAGTACAGATGGTGCGACCTCTTTTTTGTGTTATGGAGTGTGTAAGTGTGTGTGTGTGTGTGTGACCTTTGGCTTGAAAGTATTCACTGGTATTTACTTGTTTCTACCAACAATACATTTTAATAACTTGAAACAAATTCCTTTAACGCAAAAATGCACTTTTCACTGTGTTCGTTGGGGTTTTCACTTAAATGACACTTGGCCATTGAGACCAAATCTCAAAATAAAAATAAAAATAATGCGAAAACTGCAAAAAAAAACACCAGACTGCAACATTCGGCCCAGGAATTTTTGTGCTATTAAAAACAAATAAAATTATTTTTATTTATTCCATGGTGTGTTGAGTATAAAACTTATATATAATTTTTATTGGAAAACAAACAGCAATGGAGAAATACACGCGCTCATAATAGAAAGTGACTATCTGCCACTTTAACTTTTTCAATTTGTTGTTTCAATATTATGGATAGATAGAACTAGACAATTTCTAGACCTCGGTGTTTCCACTTTTTTGCTTTTAAATTAATTTTTGAAAATTACTCTGCAAATATCGATGACGTCACATTTTAGTGCTGTCCGATCCCTACAAACTTTAATTGACTAAACTTACGTTAATGTTTTTTATTGATTCAATATAGTTTTTATTAATTTAAGTTTTATTTTTGTGGTGTGAAAAATTCATTACCAATCGAAAATCTCTCCCGTCATTTTCGGCGCCGTTCAAAATTTACTCGGTAACTAAAAATCCATGGATTTGGCATAGGAATCACCAACCGAAAATTCGGTACCAATCGAAAATGGCTCCGCAAACATCGATGCTGGTACTCTTTGGCGCCGATTAAGTTTATTAGGAAAAAGTCCGGCAACTCCACCTCTAGAATTTATAATTGAGGTTTGGAAATCACATATTTTTTTTATTAAATATTTATTCTCAAGCCATTTATAATCAGTTAATGGAATTAATAAAAAAACATTAACTCAAAAGAGGAAAATATTACTAACTTAAAATTTAAAAAAATACAATCAGTTTCGATAACTTGATATTTATTCAAAATGTAAAAAGGAAAACTATAAGGGCCATTTTCACAACTTGGCTTTAGCCAAAGGCAGGATTTTGTCTGCCCGATAAATGGCCGAGCATTTTAATAACTTCATTTATTATTTTTGTATCCGTTAAATATTATTATTATTGATAATAATACCAATAAAAAGTTTAAGTTGTAATAATGCAAAAATATTTATCGGGCAGACAAAATCCTACCTTTAGCTAAAGGCAAGTTGTGAAAATGGCCCTAATAAGAATTTAAATTTTTATAAACTTTTACGAGTATTTTTTTTTTACATTTTGGTATTATAGTTTTTATTTCCCAGATTTTGATCTCAATACCAGAAAATAAATTCAGGGATATGACAATAAGTATGGGATACACGCACAAGCGTGTGTGTGCACGTTCGTGTGTGTGTGTGTAGAAGCATTTTAGCAGTGTTATGAGCATTTTGGCTTACAAATACTTGTGCGTACATTTTATTATTTATGCACATTGATACTATTTGTTTTGCTGTTAAGGGCTTATAAAGCGTCTTACAATAGGGACTTCCTAAATTTGACGGTTGATAGCTGACATATTGTTGAAGCTACATCTGTCGCATTATCTGTCATTTACTCAGGTCTGTTTTGTCAACATCAAACCAAGTTAGAAAATGACATAAAAGAAAGATTTTCGTTTTGTTTTTGACCCAACAAGTGACCACTGTGTGGATTAATTTGTAGTTCAAAAAATAATTGAGGGTAAGACAACGTTTGCTGGGCTCAGCTACTCATTTAATAAATATGGCTGTTCGTTCTGCGCGCCTCGCCAATTTCACCGTAGAGTGAGCGCTATAGGCCGATAAGAACCAACTTCTTTTGACCAGAATTGGATTATACGAGTATAAACACCAATAACGTGTTACGTAACACTCATCTAATGTCACATTGATCGTTCTGCACGAGCAACTCGAAGGCCTCACCATTTCACGGAGAAGTGATGTGAACAAGAACATTTCAAATGAGCGCCACCCAGCGAAGTCGTTGCGGACATTTGAATGATGTTATATTTCACATATAATGGCATCGTTAGGCCTTTCAAATCACTAAAATATTTCTATGATATCCCACACTTTTGTTATTTAAATTTAAAGATTAGGCAGTCCTTAATGAAAGACCTTTTATGTAAAAATAGTTTATATTTTTTTTTGTAAAATTTTTAAACTTTTTTACTTGGGATTTGTTTTTTTCCTTGTTTTCCATTTGATTTTATTTTACTTTTTGCCTTAAACATATTTAAAATATTGTTACAAAAAAATTTGTTTAAGAAGTTGTGTTTTTTCCATTTAGTTTTGTTTATACTTTTTTTTGCGAATTTAATGGTTAGAGCTTTTTTTTTTTGCCTGCATGGGTTCTTTATTTATTCCTCACAGTGGGGTGCGCTAAATAGGAAAAAAAATGTAAATCGTTTATTAACAAAAATTTTGGAATCTAAGGTTTGATGTTCAAGTAGGCTTAGCTTCTTTTACTAAAAAAAATATACGGAAAAAATAATTAAAAATAAATTATATACCCATAGTGCTTTGCAAACTTTTCTCCTATTATTTCAAAAATATTTCGTTGTTCTTTTTACGCCTGGTTGTTTACTTTCTAAGCAAGTCTTTGGAAAAATATATGCCATATCATTTCATTTTATTTCATTCCATTTCTAAACATACTTCACATACACACACACACACACACATGAATACTTGCATACAACGAAACGAGCACATATACATATGTGCATACACCATAATGTTTGTATATAAAGTAATCTGCTGATTAAGTTTTTCAAAAATTTTGTTTTAAATTTGAGTTTTAGTTAAGTAAGTGTTTTGTTGCTAAAGAATTTCCATTTGCTGCAAATGTTTGTTGAAGTGTGTTTGTGTGCTTATATGAGTAACTGTATATACATAAAAAGTTGTGGCCAGTAAACATTCTTTGACGAAATGTCTAATGCAAAAACAATCTTGAAATTATAGTGGAATATTCAACGATTTTAACCAGTCACTGCTGCACATTTTCTGATCTGAAATATTTTTCGAATAATATCAATCTGCTAAAAAAAAATAGTAGGTTATCAATTCGTCTGATTTTTTCACAGCTGGATACATTTTAGACCGATTATAAAAGTTCTTCTTTTGTCTGATAGGGTATAACTTTCAATTGGTTCCATTGTAAAAAGGATACGCCCACAATTATTTTACTAAATCTTATGATATTCTACCTGGTTGCTTCGAAATCTCGCAAAAACCTTTGCTTCTTGTAATTACACAAGTTGAAAGTTGAAAAAATGGGCGGGGCTACGCCCATTAAAATTTATTATTATATATCACGTGGTTTTACTTAACCGATTTTTATGAAATCTACCACACACCTAAAGCTCTAAAATATACACAATCTTCAATTTAAAAAATGGGCTAAATCACGCCCATTAAAATTTAATATTTGGGCTTACGTGGTTCTATTTTATCGAGCTTAACAAAACTTAACTCACACACTGAGCTCTGAAAAATACACAATTTTGAACTTAAAAAAAATAGGCGGAGGCACTCCCATTAAAATTTAATTTTGCATATCACGTACTTCTTCTTAACCAACAGATTTAAATTTTTTTTTCTTTGAAAGGTGTTCGAAAATGTTCTATTAGATTTTTGCCGACTTCAATCGGTTTTTTTGGGCTGAATTATTAATATAATGAAAATTAAAACCTCGTAAAGTTTTTTTCGTTTCCTCTTTATTTAGAAACAAAAGCTTTCTGCTGTAAATATTAAATCAAGCAGCAAACCTTTGCGAAACGTTTTTTTCTTTTCAAAACAATTTAATGTTGTTGTATTGTTTTTTTCTAGCTACTAAGCTAAGTTTAATATGGAGTATGTTATGTGCTAAATGGGCAAGTGTTCGGATTGATTTTTTTCGATTTTTGTTTTACTCACAGAAAATATCTAAAAAAAATCTACGAAAAAAGAGTTAATTTAAAGCTTTTCGGCAATAATTTTGCTTTATATGTATTTTTTATGTTAATTCAACACGATTTACAGTCATTTTCAAATAATATGTTTTCTTTGGAAATAACTTTATTTCATGTTGATTAAACATTCCATTACTTTTAAATTAAAATGAACAATCATGTTCAATCAAAGTTATTTCAAGTTGAAACAAAATTAATTTTGTACAAAAATAACACAAAGAACTTTTTTGAATATAAGTTATCTTACGTGGAAATGAATTAAATTTAATATAGTCATTTTATGTTGTTAATTATTTAACTAAAGTGATTGCGTGTATTGGCACAGGCTTTAGGAAAAATGTGTGATGTATGTGTAGTTGGTTTCCTCCGGGACAAGATTTGAACTCGAGAACTCATCGTGTGGTAGTCAACACGCTTGCTGCTGTAGCCACAACAACTTACAAATTTTCGCCTACAAGGAGATGCAATTTCTTACCGACTTCGCAAAGTCGCTGGAAAAATCCCGCAAAAAAAATGTTCACTGGGCAAATGTGTACATATGCAAGCAAACGATGTAGAAGTATATACATGTATGTTTCTAAATGTTTTTTTTTTATAAACAAATAACACAAGATTATGTGAGTATGTATTTGCAAATTATTATTAAATAAGATGTGTGGCTGTTTGATATTTTTCTTTCACTAGTTTGCTGCTGCCGGATATTGTTGCCTTGCTATTTTTCTTTCAAGTCAAATTTCATTTGCAGGAAATTTTTATGGCAGTCGTGATAGAATAGAAATACAAATTTATATAAGTCTTAAGTATTTAATTTAAGAGCGCCTTTATTTATTTACTTTTTAAAAAAGTTTTCCCTCCTAACACACTCCTTTAACAGATGGTATTGTAAAAGTAAACGAAACAATTTAGTTAGAGTTTTAATCAATAGCAAATTGATTTATCTAAATCCTACATTATGATGACTGCTTAAGAAAATTTTTATAACTAAAAATTTAAATACATATAAGCGCTACTACACTTTCAAATTAATCTTGCAAATAAAAAACCATATAAATTCAACTAAAAAAATTATTTGCTTTCTTTTCAAAAACTATAAATTTCTCATCTTAAAAATGAAGGGGTATTTTTTTTTATAAATCAAAATATGTTTATACATACATATATAACAAATTGTATAGTACCAAGTCTTGATTTAAATTGATACATTTTCCTAAAATTAAATATTATATATAATTCTAAGATAAAAGCCAGAGCTGGATTTGCAATAACCAAACATTTTACAGCATGTCGACAGATTATAAATAGACGTCATGCAATTTAATTATTTTAAGTGTTTCCTTGTAACTGGATGACATTGTACTTATTTAAATTCTATTCAATCAATGATGATTTATTTTCATGTATTACGCATCTAGAGCAAACACTAAACTGCATCAAATATTCATGCAACAAATACAAGAGCAGTTGTTCCAGAAAAACATTGGCATAGAAAAACAAAAAAATTAAATCAAAAAAAGAAAATCGGGTGCTGCTAGTAAAACAGTCACATATGAAAATATGTTTTGAGATGAAATTTATTTTTAAATTAGGTCAAATGATTTGAAAAGAAGGGCACTCCAAGTCCAACAAAAGGTAAAACATGCTATTTTCAGAATTGTAAAATTAAAACTTAGCAGAAATTGTATAGAAACAAAGACAATTTTCGGCTCCACGGGCCTCAATAAAAAAAAATTACCAAAACCCAAAAATTTCTCCAAAAATTTCTACTGAAAACAACAAATTTAATTTTGATTTAATCACATAATTTGGGTTTTTTTTTCTAAATTTTTTATTTATTATCTTGTGTCCGTTTTTCTATATATTTTATATAATAGTTAGCTGCAAATTAATTAAACAAAAATGACAAATAAATAAATTCATTAAAGTGCGACTTTGACTCGCACACGAATGGTTCCGTACGAACTCGGGATATGCAATACTATACGAAATTTAGCCTATACAAGCTTTAAAATTCTTTTTTGTTCTTGGATTTTTTTCGGTTTTAGGGATTTTTTCGGTTTTTGGCGTTTTTTAGTTAAAGCGTTTTTTTTTTGTTTTGGAGTTTTTTGTTTTAGCGTTTTTGGCATTTATTTTTTCCGTTTTGGTGATTTATTTTAGTTTTAGAGATTTTTTTTAGTTTTGGCGCTTATTTTCCTTTTTGGCGATTTTTGCATTTTGGCAATTTTTTCGGTTTTTTTCGATTTATTTTAGTTTTAGAAAATTTTTTAGTATGGCGCTTTTTTCGTTTTGGCGTTTTTTCGGTTTTCGGCGATGTTTGCAGTTTTTGGCGACTTATTTTAGTTTTAGAGATTATTTTTAGTTCTGGCGCTTTTTTCCTTTTTTTTTTTGGCGATTTTTGCATTTTGGCAATTTTTTCGGTTTTTTCGATTTGTTTTAGTTTTAGAGATTTTGTTTTAGTTTGGCGCTTTTTTGTTTTTGGCGTTTTTTCGGGTTTTGGCGATTTTTGCGGTTTTTGGCGATTCATTTTAGTTTTAGAGATTTTTTTAGTTTGGCACTTTTTTCGTTTTGTGTTTTTTTCTGTTTCCGGAAATGTTTTCGGTTTTTGCTATTTATTTATAGTGTTAGAGATATTTTTTTTTAGTGTGAAGCCTCTTTCGTTTTTGCTTTTTTCTGTTTTCGGCGAAATTAAAATGACAAATGAAGGTGCAGTCAAAAATGGATTCCATAATTTCCTGTTTTTGTGATATTTGGTTGTAAAAATAACAAAAGTTAAAAAGTCGCCAAAAAACTAAACAAATCACCAAATATAAAAAATCGCTAAATTAAAAATATGTATTGTAAAAAAAACAAAAATAAAAATCGACAAAACGAAAAAAAACGCAAAAACAAAAGAAGTGACAATACCAAAAAAAAACGCAAAAAAATTTTTCAGCCAACAGACAACATTCAACCTTATTATAGTTGTCAACGGTGACGTCGATGTCAATACAATATCACAAAATTTAGGCTTTTCCAGGCTTTGTCAAAAACAACTGGCTAATATTAGCTTAGAGCTGTCGATAGCACAAAATTCTGCTCGATATCGTGTAAATAAGATCCAACAATTTTTGGTGTTGAATTGATTTGACGTTAATATTGACTACTGGAATAAGGGTGATTATTTCTTACTTGTTTAGCTTGAATTTAGTTTTAAAGTAATATTGCTTGAACTGAGACCTTTCAAATTAAAATATTAAATAACATAATGGTAAGCAATTTTTTTCATGCTTACAATTTCTCTGGCTCAATAAAAATCTAAACAACTTAAATTTTATAATATACGTTTTATAAAACTATCACTTTTCACCAAATTAATTTTTTTTTTGAACTACTGCCCCCATGTCTGCTCCATGTAGGCAATTTTTGAACCACCCTTATATTTAAGCATACAGATCAATATTAATATTCTTTAATTTTCCATATTCTGCCTTATTTGAGAGATATAAATGAATCTTTATGGTGATAGTAGTAGTGATGTTTATTTGTATTTCAGTCAGCAAATGGAAAATAATTTTTTTTTCAAGTGCAAATTGTATGAATTTTGCATGCAAAACCTTTTTCATTTAACACTAATTGACATGTATTCCATGATTACATTGTAATAAGTGTGTATGTGTGTGTGTGTGTTTGAGTATGTATTTGTGTGTGTGTATGTTTTTAAATCAAGTGCACAGAATATTAGAGAAAATTCGAATTAAAAAAAAAAAATTCAATGCAACAGACATCATCTGTCATTTGCTGTTTCTATGTTTATGAATGAAACTCAACATTATGAAAAGTTTTCAAAACCAAGTGCAATATTTAAGTAGACATTTGTATGTATGCAGTAAACTCAAGTAGTTTGTGCATGTAGGCTGTAGTTATACAGCTTGACTATTTATATAGTTAAGGTAATAAAAAGAATTAGGGGAAGCAAGTAAAATGACTTAATGTATTTACACACACACTTTAGATCCGTTTTAATTTGTTATATATATTTTTTAAGCAAATTGTGTAAACTGTGCTATTATTTTGAGTCAAACTATATTGTTAAACAGTTAGAACCCTGTGACTTTCGGAAGTTATGAAGGCTATTCGATTTATTAAAATAATAGTTTGCTTGCCCTGAAAATAATTTTTTTTTAAATTTATTATTTTATCAGGCTAAAGGTCGTATCGACCACTGTGTGTGGTGTCAGTTGATGTATATTTCTGCTATATACTCACAACTTTTATTGCAAATGGAATATGTGAATTGTTTTTATTCATCGTATTACAATTTGCTGAAAGCTTTTTTTTTTGTAATGAAAAATTAACAATCATCATTGTTGATATAACAAATTTAAATTTTTGTAGTCAATTAAATTACTCAAGAAAACTATTTGTTAAATTATATCATAACGGAATGCGCTCATGTAGAAGAAATAAAAAATCATCATTTGCTTATTCATTGAAGTGTTGCTCTTTAGCTGAGGAGGTAAGTGAGTTAAGCGGCCCATACACTACAACAGCATGCACGCACAATCAAGCGATTGAGTATTCATGCTCGAACCACACAACATACCAGCAAGCTGGTGCAATATTCATTTCATACAAAATTGCGGGAAGGGAGGTTATGAATTGTCACACAGTTTTTGCTGCAATTATTATTTGTATGTTGTTAAAATTAGCAGCTAGTATAACTTAAGTGCTAAAATTCTGTTTCCCATTGAAACAAACTAGGTTTCAACAAATTATACAAATTGTACTTCTTAAATGCATGTTTACTTCATGACAACTTTGCTCAACTGAGCTAATTTCACCATATACCACACCAGCGAGCTGGTACCATGAGCAAAATATCAAGCTCTACTTGACATCGCTACAGCAAACCGTACAATCACACAAAACACCCATACACGACCAAACCGCTGGCACAAACACTTGATTGCGCATGCATGCTGTTGTAGTGTATGGGCCGCTTTAGTTTGTTAGTCCTGAGGTTGCCGGTTCAACTCCGCCCAAAGACATTTAGTGTTTTTCGCAGACAAGCAAAAGTCGTTCGAGGATTGTGATTGTGTATAAAAAAGCATTGTTAATATAGCAATTATGATGCGGAAATTCAACAACTCACTTTAATTGAAATAACTTAGAAATCTAACAAAAATAAATGTTGAAAAAAAATAAGTTTCAACAAACTATTTGTTGATATATTTAATTGAAAATATTTTTAAGATTTTTTCTTTAACTTACAATTTCGTTAATTGTATTTACAAATATCGTTGTAGGTTCAAAATCAATTAATTATTTAATTGATATAACAAAAAAATTAATTGAGAACTGCCGTTCTCAGCGCTACCGTGCGATGATTATACAATTTTTTTTTATGCCCAAAATGTGTTGAACTTAGCTGACATGTGGTTACAGCAAGATGGTGCCATATGCCACACAGCACTCTAAACAATGGCCCAATTGAGAGACGAGTTCGGTAAACAGTTTATTTCACGTTTGGGACCGGTAAATTGGCCGCCTAGATCGTGAGATTTAACGCCTTTAGACTATTTTTTGTGGGACTATGTTTAGGCTCATGTGTATAGGGATAAGCCCGCAACGATTAACGCACTTACAGCCAATAGTGAAGAATTTATTTATGAAATACCGGCCGATACTCGTATGTTGGAAAGAGTGTGCCAAAATTGGACCCAGTGTGTGAAGCTTTTGAGGCATAGCCGCGGTAAACATTAATATAAAGTCACCTTTAAAAATTGAATTATATAGGTCTTTCTGTCGACTACATTTCTCTAAATTATATGTGTTTTTTTTTCAAATCAAATCCAAAAGCTCTTAAAAAATCAATTAATTCTTTCCGCGACAATAAACTGGCAGTAGTCATTTCACAGATGGCTGTTATGCTCCAATTTTTTTTTTTTCAATTTATTCATAGATATGTATTCAAGTACAAAAACATTTCAAGATAAAAAAGGCGTTCACGGTAACACTGTTTAATTTGACAACTGGATTAAAATGATTGGATATTATTTAACAGTAAAAACATCTCCAAATTGATGTTAAGAAACAAATTGATTCGTTTTAGTGTTTTAATGTTTTTACTGACAATGTCAGGTAGAGGCAGTTGAAGTCTTGTAGCCGTGTGGCCTATTGTTATCAATGTGTTTAATACATCACGGTTGCGATGTTTGGCAACTTTGTATTTATACATGATATAAATACCGCATCGGTAATGCTTATAAACTTTATATTGATACGTTGTGGAAGTCAGCCTTATTGCTTCGGGAACTATCGGGTAATTTTGCTACTACTAATAGTACACGTATTACACATATATACATATGTATAATATATGTAAACATACACACACTTATGCAAACTATGAGTATTGAAAGTGTTGTACTACACTCTTTTATATTCTGTTTGCTTCCAGCTCTTTAATTCATAAATGTCAATACAAAATCAAATGTTGTACACAGTACACCTTTGCAAAAGCCCACTTGCAAGAATTTTTAAGACAGAAGGAATTTTTCAAATGCTTTATTACAGCGAAATCTTCTAAAGCAAACGCTAAACAACACTGTTGGCAAGACATTTGTTTCCGTTATTGCAGGTATAGGAGTAAAGAAGAAACTACTTCGTGACGGCAGAATTTGTGGTGCTTGCTTCTTCATACGCATGGGCGCGTATACAAACGTTATTAATGTACATACGCACACACAATGTGTGTATGCTCTTTTATTTTTCTGCGCACATACAAACGCACACATGCATTGACATTAGTTGTGTGCGCTTGCTTTAAAAAAACCACACTTAAACACATAATAGCTTACCGTCTACATCTTACACACACACACACACACACACACACACACACACACACACACTCAAACATACAATATGCAAAACAGCAAGCAAACGCACATCAACACTGCTTCTTTTGAGTGTTTGTTACGAACAAGAAGTCTTCGCGACATCTCTTAAAAACACTCATATACACAAACATCCATACATCCATCGTGATTTGATTATTAAACAACATCATTTACTATTGGTTTAGCATTAAACATGCCACGATAATACATTTAAAAAACAAGACGTATTTACATTTCAAGACTCTTTAGGCAGGCCTCTAGTACACATTGATAATCCTACATTTGCTAACTAAATATGTGCAGTATATACTAGTATGAGTCTACTCATGGACATAAGTACTGTTTCTGTCCATGAAATATGTTTAAGTATCTCATTGCTGTAGAAATAAGTTTTTCGAATGATTTCAATCGAACGTTGAAAAAATAATTTACAGATTGATAAATGAAATCTCATGTAATTAATTAATACATCTACATCAATTGGATAAATTTCAAAAACATTATTAAATTAATTTTAATAATAAAGAGCGTTATTTTTGGAAATTTTAAAAAGCTTGCTTGCTTAATTAAGTAAGCTTGGGAGTCGACTTAGCCTGACTTAACACATTCTTAAGCAATTTATCTATTTTTTTGCTTAAGATTTCTTATTATGTTTAAATTGTTCAATATTCTTTTGACAGCTGTTATGACACATAAATGCCTTTTTCTATACTTGTCTTGGATTTATTTAAAAAAATTGTTCGTCATTTAAAGTGACAAAAAGGATAAACACAGTTCACTATATCATGTGGTTGACTCCATGCAAATTATGCAAAAGACTTGGGCGTTTTTTTTTTTAGCAAAGTCTTTTAGAGGGATCATTTAGCCAATTCAAGAACCAAGTAGCTCGAATGACATATGAATTCATATTGTAGGGTTCAGTAGAATTTAAAATTAAGTCCTCGTCCAGACTTGCAATTATTGTTGCTTTGCCGTATTTTATCAATATTTTTAAGAATGATTGGCATAGGATGGAATATATATGAGTAAAATTTGTCACATCGAAGTACTTTTATTAAATCGGCTTCAAACGGATTAAGCCACATCCGTGCAATGAACTAAAAAAAAGTATACTTTATAAGAACATGTCTTAGAAAAATTCGGACCTGTTCTGTAAAGCGATTGATTTGAAATTCCACGATTTTAGAAAACTCCACCAATACAAATATTTTGTCAGATTGTTTTAATTTTTTTGTACTCAAATATCATATCTGAAAGATAATTATTGTGTATGATTTTAAAAAAGTCTGCAGGACTTTAGAAAACGAGAAATTTATTCGGATGCGGCTTACATAACAGGGCCGATTATCTTCAGAAAGATATTTAAAAAAAATTATTTTCAAACAATACCTAGCGCAAGAGTACCTACTGAAAGATTATTTCTTCGAAAAAGTACTTTTTCAAAAAAGAAAACCTTTTGAAAAAAGTAAATTTTTGACATAAACCTTTTGAAGGTATCTTGTAAAAAGTACTTAAAGAGAAAATACCATCTGCAGAATTACTATTACAAAAGATACATTTTGTACCTTTCCAAAAAGTACCTTTTTGAAAAGTGTTTTATGATCAAAAGTTCCCTTTGAAAAAGTATTTTATAACTAAAAGTGCTTTTTGAAAATTTGCTTTTAAAAAAGTACTTGTAATAAAATTATCTTCTTAAAACGTTTTCAAAAAAACTTTCTAGTAAATATTTTTTTTTACCTTTTTTGAAAGTATCTAATAAAAAGTACCTTTGGAAAAGCAAGTTTAAAAAAGGTACATTTAGGAAAAGTATCTTATCATAAGAAATTGAAAAAGTTTATTTTATAATGTACCTTTTAGAAAAGAATTAAAAAAGTATATTTTGAAAAAGTATTTTTCGAAATATATTTTTTTAAAAAGTATTTGTAAAAAAGTAACTTTTTGGAAAAGTATTTTTTTAAAAGAGTACAGTTTCAAAGAGTAGTTTTTAAAAAGTACCTTTCAAAATTTTTTTTTTAAATTTATTTTTGGTGTGCCAAAAGTACCTTTAGAAAAAGTATCTTGTGAAGTTATTTTATGATAAAAAGTACCTTTTGAAAAAGCAGATTTTAAAATTATAGCTTTGAAAAACTATATTTTGGAAAAGTACTTTTGAAAAGTACTTTTTGAAAAAGTATCTGTTGATAAAATTACATGTTGAAAAAGCACTTACTGAATGGCATTCTTGATACTTTTTGAAAAAGTAGTTTTCAAAAAAGTACCTTTCGAAAAAGTACTTTTCGAAAAAAGTTTCTTTTGAAAAAGTACTTTTAAGAAAAGTACCTTTTGAAAATTTACTTTAAAAAAATTCTCTTGAAAAAGCAGCTTTTGATATAGAAATTTCTGTAAAGGACTACTTCGAATACCTTTTGATAAGGCACCATTTGGAAATGTACTTTATGGAAAAGTATATTTTAAGAAAGTAATTATGGCTAAAGCACCTTTTGGAAAGGAAATATTTAAAAAATTTCATTTTCAAAAACTTGTTATATAAAAAAGTACTTTTTTTAAATCATTTTGCAAAAGTTTCCTTTAAAAAAGTATATGTATGTTCATAAAAAATTTTTTTTACTTATTTGTTTTTAATTTAATGTCCCCTTTGAAAAAATACTTCTCCGCAAAATGCATTTTGAAAATCAAGCTTTTGGAAAAGAACTTTCGAAAATATTTCTTTTAAGTAAGTACTTTTTGTAGAAGTACCTTTCTAAAAGCATCTTGCTAAAATTACTTTTTCAAAAAATATATCGTGTTTGTATTGCGATAAAAATTTGAAGAAAAACTTTTTTTTTTACTCTGAATTTGATTATATTAAATGAACTAAAATTATTGCTGATTTTGATAGAAAACTTCAATATTTTCCAACAAGGGGTTCATGGGCGATAGAAAATATCTTAGTAAAAAAAATATTTAATTTATATTGTTAATTAACAATTTTTCTACGGCTTTCATTGCACCAATTAGCGAAAGGGGTTTACTTTATTTGATAACTTTCGTCTCTAGTATGGAACAGCCCATAACAAACCTTAAACCAGGCGAAGATGTTGAAAAGAAATTGTTATTTCATAAAGCAAAAAGTAAAAAAAATTCAACAAAACTGAATAATAAATGGCTGAAGATTTCTCTTTCGTTTTGAAGAGAAACAAGTTGAAAATTAATGCGAAAATTTTTTAAGTAAATGTAAAGCAATGTAAATAAAATATGCTGCATGCAGTTTGCATACTTTCAACTGACAGCCTGCTACTGCTGCTGCTGCTTTATAGTTTGATGAATAAGGAAGAATGAATGCATGCATTCAGCAACACCAACTGACTCCTCCATATACACAAATCATATCACCAAGAAAGTATAAATTTCCAACATCATCGTCATCATCAACTCTGGTGCTTACTTTACACTTAATTTCGTTTTGTATATATTTTTATTTTTCAACAGCATATGAAAAAATAAAATTAAAGAAAATATTGCATAGTGTTTGTTCTTTGAACTGCTGCTGCTGCTGTTGTGTAAGCTGAGTGGCAAGATCAGCAGGAGCTGTTGAGGCTGGTAACAGGCAGACGGACAGACAGATCCATATATTCTTTCAACGAGCACACTTGTTCGCACTCAAGCATGTGTAGCATCAACAATGACATTATTATGCACACACTTATTAACAACATGTCAATGATGAAGGCGTTGATGCTGATGTCTGCTGATTGATTGATAATGCATCAGAAATCAGGCTGACTCTCAAAGTATAAATTGATGTAAAGAAAATGAGGTTGATTATTTATTGCCAAACGAAAAATGCACTCGAACGTAAAAAAATATTTCCTTTGAATAAATAAATAACGAAAAAAGAAAAAGGAACAAAAAGCCATTATGCATATGTTTCCCTTAATACTTAAATAAAATGAAAACATTAATGTCATATTTATGAATTATATAAAAACTTTCTGTCAGCAAAAAAAAAAAAAAAAAAAAAAATAGCAAATGGGCATCTTAAAGAGATGTGTGCGTGGGAGTTAAAATATTTTTTTATACAACTTGGGAAAATTAATTTTGTTTATCTTTTGATTGCCTTATTTGTGTATATTGTATGCTTTGTTTGCTCATAAACTATTCAAAGCTAATTTAATTTCCTGTTTTGTTGATTTACAAACCACGAAACCTCCCCACCTAGCAAGCACACGAAGAAATGTCACTAAGTCCCAAACAAATTGTAAAAATTAAGCAAAGATTGAGAAAAATAGAAAGCCAACAATAAAAGCAAAAAAAAAAAAGATTCTTACGAACTTGAAAAACACAACAAAAGCATTACGTTTACTTTTACATCAGCTTTGCGTTCGTCTTTCAACAAAGCAAAAAACAACGGAAGCGGATGTTGTCGAGGAGACGGATGTTGTCATACACATACATTACAATAATAATAACAATTATAATAACAACATCAACAGCATCAGCAACAAACAATAAATTAAATATAAACCAAACAAAAGTAAGAAGTTTTAAAATCAAAACAACAACAGCAACAACACCGACAACCGCAAAAATTAACCTGACAAACAAACACCATCCAGCCGCAGCCGAAAAGACAAACAAACCTTAAATTAGCAAACATACTCGTACATACATAAATATTTACCTTTTGAATTATAAATCACACTTTCAGGCAAATCATCCAGCATCCAGACTACAGCAGCTTTCATTTAAAAGTATTAATGCCTGCCAGGGCTTTGTATTAACATTGTTAGGCGTGTACGAGTACTAGTAAAGGTTATAGAAGACTTACACAAGATTAAATTTTTGTATCAGCTGTTATGGTTTTAGAGGAAAAAAAAATGAGATTGCTCGATATCATATTCGAATGGCATTTTGTGTAAAGTCCTAATTTACACTTTGCAAGTCTTATTGCTAAGCTAATTAGTTTCACGGAGAGAGAGACGAGGGGAAAATAAAATTTTCCTAATCAGCTTAGCAATAAAACTTGCATAGTGTAAATTAGGACAAAGCGCAACATCCTTAATTTTATTTTAATTTTAATTTCTTTAACGGATTGTCCATTAAGTGAACTTAAATGGCAAGGCTGTCAGCTGCTATAATAATATCTGCTATCTGTACCGGGACTCTATTTTTTTACTAATCGTATATCTCAATATTTATTGGTATATTATTTATTCGTTTTTAGGTGACGATAATGTGATTTTGTAAATTCTTTTTTACGATAGTGCACATCTGTGTTTTACTCATCCTTTAATTTTATACTATGTGGCATCTCTGCATACAAAATATCAAAATAAGCGAAAATCACAAAGAAGAGTAAAAGAAAAACTAAATGAATTAGAGCTGGTGTTTATTATAGCGACGGCTATCGAAATTGAAGTTACTGAATGTAGGGGAAAATTACGGCATTCAATATCGATGGAAATTTCCAGACAAAGAAATCTAAAATTGTATGTATGAAAATTACCTCGATATCAAATGCCACAATTTTGTCCTATGTGCTGAAGAGTCATTCATTTAGTGAAAGGTTTAGCATTTACGAATGGATCGTTTAACCAGCGAAAATGCGTAAAACTAGTTTATACTTACTTCAAAATTGGTGGTTCGCACATGGCCACTTTTCGAGCCTTACGAGGTAATTATGATCGTCACAATCGACCTATTGTCCAAGGTCGAGCAAGATTATAAAGAAATTTGATGAGGCTGGATGCCTTGCGGATGTGGTCAGTCCTGCGCATCATCGCAACGTGCGCACTGCCAAAAATATCTCTGCTGTTAGTAAAAGTGTGGCGGATAATTCGATAATTCAATTCCGGGCGCCTTGGTCGTATTATAACTGACTCTTTTTAGTCTTTAATGGAAGATTATGAACTGCACGATATGTGGTTTTAACAAGAAGGTGCCACGAGCGACATAACACGACTGATTTTAGCTATACTGTATGGGATATTTGACAATTTGGCGGCATCAGTTGGCGACTAAGATCATGCGTTTTTACGCCGTTAGACTTATTACTACAAAGACCGCCTGTCTCTACGCGAATAACTCCCCAAATGCTGGAGCATTTGAAGAGCAACAGCCGTCCAGTTATAACCGAGATATTGCCCGAAATGTACGATATCCGACAGTCATTAAATAACAACACCACATATTTTTCTGTTGTGAATTAGTTTCCCTTTGTACATATTAGCTGTTGTAGGAAAGTTTAAGTGCTGAAGGCATAGATACTGGTCACTGAACTACACCAGATTCAGCCGATTCTAATCGACATGTACCATCAGAGCGCCTTTCTTCATCGGTATTATGTAGCAGAATCATTGGCGAAGTAAAATAACCAATAAAATGGCTACTAAGCAAAGCTTATAAAAAAGGTAACACCTAGTAATAGTAGTAGGCATTCATTGGGCCTCATGCATAAAACGTGAGCTTGAGCTCGGACTCGATTGTTTGAGTAAAAGGTGCTTGTCGTATGCATAATAAAATTTGATGTATTTGCTTTTACTCACTGCTCACGTTTGATCTCGTGTTGCTCAGTTTGAACTAAGTTAGATGAGCTTGTGTTCATTTTCATATGCATAAAAACAAGCTTTTGCTTTCTTTTGTGAGCTCTTGCTCAAATTTTGTTGAGCCTGTCTTATAGTTGACTCGCGTACACTAAAAATTAATCATGGCTGAAAATTTTGTGCCACAAAGAAATACAAAATGTTATCAACAGCGTAAAAAAAATTTAGCAAGTGAGCATAAAAAATTATACAGGTTTGTATATTAATTTGTATATTAATTATTAATTTTTTTTTATATAATTAATAATAAAATGATAAATACATAGGTTTGATGATAGTAGCATCTGCTGGTTGGCTTATTATTTTTTTGAGGAGTCAGAAGAAACACGTGGTGGTGCCCTCAGCAACATTGATAAAATTCGACTGTATTTAAGATTTTGTGCAGATCCTGGATTCCAAAACTTTGTTATCAACAGCGTAAAAAAAATTTAGCAAGTGAGCATAAAAAATTATACAGGTTTGTATAGTTAATTTGTATATTAATTATTAATTTTTTTTTATATAATTAATAATAAAATGATAAATACATAGGTTTGATGATAGTAGCATCTGCTGGTTGGCTTATTATTTTTTTGAGGAGTCAGAAGAAACACGTGGTGGTGCCCTCAGCAACATTGATAAAATTCGACTGTATTTAAGATTTTGTGCAGATCCTGGATTCCAAAACTTTGTTATCAACAGCGTAAAAAAAATTTAGCAAGTGAGCATAAAAAATTATACAGGTTTGTATAGTTAATTTGTATATTAATTATTAATTTTTTTTTATATAATTAATAATAAAATGATAAATACATAGGTTTGATGATAGTAGCAACTGCTGGTTGGCTTATTATTTTTTTGAGGAGTCAGAAGAAACACGTGGTGGTGCCCTCAGCAACATTGATAAAATTCGACTGTATTTAAGATTTTGTGCAGATCCTGGATTCCAAAACTTTATAGCCACAGATATTGGAGTCCATCAATCAACTGTGTCGCGAACTATTGCCGAAGTTGCGAAACTTATATCTGCCAAAGCAAGCGAGTGGATAAAATTCCCGAAAGATGCTGATGAAATAAAAGATGCTCAAATGATGCAAGTTTCTTTCCACAAGTTTTTCTTGCAAAATCTGCATTTTTGTAGGAATCACCTTGTTTTGCTTTAACAAAACAAGCCTCTGCAGACTTTGAAAATTCAACTCCCTTGTCTCATCAATTTCATCACGACTCAAAACTGCTGTTGACATTTTGTTAACATTCAAAAATAAACTACATATAGCAAAATCTAAAATAAGATTGCTTAATTTCTGTTACACATGTTTCTATTATTTGTTTTTTATTATTTTTACGGTCTGTCCCACGATGTCACCAGAAATCGTTCGATCGAATACTTATATTGAAAAAAAAAAAAATTTTGTAATGTTATTGTTTTTTGCAATACAAGTTGTCGATCGAACGATTTCTGGTGACATCGTGGGACGAGCCGTAAGTGTTTGGTAATTGACTTTTTTCTAGTAAGTGTTTATTTTGTTTTATTTTTTCTACTAAAAATTTAGAAATGTCGTCAGTTTGTATTGTATTATTATTATTATTTGATTCTACTTCTACTTCACTTTCACTTGACGACATATTTGCACTTCAATAACCATTAGATGTTTGATCTTCCTTAGCTCAAGTAATTGCAATTGGTTTGAACTCATTTTTATGCATACGAAATTGAGCAAAAGCCGTTGCTGTTTGATCGAACTCAACTTACGAGCAATTGCTCACCTGACTCAACTCAGCGCTTTTACTCGTTTTTATGCATGAAACCCATTGCCTGAGTATTACTTCTTATTAATATAAAACTCAAAATGATCAACTGCTTTAAGCAATCTAGAGGCGGTCATTTAAATGACAGTGGATTTCGTGCGTTATGGCAAAAATCGAATCACTATAATGAAATAAGTTTAAGCGAAATCATAGCTTTAAAAGTATTCTATTTTACTTTACTTTCACACAGAATAATTTTCATATTAAAATCTACGAATACAAGGTTAATTTAACATTTTTCTTAAATGATTTTGCGTTATATGTGGTGTTTCATGTTAATTCAACATGATTTACTACAATCTTCAAAGAAACATTCCAGTACTTCTAAATCAATGTGAAGAATCACGTTGAATCAATGTTATTTTAAATTTCAGCTTTAATTGAATTGAATACTGAAATAGCAAGAGAATCTCGTTGAATCAAAATTGTTTCAAGTTGAAACAACATGAATTAATTTAATGTAGTTATTTAATTAAATTAATTGCTTAACTGTTTTTTATGCGTATTTCTTTATTATTGCTGTCATTTTAAAGTATCCTCTACTTTTTCCACCTTGTGATTAATAGAGCTAAATAGCCTTGATTTTAGCAAATTCGTGCAAAAATTAAACAAATTTCCTGCCCAGTTACAAAATGTTTGCAGTAAAGTGCTTTCGTATATTTTTGGGCCCTTTATAGAGCAAAAATATAAATTTAATTCATTCAACCTTGTGTTATTTTATTTCTGAAATGGAAATTATTATTATGCAAGAAAGTTGTTATGTTAACAAGACTATTTGAGAGTTTTGTATTTATATAATTGTTAGTACGTAAACTGTCTATTTATATGTATGGGTATGCGTGCAGTGGTGTTTATAATTTGTAAATTTGTGTTGAAAAGCGGAAATACATTAACAGAAAACTACCAGGTACTTGTGGTTTTATTATTGTTGTTCTTGCCACTCTCTCTAGTTCGTCCTTTTTAAATGAAAGTGAGCTGGCTAAACCATTTTATATACTTGTGTTTAAATATATGTGTGCAGATGTGTGTGTGTGTGTGTATTTGCTGGTGTTGGCCAGAGAATTCTATTTTCAAAACTAACGAGCCATTGCCAGAGTGTTGATTGTTTAAATTTTCATAGTGTTATATTTCTTCCCTTATACCTGTGTGTGTGTGTGTTTATGTAAATATGTACCAGGATAATTAAAAGTAAACAATTATAAATTTTTCAAAAGCATCCAATCTTAAACTTGAGTTTTTTTTTCTTCTCAACTTTTTGCTGCTTAAATGCTCTACATAAAATTGCAATTATAAGTGTTCGTACCATTTATCTTGAACTATTTTTCTTGCGTAATCTTTTTTTTTTTTTTTTTTTGTTTGTTTTGCAATTGCTGCTGTTTTATTTTTTAAATCTTACTTTTAATAGCGGAGATGTTCACTTTTTGGTTGTTCGATAACTGTCTGTTGTGCTTCCTGCAGATAGATTAAGAGGAAAATAGATTTAATATTATAAGGATGTACATACTTAAGAAATGAGATAATAATAAAGAAAATGTCTCTGTAAATGTTTTGCAAGGTATAAAATTATTTGTTAAACATTTAATTTAAAAGTTAAGTGTTTAATGAAAATGCCAGCATTTATTTGCTTTATTGAAGGTAAACAAGTTGTTGTGGCTTTTAAGGAGTAAATAACGCAAATTTTTAATGAAATAGATGGCTTTTACATACGCCAAGTTTACTTTGCAAAAATGAGCTACTGTTCTCCTTTCAATTCTCCTCTATAAACTCAAGACTAAAGATGGGCGCATGTCGAATTTTTCCAACACGACACGAACACGAATACCCACACGCAAAGAAAATATATGGTTGTAGAATGGTTGAGAAAACAATATTATGTTTTCTGAAACAAATATGTGGTCGTCGAAGACTAGTTATTGTTATTTTAAACATTTATTTCGTTACGATAAACAGAGTAATATTTGAATTTAATAATTTTGTTATCACATCTATGAAAAAGTGTGATATGGTTAGAGTTTAACAATATAGTTTTGTTAAAAATTTATGACTACAACATAATTTGTATTATTATTTAAAAATAATATGATGTAAATAACAATATAATGTTTTCCAAAACCATACTATGTTAAAAACAAAATCTTTTTCAGAAACATCTGTCAGTTCAGTATTTCGTTTGTAAGCTATCGGTAGTGTTAAATAAATGAATACATAAATTAAGTATAAACAAAAGGGTAGATCAATAAAAATATGTAAGCATTTGTGTATCTTTTTATACAAACATGGCTTTATGTCGTGTAAGTATACATTTCTATATACACAATTTATTTGAACCATATTAATTTATTTTTATTTCGAATTTAAAACACAGCTGTTTCTACAATAAATATATGATAAAAAAATAAAATAGTATTATTATATTAAATAATACTGTGGTCGTATTTAACAATATTAATATAATATCAGAACATGGTATGGTGAGCCTCAATTATGTTTTAGTCACATCTAACAATAGTGTTGTCATATTTACAATACTAAGATTATAATATAATTAACTCAGATAATATTATAATTAACTCAGATAATATTATAATAAACTCAGATAATAATATTGTTAAAGTTTTTTTTTCTATTAACAATAATATGATTTGACTGCAACCATATAATACAATCATAGTATGTTGCTGTTTGATTATGGTTACCTCAACCATATTTTATCTTTGCGTGCCTGCGCTCAACATGTACGAAACATGCACTCGAAAAATTTCGTCAACACGATACTGCACAACAAACACGAAATGTTATTGGTATGGTCTTGAAGATCAGAAAATTTAATTGATTTTTTTCAAGAGTCACTTTTCAAAATATGGCTGCTAATACTATCAGTTTACGTACAGAACTTTCAGCTTCAGAGCCCCACACAGTATCAACAATAGACTTGTGCCAGTTAGTTCATTTCAGTGACCGGTCATTTTAGTTCATTATTTATAAATGAACTAGTTCGTTCATTTAGTTCAATCGCTCTTTTTAGTTCAATGAACTAATTCGGTCTTTTTAGTTCAATAATTTTACATCTACATGCATATCGAGTCACAACCGCACAAAAAGCTTAAGTATCAAAAACAAAACTTTACAGGAGAAGGTTTTTTTTTTAATTATCTGCGCTGTTATTTCAGTTAATTCATTGAATTTTGGTATTTAGGTGTTATTATGCCAAATATAAGTAAAGCAACGAATTTTAAGTAAATATTACTGTGATAACGGTATTTTTTGTCCCTTGAGCTTTTTTTGCTGTCTCCCTGACAACCTAATGTGTATATTTTTGTGTTGGTTAAGCTAAAAAAAAATTTTTAAGAAGAAGTAAATATCAGTTTTTTGGCTTCTTGATCGGCTCCATGTAGTGAATCTTCTACAGACTTACAAATTAAAGAGTTCGCTATTAAATTTTTTGTGCATAGTCTTACTGATGTAAAGAATTTTCAATTCCATATACTTTGTGAATAAATTTTTAATAAATTGCTACGTACCTAAACTGAACTGGCGACTATCTCAGTTTTTTTGCCTAGATCGCGTAATCAAATTTAAATCATAATAAACTGTTGCAGAGTTATCAAAATAACCATATTTAAGACTTATGTACAGTGTGCACACTTAATGTTTTTTTAATTCGGTAGAATCGACAAAAAACATCGGTAGATTTGAATGAAATTCGGTAGAAAATTTTTTTTATTCAGAGAAACATAAAAAATAACAATTCAAAGAAAGGGTAAGTGCAAGGAGTATCAAACTAAACAGGTTCCAAAAGCGTATTTAAAACTTCACATGTGATTGGAAATTAAACTGCCATAAACAATGAAGCATTTCCAATAAAAAAAGTCTCATCACCAGTTATTTTCCCTTACCCTTTATATAGATCTGCTATGCATATATAAAATAATATACATAAATAACAGGAATTCAGTTTTTGTACATAGGTTTTATAAAGCTACTACACTGAAAGGAAAACCTTCATTCAGACAATGAAATTCTTCATTGTATTAATGAAATGTTTCATTAAAAGTCAGCTAATGAAGCCCTTCATTGGATCCATGAATAATGATTCATTGTATATATGAAGTTAATTTTGGCGGCTATATCATAAATATAATGAAACTATTTCATTACTTCTATGAAACTTTTTCATGAATATAATGTAGTTGTTTCATTGATTTAATGAAGTTTTTACATACTATAAATGAAGTTTATTCATTAATATAAAGAAAATTTCATATATATATAATGAAATATAAGCAGTAAATAATGAAAATTTTCTATTAAAAACATGAAATCATATCCCTTCCTAGGTGGTTTGGAATTAATAAAAATATATAGATATATAGATTTTTTTATTTTATTTAATATATTGAAATACATATGTACTTAATATATAAGCATATGTATGTATTTATTAACGTAAAACATTTAAAATTTAAGGAACTCATCAGTAGAGTTCAAGCCAAATAATGCTTTAAGAAAGCCGAAAAACTTACATGTTTATAGTAAAACTCTTAATATGTTGTTGAGAATCACAATACACAAACATAAGTTTAAAAGAATCAAACAAAAATCTTAACAAAACAAGCATCTTTATAAGATGTTTGGCACAACCTTCTTGCGTTTGTATAGTGGTGAGGGACGTGAATGGATAAAAAAAAGAGAAAGAGAGATTGTATAAATGATGTGATTTCATTGCATTTATGATGACCATACTGCTTTGAAATTAAAAGGATTGGAAAAGTAAGAAATAGAAAATATATTTTAAGAAAATAACTTTTTATTTATTTAAGTTTGACAAACTGAATACAGTAAGAAAATAAGATTTTTGGAACTTATTTATATTTGTCCCGAATTCGCCAAAAAGAAAATTCGTTTAAACAATGTAACGATTTTCATTAATATAGGGTGTTTTTTTAAGAGGTATAGAACTTCGAATTGAAATAAAACACAAGAAAATCGTTTTAATGTCCAACAATTTGGCTTTATTGAAAGGATAATTTTATGCCATTAATGTTTAAATATGATTTCGGGCATGTGGCCGCCGCGGCTGGCTCGAATAAAGCCAATTCTACAGGTCCAATTTTCAACCACTTTTTCGAGCATATGGGGCCGTATGTTGGCAATAACGCCACGAATGTTGGCTTCCAAGTCCCCTAACGTTTCTGGTTTGTTGGCGTAGACGAGCGACTTCACATATCCCCAAAGAAAATAATCCAATGGTGTCAAATCACACGAACTTGGTGGCCAATTGACAGGTCCATTCCGCGAAATTATGCGCTCATCGAATGTTTCCTTCAATAAATCGATTGTGACGTGCGCTGTGTGGCATGTAGCGCCGTCTTGTTGGAACCACAACTCATCAACATTCATGCCATCCAATTCGGGAACAAAATAGTCGGTTAGTCGGCTCCAATTGCTGTGCACGGTGGCGAATCGATTCATTCGGGTCCTCTTCAACACTTTGCTCTACAGCGGCAATTGTTTCTTCGGTGCGCACTGTTCGACGTCTCTGCGGATGCGTATTATCACATAGAGTAAACGTAGTGCGAAAACGATCCATGGTTAACCGAGTTAATTGCTCTGATGGACGATTATGTCGACCATAAAATGGACGGAGCTTGCGGTAAACTTCGCGAACTGAACCATTATTTTCGAAATAAATTTGCACGATTTGCAAGCGTTGTTCTTTTGTCAATTAATGTTAATGTTAATGATGAAATGGCAAACCAAACTAAATATTAATCACTTGATATCTGACAAAATGGCCGCCAGTTAAAAAAGTGATGCCAACTTAAAGTTCTATACCTCAATAAAAAACACCCTTTACAATGAACTATGAAGAACACATGAATAGCAGAGATGGAAAGATTTCATGCATACAATGAAATTGTTCATTGTATTAATGAAAAGTTTCATTAATATAATGCAGAACATTTAATGAAACCGTTTCATTCTATGAATGAATGATTTTCCTTGCAGTGTAAAATAACTTTTATTTGACAAACATTTGTAACTACAAATATTATATATAAGATCCATTTATGAATTTAAACTTTGGTGCAAAAATTATTAAATCATTGGTAGGAATAAATATTTCATCCCCAAGGCACAATTCTTTGGCATATATTAGGTTACTTATAGTTTCAGTTTAAACCGATTTCTGTGTTCTGTTTTAATGATTTTCATGCCAGAAAATGACCGGTCTGCGGCCGCACTGCTATGTGGCAAAATAGGCAATTTACACATATATCGACTTAAATTACTAAATAACAACATTCGGTAGATTTCAGGCCTTGTTCGGTAGAATTGGTAGATTGTTAAATTCACAAACATATTCGGTAGAATCTACCGAATATCGGTAGAAGTGTGCACACTGCTTATGGATGATATTTCTTTTCAAGTTGGGAAAGCTAGCCTTTAAAACAGTGGTAACTCACTTCAATACAATCATATTTTTTGGATTAGGTATAAAGTTGAATAATGGGCTTTATCGTGATTCGCGTATTTCGACTTCGACTAAAAAAATTTGGTTCTAGATTAAAAAAATACTTTATTTCTTTACTTTTATTTTTTTGTAGAAAGAATTCTAATGATATGTTCGTGGATTTACATAATATTTGTATACAAGTATATACGCAGATTTTTTTCCTCTATCGTCTATATATACACATATTACCTTATAAAATAATGAAAACGAATTATAATTATCGCTATCCAATTTTTAGCGAGAGCCGTTGAAAAAAGTCTGTCCGAAAAAACTTAGTTTCATCCCATTAAAAGACTATGATAGGCTGTATGTAGGGGAAAATTATGTAGAAGAAAGATGTTGCGGTATTTGTTCTAAACAAGAATGGTTATAAAAAATTTTCCGAAAATCGCCGCATTTAAAAGTTATGGTGCCAAAAGTGTTTATAGTCAGGATAGGTTATTTTTTAAGTGAAAAGTGCAATGCGGCGCATGGCCGGCAGGTATGCGAACTATCAGTGCAGTTTTTAGACACATGTGATTTTTTATGGCCAGTCTATCAGAAACTGCCGGTGGAGCGAATAATATAAATACTTTGGGCAATTTGGCTGGTCTAATGTGTATTCAAGTTTTTTTTTAGATGTTGGTGTGTGTGCTATCAGAATAGGCTGTGCCATGTTGAAGTCGTCTCTAGTTAATTATTTTAAAAATAGATAAATATTAACAATGCAAAAATGCGAAATAAATTATTCAACTATTGCTAATATCGAAAATAAAATATTTGAATCAAGTTGGTTAGTAGAAAAATTATAATAGACCAAAAAATAAGTAAACTATTTTTCTTTTACAAAACAAATATGTATGTCTGTAACATTGTATGTTGGCATATACGTCGTCCGATATCGGTGAAGGGTATATAATATTCGAATAATCCGAATGTAGACTTCTTACTTGCTTTATTTTCAAAAGGAAATTTTAGCTTAAAGCCGCGTTCAGACTATTATACTTTGTATTTATACTTGTCAAAAATTCAAATAATACGTGCAAGTGTGATAGTCTGAACGCAAAATGTCATCAAAATGGCAAATAATACGATAAAAATTTTGACATCCCATAAGACTTTTTCGTTTTTAGAAAATTTTCTAAACAATAATACTTTTCATTAGATCAGGGTTGCATTTTCACACAAACCAAACTTCCAAGTCGGCTGTTTCGCCGCAGATAGCGTGTCGTCATTGATGTAAATGTTTTGTCATATGTATATCGGCTCAAAATTTTGAATAAGTGAATCGTATGTTAGTATATTTGGTTGACGTAATTTTTAACGCTTTTGTAACATCTTTTCTTAAATGTTTTTCTGTTATTTACATAGAATATTTTTAACTGCTAAATTTTTTCAAGTGTCGGCACGTTCCCGCCTGCATGAAACCGCTTTGCCGCCGCTAGTAAATGAATAGCACAGACATTTTCATTGAACAGCTGTTTTGTTTTCTACTTGTATTACACATTTGATTTGAAGTGTGATGGTCTGAACACAATATGTGATTTTACGTTAGATTTTTTGACAGTCGCAATGAATGTATTTAGATTTCTGTATCGTAAAGTGTGATGAAAGTATTAATACTTGTATAATAGTCTGAACGGGGCTTAAGTAACATGTTGATGTTACAAAAACTGTAAACAAAAAATAATTTGTATTTAAGCTTAAATTGTTTTTGCTATACAATTGCAATGGTATATCCTATGGTTATAAAATTTTGACAGATAATGCCAATGATAATAAGTTATTGATTTTTATAAAAAAAACGCATTTCGAAAATCATGTTGGTTAAGCTTATTTGGCGGTAATGGCTCGATATGTATGTAGATATGTTGTGGTTTTTGACAGTATTAAAAACACAGATCTGTGATTAACAAACTTTACAAAAACTAAAATTAATTAATAAATAAATTTTGCTTTATAAAGGGTTTATAAAACAAATTTGGTGAGAAAATCTTTTTTAAAAATCTCATAAATTCAAAATATTTTTGCGATGAACAAGAACTAAATATACATACATATGGATGAGTATAGAAGCAAAGCACACAAACAGAAAGAAGTAAAGCAAAACGTTTTGAAAACATTTAGTTGATAGATAGAATCTGTGGTAGTTCATTTTGTGTATTAGTTCTTAGTTCAAAAAATGAACTAGTTCAAAAATTGAACTAGTTAGCGTAAAACAATTGAACTAGTTCACTTAGTTCAAAGTACTGAATCGTTCATTTGAACTAGTTCGTTCATGAACTACAACATCAACAAATATGCTGGTTTTGTTTGTTTGACGATACAAAATATAAAATTTTTTCCCTACTAGAAATTCATTCATACATATTTTACATCTAAAATCGTTTCGTGTTTTTCGTGTCAATTTTGCTCAACACGAAACGAACACGCACGAAATCTGGTGTTTTTGTCACGAACAAAATCGTGTTGAATCGTGTTTGTTCATGTCACGGAAAAAACACGACACGCTCCCATCTCTACTCAAGACTTACAAGGTAAACTTTGCTTGTATAAAAGTTGTCTTTAGAAATTAAAAGCTTGATTTAATTATAATGAACATAATTAAATACAACACTGCGACTCGACATCGGCTAGAAAATTTAAAATACGCAAATAAAACAATCGTAAACAATTCACAAGTTAAGTTTAGAGGTCTAGAAAATCTGGCCCTCCGAAAGTCCTCGCCCAATACCATCTTACACCTCGCCCTATACCATCTTGATAGCTTATTTTTGAGTATCTTTTATGCTTTGACAGTGCAAAAGCTTTTGCCTTTAATATTTTTAGACCTTAAGGGTCTAAGTAAAATAAAAATTTTCACATTTGCCTCATCTTCAAATTAATTTCTTGATTTGTGTCATTCGTTAAGAAAATATTTCTTAACTTTTGTTTGTTCTTACAATTTATTTTGACAGGAATTTAAATAAATCCCATGTGCATTTTTTCCCTTAAACAACTTGTATAAATTCATACTCGTAATTCATCATTCATTATGTTTGTTGCTGTTTATAGCTGCTGACTGAATGTTTCGGCGTTTTTTTGTTTTGCTTTTTGCCGTTTTCAGTCGTTGCATGAGTCTGCTAAAGTTTTATTGAATTTCCCCAAAAACAAATTGAATTCGTTTAGTGTGTGCGTGTTTATTTGTTAGATTTATTTTCTCAGAATTATTCTTTAAGTTTTGATTTATTTAGAATTCTGCTTTGGCTCTGTATCTGTTGGAGTTTGATTTGTTTTATATTCATCTCAATAATTTAGTTTGCCACAAGATTAACAGAAATAAGGTACGAGTAAAATGTGATACTTGTTACAATAACCAATAGCAGATAAATTAAATATAAATATATAACCCACGCATTCTAAAATCTTCACGCCGCAGTTAGAGTACAGAAATTAATTTAAAAAACCTTGGTTAATATGAAATTACATGAAATTAAATTAAGAAATACTAAAATCCTGAATTAAGAAATAATTTCAAACCGTGTGGTTTATAAATTGATTTAATTTGTTGTTCCCCTTTTTACATTAGTAAAAATTATAGAAGAAAACTGGTCTGTAAATCACATTATATATTTTGCAATATTTATACTCAACTTATTGAATTTCTTACATATTTTTTCTTTGTGTTTAAAATTCAGTCTTAAAATTTATTTCAGTTATTGTCCTTTATCTAACAAAAGTAAGTACTTTTTGAAAAGGGTAGATATCATATTTTTTTTTTAAATTAAAGTGCCTGAAACTTTATATGAGCGAAGTGTATATAAATAAAATGATTTGAATTTTCCTTAAATGTAATATTATACCCTTTTGAAGGACTCAGTCAGTTTGCTTGCTTAAAAAATTTAATATCTAAAAAAAAGAAATTGTTATTGCTATTGTTGTCTTCTAACAGTTGGATTTAATTTATTATATTGTTGTTTTTTTTTTTTTTGTTTGTTTGTTTATATTTCTATTTAATAACATTCATGTAGACATTAAGGAAGTTATTATTTTTCCCAAAACAGTAAAATAAAATATAAAGTATAGTCCTTGGTATCCCCTTTTATATATTCCTACTTCCGGCTACACAGAAAAAAAAATATCATCGAAATGCAACCAACAAAACAAATTGTGAAAATTTAATTTAAAAATTAACAATCATCCATCATTGTTGATATAACAAATTAAAATTTTTGTAGTCAATTAAATTACTCAACAAATTTATTTGTTAAACTATATCATAACGAAATGCGCACATATAGAAAAAACAAGACATCATGTTTTGTATATATTCATTATTTGCTTATCTAACAAAGTGTTGCTCTTCAGCTGAGAGGTAAGCGAGTTAGTTTATTATTCCTGAGGTTGCCGGTTCAACTCCGCCCAAAGATATTTAGTGTTTTTCGCAGACAAGCAAAAATCGTTTCGAGGATTGTGATTGTGTATGAAAAGCTTGTTAATATATCAAATAATGGGTGTTTTTTTAGAGGTATAGAACTTGGAATTGAAATAAAACACAAGAAAATCGTTTTAATGTCCATCAATTTGGCTTTATTGGAAGGATAATTTTATGCCATTAACGTTTAAATATGATTTCGGGCATGTGGCCGCCGCGGCTGGCTCGAATAAAGCCAATTCTACAGGTCCAATTATCAACCAGTTTTTCGAGCATATGGGGCCGTATGTTGGCAATAACGCCACGAATGTTGGCTTCCAAGTCCCCTAATGTTTCTGGTTTGTTGGCGTAGACGCGCGACTTCACATATCCCCAAAGAAAATAATCCAATGGTGTCAAATCACACGATCTTGGTGGCCAATTGACAGGTCCATTCCGCGAAATTATGCGCTCATCGAATGTTTCCTTCAATAAATCGATTGTGACGTGCGCTGTGTGGCATGTAGCGCCGTCTTGTTGGAACCACAACTCATCCACATTCATGCCATCCAATTCGGGAACAAAATAGTCGGTTAGTCGGCTCCAATTGCTGTGCAATGCGTATTATCACATAGAGTAAACGTAGTGCGAAAACGATCCATGGTTAACCGAATTAATTGCTCTGATGGACGATTATGTCGACCATAAAATGGACGGAGCTTGCGGTAAACTTTGCGAACTGAACCATTATTTTCGAAATAAATTTGCACGATTTGCAAGCGTTGTTCTTTTGTCAACCTGTTCATGATAAAATGGCAAACCAAACTAAATATTAATCACTTGACAGCTGACAAAATGGCCGCCAGTTAAAAAAGTGATGCCAACTTAAAGTTCTATACCTTAATAAAAAACACCCTTTATGATACGAAAATTCAACAATTCAGATTGTTAATATAACAATAATTTTAATTGAAATAACTTTGAAATCTAACAAAAATAAATGTTGAAAAAATAAATAAAATTCAACAAATTAGTTGTTGATAAATTTAATTGAAAATATTTTTAAAATTTTCCTTTAACTTACAATTTCGTTAATTGTATTTACAAAAATCGTTGTAGGTTCAAAATCAATTAATTATTTAATTGATATAACAAAAAAAATTAATTGTATTTACAAATCATTTTTTTCTGTGTACATATTCATGTGTTATCTAAGTACATGCACGTGTATTTGTGTATTTGTAATTGTTTGTGTGTGTGTGTGCTTTCTATTGGTTGTGTGAGTAAGAAAGACATTCGTATCATTGCAAAGAAATTGTCATCAAAAACGAAATTATGTTTTGTTGCTTTGTTGTAAGAAGAAGAAGGTGCTTGTGTGTGTATGTGTGTATGCATGTATGAACATGTGTGTGGTACAAATCTATTTAAGAACAGAGTTACCATTGAGCAACTAAAGTGGCTAATTATAATTTTATCATAATGACTTGGCATTTGTTCTACATTAAACAAATAAATAAATAAAAAATAAAATAAATTTAGTAAAGTGTGACCTCGATTCCCATACGAATAGTTCCGTACGGACACTACATATGTAATACCATACGACCTTTAGTTTTGACGCTTTTTTCGTTTAAGGAATTTCTTTCAAGTTAGGTAGTTTTTTTTTAGTTTTGGCGTTTTTTTTTCGTTTAAGGGGTTTTTTTTTTTTTGATTTGACGATTTGTTCGGATTTCGGTGATTTATTTTATTTGTAGCAATTATATTTAGTTTTGAAAATTTTTCATTTTTGAAGCTATGCTCTTTATGGCGCGATACAGCTGTTAGGATGGGATTTTCGTAACGAAAATAATCGACACTATACAGTTATAAATTTATTTTTGTTTTGATTTCTTTGTACTTAAAAGAAGAGTACGAAAATAAACGAAACAAAATGTTTGATTTTGTTTTGTTTCGTTCTTTGAATTGAGTGAAACAATAACAAAACAAAAACAATGATAACGGTTCTTCAATTTGTTTTTGTATTGTCTTTGTATTAATTTTGCAATACATTTATTGTACGCAGTTAGAAAAGCAAATAATGGAAACGTTTTGAAATGTATGTTTACGGCAAATTTTAAATCATCATATAATATAATTTTATTGCATTGTTATTTAACACATGCAATTTGTTTTATATAGCTAAGCAGCATAGCTCGAACAGGGTGTCCTAGACACCTCTATTCTTTTTTTTTATCTATTTTTTATTTAATTACCCTTAAAAAATCAAAACTATCCATTCTTTTGAGAGCTTAAATAGAACAACAGCAAATTAAAATTGTTAGAAAGAATTGCGGCAACTAATTTTGGGTAAGAAGAACTCTCCAATGTCTCATTTATCAAAACTCAGTTGTTATTCCAAGTCGACAATTTAATACATAAGAATAATCACTTAAAAAAATTGTCAACTTGGCAAAAAATAGTGTGAAAACTCAAGATTATATTTGACTGTATGCCTTAAATTATAAAAACTGTGTGCTCTTTAAGACGCATTAGCTATTTATAATTTAAGTTTAATTTAAAGCAGTTGAACAGTTTCAGAGAGGCAGAAATGGCCCTCTACCATCCTCTCGATCCCACTTTTTTAAAAAGCTTGTAGCCTCTGTGGCCTTTGAGACGCACATCTATCTATGCTACTCATGTCATAAAAATTCGGATAATTTTGGAGAGGCAGAAATTATTCCTTGCCTCCATCTTGGTCCTACTTAAAAAACTATATATGTATAGTCTATGTGTTTTTCAATGCAGATGCATTTATTATGTTTTTATAAAATAAAAATAGCTTGTGTAGTTTCGGACAGGAGGAAAATGCGCCCCACAACGTCTTTTTGGTCATAGTTTTATGCAATTTATAAAGCATGGTTGTCCTTTTAGACGCCGATATATGTATGTATCATATGAATTTTATAAAAAAAAAAATAAAAAAATAGTAGGATAGCAACAGCCGCCCTCTTTGTCCTAGTTTTTTTAATATTAAATATTTTTATACACAGATGTATCCATATTATGGTTTTTCTAAAAGAATTTAAGAAACCGAACCATTGGGTAATACCGAGATAAACTTTTATATAAAAAAAAAATAAAACAAAAAAAAAACTTTACCTCTTTTCAATGTTATTATGGAGATATTAAATATTTTAGCAAATTGGGGAATAAATATTGCAATTTTTTCTAATTAAAAGCGGACATATGTATGTGCTTTTATATGTACAATAAGTCATGATAATCATTTGGAAAACGGGAATTCCCGTCTGAGTCTGGGTGTTGGGGCTCAACATCTTTTTCCATTTTTAAAATAATTTAAAATTTTGTTTAACTCGCCTTGATTTAACTGTTTTTTTTTTAATTTTTCATCAACGGTCACACTGCCTAAGGCAACAAAATTAAAGAATGAACGACTTTACTTCTACTTCTACTTAAACTTAAGTTGCTGCTACTGATGGCTTTATCGCTTCACTGTTTTACTTTACTTTACTCTCTGCTCCTTTCTTTTGTTTTTTCTTCTTCTTCTACTTCTTCATATTTCTTGTTGATTGCTGTCATAACAAATTACAAAATAATGTTTTAAATATGAAGTACATAACGGCTGGTTGATGGTTGCTGCTTTTGTCACTGTTGTTGTTGTTATTGTTGCTGTTGTTTGTACATTAGCAAGGATAACAACGAAGTAAGTGGCGCACAACTACCGCTACAAATTGTTAATAACTGTCGTCGACTGCAATTCAAGAAAATAGCTCGCAATACAATGAAAACATTCTCTTTAATTGCTTGGCAGGAACCCTACAATAGCCATTAATTTCAGCTTATTATAAAGATATTTTTCTTTTAAAAAGACTTCCTCTATTAAAGCATTTTACCTGCACTCATACACAGATATGCATGCTTATCCTTTGTCTAGATTAAACATTTGAATTTCACCAGACGACTGCGCTACAAAAGCTGGAATAGAATTTATGAGATCCCCAAAGATTATTTCGTTGTGTTTCAAACGCCCTGATAAGATAAGTATGCGCTCTCCTTGGAGCATATAAACAAACAAAAAAAAAAAAAAAAAAGGAAAGAATTTAAAATAAAGGAGCAAGTGGAAACATAAGGAAAAAAAGGACTTCATGCCATTAGGTGTTTGTTTAAAGTAAATAAATTAAGTTTTAATAGGATTTGCCATCTTCATGTTTCTAATGGAAGTCTTATTTTCTACATGGAAAATATATTTAAATAAATCCTTAAAAGAAAGTTTTATATAATTAAAAAAAAAAAGAATTAAAATTATGTTTTGCATCAATGTAAATATGATACTTTATTATTATTTGTATTTCTAAGAATTATCTCTCGTAATGTTAAGAAATTATATTTTTAATTAAATTAATGTATTTATTTATTTTATTATAAAAAATGAAAGAAAATTAATTTAAAATTTAAAAGAAATTGAAATATATTTCTGCATTTGAAGTGAATTTTAATTGAAATATATTTGTTAAGTGACCTTCCAGGTTTTATCCTTGCGCTTGGATGTAAATATAGATAAATAATGAGTCGGCTTTAAATCTCTTGAGTGTATGATTCCTTCCCAGGACTTCGTCTGCTTCAGCGTAAAACACGAACAAAAAGACTATAAAAATCAGACTAAACTCAATTTAAATTTATTGTGCAATTAAATTTTATTTTAAACAATTACAACACCATGAATAATTGCAATATAACAAAGTAGTGATGACACCGTGAGCAAGTTTTTACTGGCACTGTTAAACGCTGAATCGCTGATTGTGCTTTAATCAATCAAGCTTATTTTACACTAATTCTGCATCAGGTGACTCACGACAACCCACGCTAACGTAGCAGTCACGTAAATTTCCTGCTAATATGGGCTAATCTACCTTATGTCAGCAGTCACGCTCAGTTATATTGTCGTGACAGAAAAGTGTTTCTTACTGTCACTGACTCACGCTCAGAAAGTAGTCACGAAATATATTTCGTGCAGTCACGTAATATATTTCGTGCAGTCACGTGCATTTTTTTCTTATAAAAGATCATGGGCATAGCTTACTTGAGTAGTCACGTTAAAACTTGTTTGCGTGACTGAAAACTTTTTCTCACCTTCACTGAAAACAAGCTCACAAAGTAGTTATGAAATATATTTCATAAAGACACTTGAATTTTCTACTCATTTAAGGGCTCTTAGCTCACGTTTGCGTTACTGAATGTCACTGTCACGCTTACGCTTGATAATAAATGGTGACGTGATTATATTTATAGAATGCTGCAATAAGCGCTTCTTAGCTCTAAGTTTAAATAAATTAGCGTGCTTGAAAAGCTTATCACTGCGATTATGTATATAACACCTGCGCGTGAGGTGACCAGGCCACAAATCGCTTATGCAGAATATAAAATGTGGCATTAACTGTATGACATGGTCCTGTTGAAATAATATGCCGTTTGTATTCATGTCATCCAGATGCTGCTTCAAAAATAAGACCGTTAAGAACTGTGGAACTTCGGCAGTCTCTATTGGAAGACCTTCTTTTTATAACTTCAATATCCCAATATATGGTATTCGATTTAAAAAATTTATTTTTTTTTTGTCTGAGCAGTGAATATAAAAATAGTAACACTCACGACAACTCACGCTAACGAAGTAGTCACGTTTATTTTTTTCTGCTTATAAAGGCTCATATATTTTATTTCCTCAGTCATGGTCTGACATGTTTGCGTGACTGAAATTTTTTTCTTACACTCACTCAGACTCACGCTCACAGATTAGTATGCAATCACGTGCATTTTCTCTTCATATAAGCAACTGTACTTAGCTCACTTTTGCACTTGCGCTCAGTTATGTTTGCGTGACTTATTGTACATGTGTCATGTTTGCGTGACATATTGTCACGCGTGATAATAAATGCTGGCATATGATGTGTTATTTATGTTTTTGGCATGAAAGCGGCCCCAAAACTACCGCATTGACATTATGAATACGTTGTAAACGTCATAAACGGCAGTTATGAAAAATTTCCAAAAATTATGCAAGTAATGAAAGTAGGGACCCTTATCATTCATTACATAAGGCATTCATTCCTTATATGTTATATGTAACAAAAAATTTCCTTCAAATATTTAATTTATAACTTGAACTTACTTCGTAAACCACAAAAAGAACTTAAAATAAATTTCCAAATCATATTTTAAAGTTAGAAAAATAAAAATAACTTAAAACCACATAGAAAATAAATTCTATCAAATAAACACATGCAAGTAATCAAATATAAATGAAAAGTTTTTAATCTCATGCATGTTAAGTAAAAATTATAACTAAAAATATTTCTTTAGTCACACAACTTATTCTCACACAACACCAAAAAAAAAACTTCTTTGCAAATCAAAATTCTATAATTTATTCCAGACATACACAAACGTTTGCAATCTAAAGTTTTTTTTTTTTTTTTTTTTTTTTTTTTTTTTTTTTGAAACAAATATCACCTTAAAACATTCCCTGTGTGAATGGTTATTATTATTCTTATTATTATTGTGTTAACTGCACCATTCAAATTTCATACACTTGCCTGCCTCCTTCCTTCGTGCTTGCGCTGGTCCTATTCTCTTAAGCATTTTGAGTTTCATTATTATGTCGACTTGAGGAGAAAAAATAATGAAAAGTAAAAAACCAACCTCCTGCAGCTGAAGTACATAATACAGTGTCCTTCCTTTGCCTGGATAATAATAATGTGGCATTTAAGCAACAAAACAATATTTTACAAATGTACATATAAATAATAAAATTCTCTATAAACTTTTAACCACAAAAAAACCCTAAACAAGCTTTTTACATATTTTGCATGCAGTGAAGGAGAGAAAAAAAATTGCGATATTTCTGACTTTAATGCTTAAGCCAGCCAAGGGAATGGGGGCAGGGAAAAAAGCTGGGGAAAAATGAACGTGAGGGTCATGTGAATTTTCTTTTTTTTTTATCCGCTCGCTCTGTATGTTAAAAACAAACCACACAACTTTTTAGAAAAAGTAAATGATGAAAATAAGAAGAATTGAAAACGTTAATAAGGCCCATAAGGATATAAAGAGAATATGGCAAAAAACGAAGAAGTTAAATATTCATTACAAACATTTTGAATAAGGAAATGGTTGAGTGATATTGAACACTTTTTTTAGAAAACTTAAACTAACTATGCATTTTCAAAATTCTGTTAATTTTTCTTTTAGTTAAATTTATCTTTATATTTCAGGTCTTTGAATATAGAATAAATAAAGTAAGTAAAATTTAATTTAATATTTTTACCCTTGGCACAAACCATCTGCTGTAACAGAAGTCTGATGGTTTATTAACATGGCTCTGTTAGACCAGTACACGCAAAGAAAAGATGTGGTTGTAGAACGGTTGAGAAAACAATATTATGTTCTCTGAAGCAAATGTGTGGTCGTTGAAAGCTAGTTATTGTTATTTTAAACATTTATTTCATTACGATAAACAGAGTAATGTTTGAATTTAATAATTGCATTATCACATATATGAAAAAGTGTGATATGGTTAGAGTTTAACAATATAATTTTGTTAAAAATTTATGACTACAACATAATTTGTATTATTATTTAAAAATAATATGATGTAAATAACAATATAATGTTATCCAAAACCATACTATGTTAAGTTTAAAAAAAAATCTTTTTCAGAAACTATCGGTAGTGCACGGGTGGTGTTAAATAAATAAATAAATAAATAAATTATAAACAAAAAGGTAGACCAATAAAAATATATAAACATATGTATGTCTGTTTGTACAGACGTGTATGTACTTCGTGTATACACACATATGTAAGTATACATATCTATATACATATACATTTTATTTCAACAATATTAATTTATTTTTATTTCGAATTTATCACACAGCTGTTTTAAACAAAAGATCTACAATAAATATATGATTAAAAAACAAAATAGTAGTGTTATATTAAATAATACTGTGGTCGTATTTAACAATATTAATATAATATTAGAACATGGTATGCTGAGTCTCAATTATATTTTAGTCGCATCTAACAATAGTGTTGTCATATTTGCAATACTAAGATTAGATGTAACAAAGTTCATTGTTTTTGTAGATAATATTATAATTAACTGAGATAATAATATTATTAAAGTTTGTTTTTCTATTAACAATAATATGATTTGCCTGCAAACATATAATGCAATCACAGTCAGGGCTATCATGAATAAAATTCCGCGTGAAATTTCTCCCTTTTCCAATTAAAATTTTTTGTTTTCCCTATTACTTGCTATTAGTTGGAATTGTTCCCCGGGAAAAATTTCACGCGAAATTTTATTCATGATAGCCCTGACTATATTGCTGTTTGATTATGGTTACCTCAACCATATTTTTTCTTTGCGTGTAGAACCCACCTGTTTCATTTAAAAAGGGAATATTGAAATAAACAGGATAAATAGGACGTAACAGGTGGCCATAATTTGTGTCCTAAGAGTAGTGATATGTGAAGCCGACCACTTGGTATCATCAAAAAAATCACTACATAGGCTTATCTCTATGACCCGTAAGCAGTTTTTGAGCTATTGACTATTAACTATTTTTTAAATGATTTACTTCTTTTCAAACAGCAAAGTTAAAGTCTATTAAAAAGACTCGCAGTGTACGATCACTTAGATGGTAACCGCAATGAAAGTACGCACCTGGTTTACATAAACACTCACTCACTTATACTGCACTGCACTGTGCCCGTTAGTTCACTGATTACGAAATAAGATTTTCAAAACACTGCTGAAAATAATTTAGCTTTGACTGAAATTCCAAACATTTAGCCTAGGGCAGCTAGCAAAAGCTGTAACGCGTTCCTTACACCTTTTGTTAAGGGCTTGTGTACGGAATAGTGTTGTAAAAGTATTGAGTATTTGAATACTGTGTACTCAATACCGAGAGTTTTTCCCGGTACTCAATACACAAAAGTAACTACTCAATACTTTCAGGGTTGCATTTTGTAGTATTCAAGCGAAAGTCTTCTTTTAAAATACGTCAGAATTATTCAACTCTGTGAGCTTAATACAAATAAATATGACTCTGAACCTCATGGAATTAGTGTAACAAACAGCCGCTAAAAAAAGTACTACAAAATGCATTATTAAACTACTTCAGTCGTTAACAAATACTATTGGACAGAAAAAGTGACCCTTTAGAATAGTGGAAGGAAGGCACGTCATACAATATAACCAGCAAGTCAGGTCCTCACAAACATGAAAAATATTTTAAATTCTTTCAATGTCGGTAAAATTTTATTTCTACATTTCAACAATGACTAAGTAATAACATCAATTGTGAGAAAAAAATGTTTATTAAAAATATTTAGAAGATAATTTAAGAGATTATTGCACTAGAAGTGTTAAGAGTACGTTAAAAAAATTTTATGTACAAAAACTAATCTTCAAACTTATTTATTTTCATTTGTTATAAATTAATTTAGATATACTTGTATTTAATCTTTGTTTTTCCATATTGCATTATCAATAAAATAATGAAAAGTAAAAAACCAACCTCCTGCAGCTGAAGTACATAATACAGTGTCCTTCCTTTGCCTGGATAATAATAATGTGGCATTTAAGAATGTAGAAAAATAAAATGAGTTCACCTGGATATAAATTATTTGCTGGGTTTTGTATCAGTTTCAAAGCCTACTAAGCTTATTTTTTCTTTTGTGATTTTCAAAAGTATTATTATTTTATGAATTCTCATATAGTTTTTGAAAGTCTATGCATAAAGTAAGAGGTTTGTGACTGTTTTAAATTTGTGGTTAAAGTCTACTGATGATTTGGTTCAAGCGCCAATGAAATACGTATATAGACATGCTAAACTACCAGCAAATAAATTTCAATTATAAATAATAATTTTTAACTTCCCATATACATACATACTTATATAAAGTATTGAGTAGTATCGAGTACCCAATTGAAAAAGTATCAAGTAGTACTGAGTATTCAAAAGTAGCCGCTTTTGACAACACTATTACGGAATAGAAAAATCTGAGATAAAACTGTTTATGCTGTTTTTTTTATCAGTATATGAAAACACAAAAAATAGTATGCAAACATTCGGATATGTTCTGCATTCCACGTGAAATTAAAACGAGTGGAATTGTCACAGCATTGTTGTTATAATTACATATTTCCAACAACAATTTTATAGCAGTTCCACTCGTTTTAATTTCACGTGGAATACAGAACATACCCGCTTGTCTTCAAAGACTAATCACCCTTATTCCAGTTGTCGTAATCGACGTCACTTTAACACAATACAAAAAAAAAATGGGGCTATTTATTTGCTCTCGAGAACAATTTTGTGCTACTGGCAATCTATTTCCGTTCCCCGAGGTCTGGAAAATATCATAAACTTGCCAACAGGAGTCAGTACAGATGCCCCAATTTTTTGATATCGTGTTAAAGTGACGTCGATGTCGACAACTGGAATAAGGGTGGATGTCTTAATTCACTAAGAACATTTAGTATGTTTTTGTTTGAAAATATTGTAACGTGTTTACCCTTTAAAAATTCTCTTGCTGTCGGCTCGAAGATTTGCAAATTAATAAAATATCTCAGGGTATTATTTGGGGTTAAAAATGACAATTTATTTACTAAATGCTTTTATACTAATCAAATCGAAAGTAAATACACGCACACACACAACTTAAACTACATAAATGCTTTACAACTGGTTGCCACGGGGCGTCTACTCCGGTATTGAACTCGTATATACATGTCTCAGAATACTGACTGCGCTGAGCTTAAAGCAATACGCCTGTTCTGCTGTTCTTTACATAATATTAGCTCTGTCGACGCTCACTGTTTGTACAACAATAATTACTGACTGACTTGACTTTTACACATTTTTGCACGACCATCAACGGCTTTCCTCTATGAGATTTACTCTTTCTTTACAATAATGAACTGAGAACTCTTTAATAACTCTTTGCAATAAACAACTGAAATTCAGAATGAGTTTATGATAGATAAGTGCACGCAAAGAAAAAATATGGTTGAGGTAACCACAATCAAACAGCAACATACTATGATTGAATTATATGGTTGCAGTCAAATCATATTATTGTTAATAGAAAAGCAAACTTTAATTACATTATATATAAACAATGAACTTTGTTATACCTAATCTTAGTATCTTAAATATGACAACACTATTGTTAGATGTGACTAAAATATAATTGAGACTCACCATACCATGTTCTAATATTATATTAATATCATATTGTTAAATACGACCACAGTATTATTTAATATAGTAATACTATTTTATTTTTTAATCATATATTTATTGTAGAAACTGCTGTGCGTTAACTTCGAAATAAAAATAAATTAATATTGTTGAAATAAATTGTGTATATAGAAATGTATACTTACACGACATAAAGCCATGTCTGTATAAAAAGATACACAAATGCTTACATATTTTTATTGATCTACCCTTTTGTTTATACTTTATTTATTTATTCATTTATTTAACACTACCGATGCTTATAAACGAAATACTGAACTGACAGATGTTTCTGAAAAAGATTTTTTTTAAACTTAACATACTATGGTTTTGGAAAACATTATTTTGTTATTTACATCATATTATTTTTAATTTATAATACAAATTATGTTGTGGTCATAAATTTTTAACAAAACTATATTGTTAAACTCTAACCATATCACACTTTTTCATAGATGTGATAATAAAATTATTAAATTCAAATATTACTCTGTTTATCGTAACGAAATAAATGTTTAAAATAACAATAACTAGTCTTCGGCGACCACATATTTGTTTCAGAAAACATAATATTGTTTTCTCAACCAATCTACAACCATATCTTTTCTTTGCGTGTGCTTGCTAGCAGATGAGTCGCCACCTTTATACTTCACACTAGGCTTCCAGAATGTGACAGCATCATCTACAATGCTTGCTTTCGATCGCTGAGTGGCCTGAGTGTTTATTGAAAAAAAAAAAAAAACGCAAAAGTTAAATTAAAGTATTATGTATACCAGAGCTATTCAACCTTTTTGGTTTGCGTACCACAAAACTCACAACCAACAATTCGCGCACAACCAAAAAAATTTATGCATTTTATGTGGCGTTGGCTGAAGTAGTTAGCACGTTGACTACAAAACTGAAGATCCTGGGTTCAATCCGTGTATCCGACAGTCATCAAAATAACAACACCACGTATTTTTCTGATGTGCATTAGTGTCCTTTGTATCAGTTATTGTGGGAAAAGTTCAAGTGATGAAGGCATAGTCACTGGTCACTGAACTATACCGACTTCAGCAGATGCTAATCCTAATGTAACATCAGAGCGCCCTCCTTCGTCGGTATGGTGTAGCAAAAATCATCGGCGAAGTAAAATAACCAATAAAATGGCTACTAAACACAGCCTCAAAATTAATACGCCTCAATTAACACCAGAAGGTGATGGAACACTGCATTATTAAAAAGCGTGCAAAAAGCAGAGTTGTAAAAGAATGAAGCTTTCTTCTATCTCTTCTTTCACCACCTGTCTTCTATCACTATCCCTTTCCTAAAAGAAGGTAACACCTAGTAATAGTAGTAGGCATTAATTGCTTGAGTGTTACTTCTCTTTAAAAAAAAAGTATGGGCTCAATAAATAACCATGTATATAACATGCGAACATCTGTGCATATGGGTCGTTCTACAACAGAAATGCTCGGTATAATAAAATAAATAATACAACATTTTGTTTTTTCTTTTTATTGCATTACTTGGTCAGTTAATAAAAAAAATGCTCAAATTTTCGAAGATTTGGCGTACCATCTGGGAAAGTTTCGCGTACCACTTGGGGTACGCGAATAGCCCTGATGTATACAATAGTTTGGCAAATATATGAAAAATATATGTTGGATATAATGGTTTGGAACAACAGCGGAAAGCATGTAAATGAACCTTTTAGCATAAAAAATAAATAATAATTGTCTTAAATACTCTCATAATTAGTCTGTGGTGTTTAAAAAAAACTCGGGAATGAAATATATATGTAGAGTACATACGCAGTGTACTTGTGGTTGAGTTGCACTCGTGCCGTTCTCTGAGTCAAATTTGATTTATAAATCAATACTCAAGTGAGTACTGCAGATGGCACACATCTGAAACCGGTATAATGATAAACCAAATTTGATGCGAAATGACGAAAAATCTTTTCAAATTAAAAGTTATCGTTGTCGTGACTAGAAATTTTTTGTTTATGGGAAGGGGTAGGAAGGGGCATTATGAACGGTGATTTTCATAACTAATACTGAAATAAATAATTACAAGCAATTTTTAATAATTCAAACTGCGGTAACTGAAATTTTTTTGGAGGGGGAAGCCCTCCTTAAAATGGCTTTTCTACGCCTATGTCTGTTATTTATTTTCGTTCCCTGTTTCTAGTGGTTGAAGTTTTAAATATGAGTTCTATAACGCCGTATCATACTTGTATCATCATACTTTAAGTTTAATTATATTCTTTTGTTAAAAACACCGCAACTTTTTAAATCAGCGGTCATTTTGCTGAATTCGAAATATATTCCATACACTGCTGGGTACATGCTTGAATTGGCTCGTACTCATACCCTAAAAATAAAAACATAAAATACTCGTACACACATAATAATTTCTCAAATCTCTTTTAGACATTTACAGAGTCATATTAAAAGTGAAAACGTAAAACGCATAGTTAGCACAAATGTCTTGTTATTTCTTTTTTTTTTTCATTATTATTGCCGGTGGCAATTCTCTGGACTTTTCTAACCATACAACAATTTATGCCTGATTGTGGTTAAGTTTTCATCGGAATTTTGCGGATTTGTGTGAGTAGAGAAGCGTTTGTTTGTGCTGCTGCTGCTGCTGAGATCTAATTGCCACAGTTCACCTGTTTACTAACAAGCAAGCAGCAGCATTTATAGCCATGATAAATGATAAATAGATATATTTTTTAACTATATATAAATATAAAACAGTTGCTTATTTGCTTCACTTCACTACACTTTCCCTTTCCCCTTCCATTCATTTAAAATGAATAAGAAAAACTGAATTTGTATTCATGTGGTGGCTTGTTGTTTGCACTAAGGAAATTCTATAGAATAAAGTTGCAAAAAATTAGAAGTACGAAAGAAAAGAAAAAAAAAGTAACTAAGTATTGTAGCAAAGCACTTGCAAGCAAATAAAACAAGCAGAATACTGCTTGGCAATTTCAAAAGGATACATGTTGTACTGTCCCTGTTTTGTTTTATTTTCCTCATGCTTTAAATATAAAACTTGGTGTTTTATATATTTTTTTTTAACTCTCCCTTAAGTAGGATTTTGTTTTCTGCTCCCACTTAACTGGCGGCCTTATCCTTGAAATGTGCAAAATAAGAGAAAATAAATTTTATAAAAGAAAAATACCTGCTGCTATTTTAATTGCTCTAAGCTAAGTGTAGAATATTAAAGGTAACAATGTCATATTATCTCTGTTGCTCATACTCGCACTTGTTAAAGTCAGGAAGACAGCTTAATGTAAGTATATTTTTTAGTAATTTTAAAAAGTTGTTTAAGCAAGTTGTTTTCAAATAAGTTATTTTTATAATGGTAGGGAAATTAAATTAATTTTTTGTTTAAGATTTATGTTTATTGTTGGTGTTTTATTCCTAACTTTGGTTTTTGGTATACATTTTTATATCGAAGGTTGTATCGCTGGGCGAATCCATTCGTTTTGCAGATTTGATTCACTGCAATATTCAGCTTTTGAAACTTTCAAAAACGCCAAAACTAAAAAAATCACAAAATGAAAAATTATGTATAAATGAAAAATCACCAAAATGAAAAAACGCAAAAAATCAACAAAAGTAAAAAGGTCGTCAAAACTAAAAAAAAAAAATAGCCAGAAATTAAAAAATCGCCGAAACGAAAAAATAAACGCTAAAACGCTAAACTTAAAATATTTGTTGTAAAAAAAAAATCGGCAAACCCGAAAAAATCGCCAAAATGAGAAAAGCGCTTAAACTAAAAAGAACAAAAAATCGCCAAGACAAAAAATAAATAAAAACGCCAAACCAAAAAATCACCAAAATTAAAAAAAACCCTAAAGCTAAAAAATCACCAAAAACGAAAATAAAAAACGCCAAAACAAAACAAATCGCTTAAACTTAAAATATTTCTTTTAAAAAGAAAAAACAAAAAACAGCGAAACCGCAAAAATCGTTAATATTAAAATATTATTATATTATTATAAAACGCTAACAGAAACAATCGCCAAAAAAAAAACGCAAAACTAAAAAAAATCACCAAAATTAAAAAAAGACATAAATAAAAAATCTTTAAGTAAAAAAAAAACACCAAAACAAAACAAATCACTAAAACTGAAAATATGTATATGTTGTAAAAAATCTAAACAAAAATCGGCAAAACCTAAAAAATCGCCAAAATGAAAAATCTTTCAAACTAAAAAAAAAAAAAACAAAAAGTCGCGAGAATAAAAGAACCATAAAAATAAAAAAGTGCTTAAATAAGTAAACGGTAAAACAATTTTTTTTTCAAATGTCTACATCAGATAAGATATTCGTCGGTATCCTTGTCATCTTATCTTGACCAATAGGATTCGCCGTTAACGATGATAATCTAAGCAACGCTGTCATCAATTTGTACCAATGACGCCGCGAGACCAAAATCCAAACTAAACAGTGACTTCTTTGGGATGCATTTCGACGCTTTTAAATGTTATTTGTATTGTTGTCGTTGCAAATTTTATAAATTCGTTTGTAACGTAACCATTTTTTGTAAAAGGAAGTTTCATTCAGGCAATGAATGCCCACTGCTAGTACTACTACTGCTAGAACTGACTGCGACCGTTATAAAGTTATTTTATGTTTTGATTTTTACTTAAAAGAAGTGTACGAAAATAAACAAAACAAAATGTTTGATTTTCTTTTGTTTCGTTCTCTGAAGTCAAAAACAATGGTAACGATTGCTTAATTTGTGTTTGTATTATTTTAGCACATGAGCACGAACGAAGCCGATCGGCTGTGAGCCGGCTAACAGCCACCGTCACCCATAAACAATATATACTTACATTAATCGTATGCAGCAGCATAGCTTTAACCGGGTGTACTAAGACTCCTGTCTTCTTTTTTTGGTTACATTGGATGCTCTTGAATCCCATTTGTTGACTCCCATTTGTCATAATCAGCGGTAAAACTGATTTGTCGATGAAAATTAGGTTCAGTCGCGAACTGCTCCATGTGCTCATTTAGCGAATACATATCTGCATATTTTATTAAAATAGATTGAATTCTTTTTGGAAAAGTTCTTGTAAAATCGATCCTCACAAAAACATAAATGTGAAAAAAGCCCAAGTTCCTATAAAAAAGTTCGGCCATTTAAAGTAGTGAGATATAAATTTTGACCAAGTTCTTGTTTGGTACAATACCTATCACTGAAATATGCTATGCATTATATAAACTTGTAATCGTAAGGATGTCATATAATTTCTAGATAATCTGCTAACTGGTTTTTGGTTTTTTAATTCTAGCCCTTGTGGGCGTAGTCCCGCCCTCCTAGCCAAAATTTTCGGATTTTTAATTTTTTTTAGTTTATTGTCCAACTAGACCTATGTAGCTTTGTAGCAAATTTCAGCTCACTAGCACACATTTTAATTTTTATGGGCGTGGCCCCGCCCCCTTGGTTAAAATTTTCGGGTTTTCAGATTTTTCTAGTTCATTGCCCACCAAGATCTACTAGTGTACTAAATTTCAGATCTCTAGCTATAGCGGAAGTGCTTCATAATATTGATGAGTGAGTCAGTGAGTCAGTGAGTATGTCTTAAAATATGCACTTTTTGCACCTCCATATCTGCGGAACCTTTCATTATAAAGCTTTCAAACTTTGCATATGAGGTAAATTTCATAATTTTACGGTCGCGGAGAACAAAGTTATGAGGGGGGTAAAAACAGCTCGAATGGCTTCCTGTAAATATACACACTGCGTGCATTGGCCAGAACTTGGCACCTAGATTCTCAGGACTCGTTTAAATGGCTCGAGACATATCGGTTTCGAATATATTTAATTACGGCAAACATTTATGGATTATCCAGCGCTTTAAGCAGAAAGTTTTTGAGATGGCCTGTGAGGTCAACCCTATCCCATACATTTTTAAATTGTTGTTTCGATATAAATTCCCAAAAGAAATAAAAAAATGGTTTTAGTAAAAAGTTCCTAATGTGTCTTTAAATCACTTAAGTTCTTTCAAATAAGCGGTCTCCTCTTATTTGACCTTAACAGTTTTAGTAGAAAATTTTTGTATGAACCTGGTTATTTGTATTATCAAATCTAACAAAACCTTAATGCAACAAAACCTCCAACAAATTCCCAATGCATTAAGGATCAAATTAACATTTCCCTACAGCCTGAATGTTAAGTATTTAGCACTTGCCATTAAAGTCACTACCAGACTCTGTAAGTATTATTCTGATTGTTTGCCTTTACACATTCATATACACTCACACATATGTGTGTACGTAATTGCTGCAACTTTAAAACAGGACTCTTAAAATTGTGCTTGTGCATGTGCATATGCTGGTGTTAGTGTTAGTTTTAAGGCCTATTGTTGTTTATTTCTCTATCTTTTTTCACCCAAGATTTATTTTTTAATTATGCATTACATTCCGTTTATTACAACAGGCTTTTTAAGTGGATTTCATTTCATTATTATGCAGCTTGTGTTTTATGTTTGTTTGTTGTTGTTATTGTTGGGGGTTCTCTTATAAACCCTTCTTCTTGTACATTTTGTGTAGAATTTGCATGTTTATTTGTTTGTTGTTATTGTTGTTCAACTCTCACTTTGTGTTGTTGCTCATGTGTGTGTGTGTGCGTGTGTGTGTGTGTGTGTGTATACATGTGGTGTGTTGTAATAATTGCATTTTGCCCGACCTTTAGTTAAATCAAAATATACATCTTGTAGTTGTATTGTTGTTGCTTCTCTCTCATTCTCATTTCTGTTTAAGCCATCCATTGATTGTATTTGTACTCTTGTGTAGTTTATGTATTTGTGCTTATTCCTTTAGGCCTTATTAACGTTGCATTATACTCGTATGGGCTTACTTGCGGCATAAAGAAGGAAGAGATAGGCCTTCTTGAGGGCTTATTTAGCAGACAGAAACTTCACTGGTCCACGCTTGGAAACTGAAACTATCTATTAATGCTCATTACCCCCACACACACACACACTCATATACGGGCATTCTTTCGAAAAAAGTTGAAATCGACAGCAACTTCCTTTGGCGTAAAGTTAAAAAAAGTAAACAAAAGCAAATTTTTATGTTTTACAAAACACTTACATACCTATTCATAAACGATTGTAGAAGTTAAAGCATTGGTTGTATTGGTATAGGTTGGCAACCTATACCAATACAGTCGAATTCGCTTTAGCGCAACACCCTTATTTAAAAAAATTGGATTACTGAAAGCGATACAAATCACTGCACTGATATAAAACGCAACTAGTCTTATTCACTTCGCCTTAGCGAAACATCGCTTTACTGAAAATATCGTATTACTGAAAACCAAAAGCAAGCCCACAACTACGTTTTGTATGAAACTTACTTCGCTTTAGTGAAAAAATAAACAATGACAAATTTATTTATTGGAAATCGATTGCATAACTTAAGGCTGAAAAAATTTATAATGTTTTGTCCGTTAAAAAATTACATGGCAATATGTATTTGTCCTATTCGCTCATGCGTACTTTATTGTATTTTTACAATATTATGTTGTCAATGCAAGTGGCTAGACATTTATTTTAAGCAGTACGCTTAACTGCAACAAATTTCAATAATCTGAATTCCAGTAAAGCGTAGTCGACATGTACGATTATGTGCGTTATACTCCCACCACGAACCGGTGTTGCCAGTGAAAGTTCGTCTCATTTTCCCTATTTTAAATTTTAAATTTCCAAAGGCAAACTTGGTCAGAAGAAGCACTTTAGTTTTGTTTATAAAGAAAGTTACCGTTAATGTTAATGAAATGGTGAGGAAAAAAATATGTTTTGTAGAAAATTTTCTTAAAATAATTTAAATGTGCCCTTAATTATGAAAGTGGTCTAAGTCATGTGCATTTTTGCTTCGAAATATCAAATAAATCTTTCAAAAACTTCAATAAATATTTAAAAAATATTAAATAAATTTATTTAAATATAGACTAGTACAACTCTAAATTAAAATTCTGTGTAATATAAAAATACTTTTTAATTTTTTCAAATGTAATCTACTAAACATCTCGAACAGAGAAATATATGACTTAGACCACTTTCATAATTAAGGGCACAAATATACATATGCTTGAAAATCCTTTTCCATGTCATGTTTTTTCATGCGTGACAACGCACGTTGACAAACCAAACATTCTGGTTTGCCAAAATAATTTTCTGAAAATAAAAAATTTAGTAAATTCTCTTCACACATATTTTCAAACTTTTTTCTCTGGCAACACTTATTCTTTGCGGCGTGCGATACATACAACTTGTTTTCAACATGCTAGTCTACACATACGTAATAAAAGAGGATATTCAAGGGCGCGGCACCCTTAATTCGCCGCTGACTGCGTTAGATCAACATTAACTTTAATAATCGTTTATGAATACCTTCGTTAAGCTTTAAATAACGACAAACATTCGTTCAAGCTAAACAATGTATTCGAACTCACAAGAATATTATTTTGAAATTTAAGGAATTTTGAATTACTTTTTTTCAAAAAGAAGAAAGTTAAGCCCATGTCATTTTCAAGATGCTTGTCCAAGCAATCCATTATATCTTCCATTACTTCCAAATGGGCCTTTCAAAAGGCCTGCTTAGTAAATGTATGTGTATGTGTGTGAGTAAATTCATGGTGTACGTGTATAGTTACCTGAAGCTCGTTTATTTTATGATTTTGATATTCATGATACTGGACTTAGTTATTTGTATTAGTATCGTAGCTGCAAATTTGTTTGATAATCCTTTTTCTGTCGAGAGGGCATTCGAGCAATTATTATTTTAAGAGCATTGTGATTTCAATGTTATTAATGCAATTAGCTAGTATGGCTTGTGAAGTTAAAAACAATAATAAGTATGAATTTTGTTAGAAAAATTTTCATAAAGCGCCAAAAAAAAAAATTGCTATACCTCTCAAAAGTATTGATTCAACAGAAACAAAATCAGTTGATTTCATCTGAACACCTTTTTAGAGTTCCGTACACCAAAGGTATATATATATATATATATATATATATATATATATATATACCACCTTTGGTGTATGTCTATATATATATATATATATATATATATATATATATATATATATATATATATATATATATATATATATATATATATATATATATATATATGTATATAGACATTTGAAATTTGCAATGTTAGTGTACATATTTTTATACAGACTACCACAATTAAAACTAAAATCTAAAAATTTAAATTAAAAGGTGTTCTATCAGTTAATGTAATTTTGACAACTTGCTGTATCTTGGAAACCGTAAATAGCAAACTATTGAAATTTTCAAAAACGTTAAAACTATAAAATTACCATGCCGAACAAAAATCGCCAAAAACCGAAAAAGATTGCCAAAACGGAAAAAATCGGAAAATTAAAAAAAAAAAATTTTAAACTGAAATAAATCGCCAAAATGAAAAAAATCGCCAAAATGAAAAAAATTCGCCAAAATGAAAAAAACGCCAAAATGAAAAAAACGCCAAAATTAAAAAAACGCCAAAACGAAAAAATCGCCAAAATGAAAAAAACGCCAAAAATAAAAAAAAAAAAATCTACAAAACCGAAAAAAGCAAAAAGATCGTTAAAACTAAAAAAAAAACGCTCAAAACCGAAAAAATCCTAAAGACGAAAAAATGCTAAAACTATTTATTATATGGGCTAAACTTCATGTAGTATTACATACATTTCTAGTGTCCGCACTCAAAAGAAAAAGACATATACTATTATGAAGGAAAAAAAGTTTCTAAATTTAAGTAATAAAATTTCTAAGTTTAAGTATTTTTTTCTAAGTTTAAGTAAATTTTTACAAAAATCTAGTAAAAATTACTTAATATGAGTAAAAAAATAAAAAGTTCATATCCTTAAAAATAGTTCATAAAAATACACACAAAAATTCGCACATTCAAAGAAACTGGCTTAATGGAAATATTTACCAAAAATGGGAAAATGGTTTAAAAGTTTAGGGAAAATGTATGCTAAGAATTAGTCAATCTCGTTTTAAATCAAAAAGTAAATTTTAGGAAATGACTTATTCCTGATTAGTTCATCAAATTTGACTTACTTGAAATATATAAAAAGGTATTCTAAATTTTAGAAACATATTTACCAGTTTTAAGAATTTTTTTTTTAAATTATAGAACATATCTTCTGTTTGCATTAAGCAAAAAATCTAAGTAAATGTTTCATATTTCCGAGAAATATTTGAACTTGAAATATATTTTTTTTTTGTAAATAAAATAAAATTTTAAAACTCAAAAATTTCAATGCTTATTCAGGCTGCCCTGTTAGGCAATTGGTTAGAGGGCTCGCCTATCAGTCAGAAGGTTGTTGGTTCAATACTTGTCTTCTCTCAAGGAATTAATATGTATGCATGGCGAATTAATTAAGAATAAAATATGAAGATATAATAAAAAACATACCATGTGGTAGAGAATGCAAAGAAAAATAAAAAAGTACCAGAATTAAAGACATAAAAAAAGTTTGAAAAATTTACTAAATATGAGATCAAAGAAGAAAAATTTTTTTTGCAAAGCTCCGAATCTTGTGGACAAATTTTACTTAATTTTCGACAAATTTTACTTAAATATAAAAATATAATTACTATAATAATAAACTAGAAATTTAACTAAATATTTTACTGGTTTCAAGTAAAAAACAGCTTTGGCGCCATATGACACCTTTTTTTTTACTCAAATTTAGAAAATTTTCCAAAGTTTTAGTTAGTTTTTTTCAGTGCGTACGGAAGGCTTCGTGCGCTAGTCAAAGTCGCACTGTACTGAATTTATTTAATTTTATATATGAAAACATCAATTCATTTTTTTTTATTAGAGTCTAATATGCATTTTTTTTTTTGTATACTCTCTTTCATTCACTTTAATTCTTTTTCATTGTGTTTCATCTTGCAATATAAAATGTAGCAACTTTCTCTAAAAAACTTCTTTTCGACTCTGTCCTATAAAACTAAAATATGGTTTCATATATTTTTTTATAGCATCGCTCACTTATAAATATAAAGACTTCATATTGTATATTTTTGGACGATATAGTTGTTTTGTTTTTGGCTCTTTTGTATTAACAAATTTCATTGTTTGGCAAAATACAAAAGCCAATGTTGGATAGAGTGGCTTCCAGGCATTCTTAACGCATATATGGGAATGTATATAAGTGTGTGTGTTAGAAAGAGTTTTACTTAATTTCTACGTAACAATATATGTTTAAATAAAATAATCTATCAAATGCTTCTGCCCACAAAATGCATGTGTGTGTGTGTCATACACCATATACGTCAAATACAGGGTGGCCCAAATGAGACCAGACCTATTGATGTTAAACACGTGTAACTCTTGTAATAACGGGTTTTTTTTAAATGATTTATTTTTATATTTTAAATACATTTTATGGAAATTTAACGTGACTATGTATGAAATGTAATGGCGTAATGTTTCTGGTTGCAGGCGCCGTATTTCGTCTCGAATATTCTGCTTGAGCTGTCCAAGTGTCTGTGGTTTATTAACATACACTTTGTCTTTTAAATATCCACATAAACTTGTAATCGTGGAAGATGTGGGCGATAATTGATCGTTGAGAAGAATAATAAAAATCGATAATTTTAATGCGTTGTTGTGTACGTATTCATTTTAAATTTCCACGAGTTAAGTTATAATCTGCAAAAAGAAAAAAATAAATTATGTTAAAAAATAAAAAAGTTATTTGTGTTTCACATCAGCTGGTCTTATTTGGGCCACCCTGTACATACTTTATCATACAGTTTGCTGTCGTTAAGCTGAATTGATAAAAATGTGTTGAAAGCTCTTATACATCTGTTCTAAGGAATTATAAAAGTGAAGGTTTTTATTCGATCCAATTTAGTTGTTTAAAAAAATTTAGAAGATCTATAGCGTTTAAGTATTTTTTAATTTTTCATTATTTTACATCGCAATGGTTTTTACTAGAGTTTACTTTAACCCAAAGAAGCTGTAAACTTTTTTTAAACAACATTTCAGTACTATAGGGTTGCATTTGTATACTCGTTTGTATAGCCAAAACAAATATACCATGGTATGTACCATATAATTGTAGTGTGAGCGACAGAACTAGTATAATAGTTATTGTGTGTGCGTGCTTTTCCAAAATAAAGTACAATTAAAACAAATAACAATTGCTTATTGTATTGCTGCTGAGCAACTGTTTGATCTGTTTTTGCCCAAAAATACATATTGTAATACAAATATATGAAAAAACCACTATTGAAACAAATACATGATGTGCAGATGTATGTGCGGACGTTCGTTATGTTATTTTGTGGCGCAGCCAAAGTATAGAGGGAGAAAGATACAGTTTTGCTCTGAGAGTAATTACAAATGCATGTGTTTCATGTACATGTATCATTTACTTACATGTGTATGTGAAATTTTACTTTCATTGATTCATTCATCAACCATGAATTTTTTTTCAACACACTTATGTTAAAACCAGTTTTATGTAACTTATTTGTTATAGAAAAACAAATGCATACTAACGTGTTTTTCTCATTTGGTCATTGCACAACCATACAATAACTGCTTTAAAAATCAACATTTACAACTAGTAAAAGAAACGCTAAATAACATATTTTTTCACACAAGAACCAAAAAACACGCAAAACTGGTGCAAACAGATGCATCTGTGCAATGCTATATTCAGTACTCAAAAGTCGTGGGTGTGTGTGTGTGTGAATTTTATTGAAAATAACAAAAACATCTTCCATCATCGCCACCAAAAACTCATGCATGTGAAATACACAAATAAAATATAACAAATAAAATGTATAAATAAAAGAAGCACACACACACACACACACATACACTCACACACTCTCATTCAGACACAAAAACTCAAGAAAGAAGAGCACTTTAAACTTTTCAATACTGTTAATTTGTTACAACACCCAAAGTGCATGTGAGTTGAGAGACAAACTCTTTGTAAGGCTAAATTTACATAGATGTAATCGAGTGTGTGTGTTAAGTCTATGTTTTTTTTGTGTATGTGTGTATGTGTGTATGTATGTGTACGTATGTATGTTGTGGGAAAAAAGTTGTTAATGTTGATTGAGGTACATACTCAAACTCTCTCGTCATACACAAATACTTGCACAATGTATAAACATAGTCGCAGTGCTTGAAAGAAAACTTTAACAATAAACATTATAATAAAAATTCATCTCATATTAAAATTATTATGTATGTATGTTTTTTATGACGGCCTGCATACTCATCTACTCCCACTCTCCTGCTTTCCTGCTCAACTTGTGTTCTGCTATTTTTTTTTTGTGTTTCCTGCTTCACGGTCTTTTGCCACAACTCCACACAACTACTTCTGCATTCATATGAAACCGTAAGCCAAAAATAGTAGTTGTGTGATAGAGGGTTGCTGTTATTTTTACAGTTGTCGTAGTGACAGTGGCAGTGCTGTATGTTGTAGTGCAGCTGTAGACCAGCAAACAATTAGGTTTGATATTATTAGTTGAAAACTATTTTATAGAAATAGAGGGCTTTATTAATTAAACATTTAAGAAATTTATTATTCGACATATTGTCAGAAGTTTATTTTAATTTGAAATGAAATGCATATAGGCAACGCTGAACCAGCAGCAAATAAATTTCAAATTTATTAATTAAAAAATTCTTTCGATTTATTAGAGATTTATAAAACAGTTTTTCATACAAAAATTTTCTTTTATAAAGCCTTTATGTTTTTAGGCATAAGGCAGATAATAAGTTTGCAATTACTTGGTTAAAGTCTGTATAAAATTAATATGCAGACTTTTATACATAAATTTAATAAATATGTTAAAAAAGAGACTGCATATATGTATGTATGTATCTTAAGTATCGATTCTAAATTTAAGTTTATTAAATGTGGTATCAATTCCGTTTTGGAATTGACAACGCATTTCTTTTGGTTTTGCTGCTTAATAACTCGATACATTTTTGACCGATAGTAAAAGTTATTTTTTTTTTATCTGAGAGCGTATAACTTCCATTTAGTCCCATTGTGTTTTTAACTGACTTCAAAAAAAGGAGGAGGTTAAGAATTCGTATCAATTTTTTATTTTGGCGGTGTAACTTCATAAGCCGATACATTTTAAACCTATTGCAAAAAATTTTTTTTTTTCTGAAAGGGTATAGCTTCCCGTTGGACCCATTGTAAAGTAGGAGAGGAAACGCCCACAATTTTTTTTATTATTTAATTTTATGATATTCTACTTATTGGATTGCTGCGAAACCTATAAAACACCTTTGGTTCTTGGTACTAAACAATTTGTAAGTCAAAAAACTGGGCGGGGTTACGCCCATTAAAATTTATTATAATATTTCACGCGGTTCTACTTAGACGAAACCTACCACACACCTTGAGCTCTAAAATAGACACAATTCTCTATTTAAAAAAATGTGCGGAGTCACGCCCATTAAAATTTAATATATTATTTTAAGTGGTTCTATTTTACCTACTTTTACAAGACTAAATACGCACCCTGAGCTTCGAAAAACACACAATCTTGCATTTAAAAAATGGGCGGAGGCTTGCCCATTAATATCTGATATTATTTTTCACGTATTTTTTTATCTGCTTCTATCAAATCTTTGCATTGAAGTGTTCTTTTTTCCAGAAAGATTTAGTTTATTTAATTTTATGATATGCGATTGCTACGAAACTTACCCAACACATGTCGCTCTCGTAACGTCATAATCCTGAAGTTGAAAATATGGGCGCAACTACGCGCAATAAAACTTAATATTATATTTTACGTTTTGCTATTTTACCGGGTTTTTAGCACACAGCTTGACCTCGAAAAAAGGCACAATTTTGCATTCAATAAAGTGGACGTGGCCACTCCCATTAAAATATCATATAATATTTCACGTGCATATATTTAACCTACTTAAACAAAACTTAGCACATATCATTAGCTCTTAAACATACATATTATTGCATTTAATAAAAAGGGCGGGGTGACGCCCATTAAAATTTAATATTATATATCACGTGTTTCTACTTGATCAATTTTTACGCAACTCGCGACACATCTTGAGCTCAGAAAAATTGTTTAATCTTGTGTTCAAAAAATTGGGCGGGACCACACCCATTAAAATTTAATATTACATATCACGTGCTTCTATTTCATCGATTTTTACGAAACTTGGCACACACCTTGGCACAAACCTTGAAACATTAGTTCAAGCGAAACTTGGCAAAGAGTTCCTGCTCTTAGAATGGCAAAATTTTGTACTCAAAGCAGTGGGCGGATTCATGCCCATTAAGGATTAACATTATATATCACATGCTTCTACCTAGCCCTTGAGCTTTGAACGTGACGAGCTTATGAATTCATAAAAATGGGCGTACACTAATATTTGCCAAATTTCGAGTGACCACGCCCTTATAATGATTAAATTTGCACTGAAAATTAAAAAAAAAAAAATTATCTATTAAGTGCTTGTTTCTGAAATCAGTTTAACTTGCTTAACAGAAGTTTTATTCATACTAATTTAATGAAATGGAAAAATTAATAAAGGGTATTTTTTTAGTGCTACCTATCTTTTAATTTTATGTAAGTGTTTGATTACACAACCCACGCAATCAACTTGAGTGAAAAAGTTAAACGAAGAACACTCATTATTTTGAGTGATCTGAAAGTCGACTGCCTGGGTTATGTAAACAAGTGTTGTCATGTTAATTTTATTAACTGCCACCTTATCGAAGACAACCAAAAATGTTCGTCTAACTATTTAGTTATATTAAAATCAAAAACAAATTTGAGCGCCTTTTTTTACGTTTTCAAAATAAAAAGCCAAGCGAGAATTTTTTATTATCTTCGATAAACTGGCAGTAAAAAAATAAAAATAAAAATAAAAATCAAGTAATAGTTTAATCACCCACAAAAATATGAGTGCCTTCCATATTAATTTTATTTAGTTAAATTGATCGTTTGAATTGTGTAAACAGGGGAAAAATTAAAATTTCCACTTTACGAACAGTCAGATTATCTAGAATATTAATACAGAAAACTTAATTTTCTAAGACATTCTCATATATGTTTTCTATGCTAGTTGACTTTTTGTAATGTGGACAATTTTTTTTACCACCTCGTCATACAGTAAGTGCAAAAATTTTAGCTCCATTTGCTTGTTGGGTATGTACAAACGAAACGTGCTAAAAGCTTTGCACACTCATATATTTACTTGTGTGTTTTGTAATTCGGTGTGTATATATATATATGTGGGTGTGTTTGGGTGTGTATGTGAATGTTAGTGTGAGTTTGTGTGTATGTATTTTTAAGTGATGGGCGTCAATGTGCATATTATTCAAGTGCTGGTGTTAACGTAAGAAACTTTGTCATACAATTTTATGGCGATGATGAAAACCTACAACGACTCACAACTTTAACTCAGCATATATATATGCAAACGGGACGGAAGAGGAACATGTACATTCTTAGTTGCTCTATTTCCTTTTTCTCTTTTTCATAGACTACTCTAATTGCTATTAAAAAATATGTGTTTTTTGTTACTTTTATTATAATAATTTTTATTACAACGTCAACAATATTGTCTGCTAAAATTTAGTTATTTTTTTTTAATTCTTAACATGTCTGTAATAGCTACTTCTAATTTTTTTTTATGCTAACATTGTTAGAACCGGTGTTTTTTTTGCGATATTAAAGAATAGATAATAAAAACATAGACTTTGGCTATTCTAATATAGAAAGCATTGAACAGAATCTAAAATTTTTATGTAATCAATAATTGTATATCTTCATACGAATATCTGTAGCAATTAATCATCAGCTGAATTATGTAAAGTAATGCGCCTACTTAACACCAGAGGCGCTCCAAAGATTCTATAAAAAATAAATAAAACTCACTATACCAGAGTTGTAAAACTAGCTAAACTTAATCATTTTCTACTTCACCATATATCCTGTCTTCACTTACCTCAGATTTTCCTACAGGAGGTTGCCTGAGTGGCGCTTCTCTTTAGAAAAATAAATTTTAAATTCTATACTTGGAAAAAAGTACTCTCTAATATATGTGTGTTGCAACTTAAGATGTTTTGACTGAAAATTCAATTTAAATTAAAGTTGAGCATATTCAAGCCATTAAAGAGGAAGTCAAGTGCACTGCACGTAACAACTTGACAGCTAATTAGGACTCAAAGAAAAAAATTCATATCTTCATATAAATTCAAAAAAGGTGTAACAAACAAAAAAGTTCAAAATCGTGTTGTTGGTTGCTCAGAAAAAATTTTAGCCAAAATGCTTCCAATTAAATCAATTAATGCTGTTTCAAACAATTTTATAATTTTTCCAATTAAATTTTGTTGATTGAAAACAAAAAAAGTATAATGTTTGTATGGATGTTAGTTAGCAAATATGCAAACATACAGACGAATATTAAACTTTTGTACGCATTATTAACAATTCAACCAATTTTTTGATTGTTTGAATTAACTTTGTTTAATGAAAAAAAAAATATTTTAGTTTGTGTTTGTGCTTGTTCATGTTTTCATGGAAGTGTGTCAGCCTATTATTCTAGAAGTACCAAGTTCGAAGCATGACAGCACTGTAAGTTAAAAAGTAAAATAAGAACACATACCTACATATGTGCAATAATTGAACGAAAAATAATTTGCCACGATAGCCTAGTGGATGTGTGTTAGCCTGTTAGAATGGAGGTACCATGTTCATAGCTTGCAGCGTAAAGCTATGTACAGACGATTGTCAGATCTTACAGTATTGTCAGATCTGGCAATGTGCTGACAATGTACTGGCAATCGAAAATTGCCAGCACAATATTTCTTGTCAGTTCACACGGATGTCAGAAAATCTTACAATTTATTGCTAGACGGTTGTATGACAATAAATTCATCTGACAAAATCGTCAGTAGGAAAATTGTCAGTTCACACGGTTGTCATATGCACAAATTGTTCGATCTGTTGTTATGCGTTGCCATACTTAAACCATTTGTTGGCCATTGTTAAATATTTATCGTTTATGTTTGTGTTAAATGTAAAAAGTGAAAGTATAAATAATTATGGACCATAAAGAAGCAATTGTAATGATTTTGTCTGCATATCTTTTATTATAAACTTTTTCTTTAAAATCAAGCGTGTGCAGTGTTGCCCATAGAAAGAATTATCTTACAATGACGCCATTGTCAGATGCATGAACTTCGCACATCTGACAATATTAAAATGTCTGACAAATATCTGGCAATAATTTTACAATGTGTTCACACGATTGTAAGATGTCTGACAATATGTTGTCAGTTGCTAGTCTTGCAATGGACTGACAATGCTTTTTCTGGCAACGTCGTCTGACAAAAATTGCCAGTTCACACGGTTGTAAGAAATTTTTAGCACATTTTACTGGCAATATTGTGAGATCTGACAACCGTCTGTACATAGCTTAAGTTACAGAATTAAATAAATAAATAAAATAAGTAAGTTAAAATAAATAAATAAGAATATGACTTTTTACTTTTTAAATTTTTTTACTTTTTTAAATTTTATACAATTCAATTACTTTTATTAATTCATTCAACGAACAATTTAATTATTTAAAATCTCTAAATTTAATTATTAATTTAATTGGGCCAATTAATCATTTGTTTAAAGTCTCAACAGCAAGAAAACCTCATTTTTACAAATTCATTAATTGATATTATCAATTTGTTTGCAGGACGAAAATCAGTACAGGATTTAATAAATAGTACAAATTTCTAACTAAAATATTAATTAAAGTTGATTTTAAATTTTTTCTGTGTGTCTATAGTGTAATTAGATAAAATACATCTATGCTCAACATTTTTATCTCCATAAGCGCAAAAATGTGAAATTTATTAACGACAGTCGAAAAATTCCTGAGTACTAAAATAAAACGTTTAACATGTTTTACTTATCCTGTAAAATATTCCTAATGTAACTTGCGCCTTATTCGAATCTATGTGACTATATATATTTTGTAGTGATTTGAAGGTTTTAGTAAAATAATTCGTTTACCTTGCATGCGAAACCAAAATTATGATTTCAATATAAAGCAAATGAGAAAAATATGCACATCAAATTTAAAGGAAATATATTAACTGCACAGTAAATCGTTTTATTTTCTTTAAAGTAAAATTGCAATAATATAACAAAAATTAGGAACCATAAATTTGCATTTGCAAAGATCAGCATTGTGAAAGGGCAAAATAAAAAGATGGAAGAAAATTGACAGAAAGTAAAGAAGAAATTAAGAGTAACTTTTTCACTTTTTATCATACACTCTTGTTGAGTTTTTTTTCATTATTTGTGTAGACAATTTTTTTAGTCATTTTCATGGTGGAGAACTATGGAGTCATATCATCGCTGTTTTAACTAACTGACCTAACTGACATATTTTTGAAAAATGAGTTAAGTCCTCTACTAGACTTTATAAGTCATAATACACATTGTCTACAATTTTCATGACTGTAAGCATTACTTTTGTGCCTATATAAGTAAAAAGATTTCTGACGCAGCCATAAGAATGAATGTATAAAACAACCATAAAAGCTGCTCTCCTGTTAAATTTTTAAAATGTTAGTTAGGTCAGTTAGTTAAAACAGCGACGATATGTGATCGCATATCGTGACCGTATTTTCTTTAAAAAGATCAGCCCATCCTGCCGGTTGTCTCAAAGGAATGTTTATACTTACAATGTTTATACTTACAATTAAAAAAAATATGATAAAACACACATAAAACTTGCAAATTAAAAGCTAAGTTGAAATAAATTTTTTTGGCAATGATTTTGCTTCATATGCGTTTCATGTTAATTCAACATGGTTAACAGTAATCTCATTTCTTTTTTCCTTTTGAAACAACTTTATGTCGTGTTGATTTAGCATTCCAATACTGTTAAATCAGGTTGAAATAACATAAATTTAATACTGAAATAACATGAATATCCATGTTGAATCAAAGTGATCTCAAGTTAAAACAACATGAATTTAAGTTAATGTAATCATTTTATTTAGTATTTAACTTACGAGATTGTGTGTATTGGCACAGGCATCAGGAAAATGTGTGTTTGTTATATCTAGTTGGGTTCCCCGGCCAAGTTTTGAACTCGAAGTCATTGCAGGTCAGTCAACGCGCTTGTCGCTGCTGCCTTAAATACAATCTTAAATACTTCTTAGATATACACTAAATAAATAACGTTATGAATTAAATTTATCAAAGCAATATTTACTTTTTATATAAAAAACACGAATGGGGAATTTATTTCTGAAAAAAAGTTATCTGCCTGCTTATCAGAGACCATAAAAAATGCTGGTTTGTTTACTTTTATATAAAAGAGCAGTTTGAGTTTTTATTTTTATTTTCTATTTAAATAGTTAGACGAGATTTTTTTTATTGTCTTCGATAATCATGCAGCACATAAACCCAAATATAAACTCTGGCTTCAGTGACACTCATTTAAACGAGTAGTGAAATTTCTTATGATGCATCATCTATTAAACTCCGTGATAACCACCATATTGTCACATTGTGATAAAAAAAAAACGGTTTATGTGCAAATATTTTTGATTTGGGATATACCCACAAGGAAAAGTCCAAAGGGCTTAAATAAGAAACGCTTTTTTTGGCGCTTATGGCACGTTGTTATGCTTACAATATTAATTATTCTTGTTTTTTTTTGGCTGAAGTAGTTATCCCGTTCAATACAAAACCGAAGGTCCGGATGTGAGCCCGGTTAACGACAAAGACATTAAATAACAAAGCCATGCATTTTTCTGGTGTACATTAGTGTCCCTTTGTATCAGTTGTTGTAGGAAAGTTTAAGTGATGAAGGCATAGACACTCGTCATTGAACTTTTTCTGCTTCAGCTGAAACTAATTCTAATGTAACACCAAAGTCCCCTTTTTCGTTGGTATTGTATAGCAGAATCATCGCCAAAGTAGAATAACCAATAAAATGGCTACTAAACACAGCTTTGAAAATTTAATACGTCTCATTGACGCCAGAGGCGCTGCAAACACTGCATTATTAGAAATGTTCAAAAAAGCAGAGTTAAATGAAGAATGAAATTGTAGAATGCAGCTTTCCTCTATCTCTTCTTTCACCACCTGTTTTCTATCACTATCCTTTTTCTAAAAGACATAATACCTAGTAATAATAGTAGGCATTCACTGCCTTTCTTTTTTTAAAGGTTTCACTTTGCCAGAAATATTTAACAAATTTATATAAAATATTCTGATAATAAACTAATATTTTCTTTAAATAACTTATCAAATTCAAATATTTACTTCTTCACTGCCATAAATATCTAACTAATTAACTAGTCCAGCAATTACAATCAACAAGTATCTGTAGTCCAAATCTCAAACACCATGAAAAACATTTATTTTGCCAAAGGAAACAAACACGTCTTCTAGACACTTAAGAAATTTAATAAAATAGATATTATAAAAACAAATTAATCCCCAAAGGCAGGCAAGCAACAACAACAGTGACAGAAACAAGAATAAAAGTATTTAATAAGTTTTCAACTAATCTGAGGAAGAATCTTAATTAATTTAAATTTATCGTTTGTGCGGAATAGAAACATACAAAAATCAATATTCGTGAAATAAAAAAACATTTCAAGAAATTGCACACACAACCAAAAATTACACAAAATTAAGAAATCTAAAGCAACTTAAGGAGAAAAGAAAAATAAACTAAAACATAAATGCAATAAAATTACAACAAGGAAAGAAAGAATTGAAATAGAAATGTTAAAAGATAACAATTTTGACAAGTGTCAGTTTGGTTTTATATGTTCAATAAAACGACCTTCAATCAATTGGTTTTCAACACACACACACACACACACTTACACCCAAACATACAAACACTTACACATTCACTACTATTTTATATATGCAAACGGAAGCATGTTCTCACTATCGTCAACTTAAAACAGTTTCCTTGTGTTGTTGTTACTAAAAGAGTTGTTTGCCTTTTTGTTGTGTGTGTTGTTATTGTTAGTGTGTATGTGTATGTGTTTTTACTTAACCCTTCTAAAAGAACATAAAATAACAAAAGCACTCACTTGTACTCTTACACACACGCACACACACTAGCATTAATGGTCACTTTTGTATATTTATGCGTTACGATAAAAATCATCTAAAGGATTTCTAACCACAATTTGCGACACTTTCTGCCCCACAAGTGCAAAAATAAACACTAATACTTTTCACACATAACGAGCGTAGAAATAAAATACTACTTTCCTATAGTTGTTATATATATTTATTTCTTTTTACGACGACTCAGTGCAAACTAAGAAAGCAGGCAAATACTCGTAACAACAATAAATGCTGTGTGAATTGTTTTGTTGTCGATTTTGTTATTTTCTTTTTTTTATGTCATATTTATTTCTTCTACTTCTTCCTACAGCATGTTAACGATTTTGTAAATCCTATTGATCGACCATGAAGATCTAATCTAAAATGTTTACAAATATTTAGATACTCGTACATTCGCACTTTAACACATGCAAGTATTATGGATATACACACACCTACACTTCTAAATATATTAATAGAATACAGTGGGACGTCTGATAGATAATACAGAAATATCTAAGCCCGAGGTAATCGGGGTTAGAATTAACAATTACCAACTTAATCATTTTAACAAGGCGTGAGTCTAAAATAATCGATTCTTGAGAACAACACGTTCACTAAAACTAAAAGAATCATTCTTTTGATCGATCAAATTTTACATATTTTTTTTTTAAATCTATGTTATGTCATTTGTAAGAGAGTAATGAAATTTGGCAATCAGAAAAGTAAGTCATTATATGGCAAGTACCTAGTTCTGATGGTAATGTCAAACTTTTTGCTGGGTTATTTCCAATTAATCAGCTGCCGACAACGTGCACGTGTAGCTGGAAAATATGACTGCACGCCCTCGACTATGTGATTGATGGGTTTATTTTAGAGATGTGCAAATTTTGTGATTTGATCGTATCACGCGTGATTCACGCACGATCGTGCTCAAATTTTTAATTAATCACGCGTGAGTGCGTGAGCATGACTTTAAACAAATTACTCGTGCGTGAGCTTTTTTTAATAATCACCCAGGAATTCTCACGCTCTCAAGAGATATCATTCCTGCATAGGTGAGTATCAATATGGAACTGTACCATTTTGCACATGCTACGACGCAAGACCACTTACGCAAGATTGTGAATTGGACTATTGTTATAAATTTTTCAGGCGAAGTAAACGTGTCTCTTATGAAATTGAAAAATACTAGTATAGAAAAATTAAATTTAATATATTTAATATATTTTTTTATGGTACACAACTATATTTTCCCTAAATTTAAATTTTTTTTTCAGAGAATCAGCGCGTAAATCCGCATTTACGAAAACGCAATCTTAAATTTTAGTTAAAATTTTTTAAAACTATCTACATAATAAAATGTTACAGTTGAAACTTTGAAAATCTACCGGCACAACTTTTTATAAGCGCTTAAACACAAAAAATATTTTTAAAATTTACTATTTTGGGACATTACAGAATGTAGGGTACATGTCCAAAATACAAAATAATTGGCTCTAAGCACGTTCTTAATACATTGCCTTAAGCGCTATGTAGATACTTGTACTAGAAAAGACACGTCTTTTTCAGGCAAATTTTAAAATTTTGATTTTTTAGCCTTTTCCGGATTTCATGCACAGAGATAATAATTTTATTCCTTTTTTTAATTTAAAATTTTGTCAAAAATTTAATGACATCATTAATTAATTTATTAATTTAATTTAAAATCCAGCAGTAAACTAAAAAGTAATAGGCGAAATACTAAAAAAAGTTAAGGCAAAAAAAAATTTATCTTGAGTAAAATATCTGATGAGATACATTTTGCAAAATGATCTTAAGCATTTCAAGTTTATCTCAAAATGCTTTATCCTGTAAAAATCAGATAATTTTTAAAAAAGTTACAAGCCTCAGAATTTATTTTTCAGTTCCAGGTAGTCAACTTTGGCCCAGCTCGAGCCAGGAGGCTGTCATACCATGTGTTGTAAAGCCTAAATCCTCCTCTACGGATGTTAGAAGTTTCATATAAATCCAATCAGTAGTTTCGAAGTTCCAAATTTATTGCCATTTACTTTGTAAAAGTCCCCACTGTGCAATGTAAATTTTACATATACACGTGCATACAAATGTACATATAAATGTACATATGCATGTGTAAACACCTATTTTTCAACCAAAAAAAAAAAAAACAAAAAAATACAAATTGGATTACATACTTTTTCGTGAGCGTTTGTGATCGTGACAAGTTGTAAACCACTTGTGCGTGATTAGGAATATTTTATTTGTGAGCGTGCGTGATCGTGAAAATTTTCAATATCATTTGTGCGTAAAAGTGCGTGAGTAAAATATTTTTCTGTGTGAGCGTGTGTGTCGTGAGTCAAAAAACGCTCATGTCCACATGTCTAGTTTATTTGATCGCCTGGTGGGTACTTTATAGATAAATAATGCGTATGATTAATATTTACAACTTGTATAATATATTAATCATACGTTTTAGACTTATTCCATATAAAAGCAACGAGTGATTGCGCCCGACCACTTCTGAATCGAACCAAACTCGATATGGTAGCTAAGTTTTGTAGAACTAACATTTCACCAAAAAAAATTTAATAATATTGCCAGTGGTTCCCAAATTATGATGCATACAATGTACGAAAAAATACAAAATTTTCTTAAAACTGCCTTCATATAAATTGTTATAACTTTTTTAATTACTAGGCTAGCCGATTGATTTAACCCTTGTTTCAAAGATATTATACTAGTGCTTTAACGACCATAAAAATAAAAAAGCTTATCACAATTATAGATGTTGTTTTTTTGCAATCCACGATTCATGATGCTGTAACTAAAAAAAATGGTACTTTTAAAATTTTTAAAAAAATATATATTATTGTTTGCTCCCTTCACTATGTCATCACCAAATCTCTATGTGGTACTCCTGCAGGTTTCTGAGATATAAATAAAATTTTCAGCAAAGAAAGAAAAATAAATAAATTTTGTATATATTGAAAAAAAATAAATAAATATTTTAATGTACATATCATAGCTGTTCAATATGATTTTTTTTATTGGAATTTTTTCATAAGATTAAATTAAACTTAAATTTTATTTCTGTTTAAGAAATAGAATTTCATTGAAATCATTGTCATTTCTCATGAAATGAATTAAAATTTGTTGTTATTGATTTGAAATAAAATTTTTCAAATGTAAATTTATTTTTTTGTCAGAAAATTTAAAACAAATCACGTCTTCAGAAATTCAAATAAAAATATAACAAATTAATGCTTTATTTGAATTCAGCAACTGAAGTGTTTTTAAATTATATTTCTATAGTTTGAATGAAATTTTATTTTATTTCATTTGAGTTTTTGAAATGCAAATAATTTTATGTTAATAAGTCAAATTTATATTATTCAACAAAAACTTTTTTGATTATTTCAAAATCATAAAAAATGGTTTCAAATAGTTGCAAATTGTAAAAACGTATACAAATAAAAAAAATTTCTTTTATTATTGAAAATGATTTCTAGTGATGAAGATTTTTCCTGCGAAGATCTCTAGAGGAATCCACCTATTGCCTCAATTATCTATTCCCTCAATTATCCGTGCTTTGTCTACTTTTAACGTTATTTTCATATAACAAAATATTTAGCGCAATAAAAATAACAAGGTATTGGGTTTTTGCAAAGCTTGCACCTAAGGAAATTTCATAGTGAAAAATATAATAAATACCAGAGGCTCAGTAGTAAGAAAAGAGATAAAACTGCATTCGCACAAAAAGTGCTCTTTTTCATTGCTGAGTGCGTTGAAAAAAAAAGTTCAACTATAGAACTCTCTGAACTAAATATATCATAAATGGTTGTTATATATTTTTAAGTCTAATAAATATTTCTTTTTATTTTTCAGAAATAATAGCCTGATTAAATTCTGAGAAAAACTATTTGATTTTTTGTAGTCAAATAATATTGAAATTAATTTTATTAAAATTTTGAATATTTAAATTCAATAAATTTTCTTTTGTTTTAAAACTATGAACAAAATTGTATTTCGAATATTGTAAATTGTTTTAATACTCTAAAAAATTGATTTGAGCAATGTATAAATTTAAAAAATTTCAATCGTTTTAAAATAAATAAATTGTATTGAATTTTCGCATAACAAATAATTGTTTGAATTTTTATTATTTCAAATTTAAAACAAAAACTATAACTGAAATAAAAATATTTTTATTTTTCATTCCATTCACTTATTGCAGCTTTGGTACATATATATTATACTTTTTTTTTGTTGAACAAAATGCTTAGTAAAAAAACAAATTAACATGCAAATTAAAAAACAAATTATAATTATCAAACACAATCAGGTCTATTCGAGAATACGCGCTTCACTTCTTCGTCGTCGAACGTTCACTTTCGACAGGTCGACGTCGACAGATTCTAAAATACGTGCGAAGAAATATCGTTTTCAGTAATCGATATTATGTTATCTCTTATAAAAACATCAACAACATTGAAAACAGCTGACTTGTATGCAGAGAAAGTTGAAAACAAAAAGGGATTTAAGAAGTAATTTAAAGAAATACTTAATAAAAAAACTTAACAGTACAAGTGCTAAGCAACATAAAAAGAAACAATAAACAGTAAAAGTGAAATTAGTTACTTCTTTTATTTGTTTTAAAGACGTGTTTACATCTTTGAAGAACTTAAAGGAAACTTAATTGTCTTGTAGAGCCTGGCCGAACGCCATTAAAGCTTAACTAACAGTGATATACACCATAGAAACACTTCGTATCTCTTTTTTTTTTTATTTATTTAAACTTAACGCGCTAAAATTGGCGTCGAACGAAAATGACATTAATCATGGTGACGAAGTATTTTATAATACCTCCAAAGTGAAAGAAAACATATGTTTTCTATCACTCATCTCCAACGTAGTATTTTAGAATAGCAAAAAATGAAAGATGCGCGTATTTGTGGTGAAAGTGACTTCCCGAATAGACCTGAATATTGTAAAATCTTTGTGTCCAAATTGTCATAAGTATGTACTTCTTCAGATTTTTTAAGTTGTGATAGGTAAATCCTGCATGAAGTACAAATTCGATAATAAGTCGAAATAGTTTTATCATCTATAAACTCCAACATTCAATAAGTCGAAATGCTTTTATCATCTATAAACTCCAACATCCAGGGCAGTAGTTTTCTAAGATTTTTATTGAAATTCGTATGACCCAACTTTTTAAATGGATTGCAGCAGTTAACAATTGATGACATTTTTTCTACGTATTTTATCTTAAAACATTAGCCAATACCGAAATCTGTTTACACTAATAAAGCCAAATGAATAACAAGATCAGCCTGCTAAATCAGTTTTTTTTAATAAAAATATATTTTCAATATACACAAAATTTATGTATTTTTCTTTCTTTGCTGAAAGTTTTATTTATATCTCAGAAACCTGCAAGAGTAGCATATAGGGATTTGGTGATGACATAGTGAATGGTGTAAACAATAATATATATATTTTTTTATATTTTAAAAGTACCATTTTTTTAGTTACAGCATCATGAATCGTGGATTGCAAAAAAACAACATCTATAATTGTGATAAGCTTTTTTATTTTTATGGTCGTTAAAGCACTAGTATAATACCTTTGAAACAAGGCATAAATCATTCGGCTAGCCTAGTAATAAAAAAAGTTATAACAATTTATATGAAAGTAGTTTTAAGAAAATTTTGTATTATTTCGTACATTGTATGCATCATAATTTGGGAACCACTGGCAATATTATTAAATTTTTTTTGGTGAAATGTTATTTGTACAAAACTTAACTACCATATCGAGTTTGGTTCGATTTGGAGCGGGTCGGTCCCAAAATCTAGAGTTTTTGGTTGGTTTTATATGGAATAAGTCTTTAGGTTTGTGGATACAAGTTAGTGATGAGCGATAACGTGATTTTTTAATAATGTTTCTCCTTTTGAACGTTATTTCAGTTTAGCATAATTTTGTTTGTAGCAGTTCTGTTATTTTGAGAAAATCTAATAAGAAGAGCAGTAGTGAAATTTAACAGTGACTGTGATCACGGTTTAACACATTTCAGCTAATCTGCTTTAAAAGTATTTATTAGTGTTGGTGTCTTAACAAATATTAATAAGAAGAGCGTCAAGAAAAAACAATTAGCAATTGTATAAGAAGTAGAGAGTCAATAAAATTGCAAATATAAAAATGTGAGCTGCACATAGTTGCTAGAAAAGACGATTATTCGTGACAAAAGCTGAAGGTTTTTTAAAAATTAATATGGTAGCTTTATTTACTATGAAGTGATCATACAAGAACAATCATAGTTTGTATGAATTAACTATATTTCCAAAACCTGTTACTTGATAACTTCAATCACAGTTGTGATTTGTGATTTTTCAATCGCTTTGAAAAAGTAAGAGGTTTCGATGTATCGCTCAACTCTAATACAACTACTAAGGGTCTGTCCCATGATGTCGACAACGTTCGACTTGTCGCACATTTACATTTAAAACAACAACAAAATTTTAAACCCTCTCCCACGATGTCATAAGAAATCGTTCGATCGAATACTTATATTGAAAACAACAACAAATTTTCTAATTTTATTGTTGTTTGCAATACAAGTTGTCGATCGAAAGTTTTGTGATGACGTCGTGGGACAAGCCATTAAAGTTTGTTTTTGTTTTGCCAAGTTTATATTGGACATTCCAAATGTTGTTATTTTGTGGTGTCATTTTCATATGTGTGCAGTGCCGTTCCCATCAAATTTTGCGATGACACACAGTTTTGTTGTGTCTTTGTGACAGAAAAGAGTCCCACCCCTAAATAATGGCAATAAGGTATCGTTGTCTACATCAAGAACTCATTTTGACATAATGAGATTTAGTGTCGTTTGATTTATCATTGTGAGACTTTGATTTTCGTATTGTTTGTTAATTAATATTTATACAAATATATAATCGCAAAATTATTCAATTGGCTAGTGCCACCGTGTGTTTATCAATAAGAGAAAAAAAATAAGAAAATCAAAAAAAAAACGGCGGAAAAGACCAGAGCTTAATATGCGTGCCACCAAAGGATTCTATTGTACCCTGCATTCCAGTTTACGGAAGCAGGATGTTAGTTGGTTTAAAAATTTCATGTGCATGAAGACCTAACTTTACCGAACTTTCTGCCCTTTTTGGAATTTCTATCCCTATAAGTGTTACATATACATACATACATATGTATGTATGTTTCCATACAGCCTCTCGAACCTCCACAAGCTGAATTAGCTGTGTCGTCATGTCATGCGTCCAGGGCACTTGAATTTCTCTCACACTCTTCTATGCTTTTCCACTTTCGTTTTCCATACGTTTAAGTTTTTATACCCACACACATTTAAAATTCTTTCGGTATTTTCTCAATGTCAAAATGTCGACACGCTGACATTTTCTTTTTGTGTTTGCAATGCAGCCAACTTATTCTCACAACTGTTTACATCAGATACGTAAACAGTTTTTTTGGTAATGCCACACAACGAAAAATATCGGAAATGACAAACGTTGCCACTAGTTCCCATTGTTATTTTTGCTATATTTGTCACAAAATGCCACAGTGTGTACTCGGCCTTTCAAATGTAAGTTTGCGATAAGTCGAACGTTGTCAATATCGTGGGACAGGCCCTAATACTATTTCTTCATGTTGCATTTATGCATTTAAAAAAGGATTCTGAATTAGAATGACAAAAACAATTTAAACTTAAAAAAATAGCCGTCCCTATTTCTTTAACTTGAAGCCCACTGTTAATACCTTTAGTATAAATAAACGCAGTATTTCCCTATTTCCTTTGGTTTCAGTGCTTACTATTCGGTCATTTCGGTTTTTAGCTAAATTGTTGAAAGGAACTTGGTAATTGAAACCCCCCCAGAAACAAACAAAAATAAAAGCCAGTTAAGCAAGAGTGAGCAGCAGTTTTGTACGTTTGAGTGTTTATTTTGCATTTGAATGTGAAATCAATTTGTTTTTCTAAACAACCACATTACTCAAGCCTGTCCACCCACCGAAGTAAGAGTATTCGAATCCCCTTGTAACTAACTGCTGATGGATTTTCAATGGTCGTTGTGTCTGAAACATCATAATGAGATTGTGCGTGCTCTTTTGTGTAGTATAAATATAAATTTTTGTAATGAGTTAAAGTTTAGATGTGTGTCTTTTTATTTATTCTTTTAGAGTTGAAGTAATAGTGGTGCTGGTATTTGCCAACTAGCGGCTGGTATTGTTGTTATTAAAGTTCGTTATTTCATTTGCTATTGTGAATCTTTTGCAAGACAGTAAAATTAACGAGAGAACACTAAAGTTTTGGTTGTGATTACTTACAAGAGTTGGTGGCCAACAAATGGATTTTATTTATATAGATACATACATATGCGTGTATGTATAATAGAGTTTTGTAGATGTGTGAAATGTACTCCTCTATATGTTGTTGTTTATCGATGGGTTGTCAATGATGTTTGTTTTAAGGTTTTGTTGCTTATTGGTGTAGGTGCATGGGTGGTGAAGCAGGGGTGTGTGTGTGTGTTGTCTATGTGTGTGTGTGTTTATGCATTAGTGTACGCCTTTGTAGATGTGGTTCTGTCCCTGTGTTGTTTGATTTATTGCAACCGATGCAGAAGATTATTATGTAGAATTGATTGTTAGGCATGAATCAATATATCATGGTTTCATCTTACAGCTCTCAAACATATAAATCAATGGAAATTTGTTTGAGAGCAAATGTTTCGAGTGCATGTACATACATTTGTCAGTGTGTGTGTGTGTGTGTGTGTGTGTATATTCGGTTTGTATTTATTGCTGTGCCCACTCACTGCTGGTCTACATTAATTGGAAATTTAATTTTAAATAATTTTTATGCGTCTACATTTGAATAGTGCTTAAAGCAATGTGAAATGCTTAGATATGAAAATATTTAGCAAAAACTATGTATGTTAATATTGAATGTTTTGGAAGCAAATATATCGATATAGGGGAAACGGATGTGCGTTAATAAATTGCCGGAATTTGTTTATTACGAGTATTATCAATATAGGGAAGTTCAATAACATTTCATGACACGCACAAAGAGTAAATTAGTCATTTTATAACTAATTGCAAATACCTCTAATTTATATTTATAAAAATAATAAAAACATTCTCTTAAAGTTGATTGCTTTCAGTGCGGCGCACAGTGATTCAGAATTGTTTTTTATGGGCCAAGAATCTGTAACCTTTGAACTAATGATGATTTTTTGTATTTCTCATTCAAATGGACAAGATTTTTCTTAATCAATAAAAGTTTTTTTTGGAAATATATAGTTGATGCTAATAAGCGCAGTGTGACAGTTCATTTGATAGTTAAAACCTTGCGTAATTTCCATTGGGCTTAAGAAACACCCCCATTTTATTCTTTTGAAAATATCAAAGGCAAGTCATCATTCCCGAGGAAAGAAATCTTAATGTGTGGAACCTATAAAGCGTTTTAATATTATGAGTAAATAACCACCTTTTTAGGGTTCCGTACACCAAAGGTGAAAAGGAACCCTATTGTTTTCGCTACGCTGTTCGTCTGTCCGTCTGTCCGTCACACGGTATTTTCTCAGGAACCGTAAGAGCTACGGACCTGAAATTTGGACTGAGTATGTAGAACCTTGACCGCTACAACAGCAAATACATGAGAATTAAAAATTAAAGGGTGTTCCAAAACGAGCAACGCAAAATGTTAAAATCCCATGTAATATACATACAATTGTATATTGAAACTTGAAATTTGTAAAATTAGTGTATTTTTATATAGACTATGACAATTAACACTAAAATTTAAAAAAAATTAAAATTAAAGGGTAATCCATCAGTTAATGCAATTCTGACTATGTAATTTTGACAATTTGCTATATCTTGGAAACCGTAAGAGGCAAACAAACACTTGAAATTTTCAAAAACGGTAAAACTAAAAAAACCGAAAATTATAAAATCGCCAAACCAAAAAAAAAAAATCGCTAAAAATTAAAAAAAAATCGCCAAAACGAAAAAAATCGCCAAAATTAAAAAAAAAATTTCTAACACTAAAATAAATCGCCACATTCAAAAAAATCGCCAAAATGAAAAAAACGCCAAAATAAAAAAACGCCAAAAATCGAAAAAATCTCCAAAACGCAAAAATGTCGCCAAAACTAAAAAAAATTAAAATAAAAAAAATCGCAAAAATGAAAAAAATCGCCAAAAATAAAAAAAAATCGCCAAAATGAAAAAACGCCAAAAACCGAAAAAAATCGCCAAAACAAGAAAATAAAGTGTTAAAACTAAAAAAAGAGCCAAAACTTAAAAAAATCGCCAACACCGAAAAAACGCAAAAACCACCAAAACAAAAAAACCGAAAAGATCCCAAAAACGAAAAAAATGCTAAAAATATATATTATATAGGATGAAGTTTGTATTCAATTACATATCTAGTGTTCGCACGCGAGTCAGAGTCGCACTTTACTGAATTTATTTCATATTTATTTTAAATTCTGCGAATTAAAACGTATGCATTATTTTATAATTTGCTCAAATTCAACGAATTTGTCCACATTATTTTAATATATTGCACACACACACACACACACACACATACACACGCACATAAATATATTTACGCATGCAGAAATAATATAAAATGCTATACAGCAAAGCTGGCCACTGAGAGAGCACCGAGAGTAATGTATTCGCGTATGTGTATTCATTTGTATAAGAAACCGATTGATGTTCGGCACTCTAGTGCTACTTTGAACATCTTTGCTATATAGCGACAAAACCAACAGCAGCAATAGTAAAAGCATTAACCTGTCATTTTAAAGAGCCAACCAATGTTTGTATGACCTCGATTTGGTATTCTTTACCGTTCCCACTCTCCCTCTCTCCCTCTCACTCTCTCTTGCTTGGTCGTCTCATAGTACCAATAAATTGAAATTTGTTGCATTTATGGCTTTAGGTATTTGTTTTTTGGTTGCGTTCACACAAATACGAACATGCAAATGCATATAAATATTTATATATGAGCTTAGCACACATATTGAATTGACTTTTTGGTATTTCTGCCTGAACGGCATGAATACACCGGCAGCTTATTAACGTTGTATTTTATTGTACTCTTTGTTGGTAGTGTAAATTTCCATAATGTTGAATATTGTCCAATACAAATGACCTTGCAATACAGTGAAAAAAATATGCCAAACAGAAAGTGTAATAATGCAAGATAAAAATAACTGAGATTTACACTAGTGAAAAGACTTTAAAGCCTCAGTTATTTTTATTTGCATAGTATTAGAAAGTGATTGGTCTTTGTAATGAACTTGCTGGGGGTTTTTCCTTTGTTTTCTCCTCAAAATTTAGTTTTGAACAAATAGTAAGCTTCCTGGCAATCTGTAATATATTTAAACAAATTTGGCCTTAAAGCGAAAAATTAAAGATTTGATTTAGGTAAGATGTATCAAATTAGATAACATGTAGCAAACTACAACATTTTACTTTGATTCATCATTACGCTCATGTCCGGGGATATAAACATAAGCCAGTATAAGCCTGTTGTGAGCCCTCATATGAACTAAAACCGAACACCATCTTTATAAAAACTTAGTGCGGTTGGATTTTAATTGACATGAGAGGGCAAAATAGGCCTATACTGGCTTTTTTGTATTTCCCCAGACATGAGCGTGCTTAAAGGTTCCTCTGGTTAAATATTATAAACTAATAAGATTTTGTGAAAAAAGAAAATACAAAAAATATTATGCTGGTGGGGGGAATGCTTAATTTTCCATAATGCCACTCAGGGTTCACAGTTTTATTTTCTACCTAATTTATAATTTTCATCCCAAAATCCCCAAAACTAAAATTTCTCTGTTGTATGTATGTATGTTCCTTTGTGGCACTATATAAGCCGAATGCGTAGACCGATTTTGATAATTACTACGTCCAGCGATTTGTTCTAATCCGGGGAGTGTCACTCAGCTGTCAAAATTTATTCAGACGCCATTTTGTAAATACAAAAAAAAGAAAAATTGTTATCATTCGACAGGTATTTTAAAACAATTTGAAGGTTTGTTTCTCTTCTGATTTTTCATTTCGAATGACCATTTAGGATTTTTAACGGTTCAAAGCTGGTCGCAGTAGCGTTTTAAAATTTTTTTTTTGTATAAATACTTGTTGTTAAACAATTTTCTTGCTGATTTTTATCCGTTTTAAGTGATTTTTTTACTATTAGAGTTTTTTTTATTAGTTGGCGATTTTTTTTCGTTTGACAATTTTATTCGGATTTTTGCATTTTTTTCGGCTATTTTTTTAGTATTAAAATATTTTTAGCTTTGGCGTTTTTAGTTTTGGCGATTTTTTCATTTAGCCATTTTATTGGCTTTTGGCGACCTTTTTCCTTTTTGTAATTTTTTTCCATTTTAGCGATTTATTTAATCTTTAGTGGTATTTCTTATTTAAGGATTTCTTTTTTATTTGGGGATTTTTCGTTTAGCATATTTTTTTATAATTTTGAAATTTTTTTGGATTTAGCATTTTTGAAAATTTGAAGACTTTGCCTCTTACGGTTTCCACGATACAGCAAGTTTTCAAAATAACATGCTCAAAAGTACATAAACTGATAAAGTAACCTATAATTTTGATTTTGTTTTGTTTTTTAATTTTAGCCTTAATTTTTAAAATTTTAAGTTTCTATATATAATTAATTGTCTGTTTATTAAATTAATATTGCAATGTGTTTCGTTGCTCGCTTTATAATTCCCTTTAATTTTTAACTGTCATATATTAAGGTGCTATATCGGCCAACGTTTTACATATTGTGTGAAAACTTCAGGTCCGCAGCTCTGACAGATCTCGAGAAAACACCTTGTGACACACAGATATACAGACGGACAGCGTAGCGAAAACATTTTTGGTGTATGGAAAACTAAAAACTCTTGACATTTGAGAAAATGAAATAAAATTGTTTCAGTACACTCTGTTATTCTTAAAAAGTATACTTTTTATATATCTTCTCTTATTCCAATATAGTATTTGAAGCCATTGTTAAAAACATTAAAAAAATTGTAATATTTTTTTTAGAATTGTATAGAATCTCAATTAAATTGTTTTCTTTTGTGAGTTATCATTCACAATTTGATTCACAATAATAACATAAATCTGAGTTAACATTCACAGTTTGATTCACAATAGTTAATAACAGGGAACTTTGGGACTTTCCAGACAGAAATTTTTATGTATTATTATAAATATTTTCAATGTTACCACCATCAGAAGAAAAAATTATTGATTACATGAGTTTGAAAAAAAAAAAATTAAAATAACTAAATAACAAACTTTTAAATTAAATATTATCCCCAAAAGTTCGCAGCAAAGAAAGTGCCTTTTCCCCTTAAAAATCTCCTGGGAATTTTAGCGAAATTTGTGTGCCCAATTTTAGAAAAATCCTCTATGTGGGGACTTATTACCAAAACTAAGAACGCCAATAGCATTATCGCTTTATATTTGAGTTCTAATTAGTTATAAACATCTGCGGTTAAATTCGAAATTGCAATAAAGTATAATATGTGACATCGCATAGAGAAAAAAAAATCAATTTTCAATTTTTTTTTTTTTGATGTGGACAATATCTGATCATCGAATGAGACCGATCCCATGCCCCAAAAGTGTTCCCTCCCAGAGATATGCAATTGAAGTACACCAAAGATACACGTATTTAAATCTTTAAAATGGCTCTCCTGAAGAAAACCGGTTTTTACCCTTAGGTCCCTTTCTATTTTGCGCGTCACATATATAGAATTTAAAAAAAGTTCCAGTGTTTTAAACAGAAAAATTGTATATTGATTCATGATATAAAAAGTGAAAAGTTTTTTTATTATTATCAAATGATGGTGCTTGCAAAATATTTGTTTTTAATTGGTGGCCAGGTTCACCCTCTTCCCCTTTTACCTGAAGTTGCATTTTGCAACTCTTCAATGAAAAGGGTTTTTCCGTAACTAAACTATAAAAGATCGTATGTTTTATTTTGTTGTAATTTCTACAAACTCAACAATGAATGACTCCTTTTTTATTTTACTAAAATATTTATGAGCAAAAAAATAATAATAAAAATTTACATAAAAACATCTTGTTGATGTCATGTAAAACATTTAAAATAACAATAAAGCACACATACTTATGCACAGCAACAACAGCACACAGTAACAATATTGCATACATGCAGCACCAACAAACAAACACACAAACTCATTCTTTTATATATATATTTATTTAATACTTTATTATTAAAAAGCACAAACACATAAACATCTGACAAACAGGAAGAGGACACAAAGCATATGGAGTGTGTGCAAAAACACCTGTGCAACTTCATTTATTTACAACGACAATAAAAATAAATAAATACTAACTCCAAGTCTATGCATGCAGCAATTTTTGCACAAGTATACAAAAATAAATATGTATATGTAGATATAAATTTGTGCTTGGACAAAAGTAATTTGTTTACAGAGCCAAAGTAATATGAATTTAGATGCGAATAATAATCTATAATTTGCGAGGATATATGAATTTGAGTTTCCGTGTTGGCGTGCTTGTGAAAAAATGACAAATCGCCAGCTGTAGCTGATTATATGTTTATAAATGAAATTGTCCTTTGCACAGGAATGTGCCCATAATTTTATGAAAGTGTGCTAAGACACAATTTACACTATGCCTTTTGTGCTTGCCTGTGCAGGCAGGATTTTTTAGTTTATTGTAGAGAGGGGGTGAGAAACTTGCGGTGTAGAACAAAAGGCACGAAATGAAAATTCGAGGGGATTTATGACATTTCTCTTTGCCTCTTTCGTATTCTCAGCATTAAACGTGCATATAAATGCCAAAAAGGCAGGAATAAAAAAGGTTTAATGTAAATGTGTGTGACTTTTCGAAGGGGTTTCAAAAGAAAGTTGTCAATACAAGGCAGGCTAAAAAGGCATAGTGTGAATAGCGACTAAGTCATATATTTTTTTTTTGTTTCGTGCTATTTTTTTTTATTATTTATGGCGTTTTCTTTTCTGAAAAAAGTGTAAGTTTTTTTAACTTTTTTTTCAAAAAAATACAATTTAACGATCGTTTAAAGAAAAAATTTAAGTTCGCAAGGGATGATACAATAATTTCTAACAAAATGTATGTTTCAGAAAATCATTTTATTGCGAATTTTCATTGAAAAGTGTAATAAGTGTAACATTTTTTTCCAGAAAAGAAAATGCCATTATTTATTTGTAATGTTTCATATACATATTACCTTAGAACAGCTATATGCATAAATAATGAACTTTATATTATGCTTAAGATAAGCCCTTAACAATGTTTAATATATTTGTTATGCTTGCAGCTATTAGTTTTCCTTCTTAAGCGACACTTGTAACAAATGTATTTGGTTTAAAGATTTCATATCTTGCTTTTATATCATTTTAAAGTTCTTCATCATAAGCTTTATAGTCTTGTGCAAATATGTCTGCTAGCTAGTTTGCTTCTGTGTGTGTGTAAATGTGTCTTGTTGCAAGTCTGAAGCGTGCATTCATGTTGGCCTAACACGTGTCGATACCCTTAGAATTGTAATGGTTATGCTGCTGTTACTAAAGGTACAACTAAGTGACAAAGTGTTAGTTAATGTCAACAATTATTGAAAGAGTTGTAGAGGTTGTGTGTTAAGATAAACAGTTAACACAACGGCCGCCATTATAAGTAGGTTATCAATGTTTAACTGTTTGTGCGTTTGGCTGTTAAATTGCGATCATGTGTTCTTTGAATGCACACACACACAATATATTTGTGTGTGTGTGCTTGCGTTCAAGGCACGCATCGTTCAGATTTCATAAAAGGCTAAATGCTTGTGCGTAAATATTTATGTGAACACTTTCACATAACTGGACTTTTAAGCAACATAAATGGCGGGCATTAGGGTACTAGGGGCGTAACTAACTGTTAACATGGAAATGCTTTTTTTTTCTTAAATATAAAAGCATATTTACTTTAGAGAATATAATTTTTTAAACGAAAAATGTTGTTGTACAGAATGATAAATGTTGTAAAATTATACAAGGGTTGCCTCGGACCGTACCTAGGCTGTATAGGTAATTATTTTATTTCAACTGGCAGGAAAATCACAATGTAAATGCCCAGATACTTATGAATCATTACAGGCGTATACTTAATAAATAATTGTGAAAAGTATTTTATCACGTATACTTAGATAGAAAAGAAGCGACTACAGTTGACTCTCGATAATGGGAGCTACAAGAGGCCACAGAAAAGGTTCAATTAATGGAGATATTATATTATCATGGTATTTTTAATCGAATTTTAATTAAAAACAAGTACACAGCTGTACTCAATGTTGGTTAAAAATTTTAATATTTAAATGCAAAAATCAAAATGTTTCTGAAAAACGCTTTTCATATTAGTTAGTTTTAATAATTATTCCTCGAACTTTGTTTATTTTATATTAAATAAATGATTTGATTAGGCTTAAGTAAGCCAAATTACATGTGATATTTATTAATGAGCAAATAACACCAAAGTTAATTTCAAATATTCTGACAAACCCTAGTGGAACGGAACAACCAGCTTTTTTCGAAGGTCACTAGACCTTCATCATCAGCGTTCTTTGTGTTTGGTCCACTGTGTGTGGTGATGTCAGTTGATGTTGATTTCTGCTTTAAAAATTCAAGTATTCAGTGCAAATATAATTGTTTTGATTCATCGTATTACAATTTGCTGAAAGTTTTTTTTTTGTAATGAAAGCTGGTTGTTCCGTTCTACTAGTGTTTGTCAGAATATTTACAACTAACTCTGGTGTTTTTTGTTCATTAATAATTATCACATGTAATTTGGCTGACAAAGGTTTTCTTATTATTCTAAAAATTCATGTTTTTCAAAAACCGGTTTCGAAATAAGGTTTTGGGTGAAACCGGTTTTTTTAAATATAAGTGTTTGGTTTTTATTTAAAATAAATTTTAAAACACAGATAATAGTATGTACTGTACCGGTTACAAAAACCGGTTATCATTCTTTCTTACATTCTGAAAATAAACCGGTAATTTTTATTTTGTTTATAATTTGACATTCTGGTTTTTATGTTTGATTAGCCGGGTGTTTAAAAAGTGTTTTTATTTATTTAAATTTACAGATTAGTTTCTTCAATTGCAAATATTTAAAGTTTCGGCTCAATCCAATTTGCTGCTTAAAAATCCCTAAGATAAAATTAAACAAATAACATTTTGAATGTTTTTCAACTTTCAAATAATATTGAGAATACAATATTCTTTATGCTTTATATTCTCCAAAAAGAATATAAAGTGAGAAATTATTTCCCTTCAAAATAAAGTAAATACTTATAATTAAATAAGCAGCATAATTCCCAGCACTTCTGTTAAGGTAAATAGCATTATCTTAATTATATAAAAGTTGCTTAAAACTAAAACCTTGCTATAAAACCTTACAACTTGTTTGCCAACTTGATAGATAGGCTCTGTAAAATAATTTAGCCTTAACAAACAAAATCTAATTTCAATAATACGTTTTTAATCACAAGCCATTCATTCATTCATATTTATTTATGCTGTTTCCTTTAACGAAAGGATAGCAGCAGCACAAAGGAAGCCTTAAAAATGCTTCAATTCGTTTTGTATCTTAGCCATTAATCTCGTTTGGCTTAAATACAACAACAATAATGACAACAATGGGAAACAATATAGGGATTTTATGTGTCGCCAAAGGCAATCCTTTAAAGGGGTCTATAAGCCGATAGTAACACAAGCAGTAAACAGCCACTGGCAATAAAATTAATGAAAGTTAAGGGGCAAAAGCCGCAAGCAAATGACAGTATTAAAATGAAATCGAAGATCGTAAATTGTAATGTTTTGCCATAAAGTTTTGATTTTACATTAAAGTTTTGTAGTTTAATTTTATAACACATGTATAAATAGACATATGTAAGTAATTTGGTGGTTGATTGTGTGTTAAATGAGATGAAGATAATGAGAACTTTTAAAAACTTTCTAAAAAGCATTAATATAAATATTAAAAAATTTTAATGTTGGGGGAAAGTATTGTTCTTTTTGTTATTTAAAATACATTAGAAAAGTAATTGTCTTTTTATTAACAGTAATTTTGCAACAGTCCTAATATTCATAGATAATAGACCCCTGCACAAGACCACTTACAACAACTTTTCAGACATAATGGATTTTTCAAGTCCTTTACTACAGCGAAATCTTCTAAAACAAAGGCTAAACAATACTGTTTTCAGGAAATTTGTTTCAGTTCTTTCAGCTATAGGAAGGAGTAAAGAATAAAGTAATTCGTGACGGAAGAGTTTATGATGCTTGCTTCTTCCTACGCATGGGCGAGTATACAAACGTCATAAATGTACGTACATACGCACACACGTTATGTATATTAGTGTCCTGCACAAGAGTATTTATAAGACTTTTCAAGACATGAGAGATTTTTCCAATGCTTTACTACAGCGAAATATTCTAAAAGAATCGCTAAACAACACTGTTGGCAAGGCAAACCACCGAAAAAAATTACTTGCCAACAGTGTTGCTTAGCGATTCATACATACATACACACACTCAAACGTACAATATGCAAAATAACAAGCATACACGCATCAACACTAATTCTTTTGAGTGTTTGTTAGGAACAAAAGTCTTCGCGAAATCGCTTATAAATACTCATATACACGAACGTCAATATATTTATAGTGTTTCGCTTATTTAACGACAACATTTATTTTTGGTTTATTTATTTATTTACATGCCACGAGAACACTTTTAAAAAGCAATATGTATTTACATTTCAAGACTGTTTATGCAGCCCTCTAGTAGATAAGTATTATTGTCAAAATTAATGATAAGAAATAAATATACCACAAAAGTTCTAATCACCCAACTAAACATATTACATAAATATTTATATAAAATAAAATATTTAAAAAATTCCATACAAGTGAGTGTATTATTACATGGAACAACAATAAAAATATCGTATGCCAACCATTTGTTGGGATATAAATCTTTACTTAATTACCCTTTCAAAAGATGAAATTTCTGGTGTTACTTGTGTAGTTAAAAATCTCTAATTTAATGTTCTCTAAAGTGTCTGTTTTATTTTATATTATTGGCTGAAATTAGCTAATTTTGTTTCGTTATAAATACGTAATATGCATGCATTAAACACAGACATATAATACTCGTACATACGCACTCATAACACACACATATCCGCTCTCATATGTACACACATATATACATATAAACTTACTTATCTTTTACATTAGGTGGAAGTAATTTATTTGAGTTCATAATCAAGTTATTAAAGTTCTCACCAAGACTTAAAATTTTTTATGGTTTTATTTTAGAGTATACGAAATTTTATATTCAAATGCTTGTAAAGTAATGTCGTATATGTAAAATTGAATTATAAAATCATTTAACACTTGTTAATTTTAAGTTAATCTTTGTCGTAAAGAAAAACTCGATAAGTAGTTTAATGACAGTTTTTTTATACCACCACCGATAAAAAAAGAACATATATTTTTTTTTACAATAATTTTACTATCGCGAGCCCGGCTGCCATATTTGGCGAATTATAGTAATTTTTAAGATCTTTCGTATGTTTGAAGGTTTTTGGTAACGAGAATAGCAAAATGACGATTTTACGATTTTTTTCCCTAAAATTTACGATTCTTCAGTAGTGGAAAAATATGGCAGCTTTTTATGAAAAGTTTTATTTAAATATAATTCCTAAATAATAATAAAATTTATTATTGAAGTTTTATTATGTATAAATACTTAAAATTTGACGCTGCTCACTTAGCAAAATTTTTCATAATTTTACGACTGGTGGATCAAAGCTATGATGGGTGTTAAGCTAAGTCTAGACGATATGTTGAATCAGCAAATATATGCTTACATTCATATGCTTAAAAATAACAACAAATGCTGCTCTCAGCATATACATATGTTAGGCGTCTACACAGTATGCTGAAAGTACCAAATTTTTTAAAGTCAACATATGTCAGTAAATAATAATACAACATATGAGTTAGCATACAATTTTTGTGTCTATACGATATGTTGAATTTTGTATGCTGATATAACATATGTTAAGTCATGTGAGCATTTGCTTAAATATAAAATAAATTTAACAATTATATTTCTTTATTAGTAATTTGTATAAATTATCGCTTTTAGTGGAAAAGCTTATATTTTTGGTGCATAATTAATATATAAAAAACATAATGTCATCAAATGATATTTCCCTTGCCGCTATCCTAACTGCATTTGTTTTTGCTGGTGATGCAGAATTAAAAGAAAAACGAGGTAGAGTTTGGCAAAAGAAATGGTTAGAAAGAAGAGAGGAGGAGGGCTTCTGTGCAAAATTATACAAGGAATTGAAAGAAGAGCAAATATTATACAAAATTTCGTACGTATGGATATAAATGTCATCGTTAGACAATTCAGTATGGACTTTTGGCCTAATTTGTTTGTAGGGTTTTTTCACTTTTTTGACTGCCTGCACTTTTCAGGTGTTGCGCGTGCACAATCATCTGTATCAAAGCCACAAAATGATTCTAAACAATCAGCATTTTCCAACAAACCCGTAATCACTGTTTCCATTTCTTTATACATATCGTTTGCTTAATCGGCAAATACGATAAGTCCCTTTTTAATTTTTCAGGAGAGTCTGTCTAAATTTATTTAAACTGAATATGTGTGAGGAAAACGAAACTATTAATTTGGCTATTTTAAATTAACACAAAAAATTTATTTGCTAAGTAAATGCAAGTACATTAGATGCATATTCTTTTCCGCTAGACTAATAGGTGTTTTTTCAAATTTTTTTTTTGGTCTTAGCATATTTGCTTACCACTGTATAACAGCAAGAAAAAATACCGTAACGACATTTTAGGTTTTGGAAATGATGCGTTTTGGGTTACAGTAGCATTCTACATTAAAAACTCAATTTACATAAAAATGGACTTAAAATAATCCCGACTAAGCCAACGATATGTTTATGTTTGAAAATAAAACAACAATTTTTTATTGTAAGGAATAGTAATACTAAAAATATATACTTATCTATAATGAGTCACCCATTACAAATATCTTCCAATAAATAAACGTTTATTTTTATTATATTTTAACGAGCAGAGTTAAAATAACAATTCTATTTGCTACCAAATTTGCCGTATGCTGAAAAGCTTAAATAGGATTTTCAACAAACAACATATCTGACAGCATACATAGCAAATTTGTTACAAAGTAAAAATATGGTGTCTACACGATATGAAAAAATCTTGAACATACGTTTGTTGACAACTTCAACAAATGCCCTTCATATGTAGTTAAGCATACATATGTTGAAAAATTTTAGTGTCTACACGATATGTTGGCACTGATAAAAAATTTTTTACCATAAATATGCTGATTCCACATATCGTCTAGACTTAGCTTTAAAAAAGGACGAATGGATTCGTGTTATAGTTACACATAAGAGCTCATATTTTTTTTAACGCAGGTGCGGGTCAATAGCTGGTACGTTTTTAATTTATATTTAAAAAAAATAATAATTGAGGGCAAGACAACGTCTGCCGGTCTCAACTGATGATATCTAAAATAAAACATAGGTAAGATGTGTTAAAAAAAATTTTAAAATTTTTTTCGAAAATTTTTTCGAGTGTGAAGTGAGGATTATCGATATCGAAAATTGCAACTGGCATCCCAAATCGCGAGTGGTAAATAACTTATTCATGAGCTCTTCTTGCTTTCTTAAAGACGTCAGCTGATCAATCAATGTTTTTTTGTCACTATCGTTAGTTAAGCCTAAGTTAGCCGACTGTAATGGAAGACTACTGAAAATGGAGATATATAGATGTAATGTAATGTATCCGGAATGTATGAAACTGTACATTATTTTTCATATACATATATATTCATGAACATCAATGTTAATAAAATTTATGTTTCATCTTAATTCAGTTTGATTTATAGCAATATTCAACGAAAATGTTTCCTGTTGAAATAACATTATTTCATGCTGATTTCACATTCCAGTAAAATGACGAATCATGTTGAAATCAAAGTAATTTTAAGTAATTTTAAGCCCTAAGATGTTTTACATAAAATACTAATTTATCCTAAAATTTTGACAGCGTCATAAATTTCAGTAAACTCTTAAACTTTGATTTATGATGAAATTCATTTCTTAACCCTTTACGATGCAACACGAAAAAATAGTTTTTTTTTCTACAGGACCTAGAAAAAATTAAGTTCTAGAAATTTTTGAAATTTTATTCATTGAAAGGAAAAAAGGTAAAGAATTGAGTAGAAAGAAGGACAGCTATCTTGGCGATAAAAGTTCCAAACTAGAAATTATTTTACTGTAAAATTCTAACAATAAAAGCAATAATAATAATAATAATAATTTACTAAATTAAAACGTGGGCAAAATAAGTAAAAAAAAATGCTCTACGGTAACATTGACTTAGGGTCAACTTCACCAACTCTATTTAACCCTGCGTTTACACATGCAAGTACCTTGCATGCAAGCTCTGTGTACGTATTATCAACGAAAATTTCATACAAATGCCCGACTGTCTTGCAACTTGCATGTTTGCCTTTTATTGCAGAGTTGTCCATAGCATAAAAAAGGTTAATTTTGGGGGAACCAGATAGTATTGAACTTAATTCGTGTTCTTTTAATGTTATTTATGTCTAAAAATTTCATTAACCGCTTGATTTATGAATATTTAAGAAAATATATATTAAATTAGCTTTTAAATGTATTTAAAATTAGTAAAAACTCATATAACATTACACTGAAATACAGTTAATTTCTACTAAAGTATTAATAGGGCAACACTGTTAGCTAACTTTCCATTTACTTGCTGCAAGTGAAACAAGTCACTGTCTTGTAAAATTCCTTGGTAGTTGAGTTGGAAGTAGACTGCAAGTGCCGAAAGTGTAGTTGTGTTAGTAAAAGAGTTTGAGTGTATTGAGTTTTTCGAACTTGCACTTGCACGTGTAAACCCTAGGTAAATATCAGTTCATATTTAAATGTCAATTTTCATTAATTTTTTTATGGAAATATGACTTTAAAACATTAATTGGTATTTAAATAAGTTGGTGTAATTGGGTCTTAATATATAAATTGGTAGGATTATTTTAAATCTGTTGTGATGTAACAAATACAATTTGTTATTGAGAACGAATTTTACAGTTTGCAACTACAGAACTATGTTCAAAAGTTACTATAGCATGATTGGGCATAATTTTAATATGATACTTTACAAAAATGTGATGTTGTCACTTATTAAAGCAGATGAAAGTCAAATGATTATAGTAATTCTTGCACTTTATTTTGAATTAATTTAATTAATGGCTTATGATTATCGCATAAGTATTTTTGTTTGTCTATATATATAAAAAAAGATTTATAATATTTAGTGATAAATTTGAACCACCCTAATACTAACGTAAATATGTGCTAATGTACTCGTATGACTAAGAATAGAGAGCTTACAAATACATTTTAACATAAATTTATGCTGTAAATTTTAATTAGTTTGTGAGTATTAAACTACACATTGCCTCAACCGTTTAATTCTCACCTTTTTATGAAATTCATTATACATAATCAAAATATTTTTATACTTTGAAACGTTGTCTGTATAATTGCAATGAAAGAGGAATATAAGACGCAAAATACACTTAAACTAAAAATTAAAAAAAAAATTTGAAAACTGCTTCTACACATTTCTGTAGCATTTAAACTTTACTTGTTTAATAGAAATAGCAACATCAATCATAATTTTACATTATGCTTAGATGATGTTAAATATAAAATATAATGCAAAAATTTTATGCAAAATTAGCCAGCAAGCTAATTATCAGCAGTCTAGCTAGTTGAAGGCAGTATAAGTAATGCAATTAAATTATAATACAATTATAATTCAATTTTAATTATTTATAGAGGAACTTCAGTTAATTATTGACGGAAAGGAAAAAAAGTAGGCGGGCAAGTTTATGATGTAGAAATGTTTTTATACTCTGCTTAATCATTTAAGAATTTGGCAAGTGAAAAAAGGATGAACCAATTATCTCTCATATAAAAAAAAGATAATAAAAATGTTTTTTTAAAAAAAGCAGAAAGTTCCTAAGGGTCTTTCTTTACTTGCTGAAAAAATTTCTTCTTCGCAAACACCTTTAGTAAATGTGGAGGGGAAAAGTTTGATATATTCACTAGACTTTGTTTATGTCTTTCATTTAGGAAATAGTTTAAAGGAAACAGCTAAAGCAAATCAAATAAATTGTAGTCATATGGCGCAAACAGACAGATAGTAGAGAAAGTTTTTTTCACTGCTCAACAAACTTTTATAAATTAAATAAGCCTCAAGTTTTCTTAATGCAATTTGAATGTGAAATGATTTAATTAAAGAAATTATTTAAAAATTTGTAATAACTTAAAATTTTGCAAAACGTTTACAAGTTTTGTTAGTAAGGGTATCGCTACAAAAGTTCTAATGCGTAATATTATAAAACTATACTAAGAGGTACATACGAAAAAATTACAATAAGTACTCCGAAAAAATATACTTAAGTGAATAGTCTTAATTTAAGTTACTGCGTATAATCATAATTGTAGCTAAAACAACTATGACTTCAGCCGATTCCATTATACAAGAGCATCTCTACTTCGTTTATGGAAACAACTAAATTACTTCATAAATAATAAGTTTAGTAAAGTGCGACTTTGACTAGCGCACGAAGGGTACAGACACTAGAATGTAATACTATGTGAACTTTAGCTTATATAATATATAGTTTTAACATTTTTTTTTTTCGTTTTTGGGAGGGGGTTTGTCGGTTTTGAGCGTTTTTTTATTTCGGGTTTGGCGATATTTTTAATTTTTGGGGTTCTTTGCGGTTTCTTTTTCTCGTTTTGGCGATTTTTTCGGTTTTTGTCTTTTTTTTCATTTTGGCGATTTATTCTATTTAGCCGATTTTTTTAATTTTGGCCATTTCTTTGCTTTTTGGCGATTTCTTTGGTTTTTGGCAATTTATTTTAGTTTTAGATTTTTTTTTTAAATATGGCTATTTTTTTCCTCTTGGCGATTTTTTTTCGGTGTTTGGAGATTTTTTTCGTTTGGCGTTTGCTTTTTGTTTGGGAATTTTTGGTTTAAACTTGTTTTTTTGAAAATTTCAAGAGTCTGCCTTTTACGGTGTCCAAGATATAGCAAGTTGTAAAAATTACATTAACTGTTGGAACACCCTTTAATTAAAATTTTTTAAATTTTAGTGTTAATTGTTGCGGTCCGTATAAAAATACACTAACTTTGCAAATTTCAAGTGTCTATATATAATTGTATGTATACTACATGGATTTCTAACATTTTTTCGTTGCTCGTTTTGGAATACCCTTTAATTTTTAACTCTCATGTATTTGTTGTTGTAGCGGAACCCTAAAAATCACATGTGTATTAAGCGTATTGACTCTCTGTCACATTTATAGTTGGAGTATGCTAATCCTCTGACTATGGATATTAAGTCGCACAAATAAAATACACGCATGATACTCGGGATATTTATTCATCATTTGGCACGTTATGCATACATTTTGTATATAAAATTCAATGAAAAATGTGTTTGGCCTGTTGGAAAATATGCTGTATGGTAGGTAAGTAAATATATGCATGTTTAACCGATTAATACTCAGAGTATTTTTATACTCATGCATATAATTGTAGCTCACACAGTCTATGAATTCTAGCTGTAATTTAAAAATGTGTATGGACATTGTTGTTAATTTTTTATAGTTATACGCTATTTGATATAAACTAATGCGCGTGTTTGAGTACGAGTATGAGCATGGTTTGAATTTATAGCTGTACGCGTTTCTAGTTGTTTGCCGGCCAATACTCAAAGAGTACTTAAAGTTATAATTTTTCTCTGGTACAAACGACCACTGTCGCTATGAACTTCATTGCCTTACATGTGTTTATACCCCCCGTACTTCTTACCTTTCCCTCTAGTGAAGATTTCGTTTACATGTTTCTCTTATGTATAATACAACACTTTGCATTTAAAATTTGCTTAGACATAATTCATTTAGCAGCTATTGAAAGCAATTATAAATTGTTCTAATTGAAGTAAAATAGCAGCCTGACCGGCAAAAAATACTAAATGTTGAAGCAAACATCATGAGTGTACCATTCAATAACTCGTTTCCTGGTCTATCTCCAGTCCCACGTCATTATTGCAAAATGCTTCACAAACGTTTTAGATGAAGAAGATACAGAATGAGAAAAAAAAACAATCAGTTAAGCTGATGAGTTGGACAACAAAAAAAAAAAAAAAAGGTAAAACAAAGGAGTTGAATTGCAAATTACCATGTTAAAGGGAAATCATTTAGTGACAAGAAAACACCCAGTTATTGAATGACAGACAAGCTATTTTACTTGTCTGAATAACCCAACCAAACAAGTTAAAAGAGAATATTTGTTTGTTAATTTTTTTTGTGTGTCTGTCTTCAAACGAACGATAAATAAAATGAAAGCTACAACACAGATAAATAAGCTGACGTTGATGATGGGATATTGCAGATAAAATGTAAATGTAAATGTAGATGCTGTTGATTGTCAAATCAATATGTTTTTAATTGGAATGCAGAATGTGTTATTTGATGTTTGCAACTGGACATTTGAAAAATTAAATTCCGGAAATTAAAAAATGTGGTTGTTTTGTCTTAGGATTTATGTGAGTGAAATATATTTCATTTGTGCTGGCAAAAATTAGCCAGACAATTTTTATTATATTAGAGATAGAAAAATATTATCTTATAGTATATAAGCCTGTCCATGACATGTCTCAATATATGTTTTTTAATGTAAAAGCAAGTTAAAGTTAAATGCTTGTATTAAAAACAAATTTCGGAAGTTTAGTGCAGCTTTATTAAACAAATTTATATATAGGATTTCGTTGTATATATAAATATATATATGGCAGGCATAATCAGGCCTAAAAAATTTTGTATTTAAATAAAAGCTTTTTATCATGCACTCCATCATCCATTCCCAGACCAATTACAAAAAATCCAGCTACGTCTTCGTTGGGTTGTTTGTTGCGGTAATAATATGCCAATTTTAGCTTTCTACGGTGACTGCTGGCTAGAGAAAGTTCTGGAATGGCAAGCAAATGAGGAATGAGTAAGGTGTAAAAACTGTATAATCTCAAAAATGGGTTTTACCACGCCCCGCAGCCCCCAGACCGAATATCAAAAATTCGGCTACGTTAGGTTCTTTTTCGCGGTTAGTACTATAAGTATGCCAATTTTCAGCTTTCTAGCCCGAAACCTAAAATAAAATACTGTAAAAAATTTAAAAATGTCAAAAATGGTTTTTGTCAGGTGCCCCAGCCCTCAGACCGAGTATCGAAAACCCAACTACGCTACGTTCTTTCTTCTAGTTAGTTCTATAAATACGCCAATTTTTAGCTTTCTACGGTGACTGGTGGCCTGAAAAAGTTATGGAAAGACAAACACATTAGGCAGGTGAAAAAATTCTCATCTTTGTCGCGGTAAGTACTATAAAAATGCCAATTTTCAGCTTTCTAGGCCAACTGGTGTCTTCAGAAAGTTCTGGAAAGACAAAAAAAAAAAAAAATTACGAAAATTATATATGTAGATATTATAGTAAAGTAAAAGAGATAAAGAAACTCAAAGTTTTTATTCATTTCCTTAAAAATGAAATTATATTACAATAATTCATGCTCCTAGAATATTGTACTTAAGTGTAAAACTGTTTCCATAATGCAAAACGATTGTGAACAGGAAGATATTACTGGGGGCATTTATGCAAATCACAATACAAAATTCATTTTTTGGTGAAGAAAATATTACAGAATATTAAGAACCTAGTTAATTGTAGTGAAAATTCACTATAAGTACTGTAACACCATGCTACAGCAATCACAATATTTAAATATTAAATTTCATAGAACAAAATTAACATATTTAAATATTAAGTTTCATATAAGAATTTCTCAGATATGACATTTACGCCTAAATTTTAACTTAATATTTAAGTACGTAGTTAGCTAATTTTTATTTAAATTGTATTTAAATACGATTTAATTTTTTCAGTGGCTTATTAAGGTTTTTATGAAATTACGTTGAAAGTACGGCAGCGTTAAAAAAAATCTGAACATAGAAAGCTTTATAAGCAACAACTGTTTAACATAAATAAGAAAGTCTTGTTGTCAAAATGTAGAAAATTAATATTGCATAAAAACACATTTTATGAAACCAAAGGAGCATCAGAATGCATTTTTAAATTTATTTATTCAATGATATGAAACTACGTATTGAAAAAATTAAAAAAAATTTCTTTTTAATGTGATCGTATTTTCAATAAGCACTCACACACGCACAAAAACATATGGTACTTTCGTAAAACTTAAATCGAATTTAAATACACAAGGGTGAGCATTTAAATATTACGCACAAAATCATAATATGGTACGCTGATGAAACTTAAATAGAATTTAAATACTCAAAGTTGGGCATTTAAGTATTATTTAAATATACATTGAAAAACACAGTTTCATAAAACATAACTTAAAAATAATAACAATTTAATTATCAAGTCAAAAATTGGCCCTTAGTTTTCAGAGTATTAGTATTTTTTGCTTTCTTGTTGTTAAACTTTTTTGTTTCAAACTCTTTAACTTGATATTTTTGTACGTAATCCTCAATAACATATTGAGAGTCTTTCTATGAGCAAATGAAGTTTTTTTTACCTTATTTCTAAAATCGTTTGGTTGAAGTCTAATAATGAGGTTCTTAAGAAGACGTTTTCGGATGTTATCCGGTTTTCATATTACAATAATATCTTTCTTTCAATAGCATCAACTTTTCCATCTCTGGCATAGTTTGTGTTGCTTTGTGTAGAAACTAGAACTAAATTTAGACAAATTTTACATGTCGCACTTTTTTTGCTCAAACTTAGATTCTATGATAAGAAAGAAAAAGACAGGTATACAAAAGGTATATCTTATTTTTCTCTCTCTATCTCGCTCACACACACATACACTAAATAATAAAAATAAATAATAAATAAGTCATAGCTGCCCACAGAGAGAAAACCGAGAGAAATGTTCAAGCGTATGTGTATTCATTTGTATGAAAAGCCGATTGATGTTCGGCACTCTGGTGCTTCTCTGGGCAGCCTGTACCTAAGCATTATTAAAAGAGAAGCATGTAGAACGTGGCACTCTGAACCGTTTACGTAAATTGTGCAGCCAAAATCATGAGGAGCCATCTTGAAATACAAGACACGTGACACACATATCGCTCATTTACTCAAAGAACGTCATAATTCAAAAATTTAATTTTCTAGTTTGTAATGCAGAATTAATCCTCATATCATTCTTCATATTGTGTAAACATTTTATACAAATATATTGTCTAATTCTACTAATTTTCTTTTTTCATTAAAATATGTGTAAATTGAGAACTTCAAACTAATTATCTGGCAAACTAATTGTTTGAGTTATGGTGTTGTTTCAGTAAATGAACGATATGCATGTATATGGATGATTATTAAAATCAAATCAAATGTTTTATTTCATTCATTTAGTTTTCGGTGCCGGTACACAGAAATTTTATACCAATGTAAAATCAACATGTCACAATTTTGATTTGGAATCATAAAAAATTTATGTTTGGGTGTGTTGGTGTTAATTTGCTTTGTTCATAGCTACAGTCAGTGTTGCCAGAATTTCTAAGCATAAAATCTGCAAAATTTAAACATTTTTAACGAAAAAATCTTCAAAATCTGCATTTTATTTTTAAAATCTTCAAAAACTCTTCAAAGAAATTTTTAAAACAATTTTTTTTTTATATTTTATTCAAAAAATTTACATTAATATGGATGTAGGTTTGTAATATAATTATTTTTTAATTATCCCATATTTATAAAATTTAAAGCTGGCCTAAAATGTATTTTATTTAATGTTTTTAGGAAAAATGTTCTTAAAATAACTTTCAAGCACATTTTATTTTTTATGAATTTTATATGCCTTTAATGTCTGAAGTATGTGCATTTCGTTTCTGCTTAAGAAACTCATCAGCAGACTTCAACCAAAAAATTTTTGAAATAAGGTAAAAAACTGCAAATGTTTATAAAACGACTATCAATATGTTATTAAGAATTACGTACACAAACATAATAGGTAATATTCATAAAAATTATTTTGGGTTACAAAACGTTTAACAAACAAATATCCATGCAAAGTTTGTTTTGTAAACCTTTTGTAAACCAAAACTATTTTTATGAATGCGGCAGAATAACCTTAAAAGCTTCAAGCAAAAATCTTTACAAGTTAACATCTACGATTTTGAATCCACTGTTATTTTCTCATTACCTTTTTACAATTAGCTGCCACATTGGTTAAAGTCTACTAATGAGTTTGGCTTTTCACACGCAAATTTTACTTTGCAAAGTCTTGAGTTTGTTGAAGAAAAAAGAATATAGAATAAGACCTCTTTTCTCTTCTCTCCTACAAACTCAAGACTTTGCAAAGTAAACTTTACGCGTGGACACCCGTCTTTCTTCAGGAGAAACTAAATGCTTTTAACCAACAAAAAAATAAAAATTCTTTATAGATATATGCGCAAATAATATAAAATTAATGAGAAAAGAAACCGGATATATAAAAAATTACACAAAAAGTGATTTAATTTGTTGCATAAATTCACTTGACTGAAAATCCTTTCGACATTTGCAAAGGAATGTGGTAAAGACATTACATTTTGAATAACCTTAGGGCTGCAAAATCGTAATCAGAATAAGTTCGTTTTATATCAGATATTCGTTTCCAGAAGATTGCCAAAGTTACTTCTTCTGTTTTTTTAATGATGTCTTCTAAGTTCAAAAATTGTAACTCCCTAAACATGAGTCGTTCACACATTGAACAAACAAGAAGTAGTAGCAGAGTTGGAAGAAATTAAAAAAATTCACTATAATTTGAGTTGAAAAATCTGCGTTTTTAGGCCAAAAATCTTCAAATCTGCATTTCGTGTTTTTTGAGGGTAAAAATCTGCAAAATCCAGATAAATCTGCATTTCTGGCAACCATGGCTACAGTGCACTGTTGTGGTAGATTTTGCGACTTGTTGTTAGTTTGTTGTTGTTGACTTTGTTTATAACCAGCTGCTGCTAATTAAAAATTGTCATATACTTTAAAATTGCCGTCATATTAGTTTTAAACCAAAAATTTTTAATCTAACCTTAAATATTAAAGGCACAATTTAAAAAAATTATTAAATTTTGAAAAAGCTTATTTCTATACAAAAATTTCTTATTAATCCTTTATATAGCCGTTATATATTAATAAACAAGGCAATTAATATATTGCACTGTTAGAACAACGTTGTTATCATTTTAAGTTAACATGACTGTGAAATCATTTATTAAGACATGTTTAATTAAAATTAAATTCATGGTGATATGTGTATCTAAAGTATTTAAGGCTGTTATAGCTGCAGCTGTCAGCAATAAGTTCGAATTCAAATCTTGGCTGGAGCAGCCAAGTAACTACTACACACATTTTCTTGATGCCTGTACCAATACACAACTCAAGTAAAATAATTAATAGAATGCATCTTAACTTCAACTGGGAATAATTTTTATTCAATGTGATTCTTCGCGTTATTTCGGCATTAAATTCTCGTTGATTCAATTTGAAATCACTATGATTCAAAATGATTTTTCATTTTATTTAAATATCAACTTCATTTTGATGTAATTGTATTGGAAAAATAAACCAACATGAAATAAAGTTATTAAAAAAAAAATTTTTTTCTTTGAAGATTACTTCAAATCATACTGATTTAACATGAAACATATATGAAGCAAAATGTTAAATTAACTTTGCTTTCGTAGATTTTAATATAAAATTTTTTCTGTGTGTGTGTATATATGTACTTACATGATGTCGGCGAAGGGTATGTAGGATTCAGCACAGCCGAATATAGCACTCCTCCTTGTTTGTAACTTAAGCGTCTCATATGTGCTTTAAAAGTTTCAAAAATTTCCATGATTTTCGCTCCAGAGCAGTTTATATTTCTTTTCCGTACCCAAAGCGATTTATGCTTGAATTACGGGAGTAAACAATTATTTATAATTTTACTAAATTTTTTGTTACCGGTTGTAGTCTTGATATATATGTAACTACATAAATAAAGTAAACATATGTAACCTAGATGCCCACAACTTTTCTTATATATGCTTAATACGTATGTGCATCCTGTTGCAAATGATACTTTCCAGCTGGAGACCAATGAACAACAATAATACTGAGATTTGTAGCAAAACCAAACATAGAATTTTGGTTGCTGTAAATTGGTTATCCATAAAACATTTTTGTGGACAAAAAAAAAAAGCATGAGAGTAACTTTTAAATAAAACAAGTAGAATTACCAGCTAATACATACTTTATGCTTATGTTATTATTTTACAAAACACCTTCTGCACACACACACTGTGTGTGTGTGCACTCAGCTTGCAACTTTGGAACTTGAACAAATTTTGTAACATAAAGGGTCCGCCATCTAACGTTTTTTTTTCAACAAGTGCTTATTTCGTGAATGGTAACACTTCGCCCATGTCTGATTTGACAGATAATTAGTTTTATTCTTCCGCTGAACGAATATGGTTGTGTATACGCTTGAACAACGCTGGGAAATATTGCGACATTACTTTGAAAATCATGGCAATGTTGCAGAATGTGTGCGAAAATTGCGTACGGATTTTGGAAGAAGAGAAGCACCGTCAGCTCCGTATGTTCGTTATCTCGTGAAAAAAAAGTGAAAGTAACTGGCATCCTCATCGATAAACCAAGCGTGAGAATATTGCTGCTGTGGCAGAAAGTGTGCGTGAAGCGCCATCAACATCAATTCACCGTCGCTCTCAACAATTGAACATTTCGGAGACATCATTGAGACGAATTTTGCATAAAGACCTTGGTATGACGCCATACAAAGTTCGATTGGTTCAGGAGTTGAAGCCAACTGACCATCCAATGCGTTTTCGCTTCGCTAAGTGGGCCTGCGATCGACTTACAGAAGATGCCGATTTTGCCAAAAAAATAATCTTTTCAGATGAAGCTCATTTTGATCTTGGAGGGTATGTAAACAAGCAAAATTGTCGCATTTGGGGCACAGAAAACCCGCACGCATACACTGAAAGGCCGACGCACCCAAAACGAGTCACTGTTTGGTGCGGATTTTGTGCCAGAGGCATAATTGGGCCATTTTTTTTTTCGAAAATGAGCAAGGAGTGGCCGTTACAGTCAATGGCGATCGTTATCGGGCCATGTTGAACGAATTTTTGCTCACCAAAATTGAAGAGGAGGATATTGGCAACATTTGGTTTCAACAGAACTGCGCTACGTGTCACAGAGTCGAAGCTACACTCGATGTTTTGCGCCCTGTTTTTGAAGATCGCATTATCAGCCGCAGAGCTGATGTCGTTTGTCCACCTCGGAGCTGCGATTTGACACCGTTGGACTATTATTTGTGGGGTGCCGTCAAAGATAAGTGTTACGCCGACATGCCAGAGACAATTGACGCTTTAAAGGACAATATTCGTGAAGCCATTGGTAAAATACAGCTGCACACAATCGATAATGTGTGAATGAAATTATTTTTCATTATTAACCGGAAAGAAATTTGAGAAAATATTCAGTAGTTTTTTTTATAGCATTTTCAAAAAAAAAAAAAAGTTATCTGGCGGGCCCTTTATCAATTTCCTGATTTCAATGCTAAAAATACAAAAACAACAATAGCAACAACATTTTACTTAAGCTTAGCTATTTTGTATATATATATTTACTTCTTACCTGCCAATGTAAATATTTCTTCTTTCGACTCGTTTTTCTATTTTTATTTTTTTTTGCTAAAATTTACAAATTCTCAGATATTTAGTAGTTGCAAATCCTTGTTTTAGCACCTGTGTTGTATGTTTGTTTTTAAATTTTTTGTATGCATATTGGCCCCTACCTACAAATATTGCTTTTGTTAATAATTTGTAAAGATTCTGGTTGTGCATCGACATGCCCAGACATGAATACCAAAGAACAGCAAGCACGACTGCTGAGACACTCTTACCTGCAAGTTATATTTCATTAAGTTGCACTTATTCTAGCCCATTCTGAATGCCTTCTTCATGTTTCTCCATATTTATAATAGGGAAATGCACAATATTTGTGGTTACTGAATACACAGCATCTGCCACCTGCATGTTTTGCTATTTGTAACATTTCTTTCCATTTGGTTGGGGGAAATCCAAGCATTTTGCAAAGACTTAAATTTCCAGTTTGTAATCAAGTTTTGTTTTATTTAAATGGGTTTTTGTGGTAAATTATATTTAAGCAAAACATTTTTGTTTATTTCAAATTATAGTTTGCAAAGCCCACTGGAGTACAAATTTTCAAAATTACTAATATTAATGACCTGAAGGACTCGGACTACAAAATGTTTATAATCTTTTGGTTCTTTTGTTAATTGAAAAGTAGACTATGGATAATAGAAAGCATAAATCTGTATGTGTCATCATTGTCTTTAGTTTTCATTTAAAATTTTGTGTTGGGCTTGTCTAAATTTCATATCTTTGTGGAAACTTTGATACTTGTGAAAAAATGTTCTAAGGATTTTTTTTGTGAAAAATTTTTCAAAAATATTAGCAAGGTATGACATGAAAGGCATGCAGGTAATTTATTAGGAGGTGCAACAGAAATAAATTCAGAAAGGTACATAACCGGTTCGAAACCGGTTTTTTGTATATATGTTACGGTTTTTCAAACCGCTAATCATATTTTAAAAATGCATTCACTAATGGAAAGCTACATTACCAGCATCGAATATAGCCTATTTTTTTATCCGGTTCATAACCGGTTTTTTATATTTGCTATCGATTTTCAAACCGCTAAGCAGATTTTAAAAATTCATTCATCAATGCAGAGCAATATTGCCTGCAGCAAATATAGCTTATTTTCTTATCCGCTTCAGATCCGGTTTTTATATATTTAGTTCGGATTTTTCCCGAAAACACATTTTTAGGCTAGTTCGGGCAGTTTTCGTTTCAGGTTTGATTATTTAAACAGTTTTAAAACCGATTCTTATTCTATTTATTAATTTTTGATCGGCTTTTTGTCGGTTTTTATCTTTTTTTTTTAAACTTTATCGGCGAGTGACACATAACAAAACATTCATAAATTTTAATTATAGATTTCAAAATATCAGATCAAGGCTAAAAGCTATTTAATAACAAAAAATAAAATAATATTGTAAAAACAATTTTTAATTAATCTCTTAATTCAACGTCCCTTCTGCCGCCCCCACCACCAACCTAAGTTAGTTGCAATTTCTTAAAAATAAAATAAAATAAAAATAATTTTAATAATGCCTCAAATAATCGTATGTATATCTTACCTTAGTATATGGTTTTAAATTTTTTTCTCGTTTTTTTTTAATTTTAAGCGAGCTTTTTTAGTTTTGGCGCTTTTTTTCGTTTTGACACTTTTTTCGTTTTGGCGATTCTTTTTCGTTGTTTTATAGTCTTAGTGATTTTGCTTTTAGTTTTGGCGCTTTTTTTCAGTTTTAACGATTTTTTACAGTGCCCCAATGAAAGTCAACGCACTGTTCAAAAAATACCGACTGTTGTCTCCTTGCGACTTCAACAGTCGGCGACAGTTTTGGCGATTCATTTTCGTTGTTCCATAGTCTTAGAGATTTTTTTTTAGTTTTGGCGCTTTTTTAGTTTTAGCGAATTTTTTCGGTTTTATGCTATTTTTTCGTTTGCTTCCTAGTTTTAGCGAATTTTTAGTATTTGCGCTTTCATTTTTTTTTTTGGCGATTTTTCTCGGATTTTTGGAGATTTTGTTATTTTTTTGGCGATCTTTTTACGTTTTTCTTGTTTTGTTTAGTTCAAGAGAGCTTTTTTTAGTTTTTTCGCTTTTTTTCGTTTGGGCGATTATTTTTTTTTTTGTTGTTTTATAAATAGTTTGAACGATTTTTTTAGTTATGGATTTTTTTTTTCATTGAGAATTTTCTTCGGTTTAGGCGATTTTATTAGGTTTACTGTATTTTTTGGTTTTAGGTGACTTTTTTCGGTTTTTTTTTAGTTTAAGTGATTTTTTATTTCATGCGCTTTCGTTTGTTTTGGCGATTTCTCTCGGGTTTTTTTTTTGGCGATTTGGTTAGTTTTTGGCTACATTTTTACTTATCGTGATTTATTTGCATTTTAGCGTTTTTTTTTATTATTTATAGTGATGTATTTTACTTAAGTGCTTTTTTTTTAATTTGGTGATTTTTCGTAAACAATTTTATATTTAAGTGGACGAAAACAGGATTTAATTAAAATTTTTCGTCATTGATTTGGCTTTACATGCCTTTCATGTTAATTCAACATGATTTGCAGTAATTTTCAAAGAAAGTTTTTCCTTCATTTCAGTTTGTTGTTAAATAATAATGAAGAATTGAATCGAAATTATTTCGAGTTGAAACAACATGATGTCGTCATTTTATTTTATTGATTTTATTTAATTTAGGTGATTGGTTGTATTGGCACAGGCAATAGGAAAATGTTTGTGTGTTTTTACGTATAGTTGGCTTCCCTGGCCAAAATTTAAACTCGAACTCAACGTGCTTATGATAATTTTCTAGAATATACTGATCATAAATGTCAAAAACTAAACGCAACATAAAAGTTATTTTGACAGTTAACCCTTTCCTAAATTCAATTACTGTTCGAATCGCTACATCCGTGAAGGTACAACTCTTCACGTAAAAACACCATTTGCGGATTATAACTAGTGATGGCAAAAAAAAAAGAATAATCGATTAATGAATCTTATGATTAATCGAAACGACAAATAATTAATCGCGATTAATTGGAAACAAATAATCGATTAATCGATATTTTCAGCTAAAATTCAAAATTATCATAAATAAAAAAAAATATTATTTAATTAATTACAAAATTTTCTGTTTATTCAATTTATTAAAAAAAGAATTTATTTGTTTACTACAGAATTTAAAAATAGGAGCTTTGATAGCCGTTTCGTGGTTAATCTGCTCCGGTTTTCCGTTATTATTGCACCCGCTTTGGAAAAAAGCCGGTCTGATGGTACAGATGTATGAATCAAAAATTAATATTTTTGTGCAAGAAGTGTTGAGCCATTGTCCTTCCTTCTTCGTTTGTGGTCTAAAGATTTATGGTGCGCCCATAAATCAAATTCAGCATTACTACAGAAGACGTTTCACTGCCGCTCCCAATGCTGTCATCTATATGAGAAATTTCTATAATTTCATTTCTTAGTTGTCTCATGACTTTTGATAAAGCTAAGGGATCATCAAAATGAATTTTTTTAAACCTTGGGTCTAGTAAAATTGATGCTGCCAGTACAAATGAATGTTCCATTTCCCTAAAGCGACGGTTAAATTAACGCCGTTAATGACTTGCGTTGAAGTTCTAGGCCTTTCGTAGTCGTCCATCAATGCTCAATGCATACGCTTGGCGCCTGGCGACGAATCTTTTTCGTTCCTGAATGTCTATCGATTATTATTTGAATTAAACGATTAATTCAATTAATCGAAGGAGAGTTCACGATACTTAAATTAAATCGTTAATTGAAGGAAAATAATCGATTATTAAAATTTTTCCGATTAATCGTGCCATCACTAATTATGACACACGTGAACGTACTGAAATTCCATTCCTCTTATAGGATTGATGTGTCATTTAATTTGTTTTTGCACGATTGTCGATACGAGCAAGGATGTGAGGATTTGAGCTCAGGTTAAAAAGACATAAAATGATATTTAAGAAATATAGAGAAGCCTCGTTTCAAAACTGAAATAAACAGAATATCAATCACTTCGCTACAACTTCCTGCAGAATCATGCATATGAATTGAAATTTTGTCAAAGATATGTACTTTTAAAAGGAGAAATCATAAAATGTTACCATCTTAATTTTTGCTGAAGTTGACTTAAATAGTTTTACTTTATTACCATTTATATCAAGAGATATCTGTTAAATTTAATTGTTGATATTTTTAATTTTTTTCTTACTTAAATTTTATCTTCAAATTTTATGATTTTTACCTTTTTGTATATATTTTTAATTCAACAATATATTTAATTATCCTGTGGGTTTATGTGTATTTAATTTTCTCTTAATAAAAGTTTTTTATTTTTTATTTCAAAGTCTGTTCGTGTGTGCGTAAATGTGTGTATTTGTTGTGAGTATCTAAAGTAGTTCAATTTATCTTCGACATGTATGTACATAGATTTTATTTTTAATTTATTTTTACTTTCGCAACACAATATTAATTTGATACAATTTACTTTCTGCATCTTGCAGTTAAATTTTTGTTGCCTTTTTAAGCACACACACACACACACACACACACAAGTGTGCATTAACGAATGCAGCACAGACAAGAGACTAAATGAATAGATGAAGAGCAAAAAGTGTTTCAAAAATCAATTTCCTTCTGTTTCCTCAACACTTTTTTTTTTTTTTTTTTGTAAATGTGTGCATGTTGTTGATGTTTGTTGTACTACAGCAGCAGCTTAAATGAACAATAACACTTACACAAATAAATTTATTTACAAAAAGTTAATGTTATGTGTGCATGTGTGTGTTTGTGTGTGCGTCTGTGTGTCTGTATGTAGAACAAGCAGTAAACATTTTTTTTCCTGATTTTGATTCTTAAGTAAATTGAGTGAAATGAATTCTCAGCCATAAAAACACACGAACCTGCAGCATTTATATAAAATTTTATACACACACACACACACGCAAATACTTGCACATATTGAATTCATGGCAATACTATTAAAAACTAAAAGGAAATAAACATGAAATAAGATTCACTAACATATTTTATTTTATTTTCGATTGGTATGAAATAACAAATACCTTTTCATACTCATACTTGTATGTATGTATGTGTGTGTATGTATATATTGTATAAATCATACATATTACATTTCGTTAAGAACTTTACTTTTATTTATTTTTTGTTTATATTTGCAAAAATCTTAAGAGCTGCAATTTTATACTTGATACAGTCATTTTTATGCTAGAAAGTAAAATTTTGAAAAAAAAGCTTTCTCCATTGCCAGCCAGCACAACAACAGCAAACTTACAAACATGGTTTTTAATATGAATGAATGAATGAATGAGTGTCTGTTGTGGTCCTGCTGATTCTGCCCCATTAGATAAACCAAGTGCAATTCATGTTGCTTAATTTTATTTCTTTATAGCACTAATATAATATAATTAAAGTAGATGTGAATAAGCAAGATTTTAATCTTAAGTGGACTGGATGTTTATTTTTTAGGGGAAACATAAGGCAGAGGTTTTTCAGGAAGATTAAAAAAAGAAGATCCATACACATAGTGGGTTAAGATGTTCTTGGAAAGTGTTTCTGGTAGTATTTTACCTAAAAAATTTTAAACGCAGTTCCATGCTAATCGTCTGCAAGACTGTGCATCAACTCACCCACCTTTAAATAAGGATCAGACCTAAACTTTAAAAATAACGTTACACTTACATATAGTGATATTAAATTAAATGAATTCAGTTAAGTGCGAATTTGTTTAGCACACGAAAAAATCCTTTCAAACATTACATATTGTTGGTCTCAAGTAGTGTCCTGCACAAGACCATTTATAAGATCTTTCAAGACACGAGAGACTTTTCAAATGCTTTACTACAGCGAAATATTCTAAAACAAACGCTTAACAACACTGTTGGTAAGACAAACAACTGAAACAAATGTCTTACCAACAGTGTTGTTAAGTTGTTTTAGAATATTTCCCTGTAGTGAAGCATTTGCAAGATCTTTCATGCCCTTAAAAGTTTTATAAATGGCAGGACTTGTGCAGGACTTTAGTCTCAAGTAGAAGGGCCCTAACTGAAATGATTGTAACTTCTCCTGTAAGAAGCCAAAAGCTCTAATTTTCAATATGCAACTTTTTTGTACAACTGCTTGTAAAAGCGTAATTTAGACTATTGGAATAAATTTTTCTGACAGTGTGTAATTTGTGTGAAATGTATTGGAATCACTGAAAATCTCTATGTTGTAAAAAATACGTGTTAGGGCCTTTCTATTTAAGATCAACGATATGTACTAACTACTATGCGAACTTTAGCCTTTTGCTGCTTTTTTGTAGTTTTAGTGCTATATTAATTTTGCCGTTTTTTCGGTTTTTGGAATTTTTTTTTAGTTTTATCGATTTTTTTGTTTCAGTGATTTTATTTTCGTTTTTTAGCGATTTTTTTGGGTTGTTTTCAATATTATCGAGTTTTTGAGTTTGACACTTTTTTCCTTTTGGCGATTTTTTAAATTTTTGGCACTTTTTTTCGTTTTTAGATTTTTTTTTCGTTTGGAATTTTGTTTTTTTTTTGTTTTGTTTTTGGAAATGTTTTTATTTTCATGATTGATTGCGGTTGTTGCTGGTTTTTTCGGTGTTTGTTTGAGTTTTGTCGTTTTTTGTGTGTTTCGGCAATTTTTTTTTTGTTTTTTGGCAATTTTTTTCACTTGTTTTTAGCTTAAGCGATTTTTTGAGTTTGACGTTTTTTTTCGTTTTGGCGATTTTTTTTAAATTTTTGGCTCTTTTTTTCGTTTTTGGATTTTTTTTCGTTTTCGTTTTGGTTTTTTTTTTTTTTTTTTTTTGTTGAAGATTTTTTTTTGGCGATTGTTTGCGGGTTTTTTGTTTTATCGGTGTTTTTTTTAGTTTTGGGCGCTTTTTTTTGTTTCGGCGATTTTAATTTCGTTTCTTAGCGATTTTTTCACTTGTTTTTAGTTTAAGCGATTTTTTGACGATTTTTTTTTTTGTAAATTTTTGGCACTTTATTTACGTTTTTGGATTTTTTTGTTGTTGATGATTTTTTTTTATTTTGGCGATTGTTTGCGGTTTTTGGTGATTTTATAGTCTTTGCGATTTTGTTTTTCTTTTCAGCTTTTTTCGTGTTGGCAATTTTTTTTCGTTTATTATCGATTTTTTTCAGTTTTTAGCGATTTTTGTTAACTTGACGCTTTTTTCGAGTTTTTTTTAATTATGGCACTTTATTTTTGGACTTGGAGGTTTTTTATTTTGGCAATTGTTTCAGCGATTTTCTTTTTCGTTGGCACTTTTGCGTTTTGGCACTTTTGTTTCGGTCTTTGGAGATTTTTCTTTTAGGTTTTTGTCGATTTATTTTGCATTTGAGTGATATGTTTTATCTTTGGTGATATTTTTCATTTAAGCGATTTTATGGGCAATTTTTTGTTTCGGTTTTTGTATTAATTTTTGGATTTCTTAGTTTAAACGTTTTTGAAAATTAAAAGAGTTTTTCTCTTACGGCACAGCAAATTGTCAAAATTACCTGGCCAAAATAACATTAACTTATGCCGAACACGCTTCAATTGTGATTTTTAAATTTCAGTGTTAACTGGTGTAGTCTGCATATACACTTGAAAATTTCAAGTGTTTTCTCTATTGCATTTTTACTTACGCGACCATTTGTATTGAACACCAAATACCGCTATTATAAATTTAAGTTGGTTTGTCTTAGATCTCAATAGGTTTTAATTTAGTTCTTCTCAGCAGTCGTTGAAAAACTCTAAATTTTTGGGCTTAAGTTGCGCCTTTTTTATTTTATTGTATTTTTTTAACACCCGACTAAAAAAGGGGGTGTTATCAGTTTGTAGTGTATGTCTGTGTATCTGTGCATTTGTGTGTCTGTCCGTGTCCACGTACAGGCCAAACTGCTAGTTTTTTCTGTTTGAAAGATGACTTGATCGAGATTGTTCTTAGCTATGTTTGAAGAAAATCGATCCAGCTGTTTAGAAGATATAACATCTTTTCTGAAAAAAGTCGGGGGTTTTTAAAATTTTTAATTTTTGTTATTTATTTTATATGCCGATATATATTTTTCTTTCAAAATCAGTCTCTTAATTTTGTAATTTTTTTTTTATTTTTTTTAATTAAAATTAGAAATACAGTTTTTATTCTGTGTAACAGATTTCTCTTAATGGTAAGCATTTCCTAGAATTGGTCTGTAAATAAATGTTGGATTTTTGTTTTTGTTTTCTGATAATTTTTGGTTTTTATTTATTATTTAACAAAGACAAAATGAATTTAAATAATGACAAAAAGATTCATTTGAATAAATTGTATAAAACTAAAAGTGATTTCAGGTAAATGTTGTCTAGTTTTGTGTGATTTTATCTTTAAGCTTGAAAACTATTTAATTAAAAACTTTTAACCCTAGACGCTCTTTCTTCGTCGAATCGACGAACATCGTTTACTCTTTCTTATTTATTTTCTTTGTTACTCATTGCTGTGTGGTCATTTTTCTTATAGCTCTAGTGATTGCCAAGCTGCTGAAGTGTGCACATGTGCAGTTTCGTTACATGTGCGTAAGTATGTTTTTTTTAAGTTTGTGTTCCTCAAATCGACGATTGATCTCTGTGCCTCTTGCACTAAATGACTGAAAATTCCAACCAAACTAAAATTATTTTTTAGTTTTAAGTGACAGTTTTAAGATTTTAACAAATGCCTGAAATAATTTTTTATTTAAAATACTGCCTTTTGTGATTTTTTTTGCTATTTAAAAAAAAGTAAAAAAAAACTTAAAGTTAATTTTTTTTGTTTATTAGTCTTAAGTTGCATTGAAATAAGCAAACTTTATGTTTAATACAAATAAAAACTAAATTGTTTTTCCAATAAAACCAAAATTTTATATATTGAGGATGATTGGCGTTTGGGGCCAAATAAAAAATGCACTTCGTCGATTCGACGAAGAAAGTGTTTATAGGTATAAAAATAAGAAAGAGCGTCTAGGGTTAAAGATACTTAACTTGTGTGATCCATACACTTTTTGTTATAAATTACAGTTAACAAACATGTTAAATTCTCATTATGACATGGGAATATTGTTGACATATATGTTGGACATCTGCAGTGTTTTGTCAAAAATATTAATTTTAAAACAGGGATATATGTATGTGTTTTGGCAGCTTATGTTACGATTTGTTGGCCAACAGAAAACTTTTAACTAAAAAAGTACTCATGTGAGGAGTAAAAAAAAATACTTGTAACAATAATTATAATTAAAATTAGTTTCGCCCTTCTTTACTAGAAAATTCTAAATGTTTCTGAATAAGTGTATTGTAACAAGTTGTTAACATATTTTCTTAAAAAATTTATATATTTTTAAGTCTTTTATACTTAACGCATTATTTTTTTAGGCCGAGTTTTTTGTGTATTTTGACAGAATAACATCTAATGTATCGAAAATAGTAAAAAAACCTCGATTAAAAAAAAATAATAATAACTTAGGGCCTTTTTATATTAAGGTATCGATATGTATGTATAAAGTTCTGCCTTAAGTCATTTTGACTTACAACTTGCAACATGTGGTGTGTTCAAGTGTACAGTAAATACATACTGAAGTTTATGTCTAAAAGTATCCATGTTTAATTTTAAAAGTGATGGCTGCATAACTTTAAATTGTACGAATGCAATTGTTTTTTTTATATATTTTTCCCCTCACTGGCTTCTACGTTTATTTAACAATTATTTGTTGCACAGTGGCTCATAATTGAAGAAGAAACTATGAAATGGATCTCTTGAATAACTATAAAACAATAAAGAACGTGGTACTAGTAAAATACTCGGTTTGTTTATAAATTGATCAGCAAGTATGGGCCGAAGTTGAAAACTACTACAACAAGCTGTGGGTAGATCCCTTTAAGATACGAACAATTTACTTTGCTGAGTCTTAATTCAGCTGAGTGAATGACAGAGCGAAGATTGCTTTCTCCTTTTGTGTGTAAAAGGAATGGTAAAAGATAAAATATTTATTTGTAGTCCATATAAATATGTCAGGCTCTCTTTCTATCATTATGTCAAATTGAGAACTGTGTATTATTAAAAGCAATTCTCGTGCGGTGTAAGCACAAGGGAATGACAAAAGTATAATTTTAAGTACATTTTTCTTAAATTACGTAGCATACAGTATAAAATTTGTATACTGTATAAGTTCAATCATATGCATGAGTATAAAAATACTCTGAGTAGTAATCGGTTACACATGCGTATATACAGGGCTATTTTATTAAAACACACATAAAACATGCTTGCAAGTATCATGCATATATTTTTTTGTCCGACTAAATATCCATACTTTAAGTCTATGCATACTGCGACTATTAGTATGACAGAGATTTAATACGTTTGATGCACATGTGTCTTTTTATTTATACTTGTAGCGTATTTCAGCTTGTCGCATAAACAAAGTAGAACGGCTCTTGTAATTTTAACTCACCTACAGTCATAGTTGCTTAAGATAAAATATGTAAGCATAGGAATTATTTGCGCTACAATTATGATCATACTCATTTACTAAAAAATAAGGACTATTTTCTTAAATTAATTTTTTTTGGGTACTCATTGTCACATCATTTTGATAACATACGAGACATGGCTACAAAAATTTACTTCTTTTCTGCCCAAAATTATTCTATAAATAAATTGACTTGATCTCAAATTAAATTGAGAGCTCCACACTGTTCATTTAAAAAAAAAAAAAAAAAAAAAAAAAAACAAGTGTTTTATTTTAAATTGTTGTTTTCATTTTCTCGGTTGTTTCTCTTACATTTGTAGTATATTATTTTGTCTAAGTTCTATTACAAAATTAATTTTCTTGTTATTTTGTTTTCTGTTATTTTTTTATAGTTTTTTCCAGTTTCAACAGACAACTTGCAACAATTTACAATATTGTATATGTGCTATTTTATTTTATAAGCAACATTTAGTGCAGCAATAAATGAAGATGTAATTGCAAAATATGTGTATGTATGTATGACCTTTATTGTAAAGTGTTGCAAAGGTTGATTGCTTCTCTGTTGGCTTTTGCTTTATTTTATTTAAATAGATATTTTTAACTTTCTGAAGTGTCTCATGCAACATTGGTTTTAATTCTTTGCTGAGATAGAAAAAGCTTTGAATGTGGTCTGTTTTCGTTTATAAAACATTTGATGACCTTAAGAGAGATAAAAGGATTGTTGTGCAGAAATTAAAAATAAATAAATCAATTACACTCAATTTCTGATAACATATAAATAAAAGCAATTGAAAGTTATTTTTTAAAGGAAAATATTTTGAAGGTAAAATAATAGAATTACAGCTTCAGGGACTACGTCTAGAATTACATGGCATGTAAAAATTTTCTTAATAGATTGTTTTAACCGAATTCTTTAATTTAAATTGTACACAGACAAAATCTTGTTTGTTTTAAAAAGATTTCATTATAAATTCACTTGACAAATTACTTGATAAATATATTATAATTTCAATTGAATTGATTTTAAATTTGTTTTTGATTTTTCCTTAAGTTATCTGCACCGAAAGAATTTTGTTTCATAAGTCCAATAAAACAATTTCATTGAAATTTTTTCACAAATCTAATGATAATTTCACAAATCCAATGAAAATTTCATGAATATTGTGAAAGAATTTCATTGGAATTGCTTCCTTGGTATTCTGGTTTTGTAAGAATATTTTATAGGATTTATGACAACAATATTTTCTAACTATTAAGAAACCCCTTTATATACAAGTTATTTCATTCTTTTCATGAAATTATTTTATTGCTTCGATGAAGTTTTAGCACTGCATTAATTACACTGTTAAATAAATTTGATGAAGTTTTCAATAAAATAATTTTAACGAAACTGGTTTCATTAATCCAACGAAGCGTGACGTTGGTTGAATTTTAATGAATTTTTCATTAGATTGATGTCGAAATTCATAGAATTTCTACCGAAAATTCTTTAAGTGTAAAGGCTGTTAGCTAAATATAAATATTAAGTTATCCCTTCAACTAATTGCTTAAAATGTATTAACGAGATGTTTTAAAGCAGACACTTTTTGTTTTGCTTCAATGAGATTTTGCGGCTCGTGTTCAAGTTTGAATGTGTCGGAAGAAATGAAATCATTTATCATTTCAAAACTAAAAAAAAAGAAAAAAATTAAACAGCCTTTTTCCTTAACGTTGCTGAAATTTGAACTTATTTGGTTTGTTTTTGAAACCACATCATTGTTAAAATATTAGTAGAGTTTTAATAAAAAGCATGACTAATGTTCTCATTATATCTTCATTTTATTTTCATCAAATGTGTGAAAATGTTATACGAAAGAAAGCTTTTCAACATCTTTCCATTGCTGCACTATGGGAAATTTTACTCATTTTGTGGCCATGATTAGTTATAGGGCCGATTTATGTGTAACTCCGGATGTCTCCCTCTTATTATCTTTAAAGTTTTTATAGCTTATTATCACGAAGAAAAATTGTTCTTATCACTCACGTTCATCAAGTCTTCTCACGCGTGACAACGTTGTATTAATAATACATTTACCTTCAAAATTATTTTAAATTTTATTAATTTTCAAACTATAAATTTTTATTATGAAAACATTTACTATACTCCAATCGTTATATGAAATCACATACAAAACTCTTCAGAGAGAGACAGTAAATCAAAATTTCGAAATATTTTAGAAAGACTTGTATTTTTTTTTATTATTTTTATATGAAAGCAAAAAAAAATTTTTTTTGTTCTTTCACGCTCACGCGTGACAAAATTTTAAACTATCCTTTTTAGACCTTTTATTTGTTTTAAGCATACTTCAAAAAACCCGTTATTCTAAATTGGATTTTGCAAAAATTAATTTTAAAAAGAGTTGTATTTTTTTGTTATTCTTTTTATATTAAAGCAAAAAAACAATATTTTTTCACTCACGCTCACGCGTGAAAAATTTTTAACTCTGCTTTTTAGACCTTTTAATTTGTTTTAAGCATACTTATTCTAAACTGTATTTAGGAAAAAATTTATTTTCAATTTCTTCCCCGTACAGTAAATATTTCTTTTTAGTTTTTTTTTAATTTGCAAATATTTGCAGCAAAAAGTAATTGCTGAACTCACCCGAAGAAAGCTCCAGGTATTGATGGCATTAGTAACAAAATGCTCATGAACTTGCCTGATATTGCAATAAGAATCCTGCTATTTATTTTTAATGCTATTTTAAGAATGCAGTATTTTCCACATAATTGGAAACTTGCCAAGATCAAAATGATTCCAAAGGCGGGCAAAGATCTTACAAAGACTGAGCCATATAGGCCTATAAGCTTACTATCTACAATCTCAAAGCTTTTTGAAAAGCTGCTCATGACTAAATTGTCCAAAATTTTAACTGATAATGGGTGCATCCCGGACCATCAATTTGGCTTTAGAAGTCAGCATAGCACCATTGAACAAACGCATAGGCTGGTCCAAGTTGTAAGAAGAACATTTGAAGAAAAGAAGTATTGTTCTGCTCTCTTTATTGACGTTTCTCAGGCGTTTGATAAAGTATGGCACGAAGGTCTAGTTTTAAAATTGAAGACATATCTGCCAATAAACATTCAAAACCGTTTGGAAAGTTATATTATTGATAGGAAGTTCACTGTTATGGAAGGAGAGTTTACGAGTGTGCCCGAATCTATATCTTCTGGTGTGCCACAGGCAGGGTAGTATTCTGGGTCCCGTCTTGTATTTAATATATACTTGTGATATGCCTGTGAGCAATAACATCCACACCTCTACATTTGCCGATGATACAGCCTGTATGAGTGTGGACGAAAACCCTTATGAGGCATCCCGCAATCTCCAGGAACATATTACCCAGCTGGAAATATGGATGAACTTATGGAAAATTAAAGTCAATGAACAAAACTGTGTCCATGTAACGTTTACCCTAAGAAGAGATACTTGCTCCCCCATTCGAATCAACAATCAAAATATTCCTCAACATTCCCAAGTGAAATACCTTGGTATACACCTTGATCGAAGGCTTACATGGAAACATCATATTGACTCTAAGTTAACTCAGATGAAACTTAAGTTAACTCAAATATATTGGTTGATTGGCAGAAACTCAACACTCAGCCTAGACTGCAAACTTTTACTATACAAGTCGCTTTTGAAGCCAATATGGTGCTACGGAATTCAGTTATGGGGCACTGCTTTAGCTTCCAATGTCGAAAGAATCCAACGAAGGCAAAACAAAATTTTACGGTTAATAAGATCGGCTCCATGGTATATCCAAAATTCTCTTATATATCATGATTTAAATATGCCAGTGACTGAAGAAATTGCAAAATACGCAGGCAAATATTTAACAAAACTCGAATCACATCCTAATCCGCTTGCTCGTAATATTTTGAACTTTACTGGACACATCCGCCTAAAAAAGAGGGATACACGGGCTCTTATACTCAACACTCCAGATGGGACTACTTGAAAATACTTTTTTTCCTTTTTTGATTATCACTACTAATGTATTATTTATAACTATCACTAAGTTTATGTCCGACACTGGTCGGGCCTAATAATTTTTTTTTATAGATTTAAGATTTGAATACTTATTGTTAGTTCATATTTGAAGATACAATAAATAAATACATGTTAAAAAAAAATATATTTGCAGTTGAAGTATTTCAAGTTTGTCCTAGAGAACTATGATGGCGTTATATATATCATCTGCTACAATTTGTTTAAAAGTCCAAATAAAAAAAGACGTTAGAGTTCTACTAGTTTACCTTAAGGTCACTTCAACGATTTCGATTGAAACGACCTAATACACGATTCCACCAAAATTTTGTTTACACAAAAAAAACTACTAACTTTCGACATTATTTTACATTTATTTAATTTTAGAATTAATAAACTTTTATTGCTAAAACCTCCATCTGAAATTTGCACTTTTTTCACTGCTTACAGTCCGCACTTGTCAACTGTTTTAGAAGCCGCTTGGAAAACATATTATAATAGAATGGTAAAGTGACGTAACGGAAAAATATAACGAAAGACGTTTAATTTTTTATATTTTAGAGATATTAAACCAAAAAATAATTGCAAATTTTCAATATTAATTTTTTTTATGTTTGTCAAAAAAGGGGAAAAATTTCCCATAGTGCACTGGTTCAATGAACTTATGACTGTGACATACAATAATGTAGATAGATGGTAGATTGTTGTTTGAAAAAAATAAATTATTTATTTTATGGTCTATATAAATTTCGTTTCTCCATAAAAAGCCCGTCATCAGACTTCAAAAATTCTTAAAGATATATAATCCACATGTTAATGAAAAAAGTCTCTATTGATTATAACGTACACAAACACAGTAATGGCTTTTATTGGAAATTAAAGAACTAACATTTTCTTCACGTGAAAATATGATATCTTGCATGAAAGAAACAGAAATTTCACTTGAATAGTTTGTTTTTTTTCGCGATAAGAGGAATGAAGAAACGATTTTCTGACATTTGGCGAGTTTTTTTTTTATAAACACTAAGAGTTTGCTCCAGTTTTTATCAAGAATATTATGGACGAGTTTCGTAAGCAGAAACCGCATTGCCCATAAAAGCACAATGGCTCCAAAGTCCGTTTTTTGCTGATCAATTCACATCTCTAAAAGGCGAACAGTTTCTTCACGTAAAAATCTAGTATTTTGTATGAAAAAAACCAAAATTTCACGTGAACAGTTTGTTCGCCATCCGATGAAGGGAATGAAAAAACGATTTTGCAAGTTTTTTTTTTATCAACATGATGAGTTTTTTTTCTCAAAAATTTTTTGAATGAGTTTTTTAAGAAAAAACAAACGCAATTCCTACAGACGCACAGTGGGATGCGTATAAATTCATATCTGCACAACTGCCATAGTGAAGGTTACCAAATTTTATATGCACAGCTCCTAGAACAAACTGCATATTCGGACAAAATCTTGATGGCATAGGCGGTGGGACGAGTACCCCCTACAAAGTGATTGATATTTTTACTATATCTGCAGAACCGCAGTAGTTAGGCACACTAAATTTGATCTGGTGAACTATTAAAACAAACTTCATGTTCCACCAAAATGTTGGGAGAAACGGGTACACCACATACACAAAAATAACGTTAACAAACGTTAAACTTAATAAATTCAGTAAAGTGCGACTCTGACTCGCGCACGAAGGGTTCCGTACGAACACCAGATATGTAATTTAACACAAACTTCATCCTATATAATATATAGTTTTGGCTTTTTTTTCGTTTTTGTGATCTTTTCGGTTTTTTTGTTTTGGCGGTTTTTGCGTTTTTTCAGTTTTGGCGATTTTTTTTTAAGTTTTGGCTCTTTTTTTTAGTTTTAACACTTTATTTTCTTGTTTTGGCGACTTTTTTCGGTTTTTGGCGTTTTTTCATTTTGGCGATTTTTTGGATTTTTGGAGATTTTTTTCATTTTTGCGATTTTTTTTATTTATTTATTTTTTTAGTTTTGGCGACATTTTCGCGTTTTGGCGATTTTTTCGAATTTGGCGATTTATTTTAGTGTTAGAAATTTATTTTTTAATTTTGGCGATTTTTTTTGTTTTGGCGATTTTCTTTTAATTTTTGGCGATTTTATTTTGGTTTGGCGATTTTGTAATTTTCGGTTTTTTTAGTTTTACCGTTTTTGAAAATTTCAAGTTTTTGGCGATTTTTTTTTAAGTTTAGTTAAAAAGGAGCCATCCTTTTTTAGTTTTGACACTTTATTTTCTTGTTTTAGCGATTTTGTTTCGGTTTTTGGCGTTTTTTTCATTTTGGCAATTTTTTTTATTTTTGGCGATTTTTTTTTATATAAATTTTTTTTAGTTTTGGCGACATTTTCGCGTTTTGGCGATTTTTTTTAGATTTTTGGCGTTTTTTTTAATTTTGGCAATTTTTTCGAATTTGGCGATTTATTTCAGAGATTTTTTTTAATTTTTTCGATTTTTTTCGTTTTGGCGATTTTCTTTTAATTTTTGGCGATTTTATAATTTTCGGTTTTTTTAGTTTTACCGTTTTTGAAAATTTCAAGTTTTTGGCAATTTTTTTTAAGTTTTGGCTCCTTTTTTTAATTTTGATAATTTATTTTCTTGTTTTGGCGATTTTTTTTCGGTTTTTGGCGTATTTTCATTTTGGTGATTTTTTTCATTTTTGCGATTCTTTTTAATTAAAATTTTTTTTATTTTTGGCGACATTTTCGCGTTTTGGCGATCTTTTTCGATGTTTGGCGTTTTTTTTCATTTTGGCGTTTTTTTCATTTTGGCGATTTTTTGAAATTTGGCGATTTTTTTCAGTGTTAGAATTTTTTTTAATTTTGGCGATTTTTTTTTAGTTTTTCGCGATTTTTTTTTTGGTTTGGCGATTTTATAATTTTCGGTTGTTTTAGTTTTACCGTTTTTGAAAATTTCAAGTGTTTGCCTCTTACGGTTTCCAAGATATAGCAAATTGTCAAAATTACATAGTCAAAATTGCATTAACTGATGGACCACCCTTTAATTTTAATTTTTTTTAAAATTTTATTGTTAATTGTTGTAGTCTGTATAAAAATACACTATTTTTACAAATTTCAAGTTTCATATGTTATAGTTACATATGTTCATACAATTGTATGTATATTACAAGGGATTTTAATATTTTTCGTTGCTCGTTTTGGAACACCCTTTAATTTTTAATTCTCATGTATTTGTTGTTGTAGCGGCCAAGGTTCTTCATATTGTGTCCAAATTTCAGGTCCGTAGCTCTTACGGTTCCTAAGAAAATACAGTGTGACGGACAGACGGACAGCGTAGCGAAAACAATAGGGTTCCTTTTCACCTTTGGTGTACGGAACCCTAAAAATTATTAATTAATCAATAAACATGATCTTTTTTTATATTTATGATTTGAACAGGCTAAAGTTCGTATCGTTTTGTAAGCTAAATTACATTTGATTATTATTAATGAACAAATAACGCCAAAGCTAGTTGTTGATCTTCTTTTAATTTGAAAAATCGAAGCTGGAACAAAAATGCCTATAAAACATGCTTAACGAACACAACCAAGACAAGCAAAAATTCTTAATATTCTTATTTACTCACGCTGCTGATGAATTGCCTGCCATTGAATGACTTCATGTGCGAATTATCCCAAAATAATAGATTTTTAACAAGCTTAAGAGAGTTAGCTACAATTACGATAACGCGTGACTCATGCGTGACTCACACGTGACTATGAAGTGACTCACGCATAAAAAATCTCGAAATTTTTACACATTTTCAATGAAATCACATAAAGCAATGACAAAAACAACAGCAATAAAAGCTTTAGCGGAAGTCGTAAAGCTTTTATTATTGGTAAAAAAAAAAAACGCATGAGAAGTTGATTGATGATAAGTTGATTGACGATAAGAATGATTGTAGTTAATTTTAATTATTATTCGAACTCCATTTGTTTCTATATTTATGATTTTTAACAGGCTAAAGTAGAACAAAAAATAAGTAAATTAACTAACATGTGTATAATTAGTAAAAGAACAAAACGACATTGGTAAGACTGTTGTAAATATAGAGATGGTAAAATTGAGCTTACAATACAAAAAAGCTTTCAGCAAATTGAAATACGATGAATCAAAACAATTCACATATTCCATTTGCAATAATGCTAAGTATATAAAGCAGAAATCTACATCAACTGACACCACACACAGTGGACCAAACACAAAAGAACGCTGATGATGAAGGTTTAGTGGCCTTCGAAAACGGCTGGCTGTTCCGTTCAACTATGTGTTGTCAGAATATTTACAACTAACTTTGGTGTTATTTGTTCATTAATAATTATCACATGTAATTTGGCTTAAAAAGCGATACGAACTTTAGCCTGTTAAAAATCATAAATATAGATAAGAATGATTATTTAAGTTTTAATAGATTACGTGAACATGTTGCCAAGTAAACCAAGTAAAAATAATTAAGTTGCTAATCCAGAAGAGCTTCCAACAAAAATGCTTAATTCTTAACCCGATTAATGGTTTTGAAATTTTTTTGCTTGAAAGCTTTGACAGCGGATGATGTGTGTGACAGCTGTTCTTCTTATGGCATTGAAAGGTTTTTTGTTTCTACTTTATATTTTAAAGGGGGGAGTAAAGACCCATTTTCAGGCTGATTAAGATTGTACCCCCCACTGACTGGCATAGAAATCATAAACACTCTTTAGAGCATTTAAAATATGTGTAGCTATTGACATAAGCTTGTTAAGATGTGGCATCATACCAGAACCAAAAAAAAAATCAGTTTGTCGATTTAAATACTGTTTTCATAAAACTCACATTCCTCATGCATACTGTGCGCTAAACTTTATTTTTAAAATCATTTGCAATTCAAGTTGATATCAATATGTTACCAATAATTTGAAAGAATTTATTTACTGGCTGACACTTGCCATTAAAGTGTATTAAAAATATAAATAATTTCACGTTTGTGCTGGAAAAAAGTTTTCCCCTCTTTCTGTTATTTTTATTATATTTTATTAAGTTATTTAGCAAGAGACTTCCTACAAAAAAAAAAAAAAAAAAAAAAAAACAGTAAACAAACACAAAACTCATGCTTCTAAAGTTTTAATATAAAAAAAGAAGACGAAAAGTATAAAAAACTTGGGCGAGAATTAGAAAAATAATACAAAGAAAAAAACTGTTGAAAAGAAAAGTTGTGTCGGTTGGTAACCCGGCGTTGTTTGCATTCCGTATAAAATTTGCATGGCTAATGAAGTGTTAGTTGGTGCTTATCAAAGTGGGTATGAGGCTGGTGCTGCCTGCCTGCCTGCCTGCCTGCCTCCTGTCACTTTTCATTCCATTAACAGCCAGGAACAATAGCCATAAGTTGGACATTGAATTTAATGAAATGATGGCATAAATATTATTAACGCAACGGCCTCAGTCGCTGCTGTTGTCGCCGTTGGCCAAATTATGTTACAGCGATCCACATTTCTTTCATAATAAAAAAAAGAGACAACAAAAAAATGTTTCATAAATAAAGCGCCAGTAAATTTTTTCTTTTATAATATTTTGTTTTTAAAGAGGGCGTTTCATTTTAATAATATTGTTTTTGTCTTTTATTACAATAAAAAAAAAGAAGTGACAATATATAAAAAAATGAGCAGAAATCTGTTTTTGTGATTCGGTCACCGAAACACTGAAGCACCACAATAAAAAAGGCTGATTTGTTGAAAAAAAAAAAAGAAACAAAAATTGACGTGTCACTCGCAACTTTTGAATTAAATTATTTATTTTTTTTTTCCTTTTCGTTTATTATTGCTGTTGTTGTGGTTCTGTTCCTGTTGTTTGTTGTGTTAAATTTCCATTTTCATTATTTTTTTCTTTTCGGCTTACGATGAATGTCCTTTTTTTATTAATAGAAAAAATTATGACTTTTTTATGACGAACAATATAATTGTGTGTGTTTTTTGGTGTTTGCTTGAATGAAAGCTTATTTGCCTCGGTTTTTATTTGAAAAAAAAAACGGCTTCAAGTTTTGCTTGCTCCCTTTTTTTCTCCTTAGTATGTCACGCAAATTTGTGTTTATTCATGGGACAAAAAGGTAATTTTTTTATTTGAAAACTCTCAACACTGCTGGCTGTTATTAAAAGTATATTTATTTTAATATATTAGTAAAAAATGTAATTTGACTTTACAAAAGTATTATTCCAGCTAGTAAAAGTGTATTGAACTTAAAAAAACTTGCAATCTTTGGTTTTTCTGCATTAAGAAAAATCGTTATTTACTTTCTGAAACTTATTTCCTTCACTGCATTTTCCCTTTTTTTCTTTGAGTTTTTTTGCAAATTAATTTTAATTAAAAATGCACTAATCAATATATTTTTTAACATAAACACTTCTGTACCTGGATTCTGAAACTTTTATTACAATAATTATATCCCTATAATAAATAAAGGGTGGTTAAATTTTAAGGGCCGATGTTGATTTTGAATAAAACACAAATTATTTAGGAAATTATTGTCATTTATTTTTATTATCAATTATGTATGGAACAAAATATCGGCTAAATGTTGGCGACGATCTTGGCGGCAAACCTCTATCCGATGATGAAAATTTTCGAATGTGCCGAATTATCTCATCATTTAGCTCTTGAATTGTTGCTGGCTTATCGACGTACACCTTTTCTTTCAAATAACCCCAAAGAAAGAAGTCCAACGGTGTCAAATCACATGATCTTGGAGGCCAATTGACATCACCACCATGTGAGATAACACGGCCATTGAATTTTTCGCTCAAAAGAGCCATCGTTTCGTTAGCTGTGTGGCAAGTGTTGTCGTCCTGTTGAAACAACATCTTGTCCATATCCATATCTTCCAATTCGGGCCATAAAAACTTCGTTATCATCTCACGATAGCGAACACCATTCACAGTAACTGCCTGACCGACCTCATTTTGGAAAAATACGGCCCGATGATGCCGCCAGCCCACAAAACGCATCAAACAGTCACTCTTTATGGGTTCATTTGTTTTTCGACAATCACTCTTGGATTATCATTCGCCCAAATGCGGCAATTCTGCTTATTGGCGTATCCACTGAGGTGAAAAATTGCCTCATCACTGAAGATGATTTCCTTCGAAAATTGATCATCCACTGTTGCCATTTTTCTTGCCACCATTCTGACCATTGACGATGTTTGGAATGGTCAAAAGGCGTTAGTTCTTGAGTCATTTGCACCTTGTAAGCGTGTTAATGCAAGTCTTTATGCATACTGTTCATCAACGACGAGCGTGAGAGGTGCTATTGTTAGGCACGACGACGAGTTGAGGTGTATGCGAACAGCAGCAATATTTTCTGCAGTACGAGCTGTACGAGCATGCACTGGTATTTTCACATCTCCTACAGATCCGGTTTGCTCAAATTTTTATACGATTTTTCCTATTGTACGCGCATTTTGTCGATTGTGCTGACCAAAAAAATCACCAAGTTCACGATATGCATTTTGATTTGAACGCCTTTTTTTATAATAAGCTTGAATAACTTTAAAGCGTTGCTTGATTGTGTATCTTTCCATGGTTCAAATTGAGCTGGTCGGAATTTGAGAAATGTCCAATGAAATGCATAAAAAAACTTGACGTTTAGGTGTGGTTCACATTCAACATCGGCCCTCAAAATTTAACCACCCTTTATTATGTTTATAGGTTCGAATTTTTGCTATTAAATTAAAGTCACCAGTGTACAATTATTATCAATACAAAAAAAATAAAAAATAACACTTTATTCACTCAACACTGATAGTAGGAGCTTTGAAACGCACATAATGTTAAATTATTTACTCCTGGAGTACCACGATGTTAACTTCGCAGTTCTTTACACTTACACATGCTTTGCTGATTGCATTTACCTTTTTAGACTTAACATAAAGCTTACAGAAGAATGTCAGCAACATCTTGAAGGTCACAACTTGAGTTGTGTCCCACAAGTATTGTTGAACTCGTTTCCTTCACGTTCGAATCAAAAGTTGTTTCGAACTCATTTAATTTACATTGACATTTTTGACCTGACTTGTGCCTAATAGAACGAACTAGTTCAAAAGGAGCGTTTGGACACAACTCTAGTCAGAACACATTCAGTAGAACGGATTATATATCCGAAGAAAAGTTTACTTTAAAAAGTCTTGAGTTTGTAAGAGAGAAGAAAAAATAACTTTCATACTCAGGACTTTACAAAATAAAGTTTGCGTTTGTAAAAGGCGTCCAGGTTTCGTTCATTCATGTATTTAGTGCGTATTACAATTCGTTCCGTTAGCTTGTGTGTACGTCAGAGAAACAAGCCGATCGGCTCACAGCCGGCTCAAGAGCCGCCGCCGACTTTCAATGTAACTTCAAGCCGCCGCCGATGTATGCGGCTAGCGCCGGCTCAAAATTGCAGCCGGCTCATATATATCTATACTATATCTTTAGGCGTTTGAAATTTTTTTATATAAATATGTTTTAAAACTGATAAAAAGCGGCTGTAGATGTCAGCCGGCTCAAGCAGGCTTAACAGCCGCCGCCAACTATTGGTGTACATACGTTGACAATAGAGTGTGCATGTTGACCAGTAATCCGCAAGCCATAGCACAATTGTGCGGATGAAAATCACATACATGCTTATGCTCTTTCATTTAGTCGTCACTGAGCAAGCGACGAATTAAGTTGTGCACGCATGTATTAATATTTTCCTGGCTTTTTGTTTAGTTTTTTTGAGCACACGGAACGAAATTAAAGTTCAAATTCAATAAATTTCTACAAACAAAAAATTGATAATATAATTATGGAAGCTGGGAAATATTTCGTGATTAAAAATGCTTTTGGCAATATGCAATGCATTTTATGTTTGAGACATTAAAAAATAATAGGGAAAAAAGATTAAAAAGGCATTTTAATAGTATCCACAGATCTGTGAATAAATTTAATTTTGAATTTATACACTAAATTGTTGAATGGTTATTAAATTTTTACTTTTTATTTAAGTGTTTATTAAATTGCTTATTTATAAAAAAAAAAAAAAAAAAAAAAAAATTCGAACAACTAATAACCACATCATGTATTTTATATTACAAAAGATTTCTTCAAGTGCAAGTTTATTTTACTCTCATTTTTCTCACCAATACAAACATATTTTATTTTGCGGCACACTGATGTAGACTCTACATGTAGAGGCATTATTGTTGTTGTTATTGTTTGTTTCTGACCTCTGCAGTGGCCTGTTGCTCTGAGTGCTTGTATTTTCCTTAGTTATAGAAGGCAGAACATTGTAGTTAATGTTATGCTTTAGATATTTATGTTATTGTTTTAAACATCACTTGAAAAAATTAAATAAATTGTACCAAAATGTGTGAAAGATTAACAAAGTTTTATGATGATTCTGCTATGAGTACAACAAGAGTTTACGAGTTTTATAAGTGTTTCCAAGATGATACTGAAGACTTTAAAGATGGTTAACGTCCCAGACGCCAAGCAATGAAAACGTGAAAAAAGTAAAAGAATACGAACCAGATAAATAGCTGCTGATATTGAATGACTCTTGGCACAATATTTTTCTAATGTCTTGACTATGAAACGCGCAGTAGCAACATTTGTTTCAATATGTATGAATTTTGAATAAAACTTCTGTGAATAGTTGTTAGATTTTGGCCAAATACAATACTGTACTGACGCCCTAGCCTCTACATGCACAGAAAAAAAAATCATCGAAATGCAACCAACAAAACAAATTGTTAAAATTTAATTTAAAAATTAACAATCATCATTGTTGATATAACAATTTATAATTTTTGTAGTCAATTAAATTACTCAACAAAATTATTTGTTAAAATATATCATAACGAAATGCGCACATCTAGAAAAAACAAGAAATCATGTTTTGTGTGTATTCATTACTTGCTTATCTAATAAAGTGTTGCTCTTTAGCTGAGAGGTAAGCGAGTTAGTTTATTAGTCCTAAGGTTGCCAGTTCAACTCCGCCCAAAGACATTGAGTGTTTTTCGCAGACAAGCAAAAATCGTTTAGAGGATTGTGATTGTGTATGAAATGCTTGTTAATATAACAAATATGATACGGAAATTCAACAATTCACATTGTTAATATAACAATAACTTTAATTGAAATAACTTTGAAATATAACAAAAATAAATGTTGAAAAAATAAATAAAATTCAACAAATTATTTGTTGATATATTTAATTGAAAATATTTTTTAAGATTTTCCTTTAACTTACAATTTCGTTAATTGTATTTACAAAAATCGTTGTAGGTTCAAAATCAATTAATTATTTAATTAATGTAACAAAAAAATTAATTGTATTTACAATTCATTTTTTTCTGTGTTCGCTAGACATCGCAAAGTATGAATTTTTCCTATTTCCAAAAATAATGAGAATCCTAAAGAACTGCCGTTTTACAAGCATAGAACCAAAGGCTATCCCAAAGATCGAAATTCAGGAGTGTTTCGAGGATTGAAAGGAGCACTGGCAGAAGAGTAATAAATGTCTAATAAAGAGAGAGCTTAGAAGAAAACAAAAACTTTAATGTAGACGAATAGATAATTATTACTTACAAAAATCAGGGGGAAATCGCGCCACTCGTTATCGAATGAAATTACGAAATAATTCCATATAAATTCTATTAAAATATTTCGTAATGTCGTTCGATAACGAGTGTCATGACTTTCCCCCGAACTCTCTGACTTTTTAATACACGTTTAGCCTTACTCCCGTAATATTTACTCGTATAAGAAAGTAATATTTTTCTTCTACCAATATTAACACCTAAATTAAATCCGAATACTAGAAAAAAATATTTTTATATGCAAAGTGGTCCTAATCATATCAAGGAAAAAATTTGACAAGGATCCTTAAAAATATTGTTTCATTAAAGGTTATGTTATTGATGTTATTTAATTTAATCGTTAGGAAATGCTCTAAATGCAAACATAAATTTAAGTGTTTCTAATCATCTGAACGGTAGTGTATTTCAATAATTTATATACCAACTGTTAACAGCTCAAGTACACAATACACAATAATTTATTGAATGAGTTAATCATGTTAAATTGTTTAGAAATGTTTTTGATTTGTTTAGTTATAAGGGTATTCATTTTATACTAATATCAAGTTATTTAATTCAAGTTGCTGAAAGTACCTTAAAAAATATTTTTTTGTATAAAAATTAAATAATTTCAATAAAAGAAACACTTAAAATTGTTTTTTTTTTTTTTGTAAGCGAGACAATAATGTTCGTATGAACACACTAATATTGTCATGTCGAGTTAAACCCTCTAACCCTTTGACTTTGTTCAGCGAACTGTTATTTTCAAATTATACCACTTTTATGTTTAATTTAATTGTATTTGATTTTTATACGCTTTTGTATTTTTACCTTATTTATTTTTTGTTATAATTACAGCAATTTTTCTTTCTTACCTTCCCTTAATGGTGTGGTTAATAATATATGTATATTATAAATCATTGAAGGATTCTATATGTATATACAGGCTTGGCATAAACTCAATTTTGATTAATAAAAGTAATATTTGTAATATAGTTATTATTTATTTATTCGAACTGTACTGCTTTCTTAATTCAAGGAACACTTGTTTACTTACTTTTTTATTAGAAATCAAAATGGATTAATTTGTTTATGTAATTTTCTAAATGGACATACAAATCTTTAAATTTAACTACGCAGTTAGTCAGCATTTGTCGGTTCATCTTATGCCCGGATTAATATATACTTACATTAACTGTTACTTTGACTCACCGCTCCCATATTACGCACAGCTATTTCATCTTAAATTTTTCGGTTAATATGCGATGTATGTACATCTTTGACTGGTCTATTATTTCAATTAGTTCATGTATTTTCAGCCAAGGATCTTCCAATATAATTTTGTGAATTTTCTTAACCGCTTGTAACGTGGATGTGTAAACGGGTCGATTCCTACGGTGTTTGTCCTGGCAGTTCGCACTGCCATCCAATGTTTTTTTTTAGTTGTAAACCAAGAAACAGAGTCCTCTAAAATATAAAAAAGCTCGGCTTTATTATTGGTTAAATTGAAGACTTTCAATTTAAAGTACTGAATTACTTAACAGTGACAATTTATTTCATAAGTTAGATATTCAGTGTGATCATTTATTTTCGAAGGCTAAAAAAATACAAAAGAACGTAGCGTCTATAAATTAATAACTAATTATGCCTTTTTTAATAAAAAGAAATATTTTTCTGCAAACTATAGCACAGTGCGATTTTGGAGTCGGAAGCCCCATATATTCACCATTCAATTTCAAAAATGTTAATGTTAAAGAGAACAATTTAAATAATAACGTCCAATTTCACCAATTTTATATTAATAACAATTTATATTTCAAAGACGTTTTTCAGAAAAAATACATATATATTTTTATTAAAAAAATTATGTGAAAAACGACTTTTAAAATATAAATTGATATTAAAATAAAATTTAAAAAATTTATTTCACTTTATTTTTGAAAAATTAGAGTAAAGTTCAAGCAAAATTCCTGAGCAAAAAATGATTTAGATTTTTACGCAATTCAGTGCTCTATATATGTCTTACATCATTGATAATACAAACTGCTTTTAATATATTCGAAAAAAGCCTTTCTATATAATTAAAAAAAAAAAAAATTAGGGGAATATGATAAACTGTTACAAAGATATGACCAAATCTATAACTTATATTCAATTGAAAAAAAAAAATTATGTAGTTCCACTTCAAAAAAAGTTCTTGAGACAGAAACCCAGCCGCACAATCGATGCATCAGGTTCTGAAAGGGTTATTTCTAATGGGCTTCATGGGAGTTGGGCATTGCGATCTAAATTCGGTATGCGTTTTATATTTGTTCTAGAACGTATGTATATGTAACAAATTTAAAGACTTTTGCTAGGATAAGAAAATTTTATGCAAAATAAAAGGAGATTTGAATTTCTTGGGCGTGACCGTTTTTTGATGAAATTTATAAATTTTTTAATTTAGTCAATAAAATGTTTGATGTAAACTTTCACTGCTCCACGACCAATCTTTATACTTTTGTCAGAAAAATAAATGAAGCCATCCCACTGTGCGTTAGGTCAGCTAGATTTGGGGTTAAAAAAAAAATGTTTTGCATCATATGATATTGCTCATACGCCACACTGTGCAAAAGTATGAATGTTTCAGATTCTACTTTTATTTAATATGCCTCTTGCTATAGAAAATTTTCATTTTTAGGATTTCCGTTCATCAAAAGTGAAAAGGAACCTTAGGAGGCAAACTCTTGAAATTTTCAAAAACGCTAAAAAAATAAATCTTAAATAAAAAAATAGCCAAAACAAAAATATCGTCAATATGAAAAAAGCGCTTAAATGAAAAATATCAGAAAAAAATAAAATGAATCTTTTCTATTATTTTTATTAATTTCACTGCACCCGGTCAGAGAAATACTTGTGTGGCAACACTCTGTTATTGAATAGCTGTTGTTGTTATTTACATTTACTTTCTTTTACATACTCTTATGACTAAAATTTGAAGCTGAAAAAAAGTCAGCCAATGTATAGGGTGTTTTTTTTAGAGGTATAGAACTTCGAATTGAAATAAAACACAAGAAAATCGTTTTAATGTCCATCAATTTGGCTTTATTGGAAGGATAATTTTATGCCATTAATGTTTAAATATGGTTTCGGGCATGTGGCCGCCGCGGCTGGCTCGAATAAAGCCAATTCTACAGGTCCTATTTTCAACCACTTTTTCGAGCATATGGGGCCGTATGTTGGCAATAACGCCACGAATGTTGGCTTCCAAGTCCCCTAACGTTTCTGGTTTGTCGTAGACGAGCGACTTCACATATCCCCAAAGAAAATAATCCAATGGGGTCAAATCACACGATCTTGGTGGCCAATTGACAGGTCCATTCCGCGAAATCATGCGATGGACGATTATGTCGACCATAAAATGGACGGAGCTTGCGGTAAATTTCGCGAACTGAACCAATATTTTCGAAATAAATTTGCACGATTTGCAAGCGTTGTTCTTTTGTCAACCTGTTCATGATGAAATGGCAAACCAAACTAAATATTAATCACTTGACAGCTGACAAAATGGCCGCCAGTTAAAAAAGTGATGCCAACTTAAAGTTCTATACCTCAATAAAAAACACCCTTTATTAATGGTAAAGTAAGAAAATAAAAAACATGTCGATTATTGAGTTCTTGTTTCAACTTTCAACTTGAGCCTCTCATTTGTTGAGCTTCTCATTTGTTTAAATGAAAGTTTATAATATAATAACTCTAGTTGTTCTAAGAAATTTTGGGCAAAGGTTCCCTGATGATCTGCATTAGCAATAGTGAAATGCGCATAGGATCCAGCTAAACTCCTCAATAATCAATTTCAATGTATTTTTAATTAAAAAATATTTTACTTAGGGCATGTGCCAAACGGCAGAAAAGTACTATGATAAAAAATATTTGGCTGTGGGGAAAAAATTAAATTTTTCTGCTGTGCCAAATGATATCTTTTTTGACAATGTAAAATTTTGATAAATTCGCTTTAGCATAGAAAGAAGCTGATGAAAAAATTGCTCCGGCGGCCAAGCAAAACCTTTGACTACAAGCCGCCTACTACCAACAAATTTTTGCGAGGATATTTTTGTATAAAACTATATTCTTGCAGCAAAAAATTATATAATATTATATGTATGATGCAATATTTTTCGCATACTAAAATAAACAATAAAATTTTTCACAGTTTAATTAAATTTAAAGACGTATAAATCTATGTATTGGGAGACGGCTCGAAGCGACGGACGGCGGTGGTTTTAAATTTTATGATACCATGCTTCTTATTTGCTGCTTGTCAAAAATTTATCTGTTGTGTCAAAAATTCTACTAGCCCCTAGGGCTAGTGAAATTTTATTCACCACAGAAGTGTAAAAAATTTAAATACACTAGTACTTTGCTACCGTTTGGCACAGGACCATAATAAATAAAATATTAATTTGCGATTATTAGTGCGTTTAGAAACAAATTTTAAACTTTAATTGTAACAATTCCCATAAAAAACACTAATTAATAAAATAAATCGCTAAAATGCAAAAAAATTAACAAAATTGTAATCATTGAAACTTAAAATATGTTTTGTTAAAAACGAAAATCGCCAAAAACCGAAAAAAGTACCAAAATTAAAAAAACGCAAAACTAAAACGCACCCTGTCAAAAAAATACTTGTGTGGCAACACTCTATTCTTAAATAGCTGTTGTTGTTATTTACATTTATTTTCTTTAACATACTCTTACGACTACAATTTGAAGCTGAAAAAAGGTCAGCCAATGTAGCAATAGTAAAGTAAGAAAATAAAAAAACATGTTGATTATTGAGTTTTTGTTGCAACTTTGTTATTTGTTATTGAGCTTCTCATTTGTTTAAATGAAAGTTTATAATATAATAACTCTAGTTGTTCTAAGAAGCTTTGGGTAAAGGTTCCCTGATGATCTGCATTAGCAATAGTGAAATGCGCATAGGATCCAGCTAAACCCCTCAATAATCAATTTCAATGTATTTTTAATAAAAAAATATTTGACTTAATAAGTAAAATATTAATCTGGGATTATTAGTGCGTTTAAAAATTTTAAACCAAAATTATCTGCATTAGCAACAGTGAAATGCGCATAGGATCCAGCTAAGCCCCTCAATAATCAATTTCAATGTATTTTTAATAAAAAAATATTTTACTTAATAAGTAAAATATTAATTTGGGATTATTAGTGCGTTTAAAAATTTCAAATTTTAAAACTCGCGCAAATAAAGAAAGCGTTAATACAAAAAAAATATCCAAAAATCAGAAAACACCAAAAAAATGCCGAAACGAAAAAACGTTAATACTAAAAAATCGTCAAAAACCAAAAAAAAAACCGCCAAAATTAAAAAAACATCAATCATGAAAAAATTGACAAAATGAAAAACCACAAAACTAAAACGCGTTGTACTAAAAAAAATCTCCAAAAAATACGCCAAAACTGCAAAAAAAACTCCAAAACTGAAAAAATCGTCAGTACTAAAAAAAAATCGCGCAAATCTAAAAAAGGATTAAACTAAAAAAAAATCGCTGAAAACCAAACAAAATTGACAAAAAGAAAAAAATGCCAAAAAAAAAAAAAAAAAAAAAAAACTTTAATACTAAAAAATTGTCAAAAACCGGAAAAAAGCCAAAAAGAAACAAAAACGGTAGGCTTCGTGTGCTAGCCAAAGTCGCACTTTACTGAACTTTTTGTACTTCAATCGACAGCGAATATCTTTAAAATATGTTACTGGATAGCAACCTCGATAAGTCTCCATTATACCTATTATAGCGTTACAATTATCGTAACAATAGTTACTGAATCCAGTATTGTGGTACTGGAGTATAAGCAATATTATGTTTTCCCATTGTAAGGGACCAGAACATTTCAACGCATGTTACGAACATGAGTTACTGTTGAAAACATTCAAAGCTGTTATTTGCTTTAAGAATTTTATTATAAATCCTTTTACAATTAAGTTTTAATGTCCATCAATTTGGCTTTATTGGAAGGATAATTTTATGCCATTAATGTTTAAATATGATTTCGGGCATGTGGCCGCCGCGGCTGGCTCGAATAAAGCCAATTCTACAGGTCCAATTTTCAACCACTTTTTCGAGCATATGGGGCCGTATGTTGGCAATAACGCCACGAATGTTGGCTTCCAAGTCCCCTAACGTTTCTGGTTTGTTGGCGTAGACGAGCGACTTCACATATCCCCAAAGAAAATAATCCAATGGTGTCAAATCACACGATCTTGGTGGCCAATTGACAGGTCCATTCCGCGAAATTATGCGCTCATCGAATGTTTCCTTCAATAAATCGATTGTGACGTGCGCTATGTGGCATGTAGCGCCGTCTTGTTGGAACCACAACTCATCCACATTCATGCCATCCAATTCGGGAACAAAATAGTCGGTTAGTCGGCTCCAATTGCTGTGCACGGTGGCGAATCGATTCATTCGGGTCCTCTTCAACACTTTGCTCTACAGCGGCAATTATTTCTTCGGTGCGCACTGTTCGACGTCTCTGCGGATGCGTATTATCACATAGAGTAAACGTAGTGCGAAAACGATCTATGGTTAACCGAATTAATTGCTCTGATGGACGATTATGTCGACCATAAAATGGACGGAGCTTGCGGTAAAATTCGCGAACTGAACCATTATTTTCGAAATAAATTTGCACGATTTGCAAGCGTTGTTCTTTTGTCAACCTGTTCATGATGAAATGGCAAACCAAACTAAATATTAATCACTTGACAGCTGACAAAATGGCCGCCAGTTAAAAAAGTGATGCCAACTTAAAGTTCTATACCTCAATAAAAAACACCCTTTACATATTCCAATATTCCATTTCCAACACCTTCTTATATTCATAATTTTAAGTTTTGTCATCATTATCATCGCTGTTGTCTTTTTTATTATTATTAAACCTTAAACTTTTTTTGTGCTTAATAATTTTGTATCTCGGTTGCCATTATCAACGTCATCATCCTTCTTATTATATATAGTCATGGTCATTCTTAAGTTGAGTTTATGTAGCAAACGCTACTTTCATTTTTATAAAATAAAGAATTATTTTCATGCTTTTTATTTTGTTTTTATTTTTTTATTTTAATGAGCAGCAATTTCCTCTTTTATTTTATATATTTTTAATATTTTAATTTAACCTGGAATTTTTTTTACAGCTCAGTTTTTTTTAACCCATTGTCGTTGATAATATTTTGCTTTATATTTTTTAATTTTTTTTTTGTTTTTTTTTTTTTTTTGTTTTAACGAATTAATGGCTAAATTTTTGTGATGAACTTGAGCCACATTGTTTTGCTGCAACACGTAAATGTCAGAGATTTTAAAGGTGGTTGCAAACAAAACTGTTAACTGGAACAGGAAAAAAAATTTAAATGCAAAACTTGAAATGGAAAAAATAAGGAAGGAAGTTGCTATAGGATGTACAACATCAGCTTTATGTTCTTCATGGTGCGGTCATGCTGTAGTCTCTTGAAGGAGGAGGGCATTAAATGAATGGTCATTGCTGCAGCTACTGGTGGGGTTGTTTGCGGGTGGGCTGCCTGCCTGCCTGTCAATTTTGACTTTTTGTCTATTTTTCTCTCAAGGAGAGCTTCGTTTTTCTATGTCGTGTTTCGTGCACACTCATTATTTGCTGCTAAGAGTTTTGTTGTTCCTCGCTTTTGTATTTGCTGTTCAGCTCTCCAGCTGTCCAACGTGGAGCATGACTGTGATGAAGGTTATTTAGTGTTATTATTGCTGCTGTTTAAATTGTGAGGTGTTAAATTATTTGCCATGAGTGCTTTTGGCTCGCTGGTGCACTGATGACTGTAGTATTTATTTATGTGACGGCTTCAGTTCAGCTGCCATGGTTATCATAATGATGATGATGATGATGATGATGTTGATGTTGATTGTTTGCAATAATGATATGACTATAGTTGTGATGGAATATGACTTGGTCTAGCAGTTAATCCCCACACAAGTGTTTTCTTTATGCTTAAGTTTCTCTTTTTTTTTTTTTTTTTTTTGCTTATTCCAGTTTTCATTTTTCTTTCAATATTCATTCTACTTAAGCTAACAACAGGATTCTGTACTCATTTTACCTGTCACTCAATAAAGTTATTATTAATTATTTTTGTTTTGTTTGTTTGTTTGTGTTTTTGTTGTTGTTTGTTTTTTTCTTTTTGTTGGCATTTGTTTGTTTGTATATTTTTCTGCTTGTCACGTTATTTTTGTTGTTGTTGTAGTTGTTTATTTTCTTTTAAATATTGTTGACATTAATAACCTCTAACAGTAACAATGCAAAACAAAAGTTTGACAAAAAGGATTTTTCGTTTAAAGAGGGCTGTTGTGTAAACGAAATGAGTTCAAATACTTTTGCGCGAAGGTTAAAGTCATAAAATAAAATCATAAAGTTTATTATTTGTTTATTTATTTATTTTTTTTTTAATAAAGTAAAAATTATGTTAATGGTGGCGTTTCCCTTGGAGAATGATTTATATTTTTTAGGTTATTTACCATAGAAACAAGTCAATGACTTTTAAAAAATTAATTATGGTTGAGAGTTTTCGTGACCGGTATCACATGGGATATAGACATTATTCATAACTCGTGAATAGCTTTTGTTTCTTGCAAAAAGCTCAGTACTAGCAAAAAAAATTTTGATGGCAAAGTAATGAGTTAAATTATTACTGTGGCGTTTTAACTCATTAACGTGGCGATGTCAATAGAGAGGGATGAACTTACAACCTTGGATTACAAGTAAACATTTATTTTGAGACTTTCTGTTAAATTCTTTAGATATTGAGCATAAACGAATATCTATGCTAATAAATGCATTTGCCGACAATAAATCCTTACTTCTCGTGTTCTATTTGATTGATAAATTCATGCTATGCATATAGACAAGGGTGCTGAGGAATTTCATGGTGGCACCGAAAAATGCAGCATTTTGGCCAACTCATTAATCTAATGTTTCCTTACTTATACTACGGTTTAATTAAAAATATGTTGAATTTTTGCTTTTTATTATTGGAACAGCAATTGTTCGAAAACCTCTGATTTGAAAGCTTGGCAAGCCATTATCACTCATTCGGTGATTATTATTGAATTCTTTTCAAATCAAAGCTTTCTCTTTACTTCTTCCATTTATTTAAGTTTATTTTTACTTCTTGGAAAAATTTCAAATCTTTTCAAATTAAAAAAATAAATCAATCAAAATATTTACTTCTCTACTACTTGACCTTCTGGCTGTTAAAACATATCGCTCATTTCGATTTCAAGCTTACTTTTGTTACTGCATAGTTGCGGCTCGCTCAACTCACTCAATTATGGCTCAGTAGCACAAAGGAGAGAAAACAAATATTGTGTGATTGACATTCATGGTTAAGGCAGAGTGCGTGTGGTGTAATTAAACTGCAGTCAGTCAGTTAGTGATGAACAAACCACTTATGTTTTTTTTCAGAAGCGGTTTCTCCTCTTTTACTGGTATCCCTGTCATTTAAAAGTCTTCTTCTTTTTTGTTACAGCATACTCTGGGCCAAGCTGCTGTCTATCAAAATGACAGCCAGCAGTCAAGTCTACTAAAAAAAGGACGAAGAACAAAAAAAAAAAAAAAAAACACACAGTATTAATAATGCTACAGGGTGGTAAAATAAAACTGAAAAAAATATTTACTAAAAATAATGTTTATTTTCGTTATAGTTGTAACGATTCTTATTTTATTCCTTTAATTTCTGAGAGAAAGAAAAATGCTTTCAGGCTCCTAAACAAATCATGGTTTTTCTTGCTGGCTTGCTGACAAGCTAGTAGTAGACATTGTTGCCATTTTAGCTTTTGCACTTTGTTTTGTAAGAACTCATTAAAGTTTAAAAAAAAACTGCTAACAGAACTTAAATAATTTTAAAATCTAGCATTTTGTGTATCTTTTGTAGCATATTTTAGCAGAAACTTTAATCCACTTTAACATTCTGCTATCCTCATTTTCTGGCAACACTGGTAGTGATTTTAGATTTATTCTAGCATAAGTATTCATTATCACAGTAGCATATTTATTTTTTAGATTAATTTTAATGTATCGATTATAGATGGCAACCAAACGTTAGTTGCGCTGCCAACTCAAAACAAAAAAAAAAAAAAAAATAGCAACAAGTATGAAACTTCTCAAGTACCGAAGGAATTTTCCTGAAAATCTTGGTATATGTAAGGCCAATATACCAAGCTTTTGCCATCATATCTTGTAAAGTCTGTAGCTGAAATATGCAGGCCTCTACAAAGAACTTGAAACTCTGCTGGAATAGCCAAAAACAGTTTGAATTTATGTCATTGTCTTTCAATCTTTTATAGTTTATGAGTCATTGTGCTTCGAAATTTATTTATAAAACTTATTAAGGCCTCATAAAGGCTTTTTAAAATAAAGTTTCATACAAAATTTTTCTTAAAAAGTCTTCACAAAGTCTTAATAATTTTTTAAATAGGGCTGTAAATGTTTTGTCTGCACAGAATAAATATTTCTACAATTAACATCTGTAATAAAAAAAACACAAATAATCCATTAAAAGTTTAATTAAATCAATTAAACTTTTGTTTAAAAATTTAATACAATCAATTAAACTTTTGCTTAAAAATTGAATTGATTAAAGTTTTAATTAAAAATTTATTTGGTCACTCAAACTTTTATTTGAAATTGAATTAGTTTAAAAGTTTAATTAACATATCTAAAGTTTTACTGGCTATCTGTTGCTTTTTTAAAATAAACGTGTTGATTGCAGAACATTTTTTTGTGTAAAATTTGTTTGGTTTTTGTGGTTTTAAATTTTAACAAAGTTTCTAATTTCTGACAAAGATATATTTAAGTAATTTTACAGAAGAAAAAAAACTTTAAGATATCTATTGTTATTTTTGTTTGTTTTAGTAAACGCGTGTCAAAATGAATATGAGTTTAAAATTTTTTTTGTTAATTAGTTACGTCTAGATGCGTTTCGTTGTTGTTTAAACAAATCATCCGTAGAATACAAAAACTGCCAATAACTGATTGAGGATTACAAAACCACATGCACAGCAGGCTAATTGTACATGATTTATTATACATTTTGCATATGGGTAAATCACCTCAAAGTAGTTGATTTATTATAAATAATGTCGAAAATACTATTTTCGAAATCAATTTATATTTACAACCATGCGTTGCTTTTAAAATTGCAAACTCCATCCCTGGGTCATCCATCAATAGTGATTGACAATTTCGAAAAAAATTACATTGAGGAATATATAATCTATTTTAAATGTCAACCACATGTAAATAAAATTCACATTACAGCTGCTGCGCCCACCTCATAAAGCACGCGCATAAATTGAATACGAAAATTCGAACAACAAATCACTCACCACAAGCTCGGTGGAAACACTTTGAAGTGATTTACTTAAACCTACTTGATTTAAAGCCGGTGGAAACATACTATAAGAAAGTTCAGAAAACAACAAACAATGTTTGAATTAGTTTAATTAATTTTATTTGAACTTTATTCGTTTCTTCGTTTGGTTTTGATTAGATGGTAAAATTGGGCTTTTATTACAAAAAAAAAGGTTTTAGAAAATTGTAATACAGTGAATAAAATAAATATAACAAAAATTAAAAATTTTAAAAACCCCCGACTTTTTTCAGAAAAGATGTTATATCTTCTAAACGGCTGAACCGATTTTTTTCAAACTAAAAATAGTTAATTAAAAAAAAAATTATATCAAAATTTTTGAATTTGTAAAAAATTTCTGGAAAGATCATTCTTTGAGTGTGCTTAAAGCAAATTTTTTAAGTTTAGACATGTGCCCTACATTTGGTAGTAATCCAAATTACTTAGTTTACAAAATAATTTTTTAATCGGTCTATATTTAAGAAAGCTGCAAGCCGCGCAAAGTTTTCCAGAACTTTCACCCCGTTTAGGTTTTCCACAAGCTCGGCTATAAATTACACTTGATATAATGCTGAAAATCTAACTCCTAGAACTTAAATTTTCAGTACTTTAAAATTATTCAATACTTTTTGTTATTTAACACCACTGTGCAACGGCAAGTGGGAGATAACAGCTATTGTTTTCAATATGTGTATTAGAGCTGCAAAACTATCGATAGTACTATCGATAGTATCGATAGTTTTGTTGTAAATGAAATATCGATAGTTTTTTCCACTATCGATACTATCGGCAAAAAAACAAGTAATTAAGAGTAAAAATAATCGAAGTCAGTAAACGGTAGCCGGCAGCTTTGAAGCAAATTATCCGTAGTTGATTTAAGCTTTTTTACAGCGATGGAAAAGTTGGTACAATTGTATAATTTTAGCGCTATTTGAATGCCAAAAGTACCGTAGCACCGCAATGACCCATTTAGCACTACTGGAATCTCTTTATATTATATTACATGCCAAAATTGCATTAAAATATATTAACCCCCTTATGCAAAAAATAATGCGTGCTTGAAGTGTACATTAAAAAAAATTTCCATAGAAAAACCGGTTTTAACGTTCACTTATTTCTTTAGCTCGAAGTTATTAGAAAATTAAGTAAATCAAACGATGTTTTCCGGTACTTAAAGAATTGCTGGAGGAATGTTATTTATTCCAAAGTCATCTGCAAATGTGGAAATTTTATTTTCGTACCAAGGAGAGAAGCCGAATATTTGCATCGACTGTGAACAATCGAATAAAAAAAGGTTATAAACGTAGTATATCGTAAATGTTACTTTTATATTCAGATACTAGCAACTAATATTCTTTGTGCACCTTCTGGCGTTTTGTTAATTGATTTTTAGTTAATTGAAAATTACTAAAAAAATAATTAGGTACAATCGTACGTCTCTTACGATAAAACTTTACAGTTAGTGCCTTAAAATTTATCAACAATTTTCGCATTTTGATAATTCTAAACCATGGGTAGGCCCATAAAATTTTAAGTTCAATAAAAAAGTATATTTTCGATAATATGCCCAGCTTACGATAAAATCGAAAAAAAGGCTTGATATATTTTTATATACTAATGAAAATGTTGAGGATTCTGGATTTTTTTCGAGTCACATGTAGTTTATGGCAACTTTTATAAAACTATTCGATACTATCGATAGTTTTGCAGCTCTAATGTGTATAACTAAAGCTTTTTTGGAAAACAAAAAAATTCTGTTTTTGGAATTTGTGTCATTTAACATTGTGATATTTTTGTCTGCTGGCAATCCTCTCTAAGCGAGAAGAGCAGAGCTTTACAATCAGCTGACTTCATGTTTGGATATTTACAAGCTGTTAATGTGCTTAGAAATTAAAAAAAATTATTTACAATTACTTTGAAAGCATTTTAAAATTTTCGTGAATATATATGTGCTTAAAAGCGATAACAGCCTAAGTCGACTTAAGATAAAATTTTTCAATGAGCGCCAACATTATACCAAAAAATTTTAATAAAATGTTGGGTGCATTAATTTATAAAAAAAATATTAAAAATTGCTTATTTTGATTAAAAAAAAACCATTCATAGGTTAAGAGAGTCGACTGTTATGGCTCGTGACCACAGATTTTTGTACTGATTACAAAAATATTTTTATTGTAAATTCTTTGCTGTTTTAAATTAATGAAATTTCTCTATAATTTAATACGCTTGTCAACCAATTTCATGGTTTTAACATAATCTGGTTGATGACGTGTCTACAAATGCACGCTGAAGTATATGAAAACATATAAACATGGATAAATTGCTCACAAAATAAGAATAACGATGGTGGTAATGGTGACGATGATGAAGAAGCGATCATTGTCGTTATTATCGCTTTTCTCGTTTAACCACAAAATGACCTCATGTTGCACGCAACATGTTTATGCAATTGCACAATATGCACTAATTGAATATCAAACATGCAAAAAATAAAAAAAATAAAAAACTCTGTTGGCATTAAACCCCACTCATGCCAAAGTGTTCGTATAATCAGTAACAAACCAACAAGAAGAAGAAAAAAAACTACCGCCTTAAAATCCTTAAACTCTGACAAGCCTACAACAACCTTTAATCAGTCATAACACATTTGAGAGAGTGTATATGTGGGCTTTAACTGCACTAAGGATAACAAATATTTTCACTCACAGCAACACACATTGCATACGAGTGAGTATTTGCAACAATGACAGCATCTGTGTAAGAAGAAAAAAAAAAACGAAAAAACAAACTCATTGCCAACATTTATTGGAAACAATCACGGGAACACGAAGTGTACTCAAGCACCTTGTATGTGTCTTCATTTGCACTAGCAGGCAGGCAGGAAGACAGGCAAGCAAAATACAAATTGGAAAATGTAATGACAGCCACTGCAAAGTTGTGCTTTGCTTTAATAACGGAGTTTGCTTGGCAGCAATGTCAAAATGTATGAGCTCCTGGGCTCATAATGTTGACTATGACTACGGCAACGTTTGTGTTACAAGTTTTTGAAAAATATATCTCTTCATGTAGTGTTTAACTTATTTTATAAATTTAGTTTTTACATGTTATTAAGGAATTTTCGACTCACTGTGGTCTAGAGCCATATTTCTAGTGAAAAATATTGAGTTGTCATTCCATTTGCAAGAATCATCAATATTCGTTAAAATCAATGCTTATTTCTCTTATGCGTTGTATTCTTTGGCAATAGAGATATAACTTGCCAGGATAAAAACCAGACGGAGTGAAAAAGAAAAGAATATAAGTTTAATTAAAAATTTTTTTTGAATTCTCTTTAAACTTTTCTCGGTGTTTAGACACTCAAAAACCGAAGTAACTACACTTAACAATAAAAAAAGAGATGAAGCGAACAAGAAACATTACAATCTATGTAAACAAGAGTAATTTAAAATTTGTCGTGTTTTTCATGTAATATTTCTAAGAAAATCTTTAGTTTTGAAACAACTTAATTTAATGGTGATTCAAAATTTTAGTACTTGCAAACCAAAATGAAGGAATCAATTTTAATAAAATTTATTTAAAGTTGAAATCACAATGGACCTAAATGGTAAAACGGAACAAATAGCTGTTTTTCAAATGCCACCACATCTTGATCATCAGCGTTTTTTGTGTTTGGTCCACTGTGTGTGGTTAATGTAGATTTCTGCTTTATATAATGAATTGTGAATTGTGAATTGTTTTTGATTCATCGTATTACAATTTGCTTAAAGCTTCTTTGTAGTAGAAAAAAAATAAGCAAATTATTTAAAATGTGCATAATTAGTATAGAATAAACGACACTGGCAAGACTGTTGTAAATTTAGAGATGGTAAAATTGAGCATTCATTACACAAAAGCTTTCAGCAACAATTCACATATTCCATTTGCAATAAAGGCCGAGTATATAGAGTAGAAATCTACATCAACTAATACACACACATACACAGCCAACCAAACACAAAAACAAAAAGAATGCCTTCAAAAATAGCTAATTGTTCCGTTCTACTAAGTGTTTGTCAGAATATTTACAATTAACTTTGGTCTTATTTGTTCATTAATAATTATCACATGTAATTTGGCTTACAAAGCGATACGAACTTTAGCCTAATCAAATAATAAATATACAAACAAATTTTGTTTTCGTTATTAGAAAAAAAGTTAGGGATGAATTGTAAGGGATATCGATCGAGCTTTTGATGCAATAGAGTCATAACTCAAAAAACGTTCGTTTTGAGTCAATAATGCATAAATAATCGTCATAGCGTTTAGTGCAAATATCTTATGTTTTCAACTTTTTAAAGAAAAATAACATTTTCTCTTTTCATTAATTTATTAGCAAATTCTGCAAAACAATTTTCTTTGATTTATGACTATATTGAGGCAAAGGCTCCATATAAACTTTTAAATAATAGCAATTAATTTGTATTTTTTTTTTGACAAAAAAGCTAAAAGTATGCACCATCTCTCTCATAAATAAAATGGGGTTAGAAATCTCGAAATCTCTAGTGGTAATATATTACTCTGGTTTTAATTTTCCCGCTCTTTTTTTTCAGATAAGCAAATTTTGCGCAATCATTAATATAGCAGTACCGTATTTTAGTAGATAATGATATAATGCTGGCGAATCACGTAAAGCTTTCATTTTATTTAAAGTCAATAATTCAACAATTAGAATACTGATTAAAGAATATTATTCCGCTTATTAGGCGATGAATAATCATGTAGTAGGCATAACTTCTTATGTGGATTTACATATTTCAAAAAGATTTTCATTTTTTTTTTTTTTTTTTTTTTTTACTTTTGTACCAGTGTAGTCTTTCAATTTTCAGGTTAATTGCAACACAAAATTTTTAGCAGAGATGCACCAACTACTAAATGCAAGTGAACATATGCATAAGTTGTTATCCTTATGTCCCACTATTTTCATTCGTGCTTGGAGGCCTTTAAAGCTCTACATTTACTGCTACTTCATGTCACCACAAAATGATGAGGGAAATTTTTGTGTCGCATAATTTCCGCTGCAGCTGTCGTCAGTTCGATGCAAGCTACAAAAAAAGATTCAACATAATCATCAACACTACCCAGCAAACAATATCGAAATAAACTTAGAAAAATGATGAAATAAACACTGACGAATCCTGCCATTATATCTAGATTATTGATAGTTTTCATGGACCCAAAGCCTTGCGAGTTCATGCACATAGGAAATAACTTATTTTGCAATTTCACGGACTTCAGTTAGGTTCATTTATTTGGCATTTCTTTACACATATATTATATTTGGAACTGGTGATCCACTTTTACCCCCTTATGCAAAAAAATATTTTACTTTAGCTTTAAAGTTCATAGTAGTTGCCAAGCACGTTACGGCTAACATAGCTTTGTTAAGAAATCATATGCAAAACACAACTTTAATTATTTTGTGATTTAATAATAAATACTGGTAACACCACCATGTTCAACAACCACTTCACAGCTTACATATGATGTACAAAATAGAATACAATTTCATTCGGGAATTCAAATAATTTTTTATTCTGTTAAATAAATTTTTATTACATTGAAGTAAAGTAACCTAATTTAAAAAAATATGAGCTTTTGATATGGTAGGAAAACAGATACAGAATACAATTTCATTTGGGAATTCAAATAATTTTTTATTCTGTTAAATAAATTTTTATTACATTGAAGTAAAGTAACCTAATTTAAAAAAAATATGAGCTTCTGATATGGCAGAAAAACAGATAAACCTTTCTATGAAGTAAAAGTAAAAAAAAAATATGAAAAATTATCACCATTTGTTTTATTCGAGTGAAATGAGTATTTGAATATCCAGCTTTTTTCGATTCGTTTTGATTGTATGTACATCACTAAAACATTTTTGTATAATTGTATTTATTTTAATATTTTTTTATGGATTTTGCTATATATTTCCAATCAGTTGGATAATTTGGTGATGTTTTCCATTACATGACAGAAATAATAAATTTAAGAGCAGGCACTTCTAGCTTAATTTTTAGATGTAACATGAATCAATATCTGCTATATTAACTATAACTAACTATTTGAGGTACAAAATACACATTTTGGAAATATCAACTTAAAGTAGTCTTAACAAATGTGGGTGCCTACTTTAGAATTTTGATATAATAATTTTTTTAGAATACAACTTTACTTAACATTGCTTAGCAAAGCTTTTTTAAGTTTTTTTTTGCATACGACCTTAATATTTGTAGATTAATAGTCTTTTAATCTTACTTTTGTTAGTCTTATACAGTGAAACTTCGATATAACGAATTCCAAGGGGTTCGAAAATACTTCGTTATAGTCATTGATTCGCTATAAATATAATCAGCAAAGCCTTGATACAATGAAGTTTGAAGATATACTAAAAAAAAATCATTATAACTTTATCATTTTGCTATACATAATTTTATTCTTACTGCGTTGTATAGAGGCTGTTGTACAAGTACTTCGTTGTATAGAGGCTTTACAAAAGCGCTTGCAAATACATTAAGACTTCGCTATTTTTGTAACGGGACTTTACTATTTAAGATTTATTCTGATTTCGTTATATTGAGGCATTTGAAGGAATATTTCGCTATATAGAGGCTTTTTGGCCTTTGGAGGTTTTCTCAAGGAGCTCAATAAATCATACGTTATATTAAGTTTTTGGTTATAAAGAAGTTCGTTATAACGAAGTTTCACTGTAATTGAAAACTGCTTGTTTTGGATTTATTAAGAAGTTCTTGGATTAATCTGAAAAGAAGTTAAATATTTTATTTAGGATTGACTTTTAAAAAATCTCCAAATTAATAGAATATATATTTTTAACTCTAAATGTTTGCCTGCTTATTGGGTAAATATATAATTTCAAGTGCAATACCAGAGCAACGAACCACAAACACATAAGCCTCATATGACTTCATCACTCTTAATGTGGAACATACATACATAAACTACTGCACCCGTGCACCCATAAATACATGCCCTTACACACGCATACATTTGTATGTATGTATGTCTCATACACAAGCTCTTTTTTTTACAGCGAAACGTGTAAAAATGTTGAAATTATTTCAACATTGATAAATAAATAGATCAGTAGAGTGTAAGGCCTACTTACTTAGAAAAGTGTGAATGCGAATGGATGGATGACTGTAGTATTTATGCGACTGCATATAGTGCATGTTTTGTATGCATAAGAGCGTAGGCATATGAGTGACATTGCATAAATACTGGCCCTAAATGTGTATTTGTGCATGTGCACGTTTTGGTATGCATGTTTTTTGGTTTATTTCATCACCGTATGCAGTTTCATATTTTTGCTCGTTTGACTGTTGTGCTCCTAAAAACGTAATAGAAAAAAATTAAATTGACCCAGTTCAGTTGAGTCTTTAAGCCGACACGAATTTTCCTTTGAAATGTGGTTTTTTCTATGAAAACTAGCTTAAGAGCTGTTATAACTGTTATGAGTTTTTATTTTGCATATTACCAAAATGACCTTTTTTTTGAGAAATAAGAGAAAAAGGAAATAAATACAAATGTGCATATATAAAAATAAAAAAACCCCATTTTTCGGGAACAAATTCTTTTCAATCGCGTCGTTGTTTTTTGTTTTGTCGTGCCATTAAAAGGGTATTGTGCTTGACTTTGACTGTTCTAGAAAAAAATTTAAGTGAATTTATTGTGAGTGCTTTTATTTTATGGCTTAAAAACTATATTGTATTTTGTTTGTTTGTTATCGAATAAGGCAATGAAATCTCAAAGATTTAAAGCATTATTTAGTAAACATATCGCACAAGTTAAACTTAAATTTACACATTTTCATTACAGCCCGATTTTATATAATCTTAAGACTGAAAAGAGGTATAAAACTGTTTTTTTGCGAAAGGAAATAATAATTTTTAATCAGAAATAATTTTTAGTCAGGCTTAAGTTCAGTAATTTCAATTCTTTTTATTGAATGAAATATTTTATTAATTAATGTGAGTTTCTAAAGAAGAGAAGAAAAATTAAATTAGACTTTTAAGCTGGGGGAAATACCGATATTTTTCTGTGCAGCAACGCACTTCATCAGCACCCTAGTCTATCTAATAATTATTTCTTCTTTACTATTAAAAAGAGATTCAGCTCCGTTTCATTTTTAGTTTACAAATGTAATAGAACTTTTATCAAGAACGAATGCATTAATTTTAATAAATTAATAAAACGCTCGATTCATATTCATTTCAGTAAATAACATGATAAAAGATTTTTACAGTGAGTAGATAAGCCCAAAAAGTGAAAATTGCTAAACAATGACGCTCTTTAAAGGAATTGGTGTGATATGTATTTTGTTATACTGAGTTTATTTACATATATTGTTACGTTTTATAGTTTACCATTAACATTTTGCAGGTTTGAAATTGCAATCAAATCAAAGTCCAAATACTTTATTTACTTAAAACTATTAAACACACAATGTCGAAAATATAGTTAGAATTATCAAGTTTGAGTGTGCAATTGTATTCGTGTTTTTAAAAATCTTACACAAATGAAAATATTCATACCACTCATGTTTTTATATGAAGCCTGACACATAGGAAATAAAATATTGTTTAATGTGGTACAATCTGTACGAATCTGCGTACATTTATTGTCAAAATAAAAACGAAAGTTGACTTTGAACAAATTATACTAAAAGGGGGTTTAAAAGTAAGGGGCATAAAAAGTGGCAAGACAGTTTAACAAGGGGCAAAATGCGACCTTAGTCGCACAACGGTAACGCTGTCTGCATGTAGTTATGACAAACAATAAACAAAGCTGATAAAGTCTTATTACTTTATGATCTTTTTGTTTGAGCCACAAATACAAGACAATGTTAAAATGTTAATACACTGGTGTGAATACCCCAAATTGTTTATATTTATATATGCGCTTAGCCAAAATATTAAAGAATATTGTATTATATTTTTATACTAAATAAATTGAAATAAATCTAGCAAGCAATTTACCAACTCTCCAAAATTATTAATAAACGGCAGCATCGCCCACACACATGTAAGTTTTTGCTAAAAAAAATACATAATAAATTTCTTTGTATATTTTTATTAGATGATAAAAATAAAGAATACAAATATAACCAAATAGCTTGGAGCGATTAGGGACAATTTGGTTTTCAAAGAAAAAAAAAATACTAATAAAAAAGAAATAAGAAATGTTTGCAGGATTAAATAAATGAAATAATAATAAACAAAAATAAAAATACGCTCATATACATATATTGCTTAAGAATGTAAAATCATATTATTGAATATCCTTTTTTTAAAGATTTTTTTTTTAAAACTAATGTTATTAGATCGTGTCATAACCGCCAAAAAAAATCTTAAGCGACATAATTTTCTAACTTAAGTTTTTGATCAAAATCAATTACTTGCGATCGTAAATAGTGGTATTTCGTAAAAAAACGAAGTCCACAAAATATATCGCTCAAGCTATTTGAGCCGTTATGGCTCGACAAGTTCTGTCACAAAAACTTCACAGTGATCAAAGCGCCAATTTAAATAATTACTAAAGCCCAAACTGAAAGCAGAAATTAACTATTAATTGCGTCTATAGTAGAAAATTTGTATGCAATATAAATTAATAAAATAAACCACTTCTCGTATTCCATTTCATTTAAAATATATCTTGTTAAAGGGATAATGCTCATATTTGATCTCCGCTCAAGTAGCTAGAAATGAGTACTGATGAAGTGCGTGGCAGTGAAATAAAAAATATTACCTCATTTTTGATTTTCAACGAAAACAAAGCTTGCAGCCTAATTCGCCCCCCCCCCCTCCCTACCACTGCTTCTTTTAATATATTGAAAGCTTGGGATGTCTTCTTTCGAATTGTTATAGGAAATTAGGAAATGTAATAGAGTTTCGACAAACACTGGAATTTTCCGTCGCTTACTGGTTTCAAGAGACTCCCTTATAATAAGTTTAAGACATGAGCCAAGGAAAGGGGATGAAGTCCAAAAAATAAAAAATTCAAAATAAAAATAATTATTTCCTGAAGATGCTACACAAAGTAGTAGCGAAATATTGAAAAAAAATAAACACGGAATTGTTAATTGTTATTTATATAAAATAAAAAAAATAAGTGCTTAAATTAAATACAAAAATAAATAAAAAGAGACAAAAAAAAAAACATAGAATAAATGACAAAATCTTAAAAACATAATTATCTATACTTTCTATGGGTTTCATGGGCTTCGAGCGTGGCCGATTTTGATGAAACTCACAATGCGTCTTTTTTTCATTCTAAAAAGTATTTCTATAAAATTTGAAAAATTTTATGCAAAAAAATGCTTTTTATTAAATGGGCGGTGGGTGGTAGGCATGTCCTTTTTTCGTAAGACATCGTGTTTTTCCTTATATACCCAATATAATCCTCAAGGCCCACATTCAACGATCTACGACTAGTCCTTATTGGTTTTGCACAAAAGTGTATAAATTCATCGCTCTGTGCTGCGCACAAAGCAAGGCATGTAACTTTAAATGTATGAATACATCTTACTTTACGCATTCCTGATGTACTGATGATAAAATTTTTACATTTAACGTTTCAGAACATATATTTTCCAGGAAGGATTTCACGAACTCGTGGCAAAGATGTACCTGCTTACTGGCTAAGACATGCTGGAACCATATTATATTATTATAACCCGGCAAAAGTTAATATATACAATTGTAATTCTTTTATACGGCTTAGCAATCATTTGTGTCAACAGCTTTTCGCTTTAAAAAAGAAAAAACCTCAAAGCTACCAAGTGTCATAACCTAAAGTATAATATCACTCACTCACACTCACCGCAGCTTGGAAAAAGAAATGCTTAAAGCTAAAATTGATTTCCCTCCAGGGAGTGATGGCAACTTTTATAGAAAAAACTTTCTCGTATAAATTCAATGGTTTAGTGTTCAACAATATCCTGTCCAATGCCACACCTCTGGCCCCCCCTTACCTTAGACTTACACATAAAAAAACATACTCCCACAAACTCTCATCTGCACAATTCAAGGCATTTGACAATCCCTCACGAATAAAAGCAATAAAACAAAATTTTCAGAAAAAAAAAAATTTAATACTCTTATACCAAAAAAAAAAAGAAAAAAAAAGCAACAACATACAAACACAATAAAAGAGAAAAATATTTAATCTCGTAAGATGAAATCTTAGACGGAAATTTTTCACTAAATCAGCAAAGAAAAGCCAAGAAAATAAAGCTTGAAATTTGAAAGCAATTGTGTGTGTGAAATACATGTCACTAGACATCTGTGATTGTTTAATTGAACATGGGGAACTACAAACAACAACAGCTAAACAACAGCATTAGAAAGACAAACAGCTTAAACGAAATATATAATGATTTTCTTTTTCTTTTTTAAATTTTTTTGGCTCATTGTTAGTTATAATACGAGTAGTGTTTGTGTTGTAATGCTAAAACGCTAATTGTGGTTAATTTAAATTGTTTACTATATAAAGAATTTAATTTAATGTAAGAAAATTAGTTGAATGAAACAGGTAAATTTAAAAAGTCTCAGATAATATACAAAATGATATGCTGATTTCATTCAAAGGCAAAAAATTGTAGTTCAACCAGAGAATCTGAAGAAACATTTCTAAGCTCAAAGTCTATGCAAGGCTTTGTCTTTCTGATAGGGCATTTTATGCATTTCCTAAATTTCATGCATTCTACACTTAAAGTTCCATATCGTGCCATAACCACAAAAAAAGCTTAAGTGACATAATTTTCGCAATTAGTTTTTTGCCCAAAAATCGATTATTTGCGATCGTGAATAATCGATTTTCGTCAAAAAAAAAAAAAAAAAAACCAAGTTAAAAATGTTTATCTCTTAAGCTTTTTTGGCGGTTAGGGCTCGATATCTTGCTTCGAGCGCTGCACAGTGGGTTGGCTTCATACTCTTTTGTACAAAAACTATAAGGAGTAGTCATAGATCATTGAAAGTAGGCTCTGCGCATTATATTGATAATATAAGGAAGAATAGCAAAGCTTATAAAAATAAGTCACACCCACCACCCACCGAAGTCTTAATATTTTATATACGCACTTCTTATAATGAAAAAGAGGTATGGTGAGGCATGGTGAGCCCACGAAACCCATACAAAATATAGATAATAATCTTAAGAATTCAAAATACTAAACTTAAGCCGATTAAGAAATTATTTCTGATGATGATTAATTATGCATTCGACAAAAAAGTTTATTTATTTTTTATCTATAATTTCTTCTACTTCATCGTCACATTCGTAGTGTCGTTTCTGATGAATAATTTCTTAAGCTATTTACAAAAGAGTCTGGTGAAACTATTAAGCAACGAAAAAGTGTTTTTCGAAACTATTGCAAATCCAAAAAAACTTTAACTTATCATTTTGGAAATCTCTGAAAATTATTTGTTTTTTAAGCGAAAGAAGGACATTATCAGCAGGCAAATTACTACATTCAATATCGATCGAAAGGTCTATACAAATGCAATTATAATAGTATATGAATTTGTTCGATATCTGCCATATATTGCCATAGTTTGGCCCCAGGTTTTATTTTATCGACCGAACAGCTCGGGAGACAGTGGTGCTATATTATTTCTTTCCATTGAAAACTTTTTCTTTAAAGAAATTTGCGAATCATGTTGATTTAACATAAAACATGTAAAGAATTTTGAATTAACATGAAAATATTTAAATTTTATTGAATTAACTTTAAAATGTAAATCATGTTGAATTTGCATTAAACACATATGAAGCAAAATTATTACCGAAAAATGTTTAATTATTTTAACGTCGATTTCAATGTGAAATTTTGCGGTGTGTTTATGATATCCCAGCAATGTTTTCTTTTAATTTATAAAGTAATGCTATACTTTTCAAATCTATTAAAGTCAAATTGTTGACAATTATTATCAAAAAAATTGTAAAGTGTATTTTTTTTAGACGTACAGAATGTCCGATAAGGATAACTGTCAAACTAGCTGTCATGCTAGTGACGTCTGTTTGACTTTTCTTACAGTATACTTGCACCAGAATAACGTTTAAAAATCGTGGAGATTTATTTCTCAAATTCAGGCTTTGTACGCCAAACGCATAGAACACTTCATTAAGTTTACGGTGCGTATAATTGTTAATCTGAGCAGCTAATATGCAATACTATAGATCGATTCATAATCATATTTCCTTTTTTAGATAATATCTGTCTAAATCGGGCCCGTACCGTGTATACAGAATAATTCATTGCCCTAGTAGACGTGGGTGTGACACAGGACTCAAATTTAACGAGTCGACGCTGTTCTCAGCAACTTTGACGCTTCCCGTCTACTACTGCGACAATTTTGAAAGTAATCTTGGAAATATCTTGGCCCTCATTCGTTTAAGATCCAACAGGTGCAAAAATTAAGGTCACGAAATTATATACAGACCACTGAATTTGTGGAAAATATGAGTTATTTCTTAAAGACCATTGCATGGACTTTGCTTTAATTTATTTTTTTAAATCAAATAAAATGTTTCTTAAAAACTAGAAATGCACATTCTATGTTTAAAAATTTTTCTGCAAAATTTCAGTATTCGATTTTGAAAATTGAATGGTCGCAAAACAGCGTCTTTGCACAAAAAATCCCACTGCGTGCAGTGTCGATAGTTTTGAAATAAATAAAAAAACTTGGCATCACTAAATATAAAAATCAGCTGACTTGTTCTCAATGCTTACAAAAGTGAGAAGTAAACCTATTTTTTATAATTTAACTATTCTTAAGCTTTAGGGGTCATCACAAAATTAATTCAGCTATTAAAAGCAAAAAAAAAAAAGGAAAAAATGGTATAAGAAAAAAAAAGAGATTTCCTCAAGAAGTTAGCCGAAGGTTACCGAAATATTGAAAACTAAACTCTCAGCTTTATTTATAAAAATTATTAAAGATTTATAAAGATTTTAAGAAAAATTTTGTATGATAATTTGTTAAAAAAACCCTTTATAAAGCGTTAATAAGTAAATAATTCAGTATATATATAAATAAAACTTAAACAATATTTTTAATTATACTTGTAAAAAAAAGGATGAAGAATGAGATCAAAAGATATACTTTTGTTATTAAATATGTATAATATGGGCTTAATCATGAATAAAGCTTTGAATTAATTCTTTTTTAAACTATTTGCTGAAACTTAAAATTACTTTTTTATAAACATATCTTAAGGCCTTGTGCGAAACTTTGAGGAATCGATAGCACTGAAAAAAAAACTTGGCATCACTGGCTGTGAAAATCAGCTGACTTGTTCTCAAAAGAAGAAAGTAAACTTAATCTTCTTATTGAATATATTATGGGCAAACAATTAATTTTAATTAATTCTTTTTTTTCAATACTTGCTGAAATTTAAAATAACTCTTTTTTTAAACATATTTATCTTAAGGCTTTGGAGAAGTTAAAATGAATAAAAAAAACTTGGCATCACTTAGTGCAAAAAATCAGCTGACGTGCTCGAGAGAAAAGCTGCTTTTCTTAAAATTTATTTAAATCTTTTTTTTTAAGTAGCTGCTAAAATTTAAAATAAGTTTTAGTTTTGCACCAAAACACTAGACACTTTGAGGCATCAATACAATTTTCTAGTCATTCTCTTTTCCCTCGCCCTTTTACCTTTTTTCACAAAACTTTTTTTTTTTTTTTTTTTTTTTTTTTTTTTTTTTTTTTTGGCAGTAATTCAATTTTAGTGACACCAACAAGCTGCATAACTAAACACTTTTAGTTTTATTTTTTCTTCTTTTACGTTTATTTTTTCTTTCCTATATCTAACTAAAACTCTTATGTGTTTTTTTTATTTTTTTCCAGAATTTTAACTGCCTTCGTGTCCGTACAGGTGAGTTCAATTATTCAAATATTTTAGGTTTTGCTTTCTATTTTGCTCCAAAGTTTCCTTTTAGTTTGTAATATTTCTTTTGGTCTTCTATTTTTTGTAGATGTTTTTTTTTTGTCTTTTAGTTTTTTATTTTTATTTTCATTGTGCTTGAAAAAAAAATAAAAGTTGCTCAAATATTATTTTTTTTTCTAGTTACGAAAAAGTTAAAAAAAAAGTTGCGAGTATGTCGTAAATTTACGCAATTAAGGCTAAAGGAGTAGTGAAAAAAAAAAGAAATAGTTTTTAATAGCCGCGGGTACATTCATGTTCAACTTCATCTACTCCTGCATGTACTTATGCATGACCATGCACTAAAGCATACGGATGCGAGTGTATCAAGAAGCATTTGGGCATGTTGCTACATGACCATTTTTTATTATATTTTTCTTTTTGTTGTTTTTTTTTGTATAAGGTTGCATTTATTTTATGGTTTCTTTTTTCCTGTTTTCTTTTTTGAAGCATTAGTTGCTTTAACTATCAAAATTGCTTTGCATCTGTGTTGCATAAACAAACAGGAATTTGAAAGAGCAGAATTTGTTTAACAATTACGCCAATCTTAGTCGACTAAATGGTTATAGAGGAAAAGAAGTATTGTTAGCTGATCAACTTTGTCCTCGTTTAATATGTTGCCGAAATCGGAAATTGGGCTTTATTTGTAGTCTTCTTTAAGTCTATACTTTCTCTCCAGTTGATGTTAGAATTATATATAATCATATAATCAGCCGTCAAATAAAAAAAATCGTTATTAAAATCTGGTTGGAAAATACCAACGAAACGTAGGATATAAAAATGAATCAATAATCTTTTATGTACATGGAAGAAGACCCAAATGACATTGAAAGCCCGAAAATTCATTAAGAAAAAGGAAAATAGGAATTTTTTTCATTAATCGACAACGCGTACGTGCATCTGAAAAAATATGACTGCTCGCATTAAACTACGTGATTGATGAGTTTATTTGATCGTCTACAGTGCACTTAATAAAATTAGGTCGGCTTTGTAATGTAACTACAATATTTTTTCCTGAGTGCAATAATTTTAAATGATCTAAAACCTTATAAAAATTTCTTTTTACTTCTTTCAAACTAAAGACGAAGTTGTTTTATGACAAATCCCCAAAAATGTGGCATTCATTCGCATTTGCTTGGAAAATAAAATGCTAGAAAATTTTCAATTTTATGAAAATAGTTTCAAGCTCTTTCTTAGTGTTTTATCAAGCACAGTATACATGGTCCAAATGCATGACCTGCATTACAGTAGCACCCAGCGGGAACTAGAAGGAGTAGGGATGCCTTCTAGCAGGCCTCTGTACGCCTTCTTTTGGATGTAGAAGGCCTGCTCTCTCCATTCCATACTCATATCTTTTTTACACGCGTTGTCATTGCGGAGCAAGCCTTCTGGAAGGTCTTTCAAACTAATAGATTTTGTTTTTGCTGTGGTAAAAAAACAAAACAAAACATGTTACTCCTTCTCTTCTCCCTTCTCATAGAAGCGAGTGTGGAATGTGTATCGTATATTTTCTGCGAAAGAGTCCTTTAATAAGGCCTGCACCAAGAAGGTCTTCTGAGTTTTACCGCTGGGTATAAGTGAAATTTTTTGATATTTTTCACACGCTGCTTGCATGAACCGACATAAAAAAAAATCAAGATAACTAATGCTTTAGGTTGAATGAGCACATACAATTTTCTAACTTTAGACAAAGAAAGTTTTTATATCTATTTTTACAATTATGTTGGAGACTAACTTAGAATAATATGATTTTAATTTATGCACGTACGTGTATGTTGAGAGCTTCTTGCGATGCTTGTCTAATGTTTTTTGACAGTGTATACTGCATTTTATACTGGCCCGTTTAAATTTCAGTAAAATCTTAAAAAACAATAGATTTTATGGAACAACATGCTAATTTTTGGAATAATTGTCAAGTATAATAAAGCATTGGAAGCAGTTTGGAATGAACTTTCACATAATGTAAAATGTTTTTGTTATAATTTTTGAAAGTCAGCTCGAGAAAAAATGCAACAAATATCTTTAGATAGTCCTGATTCACACACATCACGTTTAGCTGATCAGTTTTTGTTCAATTCTCTTTTGAACCTGCATTTACGTTCACACACACCGTCAAGTTTGTTTCACAAGTCTCATCAATTTGTGTTGTAGTATACTCTACTACGAATGACGAAACAAAACGAAAAAGCAAACTTGACTGGTACGGTCAAGTCTGTACCCTATTCCATTCTGTTTTCCTCTCTCTCCTAAAAACTCAAGACTTGACGACTCAGACCTCACGTGTGTGAATCAGGACATACTGAAACTCTCTTTTCGCTAAAAAAAAAACAATATATTTCTAAAAAAAGTGCACTAAAAATTTAAATGCGTCTATTTTACTTCTTAATTAATTAATTTTTAAACAAATATTTAATTGATTCAAATAAACTTTTAATCAAATTTTTAATTATTTGAATTAAATAAATGCAAGTTTAATTGATTCAAATAAATTTTTAATAAAATTTTTAATTAATTGAATTAAATAAATACAACTTTAATTGCCTTAATCTATTTTTTAACCCCCGAGTAAAAAAAGAGGTGTTATAAGTTTGTAGTGTGTGTCTGTGTGTCTGTGTATCTGTGTGTCTGTCTGTGTCCACGTACAGGCCAAACGGCTGGACCGATTTTCATTTAGTTTTTTCTGTTTGAGAGATGACTTGATCGAGAGGGTTCTTAGCTATGTTTGAAAAAAATCGGTCCAGCCGTTTAAAAGATATAACATCTTTTCTGAAAAAAGTCGGGGGTTTTTAAAATTTTTAATTTTTGTTATTGGGTAAAAATTTTGTATTTATTTAAAATTAATCATTTTTTCTGTAAATACTCTGCTTCTTTATTTCTAATGCAACCAATCGAAGGGAAAACTTAATTACTCCAACAACACTTCCCTACACTACAGTCATGTAGCCTTATTGTTTTTTTTTGTGCCAGAGTTTCAAATTATTGCCAACAACATGCAAAATATGTTTGTTGAGCAAAAGATAAAAAGAGTAGTAACAACAACAAGATCTAAACTTTACAACACAGGGGAAAAACTACAAAATAAAAAAGAAAACTTCATACATTTTTCACACCAACCATAATTTTGGTTTTTTCTCTAATTGAGAACTTTTTAGATTTCAATTACAATTCGTTTTTCTCCTCCTTTGGCTTTCCAAACAAAAATTAATTTGTACATGAGAAATGAAAAAAAAGTTTATTTTGTAAAGCAGCAAACGAAAATAAAACAAAGTTAAAAATATTTTTTTTTTGCAAAAATTTTAACATAAATAACAAAATAAATTAAAATAAATAATATGAATTTTAAACTCACCATTGCAAGCCAAGTTGTGCAAAAATTCAAAAAAATAAAAGTAGAAGAAATGTTAAATATTCATAATGGCCATTAAGGTTTTTTTTTTTGCAAAAATTCAATTCGTTTTAAATTTATATAATTTTTTATGTTCTTTATGTTATTGAAATTTGTTAAAACAGCTAAACCATTTTAAAATCTTTATAAATTACTTTCTATAATGTTGAGCAGCTTATGCTTATAAATAATTTAATTTTCGGTAGGGATGAAACGATACCACTAAGGTATCGATACTTTTACTTTATACGGTATCGTTTCAAAAGTATCGATACCTACTCAGTATCGAATAAAAAGCATCGATACTTACTTGTATCGGTCAAGTTCTTCATATGATTTGAACTTGTGAAACAAAAGTAAATACATACAAACATAATACATATGTATGTACAGGGTGGGCCAAAAGAAACCAAGGGGTGTAAAAGTTTAATAACTTTTTTGTTTATTAATTTTTTTATATTTTTTCTTTCAGATTATATAGACAACACTTGGAGAATTTATAGTGGAGAGGTTCACAACTGAACAGAGAACCAGAACAATAGAATTTTATTATTTAAACCAGAGATCAATTATTTTAACGCAAAGAGCATATCGTCGACATTTTAACGTCAAAATTTCGCCCTCTGAAGCGATGATGCGTTGCTTAGTTAATCGTCATCACCAACATGGCAGCGTAAGAGATTTGCCTCGAACCGGTAGACCACGTTTAAGTCGCACTGCGGAAAATATTGAACGAGTACAGCAAAGTGTTAACGAAGCACCAGAAACATCTGGCAGAAGGCGTTCTGCTCAGCTAGAAATGTCTCGTACGTCACTACGGCGCATTTTAAAAACAGATTTACAGTTATACCCATATAAGGTACAATTGGTCCAAGAATTAAAACCCGCAGATCATCGGCAACGTCTAAATTTTGCAGTTAAATTTCAAGAGTTGGCCAGAAATGAAATCAACTTTATTGAAAATTTGATTATGAGTGGTGAAGCTCATTTTCATTTGAATGGCTTTGTTAATAAGCAGAACTGTAGGTTCTGGGGTTCTCAAAATCCAAGAGCCATTCATCAACGCCAATTGCACCCCATCATCTGTACAGTATAGTGTGGGATCATATCTGAAAATGTCATTGGGCCCTACTTCTTCGAGAATGAAGATGGAAGTGCTGTAACCGTAAATGGAGAGCGGTATCGGTTTATGATAGAAAATTTTTTACATCCTGCTCTTGAAAACAGACCTGGTATGTGGTTTCAGCAGGACGGAGCCACTGCCCATACTGCCCGAGACACAATGGCACTTTTAAGTCAAATTTTTGGAGAGCGAATAATTTCTCGAAATTCGGAAATTATTTGGCCAGCGCGATCGCCAGATTTGACAGCACCCGACTATTTTCTTTGGGGTTTTTTGAAGGAGCGAGTGTATGTGAACAAGCCAGAGACAATCCTTGAACTCAAGGCAAACATTGTTGCAGAAATTCGAACGCTACAGCCACAAGTTTTGAAAGATGTTATGGAAAATGCTCTAAGAAGAGCCCATCAGTGCGAAGCTGAAAACGGTGGTCATTTAAGAGACATCATTTTTCATACTTAGTGTAAAAAAATTTCCATTTTGTATATTATATAATCTGAAAGAAAAAATAAAAAAAAGTTAATAAACAAAAAAGTTATTAAACTTTTACACCCCTTGGTTTCTTTTGGCCCACCCTGTAGTACGTACAGTTAGAGTCACTAATATTCGGTTTTCAGATTCAGAATCAATAAAAAAGTCTGCCAAACAATGCAATCTTTTAATCCGAAAAATTTGTCATTGTTTGGCAGACTTTATAGATTCTGAATCTGAAAACCGAATATTAGTGAAACTCACTGTATGTACTTGCTTTGAAACATTTTCGCCGACAGGAGCAGTACAGTCGGGATGACATTTTGAACGTTTGTTCAAATTCGATGTTTTGTCGCAATAACACACGCATTTAAAACAATTTTTTCAACTCGCAATTTTATCGCCTTTTTATAAAATATAACCACACACTTAACTTGGGGTCCCATTTTCTTGAAACGACTTTAATATCTGTGACAATAAGGAAAAAGTGCTTAAGTCATATTTTACTGCTCTACTGCAAGAGCACTTTTAAACTTTCCTAAAAAAGCGCACAAAACAAATGAAATTTTGCCCAGGGGAACTTTCTAATACGGATATTACATGGGTACCGTTAACTTAAGAACAGATTATATCGCCTTAAGCCTTTTTTCCTTCTTGCACACAGATATATTCTAAACATAAATTTATGTATAATACGAACAAATGAAACTTTGTTAAACTGACGTCATGTTGAACATTGTTGTGGCAAATAAGAAACGAGTATTTTTGACCGATACGAGTACTTTTTACCGATACCTACTTGGTACTCGGTAGTAAAGTATCGATACCAAAAGTACTTGGTTTCTAAGAAAAAGTATCGAGTACTTACTTGTATTTACTCGTATCGTTTCATCCCTAATTTCCGGTGTTAGTTTATGGGTTTTAACGAACAGAGTTGTGTGGCTACAAGCAAAATGTGCTTAAGTCTAATTGAGCAGTTGTTCTTCACAAGAGCTTTTTTGAACTTTAAGTGAGTTTTTTTGTTCTATAAACGATTGTGCTGTCTGCCGTAATTATTTAAGTTGAAGAGTCCTAAATATAAACTGCCCAGCAAAAAATTTCAAAAAAGGTAATCGAGTTTGGAATTAAGCATTTTTGGTGGAAGCACTTCCCTACTGGATTACCAAATTAATGATCTTAACAAGGCGTGAGACTAAAATAATCGATTCTTGAGAAGTACTTACATTTTTTTTATTTGTCAACATTTCACGTAATCTATTTCGTCAAAAAAAAAATCATTCTCTTCATTCAGCAACTTGCACGTCATTTTTTTAAATTTTAGGTATTGTGATTTGTAAGGGAGTAATGAAAATTTGCAATCAGAAAAGTAAGTCATTATATGGCAAGTAGTTCTAATGGTAATGTGTAATTTTTTGCTGGGTGTGAATATCTACTATTATTCTAAAAGAAGTAAAACCAGGAAATGTCAATTTTCCTTTAACTTTTTTTTAAAAATCATTTATAATAAAACTGTTAAAAAAAATTAAGCCCTAAAGTAAATTTATTTTTTTTTAACTAAGTGACTTTAACAGCCTATTTCACCAAGTTATTTAAATATCAATTCATATTTAAAAGTAATTTTTCCATACAAAAATTAATGAAAATCGACATTTAAATATGAAGTGATATTTAAATAGAGTTGATGAAATTGGCCCTAAGTATTAAATTTTTTAATTTATTTTTAAATTTTTAGTGCTAATTTTTAAAGTCGCTTTAATTTTTTTTATGTTTTATTTTAAAATTTCTAGTGCCAGGTTTATATATTTTTAAGGCGTGGTCACGTCCAATTTGGCGAATATACATAAATATCCGCCCACTTTTCAAAATTTAGCATCGCATCACCTTTAGAGCTCAAGGTGTGTGTCGAATTTCGTAAAAGCAAGTCAGATAGAAGCACGCGAAATATAATATTAATGTTTAATGGGCATGGCTCCGCCTACTTCTTAAAGTACAAAATCATATAATTCTTACCAACGTTCGTGGTTACGGATAAGTAGAAGTACATAGAAGTACCACCCACTTTTTTGAACACAAGATTAAATATTTAAGTTTCGTAAATATCTGTAATGTAAAAGCACGTGATATATGTATAATATTAAATTTCAATAGGCGTGGAACCGCCCATTTTTTAATGCGTGGTTATGTGTTGCAAGATCCCAAGTTGTGTGTCAATTTTCGAAAAAAATCCATAAGGTGAAATATTATAAAGCATGTTTTTTATAGAGTGTCGCAACTTTTAGTTGGCATCACTGCTTTATGTGAGCCACATGACAGAAATCATATTTAAACATTAATTTCGTAAAATTTTCTTTCCAACAAAGCCCGTCTCTGCTTGTTTTACTATGATTTAAACTTGTGCCACTCTAGAAAAAACACCCTTCATTAAAAATTAATAGGTGTGCCCCGCCCACTTTTTTAAAAGCTCACAGTTTGTGCCAAATTTTGTAAAAAGTGTTTAACTAAACGCATGTAAAATATAATATTAAAATTTGATGGGAGTGGTCTCGCCCACTTCTTTGAAGGCAAAATTTTGTGTTTTTTTAATTACAAGTGCGTGTTAAGTTTCGTAAATATTGGTAAAATAGTAGCATGTGAAATATAATATTCACCCTTATTCTATTTGGCGTCGGCAACATAAGACGACGTCGTTTTTAATGGTTTTTGGCAAATCGGTATTCCTGTAGATAGTATTGCCATTTATCGATGACTGTCAGCAAATTTTTAGTATTCTGTAAGAAAAATTGATGTTGATGTTGCCGTTCATTTTGTCGTCAGTGTTTTTGATGTCGTGTTCTGTTGTGTGCATGCCTCAACGAATTTGAAAAATAATTTAAATGTTAAAAAAGTGAAATATAAGAAATACCAAAGTAGATATAAAAATTTACGTATTTATTTAAAAAAATTTCTTAAAAAAAGTGAAAAATATATGGACGAAATTAAAATGACTATCCCCAACCAATTTGAAAAGCTTGTGGAAGAGTTGAAAAAAGTCCGTATTTTTCTAGTGGATTCCGCAGAGGTAATGTTCCCAATTATTTCAAGGTACAGTGGGGACTTGAGGTTTAAATTAAAAAAAGGCTGCAAACAGTACTGAGTGTGAAGCAACTGGAGCTGGAATATATAAACAATTAGCACTGAACTCCTTTGGAGGAAGCTCCAATCTCCAATAAACGTTGATGTGATCCCTTTTGTTTCAAAAAATAGGCTATATGTATTTTGTCCAATACTTGCCTAAATGATGTTTTGTTCAGCCGAAAATAACTTGAAAATATTAAAAGGATGAACATTACTCATTATTTTCCAAAAACATGACGGAATTTATCACTTACTTTTCCTTGGGTAACTGGCAAATGCATGAATTTTGTCTGAGAAATCTTATTTTCACTATTAAATTTTTTTATTTTCATCCTCCCAATAGGAAAGAAAAACATTTTATTTTAATTTATTTACAAAGCTTTTGCTTATTCAAAAACACTTTTACCAAAAATAGTAAACAAAATGAATCAGCTGACTCAAATATTGGATATGTGTATTGTATTTATCGATAAACAGGCAACGTCGTCATAACACTGTTAAAGAATACAAAGTTAGCATTGATATTGTGTTATATTGATATTGTTTCAAAATTGACGACGATGTTGCCGACGCCAAATAGAATAAGGGTGATTATGTTTTATGGGGCGTGGCTTCGCCCATTTTTCCAACTTCATGATTGTGTCGTTACAAGAGCCCAATGTGTTAGGAAAGCTTCGAAGCAATCGAATAAGTAAAATATCATAAAATTAAATTTTAAAAAATTAGCAGACGAGTCCTTGCCCACTTTTTTTTTTATAATGAGATCAAATGGAAGCTATACAATATCAGAAATAAAAATTTACAATCGGTCTAAAATCTGCCGAGCTATGAAGTAACAATACAAAAAAAATAAAAATAAAAAAAAAATACAGATGAACTCTCCTCCTTTTTTCTGAAGTCGGTTGACAACTAATATTTCCATTAGAAGTAGTTTTAAATTAAGAAACCACATACAATGGTACCTTAAGCTTCATTTAAGCTGAAGTAGAGTTAATCACACAGAAAAAACTAAATTTCGTTTTCAGTAACCAAATTCATTGAATCAGTAAATTTTTTGTGTGAATGCGGACCTACACTGAAATTTGTAGATTCTGATAACAATTTTGTAAAAATTAACTTGAACAAAAAAAATTTATTTTTAGTTAACTTATTATGGCATTCGAGAAAAAAGTTAACTGAAACTCAAAATATTTTCATTAAAATTTATTAATAGAAACAGAAAAACATTTTTGCAGATTTTTTTTTGTATTATTCAGCAATTTTTTTTTATAATTTACAAACACATTCACTAAAATTTTTCGTATTATCATAAAATAAATTAACTGAATCAATAACAATTCTTAACAATTTTTAAAAAAAAAAATTAGTAATAATTTTATTTGAAAAAAAAATAACTGAATCAAATGAAAGGTTCAACTATTTTTTTTTTTTTACTTTCAAAAATTGGCTTGTGTTTATGGTCAAGCATTTCGTTCCCGCTTTTGGAACTCGTCAGTAGACTTCAACCCAAAAAAAAAATGTTGAATTTAGCTAACAAACTCCGTATGTTTATTTATTTTTTTTTTTTTTTTTTTGTAATGCATGTATTTATTTATTGTATCTTCATATATGAACTAACAATAAGTATTAAAATCTTAACAGCCGTATTCATAAAAATTTTAAACCGCATTTCAAATATTGTTTAAGCAAAATTCGCTAAAATTGTATTCATAACAGAATTTTAGCTTAAAAAACGGGTTTTAAACCTTGCGTAAATCAGCAAATTTTAAAATTGACTGCCCCCATGTTTAAACCAATTTTAAGGTGACGTTGTTGTAATTTTGCTTCGTTTTTGTTTACATTTTGAACTTTACCTGTATGTACATATGTGTGTATGTATGTACGTAATTATGTATGCATGTATGTATGCATATGTCAGTGTTATTTAGAAGAAAACAATGTAATTTTTTTTTTTTTGGAAATTATTGCCGAAATAACAAATATACTCCAAAGAATATTTAAAAGAAATGCAGCGATCCAGTTTCCATTCCCAGTCATTGTTTGTTTTCTCATTTTATGTGTTACCAAAAATAGTATAATTGTAGAAAATTAACTAATGATGTATAAACACTCAGAACAAACAAAATAAAGCTCGTTATTCTAGTGCTCTTCTTTATCTGCAATAAAATAAATAATATAAAAAGCACTTTTAACAAAGATTTGTTGTGAACTTTTTTTGTTATTTTATTAAATACAAGTTGGAACATATCTTTTATTTTATAGAAACAATATTTCTCTGAAAACCGACAAATAAACAAAATAGACACGAGTACTTTGTGAGTTAACAATCGTTGTTTTGCAGAACTAATATGCAAGTGACAAATAAAGAATAGAAAAGATATTTAAAAAAAATCTAGTTAATTGATTTTTTGTTAAAAAACTGATTATGAATACCAATATTTAAAAAACGTTATTTAGCCTTAAAACGTTTTTTAACTAATATGAATTTTAAACCTCAATCAACTTTTTTTTATGAATACGGCTGTAAATCTATAAAAAAAAATTATTAGGCCCGACCAGGGTCTTAGTGGTAGTTATAAATAATACATTAGTAGTGATAATCAAAAAAAAAAAAGGGGGAGGGGGAAGTATTTTCAAGTAGTCCCATCTGGAGTGTTAGGTATAAGAGCCGTATGTTTATAGTGAGACTTTTAAAACTATATTGAGAATCACAATATACAAACATAATAAGTTTGAAAACCGCAAACAAAAATCTTAAAAAAAAAAAATAAATTTTTTTTTTATATCTATAAAATAATTTGTAAAAAAAATTTAAAAAATTCAGACAATTCTTTACAGTATGTAAAAATAAATTTAACTGAAAATAATAAATTTAAATATAAAAAAAATAAATCTAAAATTTTTTTTACAAATTTTACTTTACCTACCATTTACACATGAAACTAATTGCAAGAAAGTAGCAATATAATCACATTTCTTCACTACCACACTCACATTGTTTTTAATTTCCAGTCAGCTTTCAACGATTTTTTCAAGAAAGTAAATTTTTGATGTTTTCAGAAAGTAAAATGAAAAAAGTTTGAAAAGGTTACAGTGTTGCCCCCTTTAAATATTTGTACAAATATACAGGATTGTGGTAAATAATTATTATAAATTATGCTTATTTTGTATAAATATTTAAAGAATTGTAATATCTCATGTTCAAATCAACATGGAGAAGACCTTTTATGCCTTTTGAAAACAATAATATTATTAAAATATGAACAATAATACTTATTCCCAATTTATTCCCTTATAAATTTTTATAGGTGATATTCTGTGTAACTCTAATAAGGTAGTAAACAAAATAATTTCTTGCAACTTTACGTTTCGGCGAGATTTTTAAAATGAACTTTCATTTTCCCATGAAAACGAACAAGAAATTTTCATGAAAGTCATTTATTTCATTAGAATTTTTATTCACAATACGAATGCAGAAACTTCAAGAAAGTACTTTCATGTGTAAATGTAGCGTTACCTATATAGATAATTTTCATTCTATACAGTTTTTTTTTTACATAAAATAAAATTAGAACAAATAATTTACTGGAACAGTAAAAAATATTTACTGAAACTAGATTATATTTCAAAACACACGTTTGTTTGAAATTTTTTTTGGGAATAATTTTTTCTGTGCATGAACACATTTTTGTAACAGCATTATATGAGGAACAAAACAAAAGCTATGTATCGCTACAGACATTAAATTAAAATTGTCAGGACGAAATAAAACTTGCAACTTTGGAGGCTCGTTATGCAAAAACGAAACCTCTAAAGATATAAGTTTAAGGAAATACAATAACAAACATGAATATACATATATTCTTCAAAATCTCAAATATAGACTTAAGTTAATTAATAAAAAACATTAATAAAAAAAATTGTAAGTAAAATATATTTGGTGGTGGTTAGGCATTTTCTATATGCATATCATTGTTGCTTTAACAAATCTTTAGTAGATTTCAATCACATATTTAGAACAGTCTGAAACCTCTTTTTGAAAGTCTGTGCATAAGATAAGATGTTTTAAGACTGTTCTAAATGTGCTGTTGAAGTCTACTGACGATTTGTTAAGGCAACAATGAAATACATATAGACAATGCTTAACCACCAGCAAATATATTCCACTTATGGTAAAGTTATAAAAATATGTCAAATAATAACTTTCTTGAACACCGTACGCATGTACGGTATAGCTGACTTACACATACATATGTACATGCTTACACATACATATGTACATGCTTCATCCTAATTATAATTTTAGCGATAAAACCTTAATTTTTAACATTTGAGATTTTAAAAACAAAACTGCAAAATAAAAAACATATTTGAACGCAAAAGAACAACAGCAACAAATAAGTCAAAAATCATAATAATGAAAATAAAGAAAAATACGTTAACAAGCAGGTAAACAACAGCTAAAATTAAACGAAAATAGCTGTAGCAACAGCAAATGCAAAATAAAATGCAACTAATCATAAAAAAATGGCACGAAGTGCCACATTAAAAGCCAAGGTCGCTGTAGTTAAGCCAACAGCAAAATAGCAATTGTACTCTGCATACAATAGCAGCAACAACAGCAGTGAAATAAAATAAAATGTATAATACCAGTTTATATTATATAAAATTTATATATAAAAAAAAAAACATCATCATCATCACTAAACGACAGCAGCAAAAGTGTGGTAGCATATTGTTCTCCGTGTGTCAGTTAAAGTAGACAGCTGTGGCCTCTGTTTTAATGTAAAATTCAGCTGGTGCACGATTTGATATCTTGTTTTTTGTTCTACTGCTTGACACTGCCTTCAGTGACTTATTTTTATGCCAAAATAATGAGGTGCAACATTCTTGTTTTATTTTAATTTTTTTTGGCTCTGTTCAGTCGTTATATTTTATGCTCGTTTTCCAAGGGCTTAGGTTAAGGCAATTGCTCTTTATATAGACTTAAGTTTTTGGGCATTTTGGTTTTAAATTGTTTGAGCAAAGTTAATATGGAAATGTAAAAGAGAAATCTATATGAATTGTGCAAGACAATACGAGGATACATTTTACAATATTGCTTGAGAAACAGGACCATCGCTTGGTGGGATTTAACAAAATTTAAGGGAAAAAGCGACATATTTTTAACTTCGGTTTTTGATGAAAATCGATTACCTACGATCCTAAGTAATCGATTTTCCTAAAAAATTAAATTGGAAAATTATGTCGCTTAAAATTTTTTGTATTTTTTTTTTTTGTATATTTCCCATATAGTGAAATAAAAAGCTAAAAACAACCCAACACCAAACATTAGGCTACTATCCTTATACTAATCGCTTTGATAATAAAATGTTGAGAAAAAAGAAACTTTCATTTGAATTTTAGCGCACTCAAAGCTGGGTGTTTATAGCACATTTAAAATATTCACACTAAATTTATCTTTTAATATAATTTTATTATTATTGTCTCTTTATTTTATATTTTTATTTATTTTCATTTAATTTTTTTTTTTGCTTTCTGTGAACTACATAAATTGTGTGTTTCATTTCGATGGAGGGTGTAACTTGTGCGGTTTTTTAAGCTTCACTGAAAACAACATTTATCATTGTCTAACCGATATCTATTTATTTGGTAGTGGGTTAATTTATAAATGATTTTATATATGGTTATTTCCACAGACGTGACTGTGTCGTAATTGTCACGTTATATCACGAAGCAATTAAAGCTGACTAAATGTTGAGCTTTGAAGGGGAATTTGTCTGTAGAAATGCGCATATTTATATTGAGATATATTTATGAATATAAGCATATAATACAAACATTCTTCACTTCTTTGTGCGGTTCCAGCAATGTATAGAGCTTTTTTATAATTCAAGTGATTTTTAAAAATAATTTCAGACCTCCTTCTCTATATCCCAAAGTTTTTCCAAGTGTTATCTAAATTATTATTATTGTAGACATGATGCAATACAATCAAAATAATGGGGACAATTTGTTTTTTTCAAAGAAGGTACCAACTACAAACTAACGTTATCACATTTTTTTTGCATTTAGATATCTGCTGTAGAGTTTGTTTAATATATTTTTTTTTGCGTTTGTTATATAGACCACACATTCATCAAACCATTCAATATATAAATTAGAATTAAATGTTATAGATATCTTGCTAGCAACTTTTGGGTTTTTTATTTTGCGATTTTTTCTTTATCATTCGTTATATCTAGATTATTAAAATTAGGATAGTATTCCCTATATAAAATTGTTAATGTACAAAATTTGGACCTCCGTTATATCGGATTTTCATTAAAGCGAAATTCGTTACACCGTGAATTGCCTGTATTTGATTATTTTGCATTTTGTTATTGTTCGTTTTAGTGAAATTTTCTTACATTTACATAAAATTTCCGAATAGGACACTTCACTGTCTTTGTTGTGGGAAGGTGGGAAGGATGCTATATCAATAATGGGTAAAATTTGTTTACCTATAGCTATTTCCGTTGAGAGAGAAATGTAGAATACGCCCCCACACCACACCACATCACACCACACCACACCAAACCACACGGCCAAACCACATCACCACACCATACCACCACACCACACAACACCACACGACACGACACTACACCACACCACCACACCACACCACACTACAACACCAAACAAGTTACTTTACTTTTTGGTGAGAATTCATGTGGATTTGTATCGTCCCAAAATATTACTTTTATCAAACCACGCCACACCACACAACACCAAACCACATCACCACACCACACCACGAAACCACATCAGCACACCACACCACACCACACCACACCACACCACACCACACCACACCACACCACACCACACCACACCACACCACACCACACCACACCACACCACACTACACCAAACAAGTTACTTTACTTTTTGGTGAGAATTCATGTGGATTTGTATCGTCCCAAAATATCACTTTTTGTCGTGGTGTTAAAGAGGCTCTGACTGAGACTATTGTACGCTAATATCGTTAACTTGCAGACATGTCTTACACGAAATATGTATATTTCATTAAGATAAATATTTTCAATATTTAGAGCTGATTTAAGGTGAAAAAATATACCGCAGGCGACGGCACGGCAACGGCCTCGAAGCAGACGACTTGTGAGTTTGTTTATTAATTAATTTTTTTTTTTCATAAAGTAACACTGATCAGATGAAAGTCTTATCGTTTAGAAAAATTTAGAAAAATGATCAAGTCTTATGGGATGTCAAATTTTTATTGTGTTATTTGCACTTCCACGTATTATGGTTGACATGTATTAATACAAGATATAGTAGTCTGAAGAGCTTTTTAAAGTTATATCTGTCCATTTTGGCAAAATACACCACATAAATGACAGCCAATTTAGCAGTTGTACCTTCAATAATAAATTTAAATTTTGGAAGTCCCTACTGGCAGAGCTTAAAATTTTTTCTCATTCTTGCATGCGATAGTGTGATGGTGATAAATTTTTAAATGAAACATAGCTTCAAAGCTAAAAGCTTTTTATAATTTATATGATTGAATTTAATTAGTTTAAAATAATTTTAAAGAAACTTTCCAATTGGCCCACATACTGCCACAAGTACTTACTCTGCTTTTCCATTATGTGCATGTTTGGTGGTTCTATTGTATGTGTGTGCGTGTATGTGTGTGCGTGCGTGAGTGTGCAGTTTCTGTATGAATAAATAAATTGAACAGCTGTTGCACGTTTGAAATGTTTGAGGTTGTATTATTTGATATAAAATATTTTTTTTTAATTTTTATTATTTTGTGTTAAAGTTTTAGCAGGCAGCCACCAAAACTAGCAACAACATATAATGCGAATAAAATAAAGTTATTCAATATTTACGAGCAGGAGTTTTTCCAAAGTTTTGTGCTTATGTGCGTGTGTGCTGAATATAATTATATTGATGTCGCTGACATTTAAGCCATTGTTTTTTTTTTTTTTTGCTCTGTATGTATGTTGTACGTAATGCATTAATGTCAGCAATTTATTCAATGCACGTTGTCATACTTGTGCTGGGGTGCGTTCGTTTTTTTTTTTTTTTTTTGTTCAAGTGTATTTGCTCCCTACCTTTGTGTTGTCAGTAGGTTGTGTTATTGGCCTATTTACTTTAGAGCACTTGTAAATATTTGTGCGCTGACTTTTTGATTTGTTATTCCTACTAACCTAGAGTGGCAGAAAATAATCAATATTTTCTTGCACAGCAAAACTGCGCTCTAGGTTTCCAAACAGTCAACTTTATTAATGCCTCGTTTATACATATATTTACTTTCTCTATATCACATCAAAATCATGAGTTAACTTTAAATTAAAAAAAAGAAATCTCATGTAAATTGTATATTTAGTCGTGTGTTTAATATGTTTTTTTTATTTTGCTAGAGAGTGTATATTTTCTTTGCCATTTGCATAACTATTGCAATATGCAATAAAAACAAATATGCAACATTGTCATTACTATCGTACTGGTATAATCTTTATCCGCTCATCTTGTGTATTCACGTATAACGAACATGTTTATTGTTTAAGTATCTATAACATGTTCTAACATCAGATGTTTGCTGTTCATTTGAATGTCTTTTGTGCAAATACAATAAAAATGTTCAACAATTCTTGTTGCATGTTGTCTACAAAGCATTTTGCAACACTTTTAATTTAATTCAAATGCATACACAAGCTTAAAAGCAACATTATAGCAACATATTGGAATTTTGTGGAAAAGTAAATGAAATTGAACCATTTCACTTCAAATCAAGCAATCTTTGATAACACTGTGCAACATAGAAATAATAAGAATAACGACGAGGTTTTAGGTCATAAGAGTAAACATAACGAGCCATAACTGCCAAAAAATCTCAAGCGACATATTTTTTTATCGCATTTTTTTTTATTTTTTATTTTTTTTTTTGGCAAAAATCAGTTTTGTACGATAGCAGATAATCGATTTGCATTAAAAAAATTAAAGTTCGAAAATTATGTCGCTTAAGCCTTTTTGGCGCTAATGGCCAAAGTCATATTATTTTATTGTTACGATTTTATTTCTTAAACAAAATCCTATTTCATTCAGTTGCTCTAATTTAAGTAAAAAGTAAAATCTAAACACAACAATCTCAGAAAATTAGTAATGAAAAAGAAAAACATTTTAAATTTTCTAAAGCAACGAATGCAAAGAATACTCTTTTGAATCAAGCCAAAAAAAATCTTAGATGAATTCTTGTTTCACTTACTTAATTCACAATGTCATCATGTAAAGCTTTAATGAAATTCTCCATTCTAATGCACATAAATTCATTTGTTTTGTGCCATAAGTGTGAGTAAGTGCCTGTATGTTTGTGCGTGTATTTGTGTGTGTGCCTTCTTAAGCTTTTGTTCGCTTTTAAAACTCTTTTTATTTTCTGTCGGTTATTCTGTCCATATTGTTGCTGGCAACATACAACTTTAGACATTGTCTAACACACAAAAAAAAAAAGAATCCTAAAAAGGATAATGGCAATAACACTCGTTTGTACTGCCTACCACTTGCTGTGCATGCACGTACTTGCACTCAGCTACATTTAGTCCATTTAAAACATTCAATTGCTTTGCGAAACGTAGTTCTTTCATTTCAGCAAAGTAAATGCATTTGTGTCTTTATGTGAATACATGTGGAGTGCAAGTGTGTGTGTAGGTGTAAGCTTTTTCTTTTCTTTCCTTACATTTTCTAATGCAGCATGTTTTATAACTCGGTTTCTATATCCTTTCATTGTTGGCTCTAAAACAATGATGTCAAAATGAAAGTAAAGTGTTAAGCAGGAATTTCTAAGAATTCACCCAAAAAAAAAAACTGTTTTGTTTTCTTTTTATAATTAAAAGAATTTATGATGAGGGACTTAAATTTCAAAGGATTTATAGAGATTGTGTAGTAATATTTAATATTAAACATGTCTTAACATAATCTGATCCTTTTCTTTTAACACAAGAGAGCGCAGAGTGGAATGGTTTTATAGATTTTTATGAAAAAATTATAAGGAGTAGTTCTTAATCATTGAAACTTAATACCGATTATGGTATTGATAAAATTAATAAAAAATATGGGATTTCATTGAAATAGGACAAGACCCCCGCCACCCAACGCCCACCCACTATACGTGCAATCTATATCGATTTTTTTCCTCACAAATTTCTCCTACCCACGCAGAAATCTTAAGATCTAGCACTTATACTTCCTAAAGCGCTTAATAAAAATTATCCACGCCCATTTTTCACCGCCCATGCACTCCAAATTGTTTTTTTTTTTTTTTTGTATGATATTGTTCCTTTCCCAGCAGAAGTCTTCAAACTCGATGCATAATTTTTATAGAATAAAAAACCATGGCATGGCACGTGCATGCCGAGTTTAATCTAAATCGGCCACACCCACCTGCTCCCGACCATGCTTTTCAAATCGATTTTTTCGAATAAAATTTTTTTCCTATCCACACGGAAGTCTTCACATTTGATACAAACACTTTCTAGAATAAAAACCCGAATATGTGCCGAGTTTATTGAAAATCGGCCACGCCCACCGCCCAAACAATACAAATCGATTTGACACAGAAGTATTACAATTTTCTTCATATATTGTTATAGAATAAAAATCTGCCACGCTCTGCAAAGAAAGCAAAACTGGCTATGGTCGTATCGGATAGAGATATAAGATTTATATAGAAGCTGTTTTTAGATTCCTAACTATTGTATATAGCACATCGAACCTGATCAGTGAATGCCGAAAATCTCTTGAAAGTATGGCGGATCATTTCAATATCATCATACATCGCGTGCGAGGACATAGGTCCTCTATAGTAATTGCAACAACAGACAAACTAGCAAAGAGAGCAACTATGCTTCAGTATCAACAAAGAAAACCTCACAGCTACTTAGTTGGCTAAAAACACGGATAGGGTACATAGTGGCAGTCATCACAAGGCACTGAACTTTCGGTCTCCATATAAAAAAAATGTCAATCCCATATGACGACTATTTATCAGGATATCTAGATTAGAGGTTCCCACCAAATAAATACTCTTTGAGTATTAATCGTTAAACAACTAGTGATTCTCACCTGCAGACATACGCTTTCATTTTGAACCGAATACGTATAAACAACCAGCAACTATGTTCACACACATTTTTTAAATAACGCAGCACAAACGACTACAACTTTATTTTGTAGACTGTATGAGTTACAATCATACTCATGAGTACAAAAATACTCTGACCATTAATCGGCTACACATGCGTATATACAGGGCTATTTTATTTAACTATTATTTTCTTTACTTTATATTTTTAGTTTTTTTTATCCGACTAAATATCCATACTTTGAGTAAAAGCATACTGCGACTGTAAGTATGACAGATACTCAATACGATTGATATGCTTGCATCTTTTTATTTATAGTTGTAGCGTAAATAAGGTTTTCTCATAAATGAAGTAGCGATGCTCTTGTATGTTGTACTTGGCTATAGTCATAGTTGGTTGTGAGAAAATGTGTGAGCGTACGAATTTTTGCCTTAGAATTATGATTATATGCAACTATCCCTTGGATGTTTGATGCGGACCACCAGGGGGCCCGTGGACCCCCATTAGGGAAGCGTTGGTCTGGGTGACGACGATAGAGACGAAGGAGACGATAGCTTATATACCAGATGCCCTGCACTTGAAAACCAACGCCTTCGCGTTTTAGAAAGTCAGGGTTTAGGTTGCCTTTCGGAAACATCAGCGGTTAATCTTAAGGACATTATAATATTTTATGAGGCGCAGTGAATGCTTCAATCATCGACAGCCATCGACAGAAATTGTTATTAGCACACTCACACAAAAATTATCGAAACTTCTCTTTTCATTCTCTCTTATTTCTATATCTGTCTTTTCCTGCAAGTTATATGAACTGATGTAAGTAGTTGGTCGCAAGTGAGTCGAGCAATCCTATTTTGTTTTCTCTGCAATATTTTAATCTTAGCTAAGCATTCTTCTCTTAAAAAATTATTAAAACAATTATTTGGGGTCCACCGACAATCTTTCGTGAGCTGAGTCGCTTTGAAAAAAACTCGTTTGCTACTATGTTTGCATTTTGTCATATTTTCTTATTTCTGCCCTTTCCTGCAGGTAATACGAACTGATGTAATTAATTGGTTTCAAGTGAGCCGAGCACTCATATTTTATTTACTCTCTTTCACAAAAAAAAAAAAAAAATATTTGCGCTCCATAGACAATTTTTCATGAGCTTTGAAAAAAAAATTCTTTTGATACCTTTTTTTTCACATTTTGTCATATATTCTTAAAAGACAATATATTAAAAAACTTACAAATATTTAAAGGGGATCTCTCACGCCATATCCACTTTATTACACTTGACTATTCCGATTGAAAATCCAGTTCGAAATAAAACTCAAAGACAAACTTATTTTTTTTAACTAATTTTTATTTCAATTCAATTGTTTTAATTAAGTTTTTTTCTTTATTCTGTTAATGTCTCTTTTTCTTTAAATTATTCAGATTCAATTATTGAATTCGTACTCTTTTCATTTCTTATTAACATAAATAATTATTATCCCTAAATACATATATATGTATGTATGTATGTATGTATGTAAATACAAATACATTTTTAATTGTAGTTGAGAAATATCATTGTTATTATTATTATTATTACAACTAATTTATTATTTAATTAGTTTAACTTTATATTTAAATGTAAATGTAAATTTTGGTTTTCTGTTTCATACACTAAACTACAGGCTATTAAGGACTATAAAGACTATACAACTACAAAGGACATTTATATATAAAAATAACAAAGAATAAATAAATGAAAAAAAAACTAATACAAAAGACGTTAATAAAATATAAAGTAATTAAGTAGTGAATAACAGGGCTAATGCTTGGCTATAAAATTAAGTATACACAAACCTTAAATATTTTCGTTAATGTGTATGTGTGTATGTGTGTGTGTGTGTGTGTGTGTGTGTGGAAGTGAGTGTTTCATAATTTTTGATTTATGTCATTTATGTAAAGGCTAAAGGATATTAAGAAGAACATAAATTTAAGTTTATAAATAAATAAAAATTCTAATAAAATTTATTTACATTGTCATATTTTCTATAGACACATAATTATATTTGTTCAGTTGTATATTTATGTGTATGTGTGTGTGTGTGTGTGATTATATATGTATATGCGTATGTGTAGTATATGAATGCCCTGGTTTATGTTTTTAGTTATATTAGAAATAAATCAAACATATTGGAATAAAGAATATGTTTAAACAATATAAAACAATACAAGAACATATTTATTTACTTTTGTTCTATTCTGCATTTGTTTCCATTTTATAGTTTTTTATTGAAAATGTATTTTATTAATATTGTAAAAATTTTGCTTCAGCAGTTTCTTTCTTGGATTTTTTCTTTACTAAAACATTAGGGCAAACTTTTGTTTGCAAAAAAATATTCTCTTTTAAAGAAAAAATAATTGAAAATGAGAGCCTTGTTCAGTAATGTTAACTTATTATTTATAATTACTGTACCGACTTAACACATTTAAACTATTTTAATGGTTTACCATACTTTTTTGGGTTCCATACACTAAAGCTGAAAAGGAAAAATATTGTTTGCAGTTAAAAAACTCTTGTAATTTTCTAAAACGCTGAAAATACAAAATTCCAAAATTAAAAGAAATGCCGAAACGAAAAATTGCCAAAATTAAATAAGCGTTTGGATAAAAAATATCACCAAAAATAAAATAATTCGCTAAAGTCCAAATAAAATCATCAAAATTAAAAAGGTTGCTAAAAAGTAAAAAAATCGTCAAAATCCCAAAAAATCGCCAAAACGAAAAAATTGCTAAAACGAAAAAAACCGCTGAAACTAATAAAACCGAAAAAAATCACCAAAAATAAAAAAAACGCCCAAATCCGAAAAAATCGCCAATGCGAAAAAAATCGCTAAAATTAAAAAAAATCGCAAAAACCGAAAGAAATCACCAAAAATAAAAAATCGTCAATACAAAAAATCGCCAAAACCGAAAAAATCGCCAAAACAAAAAAATCGCTAAAACTAATAAAACCGAAAGAAAAAATCGCAAAAAACCAAAAAAAAATCACCAAAAATAAAAAAAAATCGTCAATACCAAAAAATCGCCAAAAACCCAAAAAAATCGACAAAAAAAATTCAACAGAAAAAAAATCGCCAAAAGTAATCCAGTGCCGTACGGAGCCCTTCGTGTGCAAGCCAAGGTCTTACTATACTGAATTTATTCCAATGAAATAAACATTCGATGATTTCGCTTGAGACATAATCAGGGCAATCATGAATAAGATTCCGCGTGAAATTTTTCCCTAGGAACAATTCCAACTAATAACAAGTAATAGGGAAAACAAAAAACTCTAATGGGAAAAGGGAGAAATTTCACGCGGTATTTTGTTCATGATAGCCCTGAATATCAATTAGAAGATTGGTGGTATATATGACATTAAAAAAGGTTGTTCTAATGCAAAAATATCGAATTTGATGTAAAAGCAAAATGTTAAATTTCATAAAAACAAATAAAGAATTGAAGCAAGTCTATATATATTTCAAAAAAATAAATATACGCACTTTTACAGAAAGTGCAAATGAGGCAAATCTTGTAGCTCTGGATTCCAATAGGCCGTTTTGCTATTTTGTGTCTTCACCAACTTATATTACAATACAAAAACAGAAATATATAAAATAAATATTTCGAATCTAGACGATTTTATATCAGATGGTCTCCATTGCTGAGGTGACTTTTTCCGCCGCTTGTAATTTGATTATCCCTTAGATTTGAGCGCACATTTTTTGGTTAATTTTTTGGGCATCAAAAGTTTATTTTTGGCAAAGCGTATTGAGCCGAAAAAATCTTGAATATGACCTCGTCTGTACTTAGCACCAAAACTCGTTCTTTGTTCAGTATTTAAAAAAAAAATTAATTTTGAGAAAAGAAAACATTGACTAAAGTTTATCTTAATTTTTTTATATATATTATTTTCAATACTTTGTTCTATAAAAAAGAGAAGAGAAAATTTTAATATATTTATTTGTTATTATTTTCTATTCATATTAATTTTGTTTAATTTTTTCTTTAGGTTTAAGAAAACTTTTTTTTATGTTGTTTCAGTATTTTCTCACTATAATACATTTTAAGTTCCTTTTAGGTATTTTGTTTTGAGTATAAGTGGGAGTATTTATGTTTTACAGGAAGTTTTGTTTGTGTATGTGTGGATATGTTTATAAGTGATATGTTGTTTGTATGGGTGTTTGTATGGATATGCTGTTGTTTGTTTGTGAGTGTTGGGTGTTATTTATTATTTTTTCTCAAGCTTAACCGTAATATATATAAATGCGAGTTTGATAAATTTTTCGTTTTTCTTTGTTTTATCTAAAATACAAAATATTAATATTTTCCTTTGTTTTTTTTTTGTTAAACAAAAGTATTTTTTTATGCCTCGGCTAGTTTTGCTTAAACTTATCTAATTTTTTTTTGTATATACTTTGTTTTGCTCTTCTTTGGATAAAGGAACTAAGAGTTTATGAAAAAATATATATAACATATTTGTAAGTATATAGATTTTTATAATGAATTTTAACTACAAAAAGTGGAAACGTTTATAAAACAAGTCGAAGGAGTTCTGGGGACAAAAATTGCTAAAATTTTGCGGTGAAGCTCATCTTATGCAAATAGGTCACACTTTGTTTTGTATCAATACTGATGAAATATATACAGCTGCAAGGATTGTTTTCTCTATAAAAATCATAATATATTTTGTTGTCCAAAAATCCCCAAAATCCCTTATGGTTTTCGACCACTTTCACGGCAACGCTGTAAATGCAGAAATACCACAGCGGCAACGCTTGGTTTAAAAACTTTAGCAGAAAGGTGAACTTGTGTTTGATAATCGGCATTGCCACTGTCGTATTTCAAGTTTTCGGTGTTGCCCTGGTAGTGTTCGGGGAGCATCTGGGATTTTGGAGATTTTGTTAAGATATAAAAACGTATTATGCATATTAGATGTCTTTTATTTATTACATAAATGCAAAAATGCAAAATGAACTATTTAAATAATATATAACCAGGGGAGGTTTTTTTTCTAGAGGCGGGTATTTTCGCAAAAGTTGAAAGCTCTCTGTCTGCTATACACTTGGAGGGTAGCAAGAAGCTATTTCTCTGCCGGAAATTCCCCAGCTTCTCACAACTTTTGGTCTTAGACCAAGTGCTCCCTGGGTGGTGGCAACAAATGTGAGAAGCCGACGCGACGCGTCTCTGGAAACTAGTTGACAATGCGATAACAATTAGTCGCTGAAATTCAATTGTATTTAGCTGGACTAGCGGTATGTTGACAGCCGCAACCGTAGGATCAGAAACTTTGGCCTAATCAGTCAATATTCTTATTCAAACGCCAACAAATTAAAAGTGTACTATAAAACATTTTGTGGCCCTTTTAAATAAGATATGGGTTTTTTTTTTTGACAAGGCCACTGTTTGTGATATGGAAACTGCACCTCAATTTGAACATTTTCAAAACAGACATAATTTCAAATAACAAAATTATTAAACGCAACTACTCAAACGTGTGTCTATGCCATAGAATTCATGGCAAGTTATGGTTATTTCATTGCCTCATATCTTAAGGCTTCATTATTCTTTACTTTCTGTTGCTGTTCTGTGCCGTTCCTTTCTGTATAAAACATTTTGCAATTACTTTGTCTGTGAAAAAAATCAGTTGGCAACCTACAGAATTGATTACACTTGTACACAAAATATCACAACACACTAATACATACACTCTCTTGGCTGTCACTTAACGTTGATTTCTATTTTCTACAGATTTGTCCGCAACAGAACAGAACAGAACGAAAAAGTAAAAACTAAACACACATACAGATTTTCAACTCTACAAAAACAAAACAGCTGATTCAGAACAGAACAGCACGTACAAACTAATTCTGCCTTTAGAAAGACAGAGAGAGATAGATATAGAGATGGAGAGAGTGAGAGTGAGAGAACAATTCACACTTAAATTCCAAACAGCTGATGTTAGATTAAAAGCCTGAAGTTTAGTAAGCCTCATACTCAGAGATCCCTAGGAAAATGTTTGACATTTAAAATTTGAAAGTAAAACATACTTCGGAATCTGCTACAAGTATTAAAAAATTTCCACATTTACCCTTGCCTCTCATCAGTTTGCTCTATACACGCTTCCACATAAATATCTACACTGAATGAATATTTTTTTTGTTTGATATTACATTTAAATTTTACTTGATAATTCAGCTTAAGAACTAAAACCAACAACTTTTTTGAGATCGTAAATTAAATTGACTTAATTGTATTTGCAACTGTACACAGGTTCATTAGCTTTTGAAAATGTCATTTTGTGGTTCATTCAAACGCTTCAGCATGGCATTGCGATGCAGCCAATATGGCGGAGGATCTGGTGGTTGTCCTGGTAGTGTTGTTTTCGATTTCAAAGTCATTTTTGGATTACTAGTGGGACTGCTGGCCGCAACCAAAGCAGCATTATACATCACAGGATCAGCGGCATGGGCCGAATGACCCATGCCCACTCTAAGGGGTACTTCTTTCTTACGTATGGTTTCACAGGTTTCCTTCATTTTGCACAGCTGATCTTGCAAATTGCGGTATTCTTCGAGAAAGCGCTCCAGCTGGGCAGCATGATAGTCGTAGGCGGTTACTGGTGTTGTAGTACTTGTGCCACCGCAATGCAGTGACGTGCTTAAGCCACTGGGAGTGCCGGCCGAGCTGCTGGTTGCAGTCGATCTGTTTGTGAGGGAGGTAAAGTCTAGCAAGGGTGTAGCAGCTGAACTAAACGAACGTTGATGTTGCTGATATTCATGCACTGGGGACGAGGGTAACGAGGGATTTCTACGGTTACCTGAACTCGCTGTCACGCTAACTTTGCTATTATTGTTGGTGGCTAAAGTATTTTTACTCGAACTGTGCACTAGATTTAAGAAACTATTCGAACGCTGGCCCTTGGTGTAGGTAACCGTACTGCCATAGCTGGAGTAAGAAGACTCTGCTGAGAAGCGTCTGCCCAAAGCCACTTCGTTAAGATAGCTGGCATCGCCTAAAGTACTGCTACCATACTTACTCGAATTATCCGCCAACAAAGGTGACTGACTGTCCGAGGAGTTTTTAAAGTATTTGCCGGTATTCTTTAGTTTCCTGGGCAGAGTGCAAAGGCCTCCATTTGTTTGACTTGCACTTGTAGCTTGAGCTACAGCGTATTTTGCTATATCCAATAAGTCGGGATAGTTGCTATCGAAGATATCATTGTCTGATGAATCCTTACCGCTAAAAATCGAAGAGTTCACCTCATCTTTAGTGCTATAGTAGTCCAAAGGTTGATGATTGTTGTTAATATTACTGTGGGGAGATGTTATTTTTGTTGTTGCTATCGATGTCGTTACCCAATTGGCAACATGATTGTAAGTGGAGCCTTGACGAGTAGCAGCATCAATTTTGCCCGATATAGAGGCAGACGCTGAGTCGTTTGTTGATCTGAAATTATATGCAATAAAAATCTGATGGCTTAGTTTTTGACAGCTGATGAGCTGATAGCATGCAAACATTTAATAAGTTTAAAAAAAAAATCATGGTATTGCTTTTTAAATAGCGGAAACGAAATGAAAGGAAATTAAATTAAGCAAAATTCCAAGCTTTGTAGGGGGAAAAATATATGCTGACGTGTTTCACTGAAGAAATATTTTTAAGCTTTCAATGTAGACTTATGCACTTAAATTTGATGTCTGGCTTTTGTAATTGACAATAAAATAAAAACCTTCGTTTTAGATGTGGATATAAATGTGGTGTTAATGAAAGAAGATGCTTTAGTTTCAAACTTTTAAATTAAATGTGCTGTGCTGGTTAAATTTTCAGCCCAAGTCAATGTGCAATCTGTTATATAATATATTCAGGACACACTGTACACACCTCCAATCACAGTCTCATTACACACAAAAGGCATTTTCTTGTGTTTTTTGAGTAGGCCCGATTGCTGCCAAACTTCTATTTATTAATTATTACAAAGCAGTAGAATCTTGGATTACAAATTTGTTAACCATCACGGAAAGAATTTTGTTTACTTAAAATTTCTTTTGATGAAAGAGTTTGTATTGCTTGTGATGTTAATTGTCATGCCTTTAAAAGGTCCGAGTATTTTTAACTTTTCGGTAATTCAGCATATCTCGGAAACACAGAAGTTAATTTTATTTTACTTATTGGCAAACAAATGGCAAAAATTATAAAAATTATTTCTCAAATAAATCCAGCTTATCATAAGTATGGGGGCTACTATTTATATTTCGGGAACTGGCAACTCTAATGTAAAAAGTTAAAATCGGGCAACACCGTAATTAAGTTTAAAATTTTTTAGCATACACGTACTGACAAAGGTTTGATAAACAAGTACTATTTGTTTTGTTTACAGTCAGTTCAGAAAATAAATTTGACAAAAAAAAAAAAAATAGAAATTGCAAGAGAAGGTTTTCGTTAGATTCACAACTTTCGAGAATAATGTGTTGACCACCTCAGCCCTTTGTAGTTCCGTCTCCGACAATTCCCCAGATGGTAGCCCAAAATCGGTTGTTGTGCCACAAAACATCGATGTAGTGAGTGAACTGATAATGCATGACATATTGTGATATATTAGCCCAATTCACAGTCTTGTGAAAATGGTCTTCCATCGTACCATGTGCAGAACGGTACAATATATTGATACTCACCACTAAGAATTTTTAAGTGGTGAGTATCAATATAAAGGGTGTTTTTTATTGAGGTATAGAACTTTAAGTTGGCATCACTTTTTTAACTGGCGGCCATTTTGTCAGCTGTCAAGTGATTAATATTTAGTTTGGTTTGCCATTTCATCATGAACAGGTTGACAAAAGAACAACGCTTGCAAATCGTGCAAATTTATTTCGAAAATAATGGTTCAGTTCGCGAAGTTTACCGCAAGCTCCGTCCATTTTATGGTCGACATAATCGTCCATCAGAGCAATTAATTCGGTTAACCATGGATCGTTTTCGCACTACGTTTACTCTATGTGATAATACGCATCCGCAGAGACGTCGAACAGTGCGCACCGAAGAAACAATTGCCGCTGTAGAGCAAAGTGTTGAAGAGGACCCGAATGAATCGATTCGCCACCGTGCACAGCAATTGGAGCCGACTAACCGACTATTTTGTTCCCGAATTGGATGGCATGAATGTGGATGAGTTGTGGTTCCAACAAGACGGCGCTACATGCCACACAGCGCACGTCACAATCGATTTATTGAAGGAAACATTCGATGAGCGCATAATTTCGCGGAATGGACCTGTCAATTGGCCACCAAGATCGTGTGATTTGACACCATTGGATTATTTTCTTTGGAGATATGTGAAGTCGCTCGTCTACGCCAACAAACCAGAAACGTTAGGGGACTTGGAAGCCAACATTCGTGGCGTTATTACCAACATACGTCCCCATATGCTCGAAAAAGTGGTTGAAAATTGAACCTGTAGAATTGGCTTTATTCGAGCCAGCCGCGGCGGCCACATGCCCGAATTCATATTTAAGCATTAATGGCATAAAATTATTTTTCCAATAAAGCCAAATTGATGGACATTAAAACGATTTTCTTGTGTTTTATTTCAATTCAAAGTTCTATACCTCTTAAAAAAACACCCGATACTATACCATTTTGCACATGCTACGACGCTAGACCATTTGCACAAGATTGTGATTTGGGCTATTGTGATATAGAGGCATCCTTGCATATTAGCTCCACTTCAATACATTCGATTTTGCATGAACGCTTAGTTGTTAAAAAAAATTTTTCCCGTTGTATATCCCATAACAACCTCTGTGGTTTCCCACTCTCATTCTGCTGTAGACGTTTCGATGTTACCTTTCTTAAACTAGCCAAAGACAGATGGCGCAATGAGCCCACCTCTGGCCTCGCCTTAACTCCCACAGAATAACAAATCTCTTGAACTTCAATAGGGAGCACTTGAGGAACCTCGTGGCCATGTTGACCGGTCACTGTGCCTTCGGAACCCATGCTAAACAGATGGGTCTCCCGTATAATGACTACTGCTACAGTTGCAATGAAGAGGAAGAGGAGGAAACTATCCTGCATCTCCTGTGTTATTGTCCCACTCTGGAGGATCTTCGTCTGCACCTCCTTAACTTACAGGTAACACAAAGATATCATTGTAATGAACCCAAGTGAGCTGGACTCTAATTTTTGAGTTTTCCTTGCCAGCGGCCTGTTAACTAACCTAACCATAGACCATAATTTATAAATCTCTCAAAACAAGGCCCTCGTCAAGTGGTGTAAGGAAATCATTAAAAAGTTCAACCGTGTTGCTTCAGAGGATGTGTATTTAATCATGACAGGTAGATATATGCTTATGAGCAGGAAACAAAACAGCAATCGACAGTGGGGGTATTCCACGACGAGCTAAATCCATTAAAAGTTATTTGTGGAAGAAGCATAGCAAAGCAACTAATCGCCTGTTTCTTCGGCCGTATGGTTCATGTGGCCACTAATATGCTTGAGCAACGTAGAAATGTCAATTCTGAGTTGAACACGGCCATTTTTTTTTGCCGGAAGTCTTCGGAACAGTTCGCAAAACTAACACCTGAAGACGAATCTCATTCTTCATCATGAAAATGCGAGCTTTCACATATCTCGTCAAACAAGTGAATATTTGAGCTGTCAAAGCATAGAATTGGTGATTCATCCTCCGTATACTCCGACTTGGCACCCAATGACTTCTTCCTGATTATAAAAAGTACACTGAGTAGTCAACGATTTATGAACGCCCAAAAAGCAAGTAGAAGCCTTCAAAATTAAGTTGTGGAGGTGTCTCAAGAGTAATGGAAAAACTGCTATGAAAAATGCAAAAGTGTATTGATTATCAAGATGAATATTTCGAAAAACAATAAAGCCATTTTCATTTAAAAATATTTGTTAATATTTGCTTTTCCCGAAATACAAATAGTAGCCCTCGTAGGACTAAAAAAGACACTGATGTTTTTTTAGAAAGTTAATACTATCTCTCAGAGAAAAAAGTGTTCAAAATTTTCAATAAAAAATTTCATTGGTTCAACTAAAAATTTTATTGATCTAATTAAAAATTTAATTAACCCAATTAAAGGTTTAATAAAATCAATCAAATGCTCATTTTCTCCAATTAATTAAGTTGTAAGCCTTCATTGATATGACTTGGATTTTTTACCACAGAAAATTTAATAAAATTTTATAAGTTATTGAACAAAATTTTAATTGAAACTACAAAATTTTTAACTGTATATAGATACATCTCTGTACCAATAATCTGTGCTAATATTATTGATATAAAAAATAGTATATATAAAAATTTTGGTATAAATTACTGTGTTAGAAACCCATGCAGGTCAGAAATATTTTTGATATTGATATAAACGTTTAACGGTCAATATCGAACTTGGGCTTGTAAATCTATCATTTGCTTTATAGTCAGCGTATTTAATTCTTTAACGCTTGCCAAGTATTCTGTCTTTTTAGTTTTCTCGAAGATGTATAAAAAGTGCTAATAGTCTTGTAGATTTACATAAAATTTAATATCCGCTTGCTTACATTTGCCAAAGCATATAAAAAAACGTTTTACTAAAGAGCAAAGAATTTGCGGATAAACTTCTTTTCTTTGGAAAGATAGTAAAAATGTTTATCTGCGAATTAGTAAAGCTTGATAGCATCATATTATCAATACATACGAAGTCCTCTGCTTCATTTCCAGCGATACTTAAAACTTAGTTTCTTTCAGAAGGAAAATAAAATGAGATGTTAAAGCATTATCTGACATAAAAGCAAAACTGGAGCACATAAATTAAATGGATTAAACAAATTAGCAAAGTTTCTTTTCACCACACTCCACATAAAAAAAAAACAATGGAACATGTTCATCCAAACACTTATGAATACGCACAAGAAACACACACAAACAAAAATAGTTAAAGATAAATATAAGGAAAGGTAAGCAAACATTAACAAAATCCTTTAAAATGAATTGTTTTTGGCAAAGAGCGGAAATAACTTAAACAGAAATAAATGTGAATGAGTAGTTGTTGCAGGAAGATAAAGTATAACAAAGTGGAAGAGTTGAAATTTGTACAATGAAAACTTAAGACTTATGATAAGTATACAAATGAATGAATGAATGAATGAGTGTAAGTGAAATGATTCAAGCACTGTTGGTAAGATAAATGTATAAATATTAATACGATAAGAAAAAATTATATGTTTTGGGTAACTTCTTGAAAAATCCATAGTGTCCTTTTTGCTCACCATTACAAAAAAAAAAGGAAATAAATATAAAATCCTTGAAACCTGCCAGTCTCGTAAATGCAGCAAAAACAAAAAAAAAACCCTGAATGTATAAAGAACACATACCCGCCAGCAAACGTATTCTAGTATTTTGCACATCATTAGCACAGTGTGCTGTTGTCTCAGCTTTAGTTTAATATTTATATATTTTTTAATTTAAACTATTCTTACACTTGTTCCGGTTATTTATTTTTTTCCTGTTTTCTTACAATACTCGTATCTTGACACTCTAGAGAAGAAAACTAAAGCATCAGCTCTTGAGAAGTTGTTGTGTCTAAAAATGTATCCACACAAGTAGTTGGTGTATATAAACTTTTTGCTAGAGCTGGTGGGAAAAAAAGAAGACACTAAACAATAAGAGGTGCGGCAGGCGGAAGCGGAAGGTATGGTAGAAAACACTTGCACATACAGACATACGAGTACACATAACGAAAACAAATTTATATACATAGAAAAGTGTCAAGTATAAGCCATAATAATCTCAACAAGGGCAAAAAACTATACAACAAGTATCTGTTGTATTGTTTGTTGCCTTTATATTGTTGTTGTTGTTATTGTTGTTGTTGCTATTGCTGTTTTAATAGAAGTGTTGCTGTTATTGTTTTTGCAGTTACAAGTGATGTGTAAAAGATGACAACAATCAGACAGTTAAACAAAGAAGAATCGCATGCACTATTAGACAAAAACATTCTTACACTCCCCCCAAAAGAAACACAGAGATGTTTTAACACATACATACATTAGCACATACATAATTGATTGCACACATTTATACACACATATACATATATTCGTTTACCCAGTTAATTAAACTACTGAATTTCATATTGCATTCTGTCATTTTTTTTATTTAGTTTGTATCAAAAACGTCCACCTAAAATAAAATATTCAATGCTAGAGATATTTAGGCAAATAATATTTGAAAGAGTGGAGGAAAGACATGAGGAAAGACGCTCTGGAACTGGACTGCATAGCTTATATTGTATCGCACAGGTCCCAAAAATCTTCCAAGATTCTGCTTTATCAATGAAACCCCTCAGTAGTCAATTTCAATGTATCTTTAATAAAAATATATTTTACTGAAAAAATAATAATTTAGGATCATTAGTGCGTTAACAAATATTAAACTTAATTGTAACAACTCCAAAAACAAAACACCAAAGAAACTTTCTTTGCATGATCTGCCAGGAAATGGCACACAATCTCATGTTTGAATTTTCAATAAATTTTTATGGACTACTAAATATAAATTCTTAATAAGGCTAACAACAACTCAGACTCATAGTCATATAGCGAAAATTAAATGATATAGATTTAAGACATCATTGTTCAGATACATTCTGCCTTATCGTTTGGTAATAGATTAAAAAAGAAGTCAACCGTTTTTCTTTAATCTATTACCAAACAGTCGTAGTCGTATTTAAAATACGCCAACCACAATAAGGCAGATTATTTTTGATATGGTATAAATTTACTTCGTTATTTTCCCTTAAAACATTTTCACTAATTATAAAAAAATTCACGTTTCTTATTTCAATTAAAGTAATTGATTGAAGTAATATCTGAATTTAATTAAGTTATTAATTGATTCAATTATTTTGCAAATCAAACAAAAATTATAGATTTGTTAATTTTTTTCTTTTAATAAAAGTTTTAAATATTTATTAAATCATATTTAATTAAAATATTAATAAATTTAGTCATATAGCGCGTGTGAAAATTAATTAAACAGCAGGCGGTAGGTAAGGTTAAGAAGGGTGGTGTTGCAACACACCTCCAATCGGAGACCCGGTTGGGTCCATTGTGATTCCCTTCTCTTAGTACCAGCTAAATTTAAATCCCAAATTGGACCTAGAAGAATCCCTATTATCTATCATTAGTCCAGTAAATTTCCATGAGAAAGCTCCTAATATATACCCCAGCTTACACTTCACAACACTGCTAATGCTCTCATAAAAACATTTGCTCAGCTTCGTTGCAGCGCAGTGTAAAATAATATATTCAATGGTTTTTGGTTCCTCTTTATCCTCGCACTTCTTTAAAAAAAACAAGAGCTATGTATGTTGAAATTTTTCTTTTCTAGAAGGTTATATATATATATATATATATATATATATATATATATATATATAATGGGTGTTTTTTATTGAGGTATAGAACTTTAAGTTGGCATCACTTTTTTAACTGGCGGCCATTTTGTCAGCTGTCAAGTGATTAATATTTAGTTTGGTTTGCCATTTCATCATGAACAGGTTGACAAAAGAACAACGCTTGCAAATCGTGCAAATTTATTTCGAAAATAATGGTTCAGTTCGCTCCGTCCATTTTATGGTCGACATAATCGTCCATCAGAGCAATTAATTCGGTTAACCATGGATAGTTTTCGCGTTACGTTTACTCTATGTGAAAAAACGCATCCGCAGAGATGTCGAACAGTGCGCACCGAAGAAACAATTGCCGCTGTAGAGCAAAGTGTTGAAGAGGACCCGAATGAATCGATTCGCCACCGTGCACAGCAATTGGAGCTTTGTCCATCAACTTTATGGAAGATTTTGCGCAAAGATCTTGGCTTGCGACCTTACAAGATCCAGCTTGTGCAAGAATTAAAGCCGCGAGACCATGCAATGCGTCGTGATTTTGGTGTATGGGCCGAAAATGAGATTGATCTCGATGCTGATTTTCATCGCAAAATTTTGTTCAGTGATGAGGCTCATTTTTGGTTGAATGGCTACGTCAACAAGCAAAATTGCCGCATTTGGAGTGAAGAGAATCCACATGAGACCCTTGAGACGCCATTACATCCACAAAAACTGACTGTTTGGTGTGCTCTATGGGCTGGTGGAGTCATTGGGCCATACTTCTTCCGAAATAATGCTGGAGAGTCAGTTACCGTTAATGGAGACCGGTATAGAGCCATGATAACCGACTATTTTGTTCCCGAATTGGATGGCATGAATGTGGATGAGTTGTGGTTCCAACAAGACGGCGCTACATGCCACACAGCGCACGTCACAATCGATTTATTGAAGGAAACATTCGATGAGCGCATAATTTCGCGGAATGGACCTGTCAATTGGCCACCAATATGTGAAGTCGCTTGTCTACGCCAACAAACCAGAAACGTTAGGGGACTTGGCGTTATTGCCAACATACGGCCCCATATGCTCGAAAAAGTGGTTGAAAATTGGACCTGTAGAATTGGCTTTATTCGAGCCAGCCGCGGCGGCCACATGCCCGAAGTCATATTTAAACATTAATGGCATAAAATTATCCTTCCAATAAAGCCAAATTGATGGACATTAAAACGATTTTCTTGTGTTTTATTTCAATTCGAAGTTCTATACCTCTAAAAAAACACCCGTTATATATATATATATATTTTTTAATGCATGTATTTATTTATTGTATCTTCATTAATATATATATATATATATATATATATATATATATATATATATATATATATATATATATATATATATATATAAGTTGGGTTTAAATCCTGCCATCCTTTGCTGTGCTGCCTTGGCAGGTGAGCCAACTTTGCTTTCATCATCCCATTGGTTTGGTACTAAAGCCACCTGAGTTTAAAACGAATAAATTTATTATTCTTGTGTTGATCCGGTATTTTTGCAAGGTCTTGCTGAAATAAAAAACTTATGAAAATTGCCTTTCAATAAGCCAGAGTTTCCATCTCTTTCACGTCACTTCAACTTCTACACAAATCATTACATGGCATACATTGTCCTGTTGTTATTGCCGCTAGTGTATATAACTGATGCATCGGGATACTTTGCAGGATGACGGTTCTTCTGGGATTGCAACGTGGTTAAATTAATTTTTGATAGCGACGAATATCCTCATCATATATTCTTTAGTTCCTTAGCCAATTGACCACCATTTTTATTGCTGAAACTTCAGTAAGTATTACACCGAACTGATTGTCTCGCTTGAAACCAATATTTTGTCCGGGAAAATAAAAACTACTCCACCTATTCTTTTGTCCGATTTCTATACATTTATTAGAACATCGAGCACGCCACAAAATATTTCCTAACATGTGTCCCAAATGTGTTATCATAAAATCTTCTATGTGCCAACGCTTTAGATAATCTCATAATCGTTCCAAAATCAACGCATCGACAGTGACGGCAGTTTCCCACGCATTGGCTCCCTACAATCTGATATTTAAATTTATTGCTTTTTGTTTGACCAGTGGGATCAATTTGTATATGTTAGATATCTCAGTTATTTCATTAAGTTTTGTATAGGCACATCAGGTTTTGTAGATCTTTCGTTTAATGTATAAGAAGTGTTATTTGAGTTCGATAGTTTGTTTATCTCTCCCCTTTCCAATGGTTATTTTTTTTTTACAATTTATTAGAAAAGAGCAAAAAATTTCCGTTGTGTGGGAGTAATTTCTGACTTGGTGTTTTCTACAAAGTTTCAAAATACAACCTACCCCTCAGATGTAAAAAGAACATTTTTTATATACCGATAAGCTGCAAGAAAAGGCCGGAGAGGAAACCTTTAACCATCCTGAAATAATATTTTGATGTGATCTTTCAAAGTGCCGACACACGTATAATATTCTTTTCATCTCCTCTACCAAAATCCATTGTCAGTCAGCACCCCATAATTTTTTAATTCGTGAATTACTTGCACTAGAAATTTTTGCCTTAAGGCTAAGTACTAGGCTTAAAATTCAACTCTTTGATCACCTTAAACACAAAACCGACATGTATAGCGTACAAAATATGTAAAGACTCACTTCATTCAATGTGTGTTTTCTTGAAATAATATAAAAATAAAATAACACATACAAACTTATGCACCACATTCACCAACATTAACACACACAAAAACACATACACCGAACACTTATACACACAAAAATAGCAAAGCAAACAAAGATAGAAAAAATCAAAACAATATGCAAGATGAAGTAGAAGAAAGACAACAAAAAGGCAACTTACATACGACTCTTCTTAGTTTTTTTTTTTAGTTCTGTGCTGTTCATGTTCTTCTTTCTTGCGAAAGACACTATCACTCTGCGTGTGAACGAAAGAAGGAAGGAAGGAACGAACGAACGAACGAATGAGCGAGCGTACAATAGGGGAAAAATAAACTGAAAGTTTATTTTCTTGCTTTCTTTCGATTTGGAACAGTGTGACAGACTTGACACATACTCCCTTGGATTTAGTGATTGTGATAGTGATTAGTAGTACCATGATTTTTCGAGTAATCTACAAAAACACAAAAAATAATGTGAAACAAGAAAATAAAGCAAAAGATAACAAAAAAAAAAAAACAACATGTGCAATAAATTTTTTTTTCTAACTTAGGACATCACAGTGGTACGTAAATTTGTGGGATTAAGAATCTATTTAGGCGATTGTGAAATGGAAAGAAAGTCAATCGGCAGAAGACTGGACAATTATCGAAAGACGAAGGAATTAATTTTTAGGTTTCCGTATAGAAAATTTTAAAAGGAACCCTATTTTTTTGCTACGCTGTCACTTTTTTCCATCTGTCAGTCTGCCGCAAGCTTTTTTCTCGAGAACCATATGATCCACGGACCTCAAATTTTCATATAATATGTAAAACTTTAGCCGCTATACGGGATACGCCAAGTAACACTGAAATTTAAAAAATCCAAATCAGAGAGTATTCTATCAGTTAATGAAATTTTGATCATGTAATTTTGACAACTTGCTGTATCTTGGAAACCGTAAATGACAAACTCTTGAACTCTTCAAAAATGCTAGAACTGAAAAATTCCAAAATAAAAAAATAGCCGAAATAAAAAAGCGCTTAAGTGAAAAATGTTACTAAACATAAAATTAATTATTATTATTAATTAAAAAAAAATCATCAAAAGTAAAAAAAGTCGCCAAAAAACTAAAAAAAACGCAAAAAAATCGCCAAAACTAAAAAAGCACCAAAACTAAAATATCTCTAATATTAAAATAAAAAAAAACCGGAAGAAATCGCCAAATATGAAAAAAGCCAAAACAAAAGTCAAAAACCGAAAAAACGTTAAAATGAAAAAAGCACCAAAACTAAAAAATCGCTAAAACTAAAAATATGTATTGTAAAAAAAACGCATAAACTAATAAAATCGCTAAAATTAAAGTTAATCGACAAAAACAGAAAAAATCGCCAGACATGAAAAAAACGCCAAAAACTGGAAAAGTCGCCAAAATGAAAAAAGCACCAAAACTGAAAAATCTCTAAAACAAAAAATATGTTTTATAAAAAATCGTTAAAAACAGAAAAAATCGCCAAACGTACCCTTCGTGTAGCAGTCAAAGTTGCTTTTTACTATATTTATTTAATGTAATTTCTCCAACAAAATTTCGCGGCACTCTGTAAGATGGTCTATAGTGCTATTGTCAGTAAGTCCTAATTTACACTAAGCAAGTCTTATTGCTAAGCTGATTTAGTTGGAGGGAGAGCACGGATGGAAATCATGGTACAATTGTACTTTTTATGATACATTTTTGACCTTGTTGGTACCGTGATACTACCGCGAGTTACTTGGTACAATTCAAAAATGTCAGTATTTAACTATATGGTAACATTAATTTTGCCTATGTTCACTTTAATTTTTTTGTGTGTTTTATTTTAATCTCTAATCCAATAGTCGAATCCACGAATGTACCTTTATGAATGTAATATTTAATATTTTTTTGTTAGTTTTTATTGTATACTGAATTTTTATACACATTTGTGTTAAGTTTCTGTTTTTTATTGTAAACTTCTGAATTTTTATACTCATTTTTTTACGTTTCTGTTTTTATTATTAAATATTAAAAATTGGTACCATCATGGTCTAAAAAGTAAATTTTATTTTCATAGTTGGTACAAAATCCAAGAAGTCAATTTCCCTCCCTGAGGGAGAGTGAGATAAGGGGAACATAAAAGTTTCTTTTCCCCTCGTCTCTCTCTCTCTCTCTCTCTCTCTCTCCTAACAAACTAATCAGCTTAGCAATAAGACTTGCGTAAGTAAAGCGATGGTGACATAAAAAAATTGGATATTAAAAAAAATCTATTTTATTACTCAAAACAGGCGTCTGTTTAGGATTGAGAAGAGATTGACACATATTAGGTTCGTTTAGGCTTGGCAAGTTTTCTGATAATTTACGTCCAAATAATAGATCTCAGATATCACTGAAGAAACCGTTATATCGTTCCAAATAAAATCAAACCCCTTCTGAAGAAAATTACGTCACCCTAGCAAACAAAATTGTCTCACATTTTAGCTTCGGGGCGTTTTCTACTAACATCCAGCTCGTACCACTGTTATCTTCAAATGATATAATCAATTTTGAAATGAAGCTCCAAGAAGCAAGTTTAGTCAATTTTATGCCTAAGCAAATTTAGTTCATTTCACAATATCATCCAGCAGGAAAAGCGGGAATCAAACACACTTCTGTGATTTAAAAATCGAAATAAATTGATATTTTTAGTTTCCCAACATAGAAAAAAGTTTTCACCAATTAATATTTTCAATTAACAATTTAATTGATTCAGTTAAATTTTTAATTGCATTAAGTAAAAAACTTAATTCATATTATCAAATTGTTTATAGGTGGAAATTTAATTAATTTTTTAATTGATATTACAAATATTTTAATTAATATTACAAAATCATTCATATTACTTTTTTGTGTGAAGAACTAGGGCGAATTCATAACAGCTGATATCAGCAGATGATGATCAGTTGCAAATTACTCTTGTAGTTATATAACCCAGCAAAACGTTTGTAAATTTTTTGACAACATGAAACTTTCCACTAAGAAATATTAATATATTTCTGCAGTATTGCTTTCATTGCAAAAAAAAAACCCTCACTAAATGCGTCTTGTCAAGAAGTTACTTTGCAACTGGTATAAGTATTTGAAGATCAATGAAATTTTTTCTTGGAAGATGGTGACCATCGGAATTAATTTTTCATGATCTCCAATCCAACAATTAAGCATCAAACAAACGAACTTCTTTCAAGGAATAGCCTAAGTTCAAATTTTCGGATTTGATTAGCTTGTTGTGATATATAGTTTATTTTTGCCGCAGATCTAAGATTCATATCGAGCCATAACCGCCAAAAAAGCATTTTTTACTATAGCAAATAATTGATTTTAGTCAAAAACTCAAGTTCTAAAATTATGTCGATATTTTGGCGGTTAAGGCACGATATGTTACTCCTAGTAAAAGCGATTGAGATCGAATTAAAAATTAATTAAAATTTTTATTTTATTTGAAAATTAAAAATACAAATAAGCAATTAGAAATTTAATTAATGTTTGAAAAGTTAATTGATTACAAGTTTAAATAAAAATTGAATAGAGTTAATTAAAATTTTTCTTAAAACTTTAACGGCCTCATTCATAAAAATTATTGAGGCTTTATAAAGGCATTTTAAAACAAATTTTCATAAAATTTTTTTCTTATTAAGCCCTTATACAGCCTTAATTATTTTTATAAATAAGGCCTTAATTAATTAAAGAGCTTAAGAATTGAATTTTTAATTAATTTTTTGTTTTTATTATTCAATTAAATGTTCTAATTAAAAAAAATATTTTTTCTGTGTACGCAAATGCTGTAAATATATGAAACAAATTGAAAAGAAGAAGGAAGTTGTAATAAATAGGTTATAAAAAATTTAAACCAAATTCGTAAATTTAAACCAATATTGACGTCAGTAACGAAAAACTCAAATTAATGTTGTTCAGCCCTCACTTCACTTTACCAAAGGAAGCCTCTCTCTCCCTACTTAAAAAAAAAAAGAAAAGGCCATGTACCACTGTGATGTTTTCTTTTATGTGATTTAAAAGAAACAGGATTATATTTATTTTTTACATCAAATGACTGAAAGGGAGTTCTAGGAGTCATAACATACCAATCTCCTCTACATTAAAAATTAAATCATACCTACCCGATATCAATGAGACGAGGTATATGCAAATCGGTGTCATCCTTTAAATTACTCGTTTGTGTTACACTGTCCAAATGCACGTTTGTGTCCTGAGGCGTTGATGATTGAAAGGCCAGGCCAGTTTTCCATCTCGCTGCTGTTAAGGATGTTGTCGTCGTTGTGCCATTGTGTGTTGTAGTGGAAGCCAACAATAAACTTCGTTGATACGGATTGTGACTGCCGCCACCAAATGCTTGATGATGCTGCATATTATCGTTATCGTCGTCATCACAGTGCGTGGGTATGTTGCGATAATCACCATTACGCTTGGAACTACCGCCACTGGGATTTATAATTGCTCCACCCGTATCGCCGCCATCATCAGAGCCGCAGTTCAAAGGCGTAGTGGCCGAACATAAATAGCCATTTTCATTATCATGAAACATTTGGCCTTGTGTGCTGCCATTTTTACTGGTTTCCTGCACACCAGTCTTCCCACCCAAATCCGGTTTGTTGGCAGGGCCACTAATAATATTGGCACAACCGCTGCCACCACCGCCTGTTAAGCGCGAAGAAGTCATTTCGATTTTTTCATAACTTTCTGTACGACCCTGCGGCATTGTATTCCACAAACGCATTTTCCGTTTCCTCCTTAGCGAACAAAAGCATATGGCAGCAAAGGATGAGCCGGCAACAAAGAGTAGGGCAATAAATATGCACAGTAGGATGACTCTAAAGCCTAAAGGAGCCTCTGGAGGTTTTCTAGACACAGCCAGTGTAACGGAAGCTTCAACTTTGCCGGCCTTATTTTCGGCAGCACAGGTATAAATGCCAGCATCTTGCATATCGGCCGTGAGTATGGTGAGATTGGAGGCATTTCGTAGCATATTCACCACATAAGTCTTACGCCCTTGTATAGCAGCAGCCGTCCGGGGACTATTAGCTGGACTGTCATTATTCGTGGCTGTTAGATTGGCAATTACACGATTCTTAACCATCCATTTGACTGAAGGTTCCGGTACTCCTTCAACGTAACAACTCATGGTTATGTTTCGGCCTTCTACTCCATGGGCATTAGTGTCGGTGGCTATGATTTGTGGCACACAAGCAAAGTCGTCCAAGTCTATTTTATCCCATGACTTGCCCGCTAGTCTGGGAGGATTTTGACATATGGGCGGTATGCCGCAGGGTATATTTTCTCTTAACATCCAAGATCTGAGCGGTCGCAGAGCACACGAACAGTTCCATTGGTTGCGCGACAAGGTAATGCCGTGCAGACTGGTTAGTGAAGTTATGGTACCCGATCTAACTTCCGCCAGCTTGTTGCCATCTAATTTTAAATATTCTAAACTGGTTTCTAGGCCCGCAAAGGCTTTAACCTCTACTCTCTCCACACGACAATCACTCAGCTCCAGCCTCACTAAGTGCTGCATTCTCTTGAAGGCATCATTGCCCACTACCATTATGGGATTGCCATTCATTTTCAATTCTCTTAGTTCGGTTACACTCTCCAAAGCATCTGATGGTATGTGAGCCAAAGCATTAAAGCTGAGATCCAACTCCACCAGGTTGATGAGACCTCGAAACGCATAACGCTCTATCAGACGCAGATGACATTTGGCCAAATAGACTTTTTGCAAATTCAACAAATTGACTTCGGCGAACGTGTCGTCGGGTATGGTGGCGATTTCATTTCCCGTCAGATCTAAAGCCTGGGTACCAGCATCCAAGGGTGCTGGTATATGTGTTAAATTAGCATTAAGGCACAAAACAGACTCTTTGCCGCTCTTCCATTTGCACTCGCAAACACTGGGGCACTCGGCCATCGACTTGTGAAAGATATTGCTGAGACAGCACACCAGCCAGAGCAACTGTATCAGGGGTATGCTGCGAAATCGCTTCAGTGTATCGTACAGAGGTAAGTTGGGTGAAGAAGTTTTTGGATTGTGGGGAAAATATTTTGATTTTCTGCGCACTTTAAAAGCCAACGTTATGCTCTGGGCGGTATTATCGCCACGCAAGCAGTAGGCGGCAGGTGTTGCTACTAAATTTTGAAAGCAATTTCCCGGCTGGTATTGGTCTTGTTCTAGGTCTGATATTGGACGATAGCGATGATGATGATGATGATAATTTTGATGATGAGATGTGGTGCAAGTTTGATGTAAACGTGTTTGCATGTAGTCTTCTAGGTGTTGCTGTTGTTGTTGTTGCTGTTGTTGCAAAACATGCTTTTTCATGGATGTTTGCGTTGCTATTGATGCTGGTGCCTCCAGGGATGTTACTGATGCTGCTGTATTGGTTTCTTTTATTTTGATAAGTTTGTTTCGGGCCATGGCATATCAGGCTATTGTTGTATATCTGAGTAGATTGCCAGTGTGTTGGTAAGTGCATAATCCACATTTGTATGTATATGCGTGTGTATTATTCTTTTTTTATGTTTGAAAAGGAGTTTGAGTTCTTCGTCTATTGTTTTGCAGCCTCAATGCATAAATGAGCCAACAATGTAACAAACTTTGTTGCTTTTTAATACTTTTTGATTATGGCTTTGTTATTATTAGTGTTGTACATACATTTTTATAGATATTGTAGTTGTTGTTAGTTTATTCAGTTTTTCATGTTTTCTGCGCTAAAATTTACTTTTACTTCTATGCTTCAGTTTTATGGCTTTTACCAATTTTAATCATACTTTTCATTAGATGTATCGTTGAAGTTTATTTTTTATAGTTCACATGTAGTCCGTTGGCCGCGCGTTTTATTGGTTCCTGCGGCACAATGGCTGGCTTCAATCAGTTGTTTTTATACAGAAATTTTTATTGCATACTATTGCATGGATCTGAAATGAAAAAAGTTGAAATTATAAAAATTGAATGTTCGTAAAATGAAAATTAATGGTAGCTTTTTTTTTGTTTTTGTTTTTGTTAAGAGTAAAATAAATCTGTACATTTTTAATGATGATTATAATCACAGAGAAATGATTTTTTACTAATTGCAAACTATTTGCAAGAATATATGCACATATTTATCTTTCAATCAGTGCTTTTATCAATCGATTAGCAAAGTATAATAATGCCTGCATTCATCAATTTATTTGTGAAGAGTATATTTGAAACAGAAAGTATTATTTTGATGAGAAATAAAAAATTCATCAATAAAATGTACTTAAAGTAATTAGGATAATATTCTGTGTATCTAAAACTACAGCAGCATATAATTTAAAAGGAATTTTTATTAGAGCTTTTTATCAATTAATAAATATTTTTTTTAGACCAGTGAAAATCTCTAATTGTAAAAGTTTTCTCTAAAAAGCCTATCAGCGCAGTAGTGGTGTAACCCACAAATACTTAATTAAAAAATTGCTCTATTTAATTATTTAAATGCTTTATTATTTTCTTACACTATGATCTGAGCAAAAACATCATTCAGCTACATCTTTCTTAGAATATTAAAAAGTGTCTTACTCTACTTTTTTGCGATAGTTTGTAATGTAAAGAACGTTATTATCGCCGAAAGAGCAACGAAAAAACAAATGTGGGTTACACCACTTTTGCGCTGATAGCCTCAATGAGATAATGAGCCTTAAGTCTGGAAACTGACATTACGTTTACACTAAAAGAAATCTGCAAAAACTCTGCTAAGCGGGGTTCACACAAGAAAAATGCCAAAGTAAAATCACCATGCAAAACAAGTGATTGCCAATCATATTAAATTAACAAAAAAATAATATGTTCTCAAAGTGTGTTCAATACAATGTTGTGCTCAGTTGTGTGACTTGTTCTTGTGTTTTTGTTGTTGTTTGTAAATAGCCGACAGATTTCGCATTAACAGCAAAAAATTCCTGCTGCTGGCTAGTAGGCAATGTAATTGTCTTAAAGTCGGGGTCAAAGATTCGAATCTTGGAGGCAAGCCGGGTTAAAATGCAATGACTACATTAAATGGAATTCATATTGTTTCAACTTGAAATAACTTTGATTCAATATGGTTAATCATGTTATTTCAGTAGTAAATTTAATTTGTTCCAACTTGAAATTACTTTAATTCAACATGATTCCTTCATTTCCATTTAACAGTACTAGAATGTTTAATTAACGTGAAATAATGTTAATTTTAAAATCTAAAACTTTGACGATTACTATAAATCATGTTGAATTTACATGAAACACATATTAAGCAAAATCATTGTTGAAAAATGTTAAGTTAACCTTGTTTCTTTAGATTTTAATGTGAAATTTTCCTGCGTGTACATAGTGATATAGAGTGTTTTTAGAGGTGAAGGACTTCATGTTCAAAATTCTGCTTGATAGCCTGAGATTTTTAATCATGAGTAGACTGTCGCTCTCCATATTTTACCCACCAACGATTATCTAGTGGGAACGATGGCAAGGATTAGGCCTACGGTGTCAAGTTTTGGTGAGGACAAGTTTAATGGACCACACGATAATCCTGAATGAGGTTAGTGCGGCTGGATTTGCCTCCAAGAAACCTCGATTCACGTATTGCAAAGTCGCTGAAATTGACTTTCGAAGGACACCCTCATTGGTGACACTATTGGGTAGTTTTTTTTGGGTCATATCGGACATTTTTTACGAGAATTGTGCTATTATCTACAGGCAGGTCCAAGATGGGCAAAGGAATGAGTCCTGGGTATGAGACTCAAATAAAAATGATAAATTAAAATTGAAATCTTAGCCTGTTAAAATCATAAAATATAGAAACAAATGAAGTTCCAGCATAATAATAATTAAATTAAAATTAAAATGATTTTTTTTATAAAGAGAAGTAACACTCAGGCAATGAGTGCTTACTACTATTACTAGGTGTTAGGTTTCTTAGGAAAGTGATAGTGATAGAGAAAACAGACGGAGAAGGAAGAGATAGAGAAAAGCTTCATTCTTTTAAAACTCTGCTTTTTGCACTTTTTTTAAATAACGCAGTGTTGCAGCGTCTCTGGTGTCAATTAGGGTGCGAACAGAGTGAGCGCTGATGCCGAGCGGAGCCGAGCCGAGCCGAGCTTACTGACCCTTATTTTCATGCGAGAACAAAATTTGTATATAACACAGTGAATGCGAGAATCAGCGCTGAAATTCTGTTTATTTCACGTGTTTTGCTTTTATGTCATTTAGTATTGTTGTTCATTTGTGTTTATAAAATTGCTGTACACGATAATGGATTCAATATATGAAGAGTATTTTTCTTCTCCTAGTGTGATTAACGCAATTATTAACACAAAAGAATTTGGAAAACATCCAATTACACTAAAAAGAAATGAATTTGGTGAATTTCATAATTTTTCATCGATATCCATTTTTTATTATTATTAAACCATTAAAAAACACGACTGCACGCTAAAAAGTAAACATAAACAATGTTTTCGGCGCTGAAAAATGCTTTGAAACTGTTTTCTCGCACTCATCGGCTTTGCTCTCTACTCTTGTCGGCGTTCACTGTGTTATACACAAGCTTATTTGTATTGATTTGTATGTAATCAATTTTATCGCACTGACAATCTCGGCTCGGCTTTCAGCGTTCACTCTGTTCGCATCCTTAGGCGCATTAAAATTTTGTTGAAGCTGGGGGTTAGTAGCCATTTTATCGGTTATTTTACTCTGCCAATAATTCTGCTACACAACGATGGAAAGCGCTCTGATGTTACATTAGCATTAGTATCCGATGAAGCCTACAATAAGTGATACATATGGACACCAATGCACATCAGCAAAATGCGTGGTGTTGTTATTTAATGACTCTCGGAGACCGGCCTCGAACCCAGGACCTTCTGTTTTGTAGTCCACGTGCGAGATACTTTTTTTTTATCCAAAAACGTTTGTTTTATTCAATAATTCTCGGACTTATCGAGAGATTTTCAATTGCATGTTGTGTCCTTTTACTACATTATTCATGCGTAAAACACATTCTTCACCACATCAGACTACAACACGACACATGTAGCCTTTGTTGCCTTTTAGCCATATACTTAGTTTTTTTTGGAAACGTCAGCGCCCATAAACTGCTGATATTCAAGCATAAATATAAATTTCAGTGGTGTTACCATCAAATATTTTACATTTATAAAAATAAAATTACTTTTTTAAAATTTACTTATATCACGAAAAAGTATAAAAATTAATCAGTTCATTTCTTTACACGATATTTCAGGATATTCTTTCAGTGAAATAATATGAAATAATTGTAATATATCCATAATTTTTATTATATTGGCAACACTGTATTCGCTCATTGTCGCCAATAAAAATATAAATTATTTTAATTGGACTACAGCGACAAAATCAGCATAGACAACAACCTGCCGCCGTCAAAAAGTCATTCTCTTATAAACATGCGTATTCTATCTTCGATATTTTGTAGTCGGTAGCTTGCTGTGTTGAATGTGTTTAAAGCATAATTCGGTGACATTAGTTTATTTTTTATTTATGTGTTTGCTTGTCCAGAAAAGTAGATTAGGACAACCAAAATTTATATCTAGGGCATAAAAATAAAATAAATCATACATACATCTATGTATGTATGTGTGTATGTTGTTGTTATATTTTTCCTTTAAAGCTTTTAATCACAAATGTAGGTCTTTTAACTGTTATCAACTGTAGTGTGTTGAATATTGTGTTCTCCATTTGCTAAATATTTTAAGTTTAATGCTAAAATATATTAACATACAAATTTTATGTGCTTGCATGTCTATAAACTCCAACAGTTAAATTTGGTTAAAATGAAAAAGCTTTTGACTGATATAAAGTTTTTTTTTTAAATTTCATTACTCTTAAAAAAAACTAACTAATGTCCTTTTTTATGCCACAAATATTTATATACTCGTATGTAAGTATGTTTCTAATTTAATATTTGCTCTCTCCCTCTCTCTTTCTAAATTATTAATTTTATTATTGTTATCTCTAACTTTGTTCGCCTGTAGCATATAATCAAAATTAAACCAACACACATATGAAAATTTTAATAGTTGCTGTTGTGTGGAAAACATTATTCATTTTTCATATTAAATGGCTGTTGTTGGTTCTTTAAACATTCTACATTTTGTGTTTTTTTCTTTGGTTCTTTACTATTTTTAGTTTGTGTTTTATAGAATTTTTTCCCAGTAATACGAGTAAAAATATTTGTTATTGTAGATATTCATTTTATATATGTATGCCATAGATACTATAAACTAAATGCTACTAAAAACATATTAGCAGCAGTCCAGACTTAAATACTGGGTAATAAATTTTCATTTAGATTTTTATCATACTGTTATTATTCTTACGTTTAGTTTTACACACACATTTATTATAGAAACTTTATAAAGGGGAATACAAACGGTATGTTTATGTGTGTGTGTGTGTGTGTGTGTGTGTATGTGCAGGAGATATCATACAAAAAATGCGGCATATATTTTATTTTGTATTTAAGAGAAGAAAATTATGAAATATATACAACAATCAGGTGTTGCTATTTAATAGGAAAATTTAATATGTTTAATTATAGGTATGTACAAGTATGCATATGTACTTATGTACGTATAAGAACGCTGCACAAGATCACTAACCAGAAGTTCAAAGTCCTCGTCCAGACTTTTGTTGCTGCAAATTCTTAAAATTCTGCTTTGAAATTGCATGAGTGTCCACATTATGAAATTCTAATTTTGCAATTATGTATTAAAAAAATTCTATTACACCACAAATTTCCCTGAAAAATTAACAATTCTATTTACTTTTTTTGATATATTTTTGTTTTTCATACAACTGAAGAAATGAAATTATAAAAACGTCAAATACAACTAACAACTTGAAATTATTAGGTACGAGTTTCAAATCAAAAGAGAATTGTAGAGCACATGAAACTGTACCTCTCCCCAATCTTTTCAACCCTCTCACCAATAAACTCAAGAATTGCTGCAACAAAAATTGCAAGTCTGGACAGGTACTAAGACATGAAGGATTTTTTAAATGCTGTACTACAGCGAAATCTTCTAAAAAAAACTCTAAACGACACTGTTGGCAAGACATTTGATTCGGTTATTGCAGGTATAGGAGTAAAGAAAAAAATACTTTGTGACGAAGTATTTTGTGATGCTTGGTTCTTTCTACGCATGGGCGCGTATACAAACATCATACATGTGCATACACACATACATTGTGTGCATGCTCGTTCTGCGCACATACGAACGCACTTATGCATTGATATTAGTTGTGTGGGGCTTGCTTTAAAAACATACCCTTAAACACATAACAGCTTACCATCTACATATTACTTACACACAGAATCAGACTTACAATATGCAAAATAACAAACATACGCGCATCAACACTACTTCTTTTGAGTGTTTGTTACGAGCAAGAAATCCATCGTGCTTCGCTTATTAAACGACATCATTTATTATTGGTTTAGTATAATACATGCTACGACAAGACATTTACATTTCAAGACTATTAATGCAGTCCTCTAGTTGAATACGTACAGCTGGATATAAAACACACGCTTTTATGTAAACACACTAACTAATTTTAAACCGAACATCCAACATCTATGGGCCCTGTTTTGTAAACCGAATTAATTTGAAATCGCACGATTTTAGAAAACTAACTCCGATAATAGAAATATCTTTTCAGACTCTTTTTAATATTTCTATTATATAGATTACCAAGTATCATTATGAAAGAAAATTATCGTGTATGATTTCAAACACGTCTACAGGACCATTATTAATTTTTTTAACACGAGAAATTTTTCTCGGATTCGGTTTACAGAACGGGGCCGTATGTTTATATTTAAAATTACGCAGCACAAACAACTTTAAATATATAGACTATAAGCTACAATCATACATATGAGCATAGAAATACTCTGAATACTAATTACAAGGCTATTTTATTTACACACACATATAAATCATTTTACATACACAAATGTATGTATACGGTGGCGAATGATAAATTAATATCCCGAGTATCATGCATATATTTTTTTATCTGTCTTAATGTCCATACTTTGCGTATAAGCATACTCCGATTTTAAGTATGAAAGACAGTCAATACGCTTGAGACACATGTTCTTTTTAGTTTTAGTTGTTTTTATCCGACTAAGTATCCATTTTCTGAGTATAAGCATACTCCGACTATTAGTATGAGAGAGAGACAGAGACCGAGAGTCGATGCGTTTGATATGCAGTTGCCTTTATATTTTTAGTTGTAGAGCATTTTAGTTTTTAGCATAAACGAAGTAAAGATTTTGTTGTATGTTGGAATCGACTGTAGTTAGTTAGTTGCTTGAGAGAAAATATGTGAGCGTACGAATTGTTTGCGCTACTAAAATTAAGACTATTTTCTTAAGTATATTTTTTGTAGTGCGCATTGTCATTCGCAAATAGTTACGTCTGCTTTAGTTCCATGGATTGTGAGAAAAACTAGATGCGTTATCTGTTTAGAAACTAAAAAAGAATTTTGTTGTTTTACTCTATCAATTTTAATACTGTAAAAATATTTTTCTGTACACGAATACTATTGAGGCTTCATTGAATGTATTGATATATAATTTACATAATCATACATACATATTTAGTATGAAAGAGAGTAAAATGCCAGACAATTCAATTATTTAGCTTGTAGCTATAAAAAAAAGAATACCAAACTTAGTTTTTACGTTATTTTTTTCTTCTATTGGCTCTAACAACAACGACAGTCATCATCATCATCATCACCATTGTCATGAGTTCCCAAATGGAAATGCAAATTTAACAACAAAATTATGCACAGCAGAACTAATAGCAACAACAGCAATAAGAAACAAAACCAGTTCGTTTTAATGCCATTCTCTGATATTGGTTATTAGCGAGGAAAACTGAGTAAAAACTATAATACTGGCTGGTGGTAACCGACACACAGACAATATTTCGTAAGGCTTTAAATGAAGGCTTTTAAGATGTGTGTAAAAGCGAATGAATAAAATAGACAAAGAACAACTACAATATTAAGCAATTGTTGGGCATAAACCATTAACACGGAAATAGATGAGAAAAAAACGGTTAAGCATACGCCTTATTGTATGCATTTTAATTTAGTCAAATCGTTTTTGTTGTGGATGTTGTTGTTGTTGTTGTGCTCTTTCAAATTATACAGCAGTGGGGTGTGGTAAAAGTTGCACAGTAAAAAGGACACTATGGCTGGGAAGTGAATAAGAAAGATACGTATAGCAATCGACTTAAGCTGAAAGTTAAATGAAATTAGCGTTGGCTGAAGTAGTAAGCATGTTTACTACAAAACCGAAGGTCCTGGATTCAAACCCGGTATCCAACAGTTATTAAATAACAATACCATGCATATTTCTGATGTGCATTAGTGTCTCTTTGTTTCAGTTGTTGTAGGAAAGTTCAAGTGATGAAGGCATAGTCATTGCTCACTGAACTATACCGACTTCAGCAAAAACTAATCCTAATGTAACAGCAGAGCGCCCTCTTTCGTTGTGTAACAGAATCATCGGCGAAGTAAAATAACCAACAAAAATGGCTATTAAACACAGCTTCAACAAAATTAATACGCCTCATTTAACACCAGAGGCGCTGCAACACGGCATTATTGAAAAAAAAACGTGCAAAAAACAGAAGCAGTAGTCATTCATTACCTGAGTGTTACTTCTCTTTATTAACACAAAAAATATTACTTTTGATTTATAGGAGGCAAAATAATTTTTTCATGAATAAGGCCTTTTGTAGTTTGCTTTTAATACTTTTAAGACCTTATTAATAAAACTTACTAACGCTTTGTAAAGGCTTAATAAAAAAATTTTAAAGCCTTGATAATTTTTATAAATTAGACTGTTATTTTGCAAATAGAGTCTTCGTCCTGCAAACTAATTGGTTAGACATATTCTAATTATCCCTCAAAAGGACAGCAGTATGAACTGGATGTCTTGCATAAACGAATTTTACCAAAAAACCCGATTTCATTAAATGCAAAGGTCTGATAGAAGTAACAATGTCAAAAAGAATACAGACGAATTGACGACTTCCTCCTTTTTTTGAAGTCGCTTAAAAATGAAAAATAGTCATAGTTACTTTGCCATAGTGCAAATCGCTGTTTTAATGTTTGCTGCGTGTTGTGGCCATTATCATAACCATATAATGCCAAGCAAATATAAGAACATTAAAAAACACATACGCACACACACACAGATATATATATATATATACATACCCAGTGGAAACAAGAAGGAGAAAAGATGCCTTGTAAAAGGCCTTTATACTTCTACTCTATATAACAATATTCTAAGAATAATCCATACTAATATCTTTTTACACGCGTTGTCATTGCGGGGCAGGTCTTCTGTTCTTGTTTCTTTCGCCAGAGATTCTCTTCTCATAGAAGGAGTGTGGAATGTGTATCGCAGTGATGCAAAATGTTGCACAATTGGGCCATTTTTGGCACTTTTGAATGTTTGATGTCCCTGTGGTACTTTCTAACCTATTTTGGGCCTTTCTGCTCAAAAATCAACCAACAACTTCAAACCTTTCAGTACATTTTTAATGTAGTTTTCTCCCTGTTTTTGAAAACTTCTTTTATATTTATTTAACTAAACTGGTTTCCAAAATTTACACCATATAATCTTTTAAATTAGCCAATAGTATTGTATCACTTGCAATGAAAACTTTGTCAAACAAAACAGACGAAACTAAATAAATACTATTGGAATCTCCAGAATTTAAAAAGTTCGCCAAAATGAAAAAATCGCGAAAATTAAAAAAAACCCAAAAAGAGAGAGAAAAAAAACGCCAAAACGAGAAAAAAGCGATAATATTGAAAAAATCGTTTAAACTGAAAAAACTTTAAAGAGGAAGAAAGCTAAATCAAAAAAATGCTCAAAACCGAATGTGCGAGAGTCAAAGTCGCACTTTACTGAATTTATTTTAATTGCAATGCGTACACAACAACAAGAACATCAACAACTAGACGATGAACAACAGGAATTAAAAATTCAAAAGTAAAAGTAAAGGCATTTACCATAGATGAGCACTGCAGTACCACTAATGTTTCAGTAAAAAAAAAAAAAACAAATTTTACTGATTACTAAAATTTTTTTCTACAATTTTTATAAAGTGCCAAAATGATTTATTATATGATGAGGTGCATTGAATTTTTAGTAATCAGTAATGCTTGTATTCATAATGAAATTCTACCAAGTGGCTAAATGTTTTTCATACAAAAGTTTCAAAATTTTAATGAAAAAACTTTGCCACTGGCTTCAATTTTATTATGATTACGGCCCTACGATTTTACTGGTAATACAAATTAAATTTCATTAGACGCAATTAACACTGTGTCTTTTCTTCTTGCAGGCAGGCTTTTTTAGTTTACTGGTGAAAGGGGGTGAGAAGCTTGCGGGGTAGAACATCTTACACATCTCCTCTGCGATCGGACTCACATTGCTTTTTTTGATTTTTGCGTTTTTTTCATTTTGGCGATTTTTTCTGTTTTTGGGGGTTTTTTATTTAGGCGATTTTTTTTCATCTTGGCGATTTTTTTTATTTAAGGGTTTTTTTCATTTTGGCGATTTTTCGGGTTTTTCGCGATTTATTTTAGTCCTAGTTTTTTTTTTAATTTGATGCTTTTTTCGTTTTGGCGATTTTTTTTGTTTTTGGCGATTTTTTTTTAGATTTGGCGATTTTAAATTTTTTTGATTTTTTAGTTTTACCCTTTTTGAAAATTTCAAGAGTTTTACTCTTACGGTTTTCAAGATACAGCAAGTTGTCAAAATTACAAAGTCATAATTGTATTAACTGATGGAACACCCAGTGATTTAAATTTTTTAAATTTAGTGTTAACTGTTGTAGTCTGTATAAAAATACACTAACTTTTAAAATTTCAAGTGTACATATGTACATACAATTGCATGTATATTACATGTTATTTTAAAATTTTTCGTTGCTCGTTTTGGAACACCCTTTAATTTTTAACTCTCATGTATTTTTTGTTGTAGTGGCCAAATGTCTACACACTGTGTCCAAATTTCAGGTCCGTAGCTCTTACGGTTCATTTTCACCTTTGGTGTACGGAACCCTAATAAAGCAATTATCAAGTTAAATAAAACAAACAAAAACCAGCAAATTCGTATGTATTTACAATATTTTAAATAAGTTTGTATTGCTTCTTTCAAACACTAATACACTCATACATACTTATGTAGCTCACACCGATTTGACAACGCGGTGTGAATCTCAGGAAAATTTGTGATTGTATTGTGAAAAAGAATTTTACCCCCTAGCGTATAGATGTTTACACATCAAAAAACTGTATTTGTTGATATTTTTTGTAGGTTTGTAAATGAATTACCTCGTGTAAAATAGGACAAGTAATATAATTATTCTCGATGCGAGAACTTTTTAGATGTTGTAAAAAAGGCACAGATTTCCGTAAAACCTCTTTTATAAAGCCTTTATTTTTTATGGAAAACAACTACGTAAAAAATTTATAAATAAAAAATTTTTTGGCCCTAGCAAAGGTACTCGTATGTTGTCACTTTTAAATCGTCAATTTGGCTCTAAACCAAAAAACTCAAAATGCATCACTGGTGTATCGTATCTTTCATGTGAAAGACTCAAGGCATTTTGTGAGACATTCTTTAGCAGTTGGATAAGAATAGTAATTGAATCAAAAAAATTCTTAAGCAGGCCTTTGATAAGGCCTGCACCAATAAGGTCTTCTGAGTTTTACCGCTGAGTACATACACACACACACACACTCAAAGACCTCCAGAAACAGCCAGACAGATATGACAACACATTTCCTGGCATGCAACACCACTGAAAGCGCTAATAACTCCATAAATATTACACCAGCCCTTAAAACAACGAAAACGAAGAGTTGAGCTAAACTAAAATAAAAACAACAAAAAAAAAATAATAAAAAATAAACAGACACAACTCCAGCACATACGAGTACACACGAGTTATACGTAAAGTAAAGAACACTATAAAATTCAGGCTCAAAAATGTACATACTGATGAGTTGCATAGCCGAGAAAAAAGCTGCAAAATAAAAAATAAAACAAATTGAATCGAACATAATTTGCAGCTGGTTGTTGTTATTAAAAAACATTATAATTTTCATTTCTTTTGGTAATATTTGAATTTCAATTTCCAAACACAATGTTGTGCTGCTAATGCAAACATACCAAGCGCTCAACAATACTCCACCACAGCGAGTACATGGAACCATGCAACCCATAATAAACATGCCACTAGATATGGGAGATGTCATGTTCTTAATGTCGAATATTTTTCTATTCTCCATTTTTGCCGCAAGCATCAAATGAAAATAGCAAAAATAAATTTAAATATCATAAGCATTATGGAAGTGAATTTGTTGTGTGTTATTGTGGCTGGTTCTTGTTTGCTTGAATTTAGTGGCCATAATTTTGTCATGATGACAAACTGCAAATATGATGATGAAGTCCTGTTTGTTTGAAATGAATATGAAAAAAAGAGAAAATTTACTAGTGACATTTATGACAACAACAAACACATCTACCATGACAACTATAGTTATAACTATTTGCTAATACTTTTTTGTAACAATATGTATAATAATTTGAACTAACTTATTTTTGCCCTCGTACCCAGTGTATATATGTACATACATACTCGTACTTACATTAAAGCATTTGTTGGATTTTAAGCTGTATTTTGCTTTTTATTTCCTTATTTTTAGCATTTTCCTGCTTTATATTCATTCCTTTAGACAAGTTATTATTTCATTTTTGCTTTAAATTTTTTTTTTAAATTTTTCTTTTTACTTTTTCTTCCTCCTAAGTACTTCCCTGTTTGGTGGCAATATACTTTATGAGCTGCAAGCCTCCAGTCCGTATTTTTTTTATTTTTTCTTAAATCACATACATTTATTTGCATTTGTGTTTGTTCTGTTGGGCTAATATTTACAATTTATTAATGCAGTAGTATTTAAATTATGTTAAATATGACAGCCTGTAATAATGAGTACACTCGTAATGTTTAACAATAAATATTTGTTAAAGAAACCGGATTTTTTTTCACTATGAAAATGTGTAACAGAAAGTAAAAAAAAAAAGGAAACAAGCACTCCTCGCCAATGTAGTCTACTTTATTAATTATTAACCATATTTTATATGGAATAATTACACGAGCATGGAAAGTTTATTTACTTAGTTTGCTTTTAGGTTAAAAAAAATTTTTTTTTATGAGGTCATGTGATGTGAAAAAAGTGAAAATGAAACTAATTTGAATGTTATATACTGCCGAGAATAAGTTGATAATTATACTGACACGCCTTGAAAAATTCCAATAAAAACACGTTCGAAAATTTAAAGGGTGTCTCAAAGGCAAATTTTATATAATACATCGATTAAATAAAGTCAGTAAAGTGAGACTTTTTCCTGCACACAAAGGGAAGAGTTCCCTACGGACACTACATATCGTTGGTTTCATGTAGCAAGTATGCAATTTGTATACAATTTTAACTATCCGCTGAACTTTTTTTTCGATATTTGCCGATATAGTTTAGTTGTGGCGATTTTTCTTAGTTTGGCACTTTTCCCGTTTTTGCAATTTTTTCTACTCTATTTTTTAGTTTTTGGCGATTTATTTTAGTTTTAGCGCTATTTTAGTTTTGGCTTTTTTTTAATTTGGCGTTTTTTTTTTAGTTTGGGCGAGTTTTTCAGTTTTTAGCGATTTTTTAAATTTTTGTTGAGATCTTTTTACTTTTGGTTATTTTTTTTGCATCTGAGCGATTTATTTTATTTTTGGTGATATTTTTGTTTGGCGATTTTTTTATTTTAATATTTTTATCATGTTAGCCCTTTTTGAAATTACAAGAGTTTAATTCTTACGGTTTCCAAATGTAAATTCTATCATTGGCTGCACTCGATGATGACGCCGCAGGTAGACTTCTTAACGGCTGCCATCTCGTTGCGGATAATATATTGTTTTCAAATGGTACAAAGAAGTCAGGCTTTATTCTCTTAGACGCAGATGTATTTATGTTCTAGGCTTTCCGAAAAGATACATTAGAAGGACAGCTGTTGCAAAAGTCGTGCGATTGTTTAGCATAATCCGCCTTAAAATGTTTGCATTTAACTTTTGAAATTTTATTTTAAAATTTGTTATTTATTATAATTTTTTCGAAATAATAACGAAATAATAATCTGTTATGTGTTTTTTTTTTAGAATTCGATTTATAATTTAGCAGTCGTTTTTCAAATGCACTATTTTTTGTGTCCAATATTTAAGTAAATTATCAACTGTTATCGTGAATAAAATGTTCCATGTATTTTGTTTGCTGTTAATACAAACGCTATTGCAAATTTTGGTCATGTGATTATATGGCAACTTTGAAAAATGTTTCTACTATTGTGAATGACTTTCATAGAAATGTGTCCATCATTTTAATAGTAATTGTAGACTTTAATATTAAAAGTTCAATAAGTTCCTCGTATGAAATATTTTCTTTAAAACTTGTTTTTCTTTAAACTACACTTTTAAGAAGAAATCAAAATAATTTTCCACTTTCTCTCTTTTTTTATATATATATTTTTTTTTGTAAGTGCTGACTCTGTCAGAGCTACCGGCTTAATCAGTTACATCATGGTTTTACGTTCATTTATATTTTTTTGCCATATTATTCTAGAACTTTTTTTGCCGGTATAACGTGGTGAATAGAAATAACAGAAAAGAAGAACTAAGGTTGTATTGGCAAGATTCACAACAGCATTGCCATATAAAAAAAATTGCTTAAGAGATATAAGAGTAGTGCCAAGCTTGCGACATAAAATTGTTAAGAAAAAACTAATAAAAGCTGGTCATTCTAATCAGCAGTAAATTGTTCTTCAGCTTTCCATAATAGAAAGAAAACTCCCAGCTTAGATGCAGTAATTTTTCAACTAATTGCTTAAACTTGCATTTGCGTGCGCACGAACAAATTTTCTATTTATATACATGTAGTTGACTTCGTAGTTGACATAATGAACCCGGGTGCTAAACGAATTTCAATTACATGAACTTGTGTAACTTTCCCTTTCTATTCCTTTTTTCCGCGCACAAAGTAAAACTTCCTGCACAAAATTAACGTATTAAATTACCGGATTTTTTAAGGCGAACGAAAAGACTAAATGAAAAAGAAAGATTACAATTAAATAATGATTTAAATTTTCCATTTATATTAACAAAGAATTTGAGAGTTTTTAATAAGTTTTTTTTTGCCTTTATGGCAAATTTGAAAATATTATTTTAGTAAAATATTTTTAAATTCAATTATCTTCATAAATATTTCAAAAACCTTTTAATATTCTTAGCAAAAGTATGTATACATATATGAAATCATTTAAAATGCTAACAAATTGTGCAAAAGCTCTCCAGTTGCGAAGTGCGGAAGCGGGTATTTACATTTTAGCGAAATAAATGCACTTAACCGTTACAAAGCGATACAAATCCCTTCGTTCATAACTATCTTAAATAATTTTTCAACTTAATAAACAAAATCAGCTTATTTGCTAAAGTCTTCCTTATATATACATACAATGCAGCACCACAATACAAAGCAACACCATCATCATAACCAATATAGTGTTTCAAAGTTTTTTGTAACTCGTAAATCGCCTCAATGCCATCCAGCACAATATTCACATTCGCTGAGTAGAGTCAGAACAGTAGAAGGAAATGGCGGCTGGTGGGTTTCATAACTTTATGATTTTTTTTTTCATATTTTCTAATGCTAAAAACCAACACAATGACTGCAACAATGGCAGCATTATGAAGACTAAGCAATGCAACACATTTAAAACCAAAGCCACAATACAATAACTCACAACAAAAAAATAAAATAAACAAAATTTATTTGTAGTAAAAATATTAAAATAGAGAAAAAAAACAAAAATATATGAAAGTTAAAAAATTTATTGACCTTAACCAAAGTATGTAAATACAGAAAGCCAAAATGGTTGTTGCAAGTGCCGAGCAACTGGAAAATGGAAAAAATAAACTAATATAAATAGGATTAGATGTTCCCAGAAGCTAAATGTTCTCTTCCCTACCGGATTGGCTTAAGCCAAGATGCAAAAGGTTAGTTGCTGCATAAATACGAGTATACAAGTGTGTTGTTTGTGGCTAGAAAAGCTGCTCTGTTGTTTGTTTTCTAAAACATGAAGAATATTTAAATGGAAAAGGTTTCTGTGGAACAAAAGATTGATGCTCTATTTGGATTGAAGCTAATACGACTGCACAGTCAAAATAAAAGATTTGCAGTATACATATCTCTCTCGAGCCTCAGCAACACTAAGAAGTGCACTTACTTTATTAGTTTATTGTAATGTTGTTGTGGTTGGAGAAATTTCAAACATATTTGTACTTCACGCAAAGTAGATTTTATGTTTTTAAACTTCATTTGGCTTGCTGGCGATTTGATAAGAGAAGTATTTTTTATCTGGATAAATAAATAATTTTAACTAAAGGTTGATGAGACGAAAGTGATTTATGAAAAGCTCGTTGAAAAATATTCAGTAGTCATTTGTTGTGAAAAAATACTCTACTCTATGCTATAATTGATAAAATATATAAAAAAAATTCTCTATTCTACAATTAGTAAAATATATAAAAAGGATTGAAGAATTTTGACTAGAACGTATTAATATGAAGGACTTTAAATCTACAATATAGGAAAAAATTAATGGCTCGATTATGGATGGCAACCGAACTTTGGTTGCGTTGCTAGTTGCCGAAATGGTATTGCAGATGGCAACTGGCAACTGGCAACTAACAGCTTGTAATTTCAGTTACCATATTGGCAACCACAAATTTGTAGTTGCTGCATAGTTTAAAAGCAAAAAAATTTAAAAATTAAACAGTAATTACAATATTATTTTTATTTTTGAATTAATTTATTTGAAAATATGCTTTATAGCTAAAACAGAGTGTTCAAACTTATTTTAGGCAACAACATTTACTCACAGCAGAGGCGATAGTTCTAAAGAGTCGTCTAATAGATTCAACTTTTGTACTTCCTTCTCTTCACCAATAACTAATTCCACTTGACTAATAATTTTTATGATCAGTAATGTGTTTAAGCACTTTTACTCAATAACTTTCTTTTTAGCACTTGTATTTCTTATATTTTAAATATTTGTTTATATTATTTTCAGTTGTCAATCTGTCATAATCGTATTTTCGACAACTTTTTGGCAACTGGAGGAAGTTGCCATACATAATACAAATTTTAAGTTCAGTTGCGTTGCTAGTTAACTCGGCAACTGAAGTTCGGTTGCCATCCATAATCGAGCCATAAGTTCGAACAGTAATAATTAAAATTAACTAAAGTTATTAGCAGGGACAAGGACTTCATGCATTAAAAAAAGGTATTTTAGGCGCCTAAAATATGACATCAAAAACGCAAAATATGCACTAAAAACAATAAAATATGCACATATTTTAAAAAATTGTATCAAAAAGAAATGTTTTCAATTTACATGCAACTAAATAAAGATATATAAATATTTTATTTTCTCAAAAGATGCGTGTACAAGTCTTTTACATTAAATTTTTACACAAGATTAGAAATGATAAGGATTTTTTCTGCATTATTAACACCAAACAGGCATTTTTCGCGATATATTTATATTGTAATAAAAGAGCAATACACAAATAGAAAGATGAAAATGTTGTTATTAATTTATTTTCACTGAAAAATTTTATATTTTTAATATTTTCGAATATAACGTCTATAGATGTAATCGGCTCAAATTTAAATGATTCCTTTTATATAATTTTACATATTTATATAACTCAACTTTTAAAATTAATTGAATACTATGTTAGATTTGTTTTTTAAATGCGTTACCATTTTTAAAAACAGTATCAAGTTCCCGGAGAATGGTTTCACTACTTTCGGCTTTAATAGCAGACAATTTCCTCTTGAAATCATCAAAATGACAATTTCGATTAAATTTTTTAGGTGGTTGTGCTTGTATAATCGTTCTACAATTAAAGAGCTGGCGAACAAAACTAGACATGTCCTCAGTAAATGATTTTTTTTAAATTTTTTTTCGGGCTCCGCAACTGCACATCTATGCATTTACGAAATATTTTCATCCAAAGTAAGTTCAATCCTGCTTAAAAAAAATAACAAAACTGACTTGTCCTTGCTAGTCTCTATCTAGGTAGCTCAGTTATTTGCCTACGCTGTAAAGCAGTTAACGGGACTAGTCTGGTTTTGTTCGTCAGTTTGTCAATTCTAAAACAATGCAAGCGACTAAGTTTGCAAAAAACTCAGTTTTGCATTAATAATTTGTCAAAATTTTTTTTTTGAAATTTGAATTTTTGAAAGAATATGACACAAACCAATAGATTTGTACCAAAATATGAGACGAAAATATGCATTCATGACCAAATTATGCAAAAATATGCATTTTCAGCAAAATATGCAAAAATATGCACTAACAAATCGATGCCATTTTAACGCAAATTCATTGTTTCGTAAAGATATTTCATTCTTGCGATTGTAAGGGTTAAGGGAAAAAACATGCATTTACATGAAACCCCTGTCCCTGGTTATTAGCCTTAAGCCTGTGGCAAAAAATTAAATAAATAACTATAATCAATACCAAAAAACCAAAAAAGTTTATCTTAAGTAGAACAAAAAATAAGCAAATTAACTAACATGTGCATAATTAGTAAAGAACAAACGATAATGGCAAGACTGTCTTAAATTAAGAGATGGTAAAAATTGAGCTTTAATTAAAAAAAAAAAGCTTTCATAAAATTTTATTTCACATACAGTAGTTTTCCGATTTAACGAACCTAATTATTGTCAGGCCTGTTCGTTATATCCAGTACTAAAATAAAATGGAAAAGCGTCCTGCTGTTTATTCAAAACTCAAAGAATATGTACTCGTAGTATTTTTAATATTTTATTAAAAGAACATATGTACGTATTTTATAAAAGAAAAATTCATAAAGCAATATAATACAAAAATAATTTATTTAAAAAAACTGGTCTGTTTTTTTGAATTGATATTTTTGAAAAATTTTTGAGAAATTTTGTTTTCCACTCTCGATACCACACCTTGCTTTACAGCACTTCTATTGCGACACCCAAAATGATTGTTTTCAACATTCCTTAAAAAATTTTCCTTTGATTTTAGGATTGTACTAATGGTGCACTTATGCAGCCCATATTTTTCACATAAAGCTGTAACCCGCAGACTATTACGATGATCATCGATAATTATAATTTTATCCCTTAAGGACAATCAATTTCTTTTATCCATTTTGATGTTCGCAGCAAAAATTACTTCACACATCTTTCTCTTATAGGATATCAAACAAAACCATCAAAAGAAGATAACTAACGATACATTTTTATTTATATTCGTTCTTAGTAACTTTCTGATAGCAATTTAATTTTACATTTGTTCGTTATACCGAGCACAAAATATAATTTTTGTTCGTTATATAAGATACTCAGTAGAAAAAAATTGGATGTTCGTTAAATGGGATGTTCACTAAATCGAATGTTCGTTAAATCGGAAAACTACTGTATTCCATTTGGTGTTATTTTTAGCTGAAGAAAATTTTTAAGTTATTACTTGAACAATTTTTTTATATATTCCCCTGTTTTCGTAACTCGGACTCTGTTGACTTGAGTAGAAAATTTATATGAAAAGCACTCATATTTTTATATTTGGGGTGTTATTTTTTCGAAAACGCCTGTATTCTATCTGTTAGAGGAATAAAAAAGTATAACGTTATTCGAATAAAGCTTTTTAAACATTATTCGCCCAAACTTAGTTGAGTAAAATTTCTAAATTGTTAACCGAATGAATTACTTAAATTTTTGAGGATTGTTTTACTAAAATTTTATTCGAGTAATATTTTTGTTTATTCAGAAATCATTTTTTTTTTATTCGTGGTTGGTTTTTCAAAATACAAAAAAAAAATACAAAAATACCTGTTTTTGTAAACATATAATTTTATGTAATTTTTTAATTAAACTTTTTATATTTTATTCGAATAAATTTTTTATACGATATTCGAATAAAATTTTCATGTTATGTAGTTGAGTATTATTTCAAATTTGCTATGTTAAGAAAAATTTTCTATATATTATTCGAATACAATTTTCTAATTTGTTATTCGAATAAATCCTTTAAATTGTTATTTGAGAAACATTTTTCATATATATTTTTGAGTAATCATATAAATTTTTTAATGCAAATTATATATATAAATTTTTGTAAATTATTAAACACAAAATTACTATCTTTCGTTTAATCGAATATTTTGAATTCGAACAATTTAAAACATTTAAACGCGTATCTAATATAGTTGCCATATTAAAATCAATTGCTGGTATAGTCTTTTTCACATAAAGGCATTTTTTGTGAAACGTGATTTTGAAAATTTTAAAGTATTCAAAAATTAAATAAAAATATATCCATGAGGGAGTCCTTATTGCATTACAAAAATCTCTAAATGTGTCGCATGCAATTGTTCTTTCTATTTGTTTGAAAATATTTTTTTGTTTTATATTTATAATAATGAAAAAAAAAAATATAACTAAAAATATTTCGCAAATATGGTTTTTTTATATTCTTTTGTTTGTTCAAACTTTGTTCATTCAATCGTTCCAATCTCAAGTCATCACTTAACCTTCGAGTTTAAATTTTCATAATGTGGTTGCACAAAAGCTGTTGTGTTAAACATTTTCCATTTTGCTTTTTTTTTTGATGCTAGAACCTTTCTTCCTAGGATAGAACAAAAATTCACAATAATAATCAAGACTCGAAACAACAAATTGAAAGCCTTGGAAAAAATCAGTAGACGAGAGAGGAATAAGAACAACAAAAAAAAATAATAATATCAACATTTACAATATTTTGTTTGTTAAAGGCAGGCACTGAGGCAGCAGCAACACCAACATTAACAATGGAAACTAAAAACAAAAATCATGTATTGTAATCTTCTAGTTTCCACTTCACCAGCAACACCAATATGAATCATCATTCATTCATCGTCAATGTTCGTTTTTTTGTTTAAAATTTCGTTACGGCAAAAATATGTACAAAAAAATTGTTACTTTTTTTTATAGATTGAAGGCAAAGTACAATAGATATCTAAAATTTATTTTTGGCCTGTATGTCCACATTTTTTTTTTAATAAATTTTGTTTTCTTTACTTTAAAGAATACTATTTGTATGATAGATTTGGGTTTATTAAATATTTTCAGTGAAGCAAATTCTATACTTAATACTTGAGTTATTAAAGTGAAAATTATTGAAAGCAATATTTGAAAGAATATACATAAACTGAGATTATGTTAAAGCCCACTATAAAAAATAACTGCTGCAGAGGATTTCATTAAGTCTTTGCTTCCGTTAGGCTTTTTTTTTAAGTAATAGTTTACTACTTCTAAGAGGGTATTATGAAATGTAGAGAAATCACACTTGATTTTTTTTTTTCAAAACATGCTATAAAGAATTTGAAATTTATTTGCTGGTGGTTTAGCGTTGTCTATATGCATTTCATTGTTGCTGTAACAAATCATCAGTAGACTTCAACCACACACTTTGAATAGTCACAAACCTCTTCTCTTATGCACAGACTTTCAAATTAAATTAAATTAAAAATTCCGACAATATGTCGAATAATAAATTTCTTAAATGCTATAAAGAATATTATTACGTTTTAGCTTTTAAAAAAGTTGTTTTAAGGTTTGATTTTTTTTCAGTCAGTCAGTTTTGTTAGAAAAATAAAAACTCACCACTGTGCTATTTTTATCAAATCAGAAGACTTTATTTACTTAAGCCGCGTTCAGACTATTATACTTTGTATTTATACTTGTCAAAAATTCAAATAATACGTGCAAGTGTGATAGTCTGAACGCAAAATGTCATCAAAGTGGCAAATAATACGATAAAATTTTTGACATCCCATAAGACTTTTTCGTTTTTAGAAAATTTTCTAAACGATAATACTTTTCATTAGATCAGGGTTGCATTTTCACACAAACCAAACTTCCAAGTCGGCTGTTTCGCCGCCGATAGCGTGTCGTCATTGATGTAATGTTTTTTCATATATATATCGGCACAACATTTTGAATAAGTGAATCGTATGGAAGTATATTTCGTTGACGTAATTTTTTAACGTTTTATTAATATCTTTTCTTAAATTTTTTTCTGTTATTTACATAGAATATTTTTAACTGCTGAACTTTTTCAAGTGTCGGCACGTCCCCGACTGCATGAAACCGCTTTTCCGCCGCTAGTAAATGAATAGCACAGACATTTTCATTGAACAGCTGTTTTGTTTTCTACTTGTATTACACATTTGATTTGAAGTGTGATAGTCTGAACACAATATGTGATTTTACGTTAGATTTTTTGACAGTCGCAACGAATGTATTTAGATTTCTGTATCGTAAAATGTGATGAAAGTATTAATACTTGTATAATAGTCTGTACGGGGCCTTAATGGTGATCTTAAGTGATTTTAGACACACAATGTGAAGTTATTTATTTGTGCTATACCATGATGTTAACTTTGCTGTTATTTACTGAACACTCTTCTCTCTTAGCTAGTGCATCACGTTATCTAACATTGACCTTAGAAAAGAATGTTAGCAACATTCAGAAGGTCTCCCTCAATGCTTACTTTTGATCACATCATAAGGGTGCAATCAGACGTGACATAACCATAGCCATAGAAAACAGCCGTTCGAACCAAAATAAAGTGCAACAATGTATTCGATTATAACGCCATAGCCACTACCATAGAAACCATTTGAATTTTGGTTGGCCATGTCTTGTCTAATTACACCTTAACTTCGTATTAGAATTCGTTCTGTTGGTTTGTGTATATGTGCGTTAATGTTAGAGCATCATTGTAAAATCATTATCTTTGTTGTTGTTTGTGTCTGGCGTCATAAGTGAAATTGATTTTAAAATTATTTTCTATGAGTTTTGGATTCATTCAATTAAACACTTTAATTGAAATCATATGTGTGACAGCGCATAGAGAAAGGGACCTAAGGATAAAAACCTGCTTTGTTCAGGAGAGCCATTTTAAAGATTTAAATACGTGTACCTTTGGTGTACCATCACTGAATAAAACGCGCATATCTGTGGGAGGGAACAATTTTGGGGCATGGGATCGGTCACATTCGATGCTCAGATGTTGTCCACATCAAAAAAAAAGTGAAAGTTGATTTTTTTTACCCTTAGGTCCCTTTCTCTATGCGCTATCACATATATTTTTATTTATTTTTTAATTAAAATAAATAGAAAAAAAATTTTTGTCTTAAATTTTTGCAATTCTGATGATTCATCTCATCATTTTGCTAATAGGTAAGAAATATATTAATGTTTTCATTGACTCAAGCAATTCGTTATTTAAAACAATTTTTTTTGCTTCCTAAATACAAGGGCCAGCCGTGCACAATACATTTCGCAGAGAATTTTTCAAACCATATGCTGTATCTAAAGTTCTTGGAAAGTGTAGGCGCAGTAATCTCTACAACTATATATAATTGAAAAAGCTTATGCTATTTATATTTCATTATCCCTTCTGTTGTAGCTCACATTTCACGACAGTGGGTACTTGATACCTCATCTCACTCTGCGCTTTCGAGTTAAATACTTCAATATCAAATATTTATTTTAAGTATTCTTAAAGAAAAAGCACATATCAAAATATTAATTTTAATTATTTTTCCTGACTCAAGATGCTTGGTTCATTGGGTTTTAAAGGAGTTGCAGTTCTACTTAAAAAAAAATTATAATTCTACTCGTAATTGCAAATAGTCTATTTTAATTCATTATTAAATTTGGCAAAAACTTGTGTAAATAATTTTATGGAACTTGCATATGTTAAAAATATGAATTAGTTCAAATAAAATTATAATACATAATATAAGATTTAAAAGTGTTCATCCATTTGAACAGATGTTCATTCATTTGAACAGAAAAAATACGTCGATAATCAACACCTTAAATATAAATAAATTCAGTAAAGTGCGACTCTGACTCGCGCACGAAGGGTTCCGTACGAACACAAGATATGTAATTTAATACAAACTTCATCCTATATAATATATAGTTTTGGCATTTTTTTCGTTTTTGGGGTCTTTTAGGTTTTTTTGTTTCGGCGTTTTTTCGGTTTTGGCGATTTTTTTCAGTTTTGCCTTTTTTTCAGTTTTGGCACTTCATTTTCTTGTTGTGGCGATTTTTTTCGGTTTTTGGCGTTTTTTCATTTTGGCGATTTTTTTATTATTTTTGGCGATTTTTTTAATTTTTGCGATTTTTTTATTTAAAATTTTTTTTAGTTTTGGCGACATTATCGCGTTTTGGCGATTTTTTTCGACTTTTGGCGTTTTTTTCATTTTGGCGTTCTTTTAATTTTGGCGATTTATTTTAATGTTAGAATTTTTTTTTAATTTTGGCGATTTTTTTCGTTTTGGCGATTTTTTTTAATTTTTGGCGATTTATTTTTGGTTTGGCGATTTTATAATTTTCGATTTTTTTAGTTTTACCGTTTTTGAAAATTTCAAGTGTTTGCCTCTTACGGTTTCCAAGATATAGCAAATTGTCAAAATTACATAGTCAAAATTGCATTAACTAATAACATTAGTCTTTAATTTAAATTTTTTTAAATTTTAGTGTTAATTGTTGTAGTCTGTATAAAAATACACTAATTTTACAAATTTCAAGTTTCAATATACATATGTTCATACAATTGTATGTATATTACATGGAATTTTAACATTTTTCGTTGCTCGTTTTGGAACACCCTTTAATTTTTAATTCTCAATTATTTGTTGTTGTAGCGGCCAAGGTTCTACATACTGTGTCCAAATTTCAGGTCCGTAGCTCGTACGGTTCCTGAGAAAATACCGTGTGACGGACAGACGGACAGCGTAGCGAAAACAAGAGGGTTCCTTTTCACCTTTGGTGTACGGAACCCTAAAAAGAAATCAATGAAAAAATTAATTGTATTTATTAAGTATATTATTAAACTTAAATTTAAATGAGTCAATAAAATGTTTAATTAAAATTTAAATCAATTGAAATTTTATACAAAAATTTGCATGACTTCAATAAATTTACTTAAAATTATTTAAAATTTTTTAATTAAATTTTTAACTTACTGGCATTTTTGAACAAAAGTTTTATTGACTCAATTAAATTCTCAATTCATTATTTGCATATTGATTTAAATTAAAGGTGTTTTGGTTTTGTGTTTGGTTGAGTATATATTTTTATATTTTTTATATATTTGTGATATATTTGCATGCAACTTCAGAAAATTCTGCCATAATTATTACTCTGATTTGATATGAATTTTAGTAAAACTAACTTTCTTAAATTAGAAAAAAAAAATCATTTAAAGTGGAAGCTTGTCTTCTAAATACAAAACAAAAAGTTTCATAATTTCAATTACTGCAGTTTTATGTTGCTACAAGTCATCTTTATTCATGTGGCTGAAAGTTTTATTTTTATGATGAAAAAGGCTTTTGAGACTTTTTAAAGGTTTCGTTTTGTTATTCATTTCATTTTTATTTATTTTACTTCCAAATGCAATATAAATCATTTTAAATTAAATTTTATACACTTCCTTACATGCGGCTTATATATAGTAAGACACACACTCACACACACACACACACACACACACACACAGAAGTACCTAGCAAGCCTTTCATAAGTGTGCAGTGTACATATGAGTTCTCTGTTGTTTCTGCTGCTGCTGCTGCCGTATTACTGTTGTTGCCTTTTGTTTCACAGAAATTGAAGGCAAGCAACTTGCATTTACTTAACTCTGTAATACACATATATACATACAAACATACATGTATCGTATGTATTTAAATATGTATGTATGTATTTATGTAAAACTTTGTTTGATTTTCTACGTTTATGTTTATTTATTTATTTATATTTTTTTTAATAGCTCTTGCCAACACCCGAGCAGAATGCACACATTCTGCATTGGTGTGCTGCTTGCTGTAAGCAGACGTTTGTGCAAGACTCTTTCAACAACAGACAGACGGACAGGAAGACGCACAAAGTGGCAGCCTTTAAGAAAAACACAAGTGTATTGGGTTATGAAAAGTTTATTTTATTTTTCCTTCCACATTCGTTTTTTAACATTTTACATGTTTTGTTATTACTTCAAAAAAAAAAAAAAAAAAAAAAAAATCATATATAAAATAATTTCAGCAGCGCCACCAACAGCATTGTAATACAACAACACAACAGTAGCAGCAACAACAATAACAATTTGAACTGCCTTAAGTTGCCTGTCTACTATTTTAGCTTAACAGCAAAATACAACATAAACAACATCATTTATACTCGCATATACTTGTACAACTTTATGCCAAAATATTCTGGGTACACAGACAGGTATTGTCTTAGCACAAGTAATCGTATTTATATATCGTTGTCGAAAATTCAAAAGTACATTTCATCAAAAAATTTAAAGTAGACTTTTTAATTGATTATGATGCGATTAACTAAAATACATCTTTCCTTAAAATTTTACTCACATACATATGTTCAAAAATACCGATTTTATTCATTATTCAATTTGGCACCTAACAAATAATTAATAAGTCTTTAATTTATTAAGTTTTTTGCTTCTCCTGCAAAATTATAAAAACTGCTGTTACGTACCTTTTGGATTTTCGACGACGATATGTAGTTGTATACTTGAACATGCAAGTATGCAGTGTATTGTATGCTTAAAATGAATATGATGCATGCATTATATCTCCGAGGAAATGTTGCTAAAAGAATATTAAATAAGTTAAATGTACTGCACAGGTGCAGGATTGAAACGAGTTTAGTTAACCTGTCATATCAAATGATTTTTTTTTTTGTTTGCAACTCTTCTGCTGGAGGAGGCAAAAAGCCAGTACATAAGTTTGTCATTACAATTGTAAATTGTAAAATATACATGTATATATATATATATATATATTTGTTCTGAAAATGTGTATACGTGATATTGATTACTATGGCTCAAAGTTGTAAAAAAGGGCAGTCGGGTTGTATCCTGTGTCATTCGTTTAACTTCAGATCTAGTTATTCCTGTTGTGTTAATCTCGCAAACTTAGCTCTATTTTCTCTTTGCAAGTTTTATACGGACTTGTGTAATGCGTTTTCTTTGCTAGAGGTTACTAGTGGAAACTACGTTCGGCCAAAATACTTAAAATATTTTTCGTAAGCTGAGATTGTTTGTCGCTTTCTGTCGAGTTCCATGATTTGCAAGGTACAGTGAGCATTTGGCTGGAGAGGGAGAAGTTTAATTTTTTATGGATTTGCACACGCTTTGTAATCATCTCACTGAAAGTGTTGCTGTTATTGCGTTGTACGTTTACGTAGATGCTAATATCAAAACCAAAACCAGATTGTAGCTTATATATATCAATAAATTATTCTGATACGTCTGTAAAGTTATGTACTGGTTAGACAAATATAATCGGTGTAGTTAAAATAGATAAATTAATACAATATGTGATGCCTCTTCTAATGCGTGTTGATTGCTTCATAATTGGGTCCAGCTCAATGTTGGCAGTGGGGATAGGATAAAGCCTTGTCTCACCCCAGTGATTACACTACCATGCGTCCATGTGATCATTATTCGGCTTGTTGCCGTGCGGACTTCTGCAAACAACGCTTAGTTTAGGTAACATTCCCTTGCATCGAAGTGCCTTCACATTGCCCGGTAGTGGATATAAAATACATTGTATAATGCTTGCTCCTCCCTTCGCTGCTCTGCTGAAACCATATTAATCATGGGCGTTATTCGGTATTTGTTGCAAATTGTCTTGCGCTAGTGTAAATGAAAAATAACGTAGCTTTTTTTTTTGGTTTGTGTATGCATTCTTTTGTTGAAGAAACGCTACGATATTTTGCGAGATTATATGCATCAAACACCGAATACCGCCATGGTTAAATGAGTTATACCCCTTCAGTTTTGCACTCTGTTAGGTATATTTGCATAAATATATTCATTATCGTTCCTTCACAAAGCTCAGAGAGAATACACTGAGATGACCTTCTTATTTTTCTTCTTTAATGGGTCTAACTTTTCTAGCGCTAAGAATCAGATTAAGGGTGATTTTCTGTAATTCAGAACGAAATAAAATGCTTTGAAATTTGTATGTTAATTCGTTTAGATTTACAAAGCATACCCTCTGCTTGGTGAAGTTGGTATCTTTGTCGACAGCCAAACTTCTATCCCTGAGATTATATACCACTTCCTTACTTGGGCAGTCTAAGAGTATGCTATCTATACTGGGTGGTCAGGTTGACCTCTCCCAGCATATAACAATTTTTCAAGTAACGAACGCGCGGGAGAGCTGGCTAGAGCTGGCACCGCTATGAATTCCCCCCAGGCCGAATCAGTCAGTAGCCATGCCATTTGGTACTATTAAAAACTACATCTTACATCTATATAAAGGCTTAATACAGATGGCGCAATTAAAAAACACGTGCAAGATTGCTAAGAAAATTTGGCATTGCTACAATAATCATCGCTCAATACAATTAATAAGTATAAACCGTAGGGACATCTCGAGGCTTGTTGCCCTCATAACAGGGCATTGGACAGTCGGCAGACATACCTGTAGGATAGACTTGTTCATAAAAAGTTTTGCAACCAACCAGATCCTCTGCTTGAAGTTGTGAACATACAAAACGTATTCATTACCTTACAGCAGCCGAAATTTTCATTATATAAAAACTTGCTAATGTACGTTGGCGTGAAATCACCCCCAATTAATTATAATTATTTCCGCACAAAAATCTATTATTCAAGAACCAAATAAACAACACAAAATTTTACTCTAGTACATATAAGCCAATTGTGCAATTTATAGTTTTGGTTTTTGTTTGCATAACCACTGCAAGCTTTCTAAAAGCTATTCTGTACTTTTGTTAGTCAGTTGATGCAGAAGTTCTTGAAAGGGATATAAAATTGAAACTTATTTTTGTGGGCTCAGCAAGAAAATCAGAAAACAAAATTTCATATATTTTTTATGAAATTTTCCAAACAAGTAACCTTAACATCGGTCTTTTGTGTGAAACCTGTGTGAGATTTCTCGAAGAGGCGATCACAATTGTCCACCGAAATCATGTGATTTAGCTAACAGCTTTAGACTTTTGTGCTTTGGGGCTTTTTGAAAGGTGCGGTATCTGGCCTCAAAGACCTTGAAGATGAAACTCGTGAAGTTAACGAACATACATACAGCCGCAAATGTTCGAATTAAACAAATTTCATTAAAGAAATATTGTCCAGCAAGCCATTTGTTTAATATTGTTTCCCATTATTAATGCAATGCTCCATTTCCTAGAATTAAACAGCTTAAAAGTACTCTTTTTGTTAACATATCAAAATGAAACAAACCTCTTGTTGGAAGAGTTTTTCACCATTTAATATTTTAAAGCCGTCATGCGTGATTGAGAATATTTTGTTCGCGAACGTTCATGATGGTACTTGTAAAATGTTTAGAAATTCTTGGTGCGCGAGCGTGTTTAAATGAAATATACATATACGTATGTATGTGTATGAGAGTGAGTGTCGTGAGCCAAAAAACACTCACGAAGATCTATCTGCATCAGTGATGGGAATTGGAAATCTTGATTTCGTGCCAAATCTGCTTTTAAATAGTGCCAAAATTACTTGAACAGTGCCAAAGTACTTTTTGTATAATTTTAATGTTGGCACTTGATGTTCATTTAAACTATAGTTCTTGAATTATAATTTATTCTGTTTATAACTAGAAAAATTTAAGCATATCAAAAAAACACGGTCTAAAATTAGTTGTATATACACATTAATACATTTCGATTCCTATTTTCGATACATATAATCGTGAGCGACATGTGGTAAAAAAATTAACATTTTTATTATCAAAATTGTTGATAACTTTTAAAATACAGGCTGTAAAATTTATCGTGAGCGACAATTTACGTATGTACTCGCAAAAGATATTTGAATATTATTAGAAAACTTTCTCCTGAATCGAAAATAATCACCCTTTTTGCAGTTGTCGACATCGACCAAAAAATTGGAACTTATTTACTCGCTCTCGAGAAAAATTTTGTGCTACTGACAATCTATTCCGTTACATAAGGTCTACAAAATAGCATAAACCTGGAGTCAGTTGGTTTCGACAGCGGAGTGTCGTGTTAAAGTGACATCGATGTCAATAACTGGAATAAGGGTGAATGTTCGATATATATGCATCGTATAGTAATAATTTGTACTTATTTAGAAGAAATACAAATATAAAAATATTTTTTACATTATAGCAATGATTCTAAGGGACATACTTATAGACTATAATAATAATCCTAAACTAATTTATATGATAAAATAACTTTTTCTTATTAGATGTATGTAGTTAGTGAGTCGAGTTGTAAAAATTCGTGCACGTTAAAAATAATAACAATTGTTAGCTATTTATTTTAATCAAACACAGGTTCTGTCGGAATAGTAGAATTTGTATTGCTTTTTTGGTTCATAATTTTATATGTATTACAATTATAACAAGATTTATTGTTACACTTCAAAAATCTTTACCATGTGTTAAAGATGTTAAAATTTATAATTGCATTCCATTTAAAATTTTACTTTTGATCGAATTTCGAACTAAAAATATACTTTCCACGCTTGATAAAGAATAGAAAATAAAAAGAATACCGTGAACGATTCGATAAATATTACTTAAAAATTTTTCATTGAAACTTGTTTACGTCTCCATGTCTTTCAAAAACTCAGTCACAACTTTATGGTGGGAAAATTAGTTTTGGATTATTAATATTTAAATTTCAGTGCCGCAATAATATTCTTCAGTTGGAAGATGGTGAGAATTTCGATCTTATTGTCAACATGAAGATTATCGATATATTTTTTGTTCAAAAACTTTCGACATAAATGTAGTCTCACATTTTTAGATTGCATTTCGATAATTTACTTTTTCAAGCACATAAGATAAAAATATAAATACATTTTGCTTATATTATCATTTAAACTATTTAATATGAATAAAGTTTTATCATTGCATTATGACTGCAAATTTTATAATATGAAGAAATATTTCAAGGGATCCCACTGTTCAAAAAGTCTATCTGCAACAACTTGACGAGGTAATCAACGGTTTGGGGAACACCTAAGAATTTCAAAAACTTCAGAGTTGAAATATTTCTAAAAATTTATAAAAATTTTTAATTAAATTATATTATTATTATTATATTATATTATTATTATATTATTATTATTATTATATTAAATTATTTATTAAATTATTAAAAATTAATTTATAAAATGAGCTGTTGCAAACAAATTTATATATTCATTTTAATAGATCGTTACTTTTAACTATCATATCCGAACAGTTGTCAACCTCAAATCCTACTATGTTTTCATTGCTTAAAAACGTAAAAAGTACAAGAAGAGTACTTGTTATTGCAATAAGAAAAGCTTCCATATTTAAAGGACAAAAAGTGCCAAAAGAGGAGCGAGAGTGCCACAGTGCCAGGCAACGTCCAATAATGCCAAAAATGGCACAATTGTGCCACATTTCCCATCACTGATCTGCATTAGTAGTAATATTTTGTCAAGAAGGATGCATGAAGTTTAATTCTACATACTTATCCAGACTGTTGGCGTATGAGTGATATTTTTAACTACGAGTATTAACATTGATCATACGCACCATATCAATTTGTTTTACAACGAGAAAAAAATCATTCGTGGAAGACCAACAAAAAATTTCAAAAATATACAATTTATAAAAATCTAAAAAAATTTTAAAAAAGAAATTTTTAAATATTTCTTTCGTTTTCCATATAATTTTCATTTTGTAGAGTTCTTCATATGCTTAAATGATCAAACAGAACTCCGGCATAAACACATTTTCCATACAAATTGACACAAAAAATTAGCACTTGAAAGCAGTCGAGAAATAGAATCTATTTTATTTTGACAACGTTTTTTCTTATCCTCTGACATATTAATAAATATTCTCTCAACAACGCTACCATACTTTCAATAAATTTCATACATTTTGAATTCAAAATTACAAAGAAAAATAAGCACAAAAGAAAATGAAACAAAAATTTGAGAGCATTTGAAGTTACTGCTGTAGATTTATTATGGGCTTTGTTAATTTGACAGCGATTTTTCCTGAAGTCGCGGACTCATTCTGTTTGATCACTAAGATCTCAATTTATCTATTAGAATGTTTAAAAGATATTTTATTTTTATTTTTGAAATTTAGTTTTTTTTTACTTTTGGGAATACATATTTACCATAAATTTAACACCGAATAATTCTTCTGCAAGAAGATGTAAAAAAGCGAAAAAAAGATATAAGAAAAACTAGAGATTTTGGCGCATAGTCATAGTCAAAACAAAGTATACTTTATGTGTTTAAAACCAGTATTTTGTATGGCAATACTGGTTTTAAACTCTTAAAGTGTACTTTGTTTATGACTATGACTATGCGCCATTGGTATTAGATTATTAGATATTAAAACCAGTATTTTGTATTTCAATACTGATTTTAAACGCTTAAAGTGTACTTTGTTTATGACTATGACTATGTACCATTGTGTTTAACTTTCATTTAAACAAATGAGAAATTTAACTTATATGCTAGTTGAAACAAATACTGTAGTAATCAGCACAAATTATAGTTGTAGGAAGTATGTAATTATATAATTGATATTAATTTATATTCACAACAATGCAGACTACACTCCTTCTACTTAAAAGTTGTTAAATAATAAAATCTTCAAAAGGATTTCAGTTACAAGGATAAAACAATACAATTTTAAATCTGTTTCCTTTATTTTTTTCACTCTAATTCTTTTAAGCTGCTGGACATCAATGTTAACTACTTTACCCCAAATCTTACGTTTGCCATCATCTCTATCTACAATGACAGAGAAGTGAAAAGGAATTTTTAAATGATCTGACATTAGTTCTTCTCCGAAATTGTTTGTATATAACAAATGACAACTTTATGTTGTATTTTTTATAAATAGAAAAAAATCCCTCTTTATTTCATTTTCCACTAATTTTAGTTGCACATAAGTATATTTTTTTTACCTGCAACAATGTTTGTACAAATTTTTCATTGTTTGTGCACTTTGTAGTTTAATTTTAAAATAAATCTTGGCAAAGTTTTGTTGCTAAAATCCTTTGAAATCCACATAAAAATTTAAATATGCTTACTGTTGCTCTGTGTCGCTAGCTATCTCTCTATCTCTTTTTCTCTCTCTGTGTGTGTGTATGTGTGTTCAATTGTTTTATGCAATTTTTGTTGTCTTATGTTATGTAGTTGCCAGAATTTTGTTTGCAGCTACCTTTGAAATCTTCTTTTAATCTTGTTGTAAATTTCAAAACTTGCGATTGTTGCCGTTGCTTTTGTTGCTCAAGCCATAAACTTTGTGCATTATAGTGTTACAAAAACGAGCAACCAACAAGAAAAATAAAATTATTTCAGATTTGTGGGTTTTGTGTCTTTAAAACTTTGTATGCCAACAGCAGTAGAAAAATTGTTGGTAGCTAAATGGAGTTGTGAGTTGTTAGCAGCATATATTTTTCTATTAGGGAGGTTCCGGTTAATTTGATAGACTGGAAAAATTGTCCAGTTAAATATTGAGATTGCCTCAAATACACCTTGAATTGGTTTGTTATTTCACAAAAAATATTTTGGTTTCTAGTATGTTTTTATCAGATGATTATAGGCATTCGTACTATGTTCAGTTTGCAATGTAGTTTTATATTTTTATTTGAACATTTTGAAAATATATATAATATTTTCAAATTGGGTTGAAAGTCATCTTTTTTTTATCATAAATTTTGTCCACGTGTTTTTGAGGTAAATTTTGTGAACACTTTTGGCTGGTTTGTTTCTAAATTTATTCCATTTGTACTACAGTTTGCATTGACTGTGGTATATACAAATGTATGTATGAAATATGTTTTATACTTTATGATTTTTGGTTGCATGTCCCTAGATGTTTTATAATAAATAAAGCTTTTATAATGTTATTACTTGCACATCCATTTCTGCTACCACAACTGCAGCTACTTTTACAAATGCATGAACTAATTTTATTATTGCACTGTGGCTCAAATATTGTAAGAAATTTAATTTTATATATAAAATATTTAAAGCCGATAAGCTTCACTATCCCATTGTAATGTAATGAAATAACTACTTGTGTTTTTAAGCATATATCTGCTTATAAATTGCTTAAGATTTGAATAAAGAAAGCCCTTAAGAAGAATATTTCTTTCACAAGTTCGTGTCTTCTTTCGGATTTAAGCGAAGCGGTTCACGTTCCTTCCAGAACACACAGCTAATCGACTGTAAGTCGGCTAATAGCTGCCACCGGCCACAAACAATACATTAGTTTAATCGTATGCCGCTAGAAAAAAATAATGGGAAATAAATGGAAACGTTTTGAAATATTTGCAGAGAATTTGACATCATCATCTATCTATATAATTAATAGGCGAACATGTTTTTTGTAATCCCTTTTACTCTGGTACCACTGCACCGATTTTAAAAAGATTTATATGGTTTTAAATGATTTTCCGTATAGATTTCAGAATCTACATTTTATTGAAATCGGCTTAGTATTTTGGGAGGTATAAGTGTTAAAGTTGCTACTACCACATGAACACATATTACACACGCATTTATTAGCTTACAAATAAAAAAGACAAAAAATGAGTGTGTGTGTGTTTAGTATTTCCCTTGATCTTACAATTTTTTTCTCTTATTTGTTGTTGTATGAAAGCCATAATACTTAAAGGAAAAGAGTTGAATAAATTGAATAAGCTTGCTTGGAGGGATTTTTTTATGTTTTTTTTTAATTTCATGTATTATTTAATTATGGTTCTAATGAATTTTTTATGAAATTTTTATGATTCTGGAATACGGACGATTGTGTCGTCCGTTTGGTATATCGAGTATAATATAATTTTATTGCATTGTTATTTCACACATGAACTTTTTTTATACAAGTAAGCAGCAAAGCTATAACCGGATGTTCTAAGACACCTTCCTCCTTTTTATTTACATTTTTCCCTTCTCAAGCCCTGTTGTTTGCAAATAGAAATATTTTTTCTGCAAGAAATTTCATGAACGACTATATCATTTCAATTTGGTAAAAGTTTTTATTACATTAAAGTGGTGAATTTAAAATTAAGTTCAATAAATACTTATTTTAATATATTTCTTTTAACCGTAGTGCAGTAAAAAAGTTAAATAAAAGTTTAAAATCATTTTAAGATATTATTTTTTACCTATAGGGTATTAAGAGAAGAAAAAAAAAATTATTAATATTTATAATTTTGAAAAACACAACTCATGCATGATAATGAATTTTGTAGTTTCAAAATTAGTTCTTTTTAGGGTTCCGTACACCAAAGGTGACAAGGAACCCTATTGTTTTCGCTACGCTGTCCGTCTGTCCGTCACACGGTATTTTCTCAGGAACCGTAAGAGCTACGGACCTGAAATTTGGACACAGTATATAGAACCTTGGCCGATACAACAACAAATAAATGAGAATTAAAAATTAAAGGGTTTTCCAAAACGAGCAATGAAATATGTTAAAATCCCATGTAATATACATACAATCGTATGAACATATGTATATTGAAACTTGAAATTTGTAAAATTAGTGTATTTTTATACAGACTACAACAATTAACACTAAAATTTAAAAAAATTAAATTAAAGGGTGGTCCATCAGTTAATGCAATTTTGACTATGTAATTTTGACAATTTGCTATATCTTGGAAACCGTAAGATGCAAACACTTGAAATTTTCAAAAACGGTAAAACTAAAAAAACCGAAAATTATAAAATCGCCAAACCAAAAAAAAATCGCCAAAAATTAAAAAAAAATCGCCAAAACGAAAAAAATCGCCAAAATTAAATAAAAAATTCTAACACTAAAATAAATCGACAAATTCGAAAAAATCGCCAAAATGAAAAAAAAACACCAAAATGAAAAAAACGCAAAAAATTTAAAAAAATCGCCAAAACGCGAAAATGTCGCCAAAACTAAAAAAAAAAAATAAATAAACAAAAAATCGCAAATATTAAAAAAAATCGCCAAAAATAAAAAAAAAACGCCAAAATGAAAAAACGCCAAAAAACCGAAAAAATCGCCAAAACAAGAAAATAAAGTGTCAAAACTAAAAAAGAGCCATAACTTTAAAAATCGCCAAAATACAAAAAACGACAAAACAAAAAAACCGAAAAGACCCCAAAACGAAAAAAATGCCAAAACTATATATTATATAGGATGAAGTTTGTATTAAATTACATATCTAGTGTTCGTACGGAACCCTATGTGCGCGAGTCATAGTCGCACTTTACTGAATTTATTTTCAACTTAATGTAGCATATTTTGTGTTGTTGTGATAAAATAATTTTCTATATTGTTTTGCATTGAAATAAAATAGTAAACAAAAAATTTAGTTGGATTACAAAATTTATGCAGGATTTGAAATAATAAACAGCTTGTGGCTCTAATAATTTCTTTATGGTTAAATGATTAAACAGAATTGCGTCGTGAACATATTTTCCATATATTTTTATACAAAAAAGCCGCCCCAGAAAACAGTCGAGAGGTAAAATTAGTTGATTCGTATCGTGAGTTGATGGATCAACTGAGAAAACCTTTAACACACATAAAATATGTTGCTATTAATTTAATATGTATCGTAACGTAAGTGAGGTAGAAATATAAAGAAAAATTTTTCAGCTTTACCGTAGCTACAACTTTGCCAAATGTTGTTAGCAAAAAATCGGGAATACCTTTAATTTATTCTTTACTTTTTTTTAAGTTGTCTCACGAATAAAAGATTAAATTACGATTATCTAAAATTTGTGGACACTTGCTGGGATAGAGACAACAATTGCCAAAATTTTTTATCAAATTATACGACGATTATTTAAATCGTTAAGTTGTCCACAGCTATAGAATAATATTTTTGTTAAACAACTAAACTAGGAAATCACTGAATAATCCATTCTTCAAAAAGGACTTATTGATCTGCCACTCAAATGCAAATCATGTCCTGGTAAGTGACACATAATTTTTTTTTTTATTAAAGTCTATTTTTTTAACACAATGCTTTTGTTCAATAGCAATGAACTAAAGAAAAAAAAACCACAAGCTAACAAATCTGATCATTATTATGTTGCCACACACAAGCCAAAGCAGACTCTATATTTCCGTGCCTCTTTTGCCTCATCTTTCTCTATTCACAATAAGCAAGAAAATTTTTTTTGGAAAATGGTCGATAATGTTTTAATGTAGTTAGAAAAAATAAACAAATTTAGGAACTAAAAAATTAAAAAAATGACAAAAAATAAGGTTTGAAAATAAAAAGCCAAAATGTCAGTGAGAAAAGAAATATGCTAAACGCTAAATGAAAAATACTCGTAAGGAGCCAAAAGAAGAAGGGTTTTCTAAGAAAAAAATCACACTTGAAATAAGTGTCTTGTAGTTGCCAAGAAAAAAAAGACGGTCTATTTTTCTCTGGCCCCTTCTAACGTTTTTGATTTTGATGTTTTTCTAAAAAAAAGCATTAGTTTAAGTAATTTTCTTATTTTCCTGTTTTTCTCTTTATTTTTTTTATACAATTCCTTCACTGTTGGTTAAATGAACATCATGGTTAAAAAATTATATGAACTTTGGTTCATTGACTTTAAAATTTATGAGTTTTTCTGTTTTTCTCTTTATTTATTTTTTCTTGCCGTCGATTTCTACCAAAACGTTGGTTTATTTGGCCAAAATAAATGTTTGTTTTCAACATTAAAGAAACTGTTTATTTTTTTTTTTTTTTTTGAAATTTTATTTTGTGTGTTATAATGGCACCGTGTGCTATTGACAGTAAATTCAGAGGCCATTAAATGCGTTAGGCAGGATGGAGAAGAGTAGGAAAGAAAAATTGCCTGATCATAGAAATGCTCAAGTAATCGAATAACACTTGAATTTGTTTTTTTTTTGCCACCACTAAATAAAAATCCCAATTGAATGACGCTTAAAAATAAAGTACGAAAATGTGTTTTTAACAATGATTTTATTTGTCAAACTCTAAAGTGATATTTTTCAAATATTATAATAGTTAGTTTCTTTTTGTTGCTGAATTTTTGGCTGGAGTATAACTATTTTGTTGTAAGTGAGTGTGAGTTGTGGTCGATGACTTGAGTTATTGCATTTTTAGTGGATGACTTTTGTCTTGGGCAAACTTTGCTGGAATATAATTAAATTATGTTTTTTTCTACATCGTCATGTAATGGAACGATGTCCCTAATGTTCCTGAATTAAAAAGGGTTCTTTAAGTGAAGAACTTCAAAATTATCTAAATAGTTGCCACAAACTTTAAACAGAAATACCCAGGATGCTTAATATGGCCAAAGCTTTCAAAGAACTGCAGAACAAACTAAAATATCAGCAAATTTATTTAAAGAAAATTTTCGAAGTCAAAGGGAAATTTCTTGAGTCCAGTCAGCAGACTATCCACTGTTTTGTACTCCCTCACAAATCCGAATACTACTACAGCTATAATCTTATTTGTATATTCTCTATTAAGTCCATGCTTGCATTATTATAATATGCAATATCAAAAAAATTTCTGGATAATAAAAAAAAATCAATAAAAAGGTTAAAGTGCGAATTAGACCCCTGCACAAGGCCACTTACAAGAACTTTTAAGACATGAGGGATTTTTCAAATGCTGTACTACAATGAAATTATCTACGACAAATGCTAAACAACACTGTTGGCAAGCCGTTTGTTTCAGTTATTGCAGGTATAGGAGCAAAAAAGAAAATACATCGTGACGGAAAAATTTGTGATGCTTGCTTGTTCATACGCATGGGCGCGTATAAAAACATCCTGCATATATATACGCACACATATAATACCCTCAAGAAAACGTGGGGTTAAGTGCCCCCAAGTCACCACTTTTGTCGACTATTTTGGTAACATTGTCAACGGAGCATCTACATACATATTAATGTTGTTTTTAATGCATAGAAAATATTTTTTTCAGATACACTTAACTATTGAACTATTTATATGCGTATTGTTTAAAAATAAAAATTGTGAAAATTAAATAATTTTTACTGAAAGTGACAAGTATGGAAATTTTTTGACCTTGTGGAAGATCAGTTAAAAATTGGTCATACTTTCAAATCCATACGTAAGTGTTTGACTTTAGTAATTCAGCGAAACATATAATTTAAATTAATCAATACAGTTTTGCTACGAATATTTTCCATAGTGTCGTGATATCGTCAATAGTAAGTCAGTACAATCTTACTATTGACAGTTTCGCCATATGGTCCCACTAGAACTACCTAGTCAGTATTGACGCAGTCCACTAGTAGATTTCGTAGGACAAGCCTGAGTTAAATGTCAATAGTAAATAGCATTAGCTGGGGTATAATTTGTCAGTAGTAATGGTATCATCGTCAATAGATAATCAGTATAATTTTACTATTGACATTTTCTGCAGGGTAGCTAACCATCTACATCTACACACACTATTAAACGTTTCATATTGTACGCAATCACGAATCAACACTACTTATTTTGATTGTTTGTTACGAACAAGAAGTCTTCGCGACATCGCTGGTAAACACTCATATATGCGAACATCAATACATCCATCATGCTTCGCTTATTAAACAACATCATTTATTATTGGTTTAGTATAATACATGCTACGACAGTAGATTTAAAAAGCAAGACGTATTTACATTTCACGACTGCTTACGCAGCCCTCCAGTGCGAATACAGTCTTACAATAAATTTATTTGCTCTTCAAAACTTCAAGTCTTTAAAGCAAAGAAAATTGTTTTTTTCCTTATACTTGAAATATAGTCTAAATATTTTGTAGGTGTATGTTTGTATAAACCTGAAATATAGTTCATGTTGCCAGTAAATAAAAAATTTAGTAGGTTTATGTATATTTGTATGTATATATGTATGTACGTATGTTTTTAAACTGAAACATAAAACCTTAAATTTTCAAACATTGTATATTCCAGCTGGTAGTCATTTGAAGGCTGTCACGTAAATTATATCCAATTCTGTCTGCTATAAAATAATGAATGCCATGAATAATTGACTGACTCCTAAGAGATATATTTTATTTGTTAGATTTTGAAGATTAATTCAGAGTAAAATGTTCTTTTCGTGAAACGATTCACGCATCATATCCTTTCTTTGATTGTCATATAATCTCAATCAGGGAAACTAATCCATAGAGCGATGAACTTCTTGCACATCACGTTTAATCAAAATGTTAGCACGCACTCTGTGCTACTTTGTATATATTATTCTCTTAATACCACTACAGCTTAAAGTTGGAAGAATTACTGAAGTGTGTAGTTAGAAATAAGTTTAACTTTTTATTTAAAAAAAAAAAGATTTTCTAAAGCAAAAGAAAATTTAAAGATAAATTTTATCATACAGAGTACTTTTTTGTTTTAATAAATAAATAAAGGAAATTTTGTGATCTTGATGTTCGCAAATACAGGAATTTTCCTTAAAAGAAAATGATACGAGGTAACAGCAAGAACAATTTTAAAGCTATACTTAATGTTTTTGAGACTGTTAATTTGAAAAAATTGTAAAAAACATTTTCATTTACTTTTAGTGTAAAAAATAGGGCTTATGGAAATTGTAAATTGTAATTTATTTTGACTTTCATAATACTGCATAATGTGACCAAAGATATTCATAAAAATTTGTGGATAATATTTTATTAGGCAATTAAATCTGAGGAAAATATTTTTCATATATAATGTTGGACCTTAGAAAATATAAAACTTTCATACAAGGGACAAAAGAGTTCTTATATTCGTCAACTATTTCGCAGAATTGTACAACAATGCATCTTATTGCGTATTTCAAGTACGACTTTAGAGATTGAGTAATAAACATTCCAATATTTTTTTTTTTCAATCCAGTATAAAATTGTCTTAGATGAAGTCGAAATACAGCACTCGAAATCAGGTTCAATATCTTGATGGATCAATAATGTTGTCAATTAGAGATAAAAAAAAAAATAAAATATTCCAGATCAGAAAATAAATGTGAAGATTCAAGAACAGAATGGTATCACAACAATAACTCCATATTGTAAAATAGAGTACGAAAAACTCCACATAAGAAATATTTTTCCAAAAATAAAAGATGTCTTCTTCGTTAAAAAAAGAACCAGATTTTCCGAAATTTTCTTAAAAGTGCTTAGCGTACTTTTTATAATCGATGTTGTCCATTTCCATGATTTCTGACTGGACTTGCCGGTCTGTGATTTACCAAACACAAACACAACAAAAACTCTGGTTGCTGATGCTTAAGCGCATTATCCACGGTCAAAATTCATGACTTGCATTATAATAATATTAGCGAAATTTTGTTTGTATGAGTCACGCCGACGATCCTTGAAGCAAAATCTAAATTTTTTGATTTTTGCACATGCATGTATGCAAACAAAAACGTAAGATAAACTACTCAAAGCATTGGTTTATACAAAGCAATGTCAAATTTTATACGTAAAAAGTATTTGTATGTAGTTTGACAACTGCCTTACAATTAGCTTGTAACAATATGCTATTAATTTATCGTGCAATGCATACTCGTGTATGCTGAGGTGACCGTGAAACACTGCGCTTTACAAACCTGCAATTGTGACTGTACCTTCAACCGCAACGACAACTTAGTTTGATTCAGCAAACGAAATCATAATCACAACTACAACCACAACCGTAATTATAAGCTTAACCGCAAATACGATCGTAAGCGCAACTACAACTGAAATCATAATCACAACTACAACCACAACCGCAAGTATAGGCGTAACCGCAAATACGATCGTAAGCACAACTACAACCACTACTTCATGCGTAACAGCAATCACAACCACAATCGCAGCTTCAACAGCATCTGAAACTACTACCGCAAGCAGAACCACAACCAGAACCGTAACCGCAACCGCAACCGTAACCAAAATTGTAGCCTCAAACTGAACTGTAATCGCAGCTGCAACCAGAACCGTTACCGCAACCTAAGTCAAACTATAACCGCAACCGCAACCGCAACCCTAATGAAAGTATAACCGTAACTGCTACAGGAACTAAAAATGCAATAACAGGTACAATTTCTATCGGTACAACAAGCGTACCCGCACAATTATATTTGCAGGTACAATCTCGACTGCAACTCTAATCGTCACTATAACCTCAAACAGAACAGGCAACCATAACTAAAACTGCATATACAATTGCATCCCTTACCGAAAGAAGAACTTAAACCGCAACGGCAACTTCAATCGCAACCGCTTTCAAAAAAAGTATTCGAAACTGCAACCATAAAATGAATTATAACCGAAAACTACAAATGCAACCGTTAAAACAAGCACAACCGCAACTTTATCCGCAACCAGAGCTACAACTACAAGTACAACAGCAAATACAATTTCAATCCTATCCAGAACTATAATATTTAACCCTGAAGCAACTACAAACGCAACCGCTACTACAACCGCAAAAGCAATTAAAACCGCAATGGTAACTACAATTGCCACGGCCGCTGGAATGACAACCGCTACCAAAAGGATAACCGCAACTATATCCACAATCCAGCTGCAATGGTAACGACAATCGACAATCGACAACTATAGTTGCAATGGAAACTACAGCTGCAACTACATATAAAACTTCATCCCTGCTAACTATGTTTTCTAAGTTTTACAAAGTAATGGCATCACAAAAGAAAGTAATTTCTTGTTAAGGTTTTTTTTTAAACATACGTGCATCATTTTAAAATTACAAGGGTGTGAGTCTCATAGTCTTAACAACACTGCCTTCCATGCTGCAGATACTATTCGCGAGCGAAAGATATATTTGAAATGTATAAACTTCAAAAGCAGTTTGTCTTATTAACGTTCAAAGACACAATAAAAACGCAAATTGAAAACCCCGAGTACTCATCAATTTTTATTTGAAGTTCGTTCATGCAGTTACTTTTGTTGTATTTACATAAATTTATGTATATACAAGAAAATCTGAGATGAAACTTAAATCTCCTTGTCATCATTAATATTTTTGCAAACGTAACATGATGTCAAATTTTCTTCCTCTCTCATTATTAAAAGTTCTAGGGTGATGTGTATGTCTGTCCAGAGTCCGCAGCTTTAATATCAAACAGAACCTTTTAAAGGAAAAATAATACAAAATAATATATATATTTTTTTCTTCAAATTACTTCCTTTTACATAGTTTTTCTGTTTTACCAGTTTTCTTATTTTCATTAAACTGTCATGCTGCTTTCTTTCCAAATTTATGTTACAAGAAAACTTTCCCTTTTCTTTCTTTCCCTTTAGCTTCAGCAGTGGCGTGGACCTTGTGCTAAAGCTTGTCGCCTTTTTCACTATCTTTTATGCTCTGCTCGTTCTTAACCACCTGTACTATTACTTTTTTTGTTGTGTTCGCAATTTTGTTTTATTTTATTTTTTACATTCTTTTTTTTTTTGCTTTCAATGTAACAACTGTCGAAATAGTTGACTTTATTTAATGTTTATAAGTGTGAATGCGACGAGGTACAATTTTTCTTACAAATCCTTTTAAAGCTATAATTTGTTTCAAGTATCTGTACTAAACTTAATGCTACTAACCTCATTTTTTTATTTCTTCTTAATGTTGTAAGTGTTTGTTTGAAACATTTTTCTGTCATCCTTTTTTCCTTAAGACTTTTAAAATGTGTAATAAGGACCTTAAAAGCTGTAAAGATACTTTGTTAAAAATATAGTCATGCGTATATTTAAAGATGCATACATACATGTATGTGTTGGTTTTATTTTGACTTTAGTTTAGGAACAAATAGTTGTAACCTATTTGGACTTTTGGTTAAATTTTTTATTGAAACATTAGTCTCGTTTTTAAGAAAGCAGTTTTCTATTAAAAAAAGTAAGAATAAGCTACAACTATAACCCAAAATTAAATAGGGTCCAAAGAAATTCCCCAATAAAATAATTCCCAAAAAAAAATTAAATAAGGTACAAGAGTAAATTTATGGAAAAACATCCAATATAAATGAAATATAGCCCAATTAAAAATTCCTTAATTTTATTAAGCCTTATTTCACTTTCTGATTTGGGCGTAATTTCCTTTGGGCCTTGTTTCATAGCACCTGATTTATCAGAATAAAGTGCAAAATTTTGAGAACTTAAACTTTTGAAAGTCCTTAGAAAATTTTTATTCCTTTTTTGTGCATATATTAAACTATTAGTAGCTCACCGCTTATGCTTTATGGCTCAGCCGCTGTAAAAAACAGACAATTAAAGTTGCTGCGTCGAAACAGTTATTTTCAGCCGCTGTGGAATAGAGTTAATCAGTTTATTTGATGGATGGCGTAGATCTCTATCCGAAATAGTATACCGTTCGTTAGTAATTTTTGTTATATAAGCAAATAATTTTCTGATGCTGAGCCAATACAAACAATTACGCAAGTTCAATGTTACATTCACGTTGTTTCAACGTGAAATAATTTTGATTCAATTTGCTTCATCGTTGTTATTTCGGTATCAAATTCACGTTGTTTCAACTTGAAATAACTTTGGTTCAACATGATTCTTCATTTTAATTTAATTTAATTAACATTTAGATTGTTTAATCAACATGAAATAAAGTTATTTCTAAAGGAAAACATTTTAAGGAAAAACATGTGAAGCGAAATAATTGCCAAAAAGTTTTAAATTCACTTTAATATGAAATATTTCTGTGTATACACAAACTAATTTTTGGATTTTTTTTTAAGGCTGGTTTGGTTAGTCAAAGGGCAGCTTAACATACCACTTTGCCTCAACTTATGAAAAATTTTCATCCACGCCTGCCCAGCTAATGACCGTCAAGTTTTCTTTTCTACGTTGGCGCTTTCTTTAAATAAGACTTGAAAAATTCTTTTTTTTAATCTAAACGTTGACTTCAGAAAAAGAAGGACGTTAACAATTCGTCTCTATTTTTTTGCGGTGTTAGTTACTTCATAACTCGGTGCATTTTAGACCGATTGTAAAAATTATTTTTTGCAAAGCTTCCCATTGGTCACATTGTAAAAAGTGGGCGGGGATACGCCCACAAGTTTTTCTTTATTCAATTTTATGATATTCTTCTTATTTGGTTGCTGTGAAACTTATAAACCGCCCTTGATTCATGTAATTACACAATTCGAAAGTTTAAAAAATGGGCTCGGTTACGCCCATTAAAATTTCTTTTAATATTTTACGCAGTTCTACTAAATCGATTTTAACGAAACTTACCACACAACTTGAGCTCTAAAATAAACACAATCCTCCATTAAAAAATGGGCGGAGTCACGCCCATTAACATATAATATTTTATTTTACTTTACCGATTTTTAGAAGACTTAACACGCACCCTGAGCTCTGAAAAACACACAATCTTGCCTTTAAAAAATAGGCAGAGGCACGCCCATTAAAATTTAATTTTATATTTCATGTATTTCTTGGCCAACAGATTTTCTGAACTTTTATCTGCTTGAAAGCGTTTACTTCTTCTATCAGATCTTTGGATTAAAGTCGGTTTGTTTTTGGCAGAAAGTATTATATTTGAACCTTATGTATTTAAGTAAATATATTGCTTTAGCAAATATCTGTCACTTCCTTAAATTTCATAAAATTTAAAAATTTTAATTTTACTTTCTGTATATCTAATAAAAAATCCTAAACAATCTTTTTTTTAAGTAATAACATAATATTTAGAATATTTAGGTTAACTGCAGTTAGTGGCGCTCTCTGTTTATTTATTTTTTGGCTTATTAAATTAAAAAAAAAGGTTATATATGGGTCAAAATAATTGCTGAGGTTGCAATAATATTTTTAATTTTTGTTTTTCATATAAAAAAATTATATAAAAAAACGTTGAGTAAACAAAAAAAAAAAAAAAAAAATAAACAATGGAATAGAACAGAAATGGAAACAATAAAATTAAACTGAATACTTTTAGTAACAACTATTGTGTAAATAATGATAACAAAACAAAACAAAAAAAAAACAAAAGCAAAAAATAGAAAACAGGAGTTTAAACAACAACAAGGACGAAAAAATCTAGAACAAAAACTATTTACATTCAGTATTTTTTAATTTTAATTTCTGTTTTGTTTATATCTTTTGTCACAAATGCAAATATGTACCAGGATTCCAACTACAATACAAAAATACACAAAAGAACTAAAAAGGTGTAATGAGGCAGAGATGAGAGAGAGAGTGATAGAGTGAGTGGGGGCTATAAGACCCCTTGCGTTAAAGGAACTTTAAGAGGCAGCCAGCAACGGAAGTATTAAACAACATTAAACAGCAAATATGCATAAAAATAAATATGAAATTAAAATGTAAATTTGAAAATTATAATTTCATGTTTTTTGGTTTCGGTCTTGCAGCAGCACCACTTCAATTTCCATAAGACCACTTTTCTCTAATGGAATTTATTCTAAAGTTGTAGTTTATAACAAATATTTGAAAAATGTATAACTTAATGTTTTAAATATTCATAAATGAAATTATTTTCGTATCTAGCTTTGGCAGTTGTGGTGATTCAAATATAAATTTTTTGCATGTTATTGTATTATTTTGATACCCCGTAGTTCTTTTATAGCCACCACAGTGACAAAAGCCAAATAATGAATTTTGCTTCAATCGTATTTTATTCAAATAGCTAAACATCTTAGGCTCTAACGCATGAACACTGGGGAATATTTTAAAACTTTAAAGAAAGTTATTTTCTAGTATGTTTTTAATTTCTGTTGAAAAATATTTTTGTTTCTTTGTTTGATACCAAAATCCAGCAGACACTTGACTTCTATTCCCATTCCCACCTGGCAGCCTTTTACAAAGTTCCATATATGTATAAGGCCCTTATTATGAGTTGCATTCGATTTTTGATCTTCGCTGGCTATCGTACATCGAAACTAATATGTTCAGTTCATAATATGAGAATCAAAACTTTCGTTGACCAACGAATTTTCTATCGAACAGAACATAATTTTCGATGAAGCATCTTAATATGAAAACTTATTAAACACCCGACTTAAACACCCGAGTTAAAGTTGTTACAAATTTTAAAAATCAGTAGCCCAATTCACAATCTTGTGCAAATGGTCTTGCATCGTAGCATGTGCAAAATGGTATATTATATATATACTCACCATTTAAACATTATTAGTGGTGGGTATAAGTATACTATACCATTTTGCACATGCAACGATAGAAGACCATTTGCACAAGATTGTGAATTGGGATAGTGTGAGTGATATTCACAATAAGGACATTCTTTATCGAATGCTCGTCATAAAACCAAATAAAAATTCGTTCGATCACTACTTTCGACTACAGTCGAAGATCGAAAGTTGCTCATAATAATGGCCTAAAACTTGGTTTCTATAGCTTTTCCAGCTTGAAGTATCTAGGAAGTCTATTTTATGTTAAATATTCTCTTTTTATTGAATATTTTGTGTGAAACTCCGCGGACTGCATGGTACTGCCTTAAGGCCATTAACATCATTTGGGTCCTTCTAATACTTTTTTCATCTTTCCGGTTATTATATTTTTATTATTTTATCATGCATGATGTTTATTTTTTTATTTTTGGCTTTCCTTCAGGATTCCAATAAAATTTTTGTTAAAGGCATGTTGTCATGTGTATAACAAATATCCTGAGGAAATCTAATAATATCCTTATCTTTTCTTTATATTTCTTGGAGTAAAAAAAACTAAAAAAAATATATATATAAATAAAAAACATTACAAAAAAAAATAGGTTAGGTATGTAAACAGGCTGGTTTATCAACTTGAAAGAGAAATAAATGGAAACTAAATGGCAAGTAGTGAAGCCAACTTTATACAAAAAAAAAAGAAAAAAAAAGAAAAAGGAAGGAGTGGAGAATATAGAATTAAGGTAAAAAAATTAAATACAAAAATTTTGCATTTCTGTTTGTGTTTGTTGACACAGCAATATATGAAAGTTTGTCAATCTACCAGAGAGTTGGCCTTAGAAGTGTCCGCATGTCACACACGTAAATACATATTTAAATATAAGGACCCTGTCGGAAATTACGTTAACTTTAAACTCACTTTAAGCTAACTATTTTACAACTAGTACTGATTGATACTTGGATTACTTTTCAATGTAATCAACTGGCTATTTTAATATTGCGATGTCCTAGGCGGTAGTCAATTGTCTCACTCTGCATTACTTTTCAACTAACTTAAAGTTGGTTTTATTTAAGTCACCTGGTAGTCATTAAATTAAATTTTTTTTTTTGCTGGGGTTCGAACTATGTATCATCACACGTTGTGTACTCAACGCGCTAAAGCTAAGGTACCATTTAAGATAATAACAGCAGAATGTTAATATAAAACTGAAATGACCCTCATACCTAAATAAGAGCGACAAGCCGTGCGTTAGCAGCAGTTTACGTATTTTCAGTACAATCAAATAATATTTTCACATTTACATGTACTGAAAATGCGTACCCTGCTGCTAACGCAACACTTGTCGCTCTTATTTAGGTATGAGGGTGAGTTTGAAAATATCTGAGAATAAATTTGCCGACTCTCGCCAAATTCGATTACGCACTCAACTTAAGAATTAATTTTGGATTAGTTTTGGATGACATTGTAAATAGTTTTTGGTAAGTCTACAAAAACTAAGCTACGAGTATAAGTTGATTATTTTTGTAGTCAACCACACATTCTCCGACAGGGTATGTGCACTGTTAGTATGTATGTATTTGTTAAACCGATTTTATATTTCCATGCTCGCAATAAGTGTTTCCGGTACGGTAAGAAGCCATTGATTCTCAAATATTATGAAGATGGCTACTTATTTTGGTTTTCCTTTCTGTTTGTGTACATATTTACTGCAACTAAAAATATTTTAAGTTAAATTTTTTAGTTTCGTTGCGATATTTTTCGAGGCATGAAATCGGACCAGAATGAATTTTGTCTTAACATGATAATATTAAAGAGATGAACTTAAGTTTAGATTATGCCTTTAAAGCACAAAATAACACTTTTTTGTTTAATTTTTATTTAAATTTTTACTGAAATATTCTTTTTAGAGAACCAAATAAAACTGTTTATATATTTATGATTTGAATAGGCTAAAGTTCGTATCGCTTTTTAAGCCAAATTACATGTGATAATTAGTAATGAACAAATAACACCAAAGTTAGTTGTAAATATTCTGACAATCACTTAAAAAGCGATACGAACTTTAGCCTATTCAAATCATATATATAGAAACAAATGAAGTTCCAAAAATAATAATTAAATTAACTAAAACTGTTTATTTTGTTAATTTGTTTTGGGGTTTTATTTTTAAATTTATTTCAGAGCGTTTTATTTAGTTTTATTTTTAACCGTCGTAAATTCGTCTATTTTATTGGCATTGTACATTTTAAACCGATTATAAATTTGTTTTGTCTGAGAGTGTATATAAAAATGGAAGATTTTTTCCAGTGTAATAAAGTGGGCGGGATACACCTACTAATTGTTTTTATGTGTAACGACATAATCTCGAAGTTGAAAAAATGGGCAGAGCCACGCCCACTAAAAATTAATATTATATTTTAACTGCTTCTGTTTGAGTGATTCTTACGAAACTTAACTTAAACGTATAAGCTCAACAAAAGACACAATTTAGCATTTAAAAAGTGGGCGGGGCTACGACTATTAATTTTTAGTATCATATTTCACTTTCTTGCACTTAACCGATCTTAACGGAGCTTGCTACAAACTTTGAGTTAAAAAAAGACATAATCTTGTATTTGAAAAAGTGGGCGGGGCCATGCCTATCAAATTTTAATGTTATATTTAACGTTCTAGTAGTTAACAAATAATTCAAAATTTTGCATTAATCTTGAGCTCTGGAAAATACTTAATCTTGTTTTTAAAAAGGTGGGAGGGGCCCACTAAAATTTGGTTTTATATTTCACGTGCTTCTACAAAACTTGGCATACATCCGATTCCCACAAAACTTATCAAAAATCTTCGGCTCTTATAATGACCCAATTTTGTGCTTGAAGAAATGGGTGGGGTCATGCCCATTAAATACTAATATTATACTTCACCTGCATCCAACTGACCGATTTATAAGAAAGTTGGCAGACACCTTGAGCTGTGAAAGTGACGCGATGTTGTATTAAGAAAAGTGGGCTGGTACTAATAATATTTTCCTAATAGGGCGTAACGATGCGCGTAAAAATTTAAACTTGGCACTAAAATTTTAAAAATATAAAAAAAAAATTAATTCGACTTCAAAAATAAGCACTAAAAACTTAAAATTAATTTAGATTCAGTTTGAAAAAAATTTATTGTTCGATATATTATCATAATTCTATTCTTAGTGAAATTCATATCGAATAAAAATTATTTGCTGACTTTTGTATAAGTTTCAAAGCCTTCTACGATTATTTTTCTTTTGTAATTTTCAAAAATATTATTATTTTGGAAACCTTATATAGTTTTTGAAAGTCTGTGCATAAGATAAGAGGTTTGTAACTTTTCAAAATGTGTGATTGAAGTATACTGAAGATTTGTTTAAGCAACAATGAAATGCATATAGAGAATGCTTAACTAGCAGCAAATAAATTTCACTTATTTAGATTCAGTTAAATAAAATATTTTTAATCAGAAATAATTGCTTAATCAGGCTTAAGTTTAGTAATTTTCCATTCTAATTAAATAAAATTTTTGTGTTAATTAATGTGATTTTCTAAAGAAGAGAAGTAAAACTAAACTAGACTTTAGTTGGCTGAAAATGCCGACATTTTTCTGTGCAGCCACGCACTTAAGCATGATTAGGAAATTATTCTTGATTTAAGCTCATTCTAGTACAACTAAATTTAATATGTATTACCTTAAATATTTTAATATGTGCTATCTTTAATGATATTCAATATCGATGACAGTAATAAGTAAATAAAGAATTTGCTTACCTAATTGGTACCGACTTTGAATACGAGTATCATTATGCTCGTAGATAACATAATTAAAAATATTTCATTTAACTGAATCTAAATTATTTTTAATGTTTAAGTCCTTATTTTTTAATTTATTTTATTAATATTTTCAATAAAAAAAGGTTTGGGCAAATTTATCACGACATTTAATAAAATTGCTGTAATCTATATCTGACAACACTGGTGATATTTCCCGAACTCACATACCTTACTACTTTTCTTATTCGGAAAACTTTATCAGTTTAAATGTGTATGAAATATATCGTTGTCGTTTGGGTACAACTAAGTTAATACAGGCAAGTCTCGCTATAACGAACGGTATGATTGATTTCAAGCCCATTTGTTATAGTGTAGAACTTTATAGCGAAATTTCTTTAAAATGAAATTTTATTAGATTGTTTATCTAATATAATGTATTTAATGGTTTGTTAGAAGTACATGAAATTTTGTGTTAAATTTTTTAAAGAGCGTGGAGCATTTCAACTGTGTTATGAAGCTTTTCACAATCTAAGGCAAGTTTTGTGTGAAGAACTTGCAGTTAAAGTTCATGTTAACTCTTAACTATACATTATTAAAAGGGACGTTCGTATGTAAATACAAGCAAATCTCGGTATAACGAATATCGCTCTAACGAAAATCCGATTTAATGTACTTGCAAAATTTTTACCTTAACAAACTTCTCTAGAGAATACTATATTTATTTTATACTGGATATAACGATTGTTAAAAAAAAACATGGCTAAATAAAAACCAAACTTGTAGTATCGCCATTTTGCATTTGGTAGTTTATTTGTAGAAAAAATTTCTACCATTATTTTCATTGTATTATATCATATCTACAATAATGATAATAAAAATAACACTTCAAAATTTTTGCGGTACAGCAAATTTTTCGTTATAACGAATGGGCCTGACATTATATCTTTCGTTGTGCCGGGATTTGCCTGTAAACGATTTGAGGTCATATCTGCTAGTTAAGAGTTTAAAATATGCCCTGCCATTTCTTGTCCTCTCGATAAAAATTCTGTGAGAAGTCACAAATGTAATTTAAAAAATTAAAAATTTTAAATTTAAAAAATTTTTTAATTTTATCAAGCAGCCTTTGTATAAATAAATGTCTGTAGTTTACTTTGTTTATTAACTTTCATACTGCAAAAATTTTATTTCTCGATAAATAATTAATGAATTAATATACACAAATATTTTATTTTAAGCCAAAGTTGTTGCTGTTTTGCAAAAGACTTATTAAACTTATAAAAAAGAGATTTTTTAAAAAATATATATTTATAAATTTTTTTTTTTGATGCAAATAATCTTATAATCCTTTAAACGGATTACATATTTATACATATACATACATATGAAAATATTATACAATGTATTAAGTGAAATCAATATTGAGCATAATCATACAAAAATATTATATATTTCATACAAATATTTTCGAAAAAATATAAAAATTTTAAAACAAGTCCTTGCTTGTGTCTATCTGTCTCTCTGTCTGGCTGCTTCCCATTGTTACACAACAACACATCAGCATCATTATAACTTTATTTCGTCCAAAACAAAAAAGTAAGAAAGAAAAATAAAATATTTAAATAAAAACAAGCATAAATACATCATTGTGTTGCATTAAAAAAACGGAAAGGAAAACGAAAGTTTTTTGCATGTATGTATGCACTCACGCATACATGCACGTGCATTTATATAAGCACACATTTAAACACACACACACACACACATACATACGTATGAATAAGAGCGTATACAAATGATGGATGGATGGATGAAACAAGGAATTAAAAATTCTCATTTGCTTTTGTTTTCTGTGAAAAGCCTTAGGTTACTTACTGTACAGACATGCATGGACGGGCAAACAATGACAATGTGTGGGTGTCGGTATATGTGTGTGTATGTGTGTGTGTGTGTAGCTTGTTACATATGTATTGTTACATACTTATTGAAAGCCGTAAGAGAAAAAAAAACTCAAAAGTTACAATCAAAATGAATTCAGTATTATTCTTTTTAAGGAAAAACACAATATTTATTGTTATATATGTTGCGAATGTATCTATCGAAACAAAAAATGAAAAACTTTTAAATCATGGATTATGTCAGTGTATTTGTGTGACAAAATTTATGGAAACATTTTTTTTATGCATTTCTGTTTACATGAGTTTGCTGTTTTTTTCCCCAAGAACAAAATATTATTTTGTACAAGGTGATGATGTTATATAAATAAATATGAGAGTGATGAAAAAAAAAAATTAAAATTAAGAAATAACAAAAAAAAAAAAAAAATGTGTTGTATTTTAATATACATTCAAAGCTTTTCAATATTCTGTTTTTTTTTAGCTTAAGCTTTGTGAACTGAATTTTAATCTGGTCTCCAATTTTATTGTGAATTTTTGTTATTCAACGTTTGAAGAGATGGTTGAAGTGTATTTGAAAGTGTTCTGTTAACGATTGTTTAAATGAGTGACAAATTTGCTTTAACTATTAAAATGATACAAGTCAAGAATATTTTATTTATATAAGTTTTGTATAAAATTTAATCATGAGTTTTTTAAGTTTTATGACTAATTTGATTAAATTGCACAACCTATACGAACGACTTGAGTAGACAATTTTAATTCTATTTTTTAGTGATTTAAATAAATTAAATAAAACCCTAAACGAGTCTACTGCCTGACTTGCGAAAATAGCAGGTTAATTAATGTGGAATATTTATTAGAAAATTATGATTAGGTTTTCTGCAAATTATTGTTGCGCAATAATTAATTATATTAAAGGATCTTCATGAGAATGTTCAAAAGTCTCGCAAATTGTGCAATTGTGCATTTTTTACTCTCGTAAATAAAATGTCAAAAATTGTATAGAAATTTATTTGCAGAAACTTTAAGTTAAGTTTGCGCAATAATTTTGACTCGTTAATTTAAGCTGTGCATTATGTAAACAACAATTTCTTGCTTTTTTAGCTTTCCTTAGACACAAAAGTTCAAAAGGAACTTTATAAAACAAGTTTTGCAAGTTTGCCAATTTTAAGAGATCTCATGAAACCCCTCATTATTATATATACAATTTATTTATAAGTTTTTTGAGAACAAAGAAACAGCAAACTCAAGAAAAAACTGAAGACATTTAGGAGCATTTTTTATAATAAAATATTGCATGACTAAATGCGAAGAGCGTAAGAACATGTGTGAAAGTTTTGTAACGTTCTGTCTTAAATCACTCGGTTTTTGTTACATAATGTATCCTTTATTAGGTTTTTTATTCTGTGTGTGATTTCCACAATAATCATATCTGGCCCCATATACATATATTCTGAGCCCTTAACAATAGGGAAGTCGGAAACCGATTTGTATGTGTCCGTCTGTATGTACGTGAAATTAATTTTACGAAGCACCCATGAAAGCTACAAACCTGTGCGTTACAATTTTTCATAGTTAGATTGATATTGGAAATCAGCTGGAGCCAGGTTTCCAGCCCTGGATCCAGCAGATTTTCAAACTTTTTTCGGTATATAAAAAAAAATAACAAACTAATTTTGCTTTTTTGTTGATTAAACATATTTTGTATTAATTTATTTTTTAGAACGAAAAATATTAGTAACAAATATCAGAAATTTAAAAAAAAAATGACTCCAGGGTTCGAAAATTTAATTTTTTTTGGTATATAAAAGTAACTGACTTAAACAAATGTTCACTTCATTTGTTAGTTAAACATAATTTATATTTAAAACAGAAATAACTATATTAATGTTGCAAGTCAAAAAATTCAAAAAGGCGGTTCCAGGGTTGGAAAACTTGTTTTTTCGTTTATAGAAGTAATTAACTTAAATTAATTTTTTCTTTCTTTGCTAGTTTAATATATTTTTCATTTTAGAAAGTAATAGATTGGTATTGAAAATTAAAAGACGGATCCAGCGTTGGAAAACTCAAAGTTATTAAAGTAAATTACTAAAATTGATTTTTTCACTCTTTCCTAGTTTAACAAATTTTACATTGTAAAACGAAACATATTGGCAAAAATTAAAAAATTTGGTTTCAGGGTTGGAAAACCTGAATTTTTTTGGTATGTAAAAGTAAATTACCTAAACTAGTTTTTTCTCTCTTTGTTACTTGAATATATTTTAGAAGACAGAGATTGGTTTTTAAAATCAAAAGAATCTTAAAGATTGTTTCAGAGTTGGAAAATTATTATTATTTTTTTTTTTTTTGGTAATAAAAGTAATAAGTAGAACTATTTTTCTTTCTAATACGTACTTAAATGTGTTTTATATTTTAGAAAGAAATAGATTGGTATTAAAAACCTATAAAATCTTAAAGTAGGTTGCAGGGCTGGAAAATTTAATTTAATTTTGTTATAAAAAAGTAACAAATTTTTCTAATTTATTAATATTTTGTATTTTTGTGTTGAAAGAAAGTAATTTTGTATTGAAAATCAGCAAAAACATAAATAAGGTTCCAGGGTTCGAAAATTTAACTATTTTCGGCGTCTAAAAATAACTGAATCAAATTAATTTTCATTATCTTTGATAGAAGTGCGCGGATGAAAAAAGTTAATTTGCACTTTATGAAAAACCAAACAATCAAAAGTCTTCAAACAGTTTTATTATTACTATAAATATATTCTCTAATTTTATTAAGCTTAATGGGTAGTGTGAGTAAAAAAATTATACTTAAAAATTGTTTTTAAAACCCCAAATAAGTACATATGTACGTATTTATGTATGTGAATTTTGTGTTTAAAACAAATTTTTAACAAAAAGCAAATACATACGAGTGTGTACATATTTTTATATTCACACTACCCATGTCTTGTTTTTATATTAAAAATCGTTTGTTTTATTTTTCGAAATTTTTTTAAGGAAAATATGTTTGTTTCTTTTTTAGAATGGTTTGAAGAATTAGAATTCTTATTATTATAAATAATAATAATAATAATAGTTGAAAAATTAGAGTGGAAGCTAGAAAAATTATTATTTAGCTCTGTATATTTGTTTAATGTGCTTTTTTATACAAAGATTTCATAAAGTTTTAATGCCGCTAATAAAAAAATCATCATCCGATAAAGACATATATGCCATCGCACACAACGAATAAAAAATTAAAATGCTGATTGACGATTTTATTTGCACGTCTCTGAAAAATCATCAATTAAACGACACTTACACATTCTTTCCGATTGATGGCTTTTTTTGTACGTGTCCTGGGCACTTAAAAGTAAGACAATTATAAAATCCTGTGACAGGGTTGGAAAATTTAATATTTTTGGTATGTGAATGTATGTAACTAACATAAAATAATTTTTTTGTCTCCCTGTTAGTTGAATATTCAAGAAAAAAATAGATTGTTAATGCAAGTCAAAAAATTCAAAATGGCGGTTTCAGGGTTGGAAAATTATTTAACTATTTTTCTTCCTAATACTTAAATGTATTTTATGTTTTAGAAATAAATAGATTGGCATTAAAAATATGTAAAATCTTAAGTATTATTTCAGAGCTAGAAAAAAGAGTATTTTATTTTATATATTAAACATATTTTGTGTGTAAGAAAGAAATATATTTTTATTAAGAAGAGAACAATTTTGAAGACGGTTCCAGGGCTACATTTATATTTTAGTATTGAATATCAGCAATATCTTACAGATTGTTCCAGGGCTGGATGGCAATTTGTTTTTGGTATAATAAGGCAATTAGCTAAAGTTTCGGTTTTTTTTTTATTAAACATATTTTAATTTTTAGAAATATCTTTACTCAAGAGTTTTTTTAAATTCGTAATATTTTGATATAAATATCTAATTTAACCATATAATTACATTTAAGCTTATGTTGCTGCGGTGTAAAACATGGGCGCTATCACTAATATTACGAAGCATTGCCAAGTACAGTTGTTTCGAATCGATGGTCATACGTTGACCATCTCATGGCTGAGTTCTTATTAATATTTAATGAATAGAAATAATATTAAAATATATCGCTGAGGAACATTCTGTCATTGTTTGTCTAAAAATTCAATATTTCTTTATGAATATGTTTACTAAAAATCGCAGCTTCGTAAAAGCTGATTTTTAATAACAATGACAAACTTCTATCATAAACTTAACAGTTGTACGTGCTCTTCAGATAACAGATTTTTTTTATTAATTTATTATTATTTGTATATTTAAAACCCTCTGCTAAACAAAAAATCCATTTTTTTTCTATCAACACTTTAGCCCGACTTAAAGCGTTTTTTGTCCTCCCGCTAAAGTCGTTGTTGTTTTATTTTAAAGCTTAGTATTAAATTTTTTTTATAAATTTGTTTAAAAAAATATACGAGTTCATATAATAATGGATGAACAAGAGATTAAACCCATTTTGTTGAACTTTATAATAAATTTATACATAAGCTGTAATATGAACAAAAAAAATTGTATTTTTACTTAAAATTTTAAATAGAGGATTATTAAATAGTGATTTATGGATATAACTAAAATTTTGTATGCATTTAAAAAGATTAATAATAAATAAAAGAAATGTTTTTAGTTTTAATATTTTTCAATATTTAATAAATTTTAAAGGTAAAAAATTTCAGTAAACAAAAATAGAGAATATAAAGTTGAGTTATTTAATTCTCACCAGTGTGAAAATATTTGTTTTTTATGTAATGGAATATTAAAAATTTATAAATAATTGATTAGATAAATTGTAGCTAAACTTTGGCATATCATGTTGAATGCAAAATAGTTGTAGCTGCCACTCAAGTTAAATAAAGTTTTCTGCCAGGTTTTGGTTTACTAAAAGCTACAAAACAATATCCAAAGTTATTAGTACTTAGCTACGAAAATATTTCTTAATTCTCAGTATGTTGGACCTTAACAAAGTAAACCAAAAAAAATCAAATTTATGTAACTGTCAAGGCCTTTAACAGAGAATACCAAAATATTTTAAAATAATATAAAACAAAGTGTGACAGTTAGCAACATATCTTGTCTGCTTTATTATTATTTTATTAGCATTATTTGATAGAACAGACATGGCAAATATCTTCCATACGAAACAAACAAAATAATGCTTCCACATATAATTCCCCTGTCAAGCTTAATACAAGAGCAAATTTCTCTTTATTTTAATAAAAGCTCAATAAATTTTAGCTTTCCTAATGCTCTTGCTAATTCTTGGTAAAAAAATCTTTATTATTATTATAAAATATTGAGTTTCATATTTCCTGGTTCATGTTTAATTTCATTACTTTAATAAAGACAGCGTAGATACAAATAAGAGAGATTTCACTTGTAAGATTTCAAAACGCAAAAGAAAAATATGACTTGAGCTCTAAACAACTCAGTATAATTTTAAAATTATGTAAGCCTTAAGTATATTTTATTATTTTCTTTAACATTTTGCATTTAAGTGGCCTCTTTAATAACAAACAGCACAAAAACAAAATTATTAAAACTTTCAAATACTCTTACTTACCTTGAGAATCGCCAAGAAATTTTAATTAATTTAGTCTGTATAAATTTTGTGATTTTCTATGGTTTTGTTGCTCCATCTGCCCCATGAAAATTTTTTTGATTTCTGTAATGAAAAATTAAGAAAAATGTTTTATTTAAAAAAAAAATTATTTACTCTGTAAGAAATCAATTTTTTTTAACATTTACGACATTCTTTGAAACTTTCGCTTTTAATTTTAGGACTAACAAAATTGCTTGAAAATATTTATTTGAAATAGTTTGGAAATGTTAGAATACTCTGAAAATGTGTGAACATATATTTTGGTTTAAAGTCTTCAGATGAGTTCCATAAGCAGCGACGAAATGCATATAGACCTTGCTTAATCAAAAAAAAAAAAAAAAAAAAAAGCTAAAATTTCTATGCGTAAAGCAGCTAGTACGTCCAAGCTATATGCTTAATGTGCAAACTTTTTCAAAAGAGCTTTTGTGCTTTCACACCGACGAAAGCGATAATGCTTGCTCTTATTTTGTAAAGAAACGTGAACAAATTTAAGAGCTTTTGAAGAAGTTTAGCTCAAATGCGAATATCTGCTTTGAAGACAAAAAGCTGTTATGCAAAAAAATATTAACTTGTACTTCAAGTATGTTTTATTCAAAATTTGTATGAAAATTTAGTTTTAACGTACCTTAAAGCTCAAATTATAATTTGGTTTTTTGCATAAGGCTATAAATATCAAGTAAATCGATGGCTTAATATAAAAAGGGCGTATCTCATTTTTTTTTCGAAATCACGTTTTTAACGTTTTCTGGTAGTCAATGTATAATTACATCTTCCTTCAAGAAAGGAGTAAGTACTAACTAAAAATAAAAGATTTAAAAAATTTTTTGCATGTAATTTTTATTCAGTTTTTTCCTTCTGCTGTAAAATATCGAAAATTCGAGTTACTTCTTTTTTATATTAAGCCATCGAAATATAATTTTTTTTGCTTTATTTAAATATTTCACACCCATAATGATTTTTGTTAAATAAGCAAAAAAATTTATTATATAATTTATTTCTTAAGCTATAAAAGCTTAGAAATTCAACTTTACTTAAAAACTGTCATGTCAAAAATATTAACTTAACGTTAACAAAATTCATTTGAATTAACTTTAAAGAGCTTAAATCGAAAAAGTTTAACTTAATTGATTTACTTAAATAAAATGCAACATTAATGTCAAAATAAATCAAGTTGCTTAAGTTTGTAAACAAAAACTTTAGTTTATTAAAAAAAAACATCTTCAGAGCAGAACTGTCATTGAAAGCTTTCAGCATTTCAAAAGTTTCAACAGCCTAATGTCTGCTTAAAAGCTTTTAAATTAAATTAAAACTACACTTGTGAGAAAAACAAACTTTTTCTGCTCACAAACTTTTAGTATATTTATATAATTAATCAATTTCCTTCCTGAGCTCTTCAGTCGCTAAATTTTACTGTCTAGATTTCATTAAACATATACTTATTATTTATCTAGCAAAATTAAAAAGTTTTTATAAATTATTTAAAACTCGTGTGGAGAAAAAAGGCGAAAAGTTTTGCCAAGTTTTTAAGCTGCTTAGAGAGAGTGCAGCGAACTTTTCAACGATTTGTTACGCTGTTCATTTCTCATTCGTTGGCTGTTTAAGGGAGATAATGGAAGGAAGGTCTTGTGTTTTATTAAACACATAGAGGAATAGATATATACACATATGTTTGTATATTTATATAAGTATGTATGTATGTATGTTTGTAAAAAATTTGAAAGCTCCTAAGAAACTACAAATTAATAAGAATTATTGCTTCAAACCAAATGGAAATTAATAAACTAAATGTCTGCAAATAAATTCATGCTTTTTACATTTTGTTATTAAAACATTTGATTTTATTAACATATTTACATACAAACGCCTCATTTAAATTGAAAAATAAGTTTTAATAAAACAATTATTTTACTCCACCATCGCTATGATGATGCTGGACTAAAAAAAAGAACACTGAGTCAATTTTTTAAGAAGCAAAGTAAAGCTCTGTTTATACTTTCTGGTTTTATTGGCAGAAATTTCTTAAATTTTGTTTTAATTTTTGGTAAAAATGTTTTTTCTTCATATAGTGCAAATTATTAAAGGTATTCACATCAGTTTTTTTCTTGTTGGAAAAATGGAAAAATGTAATTTTGTTCCTGTGTTTGTTGTAAAAAATTTACATTTTTCCATTTTTCCAATAAGAAAAAAACTGATGTGAATACCTTTATTGAAAAACAAAAATAAAAAAAGTATAAGTAGTTTTTACTTTAAATGGCTTTAAAAGTGTCAAAAAATGCTTCCAAATTCATTAAAAAATCTCACTATTCTCTCGAAAATGTCCAATGTATTTAATGTTTATAATGAAATATGATAAAAGTCTCATTTGGTTCGTATTAAATTTAAAGTTTAAGTGCAGTGTATTGCTGATTACTACAAGGCCAGAGTACTTTACCTTTTATTAAAGAATTGCGTCTCCCCTTCGTATTAATGCTGCTCTTACGTTAGCGAATGAATTAAACCGGAAAACACTTATATATCTAGATATTTAAAAATAATTTGCCCTTGTTCAAATGATCAGTGGTGTTCATTTTAACAATGATATTGCGGTATAACTTTTAGTCAAGCTATTTAACTTTCAAACAATGTTACAGCATGTATTATTATGTTCAAAACAAAAGATTTTCAAACATCATGTAGATGAAAAGGCATTTCTTGGAAGAGAAGCTTTTCAAAGACAACTGAAATAATACTTTTGAATGTATTTGTATGTGTCGCTAACAAACGATCTTTATGACTTGCAATCCAATTTTACAAACTATTTACTTAAGCTGCTAGTACAAAGCGAAACTTTGTATTGTCTTCTTTTCTAGTTGCACCTGACAATTGAGTACAATGGAACAAACAAACAAAAAGTATAAAGAAATATATTGGCATTTATTATGCTCATAATTCACTCATACTTTTTGTATTCAGTGTCAGTCATTCCTGCGAATGATTTTGTTTAAATAATTGAGATGTTTTTATTATTTTGTTTTTGTATTACAAAAAGAATTAAAATAAAACAAAATAAGACATTTTTAGATTTAGTTGAACTGTAGTGAATTTTAATCAGAAATAATTTCTTATTCAGGGTTAAGTTCAGTAATCTCAATTCTTAGTGAATGAAATATTTTTATTAATTAATGTGAGTTTCTAAAGAAGAGAAGAAAAATTAAACTAGACTTTTTTAGCTGAGGGAAATACCGATATTTTTCTGTGCAGCCACGCACTTGATCAGCACCCTAGTCTATCTACTTGGGTAGAGATTGTTATTAACATCAGCTACCTTATCTCTTACGTAGTCATAAAAAATATCTAAAGGTCTTAGTCATAAAATATCTGTGGCTGATACTGTTCGAAAAATCATATGGCTGGGAAACTTTTCATGCAGAAAAAAATGATATCTTTACTTCTGTTTACTTTTGCGAACTGTATGTAACTGGGAAATTTTCAAGATTTTTGTAGTAAATTTTAATAATGTCTGTGCGTTTTTGAAACGTATATGTGACAGCGCATAGAGGAAGGGACCTAAGGGTAAAAAAAAAACAATTTTCACTTTTTTTTGGTGTGGAAAACATCTGAGCATCGAATGAGACCGATCCCATGCCCCAACAGTGTTCCCTCCCAGAGATATGCGCGTTTTATTCAGTGATGGTACACCAAAGATACACGTATTTAAATCTTTAAAATGGCTCTCCTGAACAAAACCGGTTTTTACCCTTAGGTCCCTTTCTATTTTGCGCGTCACATATAGTAAAAATTTTATTAATGGTGTAGTTTTAACTTGTCGTTTGTCAAGTAGTTTTAGATTCAGTTGTGATAACTATTAAAATGGCGGATTATTGAAAATGAAACTTCTAATTGGAACACCCTGTTATCTAATAAAATAAATCCCCGTTCTCAAAAATCCAAAAAGTTTTAAATATTTTATTCAATATTTTCTAAAAAATTTTGTTTTTCAATAAATAAATAAGCTTGTATTTTTTTGTAAAACAAATTATACTATAAAAATAATTTGTGTGTTTAAAGAAAACATTTCTCTACTTAAAGACTTTTAAAATTTTAACTTTTGTTTCTTTAAGGTGGTGCACTAATTTAAAAATTTTATTAACCTTAATTACAACTCTCCAGCTGTTTCCATTTTTTTTTCTTTCTTTGTAAATATTTTGAAAATAAAACCATTAGGCGTTTTTTTTTTCATTTATTTGAAAATCCTTTTGCTACAATAAAAAAAAAAACAAATGTTTTATTTTGTTTTCAGTTTATCAGTTTTTTTTTATCATCATAATATTTCTGTGACTTTTAACTTTTTAACAATGATTACTACTTTCGTCATCGTTGCGTGCCAAAAGAACACAATTAAGCTTCAGGTTTAAGGCCCGCATACACCTTAACACGCATACACACACAAAAGCACCCACACACAAGGGCCCACACACACAGGCCCACACACAGGCCCACACATTTGTGTAGTATTAATAGTTGATTTTAGTTGCCTAAGTTTGTTGGTTATTTTTGTTTTACCAGAATTTAAAGTTTGTAAGTAGATTTTGTGCGCATAATTAGCAAAAAGCAAGGAAAAAGCAACAAAAATATTTCCCCAATTGTGTTAAAATAGAAAGAAGTTTTGCGTTTAGCGATATGATTGGTATTTTAGTTTTTTTTTTGTGCATTTGTGTTTGTTTCAAACTACTTATGCTTAATGCCATTTGTAATTTTAAATTAGCAGTAGGCAAAGTTTTTTTTGTGGGTTAACAGTTGCAAAACGAATAGAGATAATGCGATGCGAGCTGTTTCGAAGCAAAAAGTATAATTAGGAATGTAGGTTAACTTTAAATTAAAAACAAAAATGTATGATTTAGAACATTGATTTTCTTCGGTCATAGTGTGTTCTCTCAAAAGAAATCGCTCTATATCAGTGCTGGCCACCGAGATTAATGTACTCTTGTATGTATATGCATTTTTTTAAGAACACCATTGAAGTTTGGTACACTGGTGCAACTTTTGCCGACTTTGCTGTATATATAAAACTTGTTCAGTGAGGCATTATGTCGACGATCACCAGAAATAACAGCGATAACTCCTGCGGGAATCTGTCTCAATAGCATAAAATACAAATTAATTTTTGATGTGTAAATATCTATACGCTAGGGGGTAAAAATCTTTTGACTTTGATTTCTTTGCTGAGATTTCTTTGCTTTTTGCTTTTGCTTTGCATTGTCAAATCGGTGTGAGCTATGTATGAGTGGATTAGTGTTTGAAAGAAGCAATACCAAGCAGAGAAACAAGTCGACCGGCTCGAAGCCGACGGTGCGCCGTCGCCGGTTAGTTTTCTGTATATTTCCGTACACCAAAGGTGAAAATGAACCGTAAGAGCTACGGACTTGAAATTTGGACACAATGTGTAGACATTTGGCCACTACAACAACAAATACATGAGAGTTAAAAACTAAAGGGTGTTCCAAAACGAGCAACGAAAAATGTTAAAATCCCATGTAATATACATACAATTGTATGTACATATATATACTTGAAATTTTAAAAGTTAGTGTATTTTTACACATACTACAACAATTAACACTAAATTTAAAAAATTTAAATCAATGGGTGTTCCATCAGTTAATGCAATTTTGACTTTGTAATTTTGACAACTTGCTGTATCTTGGAAACCGTAAGAGTAAAACTCTTGAAATTTTCAAAAACGGTAAAACTAAAAATTCAAAAAAATATAAAATCGCCAAATATAAAAAATCGCTAAAACGAAAAAAGCACCATATTAAAAAAAATTTCTAAAACTAAAATAAATCGCGAAAAACCGCAAAAATCGCCAAAGTTAAAGAAATCCTTAAACAAAAAAATCGCTAATATGAAAAAATCGCCTAAATAAAAAAAACCCCAAAAACAGAAAAAAGTTGCCAAAATGAAAAAACCCAAAAAACAGAAAACAATCGCCAAAATGAAAAAAAATGCGAAAATTAAAAAACCCCAAAAAGATAAAAAAAAACGCCAAAACGAGAAAAAAGCGATAAAACCAAAAAAAAAAAATCGTTTAAACTGAAAAAACTTCAAAAAGGAAGAAAGCTAAATCAAGAAAAATGATCAGAACCGAATGTGCGCGAGTCAAAGTCGCACTTTACTGAATTTATTTTAATTGCAATGCGTACACAACAACAAAAACAGCAACAACTGAACGATGAACAACAGGAATTAAAAATTAAAAAGTAAAAGTAAAGGCATTTACCATAGATGAGCACTGCAGTACCACTAAAGTTTCAGTAAAAACAATAAAAATTTTACTGATTACTAAAATTTTTTTCTACAATTTTTATAAATTGCCTAAATGATTTGTTATATGATGAGGTGCATTGAATTTTCAGTAATCACTAATGCCCGTATTCATAATGAAATTCTACCAAGTGGCTAAATGTTTTTCATACAAAAGTTTCAAAATTTGAATGAAAAAACTTTGCCACTTGCTACGGCCCCACGATTTTACTAATAATGCAAATTAACTTTCATTAGCGTAAAAATTTACTGAATTTTTTTAGTAATCAGTAAATTTACTGCTTACTGCAATTTTGAATGCAGTACATATACATATACTGCAGTGTGCCCATTTACTAACCAAATAAGTTTAATAAAACAAACAAAAACCAACAAATTCATATGTATTTACAATATTGAAAGTTTTGATACTTTTAATTAATTAATTTAAAAAAAGATACTAAAAGCATAAGTACTTCCAACTTAAAAAAATTTTCGTTACTAGATGTTTACACATCTCCTCTGTGATCGGACTCACATTGCTTTTTTTTTATTGCAAAACATTTTTTCTTTGGATTTCTTTTGTTATAGATTTTTCTCATCTTTAAGTGATTATAACTTCAGCAAAAAAAAAATCCAATCGAACATAACAAATAGCAAATTTTAATAAAAAAGTAAGGCAAATCGAAATGGTGTAAAACGGGGCTCTAGTGTACACATGAAACTAGATACAGGCAGTGTTGCCAAATGTTCAGTTTTAACTGATTTTAGCAGTTTTTTCAAGCATAGAGCAGTTTTGCAGTTTTTTGCTTAAATAATAAGTTTTTCTATAAATTGTGCAGTTTTTAATTTTTTACTTTATCTCAAGTTTGTTATTTTAGTTCCGATATCAGAAGCCATAGTGTAACCCATTTTGCCTAATATAATAGTGAAGGTTTATTAGTACTTTTTCAAATAGCAAGAGAGAATTCACACGAAAGTTGTGTTTTTCTTTATGGAATTTGGTTTTATTTTTTTTTTTTGCAAGTTAAGTTCATACGGACATAGCACTTCCTTTATTAATATTAATTCGCCTTGCCTTATTGAAAAAGAAAAACAAGTTTATTCATTGAAATAATTTGATCCCTTATAGAATGAGCTAATAGCCGAAATATATACTAAATTAAAAGATAGACACCATAGAATTTGAAGCCATACATATTTTTCAGAACTCTCTTAGTAAAATTTTAGTAATTCACAGAAAAAACAACATTTTATTTTGGCTAAGAAAGTGTATTAAAACAAAATCTTACAAAGCAAAAGCAAACATTTTAGTTAACTTATTTATTGAATTTATTGATCCACTTACTTCTTAAGTTGATTCGAAAAAAAAAGAATTTCCCTGTGTAGTTTAATGCGAAATATCCCACAGCGCAACTAAAATAATTCCATTTCAATTAATTAAAAATTTTATAAATTTGTAGAGCCATATTTTCTTAACTGATGCCGATGATGCTATCGAGATAGTAAAACGTAACAACTTGACAAACATTATCAAGTCATGATATAAAAATATATCATATATAGACGAACGGTTAACACCCCCTCCCCCCAAAACAAATTTACAAAATACTAAAGAATTTTTTATGAACAGTTTTTTCACATGAAAATCAGTTTTTTTATTCTAAATTTTCAGTTTTCCAAAAAAATATTATGGCAACGCTGGATACAGGTCACATAATATGCTTCATATATGATGTACACACACACACAGGCGAACACTCACACGCACACGACAATACCCACACACTTGCCCTATTTACAGACGAGTATTAAAATTTTATACATGTAATATTACTTATAAATGAATTTAGTTTGAATTCTTTTTTTTCCCATTTCTGGGCATGAGGCGCCGCAGTAAAAGAAATTAGGGAAGTGTATCAAAAACATAATGAAATCATACCTTAATAGCATTATGAACATTGTATGTAGTGGGAAACATAAGAGAATTAAAAACTTACAACTGGAAGGAAAAAAAACATACACCTTCATTTACATATTGATTTATATACATGCGAGGGTTGTCTTACAGCGCCACAGGGATTTAAGGAATATATTATTTAGGTATAGAAATAAGTAAATAAATAAGTAATTTTAAATATTAAACGCTTGGAGTTTTTGAAGACTAATGGAAGTCGATTATATGCTAATTAAATTTTAAGCATAATCATGAATATTATTAGGAAAACTGTACGATCCAACAGAGTGCACTTAAGAAGTCAGTGTTGCTTGCCTTTGTAATAATGCTTGCTATGCCCGGTCATAGTGCTTTCAATTTTATAAAATTTAATACCTTTAAGGTTCAAATTAACAGTCTGTAGCTAACTAATATCCGTGGTTTAACTGAAGATTTTTCTTATCAACTTCATTGGTTATACCACCTTCAGTAGTTAACTAAAGACTCTGAATTTGAGCGTTATACGAGACATTTCCAATTTATTAGTTATTTTTTTATGAGAATTGTTAAAATTTAACTTTAAAATTTTTTAATTTTAAACTCACTAATAATCTCAAATTAATATTTTACTTTTTAATTTATTTTGAACTTAAATTTCAGTTATTTGAGGTTATCCTAGACAGCAGAGAACCAACTCCAAACTAATCATTTACTTACATGCTGACGTGCAGGAACTGGTTCTAGTTTTATTGTTTTTTATGAAAGGTAAACAGACGGGGTATCTAAGACCAGATGTCCATGATGTTATTAAAAATATTTTCATAAAATTTCTTGTGACCAATTTTTATTGACCTATAACTTCTGCTAATCCAGAAAATCAAACTGCGAGGGTCATACAACAAAAACAATATTGACCGCAGTTAAGAAATATCACGTGAGAGCTGTCCTCATCTGCGTTTCGAATGAAAAAATTGTTCCTAATAAAAATTCTTCTCCGAAGAAACGCACAGAAAAGTCAGTTTATACACTGTCTTTCATACAATTTTTAAATTTTATTTTTGTTTTCGACAAAATGAAAAGCGTCGTATGCGGGTGTTATAGAAAAAATGTGCACGATATTGTTACAAAAATATGCGTGAACTGACCTAATATAAACATTTTGTATAAAAAAACATTTCCTAAACAAAAATAATAATTAAAAAATAACACAGTATCGCAAACATACAAGACGATAATGCAAAGCATAATTAAAACTATTGTGTTATATATTCTGCTTGTTAAGAAAGAGACAACCACACAAACACATAAGCCATTGCAGCTGAAATAAAGACACAAAATACAATAAATATAATGCTCTACATTTATATCCTATTGTCAACACTTTTACAAAAAAAAAAAACCCAACTAGATCGAATTGCAACACGATATAATGACGAAATCGAAAGTTTTAACTTAAGCCGATTTTTTTCATTTTATTTATTTTTAACAAACACAACCTGCGAAACGAAAACACCCAGGTTCTGTGACCGCAATCGAACCAAAGACCTCTGGTCTAATAGGCTCACGTTCATAGGCGTAAAAAAGCCATTTTAGGGTGGTGCATTGTCTCCCCCCGGAATAATTACTGATGCCCCTCTAGAATTATTAAAAATTGCTTTTGATTATTTATTTTATTATTACTCATGCAATTCAACAGTCATAATGCTCCCTCCATAGAATTTTTTAGCTACGCCAGTGCCAGCATCAGTACCACTCAGCCACAGCGTCACCCTAAGACTTTATGCATGTTCGTAATGTTCTTCTGGAATATTTAAGTCGACTATAAATGTTGCATTACATCCACTAAGCAAACAATCAGTCTTGTGTTAAGAACAGCGAAGTTAAGGTTCAATCAGACGTGCCATAACCATAACCATAGAAAACAGCTGTTCGAACCAAACTTATAGGTAACATAATAACATTAATCGTCATAACGCCATAGCCATTGCCATAGAAACTAATTGAATTTCGGTTTGATTATGGCTATGGCATGATGGCTATGGCACGTCTAATTTAAGCTTAACGTTGTGGTATACCAGCAGCTGATAGTTTAACATTGTGGGCATAAAAGATCTTAATATCAGTGTTGAGTAAATAAGTTTTGTGATTTGTTAAAAATTACACACTTGCCATTTTGTACTTAATTAGAAATATTCAAACCTACAAAAATAATGTTTTTATATAATTTGGTAGAGTTGTGTCCAACAGCTCTTTTTGAACTAGTTCGTTCGCGTTTGAATCAAAAGTTGTTTCAAACCTATCTAATTTAAATTTACGCTTTTGAACGAACTAGTTCAAAAAGAACTGTTGTAGCAAAACTTAAGCCAAAAACTTACTCAACACCTGGCGCACATTAAAATTCACCGTCTGTCTTAAGAATAGCAGAAAATTTATACATCATTAAATTTCTAATCGTTCCTTTTAACATTCTCCTTGCTTCTCTTGTCCCAACAAAAAAAAAAAATATAAATATATATATATAAATGAATCTTTCAGCAAAAAAGAATAGAGAAGGAAAAATAATTGTTACGCACGTATTTGCAGATACATGCACGCATATATTTACATAATATATACATAATATATATACAAATATAAATAATTATGTTTAAATGAATTTAAATTAAATATTCTAATAGAAATAGTTCAGTAGTAGCACATATTATTTAATATAAATTTATTACAACCATACACGAATACAAAGTAATGTTATTAGTTTTTGAAAAGGAAGAATGTTTTATATCTTTTACTATGTTTAATAAATTGTTCAAAAAATATATACAGTATATTATGTACTTGTTTAATGAAAAACAATTCATGAAGTTAGCATAAGGAGCAAAACTAAACATGTTCTTAAGAAGTGTTGTTTTGCAATTGTACATTAAAAATCACGCCGATTTCTAATGTCAAACTTGCTAGAAGGAACGCTTTAAGACATATTTAAGTTTCGTCATTTATGTTAATTTCATGAATGTTTTTTCTCATACATAAGGCTGATACTATATATTATACGCATGTTGCTACGTGTTTTAATTTTTATACAAGATATTTTTGAAGGTACGAAATTTTCAATTAAAGAAAAAGTTGCCAGTGTAAATGTTTTATTAATTTATAAAGCCTTAGTGTTATTAGGAGCATTTCATCATGCAATGTTAAACATATCACTGCTGACACACCACGATGTTAACTTCTTTAACTTAAAATAATACTGATTGGCTAACTGAGGCATCACCCATTTTTTACTTAGCATAAAGTTTTCAGACAATTGGCAACATCATTCGTAATATATTAACAATTTCAATAGCCTCTCAACTGTAGATTTTGACTAAGGATTTCGGACCAATGACGCAGCCAGTTTAAAATCCATCCAAAACAGTGCGCACTGTCATTAGCTTATCTATCTCAACTGTAGATTTTGAGCAAATATTTTAGAATAATGACGCCGCCAGCCCAAAATTCACACAAAACAGTGAATTTTACGGGATGCATTCGATGCCGGCACACAAAAAAAAATACCAATGTAAAATCGCCATGCAAAAAGTTTGATTCGACTTAATTCAAATCACATTAAATTTACAAGAAATAATTTGTTGTTTCAGGGTTGGTACTTATTTGCTTTGTTCAGAGCTGCAAGACACTTTTGTGCTTAGTTGTGTGAGTTGTTTTGTATTGTTGTTGTTTTTTTATGCTTGTAAACAGCCGACAAACTGCTGCCTTTACTTTTCAAGTAAAAGTATTTTGCAATTTTTTTTTAACTAAAGACTGTTTTTAGCTATTGTGGCTGCAAGGGTAAGCACGTTAACTACCACGCGATGAGTTCCGAGTTCAAAACTTGGCCGGGGAATCCAATTTACAGTTATTTACAAACAAAAATTTTTCTGATGTCTTTGTTAACCACACGTGAGTTAAATAACTAATAAAACACATTTACACTACATTATATTAAATTAATGTTGTTCCAACTTGAAATAACTTTGATTCAACATGATTCTTCATTTTGATTTTAACAGTATGTAAATATTAAATCAACGTCAAATAAAGTTATTTTAAAAGGACTAATTAAATTACTATAAATCATGTTAGATTAACATGAAACACATATAAAGCAAAATCATTGACGAAAACGATTAGATTGACATTGTTTACGTAGATTTTAAGTTGAAAATTTTCTGTGTGTGGGATTAGCACTGTCCTTAGTTCGCTCAAGAAATGTGCGTAAGGGCTGAAAAAGGTTTTTATTTGCGAAAATGAGGCTCAGTTTCCAAGTGATTTATTGTACAATGAGTAAACAGACGTCCTTTTATTTGGTAATTTTCCTTTAGCTCTTAGGTTGTTTGAATTTTGCGTGGATGCAAACTCAAGTCACAATGCAAAATTCAGCAAATTCTTGTCTGTTGTCGATTATTCTGCACACTTGCAAAGACCAAGGAGATGGTTTCGCTAGATTTTGCGTTTTGGGTGATTGTATATGGAACCAAAATTATTCATCATATTCTCCCGGTAGGACGATTATAGTGATCGTAAAGTGGTTAATGCGTGCACAATATTGCCCGAAGAGATTTAGGGTCTTATGCAAAAAAACTTAATAAAGCTTTGCTAAGCAATGTTAAGTAAAGTTGTATTCTAAAAATATTATTGTATAAAAATTCTAAAGTAGGCACCCACGTTTGTTAAGACTACTTTAAGTTGATATTTCCAAAATGTGTATTTTGTACCTCAAATATTTTTACTAATATAGCACATACTGATTCATGTTACATCTGAAAATGAAGCTAGAAGTGCCTGCTCTTATCTTAAATTTATTATTTCTGTCATGTAATGGGAAACATCACCAAATTATCCAACTGCTTCGAAATACATAGCAAAATCCATAAAAAAATATTAAAAAAAATACAATTATACAAAAATGTTTTAGTGATGTACATACAATCAAAACAAATCGAAAAAAGCTGGATATTCAAATACTCGTTTCATTCGAATAAAACAAATTGTGATAATTTTTCAAATTTTTTTACTTTTACTTCATGGTTGTGTTTATCTGTTTTCCTATTAAGCCAGAAGCTCATTTTTTTTTAAATTAGGTTGCTTTACTTCAAGATAATAAAAATTTATTTAATAAAATAAAAAAAATATTTGAATACCCGAATGAAATTGTATTCAAGTTTGTACATCATAAGCTGTGAAGTGGTTGTTGAACACGGTGGTGTTACCAGTATTTATTATTAAATCACAAAATATTTAAAGTTGTCTTTTGCATATGATTTTTTAATAAAGCTATGTTAGCCTTAAACTGCTTATCAACTACTATGAACTTTAAAGCTAAAGTAAAATATTTTTTTTGCATAAGGGGGTTAATTATTTGCAGGAGTAATTGAATTGTGTATCGTTGTATACTATTTTGCGAAGACAGGCTTAGCAAATTCAAGTCAATTCATCAAATGTAGCTTTAAAAAATGGCAATTATTAACTGTCAAAGTTCCAAAGCCCCTATTGAATGAAGCTTTGAATAACACATTTTTATCATGACGAATTGTGCCAAACATCCTTAAGATTTGCATTTTATACCATTTTAAGGATTTTTTGTTGTCTTTACGGATGTGGTGGGCATGATATTCTGCACAGGGAATAATTTTTGTTTATACCCATTTTTTGCTGCTTAAGAGTTCAAAAGTCGGTATTGTAAAGGTCTTTACAACAGCCTTAAATTTACCTTTCTTACATTGACAAATCTTTGCTCTTGTTGTTAGGGAAATCATTAATTGTTCCTAACCCTAGGTGTGACATTTATTTCTATTACTGTTCTCAAAATTTAACACCTAAAGAAGAAGGAAAGTAAAATGATTTATTATTATCTAGAATCGTAACTTTATTCCGCAATAAATATTACAAACATTCCATGTATCACATTAATCAAATTATGTGAGCAGTATGTATGACCTTTGTTTTTCTTAGGAACTTTCCGAACTTGTAATAAAAATGTTTCGGAATTAAATAAGAGAAATATAAAAATACCAAAACAAACTTCCGCCATAAAATGTGTATTTTTAGTGGACGTGTGTACAAATGGCAATTAATTTGATTAATGAGAGTGTGTCTGGTATATATTGGAATATAATTTCAATTAGAAACTTGTACATTTCTTTTAATTTATTTATTTAATGTTTCCTTAAACTAAAATGTAAAGATATCCACACAACGAAATCAAAAGTTTCCAAAAAAGCAAGGTTGCATAAACTTACATAAAGAGAAGATTTCTTCTTGTGCTCTTCTGCATAATGTTCTGGTGAATTGAAATAAAAAACCATAAAATAATTGTATTTAAATAAAAAGAAATATTTAGCACTTTTATATAAAATCTCAAAAGGACAATTTTTTTGCAACATTTCAATCCTCCAACTCTTTTACATATGGCTCTGTTTTGTGCCATTGTAAAGGACGGAGTATCATATAGCAAGGACAATTTACTTAATAAGACTTACGAAATAATCTATACAAGCATAATGCACTAGTTGCTAATAAATATAATGACGAAATGGCGAAATAATCGCTTTATTGATAATTAAAAAAATTAATAATAATTTTTACAAATAAATTCTTCCTTTTAATAGAAATATAATGACTTAGAGCCTATTTCATACCAACTTATTGAAATATCAATTCGTATTTAAATGTAAATTTTCCATACAAAAATTAATAAAAATATGAATAGATATTTCAATATAGTTTTTGAAATTGGCCCTTATACCCACAAAAAATTAACAATTCAGATATTATTTACCCAAATAAAATAATACATGAGCACACGAACATATCAACATGATGTTAAAGTAAACATACAAGCATACATATACCTTCTGCCGCCAAAATGAAACCAATGAGGATAATTAACAAAAAAGTTTATTTTTAATTTCATTGTGCTCAAAGTTAACATAAAGTAATGGAAAAATTAAAAAAAAATAACAAGTGGGCGGAGTAAGGAGGGTGTACTCAATTGAGTACAGCGGCGATTTACAGGTGGTATTTTTCAAAACATTATTTTTCAATACATAGTGTTTTCAAACATTTTTTGCACTGCCAGCGAACTCTTGCATGGCATACGACACATGTGAGTTGATTTTCTAACTTTTTGGGCTAGTGCCCTAACCATCTTGCGACAACCCAAGTACCAATGAAGACGAGAGTCGAGCTTTAGTTTGCGTATTTTGCCGTTAATAGTATCTTACAATGTAACGTCGGAATAAAAGCTGATCCATGTCATCATTATGAGTCATTACATATAACTGCCAAGCGTTTGCAATAGCCTACATAATAGATGTAGGTGAACAAGACCCACCACCATTTCTTACCTCGAATGGCAATTCTGTACAGCGAAATTGACTGATCTAGCTCATCCACTCTCGACAATTATGAACTTCATTTAAAGAAATAATTGATGTTTGCATATTTTGGGAGTCCCCTCTTTATTGTGAAAAACACACAAGTATGCTGTTGTATTTCTGGGCAAACAACAGTGTTGCCAGAATTCGCATATGGATTCTGCCGCTGTACTCATTTGAGTACAGATATATCTAAACTACGATAACTTTATAAAAATGAGTGGGAGGCAAGTTGTTTCTACTTATTTTATAAATAAAAATGCTTTAGTTTAGGAAATTAAGGTACAAAATAAATTAACAACACAGTAAAATTTATAAAAAGCGGAAAATACATACTTGTCACGTCACATCAATTTTGCACCAGACTAAGGGCTAATAAATCAGTGCAAGTTAATCTCTATTTTTGGTTTAAAATGTGTTTCATTACTGTATTTAAACCATCTGCAAACGCATAAAATTGGGCGTTTAAACTACCAATACAGGCCATATGATTTTGTTAATTACAGACCATATGCTTTACATTGAAAGAGCACTCAACTTTTTTCCAAGCCTGTACTTTTTCTTCAGATTTTGTTCGACCTGTTTCCTTACACTCTATTATTCTTTTATACTATTCTACTTCGTCAAGCATAAATATAATTTTTCTCTCAGTACAATTTGACGACATTTAATTGATTTTTTTTAACTTTTTTTGCCTTTTTGATTGTACAAAGAATTGATAGCCTGCTGCAAAACAGCTGCTTTTTGGCATTTATTCTAGTGCTGCCACAATATTATATTTTAAACTACACATAAGGTATGGTTCACTGATTTACTCCTGTTGCGTTTAAACCACATATAAATTAGAGTTTAGTTTAACTAAACCAGCGTTTAAACTTTGACTGATTTATTAGCCCTAAGAGTTAATTTTTTAACAGTATAAATATATATCGACAAGTTGTTTTTATTATTTCAATAGACTATGGTTCAGATTTAGCTAGAAACGCCAATTAATTACAACAACTTTCAAATATGCAAACTTTTCACCTTTTTTTGGCTGTATTCAAGTGAGTACAGCGGCGGGTAATGGGTTAAGAAATATACAAACACACAAAGACATAAGCCAATCCAGGTATCAGACATAAACAACAAGAAAACGAACTAATGTTGGATAGAAAGAAAGGTGGCATTGATGATAAGCTGAGATGTTCTGTATATTGCTTACATTCCTCTGGAAGCTCAATGTTAACTACATAAAGGGTTAAACGTCTGCTAAGCATAGTCTTAACGCAAATAACTGCAAAGTTAACATTGTGGTGTTCCATTTGTGAATAATTTAACATCGAGTTGCTTAAAAGTTTTTAATATAAGTGTTCAGTAAATAAATTGTCTTTATTTTATAAAAAGTTGTACTTTGGGGACTATTTATTTAATCGCAATCCCATAAGCATTAATAAAATTTTAATTCAAACATTTGAAATTTAACTACAAACAAAAGTTCAATTCAAGCTTGTTTTCATGTTTTTTTCAAATTTGAAAATATTTTGAATTAAAAAAAGATTAATCAAAAATTTTTTTTGATCCATAACTGCTTAAAAAACACATTTTTGGACTTTTTTTTTCTTCTTTTTTTTTCTTGATGAAAATGGATTCTTTATGATCGCAAATAATCGATTCTGTTCAGGTCCATAGGTAGCAAACCGTTCAAAATTCAGGAAAAAAAATCAACTACAAAAATGTACCTGAGATATCAATGAACAACTTTCTAGAACATATCAACTTGCTAGGAATGATTCTTAACGGCGTTTAGATAGCGCTTAGTTAGCCGCAAAAGTGAAAAATTTCTAAACAAATGACATTAAAAAATTTGCATATGTTCTAGAAAGTTGTTTATTGATACCTCAGGTACATTTTTGTATTTGATTATTTCCCTGAATTTTGAACGGTTTGCTACCTATAGACCTGAACAGGAGAAAAAAGGTAAAAAAAATTTAAGTTTTTAAATTTTTGGCTATTTTGATCTTAAAGATGGAATTTTTTTGATTTTATATGTTTTCAATTTTTGTTCTTTTATTATAAGAGCTACAACTATGGCTCTGCGAGTGAATCGAAATTCCGAACGGTTTGCTTGATATGAGCCTGAGAAAATGCAAAAATTACACCAAGGACCCAAATGTGAAAACATAACTATCTGCCTTACAAAAAAAAAAGAATTATTAAGCCTTCTTAATAAAGGGTTTATAAAACAGGTTTTCATACAAAAGTTTTCTTATTAAGCCTTTATAATTTTTATAAACAAGACAGTATATTTTTCTTTCATTTATAATTCGTTTAATAATTGCTTGAGATTTTTTTTTTCATAAACATAAATTAAATAACAAAAATTAAAAATTTTAGAAAACCCCGAACATATCTAGAAAAGATGCCATATCTTCTAAGCGGCTGGACGTATTTTTTTTTTTAAACATAACTAAGAACACTCTCGATCAAGTATCCTTTCAAACAGGAAAAACTAAATCAAAATCGGTCCAGCCGTTTGGTCTGTACACGTGTACTTGTACAGACACACAGATACACAGACACACACACTACAAACTTATAACACCACATTTTTTAATCGGGGGTTAAAAAATTTCAAAATATGAATATTTATTCAATCATGACAAATAAACTCCATAAATTGTTTTCAAATACGAGTATTTTCTAAAATTTCTAAATCCTTTTTATGCTCTAAATACATAAATACATTCTGCTTAAATCTCAATTGAAAACTATTAGTAAAATTCCTTGCAAAAAATTCCACATTAATTAACATTCTTTTAAGTTAAAGGTCCTTTTGTTTTGTAAAGCAAACAGAGGAAAATATAAATTTTTCTTTCTTATATATATATATTTTTTTTTCAAGAGGAAAAGAATGTTAATTGTTTGGTTTTTTCTTTTCATAAAAATTCCTCAAATTCCTTTTTTCCAACAAACTTAATTAGTTTGGAAAAGTTTTTCAAATAAAATATACTCTTAAATCCGCGATAATAATTTAATGAAATTTGTTAAATAAATTAAAGTCTTTTGAAGTGCTTGCAAATGAAATGTGCAAAGTTTTAATGAGTTTAAAGATTTGATTGTGAAAACTCTTTATTGTGTTTTATTGAGATGAAGTAAAACTTTTTTTATAATGAATTTCTTTATTACTCGTAACCTAAAGCTTATGTTAGTAAATATTGGCTTTCATAAATGGCAATAGAACTCTGAGTTAAGTTAACTTGTGTAATAAATATTTAAACTAAATAAAAACATCAGTAAATTACAACATTCAAGAAATTAATTTAAATTACAACTTTATAAAGTACAATAAGTTGATTAAAATTTATGTTAATCGTGTAGCTTTTTTAAGAAAATTTTTAGTAGCATCGATTTGACCTAACGACGGGCCTTGAACAATCTCATGGACAGTTTGATTCGCTACAAAAATAGCATATTTTTCATTAGAAACACTTAGATATTTGTTGTTCACGACAAATCAAGACAATAGTCGTCATACGAATCTTATATCACTTTCATTATGAATTTTTCAGTTTGCAATTTGTCCATTAAACATCCCCATCTGATGGTTTTTATTGCATTGTTGGTGTTACATTTTACATTTAAGTTTATTATTTAAATAAAAATTTTTCAAAGTTTAGTTAAATTTGAGCAAAATGATTTTGATTTTTTTTTTAAATATTTCAATTCAATATGTATGTGCATTGTCGATTAATCTATTGAATTTCCCACTAAACAAGGTAATTTGATATCGTTGTCATGAGAATCCTAATACAAATTGCTTTTATTATTTCAACTAAAAAAACTCTATATACGAATTAGTTTTCATTTTACTACATATAGTTATCAATTAAATTTGTATGGTGCAAAAAACACATTGATTGGTATTAATTTAAATACAATGACTTTATACAAAAGAAAATAATATAATTTTTATGTTTAGTTTAATGCTTTTGTTACATAATTGTGTGTGTTGACAAAAAAAAATAATAATATTGTTATAAAGGGTGTTTTTTATTGAGGTATAGAACTTTAAGTTGGCATCACTTTTTTAACTGGCGGCCATTTTGTCAGCTGTCAAGTGATTAATATTTAGTTTGGTTTGCCATTTCATCATGAACAGGTTGACAAAATAACAACGCTTGCAAATCGTGCAAATTTATTTCGAAAATAATGGTTCAGTTCGCGAAGTTTACCGCAAGCTCCGTCCATTTTATGGTCGACATAATCGTCCATCAGAGCAATTAATTCGGTTAACCATGGATCGTTTTCGCACTACGTTTACTCTATGTGATAATACGCATCCGCAGAGACGTCGAACAGTGCGCACCGAAGAAACAATTGCCGCTGTAGAGGAAAGTGTTCAAGAGGACCCGAATGAATCGATTCGCCACCGTGCACAGCAATTGGAGCCGACTAACCGACTATTTTGTTCCCGAATTGGATGGCATGAATGTGGATGAGTTGTGGTTCCAACAAGACGGCCTGGACCTGGACCTGTCAATTGGCCACCAAGATCGTGTGATTTGACACCATTGGATTATTTTCTTTGGGGATATGTGAAGTCGCTCGTCTACGCCAACAAACCAGAAACGTTAGGGGACTTGGAAGCCAACATTCGTGGCGTTATTGCCAACATACGGCCCCATATGCTCGAAAAAGTGGTTGAAAATTGGACCTGTAGAATTGGCTTTATTCGAGCCAGCCGCGGCGGCCACATGCCTGAAATCATATTTAGGCATTAATGGCATAAAATTATCCTTCCAATGAAGCCAAATCGATGGACATTAAAATGATTTTCTTGTGTTTTATTTCAATTCGAAGTTCTATACCCCTCAAAAAAACACCCTATAGAATGCAAATTGAATGAAACATTTCTTTTACCATTTTCAAAAACAAAATTAAAGCCCAAATGGAGAAAAAATTCCATCGGAATTAATTTGAAAGTTAGTGGAAATTTCGTTATGTCTAGACAGAAAAAAATTTTTGTTCCAATTAACATCCAACATAACATAAAAAATATAAATAAATAAAAATTTAATTAAATCAAATGAAAAAACATACAATTTAATGGCCTATTTCCCACCTGCGAAAGAAACCGTTCGACTCACAATTTATATTGAAAACAAAAACAAATTTTCATATTTTATTGTTGTCTTCAACACAAATTGTAAGTCGAACGTTTTCTTTCGCAGGTGGGAAATGGGCCACAAGCCAAATTATAAAATCTTCACTAGTTGAGAAAGGGAGAGAGAGAGAGAGAGAGAGAGAGAGATAGTATGGTACGAGCTAGAGAGCTGCGTAAAGTCTTGAAATGTAAAAACGTCATGATTTTTAAATGTATTCACGTCGTATGTATTATACTAAACCAATAATAAATGCTGTCGTACTATAAGCGAAGCACGATGGATGTATTGGTGTATGTGTATATCAGTTGTAACAAGGGATGTCGCAAGACAGCTTGTTTGTAACAAACACTCAAAAGAAGTACTGTTGATTAGTGTATGCTTGTTATTTTTCATATTGTACGTATGAGTGTGTGTGTAATACGTAGATTATTATGTGGTTAACCGCATACAACTAATGTTAATGCATGTGTGTGCCTTTGCATGTGCGCAGAAAAATAAAAAATCATACACACACACATGCATGACGTTTGTACACGCGCTCATGCGTAAAAAGAAGCAAGTATCACAAATTCTTCCCTCAGGAAGTGTTTTCTTCTTTACTCTTATACCTACAATACTCAAACAAATTACTAGCAAACAATGTTGTTAACGTTTGTCTTATAAGATTTCGCTGTACTAAAGCATTTGAAAAATCCCTCATGTCTTGAAAGTTCTTATAAGATGTCTTGTGCAGGAGACTAGTACGAGCTAGATGATTAGTTGATGACGACACCCATTTTTGTTAAGGCTGAGACATATTGAGTGGATGACTTAGGCCCAAATTCACAGTCATTAGTTAACTTATACAGTCAAAAAAAAAAAAAAAAACGTACTATTATTAAGGAAAAAAAAATTCTAAGTTTAAGTAAAATTTTTTTCTAAATTTAAGTAAATTTTTCTAAGTTTAAGTAAATTTTTACAAAAATCTAGTAAAAATTACTTAATATGAGTAAAAATAAAAATAGTTCACAAAAATACACACGAAAATTCTCACATTCAAGGACAAGCTTACTGTCTTTAAGGAAATATTTACCAAAAATTGGAAAATGGTTTAAAAGTTTAAGGAAATTGTATCCTTAGAACTAGTCAATCTCGTTTCAAATCAAAAAATAAATTTTAGGAAATGACTTACTCCTGATTAGTTCATCAAATTTGACTAACTTGAAAGATATAAAAAGGTATTCTAAATTTGAGAAAAATATTTACCAGTTTTAATTTTTTTTTCTTTAAATTATAGAATATATTTTTTATTTGCACTAGACAAAAAATTTAAGTAAATGTTTCATATTTCCGAGGAATATCTGAACTTGAAATATAAATAAAATAAAATTTTAAAACTCAGAAATTGCAATGCTTATTCAGGCTGCCCTGTTAGGCAATTGGTCTAACCAATTGCTCGCCTATCAGTCAGAAGGTTATTGGTTCAATACTTGTCTCCTCCCAAGTAATTGATATGTATGTATGGTGAATTAATTAAGAATGTAATATGATGTATAATTAAAAACATACCATGTGGTATAGAATTTAATTAAAAATAAAAATAAGTACCAGATTTAAAGACTTAAAAAAATACTAAATTTGAGATCAAAGATGAAACATTTTTTTTGCAATTCTCTGAATTTTTTGGAAAAATTTTACTTAATTTTAGAAATATTTTACTTAAATATAAAAATATAATTACTTTAAACTAGTTTATTAATGAACTAGAAATCTAGTAAATATTTTACTGGTTTCAAGTAAACAACAGCTTTACGACAACTTTTTTTTACTCAAATTTACAAAAATTTTCTAAACCTTTAGTTAGTTTTTTTTTGAGTGTAGCAATAGTTTAACCAATAATAGTTGATTCACAGCTCTTTGTTTACCATTAGTTAAACCGCCAAATGTCAGTGGTTAACAACTAGTTAGACAACAGCTGATTCGTTATAAACTTCATTAGTATTGTTGTTTTGTGAACAATTTTATACACATTTCAGACATCGTTGTCAAGCATCTTCTTTGTATTTAGCCGTAACATCTTCTTTTTATTTTATTTTCATATTTTTTTGCATATTTTGGTTTTTTTTTAAACGATTTTTAGCACTAATTCAATATCTTTCACAATAAAGTTGGACAAGCGAGAATTGTTTTATCAATTTTTAAGAAATAATATAGCAAATGTTAACAAAAACCATATGCTGTAGCAGAGCTGCTAATAGTAAAACTTAATTGTTTGATACGGTAACCATTCTTTGCTCATCTTAATAACTCTAGGTAAACAATGCACTGTGAATATGAAGTATTAGTTATAATTATCATTTTAGTTTACTAATAATTAACTAATGACTGTAAATTTGGCCCTTAAAAGAATAACCATAGTGAACTAAAAAATGAAATAAATTCAATAAAGTGCGCCTTTGACTGTCACACGAAGGGTTTCGTATGGATACTAGTTACATGTGTAATACTATACTAACTTTACCTTATATAATCGAATAGCTTATATACCTGATGCACAGAAAAAAGTATTCACCAATTAATATTTTCAATTAAAAATTTAATCAATTGAATGAATTAATTCAATTAAATTTTTAATTATATTAATTAATTTGAGTGGAAAAACTTAGTTGATATTATCAAATTGTTTATAGGTGAACATTTAATTAAATTTTTAATTGATATTACAAATATTTTAATTAATATTACAAAATCATTTATATTACTTTTTTGTGTGTATAGATATTTTTTATTAAATTTAAGTACACAATAAACTTTTTCTCGGTTTTTGGCATTTTTTTTTTTGTTAGTTGGCACTTTTTCTTTGTTCTGGCGCTTTTTCTTAGTTTTGGCAATTTTTTTCCGTTTTTTGCGATTTTTCCACTACAAGAAAAGTTTACCTAACCTGGTTGAAGAAATGCTGCATTTTCTTTCTTTCATCAGCACCCCCGTTTTTCTAGGTGGGTAGAGATGAGTTAATATCAGCTATTTAAAATTACTATTTAAATTGACATGGAATATGAGAATTGGTCTTATTGCATATAAAATTATTAGATTAACGTGTTGGTCAAGCAACGTTGCAAAAATAAAATGCGAATAACACTGAATACTACAAATGGAATTTTTTCTCATTTAAATCGAGCGAATATTGTATTGTTGGAAGATATTTTTTATATTTCCTGGGATGCATAATCTCAATGGTAATGATAGTGTTAAGAAAAATTACTTTCTGCCGCTTCTATTTAATTTTTTTTCGCATTAGCACGATTGATATAACTTTAATAAAAGACAAGTTATTTAAGCACAATGAAAGTTGCTGTATCTCTGAAATGTTCTACAAAAATATGACAGTTCAAACTCATCATTACAGCTCCTGGTCAAACATATTTATTTAAAAAAAAATACTGAATTTTTCACTGCTGGTATTTTGTTAACTTTGCTTGTGCCAAAAATAAAACTTAATGAATATATTGTTTGGCCATTTATTGTCAATTGTTTTCTGTCAGTATTTTATTAGGCTTAAATAAGTTATGATTGATGTTTTTTTTTGGCTGCTGTTTTTTTTTCTATCCAACAAATTGACTTTATCCACGAGGGCAGGTGTTTAACAAGCGTAACAACGAAATCAATCAAAAATTATTAGCAATTGTGTCAAGGGGCTGAGTTAGTTGGCAGTAAATACGTGAGGGGAAATTAATTTAAACACAAATTATTATCAAAGGCATTAGAAAAAAGTACGCGATTTTGTGTGCACGTGTATGGGTGTATGTTTGTGTGTGTGCGTGTGTGTATCTCTGCGTGGTTGCCTAAATACAAATTTTACATTTTATTGAATTTATTTAATATTGATTTGCATATTTAATTGATATGAATTGAATTTGATTGCAAAATTGATTTTAAATGATTAATAACATTATGAATTTGTTATGCTTAAGGTACCAACAGACGACTTGTTTTTTACATGTGTTTTTTTAAGTTTTCGACTCGTATGTTTTTCTTTATGCTTGTCAATATTGGTTAATTTACATAAGGTTTATAATTTTTGGTAACAAACGTACATGTAGTATCACTTCTTCTTTTTCAGTACATAAATATCCACGTAGTTTGTTTTATAAATAGCTTGCAGACGTCGAAATATTTTTGGTTCCGTCGCTGTAGTACTGGCGACGCAAATTTGCTTTTTTAATTTTTTCTTTTTTAAACAAGACGTTGAGGTTGTATCTAAAAATCTATACATTTTTGGACTTATTTTAATAAAACGACAACGTTAAATTAAAAAAAAATATATAATTAATTTGTCTTGCAAAATACTTCATTCAGACGGCTAATGATAGTGCACATAATCAACCGCCGACGAATTTGTTCGCATGACATAGACATTTGGAGCTGTATGTTTAACATAAGAGAATAGAGCACGCTCTATTTCAAATAATATCTTATGTTTTTTGTCATGTTTTTTACACAAGCAATGTTTTAAAGGTAACACACGACATGTTTTCGTTTACATATGTAAATTCTGGCACATACAATGTGAAAAACATGTCGTCTGTTGGTACCTTTAGTATTCATGTGACATAACAAAAATAAAAAAAAATATGTGTATAATTCAATTATTTATAACAAACCTTAAAACACAAATTAATAAATTTATAAAACAAAAACCGAACAGTAAATAACAATATAATTTTTCTTAGAATTGCTGAAGGGAATAAATAAATTATACTTTTTAATAAGTTTAGTGGGGTAATATTTTTTTCTCGAATTAATTAAGGGCTTGATTGTGGGACTATGTGCAATGCTTTGAATGTCTTGATCTCAGCAAGAGCAGCAAGGAGCATGTCTGATGTTCAAAAGGCAAAGCAGTTAGTGAAAACTTTAGTAGAGAGATGTAAAAAATTTTATTAAAAATAAATTTATTTTTATATTATGTAAAAAAGTACTTTAAGCTAGAATAATTTTTGGTAATATTTTTAAATAATTTAAAGACATTTGCTTAATTCACAAAACCTCTTGTATCTCTGTATCGATTGTATTATCATATTAAATACAAGAGTGTAACATTTGTTGTTTGAAATTTTCGTATAATAACAAAAATTAAAAATTTTAAAAAGCCCCGACTTTTTTCAGAAAAGATGTTATATCTTCTAAACGGCTGGACCGATTTTCTGCAAACATATCTAAGAACCCTCTCGATCCAGTCATCTTTCAAACAGAAAAAACTAAATGAAAATCGGTCCAGCCGTTTGGCCTGTACGTGGACACGGACAGACACACAGATACACAGATACACAGATACACAGACACACAGACACACACTACAAACTTATAACAGCCCTTTTTTAGTCGGGCTTAAAAATGAAATATACCCAATAAGCACTCAAAATTGAACTGGAAACAAAGTTGAATTCAAACATTTTTTTCAAGTAATTTTCAAGTTTGAAAATATTTTTAAATAAAAAATCAAACAACATACATATATGCTCAAACCTTGTCAAATACGTAATTTATTTATTATTAAAACTGAAATTGTGGTGAATATATGAAAAACAAGTAAATAAAAGTGAATTTGGAAAACAAAGGTGAGTAAAACGTGAAAACAATAGCGAAGGCAGATGTGCAGAAAATAATTATTAGAAAACAAAGGAATTGCATTTTGCTTGCAAGCTTGAAATACACTTGAATTCAATTGTAATACAAGGTTGAATTACAGTATAATTCAAGGCTTGAATTGAACTGTACTACAAATGAATTGTTCGCATTGAATTCAAGTTCCCTTTTCACTGGAGAATGCTATTGAATTAAAGTGTGAATCAAGCATAATTCAAGCCTTGACATACAATTGTTTTACACTTGATTTCAAGCAAAATTGCTTATTGGGATACTATTACACTTTTATTTCATATGTTTTTTAAAATGTTGTATTTAAAGAGAGGCTCTCTGAGAGAATTTGTATGTAGCTTGTTCTTCTTTTTTCATTTAAAATACAAAATATATTAATACACTACACAAGGGATGTTCACAATTAAAAAACAAAAAGTGTATTTGATACATAAATACACGATAAAGATTGTTGTGAATTAAGCAATTATTTTTATAGAATTTTTTTACTTCTTTATTTCTGTAAAATTCCTATTTTTGTTTTTCCAATTTAATTCATTCATTCATTCATTAATTCATTTGGTTCTTCTTCCATGTAAATAACAGATTATTGATCCTTTTTTAAATCCTACGTTTCGGTGCTATTTTCCAACTTCTTCTGGGATTCTTTATTAAAATATATGAATCAAATATTAAAAAAAAAAAATTTTTTAAGATTAAAAAATACAAATATTGTCGAATTAAAAGGAGGGACACAGCATTCAACAATACCTGCAAGTGATAAAATTATTTTAAGATTAAAAAGAGTGTTTCATTTGGACAAAATGCTTTAGGCTTGGCCTATTTTACGGCCGTTATAATCGTACTACTGAGAGGACTACTCGAAATTTTGTGGATAAATTTAAATCTACTGTTCTACTACCATTTCTTGGACAAAACACGAGATCTGCCGCAAAAACTGTCTTGGCCCGCTTGAGTGTGGAAGAGAATATGAAGCAGATATATAATTTCGCTTTCTCTCACCATAACTCTGGTTTTCAGGGACCACACCTTGGGGAATAGTGCCTCGTGACTTCAGCTTGCAGTCGGACAAAATTCAACCGATCCAGGAATTGAATGTAAAGGCCGTGTGTTTACTGAATAGACTCTAGATGGAGCAAGTATTGATAGACCTTTCAAGCGAATAAAAAACCTCGATAATATCCCACACACACATTGTTTTACTTCAATTTCAAATTAGCCAATGCTTAATGGAACAACCTTTACATGAAATGAAAATCATTTTTCATACCGAAATTGTTTGGCTCAACAAATGTTTTCATACTCAAGTGCACACATGCATTGGCGAATGAGGAAACAAAAATATTAAAAAAGAAAAACTAAAGAAACTAAAAAATGAAATTTTTTTTGCATTCATAAAGAAAATAGAAAAGAACAGTAACACAACTTTAACAATGGCCACTCATATGACTGACTATAAATGTTAATGCTTTTTCTATATAATTTTTTTTTTTGTAAATTTTTGCTATTATTTCTAAGTTTTTTTCCCCTCTCGTATTCATAGGAATGTCATATGGTTGCTTGTTTCTTGTGTGTGTCTGTACATCAGTTTTTTTTTTTGCACATGTGGTGGCTGTTCATTTGTGAAGGGAAATGTGCTTTTATACCAAGTTTACACCAACACCAGCTACATCAAAACAAAACAAAAAAAAAAACATTGTGTCTGTATATTACTTTGTATCATATCAGATTACAAACTTTTAGTGTGTGTGATACAAGCCCCGCATTTAGGGACATAAATACAGTCTAAGCTCGTCAGACCTTGAAGTGAAGGTAAATATTTGAAAGATTTTTGTAAAATTTACATTGTTTTATTGGCAATTTTTTAAATATATTTATATAAAAGAAATATTAAAGAATTTTGGTTAAAGTTTTGTTCTTGAATACTTTAGTTTTATAAAATTAATGAATATCGATGAAATACCTAATAATATTATAACACGTTTGTTAGTCTTCAAATATTAAATTAACAACCTGGCCCACGATGTCGACAAAATACTTTCTATCGAAAAGCCAACATTCAACTTTAGCTTTATTTAGCCTGATTGCGTTAGGCGATGGCGATGGAAATCTTTGAAATAGATTTAGGAAAAAGTGCAAGTTTCCTTTAACCAAGATTTCTATCACTAATGCCTAATACAATTAGGCTACATAGATTTTTCAAAAATTGTTTGATATAAAAGTCCTTACAGATAAAGCTGCTTTTAAATTCCCTAAAAATTTAAATGTTAAAATTTTATATGAAAATCACTAAAAACAATGAGTAATTTTGATATAAACTATATACTCAAGTCTTGACCTAGATTATAGAAAAAAACCGATTCAAAATATTATAAAGATTGAAATTTCATCACCAAAGTGCAACTAAGGCCGAGTTTACATCTGGCATTTCTTGTGTGTCATTTGCCCAAAAAAGTGTAACCAACTAATTACTATTTAAAAAATTGTTTGATTCAGACACATATTTATTGATTTAAACAGTCTCCAATCATGTTGGATTCTTTAAAATTGTCTGTTAGTTATGTATGAAACTGTTTAAATTAACAAATACGTGTCTGAATCAAACTGTTTTTCATTAATAATTAGTGGTTACGCTTTTTTTACGCTTGTGTGGCACATGGCACACAGATGGAAACCCGGCCTAAGCCTCAAAAATTAAAATTTCCTGAAAAAAAACATTAAAAAATATTCTGCAAATAAAACTATTAAATTCAACTAAACTGTGTTGCAAAAGAAATTTTTGCAAGTCACATATAACGAGCGATTACTGTATGTTCATTCATACATAAAAAATATGTAGAAAACTAGGATTTGTATAAAAATAAGTCTAATGAAAATGGAAGTGCAATACTTTACATGAATCTGCATGAATTTAAAAAAAAAATTAAATTACAGAGTTTAAGGACAAAATGTTGTATTTAATTAATACGAGTAGTGAGAGTCAAGAGAGAATTTTTGTGTGCTCATATGTAAATAAAAAATAGGGGGAAAAATTAATTATAGAAAACAAATAAAGCGAAAATAACAGGAATCAAGCATTCCTGCCTAGTTTAATAATTTAAATATAGACACGATACGAGTATCTACTGAAAGTGGACTGGGAACTAATATGTGCACAAATGTCAGTGAAAATTTTTCATTTTAGCATTACACACACATAAACACTTTTAATATTGTGCTGCCTTATTTTTATTTTCATAAAATTTTCTGTGGTTTGAAGGACCAATATTTCATGCAACGTGGGATCGCTTTTATCACGGATTTTTGTCACTGTAATAAATATTTTTAAGATTGTAAGTGTGTGTGTGGTTCGAAGGACCAATAATTCATGCAGCGTGGGATCGCTTCTATTACCGACTTTTTTTCTCTCACTCTAAATGCTTATTGGTATGTCGATTCAGACAAAAAGTAATGGGTCAGTTATAGATATCAATCAAACTTCATTTCAGTTGCTATTCAGCAACCAAAAATTCTCGCTTTCCGGAACATACAAAATATCAATAAAAAATTAAGTGACTGCTGGGTACCAGAAATAACTAAATTTACGGTGTTCTGACAAATTGATTCTAATACAGAAGGTAAAAAAAGTGTGTGTGTCAGTGATTTGGTGGGTCACATATGAATATAATTTAAGGCCTGTTCTTAGAGCATATCGCTATATGAAAAAATGTTTTTTTTTACATTTGAGCTGTAAAAAGCAGGTTCAGCAACTTGGTAAAAAATATTAAAGCAAATATTTTTATGGAACATATAATTCCTCTGACTTCTCCACATAGCGGTAACTAATGGCTCTATTCTAAGAAAGTCGTAAAAAAACACCCTTTAAAAGTTGGAGAGCGGAAATGAAAAAGTTTTGTCCGTAAAATTGTATTGCAAGTGTCAGAAAACACTAAAGCTCAAAATTATCCATTGTTATTTTTAAGAATTCTTTTCTGGAAGAATTAAAAAACTTAAAAAAAAATAAATATTTTTTCTCAAGAAAAACATATTCAGGTATGTGATGAAAAACGATTTAGACACAAAAACAATTTGAAAACGATGAAAGGTGTGATATGTTTCTTATAGTCGTTTTGTCAATAATTTTAAAACTTGTTTTTAATAGTCTTTCCAGAAATTTTTGATAAATTTCTTTTCACAGTTCCAATATGTGATTTATGTTTTGTCTTCTAGTGCGCTTTTTAGAAGTCAGTAGTTTAATATAAGCTCAAAAATTATGCTCAAAATCTATCGGAATTCATCACACCTTTTCAAAACGATTATTTTGAAATCGTTTTGAAAACGATCGTTTTCCATCACATACCTGATTGTTTTTTTATTTGATTTTTCTTACGACTTTATATTTCATAGTGTTTTTAATTTCACTTTTTTTATAGTTTCATCATTTTCACAGAGTACAAGAATAGTCATAGTCATAGTCGTACTAATACTCATAGTCATAGTCATAGTCATAGTCATAGTTATTGTCACAGTCATAGTCACTATCACAATAATTTTCACTATCAGTGCTGTTGTAATTATATTTTTCATTGCCATTGCCATTTTTTTATTTTTATTATAGTTTTATTTTTAATTTTAATTCTAGCTTAAATTTTAATTTCTATTGTCATTGTCATTGTCACTGTCATTGTCATTGTCATAGTCAATATCACTGTCATTTTCACTATCAGTGCTGTTGTAACTGTGATTGTCATTGTCACTATCATTATTATTGTGATTGTTGTTGTCACTGTCATTGTCATTGTTATTCTAGGTGTCATTGTCACTGTCAATGTCATTGTAATTATAGTAGTCATAGCCATTTTAATAGTCATTACTATTTTCATTGTCATTGTCATTATAATAGTCATAGCCACTGCCATTTTTATTGTCAGTTGCATTTTGATTGTCATGACCATTATCATTTCCACTGTCATTGTCATTAAAATATTCCAAATCATAGGAATTATCCTTGAAATTGTCATTTTCATTATCACTGTCATTGTCATTATATGTAAAAGTCTTAGTCATTGCCATTATCATAGTCATTGTTATTGTCAATGCAATTGCCATTTTCATACTCATAGTTACATTCACAATCCAACTTTAGTCTAGATAAAGTATTTTCATATTATAGTAGTGGTGTGAACATAATAAAAGAGTTTCGTTTATAGGAATTGAATGTGTATATTGATTTCCAAAGTTTGTTTCGGACTTGCTTCAACAAAATGCAATTAATTTAAATTAAATAGAAAGGAATGACTGATAAACAATACAATGATTAACATCATAATTGACGCAACAGTCTCAAGCAGTGATTCCATCTAGTTCGAAATTTTGTCACTAGTTCCAACACGTAGTTTGATCATAGTTCAGTACTACAAAGACAGTATTGTTTTTCATACGGGAAAAATACGCACATTTTCCGGGAAAGAAATCCCGGGAAATTTGTGCGGGAATTCCCGAGATTTTTTTGATTTTATTATGGCAACTTTAGTTTGCCATAACTAATTAAATTCATTGATTAGTGTCGTTATTAACTTTATGAATGCGATGGTGTCATAATAAGGTGATGGCACTAGCACAATAGCTAAAACCTTACAACAATTAATGCCGAGCCTACATCTGGCACACATGTGCTGTGAGACTTAGAGGCCTTTATTTACCAAAAGCGGAACGCGACGTTCAAAATTTAATTCTACAACAATTCATAAAAGTAAAAACAGAAATCCGCAAGGCAATAAAAGAAAAATTACAAAATAATTACAGATTCTCATTGGTAAAAAGAACGGTTCTATTAATGCTCTACTAAAGTCCTATTCCGAAGCAAATATTTTGGAATATTTTTTTAATAGCATAATTTGTTTCTTTTTGCGTTATATCAATGCATTTGGACTTGGATTTACATATAATATTGATATTTATAAATTACTATTATATAAAGAACTGAAATAGTATTATTTTTTTGACCAAAGGCAGAATTAGTTTTTACTTTCTGTTCTGTTTCGAATCAGTTGAATCTTTTTTGTTTATGGAAATCTAATACAAGTCGTTAGTTTCTCTGTTTCGTTCTGTTTTGTTTTTGGTTTAACCTGTGAAAATCAAAAAAAATTTAAGTAATTGTAAGTGACAGCATAAATTAAATAAATATGTATATTTTGAAATGAATTGTGATTTTGCTTTTACACAGAGAAAAAACTGCCTCATAGAATCAATAAGATTTTCTCTATGAAACGTTTTTAGGCTAAGGGGTATCCCAGCAGAAAGAAGCGAATATTTTTTTCATAGAGATTCCTTATTGTTTTTATGTGGTAAATCTTATTCATTTTATCAAGAAGAAAACCACATAAAATCAAGAAGAAATCTTATTATTCCCAACTTTTTTTACTCAATATCCGTTATTTTTGGCACCAAAAAAACAATCCATAGAGAAAAATTTCTTGATTCTATTAGGTTTTCTTATAAATTGTAAACTATATGGATTTCTTATTGATTTTATTAGGTTGCCTTATTGATTTTTTTAAAAAGGTTTTCTTCAGGATTTTATTAGGTTCCTATGTGATTATGTGTAAAGCATCTTATTGATTTTTTTTAATAAGGAAATCTTCTTGATTTTATGAGGTGTCTTGTTATTTCATATCTATAAATAGACACAGACAATTTTTTTTTTCATGATCTTTTTCGTTTTTGTATAAGCATATTTGCAAAATTATTACAATGGTTATTCAGACTGCTTGTTAGCATATTGTTTAGAGTGCTTGTCTATCAGTCAGAAGTTTGCTGGTTCAATACTTGTCTCCTTTCAAGTAATAATATGTATGTATGGTGAGTTAATTAATTAAGAATACAATATAATATGCATGTATCTATGTAAGTATGTATAGTATAAATAAATAATATCTACACATTTTAATTTTAATTGAAATTGAATTTAAATGATAATACATAAGCAAAGCACAAAAAATAAAGAAAGACGTGTTTTTTTTATTTTATGAGGTCGCCTCATAAAATCAAGAAGAAAACCTTATTAAAAAAATCAATAAGATAACCTCATATAAACTACAAGATTTCTTCTTGATTTTTTCAAAAAGGTTTTCTCTATGAAATTAATAAGATTTCCTTATTGAAAAAAAACCATAGAGATTTCTTATTAATTTTGTTCTATTTTATGAGGTATTTATTAGGCACTGTTTTCTCTGTGTAGAATTTAGAATATTAAATTTAAAAGAAAAACATAAATTATATTTAAACTTAACAATGGACGATGCAAAAGTCATCGCTTTAGTGTAAAACTGCGACCCTTTTGGTCAGAAACTGCTGATAAGTTACTACAGAAAAAGGAAGTAGTCAAATTGGAAGCAGAACGGCAGAGCACAGAACAGCAACAGAAAGTAAAAGCTAATGAAGCTTTAATTTGTTTATAAAACGTTATTATTTAACCGATCTCATGAATTACAATTTGTTTTTTGTTAAAATAAATTAAATTAAAGAATATTTTGTATTGTTTTGCACTGCGCGGGAATTCCCGGGATTTCCCGGAAAACCGAAAAGTCGTTCCCGCTTTCTCGGGAAATGAAAAAATCCGGGAAAAGAAAAACTCTAATAGACAGTCATTAAAAAATTTTTTCCAAGATCTGTCTCTAATTGTAAAAATATGTTTACTAGTTTGAAAAGGGGTAATTTATTTAATTTTTAAAAAATAATTATATCGACCAAAAAAAGCTTACGCGACAAATTTTTTCGACTTTGTTTTTTGACCAAAACCGATGGCAAATGATGGAGCTTTCTTAAAAATTTAAGTTCGAAATTTATGTCGCTTAAACGTTTCTGGTTTTGATGACATGCTACACCTAATAGTCTCCATGTTTCTCTCTTTTACTTATAATAATTGCGCTCGCTTTTAACTCCTTTACCAAAATTTCTTTTTCCAGTAATTTGTTTAAATTGATATTTTAGCCATAACTATTTAAACCAACCACTCTACAGATTCTCCATTAAATAGAGAAAATTTTAATCAAATAATTGTAATGTTTGAATATAAGAAAAATAACGAAATTTCTAGAAAAAAAATACTATGTTTAAAACAAGCTATTGTTATTGTTTGTGTGTCGACAATGAAATGCAAATTTATTCTATGAAATTCAAATCTTTTGCTGATAACAGCACAAAAATGCTGGTTAAAAATAAACTGAGTCAACAATACAAGAGAAAAAATTAGTTTGTTTAATAGAAATAAAAAGTTTGCATGGAAAAGCTTTACAAATGCAACAAATGAAAAAAAAAATTAGCAAAAACTAAAAAAATAAAAAAAGTTTTACCCTTAATAAACTAAAGTATCATACTTATTAAGTCAAGGACATAGTTTATGGTTTCTGTGTATACAGGATTTTTTTGTCGTTGTAATTTTAGTTTTTTTTTTCAAAATACACTCACACATGTGTGATGCATAAAATGGCAAAAATAAAGCCCACATACATGAATGAATAAACAGACAAAAACTCGGGCAAACATTTAATAAAAATAAAAATAAAAAAACAAAAACAATACCCTGATTACGAGGGGAGTACAGCAGAAATATGCAATGTCAACTAGTTTTCACTACTTTTAATACTCTTTTCAGTTACATTTGAAACCTGCATTAAAAGTTTAGTGTAGGCCAACAGAAGAAGAAAAAAATATTATTTTTTTATAAAAAACTAGTTTTTTTTTTTTGCTTAAAACCACCAGACTATGTATTTGCTTTTAAAAAGGTAAAACGGGAAAGCGAGTTAAATAAAATGTAGTGCAAGGATTTTTATATGCGGGCGTTTAAGTCTTAAATTGTAATATAAATTCAAAGTCATTCAGGCTTGGTACGAGTAATTTTACTATTAAATGAAATAAATGTGCCTTGGATTTAAAAGAAATTGAAAAGGATGTTAAGTTCAAAAAAGAATATTTTTAATCAAAAGTTCTATTGAGCTATTCAAGTAAAAGATATCTTGATATTAATTTTGTTTTGTTTCTTAAAGCATCTTTATTTTTTAATAATAAATTATTTAATAAGAAACTACTACTAGTAGTGAAATATTTATTTTTTGAGACGAAGAATTATTCAGCCCCAAGAATTTCTCTAGCATCTGTGAAACAAAGTATTTTGACTTGTGGTCAGGGTTCTGATGGCCGGTAGTATCATGTTGTTGTATAATATGTAATTGGTTTTGTGTTCTTTAGTAAATACGCACACAAAAAGTAATATGAATGATTTTGTAATATTAATTAAAATATTTGTAATATCAATTAAAAAATTAATTAAATTTTCACTTATAAACAATTTGATAATATCAATTAAGTTTTTCCACTCAAATAAATTTATTTGAATCAATTAAATTTTTAATTGAAAATATTAATTGGCGAATACTTTTTTCTGTGCGAGAATATAACAAATAAAGTGTTAAGGTTAGAAAAAATTATTGGACTGCGTTAAATTAAGGCTATGTGGGTCCATGAAAAAAGATCTTTAAGAATGCAAAAGAAAAATATAAGCCTTCCAAATTTCTATCTTTCGATCAGTTAGAAGCATAATAAATATACATGCAGTTATTTTTGCATTAAATTTTTTGGGCACACAAAAGTTCAATAATCCATTAGGAGATATTTTTCAAACATTAATTGTATTCAAGTCGGTTAAGCTGCAAAAAAAAATTTAGCTTAAATTCAAATTGTAAGATAAAATGTTAAAATTAAACAAACATCGTAAAACAAGGACCCCAATATTTATTTTATTCATTTAAGCGAAATTGTATTTGTTTAACTGTATTGTTTGTGGTATTTATGCAAAAGATTTTTATCATTTCACTTCCTTTCTCTTCCTTTGCACTTGTTTTTCTCATATCCTTCAAATAAGTCTATCCTCACATACATATCTTACACTCTCTGGTTTCCCTTCGCTCTTGTGTGTTAATGTTATAACTTTGCAAGACCTTGGGTTTTGCTTACACTCTGCTGGCTGACTGGCTGCTTGCTTTTTCTGTAGTCGTGTGTGCTTTTAAGTATTTTAATGTTGATTTTGATATGGAATTTATGTACACATGTGTGTAAATGGTATGTGTGTGTGTTCTCACAACTCTGTTAATTAAAGCATGAAAAATGTGTTAAACATTTATTTCATTTTCATTTTAAAACATTTTTGTGAGGGTTTTAATAGAGTGTCAGTTTTAAATATGCGTTTATTTTTTAAGTATTTGTTTTTGCTTCGTTATTCATCTTATTTATCAGTAATTTTAATATATACTTTCTTTCATTTACTGGAATTGTTGAAAAAATGTATTTGTGTGCAAAACGTTAAGAATGTGCAAGTACTGGAAAAACGAAATTAATTGCCCCGGGGCTGTCAGTGCAGTGAATTTTAATCAAATGTTTTTCTTATGCTTATAGACTGAATACAGATTCAGTGCTTTAAAGCTAATTATAAATGTAAAAGTATTACAGCAAATACATATATTTAAGTAACTTAACAGAATATGAATTTTTTGTTTATTTTCTTTTTATACTTTTTTTATTTAATATTTGTTAAGCATTGTTTATGCGTTTTGCTTTTAAGCTAATTACAAAAATAAATTTTGCTTTTTTACTTATTATTTTATTATTTGTGTTACAAGTATTAGGATGCTATAACAGGAGTAAGGCAAAATATGATTTATTTGCATTATAAATTTCTTTGGGCATATCAAGCTTATCTTATTTTGCTCATAAATATTTAATTCTAGCAATAAACAATAAAAAAAATAATTTATTAAGACTTTTTGAATTATTTGCGTTCATAAGAATACATATCCTACTTTTAATTATAATATTTTTCTTCCTTCGAAAACTGCTGTAAAGTTTTGATGTCTAAGCAACTTTTTTGCTAGTTCATTTGTTATATCAAATACATATACATACATATATATGTATATGAAAATTTATAAAAATGTCTCATTTTTCCCATCATATTATATTCTTGGTATGTTTCTTTTTATATTTTATAAAATTGCGTTGCATCGAAATATTTTCTTTCTTCAATCAAGTTTATGTAAAACACGTTTACATATTTATAAGCGAAATCATCAGATTTTTATAACTTTTTTTTTTTTTTTGCCACACAAGTATATATTTTTGACGTACTTTCGTTTTCTATATTGTCCTTTGAATTTCAATTAAACTTCTTTGCTTATAATATTATGAAAGCATAACATCTTTTCAACAAAATCTTTTGCAAAATTGCACCAATTTACTACTAATTACACTGTGGAACAAAATTTCTGCAAAGTCGTGACCCACAATATATACTTGGTTTTAATACATAGAAAAGGGGACAGTATGCAGACACCAAATCTTTTTTTTTGCGATTCGTAAATTTTCATTCTAATTGAAAACATTCGAAAGTCGTGACAGACACGGACATCCATTTAATAAAAGAATCTTGGTAAGTATTAAATAATTTTTTTATTTATTTTTTCCACTTGAAAGAAAGTAAAATTGTTAAAACAACCATGGGTTGCTTGTAAAAATTTATCAAGAAATTACTGAACTACAGTGGAACAAAGTTCAAATTTCACAAAAAATTTTATGATTTTTTGCAATTTTGGTTTTTTCAACTTAGTTTTGTTTTACACTAAATAACAACTTTTTGCTAAGTTTTGTCACATATCTATCACCTTACATTATTTTAATAGAAACATTATGTCCTCAATAGAATACAGATCGGTGCAAAAATGATAAAGTTACAGAAGATTAATTGAATTATCCCACTTTGATCAAATCAAAAAAAAAAAAAAAAAAAAGCAAGTAAATATAGAAATATTTATATAGGTAACAATTAAATTAAAAATGGCTTAAAACTGTTGAGTTTCTTTCTTCTTTATTTTTTACCTCTCGCACAAGGAACCAATAACAGTCGCCCAACATCGCTTCCTCATACGCCCCTTGATACCGACGTTCCATTTCTTGTATTTGTTGGTGAAAATGCTCGTTATGCTCGTCGCTTTCATCGCCAAGGTTATTTGGGAAGAAATTTAAATGTGAATGCAGAAGGTGTATTTTTAAAGATATATTCAGGGCAATTATGAATAAAATTCCGCGAGAAATTTTCCCCGGTAAACAATTCCAACTAATAGCAAGTAATAGTGAAAACAAAAAATTCTAATTGGAAAGGGGAGAATTTTCTTGCCGAATTTTATTCATAATTGCCCGGATTAACACATTTTTTTAAGAAAGACATAAAAATTAATGTTAACATAAATAAAGACAAAATCGTGTTGAAAACTTTACCAATTTTCTCATAATTTTTTAACAAGTCTTGAATTATATCTTTATAATTTGGGCTCCTGAAATGTCCTAGAAAGCCTGATACAACTAAACCAAATGACCTCCACGCTTTTAATTCATCTGCGCAAAACAATAAACTTCACAAGCATAGCAAAACTTGTTCGGATTGTTCTGGCAAAAAAATTCACTTTTTGCAATATGTATCTTATTTTTTTAATATGAATTCGGTGTTTTAAGAGAATCAAAAAATTAAGCAAGCAATTTAAAATTGTGAACTGTCAATGTTTGTAACACTTGCAGCGTTTGGTTTTCAAATTCTGCGTATTTATTTCCTTTGGGTTTTTGATTTAATAAAACCGAAAAGTGGGTTAATTCACTAAATCTTCTGTAGTTTTGTCATTTTTGCACTTTGCAGAGCGCAAAATGTTTGCATTGAAATTAGTTCATATCCTATGGAAAAAAAATCTTAAAATTTTTATTGTTTGGTTAAAAAAAAAAGAAAACTTGAAAACAGCAAAATTGCAAAAAATCATAAAATTTTTAATGAAGTTTGAAATTTTGTGCATTGTATCTCCATCATTTCTTGATTAATCTTTACATGCGATGTCTGTTTATTTTCGTAATTTTACTATCTTTTAATAAAAAAAGGAAAATAAAACGACGAATATTTTTTAAGATATTTGCATTTAAGCCACATCATCTTTGTTAAAAAAGGTAATTTGGCTATATCTCAAAAACTGTTCTACTTTCAATGATTTTGATTTCATATTCCATTTTACATTAGGATTGGTTGGGTATCAGATACATTTGTTCAAAAACGTGTTCCACAGTGTTATATACATACAGCCGTATTCATAAAAAAAGTTGATTGAGGTTTAAAATTCATATTAGTTAAAAAACATTTTAAGGCTAAATATCGTTTTTTAAATATTGGTATTCATAATCAGTATTTTAACTAAAAATCAATTAACTTGTTTTTTTTTAATATCGTGGCAACTATGTATCCTTTATTTGTCACTTGTATATTAGTTCTGCAAAACAACGATTGTTAATTCACAAAGTACTCGTGTCTATATTTGTTTATTTGTCGCTTTTCAGAGAAATATTGTTTCTTTAAAATAAAAAATGTGTTCCAACTTGTATTTCATAAAAAAATAAATAAATTTCACAACAAATCTTTGTTAAAAGTGCTTTTTATATGATTTATTTTATTGTAGATTAAGAAGCACTAGAATAACGAGCTTTATTTTGTTTGTTCTGAGTGTTTATACATCATTAGTTAATTTTCTACAAATATAATATTTTTTTTAACACATAAAATGAGAAAATAATGACTCGGAATCGAAACTGGATCGCTCCTTTTCTTTTAAATATTCTTTTGGAGTCTATTTGATATTTCGGCAATAGTTTCAATAAAATAAATTACATTGTTTTCTTCTAAATATCACTAGCATATACACACATGCATAAGTACATGCATACACACATACAGGCAGAGTTAAAAATGTAAACAAAAAGGAAGCAAAAATACAACAACGTCATCTTAAAATTGGTTTAAACTAAAATTCTATTATGAATACAATTTTACCGAATTTTGCTTAAACAATATTTGAAATGCTGTTTAAAATTTTTATGAATACGGCTGATATAATTTACCATAGCTTGCACAAAAATTTGATAAAACTGATTGGTATAATTTATGTATATATAAATGTATAATAAATATTACTCATACGTATGATAAGAAGTATTGCATACTTATTTGGATTTTTAATGGTGTGATGGAAGCAAAGCGTATGATTAATTTTTTCAATACACGAATTTCAATCCGCTTCAGTAACGCAAAAAGTAAAGCATACTTTTAAGTGTTTTATGTGAGTACCTTATTAATTAAACTTGTTGGAAATGATAAGTTTTTAGTGTTTTTTTTTTTGCAAAAAATATTTTATATAATTTAAAAAAATTGATTAATGCTGAGTGCGACTACTAGTACTAGAGCATGTTAAAAAACGCACACAAAACTAAATGAATTTACTTCTTTTCCTATAACTACCGAATTGTTCTGACCTTTCATATATTGATTTTGACTCTAGTAAATACAAAAAAGAAACAAGAACGTGCATACACAAGAACTTCAATGCCCACTCTTTAACAAATGAAGCTATTGCGTGCGAATGGTACATTTTAATATAATTTCTCTCCAACATTTTTTCTCTTTTAGGGCTTGCAAGTCATGAAGAGATTAATTTGATTTTACTGTAAAAATAAATAAATGTTCTTTCAATATATTTATTATGTTGCTAATAGAAAATAGTTATTAACTCAAGACAATTTCTTTGAAAAAATTAAATTTCGTAAGCTCTTCCCAAAACATGACTGAATTGACATTAATATATGCAGTAAGATTCTGATGTAAAAATAAAAATTTGTATTGTAACTTTAATATATTTAAGAGCAACGACCTTCACATATTGTTAAAAAACACGTCTTTAGTAAAAAGTTTACAGGAAAATCTTTGTAAATAAATACAAACTAACGTAAACAAAATGAAGTTTATAATCTAACATAGATGTAAATTTAAACAAATTTGCGAGATGTGTTTGACATAATTTTAATTCGACAATATCTCGCATCTGCTGACATAAATGTTGAGCAACAACAACAATACTATGTGTACGATATAACAACCTATATTTTCTAATAACTATGTTAAGGCGTGTACGACTATGTTTTTGCTTTAAGAACTTATTTACTTACACACTCCTTCAACCAACACAAACACAAAATCTTACACTCAATTACATACATACCTTGACAAAAACAAAGTGTTTTCTTTTTTAATATTTTTTTTTCTGTAAAAAAACAACATAAGAGAATTTTTCTTTTACTTAAAGGCGACATAAGGGTGTTTAAAAGCAATCTACCTTTTGTATATTTCTTGCCTGCCTGCTTAAATCTTTTACTTGTTTTATTTTAATATTGAAAAAAGATTTATTTAAGCAGGTATGTATGTAGTGGTTTTCTTTTTTTATAAGATTGTGTAAGCATGGAAACTTTAAGGAAACACACACATAAGCATACTTAAACCCACATTAAATAACAACTTTACTTAAGCACTAACAGTTGCCTACATGTTTTCTTGAAAACTACCTTCTCTTATGCAGCCCACTGCTAGAGAAAAAAAATATGTAAGAAATAAAGCAGAGTTAAGTAATTAAAATATCTTATTCCCACGAAAGGCAAAGCTAGAACTTGGGTAGAAGTTAGCGACGAAAATAGAAATAGTTTGTTGATGTTATTATTGTTGTTGTGATTGCTAACAACAGCAAGAACATTTAACCCAAATGATGAAAAGAGAAAACTTGTGTCCTTGACAATTTATTTCAACTAAAGGCTTTTTCACAGACAAATCTGAACAGAACGTATCTGGCTTTAGTGTAAACCCGATAAAAGGAACAGTAAATTTTTCTAAATTGACTATTTCATATATTTAAATAAATAAGTTCCAAAAGGTAATGAAAATAATTTCTAAATTTACTAGTTAAATATATAAGTTCTAAAGGGCAATGAAAATCTTGTCAGAAAAGAAAAATTGTTTACTGACTGCTTTAAACGGCAATAACAATAAAACAAAGTCTAAACCACACAAAAATTAAAAAATAAATGTGTGCCTGATCACTTGTCTTATTATTATCGTTTGTTGTACTGAGATTTGCATGTACTCATATATAGATATGCTTACATATGAAATTAAACATTTATATAAATTGCCAGCATATGCGCTTGCATGTTTATTTGTACATCCTTTTTTTTTTTTTGAGCGGCAGTATACATCTGGCTGCCGATGTTCGTATTGTAGTTTCTTGTTTTTTTTTTTTGAGACTGAAAATACATAAACTGTATTTTTATTATGTTAAGTCAATTGAGACTTGAACCTTTTTTTGTAATGCCCATTATTATCATCGTTAAGACAGTAGTAACGAACTAGAAAACTTTAGTTTTTCTTGTCTACTTTTGTCTCTATATTTGTCCTTGTTCTGGACGTCCAATTTTGGGCAAATTTTTTCAGCAATGTCAAAAATAATACGAACAACTTAGTCCTCCAAGGCGTCAAATAATGCTATTTTATCAGCTTTAGTAGTAAACCTTTTAAGAAGATAAGGAATAGATAAACATTTACCTTACTTGGCAGCTTTTGCCTTTAACTAAAAATGCGCATAAAGTATTTTTTTTTTTAATTTAATTACTAACCTTAATATAATTACAGCTTGTTTAATTAAATTTATTAAAAAAACTACATTTTAATTTTTTTGTGTCTAGTTTTTTTGTAAAAACAAATAAAGAATTCATGACATACTTTTTTGCTGTCAAACACTTCATTTTATAATAGAAATAACTCAATTAACTATTTATTGAAAAAAAAAATTCTTTTTCATTTTCAGTTCGAGACAAAAAAAAAAAAAAAAAAAAAAAAAAAAACCGAAACTTAACACAGCTACACCAGGTATGTTTTATAATCTAAACCCAAATCAAATTAAGCCAATTAAAAGGGCATAACATGTTTTTTATCTCTATTGTAAATGTTTTTTTTCTCTGCAGAGAATTTTCTAAAGTAAATATTCAGTAATGAAATTCCATTTGTGTTCCATGCTTTTTTATCACTATAAACGATTATCCAATTATTGTAGAGTTATAAAAAAAACTTACATTAACAACGTTTGACAAAATTATCTGGAAAGAAATTAAACTAATTGATGTGGTCGTAATCAGATGGAAAACAAACCAAATAAAAGAATTTTTGAAATTCATCAAAATTAATATTTGTAATATTGGCAGTGCTGCCAACACTTAATAATAAATTTTTATTATTAGAATAAAAAAACTCTAGGAATAACTTTTCGTTTTTTTTAACAATTAATAATATGTAAAAAATTAGAATCTCAGATTATTGTACCTTAACTGTGCTGGAAATGTTAAGGTTAAAATTTGGCTTGCTTTACCCCTCAAAATTCATTTTCAATATGTTCTTTTATTTACTATTTTACTGAACAAATAAAATATGTATTGATTAAAAAAATTAGAAACAAATTTTGACCTTGCTATATAGTGTCCCCTGCACTTTAAATAGTTTTCTTAAGGTTAGGAAGTAATTTGGCTCATTTCCCGGAATTTTCCAATTCCCGGGAATCGAGAAAGAAATATTCTATTCCCGGGAATTCCCAGAAATTTCGAAAACATGAATTTAACGAAATGGCCTCTATAAAAAAATATAATTTCATAAAAAAACATACAACATTTAGCATTTAAGAAATTTATTATTTGACACATTGTCATAAGTTTATTTTAATTGAAATTTTTTTGATTTTCAAAAATATTATTATACATATGTGAATTCTCAAATAGTCCTTAAAAGTATTTGCATAACATAAGAGGTTTGTGACTTTTCAAAATACGTGGCTGAAGTCTACTGATGCTTTCGCTAAGCACCAATGAAATATATAAACAGTGTTTAACCACTAGCAGATTATTTTAAATAAAATACAACATTTAAATTAAAAACAAAACAACTTCATTCGTTTCAGGAACAACAATTTTTCAAAAACAGAACAAAAACAAATACATTCATATGCTGTGAGTTATAGCATGGATGGAAATTCCATCTACATCTGCCAACCTAGATACTATTCCTCATAAAGAGTTTTTAGGTTGAAAATATTTCGTAACTCTTGAAGTTGTTGGAGTCACCTTGGAAATTTCTAATACATATCTTTCCATGCCTATACATACGTTTATTATGCATCGTTACAAAATTTTATTTTTAAGTAATAAAACAACGAACAGCAATGTAAAAAAATCAAATTCCTAAAACGTAAATATTAAATTCACGAAAATTCCCGTTGAAATTTTCCCTGGATTTGCAAAAAAATAATTCCCGGGAACTCCCGGGATTTTTTTTCCGAGTAAAAACTCTACATACACATCTATATTAAAAAATAAATGTCGTATTAGTAATATTTAATATATAATAAATAAATATCACTCATATGCAACAATTATTACTCAAACTGTTGCATACTTAATTGGATACTTAAAGAGAGTGATGCAACTCAGAGCGTATGATTAATATATTTTACACAAGAATTAATTTCTTCAATCGGATTTAGTAACACAAAAACCACAGCATACTTTTTAGCGTTTTTATTGATTGCCCAATTAATTAATGAAAATTTTATAAATACGTGAACAGTGACACTTGTAAAGTTTCTTTTGGTATAAATAAAGCGAAGAGCGAAGAACAAAGACATTTTATGTAATAAAAATAAAATGCCAAAAATAAATGTTTGAATTTCGAAATTTTTATTGATGTTTCGGGAAAAATTTCTAGAAAAGTGTCGCTAAAAATTCATAGTCCAAGAAAGCCAGTTTTATTTGGTTGAAATTATGTAAATTATGGCAGCACTGCTCTCATGACCTCCAAATGCTCAAACAACAATTTTACCAAAAGTCTCTCCCCTGCCAACATTTTCTATCGCGGAAGTGACTCAGAAGTGACGCTAAGAAGTTGAAACTCATCGTCTGCGATACCATTTTCTCATCGTAGAAGCGTCTTCCGTATTGAGAAGTTGTACCCCCCGGAAGTAACTTCAAGAAGTTACTTCTGCGTTACTTCAAGAAATCACTTCTGCGTTACTTCAAGAAGACACTTTTTTATTATTTTATTCGCCTCTCTTTTGCTTTTGATTTTTTTTGCCTTTACAGATAATTCACTCATATTGACTATGGGATAATTATCTAATTAACAATTATGTGAAAACTACAATAATAACAATAACAATAACAAAACAAAGTCACACTTTACAACTGATCGACCACAGCAAAAGACAAAAACAAACTAGTCTCGATGATGTCGAAAACTTCTTTTTTGCATTCTTTTAATTTTTTTAATTTTATTTCGCGGTCACTGCGACTTTCCCAGAAGTGCGTGCATAGTGTTGTTTTTGTTTATTATATCCATAACGGCATATGCCATTTTCGGCTGGTGTTGTAAACAACAAACTATCTTCCAAACGTCGTCTGGATGATTAAAAGACGACTGCAATGTAAATTGTTATTGTGAAATTCAAACTATCTTCTAATTAACATCTGGAAGTGAGTAAGACGTAACGCCTTTGACGATTGACGATGAAAGAAACTTCTAAATGTTAGAAGGGTCTTTATGCATGTGCGTACGTATGCATATATGTATGTATGTGTGGGTATGTGTGTGTGTACGTATTGATGTGGTAGTTTTTATTAGAACGTGTGCGTAGAGCAAAAAAAAAAAACATTTAATCAACAGGATTTTTTTTTGGCTGTTCTAAGCAAGACTCATTCATTCGAAAAAATTTATGAAATCAAATCTATCGGAAATTAAAAAAAAAACTTTTACTCAAGTGATTAAAAAATTTCTGGAAACAATAAGCGAAGATAAATGAACTCAAACTGTTGTTTTTGGTTTCTCCTTTATATTTCAAAGGAAGTAACTTGGTTTATTTGTTTGTGTTTATTTTAATTGGGCGTAAGAGAAATATTTTCGAAATAAATTTTTCTTTTTCGTTCACTGAATGTTAACTTATTAAAATTCCCCTGTTATACCAGCTTTCACAAAGTTTATTTTCAATTTCTTCTAATGCCTGTTCAAGGTTTTTGTGCAATTTGTTTTCATAAAAACAATTGGGATAATAAATTAATCCTATTCATATCAACAAACATGTGGCTAGTTCATCAGACCAAAAGACGCACATAAAAACTTTTATTTTGTATTAAGCTACTACAATTCAAATAATTATATCATATATTTAATAAAATAGGGCCTACTGCAGAATTTGTAAAACTAAATACCAAAATTCATAAAAGTTTAATAAAATGAAAAACACAAAATAAATTTTTTTTGTAAATCAGATTATTCTAAAGACCGATTTAGGCAGAGTAAGCAGCTTTGCAGATTTTTGTAGTGAATCTACATCGGAAACCAATTAACTCCTGCAAATTATTTACATAATGTGCTTAGCTTTTTAATGTACAATTTGGCAAGTAATATATTTATGGATTACTTTCACCCTCCAGATTCTTAGTAAGGGAATTTTCGACCCATTTAATTGAAGCATCGACGCATTGTTGGATAAATTTCATTCTTGAATTGCTTTTATAATAGAAGGGATTGTATTCTGAAGAAGCCAATGAACTCCTTTGACACTGCCATTGACGCAATTATATTTTTATTTTTTTTTAATTAAAGGTGTTGATTGATGATCTATTTTTTTCACATGCTTCTATTTTCTTAACATCATTTCTGGTTTTACATATGTACATCACTTATATTACTAAGAACTTTCTGAATTTCATGAATCTTTTTTTCGTGCGATTGTCAATATAAACGTGAAATGTGATGACTAAAGTCTTTGTATAATTTGCTTGTATATGGTACCTATTTCTTAGGGCTTCCTAGACTTCAACTGCACTAGAATCTAATTTGATTTATTTATAATCTGCTTAAGTTGAAAACCTTGTACAATGTGTGAAAAAATTTAGTATAAAAAGACAAAAAAAAAAGTCCCAAAACATACTTTGAATGTGAGAAAAAAGAACAAAACCAAAAAGTTTTGCAATTACTTATCGTAAAGTCAATATGTAACAGCATAAAACAATGTACTAGAAGTTACATTCAAATACTCAAGTCTTGTCAGGAAATGTAGTTGTAAAAAATAGGGAGACATTTCTCAGTCTCCCAGCAAATGTTTTGTCATATAAGTTTTCTATTCAGAATTAAAGTTTTATTTTTTATCTATTTTATTAACTATTTATTTAATTAATTAATTGTAAAGCCAAGTTTTATATACATACTAAGAAACATCGCCATTACAGGCTATACTTTTACTATCTTTAACCACTGAAAAATATTTTAGACAACGAAACTATTTTATTAAGCTTGAAAAAACTAGTTTAATTTAACATATAAAAAAAAGTAAAAAAAAAATTAGATTAACAATTATATATTTTTAGACATAAAGAATAGTGTGAAAATAGTGAGGATTCGAACACACATGTTCGAATCTAGCACATGAAAGATGTATAAAACTAACTCAAACAGACACTGGGTTACAATATAGAGTTTTTTTGTCTTTTACAACTTTTAATGATATCATACCAACAGCTCCAAATTTATCACTCAAGATTTTGTTTTATAAACCCAACATAAAATTAAAACAAAAAGAAATAATGAAAATGTTTTTCTATATGGTTGTTAGAGTATCTGTGATAATATAGATTTTCTATTTTTGTGTGATTTCTAACACCAGCCGTAGACACACACACACATATATATATATATATATATATTCTACATATACATATGTGAGCTCCTATGCACGAGTTGCAGGCAAATGTTTCACTTCTCTGCAAACCCCATTTACAAGCCTGACTGACTGGCTTCTTTTACTGGTTACAATTTTGCTGTCTCTTAGGCATTTGCTGCAAAAGTCATGGTTGTAGCATAAACTAAGATATCATTATTACCATTATCATCATCGTTATCATCATGACCATTAACATCATCATCAACATCATGCTGTCAACTTTAGGCATTTTGTACTTGAATACTTTTAAAATATCGATTTCATTCTGATGTATCGAGCACATTTGGGGGGAGTGTAAGCAAATGGATAGAAAAAGTTTTTATTTCATTTTGTGGTAATGTTTGTTTGTTACTAAACCTTGATATCGACAGAAGAGGAAACTATTTACTACAAAAATGAATTAGGACATAAAAATTGTTTGTAATTGTTAAAAGTCCTGCTGTGGGATTAAAAAACATTTAGGAGAAAACTTTATTTTAAGTCTTTTTAAAATAATCAATAGTATCAATAGAGCTTAGTACAGAAACTGAATTTGTTTTATGTTTACTTAGATACTGAGGTTCTTCAAAAGTTTAAAAATTTATAAAACTATAGTTTTATTTTTAGGTCAGAGAAATTGCTGGCAATATATTACTTCAGTTTAAAAATTGTATTAAATGCAAAGAGAGTTTTAAATTAAACTAAAGCAGAAAATTGTTCAATATGGCGTCTGCTGGCAGCCATATTGAACTATGACTACTTTAATATCTTTATTGACACTCCTGGGATTAAGAAATGTTCCGTCTTGCTGCAACTTTTACAGTGTATTACTGATGGTCTGGTAGGAAAAATAGGTGTTATATTGTTTTAAATATTTTAAGTAGGCATGACACTTCCAAGTTACAGGAAATTTTTATTTAAGAATATTTATGGGACTAATGCAGCTAAAAGCTTTAAATTTTGTTCAAGTAACTCTTTTTATGTTTTAAAAGATATAGTATTAGGAATTGGACAAATGGACATGTCACCTCCCAAATAGAAAATATTTAGTTTAAAATATTGTAGAGTTACTCTGCGATTTGTTCTTAAGAAAGTGTGGTCTGAATAAAATAACACAATTATATGACACCTTCGATATAAAATATGGTTTTTAAAAAGCGATACGAACTTTAGCCTGTTCAAATCATAAATATAGAAACAAATGAAGTTCAGAAAATAAAATTTCAATTAACTAAAATATGCTTTTGTTTTGCAATGTCTTTGCACCAAATTCAACTAGAAATTTAAAATTTTGTTTGACAAAAGCTTTTTATAATGTGCGTTTGCCACATAAAAAAAGATTTGATTTGGCTGTTGCCCATTTGCGATAACAATGTATTCTATCAATGTGATATCCTCGAGTTTACATAGCGTAAAACACCCTACTCAGCCAATTAAGTCTGTGGCTTTGTAATATGACAATGACAATGACACATAATGTTTTCCGGTAATACTGTCTCCCCCTCATTTTCTCATAGCATGCAAAGATAGCTAGTGTTCTAATTTCCCACCTGCTGATCCTTGCTCTAACCTGGCAATTATCATTCAGTACTCCTACAAGGATCATTAAAATTCTCTTTTTCGCACATAATAGAAGTTTGGAATTAACCCAAAAGAAGCATCGGTTATAAGACCCGCGAGACCCTGCAGTTCTCTGTACTTATCTAGGAACTTTTTGATTCTTCTAAACCCCAATTTTTAAGTATCCGGAAATAGTGGCAAAACGATGATTTCAACCATTTTTTAGTATTGAAATTAGAATTTTATTTTGTAGTTAATTTGGAATACTTTTGTGTGCATTCAAATAACTATTTTTTCTTTTAGAAATAAATGCCAAATTCCATCCTTGAAATTTGAGCAAAAATCGTTAATAGTGGCTCGGTTCTACACCAAATGTTCAAGCTTTTCCACTCGAATAACCTTTTTAAAATCATTTTTATGAACAAAAACTAAATTAGTTAATTTTAGTTAGTTTCTGCTCGAAGTTAATTGCTTCCTTTGTTTGATTCAAAAGTCGAGCATTTGGACTTTTGAAAAGTCACAAATAACACCAAAGTTAATTATAATTAATATAAATATAGCAGAACGTAACAATATGCTGTTTTCGAAGACCGCTACAGCTTCATCATCAACATTCTTGTATTTGGTGCAATGTGTGTAATTTCAGTAAATGTTAATTTTAGCTTTAATTTTCATTGCAAATAGAATACGTTTATTATTTTAATTCAACATATTACAATTTGCTAAAAGCTTTTTTATATGAATTTATATTTTATATACATTTTAAGTTTATTCTAGTTAATGTTTAATTTTTCTCGATGCAAAAAGTTCTCAAAAATTACAGAATTTCTAATAAAGAGTTTTTAAAATACAGTTTGTTTTTGTTAGAAAAAAAAAATTTACAAATTCTTTGTCTGCTAAATAAATTAATTGACCCACTAAAATTTCATTAGCAGTCGCATTTCACTTTTTATATTTTATAAAGCCTACAAAACAATTTTTCTTTTCCAAGAATGGGTCGTGACACAAACAAAAAGGAATTCTGTCTACTAGAGATGTTGTTGAAAGCCAAAAGGAATTCTTATTTCTAAAGAAATATAATAATAAATATATATTTTTTTTTAAATAAAATTTACCTGTGCTGTTACATTTGTTTGCGGCATGTGACCAAAAATATTTATTTTCCTGAGTTTTTTTTTTCTCTCTTGGGATATAAAAAGTATTTTTTCTTATCACATTGTCTGAAGATGAAAAAAAAAGATACAAAAAAATATTGTCGCAGTTTGGTTGGCCTTTTTGTTTATAATATTAAGTTATATATTTTTAATCATAAAAATATCAATACTTTTTTATGTTAAAAGGCAAAACAAAACTTATTAATTTTTTTATTTTTCTTTATACAGTTATTAAATATATGAAAAGTATTTTGGGGATATGTATAATAATAATAAAATATATATTTATATTTATGCAATAAAAATATTCATTTTTGTTCATAGAGAACTTTATAATAAAATTCAAGATTATTTAGGGAAAATTGTTACTTTATTCTTTATTTTCTTGTTGTTTTAGGGATTTATCTCTGAGTGATTTTTTTTTCAAATGTTAAATAATAACGAAAAATATATTTAAAACCTCTTAAAGTTGTCCACAAATACATAAGAAACTCTTATTGTCTTGAACAATAGAAAATATTAGCCTTTTGTTTTTCTAGTACTTTAAAGTAGTCTGCACGTTATGATTTTATTTTATGCCAGTTATAAGATAAAAAAAAATTTGTAAAAAATTTCGTTTCGTATGATAAAAAAAAAAAATTAAAATTCGTTTCAAAAAATAATATTTTTTACACAAATTTCAAAATGGAAAAATCCTTTGTATTGTCAAAATCTACCCTTTAGTATAAAAAACTCATATAAAAAACCGAAGGGTAAATTTTGTTAATACAAATGATTTTTTAGATTTGAAATTTGTATGGAAACAATATTTTTAGAAACAAATTTTCCTATTTTTTCCATAAAAATTTCAAGCGTTTATAAACGATATTTTTTTTTTATATAAAATCTGCCTATATATATTTATTTTTTATCTGGGTTTATAAATATGGATTTAACAGCTTGCATGTTATAAATTTAATTAGTGTAGACATAAAATTAATGAGGCTATTTATCAATCCTCATAATCAATCAAAAATTTCATGCAATAATTATTTTCGACTAAATCATTATAATCTGTGTTTTCCTTTTAAAGAAAGCTCAAATTTAACTTAATATATATATATTTTTTTTACAGTTGATATGAAAATCACTTGGGATAACAAAAACAAGTGAATTATAGTAGTTGTGTGGATGAACATACAAGCCCACGAATTTTTTTTTTAAGTTTTCCGCCTTTTAACTAAATAAATTTAGTAAAGCACGACTTTGACTCGAACACGAAGGATTCTGTATGGACAGTACATATGTAATATTATGCGAACTTTATCCTACATAATCGAATATCTTAGCTGCTGTAGATATTTTTTTTTTTTTTAATTTAAATACCCGCCCTTTGGTGTTTTTTTTAGTTTTGGTGCTTTTTCTTAGTATTGGCGGTTTTTCTCGATTTTGAAGTTTTTTAGTTTTAGTGCTTTTTCTTAAATTAGGCGTTTTTTTCTTTTTAGTTCTATCAAAATTTAGCCTATATAATTGATATCTTGTCTGATGCACTTACTTTAAGAAAAATTAAGTATAGGGTGTTTTTTTGAGGGGTATAGAACTTCGAATTGAAATAAAACACAAGAAAATCGTTTTAATGTCCATCAATTTGGCTTTATTGGAAGGATAATTTTATGCCATTAATGTTTAAATATGACTTCGGGCATGTGGCCACCGCGGCTGGCTCGAATAAAGCTAATTCTACAGGTCCGATTTTCAACCACTTTTTCGAGCATATGGGGCCGTATGTTGGCAATAACGCCACGAATTTTGGCTTCCAAGTCCCCTAACGTTTCTGGTTTGTTGGCGTAGACGAGCGACTTCACATATCCCCAAAGAAAATAATCCAATGGTGCCACATCACACGATCTTGGTGGCCAATTGACAGGTCCATTCCGCGAAATTATGCGCTCATCGAATGTTTCCTTCAATAAATCGATTGTGACGTGCGCTGTGTGGCATGTAGCGCCGTCTTGTTGGAACCACAACTCATCCACATTCATGCCATCCAATTCGGGAACAAAATAGTCGGTTAGTCGGCTCCAATTGCTGTGCACTGTGGCGAATCGATTCATTCGGGTCCTCTTCGACACTTTGCTCTACAGCGGCAATTGTTTCTTCGGTGCGCACTGTTCGACGTCTCTGCGGATGCGTATTATCACATAGAGTAAACGTAGTGCGAAAACGATCTATGGTTAACCGAATTAATTGCTCTGATGGACGATTATGTCGACCATAAAATGGACGGAGCTTGCGGTAAAATTCGCGAACTGAACCATTATTTTCGAAATAAATTTGCACGATTTGCAAGCGTTGTTCTTTTGTCAACCTGTTCATGATGAAATGGCAAACCAAACTAAATATTAATCACTTGACAGCTGACAAAATGGCCGCCAGTTAAAAAAGTGATGCCAACTTAAAGTTCTATACCTCAATAAAAAACACCCTTTACCATTGAACCTTCTTGCGGGTTTTGGCGATTTGACTCGTATTAGTTTTGGCGCTTTTAACGTTTTGGGATTTTTTTTTTTGGATATGGTCGTATTTAATTTTTGTGGTTTTCCTTTTTTGGCGATTTTTTTGGTGCTTGGCGATTTATTTTAGTTCAAGCAAATTTTTAACTTTGGCAATTTTTTGCGTTATGGCGATATTTTCGTTTCGGCGATTTTTTTTTTTTGTTTTTAGCGAATTTTCCATTTTGTCGCTTTTTTGTATTATTTTGGCGATTTTTAGTTTTAGCGTTTTTGAAAATTTCAACAATTTGCTTCTTACGTTTTCCAAGATATAGCAAGTTGTCAAAATTATATAGTCAAAATTACATTAATTGATGGAATACCCTTTAATTTAATTTTTTTTTTAATTTCAGTGCTAATTGGTGTAGGCTGCATAAAAATAACTTTTCAAGTGTCTATATATAATTGTCTTTATATTACAATAGGATTTCAAAAATTTTTGTGGCTCGCTTTACAACACTTTAATTTTTAACTTTCATATATTTGCTGCCAAAGTTTAACACATTCTGTTTAAAAACTGTGTGTCCGCAGCTTTTACGGTTCCGGAGAAAACAGCCTGTAACGGAAGGATAGACAGACAGACGGACAGACGGGTGGACAGTGAAAACAATAGGAGTCCTTTTCACCTTTGGCGTATGGAGCTCTAAAAGCCAACACTGCTTCTGTCAACAGGCAACTGTCAGTTGATTCCTGTCAAAATTTTAACTTGCTGTGTAATTTTGTTTGTCTTTGACAGCCACTGGCAGGAAGTCATTGAAGTTTACTGACAAAATGTCATTAGAAATTTTACTACCCCTGATTAAATGGATGTACTCAAAGCAAAACTTTACTTTCGGCGATTTTTTTTAAAATAAATTCGAATTTATTTAAAAAAATAATAATAATAAAATAAAAGTATTTTAATTGAAAGGTAATAATTAACTATTTATACTAATTTAAAATCATTTGACTTATTTCATTTAAAATTCTATCTCTCTCTTTTAGAACTCTGAAATTTAAACATTTTAATAAATAAAACAAACAAAACTCAATTTATTAATACTACTTACCCTGTCCTCAAGTAAAACAATAAAAATAATAAATTTATTTATTGTACAAAATTTCCGCCACTCAAACTTTCTCTAGTCCCAAGCATAAATCCTTTGTAAATACGCTCAATTAAATTATAAAACCCTTCAGTCATTTATCATTTCTTCTAAAACATTGATTGAATTTTTATTTTATATTATTTTTATTTTATTTTTTTTATAGCATTTTATTTGATTTTTCTGCTCCAAAGGGCAGACATTTTTATGCCAAAAATAAAGCTTAGTATACAATTCATATTTTTGCTTTGTATTTTTTTGTTGTCCTGCCGCGGACTGTTATTTAAGGTTAATTACTGTATAAACAATATGCAAATAAAAAAACATCGTGGCTCAAAATTGTAGAAACAAAAGTACAGAAAAGCTGTAAAGAAACCAGACTGCCTGTCCCAAGTACGTGAAAGAGTATGAAAATGTAAACAACTTTGACAATAAAAATGTAAATATTGTCGTAATAGATTTCTTATTTTTATACCCTCCTTTGGCTATTTTGTCGTATCAATTTCTATTAGTTATCTTCTTTATGAAATTTTTTCTTATTTTTTTTTTGTCCATGGGCTTGCCTGCCTTATAACATTCCAGCACGTTATTACAATAAACACCCTACCAATGTGTATATTTTTTCCGACATACAGTCTGCCAGGTATAAGTTTGGTTATTGAAATTACTTAATTAATATTTAGTATTGATTGTTATTAATAAAATAAATTTGAGAATAGATTGACCTTTAAGGTCATTTTTGAAACCTTGCACCAGTTTTTTAAGTCCAAAAATTTAATCAAAAACAGATTTGTCAAGATATTACCGAGCAATTAAATACAAAGACTTTTTTCACAAATTTTCAACAACGATATCTCTTGAACCATTTGACGGATTATGTTCAAATTTGCGGTATCCGATACATATGAGTATTTTGAGTTTGTGCAAATCAATGAGTATGTAAAACCTATTTGAAGTTATGAAAAAAAAAATTTTTTTTTCGGACATGTATACCAATGATATGTCTCTAGGGCTTGCAAATAATCGCAGATTTTCATAATCGCGATTACGATTAATCACGATTATCGGTTAATCACGATTAAGCCGGAAAAAATACTATTATAGGCGAACTGTTTGGATTTACCAGAAAAAAAAGTTAATTTTGTCTTGTTTTAGTTAAATTTTTCAATCAAATTATATTTTTATATTGACAAACACAATTTTAAATAAAGTTGGGAGAATATAATAAAATAAAATAAGGGATTCTTTGCATGAAAAATAGCAAAATTTTTAATCGTAATCGAGCGGTTAATGGTTTCGATTACGATCACGAATAAAAGATGCGATTAATCACAATTTCGATTACGATTGTGATTGCTGTGCAAACCCTATATCTCTCAAAAGAATCACCCAATGTTAGTGCAATTGGCAGCAATCGACATTTTGAAGTCAAGCACGGCTATATTTCAAACTTGATGAGTTTCATAGTTTCAAATTTGTTAAAAAAAAAGTTTTACAATTATTTTATTTTATAAATCTAACAAATCGAATCGACTCATATAGTTAAAGCAAAATTTATTTATTTAAAAAATGTTTTTAGTGATAAAATGGAGTAAAATGTTTTTATCAGCCGTGTCACAGATTCCGTTCGGAATGGTTTTGATTTCGTATTAACCATTCCGTTCAAATTTCATTTTGGTGCTTCAGATTCCCATCGCTGTCATCAATCCGAAAAAAATGCTTAATCTTACAAGTGTGGCAACATAATTTTGTAGTAAATGATAATGTGGCATATGTTTAGGCGTTTTAAATTTTTTTTTTGTATGCATATTTTAATTCTGCGTTGTATTTGTCTGTTTTGTGTGCTGCCAATATGAAGATTTTGATAAAATACATACAAAAATGGTAAGGCAATACCAAAGAAACCAATTCCGTACATTTTGCTGTGTTGATTTTATTTTTGTAATGACTTGAGAAATTTGCATAATAAATAAATAAAAACTAAATAATTGTAATCCAGCTTTGAATAAATAAATGTAAAATAGTATTCTTAATTGAAAAAAAATTTTTTAAAATGTTTTTTTTTTTTTTTTGCTTTAACATGCAGAAAATGTTAATTCCGTCCATGAAATTAAAAGTGATTTCATTCCGAATTTTTTTTCGTTTTTCGTTTTCTAAAGCACCAAAATACGGATTGAATTCCGTTTCCGAATGGAATTGAGCTCTGTGACATGGCTGTATATGAGAAAGTGGTAGTCTGCTGCTTTACTCATTCTTCTTTGCGAAAATCTATATAGAAAATTCTTTTCTAACTAAATACTTGTTTATATTTTATACTCCATTATAAAAATATTTCTATACATATATAAATTTTGTTTGTGTTAAGAAAAGCATAAAAATTACTGAACAGCAATAAACTGGTTATTAAAACAAAGCTTAAGACCATATTCTTTAGCAATTACTCCGCTAGATGGATTTGGCCTTGAAAGGAATATATTCTACTTAAACTGAAGGCCAAACCACAGAGAATTGTAAATAAAATATGAAAAGAATGCGGGAATTATTCTTTTTAAGCTGTAACAGGATGCTTGAATAAAGAATTTCAGTATTTCCTCTTTTTTTGTATAATATTTTTGTTAAACATTTTTATTAGCTCAACCATGCTGACGATTAATTTCTTTTTCTTTTATCGAATAGAAAATAAATTAAATTCTCTTTTCTTTTGACTTTCATTTGGGTTTATTTTCTTTTGTCGGTATATTTTGTTTGCAGTTACTGTTGCGGAAGTGGAAATTGTCGGCAAGTTAATTCCTGTTTATAATTTGTGAATTAGTGATTTTAACAAATTAAAGACGTTATTGCCATGGATGAATGACAAAATTTATGACGATAATTTGTTGATATGATTTGGTGTTTAGGTACGATTTTCCTGCAAATTTTTTTAAATACAATATTTTAATACTGGCAAAAAATATTAAAAGCCTGTTTTCTAAATGCGATTAATAGATTTAATCAAATACTTATAATTAAAAAACAAACATTAGTATTAATGTTCGTTCGAAGCTTAATTTCGAATTTAGAGGATACTACGAAATTTTAGTAAATGACACAAACTCGTAAAAATAGCCATTTTCTTGAACAAATAAAACGAAATATATCACTGAGCTAAAAAAAAATATTTTTGCTTAAAAGGATATATTAGAGGTCCTTTAACCAAATGAAACTATACATTTTTTTAACCAAGCTAAAACGCATAATTTTTAAAATATTTATTATTTTTTAGTGCATGCTAGTCATAAATGAAGCTAAAATTTAGTTTTTAAGAAAAAGGGTATATGGGAGGTACAAATGTCCTTGCAGCAAATGAACCCACATTTACAGCAGAGTTAAAGCGCATAATTTAAATAATATTTATAATATATATGCAGCTAAAAATATGTATTTGATGAAAATGATATATGGGAGAAAAAAATATTCTTGCCGCAAATTAACCAAATTTTACAACAGAGCTAAACCGCAAAATTTAAGAAATAGTTATAAAAGAGTCTAATTATAAATGCAGCTAATATCTAGTTATTGCGGAAAATGATACATGACAGTTACCCATGGCCTTGCACCAAATTGGACATAATTTTCAACAGAGCTAAAAATCATAATTTTAAAAATACTTATTAATTTTTAATTCATATAATAATAAATGCAGCTAAAATTAACTTTTAGAGAAAAAAGATATGTGAGAGGTGGACATGTCCTTGCGCTGAATGAAATAAAATTTTGAACATATCTTAAGCGCATAATTTTGGAAATATATATATATTAATTCTTAATACATTCTAGTCATAAATGCAGCTAAAATTTGGTTTTTGAAAAAAAAGGATGTATGAGAGGTACCCATGTCCTTGCACAGCATAAAACCAAATATAAAACAAAGTGAAAGCGCATAGTCCTAAACTTTTTTATTAGGTTTTAGTGCATTTTAACTACAAATGTAGCTAAAATTTTGTTTTTGAGAAAAAGGATATAAGGGAGGTACATATGTATATGCATCGAATAAAAAACAATTTTCAACAGAGCTAAAAAAAATAATATTAAAAATACTTTATTACTTTTTAGTGCATATAATAATACATATACGCATATACGCAGCTAGAAGAAAAAGGATATGTGGGAGTTAGTCATGTCCTTGCGGTTAGCGAAACAAAATTTGGAACAAACCTTAAGCGCATAATTTTGGCAATATATGTATATTAGTTCTTAGTACATTCTAATCATAAATTCAGCTAAAATTTAGTTTTCGAGAAAAAGGATATATGGGAGGTACCTATGTCCTTGCACAGAATAAAAAAAAATACATAAAACAGAACTAAAGCGCATAGTCTTGGAATTTTTTTTTTTACGTTTTAGTGCATTCTAACCACAAATGCTGCTTAAATCAAATTTTTGAGAAAAAGGATACAGGTTCTTGCACCGAAGGAAACAAAATTTTAAACAAAGCTAAAACTCATAATCCTAGAATGATTTATAAATTTTAAACGTATTATAATCATAAATATTGTAAAAATTTAGCTTTTGGGAAAAAAGGATATATGGACGGTACTCATGTGCTTGCACCGAATGAAATAAAATTTGCAATTTTAGAAATACTTAGAAAGTTTCAGTTTATCATAATAATAAAGGCAGCTAAAATTTAGTTTGTGAGAAAAAGGACATGAGATAATGAACTCGTGCTCTTGAGGTGCATCATTTATCTTAAAATCAATCGAGTAAATATTGCAGCTTTAAAATTGGCGTTGTGTTGCCTACATTTCCCATTCTACTCGCTGTTTTTCTCTAATTTAATTTTTTTTAATATATTTTTTTATTTGTTATTTTGTTTTTTTGTTTCCTGTTATTTTTACTTAATTTTTTTCTTGCTTTTGTCATTTATATTTTTTGAAATATTTGGTTGTGTTTGTTGCTTCCAGTGAGGAGGTTGAAAGACTTTCTTATGAACAGTGGAATGAAAAAAAAAAAATATTGGTAACAAAAATACATCTTGTTAAAAAAATATTGAGCGATGTATTTTTGTTCGACGGAGTTTCTCTTAATTTATAATAATTTTCTGCCATTACACGCCAAATTATATTAAATTAAAGATAACACATAGTGGAAGCCGTATTATGGAAAATTAACTCGAAAAAAAAAATTTTAATGGAGAAAGTTAGTGTTAATACATCGTTATGTATATAAGTAAAGCCTTAAAGATGCCTGAAGAAGACCTAAACTTTCTGCTACAATACAAGTACAGGATATCAAAGCTGAAAACAGTTTTTAAAAGGTGTGTAATTATTTCCAGATGAAAAAAAGTAAAGATGTCATTATTTTATAGTGAAAAAGATGCCATTTTCATGTAGGCATTTGCCCCTGTAATAGTGCTTCGTAGGCGAAAGCTGTAGAGAATCCTGCTTGTTGAACCTTGCAGCACAAATTGCAAATTTATGTTCCAAACTCTTCTCTTGTTGTTTTTAAATTTAAAATACTAAATATTTGTTGTTTAGTACCACAGTGCCCTCCCTCTCTGTATGATTGTGTGGGTCCTTTTATTTTTTATTTTAATTTTTTGTTTGTTTGTTTGTTTTAGGTTGGCATGTGTTTAAATCTCCTGGGTATTTTGCTCCTTTAAAATTTGCATACTTCTTGGATCTTTTTTTTTTTTGGCTCTGTTGTTTCCGGCATATAAATACTAAATATGATATTTAATCTTTCTCATGGTTTTAAAAGTAAATAATAAAGTTGTTGTGGGTCTTAGTTGGCTTCAGCACAATTTATATAAAGTATTTTTATTAAAATATGGAAAAGCGATTTTGACTCGTCATTCAATAAAAAACTGTTTGGAAGCAGTTTTATGAAAGTCTAATAAGATTTTAGAGAAAAAGATTTTTTAATGTATTTATATGAAACAGAAATGTTTTAATAATTTTAAACTGAATAATTAAATATTCAGAGTCGAAAAATTTTCGTCAACTTGATGGCATTTTTTTTTATTCTGTGAATATCATTTGAATATGTTTGATTTGAAGAAATACAAATTAAATTATATTTTCATCTGCAGTAAAATTATTAAGCAAGTGAGAAATAAATATTTTCCAAATCTTAAAATAATCGTTTCTGTCACGACCTTCAATTAGAATGAAAATTTCCGAATCACAAAAAAAAAAGAATATTTTTGCAAAATTGTTTGCTAATGTGGGCATGTTTTTCATGTCCCCTTTTTTATGTATTAAAACCAAATATATATTTGTTTAAATTTCCGAATTAGGTAGATGAGATATCAAGCCTAATTTTAAAAAATATTTCGTTTAAATTAAATTAATTTTAATGTGGAAAAAAGGCGATTCTATTTACTTTCACATTGCTTGGTGCAGTCGAAAGTAAAACGAAAAAATTATTCGGAAGTGAATGTCAGGACACCAAAATATATGGAAAAGATTCACTTTCACACGGATGTGAAAGTCATGACAGCCGCGAATACCTTTTTTAAGATTTTGTTTAATGGTGACGCCGGTCTTCCGGCATTAGGAACTGACGAGTTCCACAAGCGGGAACGAAATGCATATAGACAATTACTTAACCATAAAAACAAGCCAATTTTTTAAAATAAAAATAGTAAAATATGGGAATAATTCAAAATTTATACTTGGTTATTTTACTCACACACGTGAGTGACACACGGTCTCACGCACCGGGTTAGTAACAAAAATACACAACGTTTGCTTTCTTAGCAGTTTTTTCATTAACGTATATTAGGGAATGTGTAATAAGGCAGCTACTGGAAACTACAACAACAAATATAACAGAGAATAATGTTATTCGAATCTTTTAACACAGCCGGTCTCATAGACCCGTAGATTACCACTGGCGGGTTACTAACAGTAGTATACTTTTTTTAACTGATAAATTAGAAGTAAAAATAAATAAATACAAACAGTTCTTTTTTTACACGGTGGATACATTCCTACACCTAGAGAACAGCTTAAAATCAATAAAAACCATATTGTATAAATAAAAAAACATTAAGGAAAGTCTAGTCATGTTGAAATTTCTTATTTCAATATGGAAAAATAATAATTAAAAAATACTAATTAATGCAGTATTTAAGTATTAATTTTATGTATTTTTAAGTATCTCAATAATACATTTTCTATTATATTGAAAATTATTATTTTTAAGTTGCAGCAGCTTTTCCCTGAGTGTAAGGAAAAAAAATCGTATAAAAAATACGTGAAATATATGAAAAATTTACTGATACGTTCTATATCTTTAAAAAATCGTGCAACTTGGAAAAAATCCAAATATTTACGTGCAAAAAAGTGGATATCAAGAAGTTCTATTAAAAAAATATATATTAAAAAATAAAAACAATTTATTTGCACAAGAAAAATAAAATAAAGTTTATTCAAAGCTGGAAACATTAAAATTCAAGGTTAATTTTAAACGCTTATTTCAAAATAGTTTCAAAATGTAGAAATTAAAAAAATTTCGTTAAAAAAGTTAAAAAAATTCGTGCAAAAAATATTTGTTCTTATTTTTGAACCGTGTTATTTCAAAATCGTGTAAAAAAAGACCGTGTAAAAAATGAGTAGAGTGTATAATAAATAACTAAATAAATTATTTGATTTAATTGGACTAGGGTTTACATATTGACGAAGCCAATGTAAAAATATCTTTTTTTTTACCCTAAAAGTATGCTCCAAAAATTGTCCATAACTGTAATTTTGTCTGAATATTTTTGTGAATTATAGCCTGTTTCACGATATGGAAAAGTTTTGACTAAAAAGTTCTATTGGAAACAACAATAAAAATATGAAAATTCATTCTGGTTTTTAATATAATTTGTAAGTCGAAAGTTTTCTTTCGATTTCGCAAAACATGCAGACAAGCGAAATATCTCGGCAAAAAGAAATTTGTATAAGTAAGCACTAATAGTGTTTTCACACTGACATGGTTTTAATAAAAGTTGGTTTTAACATTAAAACCAACTGTTAAAACCTGGTTTTACCATACAAATTGTTTTTGTTTTAAGTTGGTTTTATGAAATGCAACCTTGTTTTCGCTGTGATAAATTCAGTGCTGCCAAGTTGAAAATACCGATACTGTTATACCAGTGAATAACAATAGATGGCGCTTGAAAAATTTTCAACTTAAAAATGGATGCAGCAGCAATAATAATCAAAAAATTATGGAAAAAAAGAGTTTCTTGGAAGGAAAACAACGAAAATATTTTAAATTTAACTGTGGAAAGTGAAAGAAGACAATATGACTGACATTCATCTTATAATGTATTTGTGCATTTTTATATTATTAACAATATTTCCAAGCACTTATTAATTCTGTATAAGAAGTTCCATAATTTAAAAAAATTTTATTTATAAAATATAAAATAATTTCTATTTTAGAGCGCATTGTGAAATATCTCAGTTTTTCATACAAACAAAAACAGTTGAACAGTATGTCCAACAAGTGTTATTAAAAATCAGAAAAAATGCAACAACAAATACACTTATTTCGGCAGGAGATTTATTTTATTTTGCGCAAAGTTATTAGACAGCCTGTGAGTTAAAACCTGAATTTAACAAACTTGCAGTGTGAAAGCAAAATCAGCTGTTTATGGTTTTAACGTTAAAACCAGGTTTTAACTTTCAGTGTGAAAACACTATAAGACAAAAAGAAGCGCGCAAAAGCACAGAGTGACGAAATTTAACATAAACAATACGAAGTTGGTAGGCTGTTTATATCCAAATTCTCAAAGTTTTTATAGTGCTTACCTGGATATAAATTTGTATGCGAATGATATTTTTAATTCGAATTTTTTTATTTATCTATTTTTAATTGAATTGTGTACGAAAATAAATACATATGTGCTTCGGTAGTTGAGTGGCTAGTGTTCTAGCCCAGCAAACGGAGATCCTGAGATGGACTCCTAATCCAACGAGCTAACAATTGATATTGTATTTAATATGTTATAAATATAAAAACAAAATAAAGTTTTGGAAGTTAATCTAAAAGTGGATATAAAATCATTATCTAAAGGGCAAGTTTTTTAATTATACGCATATCAAAAAGGCATAAAGTATGGGCTTCTTTCTGCACATTCTATATGCATTCAAAAGCTCATACCTGGGGAGCTACCAAGTGGAACATCAGGAACAAAAATCATGTGAAACCGAAGCAGGTTGATAAGCGAGAGTTGTGCTCTCTCCCATACCAACCTGCTTTCAGGTAGACGAATATTTTTGCTGGGATGTGCATGTTGTTACTTACTTATACATACGTATATATACGAAACTAACCTGACTACAAAAATAGTTAATAGTATACTTAAATTTTCCTAGACTGACTTAAAGCTAACTGCAATGTCATCCAGAACAAACCCTTAAGTTGAGTACGTAATTGAATTTGATGAGAGCCAACAAATTTATTGTCAGCTACTTTAAAACTCATTTTACATAGTTTTATATTAACATTTTGTCATTGTTATTTTAGATGGTAATTTTGCTGAGTGGTAGGTAGCGCGTTGAGTACACAACGTGTGAACCCCAATTTATTTTAATTTACTGACTACCAGGTGATTTAAAAAAATCAACTTTAAGTTAGTTTAAAGTAGTGCAATTGACTACCGCCAAGGACACATCGCAATGTTAAAATAGTCAGTTTATTGCATTAAAAGTAATCCAAGTGTCAGTCAGTACTAGTTGCGAAATAGTTAGCATAAAGTTAGTTTGAAGTTAACGTAATTTCCGACAGGAGCTAAAACGATTGTTTCATTGTTGTAAAAAAAGCGTAAGTGTTTACTTTGAGCTAATTTTCTTAATAAAAAAAATCCATAATATAATAAAGTCCATCAGTATAAATTTTTCATGTGCCTGAATTACTGAATAAATATTTGTATGAAACTAAGCTTCTGTTAAAGGAAATTTTGCACAATCATTTGTCTGTAAAAGAAATTAGAATCTTGAAAATCATTTTTAATTTAACGCTTGTCAGTTTTCATTCTTTCCTCTATTTTATTAAGCATTCATTTAAAATTTCTTAATATATCATTTCATAAATATTAAAGCGTGAATTGTTACAAAATCCTGGAGGATATTATGGCAATCATAAATTACGTTTTTCTTTTAAATATTAAATTTCCCAATAAGAAGCAATTTTCTTTCGTTAAAATCGAAATTATGAATTTTGTTAATTACTAAAAGCAAGATATTCATATTTCAGCGGAAACGCAAATATTTTTGTTTAACGCGCCGCACTAATTAATCCTTCTCAAAACAATTTCAATTAAATTTTTAAATCTTACACACATTTTTATTTCAGCTGAATTACAAAACTTTATAATACCTCTTGTTTGCAAAGAAAATTAAAAGAAGTAAAAAGAATCTATGCTTTAACGTAATATACACTGAAAGAAATTATATTGTTAGATATGAAAAATATATAAAATTTTAAAATTTAATTCTCATGGCAAGTTTTACAAAATGGCTGCACTATATTTTAAAGCTTTTACTTATATATATAAAAAGTACATTTTTACGGTGTATCTTTTGCCTTTTTTGTTAAATTCAAACATTATATAACATTCTCTTGTGCTTAGAAGTATGTTTAACAGGCAGCATGTTTAATCTGAAAATTTAATGTTGACATGATTTTTCTTAAATTTTTGGTTGGTAATAGCTTCTTGATAAAGAAAATAAAACATAAAAGTTTATTTTCAAAGATTTGTTATACAACACGTTGTGCTGTTGCTACTGCTTTCGTTAAGGATTTCCAAATTTAATTACAAGCTAAAAGTTCAGTCTTTCGAAAGCAGCTTAAAGGAAAATTAATAGAAACTTTTTAAATGAACAGTAGCATTTCAGTTAAACAATGAAGGTAATTTTTTTATTTTTATTTTAATTGGATGTTCAGAAATATACAGATTTATTTAATGGTAACCAAATAAATAGCAAGAAATGAATACTTTGCAATAATAAATAAATCATTTTAATATTAAAGCAAGTAAAAAGCTTTCAAAAGACACAAATGCTAAGGGAAGTTGATATTTTCAGATATAAAAAAAAATCTTAATGTGCTGAAGTAAATAAATGATTTTATCTTAAAGTTCCTGTGAAAAAAAACCTTTTAATAATAAGTATCTCAAATTAAATTCGAAAATTTGCTTTGTTAGGATATTAAGTTAAATAAATTTGTAAAAGCGAATTCAAATTTGTAATACTTCTCTCGCTTAATATTTTTGTGTTATATTTAAAATCTAAGCAAAGTTTGTTCTTGGTCTCCCTTGAATATGAGCCTAAAAGACTAATTTGAACTTTGTGCATTCATAAAGCTTTTTAATTTAATAAGATTATTAATTTAAAAAAAAGACTCTTGTTTCTTTGAAGAGAAAAATTATTTTATGTATATAAATTCTTATATCATTTCAATCTGAATATTGATTTTAGATTATGATCAAATTTAAAAAGACAATTTGAAGTAAAGCAAAAATAAAACAAAAATTTGCATAAAGCTTTATTTAAAAAAAAAGAGTTGAAAGGCTCATTAGTGCGGTCCTTAATACTACATTTGTAATGTTTGAAATCGATAGTGTGCTTTTTAGTAATGGCAGAAAATGTTTAATCGGCCAATAATCATTGTTCGGCATTATTTGTGGGTGCACATTTAGGAAACCCATTTCAATGTTTCTTTTAAAGATGATCTATTTTTTTGCCTGCAATCCACGACTTAATATGAATTATTTATTATTATTAATTAACCAAACTATGTCTGTTAAATTAAAAAAAAAGCTTTTTTCTGTTGTTTAGAAGAATAAACTTAGATAGATCACAATAGTCTTTTAAAATACGTCCTAATACGAGTATTGCAACGTTTCAATTTTAATACTTTAAAATGGTCTAGCAGGGTGCCCCTGTGGCTGAGTGGTAGCGATGCTAGCCTTTCAGTCCAGAGGTCGTGGGTTCGATTTCCACCATAGACCCTGGAAAAAAAAGTTTGTTTGTTTGTTGTTTTTTCAAAGAATATGGTAATGTTAAACTAAAATTGTTAAAACTGAAGGCACAGCTCTAGTTGATGAAATAATATTTGTATTTTTCTAAAAACAAATGTTATTTTGAAAAATGTATCCAATAATAATTTTCAATTAAATGAGTTTTGTTATTTTAATACATACGGAAGAAAATAATTAAGGCAATCATAATCATTCCTTCAAACATGTAGTTTAATCTCTCTATCTCTCTCTCTCTCTCTCTCTTTCATATTATGCACTAATTTATAAATAATATAAATATGTATGCGTGTTTGCCTGACTTTAATATACACAGTGTGTGTATTTACATATTATGAGCAGCTTTTGATCTTCGACTGTAGTCAAAAATACTCATCGAACGAATTTTGATTTGCTATTGTGACGAGCATTCAAAAAAGAACGTCTTTATTGTGAATAAAATCGTAAAAAATAAATTACTATTTGTTTTTGTGTACTTAAAAATAAACATTGTTTAACGTTTAAATTTTGAAAAAAAATTTCAAACAAAAATATTTCATCGAAAGCTAAACTCTATTCGATAGAAAATTTGCTGCTGAACGACATTTTCGATGCTCAAAATATGAATTTAACATTCGATTTTCGATGTTCGATACTCTTCGCCTTTTAAGATGGCGCAATGTTGCCACATTAAAATTTTAATATACTAATTGTGAATTCCCTAACTATTTTTAAGCTGTTGCATAGCTTTTATAGCAGGCGTAACGGAAAAAACCTGAGACTGTTTTGAATTAACCCCTAAAGTATGCTATTGATTTCACTAGAACAGATTTTTACATGTAGGAAAACACAATGTGGCGTACTTAAGAGCAATTGTGGTTGACAAAAAATGATAAACACAAACAAACAGACAATTCGTAGGTTTTTATTTTAAAAAATAAGTTTGCATAAGTTGATAAAAAAATGCTAATAGCTTTACCGCGGCAGTCCCCGAGTGCCACGCGTATTTTTTTTTTTTTTTTTTTTTTTTTTTGTGTGAAAATAAACCACTATATATAGGTACTTAATTGATAATGCAAATCGTTGTTTGCGAATATAAAGTTTCAATGTATTTTTAATAAAAAACATATATTACTGAATAAGTTAAATAATAATTTGGTATTTATAGTGCGTTAGCAAATGGTGAACGAATATATTTGTTAAAACAAATAATATAAATTGTAACAATTCATTATGTAGAATGCCGCAATAAAACTAATTTATTTTTTGGTTTAAATAGCAAATTAGGTAACTGAAATTTGTTCTGCCTTCGATTCGCCTCTACTATATTTTATCCAGTCGTTCCAAAGTGGAAAATTAGTGCCAAAGTTTGTACTAGATTAAAGACATGTGTTTCTTGCCAAAATATATCAAAACTTTTTGATCCTAAATTCCACCAAAAGTAAAAGGGTAATTTTATTGTGACGGTGGCGACCGTGTGACTCACATTTTTTTATTACAATTCAAAAATATAAAATTTATCATTAAGAAAACCGGTGTGTTTACCAAAGATGTTAGTCTTTAAAGTATAGGGTGTTTTTTGAGGGGTATAGAACTTCGAATTGAAATAAAACACAAGAAAATCGTTTTAATGTCCATAAATTTGGCTTTATTGGAAGGATAATTTTATGCCATTAATGTTTAAATATGATTTCGGGCATGTGGCCGCCGCGGCTGGCTCGAATAAAGCTAATTCTACAGGTCCAATTTTCAACCACTTTTTCGAACATATGGGGCCGTATGTTGGCAATAACGCCACGAATGTTGGCTTCCAAGTCCCCTAACGTTTCTGGTTTGTTGGCGTAGACGAGCGACTTCACATATCCCCAAAGAAAATAATCCAATGGTGTCAAATCACACGATCTTGGTGGCCAATTGACAGGTCCATTCCGCGAAATTATGCGCTCATCGAATGTTTCCTTCAATAAATCGATTGTGACGTGCGCTGTGTGGCATGTAGCGCCGTCTTGTTGGAACCACAACTCATCCACATTCATGCCATCCAATTCGGGAACAAAATAGTCGGTTAGTCGGCTCCAATTGCTGTGCACGGTGGCGAATCGATTCATTCGGGTCCTCTTCAACACTTTGCTCTACAGCGGCAATTGTTTCTTCGGTGCGCACTGTTCGACGTCTCTGCGGATGCGTATTATCACATAGAGTAAACGTAGTGCGAAAACGATCCATGGTTAACCGAATTAATTGCTCTGATGGACGATTATGTCGACCATAAAATGGACGGAGCTTGCGGTAAACTTCGCGAACTGAACCATTATTTTCGAAATAAATTTGCACGATTTGCAAGCGTTGTTCTTTTGTCAACCTGTTCATGATGAAATGGCAAACCAAACTAAATATTAATCACTTGACAGCTGACAAAACGGCCGCCAGTTAAAAAAGTGATGCCAACTTAAAGTTCTATACCTCAATAAAAAACACCCTTTATTTAGCAATAGGTAGGCACTGAAAGAAATCGTTTTTTGCTCAGAATGATACAAATATCAGTCCTTACAAAATTATTTCCTTTAGGATATATTATGTAAAATATACCTTAGAAGGCACACAATAGTTTTTGTTTAATAAATACTTACTGTATGGAAAAAAAATTTTTCTTACAAAAAATTATTTCAAACCTAGTGAAAATTCGAATATTTTGAAGAAGTAAAACTTCATATTGATTTCATTCATATAATAAAAACTAGCTTAACACGGTGTGCTTTCCTACCCCTCTCCCCCAATTTAAAAAAAAATCAACTACAGCGCCATCCTCCGAGCTGATTTGTGAATTTGAACCATCCAGGGCGCCACCCAAACGCATACGAAAAAATTCATTCAAATCAGTCTAGCCGTTTAGGAGGAGTTCATTGACATATGCACGTACAGTAGAATTATATATTTATAAAGATAATGGCAAAGTAATAATAAAATTTAAAGAAATTATTATCATTAACAGCAGATAAATATGTGTAGCAAACAAACCATATTTGGCGGTCGATAATTATAATATAATTTTATCAGTTGGATTTTCTTCCTTAGATTAATTGTAGCACCCATCAACTGCCATGTATAGGCATAAGCTTGTCGTTTGAATTTCTTTCATTTGAGGTGCTTGTCCACTAATGTCATATCTCATTGAAAAAAACTATTGATTCTTTCAATGTCAGTAGACGAAATTTTGCTTATTGTAATTATAGAAGTCATCAGAGATTCCGAAGGAAATACTTTGAAGAGCTGCTTAATACTAGAATTTCTTCTTGATAGACTATAGAGACGGCTGCGTTTAACATTAGTAACTTCTTTTTTTTAATGAAAACTATTATTTAAAACAACTTATTGTAGATGTATTCACAACGCTTGCAATTCGACTAACATCCTTGTTTCTTTGGCTATATTTTCTTCAAGTGATGATCCTTTATGCATCACAATTTTCTTAATATTTCTTCTTCTCCTGTCCCTTTCTCTCACTGTCTCTCTCTCTCTCTCTCTCTCTCTAATGCTAAAAGCAGTTAATGTATTTCTTTATTGTCTTCAAATTTCTTCCTTTATTCCCAGTTTTTGCATTTGACATTCATTGAATAAATATTACCTTAGCGCTAGTGTGTTAGAATATTTCCTTTGAGTTTACTTTGTTATTATTACAAAGTAAAAATAATGTATTATTTACAGTAATTGTTTTATTAATTCTTTACCTGTGACGGGTGTGACCGCAAATTGTTGTCGTTTTAGTTAATATTTTATTATTAGAAAGTAGAAATAACGTATTATTTTCAGTTATAGTTTTAGTAAATTTTTTAAACTTTTACAGTGACGGGTGTGACCGTAAGCTGTTGTATTTTAGTTAATCTACAATAATATCATTATAAGACATACTAAAATTAAACTTTAGCAAAATTGCAATAAGAGTATAATCTTTTTAAAGATAGGTAAGTTAATAAAAAAAAAACCGAAAATAAAGATTTAGCATTTCATGAAATTATTTTTATAAAAAATTTTCAATTTGCAAATAACAGGCTTGGAGAAGCAAATCGATTAAACCAGTTAAAAAAAAATACTTCAGAGATGCATGCTACTTTAATTTTTTATAAATCACTCTCTTCTAAGGGGTATTTTTTTCAGAGGTATAGAACTTCGAATTGAAATAAAACACAAGAAAATCGTTTTAATGTCCATCAATTTGGCTTTATTGGAAGGACAATTTTATGCCATTAATGTTTAAATATGATTTCGGGCATGTGGCCGCCGCGGCTGGCTCGAATAAAGCCAATTCTACAGGTCCAATTTTCAACCACTTTTTCGAGCATATGGGGCCGTATGTTGGCAATAACGCCACGAATGTTGGCTTCCAAGTCCCCTAACGTTTCTGGTTTGTTGGTGTAGACGAGCGACTTCACATATCCCCAAAGAAAATAATCCAATGGTGTCAAATCACACGATCTTGGTGGCCAATTGACAGGTCCATTCCGCGAAATTATGCGCTCATCGAATGTTTCCTTCAATAAATCGATTGTGACGTGCGCTGTGTGGCATGTAGCGCCGTCTTGTTGGAACCACAACTCATCCACATTCATGCCATCCAATTCGGGAACAAAATAGTCGGTTAGTCGGCTCCAATTGCTGTGCACGGTGGCGAATCGATTCATTCGGGTCCTCTTCAACACTTTGCTCTACAGCGGCAATTGTTTCTTCGGTGCGCACTGTTCGACGTCTCTGCGGATGCGTATCATCACATAGAGTAAACGTAGTGCGAAAACGATCCATGGTTAACCGAATTAATTGCTCTGATGGACGATTATGTCGACCATAAAATGGACGGAGCTTGCGGTAAACTTCGCGAACTGAACCATTATTTTCGAAATAAATTTGCACGATTTGCAAGCGTTGTTCTTTTGTCAACCTCTTCATGATAAAATGGCAAACCAAACTAAATATTAATCACTTGACAGCTGACAAAATGGCCGCCAGTTAAAAAAGTGATGCCAACTTAAAGTTCTATACCTCAATAAAAAACACCCTTTATTAAGCTGCAGTTAGAAAATAAAAAAAGTTTCGTGCAACAAATTTCATGATATTTCGTGAGAAAATGCTTAATGTAAATAAGGTATTAAGATTCAAAAAGGAAGAGTAGAGTGTATACTATAGTCTCGTTTCAAAGTTAACAAAAACTGGAAATATTTTATTTATTTTTAATTGTACATAATTGTTATTGTGTTGTAGATATCAGTTGAACGATTTTTATTAAAAATAAATTAATTATTTTTTTTCCTAATTTTGGTCGTTTTGTGTGGAATTGCCCATATACAATTTTGTTTACACCCTCATAATAAATTTTATTAATTTGTGCCTTTCGTACATGTCATAATACCAGTACGCTTAGAGCAATTTATATAATTTTTTTCTTAAATAAAATATTAAATAATGAAATTCTTGCAAATGTTTTTCATTAACTTACACTCAAAATTTTACGTAGATAAATTCATATGAAAAATTATTTGGAACTAGTAAAATGTCAGTTTAACTTTGTGGTAAACTTCTAAAATAACTACAAGTAGTTAATATAAAACTTTTTGAGTGAATAAAAGGGCTTTGTTAGCTCATTTTCAATAACAAATATCATTGATCCAATGTACAAAGTTTTGGATCAATGAAGATTTTTCTTTTAGTGTATAAAATTTGGATCATATAAAAAAAATATAAATTTTCTAGAAGTCTTACATTATCAAAAACATTTGCAGCTTCAAAATTACTTTTAGTAATAAAAACGGCTGTTCAAATAATTTTTAAGAGCTTTATTCACAAAAAATTATTTTGATTTTATAAAAGGTCTACTAATCAAATTTCCGTAGAAAATTTTTTGTATAAACCTTTTTTAAAATACTTTTTATGAATAAGGCAGTGAATATATAATTCTAGGAAAACTAAAATATTACTGTAACTTACCCCATTTGTCTTATGTCGACGACGTAGTTTGAAATCGTTTTCTGTTGGGAACAAAATTCATTTCCTATTTATATAAATTTCTAATCATTGTGATTTATGAATATTCTATATTACATAATTTATTTTCGCTTGTCAAAAAATATTATATTAAACAGTGATTTATTGAGATAATAAAATATTATTCATCTACAAGATATTTTTTGCTTCTTCCCGTTTTCGATTGCTGCACTTTATTTTAGGAGATTTTTCATTCCTTAATTTATTTATGCTGTTGTACATACAATTCTCATGTGTTTTACATGAAAAGCTTCTCTTAATATACTTGTATAAATAATAAAATCACATGCATAAACATATGTACACTTACACCTACATATACAAACTATAAGTTGCACGATGTCTAGTATTTAGAACACACACTACACTCACTTATGCAGAGAAACATTTACAAAAAAAATAAAAAATAAAAATAAAAAATATACATACATATTTTCATAGAAAAAAAATATTTTGATAAAAACCAGGTTAACATTTGCACATTTTTTGCAATATATTTAAAAGTATACACTCGCAAACAAACAAACATGCACACATCAACAGCACAAGTGCGTCTATATATGTATGTATGTATGTATGTATGTATGTATGTATGTGCAGACATACATACATACAAACACAAAAATGTTTAACAAATGTACATACTGATGATACTCTTCTCTTGTGCACTTATTTTAAAAGTGCAGCAACAAATTCTTTTAAATTTATTTCAATTTGTTTTGCTTTTTTCTTTAGAAAATTTTGCATGTAACTGCTTGAGTGTTTAAGTGAAGGTGTGCATGTGTGGTACTGTGGGCTTGAATGGATTTACGTTTTGCACACTTTTGGCATTTATATTTTTAAATAAATTTTGCTAACAAATTGTATTGGGGTTTTTATTTTATGTTGTGGTTCGGTTGTTGCTGTTGTATAATTTGAAGTACAAGCAAGTATCGTGATTTGGCCGTTTTATAAGTATTTTATTTCATGTTTTTATTTATTCATTCATACATTCATTCGTTTTATGTTACACACACACACACGCGCGCGCCTGCAAATTGTTACGAATCACTGCTAAAGCTTCTTTGTGGCAACATTTTCGCAATTTATACTGATTGAGCTAATAAACCGATTTACTTATACATATTTGGTATAAATGCTTTTTTTCATTAACCTATTTTAATTCACTTAAATTCAATCAAAGTCTGGGAAATAAAGTGCTTACATGGTTTTTTCAATTGTTTTCTTTTTTTTTGATCTAATAATTATTAAAGTTTCCCAGCAAAAAGTATTCATATATGAAATTTTTCTTTGCAAAAATATTTAATTTTGCCGCTTCGTTGTTTCGTTTACAACTGACATGACCACGTTTCCGAGTTAACTGATTTGGAACGGTAAAAGTTCGTTTGTGCACAAAACATCATCGTCATCCAAAGGAATTTAGTTGTCGCCATAAAGTTCAACTCAGTGAAAGAAAAACGACAAAAATACTGGGTCTTGCAACCACTATTCTTGCTCAAAGAGAGTACTTAGACTCTCTCAGTGGTGGATTCCTAGAAATGGGAGCATTTTAAAATGAAAGAATGTTTGTATAAGAGTTTTCCTTTGCAAAAATGAGAAACATTTCCAATTCAGTATTCGTTACAATTATAGTGGTTTTATTTTGTTTGTGTTTAGTTAAGGCGATTTCATTTGATATTGTTTTAAAGCAATTTATACCGGCTTTTGATAACGTTTCCTTTGTTACTTAACTTCATCATCATTATTAGTTAACTGGTGGTAATTTAATACAATAATAAAAAAATTATTTCTCTAAGTGATAAAAAAATCAAGCATTTACTAAGCAAAACCATGAATTCTTTTACTGTCTACTCACTTAACATATCTACGGTTATCTTTAGGAAACCATATTAAATAATAAAATATTTTATTATATTAAAAGAAATCCGAATTTGAGCAAGATAAAGAAATTATTTTTTTTTATAAATTTTTTTTTAAATTCAATTAATATAATAATTTATAATTATTATACATACATGTATAATAGGATTACCCGGTGATCTAAATAAAACCACTTGAAATGTAAATGAAAGTAATGATTAGTAATCGTACTGATTACTAATTTGATTACTTTTTTTTGAAAGGTGAAGTAATGATTAGATTACGATTATTATGTTTCACACGATTACTAATCGATTACGATTGCTAATAATGGAAAAGTAATCTGAATTACTTGAAATTACAACAGAACTATCAAAAAGAATCAAAAGTAATAAAAAAATAATCCGATTACTTTTAAAGATTACTTTTAATTCTTTTTGATTATTTATTAATAATCAAAAGTAATCTTTGAAAGTAGTCGGATTATTTTTTGATTAATTTTGATTATTTTTGATTATTTTTGATTTTTTTTTTGTAATTTCTAGTAATTCAGATTTACTTTTCGATTATTAGTATTTGTAATAAATTATTTATCAGAAATTCCTTAAAAGGGAATTGTATAATCAGTACAATTGTTTTTAAAATGTAATCTAATTTATTACTAATCGTAATCGAAATTTAACAGCTCTGCTTGAAACTTATTTATTTTAAGAAAAGTAAAACTTTGTTTTTAGTAAACCTGAGATGAAAGATTAGGCGTTTGTGTAATTGAAAGTAAATCATCACATTTCTTTTTAAATTAAAATGAATTTTTTTTTCGATTAAAAATCTAATCTATGTACATATGTAAAAGTGTCCTGTAGAGGGTGGCATTGGCTGACGTAGCACTTTGACTACAAAACCGAAGATCCTCGGTTAGAGGCCGATCTCCTACAGTCATTAAATAACAACATAATGCATTTTTCTAATGTGCATTAGTGTCCCGTATCAGTTGTTGTAGGGAAAGTTCAAGTGATGAAGTCGTTGACATTGCTCACTGAACTACTCTGATATACTTATTCTAATGTATTATTAGAGCGCCCTCCTTTATCGGTATTGTTTAGCAGAATTATCAGCGAAGTAAAATAACCAATAAAATGGCTACTTAACACAGTTTAAAAAATTTAATATACCTAATTAATACCAGAGGCTCTGGAACACTGTATTATTAGAAACGTGAAAATAATCAGAGTTGTAAAGGAATGAAGCTTTCCTCTATCTCTTCATTCACTACATCTTCTCTATCACTATCGCCTCGTTGTGACCAGCTATCACTATTTTCTCTTCGACTAGCAGGTAGCACAAAAGGATAATTGCATTGAACCCAAATGAGATGGACTCTAAATTTTTACCATTCTTAGCAGCGCCCTGCTCACCTAACCTAACCTAAGGTGTCTTGTAGCTGTTAAGTATGGTTGCTAATTATGGGTGTAGTATTACACAAACTATGTATTCCTGCGGCTTATCCATTTTCGCTTTCCCAGTCCTTGTGACTAATTATCGTACTAATCGAAATTACATTTAATGATAATATCATTACTGCTAGTATTCATTTAATTATGGACGGTTGACTATAAAGTACATTTCATGTCGTGAAATAACATTTTTCTAAATAATAATAACACAAAATTTTTATAAGAAAAAAAACCTAAAGATTTCTTCTGTGAAAATATTTTCGTATAAGAGAGTTGAACTTGCGGGAAACTCTTCAAATTAAGGGTGTTTTGTTATTAACTGATTTTGCTCTCATTTTTGTATTGCATAATCATTAAATTTATACTGTGTGTGGTGAAAAAGTTTATGTTGCTTATTTCTCTTGGTGAATTTCTTTTACTATTCCGATGTTTTGTTTGCGACGTCTAAAGTTCAAGCATTCGTATCGTTTTATTTTTGGCACTATTTTCTTTTCAATCTACTTTATTGTGTACTAACTTCATAGTACTTATTACACATGTACATATGTATGTATTTCATAATAGTATTGGATGAATAAAAATTAATATGCGTACGTTATTGTGAGTGAATTTTTGTCTCACGTGTCATGTTTGTGACTTGTTTTTAGTCATAAACTGATAGATTTACTGTCATTGCAGACTTTGTATTTATGAAATGTTAATAATTGTAAGTCAGTTGGTATTTAATAAATGATATAAAAAATCATAATTCTTTCTTTATGTTTCTACAAGCGATATTATAGATTTTTAATTTAGAGGAAACCAAAAGATTAAAATGAAGAAGAATTAACGGCCTGTCCCACGATGTCACCAGAAATCATTCGATCGACAACTTGTATTGCAAACAACAATAACATAAGAAATATTGTTGTTGTTTTCAATATAATTACTCGATCGAAATAATTCTAGTGACATCGTGGGACAGGCCGTAAGTATTGATTTTCACTACACAATTCGTTAAAGAAAAGTGTTGATAAAATTAAAGCATACCTACAGGCGTTAGGAGATTTTTCGTTGAACTAATTAAACTTTTTGTGGGCTTCTTAGGAAAATAAAATCATTCATTACTTTTTGTTTTGCTTTGTAAGTAATAGAAACAACAGTACACACAATTTTCTATCTATAAAATCTATAAAATCTGTGAGGAAATTTTTAATACATTTATAAAACTAACAAATAACTTTCTTTGGAAAAACTTTGTTTATGTTTGTTCTTTTAATGAAGATTGTCTATGCTTTTAAAGCATATATATATATATATATATATATATATATATATATATATATATATATATATATATATATATATATATATACATATATATATATATATATCATATTATATCAGAATATTTGTTTGGTGATAATTGATTTCTTGCAGCATATAACAACTTTGGGTCATTCTGATATATTAATTATTAATAACTAATTTTTTGTATTTTTTTTTTACATAGTCCGTCATCAATTCAGTGGCAGAAAGAAAAAAGTGCTTAAGTCGAGATAAGCTGATTTTGCATTAATGGTATATTCATAATCTGCATACTCAGAAGTACTCCTGGTCAAAATATCAATTAATTTGTGCGATTTTTCAAGAAGTTACAGCACTATGACTTGCGACTTTTCTTTTTTAGACTTTTAATCTCATTTGGAATAAAAGCTTAATTTAGGTTATACTCTAGTACATTTCAACTTAAATATATTAGTTACAGTGTGTAGAACGATGCTTGCTTAGAAAAATAAGTATTAACAGGAAATTTCCTAATTTAAGTGTAAAAGAAATAAATTTGTGAAAATCGACTTGAAATCTTAAAAGTGCTCTGCCTTATTGCCACAGGATTGATCCTATTTGACTAGGATCTACATTTTTATTTTCAAACCATTGCTTAACTAATTTAGTAATTTGAAAGAAACTCAGATAATGACAGCCTTACCCATTAAACGTTCTCATTATTTTCTCTAACATAAATAATTGTTTACCAAACTCCTTCAAAGCATTTAATTTTCCATTTAAAAACTTCAATATTTTATATTTTAGTTGTAAATCTTCTACTCTCAAATCAGTTGAAATATTTTCCCAATAATGGTCACCAAGCTGGTGATACCAAAAACATTTGCCACAACATGAATTCATATGCTGACACACAACTTACACTCAAAGCAGAGTACAAAAAAAGGGGAAATGATAACTTTTACATTCAGTTCATAAACTTTTTTTTTTGTGCCACAAAGCAAACACTATTAATCATCAAACTTGCAATCAAATTTCTAGAAGTATTCTTCATTCCAAATATTTATATGGAACACAGGAAAAAAAAGCAACAGCATAGGAAAGCTACATAAGGAAATTTAGAAACATAGCAAGTCCTACAAAACTAAACAAAAAGTGAAAAGAGAGATTAAAAAAAAAAAATAAAGAATCTTAAAAAAAATAATATTAAACCAAGAAATGATCAACAGTCCGTAATAAAATTGTTTCATGCACCCTGCAGTTAAATGTTAAATATGTCAGGATAACTGTCAAACAATGAAAATACAATAGCCTCTTTTTTTTAATAAATGTACTATGAAAAGGAAGAAAACAGGAATGCTTTAAGGGCTAAAAGGGGGAAGATTGTAGTAGTAAGTCCATAGAATTAAATTTAAAAAATAGTAGTGAAAAAAGAGAACAATCACAAAACGACCACAAAATGTATTTTTGTATTTGTTGTTGCTATTGTTCGTAGAGGAATAGTAATAAGAAAAATCCTGGATTAGAGTCATTGCAGCAATCAAAGTATATAAAGATATGAGTTTGTAAAAAGTAGTTAAAAAATATTACAAAGTGGAAACAAAAAGAGGAACAATACCAAAAAAAAAACACAAAAAAACAAAAAAAAATTGTATGCACTAAAAGGCAAAAACGGAAAAGTTTTTTTTTGTGACATTATCTTATTAGAAATACAAAAAAAACGCATATTTATACACTTATGAAAAGTTGTTTTAAAATTTTTAGAGCATAACGAAGACTTTACAGTAATTTTGACTTAGCTGTACATTCAACTTCGAATGACTTTTTGTGCAGATAATTTAAAAATTCTGTTATCTTAACCCTGCACACATAACCTTCGAACGTATCCCTCTAAACCTAACCATTCGTCGTTTCGACGAGCACTTTTTGGGGCGTATAATATCGGTTCTAAACATATATATTTTTGTACTTGCAACACATACATACCTTTAGCAAGTACTTTTTTAGTAAATACAACTATATATTTCTATTCTGTTACAAGGATATTTATTATAATCCATTTTTCCAAAAAGCATTTTTTTTTGAGATCACATTGTTATAAAATTTATATAAACGAACAAAACAAAAAAGCCTTTTTCTCTTTGGCAAAACTTAACTATAACACTATTGTCATTTAAAAAAATATATAAAATTAATTTTTTGAAGCGCATTGTGTGCAGAAATCAACTTTATGCTCGCCAACACTCGTGAAAGCGACGAACAAGTTTATCATATCTCAATAATTACGTGCTCACGCGCCGAATTTGGTTGTCTCCTGCAAAAGCTCAGCGAAAACTAAGTTGGCAAGAAATTTAGCGGCGATCGGTGCACGTGTTAAAAAGAAATAGCTAATTTTTCGTCCGGTGTTCGTCGTTTCGACGAAGGTTATGTGTCTAGGGTTAAACACATTTACCTGCCTAAATGTGCAGGTATACAATTTTTTTAATGTGTGCAGCTAACATAAATTTTTTATATGAGATTAATTTAAAACTGCCAAAAAATACGTTAAATGCGCAGGTATACAAAGTTCACTTAAAAAAGGATTTTGAACAATAATTACACAAAAAAAATATATATATATCGGTATTTCCCCCAGCTTAAAAGTCTAATTTAATTTTTCTTCTCTTCTTTACAAACTCACATTAATTAATAAAAATATTTCTTTCAATAAAAGAATTGAAATTACTGAACTTAAGCCTAACTAAAAATTATTTCTGATTAAAAAAATATATTTTGTGCAGTTAAGTCAATGTGCAGCTAAAATTGATTTTTTGTATGAAAATATTTTTAAATTACCAACATTTTAGGGCACTTATCTTAAATGTGCAGGCATATGAAGTTCACTTAAAAAAGGAATTTGTATGGGATTTTAAAGCATAGTGACAGAAATTTATCATTTTAGACAGTTAAGTCCAAAGTGCACTTAAACATAACAAAAATTAAAAATTTTAAAAACCCCCGACTTTTTTCAGAAAAGATGTTATATCTTCTAAACATAGCTAAGAACCCTCTCGATCAAGTCATCTTTCAAACAGAAAAAACTAAATGAAAATCGGTCCAGCCGTTTGGCCTGTACGTGGACACAGACAGACACACAGATACTCAGATACACAGATACACAGATACACAGATACACAGACACACAGACACACACTTCAAACTTATAACACCCCTTTTTTAGTCGGGGTTAACCCCCAGCAGCTAAATCAAAACTACTGTAGAAATTTTTTATCTTATTAATATTCACAGTATTTAGGAATTTTGAAATCGAGCTCTTAGTAAATATACGTGCATGCATAATTTGACATATTTTAACATACTTTAGCAGTTTTAGCATATTTTAGCAAAATTTAGCATATTTTGGCATACTGTAGCATATTTTAGCATCTTATAAAGATTTTGTATATTTGTAGCATGTTTTAGCATAATTAAGCTTACTTTAGCATTCTTTGGAACAGCTTATAAGAACTTAGCATATCTGTTGCGTATTTTAGCATAATTGAATATATTTTAGCATATGGATCCAGGTAGAATTTATGATTTGTGTATTTGTTAGTTTATTAATGGACTATGTATTTAACTTCTAATATATCTACATGGATAATGTTTTTCGGGGATCCCTTTACAAATGGCTGGGATATACCTAGAGCTATCTCGTATTTTTATTTATTTTTCTAAAATAAATTTTTTAGATGTTCATAAAAATGCTAAACACAAAAATTGTTCATTTCACAATATATATTTTTGATCTTTAGAACATAACGAAGATATTCCATTAAATTTAGATATTTTTAATATCCATTAAATTCAGGAATTTCAAAATCCATCTCGTAGTAAATCTGAATATGTGCGAAATTTGCATTTATGGCATACTTTAGCATATTTTAGCATACTTTAGCATAATTTACCACCCTTTAAAAACTTTGCATTTCCGCAACGTATTTTAGCATAGCTTAGCATATTTTAGCATATCTTAGCATATTGTTGAATATGCGTAAATTCGAACAAAATGTGTAGGTAGAATTTCAGATTTTTCAAAAGTACTTACGTGTGTTTGTTAATTTAATAATATTCTATATATTCAACCTCTAAAATATAAATATAAAAGATAATGCTTTTCGGGTATTCATTTTTGAATGGCAGGGCAATACTTACAGCAGCTACCTTAGATTTTTATATAATTTTAGAAAATACATTTTTCAGATGTTCATGGAAATGTTAAAAACAACAATTGCTCAATTCACATTAGAATCTTTGGGGTGAAGTAGAATCCAAACCTACTTTAATCTATATGTACGAAAAGGATCTTTTTTTCTAGTCGTTTTCACAATTCAAAGTGAAAATTGTACACAGAAAAAAGTATTCACCGATTAATATTTTCAATTAAGAATTTAATTGATTCAATTAGATTTTTAATTGTATTCATTAATTTGAGTGGAAAAACTTACTTGATATTATCAAATTGTTTTATTTGATATTACAATTATTTTAATTGATATTACAAAATTATTATACATATTAGTTTTTTGTGTGTATAACCTCTCGTGTCTATTTTATATCTAATTCAGTTCTTTACGATCTCAAATTATTTAATTCTTAAAGCCATACATTATTTTCTGCGGTTGTAAAAACCACAGCTCTCTCATATTTTATACTTTTCATATTTTATGTTTAAAGAAAAGTTCATTTTCATTTTGCGCTTTCTTTTCAACTTCAAAAGTTACTCATTTATACACTCATGTCTATTGTCTAACATGTTTTACGACTAATGATAAAATAATATGACATTTTCTCTCTACATCTTGAATAAAAATTTTACAAACAAACATAAAAATTCTTTAAAAGGAAATGTTTACAAAAATAAACTGCTTAACTTTATCCTTTCTTTTGCGAGTTAGCAAAAAGTTTTTAAATGGCACATTTAAAGTATGAGCAGAGATACTCGTGCATTATCGATGTATGTATGTTGTATACTTCAGATTCCTAGTTTAGTTGTTTGTGTAAGCAAATTACTAAGAAAAAGAAACAAAATAAAACAATAACCAAAAACGACCATTTAGATTTTTCGTTTTGAAAAAAAAATTCTTGGGTAGATTTCAATAGTAACGAAAATTCCTTCAAAACTAAAAGTCAGCAGTCTACAAATGTACATCTGCATACGGTCTCGTTATAAAATTGGCTTAAAACGTAGAAATCGTTAACAAAAATACACATACACAATTGCAAAATAAATAAAAAGAAAGCAAAATTTTCGTCATGACTTCATAACTGGTTGCTTTGCCAACAAAAAAAAAAGAACTCCATCCGAAAAAAAAGATTTCACAAGTACAAGTGGCATACACCACTTTCAATATGTCGCATGTTTTGCCACCACAAGAGTAAAAAAAAAAATTCTTCAGATTTTTGTATATGTTCATAATCATGTACATGGTCATAATCATGCAAATAGACAATATTCGTATGCAATCTTTGTTAAGATTCCTTGATTTCTATTTTGCTTTTTTTCTTGATAAATCTTACTATTTTATTAAAGAAGAAAATCTTGACATTTGAAGCCATTGGGGGTTTTTGTGTTGTTTTAAATTTACATACGGATTCTGCTAGTCTAATTATAGATTTTTTTGCTGCGTATAGTTTAACGGTAAGCTTAAAGATGTCTGAAGATCTTATTTGACAATAAAATAATACAGAAGTAAATTAAAAAACTAATAAAATAAAATGGCTGCATCACTTAAGTGATGATGTTTCAAAGTGGAAAAAAAAATTTTGATTCAACATGATTCTTAATTTTAATCTCACACTACTGGAATGTTAAATCAATATAAAATAAATTTATTTCAAAGGCATAAATTTTCTTTGAAGATTACTGTTAATAATGTTGAATTAACATGAAACACATATGAAGCAAAATCATTGCGGGAAAATTTTAAATTAAACTTGTTTACATAGATTTTAATGTGAAATTAGTCGTATGTGTAATAATTGAATACTTCACCATCTTCTCTACTCTCTCCATCATTACTTTCCTAAAGAAGGTACCACATATGTATACATGTGTTTGTAAGTCGGTTTTAGTAGTAATACTTCTCTTTGAAAAAAAAAATTATCATACTTTGGCCAAAATTTTTCGCATTATTTAATAAAAAACTGTAATATTTTTTAAATGGCTGCTTGACTTTTAAAGCCAACCAATCATTCGTGCCCAACAGTTCCATCACATTAAATTTTTTTCTTTTTTTTTTTTAAACATCTTAACGTTTAATAAACATTTGTATACATACATATATCAATAAATTTGTAATAACAACTTTTAACATCCGCCTTAACCTTTTGCGTCATTAAATAACAGCCGGTGTTTGCCTCGATCTAAAAAATATATAAAAATCTATACACACACCCGCAACAGTATACCAACAAACATTTATATAACAATTTACAATGGTAGACTACAGTTGTAACCGGAACAACTATTGTAAAAAAATAAAATAAAAAATATACCATTAAAAAATCTAGTAAAGCAAGAACAGCAGTAACAAACATTATAATAACAATTACGAGCTACCAAAGGAAAGAAACAATCATAAATATTGACACACAGATACAAATGAATTGGTCATATAAAAATAGCGAATTAATTTAAAAATTTCTTAAAGCAATAAATTAAAAACAAAATATCGTGCCATAACCGCCAAAATAGCTTAAGTGACATAATTTTCAAACTTAAATTTTTGACTAAAATCGATTATTTGCGATCGTATACAGTAGATTTTCGTCAAAAAAACGAAGTCCAAAAAATGTGTTCGGTTAAACTATTTCAGCGGTTGTGGCTCGATAAACATATATATAGGTTAGGTTAGGTTAGGGAGGGTGGTGCTTTACCGCACATCCACTCGGAGACCCAATTGGGTCCATTGTGATTCCCTTCTGGTGCCAAAAAAAAGTAATATTCACCCAATTGCAGCCAGAAGTGACCCTATTATCCATCACTAAGCCACCGTATTCCCATGATAAAGCCTCTGATGTCCTCTAGTATACACTTCCCGACATCAGTAAGGCTTTCATGGAAACGTCTGCTCAGCCATCTAAGCCTATGACGTTGCAGGCAATGATAGATAATATGTTCAATGGTTTCGGGTTCCTCTTATTTTCCACACATCCTACAAAAATCTGGAGTGCCAGTCTCCCAAATGCTGGTTCTTGCTCTGACCGAGCAGTGACCTGTCAGCACGCCTATCATGATTCGCATCGCCTTCCTATTCATGTCCAGTAGTAGCTTAGATCTTCCTGAGTCTAGTTTATAAAAGCAGCTATATTTATGCATGATTCTGCATTCAAAAGTCAAATATATTCTGCCTGCAACAAATGCGAAAAGAATCAGAGGCAGATAATTCCCCTTATCGTGGTTGGCGTAATTCGACTCTTATTACGACAGTTTTGTAATAAATTAAAGATTAACGCAACATTTTTTCTTTAATCTATAACAAGAGTGTCGTAGCCGTAGTTGAAGTCGAAGTCGAAATACACCAAAAACGATAAGTGGGAATATCTAAATAATTTGATTATAGTTTTTTTTTATAATTCTCTCATTAGCTTTTAAATTTGCTTGCAATCATGTTGTAAATTAAAATTTACTCATTTAATTTTATAACGCCCCAAGACCTACATAATTGAGCATGGTACGATGTGTATTTATATAATTTTGAAAATAATGGATTTTAAAAATATAAACGAAAATTGTTAAAAAGTAAGAAAAATTCAAATGCTTTTTCAGTGCGTTACGCATATCCATAAATTTCCATAACTGATGGAAATACTATTTCAAAACCTTAACAGTACAATGGAGGCACTGATTTTTGCCCAAGAAAAAAAAAAACAAAAAATATTGGGGCTATATTTTAATAACTATTTTTATTGAAAATATAATTTTCGGTTTAAGAGTGCGACAACCATGCAAACTTACTAACTAACCTATCTCTTAAATTAGTGTATATCTGATCTTAAACATTTTTTTTATTAGTATGAGTATATTTTAGACTAATTTCGAATTAAAATAAAAATAAAAATAGGTACAAATTTATATAAATGGAAATTAAAAATGTTCACTTCTGTTTTTGATGTGCGTTAAGCAGTTAAGGAAATTAATATAACATAAATTTTTGAAGATCAAGTTTTCAAGCTTTTGCAGTATAATAAGATTATCCAAGGCTAACTTGGTAGAGAAAAATAAAACAAAACACGGGCCAAAGTTAGAAACATTTTTATGTGTATATCCGATTATATAGTGTATTACGCATGTATGTATTAGAGCCTATTTCAACCATTTCTATTTAAAAATCAATTCAAAGTTGTTTTTCATTCGAAAAAAAAATAAAAAAATACATACATAAATACGTATATGAAAAGCAACTTTTAAATATGAATAAAAAGTCTAAATTTTTCAAAAAAAAAAAAAAAAATACAATTTCGAAATACAAAAAGTAAATAAATTAATGGCCTACTTTTTTAACATAGAACAAAACGTTTCAAACAGAAAATTTTGGTTTATTTTTAATTTCGAATTTTGTAAAACATTTGAAAACGATAATTCTATTTTACGTAAAATAAATGTATTTTATAAAACAGTACCAAACGTTTTCAAACAACTTAAATGTCATATGAAAACGTTCATAAAATTGTATTCGTTTTAAAAGTTTTAACAACATTATTGCATTAATTTTGCTGCAAAAAAGAGTAAATACGTATCTTAGAGCTCCAGGCCAGCTAGACCTATGCACGTAGTGTCTATATTTACACATAAATTCGCTTTAACACCCTCATAACTACTTTGTTCTCGCCAATTGCGAAGTTTGATAGTTTCTAATGAAAGTTTCCTGATACATGGAGCTGCGGAAATTGCATTTTTAAGACATAGTCACTGACACACTGACCACTGACACAGTCATCAAATTGAGCTCTAGCTGTAGTATAGCTCAGACTTGATACCCAAGTAGACCTAGGTGAGTTACGATCAAGAACAATTAAACCAGGGAGGCGTGGCCGTGCTCATAAAAATTTAACATAATGTTATACTATTATGTCCCACTCTCTTACATATTATATAATTGCATTCTGCCCTTTTTAAACTGGCACAGTGATCATTAATAGAAATAACGTTAAGACAAAAGTAGTTAGATTTTCACAAAAATATAAATGTTAAAAAAGACCAAGTTCCTATTCAAAATTCCGGCCATCAGAAGTAGCGAGAGATCAAGTTCTTGTTTGGCACAATACCTATTACAATATTATATTAATTTGTAATCGTTAGAGTGTCATATTATTTAAATGCAAGATGCATGTTTGGCAATATTTTTATCCTTTAAGAAGAAGCTAAAGCGGACATCTCTTTATATCGTTATGAAAGGAAAAATGTTGTGAAGTAAGCAGGCTGCCTAGAAATGATATGAGACCTTGATGATTGCAATTTTGAGATTTTGGATAGGAACTTGACCTTGACAAGCTACCTTAACTAAATCCATGTGTGTTATCAAAAAGATGTCCATCCACAATATCATTTTACTCCAACACTGAAATATTGAATGTTTCAAAGTTTTAGAAAGATCCAATAAGTTATTATGGACCCTTAACTAACGCGGCTAATTCGCAATTTCGTATTTTTGTTGGTGCATATTCCATAATGTAATAAAATTTTATTTTGAAAACAATTTTTTATTAATTTTTGTTATGAAGAATAATATATTTTTCAATTATAATATTTTGACATGAAACGAAAACAACGTAGCGTTTTACAAAATTTAAAATATTTTCGTTTACACTCCAACCAGAAACAAAAACGAAACCATTAGATTTTAGAAAATCAGGTCATAACACACACAAACACTGATAAACCTGAAATAACTATAAATTGAGCTTCTATTACTTTTTTTTAATTTTATTCGTCCATCATGCAGTAATAAAATTTTATCAGAAACCAATACAAAATCTACTTATGCATACAAACATAAATGCAATGTATAATTGCAAAACACTCACACCCGTGCCAATAATTTTACAAAAACAGAAAGATTATGAAATGTAGGAAAGGAAAATCTTGAAGGTTTTTAATTTATTTATATTATAAATCTCTACTTTCTGCCAGTCAGCCATTGAGCAGCCTTTGGAGGGGAGCAAAAAAAAAAAACAGGCGAGTATTACGTATTTCACGGTTTCCAAGGGCCACATAATTGGATGCGAGTTAAACACTGACAATAATTACACTAGCCCAATTCACAATCTTGTGCAAATGGTCTTGCATCGTTCCTTGTGCACAGTGGTATAGTATATTGATACTCACCACTAAGAATTGTTAAGTGGTGAATATTAATATGCTATACTATTTTGCACATGCAACGATGCAAGACCATTTGCACAAGATTGTGAATTGTGCTACTGTGCAATAATGACCATGATGTTGTTCAACATGATGATGATCATGTTGTTGTTGTTGTCACAGTTATTGTAAAGCATTGACAGTTTGTATGTAAATGTCGTGGTGTGAGCTGAATGAAGTGTGTAGGATACAATTCGTAACAACGACATTTACAAATATATCGTTAACAGCAGGCAGCAGTTAAAACACTTGATGACTGACTAACTACACTGTGGCTTGTTGTGATAATTTTGTTGTTTTTTGCTGGTATGAATTACAGTTGTAATTCATTTTATAAACTGTTATATGCAAAATCCACTCACTCACTTTTAAAAGTCTAGGGAAGCATATACTCGTACATTAAATGTTGTACGTGGAATAGCAGGAAATTTATGTACATCGCATTAAATTTGGTTCTTTTTACTCTTCGCCAGTTCTAAATGATTGAACCGTGAGTGAGTGATGCAGCAAGGGCAACAAAAGGACTTATAAACCGCATGTGCCGCAATTAAATTTCTCCACAAGCCATTAAGATCTGTACAATGAACAACCAATGCATTGGTTGCTGGTTTATGTGTTGCTGTTGCTATTTTGTAGGTATTTTTTCTTTTTTGTACCTTTCATTCACTTCAAAATTTTATAATTTTATTGCAATAAGTCTTTGCGCCTACAGGTGTATACATTTTATTTTACCTTCCTTATATGCTGTTGATTATTATCAATAATTATTTATATTTTATTAGACCATATTTATGACTGGAATGGAATTGGTTGAATATTTTAATTTATTTTTTATTGTGACTTTATAAAATGCAAATATAAAGTCGTATTTTTATTTTCATTAGAGATTGAATATGTTTGAAGTGTCTGCAAAACTGTCACCAGTAATAGAAATAATTTAAATGAAATTTTCTTAAAGAGGCGTTAAAGTACCTTCTTTTAGTAAAACTTGAAGCTTCAAAAGTTGCTTATAGCTACAGGGTGGGCCAAAAGAAACCAAAGGGTGTAAAAGTTTAATAACTTTTTTGTTTATTAATTTTTTTTATTTTTTCTTTCAGATTATATAGACAACACTTGGAGAATTTATACTGGAGAGGTTCACAACTGAACAGAGAACCAGAACAATAGAATTTTATTATTTAAACCAGAGATCAATTATTTTAACGCAAAGAGCATATCGTCGACATTTTAACGTCAGAATTTCGCCCTCTGAAGCGATGATTCGTTGCTTAGTTAATCGTCATCACCAACATGGCAGCGTAAGAGATTTGCCTCGAACCGGTAGACCACGTTTAAGTCGCACTGCGGAAAATATTGAACGAGTACTGCAAAGTGTTAACGAAGCACCAGAAACATCTGGCAGAAGGCGTTCTGCTCAGCTAGAAATGTCTCGTACGTCACTACGGCGCATTTTAAAAAAAGATTTACAGTTATACCCATATAAGGTACAATTGGTCCAAGAATTAAAACCCGCAGATCATCGGCAACGTCTAAATTTTGCAGTTAAATTTCAAGAGTTGGCCAGAAATGAAATCAACTTTATTGAAAATTTGATTATGAGTGGTGAAGCTCATTTTCATTTGAATGGCTTTGTTAATAAGCAGAACTGTAGGTTCTGGGGTTCTCAAAATCCAAGAGTCATTCATCAACGCCAATTGCACCCCATCATCTGTACAGTATAGTGTGGGATCACATCTGAAAATGTCATTGGGCCCTACTTCTTCGAGAATGAAGATGGAAGTGCTGTAACCGTAAATGGAGAGCGGTATCGGTTTATGATAGAAAATTTTTTACATCCTGCTCTTGAAAACAGACCTGGTATGTGGTTTCAGCAGGACGGAGCCACTGCCCATACTGCCCGAGACACAATGGCACTTTTAAGTCAAATTTTTGGAGAGCGAATAATTTCTCGAAATTCGGAAATTATTTGGCCAGCGCGATCGCCAGATTTGACAGCACCCGACTGTTTTCTTTGGGGTTTTTTGAAGGAGCGAGTGTATGTGAACAAGCCAGAGACAATCCTTGAACTCAAGGCAAACATTGTTGCAGAAATTCGAACGCTACAGCCACAAGTTTTGAAAGATGTTATGGAAAATGCTCTAAAAAGAGCCCATCAGTGCGAAGCTGAAAAAAGTGGTCATTTAAGAGACATCATTTTTCATACTTAGTGTAAAAAAATTTCCATTTTCTATATTATATTTATAATCTGAAAGAAAAACTAAAAAAAAGTTAATAAACAAAAAAGTTATTAAACTTTTACACCCCTTGGTTTCTTTTGGCCCACCCTGTATAAGCACACAAATTTCAAAGCAAATACGAAAAAATTTCAATATGTATGTTAGATTTCCTGACACTTTCCACTTCAAAATTAAAAATTTGTTTATGGTTTAATTTTAGCGCGTAAATTTTTTTTCTTATTTTCCTTATATTATCTGCAGTCGGTCCTCTTGATGATAATGCGACTTAGATTGCCATTCTTTTTATAAACTCCGCCACAGTGGCTCTCCGCTTGGGTACCCATAGCCTCCACAACCTACCTTCCATGAGGTAGTTTTTCAACAACCTTGTAGAGACAAAGAAACGTTCTTCTCGGCGCTCAAGCTTGCTTAAAATGGAGGCCGCTTAATGGCTACCAAATCTTTCAATTTATACTGCTTGGTATTGTTTTTGTTCTACTAAATGTATTACTATGCTCTACATGCTATACTATCTCGCGATTATTGAAAAAATCTGCGATATTTAGTTATGTCGGTATGCTGAAAAATGCCGATTTTCCTTTAGTTTAAATCTCGAATTCAGTCCTCTTTTCCATCCATAATTGTCAAGCTATTACAAAAATATTATTTTCATAAAGAGAAACATTTCCTGATCCTACTCACACTGTTTAAGCTGGTTGTTGCAGTTTTGCTATGCAAGCAATTTTATGTGGGAATTTTGGTTAAAAAGTGCATCTTAAATTTTAATAGATTCAACATTTTTTTTTCGTTTTGCATAAAATAGCAGCATAACAAAAAAAAACAATAGTTTCTGACATTTATCTTCATTGCATTTCCTTTTCCATAAGAGTTTGAAGGTATAAAGTATGAGTAAATTTTTGTTGGTGTGTGAGTGTGTGTGTGTGTGTGTTTTAGTTTTATTCCATTTACGGCGGCTGCTCTTCTTAAAATTCTACTTAAGAGACTCTAATGAGACAAAAAACTTTTTTCTAAATTTTTAGTTCATAGAATATTTTCGTAAATGTTTGTGTCGAAATTAATAAACACACACTCTCTCAAATTTAGAATATTAATAAATATAGCTGCATGTGTGTGTGTGTGTGTGTGTGTGTGTGTGTGTGTGTGTCCTATATAGCAAAATGTGCACTTACTCTGCTGCATGTGGTATTGTTTTACTTAAAGTTTGTTGTATTATAATTGCGCTGTGCATTTTAAGTTAAGCAGAAGCAGAAACTGCTGTATTTATGAGTGTCTGCACATACCAACACACCTTTGAAATTGTGCAATTTTTCTTTATTTTCACCGAAAAATTTTACTCATTTGCGTTGACTTTTTGACATTAAAGCTGTTTCTTTTTGCTTTTTTTTTGTTTCTAACAGACTTTAGGTGAGTAAGAGGACAGAGATGTTGCCGCTGCTGTGACGTGCCACTGGCTGTTGGTTGCACTTGTTAAACTATTGTTGTGTGCATAATTACAACAAGCAGAGTAGTAAGCCAGTGTGTCTGTTTGTACTCGTATTTAGGTATTAACTTTTCGAGAATAAACTGTCAGAGCAGCTTTTTCATAATCATATTTTCTCAATGCTATGAAGGTTAGAATTTAGTTTTTTTTTGGTTGAACAATGCAAATGTTCAGAGTGTCTTCTAAGTAGCAGAGTAGAGTATCACCAGGAAATGCCTGGTTGCAGCCAAGCATGTTTCAGAAGTTGTTAATGTCATTCTCATTATCATCATCAGTGTCATCATTATCATTAGTTTCTAATGGCACACTCATGCAAAACAAATGTATATTGTTTAGCGTATTCGTAAAACTAATTCTAACCGAGAACTTAAAAAGAAAAATTTAGTATGAAAAACTTTGCACATTTGCTAACAAAATCTACTTTCGTATTTTCTTGGGAGATTTGTTTTTTTTCCACTCATGCATTTTAGGAAATTAATGTTTCGCAAGAAGGAAAATTAAAACTTCAAAATGTAAGTTCACATGTTCTAGTTTAAGTATCAAAGTTGCAAAGAGTTCTAATTTTAAAGATAATATTTTGTTAAAAAAACTCTCACAAGTTGCTTAAAATTTAATGAAATTCTATTCAAAATGTTAAAGTTTTGTGTTGCTAAAGAGAGTAGTATTAAGTTAATTTTTTAGTAATCGTATTAAAAAAAATATAATCATTATTATTGTTATTGTTATGTTTAAGAGAATTTCTAATTTCATTGCACACCATTGCCAAAGACAGTTCGGTTCAATTCAGTTCACTTCTTTCTTTCAATATGTTATCGCAAGCAAGCAAGCAGCAAATATAATCTGAGTATTAAAATGAAAAATTACAGCCATTTTCCGCTATTGATAACTCAGCTTTAACTTACGTTTGTGGCGAATTGAATTACCAAACAAACAATACAAAAAATATGAAACTACAAAACCAGACACTAATAGAAAATTACAAACAGAAAAAAAAATATTGAAAAGAACGGCAAATAAAACATCTCTATTATCCAAAATCTGACCTACTGTATTGCAAAAAGAAAAATAACACAAATAATGGAGTATGTAGCACAAAAGCAGTTGCAACGCGCAAAGAATATTTTCATTATTTGTAAGTAAACGACAAATGTGAGCCATTTAACTACAAATTGCTTTAACAAAATAAAGAAAATTGTGATAAAAGGGAATTCACGAAAAATCTGTGATAGAACAAGGTACGTGAAGTATAAAACAGCGGCTGGCAAAAGTAATCATACCACGCGCATCTTTAGCATTCATTTCGTTTCTTTTTTTTTTGCAATTTTAGTACAAAAAAAAAATTCTACTTTGCTGTGATGAAAATGATGCTGCGCTTTTTTGCCTTCTATATACTTCAATTGCTTCTGACGACAACGTTGCACAAACGTTAAACCCAATTTTTTAAAGCGAGTTTAAAAAGATCAAAACAACAGAAAGAAAATGTTAAATGACAGTAAATGAACAACAATGTGGCAGTATAAAAATATATGTATATCCTGCACAATGGGCCAAAATAGCTATTATTTTTCACTTAATGCAATCGAACTCCTTATTTTCCAAATGTGGCATATGTTTGATTTTGAGAAATTAAACTGAAATATATTACATGAATTCTTAACAGTGTAAAGTCCTATTTTACACTATGCAAGTCGTATTGCTAAGTTGATTAGTTTGTTAGGAGATAGAAAGCTGACTAGCTGCACCAGGCAGCTAGTAAGTTTGTTGAAATTCACTCAGAAAAATTAGTTCTTTGCATTTAAATTTCCTTCACAAGGCGACCGTCTGCACTATGGATACAAGGGGAAAATTCCTAGAGTTGGCTTTTGCAAATCAAACTATAACTCAGACAAGTGTAAAGCCAGCTTCAGTTAAGAAGTTTGTGAGCAAATGTTCCGGTTCCACCTAGTTTTTCTTATCAAATGCTACTTTAAATGAATTATATTTTCAACAAAAATATTGAACTGAAATTCTTTTTTTCGCCTGCCACCGATTGTGCATTACAGTTCAATATAAAGTGAATAAAATAAAAAAAAAGTTCATCATTTAAGGTAAGAGGTCGCCCATTACAATGCCACAAAATCTCTAGATTATATGCGCACTCAGGTACGACAAATCTTAATGGACTGTGTTCAATTTTTATTACACAAAAAACCTTTGAACTTAACTTAAATGCTTCATATAATCTTCTCTCTTCTATTTTCTTTTCATACTACGTACACTCGCCAGCATCCAAAAGAGTGGCTGCTGATATGGCTGGCCATGAACGAAGGAACAAAACATTTATAAGTATAAAATAAGTAAAAGTATAAAAACTAACTATGAATTCTCATTGCAAAGATGTGGACAAACTAACTAAACAAGCCAACAAACCGAACAACCAACCAACCAACAACAACAATAATTCTTCTTTTTTTTATGCGACTAATAAAATAAAAAGCAAGGTTCAATTTTAACTCGCATACGGCTGCTTCTTTATTTTTTTTTTTTTATTATAAAAAAACCTATTTTTTCCTGTATATATACAAACTTATACGTGAAAGAGTTTTCATAAGCAAGAGTGCATGTGAGTAAGTTAGTTGGTTTGTAAGTGATTTGTGTGCAAGTGGTGGTGGCAACACGGTTATAATTCTTATAAGTATTTGTTCGTGGCTGAATGCTATCCTCGCTGTTGCTGGCAAACGTTTTGGTCATTTAATGTGCAATTGCAATTCGTAGGACATGAATGTTGATGTTTCTTAATATCTGTATAGTTAAGCTTTTGCTAGTCCAGTCTTTGTATATGAGTCTATTTATTTGTAAGTTATTCGTGCTGCATATAGCAAATAATGTGTAACATTATATTGAAAAAAAAAACAAAAAAAAAAGAATGCCACTATCTACTTCCAATTGTGGGCAGTTGAGTGAGTGCAAGGCAAACAAACAAATAAAATGGTTTAATTTTATTAAATATATAAGATAAGGCAAGGGAATTGCTGATCTTTTTTTTTCGATTTGAGAGCGATAAATTGATATAAATTAAACAAATTTTAACATTAGTTGTATATTATTATTTTGCTATGGAACAAGTCTTAGTCACCAATACTTTTAAAATTTTTGTAGTGGCATCATGATGTTTCTAGAACATAAAAGGGATCTTTTAACTTACAATTTTATTTTAAGACATTGTGATGAAAAATACATTTTATATATAAAAAGGGCCTGTAATTTACGTTTGTATAATTCTTTTTTCAACTTTTCGTGATCAGATGTGGGAAGTTGCTGATTTCATGCTGATTTTCAAAAATTGAAGTTTTAGGTCATGAGAATCTATTGTGACCATTTTGATTGGAAATTGACTGTACATTTGCAGAAAAACGGAAAAACTAGGGATAGTTTAAAGGTGCCGAGTGGAAAGCAACCAACCGGATGGCTCACAATTTGAAGGTAGTGAACGGCCTTTAGATATAAAGGTTAGCCGTGCCTATGTGACTTTCCATAAATAACAAAAAGCCGCACTAGTAGAGGATATGTGTCTTTTGGTACCAGCTTTCAAACTGTATCCGCCAAACCACATATACCCCAACAACTGCTGGCCTTTGTTCAGCTAGTTGTTGCGGTGCGTTATGTAATAGAACTGTATCAAAATCTTTCAGCAGCTCATTTTAGGCACTAACTGATGATGTTTACATAAAACGAGCTACTGAAAGAGTTCGATACAAGTCACAACAATCAATCTGTCAGCCCCATCATCTGACTGGAATGCAGTACTAGACAGCACTAATCAATGAGTGAATGAGGTTCTAAGATTAGGGAAGCCTGAAATGATAAAAAGAAGTTGCCTTATGCTGCTTATAGTATCGTTGGAATTTGTTAACATTATTTTTATTAAGGTGCTACAATTTATTCAAGCGGTGCAAAGTGCTTTTATTTTATTAATATTTTTAAATAATTTTATTTTAAAATCAGAATTTTATTGTTTTCAGCTCCAGAAGCAATAAATTATTTGGCTACCACAAATATGTAAATTACATTTAACTGAGGCAAGAACAAATTTCCTACACAACAAAAATTTGGAAAATGAAAAACAAACCTTTTTTTATACTCCACTGGCAAATAGAGTTTAGTGCGCTTGATGGAATACGTAGCGCAACAAGACACTTACATAATAATAAGGGGAGTCTTAAAATATTGAAGGAGGTATTGAAAACTCTAAAAAGTAAGTAACAATTATAACGTAAATAATTAGCGGTTTTTGGGAATTGTTACAATTTAATTTTAATATTTATTAACGCATTAATAATCCTAAATTATTATTTTACTTATTCAGTAAAATATTGTTTATTTAAAATACATTTTTGCCCAAAAATTTCTCACAACAACTAGAGTTATTATGTTAAACTTTCACTTTAACAAATGGGAAGCTCAACAAATAAGCTTAATTAAAAGTTGCACAATAATGGCAGATTTTAGTTAATATTCATATTCAAGTAGCTCAAAATTGTTAAACATCCTTAGCTAGTGATATTAAGTTAATTATTTATTTTCAATGAAATGTGTTAAAAAAGTTAAACACACAGAAAATATCATATTGCTCTCTAGCTTTCTGTGTGCAGTTTTGTGCAAATTGTATTGTACTATTTACGGGAATTAAAAAGGGATGTATTTATTTCATTGTAATCCTATGTACTAAATATTGCCCTGTGATTTCTTATAAATAAAAAAACAGAAGTCCAAAACTTCCTGTTCATAGCTTGCCAATAAAGCAAATCTTTAATAATTATAATTATTACCTTCATTCTTTGAAAGAACTAAAATCAATTGCCATAAGATAATTTTTTTATTGAACAGTTGTTAATACTTTCAAATAAACTAAAGGACAAAAGAGAATGTAAATTAAATATCCGCACATCTGCCTAAAACTACTTCTACATAATAATCATTGCTTTAAAATAAAAACATAGACAGGCCTACTAAATAAAAGTAAAACTCTAAAAGAAACATTTTACAATAGTCTTCATTTGATTGCGTAAAATGCCATTAATTTTTTTTCAGTTTGCAATAATAATAGAAAATAATAGCCACAATTCAGTTAAACGTACAAAAATACTTAAATATCCAAGCCACAAATTCTCTGCATGCTTTTATCGTTTTATTAATTAATTGTTGAATGTTTAACAAGCATCACGAAAATGTGGCAATTGAATTGACTGCCAACAGCGGGAATTTAAGCCGGTATAGACAATTTCAACGTTCATTTCGCAGAAAAAGAAAAAAAGTATATAATTTCACTTTATTTTCAAATAGCGTAAACTGTGAGTGAATCATTCATTACATTTTGTAAAATAACTTTTAATTGTTTAATGGTTAGTACGGAATATTTTTCAATAATTTGAGGGTGGGATAGGCCGAAGTAGTGAGCACGTTAACTACAAAACCGAAGGCCCTAGGTTCGAGCCCGGCCTCCGACGGTCATAAAAATAACAACACCACGCATTTTGATGACATGCATTGGTGTCCATTTGTATAAGTTATTGTAGAGAAAGTTCAAGTGATGACGGCATAAGGTACTTGGTCGCTAAAACTACACCGGCTTCAGCGGATACTTAGTCTCATGTAACACCAGATGAACGCCCTCCTTCGTCGGTATTGTGTAGCAGAATCATCAGCGAAGTAAAATAACTAAGAAAATGTTTACTAAACACAACTTCAAACATTTAATACGCCTCATTGACACCAGTGGCGTTGCAACACTGCATTATTAGAAACGTGTAAAAAAGCAGAGATGTAAAAGTTCACCACCTGTCTTCTCTATCACCGTTACTTTCCTTAACGATGTAGCAGCTACTAATATTCTCTTAAAAACAAATAAATATTTAAAGGAAATATGTTCAAGCATTTCGGGGGTAAGGCAGTTTTTTTTTTGGTGACTCGATATTAACTGACTTGAACATCAATGGAATGTATAATGAATAAGTTTTTTTTCAATTTATACTCATTCTATTCCTTTTTAAGCTTTCAATTGTAGTTAAATATTCTTTCTAGTTTCGTTCGTTGAACAGCAGTGAATCACTCCATTAGAGAAAATGTTGTTCATGTGTTTTAGCAAAGCAGCTCGTGCTTAGAGTAATAATGCTTTGCAGCATTATAACATTCAGTATTCTCTCTACGCCAGAATTTCACAGAAACAACTTCTTATTTGATTTAGTATTACAGTTTTTATAACAGCGAAATCTGATTACTTTTAATTCTCCTTTTTAAGTTTTTCCCCCTCTTTCTGCTTCGCCAAGTGTGGGAATTTATAGGAAGCATTTATTTTCCTGTAATAGATTTGGGCAAATGTTTCGTATAGGTTGAGCCTTCATATAATTTAATTCTTGTGTATTCTCATAACTACAATCATCGCAATTATTCCTGGAAATCATTATTGATTATTAGAGGCATTTATTTGCGTAATCTTATTGAAGACGCTTAATGTTTTCGCTTCATAAATAAAATGTTTCGATAAGTAATATGATAAATCTAATTGTGGGCGTATGAGTATTTTGCAACAATTAATTTAATATTAAGTATACGCCTTGTGTTCTGGCCATACAAGTTGTTTCTTTATTTATTATTATGGAATTCAATTCCTTAGACGCAATTTACACTGTGCCTTTTCTGCTTGCCTGTGCAGGCAGGCTTTTTTCGTTTATTGGTGAGAGGGGGTGAGAAGCTTGCGGGGTAGAACAAAAGGCACAAAATGAAAATTCGAGGGTATTTATGACATTTCTCTTAGCCTTTTTCGTACTCTCAGCATCATTAAACGTGTATATAAATGCCAAAAGGCATGAAAAAAAGGCTTAATGTAAATGTGTGTGACTTTTCGTAGGGCGTTTAAAAAAATTGTCAATACAAGGCAGGCTAAAAAGGCATAGTGTGAAATGGGTCATAGAAACAATTACTGAATTAATAAATCACAAAAAATATGAAAAACAAAAAAAAATCTCAAAATGAGTTTAAAAAAAATTATTATTTAATTTTTTACTACTTTAGGATTTAATGAAAAGTCTTACCTTGTTAAGAGAATCTTCATATGCATAATTAGTTCTAAAACGTTGAGGAAGATCGAACAAAATTTCATTGATCAAAAACTCAGAATAGAAATCACTATTAGTAATATTCAACACAAATGATACGTTCAGTGTAGTTACATGGCTTTTTTGAGTAGTCAGCTTAATAAGGGCAAGTCGAGCAGAGAAAGAATGCAAGTTAATTGGGATAAAATATAGACAAAAAACAGATATCAATAACATTAAACTGAATTTGCTAAATAGGGTTCCATATTATTGATACATATTTCAGAATCAGTGACACGTGCAATGCTTTTCCTTTGTTCGATTGCTCAAACGCCTTTTACCCAGTGTTTTACGAGTATATAGCCAAGTGCCACCAAACAATTCTTTACATGGCATTTTGTCAATAATATGAACAGAATATGTCTTTATTAAGGCAGGGCTCTATACAAACATCGTACTGATTATTATTCTTAACGATTTTGAAAACAGTTTGTAGTAAAAATCAATAAAATCCGCTCAACAATTAAATATTACAATGGATGACCTTAAAAAATTTAAGATTTTATGTTAATTATTTTCATATTTTCTTTGAGTTCATTAAATTAGCTTTTGTAATTTTTCTTTCTAAAAATCAAAACTTAAAACTAATCTTCCATCACAGTTGTAATTAAGTTTCCAGTAAAGACATTATTTGTACTTAATTGCCTACAAAAAGTGTTAAAACAAACATCTTAAGTCTTCCTTTCTCTAGACTTAACTATTCTACTCGTTTGAACTTTTCCTTCATCATAGACACGATTACTTGCGAATTTTCTCAAGAGTATTTCAAACATAAGATTACATAAGCTGTTTCTAATGGCAGGTAATATTTTATAAACTTTTCAAATGTCTTTTGTCTGTTTGTGGCTTGTCAAAGAGTGAAGAAGAGCGAATATAAGAAACTCTTATGACTAATTACAGATGATGGAAATGATGATGCTAATAATGCCAAGAGTTTTCTCATATTTATCATTGTTTTTTGCCTTAAATTTCTTTCTGTTTTATGCTTTGTGTTTTTAAATGACAATTACAAAAGGAGAATTCATCAAATTGAATAATTTATGTGGGTTTTAGATGAATTGAAAATTTACATACAAACTCACACATACACAGGAGATTATAAATTCAAAATTGTGTTGTAAAAATATTTATGCATCAAGATTTTTGCATAAAACTTTAAGCTCAAAACATTTCCTTTTTTTTTTGCATAATTTTATTTACTTTAATTGGATGTTAAGCAAAATAATTAAATCCTGATTATATAAACTGCAAAAAGAAAATATTTAATTGTTGTGTTTGTGTAACAATTATGCAATAGCCAACAACAATAAGCAATGACTAAAGCCTAAACGAAAATAGAAATATTTTAAAATGTTTATTACGAACACAATAATAAAATGTTACATGATTTTATAAATAAAAGAAATATTTTGGTGTATTTGTAAGAGCCTGAATGTGTTTTGCTGATGTGTGTGTTCCTGATCATATAATTACTACAGTACATTTGAAATGAATGAATGCTTATGCGAGGCAGTACGGAGCAGTTTCTTTTTTTCGAATTTGAAAAAATATAACTATTTGTTTAAATATTAAAAATATAAATTTTTTTGAAGCTATGAAAAAGTAGTTCTTTAAAAACTTCTTCCAATTGTTTTCTGGACTTGCTTGTTTTTGTTTCAGACTGCCCTCTTATGTAAATGTGTGTTTCTGCTTGTTTAATTATTTTATTTGAGTACTTTTAAAATGTTAATACACATGTATACATTTTTAACAATTGTTTTTGGCCGAAAGGCAATCACACTATAAATGTGTAAATGGATGTGTTTTGTATATGTCCTAAATAGAAAAATTACACACACACACACTCTTTTGCTTTCGAACTCATGTCCAAAAGTTTATTTTATTAGCAAATGCAAGTATTGTATTAACAACATTATTGTAATGAAATAAAATGAAATGAAATTATTGTAACCGAGTCCAGCTAAATGTAACAACTTTATATTTATTTGCTAATGCCATCTCTAGATGATCACACATACATACAAATGCATACATACATGCATACACACATATAACTTGGGCAATGGCGCTTTTGTATTAGTGTAGTAATGATACAGTTATTAGCAATGTTAGAATAAATGATTGCTTATATTTGTGTGTGTGTGTGTGTGTGTAAGTTTTATATTTAAATGTTTAAAATCTATATATACAACATGTAATTAAACTAAAATGATGTTCTAATGTATATTTTAAAGCTTTTAAATGTAGAGGCTGCACAATGAGCGAGCTTGTGTGTGTGTGTGTAAGTGTATGTGTGATTTTGTAATATAAACATTTGAATTCGGTTTAATTTTAAGTGTTTAATAATTGATGATGTTGTTTTTCCTACTTTCATATAATTCACTTAGGCAACAACACCCGATTGCATAACAATAAAAAATTCAACAACAACAACAAATGCCACAGCCAACGCAACGCCTTTTGCTCTAATGTTTAACAATAATATTTAGTATTCATTAAAATCCATAGCTGTTGCCTTATTAAAGTATTGTATTACTAAGGTAAGTGTGTGTGTGTGTGTGTGTGTGTGTGTGTGTGTGTGTGTGTAAGTGTGTGTAAGTGTGATTTAAGTCAGAGCTTGCTGTTGCATTTAATGCAAATGTTTGAGTAAATAAATTGTATTGAGAGTGTAGGTGTGTTTCACTCTTAATACAACAAGTAAATACTCAAATAAAACAATTGTTACGTAAATTTCTGTAATTTATTTATTTTTTTTTTTTTTGCTAACATAAAGTGTTTATGGCTTTTGGGTTGGCATAAGTGTTGGAAGTAGTTATTTTTATTACTTCAAATTACTTCATTACATTTATACATTAAAGATATTATTTTAATTAGACTTGTTACAGTTTCGAAATTTATTGATATAACTTTTAAAAAATAGTACAATACAGAGTTCAACACAGAATAGTACAATACAGATTAATATGTCACTCTAATTTATTAGATTTTTTTAATAAAAAGCGGCCTTTGTGTTAAAATAGCGACCAGATAAATGTTGATAAACAAATCCACTAAGATGCAAAAAGTCGCTCATTATCGTGTAAGAGTTCAGAGTTCAACTCTCAGCGGAAGACCGTTTATTTACATTTTAAGGCTGGTACGAAGTTCTTACGGAAATTCTGGTTTCCATAAAAACTATTTCTAACAAAAAACGGAAATTCAGGTTGCAAAATTTTTAAAAAATTTACGTTTGCTAGTTCAGACTTCCAAAGAAAAGTATATGGAATTTTTTTTGAAATTTATATTCTATTACAAGTATATTAAAACTATAAGTGGAGACTTTTTTCAGTCCACTGAATTAAGAATTATTGTATATTCAATTGTTTGCTTACCAAATTCTTGACATTTTTATTTTTCTAAAACTGAAATTAATTTTCAGTAGTTTTGTATGTTAAAAATTAAAAAATCAATTCAGTAAAGTACGACTTTGGCTCGCACACGAAGGATTCTTTCCGTACGGACTCTGCATATTTAATACTATTCGAACCTTAGCCTATATAATCGAATATCTTACCTGATATAGACATTTTATTAAAAACTATAGTAACGCTTTAATTTTTTTTTGGCGATTTTTTAATTTTGACGTTTTTTCTTATTCTCAGCGCTCTTTGTTCGTTTTTGGGATTGCAATTCTTGGGGGGTTTTTAGCTTTTGCGTTTTTTTCGATTTTGGTTTTATTGGCATTTTTATTTTTTTTTTTGTATTGACGATTTTTTCGGTTTTTGATGATTTTTTGTTTTTGCGTTTATTCTTAGTTTTGTCGTCTTTTTCGTTGTTGTGACTTTTTCGGTTCTTGGCGCTTTTTTTTAGTTTGGTGCTTTTTAATTTACTTTTAGCGATTTTTTAGTTTGGCAGTTTTTTCGATTTGGCAATTTTAGTTTTTGGCGACTTTTTTCATTCTGGCAATTTTTCTTAGTTTTGGCGTCTTATTCGTTGTTGTGACTTTTTTGGTTCTTGGCGTTTTTGACGATTTCTCGGTTTTTGGCGATTTATTTTAGTTTTAGTGATTTAGTTTTATTTTTGGCATTTATTTTCGTTCTGGTGTTGTTTTCGGATTTTAGCAATTTTTTTTTTGTTTTGGCGATTTTTTTTTATTTTGGTAGTTTTAGAGTTTGCCTCTTACGGTTTCCAGGATACAGCAAGTTTCCAAAATTACATTAACTGATAGCATACCCTGTGAAAATGGGAGCCATTATGCTCATGTTCGGGGGCATACACCTAAGCCAGTATAGGCCTATTGTGCCGAATAGAATACCCTTTATTTTTATTTTTTTAAATTTCAGTATTAATTGGTAGAGTCTGCATAAAACTACACTAATATTGAACATATCATTAGAATTTCAACATTTTTTGTTGCTTTTACGGTTCTTGAGAAAACAGCCTGTCACGGTTAAACAGGCAGATGGACACAGTATAGAAAAAAATAGGATTAATTTTCACCTTTGGTGTACGCAACCCTGATACTATTTTCACACTTATGTGTTTAAGTTAAGTGTTTTAAAAAACCTAAACATAAGCGTTAATGTTAACGTTTTGCCAGTAAATTATTGTGTTTGTGCGAAATTCCGAACATTTATGTCTTTTATGTCTTTTACTTATTAACCCCCGACTAAAAAAGGGGTATTGTAAGTTTGCAGTGTGTGTCTGTATGTCTGTCCGTGTCCACGTACAGGCCAAACGGCTGGGCCGATTTTCATTTAGTTTTTTCTGTTTGAAAGATGATTTGATTGAGAGTGTTCTATGTTTGAAGAAAATCGGTCCAGCCGTTTAGAAGATATAACATCTTTTCTGAAAAAAGTCGCGGGGTTTTAAAATTTTTAATTTTTGTTATTTTATTATTATTATTATTTTTTTTTTTTTTTTTTGTAAAAATTTAATATTTCTTAACTACTTGTAATTACTTGTGTAATAATAAAACAAATTTGCCAGGGTTATTAAAAACGCACGTGTTTAACGAAGTGTTTAAATGTAAAACATCTCATTTGAGATGTTTAACAAATCAAGTCAATGTATAGTAAAACATCTCAAAATCGTAGTGTTGTAAGGTTAGGATCGTTACTTAGAGTCTGATTAGAACTTTTCATATTTGTGATAAGCTTGGTCTTTCAATTTGGTAAAAGCTAAGGATTTCAATTCATATTTTAGTGAGAGTTTTTCGCATCATAGTGGAAATTTTAAATACTGAAGAGTCTTGTACGCGCCACGGTTGCCAAATTGCCATTATTGTAAAAGTATCAAGTTTTTTATATCCAAGAGTCATGCTATCGGGAAAGTGATACCCTGCTCGCCTCTCAGATTCTATACAAGCATGCTTGGATCGTAAACCTGATAGCGCACTTCAGGCAAATTTACAGCAGAAATTAGAGTTTCAAATTAATGTAAATGCTTAGACCAGTCACTGAGGTGTCTCATTCTCTTTCTAAATGTCATATGTTGTAAAAAGTTGATTTAACACATTTACCCTCTAAGCCAACGATGTATAAATTTTAGTTTGAGAAATCCTATCTTCAGGAAATTTAAAATATTTCTTTTAATACATTAAAAAAAAACCTTAGTATTGCAATATTAAACCAAGTCAGGCGAAAAGACTCTTTTAATGTGCATGACAGCTGCCAAAGCCAAAATCCAGCTCTCATATGAATTATATAAATTCGCTCAATAATTTTTTTTTGTTTATTATATTATTTTCTTACGTACGCAGTTAATGGAATTTAATTTATGCAAGTTTGACAGACAGACATATTTTATTGTACATATCGCTGCTCATTTACTTCAATAACTTGATAACTCAAAATATTTTATGTTTAAAATAATAGAACAGCATTAATCCTCATATTACTGTGCATTTTGTTTATACTCAACCCTTGACAGAAAAATAAAAAGACAACGGGCAACTCTGTTGTAAATTTAGACATGATAAAATTGAGGTTTCATTACAAAAGAAGCTTTCAGCAAGTTTTAATACGATGAATCAAAACAATTTACATATTCCATTTGCAATGAAAAGTTGATTATATAAAGCAGAGATCTACATCAACTGATACCACACACGGTAGACCAAACACAAAGAATGCTGATGATGAGGTTGTTGCGACTTCCGAAAACAGCTAGTTGTTCCATTCTGCTAGTATTTGTTTTACAATCAACTTTGGTGTTGCATGTTCCGCAAAAATTAACACATATAATTTACTTACAAAAACGATAAGAATTTTAGCCCGATGAAATCATAAATATAGAAACAAATAAATTTGTAATAATAATAATTAAACTATAGTTATAACTAAAAGTTTTTTGATTCCATTCAGTTACACAAAACTTTACCCTTGTTTTCAATAAAACCAATTTTTGAGTTATGATGTTATTGTAATAAATGATACATATACATCTAGTGGTGCACACTTATTTAAAATACACACACACACACACAGTTTATACTCATAGTATGCTTTGTTTTTGTGTGTGTGTTAGTAGCATAAATGTGTTAATTATATTTTATTTAGAGATTAGTGTCGCTAATGCGTTTACACATGTTTTCAATGTTTTTGTTAAACAACAAAAATAAAATAAATATACTAAAAGGTGAAATGTGACAGCAAGAAAAACAAGTTGATGTGAAAACATTTATTATATTTTAAAATCACAAAAGCTTAAATTTAGAATAAATATTTAAATTTATAAAAAAGAAATCTAGTTGATGAAAGGTCAAAGTAGATTTCGAAAACATATCCCTCGCCACAGGTGATTAAAAGGATTTTATTTTATTTTTTCTTTATCATTCACATTGACAACAAAATAATTGATTTTTCCTGGCTTTGAATAATTCACAAACGCCATATTATTAGACTAAAAATTCATGCAAAATGTCAATTTAGCATGAATTTAAAGCGCATAAAAATTTTAATTTACATTCTAAATAAAGTCTATTTTTGTAAAATAATTTCTAAGAATTGAGGGAAATTTTACACACACTCTCACGTTTTCTCATACCTGCAGCTCGTCCCCATTAAAGATAAAACTCATACAAATCCTGTGATTATAATGAAATAAGGTATTGAAAGTAATTTTATAAGATTTCATCCTTTTCTTTTGCCCATTCATTTTTATATGTACGTTTCTTTTATTCATTGCATATAATTTCTTTCCTTAAGGACATTGAAATTGATTTGTCGCTGTGTTGGCTTTGATGTTCGGACAAAGTGAGAGGGGAAAAGCTCATTCTGCTGCTGCTGGTAAATGGGATATTCTAGAAATCCAAGTTGTATATGTCGTTGACATTGTGTGTCAACATGTTGCAAAAGGTGAAGACTTAAAACGTTTCTTTCATACAGCAAGCACTTGTTTTCAGGACCATAATGGCATTAAATAATTTTCTATTTAATGTAAATAGAAGAAATCTAGAAAATATTATGGAAAACTTCTTGGCTTTTAGGTTTTTTGCCTTTTTATTATATCTTTTTATTTTTCTTGGCTCCCATGGTTTTTTAATGTTAAAAATTGTTGTTGACTGCAAAAAGGGTTTGAGTTTCATAAATTTTAAAAATAAATGACACCTTATGCTGGCTTGAAATATGTATTGTTTGCATTTTTATGAACCTCTAACAAGTCATCAATCATAAATCAAATGAGGTATTTTAAATATAACTTTAAGCTTCAAATTATATTTAATGTCATGCTGTTTTTTCTGTGCTATTCAAATTAATCTAATATAAGCCTTCCATAACCAAACAATAGGGATTTATTTTGAATACCAAAATTCCACAATAAAAATAAAAATTTGCAAGTAAAACTTAAGCTGGGTCGACATTTTGTTAAACAAAATTTTGCTGATTCCTTAATAGTTTAATATTTGTATTTAGCTTTCAAAGAAAGGCAAAATATGAGAAGGAAATTTTTTAAAAATTAAAATATGTGTCAGCTGTGAACTCGCAAAGCGATCATTTTAAAAAAATTTGTGAACTTTTATGTATACTAAAATATGAAATATACAGGGTGGCGCAGAACGAGCTATATGGTTTTAATTCTTTAAAACTTTTTTAATTATTATTCTTTCTTTGCTTTTTTTTAAATCAATTTGTGAAGAAGCCTTTAGCCGAGTCCCTATAGTCAAACCAGCAGAACTCATTATAGAGCTACTAAGACGTTATATTTCAATCCTAGCAATGTTAGTTCCCTAAGGCCTTTATTATAAGTTGTTGTCTATTGAACATCGAATGTCAAATTCATATTAAGAGCATCAAAAATTTTTTGCGCTTCATTATACCAAATGAAAACTCGTTCGATCTGGTCTTTGGACTACAGTGGAAGATCAAAAGTTGTTCATATTAAGGACCTTAACTTAAAAATGCTTATGGCCTTCACTCTGTTTCTAGCTAATCCTGGGCAATGTTACGGAAAAACATCTACGTTCTCTTCTTCATTAATCTCTTGGTAGATGCGGCAAAAGTCATTGTCAAGTCATTATTTAAGCTTTGGGAATCTCTGCCTATGAGAAAGTGTCCAGTTAACACGAACCCTATTTTGTCTAGGTAATCGTTTGATTCTTTTTTAGGCTGGCGCCTAAATCTGCATTAGCACGAGAGACAGGATATAGCCCACACATTCCACATCCATTGAAAACTGTAGTGTTGTATCAGTTCGGACTTATATTAACCTGATATTAAACTGCTCTATGATCTTATTTAGAGATGATGGCCAGTAGAAGCTTGTGTAGATTCTAGGACCACGATACCGGCTTAACTGTCAGTGTATGTGTTAGTTGTGGTCGTTGAAGTGACAGTCGCTCTCAAGCAATCCAGTGCTAAATAGCAAGGATATCTTGGTAAATCATGCAGTTATCTGCAAAGCGCTTTGCAAAACTAGGAGCTAATACCGCTGAGTAAGCTTACAGCTGTAAGGCTACTGTGAGGCCATTCATGTAAAATTGCTAATTGCTTCATATAGCTGGAGTGTAATTACTTCACTTCTCAGAATGGTATCCAGGATATGTAAAAACCTTTATGAAGTGCGGCAGCGGACGTTTGGTCAATCCTACATCCCCGAGCTTTTCCGCACGCAAAGAAAAAATATGGTTGAGGTAACCATAATCAAACAGCAGCATACTTTAATTGAATTATATGGTTGCAGTCAAATCATATTATTTTTAATAGAAAAGCAAGCTTTAAATAATATTATCACCATACCATGTTCTAAAATTATATTAATATTGTTAAATACGACCACAGTATTGTTTAATTTAATAATAATATTTTGTTTTTTAATCATATTATTATTGTAGAAACAGCTGTGCGTTAAATTCGAAATAAAAATAAATTAATATTGTTGAAATAAAATGTATATATATAAATGTATACTTACACGACATACAGACATGTCTGTATAAAGAGATACAAAAACGTTAATATATTTTTATTGGTCTACCCTTTTGTTTATACTTTATTTATTTAATCATTTATTTAACACCATCCGTGCACTACCGATAGCTGACAAATGAAATACTGAACTGACAGATGTTTCTGAAAAATATATTTTTTAAAAACTTAATATAGTTTGGTTTTGGATAACATTACATTCTTATTTACATCATATTATTTTTTAATAATAATACAAATTATGTTGTAGTCATAAATTTTTAACAAAACTATATTGTTAAACTCTAACCATATAACACTTTTTTATGGATAATGTAATTATTAAATTTAAACATTACTCTGTTTATCGTAACGAAATAAATGTTTAAAATAACAATAGCTAGTTTTCGACGACCACACATTTGTTTCAGAGAACATGTTATTTGTTAATTAATAATTATCACATGTAATTTGGCTTAAAAAGCAATACGAACCTTAGCCGGTTCAAATCACAAATATAGAAACAAATGGAGTTCGAATAATAATTAAAATTAACTAGAACATAATACTGTTTTCTCAATTATTCTACAACCATATATTTTCTTTCCGTGCGTCTACTATTTTGCAGTGGCCGATGTCCTTTCAAATCCACAGGGAAATATTTAAATATAAACTGCTTAATTTATAAATTAAAAAATCGCGTTAATCATGTAAATTAGTTTTTATACTCGTTTTTAAGCAGTCAGATTTTATTAGGAATAAGGAAAATCAACTTCAATGCTTAACTTCAGAGAAGTTAATTAAGTATTTGCAATACTAATGGTCTTAAATAAAAATCAATTTCTATACAAAATTGTTCTTATAAACTCTTTACAAAGCATTAGTGTTTTTTTTATCTTATTTTTTATATAAATAAAGCAATATAAAAATAAAACAATATAAAACACAACTAAAATATTAATTCATACTTCAAACTAGAAACTTTTGACCACATTTAAAGTATTTGCTTAAGTTATTTGCTATAAAATAAAATTTTACTATCTACATTTACAAACTATTTCTCAGAGCTGACTTTAAGGCCAAATACAACAAAACTGCTTGAAGGCAATTACCCTTCCAAATGACTTTTTGCCCCTTTTTAGTTTATTACAAAATGAAAAAGTATTTTCCCTTTATAGACATTTCTGTGCCTTTAAAAAGTTTAATAGTTCATTTGGACAAGATTAAGTTCAGCCAGACAAGCGCTATAAAAAACAAGCCAAAACATGCAAACTATAATTTTAGTTCTTAGTTTTTATTTATTTTATTTTTTTGAAATATTTTTTACATGTTTGAGTTGAATTTTCTCGGAAAAAACACAAAACGGCTGTTAATTCTAATAACTTAATTGGTGGTAGCGCGCAAACTAAACTAAACTTGAAATAACATTATGGCCCAAAGGGAGGAAACATCTCGTTAACGTGCAGCCAATGTTAAAATGTCTACCATTACATTTACAAATTTTTGACAAGCTTACAACAAAAATGAACTAGCGCCAAATTATATTTTAGACCAAGTAAAATGCTAAACGAGAAAAAAAAGAGGGTAGAAAATGTTCTGCAAGAATTACTAATCTGGCTATAAAATCTTAAATTATGCGTTAGAAATAATAACGAAAATTGCATTAAATTCATGGCATTAAAATGAAATGATTGTGGTGCGAAAATTAGCATATAAAAATGCTAAAGACTATTATTAGTTATTGAGTTTTTAAGCTAAAAAGGTGTTATTGCTAAGTACAACATATTAAATGGTGATATAAATTTTTTCTTCAAATGCAATATTTATAAACACGAATGTTTGGTTTGTGTGTGTGTGTGTCTGTGTGTGAAATAAATGCACAAAAAAAATGAAAACGCTGTCGGGAAGAGAAGCACTTTAATTCCAAAACGAGCTTTTATTCCGTTCTCTTAAAAAAAGTTACTTTGTTTTTTCACTCTATGATTAACACATACACAAAGAAAAAATATGGTTGAGGCAACCATAATCAAACAGCAACATACTATGATTGAATTATATGGTTGCAGTAAAATCATATTATTGTTAATAGAAAAGCAAACTTTAATTATATATATTATTATCTGAGTTTATAATAATATTATCTACAAGATCAATTGACTTTGTTGTACCTAATCTTATTATTGTTAATATGACAACACTATTGTAAGATGTGACTAAAATATAATTGAGACTCACCATACCATGTTCTAATATTATATTAATATTGTTAAATACGACCACAGTATTATTTAATATAATAATACTATTTTGTTTTTTAATCATATTTTTATTGTAGAAACAGCTGTGCGTTAAATTCGAAATAAAAATAAATTAATATTATTGACATAAAATGTATGTATAGAAATGTATACTTAAACGACATACAGACATGTCTGTATAAAGAGATACACAAATTTTTATATATTTTTATTAGCCAACCCTTTTGTTTATACTTTATTTATCTATTAATTTATTTAACACCACCCGTGCACTACCGATAGCTTACAAACGAAATACCGAACTGTCTGTCAGATGTTTCTGAAAAAGTTTTTTTTTTAAACTTAAAATAGTATGGTTTTGGATAACATTATATTGTTATTTACATCATATTATTTTTAAATAATAATACAAATTATGTTGTAGTCATAAATTTTTAACAAAACTCTATTATTAAACTCTAACCATATCACACTTTTTTATGGATGTGATAATGTTAATTATTAAATTCAAACATTACTCTGTTTATCGTAACGAAATAAATGTTTAAAATAACAATAACTAGTTTTCACGAACAACAAATTTGTTTCAGAGAAAAAATCTTGTAGTTTTTGTAATAATTTTAACTAAACTTGTACAAAGACTTTTGAATTAAAAAAAAAAATTGTCTGCCACAGACAAACTCATCGATATATTATACTTTAATATCTGAATGTAAATACTGAAGCTATGACAAATTTAAAAAGGTGACCCCTACGGTCTGCAAGAATGAATTTATAAAAGCATTTTTTAAATAACTAGCTGTGCTGTAATTATCGAAATACTTTCTTAGCAAAAGTTTAATGATTTTTCGCGATCTATAAGTTTCTAACATTAGGGGGTCACATTAGGGTGGTAGGAAATGAGATTCGGGGGTAAGTATTAGAACGGTACACTTGAGATCAATGGACCTAAGAGCAAAAATATTGGCCTTCCTGAGACAAAAAAAAAAATTGATATATCCAACTTTAAGATCGGTAAATATGAAAGATATAATGAAAAAACTAAAAAGGCGACCCCTACGTTCGGCAAGAAAAAATAAAATTTTTTTTTTTGAAATGTCCTTGGAACAATACTTTATATTCGCTGGTGTACGGAGAACGTTTTTTTCTGATACGGTCTAATACACACATATTGAATTAATGGGCCTTTTTACGAGTGTCGTACGTATAATGACTTCGATTACGACGATTTTGAACTAGATTAAAAAAAAAATGTTTCAATGTTCTTTAGTCTAGTACAAAACCGTTGTAGTCGAAGTCGTAATACGATACTCGTAATAAGGCCCAATATATTTATTTTAATATTCAGCTTATAATTTAATTTGAATAAATAATTATAGGTTAGTATTTGAATAAATTAAGTCTGATTAGATATTCAATATAGTTTTCGAACTAAAGACTTAAACATTTTGCAAAAAATTATAAATTTATACTTCAAGTGTGCTTTAGTCATAATTTGTAAAAAAAATACAAGTGCTCAATTCACAACGTATTGAAGGAGTCGCACTATTTTTTCTTCTCGTATTTTATTTTATTTTTTGTTTATAAAACACAGAATATTAAAATCATTTAAGTTATGGAGCTGGAGCTCAAAAAATTTAAGTTATATTGTGTCAGCAATCCTAATGCCATTCAAATTACTTCAAATTACATCGATTTTTTTGTCACTTTATTGAAAACATTTATTAAAAAATTCATATTAACGAGTTTCGTATTACCAAGAGACGACTGTATTGAGGGTGAAGTTGGCTGAAGTAGTTAGCGCGTTAGTATAAACCGAAGGTTCTGGGTTCGAGCCCAGTCTTCCATAATCTTCTGATGTACATTAGCTTGCTTCTGTGGTAGATGTTTTCATAAAGTTTAAGAGACAAAAGCGCAGCCACTGGTTACAGAACAGTGCCTTTTTCGTGGGAAACTAATCGCACCGCAACATCAGAGTGCCCTCAGCTTCAAAAATTAAATGCGCTTAATTGACAATAGAGAGACTGCAAAAATGCTCTTCTTTTGTCTTCTTTCATCACCTATTTTCTCTACTACTTAGAAATATATAAAGGCAGGCATTCCTTGCCTGAGCATTATTTACTTCTTTTTATACAAATAGAAAAAAAAACATCAAGTTTTATTTAAAATTAATAGCTTCAAGCTAAATTAAAAATAAATATACTTAAAAGTACCAACCAAAAAAATGTTGTCTTATGTAGAACAAAAATAAGCAAATTAAGGAACATGTGAATGATTTATAAAGAACAAACAAACCCAACGGCAATACTATTGAATTTTAAGCTTTCATTACATAAAAGGCTTTCATTAAATTGGAATAGGGTGAATCGAAAGAATTCACATATTCTATTTGCATTGTTAAATATAGAGCTGAAGTTGACACCACACTTGATGAACAAAATACAGGAACGCATGATGATGAAAGTGTGCCGACTTTCGGAAACAACATGTTGTTCCATTCTGCTAGTGGTTTTCATAATAATTTACTATTATTTTTCGTTCAATTTGCTCCTTAAAAACTATCACATGTAATTTGGCTTACAGGGCTATAGGAAGTTTAGCGTAATCGAATTACAAATAGAAAGCCATAAATTTGTGTTTGAAGGAATCGTTAAGCAACCAACAATATTAATATTCAGAACAATCATGAATAAAATTCCGCGAGAAATTTCTCCCTTTCCAATTAAAACTTTTTATTTTCCCTATTACTTGTTATTGTTTGAAATTTTTCCTCGAGAAAAATTTCCCGCGGAATTTTATTCATTATTGCCCTGATTATTTTTGTAAAGACTAAATGAGAATTATACGACATACTACTGCAGAGTCTGTGTGCAATAAACATATTATAAATTACTGTCAATAAGAGTCTTAAAATGTGAAAAATTTATACATATTGACACCTTTAAAATAATTTAAATATTATTCCTTACAAATTGCGGACTTTTAAAGCCAGCAAAATTTGTCTGGCTAAAATCCAAAATTATCGTTTATAATTCATGTACTGCATGCAATTATACGCACAAAAATATTTCCATTTAATGATAAATTTTTAAAAATCATTTCGTACAAAAAAAAAAAAAATAATAAAAATAAACGTGTGTAAATCCATGGAAATGTAGTCATAGCACGCATCTCTTTATATAAATTTAAAACATGACAAACGCTAAGAGAAAATTGTTTCTTGTGAAAAATGTTTTTAACAAATCATCAGCCCATTATTGGTTTGACCCACTGACCATTTAAAAAAAAATGAGTTAGGTATGGGGAATATATATTTCGAATATCTCCTTTCTGAATCCAAAACATGTTTCACGAAATTAGTTATGGTTTCTGAGATATTTAGCATTCATTTTGCTCCATTTCAACTATTTTAAAATTTAATTAGTATTGTTTTGCTGTAAATGCCACTTTTTGGCGTTTGCATCAAATTCTTCATACAAAAACATACGAAGTAAAGTTATCTCTTGTTTTGCTTCATTTCTATATGAAATTAATAGTAAAAAAATAAGGTGCCGTAAGAAAAATTCAATGGCGACTGTTAAGCAAAAACGTCATCACCCAGATGCAGTCGCCGATTAAATGTTTTAATATAAACTTATTAAACACTTAAATAAAATAAAAGAAACCTTAATTGTGCATGTTTGAGTATAACAGAAATAATTTAGTTTCATTATTTATATTAAATACACTTCAATTATTTAATTTTCTTGTGTAAGTGTGTAAGCGTATCGATAGTTGAAAATATTACGGCGCGGCTTCTTGGTCGGCGTTAAAAGATCGACTTATTTCTCTGAACAGCAAGAAAAATAAACAAAACAACAAAACTCTAGTTCACAGATGTGAACCAGCAGTTAAGTATACGTATGGAGCACAAAAAGCTACTTTTTAAAAATAAATTAAGGAAAGTGGTGTATGCGGCACAAAACGTATTTTGACTTTTACGATAAAGTAATATTAACTTTTAACATTATTCATGAAAGTTCACTAAAATTTACATTTTTCTTCCAAACATGTGTAGGAAGCAATGATGAAAATACAAAAAAATTCTATCGGGTATATTTTGAGAAAACTTCATGTAAACTTTCTTTGTCGTTTTTCTCCATTCCTACTTTTTGGCATATGCTCCAGACCAATAATGGGCTGATGAAATGCCTGTAAGATATTTACGATTAACTTTTTAGTTTCTTATGATTTGTGGAAAATGATCAAGTGTCATTTGCAGCAGTAAAAATCAGAACATTCATTTTTATTGCTTTATTTTTTTCCGTGTACGCAAGCACGCAATATTTATAATTACAAAATGAGTAATATTTTTTTTAATTTCTTTTATTTTTATATTTTTTTTTCAACGTAACGTTTATAAGCAAGAATTTGCTACTTGCTTCCAAAGCAGGGAATTGTTTCTTATTTTAAATTTTTATATTTTATATTTCTTTTATACTTTTTTTCTCTATCATGGCCATAGAACTGACGTTTAAAAATTCCCTTGTTGTATTACATACAGCCATTTAAAAATTAGAAAAATTAACTTAGCGATAAGATTACATTTGTTGTTGGAAAGACAGAGAAAAAAATACAGGGCATAATTTTTTTTTATTTATGGCTTTATGTTTGGGGTATTGCACAATGGCACAAGAATATTTTTTATTGAATGTTAACTCAAAACTTAAATTACACTATAGTATAAATTTTTATGAAAATTGGATTTTAAATAAATAAAGAACTGTTTATGTGTATGTGAATACTTTCGCAAATATTTGACAATGCAATAATTCAAAGCTCCATTGTTCTATGGCTGTCATGTTCAATGATGTTAGAAATCGGTCCTTGATACTTGGAATTCCTAGTGCTTGAGCGCCGATTGATCAGTATTATTCAGCCTCAGTAACTAATTGTGAAAATACTTTAATGTTTGTTAATCTATGAAATTTAGCAAAAAAAAATAAACGGTGTTTTTCCCAGATTCATAACTTTGAGTTGGTAACACTGTTTTTTTGACAATTGATTTAACAGCTGATAGTTGCATTTTGCTGTTGTTATTGTTTGTTTGTTATGACAGAGCAACGATTGCAAATTGTGGATATTTTCTGTTGGTTAAAATTATCGTGCACTTTGTTTATTTTATGGTGAACATGGTCGTCCATCAGAGCTACTAATTTAAATAACCTTGGATCTCTTTTACCCCACGTGTATTTTTAATGATAACAGATAGCCGTTGTACTGCATGGCACTGACACCATTCTCAGCAAAAAGGGGGGGTGGGTGCGTACATCAATTTTATGGAAGATTTCACGAAGGGATTTTGCCTATCAGTTTTCTTGCGTAATAGTTAAAGCTAATTATGCTAGGGCTGGAGCACAAATTTAAATTGACTTTGAATTTTCATACACAGAAAAAAAAATAGCCAACAACTATGTTCATTAAAACCATGTTATTGAAAAAAAAATTTAATTACAATAATATTTACCATTGACTTAATACAATATTTTTGAATACTGCGCATTATAAAATAAAAAATATTTGTAAAAACGTAAATTTAACCGAGTTTGGGCGAGGAAAGAAAATTTGTTATTTAAGTGTGTTGGTGTTTATATTGCTTGTTGATTGACACAACCCACTGGTGTAGTAACTCTTGTTGTTGTTTATTTTGATAGATAGTGTTTTGTACATGTAAATGTAGACAAAATGCCGACAATGGTCGTGTCCTTTTAACTTAGCTACAAATTGCGAGAATTTCAACAACATTTCTTATGGAAAGAAAGAAATTTTATATCAAAATTTCCTTAACAACATTTCTGATTGAATGAAATAAATTTTATATCAAAATTCCCCCAAGTTAATAAAAAAAATTACTAAGATTTGAAATAAAGTTTATAGAAAAAATTATGAATTATTGATGAGATCTTTTATTGATTAAAATATTTATATTACTAAAAAAAATATTCTTTTACAATTTTTGTTATTAATATAGCGAATTTCTTCATCACAGAGAATTCGAAAATAAAATAATTGAATACCGGAACTTTTTTTTACAAAATATTGTCCAGCGATAATAAGAAGTTGTGAATTTTTGGTCTTATTAATCTTGTTGACATGTGTGTGGAGTCACATGCGGCACAGTGCATGTCACAATTAATTCTCTCAATAATAACCCTGCGTTTGCTGAAGTAGTTAGCTCGTTGACTATAAAACGTAAGGTCCTGGGTTCGAGCCCGGTATCAGACAGTCATTAAAATAAAAACACCACGCATTTTTCTGATGTGCATTAGTGTCCTTTGTATCAGTTGTTGTGGAAAAAGTTCAAGTGATGCAGGCGTGAGGCACCGGGTCGCTAAAACTACACCGGCTTCATCAGATGCTAATCCTAATGTAACATGAGAGCGCTCTCCTTCGTGTTGTAGCAGAATTATCGGCGAAGTAAAATAACCAATAAAGTGGCTACTTAACGCAGCTTCAAAATTTAATACGCCTCATTTGACACCAGAAGGCGCTGCAGCACTGCATTATTAAAAAAAGCTTGTAAAAAAAAGCAGAGTTGTAAAAGAATGAAGCTCTCCTCTCTCTCTTCCTTCATCTTCATACATCACTATCACTATCCTTTCCCTATCATCCTCTCTCACTAACTTATCTTCATCACACAGGTATCACAAAGGGATCTGGACTCTAAATTTTCCCCTTTCTTACCAGCAGCCTGCTAACCTAACCTATCCTAGCCCTGCAGAAAATTTGATAACAATTGATCCTCGGGACTCGGTCTGGTATTGCAGTAAATGGCACTGAACATTTTCGATGTGGTTGAATGCAGGCCCTATAAAATAGTGTAAATATAATGTTAATTGTTCCCACCAATGTAACTCTGGAACAAGTCCCGTAACTATACCTAGATATTAACCTAAGCTTAACTGGCACTTATACTTTTGAAATATGCGTGGCCCTGTGATCAACTGGATAGTGTGCATGCCTGTCATGCAGGAGATTGTCGGTTCGAATCTCAAAAATTTTTCTGATTAAAAATAAAATGTCATTGCATATATAACTATAAAAAAATTTGTAAGTGTTCATTCATGGTGTAATTATACAGGTGACTGCGTAAGGATTTGTTATACAAAAATATGGCAAACCATAGCTGTGTAAAGAACCGAAGAACGTCAAAAGCACAATAATAAATGTACTAAAACCAAAACAAAACGAAGTTTTTGACATTCTTCAGCTAAAAAGCACATAGAGCAAAAAATTATCAGCTGAAGTCTCGCTGCCACCTAGTTAGATACACCTTGTGTTCATTGTTACAGTTAAATGTCGGAATGACTTTTATATATAAATTATATTATTCTACACCGAATAGGTCCATAGGTGCATACAAAGTATCAATTCACCCCATGTAAAAGTGACTGGTCCGCTTCATAGGAAGTGTTACAACTCGGACTGCACCCTATCCCTTGTGGACCGATCACGTGACTAATCTTGTATCAGTTCCATTTCCAGCAAATAATAATAAGTAATACTGCTTCTAATGGTTTACCAAGATCGTGTGACTTAACCCTTTTGGATTATTTTCTGCGGCGCTATTTAAAATCACTCATCTACGCTGACATACCAAAAACATAAAAGATTAATACCTTTAAATTAACATTGGATATGATGTGTTTTCTAAGAAATACGACGATAAATGCTGTGAAAAGTGTTTAAAAATTGCAGTTCAAAATTGTGCTCTGTACCCACTAGAAGTTGCGAACACATGACCGAAATCATATTTAATTATCAATAGCAACAAATTATCCATCCATTAAAGACCGTCCTATTGATATTAAAAATATTTTCCTTTGCTTTATTTTAATTCAAAGTAATGCAATTAAAAAGAAAAAGCACGCTGTATATAAATTAATTATGTAAGTAAAATTTTGCTGCTCTCGTTCAGGCATAAAATCAAAATAAATTCTAAATATTCTAAAAAGTTTTTGATTGGAAAAACAACAAACGAAATATTTACACATGTTGACAGTGTTACACATTTTATTTTAAATAAATGACAAATAATTTATCTTTATTTTTTGCAGTGAATGGACGAATAAATTTGTTCATTAAAATTTAGATTTTAGATACATGTTTTCATAGTTTTACTATTTTTTCATTTTAATTTAAACGTACTGTACGAGTACGCCATGGTAACATCAGCAGTAATAGAAATTTATATCAATTAATTTAAATATTTGCATTCAATTCTGATAGAAAGTTATTTGAAAAATGTTTAGTTTTAGGGTTTGGTTTTAATTGATGAAATATGTTGCATTAGCTATAAAGATTTATGAGTGTTTTAGTTAGGTTAAAATTTTAAAAAGTTGCAAAAAACATTTTCTATTGAGAGTTTTTTATTTGTTAAAAATTTTGATATAGAGAGGTTTTTTATTACAATGTGACATGCTTTAATTAAATGATAAAAATTTAAACAAATAAATAAAACTTAACTGACTTTTTGTAATGTTAAAATATCAAGTTTTTACCTAATGAATATGAAAGTATACACGATATTTATAATAATCAAAATTTGCACAATTTTTGTCTTTATCTGCTTGTTTCGGTTAATCTCAGAAACGAAAAAAGTGACATGAATTGGCAAGAAAAGTATCAAAAATTAATGGTTTTATTTATGGTGGAAAGTTCTTAAAAGTTAAATTGTTTGGTAATTTTACCAAAAAAAAGTATTCACCAATTAATGCTTTTAATTAAGAATTTAATTGATTCAATAAAGTTTTTAATTGTATTCATTAATTTGAATGGGAAAAATTAACTGATATTATCAAATTCTTTATAGGTGAAAATGTAATTAATGTTTTAATTTATATTACAAATATTTTAATATATATTACAAAATTATTCATATAACTTTTTGTATGTAGCTCTCTCAAATTTTAAAGTTTGAAATATGACTCCACTTCAATTGATTTTTTGTAAAACTTATTGTTATACTTCTTAAACTAGAGGTAGTAGCTGCAAATTGTGCTTTTGCTGTAGTAAACTTAAACAAGTTTTTTACATACAATTTGTTTCATCAATTTAGAAATACAAATCTCCACTCATATCTTTATTTCTCAACGGGGAAGCAGTAACAGCTGCCTTTGGCAAATAAAATCATTTAATTCACAATATATTTTATGCTACAACTATAAAGCCTGTTCACTCAATTCATTTATTTCCCAAACCCGGCCATTCAAGGCGATTTAGTGCTGTCAAAGATGTCAATAAAATTGAAAAATATTAAGAAAATCTTACACACTTCACTAAATCATATTAATAATGGCTCTTAATAACAATTTTCTTTTATTTATTTTAACTTGTTAGATATTATTGAACAAATGTTGCAAAAAATTAAATGACAAAAAATATAAATCACCATTTATTTTGCCAGTAGACTTTTATGAATTCCATAAGCTTTTCTAACAATTTGAAATACAGAAACAAAGTCCAATAGCCAGTCAAGTTTTTTTTTTTTTGAAATATTAAAGGGAATAGAAAATGCACAAGTATAAAGTAGAAATACAACATAACCCTTGAGAAAAGGCTTTAGTCATAAATGTCATTTGTGTTGAGTTTAAACCATGTTTAGTAGATACTTCATATTTGTACGACATACATATAAAAATGTTGTTTATTTAGGTATAAACGGCTTTTTTTGTATTTCTGCTCTTTGTTGGCCTCCCTTGAGCCACAAACGACACAACAATGGCAACTGGCAAATATGTTAAAGAAAAACTAAGCCACACACAAATAAATAGAACATGCAAAAAAAAACAAGAGGATAGAATAAAAGAACTGCCGTTCGCCTGCAGTCAAAATGCTAATGTTGAGAAACTTGTCATAAGGCCTCAAAAAATAAAGAGTTTTAATAACAACAAAAACAACAGTAATACAAACACACACACACACATACACACACACAAGTGAATGCGTATAAATACATAAGTCGTACAGCCACACAAAGCAAAAATAACAATAACTAATGTATTTTAAAGGTTCTTACTATTTGTAAAACACACACACACACGTACACACATGCATACAAAAGCATAAACAATCAACCATAAAATAAACAAAATGCCAACTCAGTCATACACTCACACACACACAAACCTCAAAGTGTATGGAACCCTATTGTTGTTTTTGTTTACACTTGTGTGTGTGTGTGTGTGTGTGAGAGAGCGAGAGAGTTTGTGTATGTGTGTATGTGTAAGCATGTAAGCCTGTTTGCATGTTAATCTAGTTGCAGTTTTTAAATTATAGACTGCATGTTGTTGTTTATTTTGTTGTTGCCACAATTGTAACAAAAACAACTATAAAGCACATTTAAAAGAAATAATAACGAAAACAAAAAATGAGAAGCAACTACTAAACATGATTTACTGAATGCAAGTGTGATTATTAGCGCTTGTCGTACTTTCCCACTTTGTCTGTATTTCATATTTTAGTGTTTGTCGTAAAGTGTTTCTAATAGTTTTTGTTAGTTGTTTTGCTCGTGAGGACATCAGTAGGTTTGGTATGTGTGTATGTATTGTTAAAGTTGTCTGTTTTAAGTTTATGATTACTGTAGAACATGCTAAATATTTAAATCAAAAAATACTATTAAAATGTTAAAACTATTTGCAGCAATTTAAAAGCAAAATTGTCAACTGCTAACGCACAGTTGAACTGTGGAATCAAGTTGAAAGATTTGAAATGCAATATTTAAAGACGATGAATAAAAGCTCATAAAACCAGAGAATGAAAATTAATAAAATATTTCGCTAAAGTTATTTCTAAAGACAAACAAAATTTAAATAATTTTTTGCAGGAAAAAATAAAAAAAATACTTTTAAAAAAATACTTTTTTTTATTTTTAAATTTAAGGAAGAAAATCCTTAAGAAAAATAGAGATTTTTTTTTTAAATCGATTGACACTTGTTTTCTTTTACTGTTACACAAGCCCTTGTGTCTTGAATTGTTGTGTGTCTAATAGCATTTGAATTTATTTTCTTTAAACAAAGTTGTCTTTAGCTTTGTTTTTCTCTCTTTTCCTCTATTGCTTTAATAATATGAAGAAAACTTTACTTGTCTTTACTATAGCTTGTTTTTGTTTAAATTACTGTACAGCAAATAAAGTTACATGTGCTGACAATGCAATTTTCCAAGGATGTGAAAAAAAACTGAAAAATAAAGTGACAATAAAAAATAAAATTTTACATGTTGTAACACAACAACACAAAAATATTTACATTTTACAAACTTCCTGCCACAACATTCCATACAGTTTATGGCTGCGGGCGCTCACCTTGCAAACGCCATTGATTATTTGAAGGGGTTGGCCTTAAATGCTTTTTTTTCGAAACATTTTTATTTAATTTGCACTGAATTTGAATCGATAAAATTGATACATAGAAAATAAAGTCTATATTTTGTATTGTATATGTGTTTGTGTGTGTGTATATTTTTGTGTTTAAATATTGACCTAAATAGAGTTTAAAAGTTAACCATAAACTTTTCATAGCAATTTTGTAGTTTTTAGTATTTTTATTTAATATTTTTTTTTCAACAGAAAACAATCAATAGCACCCGAATTTTTTGAATAAGCTATTTGGAAATAGTGAAAAAAATGTAATGTGGAAATGTGGAAAAAAATTGTAAAATAACATTTTTAAAAGTAAATAAATTGAAATGTTCAAATTTATCAAATATTCATTCTCAGAAAATAAAATAATTGAGGCGTATGAGTGATGTTGGTTGAAACAGTTTTTAATAACATTCATACGCATGGGCGGCAAGGTTTACTTTTCCTTGAACCTTTCAGGACCAGCAGAATAATGCATTATTCGTGTTCTCCTAATTTTAATACTAATTCGTATAAAACAACTCTAGAAGACAGGCTTAAATGCAAATAAAAACAGCTTATTTATGCTATTTTGCGATAAAGTTCACAACATCGTCATTAATTAAAGCGGATTGGACCGAAAAAAATGTGAAATGTGTTGCAAAAACACTGTAGTTTACTAGATTTGTATTGCTTTATGTATAAAAGAGTTTGATTTTTTTATATAATATAATTTAAGTTAAGGTTGAGTTGATGAAATTTTTATGGCATTAGTTGTGCCAATAAAAATTTTGCATACAAAAAAATACACTTAACCGTCAGGACCTTGAGCTTATTGTTTGGAAAGAGTCAGACTCTTATGGTCATTTTGAAGAATGTGGAAAGTGAATATTTGACTGAGAGTTTTGATGACTCCGAATATTTTAAATAATTGACGATAATCTAAATGTAACATGAGAGATCATAAAAAAAAAATTACGAGTTACAGTAAATCTTATATCCGATGACCGCCAAGTTTTTAAGCCTAAGTACGAATTCCCGGCTTAACGAGATATTTAAAACCCCTTCTTTTTCTTACTGATGAGTGCAACAAATGTATTTTGTTTATTCAATTTAATTCCAAATTTTTCATATAAAATTTTCTTAAAATTAATTCCAAACACATTTATTTTCTTATAAATATGGGGTAAAATGTTTGCAAAGATATATTTGTGCAGTTAGGGTATTCGAATCTTTTAGTGCAAGAATCAGCTTTTAATAGCTTTGAATCAACTTAGTCGACCACAATACGATCGCTTATGATTGCCACGGCAAGTCTCAAAAGTGGTGCAAGAAAGTTTTTTACAAACTGCTGATGGTTAGCATAGTAAATTCATAGATACTTAATACCAAATGTAAGAATGAGAAACTCTCGTTGAATTACTTTCTGATCCGTGAAAGTCTGACTTTCGAAGAAAATTTCAGATAAGTGACAATGTAACATCGCCATTGGGTTGCTTCCCAAAAGTCTAAAATTTTTTAGTCTCACTGTAAGTAATTAGTTTGCACTCGATCATGAAAAGTTTTGTCGCCTTGTCCACTGTCGAAAAGCACACAGAAATGATATGTTTACAGTGAAAATATGTTTGTGATCCTTCTTACAATTAAATCCAAAATGTTTTTAAACAATACGGTTAACGTGGCTGCTATGTAGTTGATTCCTTTTTTGATAATTTAACAATATAGATATAATTGAAATCTCTTATTGTTCTAAAATTTAATTTTCTTTTTTTTAATTCTAATTGCCAATCTATAACTTCTATTTAGGTTTTGAGTTCTAAGAAAGGTTTTCATTGGGATCTTATGTCACAAGGAAATATTTTATTAGGATTATATGTCTTAAGGTAAAAGGCAAAAATTGCCACCTTAAATATTTGGGTGTTCAAAATAAAACTCCGCTCCGAAAGTGTTAAAAAATCATGCACGAATGCTTTATTTGCGAGTGTTTCTAACTTGATTTGCAATTAAATATTTTTTAAATGAAAAATAAATTTATATGAACTGGAAACAGTTTGCGAAATCAACTTGAAGAGATATGATATTGAAAAAAAATAAATGTAATTTTAAAACATTTTATTAAGTTATTTCGAAAAAATAATAATTGTTTTGAGCTGAAATAGTCTTCAAATGATTTCATAGAACTGTACGAAAAATTAAAAATAGCATAAACTTTCATTCAGAATTCGGAAGAAATTTGAAATTTAACGAAAAATATCTCTCAAGTACCGAAAAAACTTTATTTAGCCTTGACTATATCTGCAGCAAGTAAACCTTAAAATATAATATAATTTCATTAAAATATAACTTTACGAAAAAATAAAATAAAGAAAGTTTAGTTCAAAATTTCGCTATAAATAGAAAATTTAAATGTAACAGAAAAGTTCTCCTAAGAAATTGGCTGATTAAATGTTTTATAAATGCTAGCTTTTTTGCATCAGAAAAGAAAAGAACCTAAACTAGAAAAGAACCTAAACTCCTATAAAATCCAATGAAGTGACACCACAGACAGTGGACCAAACACAAAGAACGCTGATCATGAAGGTGTAGTGGCCTTCGAAAACAGCTAGTTGTTCCGTTCTACTATGTGTTTGTCAGAATATTTACAATTAACTTTGGTGTTGTTTGTTCATTAATAATTATCACATGTAATTTGGCTTAAAAGCGATACAAACTGTAGCCTGATCAAATCACTAATATAGAAATTACACAATATTTAATTTGTTTAAACAAATTAACTGCCTGTTCCAGGATGTCACTCATTTTCGTTCGCAAGCATTTTAAACGACAAAAAGCTGTTTTGCGTTCCACTAAAAGCCTTTAGCACGACAAGTCGAAAGAAAATGAAAGCGAACGATAACGTAAACATTTCAATACAAATGTGAGCCCCAATAAAAAATTTTTCAGTTATTTGCACGAACTCAAATGCCAAAAGCAGGCACTTGTATTTTTATTGTCAACTAAGCTAAAATAAAACAAAATATTTTTATTTACATAAGTAAAATATTTTGCTTTGCTAATAAGACTATAATACTGGCTTCGCTGGGAATGGGTTTATTGCTTAACCCGTCGTTGGCAATCTCCTCAAGCAGTTTTGCGTCCTTTGGCTGGTGTTTGTGATACTCTTCTCTGGGTATGTATGTATGTGTGTTCGACAACAGCTTCGATGAGTAGATATTTTCTGCCTACCACCACTTCCGGTAGTTATAGTGAAGGTTGGTTATAAACTATCGGTCTTATGTGTAATAAAAAACGGTCAAGAAGTTAGATAAATCAGGCTGGGACTTAATAGTGGGCTAAAACAACATTATGCGCCGATTTTTAATGTCAAATTGTATGGAGGAACTCCTTAGCACCTATTTCAATGTCGTCACTTACTTTATGCTAGTTTTTTCTTCATCTAAGCAGGTGTTCTACATACACAGAAGTGAAAATCTTTAAGATATCCGGCTATACAGAAAACTCTTATACATAAATGCAATAATAATATATGTACATATATGTATTTACATATGTCCATGCCTAGAGGAGAGAGTCATTAGGATCGGTCGAAGACCAGCTAATCAAAAAATACTTCCACTCAACGAAGTCGCCTTTACGCATACATACATACATACATATCTATGTATGTATGCACTGAAGAGAAAATTATTGCACCCATACAAAAGCCGACAAGGTAGAACCAAAGAATATAAATTGTATGATTTATATTCTTTGGTAGAACACTTTTTCTGGGTCTGTTGGTATTTTTAAAAGAACTAAAGATAATGACAATGACCCAAATGACAAGGAATAAAGGAATGACCTAAATAAATGGGCTATTGGTCATTTTTCCTTTTGGGTGATTCTTGACAAAATTTTGCATAGTTTGTGGTTTTTTCTGTCTTTATTTATCATAAAAAAAAACCTTGAATAATTATGTATGTACACTTTTTATCATTTACAAAAATTGTTTTGTCAAGTTTATTTTAATTTATTTTTGGGTGCCACTTGTTGCAGGGCAGAGTTTCATTTTTTTAAAGCACAATTTACACATTTGAACGATTTTTTATTCCCCTTTGACGATGAATGTGTGAAATTGTGGATGTGGCAATATTGATATTTGACAACGGGTATACGGCTTACGTTAGAAACGTAAAGCCAATCGAACGATAAGTCGAAAGATAGTGGAACACTTTTATAGAAGAAAATGAGTGACTTACTTTCGTTCTCTTAAGTTTTCTTTCGACATCGTGGGGGAGGCAGTAAAGCTCTTCAAATTGTTTCGCCATTTTATTTTGTATGTCTTTTAAATTTTTTTTATTAAAAAATGTTTTTGGTACAAAAAATAGTCAGCGAGCATAAAGTTAAACTCAAGAACTCACCCTTTACTCAATTGAAAATATGTTAAGTCATCTAAAATTCAGATAAATACTGTGAAATCAAGTTCTAAATATGTTGGCTGCCTGCACCACGGATACCAGCAGCTTTTGTTATAATACTGTCTCCACCCAAAAGAGTTGCTAATTTGAATTATTTTTCTCATTAAATAAACTGTCTTTAATATATTATTCCATCAATGTTCTAGTAAAAAAAATTAGAAATAAAATGACTGATTCTTCTTGTAAATGTACAAGACCTTTGAATGGCATTGAATGGCAATTTCGACAATAACTCCTCTCCACTCTTGTCTTAAAAGCTTCAAAATATAATGCCTTTCGTGACTCGAGAACTCTAGCTGTCAAAAATTTTATTTTAAAATATTATTTGCATTATTTTTATTTTTTCTTGGTTTATGAAACGTTTATTGGAAAAAATGTTATATAAGAAAATGTTTTAAAAGCCTCTGATATGTATATCAAAAATATTTATTCATTAATAATGCCTTAAATATTCAAAATGTCTAACTTTTTTAAAGTTAAAAAAAATACTATTTTCACTTTCCCTCATTAAAGGGTGCATAAAATACAAAAGTGAAAATTATTTAAATTAGATTTCTTGCAGCATCCTTCAAACATAAAAAATTCATTTATAGCTCATTTTATTATTTAATTGTTTGATGAGACCCCGAAAATTATGCTACGCAATTTATTTCAATTGTTTTAAAATTTTAACAACAAAAAGCTTTGAATATTTTAATTTTGTTTCCGTATACAGACAAAATAAAATGTAATTTCCATTAAAATAAATCATTATAAATAGAGATGTTGCAAGTGAAAAAGTTATAAAGACTTTAAAAGCCAGTGATTTACACACTTAAACTAGCAGCATACTCACACTCTCTCTTTCTCACACACACACACACACACACGCACACACAATAAAACTAAAAACATCAGTTAGCCTGGAATATAAAATTGTTGTCCGTTCATCTAACATTAAATTGTTTTAACGCACGCTCCAGCATTTAACGGCCTTCGTTAGAATTTACTTAAATGTGTTGAGACATAAATTATTTCAATTTTCAGCCTAAAAGTATAATCTTTGTTTTAGCTGCCTTTAAAGACCCACACACACTATTTAGGGGTCTGGCTGTTGTTAACATTTTGTTTTCTGTTGTAATTTACTTACAATTAAATGAACCCAAAAGGCAGTCATTCACATTAAGCAAAAAAAGAAAAAAAAAATAAGAAAAATATAAATATGAGTTGTGCTAATGGCTTCGTGAAAACTCACATAAATTCTGTGGGTTTTTGCACAATATATTTTCTTAACAAGAACGAAAACTACTAAAAGTTTAAGTCAATGACATAGAGGGATTCCTTAAATACAGACATTAAAATGTTTTCAAAATGCCTTAATTTATTAGGTCGACCCTTTCATAACACCAAAAGTTGAAATCGCTTATTGACACGAACACATTTCACAATTATATGTTGTGAAAATATAACCATATAATTGCAATTAACGACTTGGCAATGAAGTCAAGTCCTGTTAAATAAAAGGTTTCTGACTGGTATTGATTATATGATATTTATTAGCTAATTCTGTTCAATTTTAACAACTACTTGCAACTTTAATGGCTTTTTATATATAGACTTTTGTGCGTAATACTCGTATGTACGCAAACAAATATATAACAAGTAATATTTCTAATGTTAATGGCATCCTTAGATCATTTAAAATATGACTTTTACTGCCAGTTTTTATTTTAATGTTTCGTCTTGGAAGTCTTTTTTTTTAACTAGCGGGCAAAAAATTCGAAAAAAAAAACATAAAAGAAGTAAAGCTGAAAATTTTAACTGCTGTGCTTTTGGTGAAAAAAATCAAAAAAATATTATGTAACAATTAAATAAAATAAAATAAATTGTTACATATTAAATAACTTTTTTTTCGTCTTGCAGACTTTTAAAAATCCCCAGTGTCTTGGTTTTGTTTTGAAGTGGCATCAATCTTGACAGCTGAAATTAGGATGATTTGAGTTGACATACGTTAACTTCAACGCCGCCGCTAAAATAATTATTTTATTGATGGCAGCATTAAATTTTTACTAATTTTATTACATAATTACGGTCTTCATTCATAAAAAATATTTTATTTTTTATTTATTTTATTTTTATTTTTATTTTTATTTTTATTACAGGTTTATTTGACAAATTTCCCATAGAAATATGTCAAATAGGCGCTTAATAAACCTGAAATATCTTTTATGATTAAGGCAGTTAAAATTTTATTTTTTTGTTATTTTCGATTTTATGTTTCTAAGAGAGAGAGAGAGAGAGAGAGAGAGAGAGAGAGAGAGAGCTAAAGTTTCCGCCATTCAACTTCATTTTGGACTTTGGACTAAAAATGGCAATGTAATTCAAAAAATACAAACTGTTTGGAAACAAAGGCCGGCTCTCTATGGCATTTCATAAATTTTAGATCAGAGAGGGAACAAGAATCCTTTAGAAGTTGCCATTACTGGTACTCTACGTACTAGTCGGAACATTGTGATTTGGTTTCCTCATTTAAAGGAAATTTATAATAGCATAGTAAAGTTGTTGCAAAAGTATTAATGAAGAATGAATTTAAACTTCAGAAAGTATGATGTAGGAGTCTATTAGTAATTGCGTAAAGTCATAATTGTAGCGCAAACAGTTCCTACGCTCACATATTTTCTCTCAAGTAACTAGGACTATAGCCAATTCCAACATATAAGAGCAATTCTACTTCGTTTCTGTAAAAAACCAAAATACTCTACGCTAGCTAATACTTTAGAGTATAAGGGTCTTATGCAAAAAAACTTAATAAAGCTTTGCCAAGCAATGTTAAGTAAAGTTGTATTCTAAAAAAATTATTGTATAAAAATTCTAAAGTAGGCGGGTGCCACGTTTGTTAAGACTACTTTAAGTTGATATTTCCAAAGTGTGTATTTTGTACCTCTGTCTGAAAATGAAGCTAGAAGTGCCTGCTCTTAACTTAAATTTATTATTCCTGTCATTTAATGGGAAGCATCACCAAATTATCCAACTGATTCGAAATACATAGCAAAATCCATAAAAAAATATTAAAATAAATACAATTATAAAAAAATGTTTTAGTGATATACATACAATCAAAACAAATAGAAAAAAGCTGGATATTCAAATACTCGTTTCATTCGAATAAAACAAATTGTGATAATTTTTAAAATTTTTTTACTTTTACTTCATGGTTGTGTTTATCTGTTTTCCTATTATGTCAGAAGCTCATATTTTTTAAATTAGGTTGCTTTACTTCAAGATAATAAAAATTTATTTAATAAAATAAAAAAATATTTGAATACCCGAATGAAATTGTATTCAATTTTGTACATCATAAGCTGTGAAGTGGTTGCTGAACATGGTGGTGTTACCAGTATTTATTATTAAATCACAAAATATTTAAAGTTGTCTTTTGCATATGATTTTTTAACAAAGCTATGTTAGCCTTAAAGTGCTTATCAACTACTATGAACCTTAAAGCTAAAGTAAAATATTTTTTTTTGCATAAGACGGTAAATAATTAGTCGGACGAATAAAATATAAGCATGATACTAGGGAATTTTTTAATATAAAATAAAATAGAAAATGTGTTTTGGCTTTTATGTGTGTGTGTGTGTGTGTGTAAATAAAATATCCCTATATATACGCATGTATAGCCGATTAATAGTTAGATTATTTTTATACTCATGCGTTTGATTGTAGCACATGCAGTCTATACATTTTGGTTGTAGTTGTTGGTGCTGCGTAATTTAAAAAATTTGCCGAAACATAGTTGTTCGATGCTTAAAGTGAAAAGTATTCTGTATACAAGTAATTAAAAATGAATGCTTGTGTTTGCATATGAGCGTGTTTTTTATTTTTAGCTGTATGTATGTTTATTTTTTTGACTGTCGATACTCAAAAAGTACTTAAAACGATAGTTTTGTCATTATCTGACCGGGATATCAAGGAATCTTGCAAAGGTGAACCTTTTAAGAGACGCAAAACCAAAATCAAATACTTTAGGATTGGAGAACTTCAGAAAGTTTTGCAAAATGTTGCTATTGGGTAATCCGAATCAAGAGAAGTCAAAAGAGATTATAAGATTAAATAGGACCTCACTTAGGAGACTGGTCATATCTATCTTGCATAGGACTGATAGAGAATATCACATGCACAGCATGCAAAAAGGAAGAAGAAACAGCTTACCAACTGTATCATTGTCCTAAGTATAACGTACTTGGCTTGAAATTTTTTTAGGTACTCTAATTGGAGAGACCTAAGACAATACATAGAACAGTCGTATTTCTCAATGTAATCGGTTTATCTAATAGGGCTTTCTGGGCAGATGGGTATATTGGGGATACTCCGCATCTTCGGGTAGAACACTCAATATAAGATTGGTTTAAATTAGTTTTCTCTCTTTTCAACCTAGTCTTAACTTTTGAAAAATATAGAGAAATTCAAGGCAATTGGGAATAAAATTCCCTAAAAATTTTTTCAAACAATAGAAAGCAATAGGAAAAACAAAAAATGTAATTGGAAAAAGGATAAATTTCTCATGCAATTTTATTCATAATTGTTAAAAATATGTGCTTTATACATATTAACTTTGATATCACTTAAGCTCCCTAAATATATGCTATAATGACTGAAATATAATCATGGACATACTTAAAAATTTAACACATGTATGCGGTGTATGTGTGCATATTTGTATATTTACATGTGTATGTACATTTGTGTGGGTGTGTGTATTTGAGAGATTTACAGTTTGACTGACACGCATCATTTGAGCCACAATAATAGTTCCGCCAAGTACGTGGAAATTAATTATTTATACATATGTATGTATATTTAAATGTTTACATGTATGTACAAATGTACATATGTATGTATATTTATATAACACTTTTAATCGATCTGTGCATTGCTAAAATAGTTAAAGTCAAATATAAATTTCATGGGAATTTTAATTTTGAATGTAAGTTTTACTTGAAGTGTTTGTGCACTGAAAAGTGTATTCATTTTTCAGACTATTTGTTTGTGTCACAAATGTGATAACATATTATCTAAATAGAACAAATAAAGTTATTGTTTTACAGGATATGGTTTTAAGGGAGAATCTTTCAATTAAAGGACAATGAAATAAATTTTATGCATTTTAAATTAAAGAGCTTGAAAGTAAAGTGCAGAAGTAATTAGTTAGCGCGTTCACTACAAAACCGAAGTTCGAGCCCAAACTCCGACATTCATTAAATAAGAACAACATGCATTTTTCTGGTATTTGTTAAAAGCATTCTTCGGTATTGTGTAGCAGAATCATCGGCTAAGTAAAATCCCCGATAAAATGGCCACTAAACACAGCTTTGAAAATTTAATACGCTTCATTTACACCAGAGGCGCTTCGACACTACATTATTAAAAACGTGCAAAAAGCAGAGTTGTAAAACGATTGAAGCTCTCTGCTATCTCACCTTCACTTCCTGTATTCTCTATCACTATTGCTTTCCTGAAGAAGGTAGAGAGCTAGTTCTCTTTTATAAAAAAAAAACAAAATGTAAAGATAAAGCGACCGAATTCTGATTGAGAGTATTTTACCTATTTTTAGTTAATTTTAATTATTATTCGAACTCCATTTGTTTCTATATTTGTGATTTGAACGGGCTAAAGTTCGTATCCCTATGTTTGAAGAAAATCGGTTCAGCCTTTTTTAGGACTGACATTTTTTTAAAAAATTAGTTAAGTCCTCTACCAGACTTAATAAGTCATAATACACATTGTCTACAATTTTCATGACTGTAAGCATTACTTTTGTGCCTATATGAGTGAAAAGATTTCTGACGCAGCCATAAGAATGAATGTATAAAACAACCATAAAAGCTGCTCTCCTGTTAAATTTTTAAAATTTTAGTTAGGTCAGTTAGTTCGATATGTTCCATATGTCGGGGGTTCTATTGTGAACCGCTAAGCAGCAGTATAACTTAAATACGTATAAGAACTTTTATATTAACTAAATGAGAATTGTATCATGCCCTACTCAGCGCACTGTATGCAGTACACAACTAAAATGCCAATGTTTTACCATTTAAAAATGTTTCGCATTATTATCACGTACTCCTTTGTTATGAAGTTTGAAATATAAATTTAAGAATATTTGATTTTAGTCTTTGGCTTCTGGCATATAATGAAATTTTATTCCCCATTTTACTATATCAAATACTTTTGCTGCATACTTTCATCGTATTTAAACAAAATTTTTAGTTTAGGGCAAATATACACATTTAAATGTCTCAAATGTATAAAAAATTTACATCCGTCTGGGACAAATTATTTGTTTTTGCTTTTGCTTGCAATTCTGGTGCAGAAGAAGCACACATTTGGTTTATTCTTTGGACATGTTTGGCCATGAATTTCACTTAAAGTTCACCGCTAAAGGAATTTAAAAAAATTTTTTTTTTCTTAATAAAAATTAGTTTTGAAGAAAAATTTGGAAAGGCAGCGAGCGTTCAGTCACCTGGAATGGTGTCAAAAATGTTTCGAGACATAATGATGACGAAAGCAATGAAATTTAACTACAATGCGTTAAAGTATCTGTGGTACGCTAATACTTGCTTAGTATGGTAAAGTTTGTTTTATCGTGTACATATTATCAAGCTCTTTTATTTTGTTAACGCAAATTCTTAATTTAGTTCAGCAAAAAAAAAAAAGAATAAACATACTTGAAAAAAACTTACATGTTCTCATAATATAATATAGCTTTCAAACTACTTTTAACAATAAATTTTTACTAAAACTCGACAACAAATTGAAAATAAATTAGCTTTTCTAAATCCTTGCGAATGGAATTCTTCCAAATTAATATATTTAATAAAGTAGTCTTTTTTATATAACTTTTTCCATAAAAAAAACTTAACTAAAATTCAGGGATAAAAATCTAAAAATTTATTTTTAATTTTCATAACTTCAACAAACGAACGCCTATTTGTGTCAAGAACTTAACAATTTTTTTCAATTCATACATATTAAAGATGGTATCGTGAGCAACGTTTAACTCACAATCATGCACACTCACGATAACAAAAAACTCATGTATTCTTTATATCACGCTTATGCATATGTACAGAAAATTTAATTACTCGTACCATCATGAAGACTCACTGTCACAAAGTGCCCAAAGAAATTTTTCTTTTCGAAATCAATGAAATTAATTGCTTTCCATAACCGCACTGAAAAAAACATTTTTCTGCGTTTAACAACTTTAATTTAAAAGAAAAATAAATACAAATAATCAATTAAAAATGTAATTGAGTTTAGTAGCTTTTTGTCAAGGAATTGAATTCATTAAAAGTTTGATTAAAAAATTTAAGTGAGTCAATTAAACTTTTATTAAATAATTTAATTTATTTAAAAATTAATTAATAATTGTATTGAGTCAGTTAAACTTTTGTTAAATGATTTAATCAGTTAAAAGTTTAGTAAACTAAACTTTTGTTAAATATTTTACTGAGTCATTGATTAAAAGTTTAATTACAAATATAATTGAGTCTATTAAAAGTTTGTTAAATAATTTAATTGGTTAAAGAAATTACTAAAAGTTTTATTTATTTAATTAAACTTGTTAAATAATTAAATGAATAAGAGTTTAGTCAATTAAAATTTTGTTAAATAATTTATTTTATTCAAAAATTATTTAAAAATTCTATTTATTAAATTTCTGTCTTTTTTTTTTTTTTTTTTTTTTTATGTTAAAAATTTACAGCCTTATTTATAAAACTTAAAAAGGCTTTATAAAGTCTTTTTACGAACAATTTATATAAAAATTTGTTTTGTTTTTGTTCAAAATTTATTTTTTGTTAAAAATTTATTTTTTGTTAAAAATTTATTTTTTGTTAAAAATTTATTTTTTGTTAAAAATTTATTTTTTGTTAAACATTTATTTGGCACAATTAAATTTTTAGCTGATTTTTTTGTTATATTAATGAAAGGTGAAGGAGGAAAATTTTCCTGCAAAATAAAAGGTATCAAAATCGATAGAGATAATCTATCAAAAATTTGTTTAATGTATTTTTAGACATGCTGAATGTTTCTATGTCCAGGTTTATGCTTGCTTAGATAAGAATCAACTCGCGATTTAAATAACAATTTATTCGCGATCACTTACATGAGCAAAAACCATCTCTATTACATAAGCACAAATAAAAAATATAAAACCCACACCAATATACTAATTATTTAAAATCTGTGTGTCTGGCGTGTGCGGGTGTGTGCTCTGTATAAAAACTAGTGTGGTTAATCAGAAAATCCCCTGGAATTTCACGCTGATTTTCACAACGTCAACACAAGAGCAAGAAAACGCAAAAGATTTATTGCAAGCAAATAGTTTTCCACACAATCGCCAAAATAAAACCTTTATAATGTCAAGAGAAACGAAACCAATTCATACAAAAAGAAAATGTTTTCCAGCTGAAATCTATACTACCGTTCTTTCGTTCGTTCACTTTTCTCAAGGACTTGGAGCTCCACTTAACTTTGAAGCAAAAGAAAATAAATACAACAATGCCAATGAAGTTTATACATATGTATGTGCATACTACATGTGTAGGTATGAACACAATTACTATAATACAGCAATAACGAAAATGAAACCTTTTGTTGAGACTATCAACACAAAATACAACAAGCAAACAAATATAAAAAAACTTCACCCAAAAAAAGAAGAACAGGAAAAAAATAAAATTAACTTGCACACACAACTAAAGCAACATCGGGGAATATGAAGAAATCACAGACAGATAAGCAGGAGGCAGAGAAAATTTTCAGCACAGAGATTTCTGTTAAGGTAGGAGATGTGTGTGTATGTGTGTGGGTGTGTGTGTGTGTGTGTGTGTGTGTATTTGTGTGTATGTGTCTTGGGGCCTTGGGGTATTGTTGGTAAATGCTTGATGATAATTCCCAGAAACAAGATACGAGTATTCTTTGCTAATAGGAATCATTTGTTTCCTATTTCTTTTTTTTTTTTTTTTTGTTGTTCTTTATTTATCTTGCTTGCCATTGTTTTATATTGAAATACGTGTATCAAAAAAAAAAACTTCAGTGTCTTCTATACGGCCTTGGACGAAACTTATTTTGCAAACGTACCCACACAATTACAAACTGATATTTTATATGTGAACTTGCGTACACAATAGTGTCCTGCACAAGAGTATTTATAAGACTTTTCAAGACATGAGAGATTTTTTCCAATGCTTTACTACAGCGAAATGTTCTAAAAGAATCGCTAAACAACACTGTTGGCAAGACAAACCACCGAAAAAAATTACTTGCCAACAGTGTTGCTTAGCGATTCTTTTAGAATATTTCGCTGTAGTAAAGCATTTGAAAAACTCTCTCATGTCTTGAAAGGTCTTATAAATAGTCTTGTGCAGGACACTAGTACACAAGCATAAATATCTTTTATTGAAGTTTAATGGGCAAAGACCAAAAAAAGGACAGACATGTGAATGTTTGTTAATAGGGCGTCATTTGAATTAGTCTTTTGGCTGTAGAGTGAACAATAGAACACAACGTATTTTTCCAGACATCTACACAGTTTTTTGCTTACAAGCAAACACACCTGCATACAAATAAAAATAATTAAATATGTTTATATATATATACTATATATACCATATATGTACATACATAGTTGTGAATATGTTTGTACATACTTTTTAAGGCTGCTGAATTTAATACAGACAATGGGACGACGTATTCCTTCAAAAACATAAGTTTTTCTCAACGAACTATTATAAATCAAAAAGCACGTTATTGCTATATTGTATATATATATATATATATATATATATATATATATATATATATATATATATATATATATATATATATATATATATATATACTCAGGCAATGAATGTCTACTAATATTACTAGGTATTACGTTCTTTAGGAAAGGGATAGTGATAGAGAAGATATTATTTTACAACTCTGCTTTTTGCATGCTCTTAATAATGCAGTGTTGCAGCGCCTCTAGTGTCAATTAGGCGTACTAAATTTGTTTGAAGCTGTGGAACCATTTTTTTTACTTCGCTGTTGATTCTACTACACAACACCGAAGAAGAAGGGCGCTCTGATGTTACATTAGGATTATTAGTATCTACTGAAACAGTAGTAGTTCAATGATCAGTATCTATGCCTTTATTATATGAACTTTCCTACTAGACCCCTGCAAAAGGCCACTTACATGATCTTTTAAGACATGAGGGATTTTTCAAATGCTTAACTGCAACTTAGTCTTCTAAAACAAACGTTAAACAACACTATTTGCAAGAAATTTGTTTCAGTTATTGCAGGTACAGAAGTTAAGAAAATTTTTCGTGACGGAAGAATTTGTAGTGCTTGCTTCTTCAAACGTCATGCATGTACATACGCACACACGTTGTGTGTATGCATTTCGATTTTTCTGCGCACATACAAACGCACACATGCAATGACATAAGTTGTGTGCGTTTGCTTTAAAAAACCACTCTTAAACACATAATAGGTTACCATCTACATCTTAAATACACACTCAAATGTACAATATGAAAAATGATAAGCATAAACGCATCAATACTACTTCTTTTGAGTGTTTGTTACGAACACGAATACTTCGCGACATTGCTTGTAAATACTCATATACACGTACATCAATACATGCATAACGCTTTGCTTATTAAACGACATCATTTATTATTGGTTTAATTTCATACATGTTAATACATTAATTTAATTATTATTGTTCGAACTTTATTTGTTTCTATATTTATGATTTTGAACAGGCTAAAGTTCGTATCACTTTATGAGCCAAATTACATGTGATAATTATTAATGAACGAATAACACCAAAGTTAGTTGTAAATATTCTGACAAACACAAAGTATAAAGGAACAACTAGCTACTAAACCTTCATCATCATCGTTCTTCTGGGTTTGGTCCACTGTGTGTGGTATCAGTTGATCTAGTTTTCTGCTTTATATACTCAGCCATTATTGCAAATGGAATATGTGAATTGTTTTGATTCATCTTATTTCAATTTGCTGAAAGCTTTTTTGTAATGAAAGCTCAATTTTACCATCAGTGGACCATGCACAAAAAAAAACGCTGATGAGAAACGGCTAGTTGTTTCCGTTCAACCATGTGTTATCAGAAAATTTACAAGTAACTTTGGCTCACAAAACGATACGAACTTTAGCCTGTTGAAATCATAAGTATAAAAATTAACTATTTTTTGTTTAATATTAACTGCGTATACGTTTTTTTAACTGCATGTGTTTAAAAACTTGTTCAACAGCTAAGTGTTGTAACTTCCTTCCATCAAGGCATTTAATGAGCTAATTAAAAAAAATATAATTTTAAACAATAATTCAAGCTTTCAAGAAGCCTTATTATGCGTTTAAAAAAAAAGATAAAGCAAATGTGCTCAATCAGACATGGCTGTTTCACTTATCTCTCATTTAATTCAATTGAGTTTTTAATTAAATGTCAAAGCTGAATTTCAACAGTCATTTATATTTGACACGCATAATTGTTGAAATAAGCAGCGCTATAATTCTTTTTACATGCACTGTTCTACTCGCATTACAATTTATGTGAGTTTTTCCAACAATAATTTTTCTTCATTCTTGCTTTTGTTATTTAGACACTTATTAGCACACCCAGCGGCACAGCCCCGGTCCACTACTCTCATTGGCATAATTTTATGAAAAATTGCTTTATTTTATACAAATACCACACTTAGCCGTGAGATTATTTAGGAGATTTGGTTTTTTTTCTTCTTCTTAAGCTCCTCAAATTATATTAAAGAGTTTTTTTCTCTACTGTCACAGTCACTGCCATAAAGTGCTAGAGAGTTTGGTTTTATTATTACTTATATTGAGTGGACGAAAATTAATGCTGCTGTTTAAAATATTGTGATTATTATCAACATTATTTCATAATCGTATTGTTAAAGTCTTTTTAATGGATGCTACTACTGACTCTACTAGTAATGCTGCTGCTATTGTTGGCGCTTTCATTATCATTTTATAGACCCCATTAACTCATCTTAATGTTAACATGGAGTGGAGCCCGATGCAGCTGAGAAGTCAAGAAAGCTCATAAACATTTTCACTGAGAAGCAAAATACAAAAGAAAAGATGAAAATAAATTGTTAGATATGTACACACACAAGAAAAATAAAAAAAGTCTTTTGTTTTAAATTTTCAGTTTCATTGCACAACCGTAACAAAAGCAGCATTTCGCATTAATAGGCAGGAAAGCAGAATGTGTGGATGAAATAAATTGGTTCTATTTAGTTGCTGATCTTAAGCGTATTAAACCGTTTAAAAATGTTAATGTTTTGCAATTTTTTGTCTCTCTATTTTATTTTATTTTCCATGCTGCTGAAGTTTAAAATGTGTGTCCTCCTCTCACACACACACTTGAGGTACGAGTATCTATAAGTAGTTGAAGACAACAAGAGCAGCAGTTGTGGCAAATGGTAGCAGCGGCAGTTATCCATAATCTGTGTATTATTCCTTTAAAGCCACTTGTTATGCGCATAATTTTCCCTTAAAATGCTTTTAAGGGACGTAAAACAAAAAATGTCACTTACAGAATTGTTGCAAAAAAAAAAAACACAAACAAAAACAAAAAGGAATAATAAAACGGAAATCAGTCTCTTATTCCTTTTTAGGATTATATTTGTGATTACTTTGGAAGCGACAAAATGAGATATAGTTTAATTTGCAATTTATAAATTTCGTTTAAAGTGTTGGGTTGAGGTCGTTTTAAAATTCGAATATGGCCTTAAAAAAAAGATAGAATAACATAGAGAAATATATCTTAAGTTTTTTATGCTAGAAATATGAGAGCATTTGTAAATATGCTCAAGATAGATTTTACGAAAAGTTAAACCTTTCATAATGCACTTACTTTTTAATATTTTTGATCAGTATAATCTGGCAAATCATCATGATTATATAGGGTCCGCCAGATAACTTTTTTTTTTTTTTTTTGAAAATGCTATAAAAAAAACTACTGAATATTTTCTCAAATTCCCTTTTTTATTTGAAAGTACAATCTTACCGGTTCATAATTAAAAATAATTTCATTCAAATGGCTGCCTCGGCTGGCCATACAGTAGCCTACACGATCGGTCCAATTTTTAAGCACATTATCGATTGTGTTTAGCTGAATTTCACCAATGGCTTCACGAATATTGTCCTCTAAAGCGTCAATTGTCCCTGGCTTGTCGGCGTAACACTTATCTTTGACGGCACTCCACAAATAATAGTCCAATGGTGTCAAATCGCAGCTCCGAGGCGGCCAAATGACATCAGCACTGCGGCTGATAATGCGATCTTCAAAAATAGGGCAGAAAACATCGAGTGTAGCTTCGGCTACACTCGAAGTGTAGTGTGGCACGTAGCGCCGTCCTGTTGAAACCACATGTTGCCGATATCCTCCTCTTCAATTTTTGTGAACAAAAATTCGTTCAACAATGCCCGATAATGATCGCCATTGACTGTAACGGCCACTCCTTGCTCATTTTCGAAAAAAAAAAATGGCCCAATTATGCCTCTGGACCAAAATCCGCACCAAACAGTGACTCGTTTTGGGTGCGTCGGCTTTTCAATGTATCCGTGCGGGTTTTCTGTGCCCCAAATGCGACAATTTTGCTTGTTTACATACCCGCCAAGATCAAAATGAGCTTCATCTGAAAAGATGATTTTTTGTCAAACGTCAAAATCGGCGTCTTCTGTAAGTCGATCGTAGGCCCACTTAGCGAAGCGTTGTTCAAGCGTATACACAACCATATTCGTTCAGCGGAAGGATAAAACTAATTATGTGTCAAATCAGACATGAACTAAGTGTTACCATTCACGAAATAGGCACTAGTTGAAAAAAAACGTTAGATAGCGGACCCTGTATTAGCACTTAAACAACGCTATGAAATTATTCAGATTTATTTTGACAGCTTTGACAGATGACTTCGTGATTTATATGCTGCTCATAATTGATCCTTTGAGCAATCCATCAATCGATTTGTAGGAAAATTGTATTAAATGACGCCATAACAACAAGACGTTGAATGAATTTGCGTACTACAGACAATATCCTAGCTTTAAACTAAAATGTGAAAGAATATCAAAGTTATCGATATTCGTCGTCTTCTAAGGAAATTGAGCCTCCTCTGCCCGTGCACTGCGTGGAAAATTTTCCGACAAAATCTTGCCCTTCACCCATCTGAGATTGCTGTGTTGTAGAAAGTAAATCCACAAAACCTTCATATGCCTCGTTCTTTTTTCGCTGGTTATGTTCTAGAGCAGGTGGAACCGGATTTGATGTCTTATCGCAAAGCTGTGTTCAGCTATGGGGCCCTTTTTGATTAATGTGTTTGTTAGCAAACATAATTGCCTCAAATGGAGTGAAACCAATCCATAACAGACTGCATTACATTCAGAAAAATCCAGCTTTTGGTGCAGCTTAAACGCTGCTGGGATGATTGGACCTTATTTCTTAAAAAATTAAGCCGAAGCTCGCATTATGCTCAATGTAGATCATCACCGCTATAATCAATGATTTTTTGTTTGAAGATCTCGATGATAATGATTAGGTAGAGATATGGTTTCAAGACGATGATATTAACTTTCACAGCGCGACCGCAACCATCAACTTATTGGAATCGAAATTTATCTGTAAGTTAATTTCTCTAAGTAGACCTGCTAATTGGATTCTAAAGTCAACACATCTCGATCATTTTCTGTGAATGGTTTATAATGATAAAGTAGCAACAATTGACGCCTTGTACGTCCAGAGAGCGTTTCATCAAAAACAATTGCGGTAGATATATATATATGCCAGAAATAATTTTCAAATAATAATTAGATAATTAGAATTAATTGGATTAAAATTTAAGTTTTTGTGTATATAGTTTTTACAATTTAAAGTTCTATCGTGCTTAAAAATTACATACAACTTTATTAAGAAATTTCTACACTGAAAATAATACATGCAAGATTTTACAAAAAAAAATCGTTTAATTGTAAAGTGTGGCCCAGAATATTATATTTTTTTTTCTTTTTTTTCAGTATTTTGTATAGAACATTTGGGAAATTTAAAAGGGAACAGTACACAATTCAACAACGATATCTGGCACCAGTAGCGGAAACAGCAACACGTGCTCATTTTCAAAAAAAAAAAAATATGGGCTAATTATCCTTTTCGACGAAACACCGCACCAAACAGTACACTTAAGTGGGTGTAATTCTCGTTGTTTACCTACTCTTGGATTTTCCGTAGTCCATATCCTGCAGTTTTGCCTATTAACAACCCCATTTAATTGGAAATGACTTTCGTCGCTTATAATTGAATTACGAAAAAAATCACCATTTTTTTTTGCTTTTTGACGAAAATCAATTGCATAATAAATTCGTTACTGGTTTCAATTGTTGGATAAGTTCCTTAAGTCTTCTTTACAAAATACTGAAAAGAAAAATAAAAAAAAATATAATAATAAAGTTATAAGGAATTTAAAACCATTCGGCCTTTCGCCACCCTGTATATACAATAAAATAAGTGTTCATATTCCTTTTCAAAATAAAAATCATGTTAAATTGCTAATGACAGACATGGATGTTGATGAAGTGCCTGCTAGCACAGAAAAATGCGACATTTTCCCAGCCAAAAATCTAGTTGCATCTTTCTTAGTTAATAAAAATATTTCATTCAATACTAAGAATTAAAAATACTGAACTTGGTTAAGAAATTATTGCTAATTAAAATTCATTATTTTTCCATTAAAGAGGTTTCGTAAAAAATATATTTATAATTATAATTTAGGTTTGAAGTGTATGTTTATATAAAATTTCTATAAATTTATTTATTTTGAATACGGCCGGCCGTAAAATGTTAACTCTAATGATTGTTAATTAATAAAACTCTAACATCCTTCTTCAAAAATAATAATTTGAGCTTAAATTGCAGGTTAAAACAAAATTTCCATAAAAAACACTTAAAGTTCAAATAAATTTTTTTGTGTACGGCCAAGTAAGTCTTTAAATATTTAAATAAAAAAAGTAGTTTAGATCACACAGCTAAATGAACTGATTGCTGCTTAACTCAACTAGAAAACTTATTACGATAATGACGGATATTAATTTAATCCCCACAAATGCTTCACATATAAAAGTAGACATCATTTCAATTCAATTTACTACAAAATATCAATAAATTTTCATACAATTGTTCTCTGGAGAGTAAACTTTTATACAGTTTATTTTTTTTTTTTTTTTAATTATACACTTAAATTATCTTTAAATTTAATATAAACAGTTTAATTTTGAAAATTATTTGTTTTTCACATTGAAGGTGTGTGTGTTTGCTTTAAAGAGTGGTCGGTCGTATCATAATATATATTTTTTTTGCACTTAATTTCCATTTAAATGTACCTGCTGGAATTGAAAGTTGTTTGAATAGAATACAAGTGTATGGCAGGTAGGCAGGCAGGCAGGCAGGCAGGCACGCTTTCGAGTATCTATTTGCGGGTGAACATGTGTGATTATTGAAAGTGTTTGTTCGTTCGTGTTGTAGTAGACAAACACAAATTATAGACAGATTTTTAAATGTACAAAATATGTATTTCTGTACATTAAACTTAAATTACTTATGGTTGTATTATGTGTTATTGCCGTTGTTGATTGTTGTTGTTGTTGTTTTTGTTTCGACAAATGCATTCGATATCGAACAAGTGGAAGTTGATGGCCGTTATAATGTACTCCCTCATGGGTATTGTTATAAATATATTATTGTTGTTGCTGGTGTTTATGGTTTTGTTGCTATTCTCATTAGAGTATATTAAATCTCAATAAAATACGACAAATAATTGACATTTAAAAATAGATTTGTTAAACAGTGTGGGTTAGTGTAATTATCACAAAATGTGGTGTCAAAATGTTTAGAATAATATATGGGCACGTGTAAATTTGTTATCTTTAACGCCAAAAAAAACACTATTTATCAAAATAATTATCCTTATTCTATTTGGCGACATCGACGTCACTTTAAAACAATACCAAAAAATTGGAGCTTGTGTACTCGTTGTCGAAAACAACTGACTCCTGTTGGCAGGTTTATGCTATTTTCTAGACCTTAGGGGACGGAAATAGATTGTCAGTTGCACAAAATTGTTCTCGAGAGCGAATAAACAAGTCCCAATTTTTTGGTATTGTGTTAAAGTGCCGTCGATTTAGCCAACTGGAATAAGGCTGAATAATCAAGAAAGCCGCAAATATGCAATTGCATGTTTTTTCTTGAGTGACTTATTAATGCGAAAATAAGATATTTATTCGTTTCAGAACTTTTTATAAATTTTTGTATCGTTTTTTAGCGCATGTTTTGGCATATTTTTAGCATTTTTTTTTTAATTTTCGAAGCATATTTGTTGCTTTATGGCCCATATTTTGATACTTTATATAATTTTTTTTTATATTAATATGCTTACAAGTCATTTATCTGTTTCTCCAAATTTTTATTTTTTTTAAGTCTATGTCTCATCTACAATGTTCTATACATGTATTGTATATATTTTTCTTATTTATTACGCAGTTTTTACAAACGATAGTTTCAATAAAAATTATTTATTTTTATAAAATTTATAAGAGACTCTGTCCCGATTGCATCAGTGTAAGCGTTGAAGGATGATTGCCAAAGTATAAAAAAGATTTAGATGTAACAGGCAACAATTTTTATTTCAAAATCCACATCAATATTTTGTTGTTTATGACAGTAACAATTACTAACAAAAACCTTGTCTTAACTATCCAAAATACAGTTCCAAAGTCTTAATTTTGATACCGCAGTGTCTTCTAGAGTTGAAGTTAAAATTTTTTTTTTTTTTAACATATTTTTGTGTTTTAAGTGCATATTTTCAAGTTTTTAGTACATATTGAATGCGCATTAAACTCTTTTTTTAGGGTTCCGTACACCAAAGGTGACAGAGTATGTAGAACCTTGTCCGCTACAACAACAAATACATGTGAATTAAAAATTAAAGGGTGTTCCAAAACGAGCAACGAAAAATGTTAAAATCCATTGTAATATACATACAATGGTATGTACATATCGCTCATTTGCTTCAATAGTGGCATAACTCAAAACATGAGTTTTTTGAGTTAATAATGCAGAAAGATGCGGCATTTTGTATTTTATCTTGTGTAAAAATTTCATATAAATAGCTTGTACCATCACTTCCTGAAAGAATTTTTTTAATTTCTCCTTTAAGTTGTATGCAAAATAAAAACTTAAAACGCGTTTTCTGCAAAACTGGTTTTTTTGAGTTGTGCCACTATTGAAGTAAATGAGCGATATGTATATTGAAACTTGAAATTTGTAAAATTAGTATATTTTTATACAGACTACAAAAATTAACACTAAAATTTAAAAAAATTAAAATTAAAGGGGGGTCCATCAGTTAATGCAATTTTGACTATGTAATTTTAACAATTTGCTATATCTTCGAAACCGTAAGAGGCAAACACTTGAAATTTTCAAAAACGGTAAAACTAAAAAAAGCCGAAAATTATAAAATCACCAAACCAAAAAAAATCACCAAAAATTAAAAAAAATCGCTAAAACGAAAAAAATCGCCAAAATTAAAAAAAATTTCTAACACTAAAATAAATCGCCAAATTCGAAAAAATCGCCAAAATGAAAAAAATCGCCAAAATGGAAAAAAACGCCAAAAATCTAACAAAATCGCCAAAACGCGAAAATGTCGCCAAAACTAAAAAAAAAAATTATATAAAAACAAAATCACAAAAATGAAAAAAATCGCCAAAAACATCGCCAAAATGAAAAAACGCCAAAAACCGAAAAAATCGTCAAAACGAGAAAATAAAGTGTCAAAACTAAAAAATAGCCAAAACTTAAAAAAATCGTCAAAACCGAAAAAAACTCAAAAAACGCCAAAACAAAAAAACCGAAAAGACCCCAAGAACGAAAAAAAATGCCAAAACTATATATTATATAGGATGAAGTTTATATTAAATTACATATCTGGTGTTCGTACGGAACCCTTCGTGCACGAGTCGAAGTCGCACTTTACTGAATTTATTAGAGAATATGTTTGGTTTCCCTGATAATAATAAAGTTACTTTTACAATTGTAATATTTTCGCTTAACTGTAGAAACATGCTTAGTAATCTTAATTGCGATAAAGGGCCGAATTACTATAACATTCAGCTTTGCTAGAAGCCAATCATTATTTTACGTTGAAAGAAATATGGAAATTAATAAAGCATTTCATTAATATGGGGGGTTTCAATACGAATTTTTAACTTGAAATGTAAAAAACGACGAGTATTTTTATGCAAAATCATGTTTCAATGTTTATTTAAGTGTGAAGAGGAGGGTTTGCTATTGCAAAAAATTGGTAGTATTTGCACAAGAACTACTTTTGCTCTACTACCAAAACATCAATATCTGAGTATTTTTGACTTTTCAGGAATCAATTATTAACAACATCCAAATTATTAGTTAAGAAGCTATTTCAATTATTCAAAATGGGAGATCATTTGCAGTTTTCGCATATACTTACGACATGTCTTGATCGTTTTTAGAAAATAAAACTAATGTCATGAAGTATTAAATTTTTATTTATTTAAAAATACATATATTGATTTAAAAAAAAAAATTAGGAAAAGAAACAAAGAACATACGAAAAATAAGATTTACTTAACATCATGAACTTGACTTCGTATACACTGAATATGGGTCAAAACAGAGAATTTCTTGCAATGCCAACCCTCTGTAAAAATGATTGAAAATTATCCAAGTTTGCACTACTTGCGCAGCACAATTTGAGGATCTTACTGACTTCCTAGGAAGTTCTTTTTTTACTGGGTCATGTTAGAAAATAATATCGGACAAATGGTCGCCATGGCTAGGCTTACAAGGCCATATTATTTTCATGAAATTTTTCCATCACCAATTTGCACACTTGTAGCTGTATGTCTTAACCAATTTTATCTTAGACATCTTGAATCGATTGTATGTTATTGGCATAGAATTTATCTTTCACATAGACCTCAAAAATAAAAAAGTCTATTGGTCTATCACTAGATCTCGGTGGTCAAATCATGGTACTTAGTAAACTTTGTATGCAATTATTTTACTGGTATTCCCAAAGCCAACTTTCTGTGTCTTCATTCTAACAATTCATCAGGTTGGTTGAGGAAAGTCATACAAAATTCCTACATATCGTGCCATAACTGCAAAAAAAATCTTAAGCGATATAATTTTCGAATCTCTGCTATTGTATATAATCAATTTTCATCACAAAAATTAAGTTTTAAAAATAAGTCACTTAAACTTTTTTGGCGTTTATGGCTCGATTTGTTCTCTCACAAGTATTGCTGTAATATAAACAAACGGTTATTAATATCAGAAATTATGTCTATTTACTGTTCCTTAACTGCATGTAGAGTTAATAAAATAAAATTTATTGTACGTGGCACACAAGATTGCAACATTTTTGTGGAGGTCCTTTGTTGTGAATGTTATTGGGTTTTTTTTAAATGTTATCTTGCTGTTTACGTACCTGATTATGGAAAAAATATAACGTGTTAGGAATTTCAGTGCAATCTTTTTACACAATACCTGCTGTTTTCAGTTATCTAAAAGTATGTTTAAGTAACATTTTATAATTTCAGTTAAATACTTTCGTCTGTAGCTCTTACAAATAACATGGATTTCTTTTAAATTAAAAAGGGCCCATAGACCATTTACAATTCAAACCGAAATTAGTTTTATTGCTAAACACAATTCTCTTATGAAATTTTATCAAATAAAAGAAGCTCTTTAAATATTCGGTGCATACTTCTGGGAGCGAAAAAATACTTTATGCATAGAAAAGATTTACAATTTAAAAACTGTTCTTAGAGCCATATTAAAGCATTTTTTAATTGAATCTTTTTATCTTGTATCAAATAAATTTTCTATTTTTTTTTTTTTTTTTTTTTTGAACATCCAGTCAGTCTGAACTGTATTAATCGCCCTTATCGGTAATAAAAGTTCATGTGCAATGTGTTCCCTTTCCCTGAAATTGTAATCGCCAATGTTTGTGTTGTTATTGTAACACCATACTATTTTCTAATTTTTTCACCATATTTTCTTCGCGGGAAATATTTCACATGAACAAATTGTTCACATTTTATTCCTGATAAGGGTGAATGTGTTTTATATTTTAAATGGCAATAGAAGGACAAGATACATACAAATACGTACTCTCAGAAAGTCCCTGTCTAAACACAACTTTAAAAAAAATATGAATTAAAAGTATAAAAAGATATATATATATATATATTTTTTTAATATGAAAATTATCAACAATTTACACTTGTGTGTATTAATACTCCTAGATGAGATAAAATAATACCACCAGCTTGTGCATTAAGTAATTATATTAATATTATATTACACACTTTAGACCTACGTCATAAAGAAAAGCTCAGTGGAAATCTAGCGATTTCAATTTTATTGCTGTCTTAAATCTGTATTTGGTACATAATGGTTAGTCAAGCTTCGTACTCAAAAGAAATATACAAAAGGAAATAGTCTTAATTTTAGTAGCTGCGTATAGTCATAATTGTAGCGCAAATAATTCGTACTCACATATTTTCTCTCAATCAGATAGCCGTTTCCAACGTACAAAAAAAGGCACATGCTTATCAAACGCATTGACTCTCTCTCATACTTACAGTCTGAGTATATTTATACTCAGACTATGGATATTTAATCGGACAAAAAAAAAAATACGCATGATACTAGGGATATTTATTTATCATCCGCCAGCGTGTATATACATTTGTGTTCATAAAATAGAATGGCAAATGCGTGGGTGTGTGTGTGTGTGGCTATTTAAAAACATGCTTTATGTGTTTGTGTGTAAATAAAATAGCCCTGTATATATGCAAGTTTAATCGATTTATAGTCAGTGTATTTCTGTACTTATGCTGGGATTATAGCTTATACAGTCTATAACTTTTAGTTAAAGTTGTTTGAGATGCCTAATTTAAACAATTTGTAAATATGTAAACATAGTGGTTAGATATTTATAGTTTAAAGTATTCGGCATAAAATTAATGCTTTTTTTTCAGTTGAGAGTGTTTTTTTATTCTTAGCTGCTACAAATGAGTAATTCCTAGCTGTTTGATGGCCATTCGCTGAAACCTTTCCCAAAAATTAAAACTATTAAAATTTTTGCTTTTATGGTTTACTGAAAATGTTAAAAACAAAACATTCCTTCAAGCATGTGTTCTCAACTCAATAAGTATTCCAAAATTGTTTTAAAAATTCAGCAAACATTTGTGTACTTATTTCATTACTAAAAGAATATTACTGCCAAACTATTATCATGAAGGTCTAAAAGTAAAAAAAAAAAAAAATAAACTAAACTTAGCAGATACTCATGCATGTTTTTCTATTTGAAATACACAATATTGTGCATGATGACCAAATGACCACAAAAAACACGTGCAAACAATTGCCAAATAACCAGGCTCACATACAAATACCAACGCTTTCGGCCACATAGTTTGTTAAACTGATTGTGCGTTATACCAATAACAGTCAACAGCGCTTTTACACACTCTCATCAAACACACTCACATTGGGTAATTGTAAAAAATTGGAAAAAAAGTCTCTAGTAGGTTTTCAACTTGTTCGTTTGAGTTTAAAACTGAATGAAGATAAAAATTAAAATCAGATTTTATGATTTTTGTTCATAGCAGGTGGTTGCATTGTAATGTGGTTTCAATTATTATCGTGGGAGATAATTAGCCATAACATAATGGCATTAAAATCGTATTAAATACGCTTTTGTAAAATTTGGATGTCTGGTCGAGAGAATAATATAAACACAATGCATTCGTAGTTAAGGCAAAAATTCTTTTTTAATATGAAACACATAAGGGACAAGGAATGAATCTGAATGATTTAACAAATTATGCAAAAACTTATTTTATGCTTTTTAAGACTTGTTTTGTATGTTTCTTAGCAGGAAAAATTTTAAACCAAACTGGCATTTCAAAAAATTTTACTTAGAACAATCTCCCAAATTGAAATGCAAATTTTTTGGAAAAATATAATTTTAAAATTTACACTTAAATCTGAAAAGATCCTCTTTTAGTCCTTTTCAGATATTTTAAGTTTTATTATTTTTTTTTCATCTTTAACGCAAGACGCCTGCTGCAGATAAATAGTTTAAATTTTTATTTTTACTTTTTTTTTTTTGTAGTTCTCAGTCTTACGAATAAACAACATGTTTTATTACTTTTATCAAAAGAATGGGAAACAAGAAACAAAAACTTCCAACTACAAGGACAACAAATGATTGTACCAATGAGCTACTTATTACGACAAGGACGAAGGGAAGCGCAAAAAAAAAACACTACCACAGAACTTTGTCAAAATCATGAAAACAAAAACATTTTAGCAAAAAACAAAAAAGAAAAATTGTCACCATAACTTTAATGCCCAGGGAGAAACTAAAAAGAAAAATGCAACAAAATAAGGAAAACAATGTAACTACAAATGCTATTTAAGAAAAGCCAGCCAGAGAGTTGTAGCCAAAAATTAACAAAAATAAAGAAAAACCAAAGGAAATAAGTAGGAGGAATAATTAAAGAACGAAGCAGGTTTTGGTTTGAGCTAAAATAAAAAGAACGGCCTTAAGGGTTCCGAGAGATGTGCAAGTGGCAGTGGTTTTTCATTAGCCTAAGGCTGACCCTGGTCTACACTTAAAACTGGCGACAAACTGCAGATGATGTACAGAAAATATTACCTTAAATATTCCTAGATATTCTTAGAATTTGTTGGTTTTTTATTGAAGCTTAGTTTTTAAAATATAATAACAAAAATTTATACGAATAATCGTATGAAATCTAACTATTTCTTAATTATTTTATTTAATAAAAAAAAATATTCGTGTAAGTTTTAAAACATATTGTAGAGAAAAAGCTTTCAACTTACAAGAAATAAAAAATTAATAGCATAACGACTATAAGCTTTGAAAAAAATTAAGAAAATATTTTATTCGAATAAAAACTAAAGTAATTAAGCAATCGTATTATAAAATTTATCGTAATAATTTAAAAAAAAAACTTTAAGGCCCAAATTCACAGTTTATAGTTAACTAACGCCCGTGGGTTAACTAACGATTTTTGTTATCAATTTCATTAGTTAAACCACCTTCATTAGTTAACCAAAGTGTGCAAATTTGAGCCTAAGGTGGATAATACATAAAAATGTTGTCTTACTAACGGAGAGAAAAATATTTTAATGGAAAAGTTTGAATAATAACTCATAAAAAACATATTTGCATGATAAAAAAGTAACGAATAAAATATTTTATTCGAATAGTGTACAGATAATTTTATTGAAATACTACTGAAAATTTTAAAAAAGTAATAAATAATAATGACATTCTAACAAATGATAAAAGAATTGAGTGAAATATCGAATAAAAAATGTTGTTCCCACCGCAAATATTATTCGAACAACGAATTAAAAAATTTTATGTGAATAAAAGATGAGTAACTGAAGCATAAATAAGTTTTATTTTTTTAACAAACGAATTATTTGAGTGAGGAATCAGCATTAAGTTCAAATAACAAAGAAATTTATTCGAATTATAAATAAATATGTTTGATTAGCCACTAAGAATATTTTTCAAATTATAAAAAAATTGTATTCGAATAATGAGAAAAAAATATTCGTGCAACGAATAAAAATTTATTTTAAAAAGATTAGAAATTTTATTCGGGCAACGAATTAAAAAATCGAGCTGTGGGTAAGAAATTTAGTAAATCAACGAATAAAAAACATTTTAGTGCGGCGAATAAATAAAAAAAATTTCGACAGTAGATAATCTTATTCGAACAATGAATAAAAACTGTTTATGAAATAACGAATAAAAAATTTTGTTCCAAAAAAATTATTTGAATAAAAAATAAAAAATTTTATTCGAATAATAAAAAAGCAAATAAAGCCATAAGAAACTTTATTTTTTAACAACCAAAATTTCCCATGAGGAATCAACATTAAGTTCTAATAACAAAGAAATTTATTCGAATTAAAAATAAATATATGTTTTCGGTTAACCACTAAAAAATTTTTCAAGTTATAAGCATCAAAAAAAAAAAAAGTCCGATATTGCTGCTGCTTTGTCAGTTTGTTTTCGTTGCTGGCGTGTGTTTCCATTATCAAAACGTATGAAGCGGCTTATTTCCCAAAATCGTCGTACACTCATTGCGGCACGATATAGTGGATGTGAAGTAGTTTTCCACAAATCTTTTGTATGCACGTAACCAGAATGTGTAACGCTACTTAGCAAAAGTAGGCCCAAATATGCATCAAATTCACTTTTTGTTATGGGAATCCATGATCTCGGTTCTCTTGTTGGATGTTTTGCGTTGTCAATATCATAAAATTGCCTTGCCTTTCGATTTGATTCACGAATAATTATGTCGCATATTTCGTTTGACATTATCAATTGGAACGTTTCTGCAATGGTCAAACCCTGCGTTGCCCGTACTGGTCCAGATTCTGCACTTCTTAGAATGTTGTGCGTACGGAATCTTACAGGTTGTGGTTGTATCAAGGACCAAACATTACCATCTCTGGCAGTAAAAACTTCGCCAGTTTCAATTGGTGCATCTTCAAGATCTTCAACAGAATCAGTGTCGCCCTCTCGGTCATATTCTGGTAACATGGGTTCTTCAACGTCTGAGTCATCTCCACCAATATCACCTAAAGCCTCGTCACCAACTATTGAATCGTGGTCACTTGTTTCTTCTTGGCTCTCTTCAAGCGCTTGCCGAATATATGCTTGTTGTTCTTCGTACGAAAGTGCGCTTAGTTGTCGCGAAGTAAGCCATTCACCATCAGCCATTTCACTTTTAATATTTTTTTATTTCCACAAAATAAACAGAAACGTCTTTTCACTTCGAATCACAAATGTAAACTAAATTTTCTGACGATACTACAAAGAATGAAATTTCCGCAACAATAAATGTTTCTACCTGCCTATATTATATATTTATTATATACGTATTTCGTCTACCTATACAACCACTTTTTTTAACAAACAATGACTGTGAGGATGAAATTGGTTATCATAAAATTTTTTAGCCTTTTGTCCATTTCTAACAAACTAAAAAAATAGTTCGGAAATTCCAACAAACCAGGTAGATACGTAATTAGCATTTTTATGCTAACGACGTACCATTCCCCATACAAAACGTATGTGCATACCCAGGTATGCTGCTGTGGACGTGCGTAAAGCATTTCTGCTGTTGACATAAAGGATAAATAAAAAAATTGTAGTCGAGTAATGAAATAAATTATCCGTGCAACGAATAAAAATATTTATTCGAGCAACAAATAAAAAAATTATTGGAGCAACAAATAAAGAAATGTATTTGGATAAAAAAAAATCGATAACTATAATTTTATTTGAACAAGGAATATCCAATTTTTTCAAATAATGAATAAATAATTTTGTTGCGACAAAAAAAATATTCGAATAAAGAATTAAAAATTTTATTCGAATATCATATAAGGAAAGAATAAAAATGCATTTTTATTACCAAAAAATGAGTCTAGTGAGTAAATGGCATTAGCAAAGAAGTTTAATATTTGAGCAACGAATAAAAAATTTTATTCGATCAAAGAACAAGAAATTAATTGGAGCAACGAATAAAACAATTTTCGTGGAATTAATAAGAAATTTATTTTGTTATTATTTATTTATTTTATTTATAATAAAAATTTTTTTTTTGAAAAGTGTTTGACGAATCAAAAGCTTTATTCGAAAAACCAAATGTTCCGCTTTATGTCAGTGCAGCCAAAGTTGATGAAACACAAGATAAGTTGCGCCAATGTGCTTAACACCCTCTGCTTACGATAGAGTACAGAAGTGAAATATATTCAGACACACACACACACACACACACACACAGACACGTGCATACATGTGTATGTATTAAAAATACAACTGCAGTTTTTCATGCAATAAATGAAAATAATTCTTAATACTCATTGTTTGCACAACAATTTCTCTTTGTCAATGTCGGTAGTTTCGAGATCATCTTTGACATTGTCTTGTAAAATGTTTCATCTTGGTTTGCTGAAGGTGAAAAATTTCTGTTTACTTTTGTTTTTAATTCTCTGTATATATTCTTGGTTTTTTTCTACTTTTTACTCAAGTTTCTGTTGCAAATGACATTTAAAATTTCTTCGTCATCTTTGGCAAATACAAGTACGTCGTATTTTACATGCTGAGTTTTCCAATACAAACAGAGAGTGAAATATTACACTTTCAAGTGGATTTGTATGAAAGGGTGAGTGAGTATGACTGAGTGAGTGTGTATATGTGTGTGTGTGTGAGTGTGTGTCTTATTAGTTTTAAACATTTATTTTAAAACAATATATTACATTTGTATTATCTATTGCAGTTGTGGGTTTTATTGCTGCTATTTTCCTTAACAGCAAATACATTTGGTGTACAAATGTTAAGGTAATTTTATTACCAGCTTAAATATTATTTTTTATATTATGAAATAATTGTATGTTTTTCCTTTCGTTTGCACTCTTTAGCAACCACCTGCTGTTGTGTGCATAAATGTGTGTTTCCTAGCATGAATTGTAAATACCATTAGTTTTTTCACGCTCTTGTTGGTTCCCCCACACTTTTATATACAATTGACCATTGCATTTCAAGTGGTTTAATTTCAGTCTCTTTTTATAACAACGTTTCCAGCAGACAGTGATTAAATACATTGAAGAATTTTTTTTTTTGGCTTTTTCTTTCATTTTCTTATTTCCTTCCTTCCGTTTGAACAGTTTGTTACTTTTACTTGTTGAATTGTGATTAATTATTAAATGAGTTTTTTTTTTGTTGTAGTCCTGCATAAACAGGACTTTTTTAGTGCCTTTTTTGTGGTCTATCAAAACAGTTGGTGTTAGGAATGGAAACTAATTACAAAATGTTACAAGCGTATCGTTTAAACTCTGACCATTTTTCGTTGTTGCTTGACATTTTCCTATGACACAATGTTATTTGTTTTTTGTGTGTCCTTTTACTAAAATAAGGTGAGAAGTTAAACAGTAACAAGAGTGCTGGCTTTATAGTTAATAGTAATTTCGAAAAATTGGGTTATACATATATAATAGGGGTTTAATTACAAAAAATTAAATTATATATTTATATATTGAAAACGAGGAAAGGTGGAATCATTTCAATTCTTCCCTAATAGCACTAATAAATTAGCAATTATTTATGATTAAATGTGTACAAAGTCCTCAATTGATGATCATGGTAGGGTTTATTTTCATCATCTTTAGTCCGCTATGTATAACGTCACACAGCATCTCTTCAAACGTCCATAATAATGATGTCCTTTCCATGATAATGATGTCATTTTCAAGAGGAGAAAGTGCGCCTTCTAGAATCTTTACAAAAAAAAAGTGTCAATGTAAAATCACAATGGAAAAATATTGGTTTTAAATCATATTAAATTTACTAGAAAAAATATGTTGTTTAAAAGTATTGATGCTCATTTTTTTCGCCTAACTACAACGAACCGTTGTGCTTAATCGTGTGACTAGTTTTTGTTTCGTTGTTGTTTGTTATGATGCTCGTGTTGTGTAAAAAGCGGGCTAGTATCGAGTATACTAGTCTTGCAGTCAGAGGGTCGTAGGTTCGAATACTGCAAATACGTCAAAGTAGCTTCGCAGTTTGTGTGCTTTTTAACTCTGATTTAAATCATGTTTAATTCAAATGCAATTCACCATTGTGTGTTTTTATTTATCTTTTCCAGGGAAGCCAACACACACACATATTTTCCTCATGCCTGATGGCAGTACACATACTCACGCAAGTTAAATAATTAATAAAAAAAGTACTACATAAAATTGAACTCATGTTGATTCAACTTGAAATGACTTTGATTCAACGCGATTACTCATTTTGATTTAACAGTATGTACACTAAGACAAAAACGACGATCTAGATTGCAGAAATCTTAATATTTCAATCTTGAAATTTATTCAGTAAGATGGACGTTCTCAAATTTAAGCATAAATTCTTACGGTCTAATTCATAAAAAATATTTTAGGTTTATTACAGGTTTATTTGACAAATTTCCCATAGAAATATGTCAAATAAGCGTTTAATAAACCTGAAATATTTTTTATGAATAAATCAGTTAATATTTATAATGACTTCTTAAAATCAACATCGTGATCTTAAACTTTCAGAACGCATTCTTAAAATCTAAAACGTGGTCTTAGTTTTTAGATTATATTCTTAAATTTTTAAGAATATGATCTTAATTTAAGATTTTTATTAAGAAAAAAATTTTAATTCGATCTAAAAATTAGATTTTATTCAATATTACAATCTTAACAGGCTAATTAAGATTGAATTTATTTAATTTCGAGCATAAAATCTTGATTTTAGCACCTTAATTAACATGAAATAAGGTTATATCAAAAGGAAACATTTTTCTTTAAAGACTACTGTAAATCATGTTGATTTAATGTGTAACACATATGAAACAAGATCATTGCTGAAAAATATCAAATCAGTCTTGTCTTTTAAGGTGCAATTTTCTACATGTTCTTAATGTTAATGGTAATGTCGTCATATCAAAAATATTGCTGCCACTTAAGGTTTAACTGATAATGATTTACTATGAGGTTATTGAAACTATAACTTGAAACTTATCTAATCAAAATGGCTACTCGTCTTAATCCTCGGTGGAAAATTAAAGCAGTCATTCGATCTCCAAATTCAAAATTAAAATATAACGAGGCTGCTTCACTATGATTACCAGTCATTGATTGCTTTCCTATCTGAAACCCTTCAATTTTTTATATCATTCTTTTGTTTATTTCATTTTAAGTATTTATAATGTTTGTTTTTTATTTTCTAAAGAATAACAGCTTATGTTTTGTTTTCATCTATAAATAAGGATTTATTTTGACCAACTTTAACTTAAGAAATACGTAAATAGAAGGCGTTGTTTTGCTGCATCGCTTTATGGCGTAAATGACCAAAATGATAATAATAATAATAATAAAGAAAACAAAAAAGTGTCAAATAAACATATAAATAATAAAATATATTAATAGCAACAACTGCTAAGTTATATTTAAGAAGAAGAAAAATATAAAACAAAAACAAATTAAATAAATCTGTTTGCAGGGGGGAAAAAGTACGCCATAATTTCATACGTTTCCATAGAAACACATTTAAGTGACATGAGAGCGTATAAGATGACACTTATCGATAATGTTGAGACCCAGATGTCTTGGCTCCCGTTGAAAATTTGTCTCCTTCCATCGCTTTTTTTCCATTTTGGCTTCTGTTTACTTTGTTTGGCTGCTTTTTTATATCAACAAAAATATGTTCGAAAGACGACCCATCGACCCACCGAGCGCGTCCCTCCATCCAAACAACCAACCAACTAAACTTTATTCAATAAAATAACATTGCTGATGGTTTCAATATGTCGCTTGTGTTATTATTATATTTTTACTATTTTCAAAAAAATTTTTCCCATATTTACGTTCATCACATGTGTTGGTGAAAGTAGTTCGCAGTTGACATTAAAAGAAATTACCGCTTTATTTATATGTCAGTAAAAATATTGTTATGTATGTGTGTGTGTGTGTGTGTGTAACATTTAAAAAGGATGTATGCATGTGTGTGTATGTATTTGTATGAGTAAATCTGTGCTGTTGGTAATTTTTTATTCTCTGTTGACACATACAAAGTCAAAAGCATATAAAATGAAAATGTTTTTGTTATTGTTGTTGCTGCTAAAGCAGGCGAAATGCGAAGAAAAGCACTAGCTAGAGTTTAGTTTTATGTAGCTTATGTTCTTATGGTCATTGTGTAGAAAGTGCGTTACCGAAATTTGTCGCCAAATGTTTCAACATGTAAGAAAATGATTGTGTGTATGCATGTGTGTGTTTTGCGTTCGCTTTAAGTGTAAATTACTTTTTATGATAATGAAACTATTATTATTTTATTTACTACTTATTACTTACTATTGTGCTATTTATTCTGTGTGTTGAAAGAAATACACTGAATAGTCCATATATTGGCAAAAGAAAACTATATTTATTTAATGATTTGAGATTTTATTGTTACAACATAGCCTTAAAGTATAAGCCTACTTAACACCAGAGGAACTGCAATGAGGCTTTAAAAATGAACAACAAAATTTCAATAAAGCTTTTCTTATCTCTATCTGTATATCACTTCACCTAACTTTCCTTCTCTCAGGTAATATAAAGGAACCTCGTAATGTGCACCCCAAATGAGCTGAAAACTTATGGGTCGATTATGGATGGCAACGTAACTTTACTTGCGTTGCCAATTGCCAAAATGTTATAACGTGCACCAACTGACAACTGCATATGTTAATTTCAGTTGCCAAATTGCAATTATATTGGCAAACCAAAAAGGGTTAAAATTAAAAAAAATATATATTTCTGTGGCAAAAAGGAAAAAGTGCTTAAGTCGAGATAAGCTGATTTTGAGTTAATGGTATCTACATATTTGAAAGTACCCCTGATAAAAATCTCAATTAATTTGTGTGATTTTTCAGCAAGTTATAGCACTATGCTTTGTGACTTTTTCTTTTCTTTTTCGAATAATAACTTAATTTAGGTTATATAATGAATCCTTTCGAGGTTTATAAGGATCATAAAATTTATTTCTTTCCCTGGAAAGGCAAAATATAATCTGTCTTATCGTGGTCGGCGTATTTCAAATATGAATTCGACTCCTTGGTAATAGATTAAAGAAAAACTGTTTAAGTCTTATTTATTCTATTACCAAACAGTCGTAGTTGTATCTGAAATATGCAAACCACGATAAGGCAGATAATGTTTAAAATAAAAAATGCCATGTGCAACTAAAAGTTTAATTTAATTTTTTTTAACTATCTACAAATTTAACGCAAGACTAATGGATCCTTTATTATTAACATGCAATAACTTTACGATTTAAAACATTTTCCTCTCTTCCCATTAAAAGAGACACTACTGTAGTTGTCTGCTTATTCTTGAACAAAACAGTAAAATTTCTAACTAAATGCTCAAATTAAAATAAATGAAACATTGTTTCTTAAAGCTGCACACAAAGCTTTAAAATTTCTTCCGAGCACATCCAAACACTGACATTTTTCACAAATGAATAACTTTGTTTTCTAAAATTCCTTTTCCTTATATTTTCCACCACATTGTAAAGCAATATAAAACATTTTTTTTTTTTTTTTTTTTTTTTTTTTTTTTGGAAACATAAAAATTTGTAGTAATATATATTTTATTTACTTAATACACATTATTTTTATAGCACAGTAATATTTTGCGTACACACATATGTGTGTAAGTAATTCAGTTTAATATAAAAAATATACTTATTTTCACATTCTTTCTTTTAACGAAAGTACACACTTGTGTAAAATACTTACACATGTAATAAATAATTTTACTTCCATTTTTATTTTATGTGCAATAGTTTTTGGATTTACCTAAAAAAGCTAAAGCTAGAAAATATAAATAAACTCAAAAGTCGGTCCTTAACGAGAAATAAAATTAAATTTATATCCAGTGTGTAAGGGCAAAAGAAATTTTAACACAAAATTGATTGTATACGAGTATTAAAAAATTTTCAAGGGCCAAGTAATAAACACGAGATGTACGTATGATTGATATTAATGTCGACAATTCATTCATGGCTTGGAAAATACTCGTATAGATAAATGAAAATTAATCATACGCCATGTGTGTATGTGTGTGCATGCATGTGTGTCGCAAACGACATTATTCTATGCGAAATTGAATTGAAAGTTTGTAAATGAAATAAAAAACATTTTATTATATAAAATTTAGCATTTATTGTTGTTATTCTCATGGCACTAAGCACTTCTATATGACTATTTTTTATTTGATTTTTTTGTCTTAAACCCTGCAACATGTTTTAAAGTTTCGTTAGTTTTATACCGAAATAATATCTCTTGGGCATATTGAGCATTTTTGTATTTCTGTTATAAACTTTTTGTGTCCATGCATTTTATTTAATTTGCATCACTTTTACCTTTGGCGCACTTCATTTGATTAGCCACTACAAATTGAATTTTAGCATTCGATGATAGAGTTATTTTGTCTCTATTTTTTTGCACATGCATGCAGATGTGTTACTGTATTGTAGTTGTCATATATGTATATATGTATGAGTGTGTGTGTTGTTATATGCATGCAGTTGTATACTGTGCGCAACAGTAAAAAAATTTTAAAATTCATTTAGTACTCTTTTAATTCTCCTTGATATTTTTAGTGCAAAAGTTAATTAAAACTTACAATATGGATAACAGAAAGCACGGCATCCATCATTGTTTCTATCGTATGTATATACAAAAATAAAATGTATATGAAAATTTAAATTTAATAATATCCCTTTTATTTAAATTAACAAAAGATGTGAGCTATCGGAAAATTTAAAAATCAAAAATCAATAGTAATAGTAATACTAACAACATAGAAAATTATCACGAATAATGGAAAAGCATTTATCAGCGCTATTCAAAATAACAATTCTCCTAGAGTTTTTCTTCCCTTTTAATCGTACCCCTATTTAAAAATAAATTGCAATTTTTCAGGTTAAATAAAATAACTAGAAATAAAACAGCTGAACTCGAAAATTCAAAATCTCTCTCGATTTTTATTTCTCTCGTCGTCTGTTCTCTGGAAATCATTTCCCGCGGAGTATTAAGATTTAAAATGTATATAAAAATATAATTTATGAGGGAAAAATTAAAATCGTATCTTTTTTGTATCACAATGGACCCAACTGGGTTTCCCAGTGGAGGTGCGTTTCAGCACCACCCTTCCTAACCTATTTTTTAGAACTTGCATAAACTGGAAGCCACTTATTCTCATACTGAAAATAGCATAGACAAACTCTGATTATCTTCCAAGAGAATACCTCACCAATCAGCAGAAACGGCCTCATGCACTAAAAATCCCTGCATGTAACTGAGCCCAGCCAAATTATATACACACATGTTGAACCTACCTATATAAACATATATATTTATTTATTTAAAAAAAATTACACTCAGGCAATATACTTGCTAACCTTTCTTTCTAACACTTAGAAAACGAATCCATATTAAAATTAATATGTGCTCTTTAAGAAAACTATAGTGATAGAAAAGACAGGTGTTCTTTTACAACTCTGCTTTTTGCACGTGGTGAGAATGGGGCATATTAAGTTTTCAAAGCTGTAGCTGAGCTTATTAGCAATTTTATTGCTTACTTTTCTTCGCAGACAGTACCGATGAAAAGAGAGCGCTCTGATGTTACATTAATATTATTATCCACTGAAACCGGTGGATGTACTTCATTGACAATATCAGAAGCATTATATTATCAATTGTAAAATTTAAAACAATATACGAAGAGATTTATTGTTCTTTGTATATCGTATTTAGTCAACCAATACCTGAAGTATTATTTTGTTCGTACTTAATCGAACAATATCGAACGCATTATATTGGGCCGAAGTAAAGCCCATTTAATTTCATGTATGAAAAATGGACAATGTATAGTCCATTATATTTTTTTAATGAAATAACTTTTGTATGAACAATCAACGATGAATAATTTTATTTTTTTTTCATGAAAAATGGACGATGTATAGTCCATTATATTTTTTGCAGGAAATAACTGTTTTTATTAAAAATGTACGATGTATATATATTCCATTATATTTTTTGCATGAAAAAAAATTTTTTTTATGAAAAAATGGACGATATATATATAGTCCATTATATTTTTTCCATGAAATATTTTTTTAAGAAAAATGGACGATGTGTACCTACTCTGTTATATTTTTTGCATGAAATATTTTTTTATAAAAAATGGACGATGTATAATAGTCCATTATAATTTTTTTCTGAAAGATGGGCGATGTATAGTCCATTATATATTTTTATGAAAAAGTGACGATGTATAGTCCATTATATTTTTTGCATAAAATAATTTTTTTTTTATGAAAAAGTGACGATGTATAGTCCATTATATTTTTTTATGAAAAATGGACGATGTATAGTCTATTATATTTTTCGCATGAAATAATTTTTTTATGAAAAATGGACGATGTGTACCTACTCTGTTATATTTTTTGCATGAAATTTTTTTTTATGAAAAATGGACGATGTATAATAGTCCACTATAATTTTTTTCTGAAAGATGGACGATGTATAGTCCATTATATTTTTTGCATGAAATAATTTTTTTTATGAAAAATGGACGATGTATAGGCCTTTATATTTTTTCCATGAAATAATTTTTTTTATGAAAAATGGACGATGTATAGTCATTATATTTTTTGCATGAAATAATTTTTTTATGACAAATGAACGATGTATGTATATTATATATTATATTATATTTTTTACATGAAATAATTTTTTTTATGAAAAATGGACGATGTATATAGTCCATTATATTGTTTGCACGAAATAATTTTTTTTAAGAGAAATGGACGATGTATAGTCCATTATATTTTTTTATGAAAAATGGACAATGTATATATATTTCATTATATTTTTTTTCATGAAATAATTTTTTTTATAAAAAATGGACGATGTTTTATAGTCCATTATATTTTTTGCATGAAATAATTTTTTTATGACAAATGAACGATGTATATTACATATTATATTATATTTTTTGCATGAGATAATTTTTTTTTATGGAAAATGGACGATGTATAGTCTATTATATTATTTGCATGAACTAATTTTTTTTATGAAAAATGGACGATGTATAGTCCATTATATATTTTGTATGAAATAATTTTTTTATGAAAAATGAACGATGTATATTATATATTATATTATATTTTTTGCATGAGATAATTTTTTTTATGAAAAATGGACGATGTATAGTCCATTATATTTTTTTTTTTTTTTTTTTTTGCAAAATGGACGATGTATAGTCCATTATATTTTTTGCATGAAGTAATTTTTTTATGAAAAATGAACGATTATAGTCCATATTTTTTCTTTTTTGAAAAATGGACGAAATATTTTTTTTTATGAAAAATGGACGATGTATAGTCCATTATATATTTTGTATGAAATAATTTATTTATGAAAAATGAACGATGTATATTATATATTATATTATATATTTTGTATGAAATAATTTTTTTATGAAAAATGAACGATGTATATTATATATTATATTATATTTTTTGCATGAGATAATTTTTTTGTGAAAAATGGACGATGTATATGTAGTCCATTATATTTTTTGCATGAAATAATTTTTTTATGAAAAATGGACGATCTATAGTCCATTATATATTTTTTATGCTAAATGGACGATGAATAATCCATTATATTTTTTGCATGAAGTAATTTTTTTATGAAAAATGAAAGATGTGTATTCCGTTATATTTTTTTCATGAAATAATTCTTTTTTTATGAAAAATGGACGATGTATAGTCCACTATATTTTTTTTTGAAAAATGGACGATGTGTATATAGTCCATTATATTTTTTTTTTTTTTTGAAAAATTTACTATGTATATATAGTCCATTATATTTTTTGCATTAAATGATTTTTTTATGAAAAATGGACGGTGTATAGTCCGTTAGATTCATAGTCCGTTAGTTTTTTTTGCATGCAAATATTTGTTTTTGAAAAATGGACGATGAGTACTCCATTATATTTTTTGCATGAAATAATTTTTTTTTGAAAAATGAACGATGTATAGTCCATTATATTTTTTGCATTAAATGATTTTTTTATGAAAAATGGACGGTGTATAGTCCGTTATATTCAAAGTCCGTTATTTTTTTTGCATGCAAATATTTTTTTATGAAAAATGGACGATGAGTACTCCATTATATTTTTTGCATGAAATAATTTTTTTTTTGAAAAATGAACGATGTATAGTCCATTATATTTTTTGCATTAAATGATTTTTTTATGAAAAATGGACGACGTATAGTCCATTATATTTTTTTTTTTTTTGAAAAATGGAGGATGTATAGTCCATTATATTTTTTTTTTTTTGAAAAATGGACGATGTATATATAGTCCATTATATTTTTTTTTTTTTTTTTTGAAAAATTTACTATGTATAGTCCATTATATTTTTTGCATGAAATAATTTTTTTATGAAAAATGGACGGTGTATAGTCCGTTATATTCATAGTCCGTTAGTTTTTTTGCATGCAAATATTTTTTATGAAAAATGGACGATGAGTACTCCATTATATTTTTTGCATGAAATAATTTTTTTTTTGAAAAATGAACGATGTATAGTCCATTATATTTTTTGCATGAAATAATTTTTTTATGTAAAATGGACGATGTGTATAGTCCATTATATTTTTTTGCATGATATGTTTTTTTATGAAAAATGGACAATCTATAGTCCATTATATTTTTTGCATGCAAAAATTTTTTTATGAAAAATTGATGATATTTTTTGCATGAAATATTTTTTTATGAAAAATGGACGATGTATAGTCCATTATATTTTTTGCATGAAATAATTTTTTTATGAAAAATGAACGATCATAGTCCATTATTTTTTTTGCATGCAAATATTTTTTTATGAAAACTGGACGATGTGTACCCCATTATATTTTTTGCATGAAATAATTTTTTTATGAAAAATGAACGATGTATAGTCCATTATATTTTTTGCATTAAATGATTTTTTTTATAAAAAATGGACGATGTATAGTCCATTATATTTTTTTTATGAAAAATGAACAATGTATAGTCCATTATATTTTTTGCATGTAATAATTTTTTTATGAAAAATGGACGATGTATAGTCCATTATATTTTTTTATGAAAAATGGACGATGTATAGCCCATTATATTTTTTTATGAAAAATGTGCGATGTATATATAGTCCATTGTATTTTTTGCATGAAATAATTTTTTTATAAGAAATGAACGATGTATAGTCCATTATATTTTTTTATGAAAAATGGACGATGCATAGTCCATTATATTTTTTGCACGAAATAATTTTTTTTATGAAAAGTGGACGATGTATAGTCCATTATATTTTTTTTATGAAAAATGAACGATGTATAGTCCATTATATTTTTTTCATGAAATAATTTTTTTACGAAAAATGGACGATGTGTACTCCAGTATATTAATGGACGATGTATAGTCCATTATATTTTTTTTATCAAAAATGGACGATGTAGAGTCCATTATATTTTTTGCATGAAATAATTTTTTTATGAGAAATGGACGATGCATAGTCCATTATAATATTTGCATGAAATAATTTTTTTTATGGAAAATGGACAATGTATAGTCCATTATATTTTTTTATGAAAAATGGACGATGTATAGTCCATTATATTTTTTATGAAAAATTGACGATGTATAGTCCATTATATTTTTTGCATGAAATAATTTTTTTTTATGGAAAATGGACGATTTATAGTCCACTATATTTTTTTTTATCAAAAATGGACGATGTAGAGTCCATTATATTTTTTGCATGAAATAATTTTTTTACGAAAAATGGACGATGTATAGTCCATTATAATATTTGCATGAAATAATTTTTTTTATGAAAAATGGACGATTTATAGTCCACTATATATTTTTTTTTATCAAAAATGGACGATGTAGAGTCCATTATATTTTTTGCATGAAATAATTTTTTTATGAGAAATGGACGATGCATAGTCCATTATATTTTTTTATGAAAAATGGACGATGTATAGTCCATTATATTTTTTGCATAAAATAATTTTTTTTATGGAAAATGGACGATGTATAGTCCATTATATTTTTTTCATGAAATATTTTTTTTACGAAAAATGGACGATGTGTACTCCAGTATATTAATGGACGATTTATAAGTCCACTATATTTTTTTTTATCAAAAATGGACGGTGTAGAGTCCATTATATTTTTTGCATGAAATAATTTTTTTATGAAAAATGGACGATGTATAGTCCATTATAATATTTGCATGAAATAATTTTTTTTATGAAAAATGGACGATTTATAGTCCACTATATATGTTTTCTTTATCAAAAATGGACGATGTAGAGTCCATTATATTTTTTGCATGAAATAATTTTTTTTATGGAAAATGGACGATGTATAGTCCATTATATTTTTTTTATGAAAAATGAACGATGTATAGTCCATTATATTTTTTCTCATGAAATAATTTTTTTACGAAAAATGGACGATGTGTACTCCAGTATATTAATGGACGATTTATAATCCATTATATTTTTTTCATGAAATAATTTTTTTACGAAAAATGGACGATGTGTACTCCAGTATATTAATGGACGATTTATAGTCCACTATATTTTTTTTATCAAAAATGGACGATGTAGAGTCCATTATATTTTTTGCATGAAATAATTTTTTTATGAAAAATGGACGATTTATAGTCCACTATATATTTTTTTTTATGAAAAATGGATAAAATAATTTTTTTTATGGAAAATGGACGATGTATAGTCCATTATATTTTTTTCATGAAATATTTTTTTTACGAAAAATGGACGATGTGTACTCCAGTATATTAATGGACGATTTATAAGTCCACTATATTTTTTTTTATCAAAAATGGACGGTGTAGAGTCCATTATATTTTTTGCATGAAATAATTTTTTTATGAAAAATGGACGATGTATAGTCCATTATAATATTTGCATGAAATAATTTTTTTTATGAAAAATGGACGATTTATAGTCCACTATATATGTTTTCTTTATCAAAAATGGACGATGTAGAGTCCATTATATTTTTTGCATGAAATAATTTTTTTTATGGAAAATGGACGATGTATAGTCCATTATATTTTTTTTATGAAAAATGAACGATGTATAGTCCATTATATTTTTTCTCATGAAATAATTTTTTTACGAAAAATGGACGATGTGTACTCCAGTATATTAATGGACGATTTATAATCCATTATATTTTTTTCATGAAATAATTTTTTTACGAAAAATGGACGATGTGTACTCCAGTATATTAATGGACGATTTATAGTCCACTATATTTTTTTTATCAAAAATGGACGATGTAGAGTCCATTATATTTTTTGCATGAAATAATTTTTTTACGAAAAATGGACGATGTGTACTCCAGTATATTAATGGACGATTTATAGTCCACTATATTTTTTTTATCAAAAATGGACGATGTAGAGTCCATTATATTTTTTGCATGAAATAATTTTTTTATGAAAAATGGACGATGTATAGTCCATTATAATATTTGCATGAAATAATTTTTTTATGAAAAATGGACGATTTATAGTCCACTATATATTTTTTTTTTATCAAAAATGGACGATGTATAGTCCATTATATTTTTTGCATGTAATAATTTTTTTATGAAAAATGGACGATGTATAGTCCATTATATTTTTTTATGAAAAATGGACGATGTATAGCCCATTATATTTTTTTATGAAAAATGTGCGATGTATATATAGTCCATTGTATTTTTTGCATGAAATAATTTTTTTATAAGAAATGAACGATGTATAGTCCATTATATTTTTTTATGAAAAATGGACGATGCATAGTCCATTATATTTTTTGCACGAAATAATTTTTTTTATGAAAAGTGGACGATGTATAGTCCATTATATTTTTTTTATGAAAAATGAACGATGTATAGTCCATTATATTTTTTTCATGAAATAATTTTTTTACGAAAAATGGACGATGTGTACTCCAGTATATTAATGGACGATGTATAGTCCATTATATTTTTTTTATCAAAAATGGACGATGTAGAGTCCATTATATTTTTTGCATGAAATAATTTTTTTATGAGAAATGGACGATGCATAGTCCATTATAATATTTGCATGAAATAATTTTTTTTATGGAAAATGGACAATGTATAGTCCATTATATTTTTTTATGAAAAATGGACGATGTATAGTCCATTATATTTTTTATGAAAAATTGACGATGTATAGTCCATTATATTTTTTGCATGAAATAATTTTTTTTTATGGAAAATGGACGATTTATAGTCCACTATATTTTTTTTTTATCAAAAATGGACGATGTAGAGTCCATTATATTTTTTGCATGAAATAATTTTTTTACGAAAAATGGACGATGTATAGTCCATTATAATATTTGCATGAAATAATTTTTTTTATGAAAAATGGACGATTTATAGTCCACTATATATTTTTTTTTATCAAAAATGGACGATGTAGAGTCCATTATATTTTTTGCATGAAATAATTTTTTTATGAGAAATGGACGATGCATAGTCCATTATATTTTTTTATGAAAAATGGACGATGTATAGTCCATTATATTTTTTTCATGAAATATTTTTTTTACGAAAAATGGACGATGTGTACTCCAGTATATTAATGGACGATTTATAAGTCCACTATATTTTTTTTTATCAAAAATGGACGGTGTAGAGTCCATTATATTTTTTGCATGAAATAATTTTTTTTATGAAAAATGGACGATTTATAGTCCACTATATATGTTTTTTTTATCAAAAATGGACGATGTAGAGTCCATTATATTTTTTGCATGAAATAATTTTTTTTATGGAAAATGGACGATGTATAGTCCATTATAATATTTGCATGAAATAATTTTTTTATGAAAAATGGACGATTTATAGTCCACTATATATTTTTTTTTTATCAAAAATGGACGATGTAGAGCCCATTATATTTTTTGCATGAAATAATTTTTTTATGAAAAATGGACGATGTATAGTCCATTATAATATTTGCATGAAATAATTTTTTTTATGAAAAATGGACGATTTATAGTCCACTATATTTTTTTTTTTATCAAAAATGGACGATGTAGAGCCCATTATATTTTTTGCATGAAATAATTTTTTTATGAAAAATGGACGATGTATAGTCCATTATAATATTTGCATGAAATAATTTTTTTTATGAAAAATGGACGATTTATAGTCCACTATATTTTTTTTTTTATCAAAAATGGACGATGTAGACTCCATTATATTTTTTGCATGAAATAATTTTTTTATGAGAAATGGACGATGCATAGTCCATTATATTTTTTTATGAAAAATGGACGATGTATAGTCCATTATATTTTTTTCATGAAATAATTTTTTTACGAAAAATGGACGATGTGTACTCCAGTATATTAATGGACGATTTATAGTCCACTATATTTTTTTTTATCAAAAATGGACGATGTAGAGTCCATTATAATATTTGCATGAAATAATTTTTTTTATGAAAAATGGACGATTTATAGTCCACTATATATTTTTTTTTATCAAAAATGGACGATGTAGAGCCCATTATATTTTTTGCATGAAATAATTTTTTTATGAAAAATGGACGATGTATAGTCCATTATAATATTTGCATGAAATAATTTTTTTTATGAAAAATGGACGATTTATAGTCCACTATATATTTTTTTTTATCAAAAATGGACGATGTAGAGTCCATTATATTTTTTGCATGAAATAATTTTTTTATGAGAAATGGACGATGCATAGTCCATTATATTTTTTTATGAAAAATGGACGATGTATAGTCCATTATATTTTTTGCATAAAATAATGGAAAATGGACGATGTATAGTCCATTATATTTTTTTTATGAAAAATGAACGATGTATGGTCCATTATATTTTTTTCATGAAATAATTTTTTTACGAAAAATGGACGATGTGTACTCCAGTATATTAATGGACGATTTATAGTCCACTATATTTTTTTTTATCAAAAATGGACGATGTAGAGTCCATTATATTTTTTGCATGAAATAATTTTTTATGAAAAATGGACGATGTAAGTCCATTATATTTTTTGCATGAAATAATTTTTTTTATGGAAAATGGACGATGTATAGTCCATTATAACGATGTGTACTCCAGTATATTAATGGACAATGTATAGTCCATTATATTTTTTTTATCAAAAATGGACGATGTAGAGTCCATTATATTTTTTGCATGAAATAATTTTTTTTGTGGAAAATGGACAATGTATAGTCCATTATATTTTTTTATGAAAAATGGACGATGTATAGTCCATTACATTTTTTTATGAAAAATGGACGATATATTGTCCATTTTATTTTTTTTTATCAAAAATGGACGATGTAGAGTCCATTATCTTTTTTGCATGAAATAATTTTTTTTATGAAAAATGGACTATGTCCATTATATTTTTTGCATGAAATAATTTTTTTATGAAAAATGGACGGTGTGTACTCCATTATATTTCTTGCATGAAATATTTTTTTTATAAAAAATGGACGATGTGTATAGTCCATTATATTTTATTATGAAAAATGGACTAGGTATAGTCCATTATATTTTTTGGATGCAATAAGTTTTTTATGAAAAATGGACGATGTGTACATAGTCCATTATTTTTTTTTTGCATGCAAATATTTTTTTATGAAAAGTGGACGATGTGTACTCCATTATATTTTTTGCATGAAATAATTTTTTTATAAAAAATGGACTATGTCCATTATATTTTTTGCATGAAATAATTTTTTTATGAGAAATGGACGATGCATAGTCCATTAAATTTTTTTATGAAAAATGGACGATGTATAGTCCATTATATTTTTTTATGAAAAATGGACGATGCATAGTCCGTTAGTTTTTTTTTTGCATGCAATAATGCTTTTATGAAAAATGGACGATGTGTACTCCAGTATATTAATGGACGATTTATAGTCCATTATATTTTTTTTAACAAAAATGGACGATGTAGAGTCCATTATATTTTTTGCATGAAATAATTTTTTTATGGAAAATGGACAATGTATAGTCCATTATATTTTTTTTATGAAAAATGAACGATGTATAGTCCATTATATTTTTTTCATGAAATAATTTTTTTACGAAAAATGGACGATGTGTACTCCAGTATATTAATGGACAATGTATAGTCCATTATATTTTTTTTATCAAAAATGGACGATGTAGAGTCCATTATATTTTTTGCATGAAATAATTTTTTTATGAGAAATGGACGATGTATAGTCCATTATATTTTTTTATGAAAAATGGACGATGTATAGTCCATTATATTTTTTGCATGAAATAATTTTTTTTATGGAAAATGGACAATGTATAGTCCATTATATTTTTTTATGAAAAATGGACGTTGTATAGTCCATTATATTTTTATGAAAAATGGACGATGTAGAGTCCATTATATTTTTTGCATGAAATAATTTTTTTTATGGAAAATGGACATTGTATAGTCCATTATATTTTTTTATGAAAAATGGACGGTATATAGTCCATTATATTTTTTTATGAAAAATGGACGATGTATAGTCCATTATAATATTTGCATGAAATAATTTTTTTTATGAAAAATGGACGGTGTATAGTCCATTATATTTTTTGCATGAAATATTTTTTTTTTGAAAAATGGACGATGTATAGTCCATTATATTTTTTGCATGAAATAATTTTTTTATGAAAAATGGACGATGTATAGTCCATTATATTTTTCGCATGAAATAATTTTTTTTTTTTTTGAAAAAGGGACGATGTATAGTCCATTATATTTTTTTTATGAAAAATAGACGATGTTTAGTCCATTATATTTTTTTATGAAAAATGGACGATGTAAAGTCCATTTTATTTTTTTATGAAAAATGGACGATGTATAGTCCATTATATTTTTTTATAAAAAATGTGCGATGTATAGTCCATTATAATATCTGCATGAAATAATTTTTTTTATGCAAAATGGACGGTGTATAGTCCATTATATTTTTTGCATGAAATATTTTTTTTTTTTGAAAAATGGACGATGTATAGTCCATTATATTTTTTGCATGAAATAATTTTTTTATGAAAAATGGACGATGTATAGTCCATTATATTTTTAGCATGAAATAATTTTTTTTTTGAAAAAGGGACGATGTATAGTCCATTATATTTTTTTTTATGAAAAATAGACGATGTTTAGTCCATTATATTTTTTTACGAAAAATGGACGATGCATAGTCCATTTTATTTTTTTATGAAAAATGGACGATGTATAGTCCATTATATTTTTTTATGAAAAATGTGCGATGTATCGTCCATTATATTTTTTTATGAAAAATGGACGATGTATAGTCCATTATATTTTTTGCACGAAATAATTTTTTTTATGAAAAATGGACGATGTATAGTCCATTATATTTTTTTTATGAAAAATGAACGATGTATAGTCCATTATATTTTTTGCATGTAATAATTTTTTTATGAAAAATGGACGATGTATAGTCCATTATATTTTTTTATGAAAAATGGACGATGTATAGCCCATTATATTTTTTTATGAAAAATGTGCGATGTATAGTCCATTATATTTTTTGCATGAAATAATTTTTTTATAAGAAATGAACGGTGTATAGTCCATTATATTTTTTTTATGAAAAATGGACGATGTATAGTCCATTATATTTTTTTCATGAAATAATTTTTTTACGAAAAATGGACGATGTGTACTCCAGTATATTAATGGACGATGTATAGTCCATTATATTTTTTTTATCAAAAATGGACGATGTAGAGTCCATCATATTTTTTGCATGAAATAATTTTTTTATGAGAAATGGACGATGCATAGTCCATTATAATATTTGCATGAAATAATTTTTTTTATGGAAAATGGACAATGTATAGTCCATTATATTTTTTTATGAAAAATGGACGATGTATAGTCCATTATATTTTTTATGAAAAATTGACGATGTATAGTCCATTATATTTTTTGCATGAAATAATTTTTTTTATGGAAAATGGACGATGTATAGTCCATTATAATATTTGCATGAAATAATTTTTTTTTATGAAAAATGGACGATTTATAGTCCGCTATATATTTTTTTTTATCAAAAATGGACGATGTAGAGTTCATTATATTTTTTGCATGAAATAATTTTTTTATGAGAAATGGACGATGCATAGTCCATTATATTTTTTTATGAAAAATGGACGATGTATAGTCCATTATATTTTTTGCATGAAATAATTTTTTTTATGGAAAATGGACAATGTATAGTCCATTATATTTTTTTATGAAAAATGGACGATGTATAGTCCATTACAGTTTTTTATGAAAAATGGACGATATATTGTCCATTTTATTTTTTTTATTAAAAATAGACGATGTAGAGTCCATTATCTTTTTTGCATGAAATAATTTTTTTTATGAAAAATGGACTATGTCCATTATATTTTTTGCATGAAATAATTTTTTTATGAAAAATGGACGGTGTGTACTCCATTATATTTCTTGCATGAAATACTTTTTTTATAAAAAATGGACGATGTGTATAGTCCATTATATTTTTTTATGAAAAATGGGCGATGTATAGTCCATTATATTTTTTGCATGAAATATTTTTTTTATGAAAAATTAACGATGTATAGTCCATTATATTTTTTGCATGAAATAATTTTTTATGAAAAATGGACGATGTATAATCCATTATATTTTTTTATGAAAAATGGACGATGTATAGTCCATTATATTTTTTGCATGAAATAACTTTTTTATGAAAAATGGACGATGTATAGTCCATTTTATTTTTTTATGAAAAATGGACGATGTATAGTCCATTATAATATTTGCATGAAATAATTTTTTTTATGAAAAATGGACGGTGTATAGTCCATTATATTTTTTGCATGAAATAATTTTTTTTTATGAAAAATGAACGATGTATAGTCCATTATATTTTTTTTTATAAAAATGGACGATGTATAGTCCATTATATTTTTTGCATGAAATAATTTTTTTATAAGAAATGAACGATGTATAGTCCATTATATTTTTTTATGAAAAATGGACGATGTATAGTCCATTATAATATTTGCATGAAATAATTTTTTTTATGAAAAATAAAAAAATATATTTTTTTTATCAAAAATGGACGATGTAGAGTCCATTATATTTTTTGCATGAAATAATTTTTTTATGAAAAACGGACGATGTATATCTAGTCCATTATATTTTTTTATGAAAAATGGACGTTGTATAGTCCATTATATTTTTTATGAAAAATGGACGATGTAGAGTCCATTATATTTTTTGCATGGAATAATTTTTTTTATGGAAAATGGACAATGTATAGTCCATTATATTTTTTTATGAAAAATGGACGGTGTATAGTCCATTATATTTTTTGCATGAAATAGTTTTTTTTATGAAAAATTGACGTTTATAGTCCATTATATTTTTTGCATGAAATATTTTTTTTTTTGAAAAATGGACGATGCATAGTCCGTTAGTTTTTTTGCATGAAATAATTTTTTTTGTGAAAAATGGACGGTGTATAGTCCGTTATATTTTTTGCATGAAATAGTTTTTTTTATCAAAAATTGACGTTTATAGTCCATTATATTTTTTGCATGAAATATTTTTTTTTTTGAAAAATGGACGATGTATAGTCCATTATATTTTTTGCATGAAATAATTTTTTTTATGAAAAATGGACGATGTATAATAGTCCATTATATTTTTTGCATGAAATAATTTTTTTATGAAAAATGGACGATGTATAGTCCATTATATTTTTCGCATGAAATAATTTTTTTTTTTTGAAAAAGGGACGATGTATAGTCCATTATATTTTTTTTTTTATGAAAAATAGACGATGTTTAGTCCATTATATTTTTTTATGAAAAATGGACGATGTATAGTCCATTTTATTTTTTTATGAAAAATGGACGATGTATAGTCCATTATATTTTTTTTATGAAAAATGGATGATGTATAGCCCATTATACTTTTTTATGAAAAATGGACGATGTATAGTCCATTATATTTTTTTTATCAAAAATTGACGATGTAGAGTCCATTATATTTTTTGCATGAAATAATTTTTTTATGAGAAATGGACGATGCATAGTCCATTATAATATTTGCATGAAATAATTTTTTTTATGGAAAATGGACAATGTATAGTCCATTATATTTTTTTATGAAAAATGGACGATGTATAGTCCATTATATTTTTTATGAAAAATGGACGATTTATAGTCCATTATATTTTTTGCATGAAATAATTTTTTTATGAGAAATGGACGATGCATAGTCCATTATAATATTTGCATGAAATAATTTTTTTTATGGAAAATGGACAATGTATAGTCCATTATATTTTTTTATGAAAAATGGACGATGTATAGTCCATTATATTTTTTATGAAAAATGGACGATTTATAGTCCATTATATTTTTTGCATGAAATAATTTTTTTATGAAAAACGGCCGATGTATATCTAGTCCATTATATTTTTTTATGAGAAATGGATGATGTATAGTCCATTATATTTTTTGCATGAAATAATTTTTTTATGAAAAATGAGCGATGCACAGTCCATTATATTTTTTTATGAAAACTGGACGATGTAGAGTTCATTATATTTTTTGCATGAAATAATTTTTTTATGAAAAATGGACGGTGTATAGTCCATTATATTTTTTGCATGAAATAATTTTTTTATGAAAAATGGACGATGTATAGTCCATTATATTTTTTTATGAAAACTGGACGATGTAGAGTTCATTATATTTTTTGCATGCAATATTTTTTTTATAAAAAATTAACGATGTATAGTTCATTATATTTTTTGCATGAAATAATTTTTTTATGAAAAATGGACGATGTATAGTCCATTATATTTTTTTATGAAAAATGAACGATGTATAGTCCATTATATTTTTTGCATGTAATAATTTTTTTTATGAAAAGTGGACGATGTATAGTCCATTATATTTTTTTTCAAAAATGGACGATGTATATATAGTCCATTATATTTTTGGCATGAAATAATTTTTTTTATGAAAAATGGACGATGTATAATAGTCCATTATATTTTTTGCATGAAATAATTTTTTTTTTTGAAAAATCGACGATGTATAATAAATAGTCCATTATATTTTTTGCATGAAATAATTTTTTTATGAAAAATGGACGATGTATATATAGTCCATTATATTTTTCGCATGAAATAATTTTTTTTATGAAAAATGGACGATGTATAATAGTCCATTATATTTTTTGCATGAAATAATTTTTTTTTTGAAAAATCGACGATGTATAGTCCATTATATTTTTTTGTATGAAATAATTTTTTTTTTGAAAAATCGACGATGTATAGTCCATTATATTTATTTGTATGAAATAATTTTTTTTATGAAAAATGAACGATGTAAAGTCCATTATATTTTTTTTCAAAAATGGACGATGTATATATAGTCCATTATATTTTTGGCATGAAATAATTTTTTTTATGAAAAATGGACGATGTATAATAGTCCATTATATTTTTTGCATGAAATAATTTTTTTTTTTTTGAAAAATCGACGATGTATAATAAATAGTCCATTATATTTTTTGCATGAAATAATTTTTTTATGAAAAATGGACGATGTATATATAGTCCATTATATTTTTCGCATGAAATAATTTTTTTTTTTGAAAAATGGACGATGTATAGTCCATTATATTTTTTTATGAAAAATGGACGATGTATAGTCCATTATATTTTTTATGAAAAATTGACGATGTATAGTCCATTATATTTTTTTATGAAAAATTGACGATGTATAGCCCATTTTATTTTTTTATGAAAAATGGACGGTGTATAGTCCATTATATTTTTTACATGAAATAATTTTTTTATGAAAAATTTGTATAGTGTAAAAATGTATAGTCCATTATATTTTTTTTATGAAAAATAGACGATGTTTAGTCCATTATATTTTTTTTTTTGAAAAATGGACGATGTATAGTCCATTACATTTTTTCATCAAAATAACTTTTTTATGAAAAATGGACGATATATAGTCCATTTTATTTTTTTATGAAAAATGGACGATGTATAGCCCATTATATTTTTTTATGAAAAATGTGCGATGTATAGTCCATTATATTTTTTTATGAAAAGTGGACGATGTTTACTCCATTATATTTTTTGCATGAAATAATTTTTTTATGAAAAATGAACGACGTATAGTCCATTATATTTTTTTTATGAAAAATGGACGATGTATAGTCCATTATATTTTTTACATGAAATAATTTTTTTATGAAAAATTTACTATCTATAGTAAATTATATTTTTTTATGGAAAATGGACGATGTATAGTCCATTATATTTTTTGCATGAAATAATTTTTTTTATAAAAAATGGACGATGTATATATAGTCCATTATATTTTTTATGAAAAATGGACGATGTATAGTCCATTATATTTTTTGCATGAAATAATTTTTTTATGAAAAATGAACGATGTATAGTCCATTATATTTTTTTTGTATAGTCCATTATATTTTTTAGAAAAATGGACGATGTATAGTCCATTATATTTTTTGCATGAAATAATTTTTTTATGAAAAATGGACGATGTATATATAGTCCATTATATTTTTCGCATGAAATAATTTTTTTTTTTGAAAAATGGACGATGTATAGTCCATTATATTTTTTTATGAAAAATGGACGATTAATAGTCCATTATATTTTTTTGCATGAAATAATTTTTTTTTATGAAAAATGGACGATGTATAGCCCATTATATTTTTTGCATGAAACAATTTTTTTTGTGAAAAATAGACGATGTTTAGTCCATTATATTTTTTGCATGAAATAATTTTTTTATGAAAAATGGACGATGTACATATAGTCCATTATATTTTTTTGTATGAAATAATTTTTTTTTATGAAAAATGTATAATGTATAATAAATAGTCCATTATATTTTTTGCATGAAATAATTTTTTTATGAAAAATGGACGATGTATATATAGTCCATTATATTTTTCGCATGAAATAATTTTTTTTATGAAAAATGGACGATGTATAATAGTCCATTATATTTTTTGCATGAAATAATTTTTTTTTTGAAAAATCGACGATGTATAGTCCATTATATTTTTTTGTATGAAATAATTTTTTTTTTGAAAAATCGACGATGTATAGTCCATTATATTTATTTGTATGAAATAATTTTTTTATGAAAAATGAACGATGTAAAGTCCATTATATTTTTTTTCAAAAATGGACGATGTATATATAGTCCATTATATTTTTGGCATGAAATAATTTTTTTTATGAAAAATGGACGATGTATAATAGTCCATTATATTTTTTGCATGAAATAATTTTTTTTTTTTTGAAAAATCGACGATGTATAATAAATAGTCCATTATATTTTTTGCATGAAATAATTTTTTTATGAAAAATGGACGATGTATATATAGTCCATTATATTTTTCGCATGAAATAATTTTTTTTTTTGAAAAATGGACGATGTATAGTCCATTATATTTTTTTTTATGAAAAATGGACGATGTAATAGTCCATTATATTTTTTTGCATGAAATAATTTTTTTTTATGAAAAATTTACGATGTATAGCCCATTTTATTTTTTTATGAAAAATGGACGATGTATAGTCCATTATATTTTTTACATGAAATAATTTTTTTATGAAAAATTTGTATAGTGTAAAAATGTATAGTCCATTATATTTTTTTTATGAAAAATAGACGATGTTTAGTCCATTATATTTTTTTTTTGAAAAATGGACGATGTATAGTCCATTACATTTTTTCATCAAAATAACTTTTTTATGAAAAATGGACGATATATAGTCCATTTTATTTTTTTATGAAAAATGGACGATGTATAGCCCATTATATTTTTTTATGAAAAATGTGCGATGTATAGTCCATTATATTTTTTTATGAAAAGTGGACGATGTTTACTCCATTATATTTTTTGCATGAAATAATTTTTTTATGAAAAATGAACGACGTATAGTCCATTATATTTTTTTTATGAAAAATGGACGATGTATAGTCCATTATATTTTTTACATGAAATAATTTTTTTATGAAAAATTTACTATCTATAGTAAATTATATTTTTTTATGGAAAATGGACGATGTATAGTCCATTATATTTTTTGCATGAAATAATTTTTTTTATAAAAAATGGACGATGTATATATAGTCCATTATATTTTTTATGAAAAATGGACGATGTATAGTCCATTATATTTTTTGCATGAAATAATTTTCTTATGAAAAATGAACGATGTATAGTCCATTATATTTTTTTTGTATAGTCCATTATATTTTTTAGAAAAATGGACGATGTATAGTCCATTATATTTTTTGCATGAAATTTTTTTTTTTTTTTTTTTGAAAAATAGACGATGTATAGTCCATTATATTTTTTGCATGAAGTAATTTTTTTTATGAAAAATGGACGATGTATAATAGTCCATTATATTTTTGGCATGAAATAATTTTTTTATGAAAAATGGACGATGTATATATAGTCCATTATATTTTTCGCATGAAATAATTTTTTTTTTTGAAAAATGGACGATGTATAGTCCATTATATTTTTTTATGAAAAATGGACGATGTAATAGTCCATTATATTTTTTTGCATGAAATAATTTTTTTTATGAAAAATGGACGATGTATAGCCCATTATATTTTTTGCATGAAACAATTTTTTTTGTGAAAAATGGACGATGTTTAGTCCATTATATTTTTTGCATGAAATAATTTGTTTATGAAAAATGGACGATGTACATATAGTCCATTATATTTTTTTGTATGAAATAATTTTTTTTTATGAAAAATGAACGATGTAAAGTCCATTATATTTTTTTTCAAAAATGGACGATGTATATATAGTCCATTATATTTTTGTCATGAAATAATTTTTTTTATGAAAAATGGACGATGTATAATAGTCCATTATATTTTTTGCATGAAATAATTTTTTTTTTGAAAAATCGACGATGTATAGACCATTATATTTTTTGCATGAAATAATTTTTTTTATGAAAAATGGACGATTATATTTTTTGCATGAAATAATTTTTTTTTTTTTTGAAAAATCGACGATGTATAGTCCATTATATTTTTTTGTATGAAATATTTTTTTTTTATGAAAAATGAACGATGTAAAGTCCATTATATTTTTTTTTTCAAAAATGGACGATGTATATATAGTCCATTATATTTTTTGCATGAAATAATTTTTTTTATGAAAAATGGACGATGTATAATAGTCCATTATATTTTTTGCATGAAATAATTTTTTTTTTGAAAAATCGACGATGTATAGTCCATTATATTTTTTTGTATGAAATAATTTTTTTTTGAAAAATCGACGATGTATAGTCCATTATATTTTTTTGTATGAAATAATTTTTTTTATGAAAAATGAACGATGTAAAGTCCATTATATTTTTTTTCAAAAATGGACGATTTATATATAGTCCATTATATTTTTGGCATGAAATAATTTTTTTTATGAAAAATGGACGATGTATAATAGTCCATTATATTTTTTGCATGAAATAATTTTTTTTTTTTGAAAAATCGACGATGTATAGACCATTATATTTTTGGCATGAAATAATTTTTTTTATGAAAAATGGACGATGTATAATAGTCCATTATATTTTTTGCATGAAATAATTTTTTTTTTTTGAAAAATCGACGATGTATAGACCATTATATTTTTTGCATGAAATAATTTTTTTTATGAAAAATGGACGATGTATAATAGTCCATTATATTTTTTGCATGAAATAATTTTTTTTTTTGAAAAATCGACGATGTATAGTCCATTATATATTTTTGTATGAAATAATTTTTTTTTTTATGAAAAATGAACGATGTAAAGTCCATTATATTTTTTTTTTCAAAAATGGAGGATGTATATATAGTCCATTATATTTTTTGCATGAAATAATTTTTTTTATGAAAAATGGACGATGTATAGTCCATTATACTTTTTTTTTTGTATGAAATATTTTTTCACATTATTATTTGCATTTAAAATATACTATGTATGAAAAATGGACAACGTATAGCCGATTTAAATTTTTTTATGCAAATTGGACCAGGTATAGGCTATTCCACACTGTTTTGTTTCTTTTTTTGTGTCAGGTGTGAAGTGGTGGTCTCATATATCTCGTCTTTAGTTACTTGTAGATGTAAAAATTCACCCAACACTTTATTCAAACATTTTCACCGTTGTTTTTGTTTCAATATGAGCTAACGCGCCATCTATTCTGCGCACAGCTTTCTTTCTATCTTTAAGTTATGGTTAAAAATGCGATGTATATCACTTTTTAAATGCCTTTCTCTTCCAAGAGCTCATGCACCTTCATTCGATAATTATCCAATATTAATTTGTGTTTATCCTTTACCATTTCGTATGTGGACACCGCAGTTGGTCGGTCCAAGTTAAATTGACACAACTCCGGAACTTTGCATATATATTTTTTAAATAATCACATACAAAATTCATCAATGAACAGGAAGTGATATTATGATATTGTCCACAAAATAATTCTGTTATTGTCTGACATAAAAATTTGCATACTTTTAGGATTTACATAATTTCTTCGCTTCATCTCTGTATTCATAACAGATTAAATGGCTGGTTGTTGGCAGATGACTGAAATTAAAATCATTATATTATTATAATTTTGTATAATATTTACTGCAACACATCCATCATCACAAGGCCAATAAATTAATTAGCATAAATTTTAAATTCTATCAAAGAAATACAAAATAAAACTAATAAAATTTAATGTAAAACATTTGTTGTTTTTTCTTTACGAAATATTTTTTGTAATTTGATTAAAAAATATTTAAGCAATATTTTAGTATGGAAAACAATTTGAGTAATATGTGCTGCTGATTTTAGCCACAAATTTTTTGGATCGAAAAAACTATAGAAACAAACAAAGCGCCAGCAACTGTGCGTTATAATGTTTAATTGTGTTTTAATTAATTGATTTTTGTTCGTTATACTTATTTTTCGTTTGTTCTCTCCACATTGCCCTCTATCAGTTAGAAGATATTTAACATTTAATATTTTGTAAATACTTTTTATTATTATTGATATTTCACAGAGTGCAGCATAATGTTTGTTTGTTGAGGCCAGAGGAGAGTTAAAAAGTGTGGCGAAGCAGAAGTTCAAAAGTGTGCTGTCATGTTCTTAATTACAATTATATACAAATAAGAAAAAATGCCAAGTAAGTGCATAAGGAAATTGTTTTATGACAGCAAAAGACTAACTTTCCCAAGGCAATCTGTATTAAATTGGAAAATTTATTATAAATTCAAACATATGGTCATTTTATGTAAACGGCTTTAGGCAAAATATAATCACCCTTATTCTAGTTGTCGGCATCGACGTCACTTTAACACAATACCAAAAAATTGGGGCTTGTGTGCCCGTTGTTGAAAATAATTGAATCTCGTTGGCAGGCGTATGTTATTTTCTACATCTTAGGGAACGGAAATAGATTGTCAGTTGCACAAAATTGTTCTCGAGAGCGAATAAATAAGCCTTAATTTTTTGGTATTGTGCTAAAGTGACGTCGATGCTGACAACTGGAAAAAGTTCTTGAAAATCTGAACAATTTTAATTCAGAACAAATTCATATATTATTTTTATCCAAATTTATTTTTAACCCCCGACTAAAAAAGGGGTGTTATAAGTTTGTAGTGCGTGTCTGTGTGTCTGTGTATCTGTGTGTCTATCCGTGTCCACGTACAGGCCAAACGGCTGGACCGATTTTCATTTACTTTTTTCTGTTTAAAAGATGACTTAATCGAGAGGGTTCTTAGGTATGTTTGAAGAAAATCGGTCCAGCCGTTTAGAAGATATAACATCTTTTCTGAAAAAAGTCGGGAGTTTTTAAGATTTTTAATTTTTAAGAAATTTATTATTCGACATATTGTCAGAAGTTTATTTTAATTTGAAATTAGTATTAGTTTCTAAGCCTACTACGCTTATTTTTCTTTTGTGATTTTCAAAAATATTATTATTTGTGAATTCTCAAATAGTTCTTGAAAGTCTGTGCATAAGATAAGAGGTTTGTGACTATTCAAAATGTGTGGTTGAAGTCTACTGATGATTTGTTACAGCAACAATGAAATATATAGACAACGCTGAACCACCAGCAAATAAATTTCAAATTTTTAATTTTTGTGATTACTTTTAAAACAAATAATATTCTCATGAACTCTTTAAATGTATTATCATTTTATTCTGTCACTGTACATACAAGGCAGGCTCCAGTGTACTCGATGGCGAACCGACCAACCAAGGAGAAATACCGGGACGCCAATCACTACATTCAAAACCGTACGACATAGAAACATTCTTGAGTTTTGAATTATATATCGATTGTTTTTACTTTCTTCTACAAGTCAAACATAAACCAATTGTTGAATAATTGAAATTTTCAAAGAGAATTGACTCCTTGCAATCACACAATTATAATCTTCCATCTTGCTGCCACTTTAAATATATGTACTCGTATACACAAACTTGTAGCCAATTTCATGGCTTGTTTTTTTTTTTTTTTTTTTTTTTTGGTATTTACGTCTGTAGCTCCAGGCTACATTGAAATTATTTTCATTATTGCTCTAGTTCCAAATCATATCTGTGCCATTCGGTTTCAATAAGTTTTTTATAATGTATTTGTTATTTATGTTATTATTGTTATATTTGGGGTATTCACAAGGGTGTCGTAAGTGTCATAAAGTCATAAGGTAAAAAAAGTAATAACTCGAGTATAGACTTACAGCATATAAATCGCGAAAACTTGCAAAAATGCGAATATCTTCTAAACATTTCCAAAGCCTCAAAAACTGTAAACGAGCAAACTCAGTAGATTTTATGAATCAAAAATTATCTCACGTGCAAAAAATTTGCGAAAATTCGCGAATAATTTTTTAATTGAAAAAAACTTAAAATTTATTTAAAAAAATGCTTAAATTGTAAGGAATGCAGAAAACTTTTAAAAATCCGCAGTTACGAAAATTCGCAAAAACTTGGTGACATCAAAAATATATTAAAGTCTGATACTTAATAAAAAAACTTTAAAACTGTTAAAAAAAATAAAGAATTGGGAACAATTACTTTTATTGCAAAAATTTTCAACAAATTGCAAAAATTGTAAACAAGCTCCAAAACTACTTAGAAATACCTAAAGATCTAAGAAATTCCAAAAATCGCAGAAAATTGGCAAAATTATGAAAATTTGCACAAATAGATAGATGTATTAAAAATCGGTAAAATGGTAAAAAGGCAAGCCCTAAAATAACACATAAATACTTAAAGATACATATAAGAAATTCCAAAAAATCGGACATTTTCGCGAAAATGAAAATTTGTAAAAACTTGCTAATACCAAAATGATAGCAAAGTGTGATATAAAATAAAAGTCGTCAAATGTGTAAAAAAGGCAAAAACTGCAACAACAAAAATAATTCAATCAGACAATGATGTGGCTTGATTCAATCCTATTTTGTTAAAATTACACACAAGAGCAATAAGCTTTATCAAAAATTACCTGATCGCAAAACTTAAGAAAATTTGCAAATAAATTCCAAAGCCTTAAAATTTTAAAAGGTCAAATGCTCCAAAAAAATTTATTTTACATATTGCAAAAATTCGCAAATAATTATCGGAAACAGATAGAGGCCGTTAAATAATGTTCTCATAATTTTGCATATTCGTACCAAATATTATTTAATTTTTGTAATATTTTTTCTCATTTGTTTTGTATCATATTGTTTATGTTTCAACTAACACACTAAAATATGAGGGGTTGCTCACAGCAGTCGCATTTTAAACTAGTTTAAAAGCTTAGAACATTATAACGTTATGACTTTAACACTACGGTGTGAATACCCCAATTGTATTTATTTTATTTTTTGTACATTCTATTGGCCGACATTGAACAAGGACCACATCATTGCTGCGCCATTAATCATGAGATTCATATTTCATTAGGAAAGTTTTGCTTCAAATACTAACAGTCATTATAAAGAGCAAAAAAATAGCAACCAAGATGAGAAATTAAATGAATGAGAATGTATACATATACGTATGTATGTATGTAGATGAACGAACAAACATGAAATAAATGAAAAACTAAAACAAATTAACAATAAATATACAACAATGATTTTTCTTTCGTTTTTGGTTGAAAAAAAAAAATCAATTACACTGTTTCCTGAAATGTTTTTGTTTTACCAAAATGATATTTTATTTTCATACGAAACTGAAATGTAGATTAAATGATGAAACAGAATAAGTTTGTAACTTCAGGATAAATCGCTGTCAAATTACCAAAGCCCATAATAAAATCTACGGCAGTAACTTCAAATGCTCTCTGATTTATGTTTTTTTTCTTTTGTGCTTATTTTTTTTTGTAGTTTTGTTTACAAAATTTATGAAATTTATTTAAAGTGTGGTAACCTTATTGAGAGAATGAGTAATTATATGTAGGAGCATAAGAAAAAAATAATGTCAAAATAAAATAAATTCTATCTCTCGTTTGCTTTCTGTGACTTCCTTTTTATGTCAATATGTATGAAAAATGTGTTTATGCCGTAATTCTGTTTGACTATTTAAATTTTAAAAAATACCTTTAACGTGACCCTGACATTTTAAACAACGGAAATATACGATTTAGAAAATTCTGGTAAATGCTGAAGGAAATTTGATGACAATTATAAACAGGAACTACGAACTTCAGAGCAGTCTGTTGCTTAAAAATTAACTAAGTAAATCATTTACTTAATGTAAGTATGATACAAAAAGGCCAGTAATAAAAAAAGGTCAATCACACACAAAAATTTCAACTTAAAATCTACATACAAAGGGTTAATCTAATCTTTTTCGGCAATGATTTTGCTTCATATGTGTTTCATGTTAATCTAAAATGATTTATAGTAATTTCCAACAAAATATTTTCCTGTTGTAATAACTTTATTTCACGTTGATTTAACATTTATGTACTGTTAAAATTAAAATGAAAAATCATGATGAATCAAAGTTATTTCAAGTTGGAACAACATGAATTTAATTTAATGTAGTAAATGCTATTATTATTATTAGCTATTTAACTTACGTGTGGTTAACATAGACATCAGAAAATTGTTTGTTTGTATATAAATTGGCTTCCCCGTCAAGATTTGAACTCGGAACTCATCGCGTGGTAGTCAACGTGCTTACCGCTGCAGCACCAACAACTTTAAATATTCTTTAGATACACACTAAATACGAGTATGTACCATTTTAATTCAATATTATTTCATTGATCACTTAACTTACAATTTATGTGAAAAGTTTTAGTTAAATAAAAATACAAAATAATTTCACTTGGAAAGTTTTAATTAAAATAAAAATACTTTGACTTGACTCCAGGATTCGAACCTGAATCCTCCGAGACTATACTAGTACAAACTATAAACAAAGCAAATAAACACCAACACACTTAAACAACATATTATTTCTTGTAAATTTAATGTGATTTGAATGAAGTTGAATCAAACTTTTTGCATGGTGATTTTACATTGGTATTTTTTTCTATCTGACACTTACATAAAAACTTTCAAAATATTATTAAAAATTACGTAATTCTCAATTACGTGCTTAGTCATTATCAAACAAAAATTCTTCATATTAAAATAATAAAGACTTAACGTCATATAAATATACTTCGTCGGTATTTTTATATCAACAATGTTTTTTCCAAAACATTATAAAAAGCAAACTAATTTTTTTCTTAAGGAAATGCGGTATCGCCAATTAAATTGTAAATGGAATGAACAGTAACAGCAGCAACTGCCATTCATAAACGTTTATTTAAATAGTCTGGAACTAAGTTTTCTCCGACTCAGGTCAAAGAAATATATCAAAGAGCTATGCATGTATGTGTATGTATTAATGTAAACTTGTATAACAATTCATTTTGTTAACAACAATTTTTCATTAAAGTTTCGCTTTCGTAGTCGTTGTCGTCATCTTAAGTTTATTATAAAAAATTATTAATTATTATTGTAATTTAAAAACTTTTTCTGTCCCCGCTTATGAAATCAACTTGACTTTCTTAAATAAGTTACGCACATATTTTATATGAAACTTTTCTGCTGTTATTTGTCATTGACAAATTACGTTTTTAATTAATTTTTGCTTTAAATTTCATTTGCGTTGCTTCATTGTTAATTTTGCCTTCAGTCAGTTTTACTTTTGGTCTCATAGTAAAACAATTTTTTAATTAACTATAAAATAGTTTAAGTTTTATATAAAGCAAAAATGTATCATGTTGCTGGTAATGCGGAGTGGAAAAACTTTGTAGCATTTTAAACGATACGATGCTTTAATGCACGTACAGACATTAAAAAAAAAATTACAATGACACATCTATAAAATTAACAAAAATGCCCATAAACGTCCATAGTCTTTTCAGTTGTGAAGTTTTTGCAAATGAATAACACAGAAATTAAATTAAATTAAGTTATACGAAAGCATTTTGAGTGAATTTAAAAGCAACATACGCATTCTTTAAATTCTTGAACTGAACTTAAACTTGGCAGGATTGTAGTGATAGAGCTGTAGCTTTAGATAGAGGGTCCTGGAAATATTCATGCTCTTCAACCCTCGCAAAAGAATTTTTTTTAGATACAAATTCAATTAAACAACATTTTAAAATTTTGTCATAAGAGTCTGTAGCCCCTCCCTTTTTAATTAAATAAAATGGTTTTGCTGGATGGCTGCCACTAAAACTAACTCAATTTTAATAGCATTTATTACTATTTTAAATGTTGTGAGAGAGAAATGTATTTTATCAAACTATTTTCCATGACGAGTATTCCTGTTTTTATGCTCTTAACTGTTTTCGAAATTCTACTATTAAAATTCACTGTGGTAATATAATTGTAATATTTCTATACTTTGCTCAATTATTAAGTTTCAGAAAAGTCCTCAAAACCAATTATAAATATAATATAATAATAATAATATAATTTCGTTAATTTTATAGTAACATTTAAAATTAATTGCTTTATCTTTTTCAAGGCAAACGCAACAACATGTTTTATTTACCAACGAAAATTTGTTAATATTAACAACTCAAATTGGTTAGATTAACATTCCATATTATTTTGGCTTCAGTTTTCTCAGTTGTATCTGCTTGTTAGATTAACCAGTAGCAAATTTAATAAATTTCATATTAAAAAAAATTATTACATTTAAAGTAACTGGAAGAAATAATATTTTACAGTTAAAAAAAATTGATATGTAACAATTAATGCGCTGTTTTAACATTAATAATTAGTGATTTAGCAAAAAAATTAAAATATATTTCAACTTAAATACAACAGCCAGTAAAATATTTTATCTATAATAGCCATAGAAATATGCTGTAAAAATAAAAATAAAAAAAAGTCCAAGTTGGTTATATTTTTTTAAGCTAAACAAGTATCTTTGTTCATATTACAACAACAAAAAAAAAAAAAACATTTAATGTAAACTTGACAATTGAAATCTATTTGATTAACCTAAAGGTGGGGCCACACGATTGCCACAATGTCATAAGTAATAAGCGAAAATGACATTATTACTTAAGTAATTCTTGAATAAGTCAATATGGCTTTATTACTAATGCAGTGTGGTGCAGTTATGTAATTTTATTTCAATTTGTTCACAAATAATACAAATTTACTTTGTTACTTATGCATTTATTTTAGTGAGCCGACGAAAATTGGTACATTGTGCCAATCGTGTGACTCCAGCTTAAGAGCTTTTTTCTGCGCATGATCATCTAATTACTGCTTTTAATAATTTATATAAAGATTTAAAAAGTTGTATAAAAACAAAGTTAATAAATTTGCTATCTCAACAAAATGTTATCATATTTGTATCACTTTTATGTAATTACATTTTAACTTTATTTAAGAACATCTTAATTTAATAAAATTGGCTGCTTGGCAGCATGTTGTTACAGCAAAGATGACTACGGTTTTGTGAATAGCTACTTATACTATTTTCATTATTATGAAAGAGCGAAATCAAAATATGTATAAAATAAATAAAATAGTTTCACACAATTTCATGGAATTTTGTCAATGTTTTGCTATCAGTTTTAATATTTTTCATAGAAATAGCTACAAATAGGCAATATATTTTTATGGGAATACTTAAAGGAAAACTATTTGTGTTATTATTAAAAAAATTCTTCACAAAAGTTTTGATTCCACAATTATTTATAGCTTAATAGTGTTTTCAGACTGAAAGTTAAAACCTGGTTTTAACGTTAAAACCATAAACAGCTGATTTTGCTTTCGCACTGCGAGTTTGTTAAATTCAGTTTTTAACTCACAGGCTGTCTAATAACTTTGTTTAAAATAAAATAAATCTCCTGCCGAAATGCGTGCATTTGTTGTTGCATTTTTTCTGCTTTTTAATAACACTTGTTGGACATACTGTTCAATTGTTTTTGTTTGTATGAAAAACTGAGATATTTCACAATGCACTCTAAAATGGAAATTATTTTATATTTTGTAAATAAAATTATTTTAAATTATGGAACTTCTTATACAGAATGAAGAAGTGCTTGGAAATATTGTTAATAATTTAAAAATTCACAAATATATTATAAGATAAACCTTTTTATAGGCAGATGAATGGCAGTCATATTGTCTATTTTCACTTTCCACAGTTGAATTTAAAATATTTTCGTTGTTTTCCTTCAAAAAAACTCTTTTTTTCCATAATTTTTTGATTATTGTTGCTGCTGCATTAATTTTTAAGTTGAAAATGTTTCAGGCTCCATCTATTGTTATTCACTAGCATACCATAACCAGCTACTATCGGTCATTTCAACTTGGCAGCACTGAATTTATTACAGCGAAAACAAGGTTGCATTTCATAAAACCAACTTAAAACCAATTCAAAAATGGTTTTAATTTGGTTTTAACAAAAACAATTTGTATGGTAAAACCAGGTTTTAACAGTTGGTTTGAACGTTAAAATTAACTTTTATTAAAACCATGTCAGTGTGAAAACACTACAAGCCTGGTACTCTGTTCAACATTTCACGCGAAATGTTGCCTAAATACATATAAAAAAATTTACACGAATTGATCTTGAAAAACTGTTACAAAAATAGTACTCTGTTTACCTTTCTGAAAAACATTTGAAATGTATCTTCAACATTTTAAGTTTTCATGCGAAATAAGTAGAGTGCCACTTGTTTCGTACGGAATTTACAACAAACACATGGGGTGTTTCTACAAAACATAAGAAATTGTAGCATAGTTTCAGGCGCCAGTTAATATTGTTTACATGTAAAAATTTTTTTAGGAATTAATCAATGTTGATAAACATTTTTCACAAAATTTGAGCAGAGTACTTTGCTTTATGCATAATTTTAATTAATATTTGTACTCGATTAATATAAAATTATATAATAATCAACTTTTTAAGATTTACATATTTAATATTTTCAAACAAAAAGTAGATACACCCAGAAAAAAGATTGGTTGGAAAACGGTTAGTGCAATAAAATATCATTTGCATTAACTATATTTCAGTTCACGCTACCATAATTGTAACAAAGATATGATTGTGACAATACTTAAATTGATTGCATCAACCGAGCGTATGCTTTTGTCATGACTAATTAACTTATTGGTTAACCCAACCGAATAAAATATTTCAAATTGGATTTTACTACCAACTTTTGGTATTAGCAACTAAAAAATTGTCGTTCTATATTAAAATTAAAATAAAAACTTTCAATCAGTTGCTGCAACTAACTAGAGGTTGTGTTTACTATCATAGTTTATAGTAGCAAATTAAAAAATTAACTTTTGTGACTTTCAAAGATATTATGATTTTTGAATTCTCAAATGATTTTTGAAAGTCTGTGCATAAGATAACAGGTTTGTGGCCTTTCAAAATGTGTGGTTGAAGAAATGTTTATAGACATGCTTCACCATTAGGAAATAAATTTCAATTAAAATAAACTTATGACAATATGTCAAATAATAAATGTCTTAAATTGTGTATTTTTGGTTGCAATTTTTCTTTTGCAGGTACCAATTATGATATTGTTTTAATTATATTAACCAAATTTTCGGTAGCAAGAATAACATTTATTTCAAATTCCATACTGTTAACCAATTTTTTCTGTTGCTGCAACTATTGGGTTGAGTTTTATAATTAAAAAAATATAGTGGTACCACAAGAAAATTTCATTCGCTATAGCAGAATTCTATGATAGTTGCTGCAACCGCCAAAATTCAATTGGCAACAAATTCGGTTGTCACAACGAATTTGTTTTCTCTGTGTACATATATGACGTAGTTCTCAATAATATTTAAATCATTTCTTGCATTTCTTTCATTTTTAAAAATTTAAATTAAATTTTTTTAAAGAAACAAAAATTCAGACATCAAAAAATTACAAGCTCGGTGTTTTATTTTATAACTTTTACACACAGTGGGCTAAATACTCCAGGCAACGCCACCCACTAAACAAAAATTTAATTTCTTTTCTCCAGGGGTTAATTTGTCTACTAAGCAACATCAGTGACTGTTTACCAGTAATTAAACAAATAGTAAAACGTGAAGGAAAAATTTACAAATTATATTATAAAATAAATAAAGTTTCTAAAAAATCATTTTATAACATTTAATTTTTCTGTTGCACATAAAAGTCGTGATTGTTTTTTTTTTCTTTGTTTTACTTAAACATCATCACGTTGCCATTGCAATACGAATTATGTTAGTTGATGAGTTTTGTTTAATGTTTTCTAGTGATTATTTAATTTAGCTCCCATTTCGTTTTCTCCAGTTGCTGACAATTACTGTGGCATAAAATTTCTACAGAAAATTTAATAAAGTTTTTAACTCAGCTGCATGTTTTTCGGATGCATGTGTCTCTTTACAGATGAGAACAGAAAAAACAACGTTGCTTAGTTTTGTTTACAGAAAACAAAAATAAAAAATAAAACATACATATATAAATGTGTTTAGTTTTTGGTTTGATTTTGCCGCAAAAGTTTTTCGGTTTCAAATTATTTCAGCTAAATTAGATTTTGCTTCAAGTGGCGAACGAAATGTTTGATTCCTTGTTGTTGCTTAAAACTCGAATTTAAAACTATAACTAAAGCTACAATTACAACTGCATTTAGTTGGTTGAATTTTCTTCCAACGTGAATGTGAGATTTTTCGCTTTAGCTGTTGCTACTCGTACAGGGTGGGCCAAAAGAAACCAAAGGGTGTAAAAGTTTAATAACTTTTTTGTTTATTAATTTTTTTTTTATTTTTTCTTTCAGATTATATAGACAACACTTGGAGAATTTATAATGGAGAGGTTCACAACTGAACAGAGAACCAGAACAATAGAATTTTATTATTTAAACCAGAGATCAATTATTTTAACGCAAAGAGCATATCGTCGACATTTTAACGTCAGAATTTCGCCCTCTGAAGCGATGATTCGTTGCTTAGTTAATCGTCATCACCAACATGGCAGCGTAAGAGATTTGCCTCGAACCGGTAGACCACGTTTAAGTCGCACTGCGGAAAATATTGAACGAGTACAGCAAAGTGTTAACGAAGCACCAGAAACATCTGGCAGAAGGCGTTCTGCTCAGCTAGAAATGTCTCGTACGTCACTACGGCGCATTTTAAAAAAAGATTTACAGTTATACCCATATAAGGTACAATTGGTCCAAGAATTAAAACCCGCAGATCATCGGCTACGTCTAAATTTTGCAGTTAAATTTCAAGAGTTGGCCAGAAATGAAATCAACTTTATTGAAAATTTGATTATGAGTGGTGAAGCTCATTTTCATTTGAATGGCTTTGTTAATAAGCAGAACTGTAGGTTCTGGGGTTCTCAAAATCCAAGAGCCATTCATCAACGCCAATTGCACCCCATCAGGTGTACAGTATGGTGTGGGATCACATCTGAAAATGTCATTGGGCCCTACTTCTTCGAGAATGAAGATGGAAGTGCTGTAACCGTAAATGGAGAGCGGTATCGGTTTATGATAGAAAATTTTTTACGTCCTGCTCTTGAAAACAGACCTGGTATGTGGTTTCAGCAGGACGGAGCCACTGCCCATACTGCCCGAGACACAATGGCACTTTTAAGTCAAATTTTTGGAGAGCGAATAATTTCTCGAAATTCGGAAATTATTTGGCCAGCGCGATCGCCAGATTTGACAGCACCCGACTATTTTCTTTGGGGTTTTTTGAAGGAGCGAGTGTATGTGAACAAGCCAGAGACAATCCTTGAACTCAAGGCAAACATTGTTGCAGAAATTCGAACGCTACAGCCACAAGTTTTGAAAAATGCTCTAAAAAGAGCCCATCATTGCGAAGCTGAAAACGGTGGTCATTTAAGAGACATCATTTTTCATACTTAGTGTAAAACAATTTCCATTTTGTATATTATATAATCTGAAAGAAAAAATAAAAAAAGTTAATAAACAAAAAAGTTATTAAACTTTTACACCCCTTGGTTTCTTTTGCCCACCCTGTACTTTAGTGCAAGTGAAAATTGTAAAGGCTGCACGAAGAAAAAGTACTATAGCAACTAATTAAGGTTACTAGTGAATTCCGTTTAACTACTAGTGATTTCAATGTGTTCTCGGGTGTGTGTGTGTGTGTGTTTAAAATAGTTGTGCAATGATTACCGCAAAAGTGCCACAAACCTTTAGTTGCCAAAAGTGATTACCCCTTTATTTATATTTTTGTTTATTTATGCTTACAGCTAAAGTTTTAACAGTTTAGCTGATTAGCGAAACGAAAAGAGAATATATAAATGCATTCTTTAGAACTAATGTCTATAGAATTTTATTGCAAAGCCATATTAAAGCTTTGCAAATTTGAATATTAACCAACTTTATTTAAAAATAAAATTTTATACATAATTTTCTTTCTGTTTTCAATATTTTTTTACTAAATCGCATTGTGCACAATTTTCTTTCTGCTTTAAATAATTTTTAGCACACGCAATGATATTTTATTATAAATGCTTGTGTAGTTTTTAATAGTATTCCAATGAATTAGTTTTTTATCTTTAGTTTTTCAGTAACCAGCACAGTGGGTTTTCCAACTAATATCTCAAGAGTAGTATATTTGGTTCAATAGCAAGAATTTATGAAAATGTCGAGTTTATTATCCATATGTTTATTTAATTTTTTTTTATAAGTTAGCAAGATATTTAAAGCCATTACTTGCCGTCATCTCTCCACTGTGCATAATTTTTTTGCACTTATATTCTAATAATAAAGTACCAATCAGTTCAAAAGCACCACAAAATTTCGTAGAACTATTTTTTTTAATGTTGAATTTTTATATATTTTTAAGGTTTTCACACTACAATTATCCCTCGATTTACACGATACTTTTTTTACATGATTTCACTTTTACACGATTATTTTGGTTTTCGTATAAATTGAGAGATTTATGAAATACCTCGATTTACACGATTTCTTATGTGTTCTGATTTTTTTTAATTTTGTTTTTGTTTTTATGAATAGCATTTATTTTGTTTAATGAATAAAGGTTTATTTTTATGTGTTTTGAGTAAACGCTTCTGATATTTTAAAAACTAAGTGTAAATACATATATAATTTTTTAATAAAATCAATTTTTTACGCGAGTTTGATTTATTTTTATTTTTGATTTACACGATTTTTTAAACAAAAATTTAAAATTTCGATTTACACGACTTTCTCAGGAACGTATCTATCGTGTAAATCGAGGGATAGGTGTATTTTTAACTTTACAACTTTACAACAATATGTTGCCTGCAATTTTTTTCACAATATTTTTCACATGCCAACCAAAATAACCGCAATATAAATAAATTGTATGTTTATATCTTTTTCTTTTTTTTTTTAAGGAATAGACCATTAAAAATTACAACATTTTAAAATGATAAAAATAAACTGACTTCGCACTAAGTACATGTATTCAATTTAAAACAAGAAAAAAAAGTATGGATATTATGTTCTAAAAGATCACATGAGCAGGCTGCCAAAAAAAAGTATAATAAAATAAAAAAAGTAATAAAACACTTGCCGGGTAGGGTCGAGTCGGGTCGATGGCCTTAAGGGTATTCAAATGGCAGCAGCAAGGCAAAGTGTCTCGTATGTTAAGATGTATTTTAAAATTCATTTGCTGAATGCTGTTTATTTTATTTTCTTAAAAATTTTACAAGAAATTTACTTTGTCAACATAATTTGTCTTTTGCATAACAAATATTTTAAACAAAGGACACACTCTTTGGGGAGATTACATAGCAAAAGCCTTGGCAGCCGAAAGGACTAAAATAAATAACATAAAAACAATTGTTGGAACAAAAATGCTCTAAAATAAAATTTAACTACTGTAATTTTTTACAACATCATCATGTCAATGTTCTCGTTTCTTTTCTTGTTTTTTTTTTTTTTTTTTTTTTTGAGGAAGATATGGGCATGAGTTTCATATCACTGTTATGGTTACACTGTTTCCTCTCCTAGAATTTAAGCTGATTAGATAAAGGCTTTAAACGTTTAGTAAAAGATTTTTAGAAATATAATTTTAGCGTTTTTTTAAACTCGATAGAAATTTTGTAAGGCTTAGCTGTCATATTAACTCATCCCGTCGCTTTTTTTTCTGAGGTTCCGTATACCAGACGTGATCAGGATCAGGAATGTAATATACAGACAATTATATATAGACACCTGAAATTTTCAAAGTTTATTTAATGCAGACTACATCAACTAACACCAAAATTTTAAAAATCAAAACTATCAATTAATGTTATTTTAATAATGTAATTTTGACAACTTGCTGTATCTTGGAAATCGCAAGAGGCCAACCCTTGAAATTTAAAAAACGTTTAATTAAAAAAACCCAAAAACAAAACGCAAAACGAAAAAATCGCCAAAAAGAAAAAATTGCTAAAACGAAAAAATCGCCTAACGAAAAAAACGCCAAAAACCGAAAAATTCCAAAACAAAATAAAAGCGCCAGAACTAAAAAAAACTTAAACTAAGCTAACTCGCAAAAATCGTCAAAAACCAAAAAAATCACCAAAAACAAAAGAAAACGCTAAAACAAAAAAACTCCAAAACAAAAAAAATCCAGAAACCCAAAAAAAAGAAAAAAACGTCAATACTAAGAAAAAGCTCCAGAGCTAAAAATATCCAAAAACCGAAAAAAAGTAACTTAATTTTTTAAATGTCTGTACCTGGATTATGTATTTATTTGCGAACAGAAAATCCTAATATTTCTCGATATATTTATTCGTTTGCGATAACGATAATGTGATTTTGGAATTTATTTTAGTTTATATCTGTGTTTTACTCGCCATTTATTTATATATTATGTGGCATTCCTGCCACGAAGAAGAATTAAATAAAAGCTAAATAAATTTGAGCTTGTGATTTTACTATTTTTACTTCAACCAACAGCAAATATCGTTAAAATATGTTACTGAATAGCAAAGTAGATAAGTTTTCGTTATATTTATTATAGCGATACGATTATCGCGGTAAAAGTTACTGAATCCAGGTAAGATATTCGATTATATAGGACAGACAGACCACTTTGTAGCTTCAATGACACACATAATCGTTCATCTGAGCAAGTCATACGTCGAACTGTGTATATATTTTATATCAAAAACTCTATCAATGGAATATGTTTACTGAAGAGAATAGCGAGTCTATAAACGAAGAATTTGGAAGAAAAATCCAATTTATCAATTCCTTATTGGTTGCCAGAATTAATGAACCCATTTAAGATTCAACTGGTGGTAGAATTAAGGCCAGAACACCATCATATACTTCCTTATTTCGTTGATTGGCATCCAGAGCAGTGGAAAACTTATTCAATGTTTTATTGCAAAATTCTATTCAGCAATAAGGCTAATTTTATCCTTAACGGATTTGTTATTAAAGAAAATTACCCCGTATGTAATGAAACCAATCTACAGCAAACTTTAAAGACTCCATTATATAAAAAAAGAAGGGAGGTGACGAAGCAAAACAAAATTAAACATTTTATTTCGTTTATTTTTGCACCCTGCTTTTAGGTATAAAGGAATCAAAACAAAAATAAATTTATAACTACAATATTTCGATTATTGATACGAAAATCACGTGCTAGCTCATTTATCGTTTGGTGCGGTTTAAATGCTGATGGGATCATTAAACCTTATTTAAAAATAAAATTAAGTCGAAGCTCGCGTTACGGTCAATGTAGAGCATTAGGATTCTATGATCGCTGAAGTTTTTATTTGGAAATATGGATGACATTGAACTGGTTTAGATGTGGTTTCAACAGCATGGCACAACGTACCATACAGCGACCGCAACCATCTATTTATTTAAATCAAAGCTTGGAGATAAGCTGATTGCGATAAATGGACATGCCAATTGATCTCTAAGATCATGCAATTTGACAGCACTTCATTTTTTCTTATGCGGTCACAAAGTCACTGCCTTATGTTGATAAATCAGCAGCAGTTGCCTCCTGGAAGAGCTACAATGCCCGTATTATTCGTGACATACGGCTAGAAATTATCAAAAAATAGCTTGAAATTGGACGCCCAGAAAACATTTGGTCAAGAACAGGTGCCAGGTGGGAAGAATTGCACAGAAAAAAATATTCCCAAAAAAATTTGCAAGCAAATGTTTACTTGATACAAAACAATACAAAATATATACTGGAAAAAAATATTTTGTATTATTCCAGCAAATTGTTTGTTGAAAAAAAAACTGTATAAAAGAGAAACAGGCCACGACTTTTGCCGGCTATTTTTAGGGCCATTTTCACAACTTAACTTTAGCTAAAGGTAGGATTTTGTCTGCCCGATAAATATTTTTGCATTATTACAACTTAAATTATTTATTGGTATTATTATCAATAATAATAATATTTAATGGATAAAAATATAATAAATGAAGATTTTATAATGCAAAGCCATTTATAGCGAAGACAAAATCCTATCTTTAGTTAAAGTTAAGTTGTGAAAATGGCCCTTAGGCACTTACATTTATACAACACAATTAATCCAAATAATCAACAAAAAGAGCACAACAGCACGTTGTACTTATCGACAAGCAAGATAAACAAATTGTTATTAGAATTTGCAACATTATTTGCAGGAATACAATTATTTGCTGGGTTTTTGTATTAGTTTCTAAGCCTACTACGCTCGTTTTTCTTTTGTGATTTTCAAAAAATATTATTATTTGTGAATTCTCAAGTATTTCTTGAAACTCTGTGCATAAGATAAGAGGTTTGTGACTATTCAAAATGTGTGGTTGAAGTCTACTGATGATTTGTTACAGCAGCAATGAAATGCATATAGATAACGCTGAACCACCAGCAAATAAATTTCAAATTGGTATAAATAATAAATTTAAAAATAAATTAGAAACATAGATAATAGTCATAAGTCTATAAAATAATCATATAATCATAAATTTAGATATTACTTTTTTTACTATCAATTGTACTCTCTTAATTGCATTTGGAAACATTGTGCTCTCATTGGAATGTCTTCATGTAAATACGAGTACTTTTATGTGTGTGTGTATGTGTGTGCACTTGTAAATTCGCTTGTAAGTATTTGTGTAATGTTTAAAGTAATTATACGAATAAAAAGAGGCCCATAATGTTCATGTTGTCTGTAGTATTTAGTAGAACAAGTGACATTTAAATAGTTAAAATTAATTACATTTAATTATAAAACACTGAAGTAGAAAACCAACGCCAAATTGAGGCCATCAGAAGTGAAGAAATCAACAAAAACGACAAAAACAAGCCATCAAAATTGCTAAACTTCTGTCAGACATATTTTTCTTTTGCAGCCATTACTTTTTAACAGCTTTATATATGTATATAAGGTCCATCAGTATATAAAATGTTCTTAATGATATTTGAATTAATGTTTATAGATGCATTTAAATAAGATTTATTTTTACAAATAAATTTATAAATAAGAAAGATATACTACATGCCAACCAGGTGGGCGGACAAACAAACTCAACTCAACTCAAACCTATAACTTTATCAGCATACTTTACCAAGTGCTATCACTGATGTTGTTAATGTTTGTCTACTGCAGCAAACAGGACTCTTCATTTTGCTTTTGCAAAGGAAACAAACAACAACAAAAAAAGTTAGTGAAAATTTTTGTAATGACATTTTAATGATAATGCAAAATGTATTTATTTGCCCATTTTGGTGTTTTAATTCGCATAAATTAATTAAAATGAATGAAAGGTGAATAAAATTATTTGAAGATAATAATTACTATTTCATTACACTTTACAAGGATAGACGATGTAACTTGGCAGGAAATGAACTTCTGTAACAGCAACTTTAAGTATATCCTTATTCATGAATGGTAAAGTAAAATATGTAAAAATATCATTTCATGAAAACTTTAAGAATGGAAATAATAATTTTTGAGAAACACGAAAAAGATACTTAATATGCCGAAAAAATATTTCTGCAATCAACAGTTTTAATTGAAAAATAAAACTAAAGGTCAATTAAAAATTTAAATGAATCAATTAAAATTTTTCTTTAATAAAATTTTCAAATAAAAGTTTAATTGACTTGATTTCCATTTTAATTAAACTTTTAATCAATTTAATTTTTGAGCAAACCTTGAATTGATTTTTTTTTTAATTTTTCAACAAAAAATTTTATTTACTAATTTTTTTGAGTAATTATTTAGTTTTTTCCCAAATTTTTTTATTGGATGTTAAAGTTATATGTTTTGTTTTATTTAAGGTTTGTGTAAAGTTATTTGCGAATATAAAATGTATAGGGTCAAAGCTGAACTAATTCAAAAAAGGACATTTATAGTTTTCTTTTGATAAATCTCTGATATCCTGACACAAACTTTAACCAAAATAAAATTCAAATGCCAAAAAATTGTATGTGGATTAAGAATCTATAAAAACATTTGATAGAATATAGAGAAAAAAAATATAGAGAAATGTCAAAAAACTTCATTTTATACCTAAAAGAAAAGTTGATGGACCGCGGATAAATTGAATTCGTTCGTGGGTGCAGAGATTTCGCGCAACTGCTGCGGCTATGACCGTCCCACCCCACCGGCTGGGCCCAGTCGATCTTCAAGGATTCCCGAAAACATTGAACTGGTTGAAAGCAGTTTACGTGAAAATCCGCGACTTTCAATGTGGGAAAGAGCAGCCTCACTGGGACTGCCAAGAGCGATTATTCGGGAAATTTTAAAAAGGATCTGAAGTACCATCCTTTTAAAATTCAAATCGTTCAACAACTGAACGAAAGTAACTTTGATTTACGCAAAAATTTTTGTGAAACGATGTTGGAGCGTTTGTCGCACTGTAAATCCCATTTTTTTTTTTTTTTGCAGCGACGAGGCTCATTTTCGCTTAAACGACCACATCAACAAGCAAAACTACCGTCACTAGTCTCCAAGAGCCCTCAACATTCGATTGAAACATCAAAAAGAATTGCATTGCCCTAGGATAACTGTTTGATGTGCCTTATCCATGCATGAAATAATTGGACTATTTTTTTTCTCGAAAATTCCCGAGGCCATGCAACGAATGCAACGGTGAAAATTATCGACGCATGATTACGAAATTCTTTTTGCCAAGCCAGCGTGCTCATCCCTCGTACTCTTCACACACGACGTTTCAACAGGATGGGACGACTGCACACACAGCCACTGCTTCGATTAATTTGCTTCGGAAAAATGTATCCCAAAAACTGATCAATCGCTTTATGGACATTGCATGGCCACCGAGGTGGCCCAATTTAACTCCCATGGATTTTTTTTATGGGGCCACCTCAAAGGAGAGGGTTTATAATGTTAATCCCCAATCTCTTTTTATTTATTTATTTAATACAATTTAATCTATGGTTAAAACCTTACAGACCTTTAACAATAAAAATATTTAAAACCATCAATTATTAAGCATTATTCAAGGACAACATTATATGACGCCTAATACTATTTACTTTTACATTAAAATCAATAAAATTATAGAAATCATTATAGTTTTGACTTTTGGCCTTAAAGGAAAATATTCGCCGAGAAATCAGTTCAATTGAACCAAGTTTACTGCAGCGTCTGGCGCAGAACACAAGGGTCCGTTTTGAACAGTGTCTTCACTTCGGTGGAAGATATCTGGATGACATATGCTTTAAAAAATAAAATCCGCATTTCCATTATATCGTTCAATGCTCTTAATAAAACTTTGTGTCAATTACTACGCTTTTTTATTTAAGTTTGAAAATGTAAATCTGCTACGAGACACTCTTTATTATTATTTGTGAATTTTCAAATTAATTTAAATTTTTTTCTGTGTATGATATTAAAGTTTTATGTTTTGCATTGTTTAATTGCTGTTTTACTTGTATTTAGAAAGTATCATATAATTTTCTTGTTATACTTGAAGTCTCACAGGCATTTAATCAATTTTATTTCTTATTGCATTTTATTTTTTTCTTTTTCATACAATTTATATGGCAATAAAATTATTTATTCACTGGCCTTGAATGTCATTAAACCTTGAGCCTAAAAGCATAATTTTATATTTATTTTATCGAGTGTTTCAATTTTTATTTTTATTACCACTGGACACTTAAAAGCAGACAAAAAAATAAGCAATTGTTATTACTGCAGCAATTAAAAAACAACAACAACAACAACAACAGCACGAGAGTAATAAAGCCATAAAATCTCATGAATTACTCTGGTATTTTTTATATATTAATCTATAACAAATATTAAAACAAACACACACACACACAAACACACAACATTACATTAAACTGCCATAAAAAAGTATATAAAAATTTTTATAAATAATGCACATAAAAAGCACTAAACAGTGATTAAAAGCATCTCAGACAATACTAAGAGGGTATTAAGCATTTGGCTAAAAAGAAATTTTGTTTGAATAACAAAATTGATGAAAAAAAAGCAGTTTTCCTTAATTGGCAATGTAATAAACTAATGAAATTAATTTTCACACCAAAAGCTGTCATAAGAAAAGGTTTAAAGAAATATTATGAAATAAAGGACTCTCTTTCATCAATATGAGTAATGAACGAAAATACTAGGACAGACTTGGCATAAAAATTAAAGGAAAAAAAAAATAAAAAATACAGAAATATATTACAATGCCATTGCTAGGGGAATAATAAAATGAAAAAAAAAATGAAATTACTCAATACATTATTTTACAACATGCAACTTTCATTTTAGTTGCTCTATTTTCTGTTGCTCTGACGTTGGTTGTAGTTAAAAAAAATTTAATTTACCAAAATATCAGTTGTATCCATGGCCGACGAAGTTTTCTGGGAAAAGAGCAAGACTGACCACGTTGTTTGGCTATCAATAGTTTTTGTATCGATATGGGGAATAAAAATTTTATTGGAACTTTTTTCAGTCACACTATGAAATTGCTTAAAAAAAATATACAAAAATATAAAACAAAATTTTTTTTAACTTACAATTTTATTATATATTTTTTTCCTTAGCTAGTTACTAAAATTTATAGTTTGACCAGAAAAATGCCATCATGGCATGACTTTCGCCTGCACTATAAAATACACACACACACACACGCACACACACCCACTCACACACATTTACACTTACAAATACTTCAATAAAATGCCAGTATATATTGAGTGAGGGTCAGCAAGCCGAATGATATTTTTGATTCTTTTTACAGGCCTTAGAGGGCATCAAAAGTAAAATAAAAAAATAAAAAAACACAAATAGAAATAATGCCATTGATCTACATCCATGTGGTGAAATTTAATAAAAATAAAATAGAAGTGAACAAAAAAAAAACACAAAACACTGCTGCCGCAATATGCACGAGTACAAGCAGAAGCTAGTTCTAATATTTTTTCAATGCAACATACAATTTAATTTCATTTTTTCATCAGTGCCCTTTACAATGTTTTTAATTGAATGAAGAAATAATGAACTGTTTTTAATAAAACAGAGGCCAAAAGTTAAAAAAAAAATACTTTTTAAATCCCAAAATTTCTGGTAGAAAAAAAATTGTTATAAGAATACATTTGCAGCCGTATACAAAAAAAAATTTATTTGAACTTCAAGTATGCTTAATTCAAAATTTATATGGAAATATTGTTTTAAAGTACACTTCAAGTTCAAGTCATTTTTTAATATCCCTAATTCTGTTCGACGATTGTGTCGTCTTGTCTATAAACAAACAAAAAATCCAAGTTGTGATGCATTAAGAGATATATTATAAATTGTCTGTGCTAGAAGGTTTGTGTCTTACTTTACGCTTTTCTTCCAAACCATTATATCCAATATATTTATTTATTTATTTATTACATATTATACAAAGTAAATTTAGTAGAATATGGTTGCACAAGTATGGACGGAGTAACTAGACCATATGCCCAAGATGTTATTAACAGCATTTTTAAAAGTTTTTGTGACCTTAAAAGTTTATGACGATCTATGCCTTCACATAGGAAGAAACCTTCTGATATTTAATATATATATTTTTTCATATATTTTTCAAACTATTATATAGGTATAATAATTTAACTTATGCCCTAATTCAGTAAGAAAAGAATGAATAAGATGTTTTTATTTAAAAATACTTTTGAGTTATTTTGTTTGAATGCTCTAAATTATTTTCTTCAAAAAATGTTGTTGTCTTTGATAATAAAAAATAAAAATTTTACTGCCAGGTTTTTAAAACATAAAAATTAAATTCAAGTGTTATACAACAGTTTTGAAAAATATATGAATAATTATGTGTTGGATATAAGGTTTTGAACAAAACCATAAAGCAAATAAATACACACACCTTCCTGCATAGACAATAAATAATAATTGTTTTAAAGAATCACAACTGCCGCTTTTTTTCGGCCATAGACAAGACGATACAGTCGTCGAATAGAATTAGGGCATTAATATTTATGTTTTATAAATATGATTATAATATTTGTAGTTTTCATTATCGAAGACAACAACCATTTTTTGAAGAAAATTATTCGTAGGGCATTTACACCTGCACAAAATTTAGAATATTTTAATTAACCTATTTATGAAAATCTATACCGTATACGAGAAATGTTCTGCATTTATCAAAACTGTTTTATCCAAAACAAAACTCATTTATTGAAAATTTTCCAAAACTGCAACCATACAACTGCAATGTATTTCCAACAAACTGTAGCTAATTCAATCATCTTTTATATAAATATGTTGTGCAGGGTAGTAAAAATAAAATAAAAATATTAGATTTTAAGTATATTTCTTTCAAATCTACTGACAAATTAGATATCGTTTTGTATGGGAAATCTAGTAAAAAGAAGCTAGATTTAGCTCGAAATCTCCCTATTAAAGAATTCGAAAACAAGCACTCAAAACCATCTTCAAACAAAAACGTACTAAACCTTCTTACTGAATTAAGAAATTAGTCTGTAATGTATTAGATTTTTTTGGTTAAACCACGTCTAAATGCATTTCGTGGCCGTTTGCCCGTTTCTGGAGGTCATCAGTATTTTCTAAAAAACTTTTGGTTTTGAGTAGATTACTTTCGAAAGTTAATCATATGACTACTTTTAATCCTAGCATATACTCCCAATTTTCTTAATCCTTCAACTATAAAATGTTTGTACTCTTGCAAACAGGATATGAAAAACGAAATGGTTGCTACAATTTTAAAATATAATTTAGCCAACAACTTCCGTAAAAATACTTTATAGTTTTGTCTGGTTGGCTACTTAACCTACAATGTGAGAGCAGAGTAGACAAAATACTTAATGCAAAGACTCACTCACCCCTACAGAAGAAACGTACAATAAAATCGCCATTGGCAAATAAGCAATTGAGAATCCATGTTGCAAAGCTTAAAAGTACTTGCTGTAAAAATACTATACAAATAAAGAAGAAAATAAAAAAATGTGCCGTGCAGTAGTTAAAGTTTATGCCAACTTCCTTAAAACTCTAAACCAGAAACCACAAACAATTGTTAGATGAACATGGAATTCTTTTTTTTTTGCAAAATATTTCATATAATTTCTTTCTTTCTTTGTCCAACAAAAAATATGTAGAAGTATGTAATAGAAAGATTTTTTAAATCTGCAAGTTTTTGTTTACGCAAACATATATTGCTTCGAAGTATTGTGATAAACGGCCTAGCGCGGGGCCTTTTAATCTCCTCAAAGAAAATGTCTAATTGAAATCAGAGAATGAATCAATGAATGAATATACTTAAGTAAATAGTCTTAATTTTAGTAACTGCGTATAATCATAACTGCAGCGCAAACAATTCGTATGCTCACACATTTTCTCTAAAGCAACTATGACTATGGACGATTCCGACATACAAGAGCATCTTTATTTCGTTTTATGCGTAAAACTCAAATACTCTACAAATATGAATAAAAAAAAACACATGCGTATCAAGCGTTTTGACTCTCTGTCATACTTAAAGTCGAAATATGATTTTCTTCATGGTATCAATATTTAGTAGGACAAAAAATATGCTCATGATACTCGAGATATTTAAACATCATTCGCCACCATATATATACATTTGTGTATATAAAATTGAATGGAAAATGTGTTTTGTTTATTTGAAAAAATGCTTTATGTGGGTGTGTAAATGAAATAGCCCGATATGTACGCATGTGTAGCCGATTAATACTCGGATCATTTTTATGCTCATGCATATGGTTGTAGTTCACACAGTCCATATATTTTAGTTTTAGTCAATTGTGCTGCGTAATTTAAGAAATGTGTTTAAACATAATTGTAGATTATTTATATTTTAACCCATTTGGTTTAAAATTCATTCGTGTATTTGCATATGTCGTATTTTTTTTGACGGTCAACACTCAAATATTACCTAAAACTATATTTTTGGCATTCTCTTAAATATGCAGAAATATACCTATATTGGTAAAAAAAAAATGTTTTTATATAAAATTTTCTATTTGGAAAAAATATGAAGCAGAATAACTATACGAGTAAATAACTTGACGAAAGACAAGAAAGTAGAGAATATCAAAGAATTAAAGGGTGATTTTTAGCAACTTTCTTCTTGGTGAGTCAGCTATTTTTGTATAACATATTACTGTTAAACATGTTCAATTTGATCTATAATTCGATTTATAAATGAACAACGCTTGCAGATTATTAAATTTTGTTGTCAAAATTCATGCTCGGTTAAAAAAGTTTATCGTGCACTTCTTCCACTTTATGGTCAGTTTGGGTGAACTCTTGAGGTGTCTATTTAGAATCTTATGACTAAATTTCCAACCAACACGCGTACGTATGGTGTGGACAGAAGAACATAATGCAGCTGTATCCGCCAGTGTTGTTAGTGGCCGTACATTATCGATTCGGCGCCGTTCGCAACAATTGGGCTCCAACACAATTACTCTACCTTTTGTTTTTTCAAAATAGAAAAGCTAGACTTGGCTGACATGTAGTTTCAGCAAGATGGTGCCACATGCTACACAGCATGCGAAACAATGGCCCAATTCATAGAAAAAATAAAATATGCCTGCAATAAACAACTTTAATTGAAAATAAAACCAAAAATCAATTAAATATGTTATTGAGTCAATTAAGCTCTGTAATTAATTAAATTTTTAAACAAAAGATTAATTGACTTAAAAACATTTTTAATTGATTTTTGATTTTATTTTTAGTTAAAATTGCTTATTGTTAATATTTTATTTTTAAAAAAAGTTTATTTGACTCAACTACATTTTTAATTGATTTTTGGCTTTATTTTCAAATAAAGTTGTTTATTGCAGGAATATTTTTTCTGTGTTGAGAGTCGAGTTTGGTAAACAGTTTATTTCACGTTTTCGGCACGTTCAACTGAATCAACGCTCTAAGACAATTTTTTTATGGGGCTATGTTAAGGCTCATCTCTATAGGGACAAGTTCGCAACAGTTGAAGCACTGGAAGCCAATATTGAAGAATTTGTTCATAAAATACCGGTGGATATGTTGCAGAGACTAGGCCAAAATTGAACGATGCGTCTAAAATATTTTAGTCGTAGCTGCAATCAACATTTACATGAAATCATCCTTAAACATTGAATAATATAGATTATTTTAACGACTCAAATAAAAATTGCATACATTTTTCTAAATTTTATGTGCTTTTTTTTCTTAAATCAAATCTGAAAGCTCTTAAAAATCGCCTATTATTACTATTTTCCAGCTTAGAAATAGGTATCGAATACAACATAATTTTCCTAAGTAAATAACCTTGAAGAGGTTAGATTTAGTCTTGACAAGATCAAAGTGATACTGAAAGTACTTCTGAGGCCTCTCTTTGAATTCCTTTCAGCATACCATAATAAAGCAGCTTCCTCAAAATAAATATATATATATATATATATATATATATATATATATATGTATACTATTATACGGATTTTTGCAGAATCATTTTAAAAATTGTATATATATTTAGTAAAAGTCAAAGGCCTTCCTACTAAAAGCTCTTACTTTTTCTCCACGAAGATGTAAAGATACACAGGCAATATCTCTCTTAGTCCAATTGTTGTATTTACCTCTTAAAATTAAAAAAGAAAAACAACACATGTCAAGCATTTTGTTATAAATTTCTATTTATACTTGTAACGAGCCAAGGAATCAAAAGCGGAATAAGGACACAAGTAATTTACTGTTAACGACTTTTTGCAATAACAGCAGTATAGCAAAAAGTGAAGTAAGCTGAAAATATTATTTGAAAGGAATAAGATCAAGACTGCTAACGTGAGTATTTGAAATCAGGCAAGGTCATGCGTGACTTAGCCTAAACGAGAGCTTGTGAATGGAAACACTTTTTCATGATTGATTAAAATTTTCGAATAAATAAATACTTGTAATTTAAGATGATTATTGCCTCGCATGAATTTTATGCTAATAATTAAGAAATGAATTGCCAAAATTGATATATAGAATTTTATTGTATAATTAACATGCGTGAGTTTTGTAATTAAGACAAAAAAAAAATTAAAATCCTTTAGCATCATTCAAGATAAATTTATTTTTCTCCCGCACGCATGTAGTATAATTATTAGTGAAAAACTGCTCACGTTACTATCTCTGTTCTTAACCGCACACCATACACATATCAGCTTTTGAAGTTGAAATGAAAAAGTTCACTTCATTTCATTCTCATACAAATCAAAAAAAAAATATATATGTTTTTATGTTGCTATAGAACATGATACTTTGCAGCAAGTTGTGTTATAATTATTTATATTTTTGTTGTTGCATTTCCTCTTTTTCACTTTAAGAAATTTTTTTCATAAAATTGTCTTGTCTTAAGAAGGCGTATATGTCTCTTTTTTTTAAATATTTTATAACTCAACTAAAAGTTCCAACACATGTTACCCAAGTAGCGTTGTTCAAGTGTGCTTTCAACACCCATCTGGTTCTTTGTTTTTTTTTTCTTCAATCTTTTGTGTTTCCACTGAGCGTCAGATTTTTGGCTCATTCATTGAAGTGCTTGCGGTGTTGCGGCCAACTTCAGCTTGTCTGCAGGTAATGATGCATGTTAAGTGTTCATTCACTTTAGAAGTTACTTTTTTAGTTATTTTTTCTTCTAAGAGAAAAATACTTCTTTTTATCTTTTGGTGCGAAAACCTAAACCAGAAATATGTTTTGGTTATATTCTTTTTTTTTTTGTATATGTTTTAAGGAACTTTGAAGAGAACAGAACTTGCAGTCTGATAAATTAAACTTAAGGAATCTTATAAAAAAATAAGAAAAATATTAACAATATTTTTACATCAATATTATTGAAATCAATATTTATTAAAGCAGAGGCTTTTCAGTTCATAGTTTATCAATGTTTTACCAAATACTAAAACTCTAAATGCCTGAAGTGTGTAAAAGTTTAAATACTCTGGGATAAAAAAAAAAATCCTTATTTCCATAGAAATTTTATTTTTTAGTCTAATATTCGTTACAAATATCTCTTTGGCAATTAAGAACCTCACATTGTTAACAAAATAAAAAAGCAAATGAATGAAAAATAATATTATCTTTTTGCCGCATAATCAACCTTTGTAGTTATTTTTATACTTAATTACTTATTGATTGGCAATTTTCCGTTCATTTCATTTCAACTTTTTTAATTGACTCTCAGGTCAAAAGCAGGCATACATTCATCGGACAGCAGTAATAAAAAAGCAATTACGTTTACATTCACTCAGTCATTAATTGGAGAGAAAATATTTTTATATTTGCAAAACTTGTAGCAAAAAGAGGACTTACACTCCACAGGAGGCTTTTGAAACTATTGCAAAAATAAATTAAAAGTTATACAAACTGCTACTAAAATTATGTATATTAGTGCGATTTTTTCTAAACCAAGATATGCAATATCCATATACATATATACATCAGTATGAAACCTATTCGGCAGTTTCATTCACACTTCTAGTGGCAGTTAATGCTTTAGAAATCGCTGCTGACAAATTAACTTATATAAATTTAAAAACCTTATATTCAAAAAAAAAAAACTTTAAATTAAAGTTACACACTTTCCCTACACTCAATTACATACAAAAACACACACAGCCGATACTTTATAGGCTCAATTTAAAATTGGCTTCCAAATAAATTTAGCAAAACAAATAGATTAAAAAAACCTACGGCCAATTATAAACAAGGGATTTGCAATTACAAAACAAAAAAGAATTTAACTAAATAAAATAAATAGGCAAAAACAAATTAATTTTGAATATAAAAATTGCAGAAAAAATACAAAAAAAATAAAGCTTAAAAAAAGGAAATTTCTTACTACACTGGAAGAAATGCTTGAACCAAATCAATAATATATTTCTTTAAGCAAGAAAATTATTTTAAAATATTAACATTCAAATAAAAAAATATAAATAATAATAACACTTATTCCAGTTGTCAACATCTATGTCAGGTTAATACAATACCAAAGAAATAGGGACTTGTCTACTCGCTCTCGAGAAAAGTTTTGTGCTATTGACAGTCTATTTTTGTTCTCTTAGGACTAGAAAATAACATGAGTGTGTCAATAGTAGTCACTTGAATTCGACAAGAAGTAGACAAGCATCAATTTTTGGTATTTCTTGACGTGATGTGGATGTCGTCAATTGGAAAAGGGTACTTATTACTTTTCAGTTGAAACTAAGAATATATGTGATATTTTTTTTAATTCACAAACGAATCAGGAAAAATAAAGAAAGTTATAAAATACTGGAACTACTAAACCAGCACAATCATCAACGTTCTTGTATTTGATCCACTATTGGAGGAAACACTTTTGAAGTATATTACAGAATATTTTATTTAATTTTTTTAAATGATTAACATTTTTTTAAAATTATTTATCTTTTCTTTCAGTGTACGAGTAGTCTTTGGTGAGCCTCACCAACACTAATGCAAGTAGCTTTTCGGTGGCTACGTACCCACTTCAGCCTTTTGAACAGCTTACTTAAATAAGCTTTAAGTATTTTATTATTCACTTTTTAATATTTTTAGCATTATTTTTCAATTAAATCGCATTAAGTTTGTTATAATGATATTAAAAAAGAAGGACGTAGGAAGGATAATACCAAAAATATACATACATTAATCACAATAAAGCTACAACAATAAAATGTTCTAGATTTTATCGCTTAAGAGATGAAATTGCAAATAATTCATATTTAATCGTTTTAATATGATTAACGCTGTGAACACAATTGGGACGAACGTCGACGAATTCGTCGATAGCAATTCGCTGCGTAAATTCGTCGTGTGAAGGACAATTTACTCAGCGTATTCCTCTCTAATATTTTATAAAGTTGGTTATTGTCAGTGTGACCATATTAGCTAATTTTGGGCTAAATTTAGCTTATTTCTTCTGGATTTAGCTTTAAAATTTTCATTTAGCTCTTAGCTTATTTTTTAGCTTTTTTAAAAACTTATTTAGCTTGTTTAGCCTTTTTTAATCCAAATTGCGTATTCTCTAAAAATATATTAAAGACATACGTGATTTAGCTTAATTTTATTTAAAATTCTGGTCACACTGATTATTGTGTATGTAAAGAGAGTGAGAGAAAATTGTTTTTTTGTCGTTCGTCGGCGTAAAAAATAGAAATAAATCTATCTCAGAGTTCGTCACGCACGACGAATTTCGTTCTACGGCGGTGTTATGTTCATTTTCATATGAACAAATGTGTTTTATTTTTTATGACGAATGTTCGCACCGAAAAATTCGTCGTTCATCGCAGTTGTGTTCCTAGTATAAATCATTAAATATCTGCTTCACACCAAATCTTTGCGAAAATATATATAAAATAACACAAAAAAAAAATTAACATTTTATATAAATGTAAAAAAGCAGTGTAGCGAAATTTAGCAATGTTCAAGGTTTTTTGTTCGTTTAGAATGAAAAAAAATATTTAGACGTAAAAAATTTTATATAAAAAATAATGAAAATTTTTATTCTAGTCATGAACAAATAAAGAATATTATTTGTAAAGCCAATCGAAAATTGTTTATGAAAAATTGTATCCGAATCCTGAAACAGAAATTTATATGAAGTATTTACCCAATAGTTTCCATTAAATTTTAGTTTAAGGATAATTAGAGAATATTTTTGTTTCGCTTAGTATTAAACTGTTTCCAGTGATGTTCAAAAAAAATTATTGGAATACTGAGTAAAAAAAAATATCCCTATAGAAAATAAAAATCGATTCGGAAGGCTACCAAAAAGTCTAACTGCCAGTTTATACAAGCCATGTAAAAATTCTCGTCTGTCCATTTATATTGAAAACAAAAACAAATTTGAGTGCTTTGTTTTTGTTTTCAATATAAATAGGCAGACGAGAATTTTTACATGGCTTCTATGAACTGGCAGTTAATTAAATAAATAATAAATCGATAAGATTTTAAAAATTCTTTTTTCCAAAGAAAGATTTTATTCGAATTGACGGGAAAAAATATTATATTGATAAAGTGCAAATATAAAACTTCATTAAAGCGAAAAAAAAATACTCAATAAAATAATAAAACTTTTTTAAAAAACGAATCAAAGATTTTATTCGAAAAAAATAATAAAATGTATACGAAAAAAATACAAAACTTGTACTCGAACAGAAAAAAGCAGGAAAAAGATATTATTTAAATAACGACTAGAGAGCTCAAATAAATGCGATTCAAAATTTTAATTCGAATAACGATTAGATATTCAATAAATAATAAATAACAGAAAAAAACTATTAACAATTAAAAATTTTTTATTCGAATAGCAATCAGAAGTTTTTTTTTATAACAAATAAAAAAATTTTACGAAAGACAAAAAAATTTTACTCAAAAAACGTATAAAAATCTATTGGTGAAGACTTAATTTTATTCGAATTAATGGCAATTTATAAATTTCGAATAACGATCAGATTTTATTTTTGAATAGCGAATGAAAAATATATTTGAACAGTGATATCCAATCAAAAAATAAAAAAGAATCTATATAAATTCGACTTATGAATAATAAACTTAATTCGAATGTATGTCAATTAAATTTTTATTCGAATAACGATTAATATTTTTTTTAATTGCAAACTAAAAATATTGAATAATATATCAAAAATGTTCTTCAATAACTTAATAAGGAACTACGTACATATATATATATATATTCGAGTTGTGCATATTAAGTTTTATTCGTATAACGATCAAACTTTTTTAATAACGAATAAATTTGATTAACGAAAAAAAAAATTACTTAAAAGAACTAATTAAAATATATTCAAGTTATAATATCTAACTTTATTCAAATTAATGCCAATTAAAATTTTTTATTCCAAAAACGACTAAAATTTTAAATTTTTTGACTGCACCAAAAATCGCACAAAAAAATGAAAAAATTAAAAAAAATTCTTTTGGGGACGATTTTTCATTTTTATTTTTCAGCGATTTTTCATGGAACCAAATATTTTTAGCAGCGAATAAAAATTTTCATTATTTAATTTTTATCTAGTAAGAACACAATTAAAAAAACGAGTTTAAAATTTTTATGCGAAAAAAAATTGTTTAAAACTATATCGATAAGAACATTTTTCCTAAAAAAACGAATAAAAACTATATTTACTCGTTTGAATAAATGCCCATTAATTTTTTTTTTTTTTTTGCTACAAACAAACAATTTCTTCGAATAAAGAATTCAAATCGAATGAGGAATTCAAATTCAGAATCCTCACCAAATCAATAAGACACTTAAGGTCTTATTCATAAAAATTATTTTTGATTTATAAAAGGTTTATAAAACAGATTTCCATAAAAAATTTGTATTACAAAGCGTTTATAAAATAAAATAATTTTGGTTTAAAATTTTTAAACGCACTAATAATCCCAAATTAATATTTTACTTATTAAGTAAAATATTTTTTTATTAAAAATACATTGAAATTGATTATTGAGGGGCTTAGCTGGATCCTATGCGCATTTCACTGTTGCTAATGCAGATCATCAGGGAACCTTTACCCAAAGCTTCTTAGAACAACTAGAGTTATTATATTATAAACTTTCATTTAAACAAATGAGAAGCTCAATAACAAATAACAAATTTGAAACAAGAACTCAATAATCAACATGTTTTTTTATTTTCTTACTTTACTATTGCTACATTGGCTGACCTTTTTTCAGCTTCAAATTGTAGTCGTAAGAGTATGTAAAAGAAAATAAATGTAAATAACAACAACAGCTATTTAAGAATAGAGTGTTGCCACACAAGTAATTTTGTATGAATAATACAGACAGTTTTTATATTCTAGTTATGAATGCTAAATTTAAATTTTTGGCATTTAACAAATGCAATTTTATATGCCAATAAATACAATATAAAAAATTTATCCGAATAAGTAAAATAATTTTGTTCGTAAATGTTAATGTAAAATTAACGACATTGACAACGTTCGACTTATTGCACACTTAAAATTTTTCTTTATTTTAAATGCACTTGTGTGAAAGTAGAACTTTCTCAACAACGTGGGATGGGCCCTATTTCAATAAATGGTTAAAAAAATCAAAAATTTATTCGAATTAAAAATGCAAAATATCAATAATGAATTAAAAAAATTATGCCGTTTTCAGAACCATAATATCCAGAGTAATTGAGTTATGTAAAAATATTAAACACTTAAAGGTCGTTCCGTTGGTGATGAAAATTTTAAAATTACTAAAGCGTGTTGCAAGAGGCTAATCATATGTTTTAAATTTTATTTGAATTATATATTATAGTTTTAAAGCGTTAAAACTATGTATATTTTTAGTAAAAATATTTAATATTTCAAGTTCATAGCGATATGATTCTTTACTTTAAAAAAAGAACTCCTTTTATTATTTTGATTAGCTTACAAATTAATCCAAAAAATAATATATAACAACAAAATTAAAAATAATTATTTTCAAGCCTTGGCCCTGGCCTTGGCATTTATTAAAAATTTAAATTATGTTTTTATGTTTGACTTTAAAAAATAACCATATTTCTTAAAGAGTTTCTTGGGAAAATTAATATTTGCCTAACAAAATGCTAATTAAAACAACAACTTGGCTGCAAAAATGTAAATAAAAAAGCGTAATTAATTGTTTGCAAAGGTTTCTTGATTAGCAAATAAAAAGCATATTGTTGATGATTACCTTTCCTTTTATTAAGCCTTAGGCAAATTCATGTGTCCTTTACAATTCCGCTTTCAAAAAAGTTTTGTAATTAAAAACAAAGAAAAGAAATTATGCAAACCGGATAATAATTATTTTACACAAAAAAAAAAAAACAATATTAGCTACTTTTAAATTCTGATAAAGCTATCCCTTTTCAAATTAGCATAAGTTCTTTAATATGAAAATAATCTTAAGAATATTTTTTAAGCATGAGAATGTATTTCCAAAAGTAGCAAATTTGTTGAATTACATAAAAAATCATTGCTCACGTTTAGCACAAACTTTAGCGAAATTATCTTAAGCATATGCTACTAGTATGTTAAACTTTAATTAGCAGCAAAAGATTTTCAATTATCTGCTACATTTCAGTTCAAGTCATATTGTCCTTAGGTGTAATAATTTTTGCAAGTTTTAAATGGAATTACTTCTACCATATTGAATTTTTGTGTGTGACATGTTAAGTGAGTGCAACAAATTTACTTGTGATTGCGAGAGCAGCAATAAAAGCAACAATTATCACATTCAACGTGCTTAAACTGCAACTAGCCGGTAAATAACATATATACTCGTGCATATGTATGAGTGTGTGTTAAATTGTTTAATATGATGCAATGCAAACATGCAAACTGCTAACATGAAACAACAGTCATCAAAATATGAACAATTTAAAATTTTTGTTGCTATTAATTGTGTTGGCCATGAACTTAATTGTGGCATTTACCACCACTAAACCACACAATCCTCATCATCATCATCGTTTATTAACAAAATGGCAAAAAGTTTTATGCTGCTGGCGGGCATAAGTTGCAAAGCAAAGTTCTTGCCTAAGAGTTGACAAAAGTTTGTGTACCTTCTAAATTAATTCATGAGCAAATCAAGTAACATTTGAACCCAACAAACAAAAAAGTTTGTAAATTGAAATAGGGTGATTTTTTCGAAATACATACAGAATCTGGTGACTGATACAAGGGCCCTAAAAATGAAGATGAACTAAAGCCTGGCATTCACTTTACTACTATAAATTCCATTAGATCAGGTTTGCATATTTGAAAAGTTGAAATATTATTTAGGACTGTGAATACCATCTTTAGCAAAGAAAATACAAAAAAAAAATTTTAAAAAGTTTCTTTATTTCTGAAAATGCAAACATTTTTCCCAGCGATATTCGATATCTCTGATATCTCGTTCAAAGTAAAAATTGTCTTGCTTGCTAAAACAACCATCAACCGCAGAGTTCATCTCTGCATTGCTGGCAAGTCTTTTACCAGCTAACCAATCTTTCAAGTTTTGAAAGAGAAAATAATTTGAGGGAGCGAAATCTGGCGAATGAAGTGCGATATTGAGCAATAGAGCTGAAAAACTATCGATGGTAAATACTATCGATAGTATCGATAGTTTTATTTTAAGTGGACTATCGATATTTTTTTTTCGATAGCAATACTATCGACAAAAACACTCTACTAAAAGAGAAAAAATCAAAGTCAATAAAAACGGAATGATGGCGACTGCGTAATAAAAAATTAAAAATTCAAATTTCGTTTCCTGGTTTGGTAATGGTTGTCATTACATATATAAATGTGAAAACAAATTAATTAGTTTTGATTTGTTTGAACATAAGATGTCAATTTTTATCTACTAGATGCAAATTGCATAAAAATACAATTATTATGTACCAACGGCTTTGATACATGAAGAAACTTGACGGCGGCTAAATTTGACGACTACTGGACTGTCTACGCTCTTTACTTTTAAATAAAAGGTGACGCTAAGTAGTTTGCTTCTCCTTCTGTTAAACGAATACTTTTTAGCTATTTTTTAACTTTTAACTTTTTTTTTTAGCTTAAGTAATGAAAGATTTTTTTATTTTAGGAACAAATCTACTTTAATGAGGCTGCTCCAAATTTAAAAAAAAAAAATTATTTCAGATGATAAAAAATTTAATTCTAAGAAAAAACTGTTATGTCCGAAAATCCCCGGAAAGGCATATTTACGGAGTTACGGACCTCAAAAATTTTGGATGGCTTTTGGCATTTTCGTGGTAAATTTCTGATTTAGTATAACAATGTGGGTATAAAATGAAAGACTATAAAAATGATGACACAGCAAACAAATTTTCAAGGAAAACCAAATAGTATTTTTCATATTTTTTCACTTTTTAAAGATAAAGGAAAATATTTACTGCCGGGCTTAAAAATTTTCTCCTCTATGATATTCCCCTATATGGCGTGTAATAGTAAAGATTTTCTGCATAGCCGGCCTTCGGCCGGGCTTAAAAATTTTCTCCTCCATGATATTTCCCGATATGGCGCGTAATAGTAAAGATTTTCTGCACATAAATGCTTTCTATATATAATTTTGATTATATTTTAATTTTAAAACAAAAGTAACATACCGACACTACATTTGACTTCAAAATAAACATAACATACAACTTGATTTTCCTTAAAAATTTGTTTACCATGTTATAATTTTGAAAATCTTTCATATGATACCCATATTGTTATACTAAATCAGAAACTTGCCACGAAAATTCCAAAAGACATTAAAATTTTTTGAGGTTGCCTTTCCGGGAATTTTTGGACATAGCAGTTTTTTCTTGGAATTTAATTTTCTATCATCTAAGATATTTTTTTTTTTTAATTTGGAGCAGCTTCACTAAAGTAGATTTAAGCCTTATTTTATTCCTTTTTAATTTATTTTTCATTGATCCATCTATCTATCTGTTTGCTTTTTCATTTTTTTTTTATAGAACTGTGTATGTTTGTTGAATATGTGTATTAAAAATATTTAAAAAAAAAAAATCAACTTTCTTTTTAATTTATGGAATGATTAAACAATTCAAGATTTTATATTAGAAAAATACACAAATGATAAGTTTTACCCCTTATAGACACGGAAACTTAACTTTTACCCCTTTTCCACACGCAAAGTTTACTTTGCAAAGTCTTAATTCAGCTGGGAGAAAGAAAAAAAGAGACTGTACTACTACCTCTGTCTTCCACACAGCTGAATTAAAACTTTGCAAAGTAAGCTTTGCGTGTGGAAAAGGGGTATTTGCAAAGCCTTAATTCAGCAGGGAGAAAGACAGAAAGAGAAAGTATTTATCACTCTATCTTTCACACAGCTGAATAAGGACTGCAAAGTAAACTTTCCGTGTGTAAAAGGGGTGTTTGTAAGAATCAAAAACTATCAATAGTATCTATGGCATCAAAAAATACTATCGAAACTATTGAATGGAGCCACTATCAATAGTTTTGCAGCCCTATTGAGCAATTCGAAATTTAATTTATTAATTTTGGCCATGGCAATAGCGGATGTGTAAACTGTAAGCAGTACTATCTTTTCCAACGAATGCACCCTTTATTAATAAATTTTATCACCTAAACACTGCCAGGACTTAGCATAATATTCGTCTTTAATTTTATTTTACCCTTTTGAAAATAACAAAAGCCCAATTCATAATCTTGGGAAAATGGTCTTCCATCGTAGCATGTGCAAAATTGTATAGTATATTGTTACTCACCACTAAGTATTGTTAAGTGGTGAGTATAAATGTACTAACCATTTTGCACATGCTACGATGCAAGACTGTGAATTGAGCTAATATAAATTTATCCACACGCATGCCCAAAAACAGACGCTAAGATTTTGCCTTCAGATGGAACTACTTGGCTTCTCTGAACACTATTATTCCATTCTCGACCACTGCTTTGACTGTTTTTTTTTTTTGCCTCGGGTATGTAAAGTGGTGGACCTAAAGCCCATGTATGGTTGCAAATCGAAGCAAAAACTGTACCTTATTTATAGTGAAATATCGTCAAAAAGCCTATATAAACATCTTAATGACACTGTTTACCTTCTTGTGTACAGCTTTCTTATTTAAAATTGTTGATGCAAACAATTTTCAAAAAATTTTCAATGGATGACTTGAAGTATTTCTTTGTCTGATAATACGCTACTGTGCGACTGTGTTTGCATTAAATTTACGCCATATAAAATTATTTAGAACTGCATACAATGATCCGCACCAAGCACATTTCAGACAAAGTATGACGTAATATTCATTTAAATTTGTTATTTTAATTATTCTTGGAATCTTAATAACGTTGCTTAAATCATGCAAAGATTTAGTTGTTCGTTATGAAAAGACTACACGTTTGCTATATTTTACTATATTTACTCTTGCATATCGTTACCTTAATATAGATAGGTCTTAACTCATTATATTTTTTAAATCGAGTTTTTTATATTTCGATAGAATAATATCTAATGTATCGAAAAATGCAAAAACCTTAATTGAAAAAAAAATGAGTTAGGGCCTTTCTATATTGAAGTAACGATATGTGAGTAGAGGTATGCCTTCACTGTTTCTTAGTTTCAAATGAATAACCTTTAAAAACTTTAAAACTTTCCTAAGTTTTGTTGTTGTTGTTTAATTAAGGCATCACGAAATCAATGCAATTTTGTGCATTAAGCACGTACTCCGCATGAACTCGCAAAAACACACATGCGATTTCAATTGCTTGCGAGCGAGTATGTGCAAAAGCATGTATATATGTATATATGTGTGTGGCTTTGTATGTGTGTGTTTTAAACGAAACAATGAAAACGATGCGAACAAAGTTTTAACAACTAAAAATCTAGCAGAAATGTTTATGTATGTAACTAGTATGTATTTGTAGAGAAGAGGAAAACTTTATGCTTTTTTAGTACTCGTATATGCGAGATTACTATAAGTGTTCGCATATATAATTTTATTAGCAGCAGTAGTAGTAAATATAACTTGCATGGTGAAGTTTTAAATTAGGTTAAATTTCATATGAAAAACTTTTTGTATACTGCGAGTTCTATCAGTGTAAATCTTTTGAAAACTTAAGTTGAATTTGCATTGATAGCCCAAGCAAGAAATGTGTTAATATAAAATCTTGCTCAAGCATCACCGGGTATTGTATTGATGTTTCCTTGCAGAAATAATAAATGTGAATTTGAATTAAAAGTAATGAAAATTTTGATTTTAAAACTTGTTGTAATATATATTTTTTAAGAAATTTATTATTTTACATATTGTAACAAAATTATTTTAATTGAAATTTATTTGTCAAGGCACCAATGAAATGTATAAAGACCAGCATGCATAACCACCAATAAATAAATTGGAATTTTAACATATATTACTTGCTTATTATGAATATTTCATTCAAGGCAAAATATTTCTTAATCATGGTTTTTAAATTTTTGTTAAACTAATTTTTTACAAGAAATATATTAATTATTATATCCTAATAAAAACAACCAAGTCAATTGAATAAAAAAGAAATAATAATTATATTTCGAATTTAATTGAAAATCCCATAACAGCTTAATGATTCCGAAAAGATCTAAAAATATTTGCAAGTATCATAAGTTTATCGTACATATATGTGCATACATTATATATCTCATAGAAAGAATTGGAATGAGTTCATTTATTTTTCCTGCTAAATATTCGTATATAATCACTTTGTCGTGAAAGTTTTCTTGCTTCAAAATATTTCGTTTTTCGTTGCTGTTTTAATGTGCATAAATGCACACAGTGAGTATTTTTTCTGTTCTTAATGCTCATATTATTTTTTGCAGTCAAACTGAAAGAAATATATCATGAAATTTCAATATTTTCCCTTCAATTTTACTAATATTTCGAGTCACATCTTTTTAGTTCACCTAGATTAATTTCGTTTTGATTTTTAAAAATCGTTTAAGCCTTAATCTTGATTTATTTAATAAAATAAGTATGTGAAAACAAATAATAAAAAAACCAGGAGTCAAATAATATAGTAGCATATACACACATACATACATACAATAGTAGGTGAAGCTTAGGCTTAGATTAAGATATTCATATGGTAGTGAAAAATCATTTACACATAAAGAATGCATTAAAGGCGTCACTCTTTTCTTAAGTGCTCTTAACTTAAAAGTTTTTGTTTTTGCTATATTCACCCTTTGTCAACATTGACAGCACGTCAATACGATATGAAAAAAGGGGGTTGGCTAACCCTTTTTTTTAAAAAAACTGACTGCTATTGATAACCTCATGCTTTCAATCGAAATCGGCCCTTAAAATTTAACCACCCTATAGTATGATTAAATATTTGTGTAAGCTTTAACAAATGCTTATTGCATAATACTTTCAATCAATTATTATGCAGAGAATTATGTGGTACCTTTCAGTTGCTTCCATTTTTTATTTTGCAAAAAAAAATAATTTTTTAATCCCAATTATGAAAAGTTTTATACATTGTTTTTAACATAGTTTCTGTTATTGTCATTAAAAACAATGTAAGAAGCCTCAGTTAAAAGATGGTGATATTAGCGCTTAAAAGTAAATTAGTTTTATAAATTAAAAATATTTTTCTTGTTTATGATTTGAATAGGCTAAAGTTCGTATGGTTTTTTAAGCCAAATTACATGTGATAAATAATAATGAAACAAATAACACCAAAATTAGTTGCAAATATTCTGACAACACATAGTTGAACGGAACAGTTAGCCGTTTTCGAAGGCCACTAAACCTTCATAATCAGCGTTCTTCTGTGTTTGGTCCACTGTGTGTGGTGTCAGTTGATATAGATTTCTGCTTTATATACGAAACTTTTTTGCAAATGGAATATGTGAGTTTTTTTGATTCATCGTATTTCTATTTGCTGAAAGATGTTTTGTAATGAAAGCTCACCTTACCATCTCTAAATTTACAACAGTCTTACCATTGTCGTTTGTTCTTTAGTAATTATATACATGTTAGCTAATTTGCTTATTTTTTGTTTGTTCAAATCATAAATATAGAAACAAATGAAGTTCGAAAATTAATAATTAAATTAACTAAAAATATTTTTATTTAACAACAAAGCACCAAAAGCACTGCAAGAAATTGTTAAAAGCACTGTAAATACCCGTTTTTTAAAAAAGGGTATTGGCCGAAATTTCGCGTTTATGAAGGGGCAAAAAGCACCAAAAAATACCTGAAACGCACTAAAATACCATCACTGATTGACAACTTTATACACTGCGTATGAAAATTCATTATAGTTAAAAATTGCTCATACGCCCATAATAAAAAAAACCGGATGTACGAATAAGTATGCTATAGTTTTTGAAGAAATTCAAACGTATGCGTGATATTTCAATAAATTGGATTTATACAAAATTCAAATGAAATAAAATTAAGAGTAAAAATAAAAATCAATAAAATTAAATTAATTTTAGTTAAATTTAATTGAATTAATTTATATTAAATTAAATAAAAAATAATATAATATATATAATAAAATAAAATAATAAAAAATTTAATAAAATTAACTTAAAAAAAAAATTAAATTAAATTAAATTAAATTAAATTAAATTAAATTAAATTAAATTAAATTAAATTAAATTAAATTAAATTAAATTAAATTAAATTAAATTAAATTAAATTAAATTACATTAAATTAAATTAAATTAAATTAAATTACATTAAATTACATTAAATTAAATTAAATTAAATTAAATTAAATTAATTCGTGTTTTTATTGGAATTGTTACAATATAATTCTAGTAATTATAAGAATTTGTTTGGGTAAAGGTTCCCTGATGATCTGCATTAGCAACAGTGAAATGTGCATAGGATCCAGCTAAACTCCTCAGTAATCAAGTTCAATGTATTTTTAATAAAAACTATATTACTTAATAAGTAAAATAATAATTTGGGATTATTAGTGCGTTAATAAAATTTAAACTTAAATTAAACTAAATTTAATAAACTTTAATAAAATAAAATTAAATTTAATAATATGTATTAAAATTTAATAAAATATAATAACTTAGGCCGAGTTTACATCTGTGTGCCATGTGGCCAAAAAAGCGTAACCACTAATTACTTGTGAAAAACTGTTTGATTCAGACACGTATTTATTATGTTAAACAGTTATCTAATAGACAATTTTATAGAAGCCAACATGATTGAACCAAAGTTTTTCACAAGTAATTAGTGGTTACGCTTTTTTGGCCACATAGCACATAGATGTAAACTCGGCCTTATATAAAATAAAATAGAATAAAATAAAATAAAACAAAATAAAATATAACAAAAATTAAAAATTTTAAAAACCCCCGAATGTTTCTAGAAAAGATGTCATATCTTCTAAGCGGCTGGACCGATTTTATTAAAGCTAAGAACCTTCTCGATCAAGTCACCTTTCAAACAAAACAAACTAAATCAAAATTGATCCAGCCGTTTGGTCTGTACGTGTACTTGTACAGACACACAGATACACACATACACAGACACACACTGCAAACTTATAACACCCCTTTTTTAGTCGGGGGTTAAAAATAAAATAATATAAAATAAAAAAAAATATATATATATATAAGAAAAAATAAGACAAGAGCTTTTTAATTTAATTGAACAATATCGATTACGGGACTTGAAGAGGCAGGCAAAATTTTAAATTTTGCTATACAAATAGTTCTTGGAATTGTTTAGCTAATGAATATTTAGCATTAGATTATTACAGCATAAAATCGCACATATGTTTTTATCCATAATATGTACATTACTGCCTCTGAAATAGTATTAAGATCTAAGAATATCTTATCTAACATTCTCTTGCTAGGAATTTGATTACTTGTCAGCCGAAAATTTCTAAATTTTTCTACTCCTTATAAAAAGTTTCTATATATAAAAATACATGTATATATATATTCCTTTACAAGTATTTGCATTTAAGAATCAACATATTTTGCACATCATTAGCACGTTTTATGTTTTTCTTTTGATGCTACTGCCGTTAACTTGGCATCATACTGTAATACAAAATTGTATACTCTCACATAGTTTATGCAAAAAGCCACTCAAGTTTGTTTGTTTGTTTTATGTACAATACATAAATATTCGTACTTACGTCTGTACTTACTATAAACAAATAAAAGCTAAAGTTTGTACGCGCTCTTGTTTAGATCAGTTGTCTGGATGTTATTGCATACAAAGTTATCAATTTTAAAATTTATTCGTATATCGGTGTGTTGCTTTTATTGTGTGGCAAGTGTTAACATTATTATTGTCTTACTAATGTGTTTCAAATACTTTTTAATACATGCACAATATTCTTTGGCGCTAGACAACTGCAAGTGGTTTTTGTTAAGCACATGGTGTGTTTTGCGACAATTTTGTGAAAAAGTAGAAAGTAAACAAAAAATGCTTTCTTGGGTGCTTCCTTAAGAAAAGGGGAATAAGTTAATAAACAATTCATTTTTGTTATTTAAATTTAATGCGGAAATTACTCTCTTCGCTTTAAAAATTTTTATAGCCCAGCAAAATTTTCACTTAACAAATCACCAAAAAAAGGAATTTTCTTAAGTACTTTAACATGTTTGTGCAAAGTGTAACCACTAAATACTAATGAAAAACCTTTCAGTTTAGACACTTTTTTCTTAAGTTAAAAATTTTCATTCATAACTTATAGATAGTGATATCGAACGCAACATTATTGGAAACTGTTTAACGTTATAAAGACGCATCTGAATCAAAAGGTTTTTCATTAGAATTTAGTGGTTACGTTATTTTGTTTAATTGTTTGCACAAGTGTTAACATACCTTTTCAGTTTCTCTTAAATAAATTTGCTCTTATTATTATTTTTTTATAAAGCTAAACAAAATTGAGTGTAAAAGTTCATTAAAATTGATATTGTATGCTAAGTTTTTAATGAATTTTTGTTTTTTTGCATAATTTTTTATTATTATGTGATTATGCTTACTTTTAAACACTGAGAACTATGGATATTAAGTTGATTTCGTGCATATTAAGATAATTGTTTTTTTTATATTCAAACTACTTTAATCAAGCTATTTAGTATCAAAATTGTTGTACCAAAACAGAACTTAAGCGAAATATATTTTACCATTTATTAACACTTAAGAAAAATAACCATTAGGGATTTTCCTTTATTAAAATTGTCCTTTAATTATAAAAATCGCTAGAGAGAAATAGAAATAAAATGTACAATAAATTGCACATTTGTTGCCCTTACCTCCTAGGAGACACCCACTCAATGGATTTTATTACATTTTATTACATTTTATATTATTTCTTAAATTGCTTGCAATACTCCTATAGTACACACACACACAAATAAGTTGAACACTCAAAAGCTTTTTGTGGCCAGATAAAGTATTAAGCAACAACTACTGCACGAGCACAATGACAACCAGCAACTGAGGAAATTAATGTTTATAAAAGAAACAATAAAAAATCTATTTTGCTCACATAAATTTATTACATTAAAAAACCAATAAAATGTTTGAGTAGAAGAAAGAAAATATAGTGAACTTGGCAATTTAACAAATGTAACCATAGATCTTGTTGAACGCATTTATTGTTTTTATTTTTTCATTATTTCTTATTAAATTTCTTCTTCCTTGTTGCTTGACTTTTTTTTTCTACCACATTTGAAATTACAGCAGCTGCTAAGTTTGCAGCCACTTAAATGTTTTTTTTTCCTGAAAAATTCTGAGTTGACTTTAAGTGAATCAAAGGAGCAGGAGAAGTAAGAGCAAACAACTTACTTTACGTTGTTTTGTCGTGTAGGAAATATTTCCCTTGCTAGGCCTCAGCCCATCCATTTATTAAATAAATGTTTTATGGCAAATACTCTTGTCTGCATGTTTGCCTGTCGAAATGTGTTAAAATTACTCGGGCAATTCGATTCGTTTCTAAAACAAAAATGGTTAACAACAAATAACTATGGAAAAAGTGTGAACACATTTGTATCAATATTTAATTAAGCCTAATACTTTGGGTATTTATTTATGTGCAATATCTTTTTTTTCTTTCTTTCTATCTCTCTCTCTCCCTGGGGAAGATGAGTCCTTGGCTTTGGATTTTAGCCAAAAAATACAAAACTAATTAAAACTCAAGAAATATAAAAAAAAAACAAAATTTCAATGCCACAGTGCTGAAAATTAAAATGGCAGCAGCAAATTTATGTAAAACAATTAATTTTGGTTAACAAAGGAAAATAGCTTTACTTTGTTGATTTTTATTGAAAGTTTGATGGTTTCAACGAAAAATTCTTCATTTTACACAAAAACCTTAAATAATAATTGTTTGTTTATTTGAAATATAAAGGACTGAAGGCCCAACTTCTATATTTCTTAGAGCCTATTTCATCAATTCTATTTAAATATCAATTCATATTTAAAAGCTGTTTTTCATTGGAAAAAATTATATATGAAAATTGACCTTTAAAATAAATTCACGTATAAATAGATTTGGTGAAATAGGCTCTTAGTTCTTTTTTTATTAGATATATAATTTTTTTTAATTACTTAAAAAGGAATCGTGTGAAATGGAAGGTTTCACTTTGCTTAATATATTTCATATTTATACCTCGTACAATCGCCCTCCATTCGCATTTTAAAATGCATTCCTAGGATGTCAAAAAATACGCTGAAATTGCGTGTTGACATGTGAAAGAGATTCAAATTACAAGCGGCTAAAAAAAAAGAACTGGTGTATCGACGACGCTACCTGATAGAGTTTTGCTTTGTCATAAAAAATAATTTTCGTTTACAAAAGATTTACCCCCGTATACAAAAAATATTTAACTTTAGCGTTAGCCAAGCACTTTAAGGCTAACATTTCTTTGTTAAAAAATTATATGCAAAAGACAACTTTTATTATTTTGTGATTTAATACTGGTAACAACACCGTATTCAACAACCACTTCACAGCTTATGATGTACAAAATCGAATATAATTTCATTCGAGTATTCAAATATTTTTTTATTTTATCAAATAAATATTTATTATCTTGAAGTAAAGCAACCTAATTTAAAAAATATGAGGTCCTGACATGGTAGCAAAACAGATAAACATTTCTATAAGATAAAAGTAAAAAATATGATGAACAAAGAAGACTTATCACAATTTCTTTTATTCGAATTAAATGAGTTTTCAAATACACAAAAAAAAGTATTCACCAATTAATATTTTCAATTAAAAATTTAATTGATTCAATTAAATTTTTAATTATATTAATTAATTTGAGTTGAAAAACTTAATTGAATTTATCAAATTGTTTATAGGTGAAAATTTAATTAAATTTCTAATTGATATTACAAATATTTTAATTAATATTACAAAATCATTCATCTTACTTTTTTGTGTGTATCCAGCTTTTTTCGATTCGTTTTGATTGCAAAAATCTTCGTAAATAAGGTTAATTTAATCTATTTCGGCAATGATTTTGCTTCATATGTGTTTCATGCTAATCTAAAATGATTTAAAGTAATTTTCAAAGAAAATGTTTCCATTTGAAATAACTTGATTTCACGTTGATTTAACATTTTTGCGCTGTTAAAATCAAAATAAAGAATCAAGTTGAATCAAGGTTATTTCAAATTGGAACAACATGAATTTAGTTTAGTGTAGTAATTGTGTTTTATTAATTATTTAACTTAAATGTGGAAGACATAGACATTAGAGAAATGTTTGTTTGTATATAAAAATGTTGGCTTCCCCCGCCATGATTTGAAGTCTTGTGGTAGTCAACGTATTTACCCCTGCAGCCACAGCACCTTTAAATATTTTTTAGATAACCACTAAACATGTACCATCATGAATAAAATTTTAATTCAAAATGATCATTTAACTTACAATTTATTTGAAAAGTTTTAGTTAAAAAATAGAAAATACTTTGACTTGACTCCAGGATTCGAACCTGCTGTCGTCCGACTGCAAGACTAGTACGCTGCTTACCAGCCAGCAGCAGTTTATCGACTGTTTACAAACATCAAAAAAACAACAACAAAACGAGAATAACTCACGCAAATAAGCACAAAAGTGTGTTGCAGGTATGAACAAAGCAAATTAACACCAATACACTTAAACAACATATTATTTCTTGTAAATTTAATAAAATTTTAATGAATTTGAACTGAACTTTTTGCATGGTTATTTTACATTGGTATATCTAAAACATTTTCGTATAATTGTATTTATTTTAATATTTTTTATGCATTTTGCTGAGTATTTCAAATCAGTTGTATAATTTGGTGATCTTCTCCATCAAATGAGAGAAATAATAAATTTAGGATAAGAACTAGCACTTCTAGCTTCATTGTCAGATGTAAAATGAATCAATATGTGCTATATTAACAAATATATTTGAAGTACAAATTACACATTTTGCAAATATCAACTTAAAGTAGTCTACTTTAGAATTTTGATATAATAATTTTTTTTTGGAATACAACTTTACTTAACATTGCTTGGCAAAGCTTTTTTAAGCTTTGTTGCATACGACCCTTACAAAACAAATTTTATATCGAGAGCCTATATTCAAAATACGTCAACTCAAAAAAGCGAATTTGTCAGTATAGCGAAAAAACTAGTTAATTCGCTCATTATTTTAAAAATAAATGATGGTCCTTCCATAATATGTTTAAATATGCTTTACTTATTTATAAATCTGCAAAAAATATTTTATTTTGCACTGGTTTGTGTATTTTTATAAGATAGCATATTTTAGTCGATCAGAAAACAAATATTTTTTTAGAGTTAGCATATTTTGTCATATACATATTTTGTTTGAAGAAAAAATATGATTTTTTTGAATATATTTATTTTTAATCAATTTGTGAAATCTTTTACTTCAATTACTAGATATAAAAGTTGAAAAGCCACAAGAAAAAACTTAAAATACTATAAAAAAAATAACTTAAGCCTGACTGAAAGCCTCTTCCATCTCGAGGTGATCAGCTTTAGCACTCTCTAACTCATTCTATAGTGTAACAGCGTCACTCAAAACTATCAACTTTGAAAGCTTATATCACTGACTATAATCGCTCCATACATAATATTTCTATTTGATTAACAGTTTAAAAGTTATAGACACATTACCAATTTTGTTTTATCAGAACTCCTCTGTAAATTAGCCATTTGATATCAAACTCCTTACCAAATTCGTGTGCCAAATGCAATAAAATCCAAGGTAGATTTATAATAAATTAGCTGAGCCTGGCAAACGCTGTATTACCCTCAATTATGTTATACTTTTTTAACTACAAATTACTCCATACGGTGGTCAGTTGTTGGGTCAGAAACAAAACAAAAATTTACCGGATATTGACCCGAACCTATGTTGAAAATTTCGGCGGCACAGCTCTTATAATTCCAGAGATTATACGTTAGGAACAAAAATGCGTTACGATTTTATATATATAGATTACTAATTTTTTAAAAATACTGGATATTTACATGGTAGTTAGCATTTATTTTCACCAAAAAAAAAATTATACTTTGAGATAGCAGAATAAGAAAAATTTATATAAAACGGTGAAAAATCATTTTTTGATTCGAAATTAATACTACAGATGAATATTGCATAGGGGAGCTATTTGACATCGGAAACTCGTTTCGACCAGATTTGAGTTGACGTATTTTGAATATAGGCTCTCGATATGGAAAATTGTTTGTTAAACGTTTTCTAAACTTAAACCATTTTTTTTAAATAAGGCCTTAAGACTTTAAACAGTTGAATAAAATATTTCGAATCTTGTTTTTAAAAAATATGCCTGTCATTTTAATTAGAAGAAAAAATCAGAGATTTAAAAAATCTCTTTCAATTCTCATATAAAAATATTTATTCTGTCTCTAATTAAATTTAGAAATCATTTACAGCCTTATGGCAAATAAATTTATTATATGATGATTAAAACATCAGTCAGCCTTATACGCAAGCAGCACAACATTCATTAATGTTCTCTTTTCTATTTGAATATTGTTCAGTAAAACGCATTAAAATGCATTACAAAGGGCCGCCGTTAAGAATGTATGTACATACATACGTGCTATTGTAACAACTTCTATCAAATTATAATAAACTAAACATTTGCAACTTACATAAACTATTAATATTTTATTGACATTAATTAACATTTATTATGTATTTGCTCTTTCACTACACTTTATGTTTATATCACAACAATTTACATCTTTGCACCACCCACACAGTTTCGGTTAAATATCTTGTTAATTTTATGAGATATTCACTCACTTAGAAGAAGCACTTAAATATTTAAGTATCGCATTTAATGGCAATTTACCAATACATTTACCAAATATTTGCAAATGTTGAAAGTCCTGCGTTGACAAAATAAATTTATAAGCAATCAGCAGCAGCAGCAGCAGCAGTACCTTTTACGGAAACATGTGATAAAAGAAATCTTCTTCCCTCATTCATAATTCATTGATATTTTTATGGCATAAAACAAAAATGAGTTGTTGCAAATAAAGTCGATGAAATTAAGGAAATTTATTGTGCGTATGAAAGAAAGTATTTGCAAATATTTGTTAATGCCAAAATAAAAGAAGTTAGAGGAAGTAAAATAAATTCAGTAAAGTGCGACTCTGACTCGCGCACGAAGGGTTCCCTACGAACACTAGATATGTAATTTAATACAAACTTCATCCTATATAATATATAGTTTTGGCATTTTTTTTCGTTTTTGGGGTCTTTTCGGTTCTTGCGTTTTTTCGGCGGTTTTTGCGTTTTTTCGGTTTTGGCAATTTTTTAAGTTTTTCTCTTTTTTTAGTTTTGACACTTTATTTTCTTGTTTTGGCGATTCTTTTTGGTTTTTGACGTTTTTTCATTTTTGGCAATTTTTTGTTATTTTTGGCGATTATTTTAATTGTTGTGATTTTTTTTATATATTTTTTTTTTTAGTTTGGCGACATATTCGCGTTTTGACGATTTTTTTCGATTTTTGGGTTTTTTTTTTATTTTGGCGTTTTTTTTCATTTTGGCGATTTATTTTAGTGTTAGAATTTTTTTTTTAATTTTGGCGATTTTTTTCGTTTTGGCGATTTTTTTTTAATTTTTGGCGATTTTGATTTTTTGTTTTGGCGATTTTATAATTTTCGGTTTTTTTAGTTTGGTGAAAATTTCAAGTGTTTGCCTTTTACGTTTTCCAAGATATAGCAAATTGTCAAAATTACATAGTCAAAATTGCATTAACTGATGGACCACCCTTTGATTTAAATTTTAGTGTTAATTGTTGTAGTCTGTATAAAAATACACTAATTTTACAAATTTCAAGTTTCAATATACATATGTTCATACAATTGTATGTATATTACATGGGATTTTAACATATTTCGTTGCTCGTTTTGGAACACCCTTTAATTTTTAATTCTCATGTATTTGTTGTTGTAGCGGCCAAGGTTCTACATACTGTGTCCAAATTTCAGGTCCGTAGCTCTTACGGTTCCTAAGAAAATACCGTGTGACGGACAGACGGACAAACGGACAGACGGACAGCGTAGCGAAAACAATAGGGTTCCTTTTCACCTTTGGTGTACGGAACCCTAAAAAAGAACTATCAAGTCAAGACACTTTAATAATAGTATTGTCTTTAAGGCAACTTGAATTGATCAATCAATGTAAGAAAAAACAAATCAAAGTAAATTTATTCTAATTTCAGTGCATTTACAAAAGAATGAAATGTTTCATGAATTCTCAAAACTCAATACAAATCTATCAACCACTGGGCAATTTGGTTTTCATTTAAATAAGGGTTTTTTCACTTAATGAAACAAAGTGTATTAGAGATATTTTATTTATGAAATGAAATATCATTCAGATGAATGACGCGCATCCTAAATGCCCAACCACAATGCATTAATCAGTTTTGCTTTGACCAATGGCACATTTTAAAGGCTGTTGTGGCTTTTTAGCAGAAAAACTCTAACTGGACCAAATCGTACGAGCTCGATGTGCAGATCATATCACCTCCATATACGGGAAAAAATACCAATGTTAAATCACAATGAAAAAATTATGATTGTAAATCATATTCAATCTAATAGAAATAATATGTTGTTTAAGTGTGTTGGTTTTTATTTGCTTTGTTCATTAATACAATGATTTGTTGTGTGTTCAAATTTTTTTATGTTACATAATCAACTAAATCATGTTCAATTAAAATTAAATTGATTACGGTATTTAGTTTGTGTTTTTTATTTTCTTACTTTACTATTGCTACATTGGCTGACTTTACATACTCTTACGACTACAATTTGAAGCTGAAAAAAAGTCAGCCAATGTAGCAATAGTAAAGTAAGAAAATAAAAAACATGTTGATTATTGAGTTCTTGTTTCAACTTTGTTATTTGTTATTGAGCTTCTCACTTGTTTAAATGAAAGTTTATAATATAATAACTCTAGTTGTTCTAAGAAGCTTTGCGTAAAGGTTCCCTGATGATCTGCATTAGCAACAGTGAAATGCGCATAGGTTCCAGCTAAGCCCCTCAATAATCAATTTCAATGTATTTTAATAAAAAAATATTTTACTTAATAAGTAAAATATTAATTTGGGATTATTAGTGCGTTTAAAAATTTTAAACTTAAATTAATTCATGTTTGCTTCAACTTAAAACAATTTTGATGCAGCCTCATTCTTCGTATTATTGCATCATCAAATTCAGTTTATTTTAACTTGAAATAACTTCGATTCAACATCATTTTTCAATTTGATTTAACACTAATGGAATGTTAAATCAACATGAATTTTTTTAATACATTTATTTATTTATTGTACCTTCAAAAATAATTTACAATAAGTATTCAAATTTTAAGTATAGATTTAATTATTAGAGCTGACCAGTGTCGGACATAAATTTAGTGATAGTAATTAATAATACATAAATGTGCCCTTAATTATGAAAGTCATATATTTTTTAGGTTAAGACGTATCAAAAATTATTTTTATATTATGCAACATTTTAATATAGATATGTACTAGTCTCGATTAATACCAATTCATTTAACATTTATTTAATATTTATTGAAGATTTTTTAAGATTTATTTGATATTTTGAAGTAAAAATGCAAATGACTGAGAACACTTTCATAATTTAGGGCACAAATTCGTATTAAGCCCAAAAATATTTTCAAGAAGTTTCATTCCGAATTTTTTTAAATGAGAACTAACACTCAAGCAATGCATGCCTACTACTTTTATTAGGTGTTACCTTATTTAGGAAAGGTATAGTGATAGAGAAGACAGGCGGTGAAGAAAAAGACAGTAATGCAGTATTTCAGCACCTCTGGTGTTAATTAAATGAGAAGCATTATATTTTTTTGAAGCTGTGTTGCAGCCAGTTTATTAGTTACTTTACTTCGCCGATGATTTTGCAACACAGCAAAAGAGGGGGCTCTGATGTTGCATTAGGATTAATATTTGCTGAAGTCGGTATAGTTCAAGTGACCAGTGACTATGGCTTCATCATTTGAATTTTCCTAAAACAATTGATACAAAGGGACACTAGTGCACATCAGGAAAATGCGTGGTGTTGTTATTTTATAATCGTGGTGTTGTTATTTTATAATCGAATACAGGGATTGAACCCAGGAGCTTCAGTTTGTAGTCAACGTGCTAACTACTTCAGCCAAAGCCACCCTAGAGCCCTAGTGTCCCTCTTTTTTAGCCGGATGTGTACAGTAAAGTTCAAGATATTACGAGCAAGGGGATTATGATGTGATTCAAATTTTTTTTAATATTAGCCTGCGTATTTTGCAATTTCAGCAGTCACCAGAGCCATATTTAAATCAAGATGTAAAATGAAATAAATTTGTTTCAAAACAAAAATATTTTCTTTAAAAATTACTGTCTAGCATGTTAAATTAACATGCGATTCAAGATATGAAGCAAAATTGTTGTATATTTTAATATGAATTTTTTCTGTGTGTATGTGAAATGAGGCCCTTAAATTGCTGGTGCAGAATGTCCAATGCAGCGACCATATGTTGTTGATGTTCATATCATCTAATTTTGTTTAAAAAATTAAGTAATCCCAAAATCAAGGGATGCATTGTATACTTTTTGATCTCATCGGGAGTTAGTCTCACTGCTGTACTTAATATTTCAATCAAAATGATGATCAGTTTCGAACTGCTCCAGAGCTTATTCAGCGAACACATATCGTTTTCTAGAGTCCTTCACTTTCAGCTCTTGCATCAGTTCAATCTGGCTCGGGCGGATGCTCAAGTCATGACGGCATTTTGTGATGTAAGAAAATCAGAGTTCTTGTGCGCAACGTTTCTTACGGACACCAACAATATTTGAAGCAGACCTTGCATTTCTGAAACATATGGGTATTGCTTTATTTTTAACTAAGCCAGTGGATTTTAATTTATTCGTAATACTGCGAATAGTAATTATTACGGCGACTAAAAAAATTGATAACTTAAACAATAGGGCCGCTGTCACAGAAGTTTATAGGACAAGACCCGATATTATACAAAAATCCAAGAAAGAAAAGAGAAAATAAAAATTATCATAGCACGTGTGTATTAGGAGCAACTAGAGAAAATAAACCTGAATTTTTTTTTATTATAAGATAATGTGAATAGAAAATTATTGAATATCCCGAGAATTGTCCGGACGGAAACTTCAACAAAAAATTCTTATTGTGAATGTGTGGTTGAATAGTTGCTTACAGAATACTGTTTACTTATTTGTATATATATTTTTGAAAGGGGATAGCAAAAGTTTGAAAACTCATATATATAGAATATATATTTGTGCGAATCCAATTTATCAAATTGACTTTGACATTAATCAGATTTAACTAAAATATAATTTATTGATCTGCAAAAATATAAAGCAGATTTGATGAAAAGATTTACAAATCTTTTTCATATCATGTCCATCAAATTTTCAATTTGTTAAGTTAATATATGTAGATATTATTGAAATGTTTTATTGATTTTAACATGACATGAGAGCAACAAAACTTACAAAGAGCCGAAATGAAATGAAAAAATAAAATATTAAACAAAAAAAAAATAAATATTATTAAAACTCTTTTAGTCTAGAGATTGATGGCTAAAGTAACAACTTTGACACAATTTATTCCTTCTATTGCTATTTTCTTCTTATATTTTATGAATCATCATCACCTAGAAAAATATTTTATTGGAAAGTAAAAAAACCAAAAAATAAAAATAAATGTAACAGCATAAAGAGACACAAATGGCACACATACCAGTAACAACATCAATAATGCATGCACACATGCACACCAGCAAGCAAGCAAACAAACAAGTAGTTAGAATGTGACGCAGTCACACTTAATAACACCAACACACTGCCTCACACATACACATTCATTTCTAAGGATAAGGCTGTGTACGTTATGCAAAATAAAATCTAAACAAGATTTGCAGTAAAAATTCTTTTCATTCTTTTTTTTTTTTTTTTTTGACATTTAAATCAATTCAATAATATGAAACATTTTCATTTCAATTCGATTTCAAATCGATTCAATTCAGTAAAATGTGACAAGCGTGTCAAATTTGCATTTTTAGATGACAAACAATTTGAGCAACATCCAGTTGCAGCAAGTAAAATACAAAAGCCAAAAAGAAAAAGAGCAGTAACATTTACAGCCTCGATAGTAGCAGAACACCCTCAAACAACAACATCAATGAATCATTCATTCACTTTGAATACTTCCATACATGCAGCCATACATACAGAAGCAAGCCAATGGGTACACATGTTCAAACAATTTCTAATAACAAAATATTAAGTTGCCTGCTAGTTGGAGTTGAATGGAGGGCGTTTGGAAGGATGGTGGTTAATCCATTCTGCTAAACGTTGCTACTTTGACTACAGCACATTCGTGCTGAAAAAAAGAGAGTGTGTCAAATAAAGCTTAAAAATTTATATTTTATACTTTTATTTGTTGAAGAAAAAAACACTAAAACGAAATAATATGTGGGAAGGAAAACTGTCAAATCAGCATGATCAATATTGACATCATCAAACGAAAGCAATAGAGGAAATACTTTAAATGCAATCAAATTGTGGCTTTTGAAAATTCCAAGTGCCAGCCTTTCCAAATGGAAAGAGAATTATTTGTTTTTATTTTTTCTTTAGCGAGGCATCGCAAAGCAAAGAGTTAAGTGTTAAAGTACATGACTGCTGCCTTTTATATTTTTCTTTTTTCTTTTTATTGTGCCAACAACATGTTGTGTCTTTGACAAATGACTTCTAAGACGCCACATTTGTAAGACTAATCTTCACTTTTCTCTTTTTAAGTTTGTAATGTGTTTAAAGATTAAAGCCAAAAAAAAATGTAAGCAATTGTTATAAGATTTCCCTATAACAGCAAACTGGCTGGCTGTCTGGCTTGATTTAACTCGTTTAACGACATTATTGAATAGTGACTAAAATAAGAAAATAAACTTTCCTAAAAAATTTTCAATCACTTCAAGACTGCTGTGTTCGTTTATGTAGAAAAATATCACTTGTCTTTATGTGCTAAAATCATGCGAATTGCAAGAGGCTTAAGTTTTTTTCTTTTATTTTTATATGTTGTTAAATTATTCAAATTTTATGTCTTCAAGAAGTGAAATCAATCACATGTCTATTTTATTTTAGATGTGAGGATTTATTCGAATATATAAATACTGTTAGCAAAGTACACTTTAAACTCTGCTAATACAAATATGTATTTTCTATAAAAACAATGACAACAATTAGAACGATCCACATACTATAAGCTAAAAATCATCTACAATGAGCAGAGGTACAAACTCGCAAAGTCTATTATTCTGAGTATAATTTTGTTTTTAGATAAATTTATTATGATATTTATTTACTAATAAAAAAAAATTTGTTCTACAAACTTTTGTCTTATCTAATTAATTATTTTATTACAAAAACTCTGTTTGCTTACCTTGTTAGTAATTTGTTTGTGAGACTTCAACTAAAAAAAAATGATTTAAGCCCCAGTTTTCTTTTTCTAAACGTTTGTTTGCTCCCTAAATTTTATAAAAATTTTCATAATTATAACACAAAATTATGGTTAAATAACTAAATGAGTGTAAAAAAAAGGTTTAAGATATGCATGCATACCAAATAGTCTGCATGCCGTTGGGCTCCCCTTTACACCCCCTGCACAATGTTTTTATATTTGAATCACGTTCCACTAATAACGAGATAAAAACGCACTTAATTCGTATACACTTTAGTGCTTAGCTAAAGTGTCATCATAAAATTTAAAAACTCTTTTAGCACTGACACCAACACGTACCGAAAGAAACACATACACACACGCACACACACGCTTACAAAAAGGAAGCAACAAAAAAAAATTGCGCTTAAAATACAAACATTTTGTTAAACATAGAAAAAAAAGTTTAAGGAAAGTGGAAAGAATAAAATTAATTCAAATTACTGAAATTAAGGAAATAACACACAAGCATCGAGGAAATAAATGTTTGCAAAACTCGCTTAGATGAATAACAATTTTAATACGTTTTTTTTTCAAACAAATTTAAAGCGTCTTTTGTTTGCTTAATTGTATAAAGATAATAATTTGAAACCGGGATTTGAATCTTTTTATTTTTTTTAGATTCAATGATTTGTTGAGTTTTCTTTTTGTAATTAAAAAAACTCTTTAAAGATATCTGCTCGAAATCGAAAAATTCAAGTTTTATTGTTATAATAAAGTTATAACGGACTTAGAATTTTTCTCAAATATTGATTTACCATTAAAGGAAAGGGAAATACGACGACTTATGAATAAGTCCGTGACTTTTTGAATGAAACATAGTTTTTTTTGCAAAACAAAAAATTATTTTTCAACATAATATCCTTTTAACTAAATACACTTAGTCCAACGTTTCTCCAGTTTCTGTATCCTTTCCAAAAAATTGCATTTTTCGAGGTCATTAAAATAGGCAACAATTTCATTGTTGGAGCTAAATCTCTTTCCACCGATCAATTTCCTCAGGTTTGAAAATAGAAAGCAGTCACTTAGGGCTAAATCCGGAGAATATGGTGGATGGGGTATCAATTCGTAGCCCAATTCATAGAGTTTTGCCATTGAAACTGCACACGCATGCAAATGTGCATTATGTTGATGAAAAATAACTTTTTTCTTGGCCACATGGGGTCGTTTCCTTTTTAAATCCTCATTAAATCGGTCTAATAAGTTGGCATAATATTTGCCGTTTATTGTTTTTCCCTTTTGAAGGTAATCGATGTGAGTTATCCCGCGTGCATTCCAAAAAACTGTTAACATCACCTTGTTGGCCGAAGTACTCATATTGGCTTTCTTTGGAGCAGGTTCAGACTGGTGCTTGGTCTCCGGATTACAATAATGGTCCATGTTTCATTCTCAATAAAAAAAACGCGGCAAAAAATTATTCAGATTGCGGTTAAATAACTCCAAACAATCCTTCGAAGTCGTCACACGTTTACGTTTATGGTCAATTGAGAGCAAACGCGGCATCCATTTTGCAGATGTCATTTAAAATCGAAACAACACCGCCATATGAACTGCTTTGGCATCAACAATCTCACGCACTTTTACTCTTCGATAAGCCAACACCACATCGTACATTTTTTTCGACATTTTCGGGTGTACTGACCTCAATTGTCCGTCCAGAACGTTCAGCGTCCTTTGTACTTGTGCCTCCACAACGAAAGTCAGTGAACCACTTTTTTACCATTGCAATCGATGATGCAGAATGCCCATAGTATTTATCGAGCTTTTTCTCGGTTTCATTCACGGGTTTTTTTTTCGCAAAAAATAATGTTTAATGAGCAACCGATATTCATTTTTTTTTTCAATTTTTCTCAAAAGGCGAGTTAGGCTGTGTTCAATGGCTGCCAAGCACAAACTAAATGACAGAGCTTGTTCAAATTTAGACAGGATTCAACTGACAGTTGCCTCTTGACAGGAGCAGTGTTGTCATTTAGATCAAGAGGCGGGAAATGCAAAAAGACAATGAGTTAATGAACCACCCTTTTATTATTATTTCCTTCCGTGCTACAGAGCGTATACGTGTTATAAAATTATAATACTACACAAATAAAGATACCGCTCATTTACTCTAACAACGTCATACTCGTTACTAAAAAAACTTGTTTGCCAGAAAAAGTTTAAAGCTTTCAATTTACATACAACTCAATTAATTTTACTCTCAAGAGTTGAGCAAAGAAGATTTTTGTCTGAAATTTTTACACAATATGAAGAACGATATGATAATTAATTTTGCATCATTATGACGTTGTTTGAGTAAATATGAGCGCTATGCTTTTGTCCTCAATCAGTAAAAACACTTCCTCAACTCATTCGAATTCTAACAACATGCAGCAGTTTAACAAGGAATAAAGTATATTAAAATCACAATGATTTAATCCATAACTTAAATCTTTAAATTCTCATTATGAAAGTCTCATGTATATTGCTTATAAATGTTTAAATCAACATAAAACTTCAAAACAACTGTAATTGCATTTGAAAACACATAAACAAGTAACTTAATATCTTTGCTGTGAAACAACTGCTTAAACTTTAGCAGAGATCTTGATTTAAAATCTCTGCATAACAACATGCCACTGTATATAAATCATTATTGAAATGAACATACAAAGCGCTACGCAGCAATAAACGCCTGGCGTAACTTCAGGCATATCGATGTGGTTTCCAAAAGACATAAGTGGAGGCTGAAAAAGAAAACCAGCTCACCTCACCTTTTACTCATTTGCAAACATCATTATTATGTTCAACATCAGCAAAAACAGCAACAGCACTACGAGTTTAACTTTAAGGGTGCCACCATTTATTAAGTTCTCTGGAAGCATATTTTTGCGGTTTAATCTCTTTCACTTGCACACCTGTGAAGCGAAAAAAATGAGATAAAAGACACGAAAAACAAAAAGATATCAAAATTATACACGCAACCAATATGAAAATATTTGTGCATGTAGTGGAATACAAATGCAGAAATCTGGTAGGCATAAGTATCAATACCTGCAAATATTGCCCTACAAGCATTTGGAAGACAATCAATAATGGCAAAGCATTTGGCATTATATAACATCAGTATTATTATTTTCTTTAGAAGGAAGATGTAAATCTCTAACGTGAAGCTTTATATGATTTAATTGAAATTGAAACTTGGCTTCTGGTTTATGATTATAGAAACATTTTGCAAAAAAAAACCAATTAGATTTATCAAAGAGTGCGTGACTAAATTTGGGGCCATCGCCAGATATTTGAAAGTGACACTTGCCTTTTAAAGAAAGTGCTGTAACTCCGGCTGGAGTCTAAACTGAGAAGACTTCATTGAATCCATGAGTTTTATCATTAATAACGAGCTAACTTAATAACTCATTATATTAATAAAAAAAATTTGTTAATCGATAAATTTTTTGGACATCGTTTTGCCATCGAAAATAATAGATTTTGGAGAAAAAAAATTTGGCGGTTATGGCACAATATTACGAAATTTCATGCATTCAATGAAACCTTTTAATAAACTAATTAAACACTTCATCTACTTAATGAAGAGTTGTTAGTTATTCTTCCTCATTAGCAGAATTAATTTGTTTCCTCTTAGTGTACAACTAAAAAACCAGCCGCTGGACTAGTTTGGTATTGTAAGTGCAATTTCGGATCATTTCTAATGAATTTTACATGAACTTGCATTCATTAAATTGCTTAAATTAGTTAATTAGTTTACTTCGAAAATTATGTTCTTTGATAATTAGTTTGCTTAGCAACGCACAATAAATTTATTACCATCCTTGTAGAGATTGTTGAAGGATTGTCTGAAACACTAAAATATTCAAGCTAATTTTAATATTTATCACTCCACACGCGCTGCATTTCTTTCCAAGGAGTACACATACACGCAAAGAAAAAATATGGTTGAGGTAACCATAATCAAATAGCAACATACTATGATTGAATTATATGGTTGCAGTCAAATCATATTATTGTCAATAGCAAAAAAAATTTAACAATATTATTATCTGAGTTAATTATAATATTATCTGAGTTAATTATATTATAATCTTAGTATTGTAAATATGCCAACACTATTGTTAGATGTGACTAAAATATAGTTCAGACTCACCATACTATGTTCTAATATTATATTAATATTGTTAAATATGACCACAGTATTATTTAATATAATAATACTATTTTATTTTTTAATCATATTATATTTATTGTAGAAACAGCTGTGCGTTAAATTCGAAATAAAAATAAATTAATATTGTTGAAATAAAATCTGTATATAGAAATGTATACTTACACGACATACAGACATGTCTGTATAAAAAGATACACAAATGCTTACATATTTTTAGTGATCTACCCTTTTGTTTATACTTTATTTATTTATTCATTTATTTAGCACTACCGATAGCTTACAAACGAAATACTGAACTGGCAGATGTTTCTGAAAAAGATTTTGTTTTTAACTTAACATAGTATGGTTTTGGAAAACATTATATTGTTATTTAAATCATATTATTTTTAAATAATAATACAAATTATGTTGTAGTCATAAATTTTTAACAAAACTATATTGTTAAACTGTAACCATATCGCACTTTTATATGGATGTGATAATGTAATTATTATCGTAACGAAATAAATGTTTAAAATAACAATAGCCAGTTTTCGACGACCACACATTTGTTTCAGAAAACATAATATTGTTTTCTCAACCATTCTACAACCATGTCTTTTCTTCGCGTGTAGAGTTAAAAGAAGAAGAAGTAGAGTGTCTTCCAATAAGATATTTCATTATAATTATGGGCCATTGACATAAGCCTTATCTCTCACGCAGCCCCGAACAAAAAAGTCTAAAGGATTTAAAGCCCAAGATCTCGATGTCTTTAATTCTACTTGTTAGCGTAGACTCCGAGGTAAAAATATGCCTCATCACCCCAGATCACATAATAGGTTCACAGAATTAAAACTTGTAAAAGTTTGAGTACATTCTTAATATCATCCTAAATCTTCGCAAATAAATAAGATTGTATTGATTTTAAACTTTTATTTAAATGGCAGGGAATTAATTCAAATGTGTACTCGATATCTCCAATGACACGCTTACATTGAAATGATTTGTTTTCATTTTAATTTTAAATAATATAATTTCACTTTTACATCTGTCAATACAATAGCTCAGAACATTAACTCCTTCAACAGAATGACGATAGTTATATATAGCTACCCAGCAAAAAATTACACATTACCATTAGAACTACCTGCCATATAATGACTTAATTTTCTGATTGCAAATTTTCATTACTCGCTTACAAATCACATTACCTAAAATTTTAAAAAATGACGTGCAAGTTGCTAAATGAAGAGAATGATTTTTTTAGACGAAATAGATTACGAGAAATGTTGACAAATAAAAAAAATGTAAGTACTTCTCAAGAATCGATTATTTTAGTCTCACGCCTTGTTAAAATTATTAAGTTGGTAATCCAGTAGGGAAGTGCTTCCACCAAAAATGCTTAATTCTAAACTCGATTACCTTTTTTGAAATTTTTTGCTGGGTAGTAGTGAGACTCTAATGGCTTCGTTAATCAAATCGTATTGTCGTATCGTTGAAGTAAGGATGTTAGTCATTAAAAACGTGAGGCTCCCAGCGAATTAAAAAAAATCGCCAAAACGAAAAAAATCGCCAAAACTAACACTAAAATAAATCGTTAAATTCGAAAAAGTCGCCTAAATGAAAAAAAAACGCCAAATTGAAAAAAAAGTCAAAAATCGAAAAAAATCGCCAAAACGCGAAAATGTCGCCAAAACTAAAAAAAAACTTAAATAAAAAAAAAATCGCAAAAATGAAAAAAATCGCCAAAAATAAAAAAAAATCGCCAAAATGAAAAAACGCCGAAAACCGAAAAAATCGCCAAAACAAGAAAATAAAGTGTCAAAACTAAAAAAGAGCCAAAAATTAAAAAAAACGCAAAAACCTCCAAAACAAAAAAAAACGAAAAGACCCCAAAAACGAAAAAAAATGCCAAAACTATATATTATATATCATGAAGTTTGTATTAAATTACATATCTATTGTTCGTACGGAACCCTTCGTGCGCGAGTCAGAGTCGTACTTTACTGGTTTTTTTTTTTTCATAATGAAAATGTATTTAAATTCTTTTCATTTTTCACTGAACGGGAATCAGGAATGCTATGAAATCGTAAAAAAACTTTTCATTTCATAGTTTCACAGAACGAGAATTGACCCCCTATTCACAGCAAATGATTTATTTTTAATTTTTTTTTTTTTTTTTTTTTTGCTCTCTAAGGTCACATCTTTGAAGTCACAAAATATTAATTTAATTAATCAAAACCAGTTCTATCCGATTCGATTTGTCCTTTCTAGTTCATTAATTTGCCTATCCTGTAAAAAAAAAAACAGCTAACGAGTCTAGTCTGGTTTTGTTAGCTAGCTCATCATTTATCGATATATTTATTCGTTTGCAGTAACGATAATGGCATTCTGTAATTTTTTGTGGCATCTTTGCATACGTCATTTATGATCGTTTCCCGTCAGCTCTTGGATTAGTTAAAATTTTTGCTGGTGAAGGCCCTAAGCACGACGGATGTAGATGTTGATGTTTTCGGCAAAATCCGCATTTCATCAAATACATCCATATAATGCGAATAATATTGCCGCTTTAACGACTATGACGACCGTTAAATAGGCAAAGCATACAGATCATTGATCGAACAGAACATTCATTTGGATAAAATAATTTTATGTCAGCTGTTATTGTATTTCAATTTGCTTTATATTTACATGTGTGTGTATGTATGTAAGCCAAACGTTGCCAACACATTTCCAATAAGCATCAATACGCTTATTAAATCTTACGGATTTTGTTAGCTGATACGGAACAGCACGATACGATTTCAAAAATTCTACCCTAACACCAGACCACCAACCAGAGCACTCAAAAACATTAAAAGTATTTAAAAGGAAATTATTTTAAAAATTATTTTGATCTCAATAAAGTCCTTTAGCTTTAGAAATTGCGCCCATAAAATCAAATACAAGTACTTTAGCCGCTTTTACAAAAAAAAAGAGAGACCTGCCAGTCAATCTCAAAAGACTCCTGCAATAAAAAATGTTTGCAGGGATACTTTTGTTGTCCCGACTCTCCAGGCTTGTGGTTTTTGTAGCATGTGTGTGTGCACATTTGTTCATTTATCATTGTGTTTGTTATTTGTGATGGTTAACAGAAGCGAAGTGTTGAAAATTCTACAAAATGCGTACGTATATTTTACACAATTCTTAAAAATTGTTGAGGATTAATTTATTTAAGTTCAAAATAACACATTTAAAACTTTTCCCAGCAAACAGTTGCTGCCAACATTTTGACTAACAGTCTGTCTGCCAACTGTCTGTATAACTGTTTTCAAAGGCAGTCAGACATCAATCCCACCAACTGAGTAAATTTTGTTTTTGTGATTGTGTTTAATTGTGCAGGTGTGTGCTTAAGTAGCAGCGCATGTTTGGATTTTTAAATTAGTTGTAAGTTTACAAGTTTAATTTAATTTAAAATGTTTGTTTTAAACTTTTTCATAATTTGCTTTGTTTTCACCACTTTAAAAGTGTTTGATTATAGACATAAACACTTTTTTATAATGTTGGTATGAAAAATAAAATAAAATATAATAAAATACAAGGGTTTTACATTTAGTTTTAAAATGTTAATGAGGTTTTTAGTTACTTGAGCAATTACACGTATTATTCAATTATCAAACTAATATTAAACCAAAAAGCTCTTGTACATGTATTGGATATTCTTCAACAGTTCACCAAGAGCTGCTCATGATTTTTTTTTTGCATACGTGGCAAAAAGGAAAAAGTGCTCAAGTCGAAATAAGCACATTTTGATTTAGTGGCATACAAAAGTACCCCTGAGAAAAATGTTTATTATTTTATGCTATTTTCAGGCAGTTATAGTGCAACAAATTAATGCTTAGCTTTTTTCGACTCATAATCTCATACAGAATAATAGCTTAATTAAGCTTATACTTTGATATTATTTAAAATTTAATTTGTTACCCACTTGACCTGAGATTCGATGAAAAAAGAATGCTCAGTAGAGCGAAAAAATTTCGAAAAAATTGTGTGATATTTCTTCGCAAATCTAAAAACAAAAACGAATAGTCGCTAAAGCTTCGAACTTCGAACTTCCCTCAATAATTTTTCGAATGTGTGACGGTAGTCTGTTAGATTGGAGGTTCCGTGTTAAAATCCTGCAGCGTAACTTAAGACATTAAAAAAAAGTATAATAAGTAAGCTAAACTAAATAAATTAAGAAATAAAATTACTTTTTAGGGTTCCGTACACCAAAGGTGAAAAGGAACCCTATTGTTTTCGCTACGCTGTCCGTCTGTCCGTCGCACGGTATTTTCTCAGGAACCGTAAGAGCTACGGACCTGAAATTTGGACAGAGTATGTAGGAACTTCGCCGCTACAACAACAACAAATACATGATAATTAAAAATTAGAGGATGTTCCAAAACGAGCAACGAAAAATGTTAAAATCCCATGTAATGTACATACATACATATATGAACATACATATGTATGAACATATGTATATTGAAACTTGAAATTTGTAAAATTCGTGTATTTTTATACAGACTACAACAATTAACACTAAAATTTAAAAAATTTAAATTAAAGGGTGGTCCATCAGTTAATGCAATTTTGACTATGTAATTTTGACAATTTGCTATATCTTGGAAACCGTAAGAGGCAAACACTTGAAATTTTCAACAAAAAAAACCGAAAATTATAAAATCGCCAAACTAAAAAAAATCGCCAAAAATTAAAAAAAAAAATCTCCAAAACGAAAAAAATCGCCAAAATTAAAAAAATTCTAACATTAAAATAAATCGCCGAATTCGAAAAAATCGCCAGAATGAAAAAAATCCCCAAATTGAAAAAACCGCCAAAAAATCGCCAAAACGCGAAAATGTCGCCAAAACTAAAAAAAATTTATATAAAAAAAATCGCAAAAATGAAAAAATCGACAAAAAAAAACCAAAATGAAAAAACGCAAAAACCGAAAAAAATCGCTAAAACGAGAAAATAAAGTGTCAAAACTAAAAAAATAGCCAAAACTGAAAAAACTCGTCAAAACCGAAAAAAAGCAAAAAACGCCAAAACAAAAAAACCGAAAAAACCGAAAAGACCCCAAAAACGAAAGAAATGCCAAAACTATATATTATATAGGATGAAGTTTGTATTAAATTACATATCTAGTGTTCGTACGGAACCCTTCGTGGGCGAGTCAGAGTCGCACTTTACTGAATTTATTTACTTTTTCTGCTGCCCTTTTGCGATATCGAAATTAGTTCGATATTCTCTCACGTTTAATATTGCTAGCAAAACTTCGCAGTCGAATGTTTTTTGGGGCAAAACTGAGCGACAGTTTTCGATTCATTTTTGAGTATCACTCTTGATTGTTTTACACGATTAATGTTCGACATATATTTGAAATTGATATCAATGACGAAAGTATTGGTCAACTGTGTAGTTACAGTGTTTAGAATGATGTTTAAAACAAAAAAATCAAGTAAATATGAATTTCCCAATTTAACTGCAAATCGACTTGAAAGTTTAAAAAGTTACGAGTATCTCCTGCAAAACAGTAAAATATGACTTAAGCACTTTTTCCTTATCATCTGATTATTGAGCTGAGTGTTCTGTGTGAATATTGCCCGCATTGCAATGAGACACTGCTTTATGATAAGTAAGAAGGCATACTGCTCTCGGCATGGTAAAAAATAGGTTATATAACAATGTCTGGAGACCGCAAATTTTTCATTTTTTCAGACAAGACTGTGCATGCTTTTTATAAATATCAAATAACCAAGAGGCAAAACCTTTCCTATTAGTGGCACATTATTATCATTATTAAAAATCTAGTAGCCATCCAAAACAACCTGTTGTTCACTTTAATTATTGCTTGTGGGAGAAATTACAATTTTCCTTAATTCAATTAAACAAAAACTTATCTTAAAAAAAATATTTAAATACAACTAATTTTTGCTGTGATTAAAGCTCATTTATCAATTAACTTCCATGAACTAATAATCAAATATTCTTAATCCATATAAATTGAGAATGGATAAAATTTAGTTTTTGTGAATGTTCAATTAGTGAATATTTCTTAAAAGCTTACTTCAATAATTAAACATCTGGCTCTTAAAAGGCAATTTGCAACTAATTATTAATTTTGTAAGCATTTGTTTTTTTCCTGGAAAAAAACTCTTTGCCATAAAAAGTTATTTTTTAAAGGGTATTTTTTTTTTAAGCCTGGTAAATTTTGCGAAATTATTAGTTGTCAAACAAGCAGGTATACATACTTGGCTCACTTTTTGTTATTTTTGATTACTGTCATATGGCATAGAAAATATTGACACTTGAGCAATACTACCAATTTATTCAATCGGTCATTTCTTCATGCAACTTATTATTATTATTATTGTGTTTTTTTATAACGCACATAATCGTCCATTTGAAGAAGACATCCATCCAACTGTGGATAGAGATCCTACCATAAATTCTCTTAGTGATGCAACATCACCAGGATATCAAAGAAATATGTGTATTGAAGAAAGTGTGGAAGAAGTTCCAAATATATCGATTTGTCATCGGTAGAGCGGGAAATGGGTTTTCTGTTCGTCCACTACTTGAAAAACTTTGCGCAAAAATCTTAGCCTCCATTTCGATTAAAAATATCTTTAACCCTCTGTTTGTGTAAGACGTTTGAGTTAGAAATCTTGGCGTTTCTGTAATAGATTAAAGTAAAGTTGTACAACTTTCCTTTAGTCTATTACAAAAACACCAAGATTTTTAACCCAAACGTTTTACACAAACAGGGGGTAATTCATTTATAATTTTGTTTAAAAATTTAATTAATTACAATGTTTAATTTACTCAATTACACTTTTATTTAATTTTTGGTTTTATTTTCAATTGAAGTTTTTTATTGCAGGAATATTTTTTTCTGTGTTACCCTTTTCGCGGACACCCTTTTTAAAAAAGGGTTTTCCGTGGGCACTTTGCTATATTTACGTCATTTTACTAGATGGAGAAATTCTAAAAACAACAAATTGCTGAAAAGAACTAAAAGGACATAAGCCTTTTGACGTTTAATTCCGTCATGACGCTTTGTTTACCTCAAGTGATGGTGTTCGGGATCATGACAGTTATAGCCTTCAGACGGTGGAAGGAATTTTCATATAAACTTGACGGGAATATACGTGATGTCTCTATCGGAAACTATAAAATGATCTTTTTGCTACGTAGCAACAGTTAAAGATTTTATATGATCTGATATAACTGCGACTTTGTTTAAATATATTCCAAGGCGAATCCATGCGAGGTGGCCGCAAGGGCTCAGGTGACTATTTTCGCAGCTTGTAATTTGAATATACGTTGGATGTCAAAACACATTTTTCAGTACACTTTTCTGATATTTCAAGTATAAATTTCTCAAAGCGAATTGAGCTGAGTATACCTTATATGAATTTGCCTTGATACATTCATTAGGTCTGTTCATTTGCTTTCCCAGCAGAAACTAGCAACGAGAGATTAAGGCAGAAATTTACAAAATTACTCTCCTAAATATGAAAAAGTAAATAAACGCTTTACTTGTAAAAATTTGCAAGAAAATTTTATTCATATCAGAACCATAGATGGAAATCATGATACAATTATAATTTTTCTGATGTATTTTGTTTGATAATATTTTAAATTGCAATTTTTTTTAGAAATTGACATTTAAATTGAATTAAACTTTGTAAAGTTTCATGTATTTTTACTATTTTTATGCATTTTTCATAGTTTTTTTTTTAATTTTATTCATTAACAATTACAAAAATGCCACTTTCCATCTCTGATAGCATATAAAGCTGGATTCACCCATTGTTTCCGAACAAAATTTTTCTCCGGACAAAATTTTTTTTTATATGTAGTTTGACTTCTCTCTTCTTGAGAGAGAGAAAATATTTTTTACGAACAACTCTCAGTTTGAATAGGTTTAATTTTATATTTTGTCCGGACAAAATCAAACTGAGCTGCCAAGTATTTTATTTTTTTAGCCAAAGTTGAACTGAGCTGCCACGTCATGTTATATGAATAATAAAAACACAGAGTACACTTGTATTAATTAGAATAGAAATAAAAGAAACTTGGAAAATAAAACATATACATGGGGAGCTGAACGAATGAATTGCATTAAACAATTAAAAATACACGGCGAACTGTAATCATTTGCCGCTGTGCTGCCACTTATAAAATTAATACACATCGTTTATACACGTATTTCATATGGTAGCTTTGATTTTCCAGACAAAATATTCGAAATGGATGAATCGTGCTGCAGAAAACTCTCAGTAAATAAATTTTTGTCTGGACAAAAATTTTGTTCGGAAATAATGAGTGAATTCAGCTTAAGAAACAAACAAAATTATTTGCCATTAAAATTGAATTGATGTGGCTTAATGAAGCAAAATCAATAAATTAACAAAAAATGTTTTCGTTTTACATACGTATGCATGTTTTTTTTTAACAAGGAAATGCGCATTTTTCAGTTTCCCTTTTCAAATATTTTTTAGGGCCATTATTACGACTTAAAAATAGTTAAAAGTAGGATTTTATCGGACGTATAAAAAGCTTTCCATTATTGCAAATTGGATTTAACTTACCAGGTAGGATAAACTTGCTTGCAATTTGTCACTCACTTTAGGTTAAAGTAAAATTATGCAAATGATAAAGTTTTTATACGTCCGATAAAATCCTACTTTTAACTATTTTTAAGTTGTAATAATGACCCTTAAATAGTTAATTTGACAACAAACACACAACACACAACAGGTGGTTGGATAATTCTTGCAAGTAAAACATTTACTAGTAATAATATGTAGGAATTTTTTTGCCTCTCAATTTTTTTCTCTCTTTTGACGCTCTCTCCTTGCAAACTTTTTGAGTTAATGAACACTTTCCAGTAACAATTGTTACAAATTCGTAATAGTTTTTAGTAAATGAACAAACCTTATGTATGCAAAAGCAATGTGTCAAACATAAATGCTTATCTATTGTTAAAAAGTTTCAATATTAAAAGCTGCAGGGGCAAATATATTAATGACGTGTATGAACGTCATGTCCCATCAGAAACCTTTGTTATGACGTCTATAGACGTTTGTGTCCGCAAAAAGGTTAAGATCCATCTAGTGCAGCAAGACCACCATGCATGCACTTCTTTCTTTGATTGGTCTCTGGAGTAGTTGGAAACCGATTCGATGTTTTATTGTAAAATTGTGTTCAGTGACGACATTCAACCGAGTAAGATGTAGTTTCAGCAGAATGGCCCTACGTGCTAGGTCATGCGATAAAACATCTCTCAAATAGTTCCTGTGTCGCATAGTTGGGGATTTTGGAATTTGGATTTTGGCGGAGCCACAAAACCCCAAAAGTTGATCAACTCGGGTTAATAAAAATTTTAAATCTATATCAACACCAGCTTAATCTGACAAAAAACATTTTTTGCAGGTTGTTTTTCCTATCTGAGAGCTACATACAAATCTACCACATATATGGGTTTTTGCTTGCAGTTTAGGAAATATTCGAGAAAGAGAATTAAAATTTTAACTTTTTTACCATCCATTTTAGCAACAAATTTGGTATCAATATCACAATTTAATCAAAAGTTATTTATACTTGTTTTAAATGTAAAAGTATAAGAAATATTACAAAGAAATCTTGCTCAAAATTTTTGCTATTGAAGGAACCAGATCGTTTCGAAGTATACCTATTTTTGTTATAAATATTGAATATAAGGCCTTTTTTCACGAATTCCAAAGCTAGAACAAAAAAAATTTTATTATGCCCGCTTAAGATATAATATGTTTTCAAATATTTTCAAAAATATCTGCGCCCAGCGAATAATAATGAAAATTACACCAAAAATACTGAAAATCCCATTTTCGGGATTTTGTTACATTTTTTTGGGAATTGCCGGGAACTCAGAAGCTAACCTAATTTTTGTAATTTTATGATAATATTATATGATTATATATACATAAATTCCTTCTCAAATCCTGGTACAAATTTCATAACAATCGGACGACCCGTTTAGAGACTGCGGAATTATATCCATTTATTTGCCAAAATCTCCCACTGTGTTCTATCGTTCTTTAAAAAGAACACCCTTTATAAGCTCTATGTTGTTTGTATTAACACTTTTGTGGCGGTAATCCGCCATAATATTAAGAATTAAAAAAGAAGCACTTGGTAATACTCTTACTTTAGAAGGAGTGGAAATTTCAAACCTTAAAAAGGACTTCCATGTTGTCTCTGCTAGCTAATGATTCAATAGCAAGAATCGTCTATTTAAATAGTCAGGCGGTAATTTTTCTTTGTTTCATTTTGGTTAACATTTGGGAATTGTCCATGAGATAAGCCTCTAATATTTTCTTAAATCAATTTGCTTTTTCTTCTAGAAGTTTCTTTTTACGAAAATAAACAGTTTTTTTTAACGACGAGCCAATTTGTACTTTGCCGCATAAATGGGTTAACGTACAATATTTTCTTTGTGAAACACAATTTAAGTTATATTTTAACTACACGAATGTATGCATAATTGATTAATTTATATGTTTCAATAATGGAAACGATTGCATGATAATTAAGAATGTTGTCCACTACAACTTAATGAAAATATTTTTAATAAAGAGCAGTTGAATGGTTTGAAATAAATTAATTTGTTTATAAATTTATTTCTAAGAAACCTCAAATGTCTGTTTTTCAATTTAACTGATAAACGTTTTCTGTTTCTTAGAAATATTGTTTCTGTTATTAATAGTTATTTTTTTTTAAACAAAAACAAAAACGGCAAAACTAACTGACTCTTTGCACAAACAACTTCGAGCCTTCTGGCTGGAAGCAATTCCCGACCATACAACTTCTAAATAGTATTGAAATAGTACTACTTCCTCATAAATGGGTTGAGGTTGACACACTTTAATAACAACAAAAAAAAAAATATATATATATATATATATATAGATAAATCGTTTTAAATAAATAATTTGTTATTAAGCGAAAGTTGAGAAAATTATTTCAACGAAAGCGTTTAAAAGCAAATTATCATTGAAAGTTATTTTTTATTCAACGAATGGGCAAATAAGCAACTAACATGCTTTTCTTTCTTGTTATTTATAACTATTTCTTTTTGCATACATGCAAATAAATAAAATATTTATATTATTTTACAAGTATTTTTACTTTTTGCCACATTTTAACTATAATAGTTCTCAATTTTTTTCTTTCCAGGTAAAAACATGCATGTTGTGGCTGTGAACAAAGCCACCTGCTCAATACACAGTGTGGGTATGGATTTATTGAAAAGTGAACTATAAATATATGTCAGGATAATTTAGAATTTCCATTTAATATCAGCAATAAAAATATAAAGACAGATATGCAAAAGAATAGGAAGAACTTTTAGCAGCTTAAGATTGCACAACAATTTCTCGGAAATAAGCACAGAAATGAAAGTGTTTCTCTAAAGGTACGGTCACACTTGTCAAACATTCGCTCAAAAAGCGCAACCAGCAAACACTAATGAAAAAAGTTTTGATCCAGACACTTGTTTATCACATTAAACAGTTTCAAACACAACTAATGGATAATGTCATAGAATCCAACAATATTGGCTACTCTTTAATTTGACAAACTTTTGTCTGAACTAAAAGATTTTTCATTAGCTTTTACTGGTTACGCTTTTTTGGGCAAATATTTGACAATTGTGACCATACCTTAAGTAAATATATCAATTATATACACCGCTAATTAAATAGATTTAATTATTTAAATAGTTTATTTAATTGTTTCTAAATACAAAAAATATAGACACTTTTCTTTAAAATTTTCTTATAACTTATTAATTTAAACTATTTGTGTAAGAACTTCACAACTATTAAACATCAAACAATAGGTGTGTTCGTAAATTGTTCACTGTGCAGAAAATCAAGCATACCACATCTGTTAAGGCAACGCATAATCCATAAGATGGTCTAAAATCTAAGTCTTTAGATTGTAAGGTTAAATAATGAATGACAAAAATTTGTTATGCTGTGGATTAGTAATAAATTTTCTTTTTATCGGGACTTCCGAACTTTGGCAGCTCATAGTGGCCATGTTGTTGAAGCTACATTTGTGAAGTTGGCTGTTATTTATTTAGATTTTTTGGCATGTGCAAATAATAGAACTAGTTTATCAATTTGGTTGTTCTGTTCGGAGAACGTTCTTTGTTCACAGTGTGATAGATCCATTTGAGTTCATTGGGTAAGTGAACAATCAATCAATGGCCTTGCGTTGAAAAAATGTAGGAGAGTCTTTAAAAAAGATATTGCATCACTCACAAAAACTGGCACACCACAACTTGTGCAAACTTTTTGTCGCGACTTGGGTCTGCACCCGGGCGAAATTCATGTGATCCATTGACAATGGATGGACTGGCCAAAAATGGGACTCAAATGTTCAGAGCGGTATACCGGTCAACTGGTCAGTTTTTCATTGAAATGTTACAAATCTGAAATAAAGCAGAATAGGTTCACAATTGCGCAGAGTATATGATGAAACGATGTTACCTCTGCTTTGAAATTAAATTGACAACGATACAATCCCAGATGGTGGTCCATTCTAAAGGTATCAGCCTTGCACATTAGTGGCTATACTAACAGGAGATAAAAGTGCAGACAAGAGGAGAATAATAATTTCCCTAGAAGCTAACGAAATACAAGAAAACAAAACGGTCAAATAGATAATCTGTCATTGTCCCACTCTTGTTTTCCATTTTTGTAAGACCTTGCAAAAATATCGTAGTGTGATATCAGAAGAGTAACGGCCTGTCCCACAATGTCCCATAGATCGTTCGATCGAAAACTTGTATTTCAAACAACAATAACATTAGAAAATTTGTTGTTGTTTGCCATACAAGTTGTCGATCGAACGGATTCTGGTGACATCGTGGGACAGGTCATAAATCTGTTTCAACACAACTCAGATTGGTTTAGCAATGAACAAATAGGGTGATATAGGAAAGAAATGTTTCTCGTGGCCCAGGCAACACAACGATTCCTATCAGTACCCAAGCAGGCCGGTTTTCCGATTTTAAAAAATTTGCTCTGTATGCCCAGCAAAAATTTGAAAAAAGATAATCGGGTTTGGAATTAAGCATTTTTGGTGGAAGCTCTTCCCTACTGGATTACCAACTTAAGGATTTTAACAAAGCGTGAAACTAAAATAATCGATTCTTTAGAAGTACTTACTTTTTTATTCGGCAACTTGTTCACGTAATCAAAGAAAATTATTCTCCTCATTTAGCAACTTTTACTTAATTTTTTGAATTTTAAGGTAATGTGATTTGTAAGCGAGTAATGAAGTTTGGTAATCAGAAAAGTAAGTCATTATATGGCATGTAGGTCTGATGGTAATGCGACATTTTTTGCTGGATGTTTAAATATTTTTTCTTCGACCTTTTTACTAAATTGTATTTATTTGCAAATTTTGTTTAATTTTATTTTTTTCTTCCAACTTTTGTTTAACTTCTTTAGGGCTTTTTAAACGAAGCTTAAAGTTTTTAAACAAATGTTAAGAAAAATATACAATAATTTTGTTAATTGCTTATTGCTAAATATAAAATTTTAACTTGCGCATTAAATTAAATTTGCAAATAAGTATACAGTTTTCTTTAACTTTTTATATTTTATTTTCCTAATTTTTCTCACAACTAACAACACTAATTTAAAAATTTACAAATCTAATCAATTTGAAATATTTTCTCGTATCCAGCAGTTTAATTTTTAAGAAATGTTTAAATTGTCTAAATTATTCATACGAAGTCAGTTCCCAACAAAAAATTTCAAAAAAGGTAATCGAGTTTGGAATTAAGCATTTTTAGTGGAAGCACTTCCCTACTGGATTACCAATTTAATGATTTTAACAAGGCGCGAGACTAAAATAATCGATTCTTGAGAAGTACTTAAATTTTTTTATTTGTCAACATTTCTCGTAATCTATTTCGTCTAAAAAAATCATTCTCTTCATTTCTTTTTCATTTGCACGTCACTTTTTTAAATTCTAGATAATGTGATTTGTAAGCGAGTAATGAAAATTGGCAATCAGAAAAGTAAGTCATTATATGGCAAGTAGTTCTAATGGTAATGTGTAATTTTTTGCTGGGTTCTAACTCTTTTTATCATTTTTTTATTTTTATAATTTTTCTCACAAACAACAACTCTAGTTTAGATGTATACAAATCTAATCACTGTGAAATATTATCTCCCATCCAGCAGTTAAGGCTTAATTGAAATTTTAAAAATTTTATTCTCTTTTCGAATTAAAAAAAATTAAATTTTTCTAATCAAATTATTTAGCAAACCATTACCTACAATAATTTTCTTCAATTTGTTTCAAATTTATATAATTCTTCATGCTTGAGAACTAGACAAAAAGAGAAATAAGATAAACAGTTGTTACGTAATTAAAATTGATATTTCAAATAGATTCTGAAGCCTGCATATTGAGATCTGCATGTGAACACATTTCTACATAAGGACATACATTTATGCATACGTGCGTACGAATATGTATATTTATGCATTATTTTATCTCTTTATTCAAAATAAATAAAATAAAAGGGCATCCCCATGTTCTCTAAACTTTAGTGTTGATACAAGTATATCTTAAAATTTAGTATTTTTTAAACTTCGAAATTTGAATGATTTTATTTAATGTTGAGAAACAATTTAAAGTACTTTGAAATAGTTATGCGGGAGAAGTGCAAAAAAGTCTTGAATTATTGAGGTTTTAACCCAGACTTGCTTTTCTTTTTAATATTGACTCAAACTTCAGATAGTTACAATAATAATAATAATAATATCGAAACATATCTTTCTGTTAAAATATTATGCAAAAAAAATTTTTTTTAAATAGCAGATTCACTACTCTTCAGTCCAATTTATATTAAATTTTCGGGAATAAACTTCGATCGATAAATGCCAACAAAGTATATTCTATCATAAGCAATGCACACGTAAATACAATTTTAGTCTTGTCTGACTTTTGGGACACCCACAAAATTTAAACTCAAATAATGAAAAGTGAAAAATTTCCTATATATTTTATGCTTTTCTATATTTTGTTTTGTGCTGTGAAGAATTAAAATAGAATTTAATTTAAAATAGTAAAAATCAAGTTGTCACTTCAATATTCTTGTGTATTATCCAGCCAAAAGTACTTGTTTATGAAGGAGATGCAGAAACAAATGAATTTCATTTATTTTTTAATTGAGCAATACGTTTTAGTTATTTCTTATCAATTTACAAAGTTTAATTATTTTTTTTTTTTGATATGCATATAAACATCTTCATTAACCCATTGTGTAATATCAAGAAAATAAGCCAAATAAATTTTAAGAGTTAGCGAATCTTTTTCGCATTATTAACGCTGTTCAAACTAATAAATTACTCGAATGTTCATTCAATGAAAACTAATATTTAATAGTTGATGATCATTCTAATAAAATACGTGGTGACACAGAATTTTAATCATTTCATTTTATCACCGGCTCCATGGTACATCAAAAATTCAGATTTTCATCGTGATCTAAACATGCTTCTAGTGACTGTTGAAATTGCAAAATATGCAGCCAAATATTTAACAAAACTCGAGTCCCATCCTAATCCTCTTTGTTCGTAATATGTTTAACTTTGCTGGGCACATCCGCTTAAAAATTAGGTACACTACTCAACACTCCAGATGAAACTTCTTTAAAAAAATATATATATTTCTGAGCTTACTACGTCATTTATGTATTATTAATTACTATTACTTAGTTTATTTCCGACAGTGGTTGGGCCTATTAATCATATCGAGACTTAAGATTTGAATACTTATTGTTAGTTCATTTTTAAAGATAAAAGTACAAGAAATAAATAAATGTATTAGAAAAATCCCCACCCAATCTAATTTATTTTTTTTCTTAATTTGTTCAGAAAGTCACATGAATTACTAAAAAAAATTAACTGATTTCTCAAAGCAGAATTGAAAAAATACTTAATTTTAACTGGACTAAATATCAAGTCAAACTAAAATTTTTTTATATTCAAACTATAATTGAGAATAAAATTTCAAAATGTGATTTTCTAAAAGCACAATAGAACATTTAAACTACAATAATTACTCAGAAATTAGTTACAAACATAAACTTATAATGAAATAGAATACGAGAAATATTTCAGAAGTTTATAGTAAAAGCTTGCATGTACAAGTAATCTCTAACAAAAACTCGGGTATTATATTGACCAAAGTCCTTGTTTATGTTTCTGCAAGGTATTTTTCCCTCAGTGTAGGACACTGAAAGCCAGGTTATAATATGAAAAACCAAACATGATTAAATGAAAAAAAAGTTTTCAAAAATTTTATCAAGCCCTTAATTCACCAAAATACATGGCTTGTGCTAAAGGAATTATTTTCTTTTAAATATAAATATGAAGTACTATTGCTTTGCTTTTCTCCACTGCCAAGCAGCTGATTTAATGAAATAGTTTTGCAATATCTGTCAGAAAAATAGATTCTATTATATAAAAGACATTTACTTAATTTTTTTAAGAAAAAAAAATAACTTGTACTTTTATTACGACAATCGCATCGCTTTAATAAATATAAAGAAAATTTATTGATTTTGCTATTCAGTAACATATTTTAATGATATTTCTTGTAGGTTGCAGTAAAACAAAATAAAATAACAACCACAAATTGATTTAGTTTTTTTTTTAATTCTTCTTTGTGCTTTTCGTTTATTTTGAAGTTTTGTATGCAGGGATGCCATATGATATACAATTAAATATCGAGTAAAGCCTGTTATGCTGTTCAACATTTCACGCGAAATGCTGATAAAGTACATATAAAAAATTTGACACCAATTGTTCATGAAAAAATGTTGCTGATATAGTACTCCGTTTATCTTGAGAAAAACATTTGAAATGTGTCTCAACATTTTAAGTTTTCACACGAAATAAGTAGAGTGCCACTTTTTTAGTACGAAATTTACAACAAACATATGAGATGTTTCTATAAACATGATAAATTGTAGCATAGTTTCAGGAGCATATTAATATTGTTTACATGTCAAATTTTTCGTACGAATTAATCAACGTGGATAAAAAATTTTCACAAATTAGAACAGAGTACAATGCTTTAGACGCAGATGTACATTATCATAAGAAATAAATTACAGAATTACATTATCCTTACCGCAAACGAATAAATATATAGATAAGTATTAGGACTTTCGGTTCGCAAAAAGTTACTGAACAGAGCTACTGGTGTGATTTAGTCAACATTTTTATAAAAAAAAAATTTAACATACTCTTCAAACACTCAAATAATTTTTTTTTTCATAAAAAGGTCAATGTTTTAGAGAGTTAAATTTTTTTTTGAAACCTTTCTGAATTATAAAATAAAACTCTTAACCGCAAGTTATGCATTTGTACGTGCTCAATGGAGAATAAAAAAACAAAGAAATTTAGTTTATTTTTAAGGAAATATAAAAGAATTTGTACTTTATGATTGATATTAAAAAACAATATTAAGCACCTAAAACATCAACACACAAAAACTTTAAACAAAATTTTTTTTATTTTTTATTAAAATTAAACCCTTTTTCTTTTTAAAAGTTAAAAAAAAGCTCAAGTAGTTTTGTCTTATTTATTGCAAGTTCTGTGTTTAAGACTATTGTTTTCTTTTTGTAACAGTTTGAGTTGTTCTTACAAAAAGTAATTACTTGAGTTGTTGAATTCAACAATCTATTAGATACGAGTACTTAGAATTTATTTATTTTTACTTTGTTGCTTATAACAATTTGTTACTGCATTTATTATATAGCGTTGCCAAACAAACGTTCTATAAAGAAAAAGGTAATGAGCAGTCAATTGAATGTTGCTCGGATAATTTCCTTTAAATCATATTTCAAGTCTGACTATTTTTTGCGATGATGTTTATATATAATTATAATTGTTTTATTATGTATATAAACAGTGTTTTCTCCTGAAGATGAATAGCGAAGTTATTCGAAATATTGGGAGTTAAATAAAATAAAATTTAAGAAATTTAAAATGATCAAGAATTAGGTTAATTTTTATTCATATTATTAAATACATAAATGACCTAATAGCCGAGTGATACACACACAGAGGATAAAGATAACAAAAAAAGGTCAACTATTAAGCACATAGTTATTAAAATTGTTTTTTTTTAATTTTTAAACTGCTCAGCCGATCAAGTTTTAAATTGAATAACCTCTTAACCTCAAAAAAGACACATGGATTGATGTAATGTTAATTAAAATCGGATGATTCGTTATCGACGAATTATTTCCAAAATATCGTTTTTTTTTCTAAGCACTTCAAAAGTCTTGCACTAATGTACTTTGAGAGATTTAAAAAGGGTATGGGAGGACGTTAATTTAATCTAAATCTGTCGCTTAGCGGGAAGTTTCAGGCATGCCCTGCAAGGTCAACCAATTCCCATATTTTGTTTTTTATTATAACGCTTTTCTCTTGTGTTACAAAAAATTTGTGATTAAAATAAAAGTAATTGCTGTAAGAAATGTTAAATAAAAGTCATTAGACCTTTATATTATTTTATCAAGGATTTTCTTACCATTCTTGAATATTTGTTATGTGTGACATTAGAGTTGGCAACACTGATATTAAAATTGCTTTTACCAAGAAATTGCATCGACGTCATTGATAATACATGCTCAGAAAATTTATATTTTATGCTCGGAAAAGCAAAATACTGTACTCTATAATTCTTTTGTATGAGTTAATTTTTTTTCTCTATTGTGAATATCTTAGAAGTATTACAATGGACATAAAAACACACCCTCTATTGTGAATGTTGTCGATTCTAAAGTAATTGCAATAGTGAGGGGAAGGAAGAAGCATTCATTATTGCAAATACAAGTCGTTTTCAAAGAGAAATAAGGATGTGTTTTTTGAAACAGACGTGCTTTGTATATCCTATAAAAGAGTATAAGGGAGGACATTTGACTTGACAACATGTTTAGATTGATCACATATTAATGTCTGAGGATAAACTATATATTTAAGAATAACTACAATGAATGTGTGCAAAAAAAAACAAATCTTAAAAAGTTTAAACCGATTTCCTTTAATCTTGATAAATAGATTAGTTCGCTAAGTCCACAAAAAACTAAACCAAAATACCCAGTATGGCAAGCGAAAAGAGATATATGAAGGATTCAAACGGTAGTCTTAAGTGTTAAAATGTTTTAAATAATTTTAATATAATTGCTTTGACTTTTGTTTTTTCTTTCAAATAAAAGTTTTAAAACTTTATGACACAATGACACTTAAGACTACGATTGGTATCCCCCAATTTAGTTTAGTAATCCAAAAAGCTAAACTGGTAACGCTTTTAGTAACAGACAATTATTTTGTTTTTGCTTAAAAGGCAAAATGTCATTTAAGTAAATAACATGTTCTTAGTAAATTAAAAACAATAAAGTTGTATTTGTAAAAAACAAAAATCTGTTCTGCTTGTGACATTTATAAAGAGTAGTTTTTGTTTTGACAAAAAGAAAAAAGTTCACACTTTAGGTTGAAGTGGTTGTATTTACTCGTATAGTTGTATGCTCGCATGTACATAAGAAAAACAAAAAATAATAGTTAATTAAAGTAGTCAAAGTATGAAAATATGTAATTATTTAAACATTAGTTTTCTCTATGAAGTTTTTTTGTTATTAAAATTAGCATTCTCTATTACAATTGTAGGATATAATATATTTAAGTTTACATTTTCGCTTCAATTTGTGCATTAAGAATGGTAATTTTATTTATGAGTATAATTGAAGGAAAAATTTTAACTAAAATATGTAAATACTGGCAATGCTTTTCTTTATAGTCAAAACTCACAAAAAGCTAGTTACTCAGGAAATTAGTTGAAAAATTTCAATTTACATAAAATTTTATTGCCAGTTTATAGAAGCCATGTGAAAATTCTCGTCTGGCTATTTTTATTTAAAACAAAAACAAAGCACTCAAAATTTGTTTTTGTTTTCATTATAAATAGACAGCCGAGAATTTGTACATGGCTTCCATAAACTGGCAGTTAAATGATACCACAATTCACTCAGGCGACTTGTTTAAAAAATTTGTATTAAAATCACTCAAAGAAATGAGAGCATTTCATATAAATTTTCTTTTCCGTTAATAGTTTTTGCAAAATTTCGCGCGCGAGCTAACACCAGAAATAAATTAACAATGACTCAAATCTAATAATCATAAAAAAAATACAATAGCACATGCTATTAAAATGCATTAGCATTTCTAATGATATGAATGGTAAAGTTTTTTAAAAGGTCAATTTGTTTCTTTGGTTCGATTGGGTAGGATCGCCATATAAAAGGTCAATTGTTAAATGTTGAAAAGTTTATGAGTTTCCAACCGGCAGATCATTCCGCTGGTTGGCGCTTATTAATTTGTCAATATTATCTTTTGACAAGGGCAAATGGAAACCAAGAAAATAAAACTAAGGCAGATGTTGCCGATTTAACTTAAGAATTCAAAATTTGATTTTATTGAACATTTTGCTCTGCTTATATGTATACCATTTTACAATTTTTGTGTTTCTTTAAGTCTTTAATTTTGCTATGATAACATAAATTAGTAATAAAAATAAAAGTGTGTCATTTTAATTTACAATAAACTGTGTTGCAATGTAATTATACTATGATACAGTGTATTAGAGTAAATGAGATACACTACAGTTTAATACACCATTAGAAGGGGTTTAAAAAAATATTTCAGATGATGGACTTTTTTATTATATTTTCTTGGGACAAAATACGAAAAATATCCAAAAAAAAATTTTTAGACACGGTCCAGCTCATTAACGGTCATCGCTAGAACCGTCAAATGTTTTAAGAGTCCACATTAAAAAGACTTATCTTTGATTTCGGATGGGAAACAAAACCTTTTTTTCAGTGAGTATGTGTAATAGACATACGTCGCAAAAAAAATTGAAAAAAGAATAAAAAAAAAATATATAAATTTTTGGTAAAAAAATTTTAAACATCCAATTTTTGGCTCCATGAAAAATCGCCCAAAACAAAATCGCCCAAAAATAAAAATTAAAAATCGCCCAAAATTTCAAAATGAAAAATCACCAAAAAAAAAATGAAAAATTGCCCAAAAAAATTAAATATCGCCCAAAATTAAAAAACACCAGAAAAAAATTTCAATTATAGTTATTTTATTTTTATATTAAAATGAAAAAAGAAAAGTTATAGAGAAATGTAAATAATGTTCGTTCGTTCCCGAATTTTCTACACCATAGCGTTCCTCGACACGGCGCTGCCTAATAAAACTTTTCTGCCTTGCAAAGTTTTCCTGCTTAAGAACGTTTTCTAGCACTGCCGGCCTTCGGCCGGGCTCAAATATTTTCTCCACCATGGTGTTTCCCGACAGGGCGCTGCCTAATAGAACGTTTTTTATTTTGCACTGCCGGCCTTCGGCCGGGCTTAAGGATTTTCTCCACCATGGTGTATCCCGACACGGCGCTGCCTAAAATATTTTCTGCCTTGCAAAGTTTTCCTGCGTAAGAACATTTTCTTGCACTACCGGCCTTCGGCCGGGCTTAAGGATTTTCTCCAACATGGTTTTTCCCCACACGGCGCTGATTAATAAAGATTTTATGCTTTGCCAAGTTTTTTTGTTTAATAACATTTTCCTGCACTGCCGGCCTTAAGAATTTTCTCCACCATGGTATTTGGGTGTATTTTTCCCTTTAATTTTTAAATGTTTGAATAATTTTGGGCGATTTTAAATATAAAAAATTACTTAAATTTTGTATGGATAAATTTTATGGAGCCCCAATTTTTATTTAAATTAATTTTACCCCCGCTTGTTGCAATAAAAGTTTCCGATTCGAGCACAGTGTAATTAATTCTTTTCTAATTAGAAATAAGAAATTATTTCGAGCATACTTTCAGTTGCATCAACCAATTATTTGCTAACTGTAGCTATACTTAGTCCCATCACTGTTTAAAATTATACATTTTTTGTTAAATATTTTTTGGCATTTTTTTATATATTCATATATTCATTTACATTTAGTGTAATTACCTTTTAGCATGAATACATGTGCCAACTCGTTAAAACACCTGTAAACCGAAAATAAAATATAATTAAGCCACAAAGCGTTGGTGTAACACAATTTTTACACTTTGCACAGCATATGCACATGTATACATATTTTTATATATTTTTTATTTAGCTTATTATGGCTTAAATCATGAACAATATAAGCAAGAAAAATATAATAAAAAAGTTTTATTTGTATGAACTTTATTTCCCAAATGATATGTTAATTCATTTATTATATTTTTAAACCCTGACAAAAAAAGGGGTGTTATAAGTTTGTAGTGTGTATCTGTGTGTCTGTGTGTCTGTACGAGTACACGTACAGACCAAACGGCTGGACCGATTTTTATTTATTTTTTTTCTGTTTAAAAGGTGAATTGATCGAGAAGGTTCTTAACTATGTTTTAATAAAATCGGTCCAGCCTCTTAGAAGATATCTCATCTTTTCTAGAAATATTCAGGGGTTTTTTAAATTTTTAACTTTTGTTATTTATTATATTTTACAATAATAAATTTTCAAGAAGTTTTTTGACAATCTTTCTATAAGTGTGTATTATTAACAGTTTTTATTCAATTATTGGGTTTAAATATTGTAACACTTTTAAATAAAATCACATTCCAAGTTCTCTTATCATTACAACACATACGTACCTAATTGTTGTAGAACTTTGTGAGACATTTAAAAATTTTTAATTAAACTATAATGAATTTTATATTTTTACGTAATTTCTTGTGAATTTTAATTAGAAGTAATTTCTTGATCGGGCTTAAGTTCAGTAAATTCAATTATTATAATGCATTTACACCTGCACAAAATCTAGCAGATTTGAATTAAAATCTTTATGAAAATCTATACCGTTTACACCAACATTTTTTGACAATTATCAAGATTTTTTTATCCAAACCAAAACCCATTAACTGAAAAATTTCCAAAACTACAACCAAACAACTGCAATATAGCCAATTCTTACACCCTTTTGAGCAAGCTGTAGCTAGTTAATTCAATCCTTTTAAATAAATATGTTGTACAGGGTACTACTCATAGACTAGATTTTGTTTTATATGGGAAATCAAGTACAAAGCAGCTGGATTTAGCTTGAAATCTTGTAAGTACTAGATTTCGAGATAATGTAAATGCCCTATTATTGAAAGAGATATTTTTTATTAATTAATGTGAGTTTCTAAAGAAGAGAAGGAAAATTAAACTAGACTTTATTAGCTGGAGAAAAAACCGATATTTTTCTGTGCAGCCATGCAATTCATCATGCTGATGTAATAAAAATATTTCATTCAATAAGAACTGAAATTACTGAACTTAAGTCCTATTAAATAACTCTTTGTGGTTGTATAATTACTTTTATTTGTATGTTGACAGTTCGGATTAAGATTTTATGCTGCTTTATATGGTGTTTGACTGATAGGGTAAAACAAGCTGTTATGATAAGGCCACTTGATATTAATACACTTTGATATCTTATTATCTTATAAGATTTGTGCGTCTTAAGCATTTTAATGGGATAATAAAACTTAATTCTACTATTTTAACACACTTTTAGAAATCTAGCTGGCAGTGCCGCATTTATTTCTTATAAATAAACAAACACAAACTAATAGACATACAAACGTACCAGCATGCAAATATAACTATAAGCTTATAGGGAGATTTTTTAAAACTTTTCATTTCTAAACGTTTCAAATTTTTATGAATAATAACTAAAATTATTTTCAAAAATATTTATTCCATACAAATTTCAAAACGAAAAAATTTTTTGAACTTACAAAATCTTCCCTTTAACCTCTTCATAATTTTCATTACATATATCAAAAAAAAATTATTTTATGAATTAATAATATTTTCTGAAGAAAACAAGAAATACAATATACAATATCATTTATTTTTTATTTTGAACTGGAATACAAGAAGTGTTTATTTTCTGTAATGCACTCAAAGCAATATTTTTCGCTTTTAAGGTATTATTAAAAACTTTATACTGCATACCTTTAGGATAGAAAAACAAATATTCACTACTTTAATTTTGTCTGCTTAATAGCCTTTAAAGTAGTGCCTCAATGCATGCGAAGTATTTATGTCAATACACTTACGGCCTGTCTCACGATGTTACCAGAAATTGTTCGATCGAAAACTTGTATTGCAAACAACAATAACATTATAAAATTTGTTGTTGTTTTCAATATAAGTATTTGATCGAACGATTTCTATAGACATTGTGCGACAGGACGTTATGACCAAAAAAGGAAAAATATAAATTTTAGAAATACGACAATGATTTTTTCACTTTATTTTAAATCATACTACAGATCCGATTTGTTGCATTTGTTAAGAAATAAGCACAAAACAAAAAAATTTTAATGATAATAATAAAAAAAAGTTTTTTTTTGTAGCACAGTGTTATAATTAAACGATTCCTTGAATGTGCTAGTTTCTATCATTTTTAAAGTAAGAATGATGAAAATGAATGCACACACTCTATAATAAATTTTCTTATTTTGCTTGTAAGCTGAGTTTTTATCGGGAAAATGTAAATTTATGTTTTGTTTTTATTTTTCTATTAGACCGACCACAGGTGTATTTAATGAAGTTTTTGAAATTTAACTCCTTTTTTTAACTCACTCTCCAAATGCAGTCTCACACTAAAAATATAAACATTTATCTAATAAACTCATAGACGGTGAGGAAAAGTTTTTGCTACGGCAAGAGTTGAAGCTGTCATTATGTTAATTTTAAAGTCTCATTCTTCTACTCTGTTATACGGTAAAATGCGTGTTCGTATGTGTGTGTAGGTGTAGATGTAAATGATTGTGGAAACACTCATGGTTTAGTTGGTATAATTATATACGAAATATATATACAGGTATATTTATAACTCATTCATATTGGATTGTTCTATTTTTGTTTATAAAATGTATTATCCTTGTTTAAGTTGGCCTTTTGTTTCTAAGCTCTTTGCGCTCATTACGATATCAACGCAAAATTAAAATAGCTAAAACACCTGTAAAATAAATGTGTTACCTTTAGCCACTATTAAAACTAAAAATAACATGAGAAGTATGCACCACTAGAATAAAAGGCAAAAAAACAAATGTATATCACACAAAGACCCGCTGATACACACCCACTAATTCATCCCTAGAAAACTTTTATATAAATTTACATTAGCAAATGTTTTATTACATACATGCTTATAATACGAGTATATGTGACCTTATCCGAGAAAAGGGACCTTGTGTGTCAAAAAATTAGTTTGGACTTAAGAGTGGATTCTGGTACCTAAAAGTGTATAGAATACGATGAAATGATACAAATTTATTTACCCCAAATCGCATGTCCTAACTGAAGGTGTGTTCAAAGTGATAATACGTTATGAAACTTTAAATACGTTTTTTCCAAAAACTTCATTTTCACACACTAGGTTCTTTTTCTCGGAGAAGGTCACATATACTCATTGATCCTGCCAAAAGCTTAGTAAGTACACAAGGATTAAAAGTACAATCGCGAAAGGTCCATTATATCGTTCATAGTTCCTTAGATCGTTAATATTTACTGGGATAACTGCACTTGACAGTTATTTTAAAGGAAATTAGACAGTTCTTACTTTAAGCAGAGTATTTAAGCTAATAACTATCACTTGGAAAAAATGTATTGCTCCAAAAGGAGATTACGTTGGGCCCTCGCATGTTCCCCTAAGCAAAACATTTTCATTTTCATTTTGGCTTGCACTATTTTCGAAGCATTCCGCAAAGTGCTTCCCATCTTATTTTCTTTTTTTTTATCATTTTATTTTGTCCCCACGTACGAGTCAGGCAAAACCATTATGTCAAGCGTAAATTTGTTTTAAATGATGCTCCACATACACTCGTCCATATCTATCTTGTGCGTGATGCTTTTACTCCTTTATACAACCCTTTGTCTAACACTTTTACTATGCATTACTGCTTGCTTTTGTTGCTGCTATTTTTATTTTAATTTTTAGTTAAAGTGCGTTAGCCCTACGGCAGTAAATTGACAGGAGTACGTATTCCGCAGTAGCGAAAAATGGGTCAAATTAAATAAACACACACTCACACACAAAACACACTTAGAAATACACATTTAATTTTAAATTTTTATAACTGCAAAGCATCATGATCAGCCAAACATAATTTAAAAAAAAAAAACAAAACTACAAATTTTCTTTAAGAAAAATAAGTTTATTTCACTACAAGAAAAAGTGTGTCTAAAAAACTCTCAAGATGTACAAGAAAATGAAATGTGTTTCAGGAAAATTAAAACCTCTTCTTTCATTAAAGTTAAAAGTTATAAAAATAAACTTAGAGTATATTCAAATATAGCATTGAAGAAAATGCATGTGTCTACACATGCACGCATTCATGTGGAAAGAAACTCTCTTGTCAGTGAATGATAAAAGTAAAATACTTTTTCAGTATTGGCCATCAAACAGCAATAACTTTAAAACAAATACGCTTAACTGTAAGCTTGCAACACATTTTTTTTAATTATGCAGCACAAACAACTATAAATGAAAGTTATAGACTGCGCTACAATCATATGCATGAGTATAAAAATACTCTGAATATTAATCGGCTACACATGCGTGTATACAGGGCTATTTTATTCATACACACAATCATAAAGCATGTTTTCAAACCGCCAACCACATACCCCCGATAGACTGTATGAGCTAAAATCATATACAAGATTATAAAAATACTCTGACTATTAATCAGCAATACGTGCTATTTTATTTAAACACACACATAAGGCATATTTTCAAACAGCCACACATATAGTTACTAACGCATTTTCAATTAAATTTTATATACACATATGTATGTTTATCCCGAGTACCATACGTATTTTCTTTTTGTCCGATTAATATACACATCTCGAGTACAAAAATACTCAGACTACAAGTAAGACAGAGAGAGAGCCAATGCGTTTGATACGCATTGTACCGTATTTTAGTTCTTGGTATAAACGAAGTAGAGATGCACTTGTATGTTCGAATCGGCTTTAGTCATAGTTAGCCAGTTACTATTTGTATTCCTTTTTGAGTACTCATTATTATTCTCTTATACATATGTATCGTTCATTTACTGCATTAATGTCATAACTCAAAAAATTAAGTTTGATAGGAAATGAGTTTAAAGTTTTCAGTTTGAAAACGAGTTAAAGGAAAAAGGAAATTTTAATTGATTTTCTTACGCTCGTGGTTGTTTTTATAAAGAAGTAATTTTTTTTTTATTCATTTTAAATAATTTGCTGAAAAACTGCTAACTATAACAAACTGTTAAAAGATATATTGAAAATAAATAAAAAATCAATTAAATTTTTATAAAAACTATCTTGAGCTTAATAAAAATTAGAAAATAATTGCAAAAGAAAACTTTGTTTTTTTAAAGATATTTTAATGAAATTTTTACACAATTTTAATCAAGAATAATTACTTAATCGGGCTTAAGTTCAGTAATTTTAATTCTTATTGAATGAAATATTTTTATCAATTAATGAGATTTTCTAAAGATGAGAAGAAAAATTAGAATACACTTTAAGCTGGGGGGAAATAACGACATTTTTCTGTTCAGCCACCCAGTTTTTCTCTACTAAGGCAGAGATTTTTTATAAACATCAGCTATTTAATATAAATTTTTAATGAAATTGAATATTAAAAATGATTTTATTGTATATACAATTATTGATTTACCTTTGGTAAATAATTACACTTGATACAAAAATTATTCTTGATTAGAATTCGTTCCAGTTCGGTTGTTTTTGTACAATCTGAATAAAGCTATGTAAATTAATCCAGTATTATTAACACAAAAATGGTATGTTTTAAGTTATTTACATTGAAGTAAATGAGCGATATGTGTATGTATGTGCAAAAGCTTATTTATTTGTTTATTTAATTTTCTGTTTTCTGTTAGTTATTGTCGCTATTTTGTTCTTTGCATTTGTTAGTTATTTTATTGCAGTTGAAAGGTCATGCATTAATTTTTATTTCAATATAATTTTTATTTCATTACACCCATTGATATCAAGAAAGGGCGGTATGTTTTTTGAGAATATTATTAAAAAAATTTTTTTTAGATTATGTCTTAAAGAGAAAAACAGCAGCAGTCAAAATAAATTTAGTAAAGTGCGACTCTGACTCGCTCACGAAGGGTTCCGTACGAGCACTAGATATGTAATTTAAAACAAACTTCAGCTATATAATATATAGTTTTGGCATTTTTTTTTTTTGCTTTTTGGCGTTTTTTTCCATTTGGCGATTTTTTTCATTTTGGAGATTTTTTTCATTTTTACGATTTTTTTTCACATAAACAATTATTTTGATTTTGGCGCCTTTTTTGCGTTTTGGCGATCTTTTTCGATTTTTGGGGCTTTTTTCATTTTGGCGATTTTTTTTTCATTTGGGCGATTTTTTCGAATTTGGCGATTTATTTTAGGGTTAGAATTTTTTTTTATTTTGGCGATTTTTTTTTTAATTTTTGGAAATTTTTTTTTTTTTTTTTTTTTTTTTTTGTTTGGCGATTTTATAATTTTCGGATTTTTTAGTTTTACCGTTTTTGAAAAATTCAAGTGTTTGCCTCTTACGGTTTCCAAGATATAGCAAATTGTCAAAATAACATAGTCAAAATTGCATTAACTGATGGACCACCCTTTAATTTAAATATTTTTAAATGTTAGTGTTATTTGTTGTAGTCTGTATAAAAACACACTAATTTTACAAAATTCAAGTTTCAACATACATATGTACAGACATACAATTGTATGTATATTACATGGGATTTTAACATTTTTCGTTGCTCCTTTTGGAACACCCTTTAATTTTTAATTCTCATATATTTGTTGTTGTAGCGACCAAGGTTCTACATACGGTTCTTACGGTTCCTAAGAAAATACCGTGTGACGGACAGACGGACAGCGTAGCGAAAACAATAGGGTTTCTTTTCACCTTTGGTGTACGGAACCCTAATAAAAAATCAAATTTCGTAATTGTGCCATTGAAAGGTATTTTATATAGCTATAGAACTTTGAAACGGAATAAAACAAATATGAATTTTTTTAAATTGACTTTACTTTATAGTTTTTATGCATCTATAAGAAACACTTTTTATTTCGGGATGAATGACATTCAAGCTGCTGAATAAAATATCAAATATCTTTTTATTAGATTTCCACTACGAGAGAGATGTAAAATGAAAAATGGTAGCAGTGGCAGGTTCTTCAGAAGCACAGTAAGCTTAAGCCTTCCTTAGCAAAAACATTTTTTGGAAATATCATGGTAAATTGTTTGGAGAGTTATGCGCTATGGCTTGTTTTTATTAAAATATCTCGTTACACGTTTTTAAGGCATTTGAATTAATTCATTTTTTTTATTTAAAATGAAAAAAGTCACCCGTTGTATTTAGAGTTGTTTCCAATGAGTGTAAACATCACATACTTGTGTATATTTTAATTTATTTATGTAAATTTTCTATAAAAATTTTAATAAAAAAATAAATAAATAAATAAATACTCTACCACACAAATGCCTGTCCATATATAATGTTTTCTTTTCATGTGCTTCGGTGTTTGTATATGTATATGTAGTTGTTTGTGATAGATTTTCCAAATGCATAAATTACATATTTAAATATTTATTTTTATTCAATGCAATTGATTATTTTTAAATTGACTTGAGCGAACGCAAATAAAGAAATAACTTTTTTCTACTTTTATTTGTTACGCATCACTTTCATTTATAAATCAATAACCAATCGAGTTTTCTATGCGTGTCATGAATTTAATTAATGTAAATGTTTTATTTTCATTTAAATTCAATTTTGCTCGCCTGTACGCACACACACACACACACAGACATACAGACATACAGACATACACAGTTATAGTTTTTATTTCTTCGCTAAATAAAAGAATCGTCAATTATAAAATTTTCTGTTTTGTAATCAAGATACAAATTATTTAACACACATGCTTATACAATTTGTTTATTATTATTATTTTTTTTTCGTTTATTATTTTTTTGTATGAGAAAATTATTTAAATTATCTCTTTTGTGTATTTAATAAATTTTAATTTTAAAATATGCATAACACGCTTTTTATTATCAAGTTGATTGCAGTTTTTATTGAAATAAATTTTGAATTTAAATATCAATGTGTAACACAATACTTAAAATAAAATATTTGCAAAATAATTTTTAGTCAGGCTTAAGCTCAGTAATTTTAATTCTTTTATTGAATGAAATATTTTTATTAATTAATGTGAGTTTCTAAAGAAGAGAAGAAAAATTAAATTAGACTTTAAAGCTGGGGGAAGTTCAATTAAAATCTAAAAATGTCTCATAAAATATTTGCTTAATGCACAACAATTCTGTGTCAAATAAAAATGGAAAAAGTGCTTAAATCGAGATAAGCTGATTTTGACTTACTGGCACCCTTGTAATCTTTACATCTGCGAAAAAAAACTCTATTATTTTGCTTGAACTAACTACTTCAAACAATTTGTTATCTATTATAAGCGTTTTCCATTGTTTAAAATGTTTAAATGCTGTAATCTATAATTAAATTATTTTATGCATTTTTTTTTTGCTGTTTTGTTTTGTTTTGCTATTATTAAAACTCATTTAGTATTCCTCATATTTAAATTAAAATTTTTTATAATTTGGCCCAGAGAATTTTATTTGGGGCTTTATTTTTAAACATTTTAATCAATTCAAATTAAACAGCAATGTATACTTTAAAAATTTATGTTTTTTTACTTTCAAAGCGTTTTAATTTAATCTTCTTTCAGCTTTTTTCTGTGCTTTTAGTATAAACATATGTATATGTGTGAGAACATATGAGTGTGTGTGTGTGTATGTATTTGTTTGCTTATAAAACATTCGCAACTTTTATTTACTTATCATCAAGCAGACATACAAATGAATATGAATTTATAAATGTTTGTGTGTTTTTATTTTATTTGTAACTTTTTTTTTTCTTATGCCAAAATTAAAACGTTTTTACTGCGCTGTCAAAAGTTTTTGTCTCACTCAAAGATTTAAAACACATGTAACATGTTGTTGTAATTAGCATTTTATTATTTTACTTGCAGAATTATTATTATTTCATATATTTTTAGCTCAAAGGAGAAAAAAGTTGTCAAAAAAAAATTTAATAAAAAACTTTTTAAAACATTTAAATAAAAACAAGCGCTACGTGCCTGTAGCGCAAAAGAAAAATAACATGGACATGAAATAAAAAAAGCAACAGTAGCAGTAACAATATTGGTTTTGTTATATTTAATAGAAAAAAAAGGGACAACAAACTTGTTAAAAATATGTCAAAGTTTACACATCACACACACACACATACACACACACACATACATGCAGTCACGTGCACGCTTAAAGAAGCTTTTTCCCGTCTTCAAATTACAGCATTTATGGGAGGGTGTGGCATGTGTGTTTAATAGACGTTTATTTTTAATTGCCTGTAATTTAGCATAATTAAATTTAATTCTGGAATCAAAGAAAAAAAATAATTATAAGTCTGATTCCAATTTATTATAAATGGAGCTGGATTGGCCATTTTCTCAAATGCACCAATGACAATGTACCGCCCAGATGGCTGGACTTAAAACAAATAAAAATTTTTCTGACATAACACACATCCTTAAGTTTATTTAAATTTTAAGACAGCAAGCGCTGTAATGAAAAAACAAACTGTATAGGAAATTGGGCAGGAGTTATTCATATAAAGCGAGGGTAAATTTAAAGGGCCAATGTTGAATGTGAACCACGCATAAACGTCAAGTTTTTTTCTGCATTTCATTTGACATTTTTCAATTTCAGACTAACTCAATTTGAACCATGGAAGAAACTTGCACAATCGCGCAACGCGTTAAAGTTATTCAGGCTTATTATGAAAATGGGCGTTCAAATCAAAATGCATATCGTGCAATTCGTGATTTTTTCGGTCAGCACAATCGGCCAAATGTGCGTACAATCGGAATAATCGTGCAAAAATTTTAGCAAACCCAGTCTGTAGGAGATGTGAAAACACCAGTGCATGGTCGTACAGCTCGTACTGCAGAAAATATTCCTGCTGCTCGTGATAGTGTGGCTGAAGAGCCGCCTACCTCAACTCGTTGTCGTGGCCAACAATTGAACATCTCACGATTGTCGTTAATGAAGATTATGCATAAAGACTTGCATTTACACGCTTCAAGCCGTTTCAGACTATAATACAAGTGTTAATACTTTTGTGGAAAGTGCCACTCTGACATGTTGAGTTGTTATTGTTTTTTGAAATTTTTTAAACAGAAATTAGATCAGGGAAACATTTTCGTCAAAAGTATTAATACTTGTATTATAGTCGGAAACAAGGTGCAAGTGACTCAAGAACTAAAACCTCTTGACCATACCAAACGTCGTCAGTGGTCACAATGGTGGCAAGAAAAATTTGCAACAGTGGATGATCAATTTTCGAAGAAAATCATCTTCAGCGATTGGGCACATTTTCACCTCAGTGGATTCGTCAATAAGCAGAATTGCCGCATTTGGGCGAATGATAATCCAAGAGTGGTTGTCGCAAAACAAATGCACCCACAAAAAGTGACTGTTTGGTGCGGTTTATGGGCTGGCGGCATCATCGGGCCGTATTTTTTTCAATATGAGGCCGGTCAGGCAGTTAACAAACAGATAACAAATTTTTTATGGCCCCAATTGGAAGATATTGATGTGGACGATGTGTGGTTTCAACAGCATGGTGCCACTTGCCACACCACACAGCTAACGAATCAGTAGCTCTTTTGCGCGACAAATTCAATGGCCGTGTTATCTCACATGGTGGCGATGTCAATTGGCCGCCAATTTCATATGATTTGACAACGTTGGACTTCTTTCTTTGGAGTTATTTGAGAGAAAAGGTGTACCAGCAACAATGCAAGAGCTAAATGATAAGATAATTCGGCACATTAATGGCATTGAACCTCAATTATGCCTCAGCGTCATCGAAAATATGGACCATCTGATAGAGCTATGCCGCCGAGGTCGCGGCGGCCATTTGTCCGATATTTTGTTTCATACATAATTGAATCGCACCATATTATCATAATAAAAAGAAATGACAATAGTTTCCTAAATAATTTGTGTTTTATTTAAAATCAACATCGTACCCTAAAATTTAACCACCCTTTATTTCTCCATTGTCGACAAGAAGAACACGCATTGGGTAAAGTGAATAAATAAAAACATTTGCTTTTGACTTAAAAATTTGTTGTAAAACCTAAAATATGTATGCGTTTTTTTCTTGTTTTTTTTTTTAATTTTCAAGTAAAAAGCAAATGCTTTTTTATTCACTTTGCCCATTGACTCCAGTGTGATACTTTGTGAGTCGTAAAAATCCATTAAGATATGATCTAAAAATACATTTACGACTTTATGGCCATTTTCTTGATATCAGAGATAAATAGGTTTTCTGTTCTCTGAAAGACAGTGTAAGAGTAACACAAATGTTTTCGAAGTACACAAATCCATAGTTTCTTAAATACTTATATTATGCATTAAATTTTTATCGTAACAATTAAATTTGATATACTTGCTCTCACAATTTCTTTAACGACTTGTTCTCTTCAAAATTGTTGAGATACAAGTAGATTTTATTCCCCAGACAAGCATTTTAATTTACACATATTTTCTGCACCCTTTTATTATTATGATTACAGCAAAATTAAATAAAATATGTGAGATTTCTTTATTTACTGAATTATCTTCATATTTTTTTTTCAGCCCAAGTAAAACATCACTTTTATTCATATTGCTCCACTTCAGCCACGCACACATATGTTGCCCCAATTAATGTGCGACCATAAAAATGTTCACCTTTTATTATTCGCATTTCATGTACAACTTGCATCATGTTAATTGCATTTCACTCATTAACCTGATATAATTTCTGTTTAATTACGTTGAATTATATTTAAAAAAAAATGTGAATTTATGAATGTGTTTATGGCACAATTTTTTTCACTTTTACTTTTTGCATTATTATTATTCACATCATTTGGCAATTAATTAATTACTTTTTTATCTTTAAATAGCCTTCAAATCATACAATTTGCAATATACAATTTAATTTACTTTGAAGAAGTTGTTATTAGAAAAAATTTACTTGTTCTGCGTTTTATAATTGAGAAATTTGCATAGATCTCATTACACACACCTTCGCTCAATGAGAAAAAAGTTTCTTTAAAATGTCTAATGAAATATTTTACGCCATTTAATTCCAGCCCAAGCGGCCCATAGTTTGAAAATCCGTTTCGAATGAAACTGATCGTTTTGAAATTTTATTCAATAAAGTAATTAAAGTTTAAAATATTTTAACTACACGTTCTAGAAAATAAACGGCCCAGACTGTATTTTTTATTTTTGTAATTCTTCACTGTAAGCCAAAATCAAAACCACGACATGGTTGGTGATGGAGCATTGGTTCCTGTTTAGCGTTCCGTATACCAAAGGTGAAAAGTAACCCTATTGTTTTCGCTGCAATGTCCTTAGGAACATGCATAGCTTTGCCCGCTACACCAATATATATATCGTACCATAACCGTGAAAAAGAAGCTAAAGCGACATAATTTTGGAATTTCATTTTTCTGCGAAAATCGTTAATGTATGGTAAGATCGATTACAATCGATCTTAGCCATAAAACGAAGTACAGAAAATATGTCGCTTAAGCTTAAAAATGGAAGGATGCTATAGAGCGAAACATATTGAAATCCTAATACAATACACAGACAATTATATAAAGACATAAACGCCCATATTTATAAAATTTAAAATAAGATTAAAATGTATTTTTAACCCCCGACTAAAAAAGGGGTGTTATAAGTTTTGTAGTGTGTGCCTGTGTGTCTGTGTATCTGTGTGTCTGTCCGTGTCCACGTACAGGCTAAACGGCTGGACCAATTTTCATTTAGTTTTTTCTGTTTGAAAGATGACTTGATCGAGAGGGTTCTTATTCGGTCCAGCCGTTTAGAAGATATAACATCTTTTCAGAAAAAAATCGGGGGTTTTTAAAATTTTTAATTTTTGTTATATTTCCAATTATTCATGCAAAATTATCCTGAAATGAATTTCAAACACATTTAATTTTTTTTCTATAAATATGAAGGTTTAAATTTTCAAAATTAGTTTATGTATTTTTATGCAGGCTACACCAATTAGCACTGCAATTTAAAAAAATTTAAGTTAAATGGTATTCTATCAGTTAATGTAATTTAAACCGTAAAAGGTAAGGTCTTTGCAATTATCAAAAATGCTGAAACTAACAAGTATTTATACAAAAATATTAAAACAACCCGACTGCGACCAACTTTGAAGCATCAAATATCCTACTAAATGGTCATTCCAATTGAAAAGTTATAAGAAAACCTAAAGATAATTTCAAAATAAAATTATCTGTCGAATGATACCCATTTTAATACCCATAGTTAATATAGTATTTACAAAATGACGTCTGTTGGCCGCCATATTAATTTTTGAAAACTAACACTCCCGGAATTAAGACAAATCGATTGACGTAAAAATAATCAGCATCGGTCCACGCGTTCGGTTTATATAGTGCCACAAAAGAACACACTTACATAGAAAAATACATACATACATACATACATAGACTGATAATTACAATACCCTTCTTTGCTCTGCGCACTCGGGCAAAAAATACCAAAATTCAAAAACAAAACACCAAAACAAAAAATTGCCAAAACTAAGAAAGCATTTATATAAAAAATATAACCAAAAATAAAATAAATCCCTAATATTAAAATAAATCCACCAAATTACTTTTGGTCGCCAAAAAATAAAAAATTGTTAAAAACCAAAATTAACAGCCTGATTTTAGAAAACATAAGCCCTTTCGTTTTTATGTTTCGTTTATAAACGATAACGTTTAAAATTTGATTTTTATAAAACATATTCTAAAGCTTTCGTTTTAACATAAAAAGAGCTTTTTAGGTGTAACGAAAAAATCACACTCACAAAATTATTACAGTGAAGGAATTCAAAAAATAATATCTATTAAAAAAAATTTCGATGAAAAATTTTAAATAAAATTTATTTAAAATTAATTTTAAATTTTATCAATAAGGGGATAAGCAATTAAATTTCTAATTGATTTTAGCATTCAATTGGAAATCAATTTACCCATTAAAACAGGTTTTCATTGCATTTCGTATTTTCCGTTGTTTGTTAGAACTAACTATGTTTTTTTTTCTACAACCTTTACTTTAATTTGACTCAATACTTAAATTTTTTCTGATTTGTTTGACAGTTAAATTGTGGAAAATAAAGCAAAAATTATCTGTTTATACTGAATTTGGTCTTGAGTTTTTCACAGAAAAATTAGAGAAGCAAGGGGAACATCTTTGCTTTGTACGGAAGTCAAGATTCGTTCTTGTGAAAGTTAAATCAATCCGCTTATAGAAAAAACCATTTAGATTTTTTCGTTTATTTAATTTTTCGTAATTTATAGTAAAAAATAAAAGGAAAAAATATTTTTTCACTGTTTTAAGTCAGTTCAGATTCTCACATTAAAAATTAAATAACATTTTCATTAAAGTCAAATGAAAAATATGTAGACTGATTTTTAAATAATTTTACATAAAAAATTTTATGAGTGTGGAAAACTGAAAGCTCTTTTGTTGTCACACACATGAAAATAAATAAATGTTTTAAAAACGAAAACATGGTTTCATTCGTTATTTTAAAGAACGTATACACTTATTCATTTTCGAAAAACAGGCTGTAAATCGCCAAAAAGAAAAAAAGCGCCGAAAGTAAAAATAAAATCGCTATAAACAAAAGAAAAAATGCCAAAACAAAAAAGCGCCAAAACAAACAAAAAATTGCTAAAATGAAAAAAAAATCGCCCAAACTAAAAACTAACTGATAAAGATCTCCAAAAACCGAAAAATTCGCAACAAATGAAAACATCAACCCAAAAAATCTCTAAAAACAACAAAAAAATGTCACCAAAACAAAAAAAAAATTAAAAATAAAAAACAAATCGTTAAAATAAAAAAATCGACAAAAACAGAATAAAATCGGCAAAACGAAAAACGCACTAAAACTAAAAAAACCCAAAACAAAATAAAAATTATAAAAAAATAGCCAATAACAGAATAAAATCGGCAAAACGAAAGACGTGCTAAAACTAACAAAAACGCTAAATCGAAATAAAAATTATAAAACATATAATATATCCCAGTAAAAAATGTTCATGTTTTTTGAAGCCATAAGGCAATAAAGCGAATCATAATTCGCTTTTAAATATGAGCTTGTTAAAAAGCAGCGGACGTATATGAAGCAAACTATAGGAAAAAAGTAATTTAATAGCGCAACAACCATGCAGGTTTTAAAGCCAGAAAGTTAACATATAAGTTAACACATGCAATATTATGTATGGGCATTTCCTGGGGTCACGAACGTACGTTCGTACGCTTTTGATGTACAAAAAATATAGAAAACAAAACTTTTGCCAGCATTTTTCTTTGCGATTTGATAGCATTTTGGAAGCTCTATGTTTGGTGCAAAAGATGGATCTCATCGAGTTTAAGTTTTCATATTGATAGTTATAAACATGTGGCTACGAACGTACGCAAAATAGAAGTCAACTTTGGCTGACAGTAGTGAAATGTAAAAATCTGCGAAATGAAACAGAATAATGAAAAGCGATTAATTTATTTTAAAAGTGTATTGATGTAGGTCTCTATCCAGTATTTACACAATTAAATATCTCTATTGATGTTTGTTTAATTGGCTTAATTACCGATTGAACGTACGGGTCGCGAACGTCCGATTTTTCCACATGTTTTTTTTTTATTATAATCACCATTATCTTCCCATTTTCGAATTTTTTTTTTTTTTTTTTTTTTTTTTGTTCTTTGTTTCTCTTCTTAGTTGATTGTAATAGAGAGATTTTGAAGAAAGAGTGCATGTAAAGTAGTTACATATAAAAACGTCTTTAGAAGTAGCTTAAAAAGAAAATATAAAATTTTCCAGCTTCCAGCCCAATTTCCTCAAGTAAAACAGCTGAGATATGATATTAAACCATTCTTTTATATAAATGTATACTTTTTTATAATTATAAAAAATAAAACACGATGATTATCAACATTTTATTTTTTCATCCTGGTAGACCATTCGGGGGAAATGTCCATATGTCCTCATATTATGCATCCGAACGCATACGTGCATATGTATATACAAAACACAACTGACGAGAATTTTAGCTAACGCAAGTACATGTAAACGAACAAAAGCAAATTACTCATAGAAATTAAAAAAAAAAAATAAATAAATTTGTCCAAAGAAAAATTAATAAAAATTGACATTAAACTTCTATGCTTCTTGCATGTTTTATTAGATTCAAAAAAGTGCTTTTGTAAGCAAAAACCGGGAATTCGCCATACAAAAATCAGCAGCGATATCAGCAGGTTTGTCAGCGCTACTTTTATTTTATAATATTGGAAACCTGCTTTATTTGAAGCAAAGCTTTTACTGGGATTAGAATATAAGGGGTAAGTATAGGGTTAGATATTCGATTATATAGGTTACCTTCGTGCGCTTGTCAAAGTCGCACTTTGCTTGAACGAATTTTCAAATTTAAAAGAATCTTTTTTGCAGAAGTTCTGTAGAGATCGAAGAAATATTTATCTGAGGTTTGACCTAGAGATTTTTTTGAGTCACTGAATTTGTTTTTTTTTTTTTTTTTTGAGTTCTCAATAAAATAAATTTCTATCAAACAGACAACACCAACAAACATGTTGATAGTGTACGGGTGGCCTATTAAAAATAAAGTATTAAAATTAAAAAATTTTGATATAAAAAAAATTATTTTTTGCTATTCAATTTGTTTTTGTAGAACAAGTCTTATCGTGTTGGGAAAATTTTTTGCTTGCGTATTTCGTACGTATTCGGGTCTACAAGCCTTTTGATTAACAAAAGATATACATTTTCAGTTTAAAATTTTTAAACGCACTAATAATCAAAAATTAATATTTTACTTATTAAGTAAAATATTTTTTTATTAAAAATACATTGAAATTGATTATTGAGGGGTTTAGCTGGATCCTGTTGCTAATGCAGATCATCAGGGAACCTTTACCCAAAGCTTCTTAGAACAACTAGAGTTATTATATTATATTATAAACTTTCATTTAAACAAATGAGAAACTCAACAACAAATAACAAAGTTGAAACAAGAACTCAATAATCAACATGTTTTTTATTTTCTTACTTTACTATTGCTACATTGGCTGACTTTTTTTCAGCTTCAAATTGTAGTCGTAAGAGTATGTAAAAGAAAATAAATGTAAATAACAACAACAGCTATTTAAGAATAGAGTGTTGCCACACAAGTATTTTTTTGACCGGGTGCAGTCAAGTTAATAATTAGTGTTTTTTTTGGGAATTGTTACAATTTAAGTTTAAAATTTTTAAACGCACTAATAATCCCAGATTAATATTTTACTTATTAGGTAAAATATTTTTTTATTAAAAATACATTGAAATTGATTATTGAGGGGTTTAGCTGATATACATTTTCTTTTAAGAGGGAACTTTGAAGCTTAATGCCAAAGAAGGTACAGCAAGTCGGGTCACCAATTGGTAGAAGAATGATAACTTCTACTACCAGCACCATTAGCAGTCTTGAGATTCTGCAGCAAAAGCTTTTGAGGTTTTTCAGCATCTGGCTAAGCAAACAATAACGGCCATATCAAAAAAAAATTATTTGAACTTCAAGTGTTCTTTAGTCGAAAGTTTTATGAAATTTCTGTTTTAACGTACACTCCCAGCTCAAGTTACTATTTTTTGGATACGGCAGTTAATCTTTTTGATCGTAGTTTCCTATGTTTTTTAGAAGATGACCAGACAATAGCACACATTATTTGTGAGCGTATTCTGAATTTCTGCATTCAGCGGATATTAGGCGGGCTTCTCAAATATATGTACTGACTTTCATAAGGATAAGTACACATAGATCTATGACACAAAAGATCCATCAGGTGCCGCAGTGTCGGTAATTGGACTAGATCTTCTCCTATTCTATTAAATTCCTATGTTTCCGGCAAGAATTTATGTTCATTCTTTCATTGAATCATAAAAAGCACATAACAAATTGTTAATAAAAACTTTAAACTGATAGAATACCAATAAAACAAAACAACAAAAACAAGTGGCAACAACAAAAACATTTAAATTAGAAACCATAATCATTAAATATGATTATACTCCAGTGCTTTCACACAATATATATTTTTCAAATAAAAATATATTCACATAAATACATATCGTTATCTTAATATAGAAAGACCCTAACTCATTATTTTTCTGAAATCGAGGTTTTTGTATATTTCGATAGAAGAGCATCTAATGTATTGGAAAAATGCAAAAATCTCGATTTCATAAACATAATGAGTTATGGCCTTTCTGTGTTAAGGTAACAATATGTACCTAGATATTTATGTGGATATGCACACGTATGGCTGGTTGCTGGTGCTGCTGCATATGTGTAAGTATTTTGAAACGTATAAAACTAACAAAAACAAGGATGCATGAAACATGAACAACACATGTTTGTGCATGCACCTGGATGACATACAACAGAATGAAAATTATACAAATCATACATATTTATATACAATGAAACATGCATAGACGTAAATACTTGCATACATGTAAATATTCAGAGATGTACATACATACCTACGTATCAACAACATTGTCTACTTGGAGTGCTCAACATTTACAGAGGCACTAAACAGAATGCCACAGTCATAGCTGCTCATATAACACTCTTAGGATTGAAGCTGCCTTTATGATCATACACACATACACTCATACTTATATTTTACCTTCAATTGTACCTTTGATGTTTTCCCTGGCATATTCGTACATATTTTTGTGTCTTCATAAGCTCACCAACATCACCAAAAAGTGTGATATACAACATGAAAACTTACTTTTGCATCAGTTTATTGTGGCATCGGTGGCAGAAAAAATTTGGGTTGGAAGAAAGGAAGAAGAAAAAGCTCTAAATAAGTGAACAAAATTTTTGAAAATATGCATAAGTAATGCCTGCCGGAGAACAAGAACACAAACATCAAAATACCCAAAAAGAACGGATTGCAGTAGGATGAGGTTTCATTTTCTTGATTTTAATTTCTCGGGAACAAGAAATTGTTGAATTAAAATTAATTAGAACAACTGTAAAATCTTGAGATAAAGAACATTAGAAACTATTATGCAACTTGTATGCTTTATTTTAATTAATGAAAACAAATTTTTGCTAAACTTGTTAGTCAATTATATGAAATTAATTAGTTTATTATATTTAATATTGTATTAAATAATATAGTAAAAAACACTGTTTGAAAAAAAAACAAAATATTATGACTATGTCTCCTAATAAGGCAAAACCTTAAAAATTACCCTACTCAACAAATTTATTAAAAAAGTGGTGTGAAATTGCCTTTATAAGGATCTGAAATTAGAAAAGGTCTAGTGCGTACAGATTTTGAGTTACATCGAAAAAACATTTCGGAAAATTAAAAAAAAAATACCCAATATTTTACTTTTTGTTTAAATATATTAAAGGTATTCACATCAGTTTTTTTCTTGTTGGAAAAATGGAAAAATGTAAATTTTTTACAACAAACACAGGAAAAACATTCCACCTAAAGTTGAGTTTTTCAATTCAACTTTTGGTGAATTTTTTCCCTGTGTTTGTTGTAAAAAATTAAATTTTTCCATTTTTCCAACAAGAAAAAAACTGATGTGAATACCTTTATTATATATTTTTGCTCATTCGCATTGGGGACAATATTTCTTTTTTTGTGTATTTTTTTAATAGTTTTAATGGGAGTAAGATAGTAATTAACTAATGCCCTAATTCTGTTTCACGATTGTATCGTCTTATCTATGGACGAAAAAAAAGCAGCAGTTGTCTATGCTAGAAGTTTCGTGTATTTGCTTTATGATTTTGTTCCAAACATTATTTCCAAAACATATTTTTTCGTAAATTTTTCAAACTATTGTGTAATAATTTAATTTAATTTTTATATTTTAAAAACATGGCAATAATATTTTTTTTCCATTATCAACGACAACAACCATTTTATAAGAAAATAATTTAGAGAATTCATACATAAGAACTCAAAAGTATTTTCAAACAAAAACATCCTAAATATTCTTACTGATTTAGGGCATAATTTTTTAACGAATATGTATTCTAAACTTGATTTAGGTGTTGTTTTTGATAGTTCTATGTCGTTTGTAGCTCATGTTGAGTATATACTTCCCAAAACTTATAAAATGCTTGATTTTCTGAAGAGAAACTGCTCTGAAGTTGCTAATCCGTACACGCATAAATACGTTTATACTTCCTTCAATAGATCTAATTTGGAATATGCTGCTGTTGTATGGAATCCTCATGTCTCAAATCTTATCTCTCGTAACGAGAGACTTCAACGCATCTTTTTTAAATTTGTTACACGCTCATTACCTTATTTAAATTCTATTCCTTATGAATCTAAGTACCTTTTTATTGGCCTACGTACTCTAGAAGAACGTAGAAAACTCCAATCCGCCCTTCTTGTGCACGAAGAAGGATTCCAGAATTTTCAGGTTAACTAAGCTGTTTGATGTTCCTTTTTATCGGACTAATTATGCTCGTAATGGCACACTTACCCGTGCTTTCGTGTTTCTCAATGAAATTAACTTTAAATTGCAAAGAGAATCAAAGTCTTATATAGAGTTCAGCACTGAGAAAAATGATTTTAAGCTTGTTCTTCTAAGTGTAATAAAATAATATTGTTATTTGAAATTTTGCTATCATTTTATAACTTTGTATATTCATTCGTTAAGAAAAAAAACTATCTGTATTTTTTTTTTGTTGATCTTTTACTATTTTACTATATATATATATATAAGATATTCAATCTTAGTTATTAAGAAAAATTCACCTTTTCATCGTAGTCTGAAAGGACTTTCTGTCCATAGACTGAATTCAATAAATAAATAAATTAATAAATAAATAATGTTACCGTAATATAGAAAGGAGCTAACTCATTATTTTTTTGAAATCGAAATTTTTCGATACATTAGATGTTCTTCTTTTTCTAATAACTACATGTCTAAACTTTGTAGGCAAAAGTCAATTATATTTCCAAACCCCTTTGGCCCTTGCAGCTCTGGAAAATAAAATATTGACTACTATTCGCGCGTAGAAGAAAAGAAGATTTGCATTAAAAACAACAACAATATGTCAAAACTAGTTTTTGTTTAGTACATTCAGAGAAAAACAGCTGAAAATCAATAAAAAACATACTGAATGAATTAAGAAGAATCATTAAAAAAAAGTCAACTCATGTTAAAATTTCTTATATTAATATAGAAAAATATTAATTTACAGTATTAATTTATTCATTTTATCTATTTTTAAGTATCTCAATATACATTTTCTATTATATTTTCCCTGAGTGTATACAGCTCTAAAATCAAATAAAAATGAGAATTTTAATGCGTCTCTCTCTCTCTATATGTCTGTATTTCTCCCTTTTAAAAACGGTAATTTTTATGCGTCTATGCCAGGGAAAGCATTGAGAATTTTAAAATTGTACCAACAAATTTCAAAAATTGTGCTAAAAGACTTTTTTAGTTCAAATAACATATTTTTATTTGATTTTATTGAAATAATCAACTTTGTTCTGACTACCAAATCGTTTTCACAAATTTGCTTGTAAGTTGAGATGTTAAAGCATATGGTTACACCTCTTTAAGTTGAAATTTAAAATATACAAGTTGATATCATTTGCTCTAGCATCCCAATTTAGAAAAAAAAATGATTTGGGAAAGGACAAGTTCACAGTTTTTGATTATCTAGCTGCGTTTTGCTTTCATATGACTGCTTTCAAGTGAGAATAATATGAGTTGCATGGTTCAAAAGTGAAACTGGGGAGGTTACTTAAATGTACTTAATTTGTCATTGGTGTACTATTGTACTTTCCGAGTTTGAATAGCACCAAAAAAATTTACAATTGTACCAAATTTGCCATCCTTGGTCTATGCAGTTTTGTTTTTGTTTTTAGGATTGGCCGCCATTAAAATTTAATTAAATATTAATCTGCAAGCATGATGAACCCTAAACAACTTTAGGTGCTCGATGCGTATGAGTAATGTTTATGCTTAACCCCCTCTCTAACTGGTCGATACAATATATAAAAAAAAAGTATAAAAACACCTCTTACTGATATTTTATGAGGAATATTAATGAAAACTTTAAATATTTTTCGTTATTTTTTAGCTTTACTATATCTTTGGTACAAAATATCTATGCTTGTTTCACATTTGAAAGCCGCAAATGTAATCAGTGATGCGAACCCCTGCAGAAAGCTATTAGAATGACTACAAACAAAAACGATAGTGTTGTATTTTATTTTCGTTCTAGGGCCTGAATTATGTAGCTGTACTCTATATAGTTACAATTCAAGTTTGATAATACACTAGTGCTGAGGGTTTTGCTTTCATGCGGAGTATTTTGACTGCGGAGTACTTATAAACTACATACATATAAGTTCAATAATTACACTTATATTAAAATATATCTATATAATTATCTATATAATTACAACGTGAAAAATGTGCTATACGATTCCTTAGATGAGTCTGAGCAATATCTAGACCACGTTTCTGAGTATATATCATAGGGCAGCAAGTCTTGTGCATTGCTGTATAGGTTTTATAATTCTTCTAAGCACCCATCCTAATTTTGATTATTTTACGCACACACACACACATGTCTTAAAAGTAAGCAAAGTGTATCATTGCGTGTAGATTATATTTGCATAGTAAATGCAAATGCAAATACAAACTTGAAACAATCTAATATATACATATGAATATAACTAAACATACAAATGCAAACACTTATTTATTCTGTAATAAATATGCCGAAGTATGTATATATATATATATTTATATCTTATCTAAAAGCATACAAACATATTAACTTAAACATACATATGTTAGACGTAATCAAGATAAATATTCATTTGTAACTTCAATTTTGCACTCTTTAAATGTGTCTCATTACAAGCAAAAGCTTGTCTTATTTTCATACAAATACAACTCCATACAAATCTATTTACGTTTGTGTGCTTCAAATTTACATACATACATACATATTTATGTATATAAATTTAAATTTTTATATTTTGTCTTTCTATCTTAAGTGTTTTGCAATTAAAAATCCTTAACCATGACATTAAATACATTATAAAACGTACGTCAAAAGACATTCTGTAGCCGTTGCAGATCCAGCAAACACTCAGTTTCTATTGAGAATTTAAAATTAATATAAAAAAAAACTTCAAGCAAAGTGATAAAATTTTCACAAAAATAGTTTTTTTTCTTACAAATCCCCAGTCTATAATTAATTAACGCCCGTGGCTTAGCTAACAATTTTTCTTATCAATTTCATTGATTAAACCACCTTCATTAACTAACAAAAGACTGTGAATGTGAGCCTCAGCATTGGCCTTCTATTCGTACATGGAATATAAGAAAATTGATAGAGAGTTTTTTTTTTTTTTTTGAAAATTATCTACTTAAATATTTTGCTTTTCTATCCTGTACTTAGTTTTTTTTAACTTGTACTAAGTTCTTGCATCGAAAAAAATTAAAATGATATAGTGGTTATCCTATTTTTCCACAGCATTATTTGTACAAAAACTTAAATAACCCTACAAAAAATATCAACAAAAGAGTTGTTTCTCTTAATCATCCCATGATTCACAAGTTGATAAACATTTTTTTTCACATTAGTTACAGAAATGATATGAAAAATATACATGCAGCTATTTCTTTTTGCTTACGAAATATATTTCAATCGCTTGTGCTTGTTGGGTTACGATGTGTTGCCTTTGTCTACAACTGTAACCTACAACTCATTGCTATCTTTCAATTTATAAAGTTGACCAGGTAGACATGTTTGGATTTCTATCTTTGAGCAGATATGCTCAAGTATATGCTTAAGTATATGTAAAGCAAGCAGCTACACATACATACACAAAACATTTGCATTAGTATTCATACATTTATCTTTAGCTTATGCTTGTTGCTGTCATATTTCTTAAATACTTTAAACGAATATGCATATGGAAGCCTGAAGCCTGCTTTACATGAAATTTTGTTTCATTTCATTTCAAGGAAATTCATCTCTTTATTTTTATTTCACCTGTTATGCAAAAAGATTTGAAGCAAATATTGTCATTTTGAAATTCTTGAGAAATTTTGTTACTGACAGTTAGTCTCCAGAGATAAATAATTTTAAGTAAATTTTTTAATGTATAAATCAATTTAGAATATTTGTTTATAAAATCTTGCTGCTTTAAATAATTTTTAACATAAGATTTTCATATTAAAAAAGAAAGCAATATGCCGATACTTAGTAATACTTCAAAATGAAATAAAATTGTCGGTAAATTTTCAATTAGCTTCCAAATTTTTCACTCAAAATTTAAAAGTGTCTCTGAAGTAAAAATGAAAGGTATTTATATTTGTTACCGACAGTTTAAAGTCGGAACCAGAGAGACTAGTGGCAAATGCATTTAAATATTTCTGCCTCAAGCAACGATTGCAAATGTAATTGCAGATAAAACATATGGACCTTTCTACTGAAAACAGTTTAATTTAACATATCATTAGTGGGAATGAAATCCATTTAGAATTTCAAATAAAATTAAGACTTTATGTCAAATAAATATACTTCGGTATTCCTTATAAAAAAAAATTGCATTTAATCATAACGCGCAACTTTTTTGATCTGGTTATTTCTATGCACTTTTTCTTTTAAAAACGTTCTTAGTGAGTGTTATTGTCCATGGACTTTTGCTCTTTATCATTTTCTGAGTATAAAGAGACTGCATAAAAAACTATGCGATTGCAAGTAATTGTAAATTTTTTATTTGTCAAAAAGAAGAATAACATTTTTCGATATTAAAAATAACATTTGTTATTAGTGTGTAAAAGAACATGCAGAAAGGTCAACAAACATTCAATACAAATAGAGATATTTAATAAACAAAACTACAAAGAAAAAAAGTAATACGAAATATTTGGTAATATCAATTAAAATTTTGTAATAACAATTAAAAACTTAATTAAATTTTTAGCTGTAAACAACTTCATAATATGAAATAAGTTTTGTCACTCGAATTAATTAAAGCAATCACAAATTTAATTGCATCAGTTTAATTTTTAGTTGAAAATATTAAGAGGTGGACCGCCTTTCTGTATATTTTGTGCTTTATCGAGATTATTTTTATATAAAAATTTATAAAAGAAATTTTGTATGGGGAACGGTTTTCTAAATCTCTCATAAATCATAAATATTTATTATTTAGTACTTTTAACGCACTTTTTCCCAATATATATTAATATTTAACTTTTTCAGTAAAGTATTCATTGTTTCTTACATTGAAATTAATTATTGAACTTTTACAATTAGAGATATTATGTTAAACTCTCATCTAAATAATTAAATTAATTGAGCCGATAGCCAATGTTGCTAGTGTTCTCAAATTAAATCTAATCTTAGGATTTATTGCTTAAGATTAGACAGATAAATAAATAAATAAATAACTAAATTATATTAATTATACAAATAGTTGAAACAAGAACTCAATAATAAACAGGTTTTTTCTTTCCTTGGTTTACAATTACTACATTGACTTTATATCAGCTCGCATTGTAGTTGTTACAAGTATGTAATTGAAAATAAATGTAAAAAACAAGTACAAGCAATATTCATTTCTTTCGCAAGAACACATGGTTTTTTGGTTTTCTCGATTGCCCTCTGCACTTTAATTGGGCTTCTTTTCTCATAATATTATGAAACTCTAACTTCTTTTCAGTAAAATTATGAAATTGCACTCAAATAAGTTTGATAAGTTACAGGTTATCAAGCATTTACAGCCTGTTTTTAGAAAACATAAGCCCTTTCGTTTTTATGTTTCGTTTATAAACGATAACGTTTAAAATTTGATTTTTATAAAACATATTCTAAAGCTTTCGTTTTGACATAAAAGAGCTTTTTAGGCTTAACGAAAAATTCACACTCACAAAATTATTACAGTGAAGGAATACAAAAAATAATATCTATTAAAAAAATTTTCTATGAAAACTTTTAAATAAAATTCATTTCAAATTAATTTTAAATTTTATGAATAAGGAGGTAAGCAATTTAATTTTTAATTGATTTTAGCATTCAATTGGAAATCCATTTACCCATTAAAACAGATTTTCATTGCATTTCGTATTATCCGTTATTTATTAGAACTAAGTTTTTTCCTATAACCTTTATTTTATTTTATTTTGACTCGCTACTTAAATTTTTTGTGATCTGTTTTACAGTTAAATTGTTAAAAATAAAGCAAAAACTATTTGTTTATACTGAATTTTGATGTTTATTCTTTCACAGAAAAATTATAGGAGCAAGGGAAACGTCTTTCCTTTTTACAGAAAAAAACAATTTCGTTAAAGTCAAATGAAAAATATGTAGACTGATTTTTAATTAATTTTACATAAAAAATTTTATGAGTGTGAAAAACTGAAAGCTCTTTTGTTGTCACACACATGAAAATAAATAAATGTTTTAAAAACGAAAACATGGTTTCATTCGTTATTTTAAAGAACGTATACACTTATTCATTTTCGAAAAACAGGCTGTTAACCCTTATGCGGATGAAAATATAACAAAAGTCGTATAATTAATTGTTGCAATTAAATATCACTCATACGTATGAATAGAGTTATAATAAAAATTATTGTATACTTACATGGATGGTTATTGAGTGTAAAACAATCTAGAGCGTATGATTAATTTTTTTAACATACAAATTTCAATTGGTTTCAGTAGCTCAAAAATTAAAGCATACTTTTTAGCGTTTTAAGTAATTGCCTAAATAACACAGCGGGAACAAATGGTTCTGTTTTTAAAATAAAAATAGCCGATATTTATGTATTTTCATCTGCTGATTAAAATAGCATCATTAGTTTTTCTGTAGCAGCTCTAGTTTAAAAGATATAAGGACATTTAGCATTTGCATAATATACACCACTTTTTGTATTATTCGCTAAATAATTCACGAATGGCCCTCCAAACATTGAAATCCTTTTTTGATTATAATCTACACAAAAATCTCTCATTTAGAGAGAGTCACATTAATGAGCATATCAGGATACCTTACTGTTATATCAATGATAAATATTAAAAAACATCGTGTGTTTTCAGTTTAGTCCTTAAAATTTGTTTAATTAAAAATATACTTAACCCAGAAAACTAATCCATATGTATTTTTGTCCTCTCATTATGAAAAAAAAAAACTTTAGTATTATTTTAGCCTCACTAGTTTTAGAGATATTGTGCGTTACATGTATAAAAAAATACTTTAAATCTTTCTTTTCCCACGCCATCCAAAAAATAAATAAATACTCTTTGTCGAATAAATATTCTTCGGTATTTCTTATATGAAAAAGTTAAATATTAGTCTTATGAAAAAGTGCAATCAAAATATTAAAACCTAATAGAAATTGGTTCTTCTTCTTTTCCCTGCAGAAACTTTTTTAAAACAGCTACCGTTTGCTGTGTAGCGTGCGTCCGAAATGTCTAGTTTATATCACCTCCATATGAGATGACCAGTTCCCCGCATCGCTCGTGTAGAATATCCAATATTACATTAGGTGTGTGGCACGTGTTGAAACAACATAACGTTGATATCTCTTTCATCCAATTTTGGTCAAAAGAAGTTGCTAATCATGGACCTATAGTAATCGCGATCTCAGATTGGAAATAGTGGTTGAACGTTTTAACCGCACATTTGGAAAATAATTAACGATAGCAAGCATAAAAATATATCTAGCTTAAATACTTTGGCTGCTATTATTCAACGGATTCAAAAGTTCGGCAATTCTCATTGAAAACCTCTTCATATAAAATCAAATTGAGAACATTCTCTTATTCACAAGACGAATCTTTCAAATGGTTTTCATATCTTTTCTTTGCGCGAGGGAAAATTGTGTATGGCTATAAAATTTTCTGTAACTGTATTCAATAACTTTTATTATGATAATTGACTCACTATAGTATAAATAATGAAAATGTATCATCTTTACTATCCAGTAACATATTTTAATAAAATTTTTGTTGTTGGTTGAAGTGAAAAAAGTAAAATCAGAAGCTCAAACTAATTTTTTGTTTGTTTCTTCATTGTCTTATTTTCAAGAGGAGAGTAACCACAGTCATACACTATTGTGAAAAAGATAAGAGAATGACTTTATCGTTATTGGAAATGAATAAATATATCGATAAATATTACTATTTTATTTGTTCATTCATAATTATCACATATAAACGAACCTTAACTTGACCAAAAATCATAAAAATAAATATTACAATGTATGATTCGTAAAAGTTTACTGAATTTCCTAAAATATATAAATAATTTTATCACAGAACGTGTCTTTTTATAGTTTTTTAGCTAAGTTCCCTTAATAAAAAAATTAATTTTCAAATAAAAAACTTAAGTTATATTAATTTAATATTAAGGTCATGTTGTTCAATAATTTAAATTATCTACGCATATACTATACAAAAATCACAATTTCTTTGTGAAAGTGTTTAATATTGATTTTAATTAAAAAAAAACAGACACACACACACTTCATGCTCCAAATAATAAACATGTTTTTTTTAATCTGTCTACCATTTAACCATTCATAACATTCATATTTATTAAAATGGAATTTATTGAAACAAAAATTAAAACTGAAAAAAAATATTAATACATACACTGGGGAAAACACACACACATATAACACATGTACATGGAAGTTGATATTAAAAGGATAAAATATTAAATATTAACCTCAGCTTAAATTGTCTGTGTATGCATAAATAATTTTATGATTGAATTGATTTTATTTTCATTTTTTTCTGGTATTGACCATAAAAAATTTCCCCACTATTATTATTGCGAGCATAAATAGTTAGCTTAAGTATGATTCAAATAAATAAAGAAAATGAAATACTCACAGTTATGTGCGAACATACAAATATCCCAGTGGATCTTATTTATCGAATTCGGTTAGAATTCTTTCCAAGTCATTAAGAAATATATATAAAAATTAATTTTTGTCTGAGGAAATGCGTTAAACAAATGTTTTTAGATACTTTCATATAAAGGGCAGCATATTTTGTTAGATTTCTTCAGAACATACACGCAAAGAAAAAATATTGTTGAGGCAACCATAATCAAACAGCAACATACTGTGATTGAATTATATGGTTGCAGTCAAATCATATTATTGTTAATAGAAAAGCAAACTTTAATTATATTATTATCTGAGTTAATAATAATATTATCTACAAGAACAATTGACTTTGTTGTACCTAATCTTATTATTGTTAATATGACAACACTATTGTAAGATGTGACTAAAATATAATTGAGACTCACCATACCATGATCTAATATTATATTAATATTATTAAATACGACCACAGTATTATTTAATGTAATAATACTATTTTGTTTTTTAATTATATTTTTGTTGTAGAAACAGCTGTGCGTTAAATTCGAAATAAAAATAAATTAATATTATTGACATAAAATGTATATATAGAAATGTATACTTACACGACATACAGACAGACATGTCTGTATAAAGAGATACACAAATATTTATATATTTTTATTGGCCAACCCTTTTGTTAATACTTTATTTATCTTTTAATTTATTTAACACCACCCGTGCACTACTGATAGCTTACAAACGAAATACCGAACTGACAGATGTTTCTGAAAAAAAAAATTTTTTTGGATAACATTATATTTTATTTACATCATATTATTTTTAAATAATAATACAAATTATGTTGTGGTCGTAAATTTTTAACAAAACTGTATTGTTAAACTCTAACCATATCACACTTTTTTATGGATGTGATAATGTAATTATTAAATTCAAACATTACTCTGTTTATCGTAACGAAATAAATGTTTAAGATAACAATAACCAGTTTTCAACGACCACACATTTGTTTCAGAGAGCATAATATTGTTTTCTCAACCATTCTACAACCATATCTTTTCTTTGCGTGTATACTTTCAGAATTTTTGTTCGAGAAAATCCAGAAAAATTTTTAACATTAACGCCGCATATTGAGGTGTTGTTTCCACAAGGCAAGCAAGCGAATTGTTAAAATTCGAAAAATTGAAATTGAAAAAAATTTATGAAAATCACTCAAATTTTTTAAGTGATTCCAGGCTGGTTGGTTTATTTAAGTGGCTGCCTTCTACACGTTGGCATATAAGTTGAATCTAAATGATTCCTTTGTGAAAGACCACTGCACTCGTCAGTGCCAACCTATGTAGAACCATATTTAACGGAACGGTGATAGGTACTAGATATAGCCCGTCGCGTTGAGATATCTGATAAGATTACTCAAGCCAATCTCAGATAAATCGCAAAGGTTGCCTAGTGATTCATATGCAAATTTTTTAGACACTATGCTTGCTTGTATTGTGGAAACCACATATAATATTTAATTTTTACTTGATGTGAATCCAAATGTAAACCAATTTAAAAAGATAATTTGTTGTTTGTTAAGCACATCTAGATAAATTCCGTTTCTGATCAAGCAACACCTCCAATGGCGACTGATAAGTTAAATTAAAGGCGTATGTTTTTCAAGAGAATGAACAGAAGTGACTGATAAAAGTAGTCACACTTTTCTCATTAATACGGATATATGAAAATGAAAATTTTTCTGCCTGTTGATCAATGAATTTTATATCAATTATCGGCAGGAAATACATACATAATAATCGATAATGTGAACAACAGAATTTAAGAAAATTCAGTTGGTTTTCTGAAAAAGTTTCTGCTATTATCTGATATTAGATATATCGGCAATAAAATGTTCACTAGTATACTACGTCACCAACACATACACATGTATAAAACATACCGTGAGATTGATTGTATTGGTGTGTTGATTTTTATGAAAGAGTTCTACTTTTTAATATAGAATATGTACAAAACCATCAAATAAATGGCTCAACATTAATGAATTGTCGAAATCTTGCAAACATAATATAGAAATAAAATAAACAAATTTCAATATATATTCTGTATGGATTGTTTAATGCAGCCTAATCTAATTCAGCATGATGTTGAATACATCAAGGTAATAAAAAATTGCTTTATTGACAGATTTTTTCAATAAAAAATAATAATATCGGAGCTTTAGCCCAGTACATAGTTCTTACGGAAATTGAGGTTCGGATATGAACTGTATGCAAAAAAAAAAAACTTACGTAAATTCAGATTAGTAAATTTCATAAAAAGTTCCATTTGCTATTCAAAATTAAACTACACGAAATTTTTGAAATTTATTGCCTATCCTAGGGATGAAATAAATATAATTGGAGGCTTCTTCGTATGAAAAGTTTTTTAAGTTTTTTTTTCACAGTTACACTAAACGTGAAAAATGAAAATATATTTAAACTCTTTACATTTTTCACTGAACGAGAACGAGAAATGCTGTGAAATCTTGAAAAAACTTTTAAGTTCATAGTTTCTTAGAAGGGGAATCGACGCCCAGCTCTATTATTTTTAAGTTTCAGCTATAAGGCCTTTTACGGAGTTCATACGGAATTTCAGGTTCTCAAAAATATGGAAATTCAGGTCGGTAAATTTCATAAAGAAATTTCCATTTGCTAGTACAAAATTTCAAAGGAAAAGTACATGGAATTTTTAAAATCATTGCCTATCTTAGAGATGTTATAAATATAAGTGGAGAATTTTTTCAGTCAACTGAAACAAAAATTTATGTTCATGCAAATGTTTGTTAGCGGAATTTTTTACATATCTAATTCTCATCAAGTTGTAATTAATTTTTAGTGTTTTTGTGAGTAGTAAATTCAAAAATAAATGAATTTGTGTGTATGCAAAACTATTCTACTATACAATTATTTTTCCGTGTATAAATAAGTGTAAGAGCCATTTCACACTATGCCTTTTTAGCCTGCCTTGTATTGACAATTTTCTTTTGAACCGCCTACGAAAAGTCACACACATTTACATTAAGCCTTTTTTATTCATGTCTTTTTGGCATTTATACACTCGTTTAATGCTGAGAGTACGAAAAAGGCAAAGACAAATGTCATAAGTCCCCTCCAATTTTCATTTCGTGCCTTTAGTTCTACACCGCAAGCTTCTCACCCCTCTTACTGATAAACTAAAAAAGCCTGCCTGCACAGGTAAGAAGAAAAGGCACAAATTGCGTCTAAGTGATCAAACAAAATTGCGACACAAAAACATTTTCCATACAAATTGACACAAAAAAGCAGCCCCAAAAAGCAGTCGAGGGATAGAATCTATTTTATTTTGACACCGTTTTTTCTTATGCTCTCACATATAAACATATATTCTCTCAACAATGCCACCATATACTTTCAATAAATTACATACATTGTCTATTCAAAACTACAAAAAAAGTAAGCACAAAAATAAATTAAACAAAAGTTAGAGAGCATTTTAAGTTACTGTGGTAGATTTTATTATGGACTTTGATAATTTGACAGCGATTTTTCCTTAAGTTGCAGACTTATTCTCTTTGACCATTAAATTTACAAACGTGAAATTTCGTAAGAACTTCGTATTCTAATACATTAACGTTTTACAAATAAAACGCAAAAGTCAGTACTAAGTCTTATTTCAAAATAAAAATTTCTATTCGAAAAAAAATTAAACAAAATTATATTTTTATTTTATATCGAAGTCTCATCTCTTTTTCTAAAGTTAAACCTCGCAACATATGCACTCCAACAAAAAAACAAAAAAAAAACATAATTCCATTTATATGCATGAGTATTCAAACTTTATGTATTTTAAATAATATTTTAATGCAAATAAAAAGAAAATGAAATTTTTTTATTGGAAGATTGCAGTGATAAAATTGATCAATTGGAAATTTGAATTTTATATACAAAAAAAAAAATAAAATTAGGACACAAACACACATAAACACATACACACATGTGGGCTGGTAGTGCTACTATTAGATTAGAAATACAATTAGTTTTGTGTGTATAGGTATGTGCAAACAGTATGGTGGTTAAATTTATATGCACGAACAATTTTAAAAACAATAGAAGTGAAAACTTGCTGCAATCAGTTGTAAGCACTAATAGCCAAAAAGCCCTGAAAATGATTTTAAAGCTTGCAGAAATTATAACAGCTGTATTTATAAAACTTATGAAGGATTTATAAAAAGGACTTATAAGATAAAAATTATAAAGGGTTTTTAAAACAAATTTTCATACAAAATTTTTCTTATTAGGCCTCTTTAAAGCCTTAATATTTTTTTAAATAACGCTGTAAAAAAATATTATTGCTAATTAGTTACATCTAGCATATTTAAGAATTTACTAAGGCTTTCAACTAATTTTATACCTTTGATTTCTAAAGCAAAGTTTGCTTAAAACACGATTACTTCGTCGTATTATTTTGATTAGCCCTAATGTGCATATGTATACATGTAAGTACAAAAATATGTATACCCTTATGTGTGTTTTTGACATACTTTTTTCCATAAATTTTTTACCTTGCATGTTTTATTGTTTGTTATTTAAAATTTTTCATATTTTTATGGCAGTTTCAGTTTGAATTTTTTTATACAAAGCAACATCGTGTTTATCAGGCACATTAAATTTACAACTTCTAAATAATTTTTAATTTAACATACGAAGAAACATTTATGATTTTGTTTCAGATAAAATAAAACTATATATGGATTAATTCACAAAGTTAAAAAACAAATTTTAATGGTTAAGCTGTAATGGAGGTATAATTGAAAACAAATTTTTGTCATAATAAACTTTTTTGTTTTGGGTTGCCAAGTTTTTAAATTAATTTCCCTAACGACAAATAAATTATTCCGGAGATTTTTTTCCTTTTAAAAAAAAAAGTGTTGCATATTTCGCGGCTAAGAAAAATATTCAGGCTGTCAAACAATCATGGACAAACACAGCTTCAACAACACCTTCAATTGATAAAGATTGCAACGTTTCCTAATTTTGATTGAAAAGTCATCTAAAGCAGAATCATCGGCGAAGTAAAATAACCAATAAAACGGCTACTAAGCACAGCTTTGAAAATTTAATACGCCTCGTTGACACCAGAAGCGCTGCAACTCTTCATTGTTAAAAATGTGCAAAAAGCAGAGTTGTAAAATAATGAAGCTTTCCTTTATCTCTTCCTTCATCACCTGTCTTCTCTATCATTATCCCTTTCCTAAAGAAAGTAGCACTTAGTACTAGTAGTAGGCATTCATTGCCTGAGTGCTACTTCTCGTAAAAGAAAATTCAAAGTTGGGAAGATGAAATCTTAGAGCTTCCAATGCATTCCAAAAACCCAGTGTTACGTGTGGATTTTAGGCTGGCGGCATTATTAGTCCATAGATTTTTGAGAACGACATAAGCAAAGCCATCGCCATGAACGGCGAGTATCAGTTACTAACTTCTTTTAGCCAAAACTTGATTATATGGATATGCATGGTGCTATGTGCGCCCCAAAATTGCCAAGATTATTATTTAAAAGACTTCTCTTCATTTTGTGCCAATCACTTCCATTTTATTTCTAACAATTAACCCTATTAAAAATATTCTTTAAATTGTTCTTCTTTATATGAAGCTGAAAGCTACAAGTTTACCTTGAAACCATTCAAAACTAAAGTATTCATACTCCTTTTGCTCTACAACTTAAAAAACAAACTATAATTCCCTTCTGTTTCCGTAATTGAAAAATGGCTATCTCTGATGTATAGTATTTTAAATATTTACTATTGCATGTTTAATTGTAAATCTCGTAAGTAAATAAGTAAAAGAATAAATAAATCGTCAAATAATTTACAATTCTTACAAGTAAATTTACACAGTATCAGTTAGTTAGAAAAAAATTTATAGCCCAGCAAACATAAGCATATGAACTTAGGTCGAGAGTGTTTTTTAAATCAAAACCGAATATAAAAAGTAAATTTACTGCCTGTCCCACGATGTCACCAAAAATCGTTCGATCGACAACTTGTTTTGCAAACAACAATAACGTTAGAAAATTTGTTGTTATTTTCAATGTAAATATTCGATCGAACGATTTCTGGTGACATCGTGGGACAATACGTTAAAATTTTAATACAGGGTTATCCTTTTCGTGGCTCTCAAACCGTCAAATATCTGTTATCTGAAGTGTTATTTATTTAGTAAAAAGTATTTTCTTTACAAAGATTTATTTTATGATAAAGTTATGAAGAAAACAGAAATAAATTCAGTAAACTGCGACTTTGATTCGCGCAAGAAGGGTTCCGTATGGACACCAGATATGTAATACTATACGGACTTTAGCCTTTATAATATAGTTTTGGCATTTTTTTCGTTTATAGGAATTTTTAGATTTTAAGCGTTATTTCAATATCGCGTTTTTCGGTTTTGGCGATTTATTTTAGTTTTGTCGCTTTTTTCTCGTTTTGGCAATTTTTTTTCGGTGTTTGGTGTTTTTTTTTTTTTATTTTGGCAGTTTTTTTCGTTTTGACGATTTTTTTTTATTTCCGCAATTTTTTTTCATTTTGGCTATTTTTCGCTTTTTGGCTATTTTTATAGGTTTGGCGTTTTTATAATTTTAGGATTTTTTAGTTTTACCGTTTTGGAAAATTTCAAGAGTTTGCCTGTTACGGTTTCCAAGATACATTAAGTTGTCAAATTTACATAGTCAAAATTACATGAACTGATAGAACACCCTTTAGTTTTGATTAGTTTTAAATTTTAGTGTAATGCTAGGAACACAACTGGGACGAACGACGAATTTTTCGGTGCGAATTTTTGTCATAAAAAATAAAACACATTTGTTCATATGAAAATGAACACAACACCGCCGTAGAACGAAAGTCGTCGTGCGTGACGAACTTTGAGATAGATTTATTTCTATTTTATGCGCCGACGAACGACGAAAAAATAGTTTTCTCTCACTCTCTTTACATACGCAATGACCAGTGTGACCAGATCTTAAAATAAAATTAAGCTAAAGCACGTATGTCTTTAATACATTTTTAGAGAATACGCCGCAATTTAGATTAAAAAATGCTAAAAAAGCTAAGTAAGTTTTTAAAAAAGCTAAAAAAATAAGCTAAGAGCTAAATAAAAATTTTAAAGCTAAATCCAGAAGAAATGTGCTAAATTTAGCCCAAAATTAGCTAATATGCTCACACTGACAATAACCAACTTTATCAATTATAAGAGCTGAATTCGCTGAGTAAATTCGTTGTTATTGTGTTTCAGACGACGAATTTACGCAGCGAATTCTTATCGACGAATTCGTCGACGTGGACGAAATTCGTCATTCGTCCCAATTGTGTTCCTAGCATTAATTGTTGTAGTCTGTATAAAAAAAAAACTAACCTTACAAATTCTAAGTGGGTATCTACATACAATTGTATGTACGTTACATGGGATTTTAACATTTTTCGGTGCTAGTTTTGGAACGTTTCGTTGCCTTTAATTTGTAACTCTCATATATTTGTTGTTGTAGCGGCCAAAGTTCTACATATACCTGTTTCTACATTAAGCATTTTTTCATGAAATTTCATGAATTGTTGCACGAAACTTTTACTATTTGCTAATTGCACCGCTACAAAAGAGGTTGTTATGTAAAAATGAATCTCTAATGCATTCTCGACATTTTTTTTGATAAAAGTTGCTTCTCCAGGCCTCCTATTTTCACAAATAAAAAAAATTCATGCAACTAATTTCATGAAAAAAATGCTTAATGTAAATTAGGTAATACTCTGTCCAAATTCCAGGTCAGTAGCTTCTACGGTTCTCGAGATAATAATATGTGACGCACAAACACCTGGACAAACGGACAGCGTAGCGAAAAATATAGGGTTCTTTTTCACCTTTAATATATGGAACCTTAAAAACAGCCGGCTGACACTATTTAAAAATTCGACCTGTGCGACCTTTAAGCCTTTTTAGAAAAATCTGGAAAAAATGCTCAAGAATATTTGAACCTTTAAGTTTTGAAATTATGCTTGAACCCCATAAAAAATTTTTATTTATTACAACCAATTTGTTGCTCATGTGCGGTATCATTTAAAAAACATTTGCTTAATGGTTTGTTTGTTTTAAAAGACTGTCTTATAATCTATAAAACGCTTTAACCTTTATCTGTTTATTGGGTTAGGATTTGTGGCTGTTGTAATGTGTGTGCGAGTGTGTGTGTGTGCGTTTGTATGTACGTATATTAATTTGTAGAACTACAAGCATTCAACAAATATAAATAGTTTCAATATCATAACGTTTGGGAATATGTTGTATCTGTTCGTATAGACGCTGCTGTTGAAATACACATGTACTAGAATATTTACAAAAAATATTGTATATATTTTTAGGTTTTTTTTTGCTAAATTTTGTGTATTTGTAAAATTTTCTTGTACATATTTCTTGCAAAGTAACTAACACAAACACATATTTTATGGTTTATTTAAACAAAAGACTCTGTGGTTTCACTTTTATTTTGTTCGTTTGTACGAGTTTTTCGAATATTTTCTCGTTTTTATGCAATTTTTGTGTTCCTATGCGAGTGTGTGTGTATTTGTGTGTTGGTGAATGAATTTTTTCTATTTATTTTATAAATACAAATTGGTTTTCTAGTTGTCAGCTGTACAGTACATTTATCACTCTGGGGGTACTTTTGTTATATTTCGTTCTTACGTTAGTTTGTTTGTTTGTTTATTTGTTTAACCATCTATTACGTTCGTTCTAATGTTGCTTCATTGTTGCAACAATGTTGAAAACAGCTCGTGTTTAATATGTTTTTTTTTTTCATTTTATTCTTTTAGCTTATTTTATCGTTTAGCTTCAAATAAACAAGAAAATAGAATAGAAATTTAATACTGATGCAGTAGAAAACTCAACAAAAATATTTCGTTTTGTGGTTTAAAACAAAAAATTTCATTTGCTAGTAAATGGACTTGGGAAATTCGTATAGTTGTTGGGGTGTAAATGAAAACTGAATTAATGTAAATAAAAAAAAATAATAAATATTCTATTTATTTAAATATTATTTATTTATTGTGGTAATTATCTAAGTGCTTGCATATGTACTTCAAAATGAAATAATTTTAACAGATGTTAAATTTTAAAATTCTATTAACTAAAAATCAAAGTAAGTGATGGCTTTTGGGATTTTATTTATTGACTATAACGTAAGTATTGGAGCATATTCAACATCTGTAACATGCTTCCTTTATTGTAAAATAATGATAACAAAAACAAAGTAGTTTTGCAGCTTGAATGAGCTTAAAGATTTAAATTTATCTACAACTTAGTGTAGAAAATTTTTCTATTGTACTTTAACATACGATAAAAATTTTATATGACGAACTATTCAGCATTAGTTTATTTCAAAAACAAGCTACAATAAATGAGCGGATACACAAAGATAGAAAACTTACTATTTTCCGTGCTGCCTTTGCTTCACAACATCTTTTTAGGGTTCAGTACACCAAAGGTAAAAAGGAACCCTATTGTTTTACTTACGATGTCTGTCCATCCGTTTGTCCGTCACAGGCTGTTTTCTTGTGAACAGTAACAGCTACGAATCTGAAATTTTCACAGAAAATGTAGAACTTTTGCCGCTACAATAACAAATATATGAAAATTAAAAATTAAAGGCTGTTCTAAAGCGAGCAACTAAAAGTGATGTAATTCTAATGTGATACGCACACAATTATATATAGACACTGTAAATTTTCAAAGATAGTGTATTTTTATGCAGAATACATTAATTAACACGGAAATTTAATAAATTAAAATTAAAGGGTATTCTTTTAGTTAATGCAATTTCGACAACTTGATTTATTTTGGAAACCGTAACAGGCAAACTCTTGAAATTTTCAAAAACGTAAAAAACGAAAAACTCCCAAAATAAAAAAATTGCCGAAACGAAAAAATTACTAAGTCGTAAATAAATCCTCAAAAACCGAAAAAATCGCCAAAAGTCGAATATAACCTCAAAGTAAGAAAAAAAACTTCAAAATCAGAAAAAAAATCCTAAAAACGAAAAGAGCCCCAACTAATAAAAATGGCAAATAAAATCGCCAAAACGAAAAAAACGTCAAAACGTAAAACACGCCAGAGCTAAAAAAAAATGGCTAACACTAAAAAAATGTCCAAAAACAGAAAATCGAAACGAAAAAATCGCCAAAGCTAAAAAAAATCGCCAAAACTAAAATAAACCTCAAAAAAACAGAAAAAATCGCCAAAAACAAAAAAGTCATAAGAAAAAAACGTCAGAAGTAAAAAAACAAAAAGAACTGAAATAATCCCAAAAACAAAGCGCCAAAACAAAGAAAAAGTGCCAAAACTAAAAAATCGCCAAAACGAAAAAACGCAGAGACAACAAAAACGTTAAAAGAGAAAAATCCCAAAAACAAAATAACGTCAAAACGAAAAAACGTAAAAACGAAAAAATCGTCAAGGCTAAAAAAATCGCCAAAACTAAAATAAATCTCAAAAAACAGAAAAAATCGCCGAAAACAAAAAATTCATAAGTAAAAAACTGCGAAAAAAAAGCCAAAACTAAAAGTTTTGTATGCGAGTCAAAGTATTAATTTAGTGAATATATTTTTGCGGCTTTTAAAAATTATCGCATTGATAAATTTTATTCTCTCCACACAGAAAAAATTATTCCCAAAAAATTTTCAAACAAACTTGTGTTTTGAATTATAATTTATGGTGTTTTCTTTTCTGAACAAGTGTAACATTTTTTTACTTTTTATTAAAAAAAATACAACTTAGCGTTCGTTGAAAGAAAAAATTTAAGCGCGCAAGGATTGATACAATAATTTCTAATAAAATGTATATTTCAGAAAATCATTTTATTGCGAATTTTCATTAAAAAGTGTAACAAGTGTAACATTTTTTTCCAGAAAAGAAAATGCCATTAGTTTCAGTAAATATTTCTTACTGTTCCAGTAAATTATTTGTTCCAATTTTATTTTATGTAGAAAAACTGTATAGAATGAAAATTACCTATATATGTAAAGTAAAATTTACAAAAAAAAAATAGATTCATTTTTTTTGTATTTAAATTTGTTATATTCAGTTAAACTTATTTTTATATACTGTCAAAAAATTTGTCTGATTTTTTATAATTTTTTCTACAAATTATTTTATAGATATAAAAAACATTTTATTTTTTTTTTAATTTTTGTTTGCGGTTTTCAAACTTATTATGTTTGTATATTGTGATTCTCAATATAGTATTAAGAGTCTTGCTATAAACATACGGAGTTTGTTAGCTAAATTCAAAAAATTTTTTTTATTGAAGTCTTCTGACGAGTTCCAAAAGCGGAAACGAAATTCTTAACCACAAAAACAAGCCAATTTTTGAAAGTAAAAAAAAAAAATAGTTGAACCTTTCATTTGATTCAGTTATTTTTTTCAAAAAAAACTTTTGCTAATTTAAAAAAAAAATTTAGAATTCTTATTGATTCAGTTAATTTATTTTCTGATAATACGAAAAATTTTAGTGAATGTGTTTGTAAATTATAAAAAAAAAATTTGCTGAATAATACAAAAAAAAACTGCAAAAATGTTTTTCTGTTCCTATTAATACATTTGACTGAAAATATATTTTCTCTAATGCAATAACAATTTAACTAAAAATAAAATTTTTTTCCAGTTAAATTTTTACAAAACTGTTGTCAGAATCTACAAATTTCTTTGTAGATCCGCATTCATACAAAAAGTTTACTGATTCAATGAATTTGGTCACTGAAAACGAAATTTAGTTTTTTCTGTGCAACTAGATAATTGAAAAAAAAATAATATATATTTGAACCTGAATAAATAAACATACACAAAACGATATAAAAATTTTCTAATATCAATTAAAATTTTATAATATCAATTGAAGAATTAATTAAATTTGCACCAGTAAACTATTTGATAATATTAATAAAATTTTTCCGCTTGAATTTTTTTACAGCAATAAAAAATTTAATTGATTTTATTACATTCTCAATTTAAAATATTATTTAGTGAACTATTTTTTCTGTGTAGTTAAATAAAAAATTTATGTTATTTACTCACATCGAAATTTTTTTTCTTCCTTATATCTATAATTCTAATAAAATACAAATAATAATTTAAACATTTAATTGAGACAATTGAACATTTTTCTAGCAGTTAAATTCATGAAAATCTTCAGTAAAAAAAAATTAATTGCATCAATTAAACTTTTTGTTTAAAAATTTTGTTAATTACAAATTTTAATCAGCTTAGTTAAATTTTTAATTTTTATTTGTATCCCGACCAAAAAAACGGGTGCTATAAGTTTGTAGTGTGTGTCTGTACATCTGTGTGCCTGTACAAGTACACGTACAAGCCAAATGGCTGAACCGATTTTAAATTATTTTTTTTATGTTTGAAAGGCGACTTGATCGAGAATGTTCTTAGCTATGCCTAAAGAAAATTGGTCCAGCCGTTTAGAAGATATAACATCTTTTCTGAATAAATCGGGGGTTTTTAAAATTTTCAATTTTTATTATTTTCAACTAATCATCACGCTGAGTTAAAAAAAAAAATTCGTAAACAATGATCACTTTATAAATAGACAGCTAAAGAATAAAAGCTGTTTGAGAATGTTGAAAAGCATAAAACATTAAAATATTTTAAACTTTTGAAAGTCTGCGGATACAACAAAAAATACAAAGGACAATGAACACAAAGGAAGATAAAGATAACACTAAACTGCAATATTCTGCTGCAATATTTTGATTTAGTTGAAGTTCTGTGATATTAGCGTTAAGATTGACGGATAAAATTTGTGTTGTATTGTTTTTATTTATTTATTTATTTTTTATTTATACAAATTCTGTGTCGTGAAGTCCAGTTTTTCTATTTTTAATTAATAAGTGATAATTTTGACAATACGTAAAGCAAATATTTGTAAGTCAAAAATTAATTGCTGTTTAATTATTGAACTCAAAAATCTAATTAACTATTGTCTTGTTGCTAGATTTTATGAACAAAAAATATACCCCTGAAGAAGCTTGAAATAAACAAGCGAAACTTTGGGTGTTTGAAAATAAAATAAATTTGTTTTATTTACGTTTTCGATTGACCATATTTAGCCCGAAGGTAACCCCTGTCACAACAAGTTTAATTATTTTACAATTGGTCATAAAAACAACTTAAATTAAAATATTTTTTTTACATTAGCTACTAATCATACACTCTACATTTTCCCTTTTAAAATTTTGACAACTAAATGGTTCACAAGCTTCACACATAGGCATTGAACAATTAAATAGCGATAAGGCCAACAACCGAAGCTAATGTTAATAACATACTGTAACATGGTTCATTATCTTTGTCATCATTTTCATGTTAAAGATCATTAATTTTGAGCCAAATGTTGATTACAACAGCAATTATAAAAAGTAAAATGTGAGACCAAATTATTAATAAAGTTTAAACGTGTGGAAGAAAGCAAATTAATGGATGTATCTTATTTATTTAATTTTGTTGTCCATGGGGCCCGATGATAAATTATTTGTGTACAATGTATATATGTGTGTATGTTGTTTTTGAATATGTATACCTAAATGATTATACATACATATATGAGTTGAGTATTTCATATAACCCAGTCAGCATGTGGAAGATTGTTTCACCAAACTGAGTCTCTTTCGACTGCCTTAAATGATCAAAAAACTGATTAATCAGTTCTGCGCTTAAAATATGATTCGAAAATGAATCCCAGAAACACTTAGAAAGTGATCTGTTTTAAAAACAATAACAAACAGCAAGCTCGTGTAGTAAAATCAAGAAAATATAAAAATATAAAAATTTAAAACAAAAAAACAACTGAATGTAAATACTCACAAACTGTCTCGAAAGTGAATCGAAATTGATCAGAAATGCGAGTCATAAAAGACTCTTTTAGAAGACTCGCGGCTAGGGTATCATTTTCTCCCGAATGAACAGTCATTTTCGGCTCGAAAATGAGCGCATAAATGCTTATTTTAATCGTGAGGAGGAGTCGAAAAAGACTCGAATATGATCATTAATTTCATAAAATGCTGACTGGGAAAGAGAATGACATATAACATTTATAAAAGTATTTAAATTTTACAGTTCGTTTTATATAAAATATATAGTAAAATGTGGCTTTTTGTAATTTACAAAGAAGGGATATTTAACAAATACGAATACATATGCAGGCACACGCACACACAAACACACTCTCATAAGCAAACCAACAAAATGATAAATGTTATTTATGTTGTTTGTATTTTGTTTAAAGTTGCAAGTGTTTAATAATAATTCCTAATGATAATGACGTTGATAACTTTGCTTAGATAAATATGAAATACTACAAATATTCAGTTCTAATGGCGTTCTGGCAGGAATGTAATAAAATACAATAAACACACACATACACACACATCCATACAGACATTTAACTATAAACCCATAAGTACTAGATAAGAGTAAAAACATGAACATTGATAAAATATGACTTGTATTTCTTTGCATATTTGCATTCATGTTGGATTGCTTAATATGTTTATTTTATATTTATTTAAATAGTTTTGCTTAATGTTAAATGTTTGTACGTTTATTTTACTATCTTAAAAGCTCTACATATGTATTATGTCCAAGATACATATCTCAGGACATAAAATATATATAATTCCCCTTATATTTTATTATCCCCTGGGCTGTTGGAATAAATACATAAATCCTTTTACTTATTATTAATATATAAATTTGTTGTCGTACCTTGTTAAGGATAATACATAGTAGGGTAATTAATTCGTTCTTATAATTAGTTTTGTTAATAATTAAATGTATACTAATTTTGCTTTTGAAACATATAAATAACTACACTCCCGATCAGATGATTAGAAGGACTTAATTTCTGTTTTTAATATCATAAATATTATATATTAAAATTTAATTATGAATATATTTTACAAAATTATCACATGTAATTTGGCTTGCAGAGCGATACGAACCTTAGCCTAATCGAATCATAAATATAAAAACAAAAAAGTAAAGTTTGAAAAAAAAATAAAACTACTAACTATAGAAACCCATAAAATGTTTTTAATACTAGTATTTTAAAGGGCCACTGTCTCCTGTTTTCCGATCGGAAAACTTTCCGGTAAAAATCCCAACACAAATATACCTATAAAAGATATAAATGGAAATATGCTAACTTCTATTGATGAACAACTTATAAGGTGGAAATAATATTTTGAGGAAACACTAAACCATCCCTGTAACGCAGACAGCTCCGCACAAAGTGATGATGCAATTACAAATTATGATGCAATCGATACCAGAACTCCAACCTCACTGACAACAATCTGCATAGATCCCCCCACTCTCGACGAAATTTCAAAAGCCATTACACAACTAAAAATTGGAAGAGCTGCTGGCATTGATAACCTACCCGCCGAAATTTTCAAATCCGCCCCTACTACCATCGCTGCAATATTACTGCCTCTATTCCAAAAAATATGGACGACTGATACCATTCCCCAGGAATGGAAAGAAAATATTACAATTAAAATACCTAAAAAGGGAGATTTAAAATCATGCAGTAATTGAAGAGGTATCCCACTGACACCCTCTATATGTAAGATATTTAACAAGGTAATACTTAACCGTATGCTCGAGCTTTTGGATGCGCACCTCAGAAAAGAACAAGCCGGCTTCCGCCCCAACCGCTCTTGTGTAGACCAAATAAACAGTCTACGGCTCATAATAGAATAATGTAACGAGAATAACACAACGCTATACTTAACGCTTATTGACTTTGAAAAGGCTTTTGACGCGATAAACAGAGAAAAAATATGGGGAGCTTTAGAAAGTAAAGGCGTTCCGTAGAAGCTAATTAACCTAATAAAAGCCCAATACACCGATGCAAAGATGCGTGTAATATACCTCGGAAAAAACAGTCAACTATTTAATACATTAAGCGGTGTAAAACAAGGATGTCTTTTCTCTCCGCTCCTTTTTATCACAACTCTTGATGTTATTCTTGCATATACAAATGGTCAAAACATGGATATCAACTGGAGAATAAACTAGCAACTCGAAGATTTAGAATATGCTGACGATATCGTTCTACTTTCCACAACGAAAGACAACATGCAGAGAAAGATTGATGACCTGTACCTAAGAGCCGAAAAATTTGGTTTACGAATAAACGCAGCAAAAACAAAGTGTATCGCAGTTAAAAGTAATCAGCAAACAACATTCACTCTGAACAACAATCCAATTCAGCAAGTAAATAATTTCTGCTATCATCACACCCGATGCCGGTACAGTTGACGACGTAGATATGCGAATACATAAGGCCAGGGCAGTGTTCTATAAGCTCAGAAAAGTATGGTCATCTAACGCCCTTTCACCAAAAATAGAGATACACATATAAAACGCCTGTATTAAGTCGATACTTTTATGTGGCTCCGAAACATGGTTGGTAAACTAAACCATTAAAAGTAAACTGCAAAGTTTCACAAACAGATGCCTGCGCAATATATTAAAAATCTAGTGGCGAAGAATAATATCAAATGAACAATTACTACAAATTTTTGAGCAGGAAGACATCAATAAGTACATCAGAAGAAGAAAATATAATTGGTTAGGTCACACTCTTCGCAAACCATACGACGAAGTATGCCACGCAATGCTACAATGGAACCCGCAAGGTGTACGATCGCGGGGAAGACCGAAGACTACTTGGAGACGCACTATCTTCCTTGAGACAGGGAAATCTTTCAATGAACTCAGACACATTGCAACAGACAGAAACGAATGGTGATTCTACGTAAACAGCTTATGTTCCTGATGGAATACGCTAAAGAATATATACTGTCTCCTGTGCTTCCTGTACAATTTAATAATTCGCTCATTGGTGTTGGTGTTTAGGCGTTTGCTGAAGTAGTTAGTACCTTGGCCACAAAACCAATGGTCATGGGTTCAAGCCTGGTATCCACGCATTTTTCTGATGAGCATCAGTGTGCCTTAGGGTTTGCACAGCGATTATAATCGTAATGGTAATCGCGATTAATCGCACCTCTTAATCGTAATCGTAATCGAACCCATTAATCGCTCGATTACGATTAAAATTTTTTCCCTTTTTTAAGCAAATAATTTATGCCAAATTTCCATAGAGGGCAAATTTATCTCATAAAAAATTAAAATTAAAATTTTTAATACAAATTATATACATTTGGAATAAACATGTCTATCTATATGCTTGAATTTCATTGGCGCTTTAACAAATCATCAGTAGACTTCAACAATACTTTCAAAAATCATTTTGAGAATTTACATAAGCTTTTTGGAAATTCCAATAGAATAACCAAGCAGGTTCAGAAACCTTCCTACATCTTAAACAATAAAAGTATTATAAGACAAAACGATAATTAAAATCCAAGTTAAGCACTTTTTAAATTTATTATTTTATTTTATTATATTCTCCCAATTTTATCTCAAAAACGTCGTAATATCTCAAAAACTACGATTGATACAAATATTTTTCATTCGAATGGCAGACAGGTGCAGTTTGTTTTATCTTGAAATCTCGCATTATAACAATAAACATAGAAATACTAAAAAAAGATATAGTTATAAGTGGGTGTCCGCACGTGATGGATTTATATCATGTTGAATGAACAACTTCGTATAAAAAAAAACGGTTTTTTATACTTTGATATTTATTTATTTATGTTTTGATAAGAAGTTGTTTATTCATTATGATATAAATTCATCAGGAGTGCATACAAAATTAAATTAAAAATAAATTAAGAAAGTAGAAATATACTTCGTCCTAGAAAAATTTTCCTATCAAAAGATTTTACATGCTTTGCATATTTCTCAAAATAAAAATATAATTTAATCGATAAACTAATTTTAAATGCGAACTCGAGACAAAATAATTAAAGGTCACTCCCACGATGTCAACAACGTTTGACTTGTCGCACGCTTACATTCAAAACCAAAACAAATTTTAATGTTTTGATGTTTTTTTTTAAGTAAGTGTGCGACAAAAGTAAGTAAGCGATTGGCCCTAAATTTTTTTTGACTAAACCCATAAAGTTCGACTAAAACTCATCGCGCAATTTATTTTTGTTTTAGAAAAAATTATAATAGTATATTTTGTTGATTAATGGCGTTTAACCGATAATCGCGATTAATCGCATAGTTTTTAATCTTAATCGCGATTATGAAAATCTGCAATTATTTGCAAACCCTAGTGTCCCTTTCTATCAGATGTTGTAGGAGAGTTCAAGTGATTAAAACACAGACACAGGTCACTGAATTATAGCCATCTCAGCGGATATGAATCCAAATTTAACATCAGAGCGTCCTCTTTTATCGGTATTGTGTAGCAGATACATCGGTAAAGTAAAATAACCAATAAACAATTTAATAAGTCTCATTGACACCAGAGGCGCTGCAACACTGCATTATTAGACACGTTCAAAGGCCAGAGCTTTTAAAAAAATAATGAAACTATCCTCTATCTCGTTCCTCAACACCTGTCTTCTTCAATATCCCTTTCCTAGAGGCTGAAATCTAGTAATAGTAGTAGGCATTCATTGCCTAAGTGTTACTTCTCTTTTAAAAAATAATAATTATCTCATGTGTGTGTGCAGATTTAAATTTTAAATATTTTTCATATTTTCTCAAAAAAAATTCTTTAATCCATTTTGTAAAAACTAGTTTATATTAAAATATTTTCCTCCCTAGTGTGAAACTTGTACGCAATTTTAATGGAGTATCATATAATTTGTATTATTATGTCCTATTTGACTAATTAGTATAAATTTGCAGCATCAACTTTTTTCATCTAGATCTAGAGTGTTAAGTGAAATCCTTCATACTTCTACACAGTGGGATTTAAGCAAATAAAATATACACATCAATGGACTGACTGAATTTTATTAACACTGCTCGAGGAAAAATGTTGCTGAGTTTATGTTCTTATCAAATCTCTTTTTTATAATTTATACATACCCAGCAAAAAGTTTCAAACAAGGTTATCAGATTTGGAACTAAACATTTTTGGTGGAAGCTCTTCCCTACTGGACTACCAACTTAATGATTTTAACAAGGCGTGAGACTAAAATAATCGATTCTTGAAGAGTACTTATTTTTATATTTGGCAACTTGTTCACGTAATCGATGTAATCTAAAAGAATAACTCTCCTAATTTAGCAAATTGTAACTATTTTTTTTTTCAATTTTAGATAATGTCGTTTTTAAGCGAGTTATGAAATTTGGTAATCAAAAAAGTAAGTCATTATCTGGCAAGTAGTTCTGTTGGTAATATGTCATTTTTTGCTGTGTACCTGTCGTTACCCAAAATGCAAAAAAAAAATAGAATCTAGATTTGTATAAATTTCCCGATCTTTTATCAATATAGTCAAAACAAAAAATATATCAAATCTCTCGTAAAAATTTTATTTTATATAGTATATTATTTTATTGCAAAAATTCGCATAAAACACTTCAATAGTTTCCATTTTAACATGTTTTTTTCCACGTTCTGCAAAATTATCAAAATGTTAATTAGGGCACTTTGCATTTCAGCTAACGATATTTAGATTATTAATTTTTATTATATTTGAAAGATAGTTCAATTTTATTAAATATTTTGAATGGCGTTTTAAATGTTTAAGCCTGCAAAGTTGATGTCGGAATCGATTCAATAATCAAATGAATTTACTTAATTAATTCATTTATAATTGATAGTTTCGATTTAATAACCTCCTTCTTAAAGTAACTCCAAAAGAAAACAATTTGCTGCAGTTAGAATGCCACCGGGCTGTGGACTTTACTTTTACTTTACAATTTTCGATGTACGAGGATAAATGTGAACCACACAGAAATGAAAAGATTCCTCTTTCAATGCAGTTCAGGAAAGAAGAATTTGTTGTAAAATTTTTAAATAAGGATCTGCAGAGACCACCTTCTTTAAAAAAAAAGTATGGTCTGACAATACAGCTCGATGCAGCTTGGTGCAGTTTTCTCTCTCCCTCTCTCTCTCTCTCTCTCTCTCTATTTTAACCAATTTATGGATTAGAGTCACTCCAAATCCAACATTGCCGCTTATAATGAGCTGAGTCCTCTTCCACTATGCGTAGAATCCTCTGACAAAATTCCAAGCGGTAAGGCAAGTCTGCGAGATTTAATTTTCTTGTGATTTGAACCTTCTAGGTAATCAAGTTCAAATCTTCTTGCAGTATCGTCTGCGGAAACTTTCGAGTGATACCCATCTGATTAGTTAAATTTATTATTAAAACTCTTGTCATGGCCTGTACGGCAACTGCCATAGCAGCAGTTAGTTTCTATGTCTTAATAGTAGGATTTTAGTTGTAAGGCCTTACAAATATTGTGCCATGGCCAAAAAAGACTTTACCTTATTCATAATTGTCCACTTGCTGGGAGCCGTGCCCAAGTTTGACAAAAATATAATTTTAATGCAAGACAATATGATTTAGTTTTTTTTTTTGTTTCGGTTTAAGTCTCTTACTAATAAAGACAATATTAAAAAACTAAATATTTGAGAAAGAAGTAAATATGCTGTTGAAGATAAAAACATGTCCTGCTAAAGAAATTTCTTTTGAATAACGAGCCATTTGAGATAAATTGTTAAGTAGTTAAATTTGTTAATATCTTAGAAAAACATATAAGAAATTTAAATGGTAACTTTAAATAAAATTAGAATAATCCTTGAAATAGTAAAACTCTTTTTTAGCAGTTTATTTCACTGTAACTGAACAGTTACTGCTTAACGCATTCGTTTTACTTTTAACTTTTAACACCAAAACTATGCATCAACATAAAACACACATGTGTTTGTACTTGCAACAACTACATACACACACGAAAAATGTGTATGTACGGATATAATACAAGATTTGAGCTTTAGCTACACACACACACACCCACACAAGCACATATGCTCAAAAAGTATTACTGCTCGGCCTTTCAAATGCAAACGCATGTTAAAATGTAATAATCACCTGTAAAAATTTTGTTCATACTCTGTATGAAATTTATGTACGAAAAAAACAATTATAATAATAAAAAGAACAAAATTTTTTAAATAAAATAAAAACCTGAATTCATCAACGCTCTTGCTCTTGCTCTGGCTCTTGTCAGCCATCATCGTCAGAGTAGAGTGTTAATTTATGTTTCAACACGTTTAAGTGTAGGGGAAAAACGCAAAAGAATATTTAGCACTGACATGTGCATGAAGAAACAAACAAACAAACTCGCACTCATAAACTTACACACAAACACACACACAAACAAACATGTGCATGCACAAACACGCTTGAAAACTTCTGCAATAAATACAAAGACAAAAAGTGTCAATGTTGAATATGAGAGATGAATCCAAACAAGTGAACAACTTTCAATTGCAAACAACTTTAATTTGATAGAAATATTTTTTTTTAATAAAAAACGAAATAAGTAAAAAAAAGAATGAAATCAAAAATTATCAGAGTGATGTGAAAGTGTAAAGTAACTTTAGCCTATTCAAATTATAAATGTAAAGTAATTTTAATTGTTTATAATGTTTAACATGTTAATTTTGTTGTATGCATTTATATTTTTTGGATTATTAAAAAAAGTTTTAAGGTCTTTAAATATAATAATATAAGAAAAACTAATATGATAGAGTTTCAGCTTGGCCGATTGCAAGTTTGTTTTAAGACTTTCAACTTTGAAATGATTTTCATACGATTTGAAGGACTGAGAATCAAAAAGATACAATTACCAAAAATTTAAATAAACAAAAATTGAGTTAAATTCTGCATTCTGATTTAAGGAAATTTTTTATTTACATTATTAATATATTCTATATTTTAGAGCCTGGTACGGAGTTTTTACGGAAATTCAGGTTCCCACGTGAATTGTATGTAAAAAAAATTACGGAAATTCAGGTTGATAAATTTCATTAAAAAAAAAAATTCCATTTGCTAGTACAGACATTCAAAAGAAAAGTTCACGGAATTTTTCATATGTATTGCCTATCTTAGGGATGTTATAAATATAATTGGATACTTTTTTCAGTCAACTGAAACAAAAATCAATGTTCACACAACTGTTTGGTCACGAAATTTTTGAGGTTTCTAATTTTCATCAGATTGTAATTAATATTTTTTGTTTTTTTATGTTTTCAATTATAAAAAATTAATGAAATTTGTGTATTTAAATATAATTCTAAACAAAAAATTATACGATAATAATTATAACTAGATATACCAAACGGACGACGCACTCGTCCGTATTCTAGAATCAAAATGTAAATAATTTAAGATTCAAAGAAAATGTACCTATCTAAACGTCAATGAAAAATTCATTAAAACACAGCCACACACAAACTTACATATATATGCAAGCATGATACAATAATACGTGAAATTAAAAAAACATAAACAAAATCCCTTCAACCAAGCTAATTCACTTTATTCAATTCTCTTCCTTTAAGGGCAACTTTTTGAGTTCAAGAGTAGAGATTAAATTAACCTTAATCTTCATTGTTGATTTTTGGGTGGTCGATTATATGGTTTACTTGCTAGTTTAAGCGGGCAATCGTGGTGGTTTAATCATACATTAACATTGACAACATGCACTTGTGAAACTTATAACTTTTTGTAAAAATTTATATTATAAAATAATTTAAAAACACAAATAAATATATATATTTTATATTATTTATCTATTTTCTTTAACACGCGCAATATTTTACTTGTAAATAATAAAACATGGCAGTTTCTTCTTCTTCCAACAAAAAATCAAAGTGTGTTGATAACATGTATGACTTTTACACAGAAAATGTTGCCACTATTTTGTTCCTCAGTATGGTAATACTACAAATAATAAGAAGTTTAAACTACCACTCAAAAATATCAAACTAATTAATTTGAGATTAAGTTAATTTTCGAATTAGCTAATTATAGAAATAAACTAATCTTAATCTTGTACCCAAAAAGTCGTCCTAAGTATTATGGCTTTCATACAACAACAAATAAGAGCAAAAAAATTGTTAGATCAAGAGAAATACTACGAACACACACACACACTCATTTTTTGTTTCTTTTTTACTTGTAAGCTAATAATATGTGTGCCTGTAGTAGTAGCAACTTTAAACGCTTAAAGCTCCCAAAATACTAAACCGATTTCAATAATATATAAATTCTGCACATCTGTACAGAAAATCCTTTAAAACTATATAAATCTTTTTAAAATCGGTGTAGTGGTACCAGCATAAAAGGGATTACAAAAAACATGTTCGCCTATTAATTATATAGATTATTATATCCCTCAGATAGGCAATAAATTTCAAAAATTTCGTGTAATTTTCTTTTGAAAGTCCGTACTAGCAAATGGAAATTTCTAAAATGAAATTTACCAACCTGAGTTTCCATTAATTTTTTTTATACAGTTCACATGGGAACCTGAATTTCCATATGAACTCCGTACCAGGCCTTATTAGACGTGAAGTTAAACTTTTTATTTGCAAATAGAACTGAAAAAAAATTTATTATTTTCGAAATCTCACGCAATCTCTGGCATTTTGTGCAGAATTGTCCAGGATATCATCATCATGCTTGAACTCTAGGAAACTAGTTTCCGAAAGAAGAAAGGAATCCCTTAAGTGCTATTTTAGTATTTTTTTATGGGCCCCCAAAGGTTTGGAGCCTCGATGTCATTTTCGCAAAAACTGATTATTTTCTCAGGCTCATATCTTGCAAACCGTTCGGAATTTATATTTACTTTTTGGGGCAAAGTTGTAGCTCTTATTATAAAAAACAAACATTTTGAACATATAAAATTAAAAAATTTTTTTCTTCAATATCAAAATCGCAAAAAATTAAAAACAAATCGATTTTGCTTACCTTTATTCCCCTGTTCAGGTCCACAAGTAGCAAAACGTTCAAAATTCTAGGAAAAATGAAAAAAAAATCATTTGCTTGAAAAATTTCCAAGCAAATGAAATTAAAAAATTTTCGGTAAATTTTTCACTTTTGCGGCTACCTAAACGCTACCTAAATAATATTAAGAATCATTCCTAGGAAGTTTATATGTTTTGAGAAGTTGTTTATTGAAATCTTAGGTCTATTTTTTAATTAATTGATTCCTTGAATTTGTGAACGGCTTGCTACCTATGGGCCTAAAAAGGAGAAAAAAGGTAAAAAAAAATATATTTTTTTTAAACTTTTGCGATTTTGGTCTTAAAGATGAAGTTCTTTTGATTTTATATGTTTACAACTTTGTCTCAAAAAGTAAATCAAAATTTTGAATGGTTTGCAAGATATGAGCCTGAGAAAATGCAAAAATGACACCGTGGCCCCAAATCTTTGGGAGCCCATAAAAAATGTGCATTACTTGGGGCAAAACTGGGAGACACGAGTATTTTCTTTTTGTTCTTTTATCACGCAGTGGTGTCCATATATGGTTATATTTTCCCGTGTTGCACTGTCAAATTAAGCTTGAAAATTATGTCGCTTAAGCTTTTTTTTTTGCAGTTATGGCACGACAAGGAGCCTTTGATTATTTAATAACATAAAGCCAATAATTTTTTAGATCATAAATTGCACAGATTAATTTACACTTTTTTTAAAATAAATTGTATTAATGAGAGCTGGGCACATTAAGTAAAAAAAATTATTATTTTTTTTTTAGTTAACATTATTTGCAGAAAACATGAAATTAAATTTAAGACTTGCATGCATTTTTAGAGACTTTTCGGCCGTCGCTAAGTCTGGTCTTCACTCATTAAAAGCACCAAAATACTCATAAAAGTCTAATTTAAGCTTCAACTTTTCTAAAGGAATTTACCATATTAAAATGATAGCTGAAATGCCAAATATTAATCCAAGTATTTAATTTTTAATACAAAATAAATAGTGAATTTGATTTTGGTAAAATATCGCTGACATTTTAATTTAAATAAATAGCAGCAATATTTTTCATATAAAACAAACATTTGTTTTAATTTAAAATAAAACATTTGAATGATTTATATATTAAATAATTCATCATATACATTTTGTTTTTATATTTTCAAAAATTCCTCTCTACTAAACAGAATCATAAATTAATAAATCTAAATAAACAAACGAGTCTATTTTTATTATTTCTATAGTTTCTATGGAACGTCGGTGAACAAACGTGTTATTTTACATGTTCACAACCAAATTTTATTTGTCTTTTTATGTCAAATGTACTCGCATGTAAGAGAGTGTGTGTGTGTGTTTCACTGTATACATACATACATACATATTTAAATATTTTCATTCCAGACAGTTAAGCACCGTTTCAAATAAATACATTTTAAATATTAAATCAACTTGTAACTAAAATTTAAATACTCACAACTCGTATAATGAAATTTCACACATGAAAACACACAACGAATGTAGGAATATTTGAATAACTCCGTCCTTCCATCCGTCCCTCAGTAAGGAAAGGGGAGTGAGTGTGAAATTTTGTTTTGTTACAGCATGATACTCAGATAAGATAGATGATAAGGAAAATGGTAACAACCGTGTTGTTGTTGTTGATGATGATGATGATGATGATAATGATGATTGTTTTCCCCTAAAATAAAACCAACCTAAGCACACATACATACATGTAAACATATTCACACACACACACATACTTGCCAACAGGATAACACACGTGAATGGTTTATATGTATGTATGTATGTATTTAGTGTAAGTTGATTTGCTGTGTGTGGGCTAAGCCGCATTAAGCAAACATCAATCATTGTTTATGTGAATGTCTTCAGTGCGAAAGGTAATAGCAAGCATCAGCACCAAATATACATCATATTTACAAACAAACAGCAATGACAACACCATCATCCTCAACAATAACAATAACAATAGCAGCAACAGCAACAATAGCAGTATTAGTCCCATAACAATAACATTAATAATAAAATCGTTTCAACACTGACAGGTGAAAGTTTAGTGAACTGCTAATTGGAAATATTTGGGAAATCTTCACAAAATTTTGTTTTTTGTTATACATTTAAAGTAGTAATTGTCACTCATTGTGAATTTCAAAATAACACCTGTACATTTGTATAATGGATTCATTATTATTTAACAAGGCATCCTTAAAAACTGAAGTGATATTTTCGTCAACAGAATCCTTATAAGGAATTTTAATTCACACTGTAAATGTATCATAAATTCTTTGCATCATTTAGCGCTTCCATTTAACTGTATCATGCAAAAACATTTGTATAAACGAAATTGTGTTTGTCTGTGTAACTGTAGATTTTCATTTGCCGGAATTGCAAAATAATAATAATAATAACAATAACAACAATAATAATAATAATAATAATAATAATAATAATAATAATAATAATAATAATAATAATAATAATAATAATAATAATAATAATAATAATAATAATAATAATAATAATAATTATAATTATAATAATAGCAAAAACCCGAGATCATTCAGCATATAACAGGAGCTTGCCAAAATATGGCTGGTCTGGAATATCTACAGCGGCACAATCAGGTGGCAAAAATAGTACACCAAGCCCAAGCAATAAAAACTAGACTCGTAAATGAGGAAATACCTTATTACAGATATACCCCAGAGGTTGTTGTGGAAAATAATAACTTTAAAATGTATTGGGACCGAACTGTTTTCGCAGACAGGACCATCATATCTAACAGACCTGATATTACATTCCGTGATAAGATTAAACATAAAGCATTTCTGATAGATATCGGAGTACCTAATGACCACAACCTGTTAGAATGCTATTCTGAAAAGAAAAGAAAATATGCGCAGCTAACAGAAGAAGTAAACCATCTGTGGCACATAAACTCGGTAGAAATAGTACCAATAATACTCTCCACTACTGGAACCATACCAAAAGAAGTTGAGAGGGGCTTATCAACGCTAGGAATAAAAAACAAGATGGCAAGCATCCAGAAGGCAGTAATTTTATCAACAGCGACTATAGTACGGCTGTTCATGGGATCCACGATATAAACTGGGAAATTGCGCACGTTAATTATGTTACATAATTGAAATTATTAATATTCTAGTCTTGTTACTTAGTAACCGATAGATATTATGTAAAAACCCCTTTGAGGAGATAAATAAAGATAATAATAATAATAATAATAATAATAATAATAATAATAATATACACACATAAATATTTTAAAACATTTTGCATATTTTAATTTGTTAAAAAAGAAATATTTATGTTTCAGTGGCGACAAAAAAAAAAAGATTTCTATCACTGGCAAATTTTACAATTTAATTTTTTTATTTGTTACGAAACAGTATTTAAGTGAAGGTGAAAGGCGACTTTGTGAATAGGGAAGTGAAATAAGCGATGTCCATCTGTCTGAACGTGAAATCGAATTTTTCTGCACCCAGCTCTCAATAAAGGTATACACTTTGGTGTTAGACTAATTTGTCAGAATTGGAAATAAATTGATTGATAGTGGAAATCAGCAAAATCAAAAATATGGCACAGAAAGTAAGAAATATTGCAAAGATGGTACCAGGGCTGGAAAACTGAATTTTTATTTAGTATATGCAAACAATTAGGTAAAACCTAATTGTTTTTTTATCAATTAAACCTATGTTGTATTTTAGAAAGAATGAGATTTGTATAGAAAATTCAAAAATCAAAAAGACGTTTCCATTGCTGGAAAATCAAATTTTTTTTGTATATAATAGCAATTAGGTAAAACCTAATTGTTGATTTTTTTCAATTAAACCTATTTCTTAAAAAAAAAATCATAAACATGGTTCCAGAGTTGGAAAATTTAAATTTTTTAGTATAAAAAAGTAACTAGCTATAACCTAATGTTTTTTTTTATTAATTAAACCTATTTTTTGTATTTTAAAAAGAATGAGATTAGTATAGAAAATCAGAAAAATCAAAAAGACGTTTCCAGGGCTGGAAAATTCAATTCCTTTTGTTAGTTTAAACCAAATTGTTGTTTTTTTAATTAAATCTATTTTAATTTAAAAAAGCATAAGATTGGTTTTAATACCAATTAAAAAAAATTGTAAACATGGTTCCAGAGTTGGAAAATTACAATTTTTTTTGGTATAAAAAATAACTAGCCAAAACGTGATTGTTAATTTTTTATTAATTTAACCTATTTTGTATTTTGGGAAGAATAATAATGGTATAGAAAATCACAAAAAGATGTTTCCAGGGCTGGAAATTTAATTGTTTTTGTTAGCTAAAACCTAATCGTTACTTTAAAACAAACTATTTTAAAGAAGAATAAGATTAATATAAAAATTAAAAAAAATCATAAACATGAGCCCAGAGTTGGAAAAGTAATTTATTTGCATAAACGTAACTAGTTAAAACCTAATGTTTTTTTTTAATTAAACCAATTTCGCATTTTGGGAAGAATCAAATTTTTACAGAAAATCAGAAAAATAAATTTGATGGTTCCAGGGCTGGAACTAAACTTTAGCTGCATATATTATGAGAATTAGTATTATTAGATTAGATTATTATTGGTGATTAATTTTGTTTCCTTTTTACAAGGACGTTACGAATTTTTGTATCGATTAATAAATTTAGAATTTAATCAGGCTTATCACAAATAAAATTTCATATAGAAATTTCCAAACGTGTGAACAGTTGGCCTCAAAAAGCTTCATCCGATTGTAAAATATTTTAACAATTCATGAAGAAAATTATTAACAAAAATATTTCCTTCGGAAAAAAATTGAAATATGTAAGTTTTTAACTTTATAGAACTGCTGATACGAACGAAATTAAAATCCATGTGAACGAAAATTTTTTTGGAAAATTTTCACATGTGAAATTCATGATAACATTGAATATATACTCTAGAAAGATTCACAAATAATTTTTGTTTTCCAAATTTACTCCTTAGAAGAAGTTTAATGTTTTTTTTTGTAAGCTTTAATTTTCTGACATTGAGTGGTGGAACTAAGATCTGGGGGGTCAGTACTGGAATGAGATACTTGAGGTCATCGGCCCATAGAAGAAAACATTGGTCTCCTCAAGGAAAAAATATAATAACATAATATATAGTACATAAAAAAACGATGAAGAGTATTTAGGATTTTCCAAAATCGGGTATAGCACTTTTGCCTATTTTAAATTCTAGAATTTTTATGATTCAAACTATTTACGTTTTTCTCTATATATTTTTAAAGCTTTAAAAAATGTTTTAAAGATTATACACAATAGCACGACTTATGAAAAAATACAACCCTGATCTGATGAATTTTTATTGTCTTTTGAAATTTTTCACAAACCAGGGTTGCATATTCCCTATGCCTGTTGTGTATAAAAGTGAGTCATGGCCTTAAGGAAGCCGCCAATCTTCTTTTTTTAATATGCGAACGCTATTTATCAATTTTCCCAATATCGCTGAACTTATTGTCATTTCTAAAATACGTTGATATTTTCTATTAACATATTTTCTAATCACGTAAGAAACTTATGGCAGGAGTTGTGCATAAACATCCTTTAACTAACTCTATTTGTAAATCAGAATTATGAAAAAATTCATTTAAATAAAATCGGTTTGATAAAAAAAATTTCTATAACATTTTAAAAAACAAACTGTTAGATTTTTCTCATTTTTACCTTTGAAACAAGTTGCCATAAGATACAATAAAAAAATGAAAAAAAAAATCCAGCATTAGATTTTATTTATTAGTTTGAATGTTTGAATGGAGATACGAGGAGCTAATCTACAACCAACTCAGTTTAATGCAGATGGCAGCCACTAGTGAAATACAAATACCAGCACGATAACTGAATATAAAAAATAATTGTGAGAAAGACAAAATGAAAATGAAAATGAAAATGAATATGGAAAAAATATGAAATACGTAAAACAAGCGTGAAAAGAGCATTTACGCTTCGTTAAATCGTAGCTTTGTACAAGCACATACAGGAGCACCAGCAGCGCCAGGCAGAAACAAAATCATTCATGCAACATTTTCATATGCAGTATCGCAATCATCATGATCGTCGTCGTTATCATTCTAAGCTCCCACATAAACACACAGCTTTTTTTCCAAAAAATATATATTTCGAGACATACAAATGCCACAGCTGTATTCAAGCTTTTCAATGTAACTGCTTCTCCTGTTGCTGCTGCTGCTGCTGCAAATAAAATTCAATTTTCGCCGTATTTCCGTTTTAAATTTATGACCAAAAACAAAAGCGAAAAAGCAAAAACAAAACAGAACAAACTGCTGGTTTCTCCATATATTTTTTTAATACTGAAAACTTTTAAATGTATTTTTTTTTTCATATAGTTTGCTTTTTATTTTATTTTTTTATTTTTTTTCGGGGTTTTTAGTTGTAGTTCGCGCGCGTGTGTGTGTGTGTGTGTGTGTGATTGTGTGATAAAGCGAATGTACTTTTTAAATATTTGCCTTTATTTCGTTTGCTGGTGCTTGTTTTATTTTTTTTTGCGGTTTTGAATTCAAATTCATTTGCAGCCACAAAATAATCATAAACAACAACCAAATGGTTGTGCAGTTATACAAAGCGTATTGGTATGTGGCATTTAGATATTGCTGTTGCGGATTAGTTTATGCAGCGTAGTTACACACAAATGGCGCGAACGAGTGGCGGCTGGTGGTGTTAGTGCTCCGGCTGCAGTGGCAAGTAATTTTGGTAGTTGTTGAACTCCTAGTGGTCGCATTTGGTATGTGTCATGTGTGTGAATAACTGGTACAGTAAAGTTAAATCTTTTGTTGTTGTTTTTTTATTGTGTGTGTGTGTGTGTCTGTGGCTTTATTTTTACTCAGTTGTTAGTTGCAAATCAGCAAGTGGATTTTGAATATTTATTTACACTCTTTTTTTTTCTTCTCTGTATTAAATAAGTTTATTTTGTTGAATTTGCGAGATATTGCAAAAATAAAAAATAAAAAAAATACATGTTAACTAAATAAATTCATTTTATTTACTCACAAATTGGTTGTTGTTCAATGGCAAAACCACAATTTATTAATTTGACAAAAGTAATAATAGTGCAAAGTGAAATAAATTAACAAAATCGGCAGAGCGAAATCAATTTTTTTTTGTTTTCTTTTTTCTCGTAGCAAGCATGAACTTTGAGAGTTTTTTAGAGTGTGGAGAGGAGTATTTTGAGAAATCAAACCCGAGAGCTCTATATATCATGGAAAAGATACATCTTATCAAAATAACAATTGACAAAGTTCAATTATTTTGAAATTAATTTTCTCTGCACTAAATAAATAAATAATTTTTCACTTTTCGCTACATGAAGCTACTTTTTTTTACCACAGTTTTTGGAAATCGTGTTTTCATCATATTCCGGCGCACAGTGTTCGATTTAAAAATTTAGGACGACAAAAATCAAAAATTTGTAAATAATTAACATACGAGTCCTAATTTTTTGTATTTTCATATTAAATTTGTTCTTATTAAATATATTTATATATTAGGGCTATTCACAAAATATGTACTTTTAACTTATTTTCTCACATGTTTTACATATATAATAATTAACAATAATATAAAAAAATTATTTATGTACTTGTGATATTCACAAAGTATGTACTCTAGATTTATGTACACATATTTTACAATAAAAAAAGTAAAAGAAATTTCATAAATTAACAATAATAAAAATAAATTCAGTAAAGTGCGACTCTGACTCGCGCACGAAGGGTTCCGTACGAGCACTAGATATGTAATTTAATACAAACTTCATCCTATATAATATATAGTTTTGGCATTTTTTTCGTTTTTGGGGTCTTTTCGGTTTTTTTTTTTTGTTTTGGCGGTTTTTGCGTTTTTTCGGTTTTGGCGATTTTTTTAAGTTTTGGCTCCTTTTTTAGTTTTGACACTTTATTTTCTTGTTTTGGCGATCTTTTTCGGTTTTTGGCGTTTTTTCATTTCGGCGACTTTTTTTATTTTTGGCGATTTTTTTCATTTTTGCAATTTTTTTTATTGAAAATTTTTTTTAGTTTTGGCGACATTTTTGCGCTTTGGCGATTTTTTTCGACTTTTGGCATTTTTTTCATTTTGGCGTTTTTTTTATTTTGGCGATTTTTTCGAATTTGGCGATTTATTTTAGTGTTAGAATTTTTTTAATTTTGGCGATTTTTTTCGTTTTGGCGATTTTTTTTAATTTTTGGCGATTTTTTTTTTGTTTTGGTTTGGCGATTTTATAATTTTCGGTTTTTTTAGTTTCACCATTTTTGAAAATTTCAAGTGTTTGCCACCACTTACGTTTTCCAAGATATGGCAAATTGTCAAAATTACATAGTCAAAATTGCATTAACTGATGGACCACCCTTTAATTTAAATTTTTTTAAATTTTAGTGTTAATTGTTGTAGTCTGTATAAAAATACACTAATTTTACAAATTTCAAGTTTCAATATACATATGTTCATACAATTGTATGTATATTACATGGGATTTTAACATATTTCATTGTTCGTTTTGGAACACCCTTTAATTTTTAGATCTCATGTATTTGTTGTTGTAGCGGCCAAGGTTCTACATACTGTGTCCAAATTTCAGGTCTGTAGCTCTTACGGTTCCTGAGAAAATACCGTGTGACGGACAGACGGACAGCGTAGCGGAAAGAATAGGGTTCCTTTTCACCTTTGGTGTACGGAACGCTAAAAATAGCAAAAACTTATTCTGAGTTGCTGCTCATATTTTACTTTTGAAAAACAATTTAATGGGGCAGCTTGGGCAGGAATTTTATGTAAAGTCTATAACAGTAAGGTTGAAAGATTACAGAAACGTTTATGGATGTGGTGAAACGGATGGATATCAAAAGATTTCCTCTGACAAAGTTAGTTTCTTTGGTAATAATTGTAAAAAAAACTTTTCATTTATTAGAAAATAGTGTGTTTTTGTGTGTTAGTTAAAAAGAAGTCAAAAGTTACAATTGAATTTAAAAAAAAATTAACATCGCATCTACAACGCCTTCTATTTACTTTTGAAATTGCACAAAATATACCCATAGTATTTTTTTGTTTTTCTTTTTTTTCTTTTAACATGTCATTTAGAGTACCGTTACAAGCATACAAACTGAAAGATATACAAGAATCATGTAGTGTTAAGCTAGTCTGGGTCTTCGGTTGCAAATAGTGTGGTCAATTTAAATTTTTAATTATCTTTATTTTTTTATTTTTGTCGTCCTATTTTCTGAAATCGAACACTATGCGGCGGCGTCTTGAAGTTCTTAAAGACGATTCGAATGAGGTGTGTGTAAATGTATATATTTATATATATATATGAGTGTGAGTGTTCGTGCTTTCGTGCGTGTTTGTGTGTGTAAACATCTCTCAACTTAAGAATAGGTCAACGTATCCCAAACAAATTTTGCAGCATTCGAAAGATATTTTAGCTCACTTATAAGTCGTAAGATAGTGAGTCAAATTAGTTCCATAGATTTCGAAAATTTTCCAAAATAAAATATTCATAAAACTGTTTATTTTTAATCCCCGACTAAAAAAAGGGATGTTATAAGTTTGTAGTGTGTGTCTGTGTATCTGTGTGTCTGCACAAGTACTCGTACAGACCAAACGGCTGGACTGATTTTGATTTAGTTTAGTTTTCAGTTTGAAAGGTTATTTGATCGAAAGTGTTCTTAGCTATGTTTGAAAAAACATCGGTCCAGATGCTTAGAAGATATAATATCTTTTCTGGATATATCGGAGGTTTTTAAAATTTTTAAGTTTTGAGACATTTTTACATTTATGTGAACTGTAGTGAATTTTAATCAGAAATAATTTCTTATTCGGGCTTAAGTTCAGTAATTTCATTTCTTATTGAATGAAATATTTTTTATTAATTAATGTGAGTTTCTAAGGAAGAGAAAAAAATTAAATTTCCTTCAGCTTAAAAGTCTAATTTAATTTTTCTTCTCTTCTTCAGAAACTCTCATTAATTAGTCCAGGGTGACCGATGACATTTTTCGAAAAGTGGCACCAAATAGGTGATTTATCAAAAAAAAAAGGGGCAAAATTAAAAAAAATGAGAAAACTACACTAAACTTTTTAATTTTAATGTATTTTAATATAACTCACCCAAAAAAAAGGGAGACAAAAAGTGGCAAAGCAGTCGAAAAAGAGGAAAGGCAGTTGAAAAAGTGGCAATTTGCCACTTTAGTCGGTCGAACGGTCACGCTGAATTAGTCCCTATTTGCACTATGCAAGTCTTATTGCTAAGCTGATTAGTTTATTAGGAGAGAGAGAGACGTCTCTCTCTCTCGTCTCTCTCTCCCTGAAACTAATCAGCTTAGCAACAAGACTTGCACAGTGTGATTTTGGACTTAATAAAAAAAAATATTTCATTCAATAAGAAATGAAATTACTGAACTTAAGCCCGAATAAGAAATTATTTCTGATTAAAATTTTTAATTTTCATTATTATTATTATTTATGTTAAACTACGATCAAGTTCTAAATCTAATCAGCTGTTAAGCCCAATACGGCGTTCTTACGGAATTTCACGTTTGTAAATTTGCATTTATTTCTACACGGAAAAATAATTGTGTAGCCTTTTGTGTAGAATTATATATGTATACACACAAAATTCATTTATTTTTTATAATTGAAAATACACAAAAACGCGAAAAATTAACTCAAATTTGATGAAGACTAGAAATGTTAAAAATTCCGTGACCAAAAAAACAATTGTTTAAACATTAATTTTTGTTTCAGTTGAGTGAAAAAAGTTTCCACTTATATTTACTACATCCTCAAGATAGGCAATAAATTTAAAAAATTTCGTGTAATTTTCTTTTGAAATTTCTTTGAAAATTCCGTATGAACTCCGTACCAGGCTTAAAAATGAATAAAATATTATAAATAGTTTAAAAAATATTTAAAAAAAATATGCGTTGGATAGTCGCTATTCACACTATGCCTTTTTAGCCTGCCTTGTATTGACAATTTTCTTTTGAACCCCCTTCGAAAAGTCACACACATTTACATTAAGCCTTTTTTATTCATGCCTTTTTGGCATTTATATACACGTTTAGTGCTGAGAGTACGAAAAAGTCAAAGAGAAATGTCATAAATCCCCTCCAATTTTCATTTCGTGCCTTTAGTTCTACACCGCAAGCTTCTCACCCCCTCTTACCAATAAACGAAAAGCCTGCCTGCACAGGCAAGCAGAAAAGGCACAATGTAAATTGCGTCACACAATGTTTAAAGCAAATACACAAACCTTCTAGCATAGACAATAAATAATAATTGTTTTGAAAATTCACAACTGTGGCTTTTTTACGTCCATAGACAAGGCGATACAATCATCGAACAGAATTAGGGCATTAATATAAATTATTTAATACTGAAAATTTTGCTTGCAAAAATTTATTTCTTATATAAATTGACAGCTCAAAAATAAATGTTACAACAATAATAATATTTCATAATATTTCTTCTTTAAGTCTGCAGATTTCTTTATAACAAAAAAATATTTATTCAAATCCATTTAAGTTAACTTTTTCCTTAGTATGCCAAAAAGTTGATTTCTTATTTATAGCTGCTTATTTGAGAGAGAAAAAAATTAAATATTTGACTAGTTTATTTCTTTATTCGTAACAATATCTTTTACTATAAATTTTTACAAGTTCTTTATTTTTCAATTCAGCGGACTTCTTTCTAGTGTTTTTTTTTTCTTTATAAAACTCACTGCCTTTTTCTTTTTCTCATATTTTCTTAGCATATGCAAATAATAAAGAAATCATACTTGGTTTATCATAAAATTTGAGATATAAAAAATATTTTTTTTTAACCCTTTAGTTACCCTGAGCTGATAAATAACTTATTTTAATGCCCTAATTCTGTTCGACGAAAAAAAGCAGCAGTTGTGATTCTTTAAAACAATTATTACTTATTGTCTCTACTAGAAGGTTTGTATATTTGCTTTATAATTTTGTTCCAAACATTATTTTCAACACATATTTTTTTAATATATTTTTCAAACTATTGTAGAATATTTTAAATTAATTTTTATTTTTTTTTAATAATTATCAAAGACAACAATAATTTTTGAAGAAAATTATTTATAGAATTCAAACACAAAAACTCAAAAGTATTTTCAAACAAAAACGTCCTAAATCTTCTGAATGAATTAGGGCATAAACATTTTATTACTTATTTTAAATTTAAAAAATTTCAAAAAAAAATTTCTAAAAATTTTTATTTCCATTTTACTTTAGTCTTCTCGCCTTCGAACACGTTTCCCTCATAATACTTGATTTTATTTAAGCATAAATATTAGAAAATATTTTAATTTTTATTATTGAAATATGGTTTGCAATTGACTGCGTTCAATGGGCGGAAATTGAAAAAATTCAAAGGCTTTCTTGCTTTCTTTTACTTTTAATGCTGGTTCGAAAATATGAATTTAATTTTTTTTTTGGCTCCTACTACGAATAATATTTTTTCAACTTCCTTTACGTTTATATTCTTTGTAGTTTTACACATGAATTGATTTTTATACACATACAATTTTTTTTGTTGCTTCTGTATTATAATGCTCTTACTATGTGTGTGGAAACTCAATTGTTTGTGCAATATTTTATTTTTACAATGAATTTGATTAAAGAACAAATAAGATTATAGATTTCCTTAACAAAAATAATAATCAGTAAACTTTTGATTTAAATACAAGCCAAAAAATAGAGTTGAAAGAGTATGAATATTAAATGAACTGAGTGATTCTTGGTTCATATTAAATAAATGTAAAAGAGAAGGAAACAATTCACCAAGAGTTAAAAAAAAACAACAAAATCACCAATATTTGCAATTTAACTTTTGGCGAAATTTATATTTGCTAAAATATATTATAATAAAATGAATAAATAAATAAATATTTGTGCTTAATTCAATTTTCAAAGAGCTTTGGGGGAGAGAGATAATTTTATGTTCAATTTCATACCCACCGTATTAGTTATATGCCTAGAATTATGCTTTATTTAATTCAATTGTTTATTTTGTAAATAGAGTATATGTGTGTGTGTGTGTGTGTGCGTGTGTATTCACTTATTGCTGTGATGCTTTTAATTATGCATCATTTAATTTAGTTGACACTATTTGATTTTATTGCAAATGAGGTTAAATTAAGCAAATAACAATAACAATTATTGCCAAATATGTTTTTATTTTTTACTCCTTCTGCTTTCTGTTGTGTGCATTTGCATGTATGTTTGTGTGCTTAAGTGTGTGCGTGTGTGCATTTGACTGTTCACTTATTTAATTGACATTTAGACAACAGCAAACATTGCATAACAAAAACAATTAAATATTTTCCCAGCTTCTGTATATATGTATGTTTGCAATTGTTTGGCTGGCATTTAGTTTGTTTCCACTTCAAATCTTTATAATCACTTAATTGAAAATCTAATATTTTATTTATGAAATTTATTTTTACAATATAACTTTTGTTTGCAATTTTCAATGCTGATTTATATATTTTGTTATGGTTTATTATACAAATAATTTCAATGGTGTTCGGTGTTTTTTTTTTTTTTTAATTTAAGAATTATTGTAGAAAAATAATTTTACTGGCAATTTGTATGAAAAAAACGAAAATTTGTTTAAAAAAAATATTCCATACAAATTTCAAAATTTAAAAAAAAAAGTTAAAAAAATATTATATGTTTATGTAGCTGGACTGGACTTCCTTAAGAAGTAAGAAAAAATAAGATATTAAATATATTGCGCTCCAGGCTTTTGTTTCCTTTTCCCGTGTATTTATTTATTTATTTATGCATAGTTATTCCTCAAATTTACTTTGCACAAATATGGATGGAGTAACTAGACCATATGCCCAAGAATTTATTAACATAATTTTAAAAACGTGTTTTTGACAGACTTTACACGACCTTTGCCTTCACATAGCAAGTAGCAACGTGTTTGTCAACGAAATTCCACAAAAGAGCCGCAAGATTGTATGGTTATCCGTGGCAGATCAGTCAATCCCGTGGATTGATATTAAATCTAAATCGTATGCCAGTAAATCAATTTCCTTAATAATTTTAGAGAAGTGATGCCAATATTAGGGTTGTATTTGGGCAATTTTTTTTTTAAAATTCCCTAATTTAGTCTATTTTAATTAAACAACAATAATTAGCAAGTAGCAATGTGTTTGTCAACGAAATTCCACAAAAGAACCGCAAGATTATACGGTTATCCGTGAGAGATCAGTCAATCCCGTGGATTGATATTAAATCTAAATCGTATGCCAGTAGATCAATTTCCTTAATAATTTTAGAGAAGTGATGCCAATATTAGGGTTGTATTTGGGCAATTTTTTTTTAAATTCCCTAATTCAGTCTATTTTAATTAAACAACAATAATTGTATAGTCGATACCCTAAAAATAAAATTTCTTCTAAGCCATCCTTATTTATTAAATATTCCCACTTGCCATGAGTTGTTTATTGCAATTTTTGCTCATCTTATTAGTTAATCTGTTAGTAAAGAAAATTCATTTGTTTAGCCCTTCAAGCTTATTTAATTTAATTAAACTCCTTGAGTTCTACTTTCCAAATTATTTTCTTTTTTTTTGCCATAGAAGTATTATTAGTTAATTGTAAAATAATTTAACTGTACCCTTTGCGTAAGGAACTCTTCCTATTTTTGGACTTATTTCAAATTCTTTTGATGTGCAGTGTAAGTCAAAATGTTAGCAAAACAAAATAAATTCAAATTGAAACTGTCAAGAAAATAAATTTTGCTGTTGACAAAAAAAAACAAATTTACTAAGTTAATTTTCCAGTTATTCAAGCAAACTTATTAAAAAAAATATAATTACCATTGATGTTGTTTTTAAATAAATATGTTTTAAATTTTATAGTTTCAAATTTAAGAAAAACAGTACCTTTTTATCAGCAAAGTCGGAGAAAAAACTTATAGGTTTCCTAAAAAAAGAGTAAAAATAAAGAAAATTATTTAGCAAAGCAAAATAATGTCTACAGATCTTTCGATTCTTATTAAAAATTTTAATTTTATTTTATCACTATTTTAATGGATCATTATCTTCTAAAAAATTATTTTTAAAAATATTATTTTAATCACAAATAATTTCTTATTCGGGATTAAGTTCAGTAATGTCAATTCTTGTAAATATAGAGATGGTAAAATTGAGCTTACAATACAAAAAAGCTTTCAGCAAATTGAAATACGATGAATCAAAACAATTCACATATTCCATTTGCAATAATGCTAAGTATATAAAGCAGAAATCTACATCAACTGACACCACACACAGTGGACCAAACACAAAAGAACGCTGATGATGAAGGTTTAGTGGCCTTCGAAAACGGCTGGCTGTTCCGTTCAACTATGTGTTGTTAGTCAGAATATTTACAACAGACTTTGGTGTTATTTGTTCATTAATAATTATCACATGTAATTTGGCTTAAAAAGCAATACGAACATTAGCCAATTCAAATCACAAATATAGAAACAAATGGAGTTCGAATAATAATTAAAATTAACTAAAATGTCAATTCTTATTTTATTAATTAATGCGAGTTTCTAAAGAAGAGAAGAAAAATTAAACTAGACTTTTTATTAGCTGCGGGAAAAATCGATATTTTTCTGTGCAGCCACGCAATTCATCAGCACCCTAGTCTATCTACTTGGGTAGAGATTTTTATTAACATCAGCTATTTAACGTAAATTTTAATGAAACGGAATATGAGAAATGATTGTTGTGTATAAAATTATTGATTTACATTTAGAAAATACATTTGTAAATATCACAATATGCTGATGAAGTGCGTGACTGCACAGAAAATTATAAATTTTTCCCCCATCTAATAAAAAGTCTAGTGTAATTTTTCTTCTCTTCTTTAGAAACTCACATTAATGAATAAAAATATTTTATTCAATAAGAATTGAAATTACCGAACTTAAGCCCGAATAAGAATTTATTTCTGGTTAAAATTCACTACAGTTTAATTAAATCTAAAAATGTCTCATAAAAATACTTATTTCAATATTTTCTTTTCTTATGAGGCGTGTCAAAATAATATAATTTTAAAAATTTATATATTGATAGCTTAGCTGAAGTGCTGCTTAGCTGCAATGAAATGCATCTAGACGTGCTAAACCAACACCAAAATTTATTTTTTTTTAATTTTTAAAAACATCTAATAAAATTATCGTATTCTCAAAATTTTTGTTCCACAACCTTAGTTGACTACTTTAAGCTTAAACTTTTCGACATAAATATTTTTTTTATTATTTGCTTGTATGCTGAAAGGTCTTATTTGCTTTAAGTTTATAATTGTATTGTTCAGTGTGGAATTCCTAATATAATATTATAGTTTTTAAACATAATACTCACAGTCAGGAAATGATAAACAATGCTTAGCTTACTTCATGTAAGGTGCACTTGGACAGGAATATGTTTGTTATCCCTTTAACGGAAATTACAAATTTCATTAAAACAACATAGCTTCTTCATATAACAATTTATTCATTTTCTATTCGTTGGTCTTCTCCAATTGGGATGAGTTTTCAGAAATATGTTTTCAGTTTATGAAGATATTTAATTTCAAATATAGTTGCTTTCTTCCAGGAGTATGATTCGAAATTCTATACTTGTCTTATTTTTACTTTTAAACAAAATAAATAATTAAGCATTAAAACAAAAATCATTTGCTTATTTTGTTATTTAGAAATTTACAAATTAATTCTGCCACTAGAAGGAATAAAACAAAAAATATAACGGCTTTTCGATAAAGAACTCTAAACTTTGACAGTCAACCGAACCGGCTGTCATTAATTTAGTTGGTTTGGCAAGCCACCATAGATATATAAGCTGCTCAACAACACATGAATGTCATTATCAAATCATGACGTCGATCGCTGTGTGTGGAGAATGGACAGGCTCATTAAACAATCAACTAACACTCGCGCGCCGACGAAAAACAAGATCTGCCGAAAATATCGCCCTATCCGCTAGAGTCTGCAAGAAACTCGGAGCAGTGGATTTGCGCAGCCCACAAAAGCCCTGCCTTTTGCAAACAAAAATTTTGCAAATTCTGGGTCGCAACTTGCAGCTGCACCCGTACAAGGTTTAACTAACCCAAGAACCGAAGATAAGCGACCATAGATAACGACGTGTGTTCTCTAAAAGGGATCTAGAGCAGCTGCAAAGTCACCCTAATTTTATCAATAAATAAAATTTTCGAGTTTAGCACTATATGAATGCACATGAGATCCAGGAGCATGCAATAATTCATTCCGAAAAATTCACTGTTGGGCATAGATTTTGGACTGAAGGCGTCATTTAATTTAAAGGAAGGAAGTGCTTAATGAGAGACCCTTTACATATTTAGCAAACTTTAACTTTGTATAGAACTCTCCCACATTGTTTTAAATGAGCCTTGCTTACATAATGAGGTCTGCTAAAAGACAAATTGGAGCAATCTTATCTAACTGACGATGAAAGAGTGATCTCAGGTTGTCGGTTTCATAAGAGTCCATTTGGTCCATTTGGTCCTAACCTAATATGCTTACTACTAAACCAACCTGAATTTAGAATGAAAACTTTGACTTTTCTTATATCGTACTTAAATATTTTTCCAAGATTTCTTAGAAACGGGTTGCTCATGAGAAATACTATTTAATCGATTAGATCAGGGGAGTGACAGAGAAGGTGCTCATTCTATGCTTTATCATGACGCCTTCTGTTGAAGTAGTTATACTGTAGATTTATTCTTCTTTATGAAAGTTGAATGTTAGTATATCACCGCTAGAGTACGAAGCTAATCCTTTGTGATTCCTTTCAAAATATACAAGCCATCTAGGATTATATTGTGACTAAATCTATCTGTCTCTCTATATCTATTCTCTTTCTCTCTCTCTCTCTCTCTCTCTCTCTATCTCTCACTTAGTCTACTTGTTTATAAAGTTTTTACGCTCTGTTTGACACATGCGGCGTTTCAATGAAATTTCGACCACTTGATCTGTTATTACATCTCTATATTATCTATCTGACCAGGTTCGGTGAGGTTAGGAAGGTTAATGACTAAAGCCCAGATCTCACTATCGGCTCAATGCGGCTAACCGTAATAACGTCACAAGAAATAAAATTCAAATGGCCTTATTTATAATTGAAGGATAAGCACTTAATTGCACTATACCGCAGTGGTATTAAAATCATATAAACTTCTTCAAGAATTAATTGAGAAAGAAGGCTATATTGGTTTCCCAACTATGACCCTATTTTAGAGAGCCACAGAAAATCGGTATATTACACTCCAACTCGTAGTCCTTTAGATCCACACTTAGGTAACTCAAATTTTCTTTTATTTGCAAAACAAAAACATTTATCACAAGAGATAACTAACTAAAATGTTTCTTTTTTATAACCAATAAATAAACTCATTTTTTACCATACTCTTCCGCCTTTATTCCCATTTGATAAGAAAGAAATACCTTTATTATATTAAATAAAGAAAATATATGTATTAACTGAAGCTTAAGAAAAGAAAAAGTTTATTTAACTTAATTATAAAAGCAGTTTGCCAATATATCTCTGTAAATAAAAATCCAGCTTCTTTATTCCATCTTCAGTGGCATAAATACGCCAAAATCACGGTTGCATTAACTTGTATTTTTATTTATAATATCTGTTCTCTTCTTCTCCTTCTTCGTCTTGCTTTCTTTAGTATATTTATTAATAATTTCTTACTCATATTTACCCCTTTTTTTATTATTTATTCCCTCAAACGAGTAATAAAATAATTTTCCTTTTCATTGCATTCTATTTTAGAAAGAAGTCTTAAAAGGACTAACTAACGAAGCAACTGATACGCGCGTCCGTGTTCAGCTTACAAATGAATGTAGTAGATACAATAAATGCTTAATTCGTTTTATTATATTAATTTCTTTCCCCTCCTCTTTCTTCTTGTTTGGCTTTTTAGCAAAATTTTGTGTTTACTTTTGTTATGGCCAAATTTAATTAAGAAATCTTGTGTGTTTCCTTGTACATATGTATATAAAATTTGCGTGTATGATTTTCATTTGAGTTAGCTTCAACTGCTTAGTACAGTTATGGCCAAAAGTTTATGGCAAGTATACTAAAAAAATGAGACATTTTTAAATTTAATTGAACTGTAATGAATTTTAATCAGAAATAGCTTTTTAATCAGGCTTAAGTTCAATTATTTCAATTCTTCTTGCATGAAATATCTATATAATTAATAGGCGAACATGTTTTTTGTAATCCCTTTTATGCTGGTACCACTACACCGATTTGAAAAAGATTTATATGGTTTTAAAGGATTTTCTGTATAGATGTGCAGAATCTATATTTTATTGAAATCGGTTGAGTATTTTGGGAGCTATAAGCGTTTAAAGTTGCTACTACTACATGCACACATATTACACAAGCATTTATTAGCTTACAAGTAAAAAAGAAACAAAACATGAGTGTGTGTGTGTGTGTTTGTAGTATTTCTCTTGATCTAACAATTTTTTTTCTCTTATTTGTTGTTGTATGAAAGTCCCTATTTACACTATGCAAGTCTTATTGCTAAGCTGATTAGTTTATTAGGAGAGAGAGACGGGGGGAAAAGAAACGTTGCTGTTCCCCTCGTCTCTCTCTCCATGAAACTAATCAGATTAGCAATAAGACTTGCACAGTGTGTTTTGGGACAAAGCCATAATATTTAAAGGAAGAGAATTGAATAAAGTGAATTAGCTTGGTTGTTTATGTTTTTTTAATTTCATGTATTATTTAATTATGGTTGCATATGTATGTAAGTTTGTGTGTAGCTGTGTTTTAATGAATTTTTTATGACGTTTAGATAGATACATTTTCTTTGAATCTTAAATTATTTAAATTTTGATTCTAGAATACGGACGAGTGTGTCGTCCGTTTGGTATATCTAGTTCTTATTAATAAATGTGAGTTTCTAAAGAAGAGAAGAAAATAAAAAAAAAATTACATAACTTGAATTTGAATTTCAATTTTTTTTTTCGTAAAATTTTATAAAACTGCTAGAAATTTTTTCTGCCAAGGTTGATTTTTGTGTGTGGTACTTAATTTTTTTTAACCAATAAGCAATAAATAAAAAATACCCAATAAGCAATTTTGCTGGAAATTAAGTTTTAAAACAATTGTTATTCAAATCACACATTCAGTTGTCAAGGGTTGAATTATGCTTGATTTATACTTTAGTTCAATAGCATTCTCCACTGAAAAGGGAACTTGAATTCAATTCGAACCATTGAGTTGTATGACAGTTCAATTCAAGCCTTGGATTATACTGCAAGTCAGCCTTAAATAACAATTGAATTCAAGTATATTTCAGGCTTCAAAAACAATGTTTTAAAATAAAAAATAAAATTTAATTCATTTGTTTTCTAATACCCAATAAGCAATTTTGCTTAAAATCAAAATCAATTGTCAAGGGTTGAATTATGCTTGATTTACACTCTATTTCAATAGCATTCTCCACTGAAAAGGGAACTTGAATTCAATTCGAACAATTCAGTTGTATTACAGTTCAATTCATGCCTTGAATTATACTGCAATTCAGCCTTGTATTTGAATTGAATTCAAGCATGATTCAAGCTTCAAAAACAATACTTTTAAAAATAAAAAGGAAAATGCAGTTTATTTGCTTTTTACTAATAACAATATATACCAAACGGACGACACACTCGTCCGTATTCTAGAATCAAAATGTAAATATTTTAAGATTCAAAGAAAATGCATCTAAACGTCATAAAAAATTCATTAAAACACATCCACACACAAACTTACATACATATGCAAGCATAATTAAATAATACATGAAATTAAAAAAACATAAACAACCAAGCTAATTCACTTTATTCAATTCTCTTCCTTTAAGTATTATGGCTTTCATACAACAACAAATAAGAGAAAAAAAAATTGTTAGATCAAGAGAAATACTACAAACACACACACACACACACACTCATGTTTTGTTTCTTTTCTACTTGTAAGCTAATAAATGCGTGTGTAATATGTGTGCATGTTGTAGTAGCAACTTTAATCGCTTGTAGCTCCCAAAATACTAAACTCATTTCAATAAAATATAGATTCTGCACATCTGTACAGAAAATCCTTTAAAACCATATAAATCTTTTTAAAATCGGTGTAGTGGCACCAGCGTAAAAGGGATTACAAAAAACATGTTCGCCTATTAATTATATAGATATTCTGCACATCTACGTTGGCTTTCTTTTCCACGATTTTAATCATCTTTTAGTACTTTAAAATTCACGTTTTTATTTATTTTGATATTTTTTGCCACAATTTCTATTTTATACAAAAATAGTTACGTATTTGATAATGTTTGAATATATGTATATAAATGTATGTTGTTTGATTTTTATTTCCAAATACTTTTAAACTTGAAAATAACTTGAAAAAATGCTTGAATTCAACTTTATTTTCAGCTTAATTCCAAGTGCTTGAATTTTAATTTTTTGAATGCTTATTGGGTAATGATTTTACTATATTTTTCGGGATTTTAATCACCTTTTGTATTCTATACACGCCCGAAATTTTTAAAGTTAGTGTATTTGTATGCAGACTACACCAATTAAAAAATCAAAATTAAAGGGTATTCTATCAGTTAATGAAATTTTGACTATGTAATTATTACAATTTGTTGTATTTTGGAAACCGTAAGAGGAAAACTCTCGAAATTTTCAAAAATTCCCTAAACGAAAAATCGCCAAAAACCGAAAAAAAATCGCCCAAATGAAAAAAGAGCGCCAGAAGCGAAAACATCGCTAAAACTGAACTAAATCGCTGAAAGCCGAAAAAATCGCTAAAAACGAGAAAACACACGAAAAAATTTAAGAACGCCAAATACCGGAAAAATGAAAAAAATAACATAAGGTGCCAAAACTAAAAAAATCGCAAAAAACTGAAAAAAGTCTACCATGTAATAAAATTTTTTTTAAAAATGTATACATTAGATATTCGACTATAGGCTAAAGTTCACACAGTACTACAGATGTAGTGTCCGTACGGAACCCTTCATTTGCCAGTCAAAAAGACACTTTAATGAATTTATTTTATACTATTTAAAAAATACATAAAAACCTGTTTTAAATTTAACTAGAAACGAAAATTACCCTCACCACCACAAAAATGTGTTGTTCGGAAAAAATCCGTACTATTTATAAAATATCCGTTTGGAACCGGATTAAAATAAATTAAAATTAATTAAATTAATTAAAATAATTAAAATAAATTCAGTTCCGCACGAACACTAGATATGTAATTTAATACAAACTTCATCCTATATAATATATAATTTTGGCATTTTTTTCGTTTTTGGGGTCTTTTCGGTTTTTTGTTTTGGCGGTTTTTGCGTTTTTTCGGTTTTGGCGATTTTTTTAAAGTTTTGGCTCTTTTTTTAGTTTTGACACTTTATTTTCTTGTTTTGGCGATTTTTTTAGATTTTTGGCGTTTTTTCATTTTGGCGATTTTTTTATTTTTGGCGATTTTTTTCATTTTTGCGATTTTTTTTTTATTTAAATTTTTTTTTTTGTTTTGGCGACATTTTTGCGTTTTGGCGATTTTTTTTTTGGATTTTTGGCGTTTTTTTTTCATTTTGGCGTTTTTTCATTTTGGCGATTTTTTCGAATTTGGCGATTTATTTTAGTGTTAGAAATTTTTTTTAATTTTTGGCGATTTTTTTCGTTTTGGCGATTTGTTTTTAATTTTTGGCGATTTTTTTTTTTTTTTTTGGTTTGGCGATTTTATAATTTTCGGGTTTTTTAGTTTTACCATGGACCACCCTTTAATTTAGTTTTTTTTTTTAAATTTTAGTGTTAATTGTTGTAGTCTGTATAAAAATACACTATTTTTACAAATTTCAAGTTTCAATATACATATGTACATACAATTGTATGTATATTACATGGGATTTTAAGATTTTTCGTTGCTCGTTTTGGAACACCCCTTAATTTTCAATTCTCATGCATTTGTTGTTGTAGCGGCTAAGGTTCTACATACTCTGTCCAAATTTCAGGTCCGTAGCTATTACGGTTCCCGAGAAAATACCGTGTGACGGACAGACGGACAGCGTAGCGAAAACAATAGGGTCCTTTTCACCTTTGGTGTACGAAACCCTAAAAAATATCCTATATTTGAGGCTAGTAATATACCTTTCTACTGTTGAAGGAATTTTTAAAATATATCCAAGCGTAGCATACAAATAAACACACTTTCACATTTATAATATAGGGCAAAGTGAATAAAAAAAGCATTTGCTGTTTACTTGAAAAATTAAAAAAAAAAACAAAAAGCACAACATATTTTAGGTTTTGCAACAGATTTTTAAGTCAAAAGCAAATGTTTTTTTACTCACTTTACCTATTAGTAGGCATAAGGATGTTTAACTTCCTGCTATCAAAAGTAGGAAGCCTAGGATTTAATACAGACTTTCAAAACCCAAGTTTCCATCACATTTCGACGTTATCAGGGAATCTCTTCTGAGTATTTTTTCGTTGGCGGTTCATGTATGTACACTGCAAGAAAAAGAAAAAGTACACAAGCCTTCTAAAAGGATGCTATCCTCACACAAATTATGCATAGATGATGGCTATTTCAGCAATTATTGTGGCTTAAAGCTACCATTCTCAGATTGTACTTTGAAAGAATTAATATAAATAAAATAAGTGTTTTTTCCAATACCAGCGGAATCTTGTGTATTCATATCAATTGTTATAAATTTCTCTGTAATTTCTATTTCTAGCAATTCAGTGAGCGCAATTATCGTACAACCATATAAGCAATTGCATACTTATGTACAGACGTATGAACGTTTATTCATTTTTTTTGAATGAAATTAAAAAATATGTACTGCATAGTAATTGAATACTGAAGAAGCGGACTCACAGAAAAAAATACCAATTTAAAATCACCAGGCAAAAAGTTTAATTAAAATTCATTCAAATCATGTTAAATTTACAAAAAATAATATGTTGTTTGAGTGTGTTGGTGTTTATTTGCTTTGTTCATACCCGCTTGTTCGGCAAAACTCCCTGCAGAAAGTGCGAATAGTGAAATTGTAGTGATTTACTAGTGACATTGTCAGTAGTACTACTGATCAAGTGTACCCCAGCCAATGTAATCATCTATTGACATTAAACATTAGCTTGTCATTGAAAATCCACCACTAGACTGTAGGACTACTGACTAAGTAGTTATTTTGGGACCACATGGAGACATTGACACCAAAGAATCACTAGTAAATTTTAGGGGGTCTAGTCTACAATATCGATATTTCCTCGCTCGTTGTCAATAGTAAATTTATAGTGATTTTCTAGTGACATTGTCAATAGTGCTGCTGATATTTGAACCAAAGTTTCACTAGTAGATTTAAGTAACCCTCGTCTACATATATTTATTTAATATTATTGCACAGAGTAATAAAAAAGAAAAACAATCTATTGACGCGTTCATTGACAATATCACCATAAATACACTAGAACTATTGTCTCTAACGTATCTTTACTCGCACATAAAAGGAAAGTTGTCGACATTTTAACTAGTGCAATTGTCGCTGGAGAAAGAGTATTGACATAGAGACATATGGTTCTAGGCTGACTAGAGGGCTGCTATTGACGTTTTTTATATATATATTATATGAATTCGTTGATCGTATAAACGCAAGCGACCAAAATTCTTTTTCTGTCATATTCTAGTGTTAACGTTGAAAAGAAAAATGTGTACAATAGTTTTCTAGCATAAGCATGATGGTGTTCAAGGGAAGAAGAGCTTTAAAGAACACAAAAAAATTTTTTCAGTATGTACTTTCAGTTAAAAAAAAAACTTAATATTTTGACTAAATGTAAATTGACAATAAATTTTTAATCATTTCAGAAGCGGTCTCAATGACCGTTCATTACTTAACTCCAGCTTCAGTGTTCTTTTCATCATAGTATTTTTGTGAATGAAAACTATGATGAATATTCGTCACTGTTTTCGTCAACCGAATGTAAGCGAGAGGGTGGCGATTGTATACTTCCAATGGCATCCCCATGTTAAATTCGTCACTCAAATGCACTGCGTAGGTATTGCCGAGCAAGTATAGGTCATTGATTTGTGCATAATGGTATAATGACTTATGGAATGTATGCGCTGACAAACGGGTAGCTGCAATATACTTTTGTGCTTAGTTGTGTGAGTTATTTTTGTATTGTTGTTGTTTTTTTTTGTGTTTGTAAACAGCCGACAAACTGCTGCTGGCTGGTAGGAGGTGTACTAGTCTTGCAGTCGGAGGATTGCAGGTTCGAATCCTGGAGCTACCTTACCGTTTACACATGCAAGTAGAAGTGCAAGTAACTCAATACATCGACATATTTTTACTAATACAATCATAATACTACAAGTTGTAGGCTCACTGGCAAGAGATTTTCATTACAAGTAATTTTTTCACTTGCATGTAGGAGAATTGTCAAAAATAAAAACAGTGTTACCCTTTAAGGATTTTATTTTAATTTTAATGGATAGCTTACATGGAATAATTTTTAAAATGTTATTATTTCAACTTATATACAGAAAAAATAAAACAAAAAGTAAGAACATGTAATCAAACATGACTTATTATTGATTTGCAATATAAATTTATCATTTATTTTGGTATAAAGTTGATCACTAATTTCGTTTCCCTGTAATGTTCCTATACCAAAAATTTGGCAGCTCACACATTAGACAAAAAAAAATACAAACAACGCACAGAAGAAAGAGAAAAACGAAATTTTCAAATATTTATAGTAAAATATAGAAAAATAAAAATAAACTTGAACTTGACTCTGTAAACAATCAAGCAAGTTGCGAGTGTTTTTATTATTTCATTCAATGTATTGTTTGGTAATACGTACACGCAACTTGTAACAAGTTACCTGCATGTATAAATGAAGCGTAAGTCAAAGTATTTTTTTTATCTAAAACTTTTCTTGTCAAAGTATTTTGTGTTTTTTTTTAACTCAAACTCTTCAAATAAATTGTATGTTAAATCATCAATGAAATAATATTGAATTAAAATTTTATTTATGATGGTACATATTTAGTGTTTCCCTAGAGAATATTTAAAGTAGTTGAGGCTGCAGCGGTAAGCACGTTGAGTACCACGCCATGAGCTCCGAGTTCAAATCTTGGCCGGGGAAGCCAATTTATATACAAACAAACAATTTTCTGATGTCTATATCAACCACACGTGAGTTAAATAAGTAATAAATACAATTACTACATTAAATTAAATTCATTGTTTTTCCAACTTGAAATAACTTTGATTCAACATGATTCTTCATTTTGACTTTAAGAGTACGTAAATGTTAAATCATCGTTAAATAAAGTTATTTTAACAGGACTAATTTTCTTTGAAAATTACTTTTTAAGAAAAAATTTGTACGAAAATGTATTTTAAAACACCTTTATAAAGCCTTAATAAATTTTATAAATAAGGCGGTAAGAGTTTAAACCAAGTATTTGGTATGATAATACTGGTTTTAAATCTTTAAAGTATACTTTTTTTTACTATGTATATGCGTCAATATTTTTATAAAAAAAAAACCTAATATAGAAATAAAACAAGGTAAAATTGTATTAAGTTTATCGCAGAATACTAGAGAGAAACACAAATTTTCTGCTTGCTTACAAAGTTAAAGAAGTAAAAATTACTAAAATATTTCGTTAAAGTTGCTGCTATATGTATGTACATTGTACACACACTCTTGGAAATATAAAAATGTTTACTGATTTGTTTCCTTAACAATATCTGCCACAACATTTTGTTAAGATGACAACAGTTGGTTGATATTTATTAACTATTTTTTTTATATGTGTTTACTCTTCACATACATCTTTTAGACATGCTCATTATTAACAAGGACATTGTCATCAACAGCAAATTAATGGTAATTCATCAAGACTTTTAGCAACATTTAAGCAATTCATATACACATATACACACTACGCACACTTTTGAATTTACCCATGTGCATACGTAACTCTGTATGTATGTATATACAGTAATTTTTCTGCTATTTTTTTCTCTTCAGAAAAAAGAAAAAAATCCCATACAAACATGAACAGAACAAGAAACTATTATTCTTGTAGAAACAGCAGCATGTTTTCGCTGTCGTCTTCTATGTTTGTCATTTTATTAACGCTTTATTATATTTTATTTGCTGTGCTTTAGTTTTTCCTTTGCTAATAAGTTGCCATGGCTGGAGTAGAGTAGCTAAAGTGGACAGGCGCCGGGTAAGGATATACAACTCTCAGTAATATAAAAACTATCGAAGGCCAAAGAACACACATAAGCCTGGTCGCACTTAAGAAATAATATTTACGATGTTGCAAGAGCTGCTCTTCAGCCCAGAGCTGATTAACGTCTGAAAACCCATTTTTCATATTCAAAATAATGTGTACATCTTAATTACTTAAACACATTCACAAGAGCAGGCTAAAATATCTTCAATTAGCGCCAGATATGCTACGTCGTATTTAATATTAATATATGTGCCCTTAATTATGAGAGTGGTCTAAGTCATGTGCATTTTGGCTTCGAAATATCAAATAAATCATAAAAAAATTTAATAAATATTTAATAAATTTTAAATAAATTTATATTAAAAGGGCTGGTACAACTCTAAATTGAAATGTTGCATAATATAAAAACATTTTTTTGTTTGTTCTAATGTAATCTACGAAATACATCGATCAAAGAAATAAATGACTTAGACCACTTTCATAATAAAGGGCACATATATATTTCTATTCGATAGCGCTGCAATAAGCAAATAAAAAAAGTTTCGTGCAACAAATTTCATGAAAACAGTTTACGTCTATGCTAATGTATATTGCAGCCGCATAACATTAAAAATAAATAATGCGCCTGCTTAACACCAGAGGCGCTGCAACGCTGCAGTAAAAATTAACAAAACGTATAAAGATACCCATAGACAATATTATTAAGTATTTTATTGCTCTTGTTATGGTGGGTTTGCTTCACACTACTCATTAAATTGCACAATATTAAAGAAATTTTGTGGCACAATTTTTCTTACAATATACATATATTTTAAAGGTAAAAATAACCTAAAGCTACATACACACATATAAGCGCTTAAGAAATTTTAAAATTCATTGTTCGTATTTTATACTACCTACATACGGAATTCTAAACAAATCAAAAAAAAAATTAATTAAATATATATAAATTATTTGCTGGGTTTTGTATCATTTTCAAAGCCTACTAAGGTTTTTTTCTTTTGTGATTTTCAAAAGTATTGTTATTTTATGAATTCTCATATAGTTTTTTGAAAGTATATGCATAAAGTAAGAGGTTTGTGACTGTTTAAAATTTGTGGTTAAAGTCTACTGATGATTTGGTACAAGCGCCAATGAAATACGTATATAGACATGCTAAACTACCAGCAAATAAATTTCAATTATTAATTAAATAATTTAAAAACTAGAAAAATACTGTCTAGTGATGTACCTGGAAATAACTATTGTCCAATATTGTCAACACATTACAAAATATTGCGCAACAAAAATTGAAAGACTTGATTTTAACCAATATAATGTGACAAAAGCCAATATTATATACACAGTCAATTTTATTGCACAATAATATTGCACAATAATGGTGCACAATAATATTGCACAATACTACAGCGCAATAATATTGTAAATGTGTATATATCTTAAAAGTAGAATTGTGAAAACAAAAAAATTAATTAAGCTCCTCTTCTTTCTGTCTATGTGTCTGTCTGTGGTTGTTAAAAAATAAAAATAAATTAAAATAAAAAACCATGTGTACTTGCACCATTTCTTTTCTAATCTCGGAGACTAAGACTAAGAGACCTTTCGTTTGGACCTGATTGAACTGAAAACTTACAGCAATCTAACATAGCCCAATCTCAGTGGCTTAAACATGCATTTTTCTTGGAAGTTTAAGCCTTCAGATGTCAGGCTTAGTGTATCGCACAATAGTAAGTATTTTTCTTAATCTTCAAGCTTCACGCTTTATATGTCAAATACACAAAATCTAAAAATGAGCGAATATGAAAAAATTCAGACGTCATACTAAGACGTCTACATCGACGTCACATCAATACAATACTAAAAAAATGAGGCTTGTCTGCCAGTTGTCGAAATTAACTGACTGCTTTTGACAAGCTCTTGACATTTTTTGGGCCTTAGGATACAGAAAGAGGTGGTCAGCAGCACAAAATTGTACTCGAGAGCGAGTAGACAAGCCCCAATTTTTTGTTATTGTATTGACGTGACCTCGGTGTTCACAACTGAAATAATGGTGATTATTTTGCTTGACCATTTTTCAAAATCAAGAACAACTATAAAAAATGTTTTACTTTAAATTTCTCAAAGCTGTAAGGAAGCATAATTTCAAAGTCAAAGTCTTTAATATCAACAAAAACAATGGTGAGATAAGTCTTAACTTACAAGGTTTGCACTCATGCAAAGAGCATTCGCAGCAAAGCGATTTGTAATGGCAAAGAAAAAATCTGTATCGATTATTCTTGACTACCACAGATATAAGCTTTAGCTTTGTCATTCTTTTGAGATTAGCGATTGACTGCCACATTGTCTGTGTAGATTTATTAATGAGTTTTCACACCGCATTTGTTGTCTTATCAAACACTTTCACAATTTCCCTTTTAAAGCCTTAAATCTACTGATAACTTAAAATATATATGTGACCTTCTTCAAAAATAGATGCCCACTCTCATGCTAAATTCAACCCTCATTAAAAGTGTTGTAATGTAAAAAAAAACTAAAATCATAAGCTTATAACAACATCATGGACTAATGTCAATGTCAATTTAAACGTATGTTGAAAGCAATTTTTCATGTTGGCAATATATCATGAAGTATTTGATATATTTTGCTATTTGATGAAATATAAGTTTAAGTGTGTTTTTCTTTTAACAGAAAAGCAGTAAAATCTTTTTTTTTCCTTTTTCCCCTTTGTTTTGTATTTTAACCCCAAAAATCCTTCATATGCAAAGAAATTACAGCAACAACAATAAACACATACATATTAGTTTCATATTAAGTGTCAAATGACACATGTCAATTTTTAACATTTGAGTTTAGCAGCTGCTTAAAATGAAATTGATTTTTAACTTTTAACAAAAAAAAATTGGCAAATATTTCATGCCGAAAAGTAAAAATGTTTCAGATTTCATGTGCTACTCGCACGTCGTGCGTCGATATCAAATCCTTTGTGCACCATAATGAAATCATTACAACAGATTTTTCCATTAGCCAAAGTAATCAATCTTTTGCCAGGAAGAGAGTACGAGCAACGAAAACTTCAAGTTAAAGCAAACAAATTAACTTAAGTGTTTGGCTAATGTTTACTTGAAAATTTAATACTTTCAGTTTGCTACTCGTAACAAACAAAAATTAAATAAGAAAACTGTATTGAACTTGTTTGGTTGTTTTACAAAACAAGGTTGAGACAAGACCAGACCAGACCAGACAAGCCAAATGTATGTACACAAGTGTTATTTGTTAAACACTTGCTTGCATTGTATCTGTCTTGCATTGATATTTTAAATTGGAAATAATAAAATACTTGACTTATTGATCTCAGCTTTAAAGGCCTTCAAATTAATGCTTATTGCAACATGTATTTGTGTGTGTTTGTGTCTAAATAGATATCAAGTATGTATTCTGTTTTTGCTTTAGGGTCAAACAAAAATTACATCGAAATAGTTTTTGTGAAATTACACATTGACCACAAATTAAGATGCCACATAAACCACAAAATATCAAACAAGTAATTAAATTACACACGCTTATGCACTCATACAATCTCACCAGCAAGCGAACTAATCACACTCCAGCGCACACACACACATACATGCACACACTCTTATGCATGCAATAAAGTAATTGATACCGTAAAGATGTGTATGTGTGTGCGTGTGTGTGTTTGTGTTGGTGTGTGTTTAATTATGTTTTTACTCACGTACGAGCTTCATTATTTTGTTTTTTTTTTTTGTTCAATTTAATACCTGTGCATGCACAAAGCAACCGTTAACTTTGTAACTCCCTATATCTCATTTGTTCTCTTTCGCTTGTTTTAGTACCGCTATTTTTGGCTTTATCACTGATAATAATAAATCTAAAAATTTTCATATTTATTTGCAAATAAACTCTGGCCGTGTAACTAATTTGTGGTTATCACTTAAAATTTTAATTGTTTTACGTGTGTGTGAATATTCAATTGTGTGTGTTTGAAAAAGAGGAAGAGAGATAGATAGAGAGAGAGAGAGAGAGAATTAGTATATTAGCATGTATTAATGCACATATGCAGGTTTTTAGTTTTAAGCTTGTGGCCAGTCGTTCGTATTAAAGACGGTAACCAAATATGAATGGTTGGTTTCAGTGTTGCCACTTCTTTTCTAGAGCTTATCCCCAATTTTTGATTTCTCATCCCAAAAATTCCCAAATTGGGTTATTTCGATTCAAATTTTTCTTTTGTAAAAAAATAATTTTTTTTTATTTTATTTTAAAAATAATGACATAAATAACAACAAATAATATACTCATATTAATTTATTTTATAAACAAAAAAATACTCATATATCTTGTTTATACGCAAATCTTATTTGCAAATAAAACTATTTGCAAATACACTGAACTCATACGTAGATAGAATACATTACTATTGCTTTAAAGTATAACATTATAGTCATTGTTATGCTTTGGACTTCAGAATTGCAAAAGTATCTCTCGCTTCCTATTATAGCAGCCGACAATTATAAATTGTGCCTATTGGTGTTAAAACTCAACAAAGTTTCCAATGATCTGAACATAAAAGCAAGCCAAGTCGCTGTCTATATCTCAAGTTCTACGCAATTGCTTTGAATGAGATTTTTAAGTTTCATCGCTGTTTTGTAATAACTATCCTTTTGCAGTATCAAGCAAAGTGATGGTTATGTAATATTTTAAAACAATAGTTGGCATTATTTCATGAAAAGCAAAATGAAAATAATTTAAAAATAAATCAAGGATATTGAGCACAAGCTTTACAGCAAAACGTATAATACTAAAACATATAAATTTAAATTGATTTCGATTTTGCTGGATTCTCTTTTGCTTTTGCAGAATTTGATTATAAGCAATTTAAATATATTGGCTTAAAGGCTTGCTTATGCAAAAAAGTATATAAATACACATTTATTATTTTTACATTTTCCACAGACTCTCACATCTCAAGCCTTGCTACACATAAATTTATTTTAAAAAACAAATACATTTTTTCTCTACTCGTAAGCAATTTTTTCTTTACTCAAAATAAAACCGTTTTACTTTTATGTTCTCTTCTTAAAAGAACATTTTTCTTTGCTTCTTTTATTTAATTTATCTGCTTAAAAACACCAAACGAATATCTTAGATGTTAAAAGAATAAAGCAATTCGCAAAAAAAAATATTCGTATTTGAATCTATTAAAAGAGAGCAAAAGAAGAAGTTCTAATAAAATAAATATTTCAATTCTGGCTATAAATAATGGTAGCAAGAATATAAGAAAAACCCAGAATTGATAACCAAATTGAAGCACACAGCTGCACACAAACAATCAAACTTAGTTTTGGTCGTTGGCCGCCACTGGATGTTTAACTATTTTTTTTTTCATTTTTCGTTTATCAGTGAATAAGAAATAAACATTTAACGAGCTATTTTTATGACTCAATAAGCAATAAAGCAAAAGCAAAGAAAAACAAAAATAACAGCAACTTAAATGGCAACAAAACTTTGGTTTATTAAAATGAAGCCTCTCCCCGACACATAAATAAACTTAAGGAATTGCCCATATACACACACACACATACATCTACTATTTTTGTATATGTTTATATAAAATTTTGTTGGGTTTTAGCATTCAAGTGTTTATTTGTGCAAATATTTATGTGTGCAGATAGAATTTGTCTAGGGCTTTTCCAACAACAGATACTAGATCAACAGACATTCAGATAGTTCAACATAGAAATACGGCAAATACAACAAAAAAAAATGTAAATGGACTTTTAAAACTTAGTTTTCTCATAGACATTAACACATACAAGTGCGAATTGAATATATCGTACACACACACACACACACACACTTATAAATAAAATTCTGCATGAATCGCATGTGCTTAATTTGAAGTGCAAGAAGTGAACGGAACTATAAAATATAATAACATTGATGATATAAGTAAAAAAACTTTCTAAAACATTCACACACACACACACACCCACTCATATGTATGTAATTCAATACATATGTAAAGGGTCCGCTATTTAACGTTTTTTTTAACTAGTGCTTATTTCGTGAATAGTAACACTTAGCTCATGTCTGATTTGACAGATAATTAGTTTTATCCTTCCGCTGAACGATCCAACTGACCATCCAATGCGTTTTCGCTTCGCTAAGTGGCACTGCGATCGACTTACAGAAGATGCCGATTTTGCCAAAAAAACAAAATCACCTTTTCAGATGAAGCTCATTTTGATCTTGGCGGGTATGTAAACAAGCAAAATTGTCGCATTTGGGGCACAGAAAACCCGCACGCATACATTGAAAAGCCGGCGCACCCAAAACGAGTCACTGTTTGGTGCGGATTTTGGTCCAGAGGCATAATTGGGCCATTTTTTTTCGAAAATGAGCAAGGAGTGGCCGTTACAGCCAATGGTGATCGTTATCGGGCCATGTTGAAAGAATTTTTGTTCACAAAAATTGAAGAGGAGGATATTGGCAACATTTGGTTTCAACAGGACGGCGCTAGGTGCCACACAGCCGAAGCTACGCTAGATGTTTTGCGCCCTGTTTTTGAAGATCGCATTATCAGCCGCAGAGCTGATGTCGTTTGGCCACCTCGGAGCTGCGATTTGACACCGTTGGACTATTATTTGTGGGGTGCCGTCAAAGGAAAGTGTTACGCCGACAAGCCAGAGACAATTGACGCTTTAAAGGACAATATTCGTGAAGCCATTGGTGAAATACAGCTGCACACAATCGATAATGTGCTTAAAAATTGGACCGATCGTGTAGGCTACTGCATGGCCAGCCGAGGCAGCCATTTGAATGAAATTATTTTTCATTATTAACCGGAAGAATTGTACTTTCAAATAAAAAAAGAAATTTGAGAAAATATTCAGTATTTTTTTTAAAGCATTTTCAAAAAAAAAAGTTATCTGGCGGACCCTTTACATATATACGGGTATATTTTTATCTAAAGGAACATTAATGTATGTCAATATCTTCCGGGAGACATTAGGACATTTGTTGTATTCATTTAAATAAATAAGTATAACGTTCCTTTGCGGCAAAAGTATCATAACGCAACAGTTGCGATTTTTCAATTTATAGCGTTTTCTTTTTTAAATATTCAAATGACAGTTTTTGTGCTTTTAGCAATAAGAAGCTAAACTTGGTCTTCATTATGAAATGAATGTTTTCTAAAGGATAATATTCATGAATTTAAAGCCAACTTATTTCTTAAATATTTTAATAGGGTTCTTAGTCCAACAAAAACGGCATTATTATTATATAATAAAAATAATCAACGCGCATCAAAATTAAAACGAACTTATAAAATTTTTTTGTTCTTGGTGAAGCACGTAAAGATGCATTCCGTTGTTGCTTAGGCAGCTCATCAGTAGACTTGAAGCACATTTAAAAAAATCTTATAATACCACAGTTTTTATTGGAAAATTCGCAATTAATTATTTTTTCAATTCACAAATTTAGTCGTCTAATTAAAGAATATTGTATTTTTATTATTACTAATTTTCACACAAAAGTGTGTTTTAATTATACGATTGAATTTTATATCGAGAATTTTATATCTATATACAAAATACGTCAACTCAAAAAAGTTAACTTTTCACTTTTCAATTTTTTCCATCTCGAGGTGGTCAGCTTTAGCAATCTCTAACTCAATCTGCAGTGTAACAATATCACTTAAAATTATCAGTTTTGAAAGCTTATGTCATTGACTATAATCGCTTCATACATAATGTTTGTATTTGATTAACAGTTTAAAAGTTATACATATCAATTTGTTTTTATCGGAACCCCTCTGTATTAATATATTAAAAGTATCCATATCTCAAAAGCTAGCCTCAAAACTTACCAGATTCGTGTTCAGCATGCCAAATGCTTTATAATAAATTACTATTTTTTTTAAAATATTGGAAATTTACATGGGAGTTAGCTTTTATTTTCACCAAAAAAAATTATACTTTGAGATAGCAGAATAAGAAAAATTGATATAAAACGGGAAAAAATTATTTTTTTATTCGAAACTTATACTACAGATGAATATTGCACAGGGGAGCTATTTGCCATCGGAAACTCATTTTGACCAAATTTTCGTTGACATATTTTGAATATAGGCTCCCGATATGTTTTTAAATAGTTGTATTGAGGCCAGGTCTGGGAATATTGTATATGTTAGATTCATTTGTAAAAAATATTTTAACTATGTAATAATATTAATAAACCAAAAAATATTTTCAACTCAGTGATAAATATATATTTTGCTTGTAGTGAACAACTTATAACCACTTCGAATCAAATTAAAGTTCCCATACCTGGTTAAATTGTATGCTATCAAATTAAATGAATATCTATCTTAATTTCTGACTCGCGTGATCGATCCCCAAGTGAGAGGAACTAATCAGAGTTCTTACACTTCCTATGAAGTGGACCAGTTACTTTTATATGGAGGTCTCCTAGGATGGGGTTAATGGATACTTTACTTTGTATGCAGCTTGTGACTTGTCACAGAACTATCTTATAAAGACCTATTCGATATAGAATAATATAAATTATATACACATGTCATTCTGACATTTAATTGTAACAATGAACACTTACAACTTTTTAATTGCAAATGCCATTATATTTTATTTTTAAGCAGAGATTGTTTTTGGATTCGAACTGACAATTTCCCTCATGACAGGCTTGAACACTAACCACTCGACCACAGGGGCACTTATATTTCAAAAGTATAATAACAGTTGTAGGGTATTTACACCTGCACAAAATCTATTATGTTCTAATTAAAATCTTTATGAAAATCTATACCGTTTTACCATGTTTTTTTTGGCATTTATCAAGATTTTTTTATCCAAAACAAAACCCATTAACCGACAATTTTCCAAAACTAACACCAAACACCTGCAATTTAGCCAATTCATATACTTTTTTAAGCAGACCGTAGCTAATTCAATTACCTTTATAATAAATATGTTGTACAGGGTAGTAAAAATAAGTAAAAAGCAGTAAGACTTAGCCCGAAATCTCGTAAGTACTAGATCTCCAGATAATCGGCCCTATTCCCGTTTGCGTTTATGTTTAAAAACGAAGCTAAAACGACAATTTGAGATCCCCATTGGCGTTATCGAGGTTTATTGAAAGTGTATTGGTATTCTCCATTTTGAAACGAAAATAGCAGCGACAAAGAAACATTCCGTCTTTGTCGTCGCCATTTTTAGCAACGAATTTGTAACGACTAGAACAAAATAAATAAATAACAAAATTAAGGCAATTTGAAATTATAGTTTCTGAAATGGTAGAAAATCAGGGTGACTTATGACATTTTTCAAAAAGTGGCACCAAATAGGGGATTTATCAAAAAAAAGGGGAAAATTAAAAAAAAATTAGAAAACTACACTAAACTTTTTAATTTTAATGTATTTTCATATAACTCACCCAAAAAAAAGGGAGACAAAAAGTGACAAAGCAGTCGAAAAAGGGGAAAGGCAGTTGAAAAAGTGGCAATTTGCCACTTTAGTCGGTCGAACGGTCACGCTGTAGAAAATGCATAGGCAGAGGGTGTTCGATCGGGTATAAAACTCCTGATTTTCGATCATTTTCAGAAAGAAGTTTCGTGATGAAGACGGTTGGTGCAAAGTAGACAAAATAAAATTTCGTTATGTATTTTTTGTGGGAAATTAAATCAATTCACAACGCTTAGTTGATGTGATCCTTGCACAAAAAATTGTAGAGAACTCGCTTGATTTCTTCCGGGACATATTGAAAGGTAAATTTATTCAGTCTGAATGTGTTCATAAACCATACACGTGTACATATACATAATAAAGTTGCTTACATATTATATTCTTGAAAAATAAAATTCAGTATTCGCCATTCATTGATTTTTCGTTTAAAATGAAAAAAATATTTAAGAAGTTTAAAAAATGTCAAAAATAACAACGTTAAGCATTGCAGTCATGGTGTAATTATACAAGTGACTGCGTAAGGACTTGTTATACAAAAATATGGCAACCATAGTTGTGTAAAGAACCGAAGAATGTCAAAAACACAAAAATAATTGTACCAAAACCAAAACAAAATTGAAGACTTTGACATTCTTCAGCAACAAAGCACACAGAGCAAAAGATTATCAGCTGAAGTAGCGCTGCCACCTAGTTAGATACACCTTGATTGCAGTGCTACCAACATTTCTTTACTTCGTTTCAATATATAACAAGAATGACAACTTGGAAACGAAGCGACTATAACAACGACAACAATATAGAAACGACATTTAAAACGATAACGCCAATGGGAATAGGGCCGAATGTAAATGCATTATTAATCTAAAGTTAATATCTTAATAAAATTACCGAACTGCATCCAGAGTGACTTGGCGGTCTCATTGGAGGGAATAAATAAATTTGGTATCAAAATCTGTTCTAAAAATCCTTTCCAAAGCGTTAATAATTTTTATAAATATTGTTGTATATACTTGGTATTATATTGGCAGCACTATATTTGCTCATTGGCGTCAACAAAAATTTAAATTAGTTTAATTGGACTTAAAGTCAGCATGAACAACAATCTGCCGCCATGTTGCCTTACTGTTGTCAAAATAGCCATTCTCACATAAATATGTGTATTCTATTTTCGACACATTTCTTGAAGTCGGTAGGTGACTGTCGTAAATCTAAAAGCTCTTAGGCGGCAGTTCTCGTGACCTATTTTTAACTACCGCTCAAATGTAATCTTTATACACAGAAAAAATTATTCCCAAAAAATTTTCAAACAAACGTGTGTCCTGAAATATAATTTAGTTTCAGTAAATATTTTTTACTGTTCCAGTAAATTATTTGTTCCAATTTTATTTTATGTGAAAAAAAACTGTATAGAATGAAAATTATCTACATATATAAAGTAAAATTTGTAAAAAAATTTTTAGATTTATTTTTTTTATATTTAAATTTGTTATTTTCAGTTAAATTTATTTTTATATACTGTAAAAAAAATTTGTCTGATTTTTTTTTTAATTTTTTCAGTTAAATTTATTTTTACATACTGTAAAAAAATTTGTCTGATTTTTTATAATTTTTTCTACAAATTATTTTATAGTTATAAAAAACATTTTATATTTTTTTAAAGATTTTTGTTTGCGGTTTTCAAAATTATTATGTTTGTATATTGTGAATCTCAATATAGTATTAAGAGTCTTACTATTAACATACGGAGTTTGTTAGTTAAATTAAAAAAAAAAAAATTTTTGGGTTGAAGTCTACTGACGAGTTCCAAAAGCGGGAAAGAAATGCTTAACCATAAAAACAAGCCAATTTTTGAAAATAAAAAAAAATAGTTGAACCTTTCATTTGATTCAGTTATTTTTTTTTTCAAATAAAACTTTTACTAATTTAAAAAAAAATTTAAGAACTGTTATTGATTCAGTTAATTTATTTTCTGATAATACGAAAAATTTTAGTGAATGTGTTTGTAAATTATAAAAAAAAATTGCTGAATAATACAAAAAAATCTGCAAAAATGTTTTTCTGTTCCTATTAATAAATTTGACTGAGATTATTTTGAGTTTCAGTTAACTTTTTTCTCTAATGCCATAATAAGTTAACTAAAAATAATTTTTTTTTCAGTTAAATTTTTACAAAATTGTTATCAGAATCTGCAAATTTCTTTGTAGGTCCGCATTCATTCAAAAAATTTACTGATTCAATGAACTTGGTTACTGAAAACGAAATTTAGTATTTTCTGTGTACATTTCCACCCAATAACTCAACAAGAATTCTATACTACATTCGCCAACATCAATGCTAGAAAACAATATAAACAAAACAATTATGTTATACTCATATGCAACACATAAGCATAAATTTTAAACCGAATACGTATGACTATAAATATTCAACAAGTATGTTTATATACATTTTTTGAATTACTAAGCTGAAGCTCCTAAAATTTAAAACTATCTATATGCCTCCAAGAACTATGTCTATAAATATATAAATTACGCAGTACAAACAACTATAAATAACATTTATATAAATATATATATATATATATAATTTCCACACATACAAATCTCATGTCTTCAAACAGCCCCACACATACCCACACATTTCCCATTACAACTTATATACACAAATGATTGTTTGCGGTAGCGAATGATGAATAAATGTCCCAAGTATCATGTTTACATTTTTTATCCGACTAAATATCCATATTCTGAGTATAAGCATACTCCGACTGTAAGTACGACAGATTATTTGTATTTGTAGTTCATATTAGTTTTTTGCATAAACGAATTAGAGATGCTCTTCTATGTTGGAATCGACTGTAGTCCTAGTTGCTTGAGAGAAAATATGTGAGCGCACGAACTGTTTGCACTACAATTATTTTCATACGCAGTTCTTAAAATGAAGACGGTTTAATTAAGTAAATTTCTTTTTGAGTACAGCTTCGCATAACCCAAAAAAGTCGAAGATATTGACCTGATGATGATGGCCATGTTACCATATGTGACGATTTATCTTATTTTGAAGTTTTAATAAGATTTTTAAAAATTTTACTTTTGGTACTTTTAAATTTATTATTGAGGGATTTTTTGACTAAAGTACTTACAAATTTTCTGATTTGCTTCATAATGATCTTACACATATTCTATGTAAATAAATATTTAAATATTTTGTAAATATTTTGTGTTTTTTGTCTTTATTCACAAGAAACAAAATAAAGTTTAACTCATTTTCATTCAATAAAATAACAAAAAGATTTTTGGTAACATAAAAAAAAAAAATTTTTTTTGCTCGATTTGAAGATTTTTGAAAAATAAATATGGCAACACTGGCCATGGCACACAAGTGGTATACGAGTATATGCTAGAGCAGAAATCAATCTTTATTTTAAAGACCTTTTCGAAACAAAAATACAATTATTTAAGATCTAGCTCACACACACCCATGTCAATCGTAACATTATTTCTTCTCCGCATTAAGGCAAACTTTTTATATTTAAATAAAGACCACATAAATTTACACACAACCAGTCTCGTTCATAATATAAATTTTAGCCTTAAATATGCATTTATATATAAGCTTAAGTATTTGCGGATGTATTTGTGTTTATGTGCCAAACACCCCGGTTAAATGCTGAACATTACAGCTACAAAGTATTGAAGTTGCAACACAATATCGCAATTGCAAGTTAAACTTTTCTGGGCTATAAAAGCCAACTGACTTCCGTTCAATCAAGAGTTGGTTCGGTTTAAACAAACGAAAACTTCTTTTGATTGCAAACATAAATATTTTTGTAGTGCAGTGTGGCATGCAGTTTGTATCTGTAAGTAGTGGTTGCAACTAAAGAGGTCTTGTTTTAAAATGTTGCTGCCATTTGCTAAGCTAAATGTGTTTTAAAACTTAAGAAACGGAAATATTAAAATTGTAAAGAAGCAGGCGCGCTAGCGCAAAATCGGAAGTTTTCTAAATGGCAACCATTCGGGTTAAACACGCAAACGCCTTAAGAGGCCAGATCAAACATACATAAATTTCAAATACATTTCTTGTACTTATTATTATTATAATTATAGTGACATATTTTTCTTTAGCTTTAAATGTAAAAGTATGTGTTTCCAAGTTTGTTACAACATTACACTCATACTTTTACAAAAATTCTATTTATTTATATTTCGAGTAGGAAATAATTGGATTTAAATATTGCAACAAAAAAAAAAAGAAAAAAAATCTGAATGCAAGGGGATATGAGCAAAAGAAAATTAAATTTAAATCCTTCAAATAAAAAGTTCTTTAAAACTTTTTCATTTAACTTTGGAACATCGTGTAGCTTATTTGAAAGTATTTACTCTAGGATTATGTTTGTGCTGAACAGCATCAGCACAACGCGCTAACAATTCAAACAGTGGGCTAAAAACAAAAATTCATACAGTTTTGCACTGATTAAAAGATTTGTTATGGTGACAGTGCGATTATAAAAGAAAATATATTTATATTTAAACATTTTTTAATATCGTATTTATTATTAATTTGATGATTCCTTTTAATCGACATCAAAAAAGTGGAAGCCTTGAAAACATTTGTTTATTTTTTTAGAGTTCCGTACACTCGTATATTAAAAATTAAAAAAAAACCCAAAAACGAAAAAACGTCAAAACTAAAAAAATCTCAAAAAGGAAATAAAGCGCCAAAGCTAAGAAAAAGCGTCAAACCTAAAAAAATCAATTCAGTAAAGTGAGACTCGGACTCGCGCACGAAGGGTTCCGTACAAACACTAGATATGTAATTTAATACAAACTTCATCCTATAATTATATATAAAAAATCGCCAAAACCGAAAAAACGCAAAAACCGCCGAAAAAACGCAAAAACCGAAAAGACCCAAAAAACGAAAAAAAATGCCAAAACTATATTAATATAGCAAAAACCGAAAAGACCCAAAAAACGAAAAAATGCCAAAACTATATATTAATATAGTTTTGGCATTTTTTCGTTTTTTGGGTCTTTTCGGTTTTTGCGTTTTTTCGGTTTTGGCGATTTTTCTAAATTTTGGCTCTTTTTTTAGTTTTGACACTTTATTTTCTTGTTTTGGCGATTCTTTCGGTTTTAGCGTTTTTTCATTTTGGCGATTTTTTTTTATTTTTGGCGATTTTTTTCATTTTTGCGATTATTTTTTATTATTTAAAATTTTTTTTAGTTTTGGCGACATTTTCGCGTTTTAGCGATTTTTTTCGATTTTTGGCGTTTTTTCATTTTGGCGTTTTTTTTCATTTTGGCAATTTTTTCGAATTTGGCGATTTATTTTAGTGTTAGAATTTTCTTTTTAATTTTGGCGATTTTTTTCGTTTTGGCGATTTTTTTTTAATTTTTGGCGATTTGCTTTTTTTTTTGGTTTGGCGATTTTATAATTTTCGGTTTTATTAGTTTTACCGTTTTTGAAAAGTTCAAGTGTTTGCCTCTTACGATTTCCAAGATATAGCAAATTGTCAAAATTACATAATCAAAATTGCATTAACTGATGGACCACCCTTTAATTTTATTTTTATTTTAATTTTAGTGTTAATTGTTATAGTCTGTATAAAAATACACTAATTTTACAAATTTCAAGTTTCAATATACATATGTTCATACAATTGTATGTATATTACATGGGATTTTAACATTTTTCGTTGCTCGTTTTGGAGAACACCCTTTAATTTTTAATTCTCATGTATTTGTTGTTATAGCGGACAAGGTTCTACATACTGGGTCCAAATTTCAGGTCCGTAGCTCTTACGGTTCCTGAGAAAATACCGTGTGACGGACAGACGGACAGCGTAGCGAAAACAATAGGGTTCCTTTTCACCTTTGGTGTACGGAACCCTAAAAAACACCAAAACGAAAAAAAACCATTAAACCTAAAAATATAATATAATATAATATAATAAATTATATAATATAAACATAAATATTCGTCAAGAACCGGAAAAAAAATCGCCAAAAACAAAAAAACGGCAGAACCCAAAAAATTGGTCATAAAAAAAAGGTCAAAAACCTAAAAAAAATTGGCGAAACGGAAAAAAGGCGCCAAGACGAAAAAAAGCGCCAAAACTAAAAAAATCGCTAAAATATAAAAATCACTAAAGACCAACAAAAAAAAATCAGCAAAAAGAAAAAAATCGAAACTAAAAAATAATTGCTTTAAAAAATCGTCAAAAATTAATATAACGCCAAAAACCGAAAAAAATCGTCAAAGAAAAAACAACGCCAAAAACCGAAAAAAATCGGAGAAACGGAAAAAAACACCAAAACGAAAAAAAGCGCTAAAACTAAAAATATCGCTAAAACAAAAAAATCACTTAAACCAAAAAAAAAAATTGGCAAAACAAAAACAAGCGTCAAAACTAAAAAATCCCCAAAAATGAAACAATCGCTAAGCAAAAAAAAAACTCACTAAAAACCAAAAAAAACGGCAATCCGAAAAAAGCGTCAAGACAAAAAAAAAATGCTATAACAAACATAATAGTCAAAAACCGAAAAAAACGTCAAAACTAAAAAAAATTATTCAATAAAAATAGTCGCCAAGAACCGAGAATAGTCCTCAAAAATAAAAAACGCCAAAAGCCGAAAAAATCCTCATAAATAAAAAAAATGTAAAAAACCAAAAAAAAAATCAGCGAAACAGATAGAAACGCCAAAGCGAAAAAAGCACCAAAATTAATAAAATCGCTTGAACAAAATAACAATTGCTTAAACCCCAAAGATAAAACGGGGAAACGACAAAAGCTTCAAAACTAAAAAATATCTAAACTAAAAATTATGAAAAAACCGAGAAAAATCGACAAAAATAAAATATCGCCAAAAACGAAAAAACGCCATAAACCGAAAAAAATCGGCGGAATGAAAAAAATCGCAGAAACGAAAAAAATTGCTAAATCCAACAAAAAAAATCACTAAAAACAAATAAATCGGCAAAACGGAAAAAGCTCTAAAACTAATGCTTTTTTTAATATCTACATCAGGCCGTTTGTCAACTAATATAAAAATTCTTTTTTTTCGGTCTGAAAAATTAAAACTGGATCTATTGTTAAAAAAAAATGAAGAGAGGTGTCTTAGGACAGCCGGTTATAGCTTTGCTGCTTATTTATATAAAACAAATTTCATGTGTAGAATAAAAATGCAATAAAATTGTATTATATGATGATATCGAATTCTCTGCAAATATTTCAAACCATTTCCATTTATTTCACATTATTTTCTTTTCTACGTACGATTTAATTAATGTATTGCGTGTGGCCGGTGGCGGCTCGTAGCCGGCTTACAGCCGGTCGGCTGTGCAAAATCAAAACAAAAACAAATTAGCCCAATTCACAATATTGTGCAAACGTCTTGCATCGTTGAATGTGCAAAGTGGTATAGTATATTGATACTCACCACTTAACAATTCTTAGTATAGTATAGTATATTGATACTCACCACTAAGAATTGTTAAGTGGTGAGTATCAATATACTATACCATTTTGCACATACAACGATGCAACACAATTTGCACAAGATTGTGAATTGGGCTATTGAGTAATCGTTCTCATTGTTTTTGTATTGGTTTTGTTTCACTCACTTCAAACAACGAAACAAAACAAATTCAAACAATTTGTTTCGTTTATATTAGTAGCCTGCTTTTAAGTATAAAGAAATAAAAACAAAAATAAATTTATAACTATAATAGTGTCGATTATCTTTGTTACGAAAATCATGTCCTAACTTCTGTATCGCCAAATAAATAGCAAAGCTACAAAATTGGATGTGCTCACTCCAGTTTCTAATAAAGAGAATAAACAAACACACAAAAGGGTATTTCATTAATTGCGTCCTATCTTTAAATATAAAAATTAACAAAGTGTGTATGAGATACTATTGAAATTTGTATTCGTTTAAAAGACAAATTATATGGTATGACACGTCCCATTAAACCAAAAAAAAAACCAATATATCGACCAAAAATTTATATAGTCGGAAATATATTTACAAACATTGCAAAACTTTTACTTTCTTCCATGTCACTGTTTGTGTAAAGGCAAAAGTATAAGCCACTGTAGCAGCAGCATCCACCATCATCAGTAGCAACAGCAATAGCAATAGCAATTTTCCTGTTACACGCTCTAAACTTTTGCAATAAATCTTAAAAATAGTTTATGGCTGCGCTCTGTTAGCATCTGTAAGTATGTGAATGTGTGCTCGAAACATGTTTGCTGGTGTAGGTTTTTTTTAATGTAAAAGTGTATAATAAGAATGCGTGTGAAATTCAATTTACTAAAGAAGATTTGCACACGTATGCCATGAATTTTATAGCGATTTAAAGAATATATAAAAAAAATCAATTTTTTCTTTTCAACACACCACTTTCTCGTGGCCTTTTATGCTGCTTGCGATTTTAGCATTTCTAGTTGAAATTCATTTTAAGTATCGCACAAATACAAATACTCGATGTTATTTATAACATCATGTATCTATGAGATGCATATGTCAAGTCTAAATAGAAATTCATGATAGAATTCATATAAAAAAAGTAGAGCAAATCATAACTGGAATAAAGATTTAAAATAAAAAATAAATAAATAGCTGCAACAACCAGAAATAAATATACACACATACATTTTGCCAATAATGAAAAAATTCTTTTTTTATACATGTTTTTGCTACAATCTTGTTCAAAGAACGTTCGCTCTATGAAGAAAGTATTGATGCAAATGTTGATTTGCAATAGGAAATATATTGTAGATATGTTTGTTACCTCCAATAACTTTAACAACATGTATGGGGAATTTATTCCATTTAAAGTGCTGTGCACTGAAGTGGAGTTAAGTGGAATGGAGTGGAGTGTAGTGTTGTGCAGAGAAGCGTAGAGTGATATTGAATTAGAATTGATATGATTAATCAAAGTCAACAGTTGATATGATTAATAGTTGTAAAATGTAATAGCAATTTTATAGCAGCTGCCATTAACAGCTTAAGACGGCAGTATTTAAACAGATGCTTTCATGGCTTAATTTGGGAAAGAAATTAAAAAAAAAATTATTTAATTAATAAGAAAAATGACACATCAACTTTTGTGATCAAAATTTAGTCCATGAGTCTACTTTTAAAAATAAAAGCAACATGTTTCTTTCGCTCTTTCAAAGAAAAAGAAATAAATTTCTTTATCATTTGGAAGTGAAATTTCTTGATATTTTAAACAAGTTTTTTGAAGTCGAATAGAATTGGCTCCGTTTGAAGTCTAAAAACCACCATTAAAATGAAATAAATTCATTGAAGTGAGCTTTGATTCGCACATGAAGGGTTCCGTACGGACTGCAGAGTAATGCATTAAACACATTCACCACAGCAGGTTACACGAACACACGACTTCGAATGCCGCTAGCAGCATTTGTCGCTTCGTAGCCAGCTACATAATTATTTTGGAGACGGCAGCAGCACCATCTGCACCTCATACTTAAGTATAAATACATAGCTCAGTATTGCCACCTTCAAATATTTCGCATTTATAAAAATTAAATTACTCTTTTGAAATGCACTTATTTGACGTAAAAGTATAAAAATGAATCAATTTATGCTTTACATCAATTTTTGTATATTTTTTCTGTTAAATAATATTAAATAATTGTACGATATCATTCATTCAACATTTTGTATTATACTGGCAACACTAAATTTTCTGATTGCAGCCCAAGAAATAAAAACTATTTTTAATTGGACTATACACAGAAAAAATTATTCCCAAAAAATTTTCAAACAAACGTGTGTTTTGAAATATAATTTAGTTTCAGTAAATATTTTTTACTGTTCCAGTAAATTATTTGTTCCAATTTTATTTTATTTGAAAAAAAAACTGTATAGAATGAAAATTATCTATATAAAGTAAAATTTTTAAAAAATTTTTTAGATTTATTTTTTTATATTTAAATTTGTTATTTTCAGTTAAATTTATTTTTAACCCCCGACTAAAAAAAGGGGTGTTATAAGTTTGTAGTGTGTGTCTGTGTGTCTTTGTATCTGTGTGTCTGTCTGTGTCCACGTACAGGTCAAACGGCTGGACCGATTTTCATTTAGTTTTTTCTGTTTGAAAGATGACTTGATCGAGATGGTTCTTAGCTATGTTTGAAAAAAATCGGTCCAGCCGCTTAGAAGATATAACATCTTTTCTGAAAAAAGTCGTTGGTTTTTAAAATTTTTAATTTTTGTTATTATATACTGTAAAAAAATTTGTCTGATTTTTTATAATTTTTTCTACAAATTATTTTATAGATATAAAAAACATTTTATATTTTTTTAAAGATTTTTTTTTTGCGGTTTTCAAACTTACTATGTTTGTATATTGTGATTCTCAATATAGTATTAAGAGTCTTACTATAAACATAAGGAGTTTGTTAGCTAAATTCAAAAATTTTTTGGGCTGAAGTCTGCTGACGAGTTCCAAAAGCGGGAACGAAATGCTTGACCATAAAAACAAGCCAATTTTCGAAAGTAAAAAAAAAAAATAGTTGAACCTTTCATTTGGTTCAGTTATTTTTTTCAAATAAAACTTTTACTAATTTTTTTAAAAAAAATTTTTAAGAATTGTTATTGATTCAGTTAATTTATTTTCTGATAATACGAAAAATTTTAGTGAATGTGTTTGTAAATTATTAAAAAAAAAAATTGCTGAATAATACAAGAAAATCTGCAAAAATGTTTTTTAATACATGTTTTAATACATTTGACTGAAAATATTTTGAGTTTCAGTTAACTTTTTTCTCTAATGCCATAATAAGTTAACTAAAAATAAATTTTTTTCAGTTAAATTTTTACAAAATTGCTATCAGAATCTACAAAATTTCTTTGTAGGTTCGCATTCACACAAAAAATTTACTGATTCAATGAATTTGGTTACTGAAAACGAAATTTAGTTTTTTCTGTGCAACGACAAAATCAGCATAGACAACAACCTACCGCCCTGTTGTCTTGCTTTCTTCAAAAGAATCACTCTCATATAAACATGTGTATTCTATCCTTGACATTTTGTAGTCGGTAGCCTGCTATGGTGAATGTGTTTAATGCATAATGTAGGATCGCCATGCAGAGAAATAGTTTATTGTGAGACATTTTAAATTTAATTGAAATTTAGTGAATTTTAATCAGAAATTGAAAATGAAGAATTGAAATGACTGAACTTAAGCCCGATTGAACTAGTTTTTTCTTAGGTTGGTGACATGATTGCCTCTTAATGGTGGATGCGGATTTTAGATAGCCTACCTACCCGAGTGTAGCCGGTGCTAATTGGCGCCACTGGATTACCTGAATGCCTGAAAAGCAGATGAATACTTTCTAATGAATCAATTATGCCTTTGGTTAGTGCTCAGCGTGAACCTCTTTTGACAGCAGTTTATTGATTTAATTTAGTTACAAATTTCACCAGCTTATTTATATTCATTATGAGAAGAACCTAGATGATAAAAATTAGCGATTCAGTAAAATTTACTCAATGTCTTATTCCCATATTTACAATTATTTATGGGAACATAAAATGTTATATGATCTGTTCGAAATAATAAATTATTTTACCATAGTGGAAAGTGATGTGAACGCTCACATACACACACACACACAATAGCATGCGGCGTATTTCCATACAATCGCCACTTAGCTTTAAATTCTTTAATTGTCAAAGCAACGGTCGGCGGTACAACAAAAGTATCAAATACCGTGGGTGACATCTGACACCTCCTTTAGCCATTGCATGCCTGTAAATCAGTGCATTCACGCTATGGCTTATTGGTTTAAAATAACTAAATCGTGGAATACTACATATGTAATAATAGACGAACTTTAGCAATTGAATATCTAAGCTGCCCCCGTACTCCGTAACTCGCTAAAGCTAAAGCTAAATTCGATCACTAAAATGTTGCACAAATAGAAAATTAAAATTTTTTGGCAATGATATAAAACATTAAAATATCGGCGAATTACATAATTAAGCCGTTGCCTGATTTAACAATATACTTTTTAAAATTGCATTCATAGCCGAAAATCGATAAATCGACTTTATAGATTTTTAGCGAGTTACAGAATACTAATTACTGATACTAATACTGATTGCATTTTTAATTTAAGAACCCGGTAAACTTCTTTCTTTTCAGTTTATGGCAATTTTTTTAGCTTTGGTACTTTTTTAGATTTCGCGTTTTTTTTCGTTTATGGATTTTTTCGGCTGTTCGCGATTTTTTAAGTTTTGCCGTTTTTTTCGTTTTGGCGATTCCTTCGGTTTTTAGCGCTTTTTTTTAGTTTTTTTGCGACTATTTTGATTATTGATGATTTTTTTACATTTTAGCGATTTATTTTATTTTTGGTGAGATTTTTTTATTTTGGCGATTTTTTTATTTAGGCGATTTTTTTATTTTGGGATTTTTTTTTTTGTTTTAGCGTTTTTGAAAATTTTAAGAGCTTGCCTTTTACGGTTTCCAAAATACAACAAGTTAACAAAATTATATTAACTGATAGAATACCCTTTAATTTTGAATTTTTTTAATTTCAGTGTCAATTGGTGTAGTCAGGATAAAATTCGCTGACTTTGAATACTATATTTAATTGTCTGTATATTATTTTAGGATTTCAACATTTTTCGTTGCTCGCTTTAGAACACCCTTTGCTATATATGTTGTTGTATCGGACAAAGTTTTATATATAAAACAGCAGACCAACAGCCAGGCAGACGGACAGGCGGGCATCATAGCAAAAACAATAGACTTTCTTTGTACGAAACCCTAAAAATGTCACATCAGTTTTGAGATCAAAATTTGGTGCATACACAGAAAACAATATCCCCAAAAAATTATCAAACAAATTTTTGTTTGAAATAAAATTTAATTTCAGTAAATATCTTTTACTGTTCCAGTAAATTGTTTGATCCAATTTTATTTGTACCCTGTCCGAGTATGTGTGATTGACCACAAAAATAGCTAACTTATAGTTAACTTTTCTTAGACTGACTAAAAGCTAACTACAATGTCATCCAGAATAAACCCAAAATTAATTCTTAAGTCTACATAATCGAATTTGATGAGAGGCAACAAATTTATTCTCAGCTACCTTAAAACTCACTTTAGTTTTATATTTTTATTTTAGATGGTATCTTAGCTGAGTGGATGAGCGTTGACTATACAACGTGTGATGATACATGTTCGAACTACAAAAAAAAAAAAAAAAATAAATTTATTGACTACCAGGTGATTAAAAAAATCAACTTTAAGTTAGCTGCAAGTAATGTAGAGTGAGACAATTGACTACCGCCTAGGACATCGCAATGTTAAAATAGTCAGTTGATTACATTAAAAGTAATCCATATGTCAGTCAGTACTAGTTGAGAAGTAGTTAACTTAAAGTTAGTTTAAAGTTAAAGTAATTTCCGACAGGATAGTTTGTCGGCTACTTGTCGGCATTTACATGGATCAAAATAAACAACAAGAAGAGTATAACAGTGCTTTGTTCCTACCAACAAGCAAGATCATTACCAACACAGTTAAATAACAAATTCGTTCAGCCAAACTCAGTTAAACTCAAATTTTTACAAGATTGTTATCAGAATCTACAAATTTTTTTGTAGGTCATACAAAATATTTACTAGTTCTATGGATTTGGTTACTGAAAATGAAATTTAGTTTTTTTCTGTGTATTTTCCATTCACAAAAGTAATACAAAAATGTTTCTCTCGCTCTTTCAAAGAGAAACAAATAAATTTCTTTATCATTTGAAAGTGCAACTTTATAATATCAAAGAATATAAATCATATAGAATATACATCTCATACAAGCTAAAATTTTCTATGACGGGTATTACCAGTACTACCCGTCCAGCGTACACACTCTCATTTCTTTCTGCAGTGTATGCTACGCTCGCATTGCTGAGAGCAGCGTTGCCGTTGTGATATTAAAGTATCACTTTTGACCAATTTTCGTGCCAATGAAACTTTTTATGATCCTTTTTTCAATTTATCCCTTTGTATCATTTTAACAGAATGTATGCCGTAGGGCAATCATATACACAGTTTAGCATATCAGGTATTAGAAAAAGAGCTGTTCGTCCAGTTGGCGATATTCGGCTCGATGATGTTGATCATTTTATTGTTTTGGTCGATAGAAAAGCCAATAAATGGTGAAAATATTTCAAAAAATCTGACACCCAAATCCTTGATTCCAAATGCAAATTATTTCTCAGAGTATCACAATTATATTATACTTCATGTTTTTTTGTAAATTATATTTTATAAAGATGAAGAAATAAGGTGTAATTCACTGACTTTACAACTGCAGAATTTGGAAACTTATCATTCTTAAAACAAGCTTTATTTCAGCAGCAGCAACTTTCCTACGAAAATCGGTATTTTTTGTGGTAAAATTCGGATATTTTTACATAGTTTTTTTTGCAATTGGCGACATGTTTTGCTGTTGAAAAAGTAGCAAAATGCGACTTAAGTCGCACGGCGGCAACGCTGGTGATAAGAGCAAAGAATATAATGCTCTCAGTGTGTGTTTGCTTGCGCTTTATACTTTCCCACCGCATCTAAGGCGTAAGCAAAAAATATTTAATTTTTTAGCTCAGATGCGCATTCTATACAATTTATATTCTTTGATAATATTCAAGGTTATCTCTCTCTCTATCTGAACTTTAAGAAAATTTTTAACCATTTTCTGTAAAAAAAACAAGCTTTAAAATAAAGTAACTTAAACACTAAAATCAAAATTTGAATATAAAATATTTCCAAAACAGCAACTGAAATAAAAACTTTTCAGCTGTAATTATTCTCTATTTCATCACTTTTATATTTTTTGCTGTGCAAAAAAATAAAATAAACTCCTCTGGAAAATCATTTACAATTCTTGCATCAATTTGAAAGCATCATAATATTTTTTTATTTAAAAAGTTCTGTCTGAAATGACTTCACAAACTTTTTTTCTTTCAAGTTTTTTTTTTAATTTTTTGGTAAATTACCATCTAACTATCAGTCATTGTGTTGGGCAATAAAAATATAAATATATGAAAGTATAACAAAAATATAAAACAACTTTCTTCACACAATTATGCTTCGAATAAGAAAAAAAAAAGAAACAAGAAACTTCTAACAATTGAAATATTTACGTGAAAATAACACTTGGCAAACTTTATTTAGTAGCTGCTGGTTGCTTTATTTTTTGTATGCCAACTGAAAAGTGCTTTAAGAAATATAAGATTCTTCTTATTTGGAGTGAAATTATTCGCACAAGAAATGAAACAAGAAGTGAAGTGCCACTCGAAACAAAAAGAAAATAGAAAAAAAAAACTATAAGTAAGTAGACGCTTACTATTGCACACCATACGAGTACTATTGCATTTTACTGCAAAACAAACAATAAATAAATATTCCTTAACAAATATGGCGTAGGGTTTAGCATTATCGTTTAGAACATTAAAAAAAATAAAAGTAACCAAGTGTTTAAGTTTCTCCTGCAGCTGTTGCGCTTTTCTTTAAAACATTATAATTGACTTAAAAGCTTCGAGCGGCAAACACACAAAAAAAATACAAACTGCTTCATTCACACAACTACTAAAGCAAAAACTATATATTGCTTAAGCAACAACTTCATTTGGCTACTTTGCCTTTAAGCAAACAAATTTCTTATTCTAAGTCTTATTGTGCTTTCAAGTGAAATGTTTTTTTCTTTCTTCCCCCACCCCCCCCCCCCCCGCTACTAACAACTGCTGTTTTATTTATTTAATAAAACCACTAAAGGAAATATTAACAGAAAACAATTGAAAGCAGCAAAAAGGAGCAGCAAAGCAAAGGAAAAGTTAAAGGAAGAAAAATACTTGAGCTATTAAGGAAAGAAAACATTTGTCCAAATTCCATCTGCCCCTCTGCCGGTACAGCTTCTTGCACTGCTGCTCTCTCGTATTTACCTACAAATGTTATATGTATGTATATATGCTTGTGGCCACGAAGGAAAGAAAAACTTCAGCAGCAAAAATAACACACAAAAACAAACTTCAAATGGAAAAAGAAATTCAACGGAATGAGAAAAATAAACGTACGGAAATGTTTATTTTAATTAACCAGTCAAAATCATACAATCTTAATGCTCACTGCTAACAAGGCCAAAAGGATCTCAGGAAAAAAAAATTAAGCAATATGCAAGTTTAAGGTCCAAGGGTGTGGCAGAGTAAAGAGGAATTGCAAAATCAAAGTGGAGTATATATAGCGTAAAAACATTTGGTTGGTGGCACAATTAAACTTTATTTAGCGTAAAGTTTTCATTATTTACACTCGCTGATGAGATTTCTTATGGAAAATATTCCTCTATCTCGAGTATTCCTTTTAGTTTAAAAAAAAACTATTTCTTTTTTTAAGTCTTTTGCACAATTAAATAAACTTTAATTATTTAGTGCAAAGATTTCTCAATGAAGTTTATTTCAATTGTTAAAAATATGCATCAATTTCCTGTTCCTTCTGCTCTTTCTCAGAGTTTGAAAGATAACTTCGCTTAAAGTGTCCTAAAGATTATCAAAAGAAACTCATCAATCAAGCATATGTTTAAGTGCAGTCCTGTTTTTAAGGTTCCGTACATTAGAGGTGATGTCCGTTTGTTCGTCACAGACTGTTTTTTTGTCTAGAACCGTAAGAGCTATGAACCTGAGACTTTCACAGAATATTTAAAACTTTAGCCGCTACAACAAAAAATATATAATAGTTAAAAATTAAAGTCCTGCACAAGACCATTTATAAGACCTTTCAAGACATGAGAGATTTTTCAAATGCTTTACTACAGCGAAATATTCTAAAACAAACGCTAAACAACACTGTTGGCAAGACATTTGTTTCAGTTGTTTGTCTTGGCAACAGTGTTGTTTAGCGTTTGAAATGAAATGTTCAAATTTTGGACTACACCAATCAACACTGAAATTTAAAAATCAACATTAAAGGGTGTTCTATCAGTTAATGTAATTTTCACAACTTTCATAACTCTTGAACTTTTGAACAACGCTAAAACTAAAAAATCACAAAAATAAAAAAATCTCCAAATACCGAAAAATCGCCGTACGAAAAAAAGCGTCAAAACTAAAAAAAATCGCTAAAACTAAAATTAGTCGGCAAAAACTGAAAAAACTACCAAAAAATAAAAACACGTCCAAACCGAAATAATCGCAAACCAAAAAAAAATCGCTAAAACTAAAATAAACCGCCAAAAACCGAAAAAATCACCAAAAACCAAAAAAAATTTTAAAAAGGAAAAGTTAAGAAAAAGGCGCCAAAAACCGAAAAAAGATTTTACTAGTTTCATAATTTTTTTAATGTCTACATCGGGTAAAATTTTCGATTACATAGGCTAAAATTCGTATAGTACACTGAGAGAAAAAATGACGATCTAAAGTTAAGAACAAAATTCTTGAATTTGGATTAGGGAAATCTTTTTATTACAATCTTGAAATTTGGTTTTCACGTTCTCAAATTTAAGCATAAATTCTTAATTTTAAGAATGAATTCTAAATTTTCTTAAATTTATCATAATTATTACTTAAATTATTCTTAAATTTTTAAGAATGTGATCTTAATTTAAGCTTTTTCTTAAGAACAAAATCTTGAATTCGATCATAAAATTACATTTTATTCAAGATTACAATCAAAAATTTTTGCATTTAGAGACAAGCAAATGATATTTACTTATAACAAACTGACGGGTTTATTTGATCTCCTCCAGGGTACTTTAAAGCCACTTGAAATTCGACACTTCCCACATTAGATGGGTGTTAGTAACGTGTTTAGAGTTTAACAGGTATGCTTGGAAGTAATTTATTTTTGAAGCATGAGCTTTTCGCAATGAGTGCAACTTGCTCTTAACTTACTATAACCTTTTTACTATCAAATAAGGCCCAATGAAATAACGGCCAAATAAGAAAATTAAATAAGGCCCAATAAAATTAAGAAATTTTTAATTGGACTTTATTTCATTTACTTTCGGCTTTATTTCATTTTGGCTTTTGTTGTATTAGGTTTTTTAATTAGGCTTTATTTCATTCATAAATTTTCCCTTGGGCCTTATTTAATTTTTTGGGTTTTATTTTATTGGTGCTTATTTCATTTCGTATTTAAAAGTTATTTGCTTGGACATTATTTCTAAGTGCCGTATAAAACTGGTTGAATATGTTAATAGAACTTAAAGAATATTGTATGTAAATTTAACTCCTATTTCTAACTTGTTTGTTTGTATTTTTACTTAAATCCCCAAGTTTTGTGGTACCATCCTCGTATATTTCTAATGAAACGTTTTGCACTATCTACTTTATAACGATTATCAAATAGGAACATACATGCATTTAGTCATAAACATTTAACCATCTGTGAGCTCACTTACTAATTTATAAATCAAATAATTTCCAATTTCATTACGGAGTATAAATGTAAACGAATGCATAAATGAATGAGTGATTGCAAAAACAAATGAAATGGTGTCTGTGTAATTGTTTCTTGGCTGCAGGATGACGATAAATATGTTATTGTTGTTATTGTTTATTGTTCATTTATTATTGTTAATGTTATTGCTAGTGCTGTGATTGTTCTGTGTGTTCTTTGTGTGTATCTGTTGTCAATCATCGCTCATGATGATACTGATATGATGATGGTAAAAATGTATTCCTTCATTCAATTATTACTTGATGTTTTGTTTAATGTTATTTCATGTAAATGTCTTCTAAAAGCATTTTAATTATTTCCTCTACAACATATCGTTTCTTAATTGGAAAATAGTATTTAGTTGAAAAGGTTAGTTTGGCATTAAATAAAGTTTCATTTTAGAATTAGCTCAAAGCAGATATTAAAGAAACTTTTATAAGAAAATGAACATTTTTGCATAACGTAAAATAAATTATGGCAATTTTTCTGCATTATTTAATATAAAAAATGCATATTTTGGGTTATGACTATGGTGTAATAAAGAAACATTTTTTTGCATGTACTAGACTCCTGCGGAAGACCACTTACAAGAATTTTTAAGATATGAGGGATTTTTAAAATGCTTTACTACAGCGAAATCTTCTAAAACAAACGCTAAGCAACAACATTTGCAAGAAATTCGTTTCAGCATACACACACACACACACACACACACACACACACACATACACACTGAAACGTACAATATAAAAAATAACAAGCAGACACGCATGAACACTACTTCTTTTGAGTGTTTGTTACGAACAAGAAGTTCTTGCGACATCGCTTGTAAACAGTCATATACACGATTTCTTTTACTCACTGCAGAATGGAAGCAAACGTTTCTTTCTTCGTTCTCTGGTATATAAATAATGTAGCAAAGAAATATTTTTGGGATTAAAACGGTAGCAGAATCATCGGCAAAGTATAATAACCAATAAAATGGCTTAAAAGTTTAATATGCCTCATTTAACACCAGAAGGCGCTGCAACCCTGCATTATTAAAAAAAAATGTGCAAAAAGCAGAGTTGTAAAAGAATGAAACTTTCTTCTATCTCTTCCTTCACCACCTGTCATCTATCACTATCCCTTCCCGAAAGAAGGTAACACCTAATAATACTAGTAGATTAATGCCTACAACCTGAGTGTTACTTCTCTTTGTAAAAAAAAAAAATATGACAATATGTATCATGTATCAGGTGAACTTTAATAATCTTATCAAATTGATAACATGACAGAGCAATTCTTAATTCACTACAAAATTCCTTTTCTATAATGTCTTTTCGTATAGCAAAGTTGAAATATCTAAAAGACACATTTTTCCAATTTAATAGCCTTAACTATGAATATATAGAATTATCATTCAAATTTTATTATTATTAATTCAATGTTTAATAAATAATACAATTTTATGAAAATGTCGTTCAACTTTAATTTTAATTACAGTACATTATTAAATCTATACAGCCTTATTTAGAAGACTTTAAAAGGACTTTTAAAACAAATTTTTATAAAAAATTTTTTTATTAAGCCTTTAAAAGCCTTAATAATTTTTATAAATATGGCTGGTACAATTTAATTATTTCCTGAAAGTATTATATTACAAAACATGTTTAACGTATTTATATTCTTTAATGCTCGTATTTCTCAATTTGAAAGTTAAATAAAAGCAGAAAATTTCATTTTCATTTACAGTGAGAAATAAAACAAAGCAAATTAGGCTGTTCTACAAATCTTGACATGTGAAATCATGTTGATTTTAAAAAGTTAACAAAAGGTAAAATATGCTTGTTAATTGCCCGATTTAAAGCGCTGGAAGTTAAACTATAATATTCTATTGTAAATGACAAAAACTTAAAATACAATAAAAATCCACTAATAAATCATTTATTGATAGTTTTTTCTCTAATTTCGTGATTTAAAATCTCCGAAATTTTCAGAACAGGACAGAAAATCAGATTTTTCTTATATTAAATTATTATAAAAATTTCTGTACAATTAGAGTGTTCTATAGCTTGTGACATTCTAGTTTAATTCTGAATAAGGATTATAAAAATAAAATCAACTAAATTTTAAAAACTATTTACTTTATTTTAACCGCCACTGTAGAGCGCCGGCCTAGATTTAATTTTTTCACTATAAAACTATAAAATATTGCATACATAAAACTTTATGATGCATACGATGAGCGTACGCCATTAAATCTAGTAGAAATCACAACTTAAAAGCATGATGACTTGTGGTTTTACTTCTGCTTCTCCCGCTCGCTCCATCCACCTTTCAGTCTACTTTTACATACAACTAAATTTTGCAATGTCTTTCTTCTTCATTATTTCAAATGAATGTTTTAATTTAATTTACTCTTATTGCACTCACACAAGCACACACACACACCCACACACAAACTTACACACATACACATACGCATACACACACACATATACGCGCGCACGCATAAGGACATCACCAGTACAAGCTCTTTTAGACATTGAACTGTTTGAAGAGATTTCTAATGCATTTAAGTCTACTTGTTTGTATGTGTGTTTGGTAGTGTGAGTGAGTATGTGTGTGTGTGCATTTGCAGGTTTGTGCATGTGTTAGACAACCTACATATGCGTGTAATTTTTTTGTATTAATGCATGCATTAGAGAAAATGTTTGGGCGGTGTAAGAAATTTAATTATAATGAAAGCATTTTTTTTCTTCTTCGCAAATGCAATAAGCACTCGTACACAAGTATATTTTTCCATTTGACATTGGTTAGACGGTTGTATGTACTTCCTACCACATGTTCTAAACGAAAATGTAAAAAGTGTGTGTGCATGAGTGGCTGTGTGTATATGTATGTGAATGCTTATGATGACTCTAAGTAAACTGAAATTATAGAGCCATAGAAGAATTTCTTAGAATACACAGTAAAGAAAATTAAATAAAAATACCACTTAAACTCACGAGTGTAACAAACATTCTGGGCGCATTGATAGTGTATGAGTGAAATATTAATTAATAAAATTATACTAGAGTAATTATGACTTACATTACACTTAATAGCAGGTCAGTTGAAATCGAAATTTTTTTTAACAAAGAAGGAAATTAATAGAATAATTTCATTTAAATGAAATGAATGAATTTATTAAATGTAAATGTTGGCTGTGCAGCTGCTGCATTTCCAAACTATTTATATAAATATTTAAAGAAAAATGCTTGAAAATTAGAATAGAGAAACAGTATTCAAGACATTATGGACAATGTGTTAAGCAGAGTAATACGATGCGAGTAAGTTTTAAGAAATGCGTTATATACATACGCATTAAATGTGAGCTAAAAGCTCTTTTGCAAAACAACAGGGAAGTAAAAAAAAAGCAATTAAATGTATGAAGAAAAAAAATGTTGTCTTCCAAACCACACTGCGAAACACTTAAATAAGTATTTCGTTACCATTCATATACAAAAGCCCTAACTCATAATTTTTTTTTTTTTTGAAATCGAGATTTTTTGCATTTTTCGATTCACTCATGTTCTTCTATCGAAATATACAAAAAACTCGATTTAAAAAAAATTATGAATTAGGATCTTTCTATATTACTGTAAAGATTTTAATTTTAGACAACGACAAAAATATATAATATTATATTAAGTGAGAAGTCTATTAATTTTGTTATTAGTATTCTTATCTGATTTAAGGAAACAGGATCTTATATTCGATAAGAAGACAACCATATTTTATATAAGAAGAGCCAACTCCCAAAAATGTTTCTGTAAGAAGAGTATATCATCATTTAGTCAACCATTTTTTATATAAAAAGAGTGTAAGAGCGTGCCAAAGTAAGACGAGCGTGCCAAAGCAAACCAGTGTGCCATAAAATATTCAACCATATTTTCTATAAAGAGAGTGCACCATCAAATAGCCAAACTATAGATTCTATAAGAATATGGTGCTATCACATAGTCAGCCATCTTTTCTTTAAAAATATATGACTTTACATAGCCAACCATATTTTCTAAAAGAAGAGTGTTTCGACACATATCAAATGTCTTTTCTGTAAGAAAAGTTTGCCATCACATGGTCAACCATTTTTTCACATAGTCAAAAAAATGTTCTATAAGAAAATTGCGCTGCCATTTAATCAAGCATATTTTCTATAAGAGGAGTATTCTGTCACTTTTCTTATATAAAAGATAGTTGGCTATGTGATAGTTACTTTTATAGAAAAACTGGTTGAATTTGTTCTGACATACTCTTTTTGTAGAAAATATGTTTACTAAGAGATAGCAAACTTTTTTATAGAAAAGAATGTTGATGATGTGACTCTTTTTATAGAAAATGTGGTTGAATTTGTGGTTAGAAGAATTTTCTTATAGAAAGTATGGTTGACTTTGTGAGGGCTTATTTTTCTCAAAGAAAAACTGCTTTATTTTGTGATTACCTAATTTTCTTATAGAAAAGATGGTTTACTAGGCGATTCCTATAAAAAAAATTAGTCATTATGTAATGGCATACTCTTCTTATAGATAAATTGTTGGCTGTGTGATGGCGTACTCTTCTTATAGAAAAGATGATGATGGACTATAAGATGATACACTCATCTTATACAAAAAATGGGTGCCTTTGTGATGACACACTCTTCTTATAGAAACTATGATTGACTATCTGGTTGCACACTTTTCGTATATAAAAGATTGTTGTATATATGATGACCCACTTTTTTTATAGAAAATATGGCTGCCTAGTGATAGCACACTATTCTTATAGAGGAGATGGTTTTCTATGCGGCTACATAATGTTCTTATAGAAATTGTGGTTGATTATTTAGTTCCACAATCTTCTTATAGAAAATTTTCTTATATATATACATAGATGGTTGGCTACTTTATGATACAATCTTCGTATAGCAAATATGTTCGACTTTGTGTTGTCACATTTTTTTTTATGGAAAATATTATTGAATATCTGGCTGCTTACTCTTCTAATAGAAAAGTGGTTGGCTATGAAATGGTACGTTCCTCTTATAATAAAGATGAATGACAATTTGTAAGCTCTTTGTAAGCCCACCATCCCTTTAAAAAATTTTCTTGAAAAAAAACATAAAAATAAAAGTTTATTTAGGGGCAATTACAAAAAACTACACTAAGTTGCAACTTATAAGCCAGCCAGCCCTTTGCCAGCACAACTCCTATAAATTTTGCTAGCTTACACCTTTTGGAGTTTCCTGCTTTTTGCAATTAGAAAATCTCTTGAAAAGAACCAGGTCACTAGACCGAAACAATAGAAAAGAAAATAACAATATCACCAGCATTTTAAGAATGCTTTTACACATAAATGTGTGTGTATGCATTAAATTTATGTACAAACAAGTGAGTGTTTTCTTTTAAGGAGTTCACACATATTCAAAGTAAAGTTGAGGGCATTAACACCTGCAAACAGTAAACAGAATAACCCAACAATCGAACCAGGAGAAGTTAATAAGAAAAAAAGAAAGAAAATAAAGTCTTTGTATTTCCCTAAGAGAGGGTCTGGGTAACATACAATATTTTTGCAAAACAAATAATACACAATGAAATAAAGCAAAGAACTAAAGTATTTATATTAAAAGATAATCATATGCTTTAAAGGCTATTTGCTGTCTTTCTTTAATTTTCCACAAAATCAAATGGGTATTTAAGGCTTTTAGCACAATATAACGAAGAAGCAATAGATGGGATTATTTAAGTATTATTATTATTAACTAGCTGACCCGGGCAAACGTTGTTTTGCCTTCAAATTTTATTTTCACTGCAAGTCTGCGGTATCGGGCTAATACACGCTGATTAAGGACCCAACGCCTTCAGCGAAACACAGCATAGGCCTATCGCGTTAATCTCTATCGGGCAAAACACGCCATCTGTCTGACGAACTTCAAACTACACAGAAACTTTCCTCACGCCGCATAGAGCATTTATATATAGTTTGGTCAAAATCGGTGCAGTAGTTCTTGAGTTACGGTGCAAAAACACAAAAAAACTAAATATTGCGCCACCTGTCGGGCGAACTTCAAACAGAAACACTCCTCACACCCCATAGAGCATGTATATAAAATTGGGTCAAAATCGGTCCAGTAGTTTTTGAGTTTAGCGATCACAAACATACACGTAATTTTTATATTTATATGTACAGATATTACTGGCAATGTTTTATTTTTCTAAAATTTTTTAAGGAAAAATATTATGAACTTTCAAGCATCTATTAGAATAATGATCGAAAATGGAAGCAAAATAATAAAATTTAAGCTTATGGAGATACTTCACTTGTGTAGTAGAAATTATTGAACAGAGTTATTGAATTGAATGGGAATATCAAACTTTGACTTTTAATAAAGAGACTTTCATTGAAGCAGAATTTTTGGGACATTCTGGTTAATAAAGAAGGACTTTAAAGATTGAATCCATGCCTGAGAACTGCCTTCAACTGTGTTTGAATGTAAAGATTTAGCAGAATCGTAAAACTGATTTATGCACTACATATAACCTCAAAATGTTCAAGTCCGGCTCGAAGGACCATGAATAAATATTTGTTTTACGTATAATGAGAATTTATTTTTGAGTGTAACAAAGTTATGATTTGAAAGTGAATATTTACATTAAATTCTCTGTGGAACCCTTTTATATTTGTAATGGTTTATGGACTATAAAATTGCAGAAATATGCAAACAAATCAATTGAAAAATAAAAATGCGAACTGAGAGCAAATTTTAAATTGAATAATTTCTCTTTTGGATTGCGGTGCTCTTCGTTTGTAAACTGTGGCTGAGTGGTAGTGATGCTAGCCTCTCAGTCCAGAGGTCGCGGGTTTGATTTCCACCATAGACCCTGGGTGTTTTTCGCAGACAAGCTAATCGCTTTGCGGGTTGTGTTAAAAAATATATATATATACATATATATATATATATATATATATATATATAATAATCATAAGATACAAGTTAAGTTTGTACGGTAAGATTGACATCAGTGAATGACAATGAGTACCCATGAAAAAATATGCTTAATTAAAAAGTCTTAATTTTAGCACAAACAATTAATTTTTTCACATATTTTCTTCCAAGCAACTATGACGATATCCGATTCCAACATACAAAAGCATCTTTATTTCGTTTATGTGAAAAAGTAAAATAAGATACAACTAAAAGTAAAGCAGCACATGCGTATCAATTGTATTGAGTCCCTTTTATTCTTATAGTTGGAGTATGCTTATGCTCGAGAGTATGGATATTTAGTCGGATAAAAAATACACGCATGATACTCGGTATACTTATTCATCATTCGCCTCCATATAAATACAGTTATGTATGCGTGGGTGTGTGTGTGGCTGCTGGAAAACATATTTAATGTGTTAAATAAAATAGCCCTTTATATACACATGCGTAGCCGATTAATATTCCGAGTATTTTTATACTCATGCGTATGATTGTAGCTTATACAGTCTATAAGTTTTAGTTTCTGTCGTTTATGCTGCGTAATTTAAAAAAGTGCAGAGAACTAATTCACCACCGTATACATACGTTTGTGATTGCGTGGCTATGTGTGTGTATGGCTGTTGGAAAACATGCTTTATATATGTGTGTGTTTAAACAAATAGCTCTGCATACATGCATGTGTCGTCCGAGTATTTTTATACTAATGCATATGATTTTAGCTTGTGCAGTCTATAAATTTTAGTTGCCGTCGTTTATGCTGCGTAACTTAAAAAATGTGTATAGACATATTTGTTGGATGTTTAAGGTAATACGTGCTTAGTTTAAAACTTATGCGTGTGTTTGCATATGAGCATGTATTTTATTTTTAGCTATACGCATTCCCAGCTGTTTGATGGCCAATACTCAAAGAGTACTTGAAACGATACTTTTGTGATTTTCTCCTTCCTCAAGTCCTTTACATTACAATTTTTCAATAATAAATTTTCGATAAGGTTTTAGATTTTTAAGTTTAATTATATAAATTTCTTTATGATTAGATCCTTATTCCTAAAGTTAGTTTGGAATTTACTGCATTAAAAACTTCTTTTTAAAATTGTCTACTACAAATTTTGAATTGAAATAACGCAGTACTTTTGATTGTTGTTAGATATAATATTTTTCAGTAATATATTAATTAAATTACTTATCAGTAGTCTTTTTAATAAATAAATTTATACAAAGACACAAAGCAGCGACTGGCTCATGCTAAGATTATTGTGAAAAGCTTTTGAAAGAATCGTTTGAAAAAATTTTATTTAGAGTTATAACGTGCCTTCAACGAAGGTTTCAATTTTGAGAAGAATATTGGCGTAAGGTTTCGGATTTGAGATAATACCCTCAATAAAAAGCCAATTTAGATCGCCTTTCCTGCACAAAAAAATATTTCTCCAATCAACATCTTTAATGAAAAAAAAAACTATTAAAAATTTAATAATGTCAATTAAATTTTTAATTAATTAATTAATTAGGCAAAAGTTTAATCGTAAAAATAATTGAGTAGACAAAAAAAAATTTGTCTCTTAATCGTTACTTATTTAAAACAAAAATCCTACAGCTTATTAGAGAATGGCTTATAAACTGTTGCAGCTTTAGCGCATACATTTCTTTTATATCAAATTTTTGTATTGTATTTTATATCCAACAACATGCTTATACAGAATATATACATAAAGAGAATCTCAGCAATCCGCATAATGCCATAAAAGATATCCCTTTATTCCACCCACACAAAAAGAAAGCCAATTAAAGTTACTCCCCCATGAAGAAAATAATAAAATTAAATTAAATAAAACACACAATTACTTTACTAAAAAAAAAGAAATAAAAATAAAATGAAACAAAATTGCAACAATCCCGCTTGTTTGGATAATTGATAATACTTAAAATTTTGCAAATGATTACGAAAATCAATGGACGTATAATGTATTCACTGCGGTTCAACAAAAGAGGGATAATGATTGGCATGATTGCACTGTAAGTGGAGCAGCACCTTCTTCTCCGACTGCTTGCTTGCTTGCTATTGTGTTATCGTGAAAAGTCCTTTAATACAGTTATAAATAATTCACAAAAGAATAAAGACAAACACACGCACGCACGCACACACACACACGCACATGCATGAAAAAACGAGGAAAAAACCACACAATTTATGCACAGTAAAATTGTTGTCTGTAATTTGCATTTTATTAAAGGTACCACACATTCACTTACATATATATACATACACACACACACACACACACATGTTTGTTTGACATATACTCACATATGCAATCTGAAGTGAAGCAAAGGATACAGTCTCAGTGTATAAGCAAAAGTTTGCAGGAAATTTACAAAAACCAAAGTAAAAAGTGAATAAATATTAAAAGCGAAAAAACACAGCAAAGAACAAGCAATTGGCTTAAACTGTCATATTTTGCAGTACAGCAAGCAGTGCAGCAGGGTGTTCAGCAAAATATTTCTATCAATTCTCAACAAATTAAAAATGAATAATTATTTAAAATTATTTTATTTATTTATTTTAGTCAAAATAATTGTCTTAATAAAAAAGAAGTTCTTCTGAATTAATTTTTTTAGTGCTAGAAACGAACACCCATCCTAAATTAAACATTGTGCATACAAAGTAAAGCACAAGTAAGTACTGCTGCAACAACTACTAATACAACTGCTTAGTAGTTAGTATAGTGCCTACAACATGTCTCAAGCTCACACGCACACACTTATAAACTTACACTAAAATGCTCACATATCAAAATAAAATATAAAGGGTCTTTTGAAAAGGACTTTCGAACTTTGACAGTTACTAAAAGAGGCTAATTGAATTATCGAAATGGCTGGCATTTTTTTCAGTCTGCTTTGCCAAATTACCATAGATGGATATAGCTTTCAAAAGCTCATACAAAAGCTAAAGCTGACATTTCTTGTGTTGTTATTTTGTGGTGTCATTTTCAAAATGTGTGCAACGCCTTTGTCATTATGTTTTTATATAGAAAGCAATGCCAAACCACGAATAATATCGGAAATTGAAAACGCTTCCACTGGTACACACTATTGCGATGTCACAAATTACCATATTGTGTACTCGGCATAAGATTGTTTTATCCAAATGTATGCTCTCTTGGGTAATGTACCGTGCGCTTGGATCATTTCACTGTTGCCATAACCTTCCCAATTCCCTATTCACAGGGTGATAGACAAATTTTAATCCACTGCTTCACTAAACAGTCAACCATTGCCCCTAAGTCAATGAAATGCAAGATCATTTGATAACCCAGAACCAGAAGGTAAGCGACCATACACAATGATGTTTGTTCCCTTAATGGGCTCCGGAAAAAAATGTAAACTGACCCTAATTTTCAACGAAAAATTATCTACAACTATAGAGTTCATGCCTGGATGAATGACTATGTCAACAAATAAATTTGTCGAATTTAGGATGATACCAATCCTTATGAGATCCAAGATCGTACCATGCATCCTGAAAAAGTCACTACTTGGTTTGGATGTTTCGCTGGCGGCATCAACGATTAATATTTATTTGAAAATAATGTTGGCCAGGTCATCTTAGTCAACGGCAATTGCTACTGGTCGATGATTATCAACTTAAAAGGGATACCAACGACATGTTATTTCAACAAGAGGGCGCACAGTGGGGTAATTCAAAAATGAAGTCGAAATAAATCTGCAGTTTCAAAACAAAAAGTTGGATTTAATTAAAATTAGACACAACCTTAGAAAAGATATAGTAGTAGCTCAAGTTTATAATTTGGACTATGTATTCATGAGGAGGGCAGAAACACAATGGGTCAAAATAGTGCACCTCAAGTAAACGAAAATTTTAAAACGATGAAAATTTGTTTATCATTGAATCGATTAAAAAAAATTCTTTATATGGCTTCCTCTAATTAAGTTCTTAAGAAACTACTGCTATGCGTATGAGTTGTCTCTTTTAGTTTTAAAGATATTCATTTAACTTTTATAGCTAAATTTTTTGACCTTTCTTGGCCTGATCTTTTACCAATAGCCGCACCATTTCCTTCCCGATTTCTTTAACTCAAGTTATATTATTTTAGGGTGGCAGTAAGAGTCTCCGACTGCCAAATACCCTTCTGGTTCATTGTGACGACTGTGCTCAAGCAGATTTCCCACCGTCAAACTGAACTGAACTCAAGGGCACCCATGCTGGTCATTATCTTCCTTGTTAGTCAGGACAGTGTTGTCAGTTTAGGGGATTTGTCCCCAAATTGGAGATTTTTTTTCGAGATTGGGAATGAAAATTTCGTGTTGTGGATCTGGGGATTTGTTGGGGATGATAACTAAAATTAAGGGGATTGTCTGGGATTTTTTTCATAACTGATGGTAACAAGAATTATCTTTGACTTCAGAATCGTGTGTCTGGCAAGTCTAAAAATTTGTGTTTTTATTCATAGTGAATGAATTCTATATGTAATAAAGAAGAAGTATCAAGGCAGATTAACCAATATAAGTCTCGTTTTAGACTTGGCAGTTTTTCTTGAAGCAATTATCTTCAATTCTCTTTTAAGATTGCTAGTTTGTTTACACTCGGACGGTTCCTTGTTCAATTTTCCTATTTTCTTAATGCTGGGAATGATATAACAAAAGAGAATTGAAGTGACTTTTCTATACAAGCAAGTCAGTACCCCTCTTCTTTCTTCTTTCCTCTCTCACCCATAAACTCAGACTTGCTTCAAGAAAAACTGCAGATTATAAAACATGAGTAATGAACACTACCAAAATAAGAATATGTAACAAAATGAAATATGACTTGTTGGAATAAACACACTTTAAAAATAATTCTATTTGTTGTAACAAATTAATCCTTCTGCTGAAATGCTAAAGCTTTTTAATACAAGTACTATGTACAACAAAATTTCTGAGGCTGATGAAGATTTCGATTCTGAAATATTTGAAATGATAATCTTTGGTTAAATTTTGTTTTAAACTTGTGTATATTAAACTATGTTATTTTTTCTTTGCAAGTTTTATAAGTACAAATTAAATTAATATGAATGTAAATATAGCTATCGATATAAATGAATTTTATTGATTAAATATGTTATTTTTGTCATTATATTTTAAATAAAATTAAAAAAAATTCATCTTTTTCACAAAACAAAAAAATTTAATTAAAAAAAACTCAATTTGGGGATTTTCGGGGATAACAAATCAAAAATTGGGGATAAGCTCTAGAAAAAACTGGCAACACTGTTAGTCCAAGGCAATAATACAAAAAAAGTTCTACATTTTCCTCTTCATGAATGTCCTGGCAGCCTTTCAGCATGTCATCCCATGAGACAATGTCCGATTAACTAGAATCGAGATTTGTTTCCAATTCCTTGAAATCAAGGAAACCGGTCTTTTTTATATAAGTGAGTTCATATATGTCTGCTGATCACACATTAATGTATTGTGGCTCTATTTATATCTTCCTTTCATTCAATTAATAATAAGATTAAGCTGCAAATAAAAGCGTCGCTTTAAGCTCAGAGGAGTAATTGACCCAAAAAGCTGGTCAATAAAGCAAAAATGAATTTAAAGAAATCTTACGAACTAAGTATGCAGTCCAATATACAGCAAAATTTTACATCATATTGTAAATTGTTTGAAGTTTTGATTTGTAGCTCCGAGACACTGCTAATAAAGTCAGGAAAATGAAGAAAATTACAGAAGTTTTTAATGTTTTTTTTCGGTTTTATCATGTTCATATGATATTTTTTGTGGCTAAACGAATAAAGGTATTACGTTGGGTTTTTTTTAAGCTATTGCATAGCTTTTATCGCAGACTTTGAGGGTGTCGACCGAATCAAGAAATTGCGTAACGAAAAAAACCTAAGGGCCATTATTACAACTTAAAGATAGCTAGAAGTAGGGTTTTATTGGACGTATAAAAACTTTATCATTTGCAAAATTTTACTTTAACCTAAAGTAAGCGATAAATTATAGGCAAGTTTATCCTACATGGTAATTTAAATCCAATTTGCAATAATGGAAAGCTTTTTATACATCGGATAAAATCCTACTTTTAACTATCTTTAAGTTGTAATAATGGCCCTAAGACTATTTTTATTTGAATCGCCCAGTTTATGTTAACCCCTAAAGTATGCTATTGATTTCATTACAGTATTGCTAGAACAGATTTTTGCATGTAGGAAAACACAATGTGGCGTACTTAAGAGCAATTGTGGTCAACAAAAAATGATAAACACAAACAGAAAATTCGTAGGTTTTTTATTTTAAAAAATAAATTTGCATAAATTGATTTTAAAAAAAATGCTAAGCAATAGCTTTACCACGACAGTTCCCGAGTACCACTTGTATTTTTTTTTTGCTAAAAGATTTGATCAAAAGCTATTTTTAGTATGAAAACAACCAAATTATCTCGAATATTAATGTTGGAACAATTCGGTTTAAAAATTAGAAAGAAAAAAATTATACACTTTTTTGCAAACAAAGAACAAAAAAAAGGTTTTTAAAAGTGAAGTTAGTTACATTTAGAACTATTTTTATACCACAATTAAATTTAAAATCTCTAATTTCAAATGCAAGAAAAAAGTTTGAGCAAGTTTTCGCCATTTTTTGGTGATTTTTTTAAAATTTGACCTTTTTACGGTTAAAACGGTTAAACTACAAAATCCCAAAATTATAAAATCGTCAAACCGAAAAAAATCGCAAAAATTTAAAAAAAAATCGCCAAAACGAAAAAATCGCCAAATTTAGAAAAATTGCTAACACTAAAATAAATCGCCAAATTCGAAAAAATCGCCCAAATGAAAAAAATCGCCATAATGAAAAAAAAACGACAAAAACCGAAAAAAATCGCCAAAACTAAAAAGAAATTTTATATGAAATATAAAATCGCCAAAATGAAAAAAAAAATCGCCAAAATTAAAATAAATCACCAAAATTAAAAAAACGCCAAAAACCGAAAAAATCGCCAAAAAGAGAAAAAAGTGTCAAAACTAAAAAAAAATCGTCAAAACCGAAAAAATGCAAAAAAAAAAAGCCAAAACTAAAAAAAATCGCTCAAAACCGAAAAAACAAAAACGAAAAAAAATGCCAAAACTATATTTATTTCATATAGGCTTAAGTTCGTATTGAATTAAATAATGGGTGTTTTTTATTGAGGTATAGAACTTTAAGTTGGCATCACTTTTTTAACTGGCGGCCATTTTGTCAGCTGTCAAGTGATTAATATTTAGTTTGGTTTGCCATTTCATCATGAACAGGTTGACAAAAGAACAACGCTTGCAAATCGTGCAAATTTATTTCGAAAATAATGGTTCAGTTCGCGAAGTTTACCGCAAGCTCCGTCCATTTTATGGTCTACATAATCGTCCATCAGAGCAATTAATTCCGTTAACCATGGATCGTTTTCGCACTACGTTTACTCTATGTGATAATACGCATCCGCAGAGACGTCGAACAGTGCGCACCGAAGAAACAATTGCCGCTGTAGAGCAAAGTGTTGAAGAGGACCCGAATGAATCGATTCGCCACCGTGCACAGCAATTGGAGCTTTGTCCATCAACTTTATGGAAGATTTTGCGCAAAGATCTTGGCTTGCGACCTTACAAGATCCAGCATGTGCAAGAATTAAAGCCGCGAGATCATGCAATGCGTCGTGATTTTGGTGTATGGGCCGAAAATGAGATTGATCTCGATGCTGATTTTCATCGCAAAATTTTGTTCAGTGATGAGGCTCATTTTTGGTTGAATGGCTACGTCAACAAGCAAAATTGCCGCATTTGGAGTGAAGAGAATCCACATGAGACCCTTGAGACGCCATTACATCCACAAAAACTGACTGTTTGGTGTGCTCTATGGGCTGGTGGAGTCATTGGGCCATACTTCTTCCGAAATAATGCTGGAGAGTCAGTTACCGTTAATGGAGACCGGTATAGAGCCATGATAACCGACTATTTTGTTCCCGAATTGGATGGCATGAATGTGGATGAGTTGTGGTTCCAACAAGATGGCGCTACATGCCACACAGCGCACGTCACGATCGATTTATTGAAGGAAACATTCGATGAGCGCATAATTTCACGGAATGGACCTGTCAATTGGCCACCAAGATCGTGTGATTTGACACCATTGGATTATTTTCTTTGGGGATATGTGAAGTCGCTCGTCTACGCCAACAAACCAGAAACGTTAGGGGACTTGGAAGCCAACATTCGTGGTGTTATTGCCAACATACGGCCCCATATGCTCGAAAAAGTGGTTGAAAATTGGACCTGTAGAATTGGCTTTATTCGAGCCAGCCGCGGCGGCCACATGCCCTAAATCATATTTAAACATTAATGGCATAAAATTATAGTTCCAATAAAGCCAAATTGATGGACATTAAAACGATTTTCTTGTGTTTTATTTCAATTCGAAGTTCTATACCTCTAAAAAAACACCCGTTATCTAGTGTCTGTACGGAACCCTTCGTGCGCGGGTCAAAGTCGCCTTCACTGAATTTATTTTGTGTTTTTGCTCATCTTGCATGGATAAATATGGGTAAGAAACCTTTTTGTCAGTTATGAAATGTTTTGCTTTGAGGGGTAGATAATTTAAATTTTTATGATGTTAAGGCATAAGTAGTAAATTTTTTAACAATTACATTATTTTTGCAAATAAAATTTTTGTCGTCGCCCACAGAAGGAAGTGGGGAAGTAGGGTTTTGAACTTTCGCTGAAGTTAAAAATTGCATTTGTTAAACAAAGTATGAAAAAGGTCAAGAAAAAACATTAATATTTCAGAGGTTGGATTAGTTCCTCTAAGGGGAAATTTTTTCCCCTTTGTCTGATTTTTTTGTTTGTTTTCAAGGTTTAATAGCCTAGAACTATAAGTCACATTTTTGCCAAGTTTCATTTATCTAGAGGCACTCACAAGCACTCTAAACTAACAACATTTGCACGATTCTATACAACTTCACATAAATATATTGACATCGGATAGTCCTTTAAATGAACACATACTTTGTTATATTTATATTTAAAAATAGCAAATGCTTAATGAAAGAGCCTTTACATACAAGTATTTACGTACATACATGTTATCTAGATGATTGTCATACTTGTGTAGTTAAATATGTATGAAAGTTTTTACGTGTGTTGCGCTATGGCAGATTATGCGCAAACATGACAAGTTGATTTATTATGCAAGTAATTGTTTTGTTCCCATTTTTTTTGTGTTCCTCTATTCTCTGCTTCTTTTTAGTAATTTTCATTTCAGTTTTTTTTTTATTTCACTCTTAACTAAATGTGATGATTTGTATATTTTTATAATTTTTTTCTTGCTTTCATTTTATATTTTTTCTATAAGGAAAAAAATCCGTCTTTTTGTAATTTTATACCAGATAAATCAGGCAAGTGTCTGTGTTAACTTTTTATGGTATAGGTGGTGTATGTATATAAGCATACATATCTAAAGTTTATTAATCAAAATATTTTCACTTTGCTCATGATTTATAACATATGAGCTTACACTCTACTCTCCCCCCCCATACACACACACACACACACACACACACACACATGCTCTCGCTTACACACACTCTCGCACAATTTACACATTATTAAATTTCTAACATCAATATTTGATATTTCCTCAGAATCTATTTTCTTTGCTTGTTCGCTTTTGTGTTGGTTTTTTTTCTCTACTTTATTTTTTAATTTGCTGTGGAGTAAAAAAAAAAAAAGTTTATATATGATGTATGATGTGAAAAAAAAATTTCTAAGATTTTGTTTATTTTAAATATTAAACAAGCCGTCGTAACACTTTCTCAATTCTTGCTTTTTTTAGAGGGAAATAGGAAAATAAAATTAATAAGCAAAAGTCAAAATCAATAAAATGAAAGATTGTTGTGTATTTACTTGCAAAGAAATAGAAGGTACAAAATTTAATAGGAGAAAATATACATACATGTACATATCGATGGCTTAATATAAAAAGGGCCTTACTCAATTTTTTTCGATCCTCCTTGAAGATCTTAGTACGTTACAGATCAAAATCAAGGACTTGAGGCAACTTTAAAAACTATTTCTGCATGTAAATGCTTTATTTTTTCTTCAGTTTTTTGCTTCTCCTGTAAAATATCAAAAATTCTAGTTAGGCCTTTTTTATATTAAGCCATCGTTATGTATGTACGAGTTTGAGGATTACATTAAATAAAGAGGGAGATAAATCGCTAACTTGCATATAGAGAAAAAAAATTAATAGTGGACGAAGTAAAACAGTTGATTGAATTTCTTTATGTTCAAGTTAAAATACTACGCCTACTTAACACAAGGGGCACTGCAACGAAAATGCACAAAAGCAGACTTGTAATACGAAATGAAGTTAAGCAATCAGAAGAAGCTACAGTGTAAAGGATCACATCAAAATCACATCAAAATAAAACTCTGCTTTAAATCATTATCTAAAGGTTGCAATAAAAACTTGCTTGTAATCAGTTTTAATTAGTTTCCATTACATTTTATAATTTAATTAGACATGTACGTCTATAATTACTTAGAAACCTATAACATATCATGATGTCTTTGTATATGTGAATGTATAAGAGTTTTTTTTAACCCCTCATTTGTAATAAAAGAGCAACGAATGAACGAACGAACGGCATTCTTTTCATTTGTAGCAATGTAAAACCACAAAGTTTCATTATCTACAAATTAACCACAAAATAATTGCCTTAATGAAACATTTTGTTGGTATTTCATCAAAATTTTACAAAATTTTAAGCGAGTGTGAGTGTGTGTGGGTGTGTCTGTGTCTGTGTGTTCATGTGTCTGTGTGTTGTACGTGGTCAATGAGTAAACAGCAAAAGAGAAGAAAACACATTAAAACATTTAGCTGTTTGTAGTAAAAAAAAAAAATACAAATTCAGTCATTTTAATGCTTTAATTGATGGAAATTATTTTTTAGCCAAAATCAAGTAGAAGAAAATATAGGGGAAAATAATTAATTTTGCTTTATATATCTTTTCCATACTGCTGCGCGATAATACATAATTTAATGATTTTATTACTTTATTATTTTCCCAATTAAATCAAAATTTTTTAATAATATTTAGAAAGTTAACATCGTGGTATTCTAGTAGTAAATAATGTAACATTGGGTGTTTAAAAGCTGTTAATATTATTATTGACTAAATAGAGTATTATGATTTCTTAAGAAATGTAGATTGAGAACTTTTTTGTTTAATTGCGAGCATAAATATTCCCCTAGCTTAAAAGTCTAATTTAATTTTTCTTCTCTTCTTTAGAAACTCACATTAATTAATAAAAATATTTTATTCAATAAAAGAATTGAAATCACTGGACTTAAGCCTGACTAAAAATTATTTCTGATTAAAAATTCACTATAGTTCAATTAAAAATCTAAAAAAGTACAAATTTTTAAGTAAAAATTTAGAATATAATATTGACGATTTTACTATGTATATGTTGAATTTTCACCTTTGTATGCTTGAAGATATATAATTAAACAAAAAAATCTTCAGTCCATATTTCTTAAGAAATCATAACAATTTATTTACTCAAGAATGTTATTAACTGATTTTAAGCACCCAATGGTACATTATTTACTACTAGAACACCTCGATGTTAATTTCGCTAATGATTCCTGTTCGTTTTCGTTTGAAAAGGAACCGTATTGTTTTCGCTACGTTGTCCGGTTGCCCGTCTGTCCGTCACAGACTATTTTCTTAGGAACCGTAAGAGCTACGGATCTAAGCTTTGGACTGAGTATGTAGAACTTTGGCCGCTACAACAACAAATACATGAGAGTCAAAATAAAAGGGTGTTCCAAAACGAGCTCCGAAAAATTTTAAAATCCCATGTAATATATGTATATAGACACTTGAAAATTGTAAAGTTAGTATATTTTTATACAGACTATAGCAATTAGCACTAAAATTGAAAAAAAATTCAAATTAAAGGATGTTCTATCAGTTAAAGTAATTTTGACTATATAATTTCGACAACTGGCTGTATCTTGGAAACCTAAGGTAAACTTTCAAAAATGGTAAAACTAAAAACGCCCAAAATTATTAAATCGCCAAACAGAAAAAATCGCCAAAAATAAAAAAAAAAATCGTCAAAACGAAAAAAAATTGCCAAAGTAAAAAAAAATTTCTAAAACTAAAATAAATCGCCGAAAAGAAAAAAATCGCAATAATGAAAAAATCGCCTAAATGAAAAAAAATCGCCAAAATAAAAAAAAATCGCCAAAACTGAAAAAAATCGCCGAAACGATAAATAAGAGCGAAAAGTAAAAAAATCGCCAAAATCGAAAAGCGCCAAAAACGCGAAAACTGAAAAAATGCTTAATTAAAAAAACGCTTAAAGCCGAAAAAATCTAAAGTAAACGAAAAAAATGGCAAAACTATATATTATAAAGGCTAAAGTTCGTGTAGTATTACATTTCTGATGTCCGTATGGATCCCTTCATGCGCGAGTCAAAGTCTCACTTTACTGAATTTTTATTATACTTCACATAAAGCCTCCAGAAGTATGTTTTCAACATTCAAAAAGTCAGTGGCATCTCAATAGTTAATAAATTTCGATAACGTTATAAGTCTATCGACCTTATTTTCGATTTTATCGTAAGCGACAAAAATTAAATTGTTCAGAAGAAGGCTTTTTTAATATATTCAAATACATTTTTATACGTAAATTGTCGCTTACGATAAAATTTCACAGCCTGTATCTCAAAAGTTATCAACAATTGTGGCATTTTGATAATTCTAAACTATGGGTAGACCCATAAAATTTTAATTGCAATAAAAAAGTCTATTTTCGATAACATGTCGCTTACGATAAAATCGAAAACAAGGCTCAATATATACATAAATATGTATACATATAAAGGGTGTTTTTTATTGAGGTATAGAACTTTAAGTTGGCATCACTTTTTTAACTGGCGGCTATTTTCTCAGCTGTCAAGTGATTAATATTTAGTTTGGTTTGCCATTTCATCATGAACAGGTTGACAAAAGAACAACGCTTGCAAATCGTGCAAATTTATTTCGAAAATAATGGTTCAGTTCGCGAAGTTTACCGCAAGCTCCGTCCATTTTATGGTCGACATAATCGTCCATCAGAGCAATTAATTCGATTAACCATGGATCGTTTTCGCACTACGTTTACTCTATGTGATAATACGCATCCGCAGAGACATCGAATAGTGCGCACCGAAGAAACAATTGCCGCTGTAGAGCAAACTGTTCAAGAGGACCCGAATGAATCGATTCGCCACCGTGCACAGCAATTGGAGCCGACTAACCGACTATTTTGTTCCCGAATTGGATGGCATGAATGTGGATGAGTTGTGGTTCCAACAAGACGGCGCTACATGCCACACAGCGCACGTCACAATCGATTTATTGAAGGAAACATTCGATGAGCGCATAATTTCGCGGAATGGACCTGTCAATTGGCCACCAAGATCGTGTGATTTGACACCATTGGATTATTTTCTTTGGGGATATGTGAAGTCGCTCGTTTACGCCAAAAAACCAGAAACGTTAGGGGACTTGGAAGCCAACATTCGTGGCGTTATTGCCAACATACGGCCCCATATGCTCGAAAAAGTGGTTGAAAATTGGACCTGTAGAATTGGCTTTATTCGAGCCAGCCGCGGCGGCCACATGCCCGAAATCATATTTAAACATTAATGGCATAAAATTATCCTTCCAATAAAGCCAAACTGATGGACATTAAAGCGATTTTCTTGTGTTTTATTTCAATTCGAAGTTCTATACCTCTGAAAAAAACACCCTATATGATGATGTGTATGGGATGATGTTGGAAAATGTTGTTAAGCCAACTGTGAAAAATCTTATGAAGTCCAGCGTCCAATAATGCAAAGATTATTTATATTAAAATTCTCCAAAACAATGTCAACTAATTTAAATGAATTTCAGCAAGTGAAATAAAACTTCTGAAAACATCTTGTATTGAAAGCATTAGCTTTTGAGAGAAGTATTTCTTTTTTTGGCAACTAAATTTTACACAAGAAATAATTATAAATACTATTTATTCATTCTTTTAAGCACAATAACAATGTTTAACAAATAATTGCGAAAATTGAGGAAAAAAAATAATAGCAACAAAAAAAGTACTTGACATGCAAAATGTAATTTTGCTACAAACGCCTGAATTCAAGCTAAAATGCTAAACAATTGCTACAAACTTATTCCAAAAAAAAAAGAGAAATATAAAACAATTTAAACAACAATATCAGTGAATGAATGAATGAATGGATAAATGAGTGAATGTATGCCTGAATAGATTCGATCTAAAAGCAAAGTAACATTAAAAAAGTAACATTTTATTTAAATCTGTAACCAGCAGCAGCACAAAAGTGTACACACTGACATGGAGAGCAGCAACATAAAATAATCACTAAAGACCGACTCAAGCAGCAACAGCAGCTATGTACATGCATCAAATAACAATTTAATCGTTGGCAATCATTGAAAACCTCTTCCCAATACAGCGACGACAACAAGAACACCGAAATTTTATAAAAATGCTCAAATGCATACTGGAAGCAAACAAACAAACTTTCTATGCAACAAAAACAACAACTTTGAGCACATTTTTCAAATAGAAAAATCTTTACAAATTCCTTTTCTTTTACGACTTTATATCCTCAAAACTCAAACTAAGGGCTGAAAGGAAACAAGAAGCACAACTAGTTTGCCAAAGTCTTCTTTTTTTGATGATTTGTGAGGATTGTGACAACCTACAAGCACTTACACGTTTTACTACAATTTCTTTCTTTCCTTGTCATCATCTTCATTGTCCGTTTAATATATTTTTCCTTTTAGATATGGAGTTTTTGACAAAAAAAAAAGAAAGAAAAAGAAATGAGTTAAAATAGTTGCTTAGTTTTTTTTAACAAAATCTATACCTGTGCACGTTATTTTCTTCAAAGATTTGGTTTAAAAAAAATTTGAAGTCTTACAGTTTTCATTTAAAGTGATATTGTAATTGAAGTATGTGTAAGTAGCGTATCTAGTATCATCTTCTATTCTTTTATATTAATCTTTCTTACAAACGGCAAGGATTTTCCTCTTATAGAGTTCTGAAGAAACTGGGCACACAATAGCTTTCCTAGACATAAGCTTTTGTATATTATATATAACTTTAGATACAGTGAACTGTCTATAATCTGAAATTCAAAGAATCACAAGAACTTGCAAAGCAAAGAGAAATGATAAGTGAAAATTATTCGCAGAAATTTTGGTTTATTTAAATTTTTTTAATATAAACAAATATTTGGCAAGTCTTTGAAACCTTCTATCACCAAACCAACAGTTTAAAAGCAATACTAAAGATTTGTTTAATTTGTTTGCATAATTGACAATGCTTTTCTTATAATTTATATTTTTTTTTTTCTTTTCAACATACGTATATATTCTCATATAGTAATTTTGCAATTTATATACTGTTGTACGTTCTTATTTATATTTAAATTCATTGTTTATTTTTATTTTAATTAGGGTTCCGTACACCAAAGGTGAAAAGGAACCCTAATGTTCTCGCTACGCTGTTTGTCTGTCCTAAGAGACACGAGCCCGTAAGAGCTACGGGCCTGAAATTTGGACAGAGTATGTAGAACCTTGGCCGCTACAACAACAAATACATGACAATTAAAAATTAAAGGGTGTTCCGAAACGAGCAACGAAAAATTTTAAAATCCCATGTAATATACATACAATGGTATGAACATATGTATATTGAAACTTGAAATTTGTAAAATTAGTGTATTTTTATACAGACTACAACAATTAACACTAAAATTTAAAAAATTTAAATTAAAGGGTGGTCCATCAGTTAATGCAATTTTGACTATGTAATTTTGACAATTTGCTATATCTTGGAAACCGTAAGAGGCAAACACTTGAAATTTTCAAAAACGGTAAAGCTAAAAAAACCGAAAATTATAAAATCGCCAAACCAAAAAAAAAAAAAATCGCCAAAAATTAAAAAAAATCGCCAAAAAGGAAAAAATCGCCAAAATTAAGAAAAAATTTCTAACACTAAAATAAATCGCCAAATTCGAAAAAATCGCTAAAATTAAAAAAACGCCAAAATGAAAAAACGCCAAAAATCGAAAAAAATCGCCAAAACGCGAAAATGTCGCCAAAACTATAAAAAAAAATCGCAAAAATGAATAAAATTGCCAAAAATAAAAAAAATCGCAAAAAGGAAAAAAATTACCAAAAATAAAAAAAAATCGCCAAAACAAGAAAATAAAGTGTCAAAACTAAAAAAAAAGAGCCAAAACTTAAAAAAAAATCGCCAAAACCGAAAAAACGCAAAAACCGCCAAAACAAAAAAAACCGAAAAAAATGCCAAAACTATATATTATATAGGATGAAGTTTGTATTAAATTACATATCTAGAGTTCGTACGGAACCCTTCGTGCGCGAGTCAGAGTCGCAATTTACTGAATTTATTTTTATTTTGTTCTTTATCATCAATTATATTTAGACATTTGTATGTTTGTAACACAAAACCTTCCTATTCTATATATGTATATAAGACCATGTCTTGTTTCACGAGGTGAACTATTTATATTTCGGGAACTGGCATCACTCATGGCAATAGCTAAAATCTGGCAACACATAATAATCGGGCCTATTCTCGTTTAAGTACAGTTTTAAAACGACACATAAAAACGACAATTTTACATTAAAATGATAATACAGCGCTAGGGTAATAAGGTATATTTTCAAGGTAAAATTGTCGTTTTTATGTGTCGTTTTAAAACGATACTTAAACGAGAATAACGAGAAATATAATAACATAATCAAGTTTGACATTTTTTTAGCATAAACGTAATCACAACGTTTTGATGTACAAACGCTAAACAACACTGTTGGCAAGACAAGCAACTGAAACAAATGTCTTGCCAACAGTGTTGTTTAGCGTTTGTTTTAGAATATTTCGCTGTAGTAAAGCATTTGAAAAATCTCTCATGTCTTGAAAGGTCTTATAAATGGCCTTGTGCAGGACTTTAATGTACAAGTGCTATTTGTTTTGTTTACAGCGAGTTCAGAAAATCAATTTGGCAAAAAAAATTAAATTTCAAGAGAAGATTTTGGATTATTTTTCTCAACTTTCGACCTGGATTATATCATCAAATATGTCGAGGAACTCAGTTCTTTGTAGGGCAATAAAGCACCATCAAAAACTACAGTATATGGCTGGTGTAGTACATTCAATCGTGCTCGTAGTTCCGTCACTAACAAATTCCGTGAAGGTCGATCAAAATCGGTTGTTGCTCCACAAAAAATCGATGTAGTGCGTGAACTTATAACGGAATATGTGACATATTTTGATGTCTCTATCATGCTTGCACATTAGTTGCACTTCAATACATTCGATTTTACGTGAACACTTAGTTATAAAAAAAATATTCATCAATCGCTAAAAAAAAGGCTCGCGTCAAGTGGTGTAAGGAAATTATTAAAAAGTTTAACCGTGATGGAAATGGAATAATAAATAAATATTTGTATGCACTTGTATTGAATTTTTTAACGATAAAAATCTAACGTTCACATATGCAACAAACTCAAATTTTATTTCGTACAGTACGTTCATATGTGTCATAAAAGGAAAAATGTATTTTTAGGTGACGAGTTGTACGTTCATGGATGTAATGATTTGGGCTCTGTTTTTATTGTTATTAATGTAGCTGAAACAACCCTCGAGAATGAAGCGACATTTTGTATTAACCTTATAATCTCAATAACTTTGGTGGCCAATGAAGATCCAAATGTCTAGGAGACTCAAAGTCGCTGAGTACCAGCTATAGAGAAGATCTCCCTCCGACCGACTGAGGCAGTACAAAAGATCCTAATCTTTTTCACAAAAATTTTGGTTAGAAGGTAGCTGATTCTACAAAATAGAAGACTGTACTTTTGAAAGTTAAGGCCATAATAGGCAACTAGATTAATTAAGTGTGATCCGAGCTTAAATATTCAATCATGAAAGTACATAAAAAAGAATTAATCAGTATTCTAATATATTATTTAATAACAAGTTTTAACATAATATATAATTTATTTTAATTAATTGCCTTTTTATTTAAAGATATGAATATTATGCTTATATTGTGTGTTCTATTGCTAAAAAATATTTATAATAAAGAGAAACAAAAAGAGCCGGCAATACCAAACGATATGAATTGGCGACGGCAACAATGCATGGAGCCAGCGCAACTTAGAAGTGCCATGATATATTCTTTTTGCACGCCTTCAAAACGAGATAAAGTCGCATTTACACCATGAGGAAATGCTGCGACATTACCAAAATGGCCGTCGAAAATATTCCTACAGGGTCAATGCAAAGAATAATCTAGAAAAGTAGCAAACAACTAAATACATGCGTAGCACATACAAGCTTGATTAAACGTAATCAAGCAATTACAACAACAAAAACTCAAAAAAACAAACAAAAAGCTCTTTAACAAGATACACATACCTACATACATACATGTATGACAATTCAAACGAAAAACGGAAATAAGGTAAACAACTACTATGAATTGTTTAGTTACCACATGAACTTAATTGCGGACTTTGTAAACAACATTTAAGATGATGATGAGATTGTCTAGACTTTGCTGGAAAGAACAAGTGGTTTTTGTGCGAAGTATAAAAAGGCGAGTTAGTCACAGTTGTTAGTTGAATGAGTCAGTTGATAATTAAATCGTATATTATGAAGAGATCATTTAAAAAAGTTGTCTGCTAAAGAGTCCAGTTCATTATTTTAAAGAAAGAGTAAATCTCAGTTGAAAGTCATACACAAGTGTGTGTTATACTTAGTGAACCATTGGGAAATTTTGGTTGTACAAAGAAAGAGCGTGAACAGAGGGAGTCTTCGACAAAGAGGAATTGCTTCCATGCTAGCGCAGCCAGCTAAGAGATGCACGTATACAACTGCGAGAAAGGCGTAGTGGTAACCATTTGTGGATATTGGAGTAATTTAAGCTGGATTAGTGTATTTAAGCTCTTGATTAATTTAGTTTAAGTGTATTTATAAATAAAACTTGCATTATTCTTAACCCTAATTACTACACTTGGGTCTTGTATTCATTTGCAAATCTTCGGGTCCAAGGAAAAGCATTTTTAAAGAGATAAAAACGTAACAATATATATTGTTGCACAAAACGAGATCCAATTGTAATTAATCCAAAAATAGTTTAAATTTTTTGCATAAAAAATTACAACGTCATATTTAAATAAAGGCGTTAGAATTTTCTGCAGACGCCTTACAGTTAAACAACACGGTTGTATGGAATTAATAAGCAGTTGGAATCATTGGTCCTTAATATTTTCTAGCCACTTAATACAAAGTTTGTTTAGTTCCCAAGGATAAAGAATAACTAAACTACTCGTACCGTTTTAGTTACTCTTCGCCTGTAGATAAGTAACTTCACATAAATATTTCCACCTCATTGCCATTTTCAAATCTTTAAAAACTACATTCCTGACTAGCATATTAGCCAAACAGATTTAAATACCCCAAAATACCGGCAGTCATATAAATAAATAATAATAATGACACTAGTCTCTCCTTGTAAAATAGCAATAAGAAAAATACAATTTCTTTGAGATTTACATCTGCATTTCCAACTGATTTTACTTTTAACTATTAAGTATAACGATTACAAGGCAATAAAACTGAATAAAGATCATATAAAAACTCATGGAATATTTTGTTTTCATCTCCTTACAAATACGCTTTAACGCTTTTTTTCTTTCTTTCTTTTCTAAGTTTTTTCTTTCTTTTTTTTTTTTTTTTTTTTTTTTGTCATACAACACAATACGTAATAAAAATCTGCATAACTTCATACCCTTTACAAAGAAAGAACTTTCTTAGAAACAGATATTTCTCTTAACTTTTTCCTGTCGACGTCACAAAAATTTTGTTTTTATTATTTGTTTTTTTTTCATAAGTTTTTATATTTCTTCTTGTAAAAATTGTTCCTTTGCAGTTCTATTTCTATTTGGATAATGTAATAATAAAGAAAAAAAAGAAACTTTCATATCTTAAGGATATTTTATATGCTTGGTTGACCAAAATGCAGCTCCACTCAAGCGGAAGTAAGCAATAGATGTGTTTAGTTCTCTCCAACAGTTTCAAAATATTCATGCACATTTTACTCACACACACATACACACAGTGACAAAAGTGCTTGTGCATGAGCTTTTTTATTGTGTTCGTAGGGTTCTGTCTTTTTTTACATCTGCAGTGACTTGAGAAATAAAGTATTACTTTTCATATGTTATTATTATTATTATTATTATTATTATTATTATTATTTGCTTTACATATTATGAAATTTTAATACACCGACATCTGTATGAAAATAATTTGTATGTTTTGCTATGGATATCCCTTCTCAGCTGGATTTCTTTAGCCCTTAAGGGAAACCATTTGTGTTAGTTTAACTTCTTTTCTTTGCATAAGTTATAAATTTTTTTTCCTTAATATTTGTTGCTATTGGCTGGTTTTAGGATGTGACCAACGGAAGTTATTTTTGCACAGCATGCTATAGAAATAAAATATTTTTATTACCAAACAATTGGGCATTTTAACAGAAGGAAAGCAGTTCGCTCAGTGAACCACTGAAAGGTCAAGGCAATCTATTTAGGGAATAATAATAATTTTGGTCTAATACGACATCTTCTGGACTTCTTAAGTGGTGAAATCAAATAACTTCATCCTGAGCGCATACGTTATATTAATTACAATAAATTAAAATAACTCATTCGCCTTAGTGCAAGTGCAGCCTTGATAAAGCAAGCAAATTAAAGCAAACCCTATTTGTTTTGTCTGAATTTTTTCACATATACGAGTATATAGCAATACAGTGAAACCTCTTGTATTTTTAGTATTTTTATCCGGTTATTAGAGCTGTTCGTTTATTAAAGAGGAACATATTATTTTATTTAAATTTTTGATCTACAAAACTTGTCCGGCTATTAGAGGTGTCCGGAAGTGTCCGTTATGAGATGTTTCACTGTAGTCAATATTTTATAAAACTAAAAAATCCCAAAGTAAAAAAATCGCCAAAAACCGCAAAAATAGCAACAAAAAAAGCGCCAGACTAAAAAAATATCACCAAAAACTAAAAAAAAATCTCAAAATTTAAAAAAATCGCCAAAATTAAAAAAGCCCAAAAATCAAAAAAAAAATCGCTAAAACCAAAAAAAAAGAACTTAAACTAAAAAAAATCGCAAAAGTCTTAAAAAATCGCCTAGACCGAAAAAACTCCAAAAACGCCAAAAAAAAACGCCAAAACTAAAAAACACGTCAGAACTAAAAAAAAAGTCAAAAAACGGAAAAATTCCAAAATTCGTATAATATTACGAATGATGTAACTAACAGGATTTTATTATAATTAATTTGAAGTGAATAATAAATTCACTTGAGTAAACAATATCTTTTATTGTAGGCATATGTATCTTTAATAGGTGATATGGTTTATACATTTTTTTTAAGGCAGGCCTAGGAAGGACTATGGGAGCCATTAAAGCCACTAGCAAGCAGTTAATTGGGGGGTTCGCGCCCACCTTTCCGCGCCTAGATACCTATACTGATCCTGTTACATAATAATATTATAGACTACCTATTTAGTATTTAAATTGCGTATAAAAAAAAACAAGAAGAGTTCAAAAAGAGTACATTGTACATTGGTTGTCTTCGTGGTGACGAAAATAAAGACCACTGGCTTATAACCCTCCCTATCGATGATTTTAGTAGCAAAAATATTACTAAAACCCCATAATGAATTCTCCCAAATCGCTTAAATCATTTTGCAAGAAAACTTAAATGCTTACGGTCTAATTCATAATAAATATTTTAGGTTCATTACAGGTTTATCTGACAAATTTCCCATAGAAATATGTCAAATAAACTCTTAATAAACCTGAAATATTTATTATGAATAAGGCAGTTAGAATTCCATGTTACACAATTTTATTACTCAATAGCCCAATTCACAATCTTGTGCAAATGGTCTTGCATCGTTGCATGTGCAAAATAGTATAACATATTCATATTCACCACTTAACAATTCTTAGTGGTGAGTATCAATATACTATACCACTTTGCACATGCAACGATGCAAGACCATTTGCACAAGATTGTGAATTGGGCTAATATAAATTAAAATAAATAATGGGCAAAATGATTTATTTACAACTATTTCTGAAAATATATCAACAGATAAAGTAAAAGTGTATATATATTAACGCCAAAAAGTAGTTATGAAAATAATATATGTATGTAAATATATTAAATTTTCCCCTAATTTACATATTTATATACGAACAGTTTTTCTTGAGTGTAATATGAAGTAAGAAAAAGAATTATACCAGACATACATATGTACATAGTTACATATATACAAAAGTTGTATGTACGTATTAGTCTCCTGCACAAGACATCTTATAAGAACTTTCAAGACATGAGGGATTTTTCAAATGCTTTCCTACAGCGAAATCTTATAAAAGAAACGTTAACAACACTGTTTGCAAGAAATTTGTTTGAGTATTGTATGTATAAGAGTAAAGAAGACAACACTTTGTGACGGAAGAATTTGTGATACTTGCTTCTTTCTACGCATGAGCGCGTGTAAAAACGTCATGCATGTATGTGTGTATGATTTTTAATTTTTCTGCGTACATGCAAAGGCACACACATGCATTAACATTAGTTGTATGTGGTTAATCACATAATAGCTTACCATCTATATATTACACACACACACTCAAACGTACAATATGAAAAATAACAAGCATACACTAATCAACAGTACTTCTTTTGAGTGTTTGTTACAAACAAGCTGTCTTGGCGACATCGCTTGTTAACACTGATATACACGTACACCAATACATCCATCGTGCTTCGCTTATAGTGCGACAGCATTTATTACTGGTTTAGTATAATAGATACGACGTGAATACATTTAAAAATCATGACGTATTTACATTTAAAGACTGTTTACGCAGGTCTCTAGTACGTATGTATGTAATAGATCAGCATTATAAGAAATGTACTTTTTTTAAAGCATCTTTTCTAGAAGGTACTTTTGTATTTAAAAAAAATACTCCTCCTTTAAAAAGCAATTTTGCTGCTTTTATATAAAAGTTGCGATTTTTGAGAATAGTAATGTTTTTTTTTCTTAAAAGAAATGTTTTTGGAAAAAAGTACATTTTATAACAAATAGCTTTTCTCAAAAGTCTTTTTTTCTAAAATATACCCTTGTATTTATAAAAAGTACTTTTGTTACTTTTTGATAAATAAAAATCTCTAGAGCAAAATTTCGCTTTCAAAAAAGTACCTTTTTATAAAAAAAGTAACTTTTTACAAACAAAAAAAAAAATATATATATATATATATATATATATAAAAGTTGCTTTATAACTTCTTATAAAAAAGTATATTTTAAGTGCCTTTTTTATCTTATATGCCAAAATTTATCTCAAATCTTCTATAGTTCAAATTGTAATACAATACATTTAATATTCTTTTTCACTTTTTATACATCAAAAATTTTTTTGTTTTAAATTTACAACATACAGCTCATAATTCCATTCATTATACCAACAATAGCTGCCACCTGTTATAATTTGTAATACCAACAGCAGACATCATGTAACACCAAATTTTAAGCTGTCATAAATTTCTCAAACTAACTAATTTTCCAGCAGACAAATAACCTTGCAAGCAAATAGACAAAAGGACGGACAATTATTAGCACAAACAGTTTACAGCTTGACTGGAAGAAAAACTTGCATGCAAGCAAAAAAATTACAAATGAGGAGTTCCCTCAAAAAAAAAAAAATAGAAAATAATTTAACAAATACTTGTGCCAAAAAAAAAATCAACTACTTGCACCTTCTTATTTGTTAGTTATTCCCTTATACACGCTCTCTCATACACACACATACACTTGGTCATAGTAAAAATACCCTGAAGGGTGTTAAAAAAGAAAAAGGACCCAAGCGAAGGCAATAAAAAAAGCAGACTACACCAACAAAACATAAATTATTTAACACACAAACACTCTTTGTGATAAAATGCGAAAAGAGAAAAAAATCGCATTTTAAATCCAGGTACATAAATTGTAGTTTTAGTTTTTGAAAAAAAAAAAGTTTAAACAAATGTTGGAAGCGAAGTTAGAGAAGCTTATAATATATATAAATAATGTTTTGTAAGCTTTAATAGCAAATTTAATAGTGCGCGATAAGACAGTGCAGACAAAACTAATAGTTGTTACATTTGTGTAAAATGAAAATATATGTTTGATAAGATTAATTGAGAAGAATAGTTTGAAATGTTTTATGAAAAATAATTCTTACTTAATGATAAAATATACTTAATTGCAGTATTGTAAGATATCGCTTATGTAAAATTTTATTAGTTTGCTACATGGCCATTGATGTTTGTATTTATAACCTTACGAGTACTTCCAGTTCCATTCAGCCCAACTTACAGTTTAATTATGTGTTGCGGAAACATTATAGCAACTATTTTTCTGTAGTTCATATAAAGGGTATTTTATTAAGTGCTTCCTAACTTTAAATTTAAATTTATCATTTACTAATGATACAGTTTTCTTTCAAATTATTTCTATGCACTTTTTCGCTCCACTCTTTCATAAATTGCTTATACACATAATTGGGTGGGGGGATTCAAACGATAGTCATAAAGATCAGTAAATATTTGACCTAAAAGTATGCAATATTTTTTTTACAAAAACTTGATTAAACGTTTGGTGACTTTCACGGGAAATTTATTGTTTTCTTGCTGTTCCATTAATTTCCGAGAAGAATTTTTTTTATTTGCATCTTTCATTTTATTGAAAGAACATAATGTTTTCCCCCTCGAACATCAAAAATAAGTTAATTTTTAATAGATTTGGAAATATCTTTTATGATATCCCCATATTTTTTTTAAAGAATAAATGCTTTGTTCTTCAAAATGTTATTAAACTAAATTATTGTTCAGAAAGTTATACATATAAGGATTATCGAAACACTTAAACAATATGTCCACTAACAATAGTTTAAATTTGGAAGTTCTTCTTGGAAAACCCTTTCTCTAGAACAATTTGTAGCTTAGTTTATTTTTTATTAATTTAGACTCATAAATCTATACACATGTGAGTTAAAATAAAATAGAAAAAAAATACAAAAGGAAAAAATACGTTTGTCACGGAAAACTAAACGGAAGTGTTTATTTAGTACTGAGCATGAGTATGGAAGGCACATGTATGGCTTCGCAGAAAAGTATAAAAGGAAATGCGATTTACGACAATTTAGTGTGTAGAATTACAGTATGTTTTACAACAATACAATGGATGAACTGCAAGAGGAGAATGTAAAAGCAAAAGAACTACAACACATGCTTAAATACAATACAAATAAATATAGTTAAGCATAAACGTGTGTCAAACTCAGTATTTTTTTCATATGTTTTGCTTATCGCAAATGTACATAACTAAATACAACAGTTTATAAATGTGTATTAAAATACAAAAAAAAAAATATAAAGAACCTGCTTGAGCGCACCAACAGCAATAAAATATAGGATAACAATTTGTTAAGGTTCAACAAGTTGTTGAAATACAAATACCAAAACACATTCATTCGCTTTAAAAGTGTGAAACATATAAATAAAGCACATCTTGGCATATAAATTCTAATAATTCTTATTCAAATAAAAAATTTGAAAAATATGTTTAAATATTTAACAGCTAGAATAAACAAAATGTAACAATAAATTGTTGTAATCTATAGCACAGACGACATAAAACTACTGCTGTACCTTTGATTTAGCTAAAGTAGTAAATAAAACAAAAACATTTTATGTTTCCTTTCCTTTCCCTTCCCTTCTAAATGTCAGACTTACGTTGCTTTTCACAATGTATGATTAAGAGTTAACGTGAACTTTAACCGACAGTTATTCATACAAAAGTTTCCGTTAAAGTCCCTGTTAGCTTTTAATTGTATATTGTGAAAAGGGCCGTTAAAGTTTTTTTTTTGTAATCTTAACGTTTGTAGTTGTAGTCAAACTAAATATTGTCCCTCAGGGAAAATTTTGTGTAAATAAGTCAGCTCAAGTTTTTTGTTCAACGTTCTTATCATTAAGGAAAATCAACATCTTACCATTATTATTATCATTATCATCGTTAGTATTACCTTCATCATTATTATTATCATCATCATGCGAGAGCAGAATACCAACAAACATAATATCTTATGATTGAAATTTGATATCTTGTATTATTTGCTAGATTTTAATGTCAAACTAAAAGCCGAGACAGCAATTCAAATTGATATCGTTTGAGCATAAATTCGACATTAAAAATTATTCTTAACTTATTTTCAAAACCTACAGTAATGTTATTTATTTATTTTTAAACTTAAATAACATTAAATCCCTAATTACTTAATTGATGTAAAGTGATATTTTTATGAAAGCAAAAACAAAGTTATCATACATTTTAATTTGTATCATTTTAAATCTTTAATTTTCGGCTGATAGAAATATCCTAATTCTGTCATAATAATTAATGGAAATTCATTGGTTTAGCTCTCTTCACCATAGAAGACTGAAAGTTTCTCATAACATTTGACTGTGCAATATTTAATATCAATTTCATAGTTTTCACAGTTCAATTAAAAAGAATTCAGTTAGTCTTATTAGTATTGCTAGAACTTTATTTGTTTCAAAATTTATGATTTGATTTATGATTTAGCCTAAAAGTTTCTATCAGTTTGTTAGCCAAATTACATGTGATAATTACACAGTGCAACACAAAAAATATGAAAATGTATAAAAAACCAAAAAAAAAGATGCATGTCTGCCAGTTTTGCCCCAACTCATGCACTTTTTTATGGGCCCCAAAGATTTTGGGGCTTTGCACTTTCTCAGGCTCATATCTTGCAAACCGTTGGAAATTTTGATTTACTCTCTAAGGCAAAGTTGTAGCTCTTGTCACAAAAAAAAACAAAAATTGTGAACATATATAATCAAAAAAACTTCTTGTTCAAGATCAAAATCGCAAAAATTTTAAAATATTCGATTTTTTTACCTCTTTTTCCCTGTTCAGGTCCACAGGCAGCAAATCGTTCAAAATTCAAGGAAACAATCAACTACAGAAATGTACTTAAGATCTCAGTAAATAACTTTTTAGAATATATGAACTTCCTAAGAATGATTGCTAACATCGTTTAGGTAGCACTTAGGTAGCCGAAAATGTTCCGAAAATTTTTTAAATTCAATTGCTTGTAAATTTTTCACTTTTTGACAGTCTTGCCATTTTCGTTTGTTTTTTATTCATAATTTCAAAAAAAAAATCGAGAAACTTACAGTCTGTCTGATGGACGATGTCAATAAAAAAAATGATCGACCGATTACTTATGTATATTGAAAAAAAAATGTTTCTTATTTCCGTCGACATCGTGGGAAAAAAATCGAGGAAAATTTTCTAAATTATAAAAAAAATTTTTTTGGAGTTTTTGAATTTAAAGACAAAACTTAAAATATTTTAAAAATAAAAACAAATTTCGAAATGGAAAATACATAAATGTATAATTACCTTAAAATAGAAAGGCCCCAACTCGTTTCATTTTTTTAAATCAAATTAAATAAAAAAAATGAGTTACTACCTTTCTATATTAAGTTACATACATCAATGTATTTCTCAAATCACATGTCTTCAAACATTTAATATTTCAATAAAAATTTTTATTAAATATCAATCCTGTAAGTTTGCTGGGATAAATTGTTTAAGGTTGTATTTGTTGCTATACCTCTCTCTGTCTGCATGTGTGTATGTGTGTTAAACAAATTTGCTCGAGTTTTATTTTATACGAAACACGCACTTCAAAAGGTATGAGTATGTATGTTGCATGTGTTTGCATGTGTGTTTGAAAGTTGCCGAAGCAAAAGAATTTAACAAATTATTTACATGTAAAGGCCATGTCCAAGAGTTTTCTCTTTATATTAGTTAAGTCTTGCTATAACAAATGGCTGCTTGTAGAAATAGGGTCGAGGTCAAGGTGAATAAAATGTTGTACAAAGAATAAACTCAACAACAGTTCTTCAGTGCTTTTGATAATACTAGTAGTAAAACATGCTGATTTAAAGAGATTTTTGCTATCTAAGAAAATGAGTTAAGTATTTATGTTAAATGAGACCTATAAAAATATACACAATATATTTTAATTAATAATTAAAATTAAGATAATATAAATAAACAACATTTAGAAAACTTCATGCGATTTTGAAAATTTATGAAGAAAATTATTGATAAAGATGTGTCTGTCAGAAAAGGTGGAATAATGATACGACATTAAAATACATGTGGACGAAAAATTTTATTTAGAAATTTTCACACGTGTTATTCATGATAAGGCTGAGCATGTATAAGTTTTAAAAAACGTGTTATTTTTACATAAAAAATTAAAGCTTTTTCAACTATTTTCATGGTGTAATCGAAACAATATTGTTTAAAAAAAAATACATATTAAAAATGTATAGTCAGATATACAATTGAAGTTTCGCATCGAATAACGTTGTAAGTGACAAATTTTAATTTTTCATCATAGAATAAAAAACATCTTTTAGAGGCAAAATAATGATGATAATAATCATTATTAACATTAACTTTTCTTTTTGTAGCTCTGTTACATTTATCAATTACTTTCCTCAATTTTATTAATGTCATTAATTATTTCACTGATTGGCTCTTTGCAAATGTATTTTGATGGCGAAAAGATGCAGAATTTTGATGCTATGGTTTTTGAATAATGCAAGAGAGTAATGTCAACTATAATCTGTGAAAAAAAAAGTTTGCAAAATGTGTCTTTAATAAGGTTATTCGGGGCCTTGCTCGGATTTTATAAGTTTAAAAATATATAAAACTAAAAGAAACTAGATTTCCGATATTTCTTAGTATCTGTGTGTAGAGTAAAATGTGATTTTTTTAAATACTCGTATTTAGTTGTTGCCTTATTTAGTATATTAATCGCTCTTCTGGGTGGTAGGGATTTTTAATATACGATCAAATCAAACATTTTTATATCAAATAATTCTAAAATATGCAAAATAAATAACTGAACAATTCTAGCAATTATGTCAAATAGCAAATGTGCAACAACATTTAAATCGAAAATAAATTCTAAGTTTAGCACTTGAAAACCCTAAATGGGCGCACTTCACCAATTCTATTTAAATATCAATTCATATTGGTACGAGTATTTAAGTAAGTGAGTGGAATAGTTTTTGAACGTGTAGCATGCACTATTGATGGATCGCGATCCATATCGCAGAATAGCCTAAATTATGGCATCCAGATCGTGGATCGCGGATCACGTGATATATATTGAACGTGTAGCATTTTCATGATATTAGATCGCGATACGTTAATAAGAAGTGAAATAAAACAAATAAAACAAAAGACGCAGTGCAAAAAAATTAACAAATAAAAAGTAAAAAATTTTATTACATTTGTGTAAAGTTTGTTTTAATAAAGGGTAATGTCAGAAGATTAACATATAGCATACGCTCGTGATCCATCAATCCATTAAAATGGATCGCGATCCAAATATCACAATATACATTTATTGAGCATGTACCAGTGCCCTATGAGTTGTACGTATGATTAATATGCATTTAATTTGCTTTTTATATTTTATATTGCTCATACGCATTTTGAACATGATATATTGTAATAAAGCTAAAATGGTCACACTATCCATTTGTGTATGTCCAACGTATGATTAATTTGCATTTATTTTGCTTCCTACATTTCATATTAATCATACGCATCTTCAACGTACATATTTGGATAACAGACAGATTCGGCCTGTCCCAATATGTCGACAGAGAAAGTTCGATCACTTACTTATATTGAAAACAAACACAAATTTTTTTTATTTATAATGTCAAAAGTTAATTTGTTTTGTTTTAAGTTTTAAAAAACTGAGAGGCGCAAAAGCTCTTAACATCCTAAATAATGTGGTAGTATTAACCTTCAGATATTATTTTATTTCATTCTTCAGAAACTCCTTTATAAGTTCTACCTTTTTTTATATTATAATTATAAGTCAATATGAATCAATATTACAATAAAGACTAAAAATAAAAATCAATGTGGAATAAAAAATGCAACTTTGATTGAACAAATAAAAAAATATGGAAGATTTAATGAAGCCAAGTGATTTATCTTTTTTTCTTTTTCAAGCTAAAAAAAAAGTTAAATTTATTTAAATCAAAAGTTGAAAATAGATATATAATTTCGAACTTCTTAAAAAAAGTTTTATGGGACTAAAATCTCTAAAAGCTCACCAATAACAAGTAGTAGTTTTTTTACCAAAACTTTCATTCTATAAAAGCATTTAATTTTATTCCACGAACTAGATAATTAAATACATAATTTTAAATATTAATTAAAACAAAATACCTGAATAATTTTTAATATGAAAAACAATATCATGACATAATCTGAAACTGTTTTTATAGCGAAAAATCCTATAAAAAAGATTAAATCAACTTTTATTAAAATTCATTAAATTTATACACAGGAAATTTAATATAAGCTCACAAAAAATACTCTTCCATGAATACATTTTAACAACAAAAAACGTAAAAAAAGGAATGAAAAATAAAAAAATATATTAATTAACTTAAGCAAACAATTAAAAAAAGTTGTTGAAAAAATTAACTTTAATTCAACAATTTTTCTTTTTTGTTGCAAATTAGCAAAAAGACATGTTTGAAATAAAAATCATCAAAAATGCATTATGCAAGCAACAGGAGAGCTGTTAGTGGCAGGAAGAGTCAGAAAAACCAGAGCCCCAGCAGAAGACACATATTGTACAACACAGACTAGAGTTTGTCATAACTGGGATTTTATATTCTATTTTTATATAAAATGAAAAATCTACACTAATACACACATAACCTGTTTATATATATATATTTAACTATCAACGAATAGATACGTTGGCAAACAACAAAATTCAAATGAATTTGCTACATGTTACAAACACAACTACATATGCGCTTATACGATTACATAAACTCACATCATGGAGAACAAACAAGTGTCGTAGCCAGGTAAAAATTCAGCAGCTACAACAAGAACAACAGCAGCAATAATAAAATCTGCTATCACACTTTGTTTCACATTAGCATATAAAATGAAAATGAAAGCAAAAAAAAACTTGCATACGAAAGTTTCAAATTGGCAGCATTGGCTGCAAATGCTCCTTTACTGGAGCGGTTATAGCAATGAGTCCTTTCAATGTCCAGGGGACAGTTATTAATTTATTAAAAAATATACTTTCCTGCTAAATTTCTTGAGTTGAATTTTTTGGGTAAAATTTTTAACTTGTTGTAAACTTATCAGTATTTATATAGGAATTGAAAAATTAAAAAAATGTTATACCAATTGGCAAATATTATTCAAAAAATCTCCATAGAAATTCAAATAGCAAAAATATTCTTATTAAATTATTATTGATAATAAAATTTTTTCATTAAAGTATTAAAGATAATGAATTTTTTCTATTGAAGTCTTTCCATTATAAAATACTTTTACAAACAATCATCTATAACAAAAATTTTTTGCAAAAGAAAATTATCAATCATATATCGAGCCTTATTTTCGATTTTATCGTAAGCGACATGTTATCGAAAATATACATTTTTTATTGAAATTAAAATTTTATGGACCTTAGAATTTTCAAAATGCCAAAATTCCTGATACGGGCTGTGAAATTTTATCGTAAGCGACAATTTGCGTACAAAAATATATTTGAATATTCTAAAGAAAAACGTTTTCCTGTACAATTTAATTTATGTCGCTTACGATAAATCGAAAATAAGGCTCGATATGTTTCTGTTAAACGAATTATCGTTTACGAAAATATTTTATTAACATATTGTCCATTACAAATTTTTCACAAAAAAATTGTCTATAAAAATAAATCGATAATAAATGTTTTAAGCAAATTAATTTAAGTTATTTATAAGTTTTATTAAGACTTTATAAAGGCTTTAAAAAGCCTCAATAATTTTTGTAAATAAGGAAGAAATTATTTTTTTTTTAAGTTTAAAATTTTTTAAACGCACTAATAATCCCAAATTAATATTTTTCTTATTAACGGCCCTTTTCACAATGTACAATTAAAAGTTAACAGGAACTTTAACGGCAAGTTTTGTATGAAGAACTGTCAGTTAAAGTTCACGTTAACTCTTAATCATACATTGTGAAAAGGGTCGTAAGTAAAATATTTTTTTTATTAAAAATACATTGAAATTGATTATTGAGGGGCTTAGCTGGATCCTATGCGCATTTCACTGTTGCTAATGCAGATCATCAGGGAACCTTTACCCAAAGTTTCTTAGAACAACTAGAGTTATTATGTTATACACTTTCATTTAAACAAATGAGAAGCTCAACAACAAATAACAAAGTTGAAACAAGAACTCAATAATCAACATGTTTTTTTATTTTCTTACCTTGCCATTAATACATTGGCTGACTTTTTTCAGCTTCAAATTGTATTTGTAAGAGTATGTAAAAAGAAAATAAATGTAAATAACAACAACAGCTATTTAAGTATAGAGTGTTGACACACAAGTATTTTTTTTTTTTTTTTTTTTTGACCAGGTGCAGTCAATTTAATAATTAGTGTTTTTTATGGGAATTGTTATAATTTAATAATCTAAACTAATAATCCCAAATTAATATTTTACTTATTAAGTAAAATATATATTATTCGAATAATAATTAAAATTAATTTTTTTCAATGTATTTTTAATAAAAAAAATATTTTACTTAATAAGTAAAATATTAATTTGGGATTATTAGTGCATTTAAAAAATTTTAAACTTATATTTTAACAATTCCCATAAAAAACACTAATTATTAAATTGACTGCACCTGGTCAAAAAAAAAATACATATAACATAATAACTCTAGTTGTTCTAAGAAACTTTGGGAAAGGTTCCCTGATGATCTGCATTATCAACAGTGAAATGCACATAGGATCCAGCTAAACCCCTCAATCATCAATTTTAATGTATTTTTAATAAAAAAAATATTTCACTCAATAAGTAAAATATTAATTTGGGATTAATAGTGCGTTTAAAAAAATTTAACTTAAATTTTAACAATTTCCATAAAAAACACTAATTTATTTTTAATAAAAAAAATTTGTTAAAAAATAATCAATACCATTTAATACTAAAGAAAAATATCTTTGGTCTGGAATTTTTAAAATACCCATAAAATTTTTTATATTAATTTGTTTAATTGGCCACCAATTTTTAATTAAGCTAACTATTATTATTTATACTTTGTTAAACATACATATGTACTCGTATGTATGTATGTATGTAAATTAAACAATTTGTCATTTCTTGTTATGAGATAAACAAAACAAACAAAAAAATTGAGTTTTACATACTTCAGCAAATACGCTAAACGAACCGCATGAAAAACCAAATATGCTTTTTTGTATTCTGTGGTTAATTAAAAAAAAAAATCTTGAAAAAAGGAATTAAGCGATAAAAAAAATTAAATACGCCAAACAAAAAACCCAAACTAAAAAAGCCATAAAAAGGTGATCTCACGTTTTACCAACCAAAGGAAAAATGTTACAAAAATTATATGATTTTTACACACTGTCACACACAAATAATATCACTTGCACACACACACACACACATACAACACACCGTTATACAAAAACATTGAGCTTGTTCAAGCTGGTGAGATGTAAAATAATACAAACGTTTGCCTACTCTTGCATATTTATGCAATTAAAATTGTAAATTCAACACTCGTGCATTAAAAATACGTACATATATGTGTATAAATGTGTGTGTGTGTGTGTATGTATGTATAAAATATATAAATAAAAAATAAATTAAAAAAGGGTTGTTAGTTTTTTTTTGCATTCTTTTATAAAATAATAAAAATTTTGCAAACCGGAATGTATGAAACATTTTACAGATACAACATACAATTCGTTGCTGCATGCAACAAACACTATCACTATCATAACACTATCATTCTTTGTCCTGCATAAGAGTGTTGGTGTTGCATGGAAATAAACTAATATTTAATAATTTAAATTATTTCACTTTTTCCCAGGCTTACTTTTATTTTTCCATTCAAACATTAAGATATATTTTTCTAAATATGTAAATGCATTTAATGTGAATAGAGTAGAGGGGGAGGAGAATGAATGTGTTGTTTGTGTAGGTGTATGAATTTATATGAGACATCTAAATATTTATAAAAAATTTTGCCATGCAATCAGCATATGTAATAGGGCATTACTCTTACTTCTTGTGAAGAACTGAATTAAAAGTGGACAAGCAATTTGTTAGCATTTTAAATTTTAGCGATAGCGTTAGTTTTGTTTTAAAAACCTGTTTCCGGGAGAAGATTTTTTTTTCTTTTGTATAAAAATGTTTTTTTGGCAAAACCTTTCAGCCTAAAAACTACATATTTATAGACAAATTTACGCCAAAGGCAAAAAGGAACCCCATTTTTTTCGTTAAGATGTCTGTCTGTCTGTCCATCTGTACGTCTGTCACAGGCTGTTTTCTCGAGAACCGTAAGAGAATGTATAAAATTTTAATGTCTACAACAACAAGTATATTATAGTTAAAAACTAAAGGATATTCTTAAGCGAGCAACGAAAAATGTTGAAATCCTAACGTAATATACAGACAATTTAACATAGACCCTTGAAATTTTAAAATTGACACTGAAATTTAAAAAGAATCAAAATTAAAGAGTATTCTATCAATTAATGTAGTTTTGACAACTTTCTGTATCTTGGAAACCATAAAAGTCAAACTCTTGAAATTTTCAAAAATGCTAAAACTAAATAGACCCAAAATAAAAATAGCAAAAACGAAAAAAATCACCAAGAAGAGAAGAAATCACCACAACAAAAAAAATTTACCAAAACTAAAAAATTCGCTCAAACTAAAATAAATTAATAAAGAACCGAAAAAATAGCCAAAACAAAAAAATCCAAAACTAAAAAAACGCTAAAACCGAAAAAAACTCCAAAGAACCAAAAAAAAATCCAAAAACTAAAAAGGCACCAAAACTAAAAGGCAGACTCTTGAAATTTTCTGAAACTAAGAAATCCAAAAATAAAAAAAATCGTCAAAACAGAAAAATCTTCAAAAACCGAAAAAGTCGCCAGATCGAAAAAAAAAGTGACTAAAAATCGCTCAAACTAACATAAATCGTAAGAAACAAAAAAAATCGCCATAACAAACGCTAAAAACCGAAAAAACCCAATAAACGAAAAAGCGCCAAAAATAAGAAAAAGCGCCAAAATTAAGAAGCGAACTCTTGAAATTTCTAAAACGCCAAAATAAAAAAATCGTCGAAAACCGAAAAAAAAATTCAAAACGGAAAAAGCGCTAAAACAAAAAAATCTTTCAAATAAAAAAAAAAATCGCCAAGAACGAAAATGTCACCAAAAACTAAAAAAAAGCGCCAAAACTTAGAAAAAGCACCAAAACTAAGAAAAAGCGTTAAAACTAAGAGGCAAACTCTTGAAATTTCCAAACACGCTAAAACTAAAAAATCCCAAAATAAAAATCCCCAAGACCACCAAAAACCGAAAAAGATGGCAAATACGACAAAATCGCCCAAGCGCAAAGTGCAAAAACTAAGTAATTCGTTACATATCGCCATAAACAGCAAAAGTTGCCAAAATCGAAAAAAATGCTAAAACTAAAATAAACGCGAAATTAAAACTAAAAAAATTAGTTAAATCTAAAACATATCGCCATAAATAGCAAAAGTTGACAAAAACGCAAAAACTAAAATAACGTGAAAATTAAAAAAAAAAAACACAAAAAACCGAAAAAATCACCAAAAACCGAAAAAATCCCAAAACCGCAAAAAATTCCTAAAGCGGAAAAAAGCTCCATAACTAAAAAAAATGTCAGAGCCAAAAAAAAGTTTTTCCGGGTACTTGAAATTTTTTTTTTAAATTTCTACATCAGGTAAGAGATTCTATTATTTCGCCTAAGGTTCGTATAGTATTTCTTATCGATGGCTTAATATAAAAAGGGCGGAACTGGAATTTTCGCACTAAGATCTTCAAGAGGGATGCAATTGTATGTTGTCTCCCAGAAAACATTACAAATCCGATTTCGAAAAAAAATTGAGATACGCTCTTTTTATATTAAGCCATCGATATGTAGTATCCATAAGGAAGCCATCGTGTGCGATTCAAAGTCTCACTTTACTAAATTTATTATAAGAATACTATTGCCTTGGATTACTCAAGTTTTCGCCAAAAAAAAAATTAAAAAATTATTGCATAAAAGATCTATCGATAGCAAAATTATTCTGCGAAAAAATCATACTTAGCAAAATTTTCAATATAAAAACTTTTATAAAATATGCTTATGATAAGTAAAGTAAGTAAATATCAGAGCGTGCCTCAATTATGTCAATTAATTATAATCAATATCAACGCCGTCTTAAAAATTGGCCAGTGACTTTCATATAAATTCCTGCTAACAAGTTGTGGTAATTCTCTTCTCTTTAAGAAATCGAGAAGAAAATTTTTTTTCTTAAGATATATTTAAAACTCAAGAGCAAACTACTTTTAACATTTTAAATAATATTTTTTTATTCTTATTTGCAACCACCTTAAGTTGCTTATGCAGCATTTTAAATAGCATTTGTAATAATATTTATATATATTAGAATGCTTGTGTTGCAAGATTTGCATGTTACAATAGTATAAAGTGTTTCTGGCTTGTCAATTTCGTTTTTGTTATGATATATAAATTTTCATTAAATGTCACAATTTACATATTTTACATGATTGACATTTTCTTACATTCAAATACAAGTACAAAAGGGGCAATACGTACGCACAGACACACACACACACACACACACACTTACACGCACACATCATGCAGCTACATTTGTAAATTGTAAATATTTTCTGGGGCCTAATCCCCGCATTCTATTGCGAGCGAGTTATTACTCGAATGTGCGAGTTTTTTAACTTTTGGTATTTTCGTATTCGGTTTCGAATAACACGTATCGAAATTTCTAATGACAGCATTCGATAACGTGCATACATTCGAATGCAACCGTTCGACTTTTTACTCGCAAGCAAAAAGGCATTCGAAATCATGTTTAACATAGAATAAATTCAGTAAAGTGCGACTCTGACTCGCGCACGAACGGCTCCGTACCAACACTAGATATGTAATTTAATACAAACTTCATCCTATATAATAAATAGTTTTGACACTTTATTTTCTTGTTTTGGTGATTTTTTTCGGTTTTTGGCGTTTTTTAATTTTGGCGATTTTTTTTATTTTTGGCGATTTTTTTAATTTTTGCGATTTTTTTTGTATAAAAAATTTTTTTAGTTTTGGCGACATTTTCGCGTTTTGGCGATTTTTTTAGATTTTTGACGTTTTTTTTTATTTTGGCGTTTTTTTCATTTTGGCGATTTTTTCGAATTTGGCGATTTATTTTAGTGTTAGAAAATTTTTTTTAATTTTGGCGATTTTTTTCGTTTTGGCGATTTTCTTTAATTTTTGGCGATTTTTTTTTTTTTGGTCTGGCGATTTTATAATTTTCGGTTTTTTTAGTTTTACCGTTTTTGAAAATTTCAAGTGTTTGCCTCTTACGGTTTCCAAGATATAGCAAATTGTCAAAATTACATAGTCAAAATTGCATTAACTGATGGACCACCCTTTAATTAAAATTTTTTTTTAAATTTTAGTGTTACTTGTTGTAGTCTGTATGAAAATACACTAATTTTATAAAATTCAAGTTTCAATATACATATGTACATACCATTGTATGTATATTACATGGGATTTTAACATTTTTCGTTGCTCGTTTTGGAACACCCTTTAATTTTTAATTCTCATGTATTTGTTGTTGTAGCGACCAAGGCTCTACACACTCTGTCCAAATTTCAGGTCCGTAGCTCTTACGGTTCCTGAGGAAATACCGTGTGACGGACAGACGGACAGACGGACAGCGTAGCGAAAACAATAGGGTTCCTTTTCACCTTTGGTGTACGGAACCCTAAAAAGCGAAGAAAAAAAATGCATCCCAGTAAAAAAAGACACTCCAAAGAAGTCATGAAAATGCAGAGTTTGCAGTCTGGAAGTAGTTCAAATTTCGATCCGATCTAATGATTTTTACATAGGGTTGTCATTGCAAGAAGTTCTCTTTTTCGATGCCTAGTCACCGAATTAGAAGCGATTTTAAGAAAAATTTCCTTTTTTGTGTTCTATGGTAATGTTTTCATCTAGGAAAAATTTTAAAAAGTTACATATTTTATCAATTCGTTTCTTTTTATACCTATTTAAACGCGAAACAGTGTTTTCATGTAAATTTAAGCAAATAACTTCTAAATTTTAGGCGAAAATTAGTTCATAAATTTCTTTCAAAAAATCGATTTTTTGAACATTTCGGTGAGTATTTACTGAAACTATGGAAAAACTACAAGGTTTTGTGTGATTAGAATAAACTTTTACTTGGTTTTCTGCTAACTATCGGCAAATTAAAAATATCGATTTTTTGGAAGCAATGAAAATGTGGTTCTTTCAGAATGACTTCCAATTTTTTGACTGGGGGGAAGTGAATGAATGCACAAATGTAAGTATAAAAAAATACAAATTAAAGAATTTCTAGTTGACTTTAAATATAACAAAACACACTGACTTGGCAAATAATGTTTTGCCTAAGACTTGTCGGAGAAAAAAAAATCAACCAACTCTGGGAGCATCTATATAACAAATTAACTGCTTCTCGTCAACCAATAAAAGAATGGAAAATGTAGCTAGTGCTCTATTCTCTAACTTTACACTAATTTATTATTATTAAGTTATTAATTAAATCAAAGTGAAAATAACATTTATGTATATTCGTTTCTTTTTTCTGCATATACGTGTGTATGTATGTACGTACATACATATGTTTTTGCACACACACACATATACAAACATATGCTTTTGCTTACAATTTATTCAGTGTTGTGAAATGAATTTATATATAAATATATTTGACTTTTTCCAACACTGAAACAAAAACTCGATTCGCTTGGCAACGAGTGACATCATCGGAAAATTTCTTGCCATCGAAATTAATTTCTATTCGAATGCAATTCCGATCACGAGTAAAGGAATTAGGCCCCTGTATTGCACTTTTGAAGTTGCTATCACACACACACACACACACACACACACACACACACACTTATAAATAAACAAGACAATTTTATTGAGCAATTTCGATTTATGTCATGAAAATCCTTTAGAAGCTGCAGATATGTTATTATGTCTTGTTGTCTTACTGAATATTTAATGTAATTGAAAATTTCCTTTTTTGTTAAATAAATGTTGAATATTTTGTTTATGTGTGAGTGTGTGTGTGTGTTTTTTTTTTTTTTTTTTTTGTATTGCTACAAATTTACATTTATGTTAGCATAAATGTTCTATTTGTATTCAAAATTGTTTAACAATAATATCATCTTTCATTTAAAATTTTATTGTGCATTTATTTACGGTAATACGAATATTTCGTACATCAAATCTAAAATATGAATCATCAAGGACTATTTTCTATATGTTTATATTTCATTATTGGTATTTTCTTTTTCTTTTTTCTTTCCTTTCTAAGTGCATTATATCACTTTTATACAAGCTTTTCTAATTTGTAAATGTTTTAAGTAAATAAAATAATTGAAAAAATTGAATTTTCTTACAAGATTAACATTTTTGCAGATAAAGAAGATATTTCTTATGGAAAATTAAATAAAAGATTAAAATTTTTGCAGATTAAAAAGAGATTTTATATGGAAAATTAAATAAAAAATCTTTGTATGCTTGAATTTTAAGAAGAAAATTTTTTAGCTGTTTAAGGTGACGTGTCATTAAATTAAAATGTCGCCTTCATTAAAATCCAATGCCCAACTCTTTTCAAATATAAATCAGCAACCAATTGAGAAGACACTAATGGGATGATGATATCACAAAGAAAGAAAGAAGATAATCTCTCACAAACTTAAAAATACTTCCAATAAACGATGGGGAAAAGAGCCCACCAGGAATGAGACCCAAAATTAGTGCAAACAGAAACCTTATAACATCAGCCAGTGGGCTTTAGGAGCACACACTTGAAAACTTATATTACCTTACAACGACTTTTTTAGAAGTTGTCAGGATAAAGAAGAGAAATGATACACCGAACATATGATGTGCCCCTGCCTAAGATTCAAATACTTCAAGAAGTAAATTAATTGGGCTTAGAAAGGATTAATTATTTGGTTAAACACACTGTTACATATGACCAAGGGACCTACTGATGGACACAAGTGGTCTCTGCTAACGCAAGTGCCTACTCAAAAATTTATCGAAATTTTTTTTATTACGAATTTTAATTTCGATGGATTTTATTTTACCTTCTCCAGATTTGGATGGATTTTGTTCATACAAAAAAAGCGGCAATTCAATTGTTTTCATAGGACAGACTCCACTATAAATAAACACTCTGAAGATGTATGTATTATTCAGTTTAACTAATTATTTCAGAAGTAAATAATTCAATTAAAAAATCAAATGAGTTGAAGGCGCTGGCTCGTTAAAAAAAAAATTAATTTGCAGAATATGGTTGCACAAAAATGGACAGGTGACTAAGACCATATGTCCATGATGTTGTTAACAGTATTCTTAAAAATGTTTTTGTGAGTGACTATACACGATCTATGCCTTCACATAGGAAGTAGCAACGTGGTTGTTAAGGAAATTCCACAAAAGAACCGCAAGATTAAACGGTAATCTGTGGCAGATCAGTCAACCAGTGCGAGTGAGCGAGTGAGCGAGTGAGACGCAAAACTCTCGAAGGCCAATAAACAACAGTGGCCTGGTTGCATTTAAGAAATAATTGCCAACGACGCGTGATGATGCTTTACGACTGTAAAAATAAAAAATAACACTAATAACCCCCTGTTTTCAGACCAACCCAGAAGGTCAACTTGAATAGAAAATTTATATGAAAAGCACTAATTTTTTTCAGTGATTTTCATACAGTCAGCTGTTCAGTTGAAGAGCATTATCTATTAGCATAACTCAAGTAATTATTTCACAGCAATATACACACATACATATAAAAGCTTTGATATACAAATATGTAACAGTATTGCTATTATTTAAACATTCATTCTTGGAAAAATATTTTAGCCAGAGTGTTGGGAGTGGGGAAAATCCTTACATGCATGTATTTTTGATAATAAAATAGAAGTGTAGGGAAAATCGGGCAGATTTTTATATGCTCAAAAATGTAGCGATCTTTTCGTCATGTCACATTATCTATGAAATACATGTAAACATAACGAATATTTTCCTTTTCAAAAGTGAAATTTTAAAAATGTATTGTGACTTAAAAAGTTGACGACACTTATATGTACGTATGTATGTATATGCCGAGACGAATTCATATGCCAAGTGGTGTCAAGCCTGCAGCAACAAAAATTGCCTAGTACTTTATTGCAATGAAAATTGATAAGCCAAACTTCCTAAAAAAAAGCAGCTGTTAACTTGGCACCAACTGGTACATAAATAAGCCTTGGTATATGCTTTTTCTAAGATATCACTCAATGTAAAAAAATATGACTTGAATTTATCCTTTAAAATTTTATTTGGAAATAAATGATCAAACAGAATTGCGGCATAAACACATTTTCTATACAAATTGACACAAAAAAGGAACAGAAAGCAGTCGTGAGAAAGAATCCATTTTATTTTGACAGCGTTTTTTCTCATGCTCTCACATATAAATAAATATTCTCTCAACAATGCTACCATACTTTTAATAAATTTCATACATTTTGTAAACAAAACTACAAAGAAAAATAAGCACAAAAGAAAATATAACAAAAATTAGAGAGCATTTGAAGCTACTGCCGTTGATTTTATTATGAGCTTTGTTGATTTGACAGTAGTTTTTTCTGAAGTTGCGGACTTATTCTGTTTGATCATTAACAATTCATATTAATTTTTAAAAAACTTTATGTTGTTTCAATTGAATTTTATTAAAAGTACATATCGCACTTAATCATTAAATCAAAATTTTTAAAATTTTCAGTATACATGAAAAACTTTTTGTGGTTAAATTAACAATTTGATTATTTTTAAGGGTAATAAAGACTCAAATCAAAATAATAATAAATTTTTTATGAAAACATACGATACATTTACATTTCCGCTTTTGTTTTAAAGTAAAATATAATACGTTTTTATGATATTGTTGCGAAAATGGCCGTCGACAAAATTAACCAGCGCTACACAAAAAATATTCCAACAGGGTTAATGTAAGTATTACGCGAAAATATTCCTACAGGGTCAATGCAAAGAATAATCTAGAATAGTAGCAAATAACTACATAAGCATGCGTAGCATATACAAGCTTGATTGGACCTAAACAAGCAAAAGCAACAACAAAAAGCGTCTGCTTATTAAGAAGATTCACATATTTACACACATACATACATGCCAATTCAAACGAAAGGCAAAAGGTAAACAACCACCACGCATTGCTTAGTTAATGTTGTACACACGTATGCATATACACATGTATGTACATAGTTACCACATGAACTTAATTAGGCACTTTGCTTTACACGTGAGTTGGGAAAAAGGAGAAACTTGTAACGTTCCGTCACAAATGCTTCCATATTTTTTTCCTACACTGTATACTTCTTTAGTTGATTTTACATATTTTGTTATTGAAAACTGACCAACAGAAATAATACCAACAACTACATACATGTTTTAAAAATATACAACAAATACAGCAACCACGCTCATGCAGTCAAGTAACTGCACATACATACTTACATAAACATACATATGTACGTAGGCTAACAGAAGTAAAAATAACAACAACCACGTACATGCTTTTGTAAGCGCATGCATGCTGTATAAAAGACAACAAACACATGAAGACTTTTATAGATTTCAAACTAAAACGAACAAACCATACAAATGGGGAAATTAATTCTCAACAAGTGAAAATAATAATTACTATAAGATGTCAAGCTTAAGCCACAGGCAATGAGGAGGAGCTGGACGTCTCAGTACAGTAAGCAGGGGCACTACCTGTATATTACAAGAACGGATAACAACATAAAGGCTTGTCATAATTTTTTGTGAACAGAAAGCTGCAAGATCTACCGCATTCATCTTGAGCTTTCTAATAAATTGTAGTTTGTATTTCAAGATCTACAGAATTCATCTTGAAATTGTTTTTATTTTTTGTTCAAGATCTACCGCATTCATCTTGAACTTCTTGTTTATACTCAAGATCCTCCGAATTCATCTTGAGTTTCTTTCGCCGCTTTATTTTTCAAGATCCACCGAATTCATCTTGAAAATCGCTTATATTCAAGATCCCCCGTATTCATCTTGAATTCCTATTACGAGAGCCACCGAATTCCTCTCGCCCGCATTAAACTGGCCTCAGAGCCCACCGGATATAACCTGAACATATTTTATTTCGAGAGCCACCGAATTCCTCTCATTTACTAAACAGCCTCAAGGCCCACCCAATACCGCAGATAATAAGTTGGTATTAATTATAGCTGTCACCGCCTGTAATTCACTGACAATAAACCCTGTAGTTCTAAGATATCCTAGTAGCATAAGTTTCGTTAAATAAAGAGAGCTTTGTATATTTTCTTAACACCCAAGAAAATTAATTTTTTATTTCAAAGGAAGTGGACCTTTGAGTTCGAACCTGGACAGACTGAGTCATACCCCAGCTGGAAAAGTAAACCATGTTACAAACTATAGCACAGTCTATAGTGACAGCAAAGTCTGTCGTGGAATTGAGATTATTGTGGAGTATATCGAGTCGACTGGAGTAAAGGGAACAGCGCAGCGAATAGACGTGTGTAAAGGTGTAAGTAAAGGCAGTGAGTCTTTATTAGTGTATCAACGAGTGTCGGCAGAGTGAGTGCCGTGTGTGACAAGCAGCAGACAAAGAGGTGTCACGTGATTACTTTCGCAGCCAGCTAAGAAACGTGCATAAACTACAGCGAAGAAGGCGTAGTGGTAACCAGTTGTGTTGTGAATATTTGTGTGTAATTCAGTAGTTTAAGCTGTATTAGTTTATATAAGCTCTTGATTAATTTAGTTTAGGTGTATTTGTAAATAAAACTTGTATCGTTCTTAACCCTAATTACTACACTCGGGTCTTGTATTCATTTGCAAATCTTCGGGTCCACGGAAAAGCGTTTTTAAAGAGAGAAAAACGTAACAATATAAACGTAGTCCCTACAATATCACAAAATTGGTCTCAAATATGGTTTTAGAGATGAAAAAGTTGAAATTTTTACAGTAGATCGATATTGATGTTATTAGTTTATTTAATTCAAAAAGTGAAATTTTAAAAATTTCGAGTTAATACCCTCTTGTTGATCAAGCGCGATATGAATGTATTTTTTTTTTTTTTTAGTTTTGTACTTATTTTTTTACCAAAGCTTTAAGAAACATATTTTTTAGCTAATGGTTTTCTTCTATTTTAATGACAAAAATGCGTGGGGATTTTTGTAGGAGAAATTTTTGGAGTAGGGAAAAATCGGATTTTTTTTAGCATATATTTATCTTATTTAGCATATAATATATCTTCACATATATTTTTTCGAGAAATCTATTGGCAACACTGGCACAACCACAAATTCCTTTGTTTGTTTTTCTATTTCTCTGTGTGATTTTCGTTTATTTTAGTAGAGCGTCACATAACATAAACGTTAATGCAAACGTTAATAGCTGTATTAAAATTTTAATTTTATCTAATCGTTGGTGAAAATTTTAGTTTACTGATATAGACATTTATATTAATTTTTTTCGCTTTGCTGTGTTTTAGTTTGATTTCTTTTCACGTTTTGCCTATTTTTCGGTTTTTGGCGTTTTTTAGCTTTTTTGGAATTGTTTTTTGCTATGACGATTTGTTCCGTTTTTCGACGATTTTCTGTTGTTACTTAGTTTTATCGTTTTTTTTTTTATTTTAGCACTTTTTTTCGTTTTGGAGATTTTTTTTGGACTAGACGATTTTTTCTATTTTTGGCGTATTTATTTTTATTTTTATTTTTTTTTTTTTTTTTTTTGTGAGCTCTTTACCTTTGGTAATTTTTTGCATTTGAGCGATTTATTTTATTTTTGGTGATAATTTTCATTTAAGCGGTTTTTTATTTAGGCGATTTTTTGTTTTGGCATCCTTAGTTTTGGCATATTTGAACCTCATTTTAAAAGTTTCCAAGATGCAGCAAGTTGCCATAATTACATAGTCAAAATTACATTAGCTAATAGAACACCCTTTAATTTTGATTTGTAACATTTTAGTGACATAAAAATACTCAAACTTTTTTTTAAAGAGAAGTAACACCCCAGTCAGTGAATGAATGCCTACTATTATTACTAGGTGTTACCTTCTTTAGAAAAGGGATAGTGATACAGAAGACAGGTGGTGAAGGAAGAGATAGAGGAAAGCTTCAATCTTTTACAACTCTGTTTTTTTTTTTCTAAATAATGCAGAGTTAAAGCGCCTCTGGTGTAAATGAGACGTATTAATATTTATGATTTTTAACAGACTAAAGTTCGTATCGCTTTTTAAGCCAAATTACATGTGATAATTATTAATGAACAAATAACACCAAAGCCTGTTGTAAATATTCTGACTAACAACACATAGTTGAACGGAACAGCCAGCCGTTTTCGAAGGCCACTAAACCTTCATCATCAGCGTTCTTTTGTGTTTGGTCCACTGTGTGTGGTGTCAGTTGATGTAGATTTCTGTATTAAATTTTTTAAGCTGTGCTTAGTAGCCATGTTATTGATTATTTTACTTCGCCGATGATTCTGCTACACAACGAAGGACTGCGTTCTGATGTTGTATTCTGATGTTGCATTAGTATCTGCTGAGTCGGTATAGTTCAGTGACCAGTGAATAGGCCTTCATCACTTGAACTTTCCTACAACAACTGTTACAAAGGGACATTAATGCACATCAGAAAAATGCGTGGTGTTGTTATTTAATGTCTGTCAGATGCCGGGATCGAACCCGTGCTAGCTACTTCTTCCAACGCCACCCTCAAGTGGCAAGTGCCTATTTATAATTGTCTGTATATTACATTACATTAGGATTTCAACATGTTTCGTTTGCTCACCTTAGAACAACCTTTAACTGTCACATATTTTTTGTTGTAGCGGTTAAAGTTTTACATATTCTGTGAAAACTTCAGGTGCATAGCGCTTACGATTCTCGAGAAAACAGCCTGTGACAGACAGATGGACAGACGAGCATCGTACTCGTACCTTTTCATCTTTAGTGTACGAAACCTTAAAAAAGTTACAAAGAATTAAAACCATATATCGACGGCTCCATTCTTAAATATGCTGAGTCAAAAAAGCTAGTTTTGAGATAAACGCCTTCAAAGTTGATTGATGATGTCTCGGGAATGTTATTAGATACAAACTTGAGACTTTTTGTAATCATATAATAATTGCAATATAATTCTTTTTAAGTTTAATTGAACTTTATAAATTTGTCGTAGATCAAAGTTAGAAGTGACTTAAAATCACAAATCTATTACCTAGTCCTCTAAGTGAGTTTCTTTATCACCTAAAATGGTCATCTAAGTACACATAGCATGTTTTAGTTTGGAGCAAAATTTAAATTAAATTTCTAATTATTATCAAAATTTTATAGAATCTAAGTTAATAAACAATGAATTCAGAAATGCTATTCCCAGCAAAACATGTTATGTCGACTTAGCATGTTTCGGAATGGGATTGGCGATGTGTAGCTCATTCTGCTCTATCCTGTTTAAAAAAAATCGATTATATATTCTTCTAAAAATCATGTCACACATGGTCACTCACACGCTTAAACCTCAACACATTAAGATATAAAATTGAAAACATTTAAATGTTAAAATATATTGTGTCTTGTGTTCCTGATTTTATGTGTCTGTGTATGTGTGATTTTTATTTGTTTCCGTTCTTTTATTATTTTTTAACTTTTTATACTTGTGTGTGTGTTGTTTTTATATAATTCTACATACGAGTACATACATTTTTCACTACCTTCTTTTTATTATTCGTTCAGTTTTTATTGTTCGTACGTGCAAATTTTATTTGCGCAGCTTCTTTTTTATTTTATTTTCTCATTATTATGTATTATTATATTCGTTGAAGTTGTTTTACATTTAAATAGAAATTGAACAAGATTTATTGATGATTTTAAGTTAAATGTTTTTTTTTTGCATTACGTTATTTGTTGTTGCTGCTGTTGCTGTTGTATTTTATAGTATTTTTGTGTTGTACTTGTGCCAAAGTTGTACAAAGTGCAAAAACAAAAATTTATTGAGATTTTGCCAAAATTGGAGTTTTTAATACCGAATTTATGTCTTAAGATGTCAGTTGTTGTTTCATTAATGGAGATTGGGTTTTAACAGGAAATAAAGTTGAACAACATACGTATTTGTTCAAATACACATTTTATTGGGATGTTTAAGCTGTGGCATTTATTTACGGGTGAAGTTTTAAAATAAATCATTGAATGGGGTTATAAAACTTTGGTTTAAACGTTTTTACTTAAAATAATCACATAAATTTCGTGTAATCATATGACCGCAAAAGCCATTAGGCTCGACTACACTTTTTTTTATTAAGTTATGTTCCACTTAAGCGTTAGCTGACGATTCAAGTGCGTGATTGTGATTACAAATAAATTTTTTAGTACTTTTTTAGTAAAAATCTTAGAATGTTTAAAATTTAACACTCACGCAGAAAAAAGTACCAATGTAAAATCATTATGCAAAAAGTTTGATTCAAACTATATTAAATTTATAAGAAATAATAGGTTGTTTAAGTGCATTGGTATTTATTTGCACTGCTCATAGCTGTAATACACTCACTTTTGTGCTTAGTTGTGTGAATTTTTTTTGAGGATCGCAGGTTAGAATCCTGGAGTCAAGTCTAAGGGCCAATTTCACCAACTCTATTTAAATATCAATTCATATTTAAATATCGATTTTCGTTAATTTTTCTATGAAAAAACAACATTTAAATATGAACTGATATTTAAATAAGTTGGTGAAATAGGCTCTAAGTGCTTTGTATTTTTTTTTTTAATAAAACTTTTTAAATAAATTGTATGTTAAATGATGAATGAAATAATGTTGAATTAAAATTTTATTTATTTACTCTGTACCTAATGAATATTTAAAGTTGTTGTGGCTGCAGGGGTAACATGTGCTCCGAGTTCAAATCTTGGCAGGGGAAGCTTATTTATAAACAAACAACATTTTTATGATGTCGATGTCAATCACACGTAAGTTAAATAATTAATAAAATACAATTACACAGAAAAAAATATCGTCGAAATGCAACCAACAAAACAAATTGTTAATATTTAATTTAAATATTAACAATCATCATTGTTGATATAACAAATTAAAATTTTTGTAGTCAATTAAATTACTCAACAAAATTATTTGTTAAATTATATCATAACGGAGTGCGCACATGTAGCAGAAAAAAGAAATCATGTTTTGTGTGTATTCATTACTTGTGTATCTAATAAAGTGTTGCTCTCTAGCTGAGAGGTAAGTAAGTTGGTTTATTAGTTTTGAGGTTGCCGGTTCAACTCCGCCCAAAGACATTTAATGTTTTTCTCAGACTAGTAAAAAATCGATTCGAGTATTGTGATTGTGTATAAGAAACATTGTTAATATAACAATTATGATAATCAAATCAAAATTTGTACAAAACCTCAACAATTCGCATTGTTAATATAAAAATAACTTTAATTGAAATAACTTTGAAATCCAACAAAAATTAATGTTGGAAAAATAAATAAATTTCAGCAAGTTATTTGCTGATATATTTAATTGAAAATATTTTTCAGATTTTCCTTTTACCTACAATTTCGTTAATTGTATTTACAAAAATCGTTGTAGGTTCAAGATCAATTAATTATTTAATTGATATAACAAAAAAATTAATTGTATTTACAAATCATGCTGTTCTAACTTGAAAAAACTTTGATTCGACATGATTCTTCATTTTAATTTAAACAGTAAATCAACGTGAAATAAAATTATTTTAAAAGGAAAAATTTTCTTTGGAATTACTATAAATCATGTTAGATTAACATGAAATACATATGAAGCAAACTAATTGCCGAAAAGGCTTAAGGTACGGTCACACTTGTCAAACATTTGCCCAAAAAAGTGTAACCAACAAACACTAATGAAAAAAGTTTTGATCCAGACACTTGTTTATCATATTAAATAGTTTCGAACACAACTAATGCACAATGTCATAGAATCCAGCAATATTGGCTACTCTTTAACTTGACAAACTTTTGTCTGAATTGAAAGATTTTTCATTAACATTTAGTGGTTGCGCTTTTTTGGGCAAATGTTTGACAAGTGTGACCGTAGCTTAGATTAACTTTGTTTACGTAGATTTTAAGTTAAAATTTTTCTGTGTGCACTATTAATAAAAATGCTCTATTGTTTTATTTATTTATTTTTCAATTTGTTGTAAAACCACATAACCTTCTCATTTAATAATAGAAATTATTTAATTAATTAAGGAAAACAGCAAATTGAATGCTAGTTGTTTGAGACTTTCTAGGGACAATTAAAAAGGGAATTAGTTATCAGAAACATGTCATTTTTACTGAGTGTGTGTGCGTATGTGTGTAAGCACATCGTATATTTAATTAAATATACAAACAAGTCAAGTCATGCAGCCAGTCAGCCAGTCAGCCAGTTAGTCAGTCAATCCTTGTTGCCCACAATCTTATTGATAGCAATAGATCGCTTAACAATTGCATGTAAATAACTCTGGGTCTTAATTTAATTTAATTTTATTTGTTATTATTTTTTTTTTAATTTTAATAACAAAATCATGTATAATAAATAAGCATGACGATGACGTTGTAGTTGTTGTACTATAGTTGTAGACTGTAATTGTTAGTTAAATTTACAAACTGTGTATAAATGATTGCGGTTTTAATGAAATGTAATTAATTACCATTTCTGTGAAATCATTTTTATTTGTTCAATTCCCTTTAATACCAATAGTTAATAGTGTTAACTGATATTAAACAATAAAATTGGTTGTGTCATTTGAAGGATTTACTTTTTGTTTTTTAATATTAAAACCATAATAATTTTTAAATCTTTTTTTCCGCAATATTTTTACTTTGTTGTATTTACATAAGTTATGGCTCAAATATAATTTGATTACTTCTTTATAAACAGTTTGATAATGAAGTAATAAATTTTAATATTTTAAATTGAATGTTTTTAATATTTTATTTTTATTTAAATAAATTCAATTAAATTTTTACTTCACGTTAAAATGTTGAAAAACAAGGGCAAGGATTTTGTAACAAAAAAAAAAACTAAAAACACACCAAAAAAATTTTATATTAAACTCTACAAAGAAAAATGTCAATTCGAATTTTTTTGAGCAATTATTTTGTTCTATATGTGTTTTATATTAATTCAACATGATTTACAGCAATCTTGAAAGATAATTTTTCCTTTTGAAATAACTTGATTTCATCTTGATTTAATAATTTTAGTAATGCTAGATCAAAAAAAGAATCATGTTTAATCAAAGTTATTTCAAGTTCAAACAACGTGAATTTGATACTGCAACAACAGGAAGAATCGTGTTTAATTAAAGTTATTTCAAGTTTAAACAACATGATTTCATGTAATCTAGTCATTTTATTATATCAATTATTGAACTCACATGATTGTGTGTATTGACACAGGCATCAAAAAAATTTTTGTGTGTTGTATGTTTAGTGGTAGTCAACGCTCTTGCCGCTGCAGCCAACATTATAGGTAACATATATAATAAGGTTTTATTTATTTGAATCTAAATTATTTTTAATCTTTTAGTGCCAATTTTTGAAGTGGATTTAGTGTTTTTTTTAAGTTTTATTTTTAAATTTTTTAGTGCCAATTTTATATTTTAAGGGGCGTGCTAACGCCCAATTTGGAAAATATAAGTGTCTGCCCACTTCTCTAAATTCAACATTGCGTCACTTTCAAAGCTCAAGGTGTGAGTTAATTTTTTAAAAATCGGTCAGGTAGAAGCACATGAAATATAGTATTTACTGGGCCTGTTCTGAAAATCACGATGATATCAAAAACAAACTATTAATAGCTGACTTGTTAGTGGGTTTTTTTTATCTTAAGTTTTTGTCATGTATAATAGAATATTTTATTGCAACTTCCATCACTTTAAATGGTGAAATTTATAAAAGCAATGATTTAGCTTTTATTAGTTTTTTTGAATCAGCGTGATTCGCACAACAGGCCCGTATATATTTAATGGACATGTCTCCGCCCACGTTTTTAATTAAAAAGTTATGTCATTCTAAGAGACGAAATTCCTTCCCAAGTTTCGTGGAAATCGGATAAATAGAAGTACGTATAATTTAGTACTAACCTTTCATGGGCGTGTTCCCGCCCACTTTTTGGAATACAAGATAAAGTTTTTGTTGAGCTAAGATGTGTACCAAGTTTCGTAAAATTTGATGGAGTAGAAGCACGTGAAAGGTAATATTGAATTTAACTGGGCATGGTCCCGCCCACCTTTTTCAATTTAAGATTGTGTACAAAGTGTGTGCCAAGCTTCTTAAAATTCAGTTAAGTACAAGCCCGTGAAATATAATATTAAATTTAAATAAGCCCACTTTTTTTTTTTTTTGAATGCAAAATTGTGTCCTTTAAAAAGCTCAACATGTGTGCCAAGTTTCATAAAAGTAAATTAACTAGAAGCACGTTAAATGTAATATAAAATTTAAATGGGCATAGCCCCGCCCACTTTTGTGAATTCAAGATTGTGTCCTTTGAACAGTTGAAGGTGTGTGCCAGGTTTCGGAAAAATCAGTTAAATACAGGCACGTGATATATAATATGAATTTTAAATGGGCACAGCACCGATCACTTTTTTGAATGGAAGATTGAGCATTTTTAACAGCTCAAGGTGTGTGCCAAGTTTGGTAAAACTTGGTTAAGCACAAGCTTTTAAAATATTACTCGTATGTTAAAATTCTGCCCACTTAATGGAACGCAATATTGTGTATTTTTTAAGGCTTATGGTATGTGCCAAGTTTCGTAAAAATTTGTCATATAGAAGCACGTGAAATATATTCAAAATATTTTAATGGGCGTGGCTCCGTCCATTTTTTCTACCTCGAAATTGTGACGTTCTAAAAGCCCAATGTGTTGTGTAATTTTCTTAGCAATCGGAATAGTAAAAGATCATAAAATCAAAAGGCCTCCTCACGCCCACTTTTCTGTTAAAGGAACCAAATAAAAGTTTTACCTTATCAGCCAAAAAAAAATAGATTTTTACAATCGATCTTAAATGTACCGAGGTATGAAGTAAAAATGCCAAAAAAAAAGATACAGATGAATTGATAACTTCCTCCTTTTTTTGAAGTCGGTTAAAAACTTTAAATACCTTTATTTATCACTAACAAATATTTAACCTCTAAATGACTTAAATATTCCCATAAATCTGCCATATCAATGTCATACACTAAGTTACCATATTTACTGAGCAAAATCCTGCTAATACATTGCATAATTTATTAAATATTAAAGGAAATACAATACAAAAGGAACAATTAACAAATGAAAATTATTTACAACAAATTAATTTATAAATAATACACAATTTTACAACACAATTGATGACCTCAGGGTTAAAAGTGTAATTATTAGGAATTAGGAATAAAAGGACCACATTTATAACAACAAAAACACTTTAAGCGATACAAAAAATAAACCGCTAACATAATTACATACAAGCACACACACACAAATACAATTAAATTCACAAATACAGCACAACACAATAAATATCTAACAATCATCATACGGATACGCCCGAGGGTGCTTGTGTTAAACAACAAGCAGCGTATTTTTCTTTCTAGTCTTAAATGTCATTACATTTTCTATGCCGGATTTATTTATTCACTCAGTTCAGTTCACTTTTGAATTGGCATTTATTATTATAAAATTTTTTCTATTATTATTTTTTTTAATGTATAAAACCATTTTAATTTGTTTACTCCCGGTGATTTTTTCCACTACATTTTCTTCTGCCACTCATTTAACATGAGAATTTGATTCAAGGACTCAAGATGCTTACGAGTATACATATATATATTTCTTTGGTGGCAAATAAAATAATGTACAGAAGTATATAAAAATACTACAAGTCAACTTCTTTTTAACAACAAACAAATTGATTTTCCTTCACTTATTTCCTTTTCTTCATTCCTTTTTATAATGTCTTTTTATGAGTTTAATTTGAATACAAAAAAAAAAGAATTGGGTTCTAAGATATTTTTTTTTTACTTAAGCCACAAAGAAAAGTTTATGTTCGTTAGAGGGTGTAGCAAAGAAACAAATTTCTTATGGAAAAGAAAACATATCTAACATTTACAGCGAGATGAAAAAGATATAAAAAGTTTTAAGTTTTCAATTTCACTTTCGTTTTGGAAAGTTTCAAAAATATTTTGCAGAAAATCTGATACTAGAAAATTTTGCCACATTCTTAGGAGTGGCAAGAAAAAGTTGCTCATTATAAAGTGTGTGAAAAAATTTTCCAAGTGGTGAAGTTTTTATTTAAGAACGTTTTTTTTTTCAAAAATCTACAAGAGCTAAAAAAAATTATACGCCACACTTTTCAAGTTAAAAAATTTGTATTTTGTGTTGACTGAATGTGTTTTCTTTTCTAGATAAACATTTTACATTTATTGCACTTTTCAATGAAACTGCACAATAAAATTTTTTTCCAAATAAAAAGTTTATTAAAAATTATTCTATCATATTTGAACGTACGCTAAATTAAATTTTTTTTTAAATAAAAATTAAAAAAATGTTGCATTTTTTTCTAGAAAAGAAAATTGTGTAAATTATTAGGAAAAACGTAAAAATTAAACAAAACTTTGCATACTTTTAGGAACAACAAATAAACAGCTGCTACTTGCATACATGTGAGTGCGTGTTTGTGCGTGTAGTGGGGGTGCACAGTAGTATCTCCAAGAAAAAACCTGTCAAATAGCTTTACAGTATAAATTTACTGCTGTGAACTTAAAAATGGGGCAAAAACACCCCTAAGCTGGGACATAATTAATCAAAATAGTCTAAGAAATATATTTGCTATAAAATTCTACCCTACGTCTGTTTGTACGTAGCAAATTTCGAAACTAAACTTAAACTCCAGAAATAAGTAAAAAAAAATTTTTTTGATATGATATATTTGTCAGTTTTAGTTAAATTTCTAGAAGTAATATTTTTTGCAGTATTTTAACACTCTAACAAATTAACACTAAATTTTAAAAAAATTTAAATTAAAGGGTACTCCATCAGTTAATGCAATTTTGACTATGTAATTTTGACAATTTGCTATATCTTGGAAACCGTAAGAGGCAAACACTTCAAATTTTCAAAAACGGTAAAACTAAAAAAACCGAAAATTATAAAATCGCCAAACAAAAAAAAATCGCCAAAAATTAAAAAAAGTCGCCAAAACGGAAAAAATCGCCAAAATTTAAAAAAAAATTCTAACACTAAAATAAATCGTCAAATTCGAAAAAATCGCCAAAATGAAAAAAAAACGCCAAAATGAAAAAAACGCCAAAAATCGAAAAAAAATCGCCAAAACGCGAAAATGTCGCCAAAACTAAAAAAAAAAAAATTAAATAAAAAAAAATCGCAAAAATGAAAAAAATCGCCAAAAATAAAAAAAACGCCAAAATGAAAAAACGCCAAAAACCGAAAACACCGCCAAAATAAGAAAATAAAGTGTCAAAACTAAAAAAATCGCCAAAACCGAAAAAACGCGAAAACCAAAAAGACCCCAAAAACGAAAAAAAATGCCAAAACTATATATTATATAGAATGAAGTTTGTATTAAATTACATATCTAGTGTTCGTACGGAACCCTTCGTGCGCGAGTCAGAGTCGCACTTTACTGAATTTATTTTATTCTTCTTTCAAGTGCAATGAAATCATAACGCTTTTGATTAGCTATGTTAATTGATACGTAGTAATTCACTACAGTAACAAATACTGGAAGGTGCTATTTTGTCCATATTTTGCTGAAGAGTCATATAGGCACCCTTTAACGTGTTTTTATTGTTTAAAAATATTCTACAAAAATATTCGTTATAAAATTCTTTTGCTAGTATTTGAATACATCAAAGCTCTAAATTCAATACAATCAATAAAAAAAAATATCAAAACTAAAAATGCATACTAGGGTTAATTTCTCTTTTATTCACAATTTGTCGTTAAAGGTTCTACACATACGAATTTTATCCTTTCAAGTCAAATTTCGTGATCTAGCATAATTAGAAAACTATAATAGAATTTTGTGCCAAATATTTTTGTTAAACTTTTTAACCCGTTAAAGCACCCTTTTAAGGGTATTTTATTTCACCACAGGGACAAAGAAATCCGATAAGGAGAAGAGTAAGACGATCAAAATGTCCCTCAAAATTTTTCATTGTAAGATTTTACACAAAAGTGCCAAGCACTTTCCATAGCCCAAATGGAAGCTTAAGATAGTAGAAAACTAACCCTCACGCGCCTTTCAAGTTTTTACTAAGCTCTGCTGTTTACGTTTTATTTCGGGCTTAGTCTCGGAGACTTATTGTAGAGCTTTGAAGCAAATATTTTTTGCACAATTGATCTTTTAAATAAACCCGTTTAAGGGGAAAAAACAAAAAGACTCTTAAAAATCATTAGAGAATTAAAATGTATGTCAATTTATTTAAATTTCCACCATGACTTATTCGCAATTCAAAAATTTTCCTTTTAAGCACTTTGGAGTTAATGGAAATGTTAGCTTTGTATGATTCCTACTCTCCTTGCTGGGACAAATGAAATGGTGGAAAATATCTAAGAAATGAAATAAACATATTTCTAGCAACACAAGAAAAAGTGTAAGAAAAAAATTTTAAGTGAAAAATACTACTTCTAGACAAATAGAAAAAATAGAAATACTGAAAAATCGCTCTCGCCACATTGGACATCAGTCGATGGTATTGAGGGAAATTATTGCAACCAATTCCATAGAAACTCTTGTAACATAGTTGATTTACATATTTACGTAATTTAAAAAGAAAACTGCTTTATTTTTTTATATTTTTTTTTTGCTAATGCTGTAGATTTGTTTTTTAAATTTTGTATTTTTCAAGTGAAATAATGTGAATGTATGGCTGAGTAATTTTCCTTAACATCTCGCTGCTTCAGCTGGATTTATTTTTCAATTGCTTTGAAAAAAAAAATAAAATGAAAATGAAAATAAAAATAAATACCAATAAGCAAAACACATTTTTATAATAAAAACGAAAACAAATTTAATGAAACCAATTTTGAAATGTCAGTAGTATAGATAGATGGCAGGTTGTTGTGCATCAGTGGCTGTTGGCGCTGGCCTTAGTGCAAATTGTAGTGAGTGGTACGTTGTTGGTGTCAAGTAGAAAATGTTGTTTTATACACAGTGTTGGTATCTCTACGAAGAGCAAAAGCACATTAAGCTGTTGCAAAAAGGGTAAAAAGCACAAAAAATACGAAAAAGAGGGTAAAAAAGCACCAAAATATTTTTTTTTTAATTTTAATACATTAAGCCATTTAAAAAGTAGATTTTAGAGTGTAAAAGCTCAAAATATAATTTAAAATTTTTGCTTCGAAATAAACAGGGTATTTGAGATGTAATAACAGAATTTATTAGCATATTAATTTAAAAACAAAATCTTGTTTAATTTAATAAAAATAAGTATGTGAAAACAAATAATAAAAAAAACATGAGTCAAATAGTTGGGTATGTTCTGCATTCCACGTGAAATTAAAACGTGTGGAATTGCCGTAGAATTGTTGTTGGAAATATGTATTTACAACAACAATGCTATGGCAATTCCGAACGATTTAATTTCACGTGAAATACAGAACATACCCGAAAATAGTAGCATATACTCGCATACATACATACATACAATAGTAGGTGAAGCTTAGGCTTAGATTAAGATATGTATGTTACTGAAAAATCATTTACACATAAAGAATGCATTAAAAGCGTCACTCTTTTCTTAAGTACTCTTAACTTAAAAGTTAAGTACTTAAGTTAAGGTATTCCAGTTGTCAACATTGACAGCACGTCAATACAATATGAAAAAAATTGGGCGTTTGCTACGCGTTGTCTAAAACAACTGACTGCTATTGATAACCTCATGCTTTCAATCGAAATAGGCCCTTAAAATTTAACCACCCTATAGTATGATTAAATATTTGTGTAAGCTTTAACAAATGTGTTATTCCATACTACTTTCAATCAATTATTATGCAGAGAATTATGTGGTACTTTCCAGGGGCCCGTTTCTCAAAACTACAAATTACAAATCTACAAATAAAATACACACAAAACAAGAATAAAATTTGTAAAAGTGTTGTTGTTTCGTGTGTATTTTACTTGTAGATTTGTAATTTGTAGTTTTGAGAAACGGGCCCCAGTTACTTCCGTTTTTTATTTTCCAAAAATAATAAAAAATTTTAATCCCAATTATGAAAAGTTTTCTAGATTGTTTTTATTGTCATTAAAACCAATTTAATAAGCCTCAGTGAAAAGATGCTGATATTAGCGCTAAAAAGTATTTTAGTTTTGTAAATTAATAATATTTTTAATTAACAAAAAAGCACCAAAAGCACTGTAAGAAATTGTTAAAAGCACTGTAAAGACCCGCTTTTTAAAAAAGGGTATTAGCCAAAATTCCGCGTTTATGAAGAGGCAAAAAGCACCAAAAAAATACCCGAAATGCACCAAAATACCATAACTGTTTATACACAATTTTAAGTAAAGAAATATAATAATAATAATAATAATAATAATAATAATAATAATAATAATAATAATAATAATAATAATAATAATAATAATAAATAGATAAACTAAATGATGATATTTTGATTTGTTTATTATGTGACGATTTCTATGTAAATTTTTTCCTCTCATTATGGAAAATAAAATTGATTTTATTTGTTATTTGTAAAATTTTTCACTATTATTTTGTATTATATTTTTATTTATTATTTAGCAATAACAATTATTTGCAGCTTAGTGGAAAATCGCTTATTTTCCGTATTAAAAATAATTGGCAAAAAATGTTCTTCTCTTTTTTAAAGCGATAAAAAATAAGATACGAGTATTATCCTTGGCAAGTGGAATTTGGTATTAAAACATAATTTGTTTAATTAAATGTTGGTTTTATTTTTGAAAACAACTGGTTTTACAATACAAAATGATTTAAAACAAAACAAAACTTAAAACTTTTTTTGAATTGCTTTTAAACAGGTTTTATGAAATGCAACCTTGTTTTAATTATAGCAAATTCAGTGCTGCCAAGTTAAAATTGCCGGCAGCAGCTGATAATATTTATGCCATGTTCACACTTACCTGTTTAACGCCTCATTTGTGTTTAAAAAAAATACTCAAGTATTTACAAAAACATTTGTTGTTTGAAAATAATAAATCAATAAAAAAGCATAGTTTTTCGTAATATTTTTCAAATACAATAATTTACAGACAAAACGTCAACCTTAAACATTTCAAATATAATGTGAACGGTTGTTTTCATTTTTTTAAAATTAAACATGTTTAAGACCATAAGTGTGAACATAGTATTACACCAGTCAATAAGAATAGAAAACGATTGAAATATTTTAAACTTAAAAATTAATGCAGTCGCAACAATAATCGGGAAAAATGTCAGAGAAAAATAAAATTAAAATAGACGATATGACCAGGATTGTCACATATGGCGATTTCTTGCCAAACGGGGCGATCTTTTCACTTCTTTGACGTTTACGTTTATGACGACATGGCGACAAATGAGTTTCTGAGCGATTTTAATGGCTATTTTTTTTTAATTTAACTTAAATTTTTAATTGTTTTCATTTGTTTGTTGTTTTGTTTTTCTGGAAGAAATATCTTAGTATATATATATATATATATATATATATATATATGTATATGGTAGTTTAATTTAATTGAAATTAATTAAATTTTTTGTAATTTAGTGTGGCGTTGGCTGAAGTAATTAGCACGTTGACTACAAAACCGAAGGTAATGGGTTCAATCCCTGTATCCAACAGTCATTAAATAACAACATCACCATCAGTTGTTGTAGGAAAGTTCAAATGATGAAGGCATAGCCACTGCTGACTGAACTATACCGACTTCAGCAGATACTAATCCTAATGTAACACCAGAGCGCCCTCCTTCGTTGTGTAGCAGAATCATTGGCGAAGTAAAACAACCTATAAAATGGCTACTAACCACAACTTGAAAAAAAACTTAATACGCCTCATTTAACACTAGAGGCGCTGCAACACTGCACTATTAAAAACGTGCAAGAAGCAGAGTTGCAAAAGCATGAAGCTTTTCTCTGTCTCTTTCTTCACTACCTGTATTCAGTGATGCCAACTTTGAAACTTTGACTCTGAAAGCACATCAAAATTTAATAAATTCAGTAAAGTGCGACTCTGACTCGTGCACGAAGGGTTCCGTACGAACACCAGATATGTAATTTAATACAAACTTCATCCTATATAATATATAGTTTTGGCATTTTTTTCGTTTTTGGGGTCTTTTCTGTTTTTTTGTTTTGGCGGTTTTTGCGTTTTTTCAGTTTTAGCGATTTTTTTAAGTTTTGGCTCCTTTTTTAGTTTTGACACTTTATTTTCTTGTTTTGGCGATTTTTTTCATTTTTGCAATTTTTTTTTATTTAAAATTTTTTTTTTAAGTTTTGCCGACATTTTCGCGTTTTGGCGATTTTTTTCGATTTTTTGGGTTTTTTTTCATTTTGGCGATTTTTTTGAATTTGGCGATTTTTTTTTTTAATTTTTGGCGACTTTTTTTTTTTTTTTTTTTTGGTTTGGCGATTTTATAATTTTCGGTTTTTTTAGTTTAACCGTTTTTGAAAATTTCAAGTGTTTGCCTCTTACGGTTTCCAAGATATAGCAAATTGTCAAAATTACATAGTCAAAATTGCATTAACTGATGGACCACCCTTTAATTTAAATTTTTTAAATTTTAGTGTTAATTGTTGTAGTCTGTATAAAAATACACTAATTTTACAAATTTCAAGTTTCAATATACATATGTACATACAATTGTATGTATATTACATGGGATTTTAACATTTTTCGTTGCTCGTTTTGGAACACCCTTTAATTTTTAATTCTCATATATTTGTTGTTGTAGCGGCCAAGGTTCTACATACTGTGTCCAAATTTCAGGTCCGTAGCTCTTACGGTTCCTGAGAAAATACCGTGTGACGGACAGACGGACAGCGTAGCGAAAACAATAGGGTTCCTTTTCACCTTTGGTGTACGGAACCCTAAAAAAACCTAAAAAGCGTAATTTTGTGATCTAAAAAGTGTAAAAAGCACTAACGTGAAAAACGAGTAAAGATCCAAACGAGTGAAGTTCAATAATGTATAATATTTTCCAAGCTATTCTTTATTTCGGCAATATATTGAATTATATCAGATGAAAAATGTATGCTTTACACTGAAAAACTAAATACACTAAGTTGTTAGTTATTAAAGTAATTTTGAGAAATACACAAATTTATTAAAAGCACTACTTAGAGATTTTATTTTGTTTGGCACTAACGCTCAAAGTTTGGCATTCTGAGTCTTCCTAAAGAAGGTAATACCTAGTAATAGTAGTCGGCATTCATTGACTGAGAATTATTTCTATTTATTAAAAAATAAATAAAAATTAGTTTGTTGAAGGAGTAGTTGCAAAAAATAAAAATCAGCAAAAGAAATCGCTTTGTTCAATATAGCGTTCACTCTGGCAACTTCTAACATAATAAAGCACAAACTATTATCGCTTCTATCTTCGATTCGTTGCCACTCTGTCATCAGCTTTACCCTCAACACATGTTCTTTTTTTCCTTTAAGATCATCTGGGAGTGTTTTATTTAAAATACAAAGACAAATAGCGTGTTTAATTTTAATAAATTCAATTAAATTGCAATAAATCAATATTAATGTATTTTAATCTGTAACTCAAAACTTATTCATGTTTCTGTTTCAATAAAAATGTCCATAATAAGTACTTCAATTATCCACTTATTTCATAAATACTTCAATAGATTAATGTTATCACTTCGTTGCTTTACACTTTCAACTGTAAATATAACAGTATTTAAAAAAAAAAAAAAAAAGTTTTAAATAACTGTTTGTTGACTTTTTACGTGAGTTTTTTTTTAAACACATTTGTTGACTTGTAATTAAAGTTAGATAATCTGTTTTAATAATCACTAATGTAAATTTATTATATTATAAATAAAAATGCGATTTTTCCCTCATAATTTCTGTTTAATTTACAAAATTTTAATTAAAAATGCAATTAAATTTGAATACACGAAAGCAGTTTCGTAATTTATTTGAAGTTTTAAGAGTTCGGAAAACAAAATTTGAATACAAATTTTTTTTTCAAATTGGCGGCGCCGGTCCACTTGAATGAAAAATTTATATGATAGATTTCAGTGATTTTCATAAATATTTTCTAAGTGAGTAGACTATCTGGCTTGTGAAATTAGACGGCTAAGGAAAATAGTTTTCAAGACAACGATGCCCCAAAGTAAAGCAGTTTTGATGTTTGTTGTGAACGGTAGGTTATGCTGCTAATTATTGAATTGTAATGAAAATGCAATTATCAATATAAATTTTCATACGGGATTTCCCAAGAAACAATTCGCGGAATCCCTTACATTTTCCTGGAGAAAGCAAAAAATAAAAAATAAATAACAAAAAAATTACAAACTTCCTGAAGAAGTTAACCAAAGGTGAATTAAACTATTTTTTTAAGCCTTAGGTTTATATATTTTTTATATTTTATTTCGATATTTCGTTAAACTTTGGTTAACTTCTTCATGAAATGCTTTACTTACTTTTTTGTTATTTAATTTTTTTTTTGCAATTGAAAGAAAAAAATTTTTGTATATAAAAAAAATTAAATAAAATAAAAAAAAATTACTTTTTTGTTATTTAATTTTTTTTTTTTTTTTTTGCAATTGAAAGAAAAAAATTTTTGTATATAAAAAAAATTAAATAAAATAATAGACATTAGACATTTTCTGAAGAAGTTAACCAAAGGTTAACGAAATATCGAAATAAAAATTAAAAATATATAAAAACCTAAAGCTTAAAAAAATAGTTAAATTTTACATCTAAATAATTCTTTCTGCCAAAAAAACGACTTCAATGCACAGATCTGATAGAAGTACGTGAAATGCAAAATTAAATTTTAATGGGCGTGTCGCCGCCCTTTTTTTAAATATAAGATTGTGTGTTTTTCAAAGCTCAAGATGCGTGTTAAGTCTTGTAAAAATCGGTAAAGTAAAACGATTTAAAATAAAATATTAAATTTTAATGTGCGTGACTCCGCCTATTTTTTTTTAAATGTAGGATTGTGTCTACTTTATAGCGCAATGTAATGTTTCGTAAAAATCGGTTGAATAGAAACGCGTAAAATATTATAATACATATTAATGGGCGTAACTCCTCCCATTTTTTCAACTTTCAATTTGTGTAATTACAAAAACCGAAGGTGTTTTACAGGTTTCGCATCAATTAAATAAGTAGAATATCATAAAATTAAATTCGAAAATTGTGGGCGTGTGCCCGCTCACTATTTTACAATTGGAATAATGAAAAGCTATACCCTCTCAGAAAATAAAAGAATTTTTACGATGGGTCTAATAAAATGTACCGAATTATGAAATAACACCCCTCCCCCTAAAAATAGAGACGAATTTTTAACCTCCTCCTTTTTTTGAAGTCGGTTAAAAAGGCCGAAAAATTAAATTTAAAAAAAATTGTGTGTTTTGTGTATTTTACTACATTAATATTTATGCTTACACTACATTATTTTATTTTTATGTAGAGATATCCAATTTTCACAGTATATTATAAAAAAAATACCTACTAAGTTCCTATTTACACTATGCAAGTCTTATTGCTAAGCTGATTAGTTTATTAGGAGAGAGAGAGACGGGGGGAAAAGAAACGTTGCTGTTCCCCTCGTCTCTCTCTCCCTGAAACTAATCAGCTTAGCAATAAGACTTGCACAGTGTGATTTGGGACTAAGTATTTTTTACAAAAGTGTAGGCCCTATTCAATTTTATTTGACACGAATCTTACCACGATCAGAAATGCAAAAATCAATTTTTATTGCCTTTGAGCAAAAAAAAGTCAAGTCTCTTCCACTTCTTAAATTTACAAAGATTATATACACACATGCATAAATATGTATGTATGTATGTATCTAACTAAACATTTCTCTCATACTTACATTATTAATATGCCACTACTTGTTTCATTGTTGTCTTGTAATTTTTGATTGTTCCCAATTGTTGTTGTAGATAACGGGTGTTTTTTTAGAGGTATAGAACTTCGAATTGAAATAAAACACAAGAAAATCGTTTTAATGTCCTTCAATTTATCTTTATTGGAAGGATAATTTTATGCCATTAATGTTTAAATATGATTTCGGGCATGTGGCCGCCGCGGCTGGCTCGAATAAAGCCAATTCTACAGGTCCAATTTTCAACCACTTTTTCGAGCATATGGGGCCGTATGTTGGCAATAACGCCACGAATGTTGGCTTCCAAGTCCCCTAACGTTTCTGGTTTGTTGGCGTAGACGAGCGACTTCACATATCCCCAAAGAAAATAATCCAATGGTGTCAAATCACACGATCTTGGTGGCCAATTGACAGGTCCATTCCGCGAAATTATGCGCTCATCAAATGTTTCCTTCAATAAATCGATTGTGACGTGCGCTGTGTGGCATGTAGCGCCGTCTTGTTGGAACCACAACTCATCCACATTCATGCCATCCAATTCGGGAACAAAATAGTCGGTTATCATGGCTCTATACCGTGCACGGTGGCGAATCGATTCATTCGGGTCCTCTTCAACACTTTGCTCTACAGCGGCAATTCTTTCTTCGGTGCGCACTGTTCGACGTCTCTGCGGATGCGTATTATCACATAGAGTAAACGTAGTGCGAAAACGATCCATGGTTAACCGAATTAATTGCTCTGATGGACGATTATGTCGACCATAAAATGGACGGAGCTTGCGGTAAACTTCGCGAACTGAACCATTATTTTCGAAATAAATTTGCACGATTTGCAAGCGTTGTTCTTTTGTCAACCTGTTCATAATGAAATGGCAAACCAAACTAAATATTAATCACTTGACAGCTGACAAAATGGCCGCCAGTTAAAAAAGTGATGCCAACTTAAAGTTTTATACCTCAATAAAAAACACCCATTATATTTACCTTTACACAAAATAGTTTTTGCACATAAATTACATATGAAAAAAAATATGCATACATGCATACATAAATACATACATACATATGTATGCACTGTATAATCTGCAGTATCGTCAAAATTCTTTTCATATCTTAATAATTTATCAAAAATCGTACCGTTGGCAGAACTAAACAATATGGACACGATTTCTTCTTCATTTCTCAGTTTCTTATTTTATTTCAAACAGTGCGTGGACGTTCGTAGTCAATGAATTAAAATTAATTATTTAAAAGTTATAAGTGATTTTTTGTATGAAATTTTTTGCATTAAAATATAGTGCAACAATAGTTTTATTTGTGTGTAATAAAATATTTCAAGAAAAATTCATATTAATTATTAATTTTATATGTTAAAAAAATTGTCGTATTAATTTCATCATCTTAGCTTCAATAATTTGATAACTTCGTCGCGTTCGGTCGGTCGTGTTACGTATGTATATATGTACATATGTATATGTATGTATGTATGTAAGTACGTTTGTTTATGTTTTTAAATACTAATGACCTTATTCACTATTTGGGCAATACCCCTAAAATTGGAATGGAAGGCCCATAAAATAAAAAAAAATGTTTACAAAAATTGTAAATTGAAAACTTCAAACTCGATTTCTGGCAAACTGGTTTTTTTAGCTAAAGAACCGCCTTCGTAAAATTTGCAGCAGGCAAACAAATTATGCATATTCCTGATCATACGTGTGTGTATAATTTAAATTAAAATATGTTAATATAAACATAATTTATATAAATTTTTTTAAATTTTTTTTTTGTGTTTCTTTTTTGCAAATCTAGTCATACATTAAGCTTTAATTACATACAATTTCAATTAAATGGGCTGAAATAACACCAGACACTCTATAATATATTTCTTTTTTTTAATATATTGATTTAATAACAAGAGTAACTAACTGCAGTAGTGAAATTATTTTTAAATTAAAAAAAATATATAGAATTATTTAATATATACATATATGTATGTATGTACGTACATATGTAAATATAATTTTTTTTGCTCTTGTTCGTTACATGGAAATCCTGTTTAAATTATGTTTATGTAAATTCATTGTTAAATACTTTAAACATGACAAACACAAGATTAAAAGATCAAATTTTTTGTTTAGTTTCCTTTAGCTTCCTTTTTAACACTCAAATATGACAATCAGAAATTTGTTCCTTTATTATTTATATAGTATGTATAACTTTTCTTTGTTATTTATTTGACATCATTTATCTATTGTGTAAAAAAAATGTGAGAGGATTTATTTAGGATTCGGGGTGTTCATATATTTTGTTTGCAGTAAATTATTGAAATAGCACGCTAAAGCCAACAAAGGGGAATAGACAGTTTTATTTTACATCCATGAACTATTTGTGAAATGGTTTTGTAATCAAATTAAATGCTAAAAACATAATCAGCTCAATTATGAATTTTCCCGGAGTATTTTTTTATATTTATTCTGAAGGCAGAAGTAGTTCATGTTTTTGAAGTGCATGTGCGTAAGGCTTTCATAAAAATTCGTCGATAAGAATTTGCTGAGTAAATTCGTCGTGTGAAGCACAACAACGACGAATAAAAAACTCTTTTAATTGTGCAAACTGAGAGAAAATTTTTTTCGTCGTTCGTCGGTGTAAAATATAGAAATAAGTATATGTATCTCAGAGTTCTATGGCCGTCTTGTGTTCATTTTTATATGCACAAATGTGTTTTATATTTTATGGCAAAATTTCGCAACGAAAAATTTTTCGTTCGTCCCAGTTGTGTCCCCAGCATAAGACAGGAGGGAAATATATTATTCCAGTGCTTATCTAAACTTTTTGTTCTAAATAAATGCTTCTGCCATTGTTTTACAACATTTATTAATTTTGATTTTTACATTAGTTCCTTTCAAAATGTTCTCCCTCTCCCTCATATTTAAAATAACTACTTCTTCCCGGGGAATTTGTTCCTTGGGAAATTTTAATTTATAATAGGAGGAATGCGTTAAGACTCCCGGGGAATTTTTATTCATAATTTGGCTAAATAATTTCAATCCCTTTTTGAATTATTAGTGAGTTACTCGTGAGCGTGTTTCAAAAATTAAATTAATTGTTTTTTCACTCACATAAGCGTACATGCAAGTGAGCTAAAAGAAATACATCATGCATGAGTAAATTATTATTTTTTCTCTTGAGCTTGTTGGTTGTATTCAAAAAATTACTTACATCCCCATCTCTAATTTGTGTAAATACCTTAAATCTGCATTTATTCAAATTAAAACATTATGCCCTTGACTGAACTTGGAAAAAATAAACAAAATGTAAAAATTTTGCATAAACAATAAAATAAATATTTATGCAGATAACCAAAGTTATTATTAACTATGCAAAATACAACTATAAATATAAATATAAATATTTTTATAAATAAGTGCAACTATAAAATACAAATTAACTAATACATACATACAAATGCAAGCATTCATTTAAAAGTTTTTGCTGGCATACATATGTTTTTGAACTAAATACACCTGAGATTGATTCAACGCAGCAAAAAGAAAATTATTTCGGTTTTTAAATTGTCCTAGGAGTTTACTCTCTCTCCCTCTCTCTCTCTCTATCTCTCTATCTCTCTATCTCTTCGCAACAAAAGAAAAAGGAAACGCTTTCGAACTGGCACGTTATTATCTTAATTATTAACAATTCGAAAGCATTTGCTTTCTTTTCGAATTGCAGAGTAGAGCCCTTAATAAAATGTTCAGGTCTATTCGGGAAGTCACTTTCACCACAAATACGCGCATCTTTCACTTTCTGCTATTCTAAAATACTACTTTTGAAGTGAGTTCCAGAAAACAGATGTTTTCTTTCACATTGGAGGTATTCTAAGAAACTTGGTCACCATGATTCAATGTCATATTCGTTCGACGCCAATTTAAGCGCGTTAGCTTTAAATAAATGAAGCAAAAAGAAATACGAAGTGTTAATTAAGCTTTAACAGCGTTTGGAAAGGATCTACAACACAACTGAGTTTTGTTTAAGTTCTGCAAAGATGTAAACACGTTTTTAAAACAAAGAAACAACTAATGCCCTAATTCTGTTCGACGTTTGTATCGTCTTGTCTATGGACGAAAAAAGCCACAGCTGTGATTCCTTAAAACAATTATTATTTATTGTCTATGCTAGAAGGTTCTTGTAATTGCTTTATGATTTATGTTCCAAACATTATTTCCAACACATATTTTTTCATATATTTTTCAAACTATTGTATAATACTTTAAAATAATTTTTATATTTTAAAAACATGGCAATAATATTTTTATTTTTCATTATCAAAGACAACAACCATTTTTTAAGAAAATAATTTAGATAATTCAAAAGCGAGAACACAAAAGTATTTTCAAACAAAAACGTCCTAAATCTTCTTACTGAATTAGCGTACAAATAATTTAATTTTCATTCTTTATTGTTTTTATTTGTTTCTTTAAATTCCATTTTGCTTTTAACTTCTTCTGCATACACGTCACTTGTTTTCAATGTTGTTGATGTTTTTATAACAGATTACACGAAATCGATCACGAAAACGATATTTCTTCACACGTATTTTAGAATCTGTAGAAAGTGAATGTTCGATGACGAAAAGTGAACGCGTATTCTCGAATAGCCCTGATTATTATAATGTATCTAGCTGTCTGTCCTTTTTCTCAGTGTAAGCAACTACGTTTATAAAATTTACTATAACCAAATTATTATTACGAGCCATAACCGCTAAAATAGCTTAAGCGACACATTTTTCGGACTTCGTTTTTTTTATGAAAATCGACTATTTACGATCACAAATAATCAATTTTAGTCAAAAATTGAAGTTCGAAAATTATATCGCTTAAGCTATTTTGGCGGTTATGACGCGATTAGTCCCTGTCATTAATCAATGCACTTCATAATTCTTAAATAAGAAAACATTTTCAATACAAAAATCTTTTAATCTTAAACTCGAATATCAGGTGTAAAAGTCAGGGAGAAATTAATATTTTAGGCATAAACATTAAACCAAATATTATTAGTATAATAGTTATTTTTATAAATGTATTAAAACTTTGTTTATGATAAAATTTAAAATTAGGCAAATATTTAATTAAATATAGAAACTACAACCATGTTTCCATATTTATGCATACAGACGTACACACATATACGATATACATATATACATACATAAATACTGAACAATTATTTGTGTATCTCTACGCCCTACTAAAAAGAAAGAATCCAAACTTGTTGTATCAAACCGTTTGTTTCGCACGGGCATAATGGAACAAAATATATATTCAGCCCACTCATGAATATAATTTCATTTAAAAATAACATATTTAAATTTCTTATGTGTTAAATCTTTGATTTCTTTCATTAAAAACCCTATTATCGTTCTCAACTCAACTTAGTCCTAGTCCAGACTTGCAATTTTTGCTGCAGCATTTATTTATTTTTTAATAACAAAGGGGCGAGAGAGCAATACAAAATGTATATATTTCTATTTCAACACTCGTCCACATATCGTCGCTCTGTTAACTAACTGACCTAACTAACATTTTAAAAATTTAACAGGAGAGCAGCTTTTATGGTTGTTTTATATATTCATTCTTATGGCTGCGTCAGAAATCTTTTTGCTTATATAGGCACAAAAGTAATGCTTACAGTCATAGAATTGTAGACAATGTGTATTATGACTTATAAAGTCTAGTAGAGGACTTAACTCGTTTTTCAAACAAATGTCAGTTAGGTCAGTTAGTTAAAGCAGCGATGATATGCAAGAATTGCTGTAACCAAAATTGCAAGTTTGGACTGAGACTTATGTTGGTAGTGTGAGAGTCAGTCCCAACTTTTACATTCATAATTTAAAAAACACTTGATCTTTTAGTTATCTTGTGAGATAACAATTTCAAATAGAAATTTGTGGCAACTCACAATATGAAAAAAAATAATTTATTTATTGAGAGTTGGCTTGATTCTCAAATCATCAAACTAAGTTGAGTTGAAAACGCCTATAGGGGCAAAATGTACTCGCAACTTTATATTCAACAAATGCCTTTTATTGGCTAAATAATAAATTGCTCAATTAAATTTTTTTAATATCTGATGCATAAATTTTTATGGAAAATACTTTTTTGTGTTTCCTTGTTTCCTTTTCAATCAATAAATTCAATTAAAAGTATTTTAAAATTATTTTGCTTAAATATATTAAATTAATTAATTAATTTACTAATATTTATTATGTTATGGTTAGAGTATTTTGTGGAAAGACACGCCAACAAACCAAAGAGAGCATACCAAAAAAATCTTTAATACCCTGCAACTCTGAGGCAGGCAAAATATAAATAAGAATTTAACTAAGTACAAGGAAAAAACATAAATTTTGTTTTATTAATAAAAGAAAGAATAAAAAATTACTAAATTTTTAATATCTGATAGATCAATTTTTAAATAAATTAATTTTTAATCAATAAGTATTTTAAAATTATTTTACTAAAACATTTATATAAAATTAATTAATTAATTTACCAATATTTATTTATTTATTTATAGTTGGGAGTGTTTTATGGCAAGACACACCAACACAAACAAAAATATTACTAAAGAGAGCATACAATAAGAAAAAAAGCCTTAATACCCGGTAGTTCGGAGGCAGACAAAATAAAAGTGCTTATGTAACTAAGAACAAAAGAAAAATTATATATTTTTTTACTAAAGATATTAAAATAAAGGTGAAAGTTTGCTTAAAGCTTCCTAATATAGCGTGTAACTTAAATTTTATGTTCCTATTTTTATAAATTATTGAATAAGCGCTCATTGGTTTTTCATTAGGAGAGCTCTCGTATTGACTGTTTGATCAATATAAGATCTCGTAGGAATTATATAGAACTATTTTTTTAATATCCAGAAGTTTTTGTCAGAGAAAAAAGTTAAGTGGGACGTATGTCTTCTGAACTTAGACAATATACCTTAGCCTGATCAAATTATAAATATAGAAATTTTGAACCATAATAATTAAAATTTCAATTATTATTTATAAAGAGCCCTAAAATAGAAACTTTCAAACTTTGACAGTTGATGGCCGCCATATTTTTGAAGCTACATCCCTCAAACTGGCTGATATTTTTACAATTTTTATTTCCAAATCACCATGAACGGATACAGCTATTAACAACATTTGAAAATGATAAAATTGTGTTTATCAAAATGGTTACTCTTTTTGAGCAACGTTCGTCCTGCCAAGAGAACTGTGTCATAGATAACTTTGAGTCCACTGCTTTACGCAGCAATCAACCAAGATCAGTACTTCAACGAAATACAAGATCTGCCAAAAACATCGTCGCTGTGTGTTAAAATGTACAGGAGAATTTAGCTCAGTGGGTCTTGCATCAAGAATATAACTTTTTTCAGATCACAACTTGGCAAAAATTTGCATCGTGACTTAGCCTACACTCATTAAAATTTTACAGATGTTTGATGAAGAAAAAGATAAGCAGTCATAGACGATGACCAGGGAACGAAACCGATCGGCTCAGAGCCAGCTTCTAGCCGCCGCCGATAAATATTGAGCACCATGAGCCGCCGCTGATGCATATGGCTTGCATCGGCTAAAATTTTCAGTCGACGACTCCGGCTAAGCCTTTAGTTTTATATTAAAAAGTATAATTATTTAGGCATTTCAACTTAAACAAGATAACAGAAAGAAAATGTTTCAATTTTATTTGCTAAAAAGAAATAAATGATAAATAAAACTTGCCTTTTTAGCCGATTAAGCCGCCGCCGTAGTTTTTATTTCTTAGCTCTAATTTTCGTCGAAATATAATTTTTTTTAATGGCGAATTTGGGACGCTAGCAATCCACAACAGCTTCTAATGCATTTCGAAAAGCTTTATGTAAGCTTTGGGTCTTTTGCCATTATCAGTCCATATTTCTTTGAGAACGATGTTACACAGCCCTTAACTGCCAACGGAGAGCGCTACAAGTATATTAATATTAATTTCTTTCGGCCATAATTACATGATATAGACCGATAACGACATGTGATCGGAAAAGGATGGCGCTACATTGGGGCAGAATTAAAATATTTTGGAAATAAATCAGCCATTTTTAAAACCGTTGTCCTATTGAAACAAAAAATTAAAAGTGGTAAAAAAATTAACATGGCCCAAATTTCCTGCTTTGAGAATTCATAGCTCCATCCCTATGCAATTTGGACAGCTACTATTTAAAACATTAATGGAGATATTTTTTTCTATCTCCTTGTAAAATTTTATTTTGATGAATATTCATTTAGAAATGGTTGAATTATTTCCAAATTATTTTGATTCTGCCCCACTGTGCAGTGGAAATTATGCAGAAGTCTGGTCATCTTACGTGGAGGCGATGTGAAATGGACATTTAGGCGTGCAACCCAGCAAAGCCTCGCTTGGCATTTGCACGTTTTTATATTTCATTCCGTTCAAAAACAACTATAGCAGAACTTTAGTGGGCCTAGAAAAGAGGAGCTGTCTATCAAAACCAGACTAGTCCCGTTAAATTTATTTTATAGGAGAGGTAAATAACTAAACTACCTAGATAAAGACTAGCAACGAAAAGTCAGTTTTTGCTATATTTTTTAAGGACGCATCGAACTGGTTATGAATGAAAATATTTCGTGACTTTATAGATGTGTACTTGGAGAGCCCGAAAAAAATATACATTAAAAATCATTTACTGAGGACATATCTAGTCTTGTTCACTAGCTTCTCAAAAGTAATATGCTGTAGTTGAGTCAAAAAGTTATGCATTAATCGCACCAACAACAGCACTAGCGGAAAATATGTGAAAATATTTGTATGAGACCATAAGTATGGGTTGAAATAAATTATAAGTGTGGTAGTAAATTGATGTTTGAACGAATTGTCCACACAATAAAGTTGTAGTGTTAATAAGAGTAATTAATTTAAATAAACAAATAATTGCAATAGAAATTTTTTAAATATCTATTTATTCATTTTGTGAATATTTTCCAATCAAATATTTAGCACAGGCATACAGAGGCTGGCATTTATGTCCACTATAGACCTTGCCACCCTAAATAAAGCCCATGTTTAGTAAAGAAGAAATTTCTTTATTGCTCTCCTTATGCCTCTTTATTCATGCTGTTTTACTTTGCTAAGAAAAAATATGCACTTAAGCCACAAAATATTTATGTAGGTATGTACATGCAAAGTAAATTCTTGCAACAGCAGAAAGCGAACGAACATCTTGTAAAACATCTGCAGCACCCAGACGGCCAAGTTATTTTATTATTTTTGCTGATATGTAGTTTAACCGCATTATCGGAAATGTACGATAGCTAAAAGCTCTACCACACCTTTAAGATACATACATATTTCTGTTTATATAAGTTTGCCCAAATAAAACATACAAGAAAAGAACAACAAATATTTTAAGAACTTGTGAAATTGCTGAGTTATTTTTCCGCATTAAAGGATGTTTATATTTTTGCATTTTCATGGTTTCTCATTAATCATTTTGGTGCAATTGTAAATATAGCGTTTCTTAACAAGCATTTAAGTAGACTTCTGCCAATAAGCAAAAAAACTTATAAAAATGTTAAGTATGTTTGTTTGCCAGTTTTATTGGTGATAAATGCTGAGATGACAGAAGCAGCAAATGAAATTGCAAATATTTAAAATCAACACAACTTAAAGTAACATTCAAATATGCTCAGAAAAAATTAAGGAACGTTACTATAGCTATGCTATTTATTGCGCGATACAGAAGTTAAGACGTAATTTTCGTAACAAAAATAATCGACACTATTACAGTTATAAATTTATTTTTGTTTTTACTTATTCGTACTTAACAGTAGCGCACGAAAATAAGCGAAACAAATTGTTTGATTGTTTCATTCTTTGAAGTGAGTGAGACAAAACAATGAGAAAGATTGCTCAATTTGTTTTTGTATTGTTTTTGCACATAACCACAACCCAGAGAACACAGCCGATCATCTGTAAACCGGCCACAAAAAATATATTAACTTAGTTGTACGCCGCTAAAGCGGTCATTTATAGCATGCACTGTATAGATAGGAGTCTCTTTTGAAGTTTAAAAAAGATACTTCAATAACGTACGACTCAAGGCATATTCATATAAGCTACACTCGCCTGAATTTTTGAAATATTGAAATATTTGAAAACTTTGAAATATTCGTCCTTTCTTAAAAACGAAATATTTAATGTAATAAACAGGCAATTACATAGTTACCTTAATATAGAAATGCACTTATTCATTATTTATTTATTTCTTTTTTTTTAATTGAGATTTTTGCATTTTTCGATGCATTAGATATTCTTCTATCAATCGATACATACAAAATGTTCGATTTCAAAAAAATAATAAGTTAGGGCCTTTCCATATCAAGGCAACGATACATACATATGTGACTCGCAAAATAGAAAGTGGCCTAAGGGTAAAAAGGCTGTTTTGTTCAGGAGAGCCATTTTAAAGATTTAAATACGTGTATCTTTGGTGTACCATCACTGAATAAAACGCGCATATCTCTGGGAGGTAACACTTTTGGGGCATGGGATCGGTCTCATTCGATGCTCAGATGTTGTCCACATCAAAAAAAAGTGAAAATTGATTTTTTTTTTACCCTTAGGTCCCTTTCTCTATGCGCTGTCACATATATAGATACTTATGTAATTTTATGCAGACTACGCCAATTAACACCAAAATTTAAAAACTCAAAATGTAATTTTGACAATTTGCTGTGATTTGGAAACCGTAAGAGGTAAACTCTTAAAATTTTCAAATTCGCTAAAAAAAAATATATAAAATTAAATGCCGAAACAAAAATTGCCAAAACGAGAAAGTTCTTCTATGAAAATTATCACCAAAAAAATATCGCTAAAATGCAAAAAAAAAATCACTAAAAGTAAAAAAGTCGCCAAAAAAATAAAAATATCACGAAGAACTGAGAAAAATTGCCAGAACGAAAAAAGCGCCAAAACTAAAAAATCGCTAAAACTAAAGAACAATAGACAAAAATCGCCAAAAACTGACAAAATCGCCAAAAACGAAAAAAGCGTCAAAACTAAGTGCTTACTCTAAAAAAAATCGCTAAGACTAAAAACAAAAGACAAAAATCGCCAAAAACCGAAAAAGGTGTCAAAACAAAAAAGGTGTCAAAACGAAAAAGGCACCAAAACTAAAAAATCGCTAAAACTAAAGAACAATAGACAAAAATCGCCAAGAACCGAAAAAGGTGTCAAAACAAAAAAGGTGTCAAAACGAAAAAGGCACCAAAACTAAAAAAGATCGCTAAAAGAAATAACAAAACAAAAATTGTTTAAGAAATGTCTACATCACGTAAGATATTCTATTATATCATTGGTCTCAAGTAGAAATGTCCTAAGTCAAATAATTGTAACTTTACAGGCAACGGTAAAAATATAATACACACAAAAAAATTCATAGGCTATATTTCCTAAAATTATGGTATAATTTTAACTAAGTGAAAGGGTAGAATGGCATTTACAAAGATTTTTAGATAATTCAACAAAAATTTTAGTTGATTTCTATGTTCGAAAAATCAACTAAAATTTTAGTTAAACTCCTTAACGACTAGGTAAATTCATATTTTTACTCTTTGTGAATTATCTAAATAGCAAAGTAAATTTATACATATAAATATAATGCGGCAAATTATCATGGATTTTGGTTAAATTAACTATTTATAATTTGATAATGGTCATGAATTTTAGCTATCTTCGCGATATAAAATAATAATTAAAGACTTTTTACATTTTTTAATAATTTATTAGAAAGTGTTGTAATATGTGTTACATATGTACATAGGTATATACACAAATATATTCATAGGAAACAAATGTATACGGATTTATACAAAAAAATTAAATTTATTTCTATAACTTTTTCAAATCGATTAAATTTGCAGAACAGAGCCGATTCTTTTTGGAATTTAGCCACCTCCATTTCAAAATCTTCCTGTCTAACATGAACACGCCTCTCAAGAAATGCATGCATACTGGCTTCTGTATATATGTACATCCTTTACATCAGCACGTGCTCTCGAGCCATAACGAAAAACTTACGTACCATACGAGAATCATCAAAAATGAATTGCTGTACCAATTCTGCACCCGAAACTCTTATAAACGTAGTCGTACATTCAGTGTGGTGAGCTACAGCCCTGGCAATAGTGTTCTACCTGTATCAGGTGGTCTGTACAAGAGTACTTCCTTTGTTTGAGCTATACCCAGGGAATCTAAAAGTTATGTATGCTTAACGGGTTATTTAATAACTACATTAATTTGTTTAACAAGCCTTCAACCATTTCATAAGTATTCTGGAACTTTTTCGACCATCATAATTTATACTAAGGGATCAACTTTGTTGGGCAGAATTCTAGGAAAAGTATAACTCTCGTTGCGCAAGGCACCACACCACAAATACAACGAAACTAGCCAGGCTCAGTTGGCTTATCTGTAATAATTTAAAACAATTATTTTACATAAACATTATGAAAATTTCATGTATACATACCTTCTTTAAATATTTTTTTTGACAATAAAATAGAAAACAATTCATTACAAATAATTTCGAAGAAGATGCCTAATTGTAATAGTTATATTAACTTGGATTTTACGTAAAGTGTAATGTACAAATTACCAAACTGAATAGTTAATAAAACCCAAGTTTTTTACTTTCATATAAAAAAAAGTTACCTATGCAAGCTTAGTTAATATTACCTCTTATATTTTTTTGTGTGTAGAAACTGTATTATTCACAATGTAACTTTTTTTGTAAAACTGCGTGTAAAAGCGTTAATACTATTGCAATAAATATTTTTGACAATGTGTATTTGTGTGAAATGTATTGGAATCACTGAAAAACTCAATTTCGCAAAAAAAAAATACGAGATAGGGCGTTTCTACTTGAGACCATTGATATGTAATGTCCCTAAGAAACCCTTCGTATTCGAATCAATGTCGCACTTTACTAAATTTTCTTTACTTTACTAAAATCAGCCCTTAGAATAAAATATTTTATTATGCATCGCAATCAAACAGAAAAACCACATCAAGAAAAAGCCTTAATTTTCTCCAATTAAACTTACAAATGTACGTCAAATTAAATGCGTACACACACACACACAGAGAGAAAAAAAGGAAAGCAAATGCTTAAGAGAGCCCAAAAACCTCAACTAATGATGCATCAATAATGTGGCAATTAAAAATGCCAGCAACAGGCTCTTAAAATCAACTTGAAATATTATTTACGTTCAAGTACGTACAAACATTATCGTGGCTGTTTCTTTCTGTTTACTGCTACTTTACTTAAAAGCCCAACATCATCAGTAAGAGTTTATTGCCATTGAGCTGGAAAAGGAAGCAAAAATTAAGAATAAACGAACTATTTCTTCAAAAAAAATTTTTTTCGTTCCCAGTGACACTTGAAAGATGAAAGAAGGCAACAACCAGCAAGTAGCCGCTTTTTAAAAGCCGTATCAAAAATCATACAAAAAACATTTTTAATTGGAAAGGAGCTAGAGGAATGGCGCACGCAGTGCATAGGAAAAGTGGCACGTATCACTATTATTATTATTTTCAAATTATATTAATTGCTGATGTTGTCTTAGTTGTGGGCAGAAATTTTGCTGTAACAGAAAAGTTCGTTCCTTTGAAATTTCAAGTGAATTGTGAATATTGTTGCTTAGTATGCCTGCCTCCTTCGGCTCCTTTGATTACAATCAATAATTATTAACAATATATTGTGTGTACACCATTTTAAATTCATTGTGCGAGCAAGTGTTTTATGCGGGTGCATTAGTGCGTTATTTAATTTAAAATTAATTTTTAATTAATTTAAATTTTCAATTTTTTTGCAATATTAAAACAGTAACTAATTAACTTATGAATCTTGTTCATAAATGACAACTTTGATGTTTAAAGTGAAAAATAATTGTCTGCTACTTACTGGTCGCAGAGTGTCATAATTGAAGTAATAGATGCTTTTGATATAATGGGCCTTATTACGAGTGTCGTATTACGACTTCGACTACGACGATTTTGTAGACGACTAAAGAACATGGCAACATTTTTTCTTTAATCTAGTACGAAATAGTCGTAGTCGTAATCGTAGTCGAAATAGGACACACTTAATTAGGCCCAATATTTTAATGAAATGAAAATCATATAACAGTAAGCGGAAAAATTTTATGTCTTTTCGCAACTTATACATACATACATACATGCTTAATATTAATAAATATTTTAAAATATGATCGTAACGAAAAGCGACAAATAAAGGATATAGGCGAAGAGGGCAACCCGTACGAAAATCATAATGGGGGGATTCACAAGGCATTCTACCTCTTCATGTTGTCAAAATGTTCTAAAAAAAAATTTTTTTATCAAAAATAATTACATATATATATATATATATATATATATATATAAAGAATTTAAATATTGTAACAACATGACATGATAGAATACCTTGTGAATCACCCAAATATGAAATCTTAAGCAGTCATATTTCATAACTTAACCGACAAAGGCTGTGCAGCTGGTTGACATTACTTAAAAAATACAATGTGGCCCTCAACTTCGTACTTTTTATTATTATTATTCTAACAGGTTTTGTTTTAACTTCTAGGGTAATATCGACGGTCCTATTCCAAACCTATAAATATAAAATATCAAAAAAAAAAAAAATAACAAATAAAAAATTTGTGAATAATCGAATAAATCTTATTTAAATAGTTTGATAAAACTTCTTCTTTTAACAATCAGATAGTAACTTGCATACGAGTATTCGAATAAGTTGTGATATAAGTTTTATTCGATTATTCAAAAAAAAAATTTATATTACTTCTATTATTCGAAAAATGGTTATTTAAATAAACTTTGTTTCAATTACTTGAATTAATTTTAATCGAATAATGTTTATTCTATTATACGAAATTATATTTAAATTTTTTTAAAGCACATATATCATAAATTTGGTTAAATTTTGTAAGATTATTCGAATAAAATTCACCAGATTATTTGAATGAGTCTTAGTCCTAATTTACACTATGCAAGTCTTATTGCTAAGCTGATTAGTTTGAGAGAGACGTTTCTCTTCTCCTAATCTCTTTCTCCTAACAAACTAATCAGCTTATCAATAAGGCTTGCATAGTGTAAATTAGGACTTATTCAACTATTAGAATGATTTAATTAAGTTATTCGAAAAACAATTATATTGTTCATATACGAGTCTGTTAATTTTTTTCAAATTTTTTATTTGTACCACAACACTTTTTTATAAAAAAAAGTAAACCATCTTTTTTAAAAGAACAAAAGCCCTTCTCGATAAGAATAGTTTAAAATCAAACAGCCAAGAGGGATAACTGTGTCAGCGTACTGTTCTTATAAAAAAAAACCTAGCTGCACATCACGTAGTTCTTATTGAACAAATAATTAAGAGCGTGACAGCACACTGGTCTTATATAAAATATGGCTGACATAAATGCCTTAAAATGGCTGGATTACATCATACTATATTTACAAAACAGACGGTTGACTATGTGACAGCATAATATTGTCATGTTAACGATGATTGCCACACCTTTCTTAAAGGAAAGATAGTTTTTTTGGTTCACAGCATACTTTTCTTAAACAAAAATTTAATGTGTCATAGCACACTTTTCTTTCATAAAAAATTACTGTGTCGCAGCACTTACAAAACACTTTTTGCTAATGAAAAAATGGTAAATTAAGTGACAACACGGTGTTTTTTATAAAAAAAAAAATTGCTGATTGAATGACAGCACACTATTATTAAGGAAAATATGGTTTCCTATTTCATATAACAGTTTTTTTATATAAAAATATGAAATATGGCTGACTGTCTGACAGCACACTATTGTAGCGTGGTTTCATTATCACTATAACCAGGAGTGTATAGTAAACATTAAAATCAACTTGACCGCAACATCAAATTGCATTGAAATTATTTTTGTGCACTGGACATTTGACACTCATGCAATCGGGCAAATACCGCTGCATGAAGTGTAAGATAAATGCATTGACAGACTGCAACGTAAATATGTATTTTGTTCAACGGCCATTTGACACTCGCAAGTTTGATCAAAGGCCGCAGCATAAAGCATTTGAATAAATCATATTTAATAATAATATGTGTTTGCAAAATCTAGGTTTTACAAGTTACTTATAAGACACACGCCGCACGTCTACCGTTAGAAACTAAAAGGGAACAATTTGCTTATTAAGCATATACCTTTTCTTTTCCCTCTTATGTTAAGATAGGTTAAGCTTTATTCTCATAACTAGTATATAACACAATGTATTTTTATTTTAAAATTAATTAATTGACAAACATCTAAAAGAGCTCCTCGTTGAGCACTAATAAAGTTGAAGCTCCCAGATGAGCTCACAAATTAATTAACTAAAAATTTATTGTTTAATTCTTTACACTATTCCTATAGGAATACTTTTAGAAAGGTTTGCAGCAAATTAGTCTTGTAAAAATGGTTGACTGTGTGACGGCCTACTATTGCCATGGAAAAGATGGTTATCCATGTGAAGCCCCACCGTTCTAATATAACATATAGTTGACTATGTTCCCACTTTTTCTATAGACAAAATGGTTGAGTCTCTAACAGCAAACTGCTGATATATGCTGACTGAACACTGTTCTTATAGAAAGTATGGCCAACTATGTGACAGCACAATTTTTTTATAGAAAAGATGGAATAGAAAAGTTCACTGTGTCACAGCACACTTTTCCTATAGAAAAGTACAATGTGCCCACCACAGATTACTTTTCTTTTAAAAAAGTTTACTGCGACACAGCATAGCCAAAACCGGTATGGTTATAAACCATAATTTAACGTGAAATGTCATTCTTTCCAAATTAAGGTAAATGCCGTGGGAAAATTAATACTACTGTCAACTAAATTTTGGGCAGTGAGGGCTCCTCATGCATGAAAGTTATACTAAAACAAAAATACAAACATTAGCTAATCCCCAAGGAAAATACGCACTCAAGCAAATATATCTACGTACTTGCTACACATTAAAGATGAGCGATTGAAAAATAACGAATCACATCTTCACTGGGGGCCTACTCTGTTTTTCGAAACGAGAGAGAATGCTTTCCTGTTTGTATGCTACTTACATTACAATTCCAAAGCATTTACTTTTGACTCGAATTACAGACTAGACCCCCTGGACTTATCAAGTAACAGGCTTTGGAAATATAGTTCTTTCATACAAACTGTGATTGTTCTTGTACGCTTACTCTATAGTAAATACCTCAACCACATTAATATTTTTATACATTCAGCTTTTGTCGAAACAAAATCATAAAATCTTATGTTAAATCGTCTTTTTTGACAACTATGTATAGCTTCCACATTTTTTGTATTTGCAATTTTATTGTGCCTCTTTTACAACAATATTCAATATTTTTAAGCCTTGAAATTTAAAGGGTTGATTGCTAATTGTTTATTATTGTCCCTTTTCTTATTAGTATTTCAAAATACTAATACTAGTACACAGTTTTAAAGCAGAATTGGTGAAATATGTTGAACCGTCAGTACGGTCACTGTTTAATTTCACTGCTACTGTTCTTATTAGTATTTCTCAGAATAACACCACTGCTACAAACAAAATACTGCTAAACTATGATCACAGTTTAAAAGAACAGTGCTTTAGAAATCACTTTCACGGGATCGATCATCTCTACTACATACACATACACATAATCTATATATATAAAAGAGGATGTGTGTATGTATGTATGTACATATGTACATATGTATGTAACGTAAACGGCTGGGCCAATTTTGATGAAATTTTCAGGGAATATTCAGAATAATCAGGCGGGTGACACTGTGAAGTCCGATTTTTGGATTTTCGGTCTGCGGGCGGAGGGGCGTGGCAAAATCCAATTTTTATATTCCACCACCAATGCCATATATATATATATATTTATTTTTTTTATTTTTTTTTATTTTTTTTTATTTTTTTTTATTTTTTTTTTTATTATTAAATTGTTTATTTTTTTTTATTTTTTTTTTTATTATTAAATTGTTTATTTATTCTATTTTTTTTTTTTTGAAAGCTGTTGTCATGTTTTTCGAAACGGGATATCAATCTATTAAATCGGTTATGTAGTTCCGAAGATATTTACAAAAAACCTATGTTTATAATGAACCAATATCAAAATTTTAAAACTTTCGAAATGTTGATTAAAAAATCCGAGTTTTCGGTTTATTTACAAAATATTTACATCATTCGATAACACGATTGGGGTAGCGAAGCACACCGGGTGTAGCTAGTTATCGATATTATACAAATAAAAACTATATCACTGTATACATACTTCTACTACATACATACATATGTCCAACCAAATATCTTAATCATACAATTTTGGCAAGTTTTTATCTATACACAAAGTAGTTCATGTTCTTAAAAAAAATATAATTTCCCCTCTTATCTTAATTATTATCTAATTTTAATAAAACTTTTCAATAAATTCAAATGAAATTTATTTTAAAGTCAACGTATCTATTAACAACTTCAAATATAAAAAAATTTTTTGTGCTATAATCCTTTCCTCCTTTAAGTCGTTTATACTAAATCTGCCAGTAACATATTTAGAGCTCTTCATAATATTTAGATATCAGTTATATTTCATTTCGTTTATTTGTACTTCTCCATTTCAAATGCAATCATGTTTCAAGTGGTCACATCTTAAAACTGAACAACCGAAAATACTTGAACGCAAAAACACAGCAACATGAATGAATACGCTGACTAACACATGTGCAACTAAAATATCAAATCTGTGTATATAAACTATTTGTATAAGATAAGTATAGCATACTTTTGCGGGTTAAGTAATATCAGCCATTTATCTGTACATATGTACATACATATCGCTTATTTACTTGAACAACATCATAACTCAATTTTTTTATTTTTTTTTTAACAGAAAATGAGCTTAAGGTTTTCAATTTACATGCAACGTAATCAGCGATGCCAACTTGGTGCTTTTGGCACTATTTTTAGTGCTTTTTGAAGACACAAAATTCGAAATTTTGAGCGCTAGTGCCAAACTAAGAAAAAGCACTAAGTAGTGCTTTTAAGAAATTTGTGTATTTCTTAAAATTATTTTAATAAAAACTTGGTGTATTTATTTTTTTTTTTTAATTGTAAAGCATACCTTTTTCGACTGCTATATTTTATTAAAGATGCTTAGAAGATATTAAACATTATTAAACTTCACTCGTTTTTCACGTTGGTGCTTTTTACGCTTTTTAGATCTCAAAATTACGCGTTTGAGTGCTTTTTTTTTAGTTTTGATGTGCTTTTAGAGCCAAAAAAAAGTTGGCATCACTGAACGTAAAGGAAAAAGATAATATTATTTTGCTCTTCTCTTTTTTATTTTTTAGTATAAAAAATATTTGTATTTTGTATTTTCTCTCAATATGAATAACGACATGAGAACTAATTCTTTATTACTAACGCATAAATTTTATTATTTGAGTTATGATGTTATTGAAATAAATGAGCTTTATGTATAAATACATATGTGTGTGCATATTTTGGTACTTTAGTCGTCTGCTTATACTTTTGTTTGTTTTTTTTTTCTTCTGTTTCTTATTTTATTTAAAAGTGATATATACTTCTTGTGTCTTGTAATATATTACACACACATGCATACACATACATACATATATACATACATATATGTTTTTATCTTAGCTTGCGGTTGTTTTTATGTAGATATGCACATGTGTGCTTGTATGTATTTCTACTTATTGGTCACATATAAATTGCAAGTTTAAGTTTATACAAAAGTCTTATCTAACTGTAGTAGTTGGTTGGTTAAGAGTATATATTTGTTTTTGTTTGAGATTTGTTGACAGTGATATTTTTAACAGCCTTAAGTGTTCATATCAAATTGTACATTTATGCTTGTTTGTCCAAGCACATACGAGTGTATGTATGTGTATGTGATTGCGTGTTAAAATTTGGATGTTGGTAGTTCTAAAAATACTAAAACAAAGGCGTTATCATTTGCGATAATTTTAAATATGTTGGCTTAACTTTTCGGAATCAGTTTCGATAGATGTTTTTTTACAGAAGCTCAAATACTTATCAGATTAAAATTTGGGCACAAAAACCCTCTAAATACATGGAGAAACATTAAATGAAAACTTTTTTATATATTTTGTAACATTAATCAAAAAATTAATTGAATTTGCATTTATGGAAATGGTAAGACGAGTAGTATGAACTAACTTTTTACAAATGTTGTTTTTAATCAATAAACTATTTTAAAAAAAATAAGTACCTATGTATACCTGGATTCATTTCTCGAATTCTTCCATGTGATTATCGCTTAATTTGACATTTTGTATGCAGGGATGCTACATAATATACAACTAAAGGAAGAGTAAAATACAAATGTGGACTATCATAAAAAAAATTACAGATTCACATTATCGTTATCACAAACGAATAAATAAAGCGGTAAATATTACGATCCACTAACTTTTTTTGACGATAATCGCATGGTTAAAATAATTATAACGAAAATTTATCGAATGTGCTATTCAGTAACATATTTAACGATATTCGCTGTAGGTTAATATCAGCTGTGTCGTTATTTAAGCGACTATAATTTATGTGCTGTTAATTTTATCGACAAAAATCAACAGAAAATATCAGCTGCGTACTATCGTTAAAAAGAAGTTACGGAATCACACAATCGTTATTGCAAGCGACAAAATGTATAGACAAAGTTACGATTGTCGGATCTTTAAAAGTTACTACTACTAGATTCAGTAACTCCTTGCGAAACGAAATTTTGTCGATATAGTTATTAGTTTGTAGAAACGATAATGTTAATATGTTATTTTCTTCTTTATGACACTGTACAGCTGTTCTTTTGCAGCATTTAACTTAATACCATGTGGCTAGCATCTTTTCATTCAAATTTTCAAAATAAGCGAAAATCACAAAGAAGAATAAAAAAAAACTAAATGAATTTGAGCTTGTGATTCTACTTTTTAGGATTCCGTACACCAAAGGTGAAATAGGAACCCTATTGTTTGAGCTACGATGTCCGTCTATCCGTCTGTCCGTCTGTCCGTCTGTCCTTCACAGCCTTTTTTCTCGAGAACCGCAAGAGCTACGGGTCTGAAATGTTCTTAACAACAAATTAATGACAGTTAAAAATTAAAGGGTATTCTAAACCGAGCAACGAAAAATATATAATTGACACTTGAAATTTTCAAAGTTAGTGTATTTTTATGCAGACTACACCACACTGAAATTGAAAAAAGTCAAAACTAAATGATGTTATATTAGTTAATGTTATTTTAACTATGTAATTTTGACAACTTGCTGTATCTTGAAAACCGTAAGAGGCAAATTCTTGAAATTTTCAAAAACGTCAAAACCAAAAAAATCGCAAAATAAAAAAAAATTGCTAAAACGAAAAAATCTCCAAAAACAGAAAAAATCACCAAAGGCCGAAAAAATTGCCAAAACGAAAAAGCCAAAGCTAAAAAATCGCTAAAACTAAAAATAAATCGCCAAAAACCGAAAAAATCACAAAAAAAACGCCAAAACTAAAAAAATTACCAAACAAAAAAGTGCCAAAAGCCGAAAAAAAGTTTACTTTGTACTTATTGTTTTAAATGTCTACATCAGGTACGATATAGGATTATATAGGCTAAGGTCCCTATAATATTACATACATATGTAGTGTCCCTAGGAAACCCTTTGTGTGCGAGTCAAAGTCGTATTTTATTGAATTTATTTACTTATGTCCTTATATTTCAATTAATTGAGAAATAAGGCAAACTTAGCTTATTACTTATGACTTCATTTCCGTGAGCCCATGAAAATCGGTACATTGTGGAGATAGTATAATACAGGATTTACACTCATGTATATAATATACATGCAAATATATGTATATGTATACTCGTATTAATGAAAGGTATGTAAATACTAAATAAAATTTCTCATTTTATTCCAATGACAATGGAATCACTAATAGCTTTCTATGTATTACACTAAATATATATAATATTATCTCATAAGCAAACAAAACATGTATATCCATGTTATTTTTAAATTTTTATTTCTAGTTTATCATCATGAGAACGTTTTAAATTGCAATTGCATTTTAATATTTATTACTTTTTAACTATTTATGTATATGCAAAATTTAAGAAGAAAATACTTTTACGAGTATAAATATTTAATGGTAAATAGTTTAAACAAACTCCAACAACAACAACACAAAAATAATAAACGAAGGGGAAAATAGAAAATATGAATTTGATTTTTATTTATAGGAAAAAAAAAGGATAAAATTGTGTATTTTTTACACAAATGCAATGTAACTCTGCACATATATACATACCATCGAAGATATCAAAATAAATAACATGCATCAATATGCTGCTTGTTATTACATAAATAAAAAAATCTCTTCTCTGCATCTTAAACAACAGCAAAGGTAAACTTAAAAATAAAATGAAATAGCAAGGAAAGGGATAAGAGAGCACATACAGCAACAGCACAGCATTGAAACTCTAAGCAATATTACAAAAACAAAAAATAAACAACACTGAAAAACGGAAATTATTTTCGAAGAAACTATTAACTTTAAAAACTGTTATAAATAGAAAAAGCAGGGAATTTTATTAGGCGATGCAGTATGCAATGAAAATTTTCAACAAAATGAGAAATTGCAAAGTGCAAGCAATTACAGCCGAATATTTGTTAAACATCTGCTAATTCTTACAAGTAAAATACATACATACACAAATAGTTAACAACCTTATTCTGAATATTGTCCAGCAAATAATTTCCAGTAAATTAATTTTTTGGATTAAAAAAATTCTCCTATCCTGAACAGGTGACGAAAGAACTAAAAATTTAAAATTTCGAATTTTCGAAGTTAGTTATTTAGCATGATTATTCGACTAAGTAATTGTTAAAAAAAAATAAAAATTTAAGGTTAGTGAATTTTGTATAAAAGAAACTTCAATAATTTTTTAAGATTTTCCATTGATGATGGACCAAATTTTAATGGTTGTAGGCTCCCGCCCGCTTTTTTTACTTCGAAATTTTATAATTGAAATATCTTAATACTTGTAAGTGTTTCAAACTACGTAATAATCAATTCGGTAGAAATATAAAGATAAAAATATTAAATCCTAATGGAAGTATCTATATAGTATTAATTTTAAGGGGCGTGAACCCCCACAATTGTCCTACTCTGAAATATGTGAAATAAATCTTAAAAACAACTGAATTTTCTAAATGTATATGTTTATGAAATATTTAAGCTTATATAATTTAATTTAGAGTCTGAACGAAGTCACTTTTTAAGCCAATGCAAAAGCCCGAGTTCGGATATATATTTTAAGTTGGATCGAACCAAAGCCGAACTTTGCTTAATAAATTCACAACAAGTGTTCGTTTACACAAAAAAAAAATCATTCGGTTAACAGAATTTTTAACAGACTTCTAAGAAGTTGAGAGGCTGTATTTTGTGTGTGTGTGTGTGTGTGGCGCTTCATAACTCTTATAATTTTTAAAATGATTTTTAAAAAAAATTTGTCTGAGAGCGCTGTTCTTAAATTTTTTACCATTGCCAAGAATTTTATGTAATTTTACTTATCCAATAGTTGCGACACTTATCACACACCCTGAGGTCTAGTAATGACGCTATTTTCGAGCTTAAAAAAGTTGGGCGGAACCACGCCCATTATTTTTTACCTTTATTTTATGTACTTTTACTTATGCTATATACGCCAAAACTAGCACGCATCTTGAGATCTTGTATGGATGCAATTTCAAGCCACTTTTTTTAAATGAAATATTATATTTCACTTACTTCAGCTTAAACGATTCTTATGAAATTAAGCACACACTTTAAACTGTATATTTTAAATTTGTTTTATTATATTCTATGTATTCTTATTCATCCGATTTTCACGTAACTTGCGCAAAACACTAAACTCTTCAAGTCACATTATGTAATGTTTGAAAAGTGGGCGAGACCATGCCCTTTTAAATTTAAAATTATATTTCAAGTGATTTTACTAACTCGACGCTAACGAAACTTAACGCACATTCTTACGTCTTAAAAGCGATACGTTATTGTATATAAAAAAAGTGGGTGGGACCATGCCCATTAAGTTTTTTAATTAAATTTGAAGTTCTCTCATTTATCAGAATGCCAGGAAATCTAAAAAAAGTTTAAGCTCTTAAAGCTACATAATTTTATGCTAAAAAAGTGTACAAGGTCACGCCCATTAAAACAAAATAATATAAAGCCAAGTGTTTTTATTTATTCGATTCTTACAAAACTTGGCACACATATATTTCACTAAAAGTCACACAATATGGTGTATAAGAAATTGGATGAGACCACGCCTATTATTAATTTTGTATTATATTATGTTTTTTTTTACCAATCCCACAAAACTTTATGCTTAAAAAATTGGTGAGATCTCCTGGTACTAGTATCAGTAATTTTTATTGCGATAGTCATACCGCTATAACATATATAACGAAAATCTATCAACTTTGCTATCCAGTAACACATTTTAACAATATTCGCTGTCGGATGAAGTAAAAAAAATAAAATTACACTTTTAAACTCATTTAGTTTTTCTTTAATTCTTCTTTCTGATTTTCACTTAGTTTGCCATTTTGTATGCAGAGATGCCATATGATATTATATTAAATGCTAGTTAAAACACAGATGTCTACTATCGCAGAAAATAAATTACAGAATCACACTATCGTTACTGAAAACGAATAAATATGTCAATAAATATTAACATTTTCGGTTCGCAAAATGTTACTGAATTCAGGTTTAGTACAGCCAGTACTTTCAAAGTTACTTGCGAAGTTTAACAAGTTGATTTTCAGCAGTTTTTTGTCTACTCATAATTCTTACGGGATCGTTTAATAGAGGCTGAACTTAGTTCCAGTCATGAAATAATAAAAATTAAGACAATAATCCAAGACGAAAAACGATTATCGGTTGATTAACAATTTGTGGTCGAAACCGAAGCTAGTGGCTTCACAAGGGACCAACCGAATACTTTCAATAAACTGTGGGTACGCCTTAATGAAATTTCTATAACAAGCTGAACGATATTAAAAAAAATATACATGTACTGCTTTACTATTCATAAGCATAATCATTTAAGTTTTTTTTTAAGAAAAAACGAAGGGAAATACTTATTTTATAAAAGAAAATTGAAAAAGGAAATTGCTTACAGATAGATTTGAAAAGTATACGCTTTACGCTGCTGTGTGTAGTTTGCTTTAGCCCCCCAACTCATTTGCTACTCGTGGCTTATTCATGGCTTGCTTTGAAGAGCGCGTACGTACGTACACTGCCATAACTTTTTGCAAAAATTAATTCAACAACTTTTTTTCTGTTAATATTTCAAGAAAAAAAAAAAGAAAAAATCAGAAAAGAAAAACAAACCCAAGAACAAAATGAACCAAATATAAAAGGAATTTATTGAAAATTGCATTAATATTTATGTGAGGTCATAAAAAATCTTGAACATAAAATCTTAGACACGCTCTGTTTAATTTAATTTTCAAACTCATTCAGTCAGAGTGCTGCTTCTACGTTGGTTCTTTTTCTATTTTTTTTTTTTTTGCTTTTTTTTTTGTTTATTATTTGCAATTTGTAGTTGTTTTTCTCGATTTCATCATCAGCATTTTCCTTAAACATCTTCTTGTGTGTGTCTTGATATCAAAGCGAACACAAATCAATTAATTTTATACTTTGGCCATGACTATATGTCTGTCTGTCTGTATGTCTGGCTGGCTGGAGTGTGTGTTTGTTTTTATCTCTATAACTGAGTCTGTTAAAAAATGACAATATAAAATGTCATCATCATCATCATCATCATGATCATCATCATCCTCTTCAACACCATTGAGTTTTTCACTTGCACAACTTGATATTTTCTTGTTTTGTTTCTGTGTTTGCTTTCTCTTACTTACTACATATAAATATTAGGGTCTCCTCATTATGACTTAAATTAAAATCTTTTTGCTACGTCAAAACGACAAATAAATTAGAAGTTTATACCAGCGCACACAAAAGCACAAGCACACTCATCTAGGCTGCTTCACGAGCACAAATCACACACACACTCTTACATTCATTCTTTCCAGTTGAAATCAAAGACGGACTGACAGACATTAATAGCGGATACTGTAATAAGAGTCTTAAGAAGCTGTTAAAATGAGATGAAAAGTTAATTTGAATTTTTCGCCATAAGAAAGGATTTATTTGTACTTTTTGGACTTGTTTTTTCTTGTTCTTGTCTTTATTTTAGCATTTTCTTATTATATTTATTTTGTAAAATAATTTCATAGATATTTATTCATGAAAGTTTTATACACATTCTTAAAGAAACAATCACAAATTTACACCATTTACAATTGCAACATGCATGCCTCTTCTTTTAATAAAAGCTTTATATGATTTTTGTGTATCTGTTTGGTACAGTCAGCCTAACTAACAATTCTTCTCCGTACCAAAAGTTTCATGACGCCAAAAAGAAGAGAATTTTGCAAGCGTCATAATGTGTGATTCTGTTTTAATTTAGGCTGCTCATCAGTGTAAATTAGTTACGAACCATAGAGCTTTTATTCACTTAATGTTAAAACTAGTGCTACCAATACAGTCGGTTGCTTACTGACTTAAATTGTGGGTGGGTGTCTGATAAATTAGTCAACTTTATTGCATTTCGTTATAGAGATGGGCACGTGTCGCACAAGTCAACATGAAGTATTAGTGACGAAAAATCTGATCTTGTGCATGTTCGGGTCATTTCGTGTCGAGCGAAATTGACACGTAAAACACGAAAGGGTTTAAGATGTAAAATATGTATGAATGAATTTTCAGTAGAGAAAAAATTTTATATTTTTTATCATCAATATGCTGGATATTTGTTGATATTATGTGGGCCTCTAAAGCTTAAAGTTATGTATGTAAACCAGAGCTGCCCACAGAGAGAAAACCGAGAGAAATGTATTAGCGTATGTGTATTCATTTATATAAAAAGCCGATTGATGCTCGGCACTGTAGCGCTTTTCTGGGCAGCTATGATGTAAGCCGATAGTAGCAGCCAAAGCGAATTGACACAAGGTGGTCTTGATTTAATTAGAACTCTGCGTATTCGCCTTGTATGTTTGTTAGTGTAAAATTTCCTGCTGTCAGAATATTTCTTAACGTTTTGATTCATTTGACAGCAGGAAAATTATGTCAGCTGGCGAATTAAGATCACCTTATGTGGATTCGCCTTGGTAGCAGCTGTGGTGGCAAATAGTATCAGCTGGCAGTGCCAACTCGGTGCCATATTTTGAAAAACGACTCTTGAAAAAAATCAATTAAATTTTCTCATCTTCAATACCACACCAATAATATTTCGTGAGTGTTGTACAGTATGGTGTTGACGAAATTTTTCGCGTGCATATTATGTAAGTGTTGAGCGTCTTGGTATTCGTGTTCGTGTTGTGTCGTGTTGGAAAAATTTGACACGCGCCGCATCTCTATTTCGTTATCACGAGTCCTTAGTCGACTTTTGTTCTCCTGCTCTACTGTTTTCCAGCAAAATATCTCAGAACATTTAGGTTTTTCTTAAATAATGATGCTTAATAATTATTTTAGTTTTTTTTTCAACTTCCCAGCACTTGTAATATTTTTAAGTTTTATTTTTCTTCTTGTATTTTTTTTACTTTTTTTTTATCAAACAACTTTTTTTATACGAGAAGTTCCTTTTGTACTTTATTTCTTTGACATTTTTTAAGCTAAAAAATTATTTTATTTTGTAATTCCATAAGACTATGGCAAGAGTGCAAAAATTAATTTGAATTTTCTAACACCATCTACAATCAAGCAATCCCTTTAAGCTTTTAAGAAGAAATATAAATTTCCGTTCAAAGCAAACGAATATTCTTTCCTTTTAATCGTTTTGTTTTAGTTATTTGCCAAAAAGAAAAAGTAGCAGCTAAAACTGTCAAAGAAATCCATTACGGCATCAGTATTTTTCATCAAATTAAATTGTCATTATTTATGAAGATATTTAAAGCAATTATTTGTTTTTTTTTTCTTTGTGTTTCTACAACATTTTTTCATGGACATACTAAACTATTACGCTCGGAATTATTGTAATTCTTTGGCATGCAAATTAATTTGTGCTTTTCAATTCTTTGCCAAGAAACAAAAACTTTAGTTTTACAAATTTCCTCAGACAATTCAAGGTGCATATCGCATTCCTAATGGGAAATAGTCACAACGAAAATATGTATCAAATTTATTTATTTGTTCAAGCAAGCAGTTGCAGTTAGACAATAAATTTTTAAATTTTGGGTCAATGAAATTTGTAATTGTTATTTTTAGCGTTTTAGTGTTTGTTTTCAGAGATGGCCCAGTTTTGTTTTTTTTTTAATAGATTTTCATTTTTGCTGTGATTATTTTTGAACAAAATTAGTTCGTTTTAGAAAATTTTTATATCCACTGAATGTGTCAAAACAGCTCAAAACAAAGTATGACAACACTGATAACACTGGGCTTACATTAACCCCAATTCACAATTTTGTGCATATGGTCTTGCATCGTAGCATGTGCAAAATACTCACCACTAACAATTGTTAAGTGGTGAGTACCAATATACTAACCCATTTTGCACATACTACGATGCAATACCATTCGCGCAATTTTGTGAATTGGGCTATAAGTTCACATATTGCGCTTCCAGTTTATCTCAAACTTGTATCTCGGATAAATTGGTTATGCTGAGTTTACATTGGGCATTTCAAATGTTGCCATTTTGTGGTGTCATTTTAATATGTGTGCAGTGCCGTTCCCATCAAATTTTTCGATGACACACAATTTTGTTGTGTCTTTGTGGCAGAAAAGAGTCCCATTCCTAAATAATGGCAATACGGTATCGTTGTCTACATCAAGAACTAATTTTAACATAATTGCATTTGAAAATCTAAGAAACAGCAAAGAAAGTGGTGGAAAAGACCAGGCCTTAATATGCGTGCCACCAAAGGATTCTATTTTACTCTGCATTCCAGTTTACGGAAGCAGGATGCCAGTTGGTTTAAAAATTGCATGTGCATGAATACCTAACTCCACCGAAATTTCTCAAGTTTTTTGCTTTAAGTGCTACATATACATACATAGATATGTATGTATGTTTCCATACAGCCTCACGAACCTCCACAAGCTGAATTAGCTGTGTCCTCATGTTATGCGTCCAGGGCGCTTGAATTCCTCTCACATTCTTTTTAGTTTTCCATACTTTTAAATTTTTATACCCGCACACTTTAAAATTCTTTCGGTATTTTCTCAATGTCAAAATGTCAACACGCTGACATTTTCTTTTTGTGTTTGCAATGCAGCCAACTTATTCTCACAACTGTTTACATCAGATACGTAAACAGTTTGTTTGGTAATGCCACACAACGAAAAATATCGGAAATGACAAACGTTGCCACTAGTTCCCACTGTTATTTTTGCTATATTTGTCACAAAATGCCACATTGTGTACTCGGCCTAAGATAGAAGTTCATAAAATATGAAATTAAATATAATAGGCATGCCTGCGACCATTTTTTAAGCACTTTTTAAGCGTAAGGGGAGTATTTAAAGTTTTTGTATAAAAAATATCCTTTTGCATATTGGTATCTGACAAATTATAAAGGACCTTATCGTGATTGGCGTATTTCGACTTCGACTACGACAGTTTCGTCCTAGATTAAAGAACAAATAAGGGTGAAAATTTCGATTAATTCTAAATCTTTCTTTTTTTCTTGATCAGATGAATCACTTAAATCTCACATTAAAAACACTTTTCCACCATTTGAAAAAAAAGTTTAAGTTTCAACAACCAAATAAATCAAACAAACGCTAAAAATGTATATGAATGATATTTATTTCCTTCACATTATCGATAACAAGACAGCGTCAACACAATTCCCATAGTGAAGGCCGATATAAGATTGAACTGACAGTGATGAAATATCGATATGACGACGACTATTATGTGATGTGAAATGACGTCGACAAATACGACAACTTGCTGAATAATGAGGTTTATTCATTTAGGGCCTAGTTCATAAAAAATATTTTGGTTTTATAAAATCAAAATCTATCAAATTTCCATAGGAAACTTATTTTATAAACTTATTATAAAACAGAAATATTTTTTATGCATAAACCAGATAAAACATACCTCAATTTTAAAAAATTTCTTACAACATTTCTTGCAAAGTTCTGAGCCTTTGATATTTACATCCATTAAAAATTAATTAAATATTTAACGCATGTGTTGTTGCGCAAGCCTGCAGAAAATATATTTTTTTCCACTTATTTTAATTGTTGCTCTTTTGTTTTGTAATGATTTTTTTTAGAAACCACAACATAATTTTCCACTTCATAAATTTCGAGGTTGTAATGTATGTACAGCACAGAAACACAAACACACACACACACACACACACCTATTAAAAAAAACAAAACACACTTATATACATACATGCACACATCTCGAAACAAAAGAATTTTTTTTGCTTTCTTATTTTTATTTTATTCTCTATAAAAAGTAGTAAGTATTATTTAAAGCTTAACCGGCAAAATTTTCAAATTTCTTTTATTTTAGTTTGGTTTTCCTCTGCTCTACTCCACTTGCCGCCTATTAGGCTTTGGCCCATTTCAGCCTGTGTTGAGGCAAGAAAGCGTGTATGAAGTTTTTTTTTTAGAGGGAACGTAAATTTTGCTTGCACAAGCTTTTCTTTATAGTTCCTAAATTATATTTCTACAAAGAAAAAATAAATGATTTCACTTTCTCTACTGTTGGCATCTATTAGGCTTTATAGCTTTTTTGTGTTTGTGTTTTATTATTCCACTTTGTTAGTTCTCCTTTTGTTAAGAAGATTTTTAATGGGAAATAAAATTTCTTGCTAATTATTAATATACAAGTGCATCTTTTTTCCTGGTTGCACAGAGAGAGTTTTCTAGAAATATTTGTTACTTGACCTATTGTTGAACTTTTCTGAGTGCTTAAAGGTTTCATTGAAAAGTTTCAAACTCCAAAAATAATTTCAATGCACAGAAAAAATTTGTATTCGTTTTTTTAAGAAACAAGATTTCGAAATTGTTTCCAGAAGCCAGGCAGTCGACTCATCCAGAAAATTTATATGAAACCCACTCAAACAAATTAGAGCTTTATATATAAATTTTTTACTCAAATCAACATTTAGAGGTTGTGGAATAGTTGGTAAGTGTTATTACTTTCTTTAACACAAAATGGCTATATGCAAATTTTTTATAAGAAAGGGCAACTCAATACAACGTTGTGTGAAAAAATTTAACCTATTGGCAGCTCAGTTCAATTTTGTCTGGACAAAATATAAAATTAAATTAAATTGAAGCTGAGAGTTTTTCGTAAAAAAAAATTCTCTCGTCAAAAGTTTTTTTGAATCCTTCTTTATTTATTTCCTTATTTTTAATTTTTTCAACACAATTCTAGTTTTTATTAATTAATAAAATACGTATTTGATGATGTCGTTATATTTTCCATTTTAATAGTTGTATATTTCAAACCTGAAAAGTACATGAATATAACTTTATTTCCAGTTAAATTTCAAGTGCTTGAATTAAAATATTTTGTGTGCTTATTGAGACAAATCAAAGAAAACAAAATTTGCATAAAATGTTATGAATGAATATTACAAACTTGATCATTTTAGTTCCTTTTTGATTCTATTCTGAACGTAATTCCTAAAATCTGGTCACAATGATTTTGAAAAAACTACATACATACATTCCAACCTTCAACATATTTTATTCGTTGTTTTTTTATTAATTTATTACAGCCTGTTATTTAAATACAGGACTGTTGTGTAACCCATTAATGCTCATTGGTAACCTAAGTTGCCAGCAGAGATCTTTTACTTGTTCATATGATGAGAGAGAATTGAGAAATAAAATATTAAGAAACAACCGTTAAATCTAATATATATAAAAAATTGTTTGATTTTTTTCATTTTGTTTTGCTTTGCTTTCACTTTTCGTTTGTATGTTACAAGCAGTTGATTATCGAGCAATTAGAACACAATTTTTTATTGGGGTTGCTGATTTAAAATTATTTATTTTACCACAAAATGTGCTGTTTTATTTAAAAAAGAAATAGAATCAATCTAGTGTTATATACTTAAATTTCGTCAATTTCTTATTTTAAACTAGGGGAAATTAATTGATTTATATTTATGGCAACTTAAGATAAATAATTAATTAATATATATAAGATAAATATAATTAATATATGCACATACATATATACATACATATATACATACTATACGTTCTTTGAATAAATGTTTTTAAAATTTTGATGGAGGTTTTCAAAAACATGAATAAATTATTATTTTGTTATTGAAACGTGAAGTGATGCCAATTTTTTTCCAACTGCCCACTGGCATCTTCAGTTACAGTAAATGTAACGTGCAGCCCTTTAGTATAGAAGTAATGGGTGTTTTTTATTGAGGTATAGAACTTTAAGTTGGCATCACTTTTTTAACTGGCGGCCATTTTGTCAGCTGTCAAGTGATTAATATTTAGTTTTGTTTACCATTTCATCATGAACAGGTTGACAAAAGAACAACGCTTACAAATCGTGCAAATTTATTTCGAAAATAATGGTTCAGTTCGCGAAGTTTACCGCAAGCTCCGTCCATTTTATGGTCGACATAATCGTCCATCAGAGCAATTAATTCGGTTAACCATGGATCGTTTTCGCACTACGTTTACTCTATGTGATAATACGCATCCGCAGAGACGTCGAACAGTGCGCACCGAAGAAACAATTGCCGCTGTAGAGCAAAGTGTTGAAGAGGACCCGAATGAATCGATTCGCCACCGTGCACAGCAATTGGAGCTTTGTCCATCAACTTTATGGAAGATTTTGCGCAAAGATCTTGGCTTGCGACCTTACAAGATCCAGCTTGTGCAAGAATTAAAGCCGCGAGACCATGCAATGCGTCGTGATTATGGTGTATGGGCCGAAAATGAGATTGATCTCGATGCTGATTTTCATCGCAAAATTTTGTTCAGTGATGAGGCTCATTTTTGGTTGAATGGCTACGTCAACAAGCAAAATTGCCGCATTTGGAGTGAAGAGAATCCACATGAGGCCCTTGAGACGCCATTACATCCACAAAAACTGACTGTTTGGTGTGCTCTATGGGCTGGTGGAGTCATTGGGCCATACTTCTTCCGAAATAATGCTGGAGAGTCAGTTACCGTTAATGGAGACCGGTATAGAGCCATGATAACCGACTATTTTGTTCCCGAATTGGATGGCATGAATGTGGATGAGTTGTGGTTCCAACAAGACGGCGCTACATGCCACACAGCGCACGTCACAATCGATTTATTGAAGGAAACATTCGATGAGCGCATAATTTCGCGGAATGGACCTGTCAATTGGCCACCAAGATCGTGTGATTTGACACCATTGGATTATTTTCTTTGGGGATATGTGAAGTCGCTCGTCTACGCCAACAAACCAGAAACGGTAGGGGACTTGGAAGCCAACATTCGTGGCGTTATTGCCAACATACGGCCCCATATGCTCGAAAAAGTGGTTGAAAATTGGACCTGTAGAATTGGCTTTATTCGAGCCAGCCGCGGCGGCCACATGCCCGAAATCATATTTAAGCATTAATGGCATAAAATTATCCTTCCAATAAAGCCAAATTGATGGACATTAAAACGATTTTCTTGTGTTTTATTTCAATTCGAAGTTCTATACCTCTAAAAAAACACCCTGTACTTACGCGTACGTATGAGTGATATTTATTGTTAACTTTTCTATTAAATATTACGTATACGCATACGATTATCATACACACAACATTAGCTTAATTATTTTTAAGTTTCAGCTATAAAAATCGAATTTGCATAAGATTTTTTCAGATATTGAGATCAAGGAAAATTAATTGTTTTTGCTTCAAATATTCATGCTACGCCATATTATATTCTTATTAGCAAATAGAAAAAAATTATAGTAACAAATTACTTGGTGTAAAATCTATAAAGCAAAAATAAGTAAATAACCAAGTATGAATAAGAACTCAAAAAAATCAATTACATACTAATTTTTTTTGTCACGATTTTTATGATCTTGGTGATTTTAAGCTTTAAACTAAAAACGTCTGCATTATAATTTCAAATGTTAAATATAATAAAACAAATCTGCAGCATATAGCATTATTCATCATCGAAAATCGATTAACTGACGCCTCAATATACATATGTACATACATACACACAATATAATTACAATAAGAAAGTTAGTTAGCTTAAGAACCTTTTAATTTGTAGTTAAAGTACTTGTTATACTCTTATGATTGCTTGTCACAAGTTTGAAGTTCATTACTTGTTTAACAATAAAAAAATGCAATCACACGTACCCTTTACCAAAATAAGTATTATCAATAAGTAATATTTAATAGCTGGTGTAGGTAGCTTAATTTATACTTATTATTTTATAATTTTTATATATTATGCATTCTCCTTAAGCAAGATGATATAAAAGTTCTAGGAAATATAACTTTTTTATCAAACTACTAAGCAGTTTGTTTCACTTTTATTTAGCAATTTTTCTTAATATAAAATTCTTTTTTTTTTCTTTATATTTCAGCCACTTAATCCAACATGTGCTTCGTTTCACTATTCAAATACTCATTTGCGTTTAAACACAAGCATGTTTGTTGCACACAGGCAAATATTGCTAAAAGCCTGTTCCTTACACTTAACTTAAATCACAACTTTCGTGTATGTGTGTGTGTGTGTGTGTAATGTTATACTCATATGTAAATCTATGCAAATCATATTAAACCCACTCACACACACACTAATAACTTGCTGATGATATGCATGCAAAGTTTAAAGTCTTTCGCAGATTGTAGCATAAAATATAAAGCATATTTGTCAAACGCCTAAAAATATGCTACTTTGCGGTTGTGGCCCAGAGTTAACGAAAGCAAAACGAGAACAAATAAAAAGCCAAGTAACATCAGCATAAAAATTATATTAAAATTTACCCCTTTTCAACACCTCCCAGTTTATTTTTTCATATTTTTTTTTTAATTTTCTTTTTAAACATCCATCATACAAATAAATGAACAAAATATGTTCGCTTTTACGTTTTATCGTTTGTTATAAACAACGACAAAGTGTTGCCATTTTTATTTGGGAGAAATATGCAAGTGGAAGTAATTTTTTTTACATATTTATTAACTGAAACGGAATATAAGACAAAGTACATGTTGCTCCTAAAAGTATGCTGCTCTTACAGTAAACGCGTGGTAGAAATATGAGCAGCAAAATATATTAAACAGAAAATGAACTGAAGCATTTTACCACTGGGGATTTAGACTACATATGTATGTATGTGTGTATGTATATGTGCATGTGTTAGTGTATTATGTATTGAAACACACACACACACTCTCGCCAAGCACACACAAAAAGGTACTACCACCGACACGACACTTTAATTCCTGCATATGATCTTGCAATGTAATTTGTCAAATTTATTACGTTCTGCCAAAAAGTTTCTGGGAAATCGTTTCCCTTTTTTTATTTCTTTATATTCTGCCTGGAAGGATTTGCCACTTGGTTGGAGTTCTTTAAAGATTTTGTAGCATCAATAATTTAAATCTTTAACCAAGAAAAGTAACAAACGATTATATACACATGTATAATAAAAAAAATTCAAATTTTCGATTATTAAAAAACGTTTCTTATTAGAGAGTTTTTTAAGCCTGTTTTGTATAGTGATTGCTTTTTAATTAGAAAATTTGGTCCATTTAAAGTTGGAATAAATTTTCACAAATGTTTCAAAGACAAAAAGCAATTCAAATAAATCTGCTATAAGTTCGATTATAAAAATCAGTCTTATATAAAATAACATGGGACGAATATATGAACTTGACCAGTCAATTTTACTCTAAATAATTGCTTTTCCTTGCAAAAAATGGCGGTGAGCACTGATATGGCCATTCAAAACGCTTAGTTGTTACATGTAAGAGTAACAGCTATAGCATAGATCAACTTTTATTTCGACGTTCCATTGCAATGTATTATTTACACCAAAATAAGGAAAGTAAAGCACAACTTTCGTCTTCATTGGTCCTAGGATTACCTCAAGATAGTATAGGTCACTACCGCAAAAAGTTAAAAACCAATTAAGATGTGTTTTAATGTCATGCAAAAGTTAGCTGACAATGGAAGAAATGTTAAAAACTTTATGCATTGAAAAAGATTTTTTTTTTAATTTTTACTTGTAACCCGCCGTTGTATTCACCCTACTCCACCCACTTATAATTTTTTTAACTTCTTATATCAAATCTGTGTGCAATGAATAAAAAAATTACCTTTTTTGTTAATTATCGATGCTGGTTTAATTTTGGCGGTTAATGGGTTAAGTGGATATTTTAATGAATTTTTACAGTATTCAGTGAGTATAATGTTTTATTTTATATTTTCTACGTCTAAAATACACTTTAGAAGTGCACACAACTATTGTTCTTTCTCAGGGCACTGCTACACGTTCAATATATATTGTGATATTTGGATCGGGATCCATTTTAATGGATTGATGGATCACGAGCATATGCTACATGTTCAATATTTATTGCGTCAGTATTTACGTTATTTTTGTGCTGTGCGGATCGTTTATTAAAAAATTTTACACAAAAATGTTCCACAACTCCGGCAATGCCTCCAAATTAAAAATAAAGCCTTTCAAAATAATTTTTTCGGTCGTTAATTCCGATTCCACCGGCAGAACCCACTCGCTTTCACTATCTTCTGCCATTACCCCTTATTAAAACAAACTTTACACAAATGTAATAAACTTTTTTACTTTTTATTTGTTAATTTTTTTGCACTTTTATTTTATTTGTTTTATTTCACTTCTTTTAACGTATCGCGATCTAATATCATGAAAATGCTTCACGTTCAATATTTATCACTCGATCCGCGATCTGCGATTCCATAATTTAGGCCATTCTGCGATATGAATTGCGATACATCAATACTGCATGCTACATGTTCAATAAATATCGCGATACTGCGTCGCGTTCAATATATATTGAATAGTGTTGCAGTGCCCTTACAAAATACATAGTATAAAAAAATTGTGTAAATTAAATTCGACCAGAGTTTTTAGCGTTCCGTACACAAAAAGGTGAAAAGGAACTCTGTTGCTTTCGCTACAATGTCCGTCTGTCTGTCTGTCTGTCTATCTGTCACGGGCTGTTTTCTCGAGAATCTCAAGACCTATAGACTTTGAATTTTCACAGAATATATACAATGACAGTTAAAAATTAAAGGCTGTTTCAAAACGAGCAAAGAAAAATTTTAAAATCCTATGTAATATATATACAATTACCCAGCAAAAAATTAGACATTACCATCTGAACCGCTTGCCATATAATGACTTACTTTTACTTACAAATCACATTACGTAAAATTTAAAAAATAGGAAGCAGAAGTGGAACATATTTTTCGGGTTTTAAGAGATGACGTGAAAATATTGCCAAAAAATTTGTGGTTATTTTAAATTGTAAACTTTTTTATTTTTCACTAAAAATAATTAATTACATTTTGGAAAATTATTATTTAAATATATGTAAGTAGTTCCAAATAATTTTTTTTTCATTTTCGGTTGTTGCCGACAGCATACGTGTTTACAGAGTTGGTGGCTTTTGATCCAGTCAATTTGATAAACATATTTCTTGTTAAAGTTTTAACTCTCAAGTTAGTTAATCATAGAACTAGAAAGGATGAACAAGGTCCTTAAGAACGAAACACAGTAGCCAACTCGGCAAAATTTGTGGTCAAAATTAAAGCAGCTTAAAACTTTATACAAAAAAAAACTCATGCTCTTTGCGTCTTTTAGAAATAAAAGCTCGTCAAAATATTTTCTTGTTTTATTTTACTAATAAAACACCATAAAAATGACCAAACTCATTGAATGGGTGTCATAAGCTAAAAAAAAAAAGTAACAAAAACTACAATGCGAACAAACACAGAAACTATTGCAAAATTACACAACAAAGTACAAATAAACCTAAAAAGCAAAAGCCAAACTAACGAAAATAAATTTGAAAAGAAACAAACCTCTTTAGGAGAATAAAATGTTGAAAATAAACTTATGCCACCGTTACACAATCATAACAGTACTTTTTTACATTCTTCATCATCTCCAGCTTGCCTGCCTTGAAACAAGCAGAAGAAACAACAACTAAACAAAACAAAAAATTGCTTCAGGCAACAATTGTCATTTAAGTGTCCTTATGTTGCTGTCATGTTTATTTTCTTAAGTTTATTTATTATTAAAAAAAAAACTTGCTGTTTGCGAACAATACAAATATTTAAAGAAAAAAAAAGACAATAAAAAAGGAAACAACTGGCACAAGGACATGGCTACTACTTTTAGCAAGTTCTTATTTTACACTTATTTTCTTGCTCATTTTTTGTGTCTTTATCCTTTTTATACCCTTCAGCGGCGTACGTGCAAAAGGTTGCATGCATACAAATCTACTTACATACATATGTACATATGTGTAGGTTAATTATATCGTTTGATCGAAATTATTGCGAGATCCTCGCAAAATCTACGAACTCGCTGACTTGCCGATTCCGAGCTAATTTTTAGCACTAGACATTTCATATAAACTTAACCAGTTTCTTAAGAGTTGTAACATTTTACTACAAGTCCAGACCTTGCGTGAACCTGGAATAAGTCGCAACTTGCTGTTTGTCTAAACGAATTGATTGCGTGTGCTGCAGTTTTTCACTTGAAGCAACGATATCAATCCTTTTGAGTTTAGCCAGAATTTCTTTCGATAATTGTACGTTATCTGTATGTTGTTATTAAATGATAGGCCGGACCTATTATTGGCGTATTTCGACTTCGACTACGTCCTAGATTAAATAAAAAATGTTGCGGTACAAAATTAAACAAATTCATTTTACAAAAAAAAAAATTATTTTTATTAATTTATTTGTTTTTCTTGTTTGTTTATTTTGATCCACTAGAAACAGATTATTAAAATCAATTATTACAAGCAATTTATACTTAAAAAACTTATTTAATATAAAAATATGTTTATGCATACATATCGCTACTTTATTGCAACAGAGGCATAAAACAGTTTCAAAATATTTAATTTACATACAACTCAATGAAGATAAAATAACAGTTTTATTTCTCAAAAAGGTACTTTTACACTCCTTTATATTAAATTTTTACACAAGATTATATATGATGCAACGATTTTTAAAAAATGCGTTTTTTGATAGATGACTATGCTGCAATAAAAGCAGCGATATGTGTTTGTATTTATGTATATACATATGTGCATATATGTACCCTGTCGGGATTTGAGCTAACTTAAAAGTAACTAATGGTTAATCAGAGGCGAGTGACAAGTGACTCAAAAGCTAACTCATTTTACATGTTAAAAGCTATTCAGTTTTTCAAACGTAATATCCTCAGAACGAGTCAGTTAGCTCATTTCGAGTGAGTTTTTGGCTGATAACATGCAAGTGCACTATTAGTTAGCTGCGAACTAACCACATAATGGTTAGCCCATTATGGCTTAGTTTGTGGCTCATCAAAATAGAAGAAAAAAGGTTTTTCTTTAGCCAACCATTCATTATTTTTAACTTACTAATGATTAACATTTTTAGTCAACTTAAATTTGAAACAATTTTAAATTTTTTTTTAGACGAGAATGGGTATCAAACCGTGCTCAATTTGTTTGTCAGCCATCATCTTAACACTTTGCTATTGCGCCATATAAAATAAAGATGGCACAAAGATAATATAAAAATGAATTTTATTTTTATTTCTTCTCGATAAACTTTGACTAATCTCTGCATCAGCTTTGGGTTAGCTAAAAGTTAGTTCAAAACTTATCGAGGAGATGTTAGTTGTATAAAAACAACTCACTAATCTCAGCATCAGTTTTGAATTAGCTTAAAGTTAGTTCAATACTTATCGGGAAGAAGACAGTTCTACAAAAAACAACTGACTCACATCTGTATCATTTATGAGTTAGTTCAGAAGCTAGTTGTAAATGCCTTGAAGATACATACATATATTTTATATGTTTTTCCCAAGATGAACAGAGTACTACTTTTGCAACATTTTTGCATGAACAATTCTTCTTAATATGACAGCATTTCACATGAAATGTTGAACAGAGTACCACGCTACGAATGGGTTGATTGCCTGACATTTTTAATTATTTTGTATACTTATTAACCCCCGACCAAAAAAAGTGGTGCTATAAGTTTGTAGTGTGTGTCTGTACAAGATCACTTACAGACCAAACGGCTGGACCGATTTTGATTTAGTTTTTTTCTGTTTGGAAGACGACTTAGTCGATAGTTTTGTTAGCTATGTTTAAAACAAAGAAGTCTAGCCGTTTAGAAGATATCACATCTTTTCTATATATGTATATATTCGCGGGTTTTTTAAATATTTAATTTTTGTTATTTTAATATAATTTCATATATCTTTCTGTTTCAAGAATTTGTATTTTTAATAAATAATTAAATATTTGCTCAGTTAAAGACTAAATTTAAATAAAATGTTATATGTAGTACATCTATGCACATAATACAACTTTATGTTCTTATATAAATTTATTTTCATATGATTTTTTAAAGTATTGCAATTTTTGCATTCGCTTTCGCTTTCGCATTCGCATTCGCTTTGGCCGAAATTAAAATGTATTATTCGCTTTCGCATTCGCTAAACTGGTATTCGTTACATCCCTACTCCCACTAAGCTACTGTACTCTTGTTATTTGATAGAGACAAAACTTGTTTTATAAAAATGTAGCAACGTGATGATTTAATTCCGTTTTTGCATACCTTTTTCCCTGGGTATTTATTTCAATATACTACCCAGTAATGTCGCATGCGTTTTTAATGAGTTAAAATACTGTAGCATTATTTATGATATGCGATGATAATCAGAATGCATTCGAAGAAACGAATGCTGAAGAAAGCATGAAAAATTATTTCATTTTGAACGCGTTCATTTATTTTTTGCTGGGTATGAACACATTATTATTGCGGCAAACCAGTAACCACCCGGTAAAATTCTTTTTAAATGAAATGAAGATGCCGTATTAAATAATTTACTTGTGTATATTGAAATTACATAAAAATTACACAAAGAATTTTATTGTCCCAAAATAGTTCTAAAAAAAATTTTTGTGACATTTTTGGATAATTACACAGAAATCGGCAACGCTGCTAAACGGGCATTGTATGTTTATTCGATACTCTTGAATTTTGAGCGCTAGGGAACAACTATGTGATTATTTTTATAATATACCTAATTTATATTAGGCATTTTTTCATGAAATTTCATGAATTTTGTTACACGAAACTTTTTCTATTTGCTGATTGCAGAGCTATAAAAGAGAATTTTATATAAAAAATGACGTAGAATGAATCTCTGATGCATTTTTGGCAACATTTTTGATATAAATTGCTCCTCCAGGCCTCCTATTTGCAAATAAAAAATTTTCATGCAACTAATTTCATGAAAAAAATGCTTAATGTGAATCAGGTAATATAGGGTGTTTTTTTCAGAGGTATAGAACTTCGAATTGAAATAAAACACAAGAAAATCGTTTTAATGTCCATCAATTTGGCTTTATTGGAAGGATAATTTTATGCCATTAATGTTTAAATATGATTTCGTGTATGTGGCCGCCGCGGCTTGCTCGAATAAAGCCAATTCTACAGGTCCAATTTTCAACCACTTTTTCGAGCATATGGGGCCGTATGTTGGCAATAACGGCACGAATGTTGGCTTGCAAGTCCCGTAACGTTTCTGGTTTGTTGGCGTAGACGAGCGACTTCACATATCCCCAAAGAAAATAATCCAATGGTGTCAAATCACACGATCTTGGTGGCCAATTGACAGGTCCATTCCGCGAAATTATGCGCTCATCGAATGTTTCCTTCAATAAATCGATTGTGACGTGCGCTGTGTGGTATGTAGCGCCGTCTTGTTGGAACCACAACTCATCCACATTCATGCCATCCAATTTGGGAACAAAATAGTCGGTTAGTCGGCTCCAATTGCTGTGCACGGTGGCGAATCGATTCATTCGGGTCCTCTTCAACACTTTGCTCTACAGCGGCAATTGTTTCTTCGGTGCGCACTGTTCGACGTCTCTGCGGATGCGTATTATCACATAGAGTAAACGTAGTGCGAAAACGATCCATGGTTAACCGAATTAGTTGCTCTGATGGACGATTATGTCGACCATAAAATGGACGGAGCTTGCGGTAAACTTCGCGAACTGAACCATTATTTTCGAAATAAGTTTGCACGATTTGCAAGCGTTGTTCTTTTGTCAACCTGTTCATGATGAAATGGCAAACCAAACTAAATATTAATCACTTGACAGCTGACAAAATGGCCGCCAGTTAAAAAAGTGATGCCAACTTAAAGTTCTATACCTCAATAAAAAACACCCTATAGTTATTCCATGTTTTTTTTTTTTATTTAAAAAAAACACTGTTAATTCAAAAATTTTCAAACTAAATTTAAAAATATGTATGTTCATATCTTTTCAGATATTTATGAACAAAAATTCAAATGAAAGCTACATTACCAGCGTCAAATATAGGATATTTTTATCCGGTTCGGAACCAATTTTTTACATTTGGTGTGGACTTTTTTTCAGAAAAACACATTTTTGGGCTGGTTGGGGTAATTTACGTTTCGGTTTTTATGTATTTTTTAAACGGAGGCGCGGATAAAAGCTGGTAAATAAGTAAATAGTAAAGATATTAGAAGTTAGTTATATCCACATTCAACTTTATTTTACTGAAAATATAGATATATATATATAGATATATATATATATATATATATATATATATATATATATAGATATAGTTATTAAAAAGTTTAACAATAAATATAGCAGCATTTTAATTTTTATAACATTTTATTTTGCTCATATTGGTGCAGTCTTGCTCGTACACAAGGACTTGATCCCTTTTTTGACAATAGTGTCTCCGATTGTATTGCATATAAGCACAATTGGAACGAACGACGAAATGGGCGCTCATGTTGTGATGAATTCGTCGTGGAAAATTCGTTACATGAATTCACTTATTAAAAATTAAGTTAGCATAAATTATTGTGTAAAATAATTGATAAAATTGGAAAATTTTTAGTTGGCTTCCTTTAGAGGAACAAGTGCAAAACGTGTTTTATCACCAACGACGTATATATTTTTTATTGTTGATATTATTTCATTTCAATGTTTTATAACTGAAAAAAATCGTATCACACTCCAATTGTGCTCACATTACAGTACACAAATATTGTAGAAATCAAACAAAAAAATATTAACAATTCTTTGTGTGATAGAAAACAAAATACAAATTGACCAAACACACAAATTAAGATTGGCTTAAGTTTAATTTTTTTGGAATTTTAAACAATCGCACACCATTGTTTCCATTTTATTACATTTATTGTTTTAATTACGTATTAAATATAAATTAGATAGTTTATACATAAACTTTAAATAATTGTATGTATTTCATGGTATATTTAAAAAAAAAAGTTTAACAAAAGATAAATGCTAGTGATACAATACAATACAACAAATGTTTACAGCATTTAAAAAAAAAAAGACAAAAACATATGTATGAAATATATATGTATGTATGTATGTAATATATTAACGTAGTATTAAACTACAAACATATACTTTGTTCTTAAATACTTTAATACAATTCAGGAAAATTTTTAAAACGGAGATAAATAAATTTTTCCTTTTTAAAATGACTATTTAATTTGTTAATACAAAAAGATCTTAAAACTTAAAAAATGTTTGCTTACTCAACACACAATCTAGCCAATTTAAAACAGAATTAGACCTAAAAGTTTTGCTGTTAGTGTAGATACAAAATCGTTGCTGGTAATTTTCCAAAAAAAAAAAAAAGCAAAGGAAACATATTTCAATTGTGGACTCTGATAAAAGAATGCTTAAAAAATTGTATACTGAAGAGTTTTTTGTTTGAAAGTTTTAAATTAATGGCTGGATTATGGTTGGCAATCGAACTTTAGTTGCGTTGCCAGTTAACAACACTACTGAAGTTAAGTTGAATTGAACGAAATGGCGTATATAAAAAGTTAAGAAAATAATATAACTAGAGCCCAAAAAACCATAATGACTACTAACCGAACTTGAGTTGTGTTACTAGTTGCCAACATGATATTATGTATGACAACTGATAATTACCAGCTATTAATTTCAGTTGACAAATTTGCAATAATATTGGCAACTACAAATTTTTAGTTAATGTATTGTTTTAAAGCAAAACGGTGGTAACATTGAAAAATTTAAATTACCTGTATATTAAGGGCCTGGCCTACGATGTCGACTTGTATTGAAAAAAACTAAAACCAGAAAATTCGTTTTTGTTTTCGTTATAAGTAATCGATCGAACATTTTCTGTCGACATCGTTGGCCAGGCTGTAAGTAAACTACTCCATCTTTGGGAAGGCGAAAATATGCTTTAAAGCTACAAAAAAATATGTTAAGCAATAAGATTTACTCACAGTAGAGGCGGCAATTCTAAACAAATTGAGTTGTCCCTTAAGTGATGTCTAATAGATGACTAATTGTGTACTTCCTTTTCTTCAACGAAAAATTATTTAACTGAACTAATCATTTTTAAGGATAAGTAATTGTTTAAGCACTTTAACTTGAAAATTTTCTCTTTAGCACTTATTTTTTTATTTTGATTTTGGAAGGCCCCAACACAGTAATATTAAATAGGCCCTTTTTAAAGTTATACATTTCATTTCGATTGCGTTGCCAATTGACAAGGCAACTGAAGTTCGGTTGCCATCTATAATCGAGCCAATAATCGCCTTTGAATTCGTGCCACGTTTTTTTATAATTATTAATTGAAATCAAATTAAAAACAGTTAGGCCCATTCAGTCATTATTTAGCTAATAGCAATAGCTTAACTAATAATCCCCGTTATCGTGACTTTCGACTACGTCGATTTTGTAATAGATTAAAGAAGACTTCCACGCAGTTTTTCTTTAATTTAGTACCAAACTGTCGTAGTCGTATTTGAAATACGCCAACCACGATAAGGCAGAATATTTGATTGTCATTGATTAACAAATAGTTAGACAACAGCTGATTCGTTGTAAATTATTATTAGAATTGTTGTTTTGCGAAAAATTTTAGACACATTTCAGGCATAAATACGTTGCTAAGCATCTTCTTTGTGTTTAGCTGTAACACTATTTTTTATTATTTTCTATTACATGTTGGCTTTCCCGAACCAATTTCAGCACTTATTTAATATATTTAATATACCGAAAGTAAACAACAGCCATATGCTTTACCAGAGCTGCCAATAATGAAACTTAATAATAGTTTGATAGGATTACCATTCATTGTTCATATTAAGAATTTTAGTTAAGCAATACACTGTGAATAAGAAGTATTAGTTAAACAATAGTTATCATTTTAGTTTACTAATAATTAAATAATGACTGTAAATTTGGCCCTCATTTTAAACTCAACATTTTAAAAATGAAACAGTTCAAAGACCAAAGGCACAGTTAGCCGACTGAAATGGAATGTAACTGCAACGGTAAGAAACAGCTGATCGATATTGTTTTATGAAAAGTAATGGAAATAGTAATAGAAATGTAATGTAACGTATGTACGGAATGTACGTATCTGTACGTTACTTTTCACATAATAATATCGATCAGCTGTTTGCTACCGTTGCAGTTACATTCCATTACAGTTGGCTAACTGAGCCTTAAGATTACCGTCAACTTGTCTAGAAAATCTCTCCGAAAAGCATTACATTTTTTTAGTGATTTTTATATAAAAAAAAAATCTAGATAAGTTGAACATTTGCAATGTGGAAATTACATTTATTTTGTATCACAGTTTTTTGAGTTGCGGCTGCGTTTGATTTAGTATTCGATATGTATCTTTATACAAAATTGTTTTGAATTGGTTAAATAATAACTTTTTAACAAGATTTTGTTCTTTTCATTAATTTCATACTAATGTTGTGTCAGTTATGGCAATCAAGCAATATAGCAATCAAGCAATTTTATCGTAAGCGACATGTTATCGAAAGTAGTCTTTTTTATTGAAATTAAAATTTTACGGGCCTACCCATAGTTTAGAACTATCAAAATGTCAAAATTGTTAAGATAAGGGCTGAAAAATTTTATCGTTAGCGACATTTTACGTACAAAAACATATTTGAAAAATTAAAAAAAAAAACCTTCTCCTGAAGAATTTAATTTTTGTCGCTTACGATAAAATCGAAAATAAGGGGATGGTCACACTTGGGCAAATATTTGCTCAAAAAACGTGACCATAAAATATTAATGAAAAAGCTTTCAATTCAGATACGTGTTTGTTAAGTTAAATAGTTTCCAATAATGTTGGATTCAATGACGTTGTCTATTAGTTGTTTATGAAACTGTTTAACTTAAGAAACACTTGTCTGAATCAAATAGTTTTTCACAAACATTGAGTGGTTACGCTTTTTTGGACAAATGTTTGCCAAGTGTGACCGTACCTTAAGGCTCGATATGTGTATAAATTTGTTTGAATGTCCGTAATTTTATTCCATCAAATATTTGTTACATCTGTCCCTAACTTTATTTAGCCTAGTTAAGAATAATAATTCTTTTGCAATTTTTTTAAATTTCTTTTTTCTTTTAATATATACTAGAGTTGTAAGCGAAATATTTAATTTTAATGTTATTTTGTTTTTCATCGTAGAGTAAGTTGTAAGTTGTTAAATTTTTTGTATTTCCTAAAAGACTGTTTGTAAATTTATTAATTATATATAGCTTCTTGCTTTTTGTGTGTTAAGATGTGTGTGTGTTATGTTCACTATTATTTATTTTAAAAACAAACAGTAGTAATAAATTAGTTTAGCTTTAAATTATTAGAACTCAATATTCTATGGGATTGGGATCACGTTTTTTGCGAGAATATTTTAAGCCCAAATTATCGCTTATTTCGTCGATAACATCCAGAGCATAGTCAAGTTGTTCTTTGGTATGTGCTGCCGATAGACAATAACGTATTCGGCCCTCCATAATTGGTGTGGCGGGAAAACCAACACCAACAACAGCTATATGGCGGGTGGTTAAGGTACGTACAACAGCTCTGTATTTCAAGCAAAGTGTTATTCTTTTAATTTATTATCATATCTATAAAAAAAAGTATTTACTTACCCAATTTTGGAGAATAGATATACCAACATTGGTACTACAGGTGAATCTTCATGACCGTAAGTAATAACACCCATTTGTGCGAGGCGCTTGCGGAAATATCGGGTATTGCGAGCTAATTGATTGATTTTTCTGCGACCCATATCGGTGCCATCCAAACCCATTATTATGCTCATCGTTGTGTAGATTTGTTGAGCCACTGGCGGTGATATGGTAGAAGCATAACAATGTGCATGGCTGTTGGTGCGTAAAAAGTCGATAAGCCTCTGCAAACACAAGTACATACATAACACTTTAAGACAAAAATTAATGAAATGGAAAAATGTGGCTATCATGGAAAAAAGTTTGGCGACCACTGCTGTCTCAATTTCGTACTATGCGTTGATCTATGTTCATTAAATTGCACTTTAATCATCCTGGAAACTTAGCGGGTAGTTTTTTTAACAAAATGTCTTCTAATAACATATTAATAACTCTAACCGATTTTTTAACACAAACCTGCGTTGTTTGACTCGTCATTAATTATCTTTTATAAATAAAGTTATAAATAGTAGGGAACGAAAAAAAATAGATTTGGTAAAAATATACCCACATATCGTCGCTGTTTTAACTAACCGACCTAACTGATATTTTTTTGAAAAATGATTTAAGTCATCTACTAGACTTAATAAGTCATAATACACATTGCCTACAATTTTCATGACTGTGAGCATTACTTTTGTAACTATATAAGTAAAAAGAATTTTGACGCAGCCATAAGAATGAATGTATAAGACAACCATAAAAACTGCTCTCCTGTTAAATTTTTAAAATGTAAGTTAGGTCAGTTAGTTAAAACAGCGACGATATGTCTGAAATTTACTGAAATAAAATATAAGAAAGATCTAAGTCTCTTTTTTATAAATACGTTTATAAATTTAAAATCAAGCATTTAGTTATAGGAAATATTTGGTCACACCCGTCACACAAAATCGGAAGTGATTATTTTTATTCAATGGGAACAAAGAAGAAAGAAACTTACAAGAAAAATATGAAGTGAATTTAGGTTTTGAGAGAAAAAGAAATATGATATTAATAAATAAAATAAAATAAAATAAAATAACAAAAATTAAAAATTTTAAAAACCCCCCGACTTTTTTCAGAAAAGATGTTACATCTTCTAAACGGCTGGACCGATTTTCTTCAAACATAGCTAAGAACCCTCTCGATCAAGTCATCTTTCAAACAAAAAAAAAAATAAATGAAAATCGGTCCAGCCGTTTGGCCTGTACGTGGCCACGGACAGACACACAGATACACAGACACACAGACACACACTACAAACTTATAACACCCCTTTTTTAGTCGGGGGTTAGAAATAAAATAAAATAAAATAAAATAAATAAAAATGTAATAAGAAAATTATGATGAATAAAGAATCATTGCAAGAAAAAAAGGAAAATTATTGAGAAAGAAATCGAAAGAGCATTCAACGGAAAACTGATGAAAATCAAATTGTAAACTTTTTGAATACATTTAAAATTAGTTTAAATCACTTTCCTTAAAGTCCATAAAAAAGAATTGCTGTTAAGTAACTATTTAAAGAGGTCCCTTCCTCCTTCAGAATGTCGAGTGCCTCCAATAAGCACAAGAATCAAAATTCCGTCTGGTGACAGTGAACTTTACTTCTACCTTTTATACTAGGTCACACCCGTCATATTTTCGAAAAAGTTATTTTATATATAAATTTGTTTTTTTTCAGTCCGTAAACATGTATTTAATACAATCAAAAAAGCTTATAACAGGTTATTGTAAAAGTAACAATTCTGTCACACCCGTCACAGCCTTCTTATACCCATTCTGAGCAAAAACATTTTCTTTCAATGTCTACAAAATGTTAAATATTTTTAAGATTAACGTTTTTAGGAAACGCATCCTTTTTTCAATTTATAAATTTTATATTAATGAATTACAACAAAAAATGGAATAGAATTGCCCAATTACAAATAATAATGATTTTGATTTAAAATCCTACCTTTGATCCCGCAATATAACCGCCAGCACTGCCAAAACTTTTGGTGAATGTTCCCATTAGAATATCAATATCTTTGGGATCGGCGTCAAAATAATCAACAACACCTCCCCCGTTTGGACCCATCGCGCCAATACTATGCGCTTCATCTAAATACAAATAGGCCTTGTATTTCTTTTTCAAGGCAATAATTTCCGGCAGCCGTACTATGGAACCCTCCATACTGAAGACACCTTCAACTATAATTAAGATTTTCTTCCACGGCTTGCCACCATTTTTAGAATCGCCATATACGATATTTTGTCGCAGAACTCTTTCCAAATCTTTCATATTGTTGTGTTTAAATACTTTTGTTGTGGCTCCCGATAAACGGATGCCTAATATAATAGAGGCATGATTTTTCTCATCGCTTACAACTAAACAACCGGGTGATAATAGAGATGGTAAATTGAGGGCATTTGTGGCAAAACCCATGCCAAATACTATAGCATCTTCTACGCCCAAATAACGGGCGGTTAATTTTTCCAAATCTTCATGCAATTGTGTATTGCCCAACTCAACACGTGGACTGCAAAGAGCCAAACCCATTTCCCTGGTGGTTCTTTCGGCAGCTTCAGCACAAGGACCGCAATTATCAGCAAATCCCAGATAATTATAAGAACCCAAATTCAAGCATCTGGTCTCTGTGCCAGTAAATTCAAAACTCCAGCCATAATCGTGTGTCACACGATCCTTTAATGTCAACTCGGCTCCTGGCACACTACATATGGGACGATTCCAACAGTCCCTAACTCTGCGATACACATAACGCGAGTAGAAGCTTTCAAATGCATCGTACAGTGTGACATAACCTTCGCGGTTCTCCTCCTTGGCAACTTTGGGTACGAACAACAATTGGTTTAAGTAGCCCAATATCATGAGTAAATAAAAACCCAAATATGTAAAACAGGCCGTGTGTAGTGGCACCTCCTCAAAAGACGTCTTCTGGTAATGTTCTTCTGCAGGCGAGAGTTTACGTTCAGCAGCCGATGATTTTGCAGCCGCACCATACTCTGCCGACACACTGGCACCATTCTTTTGTGGAAAATATGAATTCGTCTAAAAGAAAATGAGAATAAAATAATTTAGAGTAGTTTCATATTTGATAATGCATACTTTGGATTTTTTTTATGAGGTTTTTACAAGTGCAAAAATGTCAAGATTGTTGGAACTAATATTGTTTTGTAGACAAAAAAAAATTGGTGAATAAAATTTGTACTACCAAGTATATGAACGTCGGTTATAAGGTGTGCGGTCCCACTAAACCGAGGCTAACGGACCACACGGGAACATTAAATGAGTCGTTGAGACTTTCTTGTAGGATACATTCATTAGCGATACCTTATAGAGACTTTTGAGTTTGATTGGATAATTTCTACGAGAGTTGTGTGCTCTTCACCGACGGGAGTAATATTTGCGGGGCGAAGACTCATATTTGCAGATCCTTAATACTTGCGGACGAATGTGTTGTTTTACAGGTTGAGGTTGTGAGAGTGTGACTGCTTCATCAAAGCAAGGAAATGGGCGCCATTCCTTTTCGACAGTCTATGCGAGGATGAAAGAGACTTGGAGACCATGGAACATAACTATTATGTGGCATTAACCGACGAGTGACTAAAAACTTGAGAACATCAATGGTATCGTAATGGATATCAGGTGGCTTAATAACAGATAAACTAACCGGATTCACAATGGACTTTAAGGATTTTCCTAACGCATCCTAACTTAAGCTAACCAAATCTAACCAAACCTAACAAAACCTAGTCTAACTTAACATCATCTAACATAACCTAACATAACCAAATCTAACATAACTTAACCCTACCTCCTACCTAAACTATTTTTTTATTATTTAACGGGATAAAATCATCGAAAGACCCTGACAGTTGGATTTGCCAGAAATGCGAGACTTTAACACGCTAAACCACCTCGGTTCCATGAACCCACAAAAGCCAATCTAAACCATATTGAGTCTTCTACGAATTTTTTCTAACTTACGTAGTTCTAATAGAATTAATTTTATAAAATTACATAAGCTAGTCCAGTTATACAGGAAATCTAGCATAATCGGAACTATGTTCTCCGGTCTAATGCTATGCCCTAAAGTTTTTTTTAATACGATCTCCAATTGTGAAATCGTGAACAAAATACACATACTCAAGCATCCTCAGAAAACATTTGCACTATAATTCGGGAAAAATGGAACCAGAACAAGTACGAACTAAAGTAGCCATGTCCAGTTAAGAACTGCGTAAAATAGTAATCCAAGTCACCAGCAATCTTCCACTTTGCATCTCTCGAGACACAAGTTTTTAGGCAGTCATGTACTAGAGGACTGATTTATCAGAGATTGGGTTGAGTGACCTTATCAGATATCTCAATGCGACGGGTAGGATTTAGTACCAATCACTTCATCCGAGTCCCAGCAAAAATTATTGCTTCCTAGAAGCGTATTTGTAAGGGAGACAATGTTACAGAATAACTTGATGTTGCGCATGAATAGAGCATTTGTTTGTTGGAGATGAGCCAGCTAGAAGCAATGCATTCACCTGCCAAAAAGCTATGAATTTTCTGCCTTAATAAAGTGCTTCACAGAAGTAATACTCAGATGCAAAGTTTACGGGTTTTCCAATTTTTCTGTTATAATTTTTTACTTTGTTAGAGAGACCGCCTTACGTTAGTGCTTTTCAGATGCATTATTCGAAGCTTGTGTTAGCAAGTAAACTATGCATGACTTCCCTTAGTTGTTAGTTCTTCTAAATCATATTTTTTTTTCTATATTTGTGATTTGAACGGTCTAAAGTTCGTATCGCTTTTTAAGCCAAATTACATGTGATAATTATTAATGAACAAATCACCAAACGTTCAAATCACAAATATAGAAACAAATGGAGTTCGAATAATAATTAAAATTAACTAAAAATTAATAGCCATGGGCCTGTGGCAAAAATTAAATAAAAATATACTTAATAGTAACAAACCAAAAAAGTTTGTCTTAAGTAGAACAAAAAATAAGCAAATTAAGTAACATGTGTATAATTAGTAAAAAGAACAAAAACGACAATGGTAAGACTGTTGTAAATATAGTGATGGTAAAATTGAGCTTACAATACAAAAAAGCTTTCAGCAAATTGAAATACGATGAATCAAAACAATTCACATATTCCATTTGCAATAAAATGCTAAGTATATAAAAGCAGAAATCTACATCAACTGACACCACACACAGTGGACCAAACACAAAAGAACGCTGATGATGAAGGTTTAGTGGCCTTCGAAAAAGGCTGGCTGTTCCGTTCAACTATGTGTTGTTAGTCAGAATATTTACAACAGACTTTGGTGTTATTTGTTCATTAATAATTATCACATGTAATTTGGCTTAAAAAGCGATACGAACTTTAGCCCGTTCAAATCACAAATATAGAAACAAATGGAGTTCGAATAATAGTTAAAATTAACATGTTTTTTTTTTTGATAAGGTGCTTCGATACAATTATACATAGGTTGACAACGACAAGCACGTAAACTAACCGCCCAACCATGTTTTCTAGTCAACCATGTCCTGAGGTCGTGTATCAGTGTGTAAGTCCATCTGCCCTTGCCAGTCATTGACCAACGTTCTTGCCATTTTCGTAAACACAAATCTGTATTATCGTCCCTAAATGTGTGGCGTCTAAATCCATGTCAGTTATACCTGAAACGGTAAAAGGGGCCTCGTCCGACAGAGTTCGAAATGCGCTGTATGCTTCAAAGGTCAACCAGCCTATACACATCAGATATTAGCTTCACGATATCCTAATGTAACCTTATTTATAGAGTATAGACGTCATAAATCCCTAACAGTATTTATCTAAACTCCTTTAAAAAAAAAAGTTTCCAAATGAATTGTCATAAAGGCGTGTGGGAGAGATGCTGTAAATCAAACTTTGTAACCTCATTCAATAACAATTGCGTTAATTTGAGTTGTGGTTTTTAGCATGAATAAAATTGTTACAGTAGCCGAATACCATGGGCAAAATATACATATTATGTATGTATGCATGTACGTATGTAAATAAATATCTCAAAAATAAAAGCACAAAGGTCAGTCGTAAAGCAGCTCTGGGTTGAGGAACATCTCTCGCGTCATCGTAATTACTTCTTAAGTGCGGTCAGGCTTGTGCGTGTTGTTTGGCCTTCGAGAGTTTTTCGTCTCGCTCGCACTGGTTGACTGATCTGCCACGGATAACCGTATAATCTTGCGGTTTTTTGTGGAATTTCTTTAACAACCACGTTGCTACTTCCTATGTGAAGGCATAAGTCGTGTACAGTCAGTCACAAAAACTTTTAAAATACTGTTAATACCATCTTGGGCATATGGTCTAGTTACTCCGCCCATACTTGTGCAACACCATATTATACAAATTTACTTTGTATAATATGTACTAAATAAATAAATAAATAAATAAAAGCACAAAGGAAATGCGAAAAATAACATAAATATGTTCTTATCTAAATGAAACTACAGATCATATCATATTTCATTAGAATACTTAATTTCGATGTTTATACAATATGATATGTTATTCGAAAACAATGAAAGTATATTCACAAAATATAAAACTAATTGTCATTAGAGCTTTTACGTTATTAAAAATACATAATGAATTGAAAAACGCGCGTAGCAAAAAATGGCGATTATTACAAAACTAATATTTTGTTGTTGTTACTTTTATAGCTGCTTTTATTTATAGCACGCAAAAATTATTAAAAAAATATTACCGCGCGTTAGATTGAACACAAACATACACACATACGTATAACCCTAAACACGACATATCATATCGTCGGCACACAATCGTTTTTTTGACATGTAAAGTTTCATATCCAAACAAATATTTTAGCCAATCGATGCGGCTTCTCTTTCCCTTTCGAATTGCCTTAAAATGTCACATGTTGCAGGATTTCACTCTAGGCCGACGACATTTTAACGTATCTTTAAATAAAGTTTTCTACTAAGTTATATCAGTTATGTAGTTTGCGATAACGATTTTATTATGATGAATTGTACAAAATACAATTTCAATAAGTTTTTTTATACGCTTCACTTTATATGAAAAATGCATAATTAGTTTGTCATACTGTTTATGATTTCTAGAACATTCATTGCAATTCTAATGCACATTGCATATGTCAATATAAAAACAAAATATTAAAATTTAGCCAAGAGCAAAAGAACGAACGAACGAACTAGCATCAAAACGCCGATTTTTCGATGAACAAAAGTTGCACATCTGATGGTATAATGATGGTGTTTAAAGCTTAAATTAGGCGTGACATAGCCATAATGCCATAGGCGTAACGAAACCAAAATTCAATTGGTTTCTATGGTGAGAGTTATGGCGTTATGGCGAGTCACCCATAATCAAATACAGTGTTGCCCATTCTCTATGGTTATGGTTATGTCACGTCTGATTGAGCCTTAAATGATGGTATTGTGACACTAAAGTATCACTTTTGACCCTTTTTCGTGCCAATGACACTTTTTATGACCCTTTTTTTGATTTATCCTTTTCTAGCAATAATATACTCAAAAATTGGACGAAGCACAGTCTAGCATATCAAGTATTGGAAAAAGTGCTGTTCGTCCAGTTAGCGATATTCAGTTCGATTGCGTCGATCATTTTACTGTTTTGATTGATACAAAAGCCAATAAATGGGGAAAATATTGGGTGTCAGATACAGATCCCTGATTCCAAATGCAAATTTTTTCTGGGAGTATCACAATTAAAAAATATGTATTTTAACTTACTTTCATCTTCAATATTAATAAAACTTTTTATAAATAAAATTCTTGCAAACCTGCAAGACCGTCTACATACGGTCTTCATTATTCTTTACCTGGCGTTCGTTCCTAATGTTTTTTCACCAGTAAATTAAAACCTACGGTTCTTTTGACTATATCCACTTAAAAAAAATTATTAGCTTTATCCGATCCTTATTAGGATCTGGCCAGTTAGAGGGTTGACATCGATTTATAATTAAATTATGTAGGTGTTAATTAATTTTATTTTAGTCTAATGTATCTAGTTCATTGTTAAAATTCGTGTTTCTTTTTTTTAACTGAAATAAATGTTAATTTTTGTTCACAAAAAAACTTGACACTATTTTACTAAAAAATACCATTTTTTTGACCCTTTTTTCCTTAAATACCCTTTTTATGCTACTTTTTCATAATTTTCAACGGCAACCCTGGTTCCAATGATGGTGCAGTGAAACTTCGATATAACGAATTCCAAGAGGATCCGAAAATACTTCGTTATAGCCATTGATTCGCTATAAATATAATCAGCAAAGCCTTGATACAACGAAATTTTAAGAAATACGAAAAAAATTCGTTATATCTATAGTTTTCTTAAAGCTTATATTTGCTTATATATAGGCTTTTGTACGATAACTTCATTATAGAGGCTTTACAAATGCGCTTGTAAATACATTTAGACTTCGCTGTTTTTATAACGGAACTTTATCATTTGGGATTTATTCTGATTTCGTTATATTGAAGGGATTTGAAGGAATATTTCACTATATAGAGGCTTTTTGGCTCAGAGTTTGTTCGTTATAGCAATAGTGTATTTTTGCATGAAAAACTTTGCAATAAAGAGGTTTTCTCAAGGGACTCAATAAAACATACGTTACATTAAGTTTTTCGTTGTAACGAAGTTCGTTATATCGAAGTTTCAGTGTATTTAAGAGCCTGCGATAAAAGAACTTGTTTTTATTTTTATCGCTTACTTTTTACTTCACATTTAAGTGAAGTGTGTTTAACAGTCGTTACATTCTAATATAACGCTTCTTACTTGTTCTTTGTTTACTAAAAAGAAAATATATAAAATGATTGTAAATATTTAATTTTTATTAGTGTAATGAAGGTAAAGTTTTTTTTCACCTCTGTTGAATGGGAGGGAGGTGCAATTATAAAACAAATAAACAATCAAATTATGTAAACTCAAAAGTGATTGATTGTTGAAACAAAAACAAACGCGCGGAAAATGAGAACAGGCCCATCTAACATTTTCAAATGCTTCTAAAGAAGTCAATAAGATATACATACATAAATAAACTTAGTGATCTGGAAGCAGGGCATATGCGTATCCAGTCTTGCCAGAAAATTATGATGGGAGAGTGCAAGCAAGATCGGTCCGAAAGAATAGGATAAATCTGACAGGGAAAATGCTAAAATGGCAATAATGTGCGTATCATTTAAAACAAATTTGAGATATGCTTGTAACCCTGTAGGAAGTTTAGTTTTCCTTTTGTAAAAAATTGATAACAATTTTATTAGTTTATCGATATTTCGCAGCAACGGCAATTTGTTACAAAAGGGCCTAAAGCCTAAATAAAACTTAAAATATCGAATAAATTATTATAATATGCCTATTAATTGGATGGGAAATAGTGAAACTTAAGACAGATGTTTTGTGCGACACGAGCGAATACGAGCCTTTAGTGTTGTCAGAAGACTTTAATATTTTACATCATGTATTTTGACTTAATAGACTGTGTAGTCAATGAGTCATTATTTTGCATTTTTTTCTTCAATGATGATATATACATAGATTTGTATATGTAAAAAAACAAATTTTTTTTTCTAGAATTTTATTTGAAATAATGCAAATTAACCTTTAATAGCCTATATTCACTTCACATGGAATTTAAGTACATATGTACATAAATTTTATATATTTTTCTTGGTATACGTTAATACATGCTTTACATTTTCTATGTCTATTAGCAACAAAGTGCTAAGAAGTGCTATAACAAAAGCATAAAAGATTCCATAAAGTCACACTTAAAGAACTCTAATTGAACAATTTTAAGTAAATCACAGAGTGTGGACTAAATATTACAATGTATACCTCGAACTGCACTGTGGTCAATGATGTATCAGTAAGAATAAAATTGATATTTAAAATCAAAATAAAATATTGAAAAGACGACTCCGGTGTTGGACAATTTTAAATTTTTTTTGCTAACTAACTAAAATAATATATTCTTTTTCTCTACAAATTAAATATATTTTATACTTTTATAGTAAATAAATTGGCATAAGAAATTAAAAAAATCTAAAAGTATAATTCCAGGGTTGGAAAATTTATAATTTTTGTGGTATATAAAAGTAACAAGGTCCAATTGATTTTATTTATAGATTAATGGCCGTATCCAAAAAAATTAATTGGAACTTCATGTGTTCTTTTGTCAAAATTTTTATGGAAATTTTGTTTTAACGAACACTTCAAGAGCAAATAGTTTTTTTTTATATTTTAGAAATAAATGAATTGGTAGTTAAAATCAGAATAATAAAAAACACAGCTTCAGAACTGGAAAATTTGACCTTTTTTGATACATAAAAGTAAATAAATAAAACTATTTGTTTTTCTTCGTTACTCTGCAGCCACACGTTCAATAAATGGCTTTCAATTTCATTACACATATTGTGTGTCAAAATTGCTTGAAATTGATAGCTGTGACACAAATTGATAATCAATTTCATTTTTTAAATGCCACCGACTAAGAAACAACTCAAATTTGTAGCTTCAATCAATGTGTGCTGTGACCAGCCGTTCAAATTGAAAACTAAATTGCCATTTAAATGGATAGGTGAATTTGAAATCAATCTAGTTTTCAATTTAAAAAGTTTAATTGTGTTAGTTAAAAAAGTGTGAGTGTATTGCAAATTGAATGGAATTATTTTATTTATTTATTTATTATACATATTATACAAAGTTAATTTGCATAATATGATGTTGCACAAATATGGGCGGGGTAACTGGACCATATGCCCAAGATGGTATTAACAGTATTTTAAAAGGTTTTGTGACTGACTGTACACGACCTATGCCTTCACATAGGAAGTAGCAACGTGGTTGTTAAAGAAATTCCACAAAAAACCGCAAGATTATACGGTTATCCGTGGCAAATCAGTCAACCAGTGCGAGCGAGACGAAAAACTCTCGAAGGCCAAACAACATACACAAGCCTGACCGCACTTAAGAAATAATTACGATGAGAGATGTTCGACGAGAGATGTTCCTCAACTCAGAGCTGCTTTACGACTGCTGTTGAATGGAATTGAAGTCAAAAATTGAACGTGTGGCCCCCAAGTTAATTATACATATATGCACGTATTTTATATGTTATACGGGATTTACACTATGACTTTTTACCGTGACTTTTCTAGAGTTTATTGACAAAAGGGGTACAAAGGTGATCAAAGGGGTAGCAGGGGGAAAAGCCATCGTGTAAATCCCGTATTAGAAAGGAAAGAAATTAGTATTAAAAATCATAAAAATAAAAAGTATAGTTGCAGGCTTGGAAAACTTAAACCTCCCTCCCATTATAAAAGTTATTTACTTTAAATGTATTTTTTTTTATTAAATATTTTATGTTTTAGTAAGGCTTTTTTTACTCAAGATTTTCTTATATTTGGTATAATTTGATATGAAAATCGAATTTAACCGTAAACATGGGCACTCATTAGTCTTCCAAAGCCATATGATATATTATGTTTTAAATCACGCGTTGACAGCTTGCAACGAATCATTATTAATTTTTTGTAAATGGAGATAACATAAAATATATCGCTAAAGAACAGTGATAACTACAAAATAAATTAAGGGATATTGGCCAAATTAAACGCAAAATGTATACAGATTCAGCGGCGAGTTACACCTTATTTCTTCATCCTTATAAAATAAAATTTTCGCAAAAAAAACATAGAGCATAAACATAAATTTAGCATTACTACAAAATTATCAAATACACTAAAAGTAGATACTTGTCAGTCATGAATCAAAGAATACAAGATTACGCATTCAGCTTTTGAAAAAATTCTCTTTCTGCGGATGTACGTCACATTAGCCGATAAACATAAACATAATCACACAAACACGTGTATTTTGTATAGGGCAGTTTTGTTTACATTTGAATTTCTACGTCATTTTGACGTCACACCAGCCAAATACCAGCACACTCAGGTTAACAAACATGCGCAATGCGTAATCTTGTATTCTTTGATTCATGCTTGTCAGTCAATGCTGTCTTTTTGAATGCTTTGGACACGATAAAAATGCTTGCTGCAAGTTCGTGCTTATTGGCTTGATATTACCATGTTTTAATATGTTTTTTATTTAATTTCCCTGAAACTATTCTTTTCTGCTCAGCAAAATCGAGAACTTCTTTGAACAATAAAAATAATAACGCGATATTATATATACATATACATATGTATACTGGCAAAGGGATGTGGCAGTTTTGTAATAAGAAATTTTATTAAATACCAAAAAATATGAATTAAGTTAGCTTAGTTGGTATGGAGGTACAATACTAGAATTATTTTAGGAAATAAAATCTATGAACCAAGTTATTTTGTAGGAAAATACCGAAGGTCACTCACTACAAATTGCACTAGAGCCAAAAATACATTATCAATTTTTTCCCCAGAACTAATATGTATGTATGTACTTATGTATTTGTCCATACACTCAATACGTATGTACGTCGGTGAAGGGTATATAAGATTCGGCACAGCCGAATCTAGTATTTTTACTAGTTTTTTTTTTTTTTTTTTTTTGCTGGGATATGATTGTTTAACAAACAGTGAGTCACAACGTTTTCGCTTGCTCTTATCTATTTTAATACCAAATAAAAATTGTTTTTATAAATATGTACACGCTTTTTAGCAAATTGACATACAATAGATTAAAATAACTCATTTCCCCGAAATAGATAAGTACTTACATGTGTATATACCCAGCAAAAAAAAAAATGACGAAAATGGAGTTGAATCATTGGTTCAAGTGTTAACGAACTGGTTCGATTTCGGGAAAACATGCATGATATTTACATTAGAGGATGTCATTGGAGATCATGTTGTGTTTGTGCGGGAATTTAAATAATGTTCTCCTCATTAAAATTAATGAATCGAACCAATGCATATTCTCTGATTCGAAGACATTTTTCATGGGTTCAAAAATAGTTATTTTTTATGTCTGTCATAAAATCGTACATGTTCCTTGATTTTACATTAGAGGATGTCATTGGAGATCATGTTGTGTTTGTGCGGGAATTTAAATAATGTTCTCCTCATTAAAATTAATGAATCGAACCAATGCATATTCTCTGATTCGAAGACATTTTTCATGGGTTCAAAAATAGTTATTTTTTATGTCTGTCATAAAATCGTACATGTTCCTTGATTTTAATTCCTTTTATATCTTAGTTTTAATCACTTCAACAATGACGAATTTATTCGTAGTTAAGGAGGTGTGAAAATGGCACCCTCGCCGAACCACTTAATTTTTTGGTGCTCAATGGAACTAAAAAAAGGAAAAAGATAGCAGTATTTATGAATTCAATTTGCCTTAATTAAATAGATTCCTTATATTTTTTAAAGGCCATAACAAAATATTCACCCCCAAAATTAAATAAAAGCTAACTTGTAATGAGTTGTTAATGACTTGTTGACCCAAGACGAATACTACAAAAATCATTACAGGGTTCAATTCCATTTTTGGTACAAATGGCTTCTTATATCTCTTTAGGAGCCACACACTCGTTAGAAAACTGTCATCATATGGCGTTACATAAACGGTGAACCTCGTACCATATGTAATATTTTCTCTGTTGATGAGTTTTTTTCTCTATCTAGTTAATTGTATGGAAAATGTCAATAGTTCATTTGAGTTAAAGCGGTCAGAATATTTGTTCACGAAAATTTACATTAATATAAACTTTCAAATCAGTGTACAAAATATACACATTCATATCTATTGTTTGCTTTCTAGTCGATCAAAACTAACAAATAAATTTTACGACAGATAATGTATTTACATACGGTAATGGGCATCAATAGACATTCATGCATACATACACTGTGGGACAAAAACATTAAGTATGTATGTATGTATCTAAGTATATCAAGGGTGGCCACTGAGAGAACACCGAGAGTAATGTATTCGCGTATGTCCATGCTGTTCAAACTGGCACCCGAGTGCGGAGCATCAATCGGCTTTTTGTACAAATGAATACACATACGCTTATACATTTCTCTCGGTTTTCTCTCTGTTTGCAGCTCTGGCGTATGTGTATGCATTTGTATAAGAAGTCGATTGATGTTCGGCACTCTGGTGCCAGTTTGGACAGCCTGGATGTATATGTAAATGATGGTTCTATTATTAACACTTAGATATTATGATGAGATATCAAGAAAGGTTTGTCAGTTCATAAAATACTATTTATTAATAATGTTCTCAATCTAAACAAGTAAAACAAAATTTTATTAACTTTCCAGAAATACTTCATTGGTCAGGTCAATTCAATTAATTTACACACTTTTTAGGTTTTCTAGTACTTTGTATAACCGTAATGCGCACTGGCATATCTTGAACATATATATTACATACATCTGTTCAGACTAAATAGGAACGCTCCCAGACATCAATTCTTTTCTTGAAGGAATTTCAATAGTTATTCACCCATCGTTCAAGAATTCTAATGGCCTATTTCCCACCTGCGAAAGAAAACGTTCGACTTACAATTTATATTGAAAACAAAAACAAATTTTCGTATTTTATTGTTGTTTTCAATATAAATTGTAAGTCGAACGTTTTCTTTCGCAGGTGGGAAATAGGCCATAACAAATTCTCACTCGGAGCTAAATCCGGCGATTGTGGTGGTCAATGAAATTTTGGTGCCTATTAAAAAGTCTAACGTTTTTTAGTCTTACGTTTGGGGTTGCTATATTAAAAAATTTAAAAAAAAATTAATTTTAAATTTATGGTCTGAATTTAAAAATTATTCTGAGAGCGGCAACGCTGACATGAATACAAATTTGAACACTTTATTGAACTAATTTTAAGGTTTAAGTAAATATGTGTTCTATTTTTCACTATTTGTTCTATTTTTAATTAAGAGTACTTAGAAAATATTTTGCATAGTATATATGTATGTATTATATATAAATGAATGCATATGGGCATTTCCACGAATATGTCAAGAACTGAAAATATAAAAACCTTTGAAAGAAAAAAAAAATACTCCAATTTTACTATGAGGAGGTATTTATAACTTATTACAACTTTTAGGCAGCAATAATAACAAATACAATTTATCGGATACTCTTCGCGTAAATTATTTCAAACTCGACTCGAATTTTCGCCCACGAAGATTTTAAACTATATTAAAAAAAATTATACGTTTTCTCTTTAGTGTCACGAAAAATGTGAAGAAATGATTTTCGAGTCGTCAAATTATTGAATTTCCTATATCGAGAGCCTATATACAAAATACGTCAACTCAAATTTGGTCAAAATGAGTTTCCGATAGCAAATAGCTCCCCTATACAATATTCATCTGTAGTATAAATTTCGAATCAAAAAAAATATTTTTTCTCGTTTTATATCAATTTTTTTATTTCTGCTATCTCAAAGTACAATTTTATTTTTGATGAAAACAAATGCTAACTCCCATGTAAATTTCCAATATTTAAAAAAAAATTAAATTTTTTATAAATCTTTCTCATATCTTATTGCATTTGACATACTAAACACGAATCTGGTATGGGTAGTTTTTGAGATATGGTCGCTTTTAATATATTGGTACAGAGGGGTTCCGATAAAAACAAATTGGTAATGTGTGTATAACTTTTAAACTGTTAATCGAATAGAAACATTATGTATGGACCGATTATAGTCAATGAAATAAGCTCTCGAAATTGGTAATTTGGAGTGACCCTGTTAGAGAGTGCTAAAGCTGACCACCTCGAGATGGAAGAGACCTTCAGTCAGGGTTAAGTTATTTTTGTATAGTATTTTAAGTTTTTTTTTTGTAGCTTTTTAATTTTTATATCTAGTATTGAGTAAAAGATTTCACAAATTGATTAAAAAATAAACATATTCAAAAAAAATCATATTTTTTCCGAAAAATATGCTAACTCTAAGAAAATATTTGTTTTTTGATCGGCTAAAATATGCTATCGCATAAAAATACACAAACCAGTGCAAAATAAAATATTTTTTCCAGTCCTATAAATTATTAAGCATATTTAAACCATATTATTGAAGGCACATGATTTATTTTTACAATGAGCGAATTAACTAAGTTTTTCGCTCTACTGAAAAAAAGTTAGGTTTTTTGAGTTGACGTATTCTGAATAGAGGCTCTCGATATAATAATTTATGTTTATGTACTTGTTTTGTATCAAAAATAAATTGATTAAAACGCACCGAAGAGAAGGTATGCTTTTTTCTTAATCATTTCTTATTGTTATTATGGCGTAATATATTACATATCGTTACCTTAATATAGAAAGGCCCTAACTCATTATTTTTTTGAATTATGGCTTTTTGTATATTTCGATAGAACATCTAACGTATCGAAAAATTCAAAAATCAAGATTTCAAAAAAATAATGAGTTAGGGAATTTCTATATTAAGGTTACGATATGTATGCATGTACCCTGCAGGAGAACGAACTGGTGTCCAACTAGTATTTTAGTAGTACAGAAATCACCACCACTAGTTCCCAACTGTAACCCTTCCTATACTATCTTAATGCTCAAATTAGCATTGAGTGTGTTTAGAAAACTACTAGTACCATTGGTACTAGTTTAGGACTAGTTTATTACCAGTTCTTTTGTAAAGAAAAATTCTATAAAATTGGTGGTTTTATTCCTTTGTTACCCAGTGACAACGCTAGTTAAAATTTGCAATTATTTATCAAAATTCAGAAATACAAAAGGGTAATTATAATTATTTAATTATAATTATTTTTAGATCAAGCTAAAATTTTAGTAATTATATGATACCAATTTTCATACCGTGCAAGAGCTCTGTTAGACAGTTAAAATTTATTTTGCAATGTGGTGGCTTGGAACTATTACTTCATATACTAGTACTCATCAGCACTAGTAATTTTACACAACAACTTTAACCCATTTTGCACTAGGTCTTGCTATTCTAGTAATTATATTAGTAGCTTTTAGACCATTATCGCCTATTCTCCTGCAGGGTATGTATGTGCATAAGTACATATGTATTTAAATACATATAATGATAATGCACGTTAAAAGACTTTTCTAATGTTCTTTCTCTTTTGAATTTGGCGAAAGTGTTTAGATTTTTAAATATTAACAAATGCATTTGATTATGATCGCTACATATCAGTAGAAATAAATAAAACCCAATCTATATATGTGACAGCGCATAGAGAAAGGGACCTAAGGGTAAAAAAATCAATTTTCACTTTTTTTATGAGGACAACATCTGAGCATCGAATGAGACCGATCCCATGCCCCAAAAGTGTTCCCTCCCAGAGATATGCGCGTTTTATAATGTGATGGTACACCAAAGATACACGTATTTAAATCTTTAAAATGGCTCTCCTGAACAAAACCGGTCTTTACCCTTAGGTCCCTTTCTATTTTCCGCGTCAGATATGTACATACATATGTGACAGCGCATAGAGAAAGGGACCTAAGGGTAAGAAAAATAAATTTTCACTTTTTTTTTTGATGTGGACAACATCCGAGCATCGAATGAGACCGGTCCCATGCCCCAAAGTGTTCCCTCCCAGAGATATGCGCGTTTTATGAAATTGAAGATACACCAAAGATACACGTATTTAAATCTTTAAATTGGCTCTCCTGAACAAAACCGGTTTTTACCCTTAGGTCCCTTTCTATTTTGCGCCGTCACATATAAATATATAATATAGGTGCTCCTCAAATCATTAGGATGATCACGTGATTGCTAGTCATTTCTTCTTTCACTCATGTGAGCGTTCATAAGTGAAATTCGAGCGCAATTGTTGTTTTTCGTTATACATATGTATTTTATTTAATTTTTAAAATTTGTTTCCTAATTTCGTGTTTACGACTGAAACTCTATTTTAAAATAAACTATTACAAGAGCCAACACTTGTGTACAATACAATCAGATTAGCTATTCAACGTATGTACAGTAGAACCTCGTTAATCCGGACATACATAGTTTCAGCCTCAGAGAAATCGGACGCGTATTCATTTTAAGATTTCATAAGGGCAGAGATTAGCGAAAGTGTTAAGACTAGATAAAGTTGAATAAATATTATTCATATCCTGACACATCGTATATCGTATTCATGATTTTATATTAAATATTGTTAATTTTGAGACACCATATTGTTCAGCCACTTGTTTGGTCGATTTTCCACTATCAGTTGTTATCTTGTACTTTTATTATTGCTCATAGAAGAATGTACATTGTGCCTAGCGGTAAAATAACGAAATATCATTACATACTAACAGAAAAAAATGCTTGTCCGGACTACAAAGGTAAAATTACTAAGTCCTCGTCCAGACTTGCAATTTTTGTTGCTGCAATTTTTTAAAATTCAGCTTTGAAATTGCATTAGTGTCCACATTATGGAATTCTAGTTTTGCAATTAAGTATAAGTAAATTATATTACACCACAAATTTCACTAAAAAATTAACAATTCCATTTACTATTTGGTTATATTTTGTATTTTTCATACAAATGAAGAAAGAAAATAAAATAAAACTGCAAATACATTTAAATTAAAAAGTGCGAATTTCAAAACAAAAGAGAATTGCCGAGCACATGAAACTGTGTACCCCTCCCCAATCTTCTCACCTCTCTCACCTATAAACTCAAGAATTGCTGCAACAAAAATTGCAAGTCTTGACAGGGACTAAGTCGCGGTTCAGACTTGCAATTTTTGTTGCAGCAACTTTTTATATTTCAGTGAGAAAGAGCGAGAGAAGAATACAAAATGTATACATTTCTATTTCAACACTCTTCCACATACTGAAGAAATTGCAAGTCTGGACCGGGACTAACTAAACTGTCCGAAACGTTGACATGTCCGGTTTACTGGATAGATGGGACTAGCGATCGAGTCTCCGGATTACAGAGGTTTTACTGTACATTCAAAACAAAAACAAATTTTAAAATTTTGTTGTTGTTTTGAATGGAAGGAAGAGCGCGACAAGTCGGACGTTGTCGACAACGAAAGGCGACCCTTAATAGGTACTTGTCGACGATATTTTGAAACGGTGTACAAATTCAACATTTTGTACAGTGGTGCGTTATGAAAGACTACACTTTGTTCGACGACAAAACCATTGGCGAAGTCAGCCTTTGTGTTGGTATGCAAAAATCATTGAACCAATTTTTGGCTTAGCGAAACCGGATTATACATACATACGAATACATATCAAATTAACTTTTCAAGATCGCTTAACAAATATTGATAGTTAAAAGTTTTAGTTTTATTTCTCGCAACAAAAAATATATGGTCACCCCAAAGAAAGTAGAGTATTTCTATATACATACATACACGTGTATAAGTGCATCATAAGCACTTAATTGTGTACAAATAAACATAAGTAAATATGTATGTATGTATGTATGTATATAACTCGTTTATAGTCGTGCATATGTCAAAATTAACTCCATACAATTACTTTTAAAATACAGATACATATGTTTGTATGTTAAACAATTTAAAATGTATGTACCTTTTTATAACTAAAATCTAGTTAATTTTTTATTTACATACATACATACATATGTAGATATTTATTTAAGCAACACAACCAGCACGCCTTTTTGTACTTTTTCAATAGCATAACAGATACATACATACATACATACATAATATAGTTTTCTTGAAAACAATAATTGCAATTGCATTCTGCATTAATACGCATTCTCACAAAACAATAAATAATTATTTATATTTTTTTTAATTTTTACCCAAAAATTTCTTTTAGATTCCTATCCATTTGTTTATATGGCAACTTGCATTTACGATTAAAATCACACCAACAACACCAATTAATTATAATAATAATGATTGTTTTTGGTGTTATTTGTTAACACACTTTTAATTAAATTTACTTTCAGTCCGTTTTTACAACAATCTTTTAACATTTTACACTCACAATACACCAAAGTATTTTGATTCAATGGCTTGCACATATTCTATTACCTTGGAACCATTACCGCTCATGGTCATTCCATTAGCCTTGAGACCATTTTTTCGTGTGCGTATTTCCTGGTATGCCGGTGCAGCAAATTTTTTTGCTCGATCAAAATTGATTTGCTGTTCTATTTCAGCTGTATTTGTTAAGGTACTAGGACAACTACTGGCTGCTGATGTGAAGCCGCTTTCGGGGAAAGTACCGCCATCAAGGTTTCCCATTTTACTTTCCGTCTGACACACACCGAGAGAATCACACCAACCAACAATTTCACACCTTACTAAAATAGGTTTGGCCAAGCAGAACAGAAGTACTCTATAAAATAAATTCTTATTTATTGAGAATCCAACACAATGAGTAACCACAACGACGACGGAGGAACCCGACTAGAAGAAAAAAATTGCACACTAGTTAATGCTTGTTTAATTAAAGTTTTCCAATAATTAAAAGAGCTGCCACTGTAATCAAACGTGTTAATTATTATTGCCGTATTTTAAAAGAAGGGAAGCAGTAATGGCATCATCACTGTTATAAAACTGCACTATCAATCGAGTTTGTAGCATTTAGGAAAAGAAATTATTTCCTCCACACAATTCCCGAAGAGAAAGCAAATTACATTTTCGTCATCAGTCGGAGTTGGAGACGATTCAATCACGATTCGACAAATCAAAATAAAATATTAATGTTCTAGGGCTAATACTGTTCTGTCCATTATGTAAACACCTTGGCTCTGTCGTTAAGGCAGTGTGTGCTGTTAAACAATGTCAAAAAAGGTATCGGCGCTTTCAATCATATGGCACCTTTTTAGTACTTTCAAAAGCATCTCTGTCTCTTGACAGTTATATCAAGCTTTTTCTGCCGGAAAAAATACAAATAAATTACTTTGTGGTGACCAAATAATTAAGCTTCACTGGAAAAAATACTTATATTTTTATATAGAAGTATTGAAAAAGAAATTGAAATTTGTGAAAAGGTGGAAATAAAATTTTTTATTGAAAGTATAAATCGCATAATAATTTATAAATCAACGTAAATAAAATAAAATAAGCTTTCAAATATATACAGAAAAAAGAGAAAGCCAACTGGAACAGAAGAAGCAGATGAAAAAGCACTGCGTACACTATTTGAATCATTTGCAATTTGCGTTTTGGAAGTGCAACAACTTTAACCAACGACCATTCAACATTACGGGAGGCGATTGATTTGGTATTTACTAAGTGAAAAAGCAGCCGCAATATAAATTTGAGAAAAAAAATACAACTGACATTCTTGTTAATCAGAATTATTACTAAAGAACAAATTATATTAAAGTATTTCGTTATTAAACAACAAATTATTGATTTTTTATTGTGAAATCCAAGGAAAATTAAAAAAAGAAGGTATCAAAAGCAGAAATTGGGAAAATAAAAGGTCCTCAAAAATAAGTGTACAAGAGAGCAAAGTTTAACAGAAAAACTTTTATAATTTGAAAATTTTCTGAGAGCAAGGGAAAAGTGTTAAGCCGAGTAAAACACAATTGACCAAACGAAAACAGGGTGTGTGTGTGAAAAGTGTGTGATAAAAATCCACATACATACGTCACTTAAATTTTCACAACCAATTGGGCAAGTAAAAATCATCCCCTTATCTTGGTCGGAAAAATGGATTTCAATTTTACGGATTTAAAGAAAGAAGCTGCTACCACAGCTGATGATATATTCAGCCACTCTAGCGATGCAGTCAAACAAGTGGGTCAGGATTTATTAGGACATATTGGTGGAGGGGGCCGTCAAGACGATAACTCTCATACTGAACAAAGTTTTGGTAACGAGCAAAAAGAAATGGATTTTGAACACGTAGATCCTCAGACATTCGTACAACGTATGTCTGCTGGAGCCAAGGAGGCTCAAGAGCAATTAGACGCCAAATTCTCACAGTCTAAAGATGAAATAGAAGATTTCTTTGGTAAAAGTAGCAATAATGTCAAACAAGGTGTGGCTGCTGCCACCACCGATTTCATGAACGCTGAACGTGGTTTTATGAGCGGTGCCGGTGATGCCGCAAAGGATATAGAAAGAAAGGCAGCCCAAGCTGTGGACGATCTGTTGGGTTCACATTTGAGCAATACTGAAGCTTCAGGTCCTCTTGTCGATAATGTAGAAACTGCCAACAGTATGGATAAAATTGTGGAAGATAATGCTCCTGCAATGACTACATTTGGAAAAACTTCTGCAGCTTCTGCAGCTGCCGTTAGCAAAGATTCAGACAATGATTCTCCTTCCATTTCTTACAACCCTTCACCGGTTAAGAAAATACCCGCTACCGATGCTTTGAAAGAACAAGATAATGAAAAATTCATTTCATCTGAAGATCTTTTGGTTGATTTTAAAGAAGAACGTAAGTCAACTCCAGACTCTCAAGCTACCACTAAAGTAACCTCACAACCTAAGGCAGCCCCTGCTGTAACCACAACCGACTTAGACATCGAAGATGATGATGAAGACTTTGTACAAGCTGAAATACCAGCCAAACAAACAGATCAAAAAATTCCACCTCCTGCTGTACAGCCTGCAATAGTTCCAGTGGCTAACCCAGCTCCGATTATTCCGGAACCGGTTAAATCTCAGCCACAGATTCAAGAAACTAAAAAGGAAATACCAACTCCGGTTGTTGCCGACCCAAAGCCCAAGGCAACGAAAACTTCAAATGCACAACAGCCAAATATTGTGTCGGTCGAAGATATTTTCTACAAATACGGTTTGGGTAAGTTTTAATTATTTATTTTTTTTTAATTCGTATTTCATTATTCTTTTTGTTAATAATTGGAGACATCTGCTGTTTCTAAACCATTGAAGTAAAGCACTCGATTTTTTTAAATTAAATCGGTTAACGTTTAGTTTGAATATTTTTTTTGGCAAAAGTGAATTTGATTTCGCGTAATTACGTTTATAAATGAGAGCATTGATGATATCGTTTTGGATTGGAAAATAAATTGAGTGCCTTTCTCATGGTGTGTAAAAGCATTTATTTCAATAGTCAATTTTCATTTTGTTACTAGTTTACTAAACTAGTCTCGCTGCAGTTTGTGTTTGTTCATTTAAATTGTTATAAATTATTGTGTTAGAGGGCTTTCGTTTATTTAATCTAATCATACATAAAAAAGTTGGCATGATTATTTGGTTATCAACAAAATGCAGGTATACAGAATGATATTTTCATTACTAAAATAGCTAATGATAATTTAATAAATATTTTTGCATTTCTGATTTAAAAAATACATATGTTCATATATATGTATGTCTCTAGTTTTCAAGCTCTAATTTATAATAATTAAACGTAGTTTGATAGAAGTTAAAGTAAAAGTCATGTTTCATCCATCGTCACTGCGTTTGTCTGTTTGTCTAACCGATATCTATAGATTTACTATATTTTTGTATATACTATAAACTTTTCCAAATTGTTCCATTCCTTTTTTTTTATTTAGCATTATTACTTTTTTTGTTATGAATCATATATTTTGCTATTGTGCAGAACGACGGGTAATGATGTCATTCCATACAAACAACAACCAATAAAAATCAAAATAGAAAAACACAAATGAAAATTAGTATCATTTAGATTTAAAACTCATCTGATTATGTTTTCAATGGATTAGTGCCCATTTCATAAACTATGCTTTGTATTACATATAAGTAAATACTATAAATTCGATCTTAAACACTTACATATGTATGTATGTACATTCAATACAAATTATTATATGCATACATATGTACGTACGTATACCGGCTTTTTTGTTTATTGCATTAAAATACATTTAAAAGTGAGTCATGTTTGAATGTGAATTAATTTCTCTATATTTAGAAATGTTTCATATACATTAAAATTTTGTTTTACCTTTTCTTACTTGCCATATTTCTCCTTCTTCAATTTTTTTTTCTTTTTAAACTTTCTGTAGTCTTAAATTGTTTATTGTAAGTAATGTTTTTTTTTCATCTTTTAAAGCTTCACTTACTTTCGGGTTGGCTGAAAAGTCTTGAAAATCTTTGTCCAACATTTACTACTGTTGCCAAGAGCGTGTTTCTTAACTTTATATGTATTTTCTTTCTTTTCCTATTGCCTATTGCATTAAAAAAAGAACTAGTATATTCAATAATTTGTTTTAGCATTTGAAAAAAAAGTACTTGGATTATTTTGTATTATGTTTTTTAAGAACTTTCAAAGTGCACATTTTCTTTTTGTACTAAACTTGAAATCCGAGTATGTACATGCATAAGAAAGTCTCATGGCATTTAAGTAAAACGAAAGCCGTTCAACAACAATGCGTTTTGTAGAAAATTTTCCATTTAATTTTCGGCAGTTGGAAATCTTAACTTTTTTGTTGCACGAAAATTTCCATCTTAGTGAATTGTTAAAATATTGTCTTTGATTATTAATATAGGTTTTTTTTATAAAGAGCAAAAAACTAAAATTTCTATAAACTTATATTTTTCTGAAATATTTCATGTTAGTAGAACTAACTCGGAATAAAAAATCACCCAATAATAAAAAAACTTTGTTTTTATAAAAAAAAATATCTTCTAATAAAAAATTAATTCTAATCAAAAAGGGCATTTATTAAAAAGCACCTTTAATTAAAAATTTACGTTGCAATAAAAAATTAACATTCTATATAAAAAATGAATTAAATGCATTACTTTTTTAATAAAAGGCTCCTTTCAATAAATAATTTCATTAATAAAAAGTACGTTTTTATAAAAACTACCTCTTAATAAAAAGTACCTCTTAATAAAAAGTACCTTTTAAGAAAAGTCTTTTAATACAAACGAAATTTTACTCAAAAATAGCTTTTAATAAAAAGTGTTTTTAATAAAATACCTTTTAATAAAAAGTATCTTTTGATAAAAAGTTCCTTTGAATAAAAATAAATAAAAAAGTACTTTTAACGAAAAGTACCTTTTAATTTAATTTAACTTATTTTTGATAAAAGTACATACATCTTAATAAAATGTAACTTTTAATAAAAAGTGTTTTTTAATAAAAAGTACCTTTTAATAAAAAATATCTGTAAATAAAATGTATACAAGCTACATTTTAGTAGTAGTAGTAAAAAGTTCCTTTTATTAAAAATACCTTTTAATAAAAATACCTTATAATAAAAATACCTTGTTGCAAAAAGTACCTTTTAATAAAAATTGCCTTTTGATAAAAAGTACTTTTTAATAAAAAGTACGTTTTAATAAAAAATACCTTTTAATGAAAAGTGTATTTTGATGAAAAGTGCCTTTTGATGAAAAGTACCTTTTAACGAAAAGTAACTTTTATTGAAAAGTACCTAAAATAATTGAAATTTATTTGCTGGTAGTTTAGCATGTCTATATACGTATTTCATTGGCGCTTGAACCAAATCATCAGTAGACTTTAACCACGTATATAGACATGCTAAACCACCAGCAAATAAATTTCAATTATTTTATGTACACTTCTGACAATATGTCAAATAATAAATTTTCTTTAAAGTTCAATTAATGTTTAATTTTTCATTTAGCCTTGTAAATACTTTTATTGTTATCCAATGGATTTCTAATTGTATAAGGATGTAGAAAAATAAAATAGGTTCACCTGGATATAAATTATTTGCTGGGTTTTGTATCAGTTTCAAAGCCTACTAAGCTTATTTTTTCTTTTGTGATTTTCAAAAGTATTATTATTTTATGGATTCTCATATAGTTTTTTAAAGTCTATGCATAAAGTAAGAGGTTTATGACTGTTTAAAATTTGTGGTTAAAGTCTACTGATGATTTGGTTCAAGCGCCAATGAAATACGTATATAGACATGCTAAACTACCAGCAAATAAATTTCAATTATTTTATGTACATACACTTCTGACAATATGTCAAATAATAAATTTTCTTTAAAATTGAAAAGTACATTTTAATAAAATATAACTTTTAATAAAAAGTATTTTTTAATAAAAAAAGTGCCTCTTGATAAAAAGTACCTTTTAATAAAAAGTACCTTGTAGTAAAAAGTACCTTTTAATAAAAATTACCTTTTAATAAAAAGTATCTCTTAATAAAAAGTACCTTTTTATAAAAAGTACCTTTTAAAAAATAGTATCTTTTATTAAAAAATACCTTTAATAAAAAGTAGTTTTTAATAAAAAGTACCTTTTAATAAAAACTAAATTTCAGTAAAAATAACTTTTAATTCAAATTACATCTTAATAAAAAGTGCGACTTAACAAAAACTACATTTTACCAAAAAAGTACCTTTTTAATCAAAAGTACCTGAAAATAAATATGAAATAAAAAGTAACTTCAACTATGACCTGAGATATTCCAAAACGCTATTAATTGGGAAAAAACGACGAAAGTAAGAACTTTTTCTGTATCAGGAATATATAAAAAACAACCTTCGAGTGTTCTACTGAAAACTATAAACGAGACTTAAAAATTTCCAATAGAAAATAAATGAAAACTTCTAAAAAATTATTTCCCTTACTGACACAGAATTGTCATCAGCATGCCAAACATTCCACAACAATTTTTTAAGTGGAAAGTAAAAAGGGAATTATTTGCAATTGGAAAATTTGCTTCGCCGCATGTTGTGGTCAATAACATTCGTAGTGGGCAGCAAAACTATTAATATAAGTATGTATGTTATATTTGTATTGGATTATATCCGTACATAATGTTTGTATGCACATATATAGTATGTATGTACGTATTATGAACGTTAGTCAGTCTTATGAAAGATTGTCTTTTTATAAGATGTCTTTCTTTCTCTATTTTCTTTATAGCTTTTCTTTTGTTAATTTAATTGTTGTCATGTTTAGCAGTCAGCGAGCCAGATAGCGAACAAGGCTTGTCTTTTGTTTTATTTTCCTGCTGAGTTGTTTATGTGTACTATATCGATATTATTGGAAAATTTTTTTATATTATTGTTTCTTCTGCGCTCCAATTGAAATATTTTATTTTTTCTTTTCATTGTCATTGACATGAATTTCATTTTCTTGCAGTTAATTGTCTGCCCATACATTTCATGTGACTGTTTTGCACTTTAGATTTATTTCGATGATGCTAGATTTAGCGGTTGGCTGTTGTCTTATTCCTGTGCACATTTAAATTTTTATATAGTATGTACATATGATGACAAGTAGATAAAAGAAAAAAAAATCTGGAATTTCTCTTGTATCTTTTGGTCTTTCAATTAGGCCATATGAAAATTTTAAGAAAATACAAGCAAGACTTTTCTCTGTTGTTAGTTCCTTTGCTTGGCATGTGGCGTTTGTAGTGGCAAAAAATAAACTATGTACATATTTTCTTTTAACTTCATTGATTATGTTCGATTTTATTTATAATGCTGGCAAATCATTGTATTTTAAGAGAAAATAAAGAAAAAATGCAAAAAAGCAAAGGAAGGGCTGGATTCGATGTTCGTGCACAGTCTATGAATTTTATTTATCTTACATTTGTCGTTCTTGATCGCTGATTTTATTTTTATTACAAATGAACGGTAATTACATACATATGCTTTTGCAGCATTTTAGTAAAAAAAAAAAAAAAGAAAGTAATTGAGTTAGTTAATCTAAAGCTCATGAATATAATTGTTTAAGCCTATAACTACGTTTTTACTAATAACTTCACATAGATTTATTTTAAATTCATAATTTTTATTACGATTTCGTGCTGTAATTTCCATGTATGATGCATATGTATGTACATAAGTACGTATATATATGGTACTAACGTCAAAACTAAAAAAAAACTACTTTGCCAGAAAACGAGTTTAAAATTTTTCATTTAATTAATTCTGCATCATTAACCCAAAAATTTCGTCCTTACTAAAATTATAAATGTGAAAGTGAGTTTGGTTGTTTGTGTCGTTTGCACACCCAAACCGCTAAACCGATTTTGAAAATTATTTCACCAATAGAAAGCCATATACCAGCGTTAAATATATGATATTTTTATTCGTTTCGGAACCGGCACGGATTCTTTCTGGAAAACACATTTTTGGGCTGGTTAGGGTAATTTTCGTTTCGGATTTGATTGTTTAACCAGTTCTAAAACCATTTTTTATGTACTTTATAAGCAGATCAACCCAAGCGGAGCTGCGAATCAAAGCAAATTTTTTTTATATAAAAAAGCAATAATGTATGTATAGGAAATATTTTAAAATCTACAAAAAAACTATTGTATTTAAAATTAAAAATCCTTTAATGTGTGCCTCCATTAATGATTTAAATCCACAAATTTTAAGTCATAACTACATATGAATGTATGTGGCCAAGCAGTTTTCTCAGATACCTAGCAAAAAAATAAAGAGTGTAAAGTTCATGCATTCAATAAGTGAATTCCTAAATCCGAATAAATGCGTCATTATTGAAGTGATGCAAATTAGCGTCCAAAAAGCTTTAAAATCAGGGTGCAGGGTGCATTACCGCAAAAAAAAATCTTAACCGACACATTTTTTTGAACTTGTTTTTCTTTGAAGAAAATCGATTATTTACTATCGCAAATAATCGATTTCGGTCCAAAAATTAAGTTGGGAAATTATGTCGCTTAAGCTGTTATGGCACGATATACTACGTATACATATGGAGCATTCCAAACCAAGTCGGACGGTTTGCCAGAAAAAAATTTTGTGATACATTTTAGTACACAATTTTTTTTTTTTAGTTTTTTGGTCATGGTCCAAATTGGTATTTTTAGTCTTGTGATATTTTTTTTTACAAAAAAAGTACAAGTTTTTGATTAAAATATTTTGGATTTTGAATTTTAAATCCGATTTTTTTGAAAATTAGTGTATCCCATTTTTTTATTTAAAATTTTATCCACCCAACAACTTTTAAGGCCGATCAGGTAGTGATGCTTCTTCCATAACTACTATATTTTCGATTTTTTAAAATTTGAAAGCTGTAATAATAAGTTACGTTTTGTTTCGATCAATACCAGCCCTGCAATTCATAATAATCTGTTGTCAAATTTAAGCAAATTCGCTGTGACTTATATCAAATATTGCAGTGTAAAATTATGGCCTGTTTCACAGTAACGAAAGAAAACTTTCCACTGAAAATTTCTTTCGTTATTGCGAAACAGGTCATTAATGTCGTTTTTCTATTTGTTTAATTGTATTTGAAATCGACTGATAAGTTAATGCATATTGACGTGCTTAACAGTTATAATAACCCCTAAGAAAATCATAATTTAATAACTATTCAATGCTTTCTTGAGTGAAGAATGTTTGTCCACAATTAAATGAACACGCATACAAATATTTAATATACAAATATACAAACATAAATATATAAACATACATACTTACGTTATACTTGAAATTAATTGTTTTTTCCATTTCTTTGCTGATATGCATTTTTGTCCACAACACTGTGCACAAACATGCATACCTAAATATAAATACACTTCAACTTTATTGCCCTAGATTTTATTGCCGAAATATGATTTTCCAAAGAACCCCAAAATCAATAAACTTGAAGTGGATCAATAAATTTTAATCGTGAGAAATTACGAAATAGAATATAATATTAATAAGCATTTTTTGGTATTTGATTTTTGTATTTAATATTAAGAATTTTTAGTTTTAAGTCAGTCTTAAGAAAGATTCCAAATAAACCAAATCGATTAGAGAAAAATAAAAATTTGTTTTTTTTATTTTTTCTGAATTAACAAACACAAAAGTGGCGCAGTCGGTAGGATACCACAAAAAGGATTATTTTTAAAAAAGATTAAAAAATCCTTTTATTTATTTTTATAAATTAAGTGGTATTCTGCGTAAAACAAACGTGAACTTAATTCAACAAAGAAGTTGAAAATAAGTAAAACAAACGTGAACTTAATTCAACAAAGAAGTTGAAAATAAGTAAAACAAACGTGAACTTAATTCAACAAAGAAGTTGAAAATAAGTAAAACAAACGTGAACTTAATTCAACAAAGAAGTTGAAAATTAGTGAAAAAGTGAACTTAATTCAACAAAGAAGTTGAAAATAAGTGAAAAAGTGAACTTAATTCAACAAAGAAGTCGAAAAAAAAGGGTGAATTTAATAACTAAACCCAACAAAAGAAGTTGACGAAGTGACTCCTATTTTTAAACAAAAAGAAGATTATCACAAAAATTAACAATTGCAAAAAGTGGCTGATCAAAATCAAAACCCGTTGAAAAAGAAGATACACTACAAGAGACATTAACAATTACAAAAGTGGCTGATCAAAATAAAATAAAAAAAAAAAACTGTTGAAAGAGAAGATATACTACAAGAGACATTAACAAATTGCAAGGAAGAAACCGATCAAATTCACACCAACAAATACTGATCTGAGGGACGAAATTTTTCGAAGCAAACTACACCAAGAAGACTCATCCATATCTACAAGTAAAATTAGACGTAAGATTTCTTTAAATAAATTTTTTTTTTTACACACATATATATATATATATATACATACAAATATAATTATCGATATCTATCAAAATGGCTAACCCGCAAGAAAACATTATTACAATTAACCCCCTAAAATATTTAAATAATCTGCCTGACTTTAATGGAGAGAGGCGAGATTTACAAAATTTTTTAACGCTAGTAGATAGAATACACCCTCTTTTACAGACATATGACCAGTTGTCACAATTGCTTTTTTCGGACGTAATTAAGAGTAAGTTTAAAGGAAAAGCTAGGCAAGCCATTGAGATTAATTGCCACGCCACATCCTGGTTAGAAATAAAAGGCGTTCTCCTTAATAATTTTGGGGACAGGTCATCTCTTGATGAAATTTATGACGAACTTAGGGCCGTAACATTTAGAGTAAACACGTTAGAGTTTTATAGCGACATCAAAGAAAAATTACATAGACTTAATAATAAAACACTTAATATTCTTGGCGAGGGCCAAGCTACAAATCAAAGTGCAGAAAATAACAAACGCACGGCCTTGAATCTTTTCAAAAGTAAGATTCCCGAGCCCATGAAAACAATTTTATTTTGTAGAAATCCTGACAGTTTAGAAAACGCCATGGAAATTTTGTTCCAAGCAGGTCATGCATATACAGGATACGATAACACTTTAGGAAATTATAAAAGAAACCCAACAAGACACAATAATATACAAGAGGCACAAAATTGGGGTTACAACCAACCTAAATCTATGAAAAACACAAAACAACATTCACAAAGTCTTCCACAGAATTCACGGTACCAAAACCCACAATACCAACAAGACAATTTTCCTCAAAATTCACGATACTCAACACAACGTTTTCATAACCCACGATACCAACAACAGGACAACTTTCAACAAAATTCACGGTACTCATCTCAACGTTTTCAAAATTCACAACAACAATTAGAAAATTCGCGACAACGGTTCCAAGCTTCACAGACTCAACAGCTAAGGTTTCCGCAACAAACACAAAATACAGGAAATTTTTCACAAAACACACGATACCCGACCCAACAACAATACCAAAATTTCCAAAACCCACAACAACGACAACCACCTCTTGAACCAATGGACATAAACAAACACGAATTAACTGTAGAAAATTTTCCGCCATCAGCCTCGGATACCTTCCACATATAGAAATTAAAACTAAGTTAGGACATATAAAACTAATTATCGACACAGGTGCAACAAACTCAATTCTGAATCCAGGCATTTGTCACCCTAAATGGTTGTACAAAACAAACCCTATCCTTGTAAAAACTATACTTAATACAATACAATTGAATCAAAAAGCTAGAATAAAAACTTTTCATGAATTCGGTAAAAAACTTGACTTTATTGAATTTTTTATATTAAAATTTCACGATTATTATGACGGATTAGTAGGAAATGACCTACTAATACCACTAGAAGCCTGTATAAACTATAAAAATAAAACTATCCAGTTTGGGGACGTGACTCTACCTCTATTGGAAGGAAACTATAAAAACAAACAAAAAGAACATCAGAATAAAGATGAAGAGGATCATGAACATCAGGAACACAAAAACAAAGGAGAAGACGATGTTGTCAATAAAAGTAAGGAAGAAGAAAACCAAAACTTAGAAACTATATATTTTCAAGAATTATTAAAAGATAAAGAAATACCATTAGAAAAACAAATACGAACTGATCACTTAAACTGCGAAGAAAGAGTATGTCTACTAAAACTTATAAAAAAATATTCGGATATATTTTACCAAGAAAATTCAAAACTTACCTTTACATCCGCTATAAAACATAATATACGTACTGTTAATGATGTCCCAATATTTACCAAATCTTATCGATATCCATATATACATAAGGAAGAAGTAAAAGAACAAATTCAACAAATGCTTAAAGATAAAATAATTAGACCCAGCAAATCCCCCTACTCAGCACCTATATGGATCGTACCTAAGAAGGCCGATGCCAGTAACAAAGCCAAATGGAGACTTGTCATAGACTACCGCAAACTAAACGAAGTAACGGTGGATGACAAATACCCAATTCCGAACATTGATGAAATACTAGATAAACTGGGCAGATGCCAGTATTTCACTACCCTTGATTTAGCCAAGGGATTTCATCAAATTGAAATTGCGGAAGAGGACATTCACAAAACTGCTTTCAATGTGGAAAGTGGACACTATGAGTTTTTACGAATGCCGTTTGGACTGAAGACAGCTCCAGCGACATTCCAAAGGCTTATGAATACAGTCCTAAGTGAATATATAAATAAGATATGTCTAGTTTATTTAGACGATATCATAATTTTTTCTACGTCTTTGCAGGAACATTTGAATTCCATTAGTCTAGTTTTTAATAGGTTGAGGGAGGCTAATTTGAAAATCCAACTTGATAAATCCGAATTTTTAAAAAGAGAAACAGAATTTCTGGGACATATTGTGACTCGAGACGGAATAAAACCAAACCCTAAAAAAATTGAATGTGTAAAAAACCTTCCCATTCCGAAGACCCCAAAACAGATAAAACAATTCCTAGGCCTAACCGGGTATTATAGGAAATTCATCAAGGACTATTCTCTGATAGCGAAACCAATGACTAGGTACTTGAAAAAAGACACTAAAATAAACACATCCGATCCGCAATACCAAGAAAGTTTTAATACACTCAAGACCTTACTAATAAATGAACCCATCTTAACATACCCAGATTTCTCAAAAAAATTTACCGTTACTACAGACGCCAGTAACTTCGCCCTAGGCGCAGTACTATCACAAGATAATCATCCGATCTGCTTTGCAAGCCGTACACTTAACGAACACGAATGCAACTACAGCACCATAGAAAAAGAACTTTTGGCGATTATTTGGGCCACCAAATACTTCAGACCTTATATTTTCGGGAGAAAATTTATAATAGAGACCGACCATAAACCATTGACTTGGTTATTTTCAATTAAAGAACCCAATTCAAAGCTTGTTAGATGGAGGCTTAAGCTTTCCGAATTTGACTACGAAATCAGGTACAAAAAAGGAACGAAAAATAGCAACGCGGATGCTTTGTCAAGAATTGAACCTGCATCAATTAATATAAATGTACTGGAAACCAATCCAAACACTATAAAGGAAACTTACAATCCCATAAATATTTTCAAAAACCAAATAATCATAAAACAAATTGCATCAGGGTCTTTAAAAATAAAAAATAGGTCAATTTTCAAAAACAATAGAAAAATTATCTATCTTAAGAATTTGGATAGAGAAACATCAATTACATTACTAAAGAACCACTTCAACTCTGCTCAATTGAACGCGATTCTGTTAAATAACGAGTTTTACGATGTTCTGAGGGATACCTATGAAACATTATTCTCCAATAACGAAAAATTTAGGATCGTGAGATGCTTCAACTTCTTGGAAGACGTGGAGGATGAAAATAAACTAACCGAATGTATAGAAAAGGAACATTTAGATAAGAACCATAGGGGTATTCAGGCGGTGTACGAAGAATTAAAAGCACAAATTTATAACCCAAAATTAAAATTGAGAATTACACAGTTTATTAATAATTGTGAAGTTTGCAATGTGGAGAAATACGATAGGAAACCACCGAAATTGCCATACAAGATTACCGAGACACCCTCAAAGCCTCGCGAAATAATACATATAGATGTTTTTTATACGCTAGAAAAACAACTCTTTATGACACTCATCGACAAGTTTACAAAATTTGCAGTTGCTTACAAAATTAATGGACGTACATGGACGGAGTTCAAAACTAAACTGCTGCAGTACATCAACTCATACGGAAAAATTGAAAAAATAATAGTCGACAATGAATTAGGATTTAAAGCTATACCAATACAACAATTTTTGAACGAGGAAAACATTGTCATACACTACACATCAAACAGTAATCATAACTCCAACGCAGATATTGAGCGACTTCATAATACAATAAACGAGCACATGCGACTTCTAAGACATGACAAAAGGAGTAAAACTGAAACCGTTGAAGAAAAAATATTGCGTATAATAGGTTTTTATAATAACACCATTCACGGTACTACAAAAATTAAGCCAATCGATTTCTTGAATGGAAAGGTACACGAAGACAGATACGATACAATACGTGAATTGATTGTAAGTAAGAAAGAAAAATATATAAGTAAATTAAATAAGGACAGATTTGATGTAGAATTGAACGAAGGAACTAATTATATTAAAGAAATTAGAGGAGGCAAAAACCATAGAAAATATAGAAAAGTAGACACTAATAAAATAGACGAGGATCATGTAGTAGACAAGAAAACAGGGTTAAAATATTACAAAGCACACATTAAACAAAAGAAACAATACCAAACTTCTTAAATGAATATGTGTAATTTCAGATGAACTACTTACTACTGCTGGCATTGATATCGACCGTTAACACTCAAACAATTGACATACAGGACCTTACAAATAACAATGGGTATATACCAATTAAGATCGACGAGAAAAAGGTGATTGAACATTACAACAAAATATTACATGTTGTGAACCTAACATCATATGATGACACATTATCATTACTACATGGCAACATACTTTCACTAAATTTTAGTACAACAGAAAACAAACCACTATTAGAGAGTGTATACAAAAATTTTGCTATAGTTGAAAGAAAAATAGAAAACTTGAATCCACATTTTAGGCGAAAACGAGGACTAATAAACATTTTAGGGAAAGGACTGAAAATCGTCGCTGGAACCATGGATAACGAGGACGAAATAGAAATTAGAAACTCATTAAAAACAATATACGAAAATGAAAAGACTCTAACAAACACCATTAACAATCTTACAATAGTAAATGACCTAATCTCTTCTCAAATCCAGAATATTACTAGCCACATAAACATGAAACAGATACAAATAGGACGTTATATAAATAAGCTGAAGGATTTCCTACAAAATAAGATAACAAATATAGAAGACGAAATTACATTCCTAGAACATATTTACCAAATAAATAATGATATTTCACTTTTGCGCGACCATATAGATGACATCGGACAGATAATGTTCTCTTGCAAACTGGGTATAATTCCCTCAGACATACTTACTAAAACAGAACTTGACTTAATAAATGATTTTGACAGTTATACGAATGCTAAAGTGGCCGTAGCAGTACAAGACAATAACATTATACTTATTCTCCAAATACCCCAATATTCGAAGAATATTCTGTCGAGGATAATATTCGAACCAATCCCAAATATAAATAACAAATCTATTAATTTAAGTACATATGAAATATTTGTAGATTCAAAAAACAATATTTTCGACACTAACATTAAGGAAAATTTAGAAAAGAACTTAGTTCAATTATCAGACGAATGTTTACTGAGCATTATAAACTTCGAAGAAGCACACTGCAATATGCAGAAGACGATTGAAACAAAAATATCAGAAATTACCGAAGGAATACTTATATTTAAGAATTTTTATTCAAAGATAGAACATAATTGTAACAAAATAAACATTAAGTTGAAAGGAAATTTTTTGATAAAGTTTGAAAATTGTGAAGTCAAAACACTTAACAAAACATTTTCTAATATAAAAATAAAAATTTATGACAAATTTATTTTACCAAATTTCATTACAAAAATTAAAGAAAAAACTCTGAACAATATGGCTAACTTAAAGTTGGAAACGTTATATTTAGAACAAGTTAAACATGAAAATTCAATTCAAAAAATTATTAATCAAAATGTGTACTCAAATTTACTAAATGTAAGCATTAATACAATAATTATAATTACAATAATTTTATTAACAATATTCTTCCTACGTAACATAAGACGTAAAATGTCCATATTACATGTTTCGTCGGAGCCTCACTCTAACGATGGGGGAGTTATAATAACCCCTAAGAAAATCATAATTTAATAACTATTCAATGCTTTCTTGAGTGAAGAATGTTTGTCCACAATTAAATGAACACGCATACAAATATTTAATATACAAATATACAAACATAAATATATAAACATACATACTTACGTTATACTTGAAATTAATTGTTTTTTCCATTTCTTTGCTGATATGCATTTTTGTCCACAACACTGTGCACAAACATGCATACCTAAATATAAATACACTTCAACTTTATTGCCCTAGATTTTATTGCCGAAATATGATTTTCCAAAGAACCCCAAAATCAATAAACTTGAAGTGGATCAATAAATTTTAATCGTGAGAAATTACGAAATAGAATATAATATTAATAAGCATTTTTTGGTATTTGATTTTTGTATTTAATATTAAGAATTTTTAGTTTTAAGTCAGTCTTAAGAAAGATTCCAAATAAACCAAATCGATTAGAGAAAAATAAAAATTTGTTTTTTTTATTTTTTCTGAATTAACAAACACAAAAGTCTTAACCAGCAAAAAAACAAATGTTTTTAAATATGGAAAATTAATGTTTATATATGTGTCGCGCAAAATAGAATGGGACCTAAGGGTAAAAACCGGGTTTGTTCAGGAGAGCCATTTTAAAGATTTAAATACGTGGATCTTTGGTGTACCATCACATCATAAAACGCGCATATCTCTGGGAGGGAACACCTTTGGGGGGATCGGTCTCATTCGATGCTCAGATGTTGTCCACATCAAAAAAAAAAAAAAAAAAAGTGAAAATTGATTTTTTTTACCCTTAGGTCCCTTTCTCTATGCGCTGTCACATATGTAAATAGATATAAGAAATAGCGAAGTATGTGTATTTATTTGACATTCAGTATTTAATGAGATCCATAAGCAGGAACAAAATGCATGAAGACGTTGCTTAACAAAAAAAAACAAAAAACAAGCAAGAATTATTAATGCTTATGTTTTGTTGTAAATACACTAACCACAACGATATTATTACAATTCAGAGGTTCCATTATTTAATGCAGAATAATACATGAATTAGTTGGCTAATAAACTTGTTAATGCCTTACCCTGATTTCACTTCATACAATCAGCAACAGAGTCTTTGTTTCATTTTTATTCACCATTGTAAAAAGAAAGGTCTTTGAAGTTGATGTTTAAATTATCAAGCGCATGTTCCCCAAATTACAAAACGACAACCCTTAAGACAAAAATTCACCTCAAATAAAAAATTGAAAAATCAATAATTGGAGACTTTTTAGTTTTAAAAGACAATTGCTCCCCTTTTGTGAAATATTCAAGCAAATACATATACATATGTACATATGTATGTAAAATAAGGGTCAGAGCATATTTCATGTCATATTTTCTTAGAAGAAGTTCTCTTCGAACTCATGTACTTAAGTATATATGTTCATCATATGTCTCTATGTAAGTGTATTTCAGTTGTGTGTTTTTACTGCTGAAGTCTCCATATTCAACACTCTTTTAATGCGGAATTAAGCTCTGCGCATTATTTGGGTTGACAGAGAAGGTTTACTATAGATTTCCTTGTCTAGCAGTCAGGATATTAAAATAAAGTTACAAAAGGACTCGCTGGCACTCATAGTGTTTCAGTAATTCGATGGACTTAGTCAGTTTTTGATGTGTTAACGTGATAAACCTATTTTTTTGTTATATGCATGTGTATTCAGGGTAATAATAATGAAAAAAAGTTTTGCAATCATTAAATATTTATAAAAAGAAAATTAAAAAAGAAATTATATGCACAAAAAGAAAAAATAATTATTTTTTTTTACTGTAAAAGTGTGTTTGTCTATTACCAAACAAAAAAAATATCTGTCAAACAAAATTCATTACGGAAATCAATAAATTTCACAATTACGCTGACGTCGTCTGTAAACAATTTGTAATAAGTGATTTTGAAGTGAAAAGAAAAAAAATCAAACAGTTAAGTTTAAAATTTATAAATCGATAAGAAAAAGTTAATAATTACAAACCCCAGAAATGGATACAGTTGGAGAGGCACAAATTGCACAAAATGGTGTTAACAAGAAACGTCCTTTTATGTGTTCCTTATTAGATCCTAGTAAGTGTGAAATTCTTCGAATATGTACATTGTAATTGCTGTAAACATAAATAAAAATCTTTGCAATTATTATAAGTAGAAATTAAATGGTGTGGTAACTAACTTAGATTATATCTGTCAAACATAATTATGTATATTACCCTATTGTCGTAATAAAAGTATACTCTGCATTTATTCTTAACTAAACTCCTAAAATTATACTTTATATTATACCTACATATGTGTATTTTTTTTTTTTTTAGTTTGTATATGGTCATCTGTTATTTAAATTATTGATTGCATCATTTCATTTTTCTTTACTAATCTTTGCTTTTTATTTTCCTCTTTAACTTAAAAATAATCAATATTTACTAATTTCAGACGCATGGTTTAAGCCAGAACGCTTACATCCAAGAGGTAAGTTAATAAATTGTATGCCTTTTTCTCTTTCTGCTAAAATTTCAAATCAATAACACAAATTATTTAATAATAAAACGCCTGTATAAAGTTTATTAACTAATATGAATTTTAAGAAAAAAGTACTAGACTCGATGTCTGCGTTTTAAATATTCATTCAATTTGCTTAAAAAACATTCACTCATATTACACATGTACATATGTACATACATAAATGCTTACAGTTTTAAAATAATTTGCACACGTATTTTACATGCACACATACATATATACATACTCATGTCCATTGTACATATATGCTAGTTGCTAATAGGTATCGTATTGTACATGTATTGCAGGCATAACCCCTTCAAAACTATTATGCACAGACTACATCCAAACATACATATGTATGTATACTAGAGTGGCCGTTATTTTTTTTTTATTTCTTATATTCTCTCCCCCAATCGGTTCAGTTTTATGTTAATAATACAAAAAAAAATTCATAGCGATAAGTTGTGTTTTAGGTGTTTTAGGTGGTGCCGCCCGTCCCTCAAAGTTGGCCTTTAAGCCCATTTTCAATGTAATTTGTTTGTATATGACTCTCTTTTTAAAAAATCATTTTACAAGAATATGATATATGGCAATATTTTAGCTCTTCTAGTCTACAACATTAGTATCAAAAAAAGTTTTTTGCTAAAATTAATATTTTAGGAAATCATGAAGAAAATAACCAACAACAAAATACCAAAATTTATATTTTTAACCCCCGAATAAAAAAAGGGTTGTTATAAGTTTGTAATGTGTGTCTGTGTATCTGTGTGTCTGTCCGCGTTCTTGGCTATGTTTGAAGAAAATCGGTCCAGCCGTTTAGAAGATATAACATCTTTTCTGAAAAAAGTCGGGGGGTTTTTAAAATTTTTAATTTTTGTTATTAATATGAAAATTATTTATGTTAAGAGCTTATATCTATAAAATTATTTCATACAAAAAAAATTGCATTGAATAAATGGGGTTGAGGGCCGGACGCACCCCCTAAAACACAACTTATCGCTATGAAATTTTTTTGTATTTTTTTTTACATAAAACAACAGATTTGGGGGGAGAAAATATAACAAATCAAAAAAAAAAAAATTCTCCATACACCTAACGGCAACTCTAATGTATATATCTGTTATCCTTTAGTTCAATGACCACTTAACATATGTATTTAGTTCTTTCCACTTGATATAATGCTTTTGTATACCATTTCCAATCGATATTAAGAACTGTTAAGAAAATATTGTATACATCATGAATCATGATTTAAAGGCTTGCATGCATTTTGAGGATATAAAATCCATAAATTGAAATGAAAAATTTAGTTTTATTGATAAATAAGAATCAGTAATAAAATCTGAAAGCGGTAGATGCAAGCTTTTTTAAACTACATACATATATTTTCTTTAAATACTTCGCTTGTTAACCGAGTTGCTGAAGTCTTTAGCGGACATATACAATGTTATTATGTAAAATACATACACATACATACATACATTATTTCTCTTATATACAGTAGGGTTCAAAAAAATCGAACTATTTTATTAATGTCTTTTTGTACCTTTTAAAACTAATGGGTGAGTGAGTGGTGCGTTAATTTTATAAGTATCCAGCAAAAAATAAAATGAATACTTCCTTAGAAATCACTTCTTAATTACTTCCAAAGTATTACTACTATGTATGTACATAGTTCCAGCAAAATTATGTATGTATCCCATATTTCAATAATTTAATATTCATTTTATGCTTGGCTGCATTTGTATGGATGTATGCCTGCGTGCAAGTTCATCAGTCTCCCATTAAAATGACGTCAGCTTTTTCATTTTTGTTGTTTTTTTTTCGATGCTAGTATAATTTTAGGAAATATGAGAAAATTGTAATCCTGAAGTTATGCTTCAATTTTTATATTTGATTTAATACTTTGTACAGAATTTGAGGAAAAATATGTTTGTGCGTTTGCAGTTTTTTTTGTGGGAATTTTGCCAATTTAGAAATTGTTGACGTGATGCATTTTTTCTTGCAATGCTGTTTCATGATATTCTGCAGCATTATGTCTCTTTATAAATAATAAGTGGCTTAAGGCTGGGTCACAGAATCCGTCATACGTTATACTTCGCCTTTTTCAACTGACATTATCGAAACGACGGAGAAGGTTGGCACTGTGAGTACTTTATTGTCGGAAGCATTTGAACAGCTTCAATAGGTTGATTCTCCATTTTATTTATTAAATTCAAATTTTTTTTTATTTATTTCGTTTATTTCTTTTGTTTAATTTTATTTTTGCTGACACAAAACACAAAAGCCTAATTCAGAACATACCAAAAAAAAAACAACCAATATCTGTCAAACTACTCCACGTACGTAAAAAGTTTAAAGTTGACTAGTTTTTGTACTTTGCGTTGACGGACACGCACTCTTAAGAAACCATGTATTTCAACTTAGCTGTCAGTTGAAAAAGGCGAAGTTTAACGTATGACGGATTCATTGTGTCCCGGCCTTTAGAAGTTATACTTTTATGTTTGGACGTAATTTGACTTAAGAGAAAGGAATGTTGAGTTCTTGAATTATTTTGATAATAACCTATTTTGTTAGCAAAATATATTGTACATATTACTGAAGAGGAAGCATGAAAATATAGTTTATTAAAGAAACTCGGAGACCTTTAGTTCCATTGTGAAAATACATGTAGTTACAAACAAACATACAAATTAATTTAATGTAAATTATCATTAATGGGTTTTGGTAGCCTGTCGGTCTGAGGATTTTGCATTCGAGAATTATACTTGTAAATATTTTTAAAGCATAAAATTTTTTATAGTTTGCATGAATGCCATACATTTAATTATTAATGAGTTTGCATATTGTAATAACTAATGCGGAAATAAAATTGTACTTGGCTACTTTCAAAACAATCCCACCTTAAAGCCACAAAGACTGACACCAAAGAAAACAAACAAAAATTAACGCGCTTCTAGCAATTTAATTAAAGACAGCTACAGTGAAAAAGACATGCAATAAACAAAGACCAGTTTTGTTTATTTTTTTCTAAATTTTAATTAACACGAAAAAAGTAGTTTAAAAATGTACTTTATATGCGACTTTCTTCAATATGATATTTTAAAAGTTTTTTTCACAAATATTTTCTGATTGTTTAAACGTAGAAAATAATTAGCAAACATTTGTTAGTTACGTTTATCTTTATCTTACTAATTTCGTTATTATAAAGTTATTGAAATGGTGAATTCTGTTCACAATATATGTATACACATTTTGTTTGTGAGAAATTAGAATAATGGTGTAAATATAAATACAATCGAATTGAAATCGATTAAAATATAAATAGTTTTCACCTTAATTTAAAAGCTTCTTATTAGTCTCCTGCACAAGACATCTTATAAGAACTTTCAAGACATGAGGGATTTTTCAAATGTATTGTAGGTATAAGAGTAAAGAAGAAAACACTTCGTGACGGAAGAATTTGTGATAATTGCTTCTTTCTACGCATGAGCGCGTGTACAAACGTCATGCATGTATGTGTGTATGATTTTTTATTTTTCTGCGCACATGCAAAGGCACACACATGCATTAACATTAGTTGTATGCGGTTAATCACATAATAGCTTACCATCTACATATTACACACACACTAAAACGTACAATATGAAAAATAACAAGCATACACTAATCAACAGTACTTCTTTTGAGTGTTTGTTACAAACAAGCTGTCTTGCGACATCGCTTGTTACAACTGATATACACATACACCAATACATCCATCGTGCTTCGCTTATAGTAAGACAGCATTTATTATTGGTTTAGTATAATACATGCGATGTGAATACATTTAAAAATCATGACGTTTTTACATTTGAAGACTGTTTACGCAGCTCTCTACTTCTTATTAAGATTAAATCCTTAAAAATTTTTTGAAAATTTTCATGAATATTTAAATTGTGATTTTTTTTTTTTGCAATTTTCATTAAACAATTCACGTGAAATAAAATTAAAATAATTCAAGTTTCTAAAAAAAGTATATATGTACATATGTATGTATCTTCGGATTGAATTATTAATACACATGTTTTTTGCATAGTGTTGAATTTGAAATCAAAATAAGTTCACATTCTCCTTGGCTTACAGCCCATGTAGGAGGCAGAGTGGAAGTAAAAAAATCTGTAGATAACGACTATAAAATTTTATAAAACAACTTAATGTTTTCGCGTATTTGCAAATAATGCAAAACAGCCAGTCATTTACTTGCTCGTATCACTTTCATTAGTGAATAATAAAAAATTATAAAAATGTTACTTGTTGTAAATTAAGATGACATATCAAAAATTATTTACATACTTATTTTAGCACTTACAGACATTATAACACGATAAAAAGCAAAATTTATTTGTCATCACATTATTCGTAGGCATTTCGTTAAGAGTTTCTCTCAAGAATAAGAAAATTTTCAGTGTTTAATTTGGTGAGGTATTTTTCGTAAAAAATGAGATTTTAGAACTATGGTTTCTTTGGAAAATTTTCTTAGAATTTTCTGTTGCAAACTTTAAAATTTTTTCAAGACAACCCGATTTTTTGTGCACTAAAGGAAATAAATAAATAACATTAGGGAAAAGTAATAGTATATTTAATTTAATTTTTTTTTAATTATTTTTACTTATATTTCTTTGGAAACGGTATATGTTGTATAAGTGTATATTGTCCGTATTTAATGTAAGATTAAACTTTGATAATTAGAAGCTTAAATTAGCAAATTTAATATCAAAATTTATCATCGACAGCTCAAAAACTGCTAAAAAAAACATTATAGTTAATTGCACCTCTAATCCTAAACTCAAAAAGGTGGCTCTAAATGTCAAGCAAACAAGATTGTTTAACCTATTTGTGTAGATAAAAATATAAATTATACAGGTATGTGATGGAAATCGCTTCGATTTGAAATGAAATCGCAAGCTAAAAACGTAGAAAATTGTTTTTGGTGTGACAGAAAACGCATCGATTTCATATTTCAACTTTGTTTCATTTTCAGTTGGTTACAAAAAAATCCATTTGTTCCTTTATATTTTTTGCTGCTAACTGAAATTGAAGCCAATAATGCTGAAGCCGGCTGCAGGTTGCCAAAGATATTTTCGGCGACGGCGAAACGAAAATCGTTGGAGCGTGATTTGCTGAAGCAATTGTTGTAAGGAATGACATATTTTTTCTTCATTTCAAACACCGGGTTTTATAATGAAAAACTTTTATTTTAAAACCATGGAAAAGTCTTGGAAGGAAGAAAATGGCCACATCGACGGCGGCTAAGTGTTGTTAATACATGTCGGCGGCAGATTTTTGTTGATCGGCTTCAACATATGTACATACAATTAAATTGTTTCAAACAAAAATAAATTTAAATAAAAAATTCATTTATTGTAATATCATCTGCCTTTAATTATTTTAAAGCATTTTACTTACATTTTCACACAAGTTATTGCAGGAAAATTTTGTTTAGATATAAAATAATTTCTAAATCGTCAACTCATGCTTGCTCGATTTAATAACGCAAAAACAACACAAATTTCGTTTTCCATCACATCTTTTTTTTACTAATATTTTCATAGAACAAGATGGGAAATGAAATCGATTTCGATTTAAAACATAACCAGAATGAAATCGAAATAAATGTGTGCATCACAACTTTTTACGTTTTTCAGTCGATTTTAAATCGAAAACGATTTCTATCACATACCTGATACAGTGTTTTGTGTATATAATTTCCCAACCCTGTTATATACATATATGTACATTTGTATGTACATATGTATTTGCTTTAAATGTTTGCTTCATACATGTTTGAGTTTGAAAGATTTTTAAATAAATTAAATTTTTAATTTCAGAAATTATCTTTTAACCTTGAAATTATTCTAAAATATATTGTTTGTTTTGTAATTGTTATTCATTATGCCGACTTTTTCTCGCGCACTGAGCTTTAAAATGTGTTAAGCGAACGAATTCGTATGGTAGCATTGAGACTTATTAGCACCCTACAAAGGAATTGATTTGTTGCCATGCTGAATACTAAAATAGATTAATATTTAATATGAAAAATAATTATTATGCATCTATTTTGTATAAAGAATTTTTAAGTTATTATTTTTTGATTTGAAAAAAAATCACACGCTTCATCAAAATAGCCACCATCTGCGTCGTTATTTCTCATCATTGAATCGTACTTTTGATTTCAAATTGAGAACGAAATTGTATAATTTAATTGCGATTTTTATGCTATTTCGGTTTATGTAAAAAGTGTGACCAACCTGGTCTAAATATGTACACATCTCACCATTCATGAAGTGCCATCGTTTTTAGGTCTTTCATATATTATGACAGCCTAATTTATAAAAATTATTAAGGCTTTATAAAGGGGTTTTAAAACATATTTTCATACAAAATTTTTCTTATTAAGCCTTAATAATTTTTATAAATAAGGCTGTTTTTACGTACAGGTACGGTAAAGCTATGCCGTTTGCGTTTGCCCTTAATAATAAAAAAAGTATATATGACAATACAATATTATTCCAGTTGAATTTTACATATTTGTGTTTTTATTTAATTATTTTTATTGCTATTCTCAAAACTAACAAATTAAATAAAAGTGTTTATCTTTTGCTCTCAATGTAGCAATCGTCCACTACCTGCATCAAGCATTTAATTGCAGTTACTTACATCAACTTTTTGAGAGTGGAGCGCTCTCTAATTTTTGTTGGCAACGTCACGTCCTCGTTTTTTTTTTTTTGTACTTTATTTAATTTTATTAGTTTTTTTTCTTCTTCATTTGAATAATTTGTATTGTTGTGCTTTCAGAGTACGTACTTGTTAACGAATGTGGCAATTTTCATTTACTTGTGTCTTTTAGTCGCTGTTTTTCCGAATTTCTAAATTTAACTTTCAGCCAACAAATTTTTCTTTTTCTTTGTTTTGCTGTTAGTTTTCAGTTAGCTTAAATAAAAAAACAGCTCTTGTCATTTGCACAAATTATATGTTTGTATGTATGTGTGTATGTCCGAGTTACATGTTATTTTATTGGCAACAGCTTTTTTGTTGGTCTATGCGTATTTTATATGTAAATTATTAAGGCATTTTACCACCAAAGACAGCGGTACGTGAGCATTTTTTACGCGGTTTGAGTAAAAAAAGAAGAAAAATGTCAATAAACTTAAAGATTTTAGATAGTTCTTTGACTTTTTCGTATTACTACTTCGATTGGCATTTCTATTTGGTTTCTATGACTAATTAGTGGTTTACATTAAATGATGTAAAGAAGTAAGAAACTATTTTCTTTTCTAAATTTTTGTTATAAGTGCAGAGGAAATACAAAAGCTCACCACAGCTTTTCTGAGATAAAGAAATAATAGTTCTTAAGAAAATAAATATCACTTATGTATATTCAAAAATATTACTCATTTAAAAGATAATAATTGATTTTGCCAACGCAATTATAGAACTAAAAGAAGGACAACAAAGTTCTCTTCTTCCTGATTTTAGTAAAAAAAATGGAAAAAATATATCCAGAATAAACTATAGAACACCAAAGTTCTATTCTGACTGCTCTTAGTACGAATATATAAAAAAAAATGTTGTATACATTATGCTACAAACATTATTAGATTTTGCCATCCATCCTAGTTAAAGTGGAGAACCATATTTTCCTAGGACATCGTAATGTTAAATGGGCATATGCATGTACCTTTTCTTAAGCCACGGCATGTAAAAAGCCTCGTGCGTATGTGGCGATGACGTCACGGGAATTTTCAGCATGTTGGTTGTATTTTTTAAAATTACTATTAGTCATACATAGGCATACTGCAGTATATATTTACTGCATTACAAGTTCCAGTAAGCAGTAAATTTTTACTGATTATTGAAAAAAATTTCAGTATCCAGTAAAAATTTTTGGCTTGAATCCTTCTTCGGATAGAAGTTTTAGTAGGCTGTGTATAGTGGTAACCTGCAATAAAGGAAATAATATACCTATTTGTGGTGTTCCGCGATATACATGACCTATGACCTCATTTTTGTATAGTTTACCTCGCAAATTATAATTCTACTGTTAAGCATATGACTTATCCAACCGCTTATTCCTGGATCTAAGTCAAATATGCTTAGGGAAAAGATAAGACTCGATTTCGAAACATTGTTTAAATTCCCTTCTATATCAATGAATATAGCTAGAGTATAAATGCCTAAATCAAAAGATCTTTCAACATGATATACAACTTCTTGTAGGGCTGCCTCAACAGACCTGACTCTAATATATAGGCTTCTTTTTTAAATTTGATTATATCATGTGGTATTTTCTCCTTCAACATTGTGTCCACAATTCGTTCCACTGTTTTCTATAAGAATGAAGTTAAGCTTATTAGCCAATTAGAGAAAGAAACCAAGTTTAATCTCGAACTCAAAATTTTGCCCCTTAATGTAAGATTAAACTACCAAACAAATTTAAAGAAATATTAAAGTTAATTTAAACACAAACTCAAGAACTGGAGTTAACCAATGCTGGGATTTGTCTTTAAATGCAAACATATGTATGCACATACAAATATTAGATAAATTTTGTGTTTCCCTACTCTTACAAAAATCTCTACGCTCTAGAGTCATTACAATTGGAACAAAGGCAATACACAGACACGGTTTACAATGCAGGTACTATTGAAATTTACTTTAGCAACGATCCTGTTTACAAACATCGACTGGCAGGTATGTGAGTAAAAGACTATCTGGTGAAATTAGTTAACACAGTTTGTTTCATCTCGATATTTTAGAAAAAAAAAATATTAGTGTTGTCAACTCTATTTTCCAATGATGGGGTTTTTACTATTAAATTGTATTCAGCGATTTTTTACTCAATTATTTCTTGCAATTTATTATGTATAAATATAACTAGAATTAGTAGCTTTTAGAGCTGTGTAGCTCATGAACGAACGGGTTAAATTGAACGAATCACTTAATTGAACGAACTGATCTGGTGATTTTACTGAACGCTTTTGGATCAGTAGTGTACCGCTCGATGTTTTCGTTCATTCAGTTTGTGTTTCAAGTCTTTTATGTCAAATTTGCTTTCGTTCATGTTTGCTATTTATGTTATGTCGTTTTGTTTGAGTTGATTTTTTGTGTTTTAAAAGGTTTAGGTACGTGTATACTAAATTCTATTTAGCATCGCTGTGGCACTGCCATCATTACTTTTATAATTTGATTTAATAGTCTTTTCACAAGAAGTATTTTTACTAGTGTTTTTTATAAAGTGTTTTTACAAAGTAAAGATGTTAGACCTTAACTGTATATATGTTTATACATACATTTCATTACCTCAATCTAAAATGAATTTGTAGTGCTTGAGATATTTTTTTTTTTTGTTTCCGGTAAAATATTTTTGACAACAAAATTTTAACTTAAACTTTGAGAAGTAACATTCAAACATTGATGCTCTTTTGATATACATATAAATAACGATAAAAGAGTTACAATGCTTTTATTAATTATCGAAAGAAAAAATAAATAGTAAAACCAAACAAAAGTACCTTTCTTAATCTTAATATTTAGCCAAAATAAAATGTACAATATTCTAGTCGAAAGAACAAGAAATTATTTATAAAATAAATTTAAATATAGTTTTTTAAATAAATAATTCAACTTTTTTTAATAAATTCTTCAATTAATTCGTTCGCATTATATAAATACTCGTATATACAACCGATTTTATTATTCTTACAAAATAATAGCATTGTTTCATACTGTCGTTCAAAAGTGAACGATTGAACGAACGGGTCAATTTTTTGCTAATTGAACGAAAATGACCGGTCACTGAAAAGAACGATTTGGCACAGCTCTAGTAGCTTTCAATTGTTCGTTCGGTCCGGTTCTGTAAACCTATCGATTCGAAATCGCACGATTTTTAACTCTGACAAGAAATATTTTTTTTTTTAGATTTTTTAAATTTTTTTATTATATAGATTTTCAAATATTATATCTGAAAGAAAATTATAGTGTATGATTTTAAACACGTCTAATGGACCAATATTAATTTTTTGAAAACGAGAAATTTACTCGGATTCAGTTTACAGAACAGAAACGAATTGATATTCTTCAAAAATCTACATTATGTGGTTAAAAAATTATAAATATCTACATATCGCTCATTTACTTCAATAACGTCTTAACTCAAAAAAATCGATTTTTGGTTTAATAATACAAAATTAATCCTCATAACGTTTTTCGTATTGAGTAAAAATTTCATACGCAACTCTTAAGAGAAAAATAAAATTTTCTTTATGCATTAAGTTGTGTGTAAATTGAAAACCTCAAACTCGTTTTTTGTAAAACTTGTTTTCTTTTTAAGTTATATTGTTATTGAAGTAAATGAGCGATATATACTTATATATGTATGAATGTTTAAGTATGCCACTAGGTTAAGTATAAATTTCAATAAATTGTGATTTCATCACCCTTCAGATTGATTTCGTATCGAAATAAGTTAATTTCGTTATGTGAATTGTTAAAATTTTCAAATTATTTGTAAATAATAGAGCTGTACAGAACAATTTATTTGTATAAATAAATACAAATACAATTGCTCATATTTACTTACATATCCCAATAAGCAATTTTGCTTGAAATCAAGTGCAAAACAAGTGTTATTCAAGCCACACAATCAATTGTCAAGGGTTGAATTATGCTTGATTCACACTTTAATTCAATAGCATTCTCCAGTGAAAAGGTAACTTGAAATCAATGCTTACAATTCAGTTGTAGTACAGTTTAATTCAAGCCTTGAATTATATTGTAATTCCACCTTGTATTACAATTGAATTGAAGTGTATTTCAAGCTGCAAAAACAAGGCTTTTAAAATGGAAAGCAAAATTCAATTCCTTTGTTTTCTAATAATTATTTTCTGCACATCTGCCTTCGCTATTGTTTTCACGTTTTACTCACCTTTGTTTACCAAATTCACTTTTATTTATTTGTTTTTGATATATTCACCACAATTTCAGTTTTAATAATAAATCAATTACGTATTTGACAAGGTTTGAGCATATATGTATGTTGTTTGATTTTTTATTTAAAAATATTTTCAAACTTGAAAATTACTTGAAAAAATGCTTGAATTCAACTTTATTTCTAATTCAATTTCAATTGCTTGAATTTTAATTTTTTGAGTGCTTATTGGGATATCTTTGAAATATATAGACATATTCGTAAACTTACAATCTGAATCTCAATTGAAATTGCTCTATGATAAATGTTCATCATCATCTCAATTATCGCCAAGAGAAGAGCAGTAGAAGTAGTATGTAGTAGCAATAAATAAAATAAAATAAATAAAATATTTATTTTAAATTGCAGTTGTTCTGAGCGTAAAGAAATAAACGGTCAATATACAAGTCGAAGGTATAAGACGCAAGAAAAACAAAACGAAAAGATTTTCATTTTTCTTTTAATGTTAAATTGTTAATTAAAAATATTTGCAACCTTTTTAATAACAGAAATTAGTTTCTTTACATTTTGATATTGTATTTTCCTCCAATTATTTTTTTTTAAGTGACACTAGTGTTTTGCATCTTCGAAATTCTTGAGACAAAATTGAAAAAATTCGATTTTTATTTTGTATTTTCCTCTTGGTTTATGTGTTTCTTTTAAATGTCTTAATATGTACGAGTACATACATATGTATGTACTAGATCCAAAAACCAAAATAAATAGAAAAAAAAAGAAATAGTTTTTAATGTTGGTGATGCTGCCGCGCGGACTTGCGTTTTTTTTTCACTTCTCGCGTATTTTTGTAGTTTTTAGGCAAAATCTTCCCTTTAGTTTGCCGTACACCGTAATCGACGCACGCGGTTTTCGAGAACTCGTTTAATTTCTTTAAAAAACGAATTTTGTAAAAGTTTTTGCCAAGCAAAAGTGTGTCTAATTTTCGAAGAAAGTTAAAAATACATTAATTCCTAAGGTTAATGCCATAAAAAGTAAATAATATTCATGAAACCGATGACTCCTTTTTAAAAAGAGAAAGAAACACTGTCCGCAAATTTTACAAAATTCGTAAAAACAACTTATATAATAGAGATAAGAATCGATTTAAAGAAAAAATAAAAAGATACATACACAAAAAAAAAGTTGTGTTCATTTACCTGCCGTCTAAAATCTTTTCTTTATCTTGAGTGTAAAAATATTGAAAGTAATTGCTGTATACTAAAACAACAACAACAACAATAATAATCGAATATTGATAACAAAAGTGTGGTGAACCTTGCCCAGAAACCCGCATAACAAAAAAAAAAGTTATTTGAATTTATCAGTCATTCATTCTAACTTTAAATGACTGCAGTAGCAGTCAGTTGCATTTGCTGCTTTTCCTCGTTTCCATAAAGTGCTAATGAACAACATTGTTCGAGTTTAAAGTATTTTAATACTAATTTTTTATTTTCACATTTTAGTTCTTTTAGATTTTTCGTTAATATATTGAGAAAATAAGTGTGTTCTTCGTTCCTCGATTAATATTCTATAATTAAATTTAAGTGTGTTTTATTAAAAAGAAAATACATACACATACATATTAAATATAAAAATATAAATTCGAGTATGGCTGCCTTAGAACAAGTGCAAGAAATTTTGACACTTTTGTCACAAATTGCGGAAATGCCTTTCAATAGGGAATCTTGTAAGTATTTTGCTTTATTATTTCATATGTTTTTTTATTAGATGTCTAAGAAATTAAGAAAATTAGAAATTATTAAGAAAATTAGAAGCCGGTTGTAGTGACCGCAGTTAATGATTCATTGATTTATTTTAATTTATACTATTAATTGTAGTTTCAGGCTTATATTAATAAGAAAATAAAATGTAGTTGAAATCTATATTTCAAGACAATTTTGTGTGAATAATTTTAAATGAAATACATTTTAAATTTTATGAATATGTGGGTCAAGACTAAAGTGTGAAAAATTAGTGAAAAAATCATTACAAAAATATAAAATTTTTAAACAAAGAATAGTACTAATTAATTTCTTATGTACATATACATACATAACATAACTATAATTAACCAACTACCGGTTACCGGTTATTGTAACTTCTTATTGCAAGGATAAAGAAAGGGGGATAAACAAAACAAAAGCAGTTTCAAAAGTGTATTATGGAATTTGTTTTATAAAACGCATCCCACCGAAACAGTTGTTTAGGCATTTGGTCTACTTTGTTTACAATTTGGCTCTTGTCAAACTACATGTACTAAAAATATATAAGGAAAATATAAAAAATATGGTTTTTTGCAAACAAAGCAATTCATTGATTTATGTAATAAGATTTGGTTTAATAATATTGATTTTTTTGCGACATCCACAGCATCAATGAATTACGAGTAACTAACACACATACATTCATACATACATACATACATATGTATGTCAACTTACCCAGTTGGCCACGTCTTTAAGACATCTTTGACGACGGGTACAAGACAATGGTAAGTCGTAGAAGACATATTAAAGACAACTCCATACAAATCGTGGACGAAATTTTCATACAAATGGCGGCGAGGTCACACAAGACCAGATGAGCGACATTGTCGCTCAGATTGTCCTCAACAAGGCTTTATTGAAGACAAAACGTGTGACACTGTCGCTCAGATTGTCATCAACAAGGCTTTATTGAAGACATAACGAGGGACATTGTCGCTCATATTGTCGTCAACAATGCTTTATTGAAGACACAACGAGGGACATTGTCGCTCAGATTGTCCTCGACAAGGCTTTACTGAAGACAAAACGTATGACACTGTCGCTCAGATGGTCCCCAACAAAGTTTTATTGAAGAGAAAACGTGTGAAATTGTCGTTCAGATAGTCATGAACGCCGCTTTCTTTTAAATTTTCGATTAGAAAACTTAATCTACAGACGACATGTCGTATATGAATCGTCGAAGACAATGTCGTCTAGGACGATTTGGACAACTGGGAGAACCATATGTCTCTATGTCAATACTCTTTCTCCAGCGACAATTGCACTAGTTAAAATGTCGACAGCTTTCCTTTTATGCGTGAGTAGAGATACGTTAGAGACGACAGTTCTAGTGTATTTCTGGTGATATTGTCAATGAACGCGTCAATAGTTTGTTTTTCTTTTTTATTATGTTGTGCAATAATATTAAATAAATATATGTAGACGAGGGTCACTAAAATCTACGAGTGAATCTTCGGTTCCAATATCTCCATATGGTCGTAAAAGAACTACCTTCTCAATAGTGCTAAAGTCTACTGATAGCATTTGAATGACAACCCTATGTTATTTGTCAATAATAATATTGAAAATGTCACTAGAAAATCACTATAAGTTTACTATTGACAACGAGAGTTGATATATCGATTTTGTAGACTAGAGCCCCTAAAATTTACTAGTGAATATTTGGTGCCAATTTCTCCATGTGGTCCCGAAAGAACTACTAAGTCAGTAGTGCTATAGTCTAGTGGTGGATTTTCAATGACAAGCTAATGTTAAATGTCAATAGATGATACCATTGGCTGGGGTACACTTCGTCACTAGTGCTACTGACAACGTCACTAGTAAATCACCACAATTTCACTATTCGCACTTTCTGCAGGGTAGAGATATGCACGTACATATCTATTTATTAGAACACGACAAGTGTTCTTTATGAAGAAAATATGCACATAAGTACATTTTAAACTAAATGTGGCACATGTAATTATGATGTCAGAAGATTTTCATATTGACAGGTGTAGAAAAAAATGCAAACAAACAGAAAATTAAGGGTAACGCAGAGTACAGGGTAGGCCAAAAGAAACCAAGGGGTGTAAAAGTTTAATAACTTTTTTGTTTATTAACTTTTTTTATTTTTTCTTTCAGATTATATAATATACAAAATGGAAATTTTTTTACACTAAGTATGAAAAATGATGTCTCTTAAATGACCACCGTTTTCAGCTTCGCACTCATGGGCTCTTTTAGAGCATTTTCCATAACATCTTTCAAAACTTGTGGCTGTAGCGTTCGAATTTCTGCAACAATGTTTGCCTTGAGTTCAAGGATTTTCTCTGGCTTGTTCACATACACTCGCTCCTTCAAAAACCCCCAAAGAAAATAGTCGGGTGCTGTCAAATCTGGCGATCGCGCTGGCCAAATAATTTCCGAATTTCGAGAAATTATTCGCTCTCCAAAAATTTGACTTAAAAGTGCCATTGTGTCTCGGGCAGTATGGGTAGTGGCTCCGTCCTGCTGAAACCACATACGAGGTCTGTTTTCAATAGCAGGACGTAAAAAATTTTCTATCATAAACCGATACCGCTCTCCATTTACGGTTACAGCACTTCCATCTTCATTCTCGAAGAAGTAGGGCCCAATGACATTTTCAGATGTGATCCCACACCATACTGTACACCTGATGGCGTGCAATTGGCGTTGATGAATGGCTCTTGGATTTTGAGAACCCCAGAACCTACAGTTCTGCTTATTAACAAAGCCATTCAAATGAAAATGAGCTTCATCACTCATAATCAAATTTTCATCTCTGGTTTAAATAATAAAATTCTATTGTTCTGGTTCTCTGTTCAGTTGTGAACCTCTCCATTATAAATTCTCCAAGTGTTGTCTATATAATCTGAAAGAAAAAATAAAAAAAATTAATAAACAAAAAAGTTATTAAACTTTTACACCCCTTGGTTTCTTTTGGCCCACCCTGTATATCAAGTGAAATTGAAAATGCGAATAAAGTAAAAATGAAATACAAAAAATTTTTTGAATAGATTCATTTAAGTTTTATAAAGCTTTAAACATGAATTAGTAATAGATGAGATCATTATTTGCAAAAAAAAAAGTATAAAATAAAAATTATTTCTATGGGCCATAAAATGTTTTGTATGTGTGCCATATATGAAAAAGGTATAGCTTTAAATGTATGTATGCTATGTACATATCTATCTATACAATTTTATTGGAACAGTGGACATTTTGAGACATTAAGACATGTCATAAAATATCAATTTTGCTCAGGAGAAATGCTGTTTTTTAGATTTTCATGTTTCATAAAACGTTTTTGATATAAAAAAAACTAACATATTTATAGGCGGCATTTTATTAAAAAAATTAATCATCTAACTATATTTTCTGAATTCACAAGCCATGTTGTTTCGTTGAAAGAAAATATCTCAAAACAAAAACATTTCAGAAATAATTTGATTTTCTTTTCGATTGAAATGTCCCTTTCAAAGCAATGCAACAAGGCAATTAATAAGGTCTATTTATCAGATCAATCCAATCTTACTGATGATTTGTTGTGTTTTCATATTTTAACCAGTGTTTAAAAAACTGAAGTGATTTTCATTTCATTTCATTTTGCTTCTGCTTTGGCTTTTGAAAAATACAACGGTTTGAGTCAAAGTAAAATTACAAAACGATTTATTGCCAATTGCGCAGTATTGTCAACAGTCGACGATTTGAAAAGTTTGAATTTCATTTGCTTTTGCTTTTGGTTAGTATCGCAAGTAAAAGCAGAAGCAGTTTATATGCTTTTGGAAGTCACAAACAATTACAGTCGAAGAAGCTTTTATAAGTTTGAAGCAATCGCAGTAAAGTGGTTTTTGTTCTTGCTTCTTGTCTGATGTGCAAAAACAACAACAAAAACATGACAAACACCATAAAATAGTTGATTGAACCTGCAGAAAGCTTCTAAAAGCAAAAGCTTTTGCTTCTTCGGCTGTGACTGTTTGGTATTTAGAAAAGCACACAGACTGCTTATGCTTTTACTAGCGAAACTAACCAAAAGCAACATCAAGTAAAATTCAAACTTTTAAAATCGTCGACTGCTGAAAGAACTGCGCAATTGTTCATAATTCGTTTTCTGCTTCGACTGCGACTGTTGGTTATTTTCACAGGCACAAGCAAAAGCATTGGTTCATTTTAAACAGTTGGAAAAAGCTAAAGTAACGAAAATTAAAAATTTTACGACTTTTGCTACTTCGCCTTAAGTTTTTTAAACACTGATTTTAACTGTCAAAAGTTGTTTACATATTTGGGCACCATACACTTAACTTCATGTTTTTTTGTGTTTTTGTGTGACAGCTGTGGCAAAAAAGCAAAAAGTGCTTAAGTCGAGATAAGCTGATTTTGAGTTAATGGTGCCTCCGTAATTTGCATATTCGAAAGTAGGCCTGGTCAAAATCTCAATTAATTTGTGTGATTTTTCAGGAAGTTAAAGCACTATGACTTCCGACTTATCTTTTTTTAGACTTCTAATCTCATTTGGAATAATAGATCAATCTTTATTAATTAATTTAGGTTATACCTTGTTAAATTTCAACTTAAATGTATCACTTATAGTGTGTAGAACGATGTTTGCTTAAAAAGATAAAGGTTAACAGAGAATTTTCCTAATTCTTAAAATCGCCTTGAACGCCTAAAAGTGCTCTCCTGCAAAACAGTAAAATATGACTTAAGCACTTTTTCATTATTGCCACAGAATACATATGCACGCCATCCCAGCAAAAAATAAGTGATGAAAAAGAAGTATAAAAGGCACTACAACTACATACTCATACGAACCACTTCAAACTCTGAGAAAAAAAGTAGTGAATTTTACATTAGCGTGTCAAAGCGAAGTCTTTTGTTTTCGCAAACCTGTGAGCTAATAAAATTGACTTTTTATTTGCTATAAAAACTTTAAAATAGCGTGTGATTTTTTATTGGTGAAGTTAATCCAATATATTTCACATTTAGGATGTAGTTTTTAGCCACTTTTCGAAAGCAGTTAGTCATTAAAATAATTGTCTCAGAAGAAACAAGAAGAGAAACCTGTTCTAGTTTTCGTTAATTTTTGAAGTTGAAGAACTTGTACTTTTAAGCATTTAAATCAATCAGTAAATTTTATTATTTATTTTATTAGGTTTGTATAAGCAGTTGTGGTGCTTTTTCGACTTCTGTTTCATCACTTTTTTGCTGGGTTTTTATTTTTAGAGAATAATAATAATAAATAATTTGTAATGTGATCAAAAATAACTTCTGTAAACCAAAAAAAATAAAATAAAATGCATAACCCACTTTGAAAGTAATTAAGAAGTGGTTTCTAAAGAAGTATTAATTTTATTTTTTGTTGGGATAGGTTGCTCTGTATATATTATATACGTAGTACGTATGTACGAACATATCGGACACAAAAGTTTGCAATTTTCACTTTTTGCAAGGAAACTAAAAATCATACATAATTTTCTCTAATCTTTCGCCAGAGTTGTATCGCTTTTTGTCAAGAGTATGTATATGATAATAAAACAGTTATTTGCCCCTACTGAAAATTTATAAATTTTGAATTGACCCAATTTAGAGGAATAAGTGCGATGTGTATGGATTCATACTGACATGCACTGTAGATACTCGAATAAGTACAAACATACATATGTACATATGTGCTAACTTATGTTAGATAATATCTGCCGAATTCATAAAAAAATATTTTTGGTTTACAAAACAAATTTTGCATGGAAATTTGTTTGTTAAACTCTTTTTCAACCAAAATAATTTTTTATGAATATGATCTCATATATACACACACATACTTATGTATGTATGTGCAAATGTACATACATATGTACACATGGGCTTAATTTTGTAAACCAAAATTATTTTTTTATGAAATTTAATTAAACTACATACGTCTTAATTTCAATCGATTTTATTATCCACCACCTCGCCAAAGTTGAGAAAGTGGCAAACAATAAACAAATAATTCTTTGCTGATGTCATCCCCTGTACTTCATATCCATATGTACATATCTAAGTATGTACATACTTAATTACACATGTACATATGTATTTATGTATGTACATATCGCTCATTTACTTCAATAGTATCATAACTCAAAAAACGCAATTTTTCAGTTTATAATGCAAAAAAAATTTTTGTAAAAATTTCACATAAATAGCTTTTACTACCACCTCGTGTGAGAAGAATATTTTTTCATGTCTTCATTGAGTTGTACATATGTATGTATGTAAATTGAAAGCTTTCTGCGTTATCGTGGTTGGCGTATTTCAAATATGACTACGACTGTTTGGTAATAGATGAAAGAAGACTTCAAAAGTGTTTTCTTTAATCTATTTATTACCAAACAGTCGTAGTGTTATTTGAAATACGCCAACCACGATAAGGCTTTTTCAAAAAGTTTTCTGCAAAACTAATTTTTTTGAGTTGTGACACTATTGAAGTAAATGAGCTATATCTATGTATGCTTGTATATTACGTTTTAATGGCTACTACATGTCGCATTTAAATAAAAAGTAGCTGAAATTTTAAGGAAATTAAAAGAAAAATATGTATAAATTTATTAATTCGATTATGCTTTCTTTGCTGCTTCCTTAAATTGCATTTTAATTTCATTATTACCGGCACTTCTGTTTTTAAATGGACTTTGCTTTAGCCAGATAGAGAGGCGAACGGACAAGATAAAGATACTTTTTACAACAATGACTAGATTCGCTTGTAAATGCCAATGAACTTTTCATATCTACGCATTTTTTATTCTGCAAGTTATTGACTGCGTTATTTTTGTTTTTATTATCTTTCTGCAGAATCTGAGCAATGACCATTACATACATAAGGGTATATACGTTTTGTATAAAAGCATTTCTCATATTTGTTCAACAACTTTCTATTTGCATCAGATGTGGGAAAATATTCTTACCTGTAATTTTCAAGCGCATTGTTTATTTAAATTGTGCCAATTACAATTGTACTTTCCATAATTCAAAGCAACGTGGCTTTTTATAGGTATAGACCTTTAAATTAAAATAAATCAGATAAATGGTGTTAATTGCAATTAATTTCAACTCATCTGGCTCGGAGCTCATCCAATCAGGGGGTCTACTGTGCAATTCATACAAATATAAACAAGCATACAAATTCGAAAGCATTTTCATTCATTTTGAATTACACATTAGACACCCAGAAAGTTCAAAAAATACTTCAGCGCATAATCTTTGAGGACAGCTTACGTGTCCACACGCATTGTAGCATTTTGGGCGGTCTCGTTAAAACTACAACCAGGGTGGGTACTCAGATTTTTTCAGACCTATTTTGCCAAATTGATTTTAAAAAATCACCAAAAGTTGCCAAAATCAATTTTAGTAGTTTTTCTTAATATATATTTGATAATAAATGTAAAACTTTTTTTAATATAAATTTTTATAAAATAGTCGTATAAAAATTTCGCCAAAAATCGCAAATGTAGAAATGAAATCGCCAAAAATTATTTCTGTTAAATATTTCTCATCCGAATTTAAGAATTTAATATAAGAAAAGTCATCAAAATCAAGTTGTTTTAATTTCTTGCGGACGAGTTTTGGTACAATTTATTTTTGAAACCACAAACTGAGTTTCTGAATTCCAAAAATTTTGAAGTTGAATATATATTGTTAAATAGCCATACAAATCGCCAATAATCCCCATGTCGCTAAATAACAATTCAGACGACAAATCTGACAACCCTGACTACAAGTCTTCCGCATTAAGGTGCAATTAGACGTGCCATTGCCATATCCATAACCAAACCAAAATTCAATTAGTTTCTATGGTAATGGGTATGTCATTATGGCGAATCACCTATAATCAAACACAGTGTTGCCCATTAGTTTTGTTCCGTCGGCTGTTTTCTATATTGTTATGGTTATGACACGTCTGATTGCACCTTAAGGGCATTCAATTGTGATACAAAAAATAGGGGATAACCAGTAACTGTAATGTTTCCCTCGATACTAAGAAATAAATCAGCAACAGCTTCTTTCTTGCGCATTGCAAGACGTCTCCCAGGAGTGACAGAGAATAAATTTAACAATTTCAAAAATTATTTCATACATACTAATTTGAATCAAAGTACAAAATTTTCCATCTCTGGTTAGGTACTTAAATTACATAGTAGTACATCTGTTTAAACTATCTAATATCTATCACCTTTTCCACTTTCTTCTCTCCTTTTGTTATTATTCAATTTAGCAATTTATCCATCCATCACTGTACACTGCAACTTTTCATGCCTTTCATGTTATTCCACGTTCTATAAAATCCCATTTTACAATATGACCATTTTTATTTACATAAAAGACATGCATTAGGGGCGTACAGTTTACATACGTTTATACATATGTATGAATTAGTGATGCACCAATATTTGTATTCGAATTGCCGATTTGCGATTTTTTAATATTCATATTTGTCAAATTCAGGCGAATACGAATATTTTTCCAAAAAATAAATAAATGCATAAATCCTAAACGAAATTTAAATAAATGGATAAAAATATTAGTTTGTACGAATCCATTAAATTTTTATAGAAATTTGTGCTTTGTATCATTTTTAAATATTATTTATTAAATTGAAATTCATTTGCTTATGGTTCATTCAGCTTTGTCTATACATATGCATTTCATTGCTGCTGTAACAAATCATCAGTAGACTTCAACCATACATTTTGAATAGTCACAATCCTCTTATCTTATGCACAGACTTTCAAGAGCTATTTGAAAATTCACAAATAATAATATTTTTAAAATCACAAAAGAAAAATAAGCGTAACAGGCTTAAAAACTTATACAAAACCCAGCAAATAATTTAAATTCGACATGAATCTATTTTATTTTTCTACACCTTTATACAATTAGAAATCCATTGAATATCAAAAATTGACATTCTTTACATCACTAGTATGAATATATACATACTAGTGATGTAACGAATGTCAATTTTTGATATTCGCGAATACGAATATTTGAAACGATATTCGCGAATACGAATACGAATATTTAATGTGAAACTTATAGACATTAAATTAGGGTTCTATTTACACTTGCAATATTAAATATTAAATAATTGTTATGAAAAAGAACTTCATACTCCTGTTGGCGTGCTTTAAAGTTAATAAAAACTACCCAAAATTTTTAATGATCGTCAGTAAATAATATTTGAAAATGATACAAAGCACAAACTTCTATAAATTTAATGGATTCGTACAAACTAATATTTTTATCCATTTATTCAAATTTCGTTTAGGATTTATGCATTTATTTACTTATGGCCTGTTTCACAACAACGAAGCGAAACTTTCGACTTACAATTTACATATATTGAAAACAAAAACAAATTTTCATATTTTATTGTTTTCAATGTAAATTTTCAGTCGAAAGTTTCGTTTCTGTTTTTTTTTTTCGTTATTGTGAAACAGGCCATTAATTTTTTTGGAAAAATATTCGTATTCGTATTCGCCTGAATTTGACGAATACGAATGCTTCGTATTCGCATTAAAAATGGCCGAATATTCGGCAATACGAATACGAATATTCGTGCATCACTAATACATACATACATACATACATGCGTGTACATACATATGTATGCAAATATTTTATAAAATAAGCCTGAACGATGTGTAAAATAACAGATATGTAACAGTCATTATAAAACGACGTCACTATTTTTCTAAAGTCCAATGTATTTCTTCACTGTTTTTACGTCTTTTTTATTTTAAAATTTTGTTCTCTTATACGAATACGAATTACGTATTTTTTTGTAATTACCCTCATTTCTTCTCTTATTGCACCAAAGATGAATCATAATTCACCTAACCGCACCCACTACCACAGTCGAATAATGTGTAGACATTTATTGCATACATATGAGTGTGAATGGACACATGTACACGCATATTTGCATTCATATACATACCCTGCAGAAAGTGTGAATAGTGAAATTGTAGTGATTTACTAGTGACATTGTCAGTAGTACTACTGACCAGGTGTACCCCAGCCAATGTAATCATCTATTGACATTTAACATTAGCTTGTCATTGAAAATCCACCACTAGACTGTAGGACTAAGTAGTTCTTTTGGGACCACATGGAGACATTGACACCAAAGAATCACTAGTAAATTTTAGGGGGTCTAGTCTACAATATCGATATTTCCTCGCTCGTTGTCAATAGTAAATTTATAGTGATTTTCTAGTGACATTGTCAATAGTGCTACTGATATTTGAACAAAAGTTTCACTAGTAGATTTAAGTAACCCTCGTCTACATATATTTATTTAATATTATTGCTCAGAGTAATAAAAAAGAAAAACAATCTATTGACGCGTTCATTGACAATATCACCAGAAATACACTAGAACTATTGTCTCTAACGTATCTCTACTCGCGAATAAAAGGAAAGTTGTCGACATTTTAACTAGTGCAATTGTCGATGGAGAAAGAGTATTGACATAGAGACATATGGTTCTAGGCTGACTAGAGGGTATACACACAAACCTTATCCAAGTCTCCACTATCAAAACAGAAAGCAAAACCCCAAACGAAAATAAAACCTACAAATTTAAACATGGTTCCACGACGAGCCCTAACATTTGTGTAGTGACACGTTGTTTGCCTAAGACGAACGTGTTGTCTGTCTGCCGTATGCTATAAATACCGAATAACTGATGTAGTATGTGCGTATGCTTGTACCACGAGACGTATTGTTAACGACGTACGAGTACTACATACATTCATAGCACGTTTAAATATAGTATGTATAATTTGTTTAGCCTATAGTTATGGGAGGGCATTCTCTCTTTCTCTTTCTTCTGCCGTTCAATGATCTTCAACGAGAATCAAACATTTTTAAAGTAGTTCAAAAGATTTTTGCTTTTACAGAACATTGATGTGGTTTGCTTAAGTTTTTATTATAGTTGTTTTTTTTTTTCTTTTCAAGAAAACTGAACTTTCTGTTGTTATTGATAGTGGTTGCACAATAAATGAAATTGTGTTGTTTAAACTTGAATTTTAATTATCCCTTAATAAATGATACAGTGGATTGATTCCATTATTCACCGACTGGCAAAGCAACTAATAAAAAGCCAAATATCTTTGGTTTTCATGAAATAACAATCTATGTTATATATTTTCTCATTTCAAGGTTATGATGTCAAATTGTTATATTTTTAATGCTTTTTAAAAAGGTCTCAGAAAGTTGTAAAAATATATATTTATATATATAAATATATTATATTTTTTTTTTTATAAAACAACAACACAACTTCTGAGTTTTTTAAATAATATTCAAAAATAACTTTTTTTTGCTCTACTGAAAAAATGCCATTGTTGGACATGCGCTGTTATTCATGAACACCACGGATAGGATAGGTAAATTTTTTAACACTTTACACTTGGAGCTTGCGTTTTATATGGATGTTTTCGTTGCCACCTTGCATGCATGTTGGATATCTTGGTATTCGTGTACGCGTTGTGTCGTATTGAAAAAATTCGAAACGCATCCATCTCTAATATACACCATAAACGCTTGTTTTTCACAGAGTCTCTATATAATAATTCAACAGATTTTAGACAAGGCAAAAGAAAAACCATTCTTACATATCGATGACTTAATATAAAAAAGACCTAACTCGAATTTTCGATATTTTACAGGAGAAGCAAAAAACTGGAGAAAAAATAAAGCATTTAGTTACATGCAGAAATAGTTTTTTAAGTTGCCACAAGTTCCTGATTTTAAACTGTAAAGTACTAAGATCTTTAAGGAGGATGGAATTATACGTTGTCGCCCAGAAAACATTAAAAACGCGATTTTGAAAAAAATTGAGTTAGACCCTTTTTATATTAAGCCATCGATATAAAATTTGTTTTTTCCACAAGCTGCTTACAAAATATGGTCACCTGCATGTGTGTCCTAATTGTATTGTATTGTTTCTTGCGAAATTCCCAATATTGCGCTTTCCAGCTACATATGGTAATATGTAGAGTGTATGTAGAGAAATATGCCCTAACTCAATATATTTTACAAATCGAGTTTATTGCATATTTCGATAAATGAACCTCTAAATATCGAAATATGCAAAAAAAAAATCGGTTTGAAAAAAAAAAAAATGAGTTAGGACGTTTCTATTGTAAGGTTACGATGTGTATGTATAATTTTCCCAATGGAATCAATATGTATATCGTTATCTTAATACAAAAAGGCCTTAATTCATTATTTTTGAGGAATCGAAACCTTTGCATTTTTCGATGCATTAGATTTTCTTCTACAGAAAAAACTCGAATTCAAAAAAATAATAAGTTAGGGCCTTTCTATATTAAGGTAACGATATGTAATTACATCTGTATATGATTTTCACCAATTGAAAATATTACAAACATCTGAGTCGAGATGATATTGTTATCGTAATCGTATTACTTGTATAATCTCTAATGTCGAGTACACACTATCTCATTTTGTGACACTGCAATAGTGTATACTGGTGGCAACGTTGGTCATTTCCGATATTTTTCGTTGTGTAGCATTGCTTTCCATATAAAAACACATAATGGAATCGGCGTTGCAAACATTTTGAAAATGACAACACAGGAAATGCCCGATTTGTAGTCAGGCTAAGAAAAAAGATCAAGGGCCTGTCCCACGATGTCGGCAACGTTCGACTTTTCAAACACTTACATTTGAAACAACAATAGAATATTAAAATTTGTTTTTGTTTTGAATGTAAATGTGCGACAAGTCGAACGATGTCGACATCGTGGGACAGGCGCCAAATGTTTTAATTTTTAAATTTAAGATCAGAAACTTGTCTCTCGCAGAGAAATAATTTGATTTTAAGCAAAAAAAAATTTAAAATTAGAATTTAAAAGTTTACACCTTTTTAGGGGAGAAGTGATCATCTTTCAAGATGAGGCTCGAGTACTCTAATGCAGTTTCGATTTTAGACTCGATTTTTGCGTCACTCACATTGATCTCCTTACTTGATTGCCGAGCCACTTTTTCTGGTTTCCGAATCTTTGAAAGAGTCGGAGAAAAAAATTAAGAAAATAAATTTCAAGACCCCAAAAATTATTTAACTGCTTTTGTAACCTCATGTAACCACTGTTAGTTACTACTAACACTTTATCAAGTTCTTTTTGCGACTCTTCAATCTATTGTCTTCGCCCTTTTCACTACGTCAAAATAGTGTTGTTAAAAACTTGTTTGAATAAAAAAAAGGGAGAGAGAAGTAGAGACAACTAACAGTCTTAAATAAACATACAAACATTCTTCTGTTTTAGCCATAACAAGCACTTGAATTTATACGATACTTGAGATCGTACTCGTATCTGGTAGGTTACGTTGCAAAACTTTATTAAACTTACAAAACAAAATTGTATAAAAACAACAAATCATGAATTTACTCTCCATGGCTCTCAACCATAACTTACAAATACATAGCTAGCTCAGTGCTTATGGTTTGGGGTCTTTAGTTTCTTTGGAATATAATAGAATTTTAGTCATTGATACAACGTCACGACTTGAAAAACGTTGGCGGTCTGCAGTATTGCCACGATTTCATTTCATTAATATTTAAATAAATATAAAAAAACAAGTTTACTTTTTTGTTAAACAGACATATTAAACACCTAATTGCCAGTTAACACGCATATTTCTAAAGCACATTCTTCGGTACAAATTAATTTAATTGTTCCCTTGGCGCCAAATAGTTTTGTCGTAAACCTTCTGCTTTACTTAAAGGAATAATAAGTGTACAATAAAAAAATTTAATAAATTTAATTAATTTTTTTTTTAATAAAAAATTTTTAAAAAATGGTTGGTGGTAAAAAATATACACGTAACAGTTCATCAGCTCAACAATTGCCCGAAAGAGGTCCAGGTAAAAGAAGAATATTGTTTTGAGTAAAAGAAATTAAAAAAAGAAGACTTTCTAAACGCAGAGTAATCAGCGTAATCATTTAATGACAGTTAGCAACGCAATTCAGTTTATACGATTGACGTATCATTTAATTTGTTATCGCACGATTGCCGATACGATCACGTATGTAACGATTTGAACCCAGTTTTGTGATAAATAAACATTTTCGAAAATATTTTTTTAGTTTTGCTTAATATTGTTTAAAAAAAAGTTCCATTTGTTAAAAACATATAATCTTGGATATAAAATATTAGTAATGGCGGCGACTTCTGAGAAAATACAACCCTGTTATGATGGAGTTTATACAATTTTCAAAGTACAATAACAAATTTCTTCATTCATTACGGTTTCATTAATCATTTAAGCTTCGGATAATCGGCTGATTGGGCTAAAGCATACTATTGTGGCTGCTAGAAAAACCTGCCATTCATTCATTACGGTTTCATTAATCATTTAAGCTTTGGATAATCAGCTGATTGGTCTAAAGCATACTAGTGTGGCTGCTAGAAAAACCTGCCAGACAGGAACGGAAAACATCCGAACACATTTACATTTATATAGCGAGCCACTTGATACAAGAACAGACGTACCAAATTGGCGATGCCTGGTATTAGCTATTGGTTTTGAATGGCGCCCATGGCTCGCCATGTCATTTCGAGTATCATTGACACTCAGAATTCAGGTGGAGACCGATGCTGCCCGAAATCCCTCTGAAACTCTACTCTCTGAACCGCTGATTGTCTGCGACTGCATAAAGCAGCTACCTCGCATATTCTAAAAGGCGTAGCACTATCCGCAACATGTGACGCGTCCGGTAGCATTCAGGTATACTTCCCGCAAGCAGATAATAAATCGGCCACCAGCATAGATGGAATGCCCGAATTATTATTCGCAATTGGGCTCCTTATAAGAACAACAGGTTGTATATTTTAAGTAGTACGATGGTGTAGTTTAGTGAATACTAGTCTTCGTGCGTTAAATATTATTTCCAGGTTCTCGATGAAATTTCGCTCACTATATTCACAATAGCCCAATTCACAATCTTGTGCAAATGGTTTTGCATCGTAGAATATGGAAAGTGGTATAGTATATTGATACTCACCACTTAACAATTCTTAGTGTTGAGTATCAATATAATATACCGTTTTGCACATGTTACTCGCGGTCTCCACCTGACATAAAATGACTAACTTTAACATTAACTTCAAGTTAATGTTAGGTGTAGACTGCTCAAGTTAATGCTTTTCTCAAGTTATAACATTGTTGTTAGTGCATTTGTTTTAACAACTCAGTTATAACTTCAAGTTACAGCAAAGTTTCATGTCAGGTGGAGACGTAGGGTTACGATGCAAGACCATTTGCACAAGACTGTGAATTAGCCCCAGACTAAACCAGAATATAAAAGATAATCTTATGAATTTTTCAAGCAATAACTAGATTGCTAAAAAAAAAATTTTTTCATGGGAAGTACAAAAATATATTTGTTTTAATTTTCAAAAAAAAAAATAATATCTCGAAAACTAATTACATAAAAATAAAATTTATTTTTTTAAGAACACAGAAAAAAAATATCTGCAACAAACAACTTTAATTGAAAATAAAACCAAAAATCAATTATAAATATATGTATGTATTGAAGTCAATTATACTTTTGTTCAGAAATAAAATATTCCTGCAATAAACAACTTTAATTAAAAATAAAACCAAATTTAATTAAAATTTTATTTAAGTCAATTACACTTTTGTTTAAAATTTTAATTAATCACAAAGTTTAATTGACTTAATTGATGTTTTATGTAATTGATTTTTTTGTTTTATTTTCAATTAAAGCTGTTTATTGCAAGAATATTTTATTTTTAAACAAAAGTTTAATTAACTTAAATACATTTTTAATTGATTTCTGGTTTTATTTTCAATTGAAGTAGTTCAGTGCAGGAATATTTTTTTCCGTGAAATTGCACTGTTATGGAACAAACGATCAAAGCAAATTAACAGAAAGTGTAGATTAATTTGTCATTACCACTGTATATGAATAATATGTCAGGTCTTATCTCTTGTTTGTTTTACTTTTAATGCAGCGATTTTATTATTTTAAAACTCTTAAAAATTTCTGTACTCTATGAAATATACATATGTATTTCGTGTTGCTATTTTATTACTTTATAAAAATACATTCACCGTCAACGTGGCTTCTGAAATGTCTAAAGCACCCCAATTGGTCTAATTAATAAACATAAACGCAAACAAACAAATAAACAAAAAACAGCAACAAAATTTTTAAACTTTTTTCGCTTGTCTTTTTTTGTAAACGTATTAAATTTTTTTTTTTTTTTTTTTTTTTTTTTGTAGTCGCCAATTTTCGTACTCAAATTTTGTTTTTATATTGTAGGTACATACATACTTACATATATTTTATTTAATCTGTCTGTCTGTTCTTCGATTATGATTGTTAACAGTGTTTTTTTTAAGTGCCACGCTTTCATTTTGGCTAAATTGATTTAATATCTAATTTGTCTGCATGTAGACGGCGAATATTATATATGTATGTAATTATTATGAAAAGAAATTTATGTAATCTTTTTATTGGCCATATGTAATTAATAATTTGTCAAATTCGTCTCACTCTCTATGTATGTATGTATGTATGTATCTGTACTTAATTATATCTGTGCAATTAGATTCTTCAAGGTGAACAGAAAAAGCAAGAATGACGACAACTCGTTACTTCCTAAGTCCCTATTTACACTATGCAAGTCTTATTGCTAAGCTGATTAGTTTATTAGGAGAGAGAGTCGTCTCTCTCTCCCTGAAACTAATCAGCTTAGCAATAAGACTTTCACAGTGTGATTTGGGACTAACGTATGCAGCAGTATTGTTGCTGCTAGTGCCTTTTTTGGCAAATCGTTTTCTATTCAAATTTTTTTATATTATATACCTACAATATATTATTATTCATTTAAAAAAATTGTTGGTTTTAAAGTAATTATAACTTGTTCTTAGTGACAGTGAAATTTTTATTAAATTTTCTATTTGCTTTTGAAAATTAAAGCTCACCAGTGCGTTTTCAATTTTGTGTTAGTGTTATTAAATAAATATGTACATACATATGTATGTATGTAGGTAGATGATAAAAAAAAATCTTGAATTTAACACGTTTAAGCCAAGAAAAAACAAAATTGCGTAGATAAAGTGTGGCGGCGTACATTAGCAATTATTGTATCTATGCATCTCGCTCATTCAATTTGTTTAAAAATAAGTTTGGTTTTTGGAAAAGTTCTATGAGAAAGTCAGACACTATTGCTATCTTTTCTTATAAATTATTATTATTTTATATATGTAAATTAAACACATTTCACTTGTTGAAATTATGACATCATCATTATATTTTATATTTTGCTAATTATGCACCTCGTGTGAAAATATTTATGTATGTATATAACTATTAGAATACAATAGATAAGCGGTTCCAAAAACAGAGGAAACACGACAAATTTGCGGAAAAAAATTATTTCTCAACATGATATCCTTTCAGCTCGATAGATACACTTTTCCCAGCGATTTTAAATAGCTTCGATGCTCTGTTTATAGTAAGAACTGCCTGGCTCCTCCACATATTCATTGTTAGCAAATCTTTTATCACCGATCCATTCTTTCAAGTTTGGAAATGACAAATAATCTGACGAAGAATGTGCGATAAAGCAATTCAAACTTTAATCACTCTACTGCTCTGAATGTTCCTTTATCTCAAGCAGCCTAATTATGGTGAAATAACGCCAAACACTACTCTACTGAAATATCTGCACGATGCTGTTTTTATTCTATTGTGAGCAAATGCGGCTACCAACTTGCGCACACCTGTCTCATCTTCAAATATTCAGCCAATATGCGATGTAAGAGTATACGACTTTTTGAAATTCCTATTATTTCACTTTCACTTTCATGCGGCGATCATACAATACTATTTTGTGGCTTTTCTCAGCCGTTTCTAGCTTGTACTTCTCAATTAGTCGGCCACTACGGTGTTCGTGGTGACAGCTCCTACGCCCTCGTTTGAACTCTGCTACCCATTATTTAATAGTTGTAAACGAATGTAAGACTCCCCCAATCTAGCTCGACCTTAAGGCTAGTGCCGAGTACACACTATGCAATTTTGTGATATTGTAATAGTGTGTACTAGTGGCAACGTTTGTCATTTCTTATGTTTTTCGTTGTATGACATTATTTTCCATAAAAAAACATAGGCCCTTATTATGAACAACTTTCGATCTTCGATTGTAGTCGAAAGTACTGATCGAACAAACTTTCATTTGATATTATGACGAATATTCGACAAAAAATATCGTTATTGTGAATATCACTCACAGTGATTGTTAAAATTAGCAACAAATTTACCTTAAAATAAAAACTAATCGTTTTTAATAAGTTTGCATATTAAAATATTTCATCGAAAGCTGAATTCTGTTCGATAGAAAATTCGTTGCTCAACGAAATTTTCGATGCTCATAATATGAATTGAACATTCGATGTGGTGTCACTTGATGTAGATTTCTGCTTTATATACTCAGCCGTTATTGCAAATGGAATATGTTAATTGTTTTGAAACATCATATTACAATTTGCTGAATTTTTTTGTAATGAAAGCTTAATTTTACCATCTCTAAATTTACAACAGTCTTGTCATTGTCGCTTGTTGTATTTTCTCAAAAGTCGTACAATTGTGTAGGATAGTAAGTTCCAGCCTTAATAAGTAGTTGGACTGAAGCTTAAATTAGACGTGCTATAACCATAACGATACAAAACATCTGTTCGAATCAAACTAATGGATAACAGTGTATTTGTTTATGTGTGACTCCCCATAACGCCATAGCCATAACCATATGAACCAATTGAATTTTGGTTATGGCTATGGCATTATGATATGGCATGTCTGATTAGATCTTGAGACCTCACAAATGAAAACAATGTCTTACATAATGGGAAAATTTTGCTGATTATTTATAAAATCACTAAGGGTGTTTTATGTTTTATAGTGCCTTGAAACTTAAAACACATGTTTTATAAAGTTGCCACATTTCACCAAAGTAATTTGTTTCGAACTACTGCCGCCATCTTTTGTATGTCAGTTCGACCAGTTTTGGACCCAGCTCATAATTATGTTTTTGAGGACATAGATTGTCTCGAAGATCTGTTTAGGTTTTTAAAAAAGTTTGGTTGCTTTTTAAGGACCAACATCTCGTAGAAATGTAGAAATTACCATCTAAACGCTGGTCATAACAATTTACTAAGTAATTCAATCTAATCCAACCTAAAGAACAAATTCGCATTATATAATGGCCCTGTGCTCCTGATAGGAACTACGGGAACTAATATATATATATATATATATATATATATATATATATATATATATATATATATATATATATATATATATATATATATATATATATATATATATATGTATATATAAAATTATTGATTTTTTAGGACCCAAAAAATTAAACTGCGTCAACTATTGAGTAAAAATGACATGCAGCATCATTATGGTCTCCTTTTAGTTTTAAGCCCCATAATTATTTGACGTTAAGTCTTTAATGTACATATAACGGCCTTTTTCACAATGTACAATCAAAAGCTAACAGTGCCTTTAACGGCAAGTTTTGTATGAAGAACTTGCAGTTAAAGTTCATGTTAACTCTTAATCAAAAAAATGCTTGAGAAAAAACTCCGTATGCTTATAGAAAAACTCTTAAAATGTTGTTGAGAATTACGTGCACAAACATAACATGTTTATAAAGCCTCAAGCAAAAAAATTCTTCATATTATTAACTTAACTTCAAATAAATATACAAAATTCGATTTGTTTTAAATTAATTTAATTTTCTTAATTATATTAACTTTTTTGCTTTAACAACTGCAGTAACTAAAAATTGGTGGTGCAGATATTATTGCAAATTGGCAACTAAAATGAACAGCTGTTAGTTGCCAGTTGGCATAGTTCGGTTGCCATCCATAATCGGACCATTAGCTTATTTTACGGCGATATAAGTAGTTGAAATGCCAATCAAGTGCATTTGCACTAAAATTTTAACTTTTTGTTATATTATGTGATAAATAAATAATGTTTATGGATATTTTTGCCTTTGTCTTAATTCCATGATATCAAGAGAGAAAAAAATAATCTATAAAATATCGTTCTACGGAAGATTGACTGGTCGTGACCCCCACGCTTTTCTCCAAGCATTATTTAAAAAACATTTTGAATTTAATAAAAAAAAATAAATATGTTAAGAAGAATTACGCACACCCTACACCATGAAGTTTTATTTGATTTAAAAACATAGTAAGCAAAATAAGAACTTTAAAAAAAAAGCTAAAAAATAATCGAGTATTCCACATGAAATTAAAACGTGCGGAATTGCCATAGAATTGTGGTTACAAATATATATTTATAACAATAATTCTATGGTAATTCCGAATGATTTAGTTTCACGTGGAATACAGAACATACCCACCCGATTATACATCAATAAGTTTGTGTGGAATTTTAAGGGCAAGAACTTTCTTTATTTTAGCATATCAGGGCAGAACAGTACAAAAATTATATAATTTGCTAAAAAGTTTTTAGCCAACTTTTTTTTATAAAATAAAAATGAAATTTCCATTTAAAAATGTAGAACTTTTATAAGACAATTAGTTAGACAGAATTTTTATTAGCTCTTACTCTCAAATGTCTTTATTTTAAACTTGTATTTGAACTAAAAGCTAATTTTTTTTAATTTGCTAACAAATAAACAAATAAATTATTTTATGCCCCGTGTTTAAAAAACAAATATTTTACTCAATACTCTTCTCAGTATGAGGGAGGGCACTTCAGCAACAAAAAAAATATAATATAATATATATATCGATGGCTTAATATAAAAAGGGCGTAACTAAATTTTTTCGAAATCGCGTTTTTAACGTTTTCTGGTAGTCAACGTATAATTACATATTCCTTCAAGAACAAAGTAATTAACAATTATAAATTAAAAATTTAATTAATTTAACATAATTCTTATTGCATGTAAATGCTTTAGTTTTTATTCAGTTTTTTCCCTCTCCTGTAAAATATCGAAAATTCGAGTTGAGCCTTTTTTATATTAAGCCATCGATATGCAGATATATAACTACATAAATACCTACCTACATATAAAACAAAAGTTTGTTTATTTTTAAACAATATTTCTCCTCAAGCTAAAGATCGAAATTTGAATTTTTTTTTAATTTTTCTCTTTTTTTTTCTTTATACTTTTGTTGGAGTGAAAAAGTTTTCAAGTAAAAGTAGCAACGTCAGTCATTCAGTCTTGTCTCGTTTGGACGCATTTAAAATAAAATTTTTTGTGATCCGGTCAATTTTTTTTATCGTTTTATAAATTGCATTTACATATAGTAGTACATTTCCTTAATTTCCTACAAAATATTTCGAAAAGTACGAAAGAATTTTCTATGAATTCTATAGATTTTCATGCTTATTTAAATTTTAAGCAAAAAAGAAAAATTAAGAAATATTAAAAAATAAAAAGAATAAATATTTATATATTATTGTTGCATAATTATGATTTGATAGTGTGTAATTTTTTTTTTCTTGTCTTTCTTTTGTGAAGAATTTTGGCATGTGCGTTTGTAGCTGCTGTTGGTTTCATTGTGCGGTATTTTTGGCATCTTTTGAAGAAAATCTAAAAGATTTCTTTTAAAATGTGTGATATCAATGATTAATATGAAAATTAAACAATAACAACAATTTATAAATCTTGTTTGAAATACAGTTAGAAAAAAAATGTGTGCTTTAGCGTTAGGAAATTAACACAATTGGATATGTCGCGATAATCTTGACGAAGGCGCATATTAAATATCTAACGATACATCCATCCATCCATGAAATTCTTAATGCCTTTCTGTAAGCGGCAGTGTATTCGTGATAGAATTCGTTTATGCATTTTTATTATTTTTTTTTTTACTGAAAAAACTGTTCCCATTTTTATATTATGGTGAACTGGAAGTGGCAATATAGACATTTCCACAGGAATGTCAACTTTATGTAACGTGCGACACCCAAACAAATATGCTTGTGTTTTTTTTTTCAAAGAAAACGAAAGCTTTTTACTTCTTTTTATATGTATGTATTTGCTCTACAATAGATAAAATTTTAAGAAAAATAGACTCACATTGTTCTGGAATACAAACTTAATTGTTTGCTGTTGCACGCGACAAAAAGTGGATTTTCTAGTGGAAATGTCCATATTCATACACAAATTAAATCTAACCCATTTTTTATAAAAATTGGATTGACGGTGAATTATCATGTTAAACCTTCTCCATCTTTCCGATTAGTAAATAAGTTTCCTTAAAGAACTCTTCCTAAAAAACAAAACACTTTTTAATGCTTCAAAAGAAGCTGCATCAAGAATGAATTCACCACTGCCTTTAACTGTCAATTAGATATGCAGGTGACAATTAGTGTGCCCAAGTACAACGCTGCAGTACTGGAGCTAACTGATCTCTACCTGTCTTTCCGTTAAGTAGCAACTGCATCTAGAAAATTTGTTTTTAAGATTAAAGGTAATCACCCTTATTACAGTTGTCAACATATCAATGTCATGTCACTGCAATAACGAAAAATTGAGGCTTGTCTACCCGTTGTCGAAAGCAACAACATTTTTCTCGAGAGCCAGTGGACAATCCCCAATTTTTTGGTGCTGTATTGACGTAACGTCGATGTTGACAACTGGTATAAGGGTGAATATACCACAAGAGGATCGCAAATATCAATATTCGTAAAGGGTATTTTTTATGATATAAAATTTTTAATCGATATAATATTAATCACAATTTCAGCAGAAACTGTTCCCGCACCCTAAGTTTGTATAATTTTATCGAATTACAAAAAAAAATCATGCAATCGGTCTTAATACACTGAGATCATATGATTACAAATAAAAATGTGACTTAAATAGAAAGACTACTCTAAGGTTTTAGTGCTTTTTTTATTACTTCGGAAATGAGCAGTTTTCTGCTGTTTATTTGAATGCATAAGCCAATAACTTCACGTCCTTGTCAATTATTTTTTTTTTAATTCAAATACTCGTAATTGTTCGTGGATTTTGATAATTTCTCAGAAATCGTCCTTGCTCACATTCCCCTTCAGCGAAAAATAATGAACCTCATCCATTGTTGCAATTTTATGATTTTCACTGCTAAGTCCCAGATCACACTATGCAAGTCTTATTGCTAAGCTGATTCGTTTCAGGGAGAGAGAGACGAGGGGAACAGCAACGTTTCTTTCCCCCCGTCTCTCTCCCCTAACAAACTAATCAGCTTAGCAATAAGACTTGCATAGTGTAAATTGGGACTAAATGTATCATATCATATATCATAATAATCTGGCAACACTGTCCTCATCACTAAACAGGGGGTCTACGAAACTAAGTCTTGTTTTAGACTTGGCAGCTTTTATTGAAGCAGTTCTCTTCAAGTCCCTTTTAAAACTGCTCGTTTGTTTACACTCAGAGGTTTTTTTGTTAAATTTTTCTATTGTTTTACAAGGAAGTCAGTACCCCTCTTCTCTCTTCTTTCCTCTCTCTTCCATAAACTCAGACTTGCTTCAAGAAAAACTGCCGAGTCTAAAACACAAGTAAAGAAAATGCTTTCGAATTTGTATGTTAATAGCCCGCAAATTCGAAAGCATTCTCTTTTGTTTCGAATTACAAAGTAGACCCCTAGAATATTTTAATAAAACATTAGTTAGTTTCACATTATCGAACAGAATCAGAATTTTCGTAGTAAATTGGCATAAATTTTGTAGGCATTTTTCTGGAGTTAATGATCAAACAGAATTGCGGAATAAACACATTTTACATACAAATTGACACAAAAATGTAGTCACAGAAAGCAGTCGAGAGATAGAATCTATTTTATTTTGACAGCGTTTGATCTTATGTTCTCACATATAAATACTCATTCTCTAAACAATGTTACCATACTTTCAATAAATTTCATACATTTTGTGAACAAAACTACAAAGAAAAATAACCACAAAAAAAATTAAACAAAAATTAGACAACATTTGAAGTTACTGCCGTAGATTTTATTATGGGCTTTGTTATTTTGACAGTGATTTTTCCTGAAGTTACAGACTCCTAAATATCGGGAGTTTTTGGAGTTGTGGCTTTTTATGATTTAGTGCGCGATATTTATACTATATATGTTACAATACATTACAAATTGTTATATTTCAAATAAATTTAATATAAAAAATTATATATTTTTTTTAATTTCAGTGGAGTCCCTTATTTACTGGCGCGATGTGAAGAAATCTGGTATTGTTTTTGGTGCTGGACTTGTCACACTTTTGGCAATTTCATGCTTCTCTGTCATCAGTGTATTTGCCTATTTGTCATTGATCCTACTGACGGGCACAATTGCATTCAGAATCTATAAATCAGTAATGCAGGCAATACAAAAGACATCAGATGGTCATCCCTTCAAGTAAATTTTTGATTTTTATAACACTAAATAAGGAAATATTTTATTTCATATTATTCACATTTTCTTTTTAGAGAATATTTGGAATTCGATTTAACATTGTCGCAAGAGAAAATTCAAAATATTGCTGGTGTTGCTGTTGCCCATTTAAATGGCTTCACTGCTGAATTGAGAAGATTGTTCTTGGTTGAAGACTTAGTCGATTCCATTAAATTCGGTGTGATTTTATGGGTAATGACCTATATTGGAGCCTGGTTCAATGGCATGACATTGGTTATTTTGGGTAAGAACTTTCTTTTAATAATTTTACATTGATTTTTATCTTCGTGCATTTCATCAAAAAAAAGTTAAGGCCTTATTCATAAAATATATTTTTTGAGTTATAAGAGGTTTATAAAACAGTTATTCTTAAAAAAATTGTTTTATAAACACTATAAAACTAAATTATTTTTTATGAATAAATCAGTTATTTTATAAACATAATTTTATAAAAAGTTAATTTTTACAAAAAGTTTTTCCAAAATAAAAATGAAAAAGAAATAATTCTTCAATTTTTTTTTACCTCTTTTGAATTATAATGTTCTCCAATTTTATTAAGCTTCAGGTCTCTTGTTTTTATATTAAAAATTTTTTGCTTATATTTCAATATTTCGCAACTCCTTTATATTATTATAATTTTGTTTTCCTGAAGAAGCCACACACAGGAGTTGCGAAATATCGAAATATAAACAAACAATTTTTAATATAAAAACAAGAGACCTTAAGCTTAATAAAATTAGAGAATATTATAATAAAAAAGAAATATTTTACAAAAGTATAATTATTTTGAAAAGCGAATTCAAAACGTCCTTAAACTATTTAACATTTTAATTCATAAGCACTCATAATATAATTTTGTTTTGTCTGTTTCAGCTTTCGTCTCCCTGTTCACCTTGCCCAAGGTATATGAAAACAACAAACAATCTATTGATACTTATTTGGATTTGGCCAGAAGCAAAGTTGCTGAAGTAACTGAAAAGTGCGTATTGGAAATGTTTATTTGTTTTTTTAGTACATCCATTTATTTATTTATTTACTGTTTTTGCGTTTTAGAATCAAAGCGGCCATTCCAATTGGCAACAAGAAGCCTATTGCTGCTGAAACCGATAAGGACAAGTAAATTTCAGATGCAACAAATTAGCCAAGCATGCATGTTGTAAAGCCACAAAATTTTTTTTATTGACATCTTAAAAACTTATATCAAGAGAACAAGATTGAAAGGATATAAATTAAGCAAATGCAACTTAACTATCTTATTGCAATTACATTTTTTTCTTTGTGTTAAGAGAACAAAACTCAGTCTATAAAATAACTCAAAACAATACAAAAAAGAAATATAAAACGTAACAAAAATTATTAGTGGCAGTTAAAATTAAACAGCAACATAACAGAACAAAAAAATTAAATTTTCATAAATTTCTTTTATATATTTTTCAATACTTTTTCGCAACATAGACAACAGCAACAACATCAACCATCTCAAAATAATTTGTCCTCTAACTAAAAATTATATCCAAATCGGAAGAGGAGAAATCAAAAATTTGTTTAATAAAAGTTGTTTTGACTTTATAATGATAATTATTAATTGAGTGAATTTTTGATTGATCGATGTGTGTTTGAAAATATAGCAACAACAACAACGTTTTATTTTTAAGTATGCTTAATTTTTGAAAATTATGAATAATAATATTATTATTATTATAATTATTATTATATCTATTGTAATTAATTCTTTTATTTTATAATTTTATTAAACAGATTTCCTAAAGCAAAGAAATGAAGCATAAAACAAGCCAACAGCAACCTTTTTTTAGGAAAATAAAAACAATGCAATTTCGAGCTGTTTTCTTTTTTTTTATTTCTTATATCTGTAGTTTTATAAATAAAATATAATTTTTCCCAACTTTTTTAGTTGATTATAAAAACTTGTAGCTTAAACTTTTGTTTAATTTTTTTTATTTAAAAAAAGACTTAAATCCTTTATTATTATATTTATAATTATGACATCATTACTAAAGCTAATATGTAGCTAGTTACATTTACTTGAAAATCAAGAATTATAACATGAGGAAAAATCAAGCAAAAAAAATATTAAAAATAACAGAAATAAAATAAAAATCTTTAAAAACTTGAAAATATATATAAAATATATTACAAATTTTTTTTATTGCAAACTAAAGTTTTCAAATTGTCCAAAAACAAACTTTAACAGGTAGTATGAAAATATATACATCAACGCTATATAAAAATCATTTTGATGTATTTATTGAATTTTATTTTTGCATAATAATACTAATAATATTCAAGTATGCATAATAATAATAGATGTTAGTAAATTAAAAACTACAAAAGCATTATTAAATTATCATATACACAAGCATCATACATTTATATCATACATAATACATACATACATAGTATACTTTTGCCTTTTATAAGTTGCAAATGTTTTTGTTTAAATTTGTTATCAAAATGCCTTAAAATCAAAAATAACAAAAAAAAAAGATTTTAAAAGAATGTTTTTATTTAGCATAAATATTTTAAAATGTTATTAAAAATATTTAGATGTTAGACGCCTAAAACTATGCTTTATTTTTTATAAAATTATTTTCAGATTAAAGATATGTTTTCAATATAATGGTTTTTATTTTTTACATTTTGTTAACACTCGCCAGAAAATAATAAACGAATAATAAAATAAGTGTCTACAAAAAGTGTTATTCATGTTTCATTGTTTAATTCACATCCATACATAAATCATCATTATTACTCACTATCACTCATTCACCTAAAACATAAGCTTATATTATTAAAACTAATAAGCATGTATATTTATTTTGAGACTTTTTTTAAGTTTCAAACTGTTTTTTAGCATTCACCTTTTAATAAGAATTTTATATTGTACAATAAAAAAAGATGAAAATGAAACGTTGATTTTCAGCAGTCTTAAAAATGTCGTCAAGTATTTCAAGAAAACTTTAAGTTATAAACAAAAATAAAGTACATAACAGAAGAGAAAAATTAATAAATACAATTTAAAGTCTTAAATAATTTCTGAATCTAACTAAATTGCACAGTGGGGAAGGTTATTTATCATTTATAAAAGCCTTTGTCAGGCACGTAAGTATATTTTACATTTTTGCAAGATGTAATTTAAAGCCTTATTTTGTTAAACGCAACGACAAATTTTTTGTGTTTTGCTTTTGTTGTTTAAATTTTTTCCATATACAATTTACAAATATTCTGGTATGTGATGGAAATCGATCGATTTCATGCTTTTGTTTTTCAGTCTTAGAATATTTTATTCAAACTAAAATTCAATTTCACTGTATCGTACGGTTTGCAGAACGCCAATTAAGCTATTATAAGTCCATCACATACCAGACTATGTATAATAGTTATTTCATTCACCCTTATTCCAGTCGCCAACATCGACGTCACGTCAATATTGTATTTTTTTTGCGACTCGCTCTCTTTAACAATTTTGTGTTATTGATAGTCTATTTCTGTTCCCTAAAGTCTAGAAAATCAATAATATTCGTGTCTGTCATGACTTTCACATCCGTGTGAAAGTGAATCTTTTCCGCATATTTTGGTGTCCTAACATTCACTTCCGAATAATTTTTTCGTTTTACTTTCGACTGCACCAAGCAATGTGAAAGTAAATAGAATCGCCTTTTTTCCACATTAAAATTAATGTAATTTAAACGAAATCTTTTTCATCTACCTAATTCGGAAATTTAAACCAATATATATTTGGATTTAATACATAGAAAAGGGGATATGAAAAACATGTCCACATTAGCAACCAATTTTGCAAAAATATTCGGAAGTATGCAGACACCAAAGCTTTTTTCTGCGATTCGGAAATTTTCATTCTAATTGAAAACGTTCGAAAGTCGTGACGGACACGATTTTGTTGCTTTCGATAACGGGTAGAAAAGCTCCAAGTTTTCGGTATTGTATTGACGTGACATCGATGTTGACAATTAGAATAAGGGTGATTTTAGCTCTAACTAATCGATCATTTAGGGCGAATTCGGTATATTATTTCACACTTTATGCTCTGTTTAAAAGAACTTTTATATTAAAAATACTTCCGTTACTTCACGTACATAAAGTGGATATACATACATACATATAGTTAGCTGAAGTGCAAAACCACGTAAGTACACTTTTATAGGAGAGAGAGAAAAAACTAAAAAAAAATATTCAGGTGACTGAAGTATCTAAAGTTTCTTTATTTTCATTTTTTTGTTCGGCTGACTGCAAATGTTATGCAGACTATAGACGTTAATAAATTTCATACTTTAGCTCCGATGACGAAAATAAAACGTTTTTGATTTTCTTATTACCCCTTTTCCACACGCAAACTTTACTTTGCAAAGTCTTAATTCAGCTGTGTGAAAGACAGAGGTAGTAGTACAGTCTCTTTCTGTCTTTCTCCCAGCTGAATTAAGACTTTGCAAAGTAAACTTTCCGTGTGGAAAAGGGGTGACTCTGCAGTTTTTCTTGAAGCAGTTCTTTTCAATTCTATTTTAAAACTGCCCGTTTGTTTACACACAGACGGTTTCTTGTTCAATTTTCCTATTGTTTTAATGCTGCGAATGAAATAACATAAGAGAATTGAAGCAACTTTTCAGTACAAGCTAGTCAGTACTGCCGAGTCTAAAACCTGAGCTGGTACAACAGCATGATACATGGCTAGTAGAGTGATCGATTATTCGAATTTTTTCAGAAACCGGTTTTCGAATAGTTCGAATATTTGAAATTATGAAATAACCGGTTTCGGTTTTTACAATTCAGGAAGAACCGGTCAACCGGTTTTTTTAAATAAGAAATTATTATACAATAGTTTTGATTTTAAATTGCTTTATTAAAAAAGAGTTAACAGTTCATCTAAATACAATAAAACAACACAAAAATCAAAGGTAAAACATAAAAATTAACTACATATATATACTTAAATATGTATAGTATAAATATGAATTTATGGACAAGGCTGATATCTACCTCTATTAGTGTGGCCAGATTTTAAAATAATATCAGGCTGAATCACGTTTGAAAGAGACCTAAAATAAGGCAGAAAGTTAAATTTTAAGCCAACAAATAAAGCTAAACTTTTTTGAACTTCTTTCGCGTTGCAATTTCACAAACATTTTTTTTATAATTTGAAATAAAATGATAAGCTGGCGAACAAAACCAGACACGTCCTCAGTAAATAATTTTTTTTTTTTAATTTTTTCGGGCTCTACTTGTACAAATCTATGAAGTCAAGAAATATTTTCATACATAACCAGTTCGATCCTACATTAAAAGTAACGAAAACTGATTTTTCCTTGCTATGCTCTATCTAGTTAATTCAGTAATTTGCCTGTCGTGTAAAAAATAGTTACCGGCGCTAGTCTGGTTTTGTTCGCTAACTCCTCAAATATATTTAATCATTTCTTAATTAAATTATTTATCCACTATTATATTTTAGTTTAAAAAAAACATAAATTTCCCAAAATAAGCTTAACCAATTTTCAAAACTTAACAGCATTTATACTAAAATACGTATACTTTTTTTTAGTGAATTAGGGCCAATTTCACCAACTCTATTTAAATATGAATTCATATTTAAATGTTGATTTTCATTAATTTTTGTATGAAAAAATTACTTTTAAATATGAATTGATATTTAATTAAGTTGGTGAAATTGGCCCTTAGTGTTATTTACAGTAAAGGCTTCATTAGTCTTTACTTTCGGTTTCTGTTCTGTGCTGTACCGTTCTGCTTCTAAATTTTAATACTTACTTTTTCTGTAGTAACTTATCAGCTAATTCGGACCAGAATGGTCGCAGTTTTCCACTAAAGCGATGAGTTTTGCATCGTCCATTGTTATGTTTACATATAATTTAATATTTTTCTTGTAAAAATTCAATTTTTTTTAATTCGAAAAGTGCAACACAATTTATTTCAAAATGTTTTTATTTAATTTATGATGTCACTTAACATTTTTTTAATTTTTAGAGGTTTAACCGAAAGAGAACAGAACGCAACAGAAAAACTAACGACTTGTATTAGATTTCTATAAACAAAAAAGAGTCAGCTGATTCGTAACAGAACAGAAAGTTAAAACTATAGGCTTCATTAGTCTTTACTTTCTGTTGCTCTTCTGTTCTGTACCGATCTGCTTCTAAATTTGAGTACTTACTTTTCCTGTAGTAACTTATCAGCTGTTTCAGACCAGAAGGGTCGCAATTTTCCACCAAAGCGATGAGTTATCCATCGTCCATTGTTAACTTTCAATATAGTTTAGTTTTTCTTTTAATAATTAATTTTTTTTTAATTCTAGAAGCACAATCACAATTTATTTCAAAATATTTTTATTTAATTTATGCTGTCACTTACATTTACTTAAAAAGTGTTTGATTTTCACAGGTTGAACCGAAACAGAACAGAACGAAGCAGAAAAACTAGTTACTTATATTAGATTTCTATAAACAAAAAAGACTCAACTGATTCGTAACAGAACAGAAGTAAAAACTAATTCTGCCTCAAATATATTTCAAAGTTTTGTTTTAAGTAAATTCTTGCCGCTGACTGCACGTTGAACTTAACTCAATAAGATAAGTCTTATGGGTAATATTAATTAAACATTTGCCATTGTAACTCCAAAATTTCAATTAATGTCCTCTAGTTTTAAGTTTGCCATTTCTCTTATAAATAAACAATTTACATTTTGTATTTTTCAATGAAAAACATTTATATTTTTAAATGTTAAAAAATTACCATTTTTTTGAGTTTTTTAAAAAAGCTAAAAATATAAGCTAAGAGCTAAATGAAAATTTTGCAGCTAAATCCAAAAAAATAAGCTAAATTTAGCCCAAAATAAGCTAATATGGTCACGCTGAGTTCTATATAAAATATGAAGCAAAATGTTAACAAAATTAAAAAAAAACCATTTTTGTAAATGGATTTTGACATCCATTGCACACCATAAGGCCAATTTAATTCGCCTCTGCTACCACCTCATAAAATAATTTCGCTTAAATTTCATGCTTCAGTAAGTTTTGCCATTCTCAAAAACCGCTTATAACTTTTATACTGAAAAAATACCTATTACTTATTATTTTTTGCAAAATATACAAATCGAAAAGTATTCGACTCAGCCGGTTTTTAAATTGTAAAAAAAACCGGACTATTCGACATTCGAAAAATCAACATTTTAAAAAAACCGACAACCGTATTGTGAATAAACCGGTTGAAAACCCGAGACGATCACCCTAATGGCTACCCAATCTTATACTACATATTTGTACATTTTGTAGTAACGTCTATACCACGCAGGAGTACTTTGTGGTCTATACCCTACAAGTATGAAAGTTCATGTGGTTTTCATTGCTGTCGTATTTTTGTAGAACTAGTGGTACCTCAATGAAAAAAAATATTTTCGAATTTGCAGGTAAATAACATACAAATTAGAAAGTATTTGCTTTCGATTCGAATTACAGAGTAGGCCCCCTGACTTGTACATGCACGATAAGCCTGAATTTACATCATGACATTTTCATGATCAAATAACTTAAAAATGTTAAAAATGTTTCAGAGAATAATGTTTATATGTTCTATGTCACCCACTCCTAGCACTGCTCTAAGCAATTAATTTCGTGTAACAAGTTTCATGAAAATTTTCAGAATACTAGATTACGTAGTTATAAAAAAAAACTAACGAAATAAATATCCATTCTGACTGAACTGGCAACACTGATGAAAAGTAAACAATAAACATATCTTTTGTAGTGTGTGAGTGAAATAAATAATACGGGTCTATACATTTTCTACAGAGAATATACTACATACCGGCTTAAATAGAGGGAGGCAAACCAATATGTATACACATAGTTTTATAAAAAATAATTATGGTTAAAGAAGGTAGAGGCAGAGAACCAGAGAATTAATGATAAACTAAGCATATACGCATGTTTGACCTTGTGACAAGGTGACCGTTAAATTTCATAAGCAGAGCGACAAGAGCAAAAGTAAGCTAAAAAATGTACAATAGTATGTTTAAAATGTAGACACAAAAATTAAATCCTGAATAATACATATATCAAAACAATTAGCAGTGACATGTACATACAAATGTAGATTAGTGTAAACAGGAAAAATTTACTTAGTTTGATGTTAGTGAAATGCTATTAAGTAAGCAACTAACTCACTTTCTAACGCAAAAATTTAATGAAGAGAGAAAAATAAGTACAACATGTCATTAGCAAAAGAGAAAATTAGTTCTCTTTAAATGAAAAATAAAAAACAAAAATTTAATGAATACAAATTTTATTAAATTTTTCAAACATTTTGTGAGAAACACTCCAGAGTTCGTGGCAAACGGTTGTTGTTCGTTGTTGTGTGCACACGGTCGTATGTCTATATTAAGCGTTTATTAACTGGCTAGTAGTGAGCAAAAAGTAAATACATACATACCATAAATAATTAATATAAAAAGGCATTTCTTTATAAAGAGCCAATAGAACAAATAACAAAGTGTATATAGGTACCTACATATAAATAACTTTTAAATTATAAAAAGGGTACAATATCTTTGAAATATGTCGAAACCCCAATCAGATGCAGATAAGCGAAAGCAAATCTCGGTACGCGGTATAGCAGAGGTGGGCAATGTCACTGAAGTAAAAAAGAATTTCAATCGTCATTTGCACTACACCTTGGTTAAGGATCGTAATGTGGCCACTTTGCGGGACTATTACTTTGCCTTGGCCAATACCGTTAAGGATAACATGGTTGGACGTTGGATACGTACACAACAACACTATTACGAAAATGATCCTAAGGTAAATTTAAAAGTTAATGAACAAATAACCCTTATCATTTAACTTTATCATCAGGCACAGATCCATATATCGCTTATTTACTCAAACGTCATAACTCAAAAATACTAGTTAGCCAGAAAACGAGTTTAAAGATTTCAATTTACACACAACTTAATAGAGTAAGAAAATTTTATTTTTCTTTCAAGAACTGAGTAAACAAAATATTTGTATGAAATTTTTACACAATATGAATAACGATATGAGGATTAATTCTGCATCATGAACTCGAAAAATCAATTTTTTGAGTTATGACGTTCTTTGAGTAAATGAGCATATGTAATTATTTACATGCAGATATATACTTATTATATGTACATGTCTACATAAAATAATGAAACCTCTTACATATACATACATATGTATGTGTATGTACATACATATCGTCGGATGGTTAGTGGTTTGCCGCACAGTATATTTAAAATACATTATTACTGCGGCAAACCAGTAACCAACCGACGATATGTATGTTTATAAATAAATAAATTTTGAAAAGTGGATGAAAAATTATTAAAACATTCTAATAAAGATTTGAGTAAACTAGATACATACATACATACATATGTACATACATACATACATACATACGTACATTGCGCAGATTGTGCTTTTTACAACTGTAAAACCATTTTCATATGTACATTTTATAACTGGTTAATAAAAATGTTAACTAAAACAAAAATTTTATTATGCCTGCACATCGTTACCTTAATAAAGAAAGGTTCTAACCCATAATGTTTTTGAAACCGAAATTTTTCATTATTCGATACATTTGATGTTCTATCGGAATATACAAAAAACACGATTTAAAAAAAATTACGAGTTAGGTCCTTTCTATATTAAGGTAACGATGTGTATGTATGTACATATCGATGGCTTAATATAAAAAAGGCTTAACTCGAATTTTCGATATTTTACAGGAGAAGCAAAAAACTGAAGAAAAAATAAAGCATTTACATGCAGAAATAGTTTTTTAAGTTGCCATAAGTCCTTGATTTAGAACTGTAACGTACTAAGATCTTCAAGGTGGATGCAATTATACGTTGTCACCAGAAAACATTAAAACCGCGATATTAAGCCATCGATATGCATATATGTATGCATATTGAAAATTTTTCATAGAAAATCTCGTAATCACTTACGACATCTTTTAAAAAATCCAATAGTAGGTATAATGGAGGCTATTAGCGCAGAAGTGGTGTAACCCACATTTGATTTTTGTTTGTTGTTCTGATGATAAATACATTATATTCATTACCAACTATCAAAAAAAAAAAAAAGTGGAGTAAGCCACATTTTGGTATTCTAAGGAAAATGAAGCTGAAAAATCATTTTTGCTTAGATCATAATATTGCAAAGTAATAAAGGAATTAAATAAGTAAAAAGAGCAAATGTTTAAATAACTAGATGTGGGTTACACCACTTCTGCGCTGATAGCCTCAATTTATTCTTTGTTTTTGCTTGTTTTATTTATTTTTGTTCTTCTTTCGATTCAAAACAATCCACATGCATTTATAATAAATAAATAAAATTAAGATCAAGTTTAGATTTTTTGCCTGTTATTTTTGTTTGCACTTTTTAGTAGTCACGGTTGCTGCTGCTCTTGATTTTTGTTTGGCGTCCTTTACAAAATTTTAATTCGTTTTGTTTTTATAAATTTAAGCAAAAAGGAATGTATCATATGTATGTATGTACATATGTATATATTTACATACATACGTACATACATACATATTTAGTATTTAGCCGAAAAAACGAGATCATTGCCAAATGAGGTAGTTTAGACGAGAACAATTTTTAAGCAGCACAATTTTTGTTCTTTTCCAAATTACACGAGACTAATTCATCTGGCACAAAATGTATTCGTATACATATGTAGCTGTGTGTGTGTTAGTGTTTTTAGTATTCATTTAACATTTGCTGTTTTTTAAGTTGTGTGTGTATTGGTTTTATGCTGCTAATGAATGCGGGGTTGAAGCTGGTTGAAAAGTTATGCCAACCGCAAAACCACTCTCTTTGCCTCTCTCACCAACAAACTGGCATGTTATGCCAGCACAATTATGCCCGTGTAAATCAGCGCATTAAATGTATTATTCCGTCATTGCCACAAACTAACAAATCATTTTGGCCTTGGTGCATCAGACTTAATGTTGCAATTTTTTAATATGTAATCTAAAAATTCACTTTCACTTTTGCGAAAAAGCTGTAAAATATTGGATGGGTCGATTTGCCAGCCACTCAAGAATAATAAACAACTGTTATACATACACACATGTTTAAATTTTGTCACAAAACCATTAAAAATTACAAAATGTCAAAGTTATAGTCAAAAAACTGCATCTAATTAAATATGATTTATCTTCACCCCGTAAAAGTAATAAGTAGCTAATGGGCATTTTTGAAGAAAGGAGGGCACCAAAATGGGATTTCTAAGAAAAAAAGAGGCAACCTTAAAAACAAGAAAAATTAAAACAAACCCGTTTATTTTTTAAAAGTCCCTATTTACACTATGCATGTCTTATTGCTAAGCTGATTATTTTTTAAAGAAACGTTGCTGTTCCCTCGTCTCTCTCTCCCTGAAACTAATCAGCTTAGCAATAAGACTTGCACAGTGTGATTTGGGACAAACATCAACAATAAAAGTCATGGGGTTGTGTCTACTCTGTAATTGCTATTGAGTGCTATTACACTGAAAGAAAAATCATTCATTCAGCGAATGAAACGGTTTCATTAATGCCCTTATTATGAGTTGCATTCGATTTTCGATCTTCGCTGGCTATCGAACATCGAAAATCTAATGTTTAATTCATATTATGATCATCTAAAATTTCGTTGACCAACGAATTTTCTATCGAACAGAATTTAGCTTTCGATGAAAAAAAAATTTTATAAACGACTGTTTTTTATTTTTTAGGTATAGTTGTTGAAAATTTTAAAAATCATTTTAAGTGATATTCATAATAAGGACATTCTTTGTCGAATGCTCGTCATAATACCAAATGAAAATTCGTTCGATCAGTACTTTCGACTATCGAAAGTTGCTCATAATAAGGTCCTAAGTGTTCTGCATTATACCTATTAAAAAAACTTTGAATTAATGTAATGAATATTTACATTTTATACATGAAATCTACTCTTCATGATTTTTTAAAGTTTTGTGGCAATAAGGGAAAAGTGTTTAAGTCATATTTTGCTGTTTTGCAATAGAGCACTCCTAAGCTTTTAAGTCGATTTTCAGATATTTTTTTCTTTTAAGTTAAATTGGAAAACTCGGTATTCATAAATTTTTATATAATATAAACAATAAATTAAATTTGAAATATACCAAAATATAAGCTTAATTAAGCAGTTATTCGCTACGAGATTATAAGTTGAAAAAAACTAAGTTATAAGTCATTGCGCTATAACTTCCTGAAATATCACCCAAATTAAACTTAGATTTTGCCCAGGAATTCTTTCAAACATGGAGATTACTTGGGTGCCATTAACTCAAAATCAGCTTATCTCGACTTAAGCACTTCTTCCTTTTTGTCACAGAGTTCATTGTGTTAATGAAAATCGTTCCACGAATTTTCTCTACTTACTGTATACAGTTTGCCAAACAAATAAATATGTTCTAACATATAAATTCTAAAGCTTTTTCTTTCTATTCGAATTAGAGAGTTAAAAATTATTCATATTATACCTGCACTGAACAAAAAACGCATTCTGAAAATAAGAATTTTGCGTACTCGTTTTAAAATAGTGTTGTAAAAGTATTGAGTATTTGAAAAAGTAACTACTCAATACTTTCAGGGTTGTATTTTGTAGTATTCAAACGAAAATATTCCTTTAAAATACTTCAGAACTATACAACTCTGTGAGCTTGATACAAACAAGTATGACTCTGAACCTCATGGAGTTGGTAAAGCAAATACCAATTCTGAACGCAATGTTATGTTAGGAATTTTTTTGATACGAAAACAGCCACTAAAAAAAAGTGCTATAAATTGCATCATTGAACTACTTCAGTGTGGAAGGTACGAGATGCAATATAACCAGCAAGTCAGGTCCTCACAAATATGAAAAATCTTTTAAACTTTTTCAATGTCGGTAAAATTTTATTTCTACATTTCAACAATGACTAAGTAATAACATCAGTTGTGAGAAAAAATGTTTATTAAAAAATATTTAGAAGATAATTTAAGAGATTAATGCACTAGAAGTGTTAAGAGTGCCTTAAAAAAATTGTATGTACAAAAACTAATCTTCAAGGTTATTTGTTTTCATTTGTTATAAATTAGTTTAAATACAGTCGTATTTAATCTTTGTTTTTTCCATATTGCATTATAAATAAAATAATATAAATAATAATTTTTAGCTTCCCAAGTGCATTCATACATATATAAAGTATTGAGTAGTATCGAGTACCCAATTGAAAAAGTATCAAGTAGTACTGAGTATTCAAAAGTAGCTGCTTTTTACAACACTATTTTAAAAATGCTGCATTTTTAAAAATAATTTTAAAATAAGAATTATTCTTTTAATATCAATACAGTTACAAAATTGCTATTTTTATAACGAATAAGTTTTAAATTAAAGTGTACTCTCTTTTATTTTAAAAATGAAACAAAATTAGTTCTGTTTCATAAATGTTTCTTCTTGATTAAAAAAAAAATAGTTTACTTCATTTTGGATCGAATTTGTTTTTATTTCTTTGTTTGGCTTTGATTAGGTTAGAGTTCGTATTTTTTAAAAACCAAATTACATATGTACATAAATGTATGACAATTTTTAATAAGGCTTTAAAAAGGCTGTTAATATGTAACACTAAAGTTAATTGTAAATATTCTGATAAACACTAGCAGAACGGAACAACATGTTGTTTTTGAAGGGCAACTTAATCATCAGCGTTCTTGAGTTTGCTCTACTGGGTTTGGTGCCAGTTGATGCAAATTAGAGATGGTAAAATTCAGCTTTCATTACAAAAATCTTTCAGCAAATTGTAATACGATGAATCAAAACAATTTACGTATTCCATTTGCACTGAAAAATTGGAGTGTGTATGTATGTACATATGTATGCTGAAGTTTACACTAATTGAAATACGACGACGAATTATTTTTCATTATTAACTTCAAAAATGTCTCTGTTTGAATAATTAAATAAATGGATACCGAAAATTATTTGTTAATGGTGATTAAAACCTTCTTTGATGAGTACTTAAATTGGTTTGTCGCCAATGATTTTAATATATATTTTTATTAAAATAAATTTATGTATATCTTTATTTTATTATCATGAAATTCATTTGCTTGGTCACAGCAATAAATGAAAGTAATTTGCATTTACTTATGTTCCACATACCCAGCAAAAAAAGGGGTGAAAAAAGTAGAAAAAGCACCACAACTACTAATACGAAGCACTTCAAACTCCGAGCAAAAAGTAGTGAATTTTACATTAGCGTGTCATTGGAGCGAAGTGGTTTATTTTTGCCAACCCGTGAGTGAATAAGATTTACTTTTTATTTGCTATAAAAACTCGAAAATAAGGTGTGATTTTTTATTGGTGAAGTATGTCCAATATATTTTACATTTAGGATGTGGTTCTTAACCATTTTTCCAAAGCACTTAAATTTATGATTTAGGAAGTGGTGCTTATTCACTTATTTCAAAAGTATTCTACTCATTAAAATAATTGTTTCAGAAGAAAAAAGAAGGGAAATCTGTTCTAGTTTTCGTTCATTTCTGAAGTTGAAGAATTGGTACTCTTAAGCACTTAAATCAATCAGTCAATTTATTAGCTTACGGACTTGCTCGGAGTTTGAAGTGGTTCGTATCAGTAGTTGTGGTGCTTTTTCTACTTTTTTCATCACTTTTTTACTGGGTTTTTATTTTAGAGGATAATAATAATAAAATAGGTGATTTGTCATTACTTTAGATATGTGATTAAAGATAACTTCATTAAACCAGAACAAAATGCATAACCTATTTTGGAAGTAATTTAGAAGTACTTTCTAAAGAAGTACTCATTTTATTTTTTGCTGTGTATCTATCTATGTATGTACATGCATACATACTTACATATGTATGTATAGTACATATGAATGTACAAAATGCCATGAACGTACATATCGTAGATTTTTTTTAAATAAGCCAGTGGTTTTTGGCATCAATTCAATCTAATAATTTTCAAAAAATATAATTATTATTAATTTTCCTTTTTTATTTTTATTATATGTATGTAACTCTACAAAAAATAAAACATTAAAACTAAATAAAACCAGTTTTTGTTACGGTTTCTCGTTTTGCTATATGATTTTCCGTTATTTTAATTATGATACTATTTATTATTAATTTATTAAATGAAAAATAATTTTTTCTTTAAAAATTTTTCAAGGTCATTGAAAGGTTATTGGTTTAGAAAAAAAATTAAAGAAGACAAAAACAAAAAGACGACAACCCAAAAATAAATAAATGAATATATTTTGTTTTTTGTATTTTACTTGCTGAATTGTTAGAAATTTTGTATCTCATCTGAGGGAGGCTGGTTGACAGACATTTGAAAATTTATAAATGGGAGGACATAATAAACTATTAATAATATTATAATAATAAACAAAAATTTGTTGCATAATTACGGTCTAATTCATAAAAAATATTTTTTATTACAGGTTTATTTGACAAATTTCCCATAGAAATACGTCAAATAAGCGTTTAATAAACCTGAAATATTTTTTATGAATAAGGCAGTTAATGTTTTAAAAAAAATTTTGCACCAAAATTTCTAAGATATTTCAATTTGAAGCCAAAAAATAGGCTCCATTTCATTAACACAAGTTGGTTGGATTTTAAGCATAATTTGTTTTAAATTAAGTTAAATGCGTAACTATTGCCCAATTCACAATCTTGTGCAAATGGTCTTGCAATCGTAGCATGTGCAAAATGGTATAGCGTATTGATATTCACCACTAAGAATTGTTAAATTGTTAATTGTTAATTGTTCCTACAAAATTTCATCAAACCGGAATATTCAAAACGTTACTTTTGTTACTTGATTATAAATGCTTTTATCCAACGAAAAGATTGAATGTTGATGCCTCTCGGCGGGAGAGGGTTTGATTTTAGACCCCTAGCTTCTTATAAAAATATTCTTAGAATTTTGTGTATATTTCATTTTTGCTAGACGCCTGTTGCTTTTTTTCTTACACGAACAAATCGACCCACTCACTCTAATGTATATACAAACATATTTATTTGCAATGCGATATTGCTGCAAAGCGCCGCTTTGACGTCTTAAATTGCAGTTTTCAAACCGCAAAAAGTTAGTTTAGATTCAATTGTAATATACATTATATGTACATATGTATCTATGTATGTACATATGACAGGCCTTATTCATTTGTACATACATACATACATACATATATACATTCATATGCTCATTTACATGAAAAATAGTTCTTATCAACAGCTCGTATGCATGTCGAGGATTATTCAATTAGTAATAATAAGTAAAAAATAACACAATTATAATCCAATTAATATATAATCTCCTTGCATATGTAAATTCACATATACATATGTATGTATGTATGTACTTTGTTGATTTTCAGATGACCTTTTATTTAGAAGTTTCTAAATTCATACAAACTTCAACGGCGTTAAATACCTATAGCATAAGTACATTTTGAAACATAATAGTCTTTTTGCCCAAACACTAAAAAAAAGTGTTAAAGAGCACTTATCAGCTGCAAATAGCAATAAAAATATTTTCAATGTACATATGAAGATACACGCTTTTAATTAGTGGTCAAAATACATACATACATACGTACATTACATACTCTATTTTCTTATCATACATACCTACATACATACAATCTTTTAACGAGATCTAACTAAATCAAATTCAAGGCGGAATGAGTGTGTTGAATTTTTTTTTTTTCATAATAAAATCAGTTTTTACTGATTACTGATTGACCCAACTTACTTTTTAAAATTCATTAAGGAAGAAATATCTATAGTTAGGAAAAGTTTTCGAAACCATTAATTAGTCTGGCCTATTATAAAATTAAGTGCAAAATTTATTTATGTACATATTTAGTTAATTGCTTCAGTCATTATTATTATGATAACAAAATATGTACTAGAGGTCTGCGTAAACAGTCTTGAAATGTAAATACGTCTTGTTTTTTAAATGTATTCTTGTGGCATGTATTATACTAAACCAGTGTCCCGCAAAAAAATATGTTTGCATTGGTGAGAAAAATTACAGTAAAATAAACTTGTACTTGAAGAAAAATTTTGTAATACACAACTACATATATTGAAGCTAAAGAGGCTCAAATAGGAAAACAAAATATCTTCCTTCTCGCGACTCCTTATGGTGCTTCTGATCGTTATAAACCCCCGACTAAAAAAAGGGGTGTTATAAGTTTGTAGTGTGTATCTGTCCGTGTCCACGTACAGATTTTGATTTTTCTGTTTGAAAGGTGACTTGATCGAGAGGGTTCTTAGCTATGCTTGAAGAAAATCGGTACAGCCGTTTATAAGATATCGCATCTTTTATAGATATATTCGGGGGTTTTTAAAATGTTAAATTTTTTTATATGCATTGTATATTGTATCGGAAAATAAACTTTAATGGTATACATTTTTCCATCCCTGTATTGATTGCAGCGATTGTAAAAACAACATGTTGCACTTGACTTTAATGTTCAGTTGTTTGAACATACATACATACATACTTATTTGTAACATTGCTTAGTGACACATTTTTGAAATGCATCTTTGAAATAGATTTAACATAATATATACATATGTATAGAATAAGAGCGCGCTATAATTTGCTTTAATATTTAAAAGTTGCTAAGAGACAGCGTTGCCGTTTTGACACTAAAGTATCACTTTTGACCCTTTTTCGTACCGATGATACTTTTTATGACACTTTTTTTAATTTATCCCTTTGTATGATTTTAACAAAATGTATGTCGTAGGGCAATAATATGCTCAAAAATTGGGCGAAGCACAGTCTAGCATATCAGGTATTAGGAAAAGTGCTGTTCGTCCAGTTAGCGACATGCGGTTCGATGGTGTCGATCATTTTACTGTTTTGTTCAATACAAAAGCCAATAAATGGTGAAAATATTGCAAAAAATATGACACCTGAATCTCTGATTTCAAATGCAAATTATTTCTGGGAGTAGCACAATTAAAATATATTTAGCTTACTTTCATTTTCAATCTTAATAAAACTTTTTATAAATAAAATTTAAATGTGATTTTCCATTACTTACAAACCGGCAAGACCGTCTACAGACGGTTTTCAATATTCTTTACCTGGTGTTCGTTTCTAATGTTTTTTTCACCTGTAAATCAAAACTTGCGGTTCTTTTGACTATATTCATTTAAAAAATAAATATTATTATTATATTGTCCGATCATTTTTACAATCTGGCCAGTTAGAGGGTTAACATTGATCAATAATTAAGGTATATATGTTAATCAATTTTATTTTAGTCTAACGTATTTAGTTAATTGTTAAAATTGGTGTTTCATGTTTTTTTAATTGAAATAAATGTTATTTTTTTGTTCCCAAAAAACCTTGACCCTATTTTACTATAAAATACCATTTTATTGACCTTTTTGCCTTAAATACCCTTTTTGATACTTTTTCGAAATTTTTAACGGCAACCCTGCTGAGAGATATACTAAAGAGAGAAAAATGTTTTAAAGAGATTTATTTTTGCGCTCTTTATCAGTAATGGGAAATGTGGCAAAATTGTGACATTTTGGGCCAGGGATGGCAAAGTTGGTACAATTGTAAATTTTTTTGGTACTATTCAAACTCGGAAAGTACAAAGTACGCCAATTAACAGACATGGGCATAGTGCAGTAAATAATAACTGCAGTAAAAAATTCTTTTTTACTGGTTACTGAAAAAATTTGCAGTATTCAGTAAAATTTTACTGCTTACTGAAAAAATTTGCAGTATTCAGTAAAATTTTACTGAATACTGGAAAAAAAGCAGTAACCAGTAAATTTTTACTGAAAATGAAATTTTTTTTACAGTATTTTACTGATTATGAAATTTTTTTACAGTATTTTACTGATAATGAAATTTTGTTGCAGTATTTTACTGGTTACTGAAAAAATTGCAGTTTTCAGTAAAATTTTATGTATGGACTGCCTAAAATTCATAAAGAGGGGTTTCCTCGCTATCCAAATATTCTTCACTAATATTTTTTCTTTGAATAAAATTGTTGAAGTTAGTAGTTTTAAAAACACTTATTAATTTGAGCCTACTTAGTACTATTTTTTTAAGTTTTCACTTTATTATTAGCAGCAGTGCAGATGTGTTTGTTTAAGCGAAGTGTTTCGATTACTCATGTTTTGTGTTATTCGAATTTGTTTCATATTGTTCTTTTTTGGTATTTGTTACAATTTAAGCAAAGCGTGTATTTTTGCTGTTGGTTGCTTCGACTTATAATAACTCTATAAGAGTCACGCTGCAGTATTTAAACATTTACTGGTTACTGCTATTTTTTTCAGTAACCAGTAAAATACTGCAAAAAAATTTCATTTCAGTAAAAATCTACTGGTTACTGCTTTTTTCAGTATTCAGTAAAATTTTACTGAATATTGCAAATTTTTCAGTAAGCAGTAAGATTTTACTGAATACTGCAAATTTTTTCAGTAACCAGTAAAATTTAACTGCTTACTACTTTTTTACTGCAGTAAATATTTAATGCAGTATGCCCATGTCTGCTAATTAAGTACATATCAGGAATCTCCTCAGTTTCAGTTTTGAACCATGCAACTCATATTATTCTCATTGTGAAATTTGTGAAAAATATGTAATTTGAAATAAAAAATCTTTTAATACAATTAAAGCCAAAAAAGTACAATTTTTGAAAGTTGTTGGTAAATTTTGAAATTCTCAATTCAATGTTGGCTGGCACTGTGGCACTCCCGCCCCTTTTGGACCTTTTGCCATTAAAGTAGCATGAGGCTTCGCAATTTTTTCTCTAATTTGCTTCTACAGGACTCATATTGATGAATGAAAAAATGTCATGCAATTGACGATTTATTAAAATCAATAAATAATTTTTTTTTTGCAACAGCTCATGTCGAAAAAATAATTGGATAAATTTTCAGAAATATGTCAACTCATAAGTTCATGTAATTCTTAAGTATTCCCCAGAATGTATTCCGTCAAACTGTTGTAGGTAGAGTCCTTGAACAGCGGGAGCCTCTCAAACATTTATTCATATTATAAAATTTTTAATCAAAATGCAATGATAAAACTTAATTTACATATACATATGTATGAAATATATAGTTTGATAGATGATATACATGAGTAAAATGTATTTACATATGTATGTTTTTAAAATGATGAATGATATCTCTTAATGTCGAAATGAAATCTGAAGTGTAAGGATACATTTAATTTTAAAGAGGGTTTGTGTTTTATTTTTAAAGAAAAAATATATTGATGATCATCATATTGATAATGTAGATCTAAATTTTCACCATCTTCCAACGGAAGAAATTTATTGCGGCGAAGCTGAAGTTGAGCTGTTATTAACAGAAATCTCAGTTTCCCTGCATAAAGTTGTAGAATTCAAAAATTAAATAAAGTCTTTTTACATTTCTTTTATGTCATATTTTAAAACTAAGTATTTACAACTTCAAGGACTATTATTTGAATTGAAAGAAAATACGCTGGAAAAAATTAAAGAGAATAAAGATCCAGATCAGACTTTAATGTTTAAAAAAATTCAATAACTTAAGCATGGTGATTATTGGAATGATATCGGAGACGTAAAAACTTGTTTCAATCAACAACTTGTTAGTAATATTTATCGAATCGTTCCAAGATATTCTTTCTATTTTTCACTATGCATTAAGCGTGAGAAGAATATTTTCAGTTCGAATTTTAATCAAAAGTTAAATGAGGAATATACTGCATACTTATACAAATCCTTCTATACCTGCAGAATCTTTGTTGGATTAAAATTAATAGCTATCAATTATTTTTAATGTATACGAATTTATACAACTTACCAGACAGTATATTCACCATTAAAATTAGTTTAGAGTTATTATCAGAGCTCGAATTTCGATGAAAAGGCATCTATTTCTTGCAGTTGTTTTTAGAGTTGGGCAAAATCGTTCCTTTTGTGGAATCGTTCCGATCGATCCAAAAGACACAAGGAACTAGGTCGTTCCTTTCGTTCATCGTTCCGGTCTTATACTTTTAACAGTGAATGAACGAGGAACGAGAGAACGTGCCTGTTGCTCGTAAAAACATGAACAGAAATTTTTTATGGTTTATTTTAATTTTCTGACAAACTAAAAAAAAATAATTCTTTGTTTTCATATAATATTTGTAAAAAAATAATAGCCCACAATAAGCAATAAACTTTTGAAAATAGCAAAATTTATCATAAACATTATAAATAAGTGAACGAAGCAAATATAATACACGTTGTTAAACGTTTATCTTTGACGTTTGTCAAAACAAATTAATTGCACCTCAAGGCGATTTGCAATTACAGAACGAGGAACGATAAAAAAGAATCTTTAAAAAGTCCGCACTATTCCTTTTTAGGAATCGTTCCGCACCGATCCAACTAAGGAATCGTTGCATGGAACTAGGTCGTTCCGGAACGACACAACTCTAGTTGTTTTTAAGATTGCTGTACATACAGACAGGCCTTATAAACAATTTTTTTTTTTTCAAAAATTGAAATTTTTTTGTATTTTTTTCCACATTTTAGATTTAGGTAGTATTTTATTATTTTACTCTTGGGTAAGTTTTTTTTACGTATTTTTTAATTATTTGAAGTATTTTTTTGTTGTAATTTTTTCACTTTTTTCATTACTTTAACTCATATTCACAAAATTTTTAACAAGACTCCATTATTAAGGCACCGTTTTATCATTCTAACCAATCTTAATTCTCTGGGAACATTGTTGAAGGCGTGTGCATATTATTGTGATTATTTTGAAAAAATTAAAAATGTAAGAGAAAGTAGAATCCTAGCCCTAGAATTTGTGTTAAAAACAAAAATATGTAATTTATTTCTTTAATTTCCTTGGAATATTTTTGCGCACAAATATTAAACAACATATCAGCAATATATTTCTGGCAAAATAAATCATTTTTCTCTGTTATTTAAGCAATAATATATTAATTTTCTTGGACACTTTAACTTATCAACCGAACCGTTTGGAATTGCGAGAAACTAAATGCATTTGACAGAAGTTATTAAAAATCAATTTGCGCGGTAATAGTAAGCAAAATGTCACAATTCTTATTTATTCAATACACGAACCTTATTAAAAATTCTTACCTACGATTACCAATACATAGGGGAGTAGGGAACACTTATTCTAACTAGCATTTTAAAAGGAACACCGTTTGCTGCTTTTCACTTTACGCGCCAATATAATATTATTCTATAAAAGATTGCACTTGAGGGAGAGCAACGAAATGTCAAAATTCTTTTGTTCAATTATTCTGTTCATATTTTTGATATGAAAATCTAACACTGAGATTGTCCAACACACCAACTTTAATAATACGAACACATTTCTTACATACATTTACCAATTGTGTTTCCGAGCACTTTTTACTATGTATATATATAACCAACTAAAACGATTAAATAAATAAGCGCGAACCTGAGCCTTTGCACAGGGTTTTCTCGATTTTATATTACTTTCCGTGCAATATTTTTATGCACACACATTAAACAACACATTTTTATTAGATTTCAGGAAAAATAAATAAATTTTCGGCGTTTCTGAATCAAGAATATATTAATTTTCTTGAACACTTCAACTCAACAACCGAACCGTTTGGAAAATGCGCGAAACTAAATGCATTTGACAGAAGTCATTGGCAGGGTTGTCAGATATGTCGATTTTTCGCCAAATGTGGGGATTTTTCAACTTTTTTGGCATCTAAGTTTTTGATTTGGTGATATGGCAATTTTTCTGGTTTATTGACAATTTTTATTGTTATTTCTTTAAACAAAATTTTTGTAATTCAGGGGGTTGCTTTTATACTATAACATAAAATCCATTACTTTGAAATGATGCTCTAAAAACTCTATTTTTATATTTGCTCTTTCAGCGTGTGTACTATCTTTCTTTGGAGTACTATATGGGCCGCTCGCTCCAAAACACCATGATTAACTTGGGCATTCAAAGCGAGTGTGAAGAGGCCATGTACCAATTGGGTCTCGATATTGAGTGCTTGGAAGAAATGGAAGAAGATGCCGGTTTGGGCAACGGTGGTTTGGGTCGTTTAGCTGCCTGTTTCCTTGACTCTATGGCCACACTGGGTTTGGCTGCTTACGGCTACGGTATTCGCTATGAATATGGTATTTTCGCACAAAAGATTAAGAACGGTGAACAGGCTGAGGAGCCAGATGATTGGTTGAGTTTTGGCAACCCCTGGGAAAAAGCAAGGCCAGAATTTATGCTGCCAGTGAACTTTTACGGCCGTGTCATTGATACACCCGAAGGCAAAAAGTGGGTAGACACACAAATTGTTTACGCCATGCCTTATGATAACCCTATTCCTGGCTATGGCAACAACTATGTCAACACCTTGAGATTGTGGTCAGCCAAGTCACCAGTTGATTTCAATTTGAAGTTCTGTAAGTTACTTTTTTTTTTTGTCAAAAATTAAGAATGTCTGTAAAATTATAATTCTTCTCCATTGTAGTTAACGATGGTGATTATATTCAGGCTGTATTGGATCGTAATTTAGCAGAGAATATTTCTCGTGTTTTGTATCCCAACGATAACTTCTTCGAGGGCAAGGAATTACGTTTGAAACAAGAATATTTCATGTGTGCTGCTACTTTGCAAGATATTATTAGACGTTACAAGGCTTCCAAGTTCGGTTCTCGTGAAGCTGTTCGTACCAACTTTGACCACTTCCCCGATAAAGTGGCCATTCAACTGAACGATACGCACCCTTCGTTGGCCATTCCTGAACTTATGCGTATATTGATTGATGACGAGCATTTGACCTGGGAAAAGGCTTGGGAAATCACCGTCCGCACTTGTGCCTACACAAACCATACCGTACTCCCCGAAGCCTTGGAACGCTGGCCCGTTTCCATGCTGGAGTCCATTTTGCCTCGTCACTTGCAAATCATCTATCATATTAACTTTTTGCATATGGAAAATGTTAAGAAGCGCTACCCCAATGATTTGGAACGTATGCGTCGTATGTCTTTGGTAGAAGAAGATGGTGAGAAGCGTATTAATATGGCACATTTATCAATTGTGGGCTCACATGCCGTTAATGGTGTAGCTGCCATTCACTCTCAAATCTTGAAGGATGATCTGTTCCGCTTGTTCTACGAAATGGAACCACACAAATTCCAAAACAAGACCAATGGTATTACTCCACGCCGTTGGTTGTTGCTCTGCAATCCTGGCTTATCAGATTTGATTTGCGAAAAAATTGGAAACGAATGGCCGGTACATTTAGATCAATTGGTCGCTTTGAAAAAGTGGGCTAAGGATCCCAACTTCCAACGCAATATTGCACGCGTTAAGCAAGAAAACAAATTGAAGTTGGCTCAAATTTTAGAAAAGGACTATGGCGTTAAAGTTAATCCTGCCTCTATGTTTGACATTCAAGTCAAGCGTATTCACGAGTACAAACGTCAATTGCTGAACTGCTTGCACATTATTACTTTGTATAATCGCATTAAGAAAGATCCTACCGCTCAGTTTACTCCACGTACCATTATGATCGGTGGTAAGGCTGCCCCTGGTTACTATGTAGCCAAACAAATAATTAAATTGATCTGCGCTGTTGGTAATGTGATCAATAACGATCCTATTGTTGGCGATAAGCTCAAGGTTATCTTCCTTGAAAACTACCGCGTCACTTTGGCCGAGAAAATTATGCCCGCCGCTGACTTGTCCGAACAAATTTCCACAGCTGGTACTGAAGCTTCCGGTACTGGCAACATGAAATTCATGTTGAATGGAGCATTGACGATTGGCACTTTGGATGGTGCAAATGTTGAAATGGCCGAAGAGATGGGCAATGAAAATATATTCATTTTCGGTATGACAGTCACCGAAGTTGAAGCTCTTAAGAAAAAGGGCTACAACGCTTACGATTACTACAATGCCAATCCTGAGATTAAGCAATGTGTAGATCAAATCGGTGGTGGTTTCTTTAGTCCCGGAAATCCTAATGAGTTCCAGAACCTTGCGGACATTTTGTTGAAGTACGATCACTACTACTTATTGGCCGATTACGAAGCCTACATTAAGGCCCAAGATCTAGTCTCGAAAACTTATCAGGTAATTTTGTATTTAACTCGCTCTTTCTCACAATCATTTAAATTAAATTTCTAATACACACAAATGCATACATACATACATACATATGTACGTATGTATGTGTGTACATATTTTATCTTCGCAGAATCAAGCCAAATGGTTGGAAATGTCCATTAACAATATTGCTTCCAGCGGTAAATTTTCATCAGATCGTACTATTGCTGAATACGCTCGTGAAATCTGGGGAGTTGAGCCAACTTGGAAGAAATTGCCAGCTCCTGAAGATGGTCCTGCCCAATAGACAATTACATAATCGTATTTATTACGAATCTATTTTTTAATATTAACATTTTACTATTAAGTTATAATGTGTTTTATTTCTTTGTTTTCATTTACTCAAAGTCTTTATATAAATAAAATCATAATCTCTCTATAATTATGAAAGAAATACAACATAACAACTAATGAAGAGATTTGTTTATGTTTAATTAGTTATATTTTCAAAAAAAAAATGTCTTTTAAGACTTAAATTTTTTTCTTTAAGAAATGCACCTGTACCTTATAAAAACACCTCAGGAATAATAAATGTTGAATTTTTTAAAGTTTCTATATTTGAATTTAGCATAAAATAATCACACCAAAAATATAAAACTCCAAGTAAAAATATTGTTGTATTTAACAAAAGTCGAAAATAAAAAAAGCTTAAATTATTGAAAACAAGTTTTTGAATTGTGTTCGTTTTTTTATACTTTAGTATATATTTATAGTTCAAAGTTGCCTGGTGGTCTAAAATTTTTTTATTTCCGTACAGTATAAAATGTGCATACTTTTAGGCGCAATAAATAACCACAAATGCCCATTTTCTAGGCAAAAAGTACTCACAATAAAGAAATTTGTGATATTGCCAACCAATAGAGAAAACATCGAATCAAACCGCTGTGTAATTTGTTTTTGAATAAAAAAGTATCTGTTGATTTGCCGGTTGTTAGTTGTTATTTATCACCAACGTATTCAAAGTAGAATATTTATTCAGTGTGGTTTTATGTGAAGTTTGAAAGTGTTTTCAAAAAATTGAAATACATATGGAAACATTTTTTCGATTTTATATAGTAAGCGACAAAAATTAAATGTTTCAGGAGAATGTTTTTTTATGATATTCAAATTTTTTTTTACATACGATAAAATTTTACAGCCCGTATCTTAAAAGTTATCAACAATTTTGGCATTTTGATGATTCTAAAATTTTAATATCAATGAAAAAGTATATTTTCGATAATATGTCGCTTACGATAAAATCGAAAATAAGGTTCGATATGTATGTACAAATTATAAAACAAGCGTAATATGCAAGTGAATATGGATACCTGGCAGATGTGATGTAACAGACTTTGGCCTATAGGCTAGGTATATATAATAGAATAAATACATACATATGAAATGAAATGAAAAAGACAATCTGCACGACGTTGCTTGAATGGTCTCCGGGTACAACTAACATCGGTACAAAATCCTATTTACCAAAAATTTAAAGTAATCATAACATTAAAATGATATGCAACGCCGAATCACCGTCCTCCAACTCTTGTTTTCAATACATCATAATATATGTATGTATGTATACAAATGTACATCAATGCTTTAAAAACTTCATAACATTGGGACGTTTGTTTTCAATGTAACTAAGCGATAGAAACTTTCTTTTCAACATCATGGGCCAGGCTGTTTACTAATTAGTATTTCAGGTTTATTAAGCTCTTATTTGACATATTTATTTCTATGGGAAATTTGTCAAATAAACCTGCTATAAACCTTAAATATTTTTTGTGAATTAGACCGTAAGAAATTAGCTCTTAAAATCATAAAATACATTAAGGAAACTACAAATAATATATTATTATTAAAATAGAAAATATGAGTGCATACTTTAAGGCTTTTAATTTCTCAGGTTTTCAAGTTGGCAAAAATATTTATTAAAATTCTTTAATTGGCGGCATGTCTCTTAAGTTTTTGCAGCCATCTACCAAACAAAAATGTATAACGAAATGGTAAAGACTTAAGACAGCAACACACAATTAATGGATTTTTGGAATTTTTAAGCTTTTTGCATTTATCTCGGAAACGCGTGGCCGAAAATGTCCGTTTGACCCTATACGTACGAATTCCACCCGCTCAATCCGAAAATCAACATTAAATTTTTATTCGACCGAATTTTCACATTTTCCGAGTTTGGGTTTTAAGTCTTTTGTTTTCTTCCAGCATAAACATCAGAAGACTTAAGGCACATACATGAAAATGAGGGAAATCAGCTTCAATTTGAATCTTTTTGATTATTTTTGGCAAAAATCACAGGCAAAATGTCAAATGTGACAGAGCGTGAGTAATGCATAATTTTAAGGACTTAAGAAGGAGGTCTTCTAAAGTTCGAATCACCAAAATCAGTAAAATTGGTATAGCCGTTTGGTTTTAATCAATTTTTGCCAAGAAATCGGGTCAAATTACGCACAGGTACTTTTAAATCTTTATAGCATTATGCCGAGTACATACTATGGTATTTAGTGACATCGAAATAGTGTAACGTTTGTCATTTCCGATATTTTTGCTGTGTGGCATTGCTTTCCATATAAAAAACATAATGGGAACGGCGTTTCACACAGTTTGAAAATGGCACCACAAGAAATGCCAGATGTGTACTCGGCATAAGTAAAATAAATCAATAATTGTGTACGCCAACGCAAAAAGATTTTACAAATTTTTACTGAACTTTACGGCATTTTTCTAAATTTCGTTTGTTTACCTAAAATACAGAAAATGAGAGAACAGAAATTGAGAGAGTAAAGTAACAGTTCTTGACTGAGTGTTATGCAAATTTTTACTGCAGAAATTTGTCGTAATAAAGTTTATTAATATGATTCAAAATGTAAGCAAATGAAAAGTAAGCACACGAAAAATGTAAAATTTTTACAAATGGTTAAAGAAAAATTATAAAAGTCATTAAAAATAATTTATTTATGAAGCATAATGATAATAACGGCTAATATAAACTAATTAATTTAAATTAATCAGAGTTGTAAAACTGTAAAGTATCCGATTACTTAGTATTGCGCTTGCTTTTAAGGTAATTAGTAACATTAGTCATGTAATATTTATTAATTTAACCAATAACAAAACAAAGAAATCAAAAAGAAATTAATTACAAATACTGCATGAAATAAATTACAAAATTTATTCTTAGATTGTTCGTATTATAAAATTTTGTATCGAGTACCACTAATTAAAAGAGTTGAATAGTCAAAAGCTTATATATTTTTCAGCACTATGTGGAGTTGGAGTCAGCTGTTTCTATAATCTTACTAATTTTTTACTATTTTTCCGTTCGCGTACTTTTTTGCGGCTACCGCTCTTTTTGAGAGTAAATTTAAAAATTTTTGCAGTAACTACTTATTTACTGCATTTTACTACAAAAGTAAAAAAACAAACCTAATATACTTACTCGAAATCGAATTTTCGTTGAAAAAAAATAAAGATAGCATTTTATATCTGTGTATGTATGTATATAGTTTATGTCACTTATCCACGTTAGTGGTATACATAGTATATGTATGGATATATCCACAAACCTACATACATACATATGTATGTATGTTGAATAAAATTATATTATTTTACTTCCTTTGTAAAACGTGTTATTTCTCCTATTTAAAATGTTTTTACGTAATTTAAAATTTTTCATCTTAATTATATGTAGATTTGATTTCTAAAATAAATTATAAACAGAAAATGGAGAAACGTAAAACATTTACATGCACATACGAAAACGACTCACGCCTAGAGTTATTTTAACTAAAATGTTCATTATAATATTTTTAAATATACAAATATATAAGAATTTTTTAATAAATTGCAAACGAAAGCAACGTATTTAACGATATATGTTAAAATGCATGTGGATGAAATGCAAAATTCATTTCTTTTTTCCAATTTTCTAAGAAAAAATAAGAATACATTTCATTATACGAAAAGTAATTAGGCAGGTCATTTTATACACCTTATCGATCAGGTTAAATTAATACATACATATGTACATATGTATACAGTAGATACAAACTAGGAATATAATATAATCAATTAATATTTGCGTAATATGTAGTTCTATACACAAGCTTTTGTGTGTTTTAAGGACATGTTGCTTGCATTCTAGGCTGATGGATAGATACTAGAATCTGATGTATGGAGTGTATGTAAATGTAATTGGAAAGCGGGATAAGCCAATTAAGCCACCGTCATGGCATTGTTGCCGGCACCATAGCCAACGAAATAATTAGGATCACCAAATCGATCATAAGACTGGAAATAGAAAAAAGATAAACAATGATTAAAAATAAATACATAAATAAAAGGTGGTGTTATAAAAAGTAATTGAGCAAGTAAGTTCAGAACTTTTTTTTTTTGTTTGTTTGTTTATCAGTATTTTAAATATTTTGCTCATGCATAAAAACACTTGAGTGCATGTGCATGTACTATGCACGTAGATCTATTAGGAAATGCATTGTATATGTCTGATGCGCATACTTGATTATTTCGCAATATTGATGCCATATTTCAAAGTATTTACATAATAGCGATTTTTGCACTGCATATTTAGGATGCAGCACAGAAACTAAATATGTATGTACATATGTATATTAAATATCTCATGTTTTTACCGATTATCATTTTATTTTCAATAATTATACTGATTTTTGTGTGCAAATGCAAACCAAAAGTGAAGACAAACTATGGGCTTTGAAGTATGCGTTGGCAAACTTTTAGAATGAACCATCAGCTTCATAATTTCAAACTAAAAATTATTTTTTATGTATGTATGTACATATGTATATATACATAAATACGTATGTACATATCGCACCTTTATTGCAACAGAGGCATAACTCAAAAAATAAACTAATTTTGCAAGAAAAAAGGTTTTAAGTTTTCAATTTACATACAACTCAAGAAAGATATAAAAATATTTCCTTTTTTCACAGGCGGTGCATGTACAAGCCTTTTATAGAACATTTTTACGCAAAATTATATTTGATATGAAGCGGTTTAACACCAAAAACGCATTTTTCATATATGTGACGCGCAAAATAGGTCCCTAAGGGTAAAAACCGGTTTTGTTCAGGAGAGCCATTTTAAAGATTTAAATACGTGTATCTTTGGTGTATCTTCAATTTCATAAAACGCGCATAGCTCTGGGAGGGAACACTTTTGGGGCATGGGATCGGTCTCATTCGATGCTCAGATGTTGTCCACATCAAAAAAAAAAAAGTGAAAATTGATTTTTTTACCCTTAAGGTGGAAGTACATACCACGCGTTACGCGGCAACGCTTTTCTGGCTTGTTAAACGTTCAACGCTACACAAATGGAAGGTTACACACCACGCTTTTGAAGCTTTTTTAGTTGTAAAATTTAAATCCTTTGCCGGCTATTTTTTTTTTTGCATTTACGTTGCATTTTTCTTTAAACATTTAATTCATTTTTGTATCCATTGTTTAATAAAAAAATTAATTTCTAATCATGTTTGTGTATGTTAGTTTATGAATCTGGCAACACTAGCTGTCATTTTGTATACAACGCGTGAAAGTTGAAGAATGTTCAACTTTTGGCGAGGTACGCGCGTCGCGAACTTCTCTATGTAACTTGCCTTATGAAAACACACTATTTCAACTTTTTTGACAGACGCGTGTATCGCATTAGCTCATTGAACGCGTGTTATGTACTTCCACCTTTAGGTCCCTTTCTCTATGCGCTGTCATATATGCCTATGTGGCAATAAATGAGAGTGGAATTTTATTCAAAGAAGAAAGCTGAAATCTAATTTCAATTACAAGACCGGCATATTTAAAAGTTCAGCTTCGGGTTGTTGATCGTTAACTTGCGAAAAGAAGGAAGCCATGGAAAAATCCAGTTTTAAAAGAACAACAACAATAAACAAACATTTAAAAAAATTAATTTAGGGAGTGTTCAACTGCATGATTAAATAATATAGAAGTTGCATAACCAACAACAAACAAGATTTTCAAAATGTCAATGATACTACGAGTATACACATGTTTACATGAGAATGATTATTTTGACAGCTACTATATTAAACTAATTTCTAATACATTACAGGCTTAACGTCAAATATATAATTTACTTCGGTATTTTTTAAATATAATGGAATGTTTTTCAATTTACTCTTATTGTTGCACAAACGATGCAAGTAATTGTAAAGAAGGTTGTGAAAATTTGAAAACGGATTCAGAATCGAATAAAGATGTTTGTTGTGAACTTTTTTGTTTGTGTACGTAATTTTCAATAACACCGAGAGTTTTTCTATATGCATCCGAATTTTTTTTTAGCTTTTCTCAGGAATTTTTTGGTTGAAGTCTACTGACGAGTTTCTTAATCAGAAACGAAATGCTTAACCTACAAATAAACAAATTTCTAACCAACATATGGCAAAAAAATATAACGTTACGTTACGTTTTGTTATTTAATATACACTTCAAAAACACGTTATTTTTGGCATATGGGTTAAAAGTTTTTATTGAATTGAAAATTAACATCTACTCTATAATTTAAACATTTAATTAAAGTATTCGTATAAATAATTTAAAAAAAAACCAACAAAATAATTTGCTCTTTTACATACCTGTATGTTATTTTATTACTACATTTTCATTTATGCAATTCATAAAATAAAAAAGACCACTAATGTTATTTTTTTTTACAATACGGTAAAGTATTGTAAGTTTTATTTATCTGAATATTTTTGGTTGAAAGTTATTATTTTAAATTTAAATACATAAAATATATTATTAGTTCAGTCATATATTAATAGTTTTTTTTACATAGACAATAAAGTTAATCTTAAAGAAAACTAAATTTATAGAATCACTAGAGGACAAAAGGACACGTTAGGTAAAAAATAACATCAACAGTTAAATTTATATCGAAAGAAATTATAAACTACTGTGACAGACAGTGATTTCTTAAAAAATAAGAGCAGATATAAAAGGAAAATCTCTAAATAAAAATGTTTAAAACACAAAATACACTTAAGAATCAATTGAACATTTTAACCGATTCCAAATGAAAACGATTTTTTTTTAAATAAGGGATGATATTGCTACTTTTTTTTTTTTTTTTTTTTTTTTTGATTCTGTTATATATTAAAATTATTTTGTTGGTTATTTATGTTAGAATTAGTCGAATACATAAAGCATTATACGAACGAATAATAATAATAATAATAAGGTTAAGATATTGAATTTAAGAAAGGTATACAGTTGGACCTGCTTTTAAGTGTTGTAATGAACACTTTAAGCATTAACACCAGTATTCATAAACGAATTGTTAAACTTAAACCATTCTTAAACCAACATTAACATTGATAATCGTTTATGAGTACAAGCGTTAAAGTATCAAACTTTTATCTGTATACTTATTATATGTATGTATGTATATATAAATATACATATTTATTAAAAAAAACTATTGAAAATTATTGGCTCTCATTCATAGTAAAGTACACTTTAAAAATTTAAAACTAGTATTACCATTACTGACTTTAAAGTCTTCTTAAAGTATACTTTGTTTTGACTATGAATATGTTATTAAATTCTGATTAAAGCCAATTTTAGTTGCTTTGAAATTGTATAGCATTAAGATTCTTTCAGCAGCTCTACTAAAACATAGAACATTATTATTATTAAATTTTGTAAAAGTAGTATATTATGAGCATTCTTATTATTATTATATAAATTGTGTTAATTTTATCTACTATTTTAGTTTAATATATAAAAATATAAAGCTCATTAAATACAACAACGTTTTAATTTTAAAATAAAACCAGTTTTACATAAAACGAGTTTAAAGTTTTTAATGGAAAAAAATTTAATTTTTTTTCTCAAGAGTTTAAAAATAAAACCAGTTTTACATAAAACGAGTTTAAAGTTTTTAATGGAAACAGAAATTTAATTTTTTTCTCAAGAGTTCAACATAAGTTTTTTTATATGCAATTTTTTCTCAGAATATGAACAACGATTATGAGGATTAATTCTACATTATTAGCTCAAAAATCTAAATTTTTCAGTGATGACATTGTTGAAATAAATGAGCTGCATATTTTTTCTAACAATATAATTTTAAGTATTTTTTTTTTACTTTTTTTAATTAACGAGCTACACAAACTGAAAGCCAGTTCAGTACAATTCTTTTTTTTTCTATTAAATTTATTACACTATCTTGATTTTAATCTAGGAGGCTCACCTTAGAATCTTCTATATCTAGTTCATTGTCGCTACTATCGTAATCAGTATCTGGTGGCGTTAGAGGTTCAGCTCCTCGTTTCTCTAAAATATTTTGTATTTGCGATTTGTTTAGCATGCATGCTACTTGGTAAGCGGTTAGACCGGCATAAGTTTCCATTTCTATATCCAATTTTTGACAATCATCTAAAATATAATTTACTAATTCTTCATTGCAGCGCTCAATAGCAATATGTAAAGGTGTAAGGCCAGATTTTCCTTCCTAAAATACGGAGACATATAATAAAAAATTAAAAATTAACTAAATCAATAATTTATAATATAGCAATTTAATTTAATACTTACTCTAGCGTTAATATCAGCTCCGTATATAACCAAGATGCGCAAAATATTGATAAAGCCTGCTTGAGCTGCTAAATGGACACATCTTTCACCTAAAATTATACAAAAAAGAAAAAAAAATTAATAACAAACCATACAAAACTTTTAAACTGAAACTATAATTGTCTGGAAATATAATTGTTGCTTAAATCTAACTATTATTATAAATAAAATTAGTCCATGACTCTCAAGTTGGAGCCAATGGCCGCAAATCAAACTATTAATAAGCTTTTATTACAAATACAATTTAAGCTAAGAATATTTACTTTGGACTATGAATATTTACTTCATTAAACAACTTGTTGCGGTAGAATCAAGCTCAAAAGGCTTTTTGCTTGTTATAAACAGCAAAAACAATGAAATGAATGAAATAGTTACTACACGTACAACATAAATCATTCGTCCACTAATAATTTTAAAAGCTGGTTATCGTATTTGTATGAGCTTTTTTTCTCTTTTCAAATATAAACCAAAACAGCCATACTTTGTATTACAAACGACTAAAAAAGTTACAGACAGACTCGGCTACAATGTTGATGATGATGATAATGATGGCAAAGAGATTTTTATTTATTGGCTTTGAATTGGCTTTTTGGCTTTTCTTCATTTGGCTGTTTGGCAGGGGTTATTTAAATAACAATAGCAAATATTTAAACTAAATATAATAAAGCTCATGAACATGCATACAGAATTCCGAACAACAAATATGGAAGTGTAATCGATTGTATTGGATGCCTTGTACTTGTATAAGTGCAGAAAAACCCCATGAAATTCCCATGATATAAAAACAAGTTAAAAAAATTTTAAATTTCAACATGTATCCAAAAATATGCATATTTATATACATATGTACACATGTGTGGATACATACAAACATATATAAGTAAATATATTTATTAAAGCTATAACACAAATTAACATTAACAATAAATAGCAAAAATTTGGAAAAGAAAAAATGTGATATATACGAGGGATAGTTTGAAAAAAATATTACTATTGAATTTCGACTACTGCTGGCCTGTCCGTTGGCTGTATTAATATTGTGAAAAATATGATAATGGAATTTGAAGAAACCCACTTTTTTATTATTAGACTAATTAAGTTTTTTAAGCTTCATATTATGAATAAATTATATCATTATAGACAAAACGTATAAGCTTAATTTACATTGTAAAAAATCCAATGCTTTACATAAACTTAGTGAAGTTTACTACAACAGGACAAAAATGGTTTGGGTTTTCTGTTTTTTTTTTATCTCTAAAAATTTTTATTTCCATTTAATGTTTTAATGAGATGAGTTTCATTAATAAGGGAAAGTTTGAACAATAAACTTCTTTTGGATAAATTAAGGTTTATCGTATCCAAATTAAACTGGCTAAGTTTTATATGAATTTGCAGATACATTTTTATGAATTGTATGTTATACTTAGTATTTTATATAGTTAATGTAAATACATATCGAGCCATTACCGCCAAATAAGCTTAACCAACATGATTTTCGAAATGAGTTTTTTTTTATAAAAATCATTAATTTGTTATCATTGCCATTATATGTCAAAATTTTACAACCATAGGATATACCGTTTCAATTTTATAGCAAAAACAATTTAAGCTTAAGTAAAAATTATTTTTTGTTTACAGTTTTTGTAACAGCAACATGTTACTTAAGCTAAAATTTCCTTTTGAAAATAAAGCAAGTAAGAGTGCTATATTCGTATTAGCCGAATATTATATACCCTTCACCGACATCGGACGACGTATATGCATACATACAAGGTGGCGCAAAAATAACCTTCCGATGTTATTTGGCTGCAATTTAAAAAAAAAATGAAAAACTTTGATTCTTCTTGTTGATTATTTTTATTTGATCTTTTAATTTTTTTACATCAAGTCGAGAATATGATGTCATGTAAATGGCCGCCGCCACAGTTGATTGTCATTTGAGCCCTTTTTATGGCATTTTCCATCACTTTGGCCAAAACTTCCGGCGATAGGTCCTCACATTCTTGACGGATATTGTCTTTAAGAGCTGCAAGAGTCTGAGGCTTGTTGACATAAACCCGCGACGAGGCGAGCGGCTAAACGTCGCAGTGTTTCACCAGTAGGCGTTGGACGGCCAGGAAATCTGCGACGAAATTCACGTTGTGCCAGTCACCGACCGATTATTGGTCAAATAAATAGTCACCAATATTCCGCGTTCTGGAGCAGTGTAGCGTAACATTGTTTATTAACGTGTATTTCGCATGTGTTTACTACACAAATGTCAAAACAGAACTGACATTAGGCGCCAATCGCAAAATTTATAGCATTTTCTGATAGGAGGATTACTTTTGCGCCACCCTGTACAATGTTAAATACATGCATATTTGTTTTGTAAAAGAAAAATAGTTTACTTATTTTTTGGTCTATTGCAATTTTTCGACTAACCAGCTTGATTCAAATATTTTATTTTCGATATTAGCAATAGTTGAATAATTTATTTTGCATTTTTTGCATTGTTAATATTTTTCTATTTTTAAAATAATTAACTACAGACGACTTCAACATGGAACAACCTATTCTGATAGCACACACTCACATCTAAAGAACTTAAATACACATTTGACCACCCAAATTGCCCAAAGTATTTATATTATTCGCTCCAGAGGCAGTTTCTGATAGACTGGCCATAAAAAATCACATGTCTAAAAATTGCACTGATACCTCGCGTACCTACCGGCCATGCGCATTGCACTTTTCACCTAAAAAAATGACCTATCCTGGCTATAAACACTGTTGGCACCATAAGTGCGGCGATTTTCGGAAAATTTTTTATAACCATTTTTGTTTAGAACAAATACCGCAACATCTTTCTTCTACATAATTTTCCCCTAAATATGGCCTATGATAGTCCTTTAATGGGATGAAACCAAGTTTATTCGGACAGACTTTTTTCAACGGCTCTCGCTAAAAATTGTGTAGCAATAGTTATAATTCGTTTTCATTATTTTATAAGGTTAGATAGATGTGTATATATAGACGATAGAGGAAACCATATTTTCGTACAAAAAAATCTGCGTATATACATATATACTTGTATACAAATATTATGTAAATCCACGAACATAAAAAGTACATAAATAACGTATTTTTTAATCTAGAACCAAATTTTTTTAGTCTAAGTCGAAATACACGAATCACGATAAAGCCCATTATTCAACTCTACACCTAATCCAAAAAATATGATTGTATTGAAGTGAGTTACCATTGTTTTAAAGGCTATGTTTCCAAACTTGAAAAGAAAAATCATCCATATGTCTTAAATATGGTTATTTTGATAACTCTGAAACAGTTTATAATGATTTAAATTTGATTACGCGATCCAGGCAAAAACACTGAGATATTCGCCAGTTCAGTTAAGGTACGTAGTAATTTATTAAAAATTTATTCACAGAGTATATGGACTTGAAAATTCTTTCTATCAGTAAAACTATGCACAAAAAATTTAATAGAGAACTCTTTAATTTGAAAAGTGATAAGTCTGTAGAAGATTCACTGCATGGAGCCGATCAAGAAGCCAATAATTAAGCAATTTGGAGACAAGTTAACGTAAAAAACTGATATTTACTTCTTCTTAAAATTTTTTTTTTAGCTTAACCAACACAAAAATATACACATTAGGTTGTCAGGGAGACAGCAAAAAAAAGCTTAAGGGACAAAAAATACCGTTATCATAGTAATATTTACTTAAAATTCGTTGCGTTACTTATATTTAGCATAATAACACCTAAATACCAAAATTCAATGAATTAACTGAAAAAACAGCGAAGATAATTTAAAAAAACCTTCTCCTGTAAAGTTTTGTTTTCGTTACTTAAGCTTTTTGTGCGGTTATGACTCGATATGTATAATGTATGCAGCTCTAGATTTATGAATAAAGTCGATAATACATTAGTTAAATATGTGTATTTATAGCTTTGAATGCTATTATGAAGTTAATATTTCATTTCAATCATACATGAATTTGTATTTACTCGTATGCAAATTACATATGTAATTCCGAAATAGGAATTTTTTTTTATATTGACGCGCGAAAAATTAATTTCACTTTAATTATTACTAAATTTATTTTTTAATTTAAGATTTATTGTTTTTTTGTTGCTTTTTCCAAACACGTGTATCATACGCTTTGTACGTTACTATTTGTTTGACTCATTCAAGCCTGTGTATTACAAATTTAATTTTTTTTTTGTAATAATTTCGACTTTTGCCCAGCTAATGAATGCATACGTACAAACATACATATGTACATATGTATGTTCAAATATAAATAATAGCTAGTGTGTATGTAAATACTAGTCATGTGCCGAGTGTCAAGTTTTGATATTCGCGAAAACGAATATTATGTGTGGAAATTATTGGCATTTAATTTGTGTTCTTTTTAGGTCTGCAAAATGAAATATGAAAAATTTTATATAAAAAAGATCTTCCTACTCGAGTTCGCGGATATTAAAGTTAATAACAACTATCCACAATTTTAATGTTCGTTATTAAATAAACATTTCCAAATGATACAAAACGCCAAATTTTATAATAAATTAAATGGATTCCTACAACAATCTAGAGACAAATTGTATTCATACTGTTTACATGGCTTTCCTTTCCTCATCGCCTAAATTTGGCGAATACGCATACGAATACGTAAAAAATGTCCGAATATTCGGAAATTCGATTGCGAATACGAATATTCACACATCACTAGTAAATATAAAAATTAATAATTGAAGAAATATTTTTATTGTATGTTAAAACAAAAACGTGTTACCAGTTTATTGTTACATACAAACATACATATATAAATACATACATACATACATATGTATTTCGGAAACAGTTAGATAAACTATTATAGTTCACAGGTTTTTGTTTTTAATTACGTAGCTATGATGTGTATTTTGAGAGAGAATTTATCTCTACTTTTATGTAATATAAACATGTATGTATATTCAATTTAATCATATCTACAATCGTTCGATTAATCGAATAATTCAAATTCTTATATTTATATTTATGATTTGATGAGGCTAAGGTTCGTATCGCTTGTAAGCCAAATTACACATGTGATAATTATTAATGAAGAAATTAACACCAAAGTTAATTGTAAATATTCTGACAACACATAGTTGAACGGAACAACTGTTTTCGAAAGCCACTCACTACACCTTCGTCATCAGCGTTCTTTTGTGTTTGGTCCACTGTGTGTGGTGTCAGTTGATGTAGATTTCTGCTTTATATACTCCGCCATTATTGCAAATGGAATATGTGAATTGTTTTGATTCATCTTATTTCAATTTGCTGAAAGATTGTTTGTAATGAAAGCTCAATTTACCATCTCTAAATTTACAACAGTCTTGCCATTGCCGTTTTGTTCTTTACTAATTACGCACATGTCATTTAATTTGCTTATTTTTTGTTCTACTTAAGACAAACTTTTTTGGTGTGTTACTATTAAGTATATTTATTTAATTTTTGCCACAGGCCCATGACTATTAATTTTAGTTAATTTAATTATTATTGTTCGAAGTTTTATATTTATGTATGTATGTATAATTCGAAAAATCGAGTAATATGGTTTTTTGTAAAAGAACTAAACATAAACCCAAGGCAAATTCATTTGTATCAAGATTATAAAAATACAACAATAAAAAAACAACTTGCCTTTTTTTTTTTAGTTGATTCAAAATGTCAAAAATAGAATTTGTTTAAAAAAATAAAAATAAAAATTATTCACATAAAGTTGCAAAAATTTTGCAACGGCAGCTACCACACAGCTATGTATTTCACGAATTTTTAATAGTTTTTTTCATATTTGTTTACAAAGAATTTTTTTTAATAAAATATTTTTCATGTTGAAATTTTTTTTAACATTTTTTTAATTTCTTTTTCGTAAACAATTTTTGAGTACGTACTTTTAAATTATCAATGAGCCTTATTAGGAGTGTCGTATTACGACTTCGACTACGACGATTTTATACTAGACTAAAAAACATTGCGATATATTTTGTTTAATCTAATACAAAATCATCGTAGTCGTAGACGGAATACGACACTCGTAATAAGACCCAATATTCCTTTAATATTTTTGAACGGATTTTCTAGAGCAGGTAAAAAAAAGTTTTAATTTTCACTTTCATAGGAGTATGGGTTGTGTGAAACAACTGATTATTTCCAACAAAGTAATTAATTAAATATATTTTTATAATTTAATTTTTCTTGGAAAATACAAACAATCGACAACTCTTACAATATGAACTTTTTCTTGTCGTTTCATACTCTCAGCGTTGTTGATAAAAGGAAATTAAAAAAATCAGGGAAAAGTCATCGAGCAAATCCCGAATAAGGAGGAAAAATTGGAATTTTTGCTAGTCAAAAAGTGCTAAGTCATTTATGTAAATAAAAAAGTAGTTCTACAAAATTATTTACTTTTTAATTAACATTTGTATTTATTTAATTTAAATTAATTAATAGACAAACTAAAATAAGTACGTACATAATAATTAATGCCTAAATAATTTTTTTACATGAACACAATTTAAACAAAAATAAATATTTTTAGACTTTTACTTATAATGTATAAAAATATATATGCATGTGTGTACATATAAAGGAAACAAACAATTGTGTTTTACACTTTGGTAGTATAATAACAGTTTTAACCAGTTTTTTTAAGAATTAAAATCGAGTTTCTAGAAAATTTAGCGAAATTTATCATAATGTGGAACCCCTAATACACCCAAAGATAAATATTAAGAAAACAAATGTTTGTTTGTACATAGTACATATGTACGTATGTATGTATTTATGTAAAATAAACGATCAAACTGGTTGTACAAGTAGTTAATATTTTCTTTTACTTCAAATTTTATGTATTCTTATGTTTCGCAGCCAGAATTTGAAAAAAAAGTATTGTATAATGTAACAGTTTTTCGCCCTTCCATCCCTGACGCATCATTAGTTGGTTAAGTTTTTTTTCGAGTTATAGAATTAATTAAAAGGTATTGGATGACAGAAAATACGTACATATATTTGAATATTTACATATGTATGAATTTTTTTAGTTTGCTATAAGAGATTTTTAATATTGGTGATGTCAATTTATTTATTCAAACAACAACAATCAATTAATGACTAACGTATTTAGATGCTGTAAAGAACTGTAAAGAATGAAATAAAATAGAATATTCTATAAAACTGGCTTCCGGTAGTATTAACTATGTATGTATGTATGCATGTATCTATTACATTTTAACTAATGAATTTCAGCATACTTAAAATCTTGTCCATTCTTTTAAAGGCTTGAGATTAAGAAATCAATGATTTTATTTTTCAAGAGCAAGAATTTCTTTTTTTTTTGGGAATTCCCCTGACAACTTTTTTTTAATGAGTAACAACATGTCATCAGCGCTTTTGTATTATATTAAAAAAAAAGGTAATAAAACGTAGAAATTTCATAGCTAACTCTATGAAAAGAAGAAAAAAGAGAGCGAAAAACACAAACCCGATCGTAGCCTACCTACGAATATTATTAGTTTGAATATTTGTGTATGTGTTTTGGAATAAATTAATTAAAAACACATAAAATATAAGTATAGATGTTAATTAATGGAACAACTTAAGATTATTGATCTGTCAACTTTCAATAATGAGCTTGAAATAAACAGTTTTCAAAATACCGACATACATATGTATGCATATACAGAAATACAAATTACGATTATTTCCTGGATTACGAAAGCGATACTCATCAACTCGAACAAAATACGAAATTTGTGAAGAAAGCTGCAACTTTTGTAGGATAGTTTCACTGATGAAGTGGTATGGATTCGCCTGGATTTATTTCTTCCAAACTCCATTACTTCATCAATATGTTTTGTGTTAAACTTACTTACATATGTATACTAAAAAATAAAAAAAATACCTCAGCAAAATTTAAAAAAAAATTAACTTACAAATTTTCTATCTGCCACAATTGTATTGTATAAAAATGTAAACTTAAAAAAAATTCTGCAGCATTAAGTTACTCTTCAATAGTAAAATGCATTTTAAAAAATTGAAAACTTTTATTTTTATAAATTATGTAAGTCAAGTAGAAAAACTTGATTTAGGGCTTAACGGTCTGTACACCTATAACTAATTGCTATAAAACATATTCAGAAATTGTAATTAAATAGAAAATAAATTTTGTTTAATTAACCGTTCGAATGTTTGCAGTCTAACTTGAAATATTGGAATGATTTCAAAATATTTTTTTCTAAAAATATATATTAACGGTTATTAACATTTTAATAATTGTTACCGCTTTGCCGAATAATATAAATATCTATGTATGTATGTATGTATGTACATATGTGCTATTTATAAACCAGAATAAAAATGGCGTTTTAATTAATTTCGTCTTTTTAAATTTAATGCGTAATTTCAATTTAATATGTGCAGGGAGTTTATTCTGCAATTCGATTGGAAAAGAAAACTTTTATAATTTATACATTATTAACATACATATGTATGTAGCAATTATAATACGGAGTAAGCCCAATTTGATTTTTGTTCAAAATTTTAATTCAGTGTAACAAGCTTTTACATAACTTTTCATAACTATTATGGTTGACTCAAATTTGGTGATTTGTAGGAACAATAACATTGAAATTATCAAAAACAAGTTTTTACACTAACAGTTCGTTGATACTATACTTTTGTATTTTGTATGGGATTTAGAAATTTCTGGAATTAATTTTAATGTGTTTTATCAAAAAAAAAAATATTTGCATATGTATGCTTATAAATTTTATTTCTTTGGAATTAAAAATTAGTGATAACTTTGGGATTTTTTTTCAATTGATTCCATATCACGGATCTCGGCTACAGACAGTTAGTAATGAATGAATAAAGTGTTGATTACAGCTCAACGGGGTCTTTAAGGTGCTAGCCATATCCATAAAAAATATGTGTTATTTATAGTGAAATTTTACGTGCTTAAATATCCATAATACATCATGTATCTATAATGTAAGGGTAATTACACGGTTTCCTATGCCGATCTACTATTACAACAAAGGGTTGTACATTTCAGTCGAAGGCAGAACCCAATAATAATGGGAGTCTACTTCGAAGGTCTTTTTTACTTCGTGGCCTTCGAAAACAGCTAGTTGTTCCGTTCTACTACGAGTTTGTGAGAATATTTACAATTAATTTTGGTGTTATTTGTTCATTAATAATTATCACATGTGTAATTTGGCTTACAAAGCTATACGAACTTTAGCCCAATAAATATACATACATACATACATATACATATATTTTTTTACTTCTCTGCCAGAATAAGTCGGTAGAAATTTGTTATTTTTGGAAAAATAAGTTTGATTTTGTACTATAGTGTAATTAGTAATAAAAAATCTATCAAGTTAATCATCACTACAAAACATTACGTCAGGCATGAATTTAATTTTTTATTGTAAATAACTTTCCAAAATTTAAAAAATCTGAATCAGATATGTGTCATTCGTTATGTAGAAAAAATTTTGTCGGGAACACATTAACAAAAAATCCAAAATCCACGCTTTTGGTTTATAAGTATGTATTAATGTCAAAATAAATACATTATTCCAACAAGTTTTAAACTTTTTTCTTTAAAAACTGCGACAAAAAGAGTTTTTTCTTGCCCCTGAAAATTTTTAGAAAACTGTAGTTACATGGTTTTTCGTTTCAGCTAACGATATGTATGTATGAGCATTTTTTTTTCAAAAACGTTGCCCGGAAACTTCAAAAATTGTTTACGAAATTAAAACGTGCGAAATTGCTATAGAATTATTGTTGGAAATATGTATTTATAACAACAATGCTATGGCAATTTTGAACGATTTGATTTTACGTAAAATACAGGGGTTCTACTCTGTAATTCGAAACGATGAAAAAGCTTTCGAATTTACATGTTATTAAGATACATACTATTTTCTTTCGTTTCGAATTACAGAGTAGACCCCAGAACATACCCGATTGTATAAAAAAATCTTGGCAAACAAATTTAAAGATATGAAACAATATTAAAAAATTGTGAAAAGTTCTTAACGTTGCAAATTTTGTTAGTGTTAACCGCCTGTGGAAATTTTTCAACTTTATGTAAATAATTTGAATTTCTATTTTGTTAAACAAATTCTGTTTTTGACATTTTGGCTCAACTATAAAGCCATGTTGTTTTTTTCTTTGTTGTATTTTTGTAATCTTGATATTGCCTGGAGGTGAATGTATCTTGAGAATGTACCTTGAGCATACATTAGAGCTGCAAAACTATCGATAGTCGCTCCACTCGATAGTTTCGATAGTTTTATGTAAAACTATCGATACTATCGATAGTATCGAATAGTTTTATAAAAGTTGCCACATAAACTACATTTGACTCGAAAAAAAATCCAGAGTCCTCAACATTTTCATTAGTATATAAAAATATATCAAGCCTTTTTTTCGATTTTATAGTAAGCGGCACATTATCGAAAATATACTTTTTTATTGAACTTATAATTTTATGGGCCTACCCATGGTTTAGAATTATTAAAATGCGAAAATTGTTGATAACTTTTAAGACACTAACTGTAAAGTTTTATCGTAAGCGACAATTTTAAACTTCTTCTAAAAATTTAATTTTTATCGCATACGATTACATCGAAGATTAGGCTGGATATGTAGGTATGTAGGTACAATTAAAAAAAAAATTGTGGAAACACGCTATGGTATGTCAAAATAAATCCGACGATTGGCGGCCGTCGCGATATCAGTACCACCAAAATTTATCTTTGTGTCGACGATGTTGAATTTATTAAGATACTTGTACTACTATTTGTTGAATAACACTTGGATTTATAAATAAATTCACATACATACATATGTATGTATTTAAGTACTTATGTATACAGAAGCAGGGATGCGATGTCATATTTACAAATTGTACTAACTTTCAAAAAAAATTTAATTTTTTCAGTACGATTGTACCTAATTCTTTATTTATATTTTTTTAATACTTGTACTTTTTAATTAACTAAAAATCAATTAACAAAACGCCAGAAGGTGCACAAAGAATATTAGTTGCTGGGATCTGAATATAAAAGTAACATTTACGATATACTACGTTTATAACCTTTTTTTTTTATTCGATTGTTCACAGTCGATGCAAATAGTCGGCTTCTCCCTTTGGTACGAAAATAAAATTTCCACATTTGCAGATGAATTTGGAATAAATAACATTCCTCCAGCAATTCTTTAAGTACCGGAAAACATCGTTTGATTTACATAATTTTCTAATACCTTCGAGCCAAAGATTAACCCCCATGTGCAAAAAAGTAAGTGAACGTTAAAACCGGTTTTTCTATGGAAATTTTTTTTAATGTACACTTCAAGCACGCATTATTTTTTGCATAAGGGGGTTAATATATTTTAATGCTATTTTCGGCATGTAATAAATATAAAGAGATTCCAGTAGTGCTGAATGGGTCATTGCGATGCTACGGTACTTTTGGTATTCAAATAGCGCCAAAATTATACAATTGTACCAACTTTTGCATCGCTGTACAAAAACTTAAATCAACGACGGATAATTTGCTTCAAAGCTGCCGGCTACTGTTTACTGACTTCGATTATTTTTACTCTTTTAATTACTTGTTTTTTTTTACCGATATCGATAGTGGAAAAAACTATCGATATTTCATTTACAACAAAACTATCGATACTATCGATAGTACTATCGATAGTTTTGCAGCTCTAGCATACATCAGATTATGATTTAAAGGTGACATGTGTTGGTTATCAAATTAGCTTATTTAAATTATGCATATATAAATTACTGCTTTAATTATATTATGAATGTATAAGTATGTATTTACCCCATAATAATTACTAAAATACACTAATTATTAAAGTACACAATAACTTGATACTTAATTTTTTTTTATTTATCAGAAGATAGCAGGCAGATAATTATAAAAAGCAGACAATTTCGCCAAAAGCACACATTTATGTATTTCAACAGATGTTTTTTTTAACTATTATTATTAATACTGTCGGCTTTTATTTTGTTTTAACAAAACTTAAGAATTTCCGTACTCACACAATTAAGGAAAACCCAAATTAAAAGTGTTGTGTTTATTGATAAAACAATTATAAAAAGAGTTTGAACAGCTTTTGTTTGAATGGGAATTTAACTGATTTAGTGTTTCAAATGCAATATACATACATACATATGTACATTTGTATGGATGCTCATACATTTATTTATTAAAGTTCTATTATTATTTTATTCACAATCAATTTATATCAACTACAGAAAAACCCACAATAAATGTTTGAAATTCATCTTTGAAAGTAGTTTTTCCTTGGAAAACGTTTAAAGAAACTTTTTTGAAAAAAAAAAGTTAACCACAAAGTCTGGGAAATTCAGTTATATGTACATACATACTCGTATGTATGTACACGTGTAATGCACATAGATATTAATAATGCGATAACAAATTATTATTGATTTGAGTCATTGTTATGAGTCGCCGAAAATTCCCTTGGTTTTGACGCATTTATAAGTAAGTCATAGCAGTTTATTTTACCATTTTTTTTATATAAATAAAATTTTTGGTTTTTTTAACTTAAATGACATTCTAGGAATATAATACATATCCGCACATTTACCTGAACAAGGTCCTAACTCAAATACTAGTTTTAAGCAAAACTACAATTTTAAAGTTTTCAATTTATACACAATTTTAAGGAAAAATAAAACTTCATTTTTCTCTCGAGAATTGAGTAATACAAGGTATTAATGCGAATTTTTTACGAAATGTGAATAAATTATGAATTCAAAAATCGCATTTTTTTGAGTTATCACATTTTTCAAGTAAATGTGGCAATATGGAATAGTAGCTTCAGTAGGCTTAAAGAAATTTAGCTTTATTATGATGTATTATGTTCCACTTGGAAGTTGCAGTGGTTAAAATGCTACATATGGAAAGAATGGATCACACGAAAGTAGTATCATGTGTTAGGAGCTTTTTACACTCTTATCGATAGCTTAAGTCAATTTAAGCTATTATTCCATATTGCCACAGATATATTAATATTGCAACAATTTTTGTACATTTTATTTTTTGTTTAACTTCATTTTTAGTGGAATCAAATTAACATTTTGTTTCAGATGGACGGGATTTTTTAGCGAAATTCACTTAAACCTAAAATATAATATTAAGTTAAATTTATTGTTTAACTACAAAAATAAACAAATAAATAAGACTTTCAACCGTAATTTTGTTGGCCACACATTAAAACAATTGGAAAAACCCTCAACTTTCGAATATCAAGTTTTAAGCTTAAAAAATATACACATGTTAGTACATATGTATATACAGACATACGTATTAATACGAAAGTGGTTTTTCCCTTCATTTTCATTGTGCATCCAAACGAAAGAAATAAACAATTGCAAAAAAAAAATAAAAGAAATTCATAATCACGTTCAAAAAGGAAGCATTCATACATTAATGTAGACATTTGTGTTCACTTCACTGCACTCGATCGAGTGTTAGTAAATATAAACATTTTAAGCATGACATAAAATTCCAACCTTCCCCCACACTTACTCGCACTCACTCCTAAAAAATAAACTTAAAAAAATACAGATAATTACTGTTGTTTATGTGAAAAAAAAACTGAATTGCTGGCAATGAAAAAAACCTGGCCGTTTTATGTAAAACCCAGTTTTAAACGCACAACTGATCAGAAAAACGTTTTTTAAAAAAAGGGGTCGGACACCTCACGCGCGGTAAAAACCAAAAAATGTGAATAAACCCACTTGTATAACAAGCCAACAAACAAACAAAAAATCATTTATGTAAAGAAAAAGATAAAAATTTCAATAACAAACAAAGAAAAAAGTTAACAGTTTAAAAGTAAAGTGCAATGCAAAAAAAAAATAAAGTTAACCAATGAAAGTTGATATGAAAAAACCCTTTTTTTTAGAAAATTATGTCATTTTTGTTAACACATATACAATACATATATAAAAGGTTAAATAAATCTTCACCTTATAGAATAACTGGAATAAATTTAAATTTCTTTGGCTGATTAACCCTTTAAAAGTAGTATGAAATCTTCATCTCCCTTTTCACGGATAAAAACGGAGTATAAAACTTATTATGTAAATAGTGAACTGAACGAACGACTTCAAACTGAATGACATTTTATAAGGAAAATTTGTTTGGTTGATAACAAGGCAAACATTTCATTTAGCATAGATATTAAAAATTCTAAAATAACAAATTGTAGAGTACATTTGCTTGGAAATAGTTAGCAAATCAATGCTGTCTAGCATGTCTACAAAAAGTATATTTAGAAGTCCTTTCATACTCTCCTATCATTTCAACAAAATTTCATTTGATTTTTTCAATCAAATTGTAAATGCTTACATTTTTTTTTTTTTTTTTTGGTAGATAATACAAATGAATTTTATTTTTTACTATCATCTTCCAAGTTAACAAAAACAGAAAAAGTACCAAAAGCACATACTAATTTTCACCTGTTTTACCCCCTATATTTTTTTATTTATGCTGTCCGTCTACCGTTTTTGCTTTACAGTGGAACAAACTCAAACTTACAACAGAAATGTCAAGTTTTGTTTTTTTTTTTGTTACACAGTGTAATATTCCGCCCAATTTTCTTAATTTTTCATATTATTCTAATTGAATTTTCGTACTACGGCCGTAAATGTTCTTTTTCTGATAACGCAGGATAAATAGTTTTCCATTCTTGATGTACGAGTACATAGAATATTTTCACAATAACATTGCTACTTATAATATCAATTAAAAGATATTATAAAGATAAACTTTAAACTCCAATAGCGCCAAAACCAAGCAACACAGTGCAAAAATATATATGTATGTACATATATTCCGATCTAGAAATCTTCCAGATTGAGTTTTATAAATAATTGCTAGTGAAACCTAATTCAATTTTGCATTACGTTCTGGTTTCAACTCAAACAATGGGTTATTAGTTGTTTTTAAAAATTATAATTTTAACGATCATAACGATCATGTTAGTTTAGATGTTTGATGCTGAAAAATTTCATTCGACGGGAATTTCCAAAAACGTTGACAAGTGTGGCACATGTTATGTGGGCAAAAGTTAAAACTTAAAAAAACCAGTATTTGTTTTATACAAAAAAAAGCAATATAAAAGACAAAAAGACTAGATTTACAAGATAGGATTTTGCATGAATTGATTTTTTTTATTAGAGGTGTAAAAAGATAAGAGAATTAAGAAAACTAAAAAGAAGATATATTATTTATTCTTCCCTTTGACCTGCCAAACAAAACTCTCAACAAAAAAACTTTCGTTGAATAAATTTGTGAGTATTACTTTGGAAGGCTAAATGTCTGTTATACATATACAAACATATACATACATACACTACGAATAACTTAAATAAGGAATTTAATTTTACCAATTTTGAATAAATTTCTTAATGGGGCTTAAGTTCAGCATTTTAAATTCTTATTGAATGAAATATTTTTATTAATTAATGTGATTTTCTAAAGAAGAGAAGAAAAATTAAAGTACCTGATATTAAAGAGCTGATGTTAATAACAATAGGTGCGTTTGAGTACTTTTCCAGTAAAATCCAGTAACTGAGTAAATACTGAGTAATTTAAAGAAATTACTCTCAATAAAAAAGTTTGCATCTAAAAGTACGCGAACGGAAAAATTGTAAAATCCAGTAAAATATATACAACAGCTGATTGCCAATTTTGGCGCTAAAAAAATTATACATATGAAATACACGATAGAATATTTTGTTTAATAATAAAAGTAATAGATATGGACATATGTCTTTATTTAAACTTATTTGGCTGGCCCACGATGTCGACAAGAAACTTTCTATAGCTTACTTAAATTGAAAACAAAAAAAAACTTTCTTATTTTGATTTTGTTTTAAATATAAGTAAGCGATAGAAACTTTCTTGTCGACATCGCGGGTCAGGCCGTTAAAGTTTCTAAGCTTTTTACCCCGATCGTGAGAAATTATTAGGATGATATATTCAAGACAACGAAAAACTGGGAAAGAAATAAAAAAAAACACAGAGTAATTTTTTTTTTAAATGTTCCTTATGGCAAACCAGGAAACGTCCGCCCGACGATACGTATAAACAAAAATTTCAATATAATAATCTACTAACTTTATTCACGTTTAAAAACAATCGGTTATGTTCTGAATTCCATGTGAAATTAAATCGTTCGGAAATGCAATCATTGTTATTATAAATACATACATACATACATACATACATATTTCCAACAATTCTATGGAAATTCCGCACGTTTTAATTTCACGTGGAATACATAACATACCCGAATATATTTCTAGCATCAAACTTAAATAAATATTATAATAATTATAACTTAATACATTTGTTTTTTGTTATTTTAAAAATTTCATCAAAAACTAAAAATTTTTGTTTCCCTTTACTTTTGTTTGTTATTATTTAAAAACATATGGTTTCGTTTTACTGGATTTTAATGGCAAAAATTTGTCCAGTAAAAACTTGCATTTACTCAGTAAATGAACTGTCATTTTTCTCTCTCAATTCGCCTTCTCATTTACTGGATTTTGTGTACTCGAACGCAATCCAGTAAAAAATAGTAAACATTTATACAAATTTTTGAGTTCTCGAACGCACTTAATCTCTACCCAAGTAGATAGAAGTGGATGCTGACGGAGTGCGTGGCTACACAGAAAAATTGCGGCATTTTAACCAGCTAAAAAGTATAGTTTAATTTAATCACATTAATTAATTAATAAAAATATTTCATTCATTGAAAATACTGAACTTAAGCCCGATTAAGAAATTATTCCTGATTAAAATTATTATTATTATTTCTACATCAATGTGTAGTCTTATAAAAACAATTTTGACTATTCTTTATGTTGGTTAAAAAATTTTATGTCACACCAAGAGTAGAACAAGAATAAAGCAAAGTAAGAAAAACAGAAATAATCTTAAAGGGAAAGTTAAAAATAACAGAAAATTTAATTTTTTCTCTACCCCGCTTGCTTTTCGTGAACACCAAAATTATGAATGAATTCTTTTTTAGAAAATATTTTTATTTTTCATTTTAATTCAATAATCAATTCATTGATTTGCAGTTCTGGCAATATGCATTGGAGCATTGTGCTCCTTCCCTGCTGTGTCTTTGTTGCGAAAATATTTCTTCCTTTCTTAAATAGTGGAAATAAATAAATGTTGTATCCATCCATCTGTCTATCAATATTAAACTTTATTTTAATCAGAAAAATATTCGTTCAAAATTGGTAAAATTAAATTCCTCATTTAAGTCGTTCGCAGTGTATATAATTAATAAAACATACACGAACTTCTAAATTAATATGTATGTGTGTTATGTACATACATATGTTACATTAATCAGAGTTCAATATCTATTAAATTGTGGTTTAAACCACAAAAATGTATCTATCACAATCGTTAATTCGACCATATTTGCATACATAGATACATATCGTTGCCTTAATATAGAAAAGCCCTAACTCATTATTTTTTTTGAAATCGAGTTTTTTTTTTCATTTTTCAATACATTAGATGTTCTATAGAAATATGCAAAAAATTCGATTTAAAAAAAATAATGAGTTAGGGCCTTTCTATATTAAGGTAACGATATGTATGTACTCGTTCGTATGTTAGAGCAAGCTTGTAACAAGACAAGCCTTCTTTTAAAAAATTTATCATAAATTATTATTTTTTGCTTCTGCGCTTTTATTTGCACGAGAATGACGTACGGATTTCCCCATTATCTTACTAATATGATATTATTAAGTGTTGTCAAAACTACGAAGTTTATTTTTTAATTAAAGCTGAGCTGGCCAACCTTCGATACAGACGTTGATTAGATAAAAAATTGCATTTCATTGAACTTTGGTCATGTGGTTTTTAATAGGCAGTCGTTATTATTTAATATTTCGAGACAAAAAAAAGCATTAATTAATCTTTGTTCACTTTGTTATTTCTAATATGTATAATATGTGACCCTGTGGCTGAGTGGTAGCGATGCTAGCCTCTCAGTCCGGAGTTCGTGGGTTCGATTCCCACCATAGACCCTGGGTGTTTTTCGCAGACAAGCTAATCGCTTTGCGAATTGTGTTTGTGTTAAAAAATAAAAAATAAAAAAAAATCCTGAAAAAAAGTCCTGATATACTACATAGGTATATAAAACTAACAGATTATTGAATGAATACAAACATTTATTATAACTAGATATACCAAACGGACGACACACTCGTCCGTATTCTAGAATCAAAATGTAAACAATTTAAGATTCAAAGAAAATGTATCTAAACGTCATAAAAAAAATTCATTAAAACACAGCCACACACAAGCTTACATACATATGCAAGCATAATTAAATAATACATGAAATTAAAAAAACATAAACAAAATCCCTTCAACCAACCTAATTCAATTTATTCAACTCTCTTCCTTTAAGTATTATGGATTTGATACAACAACAAATAAGAGAAAAACAATTGTAAGGTCAAGAGAAATACTACAAACACACACACACTCATGTTTTGTTTCTTTTTTTACTTGTAAGCTAATAAATACGTGTGTAGTATGTGTGCATGTAGTAGTAGCAACTTTAAACGCTTATAGCTCCCAAAATACTAAACCGATTTCAATAAAATATAGATTCTGCACATCTGTATAAAAAATCTTTTAAAACCATATAAATCTTTTTAAAATCGGTGCAGTGGTACCAGCGTAAAAGGGATTACAAAAAACATGTTCGCCTATTAATTATATAGATAATTGTCATATAAATTAACTTCTCTCTGCTTATGGGTGAGATGTCATCATCATCTTCACTTTTTTCCATTCGTTTCTCTTACCCCCTTGATTTATTAATATAATTTTTCGTAGCGAAAATAAAAAAACATTTATTACTTTAACGCTATATCACCTTTCAGAGTTGTTGACATTGTTTGTTTGTTTTTTTCCCGCTCATTTTTTAATTAACAATATGTAATAACATTTTTATGGCAATTTATCTTAGGATTTTCCTAATATTAGACGTAGAAACCGAAGGTTTACAGCCGAAAGCAATAAAACACAAGTGTTTAATAGAAAATATTAAAGTTAAAATACATTTAGCTACATGCGAAATACATACATATTTACATATGCGTATGTATGTAATATTTTTTAAAAAAAAGAATGATTATTGTAAAATTTTCCATTTTAAGCATATTATTATTTTTCGATATCGAATGTATGTACGTTTATAGTCTATGGAAAAAATAATGAAATTTTAATTAATATCGATTAGGATGATGAGAAAATTTTTCTTAAAAAAATATAAATTTAAAACAAAATTTTCTTATTGATTTAAAAATATGTAGATGTACAATATACAGAAGCGAGTTCATAACCACTGCTGCCAGAATTGACGATTTCTCTGCATTTTGACGATTTTCACCTCTCAAAATACACTAGTGACGATTTTAGGTCCAGAAACGACGATTTTTCTAATTTAACATATATGGCAACTTTTTCAGTATTGCATTTTTAGAGTTGGTTTTTTGTTATGTTACTAGATATACCAAACGGACGACACACTCGTCCGTATTCTAGAATCAAAATGTAAATAATTTAAGATTCAAAGAAAATGTATCTAAACATCATAAAAAATTGATTAAAACACAGCTACACACAAACTTACATACATATGCAAGCATAATTAAATAATACATAAAATTAAAAAAACATAAACAATTCATTCAATTTATTCAACTCTCTTCCTTTAAGTATTATGGCTTTCATACAACAACAAATAAGAGAAAAAATTGTTAGATCAAGAGAAATACTACAAACCCACACACGCACTCATGTTTTGTTTCTTTTTTACTTGCAAGCTAATAAATGCGTGTGTAATATGTTTGCATGTAGTAGTAGCAACTTTAAACGCTTATAGCTCCCAAAATACTAAACCGATTTCAATAAAATATAGATTCTGCACATCTGTATAAAAAATACTTTAAAACCATATAAATCTTTTTAAAATCGGTGCAGTGGTACCAGCGTAAAAGGGATTACAAAAAACATGTTTGCCTATTAATTATATAGATAGATAATTTTTTTGTGTTCAAAATGTTAAATTCTGATATTTATACATAAAATGTTTCTATAACAAAAATGATAATAATTTTTTTTTTTATAAATTATCTGTTTTAAAAATAAATATATATGTATGTATGTATGTGAATTCAGATTTCATTTTAAGTTTTTTAACTTTTATTTTTTTTAATTTTAATGGTTTTCATGTTTAGGTAATATACATATATTTAATGTATATGTGTATATTTGTTGAAAGCATATCTAATAAGTTTGAACCATTGTAATAGTTTTTGTAATAAAACAATTAAAATACAAAAAAGTTGAATATTTTTATTTGACGTTTTTGACGATTTTTTGCGCAGAAATCTGTAGTTTTTGACGATTTCACCCCTAGAAGTTCTGGCAACAGTGTTCATAACACATAAATTTACAAATTTCTTAATGAAATCTACTTCTCTCTCTCGCTCTCTCTCACCATCAAAAAAAGTTATGTAACTATCAGAGTTGTCAACTTTTAAAGTTCAAAAAGCACTGAAACCAGGAAAAAAAAAACGTGTAATTTAAGTAAAAAAAGCACTAAATTAAAATTTTTTGTTTTATAAAAAAAATTTTGTATTTAAAAAATATAGAATAAAACTTCAAATTTGAAGCATCCGATATACATTTTGATTCTATGAGAATCAGTGAGTTCTAAAATCAATTTGACGAAACCTTTTTAAGTTATTATAAAAAAGAAAGAAGTTAAGTTAAGTTATTATAAAAAAGAAAGAAGAAACAAGTCACCTGATATTAGTCAAATGAGCAGCAATTGGCAAGTCTTTTTGACTTGCTGAATGGATTTTGAACTCGATGGGAGTAGTAGTTAATTTTTTTAAAATCAAGACTTTCAAAATTTGATTTTTATTAAACAATGCTGTGGAAACATTCTTTCACAGCAAACGCAATATTAATAACAGCAGTTTTGTACAATCTTATTAGAATTTTTTGAAATGTTCCATTTAACTTTAGTGCTTGTTTTTTAAATGTTAGACTTCGTCAAAAATATATATACATATATATTATATAAGGAAAATTCTTTTTGAATTTTGGCTTTAGTACCACCGCCAAGAAATAAAAAGCACCAAAAATTACTTTAACCCTAATCTTACTAACATGTGTCTGTGAGACACATTTGGATGTTCCATTAAATTTAACTACAGAAATATACATATAACATATCGCAACCAAACTTCATGACTTTTATTTGACATATGTTTTGTATAATTTAATAATAAAAAAAATTTTAGGTATTGCCTTCTTACATCTTTTATATGCCAAAACATAAAAATGTAGCAGTAAATACTGACATGTGTCTCAGAGACACATACATGCAAAGAAAGCTCGAAAACGCTTTTTACGAAAAGTCACTGAAGGGCTTGTTACACCCCAAATACACCAAACATCGAAGAATAAATTGCAACGACCTATCGTTCAACTAATGGAAGAAGTCCTTCAAGAAGGAATTGCACCTACTAATACCCATTGCTATTTATGCAATCCCAAATCCCAATGCTGCCAAAAATGTAATAGTAATGTCTGCAATGAACATGCTGTGAAAATTCTTTTATGTAAATAATGGAATGAATAAAAAATTAAAAAAGTTTAATAATTTATTCGTAGGTTTTTTTTATATGTGTCTTAGAGACACATGTTAGTAAGATTTGTAAGTTTTTATGTCAGTATGATTAGGGTTAAAAAAGCACAGAGCACTAACTTCAAAATTTTCGCGTCGAAAATCTCAAAAAGCACTAAAAACGGCGCGAAAAGCACCGAGTTGACAACGCTGGTAACTATAGTTTAGTCCCAAATAATCAGGCCGTGTGTTAAATCCTAGAACCCATTTGTATAACAAGAATTCTATTTATATGCAGTTTATTATTATTATTATTATTATTATTATTATTATTATTATTATTACAAAAGCACAAAATAATCAAGCTTATAGAGACACATCGAGCCATAACAGCCAAAAAAGATTAACGACACATTTTTTGGACTTCGTTTTTTTTACGAAAATCGATTATTTACGATCGCAGTCGAATATCTAAATTATGCTTGTGCTGCAGTTTCCTTCTCTAATTGATTTCTAATCATACTGTAGTTGTGAATAAACAGTCCTTGATTTATGCAAAAACTGTACAAGTATAAAAAAAATATATTTTAGGAAAAAGAATAAAATTTCAATGCTAGTGCTATACAATAAAAATAGATTTATGTTATATGTATTTGGGACCGAATTCCTAAATTAATTTTGCTTAAATATCTTACATACACCAGCAGTAGATATAGACTCTCCATATATGTATACATACATATGTACATATTCGTAGATCGTATAAATAATATAGCATTGCACAGATACATCTGTTTGCAATAGTTTTGCGTGTTTTTTGGTTCTGGTATGAACAAATATGTTATTTATCGTTTTCTGTTACTAGTTGTAAATGTTGATTTTTTAAGCAATTATTGTATGGTTGGGCAATGAGCAAATGAAAACAACACATTTATTTTATTTTTTTTTTTTTGTTTTTCTAAGGCAAATAAGATACATAAATCTGCTTTTACCATAAGTGCCTTATGATGTGTTGAGAAAAAATGTAATTGGCTGATGAATGAATGAATGAAAGCAAAATTGCACATACATATGTAAGTAAATGATACATGTACATGAAACACATGCATTTGTAATTACTCTCAGAGCAAAATTGCCTCTTTCTCTCTCTATACTTTGGCTGCGCCACAAAATAATATAACGAACGTCCGCACATACATCTGCACATCATGTATTTGTTTCAATAGTGATTTTTTTCATATATTTGTATTACAATATGTATTTTTTGAGCAGAAACAGATCAAACAGTTGCTCAGCAGCAATACAATAAGCAATTGTTATTTGTTTTCAATTGTATTTTAATTTGGAAAAGCACGCACACACAATAACTCTTATACTAGTTCTGTCGCTCACACTACAATTATATGGTACATACCATGGTATATTTGTTTTTGCTATACAAACGAGTATACAAATGCAACCCTTTAATAAATAATGCAAACATGTTTATTTTAATTTTCTGCAGTCTGTATCTTGAAGTCATGTAAATCTTTTTTAATTCGGTTTACATTTAAAAGCTAGACAATTATACACGAAAGAAAATATATGTATATATAATATTAACCAAGAAGTACAAACACAAATGTTTATTTATAAATAAAAAGTACAATGTATGTAACAGTTTAATACAAAAATAATTTTTTGGAAGTTTGCCAACAGAAAAAATATTATTTCATAATTTATAAAAACTTGACAGCACAAATAAAAATTTTACATATCCAATTTGCATCTAATTACAAATGTACTTTAAAAAAACAACCCTCGTACTTTTAAATTTAATAAAATATTTTTAGGTTGTTTTTTTATTTTGCAATTGTTCTAGTTTAGTTTATTTAAAAATATCAACATTTTTTACATTTATTTCTCGAAAAGTCTACGCATTTTATAGTGCTTAACAAAAGTTTCCGACAAAAGATATAATGAATTATGTATATTGAAAATAATTGCAAATACGAGTATGTACATATTTATGAATGTTTTAACAAATATATTAAAAATAATAATAATAATTGCGAAGTTTTGGTTTATTTATTTTTACCATTTTTATTACAGATTTTCGGATAGTTAAATAATTATAAGTCAGTCTTGAATCTATACCTTTCAAACATGAATATAGGCAAATTCCAAAATAGTTTTTAAGAAAACAAAATTTTTGGAAAATATTTGAAAATATGCAAATTTAAGATCAAAGTCAACAATTGCTGGTATGTATGTCTGCTCTTAATAAGGAAGAGTCATTACACAACTTTCAAACTAGTGCATTTAGAATCTACTTAATTTCTTAAGATATTTAAAATTCACATATTTATTAGTATGTATGTAAATATGTACGTATGTATGTATACTCGTATAATGGATTTATCTGCACTAACACAACTTTCTATCGCATTTTTAAATTTGGTTCATAACCAATTCGTAATTCAAAACTATTGACACACATTTTTCTCCGAGACATTTTTTTATCTGTATCTGAGTATAAATTTTTTTTCTACTACTGGAACGAACCCATGGAGTTGTCGTCAAGTTCCATCGGGTACTTTCTCAAGTACCTTAAACAATATTAAAATTACGATTGTAAACTTATCAAATCTATCAAATGGAAATGTTGCAAAAACTTAGTCAACAACAGTATACTTAACAATAACAACCTTAATGATATAAGATAGTTATCAATAAAAATTTAAGGGTATTTGCTATGACGTATAATAAATATATACAACATTTTATCATAAATCTAAAATTTTCTGTTATAAATGTTCCACTCATTGCAAAATAATATAAATGATCTGCTTAACTCTTTATCATGGCGCAACCATTTATTCAAGTATTTTCCTTATCAATACGAGTGACTGTATAGTTGTTTAGTTATTGTATAAAATTTCTTGGGGAAACCCGCGTTAATTAAGTGAAAAACAGTCAAGATAGCAAATGTTTAATAAAGATATACTTGAGAGAGAAAATGTGAACTTTTGAAAAATACTTTATATACATATGTATAAAAATATATATATACATATGTATATAAAAATATATACATATATATATATATATATATATATATATATATATATATATATATATATATATATATATATATATATATATATATATATATTCAATAAAATATTGTTAAAGTACCGAGCCGGACACAATAGCTAAATATCAATATACATAGCTTGATTTTTGTGAGCTGGTATTGCATATCATTTTGAATTTTTCATATTTATTGTCTGCTGATTCAATAAATAGCATAGTAAGTTGTTTTTCTTGCAAATCTTTTCGAACCATGTGCAAAGTTAATCTAATCTGCCTTTCACCGATTTTACTCGTAACTCGTTTTTTGACAACGTTGTCATGCTATACATATCTCACATATTATTTTTAACCCCCGACCAAAAAAAGGGGTTTTATAAGTTTATAGTGTGTGTCTGTGTATCTGTGTGTCTGTACGAGTCCACATACAGACCAAACTGCTGAACCGATTTTAAATTAGTTTTCTTATGTTTGAAAGGTGACTTGAGAGTGCTCTTAGCTATGTCTGATGAAAATCGGTCCAGCCTTTTATAAGATATCGCATTTTTTCTGAATAAATCGGGGGTTTTTAAAAGTTTTAATTTTTTTTATATAAAAAGTTTGTTTATTTATTATTTTATAGTACAATTGTTTATCTAATTTTTCGACATTTTATATGTGTTCAATGAAACTATTTTTTTAAGCTTTAGCTCAGTAAATTTTATATATTTTCAGTTTTATATCGATATAAAAAGGTTCAAAAAAATTCGTAGACAAGAAAGAAATGTTTATGTAAATATGTGTGTATGTACATAAAACAAATAGTGTTTATTTTGATTCCAATCCATCTTAATTATATGCATATATTTTATGTAAATGCATATAATATATTTTTATATTTTTTACTCCGTTAATACTAAAATCTCATTTCAATTTCGATTCGAATAAGCAAGTTACTGGCTAAGAAAATGCTATGAACTGCTTTTGTATGATGATGTCGATGAGGATGGGTATGGTTGGGTGTTGGTGGTGGCGGTGAAATGATGGCGTAAAACACAATTTCAAAGCTTTTTTTTTTGGGAAAAAACCCAAAATATTTTTATATTTATAGCCAAAACAATAAAAAACAAAAAAATTAAAAGAGCAAAAGAAATAGCAAAGCATACAAATAAAACGAACACGACAAACTGGGTGAACGTATGCGGGGATATGGAAAATTAGTAACTGACTGGCTGGCATCAAGTAGAAAACACAAACAAAAAAAAAATGCAAGTTAATTTCTTAAAGAAAATGCTCTTCCTTGGGAGGCTTTCTTTTGCATTAATAAGCAGTTTTGCCATTAAAGGTTAAATTTATAAATGAAGGTCGGCTATTGACATTTTAAAGTGTGTATAAGTTTTGGGTGGTAACTAAAATAAATAATCAATACCTATAACAAGTTTATTTTTTGTTTAATTAATTCTTAGACACGCAAGTTAATCCTATAAAATACGTACTTATTCTTTTTTTATTTTTATTTAAAAGCAATTAATTTTGTTTGAATTAGCTGATTGAGTATAAATATCTTTTGTGATAAGATCATGGGGATTTTCTATTAAAAATTACATTCTAATAAATGCATATACATACATATGTGCATATGTATGTATAGTGTTTGGCCGTTAACCTCCCAGTAAAAAAAATGGAAGTCATTCTGAAGGAACCACATTTTCATTGCTTCCTAAAAATCGATATTTTTAATATGCCGATAGTTAGCAGAAAACCAAGTAAAAGTTTATTTTAATCACACAAAACCTTCTAGATTTTCCATAGTTTTAGTAAATACTCACCAAAATGTTCAAAAAATCGATTTTTTTAAAGAAATTTATGAAATAATTTTGGCCTAAAATTTAGAAGTTATTTGCTTAAATTTACATGAAAACACTGTTTCGCGTTTAAATTCGTATAAAAAGTAACGAATTGTTAAAATATGTAACTTTTTAAAGTTTTTCCTAGATGAAAATATTACCATAGAACACAAAAAAAGAAATTTTTCTTAAAATCGCTTCTAATTCGGTGACTAGGCATCGAAAAAAAGAACTTCTTGCAATGACAACCCTATGTAAAAATCATTAGATCGGATCGAAATTTGAACTACTTCCAGACTGCAAACTCTACATTTTCATGACTTCTTTGGAGTGTCTTTTTTTACTGGGCTATTTTGTTATTTCAGAATTCTAAAGAATCTGGTATTTCTTCGGTTTTGAAAGAATTTACATTAACAGCATTATGAGTAACTAAGGGATGTAGTAAAAATGTATTTCCATAAAAGCATTAAGTCATACTGAATTAATAAAAATAAAATCAAATTCGCTAAAATTGTTTTTAAAATGTGCAGACGTTTTGCTTGCAAAGGAAAACTGTTTCTTACATAATATTTGTGCTGTATTTATTATTTATTTTACGATTTCAAATGATGATGATGACTGCTAGACATACATACATACATACATATCGTTACCATAATATAGAAAAGCCTTAACTCATAATTTTTTTGAAATCGAGTTTTTTGTATATTTCGATAGAAGAACATATAATGTATACAAATATTCAAAAATCTCGATTTCAAAAAATAAAATGAATTAGTGCCTTTCTATATTAAGGTAACGATATACGGTATGCCGGTCTGACGTCAAAGAAAAAAATACATTAAAGAAAAACAAAACAAAACAAAAAACTGACTAGTGATTTTCGATGATTTTCTACACAGACCGACGTCAAAAAATTTATTAATAAAATATTTATATACACACATACATACATATGTACATATATAGTATGTATGTATGTATGGTATGTTAAAAATGAAAAAAACTTTCACATGAAAAATATTCTCTAGTTTTCGCCAGACGGCATATGTTTGTAACCGGTATGAATGTATGAACTTTTGTATGTTTGCCTATTGCCTTATACATACTTCTAAGCTAATTATCATAATGTAAGCAATGAGATATTGGAGGAAGCGTCTTGATTAAATTGAATATAACGCCGTCCAGACGACATAGTCACAAACTAGAGAAAAATTAAGGTATCGTAAAAATATATATTTTTTTACATGTACATATGTATCTATGTATGTGCTCATAACTTCTAGACTACTTGTCTCGTTTCAACACGAATTGAAACCATGTGATCTCGGGGCCTGCTCTATATTCAATATTAAAAGAAGCATTTTACATTATTTGTAATATCGAATCTTATTTTCGATTTTATCGTAAGCGACGTGTTATCGAAAGTAGACTTTTTTATTGAAATTAAAATTGTATGGTCCTATCCATAGTTCTGAATTATCAAAATGCCAAAATTGTTGATAACTTTTAAGATACGGGCTGAAAAATTTTATCGTAAGCGACAATTTACGTACAAAAACATACATATTTGAATATTTTGAAAAAACCTGAAAAATTTAATTTTTGTCGCTTACGATTAAATCGAAAATAAGGCTCGATATGTTTCGATACTTATGTTGTTATGATGTTACTACTACTTAGTACAAAATATATTATATTCACATCAATATGTAAATATTCTAAGATCGAAGCAATTATTTACCGTATTAGTACAAATATTATTAAAATATTGCATGTATGTACGTACATATGTATGTATGTATGCACTATTTCCAAACAAGAAAAACTCTTCTATTAGAAATTTACAATGAGTAGCAAAAAATTTTATATTGAACAAATGTAATCCCACGACCATGTGTGTATGCAGCTGTAGTATAAAAATAGATTTTTAATGACAATATACTTATATGAATATGTACATATAAATTTTCTTAGGAATGAAACAGCAGACAGCTAAATGGAAATTTTTAAAATATACGAAGAAAATTAATGTACTCCTTTGTTTGTATGGGTGCAATATTATAAAAATTTTATATTTAAAGCAAAATGTGTGAGAAATATATTTTATTCAAGTTTTTTTTCCTCGCAATAAATGTCTATGACTATGGCTAGCCAAAAAAATATATATATATGTATGTATGTATGTATGTATATATAAGTGTCAAAAGACAAATTCATAAGCATAATTAAGAAGACGAGACGTTTGAATATTGGCAAATGTATCTAATTATTAATAACGCAAACATTTTTTTATTAAATGTAAAAATTTAATAACTTTGTTTCCAAATCTTTTTTATATATACATAAATTAATTTTTCTTTTTTGACTTACCGTCATAATTTCTAATTTCCAAATCGGAAGGTAATTGGGCATATTTTAGGTGAACTCTATCATTGAAGCGATGGAGGCGATGAGCTTCAATTATTTCGGAGCCACTAATAGGAATAGTTAAAGCGCGAACACACTGTTCCTCACCAGAAATGCAGGCAAGATGTAAAGCCGTATTACCATGACGGTCGCGTACTGTGGGCTTTTTAATTAAACAAATAAAAAAAAAGAGATAGGCCAAGATTAAAAAAAATGCAAGTGCCATAATTCCAAATCTAGCTGAACAAAGTAAGCTTTTGAAAAAATAAAGATTTGATTAGTATTCATATTTTCTGCTCAGCTGAATTTGTGATAGAGACCGAAGTCTGAAAATTTTAAAAGTTTTCAACTTTTGATGAAATGTATTAAAAAGTTTTGTTTGTTGTGCATTTCATTTCTGCTTAAGAAACTTTTCAATACACTTCAAGCAAACTTTTTGGAAATAAGCTAAAGCGAAAAAAAATATTTTACTTACCTTAGCACCTGCTATTAATAACATTCGGATAATTCTTGGTTGTGCTGTTAGTGTTGCCAAATGCAAAGGTGTTTGGGCATCATCATTTTGTATATTAAACAGGCAAGGATGTGGAGCCATACGTATTAAAGCAGCAACAACATCTTCGTAACCGGAGATGCAGGCCAAATGTAAATGTCTAAATAAACAATAAAACACACACAGAAAAACAAAAAATAGTTAATGAGAATTACTCATTCAAAGTAAATCAGTTACTTTTAAAATGGTCACCTGTCTCTAGGTAAGAAAGACACCTTTATTACTAACACAACTACAACAAATTGTCCCTAAGCCTCTTAGAATAATGTTGCATTGGAAAAATAACACATGTTGGGAATTTTTGCGGAACTTAACAAGATACGTTAGGTATGCTACAGGTGATTTATGAATAGTTACTACCTGGCTATCACTGTTTATTGTGTAGTACACACACTATTCGCAAAAAAAAATAAATAAATAAAATAAAGAAGTGAAGACTGAAATGAAATTGGGTTTTAAACAATACTTTCAAACTACGTATGTACAATAAAAGGAGAATAGTTTTTGCACGTCAAATTTTGATTTTTTGTATTGAAAAAAATCAAAATTGCATTATAAGAAAAAAACTGTTTGCATTTCATTCTAAAATATATCAAATATGTATGAAATACCCCTTTTTCATAGATATTTGATATATTTTTTTTATTCAGAGAGGAATGCCACATTTTTTGTTTTAATTAAGAATGAAAAAAGAAAAATTTTTTTCAAGTCCATAAAGGCAATTGGAAATGTATATGTCTGTAAATCTTTACAATAACGTTATTCTTCATAATTATGTGAATTACTTTGAATTGAAATATGTACATAGAAATTGGGACTTGGATTTTCTATACATACATACTTAATTCTGAGTATGAATCTTTCATCAATTAATACTAAATCAGTAGCAATCTGTTATATGCTTTCATATGCCTGCTCGTATTGAATAAAATATGAATGATACTTACGTATCTCCGTCATCGTTTTGCTGATAGTATTTCTCCCAAGCATTCACTGGAGTAATTATTTTGGGTATTGTGCCTGTATACGATGTTTTTGTTTGTTGTTCAAAACTTTGCTGTTGTTTGGGCGCATTTAAATTATTTATGCCGGAAGCAGCATTTGTAGAAGTTGTGTTAACAAGATTGGGATTATTTTGTAAACTCAAATTACAGAACCATTCAGATATACCAGAATCTACACTGTGAGGCAAAATCATTTTTTGTTCGTTGGATTGATTTTTCTCTTCGTCTAAATCAGACTTTACGTCGTCGTCTTCTTCTATTATACCTGAATCTAAATCAGGTTGTTGTTGCTGCGTTTTATAATGTAGTTGTGAACCGTTAGAAGGTTCTGTTATGTTTACTTTCTTGTCGTCAATGACTTTACCAGCTGCTTCGGTATCTGCATCCAAAATGGCCGAAAATGACGTTTGTGGCCCCGATATAAACCCAGAGTCTGTAGTTTCTTCTGCTGAGTTTGAAATTTTTTTATTATCATCACCTACTTTATCCAAACCGTCTTTTTGATGTTGTGGGATTTTATTTGAGCCTGGAAATTGACCGCCAAATGTTGATAATGTTTCTAATTTGCATTTAATTTGTTGTTGCACTTGGCCTAATTCTTCTACACCGCCACTACATTTACAGTCATCTATAGCAACAACTTCCTTGGTATTTTGCTTATTATCACTTGGCGACGCTGTTGACAACGGTGTTGGATTCCACATTTTGCAGCTTTGTCTTAATTTTGTTTATTATTTTTAAATTTATACTGGTTAACTTTTAACTTGATGTAATTTTAAATCTGTTTTTTTTTTCGAAAGTAATACCTGTGCGAAGATACACTGATATTAATTAAAGGAAACAAAAAAATGTTGAGTTAGTAAATGGAAGGAGACATGAGCAAAGAAGAGTGACCCATATAAGTCGAAGCAGAGAAACCCCTTTGAAAAATGTTCTTTTTATCTTATATATAAAATTGACACCCTATTCTACATAATTGAATAATCAGGACGACAGGTGTTATCATGATTGAAAATTCATTTTCCACTTTACATATCGCGTACTTGCATGGCATACGTATGTACATATGTATGTAACTATGTATGTATGTTCATTTGATCAGTTTATTGTCTGTAATTCGTGCACAGCAAACCTTCTCAGGTTATAACATTAAATTTGATTTAAATAACTAAATGAATTGGTGTCACACATACACAAATTATACAACAGTAATTTTTTAAATTAAGAGTCTTGTATACCTATTTTCTTTAATAAAAACTCTTCATTAAATTTAATGCGTATATACAAAATTTACACTTGTTCTGTCGCTTTTATAAACACATGTATCTACATACATGCATACACACATGGAATAAACAGAGATTAGGTAGGTATTTTCCTTTAATTTTTTCACAAGTATATTTATATATGTACATATTTAATAGACCTTGCCCACAAGTTTTCATTTACATTATTTCTATTTTCCTTTTTTTAGTAGGGTTTTGTATATTTTAAAAATTCTAGATTTTGCAACAAAAGCTAAGTGTAGCTTTTCTTCACAAGTTTTGCTTTTTCTCACGTTTCTCTTGTTTCGTTTCAATATTAAATTAATCAAAATGGCCACTTGTTTACAATTTTTTTAATTAAAAACTTTGAAACCACTTTTCAATACCTTTTCAAATGCTGGGTCACTTAATATTAAATAGTTATTGCTCTATTTTTCCAAGATTTTATAACACGATATTGTTTTTTGCTATGAAAGCTCTCAAATGTTTAATACTTTTTTACAAAATATTTTTCTATAACGATTAAAAAACTATTACCGCTCTCCGAACACACGACTTAATTTGTTCGCTTTCTCGTTGACACTAATTAATCGACGATGTTCTGCTACTTTATTGCTTCTTCTTATTTCTTCCATTTGGATATGATTGACAGCCTGTGCTGGGAATTGAAATTTTTTAATTATACCGTCTCTGTCATAGTTGGTGCAAAATAGATAAATACTGGACCAAAGTCCTACTTTAGTGATCTACTTAACCCGTTATTTAGTAAATGTTGCAAATGTACAGCCCTATAATTCAGAAATGCGAATGACTTCAGGCTTTCTTTTTTCCCCCACAAACTTAAGTCAAAACTTTATATTTTATAAAGAACCTAAAATTTATAATGAGTTGCCTCAGGATCTTAAAAATTAAACTAACTAGCGGTCTGCACTAGCTTCATGAACTTGGTATGGGCATCATGTCGGACATCGCAAATGGCTAACGGAGACCGGTCATGTCCAACTTTCGTCCATGCTTTGACATCAATGCCCGAGCATAACACGGGATTTACACGATGACTTTTTCCCCTGTATTTTTCTTGAATTTTTTTTTTATGTTGCTACCCCTTTGATCATCTTTGTAACCCCTTTCTCAATAAACTCTAGAAAAGTCATGGTAAGAAGTCATAGTGTAAATCCCGTATAATTAGCAACAATGTTCGCCATGAGATTTGACGTCAGCAACCATTTGCAATAGAAAGAAAAGAAACAGAACAAAATTGGTAAATATTCCATCTCTGTTCCACTACCGCAAAATACTTTGATATGCCTGAACATGGACATCGCACGTGTTCACCACAACAAGGAAGTTGATGAATTTTTCACAGTTGCTCTGCCGGCGTCATGTCCATGTCATGTCCAAGTCGATAGCTAGTGGAGACGTAGGGTAACGGCCTGGCCCACGATGTCGACAAAAAATTATCTGTTGCTTAGTTAGATTGAAAACAAAAACAAAATAAGAAAATTTGTTTTTGTTTTCAATATAAGTAAGTCCAGACTTGCAATTTTTGTTGCAGCAATTTTAGAACATGTGGGAGAGTGTTGAAATGGAAATATATACATTTTGTATTCCACTCTCGCTCTTTCTTACTAAAAAATAAAAAGTTGTTGCAACAAAAATTGCAATTCTGGACCGGCTCTAAGCGATAGATAGTTTCTTGTCGACATCGTGGGCCATGCCGTTATAATTTTATATTTAAACGTAATTTAATAAACCATGTCAAGATTTTAATGTGAAACCTATTTATTTGGCACTTATTTTTTCTCTCTCTCTTTGTATTTAACAATTAATTAAAAATTTCGTTATAATAGCAATTGAAATGCTAAAGGCTGTGATACACTATGATACACAGTCGTTCGATCTGTCAAAAAAATCGTGTGTGCTCAAAAAGTATGATAGTGTGGATTAAAATTTTAAATGTGTGACAGATTTTTTGACAAGTCTGTCCGATTTCCAAAAGTTTATGAAAATGTTCATAAAATGATAACACAGAAGTGAAGAAAGTGACAGGTAAAAAAAGCTCCAATCAGGTTTTTGTTAAAATTCGTGTAAAAAAGAGAAAAGCATAGTGTATTTGATACTGTAGTGTATTACTACTTACCAATTAACACAGCTAATAAATATTTATTGCACTAAAAAGACGTAGCAAAACAAAAACGACGACAAAATTTGAGGGAAAATGAGACAAACAGAAAAATACCCGTATCTTCCGTCTCGTGACACTTCTGTATGTTTTGTGATGATAATTTCTATTAGATCAGAAATGTATTTTGTAAGGCAGTTGATAAGAAAACAGGAAATTCTGCTTCATTTATTTAAAGATAGAGAGATCCATTTTGAAAATTACATTTTGCGTTATTATTTCTTTAGAAATGCAAAATAATTAAACATAAAAAATATTTTGAATGTTTTTGCAGCTTTTTTGTGGAATAGTGTGGCACCTATAAGAGATTTTGTTGCGATTTTTTTGGAGTGTGACAGAATTCAATCCGATTTTCTAGTGAATGAATAGCACGACTGTGTATGATAGTGTATCACGGCCTTAAATAAAGAAATAGTAATAATAATAATAGCATGTACAAAATTTTATATACATATATTGTAGTCATTTTCGTGAGTGAAGCAGACTTAAAAAAAGTATTAGATGTTAAAACTCGTAAGTCAACTAATATACCACAATTAGTATATATGTATGTACCACAAAATTTAGATCCAGCAGCCTTGATCCAGCATACCTCTGTAATATTTATGTTTAAAGAAAACACTCCTTTAAAATTGATGCAGAATGTAAAATACACAAAATTCTTGGCATCTCTGGTGAATTGTTTTGTTTTTTTTTCATGGAAGAAATTTAATGGATTTTAAAGTGTTAAACTGAAATTGTGCAAAATTATATAAATATTGTGCTGTTTCAAAAATATTTAATAAAAACAACCAAAATGTTTAAGTTGCAAAATATTGAAAGAGATTTCGAAATTTTGAAAGACGTTCTAGAAGAAAGAGAAGCCAAGATATACAAGGAGAGATTTACCCCATTCGATCTTGATGATGATGAGTTCTGTTGGCAATATAGGCTGGACAAGAACGTAACTAGGTTTTTAATAAACTTACTGAACATTGAAGAACCAAAAAGCAACAGAGGTCTGCCAATTCCGATAAGCCTACAAGTGTTGACGACATTGCAGATTCTCGGAAGAAATTCTCATCAAATTGACGTTGGTAAGTATATTATATTGCAGATAATGTCGAATTTTCCAAATGAACATTTTAAGCAAGCCTACATGGAATATCGCAACCAAGCGTCGGAAGAGTAATCAAAAGCATTTCAAGAAAAATTGCTTTATTACGCCCGCATTTTATAAAGTTTCCTTGCAATGCTGAACTTGAAGACGTAAAGAAAACATTTTACGAAATAGCTGGATTTCCAGGCGTAATTGGAGCTATCAACTGCGTGCATGCACGAATAAAACGTCGCTCACCAAAAGTTTTTCAAGAAAAGGCCGACCACGACGTTAATACAAACTCGCTAAATGTTCAGGTGAGATCATTTAAATAATTGTCCCACTCTTCCACAAACTTGATCGATGCAGGTATGTCAATAATAATTATTTCTTCCTTCACTTGCCAAATTTTTTTACATAACAGATTGTATACGATGCTAACTTGAAAATAACAGATATAACAATATCTCAAGGATTAATATACGATCCATCGGTTTGGGCTGAGTGTCAACTTAAGAAAAGATTAGAGACCAAGAAAAGTGAGCACAATGGAGTGCTACTTGGTGGTGTAGGCTATCCTTTATCACAAATTTTGTTAACACCAATTGAAAATCCATCTACACCTCAAGAGAAAAGGTTAACTTTTGTTGCAAATAATCTACAATATTGATATTGATATGTTCATTAATCCATTACAGGTATAACAGTAGTTATGAGAGGACTATGAGCAAAATTGAGTGCCTTAATGCGCAGCTAAAATCTAAATTTTGTTCTATGTTCGATAGACTTCGCGTTGACCTGGAAACTGCAAAGAATATAATATTTAGTGTTGCTGTTCTTCACAATATTGCAAAGGAAGGAAATTCCACATGTAAGTTATTTAAAAATATTTGACCAATTCAGTGTTCTAATTTGTCATATTGTTAAAATGTATTAAAATTTTTGTTTGAAAGCAACAAAAAAAAATATGTAAAAAATCATTTATGGTTAAGCACATCTAGATCCATTTCGTTGCTGCCCAAGCTAGTCGTCAATAGATTTCAACCGCTAAATAAAATATATATTGAAATAATTTAAAATATGACAATATGACTTAATAAATAGAACACCTTGTGAATTTGATAAATATTTTATAAAGTTGCAATACTTATATTGGGCCATATCGTGTTTGGCGCATTTCGACTCCGACAATTTCGTCATAGAATAAAGAAAAACTTTTGCGGTGTTCTGTAATCTGGTACAAAAACTACGTAGTCGCAGTGGAAATACGCTAACCACTATAAGGGTGATTGTTATATTGTTTAGCATTCATATCCATACATTTTAATATTTACAGTTGTGGACGAAGAAAAGTTAAATTTTAATGAATTCAGTGATATACCAATCCAAACTAGTACAACTGAAACGGAATCTGGAAAGTCATACAGGACAGCTTTTATAAACGAAAACTTCTAACAGCGATTTCTTAGCAACCGAAAGAATTTAGAAAAACTCAAGTACAGAATTCCAAAGGTTTATTTTGCCTAATATGGTTAATAGGAATTTGCTCAAGTTGTTAATTTTTTTTTAATTTTGATCAAGTTATTTATTATACATATATCACTTTAAATTATTCGTGAATTGGGTAATTGTTTTGGGACAATAGGAGCATACGAAAATTGGAAAACTGTATTCTATTTCAATTGAAGTTTCAATAACCGTATTTTTCATAATTTTTTCCATTCCCCTCCCCGTTCCCCAAACTCCAGTAAAAGTCGTTCCTTGTTTGTGTAAATGTTTTTTGTGGTCTATCAATAAATTTTTTTATTAGATTTGCTTAATTTATATTCTTCAGTAAAACAATTAAGATTAACAGAATTTGTATGTCTTAAAACTTTCGAAATATGAACAGCTGCCATATTATTGCAAACCAAAATTAATTTCAGAGACAAAAAGAAATTAAAATTAGTATGAATGTATTTATATTTTGATTGTAATGGTACTTTTTCTAAACCTCTTGAAAATAAAAAATTTGTTTGCGCTCTATAAATAAAATAAGTATTAATTATTTATTATTTAAATATTCATAAAACGTTAGATGCATACTTGACAACCAGAAAACTTGTATTTTAATGAATTTCATATAAATTAAATTTATGTATGTATAATATACATATGTAAAAACTTATTTTATATTTAAGATATTTTCATATACATATGTACATAAATCTCAGATGTGCTAAAATGTTAAGTTAAAATAAAAGTAACCAAAAATCTTAATTTTATTTTGTTGTTATACAAATAAAAATATTTATAAATAACACAGAATGGCCTTAAAGCGCATGTTCAAAATACTGGACATAAAATTCATATGCGTTTGACTCCTGTAAAGCCAATAATACAAATTATTTATTTCTTATCCCTCATTACAATTCTTTAGGTTCTCGTACATATGTATGTACACACATACATACATTTATACATACATGTATCAATTTTACTACCCAGTTGGATTTTTATTAACTAGCTCAAAATATGGGTGGCTTTTTATAACTTACTTACAACTAGCTTCTGAACTAATTCATAAATGATACAGATGTGAGTCAGTTGTATTTTGCACAACTGTCTTCTTCCCGATAAGTATTGAACTAACTTTAAGCTAACTCAAAACTGATGCAGAGATTAGTGAGTTGTTTTTGTACAATTACCTTCTTCGATAAGTTTTTAGCTAACTTTTAGCTAACTCAAAGCTGATACAGTCAAAGTTCAGAGAGAAGATGTCAGCATAAATTCATGTTTATAATAACTCTGTGCCGTTTATATTTTATATGGCGCGATGGCAAAGTGTTAGATATGATGGCTGACAAACAAAGTGATCACGGTTCGATACCCGTTATCGTTTCTTAAAAAAATAATTTAAAATTGTTTAAACCTTAAGCTGCCTATAATATGTTAATAAATAATAAGTTAAATCATAATTAACTAAAAATAACACTTTTTTTTATTTATTTTTTTTATTTGGCACAAGCTAACTCATAATGAGCTAACTGATGGTTAGTTCAAAACTGGTGCACTCGTCCTGCGGCCACTCAATCTTAAATCTGATCACTTTTAACATGCAAAATGAGAGCTGATTTTAACCACCTCTGAATAATTTTTGGCTGATAATTAACTAGCTCTGAGTTAACTCAAATTCCCACTGGGTAATTGCAAATAGGATTAACAAAAGCAATTGTAAAAATAACTTATTTTGTAATAAATTAAAATTAAATATGTATATAAAATAATTGTTTTAACGATTGAATGTTCTGCAAGTAATAATTCCATTTTGGAATTGAGTCAGCGTAATGTTAAGTCTTAAAAACTAAACCTTTGCATTAATTGCTGGGGAATGATTTGAGCGAATGATATTCCAAAACAAATAACTGTGTATAAAATTAAAAAAAGTATGCAGACGAGTTGATAAATCCTTTTCGTCGATTAAAAATAAATAAAATGTCATAAGACTAAAGATTCAAATTAGGCTTTTCATTACTAGCTACTTTACGAAGAATATCTAATTTTAAGGCATGTAATTCTTCATCGTGGTCTATTTGCCTCTGAAGTTGCTGTAATTTTAGAGCATGAAGTTCTTTCTCCTGTATCTCTTTAATTTTGTGCATCCGTTCCATATGTTCAATTTCTGAAATCAGTTGTTTTTTCTGTAGCTTGTGAATTTCCTCAGAATTATGCGATTCTGTGAGGATTTGACGCTGCCGCTCTAGAATGACGGTATTTTTCGATGCTGTTTTGGGAAGGTTCTGAAGATGCTGAGGCTTGGAAGACAAAAAACATTCTTTATTGCTCGCGTTATCGTCAACAAGTTGTCGTTTGGGAGAATTGTGGGACCAAGAATTGCTCTTATTATTTTGGATTGCATTAATTAGGCATTGTTTAGGGGTTGAAAGTGGTTTATGTCCATTGGTTTGAAAATCTTGTTCATTGTATTCAGTAGATATGGGGCTTTCAGTGCAGTTTACATCAGTTACAGTATATTCTTCTTCAAATTCTTCTTTAATAATTTTATGGCGTATATTGTCCTCGGCAACCAATTCAGGTATATGCATAGAACTATCTGTCGTGTCAGACATTTGATTCACGTTAGACATAGCTTTTTTGGCCATCACTTTCATGCTAGCATATTTGGACTTGAGTTTTGGAATTTCCCGATCGTATCCTGCAGACAACATAACGGCCCGTATCGCCTCCCATGCTTTCCTTTTCTTACAGACCATTGAGGTATCGTTAGCTTTGCTTTCCACGACGTCCAGATGTTTTTGGACACATTGCCGAAAGATATCTATTTCAGCTGATTCCCAGTTAGCCTCTCTATCTCTAGATTTCTTTTGTAAATGCAAAAAAAAATTCAACGTAATTACAAGTACAGCATATGAATAGCACAAATATTACCTTTTTCTGTTTAGAAGACAAACAAGAATCCTCTTTATTGCTCCTTTCTTCGTTTACGAGATGTTCGGGAGAACTGGAGGTGGAAGAATCTCTTTTATTTCTTCGAGTTGCTTTAACTAGATATTGTTTAGAAGTGGTAAGCGATTTATGTACATTGTTTGAAAAATCTTGTTCGCTGTAGTCTGCAGACATGGAGCTTTCAGCATAGTTTACATCAGCCATGGTGTATTCTTCTACTTCAAATTCTTTTTTGATAATTTTAGGGAGTTCGCTATCCTCCTCATTCGATTCGCGACCATACACGAAACTATCTGTAGTGTCAGACTCTTGTTTCATTCTCGCTACAGCCTTTTTATGGAGAATTTTCATGCTAACCCATTTGGACTTAAGTTTTGGAATTTCGCGATCGTATCCCGCGCAAATCATAGCGGCCCGTATAGCTTCCCATGCTTTTCTTTTTTTACAAACCATCACGTTGTCGTTGAGTTTGCTTTCCACGACGTCCAGATGCATATTGACACATTCCCGAAAGAATTTCGTTTCAGCTGATTCCCAGTTCGCCTCCCTATCTCTTGTTTTCTTTTGTCATTGTAAACAATTTTGAATATAATTATTAATCACCAATTAAGAACTTAAATCATACCTTTTTCTGAATTTCCATTCTCAAAATTTCCTAAACATCCTTTTAAGCACATAAATTTTTGTTTACAAGTTTGGCCATTCCACCTTGAGACAAATGTTTCTATTAATGCGCTATGTATGTATGTACGTACATGCGTAACATTTATAATATTTAAAAGGTATAAAACATATATTAATTGTAATGATTTTATAATTCTTCACACAACATGAATCAATTAAAAAAGGATCAAATAAATAAAACAGAAAAATTTATATTGTGCCGGGTAGTACTAAAAGCACAGTTGCATTCATATTGGGGTTCACTAGTCCCCTTTCACATATGAGAAATTGAAAGGCAGACTTTTTATCATACTCGTGAAAAAAATATTTAATTTTGCATATATTTATTATTACAGAGCAAAAAATTATCAACTGAAGTAGCGCTGCCACCTAGTTAGATACACCTTGCCTGAAATGTATAAACATTTCAATTGTTAAAAATAAAACAAGCAAACAAAAGTAAATATAAAATGAGTTCGCCTTGTTAACACTATAATATGTAATTTGAATATACGTTGGACGACAACACAGATTTTTCAGCACATTTTTTGACATATATAGTATCAATTTCTCAAAGCGAATTGAGCTGGGTATACTTTACATAAAGTTGCCTGGGCTGTAAAGGCTGGTACCATGATACAATTATACAGGTAACCGCGAATCGACAACAAATTTACAGCGAATAAAACAACAGGGCTTTTTGTTGCTAGTTTATGGTGCCAACTGTCATAGAGCAAGTAATTGAAATGAAAGATAAACAAACAGCAAAGCAAACATTTGTATTTTCTATTGAGAAGAAAATTAATAAAATATTATTGTGCATGCATTCCAATATTAATGAATGAATATGAATATTAAATATGAATATTAAACTTTTTCACAAAACAATTTAAAACACAGATTAAATATTTAAAAAACGTAAAATCTCAGCGTAAAATTTGCGCATTTCTAATAAAATATGCAATGTGGTTGCTTAATAGTATGTGTGTGTTTGTAAAACATAAACAACATTTGGCAGATGGCACCACGAAACAAGCAAAACAGCTGGCGTTTCGCGGTTACCTGTATAATTGTATCATGGCTGGTACTCTGTTCAAAGTTGTGAAAATTTTTCAGCACCATTGGTTATTTCGCGTGAAAAATTTGACATGTACTAAATGTAGCCCAACTCGCGGTTTTGTTTATAAATTTCTCGCTTTTATTGCTTGAAAGTAAGCAACATTGTTAAAATTCCTTGCGAAAAAAGCACTGCTCATGTTCAAGGCCTATTTATTAGGTCTATGCAACTCTACAAAAACACAGCAACACAAAAAACAACTTTGTGTTTCAGTTGTCAGAAACACACACAAACATGAACTAAAGTGTATGGTGCAAACAGCTTTTGACAGTTAAAACACGAAAACACAGAACATCATCAGGACGATTGCGTTGACCTGATAAATAGCACTTGCTCATGTTGTTTCGCAGCTAAACTAAAATGATGCCATACTAATTTTGCATGAAAAGACATGATTTTACGTGTTTTTCACAACAAAAACAGAGTACTACTTTTGTGAACATTTACTATTGGTTTATGTTATGTTAGCCATACTCGCGGTCTACACCTGACATAAAATTACTAACTAGACTGCTCAACTTATAACATTATTGTTACTGCATTTGCTTTAACAACTCAGTTATAACTTCAAGTTACAGCAAAATTTCATGTCAGCTGGCGATGTAGAGTTACTGGAAATTACATAGCGTACAGCTGAAACAATGTTTTGTTATAACAGCCCAAATCAGAAGGCAAATCGTCGGTTGGATATTGGTTTGCTGCAGACATAATATATTTTGAATATACTGTGCCGCAAACCAATAATCAACCGGCTCGCATCGGCTCAAAACCAGCCGAAATTTTATCTGCTCCAAAAGACAAATTTCGGAGAAAAAATTTTGAAAATCAATTTTCAATTTTTATTTTCTCTCTAAATTTTCATATGCTTATTTGAGCCGCCGAAGATTCTCCCGGCGCGCCGCCGCCGGTCACAAAACTACTGCGCCGCCGCCGCCGATAATTTTGCCTCGACTTGTTTCTCTGAATTGCACGCGAGTTTTTTGAGATTTTTATTTAATAAACTAAAAGTGAAAAAATGTTAAAATTATTAAATAAAACCGGTTTTAGACTGGTTCCTGCACTTAGATCGATGTCATTAACAGATTCATCTAAAACTGTGCTTGAAGAAATTAAACAAGATTCCAATACTGCTTCTAAATTAACAGAACCTGGAGCACCGCCAATAATTTTAAAGCAAAATTTTGACCAGTATTCTCCAGTAAATCTAAAAGAAAGTCGACAAGCATGGATAGAAAATTTTGATGCAGTGCTGGAAGAAAAATTAGGATTGATTGAATTACATCCGGATGTATTTTCCACCCAACCAAGGGTGGATGTTATACAAGAAAATATTGAATGGCAAAGAAAATATCGTTATGTAAGTTTTGCACACTCAAAATCTAGAGCAGAAGCTCGAGGCGGTGGTCGTAAACCATGGCCTCAGAAAGGTGGCGGTAGAGCAAGACATGGATCAATACGATCTCCACTCTTTAAAGGTGGTGGCATTGCTCATGGCCCCCGCTCACCAACGACTCATTTCTACATGTTGCCTTTTTTCAAACGAGTGATTGGTCTTACATCTACCCTAAGTGTTAAACTTGCTCAAGATGATTTGCATGTGACAAAAGATGTTGAAATTCCAAGTACAGACCCACAGTTTATACTTGATTTGATAAAAGAAAGGAATTGGGGACCATCGGTCTTGATAGTTGACAAGTAAGATTTTTTATGTATGTATGATTGAATTCTAGCATTGAAAGTTTTTATTTCATTTCAGAAATGATATATTTCCAAGTAATATATGTTACGCTACAGATCAATTGGGCTTCGTTAATCTAATGCCAGCTTATGGACTAAACTGTTATTCCATGCTGAAACATGACACTTTGGTATTGACTGTAGAGGCTGTTAAATATATTGAAGAGCGCTTGTTGTATCAACTTCATCGCGCTGATGCATTTGCTAAAGAACAGAAATTTAAATTAGATCAAGTTTAGGTAGTTACAATTCATGGCCATTAAATTTATTTTTACATACATAAAATGTAAAGAAAGAATGAAACTTAAAAGTAGAGATTTTCTTTTTATTTAAAAGAAGTATCACATTATATATGAGGCTATCAGCGCAGAAGTGGTGTAACACACATCAGGTTATGTAAACACTTGCTCTTTTTAATTGTTTAACTGCTTTATCACTTTGCATTATTATCCGTGAAAAAAAAAAACGATTTTCAGTTCCATTTTCTTTAGAATACCAAAAGGCAGCTTACTCTACTTTTTTGATAATTGGTAATGTAAATAATATATTTATCACCGAAAACGAATGTGGGTTACAGCACTTCTGCACTGATATCCTCATATATAACATAAATAGTGCCTTGGAATTACCTTAAATATTGGAAAAGTGATAATATACATGGTATATAAAATATTACTCATTCCATGCATCACACCATCCAACCTGGGTATTCTCAACTGCCTATTTCTAGTAGATCTGCAAAACTCCAATTAACTACCGAAATATATGAACATATAAAACCGAAAAATTCCATCAAATCTTGGAATACAAGGCCAAACTTCCATAACCGAAGAGAGTACAAGTACCTAAGAACTCTATTAAAAATTGACTTCAATTGTGTTAAAAATTATGCCTAATATACTGAAGATTTGTGTTTTCGACCATCTGATAGATCCACTATACGTTCCATTTGCGTTTACGAACCAGGCGTGCATAGTATTCTGTAGTTCACTTACCCAAAAACAAAAGATCACATTGCAATTTGCAATGAAATTTGTCATCTACAACAAGGAAATGACAATTTTTTTAAAATTAAATCATGCCTAAAGAGCAAACTTCAGTTCAGTCACAAAATGCTCGTATCTTTTTTGTGCTTTTGGAGAAAAAATCGTTATATTATATTTAATCTTGTGTTTATAAAACAAATATATATTTGTTATAAGCAAGTTCCTAAATGTGCACATATTAATGAAATAAATGAATGATCATGTATGTAGTACATATGTACTTCGTATATCACAGCTGTACAAAAATTTAAATACTTTATTAAGTTATTAAATTACAGTTTTTTATGTTGCACACTTAAATATTAAATGAATGATCAGTTATTTTTTTGTTTAAAATTAGTTCTTCTTTTTCTTTTTCTCGGTTTGACCCAAGCCTTGAGACTCTTGATACTGTCTTACAATTTGTTCCTGTATCTCGGGCAAGCAAGGAGAATAGCGCGAATATTCCATGGTGTATTCACCTTTACCCTGTGTACTGGATCTGCAAAATTCACAAATGTAAATGTTTCACTTTTTATTGAGGAAGAAATTATCGTTTAGTTACCTCAACTCTCCTGCATAACCAAACATATCATTCAAGGGAACTTCAGCGTATACCGTGAACCAGCCTTCGGCACCATCAGTCCCAGTAATAATGCCGTGCCGTTTACTCAACTGACCCATTACAGCACCTTGAAATTCTTCGGGAGCAGTAACTTCAACCGACATAATGGGTTCAAGAATTTGCCAAGAACCGTTTTGAAATACTTCTTTGACTGCTCCATGCGCGGCTATCGTGAAAGCCAGTTCACTGGAATCCACAATATGATGGCCACCATCTTGCAAGCGGAAACGAATGCCTGATAATTTATGACCCGACAACATGCCTTTTTCAGCCATTTCACGGAAGCCTTTCTCTACACCAGGCACAAACTGTTTAGGAACATTTGTACCTACAGTTTCATCGCAAAATTCCAACAAATTATTCTGCTGGGGAGGCATGGGTTCCATTACACCAATTATACGAGCATATTGACCAGAACCACCAGATTGTTTTTTATGTAAATAATCAAATGCACAAGGCGCGATCAACGTTTCTCTAAATGCTACTTTAGGTTTCCCTAGAGTCACAGGGCAGTTGTATTCACGCTCCATACGTTGAGCATAAATTTCCAAATGCAATTCACCCATACCTGAAACCAAAGTTTCCTTCACATCATTGTCGAAGTAAAAGTGAAAAGTTGGATCTTCTTTTGTAAATCTGGCTACAGCCTTAGCGAAATTGTCTCTATCCTTGGGGTTGTTCGGTTTAATTGCCATTGAGACAACAGGTTCGGGTACAAAAATAGATTCCATCGACAAGCCATCTCGCGGATTAGTGGTGAATGTATCACCAGAAGCACAGTCAACGCCAAACAAAGCAAAAATGTCTCCAGCGTATACCTCATTAACATCTTCCATGTTATTGGAATGCAAACGGACCAACCGAGCAATACGCACTTTGCGACCAGTTCTAGCGTTGAAAATATTATCACCTTTGCGTAAAACTCCCTGGTAACACCTAAGATACGTTAATTGGCCAAAACGGCCAGCTTCCAATTTGAAGGCTAAACCAACGAAGGGATCTTTGCCATCTCTTGCCGGATTTAAAACAATTTTTTGCTGCTCTTGGCCTTCCTCTTGAACGAAAGCTAAATTTTCTACCTCACCAGGGTTGGGAAGATAATCGACTACGGCATCTAACAAGGGCTGTACACCCTTATTTTTCAAAGCGGTTCCAACCATTACAGGTGTGAAAACTCGTTTAATACAACTTCTGCGTAGAGCACCTTTAATGTCATCTACCGTCAAAGACTTTTCTTCTAAAAACATTTCACCCAATGTTTCATCAACATTCGACAAATGCTCAATAAGCTCTTGTCGTCTCTCATATGACTCAGTACGCATATCTTGTGGAATTTCATCGTACCGTATCTGGGTACCATAGTCTCCGTCAAAATAAATGGCTTTTTCGTCCACTAAATCGACAATACCTTTGCAATAACTTTCTAAACCAATTGGCAATTGTATAAAGGCAGCATTGTGATTCATTTTGGACCGCATATGGGACAAAACTCTATAGGGATTCGATCCCATACGATCGAGCTTATTGATGAAAGCAATGCAGGGAACATTATAGCGTTTCATTTGTCTGTTGACCGTCAATGTTTGACTTTGGACACCTCCTACGGCGCACAACACCAAAATGGCACCATCCAAAACACGCAATGCTCTTTCTACCTCCACTGTGAAATCTACATGACCAGGAGTATCTATTATATTAACGTTAACATCTTTCCAAAGTGTATAAGTGGCTGCCGACTGTATAGTAATTCCTCTTTGTCTCTCTAGCTCCATAGAGTCCATTGTAGCACCTACATTGTCTTTACCTCTTACCTCATGCATTTGGGCTATGCGCCCGGTGTAAAATAGAATACGTTCAGTCAATGTTGTTTTGCCACTGTCAATATGGGCCGATATACCAATGTTACGTATTTTTTCAATGGGTCTGTGCTCAGCAAACTTTAAGTGCGTACAGTATCCATTCTGTTAAAAAATTTGGAAAATAAAAATTGCACCCTTACATTGAATTGGATTACATTACATAACCTACATATGTACATACATAAATTAATCATGTCGAATGGATTTCTTACTTACCTGGTTCAATAAATTTATGTTATTCAATCTTGAAGTTAAATTACTATTCACAAGCCGTTTAAGTAAAGTCATTTTGGTTGTTGATTTAGGGCTTGTTTAAAAAGAGACTTCTTGTAACACAAATATTAAATATTCCAATGTGATTCCAATACTGCACCACAGGCAACAACAAAAAACGTATGAAAAAAATGACAGCTACTGCCAGATGTGAGCAGCTGCTCAACGCAGTAAATTTGATTGAGGCTGCCATATCTATTACGCTAATTCCTGATATATAATTGCCGTAGTAAAACCGTTAAACATTTTTCGTAAAAAAGTCGATAATAGAGTTTTCACAAATCTGTCACCAAGGCGAATTGATCGCCTTGTCTGTCACTTTCAATTTTCACAATTTTCGTCAAGTTAAATGAACTCCTACAACATAAAACATAAAAGTGCGGGTTTTTCAAGTGTTAAATTTTAATTGTGTCTACTGTAATAATATTTATTTTTATTTTATATTTTGTTTATTGTTGAATGCTTTCTCTATTAGTGAATACATTACATCAAAAGAATGACTTGCAACAATTAATATGTACGTCATATATGGTATGTAATAGTGGATACACACTTTGCAACGTGTTTACGCAACACGTTTATATTACATGTTGCATATTTTGATACAGACTATGCAACCTACAATGCAACCGCCAATGCAACCCATAAACATCAAAACATTTTGATATTTTGGAAACTTCGAACGCAACTTCGAATGCAACCATAAACAAGACTACACACTATGCAACCGACAATGCAACCTGCCTGGTTGCATAAACACGTTGCTAAGTCTGTACCTACCATAAGAAATTATTTATTTAATTGTTTAAAAAAAAGTTTACAAAGTAAAATTGCAAAATATGGCTGCAAAAAAAAATGATTACAGCACCTTAGAGCATATATCCATCATATTATAAACAGCATTTTTTGGAAATATTTCTGTAACTGGTTATAAGCGACCTATGTATGTATGTAACATAACAAACGATTACAATTATGAAATAATTATGACTCGAGGTGTTTTTCAGCCCTGAGCTGTTTTGTAAGAAATCTGTGGCAATATGGTATTATCGCTTAAGTCGACTTAAGCAAATCTAGTTTTATTATCCTGCATGAAAGTTGCAGTGGTCACAATTATATGTATATATGTGACCTACTCCGAGAAATGGGAACAGTGTGTGAAAATGAAGTTTTGAGAAAAACGCATTTAAAGTTTCATAACGCATTATCACCCAAGTTTCCAAGTTCGTTTTGTACGTTTTTATGGGGTAAATAAATTTTTATCAGAAATCTAACTCATTTCATCTTATTCTACAGCCTTTTAGGTACCAGAATCCACTCTTAAGTCCAAACCCGTTGTTTGACACACTAGGCCCCTTTTCTCGGAGGAGGTCACATATGCAAAATAGTGCGGTTCACTAACAGCCTTATCTATAAGAAAAAACTCCATGCCAGTTAGCATAAGTGGCAAAATTGAACATGTTTCAAAACAATAAACAAAACTTGTTATTTACATATTTACTTATTAAAATTTGTCATTTGTTGTCTAACAGGCTGCATTTACTTGAACAACGTTATAATATGATTTTTGGGTTAATAATGCAGAATCGTTGTAATATTGTACTTATAACAATTTCATACAAATATCTTGTTAATTCAACTCTTGAAAGCAATCAAATTTCCATTAGGTTGTTTGTAAATAGAAAAGGTTAAACTCGTTTTACAGGTAAGCAGGCTGCTGGTAAAGAAATTAAAAATCTAAGGATCCAGCTCACCTAGGTCCAATACGATGATCCATTTGTGCTAAAACTCGTTTTATGGAACACTAGTTTTTTTGAGTTATGACGTTGTTTTAGTAAATGAACGATGTGTACGTTCATATGTACGTACTTTGTACTAATGATGGAAATCGAATGATTTCAAAACTATTGGTTTTGAAAAAGTGCTATGAATTTCGGATAATTTTAGGACTCAGTTTTGAAACAAGTCTATTTTATTGCCTTGTAATATTTATACAAGATATTAGAATACAAAATATAGTTAGCAATTTTAAAAAGAAAGTTTAAAATGATCATCACAAAACTGAATATAAAAAAAAATACATACATATATAGGAATTCGTAATAAAAGAGTAGATATTAGTTTAACATTTTGTCCCACATTTAATGATAATCAGAATACATAAACTTTTAGCCATTATAAAAGTTTGTGCTTGTGGCATAGCTCTTATGATGCTACTTCGTAGTAAGTTTTATTGAAATGACGAACAATTTATAAAAATTCCCATTTAATATTTTTAACATTATATGAAAATTTTTATAATTTTAAGATATGTATGTACATACATATGTATATAGTTGCTATATAATTTTTTTTTGTGAAATCAAGCATTAAAGAACACTTGTAATTAATGTTGCTGTAGTTATCTGTTAGCGCAGTTAATTTAAATCATAGATTCAAACCGAGGTTTCTGTTGGTGAAACATAGAAGTGTCGACTACTTGTATTTGTATATCCGTGCCATTTTTGCATCGACGAATTAAATGCTTTGTGCTGAAATTGAGATAAAGTTCAATTAAAATATTAAGAATTTAAATATTTTTTTAAATTTTTTTAGAAATAAACTAAATCATGCAGTTTTCTTTGTAATAATGAACATGATTTTGTTTGCATTTGTTCAATAGAAGTAATGACAAGTAGTGGACATTAAAAGAAAATGCATAAACAATTAAAAAAACATATTACAAGATTAACAGACACAACTCTTTCTATTTAATGATTGCATTTTATGAAATTTCTACAAAAATCTTTTGATTTGAGTAAAACAATGAAACAGGGTTTTAAAAGTTCTGTTTATTAATATTAATTTTTAGTTACATACAATAATTATGATAAAAAATCTTTTATATAACATGATAGGTACATAATATAAAATATTGAGGTGAAGAACGACTACAGGTATATTTAAAAAATATTACAATTATTAATGTGAAATAGCAGTATAAATTTCTATATATGTACATATGTACATATTTATGAATATGTACAAACTTACCACCCATTTACTTAAACAATGTCATAAATCAAAAAAGCTAGTTTGCCAGAAAACGAGTTTAAAGTTTTCAATTTACACACAATTTAATGGGAAAATAAATTTTTATTTTGCTTTCAAGAGTTGATTCAAAAAAATATTTGTATGAAATTTTTACACAATATGAACAACGACATGAGGATTAATTCTTCATCATTAGCTCAAAAATTCCATTTTTTGAGTTATGATATTCTTTGATTAAATGAGCGATGTGTACACATGTATATAAATAGAAACTATGAAAACAGTTAGGCTTTTATTATGAGCATCTTTTCATCTTCGACTGTAGTCGAAAGTTCTGATCGAATGAATTTTCATTTGGTATTACGACGAGCATTCGACAACGAATGTCCTTATTATGAATATCACTCAAAGTGATTTTTAAAATTTTCAATAACTATAACTAAAAAATAAAAAGCAGTCGTTTATAAATTTTTTTTCATCGAAAGCTAAATTCTGTTCGATAGAAAATAGTGTCCTGCACAAGATATCTTATAAGAACTTTCAAGACATGAGGGTTTTTTCAAATGCTTTACTACAGCGAAATCTTATAAAACAAACGTTAACAATACTGTTTGCAAGAAATTTGTTTGAGTATTGTAGGTATAAGAGTAAAGAAGAAATCACTTCGTGACGGAAGAATTTGTGATACTTGCTTCTTTCTACGCATGAGCGCGTTTACAAACATCACGCATGTATGTGTGTATGATCTTCTATTTTTCTGCGCACATGCAAAGGCACACACATGCATTAACATTAGTTGTATGTGGTTAATCAAGTAATAGCTTACCATCCACATATTACACACGCACTCAAACGTACAATATGAAAAATAACAAGCATACACTAATCAACAGTACTTCTTTTGAGTGTTTGTTACAAACAAGCTGTCTTGGCGACATCGCTTGTTAACACTGATATACACGTACACCAATACATCCATCGTGCTTCGCTTATAGTACGACAGCATTTATTATTGGTTTAGTATGATACATGGGACGTGAATACATTTAAAAATCATGACGTATTTACATTTAAAGACTGTTTACGCAGGTCTCTATTAGAAAATTCGTTGGTCAACGAATGAGTATGAATTAAACATTCTTCGCTGGCTATCGAACATCAAAAATTGAATACAACTCATAATAAAGGCCTTAGTTTTTGGTCATGTTCCATGGAAAATTTAATATATTGAACAATTACAAAAAACCAGCGTTTTAAAAGTTCTAAAATAGTTGGTTAAACATAAAATAAAAAATATAAGAAATTGGGGTTTCAATTCAATAATTCTAGTTTGTCTGTCTACGTTGTAATCGAAAATACTTTGTAAAAATCTTAATACAAGAATAATTCGAAAATTAAAGTTCTAAAAAGAAATCGTATATGGTAATTTCCGCAGAAAAGTCCATCTTTTGTTACGTTACGTTACTTTGTGACGTAACTTGTTTAACATGAAACTCTTGAAATTTTTTTATTGTGTATTAATTAATCCACTGTATTTATCACTTAATACCCCAACAATTCTGTGGCAATAAGGAAAAAGTTTTTTGCAGGAGAGCACTTTTAAGCTTTCAAGTCGATTTTCTTTTCTTTTATAGTTAAATTGGGAAATTCCCTTTTAACCTTTATTTTTTTAAGCAAATATTGTTCTACACACTATAAGTCATACATATAAGTTGAAATAAACCAACGTATAACCTAAATTAAGCAGTTATTCCAAATGATATTAGAAGTCTAAAAAAGATAACTCAAATTAATTGCAATTTTGACCAGGGGTACTTTCAAATATGCAGATTACAGAGGTATCATTAACTCAAACTCAGCTTATCTCGACTTAAGGACTTTTTTCCTTTTTGCCACAGAATTTAATTTGGCTACAGTTTGAGGAGTTGCAGAAAAAATTGTTTGCGAAAAATAAATCCAGGTCTGCTTTGACAAAAAAAAAAAAAAAGTAAATTTCGTGTGCCAAATAGAACATGTCTTATAATTTTTTTTACTATAAATATATTTATGCATATTTTTATAAGTTTTCATAAGTTTATTATTTCTTTTATGCTATGAAAGTACATGCATAATACATACATGTGCATGTAGTATATTATTTGGATTTTGAATAAAATGCATCACTTTTCGAAAACCAAATGCTAGTAACTTTTTTTTTAATTGTAAGTTTATTTTCTTACATTTTATCTTAAAATGTAGGACATTATCGCGGTTGGCATATTGGGACTCCGCCTACGACTTTTTTGTCCTAGATTAAGGAAAAAATTCTGCGTTTTTGTAACTCTCGTACAAAAGACTCATAGGCGAAGTCGCAATACGCCAATCGCGATAAGAGGGTAATTTTGTGCGAATGGTTTCTTATCACTTACACCTGAGTATGTTGTATTTATATATTTTTTTTTGGTAACAACTCAGTTTTCTTTGTTTAAAAGTGCACATTCTCTCTATTTGGAATAAAATTTTAAATAAAATAGATATCATTTAAAAAATTTATTATTCGACATATTGTCAGAAGTTTATTTTAATTTGAAATTTATTTGCTGGTGGTTCAGCGTTGTCTATATATTTCAACAGCAACAATGAAATATATAGATAACGCTGAACCACCAGCAAATAAATTTCAAATTAAAATAGATATCGTAGATAATTTTAAATAATTGAAATTTTAATTGACCTTAGTAAACATTTCAATTCAAGTATAATTTTTTATAATTGTGTTATTACCACATAGTCCATTTACACCTGCACAAAATCTAGCATATTTCAATTAAAAGCTTTATAAAAATGTATAGATTTATTTTATACCAAGTTTTTTTTTTATATTTATCAAGATTTTCTATCCAAAACAAAACCCCTTAACTGAAAATTTCCCCAAACTTCATCCAAACAGGGTTGCCGTTGAAAATGTCTAAATTTTCGAAAAGTATCATAAAAAGGGTATTTGAGAAAATGAAGTTTCAATAAAAGGGTATTTTATAGTAAAATGGGGTCAAGTCTTAAAAAAAAGAAACACCAATTTTAACAATTAATTAAATACATTAGACTAAAATAAAAGTAATTAACACATATACTTTACAGATTTTCGCTATTTTTCTTTGACCTTTTATTTTTAATTTAACAACTATTTTATTAAGCTTGAAATCTTTTTTATAAAATAGTTAAATTATATACTTTAATTATAAATCAATATTAACCCTCGTAAAAATGATCGGATGAAGCTAATATTTTTTGAAATGGATATAGTCAAAAGAACCGTAAGTTTTAGCTTACAGGTCTGTAGACGGTCTTGCTTGTTTGCAAGTAATGAATAATCACATTTAAATTTTATATATAGCAAGATGAAAGTAAGTTAAAATACTTATTTTTTAATTGTGATACTCCCAGAAATAATTTGCTTTTGGAATCAGGGATTTGAGTGTCATATTTTTTTCAATGTTTTCACCATTTATTGGCTTTTGTATCTACCAAAACAGTAAAATGATGGACGAACAGCACTTTTTCCAATAACTGATATGCTAGACTGTGATTCGTCCAACTTTTGAGCATATGATCGCCCTACGGCATACATTTTGTTAAAATGATACAAAGAGATAAATTAAAAAAAGGGACTTAAAAAGTGTCATTAGTGTCACAACGGCAACGCTGCACCCAAACAACTGAAATGTAGCAAATTCACACACCTTTTTGTGCACAGGCTGACCTTTTACTACAAATTTGAAAAAAAAACATAGTTGCTTCGCTAAGTCGCTATTCACACTATGCCTTTTCAGCCTGCCTTGTATTGACAATTTTCTGTTGAACACCCTACGAAAAGTCACACACATTTACATTAAGCCTTTTTTATTCATGCCTTTTTGGCATTTATATACACGTTTAATGCTGAGAATACGAAAAAGGCTGAGAAACGTCATAAATCCTCTCGAATTTTCATTTTGTGCCTTTTGTTCTACACCGCAAGCTTCTCACCCCCTCTCACCAATAAACTAAAAAAGCCTGCACAGGCAGGCAGAAAAGGCACAGTGTAAATTGCGTCTAAGTTGATGAAGTTGATTTTGTTTTGCAGGGGAAATCTACTAGATTTTACCCGAAATCTCGTAAGTACTAGATTTGGGTCACATGTAAACACACTATAAAGGAATCTGAAAGAATATTTTATGTATTACTTACTAAAAGTTTTCTAAATCTAATTGTTTACATAAAAATAAAACGAAACTAAATCTTTAATAATAATTGCAGAAACATTTAATTGAGTAGATAAAGTTGCAAGGAGATTAAACTTCACTACAATAATTTTGAATATTATACATAATATGACATACAAAATTTACTACTTTTAATTAGGAATACATAATTACAAACATATTGCTCATTTACTAAAACAACGTTATAACCAGTGTTGCCAGTAGATTTATCGAGAAAATACCTACACATGCTAAAAAAAATCCGATTTTCCCTACACGTTGAAAAAATGTCGCCTAAAAAAATCTCTACGCATTTTTGTCATTAAAATAGAAGAAAACCATTAGTTATAAACAAATATATATGCTTATTAAAGCTATGGTAAAAAATAAGAAAACAAAAACTAAAAAAAAGGATTTTAACGAAAAGAAAATTTTTGAACCATTTTGAAAAAGAAAATATTATTAAAAAAACATTATGTTTGCATTTATTTCATAAATAATGTGACATGACGAAAAAATCCCTACATTTTGTAGAACATAAAAATCTGTCCGATTTTCCCTACGCTTCTATTTTAGTATCAAAAATACCTACATGTAAGGATTTCCCCTACTTCTGGCAACACTGGTATAACTATTTGTTTGAGTTATGACGTTTCTTGAGTAAGTGAGCGATATGTTGTCTTTAATCTTGTAATATAGTTAACTGAACTAAATCGCCGACTATGGATCGCAAACAAAATTTATGGACAGGCAAAAATACCGAGTTGCCAGCAAGCAATGCAAATAACAGCTGTTAGTTGACAGCTGCTATCTGGAACATAGCTTTCAGCTACTTGCAGTCAAACTTTCAAGAAGTTTCTATTTTTGTTTCGTATCCATAATGCAGCTGCAAAATTTTGTTGTGCATGCTTTTTCTTAAATACACTTAAATATTTATATTACATTACATTTTGTTTTTCTATTTCGAATCTACTTAACATTAGTAATGATTTACAAATTTAGACGGGTGTTATGTCATTTTTCGAATTATCTACAATGGTGCTGGAACTATTGTTGGTTGTCTCTCTGTAGGATGTTTCAATTTTAAGCTTTAAATAGTTTGCATTTTTGGGAGTTGATGAATTTTCGTCTTCTTCCTCATTCATGGTAGACAATCGTTGATTATTTCTAATTCGTATTTAATTTTTACATCATAATTTCGTTTTCGTTTTAATGATAAAAGCGGATGAGAAGAAAATTGTTAAATTATATCACATACATATTTTCTTTTGCTAGCTTAAATATACATATGTACACAAAAAATTCTAATGAATTAAACTATGATTTTCTCTACACTTTGTTTTTGTTTTAAGCTAAAATTATTTACATATAAACAAAAAGGAAAAACTTACTTTTGGCTGCCATTGATTTGACGCACCTTGGCAGTTACCGGTATAATCAATTGATCGGCTGATGTGCCATCTTTGTTGACCTGCTGCCAAATTGTGGTTCTTTGAACCTCTTGTTTGAAATTTGCTTGCAGTTTGGGAGATGTAGTGGTGGTGGTGGTGGCCCCATTCGCCAATGGTATATGAATAGTTGTTGGTCCAGCATTTAAGGTCGAATTGTATTTTTCATACTTATCAGGATGTTGATGATGATCCTTAAAATAATAGGGATGAATTTTTCGAATTCTTTGGTTATATAAAAGAAGTGTCTTGGTGGTTATACATAAGTAGTCAAGCTGTTAAGGTAATTTCTTATGTTTAAGTAGATACTAATTATTTTTACAAAATACCACTTTTAGTGTTTTGAATCTCGACTAGACTTATATAAACATGTTTCAAAAATAAATATGGAACAAAAATGAAGTCGGTTAAAAAAAGAGGACAATTGTGGGAGTGCTGTGGTGGAAAAAAATTAGTCATAGCTTTTTGTGATTGTAAGAAAATTAAATAAATGTTATAGTAAATAAATATAATATTTGGTGTTTAATGTATCTTAAGGTAGGTCACATTTAGACCCCTTTTCTACAAGAGAAAGTATAGGGTCCGCAATCTAACGTTTTTTTTTTCAACTAGTGCTTATTTCGTGAATGGTAACACTTAGCTCATGTCTGATTTGACAGATAATTAGTTTTATCCTTCCGCTGAACGAATATGGTTGTGTATTCGCTTCGCTAAGTGGGCCTGCGATCGACTTACAGAAGATGCCGATTTTGCCAAAAAAATCATCTTTTCAGATGAAGCTCATTTTGATCTTGGCGGGTATGTAAACTAGCAAAATTGTCGCATTTGGGGCACAGAAAACCCGCACGCATGCATTGAAAAGCCGATGCACCCAAAACGAGTCACTGTTTGGTGTGGATTTTGGTCCAGAGGCATAATTGGGCCATTTTTTTTTTTCGAAAATGAGCAAGGAGTGGCCGTTACAGTCAATGGCGATCGTTATGGGGCCATGTTGAACGAATTTTTGTTCACAAAAATTGAAGAGGAGGATATTGGCAACATTTGGTTTCAACAGGACGGCGCTACGTGCCACACAGCCGAAGCTACACTCGGCTTTTTTTTATAGCATTTTCAAAAAAAAGTTATCTGGCGGACCCTTTATTTCTACCGCTGTCTCTCACTAAGCTGAATTAAAACTTTGCGTGTGGAAAAGGGGTATATACCCGTTTTAGACACGCAAGCTTTGCTTTGCAAACTCTTAATTCAGCTGTGTGAAAACAGAGGTAAGAATACTTTCTCTTTCTGTCTTTCTCCAAGCTGAATTATGATTTTGCAAAGTAAACATTGCGTGTCTAAAACGGGTGTTACCAAATATTTGCCCGAAAGAGCGTAACCACTAAATATGTGCTCATTAAAATCCATTAGATTTCAAAGTCTATTTTGGAGCTCCTCGACCGTGTACAGGAGAGAGCACAAAGCTCATGAGTGACAATAGGGCATCCAACTCTATTGACGCAATGTAGGCTGTATTTCGCTGTTCTACCGTTTCTATAATGTAGTGTGTTTTAAATAAAAATCAGCAACTTCTTGCTGAAACCCGGATATTTTCACGTTCCTAACACATTCTTTATTAAGGGAGCATCCATTTGTTGTTTATTGGCCAGAGAAAATCGCTAAGCATTACAGGGAGAATTCGTTTTTTTTGGCGTTTGGTCTGAATGTGGAATAAATTACTGCAGAGGGATCTGCAGATCACTTTTAATATCGGAAGATTCGAATCGAATATCCCTATATTCTCCTCGTAACCTATTTTCCCAGTAAGGGCCATCCCCTGAATACTGTCCTACAAAAAAGTTGTCCTCTTATTTCTTTTTTGAACACGTTCTAAAATTAAAATACGAGGAGCAAACAATATTGGAAACTTTTTTCTTTAGACAGTTTCAAAATCATAATATGTGTGGCGTGTGCATTTTTTTTGATATATGCGGGTATGTTGTATTGTATTTATCATATTTACATACATATATCAATATTGATTTACTAGTATATTTTCAAGTAAACCACTATTGAATCTCGTGCTGAAACAGAAAATATTTAATAATAATATATGTGACAGAGAAAGTTAAAAAGGACCTATGGGTCGAAAAAATCGATTTTTCCTTTTTTTATTGATTATTATAGGTAATTAGCTTCAAAATAAACTTTCGATAAAAAAGAATCCGATGTGGCGAACTTTTCTGCAATTGACCTAACTTGCTTGAAACTTGTCACTCAATGGTTTTCGGGATGGCTGATTACAAATCTGGTAAATCAAATCTAATAATGTTACAAAAATAGTATTGCATCCGCCATTTTGAATTTTCAAAATCTAATGCCTGATTCGTAATCAGCGACCCCAAAAACCCCATGTGATGAGTTTCAAGCAATAAAAGCGTTGAGACGCATCAAAATCAACTTGTTAACTTCGAAGTCGTTTTTCTCCAAAACTTATTTTGTGAGTATGTATAGGTCCCTTTTAACTTTCCGTGTCACATATGTATAAATTTAAGAATATGAACCAAGAGTGGAGAAAAAATTGATGGCTTAACTAAGATTAAAAATGGAGGAGTTACCAATTTCGCAAAAATAATAAACTTTCACCCTTATTCTACTTGTCAACATCGACAAATAATTTGCGTAAATTTTGAAATGAGTGGAAAAATTGAAGAAGAAGATTCCCTCTCTTACGTATATATTGCGCAGCCGTTGAGTGTTTGTCTTAGAAACGTATAGTTGAGTAGTTCCGCTCCACTCAACAGTTGAGTAATTTTCCATCATAAAATTTTTTCACTACCTGGAGTCTACATGTTGTGCTCCGTCTGAACAGCTGAGCCTTTTATATGCTTTGTTAGGTAGCAGGAGCAAATATTTGTTAAATTTTACATTACAAATGCCATGAAGTAACAAAATAAAGATATAAAATTAAATTATATCTATCAAGCCGTTTCTAAGACAGTTGCCAACAGTTTCACAACTGTTGAGCACAACAGATACGTCTTATGAATGCGCCCAGTGGGATTTTGTGAAGGCACTGTTGCCAGCAATATTAAAGAAGAATGGGCAAAAATTGGCAAATTATTGAATTCTCTTGCCGCCGATAAGATTAGCAGATATGTGACAGCTCATAGAGAAAGGCACCTAAGGGTTAAAACCTGTTTTGTTCTGGGAGGGAACACTTTTGGGGCATGGGATCGGTCTCATTCGATGCTCAGATGTTGTCCACATCAAAAAAAAGTGAAAATTGATTTTTTTACCCTTAGGTCCCTTTCTCTATGCGCTGTCACATACGTAGATGGCAAAATGTTGGGAAATAACGAGCGAAACGAAACGAAACGAAAATGGTCTCCAACAAAGCTGAATGTCACGCAACGTATGAAGTGCTATTTAAGTAGTTTACTTTTTGGCCAGTTTACACAGCCCATTACAGTGGCGAATCTGCTGCAGTTTCAAAAATAACTGGTAGTACAGTTGAATAATGTATCTAATGAATTAGCGGAGACAGAACGCATTTCATTGGCAGAATAGAAACTCGTAAAATTGTTGTGCCTCTATATAGTAGAAACACCTGTACGTGGGGATTCAGTAACATTTATTGTGATAATCATATTGCTATAATAAATATAACGAAAATTTATCAACTTTGCTATTCAGTAACATATTTTAACGATACTATTCACTGTAGGTTGAAGTAAAAAAGTAAAATAACAAGCTCTGATTCATTTAAGGCTCAGTTAGCCGACTGTAATGTAAAGTAACTGCAACAGTAAGAAACAGCTGATCGATTTTGTTATGTGAAAAGTAATGAAAATGTTTATAGAGATGTAATGTAACGTAACCTTATTTTCATATAAAATTGTCGATCAGCTGTTTTCTACGTTACAGTTACATTACATTACAGTCGGCTAACTAAGCCTTTAGTTTTTGTAAACTCTTCTTCGTGCTTTTTGCTCATTTTGACAATTTTTTGCAGGGATGCCACGTGATATGCAATTAAATGGCGGGTAAAACACATATGAACACTGTTGTAAACAGTAAATTAAAATATCACATTAATATTACGATTTTCGGTTCGCAAAAAGTTACTGAATCCAGGTACAGAAATTATTGTTACTTCTATGGAGTCTGAATGTAATATAAACGATAAACAGTTAGCGTAATCTCACCATATTGTTATTGAATGCTAAATTGTCATTGAATTCATGTTGACGTTGAAACAAAGTTGTTTTGACACTAAAATGACGCGAACGTCAACGTCAACGTCGACGACGACAACTAGAATAGGGGTGTTTATTTATAATTTTTTACTAGAAGAAAGTAAACAGAAGGTGGTTTTTGGGTGGTAAATTTGTGAATAATTTTATTTTATCACTGTCATATATTAAAAATCAAATACATACTTAAAATTTAGTTCTTTTATTTTTATTTTTGATTAACATAATGCTTGTGGGTTAGTTTGAAAACATTTAGGCAGAGTGTTACCAACGTATTTTTGTATATCTCTTATTTGAATAACAACTCCCATGTTTAAAAACAATTGCGCTTAATTTTTTTCTTTATTTTATTTCAAAAATTTGTGCAACAAGTTTTCGTTTTTCTAAACAGTTTTTAAAATTTTGTATAGTTTATACATACTATTTTATAAGTGAAGAAGAAATCATTTTCTTTTTGGTTTTTGATTTTTTGTATGATTTAATATAAAACATAATTGTAGCATTTTAAATTTTAACACGTGTTTAGTAGGTACGTTTTAATATTGACTTAGCATTTCTTTTATTTGTTTTTCTTTTAATCATAAAATCTAAATTATAATAGTTTAAAAAGTAAATTAAAAGAAATTTATATGCAAAAACATAAGCAAATATGATATATGGACATACATATGTATGTAAGTATCGAAATATTAGACCAACAAATATAAATCTATAAAAATATAAAATGATAAAGGGAATGACTGGTGCTACATTTGAGTTTTTTTTAATTGTGGGAGTACTTAAAGAAACATGCATTTGTATGTATGTAATTGAATCTAAGTTGCAAATCTCCAATAATTATATTTTTGTACTATTATTTTCAAAGTGTTTTCTTTTAATTTTTAATGGTATTTTTGCCTTTTAATCATGATCACTCAAATTATAAAAATAAAAAAAAATATAATGTTTGTACTAAAACGTGTGTTTCTTCATGGTGCTAAGTTCAAGTTTATACTATGCAAGTCTTATTGCTAAGCTGTTTAGTTTGTTAGGAGAAACATAGAGATGGGAGACAAAACAAGTCTTCTATCTCAATATATTCAAAAATGCTATTGTCAGATTAACAGTAACATGCCAATGTTACCACACCGCTCTTTTTTTAAAAGTAACAGTCTGTGTAAGACATTGACGTTAGAAATCTTATTGTTTTTGTAATATGTAGATTAAAGGAAACTTGTACTAATTGCATGCAAAATGCATGTTATTGCATTGTTGTACTTGCGTTCTCGTGTTGCTACCTGATTAAATACATCTTCGTTCACGCAATTAATTATTTGATTATTTTTTACCATTTCATATTCTTTCATATCTTTATTAATTTTTAATATTTTGCGCATTATAAATATGAAACATACATGATTTTGTGTGTCGTCTCTAAACATTTATTTTCCATGCAGAAATTTCATAGATGAAATTCAGGTAAAAGTAAGTGCAGAAATTTTATTGATGAAAGGAAATTCGTACCAGACTTTATTCGTTAATTGTGATGAAATGACTACACTAATGTACATAAATATATGAGTATTTCCACAGAAAAGTCCACCTTTTAGCTTGTTTTTCATATCAAAACTTGCGTTTTATATACTTTTTTGCATGTCGATGTAGAGCTTAATTAGCTCTACATTTGTTAAAAGATGGGAAAATATCGAACACCATGACTCTAAAATACAAGCTTAATTTCTTGGAGACGTAATATGGCAAAAGGTAAACTTTTCTGTGGAAAAGCCCACATTCGAAACAGTTCTTGGAGACTTGAGAAATGACGAATAATTTTAAAATACGATTGCACCAATAAGTCGCCAATTTTTCTTTTTTAATACTCACATCTAGCCGTGCTCTTTAATATTATAATTCAATTGTTAAAAAAAAAAATCATACATAATCGATTTTAATATAAATCAAATGCACCTGAAAATGTATGCTTACTAAAAACAATAAATATAAATAAAATACATAGTACATTTTAACAAATACTGATTTGCTTATTCATATATTACATTATACATACACATATCAATAAGGTGAACTTAAAACTTATAAAAATAACAACTTAAGAAATAAAAATTTCATTAACTACAGTGCAGTTATTACATACATTGATATTAAAGAAAAGAACTACTGTGCAAAAATTTACATAAAAAAAGTAATAAAACACAATTATATCTATTGTTTTGCGCTAAAAAATAACTCTACAAGAAATATGTACTTTGATATGAAAGATCGCCAAAGCCAAAAATGAAATAAAAACATACATATGTATATGTAAATCGTCAATAGTACGCATTTACTTATACGTTAAAGTTCTAGTTTTCGTTTACTTTATAACGAAATAAGCCTATTTAGCCGGTTCAAAGACTAGTTCATCTTAGTAAAGATTCCTGATTTATAAACACGAGCGAAAAGCATTTCTCAGCTGTCAAAATTCATCATTCCAATACTATTTGTATAAACCAAATCTTAATACCGGCAACGATGTGATTTTAAGAAGTACGATTTTGACAGTGCGTTAAGAAGTGACGTTGGCTGCAGAAAATACATACTGTTTTCTATCTTATGCATTAAGCACATTCACCACAGCATCATACACGCTGTTGTCGCATCGTAGCCAGCTACTTAATTCTTTTGGAGACGACAGCAGCATCATCAGTCCCCGATATTCCAGTATAAATACATATTTCAGTATTGACATCTTCAAATATTTCGCATTTATAAAAATTAAAATACTCTTTTAAAATGTACTTGTATCACGTAAAAAAATAAAAATGATTCAATTTATTCTTTACATTAATTTCAGGATATTATTTCTGCTAAATAATATGAAACCATTGTACGATATCATTTATTCTTGCTGGCGTCTAAAAAGCCATTCGTATACAAACATATGAATACCATCCTTGACATTTTGAAGTCGGTAGCGTGGTGTGGTGAATGTGGTTAATGCTTTATTTTTTACATACATCGCGTCGCAGCTCTTATTTAAGGCTCAATCAGACGTGACATAACCATAGCCATAGAAAACAGCCGTTAGAACCAAACTAACGGGCAACACTGTATTTGATTATAGGTGATTCGTCATAACGCCATAACTCTCACCATAGAAACCAATTGAATTTTGGTTTGGTTATGGCTATGGTTTAAGCTTTAGGTATGACACTTGAGCATTATTTTATGTCATATCACAAAACTTGACGCTTTTGTTTAGGTTTATCTGTTGTAAGTTTATATTGAAATTCGCGGAGATATTTTAATATATTAAAATGAATTTCCAGCATATCAAACAAATAATTCCCAAAGCATCACAGATATATTACGCTCTTCTTAGATCTTTAATAATGACGCATTTCATTTTTGTTTTGGAGAGTTAATTCTTATAGAATTATTTAGTGATATCTCATCTTTTACTGCCGCTTTACAGAAAACGAACAAAAATGTTCGTTTCCCCACAAAAATATACAATATTTTTCCAACATAATTAAACAAATAAAAATTACTGTTCGCTTTCTGTAAATAAGCAGGCAACATTAATTATTTTTTATAAATAAATAAATTTAACAACTAAAATAAAAGTTTAAAATACTAAATCTCCTGCCATTTTTTAATTGCAAATAGTAGCAAAGTAAACATATGCAAATATATGTAATGTTGAAAGGGACTCTCTCCTCATATGAAAATCGTAAAATATCAGTGATAACAAGGCGAAACTACTTTACAAATGGTGTTCATAGCACAGTTGATGTCTTTTTTTCCTCACTAATTTGGAATCTTCTACATTAAAAGTGGTTCATGTTTATGAAGAAGTTTTGCCATATCGACCAATTAAGCGACTAAGTTGTTTTTGTATTCCTATATAGAATCAAAGAAAGCTCGTAAAGTGGATTCGTCTTGGGTGATAGATACTCTTATTTTTCTGCTGGCGAAATTGTAATTTATTTTTTTGGGCGGAGAGAAAGTAATTTTTGCCAATGATCCAAATTTTTCGTTATTCAAAATTCAGTTTTTATTTCTTCAATAACGAACTTTGTGCTTCCAATTCTTTTTCATTGGATTGTGTAAAGCTGCCATTTCTAATGTTGATTTTGCTACTATTTTTGGTGGCTTTCTCATTGATAGAGTTTGTCTCGCCACCATTACCAAAACAAGGTAATAATTTCCTAAATAATCCCACCTCGGCATCCAGTTGATGTAAATCATCAGCGTTTTGTCTTTTCGTCATCTCTGGCATAATGTCATCGAGTATCTTGAGTTCACGGCGGGTAAATATCAAATCCAATGACTTCCTTATACCAATCATAACAACCAACATCAGAGGGAATAATATGGACGTCGAGGAAAATGACTTGATGAGCCACAAAGCAGTCAAACAGGCCAATTGTATGAGTGTAAATAGGTGAACACGTTTAATGGGAACCTGCAAAACAATTCAATAGACAAGCATTATATATTATAAAACTAATTTAAAGTTTAGAATTTGAAAGTGTAACGGTTTTATTTTAAAGAGCAAAGCATCAATTTACCAATAAAAACCAATAAAAAATAATTTTATGTGAATTTAAAATTTCTTGTCGGACCGAAATTTGAAAATAGAGTAGACTGCAAAACTAAGGACACAGCAAACATTTTTTTAGGTTTTACTAATTTATTTTTGTTTCATAAAAATGGTAATACCCCTTTTACACACGGAAAGTTTACTTTGCAAAGTCTTAATTCAGCTGGGAGAAAGACAGAAAGAGAAAGTATTCTTACCTCCGTCTTTCACACAGCTGAATTAAGACTTTGCAAAGTAAACTTTCCGTGTGTAAAAGGGGTGTAAGTGAAAACCCATGTTTATTTAAGGAGGATAGGTTCGAAAATAAATCTAGTGGTTGGCCACCAAAGTTGACCAACAAATATAAAATATCTACATACATATGTATGTAAGTATAAAGCACACCGTTAAGAAAGATCAATTCACAAATGCCTCAAAAATTGCAGTTGAACTCGAGACATACAAAAAAAAAACACAAAATTTCCTGTCGAAACTGTACGAAATGTGGAAAGGAATGCCACACAACAAAAACTATCGGAAATGACAAACGTTGCAGTAGTACACACTATTGCGATGTCAGAAAATGCCCTAGTGTGTACTCGGCATAACATTTTCTGGATTTTTCTGCCATAACCAAATGGAGTTCCTTATTTTTCAAATGCTTCCTCATTTTTGTTTTATTTTTTTTGTGATTATTTTTCTTTGTAGGTTTGAATACAAAATGTATGAAATTTATTGAAAGTGTGGTAGCATTTCTGACAGAATATTTATTTATATGTGAGAGCATAAGAAAAAACGGTGTCAAAATAAAATAGATTCTATCCCTCGACTACTTTCTGGGCTTGCTTTTTTGTGTCAATTTGTATGGAAAATGTGTTTATGCCGCAATTCTGTTTGATTATTTAGAGTTTATTTTTACTTGCGACTGCGCGACGCAAAGAAGGGTTTTGTGTTTATCAGCCTATGTATGTATGTGTGTTCCTTTGCGGCACTATATAAACCGAATGCGTGGAACGATTTTGATGATGCTGAAGATATGACAATAGGTAAAACTCAATATGGCGGCCAACAGACTGCCATATCGTGCCATCACCGCGAAAATAGCTTAAGCGACATAATTTTCAAACTTCAATTTTTGACCAAAATCGATCATTTGCGATCGTAAATAGTCGATTTTCGTCAAAAAAACGAAGTTCAAAAAATGTGTCGCTTAAGCTATTTTAGCGGTTATGGCTCGATATATGTAGATGCAACGAAAAAAATAAAAAGTCGGCGAACTATATCACGCCGACAGATATTTTAAAATCATCTTTAGGTTTCTCTTATGATTTTTCATTTCGAATGCCCATTTAAAATATTTTACGGTTAAAAGTTGGTCACAGTCAGGTTTTTTGAATTTTTAATTAGTACTTGTTGTGTTTATGAGTGGTTTTGGTTGTTTTGCTAATATAAATATTTTTTTTTTCAAAGAAGAACCAAAACACCTATTGCTTAGGTATCCTTAGTCTTGCAGTCTATTGTGTAAATGCCTTGCTCCAAAATATATTAATATTTAACATTTAAAATCATCCTTATGAACGCAAAATATTTACCTGTCTAAGGAACATATAATCTGGTTGATATTTAGCTGGCATAAACATAATTAACATGCGATCGAAGAATTGTAAACCCTTGAGCGAAGCAACGCCCATATACAAAAATACTCCAAACAAAACCGGCATAGGAATGTGACACAATATGGGCGTAAGGAACACCGACAAACCAATCGTTAGAAAAATTAATACATGTGTGACACGTTGTTCACAAACTCCTAAGAATTGAGGTTTTTCACCAGGAGCTGAGCATTCCGATTCTTGTTTAAGTGAATTGACATGATTTATACTTAAAACAGTAGCAGCCACAAACCTTAAACAAATATAAAAGAAAATGAAAGAACTAATAAAATTAAACTTTTACGATCTACAATTTACCAGGGCAAACCCATTAAACTGCAGATTTGTATTAAAATAGACAAGACGAATAAATCCAAATGATAGCCACAGCCCTTTTTCAATTTATTCTCTTTGCGATTTATAATAACTGCTGTAATTTGCTGATCCATAAAGATGAGTATGGTACCCAACATGGCGGGTATAACGGCCGCAACACAAGTCCAGATGGGATTGTTTTCAGTAAACGGTGGTATAAGCCAATCACGGGTTGGCAATGTTGGTTTCAGTTCATGTGGCACCTCCAGTTTCGGTGTATCTACCTTCATAATGTAATCCAAAAAGCTCATGCTAACAATGGCTATAATAACGGAAAAATCGCTGATGTATTGTCGTACGATAGTGGGAAAGAATAGGGCATTTTTGAAATCCTTGAGAATTGTAGAAATGGTGAAGGTGCCCAAAAATAAAATAACAGACATCAGAAATATATTCGAGTTATCCGGATAAGCGCAATCTAAGCCCACTAATGTGCCATTGTTGGCCTAAAAACAAAGCAAACATATACAGATAAAAATTTAAACATCCTTAAAAAAAAAACCTACCAGACAATAAGTCCTTTCATATTTGGCATAATCCAATATGGTGGCATTACTACCTGCTGGCGGGGTACATATGCAATCATAAATGTCCTGGTTAACGGGAAACTTTTTACCGATTTTTAAAACATTTTCCACAGCCTTTAAAAGAATAAGTTGTTGCAAAAAATATATATAAATAGATAAAATAACGAAAGATTCAACCTACCTTCATTATAAATATAAATGCAATAAGAGTGGCAAAGTTTTCTTCGGTAAAGCGGGTTATATAACACACCAGAGCACTGGCATCTATAGCCGTTAGCACTAGCAGTATAATTGCAATCCAAGTGCCTATCCAAAAACGGAATGTCATATAATCCCAGCCTTGTTTTAAACAGAAATCATAAACAATAGTCTCGAATACCAGCACAGGACCCGTCGAACCTAAAATGGTTAGAGGTTGGCCCGAAAACAGGCCATAGCCTATGCCACACACAAATCCGGACACTAAAGATTCCATGGCAGCCATGTTTTTTCCCGTGGCCTGAGACAACAAGCCGCCAAAAGTAATAATGGGCGACAGACAAGCAAAATACAAGAAAATCCACGAGGCCACACATTGCATAGATATGGCATCTGTAAAATCCGACAAATACCAAGGGGCTTTGCGTTTGACATCATTTATCAGGCCACCAAATAAATGGCCAGATCTTGATAAGCCCGATTCTTCTCTGAGCCGTTGTTCTTCCTCTTCTTCATCGATTTCCTCTTTAGGGACTTCTGGGGGACGTTTACGAACATCTTGTGAAGGAATGGCAGCGGGAGGTTCTATGCGTATGGTGGGATCCCATTCGCCCGGAGGCAAAACTGTAACGGCATCCAAAAACTCATCTATACCGGCCAATAGATGATCACGTTTACGTGCTCTGTACGCTACTTCATGGAAGATTTCATCAGACATAAGTGTTGCCATAGCACGGCCTATTTCGTGAAAGCTCGCTTGGCTGCCAGGTGGACCCAGCAAAATGAATATAAATCTGTTTAAAGAAAAATGAAGGTGAAGCAAAAAATACAACTACACTGTACGAAAAAATCAAAATGTTTTTAAAATAAAGTTCTAACGAGTGATTTTGGCAGAGGAAAAAAAGAAAAGAAGAAAACAGCTGATCGGTGTTTTGAAAGTTCTGGGGTCAAATCGTCACATCCGTGAACGTACAACTCGTCACGTAAAGACACAATTTTCGGATTATGACATACGTGAACGTATTGAAATCCCATTCAGTTTATACGATTGACGTATCATTTAATTTGTTTTCGTACGATTGCTGATACGATCACGTATGTAACGATTTGAACCCTGGTCTCAGACTAACATCAAAAAAGCATCAAAGTGTTTTCTCTTTTTGCACCTTGTTATGGTGATAATGTTTTCACACTGCCATGGTTTTAATAAAAGTTGATCTTAACGTTAAAACCAACTGTTAAAATGATTTTGTTAAAACCAACTTAAAACGATTTTTGAATTGGTTTTAAGTTGGTTTTATAAAATGCAACCTTGTTTTCGTTGTGCTGAATTCAGTGCTGCCAAGTTAAAATACGCGGAATCAGCTGATAATATTTATACCAGTTAATGATTAAAAATGGATGGAACCGCAACAATAATCAACAAAACAACGAAAATATTTTAATTGACCTCTGGGAAGTGAAAACAGACCATATGACTGACTTCTATCTGTAGATAAAATGGGTTTAGCTTATAATGTATTTCTACATTTTTTTATATATAATAAATTAATTTCCAGGCTCTTCATTACTTTGTATAAGTATTGCAATAATTTTAAAATGTTCATTCGCAAAATATAAAATAATTTTTAGTTAATTTTAATTATTATTCGAACTCCATTTGTTTCTATATTTGTGATTTGAACGGGCTAAGGTTAGTATTGCTTTTTTAAGCCAAATTACATGTGATAATTATTAATGAACAAATAACAACAAAGTCTGTTGTAAATATTCTGACTAACAACACATAGTTGAACGGAACAGCCCGCCGTTTTCGAAGGCCACTAAACCTTCATCATCAGCGTTCTTTTGTGTTTGGTCCACTGTGTGTGGTGTCAGTAGATGTAGATTTCTGCTTTATATACTTAGCATTATTGCAAATGGAATGTGTGAATTGTTTTGATTCATCTTATTTCAATTTGCTGAAAGCTTTTTTGTAATGAAAGCTCAATTTTACCATCTCTATATTTACAACAGTCTTACCATGTGCATAATTAGTAAAGAACAAACGACAATGGTAAGACTTGTAAATATAGAGATGGTAAAATTGAGCTTTCATTACAAAAAAGCTTTCAGCAAATTGAAATAAGATGAATCAAAACAATTCACACATTCCATTTGCAATAATGCTGTTGTTGTTGTTGTTATTTGTTCATTAATAATTATCACATGTAATATGGCTTAAAAAAGCAATACGAACCTTAGCCCGTTCAAATCACAAATATAAAATAATTTTTATTTAATTTTTTTTAGAGCGCATTGTAAAATTTCTGAGATTTTTATGCAAACAAAAACAGTTGTTGTACACTTTGCCCAGTAAATGTTATAAAACGCAAAAAATACAACAAAAAATATACGCATTTCTACAGTAGATTTATTTTATGTTGAACAAATTTATTATACAACCTGAATTTATCAAACTTGCAGTGTGAACGAAAAATCAGCTGTTTATGGTTTTCACGTTAAAAGCAGGTTTTAACTTTAGATGTGAAAACACTATGAAACAGCATAGGAAATCAGGTAACTTTTGCATTTTACTAGGATGCATGTATTTTTGTTGGGTTTCCTCTACCTCTGAATCAGTCGTTAGAACATTTTTTGCTACCTTTTTGTGTTGCACAGTGTTGTGAATAAGTTTATTTACCTGGTGGGAACTGGTACTTCAGTAAGATCGCCCATAACGAAAGCCTCCTTGAGACGTATAAATCCGGCTAAGGGCTTGTCCAAGAACTCCACTTCACCTACTAAGATATTGCTTGCCTCTGCCCCGGGAGGAATTTTGCGCATAAAATTCATATTGCCACGATGATCAATTAAATCAGTGCTGCTGCTATTGCGTTGAAACGATTGACTGCTCGGGCTTTTGATCATGTCTTCTGTTATAACGGGCACTTTATTATTTTTACTCAATTTTTTTAATTTTTCTTTTAATAACAAATCAAATTTTACCAAAATAGTTTTTTTTTCAAAATACAATACAAATACAAATATAAAATTTGGCAATAAATTTGTACAAAATAAGAAAAGAGTTTGAAAATCAAAAAAGTAATAATCGTGCACAAATTTGTGTAGAATTAAAAGAAGGGGGAAAGTAAAAAAAGAATAAAACATCAATCAATCAAATCCTAATAGAAGAACTTAAAAAATAAAAAGTAGAAAGGAATAATAAATAAAAGAAAAGTTTTATAAAATATTTACACACAAATAATTAAAAAGTATTGTGAATGAGATTCTTTTAAAGCAGCATGTGATAGTGTTAATGTAGTATATGAGTGAAGGAAGAGTGAGTATTCATAGTTTAGATTAGTAAAAGTTTTAGATTGTAGCAAATGATAGAGCATTGAAAATATCTGTGGCAATAAGGAAAAAGTGCTTAAGTCATACATTAAGTAAATGTACATCTTTTACATCTAAATTCGGAAGTTCGGTGCTCAATTTTATTATATTTAGGAAAAAATCGTTCGTACACATTGTAAATAATACATTAAATTCAAAATATACCTAATTAAAGCTTAATTATGCTTTTATTCCATATGAGATTATAAGTCGAAACAAATTCAGTAAAGTGCGACTTTGGCTCTTACACAAGGGTTTCGTGCGGCGCTTGTTTCTCTGCGCCGTTTTTTTCTGTTTTTGGCGATTTTCTCGGGTTTTCGGCGATTTTTAGTATTGACACTTTTTTAGTATTGGCATTTTATTTCGTTTTGGCGATTTTTTCGCTTTTGGGGGATTTTTTTTAGTTTTACTTTTGGCAATTTTTTTTTGCATTTTAGCTATTTATTTTTTTTGGGTGATATGTTTCATTTTGGCTATTCTTTGTTTCGATATTCTTTAAATTTCGGGATTTTTTAGTTTTAGCGTTTTTGAAAATTTCAAGAGTTGAAGCTGAATTCCGCTATTTGTTATTCCCTGATTAGAAAAAAAAAATTATTTAATACATTCAGTAAAGTGCGACATTGGCTCACATACGTCGCTTCTTTATTTTGCCGATTTTTTCGGTTATTGGAAATTTTTGTAGTATTGACGCTTTTTTAGTTTAGGCGTTTTTCGAATTTGTGATTTTTTTTTATTTTTTTTATAACACCTATTTTTGCTTAATGGTTTTATTTCGTTTTGTCACTTTTTTTCGTTTTGGCGAATTGTTAGATTTTGGGAGATTTTTTATTTTTTGTCGACGTTTTTACTTTTGGTGATTTTTTTTGTTGCATTTTATCTATTTCTTTTGCTTTTGGTGATATTTTTCATTTAAGCGCTTTTTAATTTTTTTTAATTTTAGCGTTTTCGAAAATTTCAAGAGTTTGCCTCTTACGGTTTCCAAGATTCAGTAAGTTGTCAAAACAAAATAGTCAAAATTACATTAATTGATCAAATTCCCTTTAATTTTGATTTTTTGATTGGTGTAGTCTGCATCAAAATACACTAACTTTGAAACTTTCAAGTTTCTATATATAATTGTCAGTAAATTACATTAGGATTAGGACATGCTTCGTTGCTCGCTTAAGAATACCCTTTAATTTTTAACTGTCATTTCTTTGTTGTTGTAGTTGCTTTTTAGTTTTGGCGCTTTTTCGGTTTGGTGATTTTTTCGGTTTTTGACGATTTTGTCTCTTTTACAGTAGCAATTTTTAGTTAACGATTTTTAACTTTGGCGCTTTTTTCGTTTTAGTGATTTTTCTGTTTTGGGGACTTGTTTTTTTTTTGTGATATTTTTCATTTAAGAGTTGGCGATTTTTAGTTTCGGCAATTTTTTGTACCGTACCTTAGCTCTTACGGTTTGCGAGAAAACAGCTTGTAACAGACAGGCAGACGGACATCGGAGCGAAAACACCTTTCACCTTTGGTGCACGGAACCCTAAAAATATAAGCGGCAAGTTATTGCGCTGTAACTAAGTGAAAAATCTCACAAAATAATTGAAATTTCGCCCAGAGGTATGGAAGATTACAAGGGTTCCATTAACACTGAATTAGCTTATATCGACTTAAGCACTTTTTTCTTTTTTTTTACCACAGATATAAGAACTATAGCGTTTTTTAAGTTTGTGTCCTTAATATAAGTATATAAAAAAATAATACCTCAGATCATGCTTTTGAAGAAGAGTTTTCATATTTCATATATCATATCAATTGGAATTTTCAACGTATTCACAATATTCAAACTATTACGGCAAACAAACGTAAAATTTACAAAGAACCAACAGAAAAAATATACAATATCTTAAATTTCAACAATTTACTGCAAAATAAAACAGATGTTGAAAAATTTTTTGTGTTTTTACCATTGGGCACGACAAGACTTTTTGCAGACTTTGTGCTGCCGGGTACAGTTAAGAAACGTCCGCTAGCGGCGCTGATGTCATCATTTTTATTTCCATACGAACTGACCGTAAATGATAAGGGTGATGTAGCCATCAAACCCGGTGAAGAGTAACTATGATCTTCCACTAAAAAGGTTTTTTTTAATTTTCTTTAATTTTTGCAATTTTTTATACATATTTTACAATACAATATGATTTATATCATAGTGTATTTATAAAAATATATGTAATTACATATTTATTAAGCCTAAACTTGTTGATAAATACTAAAAGTACTTTATACTGCGCCCTGCAATAAATTGTCAGCCTTATGTATAAGAAAAAACTTCATGCCAGTTATCATAAGTGGAAAAATTTAACATGGTCTTAACGAGTTCCTCCATACAATTTGACATTAAAAATAAAGTTTGCAACTTATCCTAACAGGCATGAAGCTTTTCCTTATATTTACATAAGGCAGTATAAATTTAGAAGCCGAAAAATTATCATGAATTTTGCTGAAAAAACTATGTGGGGAGGTCGGTAGAAAAAGTTTTACAAAATAAAAGAGAAATGCAAACTTTTTAGGAAAATTTTGCTTTTTTTAAGATATTTAATATAACCAAATATTTGTGAGAGGAGAACTGACATGTACCCGCCATTCCTTGGCTTTGTTCGTTTAGATTATGTGGTAAGAGTTGCGACAGAGAATGGTTCAGCGATTTAAATTTTAAGCACTCGCTTTAAATTTCATACGTACAGGAGCAAAGTTTTAATTTTTAGGGAAAGAAAGGGGCAATTCCACGATGTCGACAACGTTCGGCTTGTTGCACATTTATATCCGAAACAACTACAAAATATTAAAATTTGCTTCTGTTTTGAATGTAAGTGTGCGTTAAGTTAAACGTTGTCGACATCTTTTTACACAATCTGCAACTAATGAGTCTAACTAAGCAAAATCATTTAAAAATTCACTGTTTAAAATAATAGGAGTATTTAAGACATCTCTAAATATTTAAAGCTAAAGAAGCGCTTACAATAACTCGAGAAAAAGTTATATTCTTCTAATATTTTTAATTACTGCCGAACATCTGCGAGGCATCGATTCAGTAAGGCCAATATCTTGAATCGAGCTACATAAATCGTCTGCATTTGACGCCATCTTTTCTCCACATATCTTTTTAAAGTATTGCCATAAATGTTCAATAGGGCTCAGATCAGCATCACTTCTTCAATAATTTTCATTTCAGCACCATGCTTCGCGTGTGTTTTCGTATACTGTGCTTCATATTCTATATTGAGCGGACGTCCAACATAATGGGTGAAGCCTGTTCCACCAAATAAAACGATTTTGCTTTCGTTTGCCCACAATATATTTCTGCATTTTCCTTTTGACCAATTAACGTGATTTTTGGCGAACTTTAATCAAGCTACCGCATACTAACCTTTTAATTTCTGAAGCTAACACAAATTTTGATTTAAAAACTTTAATCGCACTCCTATTTTTTCAAAAACTTACAGATATACGATATGTACATATACTCGTGCGATGACAATGCTGTCTGTCTCTATTTGCTTGCAAAATTTTTTAAAAATGTTCAAAAATATTTAAATCAACAACCAACATATTTGGTTGTAGTCTTAAATATTCTGAATCGTTGCTCAAAATCCTCATCTGACAGAGAAAAATAATCGCCCCGAGAGAAAATTTTTTTCTGCTCCTTATTTTTTTATTTTATACATTTTCCGTAAATATAAATGTTGTCCCTCCATTTCATTAATATGCCTTTTTATTTTTAAACATTTTTCTTGCAATTAACCGATGTTACAATTAGTATCCCAGCAAAAAATTACAATACAAATCATTAGTTACAGCACTGATGAACTCAGCTCCAAGTAGTTTTATTTCTGGTGAATCATCAATAAATTTAACACATGGTTGTTATAGGACGGTAGTGATCCAAATAACCGAATGGTATTTGCTTAAAAGGATCTCTAGAACAATTTTTGATATAAACAACATAACTAGAATATTAAAGTCAGTACCTGTACTGATTGGTATGCAATGAAAGTGGTAAAACTTTGGAACTACTTCCGATTGTTTTTGCTGGAATGTTAATATACAATTTTCTGTTAAATGGTTTCGGTTAAAAGTTAACCATTCATTGTGAAAGGCAGTTAAGCCTAACTTCCAGTTAAAGTTCATGTTATTTTTTAATCATACATTGTGCAAAGGGCCGTTAATGGAATATGTAGAAATAAATAAACTACATTCTGCACGCAATATTTCTTACGGTATTCCGCTTGGAATTTTTCTTCTCACATTCCATTGAAAGTACCGTTAAAATATTGCAAACTTCGGTAGTTGCCATACTAACAATCATTACCTCTAAAAATATTGGTTACCATCACTGCGTTACCATTAAAATATCACAAGCTTTGCTAGTTGCCAGACTAACAAACTTTACCTCCAAAAATACTGGGGCAAATTATGGCATTCGATACGATTCGAAATTTAAAAATATTTCCATATAAACTCTATTGAAATACTTGTAGTTTCGTTCACCAATACTTTATTTTGAACAGAGATGTAACTATTAATTGCGCATGCGCTTACCACAATACTAAAAATTTTTCCAGTCATATCCTATTAGGTCACATTTTGCATCTGAACTTGCAAGAATAGTTATAATTGACCTATTTTATAGAATCTGCAAGGAAATGAAGATCATATCAGATTTCATGGCATATTAATTTAAAAAATGAAAATTAAGGATTTCTTTGTCTTCCCGGCCTCGGTTGGAACCTACTAAAATTTTGTTCAGTTGCGTTTTAAATTAAATTTTTTTTAAAGTATATGCAAATTTAGTTATGTTTATTAAATTATGTACTGAGATCAAGCTGAAAGTAATATAAAAATAATATGAAATAGGAAGAATATAAAAAAATGCAAATGCAGCAAATTTAATACATCGAAATTTATATACAAAAAGAAAGACATTTCTTTGATACCAGTTCGAAAAGAAGTAACAAACATTCAACAGTCTTATATAAGGTTAAGCTGAACAATTTTTTGAAAATTTCAAGAATTTAAAGAAAAAAATTGCATTACAGAAGTTCGAGAGTACATTAACTTTGTCAAATAGTTTAAATTACATTTAAGGAGAGATAATTCAATAAAATTATATAAAGAATAGTATGTCGAAGATAAATTTTATATATAAAGATTTCTTAAGATGTAATGATGAAACAGAATTTAACTGATAATCGCATTAAGAGAAACTAGTCCCATAACAAAAACGGAAAACGTAACGTAACCTACGTTCTCACTGGCTTTATCTTAACTGTTATTTATTATCATTTTGTTTTTCATTACGCCGCGCGTTGCCAGAGTTAATGATTTATCATATTTTCTGAACACACCTCGCATGTCATAACAGTGCACAAATTACGATTCATGTCTCATCTTGAGATAGCAATAAAGCATTTCTTACATAAAGTCAATCCTCAATATATTTGATATTGTTGTTGAAAATATGAATTTATAACAAAACTTTGTGGCAACTTTGGTTATACGAAACCCAAGGGTTTCTTTACAAATTGAAAAAAATTTGATAAAAATATGTGAGCAAGAGAGTTTCACAAAATAAAGCAAACTCCTCAAAAAATCATGAAATATGCAAGATTTTACGATACCTAATGTTTCTGTTTCATCATTAAACATAAAAGTTTTATTTATCTACATACATATGTATGTATGTATGTATATACATGTGTTATACCGACAGGACCTTTGTTATGCTTGTTAGTTGGAAATCCTTGGGAACTACAACTAGCTTGACTGTTTTGAGAGGCTGTTGAGGCCCCCGCATGAAACCAGGTGGTAACACCAATGTTTCCCAGATGTGTAGTGGCAATGTGACCAAAATCAGCTGTATTAATTATAACAACATTAATGTTTTTATAGATACAAATGTAATTTATTATCAATCATATGACTTATCAGAAATGGATGAGGGAGAAAGCATGAAAATTACATGACTTGAAAGCAATTTCATTAATATGAAGTGTATGTACACAACATTTATATAAAAATGAATGTAGCAAATGTCTTAGTGATTGGTGGTGGTTTCTAAATACTACATTGACGATGAGGATAATGAGGTGATTGATAAGTTACTTTACATGTTATGTACGTGAATGGCAGACTGTTATTTTAATTTTTATTTTTATTCAGATAAAAGTTTGTTTTTGAGCCATTTGTTAATTAAATATTCAAAATACTTAAAGCGTTTGCTTAAATAAGGAAAGAAAGTGAGTGCTCTGGCATTTTTGTACAGGTGTTCTCATAGTAATAAACATATTAATTTATACAACATTTCCAATATTAGCCATCGGCAAAGTGTTTTTTTTTTCGATTGGAAATGATGTAAAAGTTTCTTGTTTTTTTTTTCAAAGAAACCAAGTTTATTTTTTTTTAGAACAAAAGTTTTAACTTTTAATTAATTATACTTAGGAGTAAAATGAGGTAAATGTATGTATACCTGTTGGTACTGCGAGATAACAACCTCGCTGGTCTCTACTGGAGGCATATTGTAGTTGCGAACTGCTATCCAGTCCTGTTGAGGACACATTTACATGCAAAGAGTGTGCAGAGGCATGTAAATCTTTGAAATAAATTTATAAAAATGTTTTAAGCAATTTTAATATAATCCCACCTATTACAAAACTAATTCAAAAATATGTATTTATTTTAAATACAGTACAAAAGTACTTAAATAGTTTTTATGCTATTCAAAAATAAGTTTCTAAAGGTAACTGAATATTGCTACTTATTACTTTTTGCCGGCAATCCGTGACTGATACAAGTAAATGAACAGAGATAATTGTTTTGCATGTACATAAATATTCGAGTGAATATATTAGGGCAGATAAATATGTATTACTTTTACTCCTAAAGGACTTGCTAAAGGACTAAATACAATAAATGTTATGAAAAATGTTAATGATTTCGATATTATTCGTCTATAACACAAATCAATGAAAGTTAACTTTATTTATTTCCGAAGAGTGTTTTCTTCGAAAACATCTTCTGTGTTTTATTTTGCAAATATATCTTAATTTTAACTTACTTTTCGAAGATGATTGATTGCGGCCGATGTCTGCCAGCGAGCGTATAATTGGCAATTTATTTCTTTTATTATACTCATGCTGATGGCGATGACGTCTGAGAAGTGCATCCTTAACTTTATCACGTGATTCGGGGGACAATGTTTTGGCATTTACCATGTGTTCGCAGGCTAAATCTGCTATTAAATCCAAATTATTGGCTTCCATGTCAAGTATCACTGAGCCATTCAATAGAAGGCTTCTCAATTCAAATAGTGAATGCAAAGACAAAGTGGCCACATGCGGTTTTGACCAGCGATTACCACCCTCTTCAACATCCTCCTCGAATTTAATCCAACGTGCTGTTTCTTTCCATTCAATTTCGTCACCTTCTTTAACCAATGTCAAATACTCGGAGAAGAGAGGATGTGAAACGTGTGTACTATCATCGACATCTTCTCCTAGTATGAATTGTACTCGTTGAGCAGGTGGGGTTGCTGAAAGCAGTAAAACAAATTAAAAAAAAATAGTAAAACATTTCGAAAAAATATTGAGTTTAGGGCCTTTCTATATTAAGGTGACGATATATATAATCATCAATCCTTACCTGGCCTTTCCACCTCCGGTAGTCTTTCATCACCACTACTTTCGCTTTTGTTGTGATGATGTTTACGTCGTCTGGTGGAGTGCCTCCTACCGCCAGGTACATGAACGCCAACATACACAGAATGTGCGCGATGTCCTGAAAAAAAGCAAAAAGGAAAAAATTTAACAACAAAACATGTAATTAAATAAAATTACTTCAATTGCAAATTTATAGTAAGTCTTTAACAAGGAAACAAATTTCCAACTATTATTACATGTATATTTTTATAATTTTTTAAAAAGATTTGTTGTTCAATATTGCTGAAACATAACCACTGATGTGACGACCTTAGTCTATCCAATGTCATAGTAATGTTAAATCTTTTTGAGAGATAGACACATAAATACATTTATTTGGAAGTTTTATCGTTTTTTTTTTCTTATTAAGTCAAATTTATTGCTATTGTTGACTTCTGCCATTTTTTGAAGTGAAAAAAGAGAATAAGGATAATAATAAAACCATTTAAACGTAAAACCAGTCGTTAATACAGCTTTTATGATGCTTAAAGAAAGATGGACTGAGCGGGCTGAACACTATTAAAAAATATAAAATTTTTTGGGAAATTTAAATTTTAGTGAATCAAAAGTGTAATAGTATGTAGTCCATTTTAATATTGGCCATTAAATCTTACATTTTCGTTGTTTTATTGTAGAGCAATGAACACTGGTAGCAATATAATTTTTGTAATTATTGTAATTTTTTTAAAGCTTTAAAATTGGTTTTGTGAATTTGACCGAATCGCCGTCAAGCAAGATAGCTTTATAAAATTCATGGCTTTTTTGATCCTTGATATATGTATTACTGTATTACTACACTGAATACTCCAGCAATGTGCATGAGTAATCTACTCTCAGTAATTTTGTCTTTTGCCTATATGAATTTTACTAAACTGAAAACACATGGGCATGGTCATGCTGTTGCTCGTGCAACGCTCTAATATGTATGTATAAAGCTGTGCTAAGGCAAGCTGATCCGATGCAGCTTGCTCCTCAATATATTATTTTTAGGACAATCACTGTTGATGTCAAATAATGGTGGAAATATTTCAACCAATCATTCATCAGTACCTGGATTCAGTAACTTTTTACGAACCGAAAATCGTAATATTTATCGATATATTTATTCGTTTGCGGTAACGATAATGTGATTCTATAATTTCTTTTTTACGATAGTGTACATCTGTGTTTAACTCGCCATTTGATTGTATACTCGTATCATGTGGCATCCCTGCATACAAAATGACAAAATAAGCGAAAACCACAAATAAGAATTAAAGAAAAACTAAATGAATTTGAGCTTGTTATATTACTTTTGTTACTTCAACCGACAGCGAATATCGTTAAAATGTGTTACTGAATAACAAAGTCGATAAAGTTTCGTTATATATATATATATATATATATATATATATATATATATATATATATATATATTATAGCAACACGATTATTCTAATAAAATCTACTGAATCCAGGTACAGTTATTACATTTCTCCGGTAAATATTTGGTTGCATCTGGTAACTTTTCTATATTGAAATACGGCGAAAGAAATGGAAGAAAATCAAATTGTAAATTGGTTTCGCTTCGCCTATTGGAAAATTATTGGCTTTTAAATAAACAACAGTGATGCCAATTTTTTTGACTCTAAAAGCACATCAAAATAAAAAAAAGCACTAAAAAGCGTAATTTTGAGATTTAAAAAGCGAGTGAAGTTTAATAATATTTAATATTTTCTAAGTTATTCTCTATTTCGGCAATAGTATCATCTTTAATTAAATATATCAGATGTAAAAGTATGATGTACACTGAAAAAATAAATACACCAAGTTTTAATTAAAGAAATTTTAAGAAATACACAAATTTCTTAAAAGCAGTTCAATATTTTTTAAATAAAATATATCAAAAGCCAACTACATACATCCAAATTTTAAACGAATAGCAATTTAGTTAAACAGGTTTCGCATTGCAAATTAAAAACTAAATCAAATAACAATATTTTAATTAACGTTTGAGTGAATTTACATTTAAATAAGTTTCATGTTAATGTAAAACATGATTGGAAAAAGTGTTGACATAGTGTTATTTTTCTGGCTTAAACTAGTGTGCGTGTAAGTTAAATAAATAATTATTTAAAAACTAATATTAATAAGAATTGTATACTTGCTAAGGTGTTATTTTATTACGAGGCCAGTTATAAAATTACACTCCGACGATCAAAAAGAAATTCCAATAAATGACCAAGTAATGAGTATCAATTATTTAACTCATTTGCTTTCAAGGAACAAATTCGCTATTAGAGCAAAATAAGTAAATTTTTAATTTGTTATTTGAGCCGTTAATTTTTAAAGTAAGGCAAGTCAACTTTTTGGAAGTTTCTTTGACTAAAAGCGCTTTTAAATAAATGCCTTTAGATATTTCTAATAAAATATTGCATATGCTCCTCCACATTCGTTCGCTCATATGTATATCTGTTACAAAAATCTTCTCACATGATGTTTTATGTTTTTTTACCAGTTGAAAAAAATAGTAAAAAAAACATTTTTAAATTATTACACACGATGTCTGTCTGTCTGGTGTTGTTTGTGCGTTACATTTCTTGTTGGTTACTTGGTTACGGCAAATATGCCGACTATGCAAAGTGAGTTTTTAATGCAGAATGCTTTTTTTAACACAAACACACAAACACAACCCGCAAAGCGATTAGCTTGTCTGCGAAAAACATCCAGGGTCTATGGTGGAAATCGAACCCACGATCTCTGGACTGAAATGCTAGCATCGCTACCCCTCAGCCACAGGGGCACTCAAAACACACCATTTCCAAAAATTAAAATGTCGTTTGTTTTTTTCTTGCTGTTATGCAGTGGTAAGCAAATATGCTAAATCGAGGAAAAATAAAAAAAGACACCTGTTAAGTTCAGCGGAAAACAATTGCATCTAGAGTACTTGCATTTACTTAACAAATAAATTTTTGTTTTAATTTAAAATAACTAAATTAATAGTTTCGTTGTCCTCACATACATTTAGTTTTAATAAATTTAGAAAATTTTTTGTCCCTCCAGAAAAACTAAGAAAGGAATTATAATATTTGCCGACTAAATACATATGTGTATGAATTTATATGAAATTATATTTTAAATTATAAATACTACACCATTTCCAGTTGTATTTCAGAAGTTTCCAATTGTTTTTCAGAAATTTCTAAATATGTTTCAGAAGTTTCTAATTATCGTTCAGAAGTTTCTAAATATGTTTCAGAAATTTCTATTTATATTTCAGAAGTTTCTAAATATGTTTCAGAAGTTTCCAATTATGTTTTAGAATTTTCTAATTGCATTTCAGAAAATTCTAATTGCTTTTCAGAAATTTCTAATTCTTTTTTAGAATTTTTTTTTAAATTATACTAGAAGGGAAATGATATTAAAATAATAATCAAATAAAATTTTATTGAATATAAATTTTTTGTATAACATTTTTAGCTATTTCTATGTTTCACATCAAATCTATGACATACGATTTTAACATGAATTGCATATTTGCGCCATATTACACAATTTAAGGAAGGATTTTGTTTTAAGAGTACCTTTAGAAAAAGAATATTTTCAGAAACATTCTTTTAAATAACTACTTTCTATAAAGAGTAGTATTTATTATATAAGCACTTTTAAAATGTATCTTTAAAAACAACCCTAAAAATTACGTTTAATACCTACAAAAAACTAAATTTTATAAAATACCTCTAATAAGTGTCTTTTACAAGGTATCATTTCAAAAAAGTATTTTTTAAAAAAATATCTTAGACAAAGTACTCTTTCAAAGTACCTGCCAAAAATGTACTTTTTAAAAAATACTATTTAAAAAAAGTACTTTTTAAAAAAGTAGCTTTAAAAAAAGTACATTTAAAAAAGGTACATTTAAAAAAATACATTTTAAAACAGTAATAATCACCTTTTAAAGAAGTGCCTTTAAAGAAACTTCCGTTTAAAAAAGTACCTTATAAAAAATGAAAATTTAAACAAGTATTCTTTGAAAAATTGCCTTTTCCAAAAGTACTTCTAAAAAAGTACCTTTTAAAAAAGTACCTTTTAAAAAAGTACCTGTTAAAAAAGTACCTGTTAAAAAAGTACCTTTAAAAAAAGTACCTTTAAAAAAAGTACCTTTCTAAAGAGTACCCTTAAAAAAGCACCGTTTAAAATAGTACATGTTAAAAAAGTACCTTGCAAAAAAGGATTTTTTAAAAAAGTTAATTTTGAAAAGTACCTTTTAAGAAACTACATACCTTTTAAAAAAGTAAATTTGAAAAAGGTTCTTTTTAAAAACATACCTTTTAAAAAAGTTCTTTTTAAAAAAGTACCTTTTTCGTTTTATTCGTATCTTATTACTTTTGAAACGTAGGTTTAAAAAAATTCTTTTAAAAAATTACCACTCAACATTACTTTTTTAAGGAGATCACTTACCTTCAAAATCATTTTCTGTAAACTGTTGTGTAAAATCTTGTTCGCCTATACGAGGATCTTTGGATGCCTCATCATCACCGTTGGAAGTATGCATCGTCCACGGTCTGAAAAAATTTTAAATAAAATGAATTAAATAAAAATTTATGAAATTACTAACGGCCTTATTTATAAAATTTGTTAAGGCTTTATATAAGAGTTTTTAAAACATATTTTCATAAAAAATTTTTCTTAAAAATGCTTTATAAAGCTTTAATACTTTTTATAAATAAGGCTGTAAATATTTTAAAACAAAAGAATTATTAAAAACGAATTTATTGAAGAATTGATGACATATATTTGGATGCAAATCTCCTTCATGAAGAAATTGATTAACTTTTTTGTCATGATCAAGTTTGTATTAAATCAAAACTCATATTTAAATTAGTAAATGAAAAGTAATTTAGCAGAACGAAGGGATAATCAATAATTTTTAATCCGCAACCAAAGAAGATATTTTTTACGACCTATTTCGCCAAATTAATTTTAAAAATCGCCAAAAGTCATAAAAGATTTCTTTTTATATAACACTTTTTTATATTAATTTTTTTAAAATATTCGTATAAAATTTTAGTCAAGAGTAGAAATAAAATCGCCAAAAATAATTTCTTTTAAATTTTTCTCATCCACAAAACAGAAAAACCTAAATCAAAACATACCAAGAAAAGCCAAATAATAAGTCCTAGTTTACACTGTATGTATGTAAGTCTTATTGCTAAGCTGATTAATTTAAGGGGGAGAGAGGGAGGCTAATCAGCTTAGCAATTAAACTTGCATAGTGTAAACTAGGACTAATTGTCAAACTATTCAACGTACCCTAAAAGTTAAAAGTTGCCCAACTTTTGTACTTCGGATTAACTCAGACGTACTGAATATGACAGAGCTCATAAGAAACCCTATATTTCAACTAAGCTGTCAGTTGAAAAAGACGAAGTTTAGCGTATGACGGATTCTATGTGACTCGGCCTTGACAGATAACCAAATGAATGCCAGCAGATTTTGTTTATTTTCTTAATGTCTCCTTTCACAATCTAAAAATCTGTCCACTAGCTTGGAAAGTTGTTGAACTCTTCTACGTCATTTTGCGTTCGGAACAGCAGACACAGATTTGTTTTAAGTATTTCTGGGCTAGGCGCCATTGTGCGGTGTATGCAAGAAAAATATAATTAATTGAATTGTTTACAATTTTGTTTAATTGTTGAATAAATAGAAGTTTTTGTAAAATGCATAATAATGCTTTTGTATGTTGATTACAAGTATTTGCACACTCAAAATATTCTGTAGGTAAAATTTCATAAATTGAATTAAATTATATCTAAATTTTAATTTAAAATCAACGATAATTCACTTAAAAACCACTCTACTTATTTTTCTTTTAAATTTAACGAAAATTGGATTTATATTTTAATGTTAAAACCCAGCCACATTCATTTCCAGGTAATATGTATTAAGATTACAAAAAGACAAAAATTAAAATAAAAACAACATGGCACAGTGGGGACTTTTGAAAAATAAATGGTAATAAATGGAACTTCCAAACTGCTGACTGGATTTATCTGAAATTTCGAACATATTTAGAGGGAAACTTAGGATTTACAACACATGAGTTAACCGCCTGTTGCCTTAAGCGTGATAGAAGTTACAGTGGGCCAAAGTTGATCACCTGTAACTTTTTTTATGGGATAAAGCACCTTGAACTTTATCCGTATCTCTACCATTTTAAAAAATATTTGAACTAAGAAAAAAAATTTTATTTTTGTCTTGGCTTTTTTTTTTTTGGTATTTTGTCCCTAACTTTTTAGTTTATAGTTGGATTTTGAATTAAAAATCATTAACATAAAATGGCATTTTTTTTAATAATTGCATTCGTGAAATCGGGAAAAGATCTCAAAATTTTAAAATTTGCTTGAAAAATGCTTGATTTAAAAAAAAGTATCTTAAATTTTCAATTTTGTAAAAAAGTTTAACACTTCACTCTTCAATCACATACCGCAAAAGGCAATCCATTGACAATGTGCCTAGAGCCAAGTATTTTGTATTTTGAAAATGTACCCTATATTCAGCAATGTTCGAAAATTGTCAATTTTAAAAATATTTTTTTATTTGAGAGAATAAATAAATAGCTCAGCTGTGCCTTCGCTGGACTTGGTGAATGTGTTTTGTTTAAAATATTAACTGAATAAAAACGTGTAAAATTATTATTTTTCTTTTATTTTGTTTATTTTAACTTATAAAAGAAGTCAAAACAAGCTTAAGGCTATAAGAAAATATAATTTCCTTATTAATATGTACTTAGTTCTTGAATAGAATGTTAGAATTTGTTACAAATAAATTTGCTTAGAATTATAAATATTCTCTTTTCATTTAAAAATAATTGTACGGAATACTTCTTGAATAAATTACAGTCCGTTACTGTAATAATTTTGTGGGTGCATAATTATGTTAAGTCTTTACACGTTCAAGGTGAATATCGAACAAATGAATACTGATTATTGCAACTGTCATGATACGCCCATAAATATGACAGTATATATTATTAATTCGTTAAATGGATGAATACATAATTTGGATTTTTTATTCAAAGGTTAAAATAAAATGCCAATTATTCCTTGAAAATTGTATCTGGCACTTGTCTTAAGGCTACAAGTTAAACAAAGAACTTGAAAAGAATTTATAATATGAATATTGCCTTATTTCCGTAAAACACAAACCAACTTATATTGTAATTTCTAAAGTAATTTCAATAAACTAAGATATTTTCATGCAAATCACAGAAAACATAATTTAGATAAGTTTAAATGTTTCTGATTTCTCTCAAAGTTAATGAAAAAGGATATATTCGTGAGATACAATATGAATCCATAAAATCGGTCACCCCTAATGTGAGCAGTTTTTCCTTCGAAATATTTTAATTTTTACCCAAGTTGCAATCCTGCATAATTTCGTGCTAGAGATTTTCGCCCTGTTTTGATTCCCTTTATCATCAATAATCACTTTTATCGGGAATAAAAGGCGAAAGGGAAATATTTCACTTGAACAAAATTAGAAAATAGTATAGTGACACAACAACAACGCAAACATTGGCGATCACAATTTTGGGGAAAGGGAACACATTTCACGTCAACTTTTATTACCCATAAAAGTGAATATTTTTCAAGGGGATTTTTTAAGTTTTCCCTGGGTTTTGTTCAATTTAGTTTTGCAGGTGAGGTTAATTAATACAATCCGCAATTTCAATATTTTCCTTTCAACTATATATTAAAATTTATAAATATTTATTTTTAAGACAAGAATAATTACCTGAAAAGTAAATTTTATGGCCATGTACATATAACACTAAAGAATTTTTTCCAATGTACTTGAAATATTTAGAAACAAAACTCTACACTAAAAACAATGCGTTTGAAACACAAAATTTTTATTTCTCTTTTATTAAGGCCAAATTTTGTAAATACAAACGTTTTTTTCGTTTTGAAATTGGTATGGAAACATATTTTTTTTGAAACGAATTTTCGTTATTTTTCATACAAATTTGAAACGTTTAGAAACGAAATTTTTTACAAAATCTGCCCATAAATCTAAATTTGTCTACTTTTTAATTTAATTTTTGAACTTCAAAAATCTTCTTCCCGCTTTTTATGTTCACTGAGAACTGACAGCGGGAAAACAATTCACGGAAGACACAGGATAGGAGGGAAGGTTTTTCATGAAAAAAAAAAATCCACTGACTATTCACGATAGGGGAGATTTTTAAAAAAGAAACTTTTTGGAAAACAGTTTTTTTTAATACTTTTTCAACAGACATCTTTTTTTGGTACTTTTAGTTACTTTTTGAAGCGGTGTCATTTTCAAAAGGTGCTCTTTGAAAAAGTACTTTTTGAAAAGTTGCTATTTTAAAAGGTGTCTTTTTTTTTAAAAGGTACTCTTTGAAAAAGTACTTTTTTAAAAAGTACCTTTTAAGAACACTTTAAAAGAATACTTTTTTAAAATATACTTTTTTGAACTTTATTATTACCCGGTACTATACTGATTTTCGAATCGATATACTATAATTTCATATACATACAAATATAAAATTAATTAATTTTACATTAAGACGACTTTCTTCAAGTGTGGAATATTTGATTAAATTAAAACTAATCACAAATAGGAAGTTTTTTCTTTTTAATTTAATTCCATCATTGATTAATAATTTGCATACATATATTGAGTTTGTTTTATTTATAAATTTGCAATTGAAAACAAAAAATTCCACACAACAACAATAATTTTTTTTATAATTAATCTAATCGGGTGGTAATTTGCATTTCATTTGATTTTCTTATTTAAAATGCAATTGATACAGAAATAAAAAGCCGATCAATAACAATTTTAGCAAGTTTCACTATTATTGTTATTTTGCATTTGTTTGTGTGCTAGATTCTTGACACCGATTTATTTACTTGTCGCATGCCACTTTGCAACGTAATTGCCATATATCGCGATTTATAATTTGACGATTTTGAGAGGAAAATATTTAGACCTATAAATTATTATACCGTATTTGCAAATTGAAAACATTTTTTTTTGTACTGAACATATTGCATTTTAAGAACTATTTCTTAAAATTCATGAAAAGCATTCGTAAGCAGTATTGTTATTTGGCTATGATTTCAAAATTAATTAGTTGTTTATTTTCAAAGAAAAGCTTAAATTTGTAAAACAAAATTGAGATTTCTGCTCACAAACGACTCACCCGATATTGACCAATTGAAAGGCTGGCGCAAGTACGCATACAGAGCGTCAATATAAATTAGCTAATTCTTTCGTTTATATACGATCAAATTCTTACTCGATCGTGCAATTTCTTAGTTTTGAGATTTAGTCACTCAATGTCGACTAAAATGCATCGAAGTTGCTAATTATAACTTTCGATCACGAATGATCATTTGAATACATATACATAAGTACATAACCTTCCGAGCCTTAATTTGCAAGAAATTTAAATTTATTTAAAATTTGGTTCAGATTTTCATAACTTCAGATTGGAATAAATTTCGAAATTTTTCTGCAGGAAAAATCAATTCCGACTGTACATAAAAAAAATTTAAATATTAATGATTTTGTTTTGAAAATGCCAATTGAAATTGACAATTGTGACGATTTTGCAACGAAATTTTATGCCACAATACTTTGTTAGTTTTCAAATGCATGGAATTTTTAATGAAACTATTAAGTTTCTTTGCAAATTAGTTTGCTTTCATACTCTCTCCACTCTCTCCCGCACTCACTCACCCTCTCACCCTCTTAGGCAAATGCTTAAGTGACAATCAAGAATGGTTTGTTTTTATTTGATTTAAGTTGTTTGTTTAATTTGCTGCCGTTTAAAAGTTCAAAGTTTTTAACTGCACTAACTTAATTGGAATGCACTTTTCAATGTTGTTGCTGTTATTAATTACACAAATGCCAACACACAATCTATCAAACATGTATAATAATTTAAATTTTAATAATTATGCATGCTAGTATTACATAAATACATGTGCATATTATAGGTGTACACATTTTAAATTATTATGTTTAAAAATCATTTGAATTATTCGAGTAATTTAGAAACTTATTAAGAATATCAAATATATTACGCGTATATAGGACACTAAAATTACGCCCATTATTTTTAATACATATTATTTCATGAGATTTAAGTAAAAATTTTTAAAGGCAAATTTATTCACTGAACTTGTTGAAATTATTGAAATCAATATCTGGCAACACTGGTGATGTATTCATTCTCACATAATATACTACGTTTATACACACGACTTATTTGCAAATAAAAAATAATTGTAATTGTAGATTGTTGTTGCCATATAATTTTTTTATTGTGACTTACTAACTCAGAAACCTATTCATAATAGCCCAATTCACAATCTTGTGCAAATGGTATTGCATCGTTGCATGTGCAAAATTGTATAGTATAGAATTGTTAAGTGGTGAGTATCAATATACTATACTATTTTGCACATGCTACGATGCAAGACCATATGCACAAGATTGTGAGTTGGGCTAATATATCAATATTTACTCTTTGTAAATAAAACGCTTAAGGTTGCCACGCTTACAAATTTTTGTCAATAAAAAACAGTAAATTGATGAATATTGCAGTGTTTTGGATGTTTAAATAAAAATGGCCGATCCTTATGTATTTTTATCTCCTGGTAATGATGGTGTCATTAATTTTTCCCTGTCAGCTCTAGTTTTAAACATATAGTGACATTTAGCATTTGCATAATTTACACCACTTTTTGTTTTATTACGTTAATATTTTACGAATACTTTCTGGATTATAATCTACACAAATATCTCTCGCATTTAGATAGAGTGACATTGATGAATATATCAGGATATCTTACTGTTATTGTAAGGATGTTAAAAATCGTGTGTTTTTAATTTAGTTCTAAAAATGTTTTTAATTATAATTTTGTTTAACCTAGTACAGGCAAAACTTGGTATAACGAATCTCGCTTTAACAAACTTGGTAGCACTTCTATAGAAAACTTACTAATGTTGAAAAAAATGGTATAAATGTACAAAATATAAAATAATTATTTGCTTTAATTGTCCTTATTTGCTTCTATCAATGTTTTTTTGCGCAATATTTATCCAGTTATTGTTTTTTTGTTATCAAACATTTGTAAGCTTGGTAACCTCAAGCATTTTATTTGCGAAAGTTGTTTTTGTGAGTCTAACTCAAATAAAACATTAACTCGCCGTTTATGCGGCAAAATTCTATATTTGTAATATTTTTATTTGAAAATAAGTCGCCCGTATAAACGTAGTGCGTTTATTTGCAAATATTTTTATTTGCAAATAGTGCACGTATAAACGCAGTACTCTTAATAGTAATAGAAATACACGAAACACATAATGTTAAATTTTGTACCTGTACAAGAGACTGCGTAAAGTATGTTGAATTTTAATGGGCGTGACTCGCCCTCTTTTCTAAATGCGCAATTATAGTTAAGAGAATGCCAAGACTTCCAAGAGACGATTGGGTTGAAGTACATTTAATTTAGTTTTAAATTTAAGTGGTCATCGATACGCCTATTTTTGTTTTGACAACTTGACTAGACAAAAACAAAATTTTATTTTAAATAGGTTCATAAATGAGGGATAGTTCTGATATTTTATAACCCAAACAAATTAGGACTCGCCTTCCAAAAAAAGGAAAAATCAACGCTTTATGTGTTGAAAAAATTACATTCGGCTTTTATAACCTCGAATATGATAAACTTTAATGTTTATAAGGGGATGGTCACACTTAGGCAAATATTTGCTCAAAAAACGTGACCACAAAATATTAATGAAAAAGCTTTCATTTCAGATACGTGTTTGTTAAGTTAAATAGTTTCCAATAATGTTGGAATCAATGACGTTGTCTATTAGTTGTTTATGAAACTGTTTAACTTAAGAAACCCTTGTCTGAATCAAATGGTTTTTCACAAACATTGAGTGGTTACGCTTTTTTGGGCAAATGTTTGCCAAGTGTGACCGAACCTTAACAGAATTTGAACTGTAAACAAACTGTTAATGTTCTGAAATAATCGCGTACTTTTATTTCAATATCGTTCGAAGTAATAACATGTTGTTTTGCTTTGTCTCTATTTTTTTTATTTGTTTATACATATCACTTGTTTTGTTATTTTTTTTTAATTTAATAAAAGTATTGTTTATTTTGCTTTATTAAGACTCCATATAAATTTTTGATTAAAAATTCGCATTTTTCCGGTTTCAGTCAGTTTTATACAGGAAAATGAGAAAAAAATATGTTAATAAAAAGTTTCCAGGCTACAGTGATCAAAACAAAGGATTTGTGAAATTGAAAAGATATATTCTGGGCTATCATGAATAAAATTCCGCGTGAAATTTTTCACGGGGAACAATTCCAACTAATAGCAAGTAATAGGGGAAAAAAATTCTGATTGGAAAAGGGAGAAATTTCACGTGGAATTTTATTCATGATAACCCTGATTATATTTTTTCATACTAACAAATATTTTTTAACTATTAATTTGCTTGTGAAATAAAAATATTGAATACAACTAAATAAGAAAAATTTATTTAATGGATTATAAAAAAAGATGATTGTATGTTCGCAAGGCCAATATTATTGATAAGGAAATATTTTGCATCAAGTTCGTTCCTGTCTACTTATTGCATGTCTGATAGGTTGTGCACAATTGGTTTTAAACAATTATAAAAGTTTTTTAAAATAATTGGTGTTTTTTATAGTTTATTAAAATATTATGATAAAAATTTGTGCCAAAAATAAAAGTGATAAAAATTTTGGACACATTAACAACACGTTACGATGCAATTGAAGCAATTAAAATTGTGTTAATTGTGCTTTTGAAGTTGATAATGGTAAAATGATAACAGTTTAGTTAATTCAAGTGATAAGAAATACTTTACTTTTTATCAAAGTTTATACTAAATATATTCCATTAGCATTAATCTGCTTGAATATAATAAAATAAATTCAGTAAAGTGCGACTCTGACTCGCGCACGAAGGGTTCCGTACGAACACTAGATATGTAATTTAATACAAACTTCATCCTATATAATAATATATAGTTTTGGCATTTTTTTTCGTTTTTGGGGTCTTTTCGGTTTTTTGGCAAATTGTCAAAATTACATAGTCAAAATTGCATTAACTGATGGACCACCCTTTAATTTTAATTTTTTTAAATTTTAGTGTTAATTGTTGTAGTCTGTATAAAAATACACTAATTTTACAAATTTCAAGTTTCAATATACATATGTTCATACAATTGTATGTATATTACATGGGATTTTAACATTTTTCGTGGCTCGTTTTGGAACACCCTTTAATTTTTAATTCTCATGTATTTGTTGTTGTAGCGCCAAGGTTCTACATACTGTGTCCAAATTTCAGGTCCGTAGCTCTTACGGTTCCTGAGAAAATACCGTGTGGCGGACAGACGGACAGTGTAGCGAAAACAATAGGGTTCCTTTTCACCTTTGGTGTACGGAACCCTAAAAAAGATATTATATCTGCATGTGCTTATTTCTTTTAATATGAGTGCAAATAATTCCCTTATTCCTTTTGGCGTTTTTGTAATAGCTTAAAGAACATAAGAACCTTATTATAATTGTCGACTTTTTCAATTCAACTTCGACTTGCTATACTAGATTAAGTAAGCATCCCCTATTTTGTTTTCATCTGTTACAAACTCTCGCAGTCGAATAGAAAAAATCGAAAATTGTAACAAGGCAGTTTTTCTTTAATAATATAACAATGTAATATCGTTGCCTGCTCACAATGAAAATTTTAAGATGACACAATGTTGCCACATTAAAATTTTAAGATACTCATTGTGAGATCCTTAAATATTACACATATGTGACAGCGCATAGAGAAAGGGACCTAAGGGTAAAAAAAATCAATTTTCACTTTTTTTTTGTTGTGGACAACATCTGAGCATCGAATGAGACCGATCCCATGCCCCAAAAGTGTTCCCTCCCAGAGATATGCGCGTTTTATTCAGTGATGGTACACCAAAGATACACGTATTTAAATCTTTAAAATGGCTCTCCTGAACAAAACAGGTTTTTACCCTTAGGTCCCTTTCTCTATGCGCTGTCACATATGTGTCGTATTTTTAGTGAATTCATTTTAGCTATAATTTTAGTGACTTTCTGTAGGAAATTTTTAAATGATGTGAAGACTCAAACTCGTGCACTTCGCTCAATAACAACTGAAAATATTGCTGCTGATTTGTCATTTTCTCTTCGATCTTTGGAATATGTCATTCCAGGTCTTAAGGTTTTTAAAATTCAGTTAATACAAGTACTTACTCCTAACGACCCAATCAAAGGCGTCGTGTCTTTGCTGGTTGGGTCCTTGAAATGCATCAAACTGATCCGGAATATCATAGAAAAACCAGATTAACTGTCTCTTTCACTATTTCGATAGAAGGTCTTCATTCGCATTCTAAGCGAAAGAAAGCTGATTTCCATTTCTCTATCTTCTGTACGAACATTGACTCGCACGACAAGTGGCAAGAAAACGTAAGTGTTTTCATACAGATTTTCATACCACTAACTCGGATGAGCCGTCAACAAAGCGAACACTATGTCAAACTCACTCACTTGCTATTATGCTTTCGTGTAATAAAATTTATTTGCAAAGAATTCAATAAAGTTTGTAAAATTAATATTTTATCACATTATAATATTTTTTATTCCTATTTCTTCAATTTATTTTTTATTTGTAGAGAAAAGTCTAAAATATTCATCAAAATATTATTGAAAATTTTTGTTTTGATTATTGTTTTATGTTCATTATAAAAAGTACTCGCACATTTTAAACAAAACGAATGTAGTTGTAAAGCAAAACAGCAATAACTTGCTGTTGCTGTGTGACGACTATTTTGTTCAATATGATTGTATTTATTTTCATGTAAATGTTTGTAAGTTTTAAAAAATCTCTATAAATACTTGAAATATACAAATTGGCACTACTTTAATTTATAAACACGTAAAACAAAAAAATGACATACGTAATCACAAGCGAAAGAAACCTGACGACATAGTGGAATGAAAATGTATTAAAATTCGAGCGACTAGGTTTCTTTCGCAGAGTTTTTCTTTCGACATAGTGGAAGTGGCAGTGAGTGACAAGTACCATTTTCACCTCGGATGATATTAAAAAGTATAATTTTGGCATTTAGGACTCGAAAATCCCAAGAATTATTGTTGAAAAGCCTCTCCATCTTCAACGTAAGACAGTTTGGTTTTTGAAAATGAGGCTAGATCAACTGTTACGGTGAATGGATGGCTGAAACACATTGCATCAATACTCCACAATAGAGATGAGCGCGTGTCGAATATTTCCACCACCACACAATACAAAACGCACTAAATAAAATTGAATAGCAAAAAATAATTTTATTTCAAATAGATACATCTTTTGTTAAATTTCAGAACTTAAGCTGAAGAGACCCATACACTGTTAAAAAATTTGCTAGTGTTGCGTGTTTTACCATACAAAATGTTAAATTTTTCTTTACAAGAAATTCATGCATACATATTTTACACCTAAAGTAGTTTAGTATTGTTCCTATAAATTTTTCTCTACACGATACGACCAGACCACACACGAGATCATAAGATCTTCTATCAGGGGAAAAACACGACACGCACACATCTCTACTCCACAAAATATATTTCAATCACATTGTACCACGCACGCACTTCTTTACTGTGCACTGCCTCTAATTTTTTTCAATCGTCAACTGAAAGAAGTGCCTCTCTATACCTATGTATATTATTTACTTCCCCAGCGCTATTACTCATTTTTTTTTGAAGACTTTCCTACCTTCTTAGTAGACTTGGGTTGAAATCGTTCACTAGTTCATTTTTGTCACAAACCAATGATCAAACCCATTTAAATTACATGAGTTTGATCATTGGTTTGTGACAAAAATGAACTAGTGAACGAGTTCGACCCAAGTCTACTTCTTAGAGCTTCGTGCCTAATAAGTGATGTACATATATTAAAGGTAAAATAACGAATCAATCTGTCGCAACCAACGATGTAGTCGATAATCTGACTATAGAGGAGCATATGGATCTCCTATCCACATTTTAAGGAGTCATTTTCAAAATGTGTGCAATGCCATGCAAGTTGTGTTTTTTGTTCGTAACTTAACTAAAAATATCGAGAATAGCAGACGTCGACACACTATATTGCGATGTCACAAAATATCAGAATGTGTACTCGGCATTACGAAATGCCGATAAATGTTTTTTTTTTGGTGTCCGTAGCGTTTTTTTTTTGAACTGTATAGTGATTTTTGTACTACGCCAGTTTTTAATAAGATTATTTAATTTAATTTAAATAAAATTTTTCAATTTGCTCTAATTTCACTTTGCTTAGAGTTTATTTTTTTTACTTTATTATTGTATTTTTTTATTTTTTTGTTATGACTCATTTATTTAACTTAGGATTTTATTGAGATTTTTTCATCTCTCTAGCTAAGTGTGTCTACAAAACTTAATAATTTAATTTTCTTATATTTTATATACATACATATATGCATGTATGTATGTATACATTAATATAATTCTTTTTAATAATATTTTCTTATTTATTTTTTAAATTTCAAAAAGAGTTTCACTGTATGTAACGTTTGTAATCAATTTGAATTTAATTTAAATTTAATTCACCACAAACACTTGAAAATATATTTAAAAAGAACTTTTCAAAATTTGATCTTTTTTATTATTTTTAGTAAAATAAAATTCTTGTAAAAAGTGTCCCACTTACAATTCAATATATTCGTTCATAAATCCCCACAGCGATGGTTCATTAATTTATGAAAATTGTTTTTAATTAATTGAATTTTATTGATTAGACTTTATTTTGATTTGATTTTTTCACTTGTTTCTTTTTTTATATGAAATTATAATACAATTTATTGTTAAAGACTTAAAACGTGTTCACTAGAGTCTTATAAAATGTGAAATAATATAAAATTTTAAATGATTTACTTTTTCTATGCTTTGACTTCACTTTTAATGTAAAATGAACGCCGTTGCTTTCCGAGATTCTGCCTGTATTGTTTCACTTATTCTCTTGATGTTTCACTAATTTTCATTACTTTTAAGATAAGGTAAATAAAACACAAAGCCGTTGTAAAAGATTAAAAACCCTTATTGTTGTTTACTTTATTGGCAATTTTTAATAGCAGTTAAGAAAAATGCTCGCTAACACCCCTCGATCAAGGCATTGACTGATACTAACAGCATGAAAGTTTCAAAAATTGTACCCGATTTTGTTTTGCTACAAGTATTATTGTTGAGATTGTTGTTGCTGCTGCTGTAGTTTGTTTATTTTTATTTTTTTTAACGACAGTCCAACCGCTCTTATTCTTTCCATATTTGCTTGACACTCTACTCAGTTCTATACAATTCCGGTCAATCTATGAGTTTGTGCAAGAGCTAATAATTTGTTGTTTCACATTTAAAATGCGTTATAATTGTGAAATTATTAAAGGAAAATAACAATAACTATAGCTTTGGTTACCGTAAACCGTAAATTGATTGTTGGCATAAATCTGTTGCAAAAAGGAAAAAGTGCTTAAGTCGAGATAAACTGATTTAGATTTAATGGTGCCGCCCTAATCTACATATCCGAAAGTACCCCTGGTCAAAATCTCAATTAACTTGTGTTATTTTTCAGGAAGTTATAACACTATGATTTGCGACTTATCTTTTTTAGACTTCTAATCTCATTAGGAATAAGATCTTAATTTAAGTTCGGTATATTTCAACTTAAATGTATTACTTGTAGTGTGTAAAACGATGTTTGCTTAAAAACACAAAGGTTAATAGCCTTTTCACACTTACTCACATCTTTCATCTTTCATCAATTTGGCAAGATGATAACATCTTCCCATAAGAATTATACAGGGCTGAATGTTCAACATCTTTCAACATCTTCAAAAGATGTTCCTATCTCACTTTGTTCCATTCAACATCTTTCGATTATTTTAGTGTCATCACTAGAAAAAATGTATACAACTATACATACATGCATACATACTATAAAAATGTATACATATGTATGTATGTATGTATGTATGTATATCTACATATGCATGTACATATGTACATACATTCAAACCTACATTTTGGAATATCTTTCCCAAAAAAAGATCCGTAATTACTCTAAGATTTTATTATATAAATATGTACATATGTATATGTATGCATATAATAAAATCTGTTATATATTTTTCCAAATCGAAATAAATTAGATAAAAATAGTTGCAAATGTCTACGCAAAATCTTTGCGGATAAAATTTTTAATATTTCTTCATCATCATTGTCCGCTGGCATAATTTCTAGCATTATTTGTTTCTGCTCCTCAGGAGCGAGCAATTAAATCAATTTCTACTGAACTTTTAAATTGCATTTTATTATTTAATTATTAGTTGCTCACACTTGTAAAAATAGTATTATAATACATGACAGATGAAAGATGAAAGATGTTGTAATGTGAACAGGTTATTTCAATTTTCAACATATTCCACGCATTCCTCAAAGATGTGAGTAAGTATGAAAAGGGTATTACAGGGAATTTTCCAATTTAACTGTAAAAGAAAAAAATTTCTGAAAATCGACTTGAACGCTTAAAAGTGCTCTCCTGCGAAACAATAAAATATGACTTAAGCACTTTTTCCTTATTGCCACAGATATATGAACATGATTATGTACATATGTATGTACATTAGGGCGGGTCGATTTAAAAATCGCTCAAATTACAAGGAAAATCATATTCTAGGGATCATATAAATAACGTATTTGAACCATCATTCATGCGAAGCATTCCGTGAGAATATTTAAATCAAGATGATCCACCGTTTTTTGATCCAAAAATTCCATCACACATACAAGGAACGGAACGACACGTTCAATTGCGAGCTAGCGTTTCTAAACGAGTTATTCAGTGAAATATAGAGGCTGTTATGGCGACGACATTAGAGAGCCGTGCGAAATTGCCCACACTTGAAAGCAAAAAATACTTCAAACAATAATTTTTTTTTATTTTCTTTTCTATTACTAAGTAAAATTTATTTTTTCATTTCATTCTGATCAAATAAATTTCTAAAGAGAAAAATAAACTCCAAAAATAAAAAAACATAGCCATTTCGCTGATTTTTTCTTGTAAAGTGCCAAAAATGGTGATTTTTTGAAATGTTTGTATTGGGGGGGGGGGGTGTGTCACTGGCATAGGTGGGTCGGCCCTCCAAAATTAGTGGGGATCAGTCATACATTTTGACTCGATTGAGGAACTCTAAATGGGTCAAAGTGAGATTTTTCAAAATTTTACCCTTGGGATCAAAAGTCGGGACATCAAAATACATTTTAGAGGTATGTTTCCTTTGGCAAAGTTTCTTACTTTGATCCCTAAAATACGATTTTCCTTGTAATTTGAGTGATTTTTTTGCCTCCATACAAATCGACCCGCCCTAATGTACATACATACCTACATGTTTATGTATGTATAATCTCATTCATTAATTTAGTTGTCGGTACACATCAAGTTTTGTTGTGCTGAAATAAAAATTATTATACGTACATAAGTACATGCATACAAATACTTACATACAAACTTCTTATCAGTTAAATATAATTTTAGGTTATTGTTCTCGATTAATCATTTGTAATACTCAAAATGAGGGTATTTGAAGTCCCAAAGTGAAAACCGGTGTCTGGTTTTTTGAGAATATGTAATTATAAAACTAATAATTCTTAAGCTATATTTCCCAACGGTTCTTTTTTAATGAGAACTTTACGAATTTCTACGAATGATATGCTAAAAGTCGTTTTGTTATCTTAACTAAAAATAAATATCAAAATATTAAAGAAATTCGTGAGATGTATTTATTGTTAAATCATCTCTAAATTTAAGAAAATAGGGTAAATTGTAACTTTAATGAATAGATGTATGAAAATTTCTTACTAAATATTAATTAAAACCTGGTATTTGTGCACTTTTGAATTTTATTATTCGAGGCTGGCAACCCTAATGGCAGCAGACAGAAACAGAGTGCGTTTAACAAGTAAACAAAACTTGGAATTTCATTTACATAAACTAATTTATAGTGGGACGTCTCGTGTCGAAATAATTCACGTGCCAAGTTTAAAACTGAAAATGTAAATATTTATGTATGTATGTATGTTTGTACTATGTGTACTTGTGTGTGTATCTACGTTAATCTCAATATGTATGTAACTAATTTTTGTATATTTGTTATTGCTACCAATTGAGAAGATTAAGAATTCTTAATTTTAACGAAATAATTTTTGTTTTGTTTTAACAGCATAACTTTTGCTTGTTAATTTTATTGCAAATTATTTCAACGAAATTCTTCTTCTTGAATCTTGAATTTTAAATTAGGCGTAACTTATTTCTAGAGCTTATCTAACGAGTTTGATTTTGAATATTTTAAATATTTGCTGACACACTGTTTTTGTTTTGTTATCAATTCCTTGAATTAATGCAGGAAAATAAGAGGCCCGGTACTGTAAATCGAATCCGAATAATGAATTAAATTCCGATTCCCGGGAATTTCAAAACATATTAATTAAATTAAATGGCCTCAATAAAATATATGTATATTTTTATGAAAAAAATATACAACATTTAACATTTAAAAAATCCATTATATAACATCTTGTCATAAGTTTATATTAATTGGAATTTATTTGCTGGTGGTTAAGCATTGTCTTTGATTTTCAAAAATATTGTTATCTGTGAATTCTCAAATAGTTCTTGAAAGAGGTTTGCGACTGTTCAAAATATGTGGTTGAATCCTACTGATGATTTGGAGCACCAATGAAATATATAAACAATGCTTAATCACCAGCAAATAAAGTTCAATTAAAAAAACACAACATTTAAATTAAAAACAAAACAACTTCATTCGTTCATATCAAGAACAACAATATTTCAAAAACAAAACAAAAACAAATAAATTCATAATAAATTCCATCTACATCTGCCAATCTAGATACTATTTCCTGTAAAGAGTTTTTAGGTTGAAAATATTTCGTAACGCTTGAAGTTGTTGGAGTCACCTCAGAAACTTATATTACATCTGATTCCATGTTTGTTTATATTATGCATCGTTACAAAATTATATTTTTAAGTAATAAAACAACGAACAGCAATATAAAAAAGCAAATTCCAAAAACGTAAATATTAAATTCATGTTGAAAACTTCCCGGGATTTGTTCCCGCGTAGAAACTCTAATTAAAATTCTTGTTGTTTTCTAAATGTAATTCTCCAAAATGTAAGTTCTTATTTTTTGGTTTAAAATAAATTAGTAGACAATTTAGAAATATATATAGTTTATTTAAAATAACCACATATTTTGGCAATATTTTCCTATTTTTAATATTTTACGTAATGTGATTTGTAAGCGAGTACTTCAATTTGGCAATCTAAAAAGTTAGTCATTATATGACAAGTAGTTCAGATGATAATGTCTAATTTTTTGCTGGGTATTACAATAAAACTTCAGGTCTTTCTTTACCAATTATAATAGAATTACACGCAGTTTATTATTAGTAAAAAAACTTGGTTTTAAAAACACTGAATTTTTTTTTTTTGCAATTTTGGCTCAAGTATGAAGAAAAATTATTTGGATAAATAAAAAGAACTTTTTTCCACCTCGATGTAAATGCTCCGAGCATTTCTAATGCTTTTTTACGTTCGTAAAAACATTACTACATAGTGTATAATGCAAAGGTATATGAACTAAAACGCTAAACTTGGCAGCACTGTTTAATGTCAATGCTTTTAATATTTAACAGTAAATTATTTTCTGGTGAAATAACATGTAGATCACTAAATCATATTTTACTCGTATATAAAAACACACTACATACTTTGTCGAAAAATATTCCAATGAGCTGGCAAGAATAGCGTCGGCGTTGGATGAGGGAATGTATCACAGATCAGTGAAATTACCGATAGTCAAAATGTAAGAGTAAGTTTATTTAAATAAAACTTTTTGAAAAGTTGTTACAAAATAATAAAAAAATAAAATTGTATGTGTTTATATTGTTGTTTGACCAATGTGTTGTTTAAGTATTCGTGGGGATTTCCCTAGGCTAATCTTTGGTCAAGTTTTTTGTTTTAGATTTTTAATAAAACAATTTTCTTTCTGATGTATAGTTGTTTTTTGCATCTTTATTTGCTCGACGTTTCGTTGGCTTTTTTCCAACTTCTTCAGGAGCTTTCTTTATTTAAATCTGACAAATAAATTTTACATTAATATTTTATTACAATATGTATATATATATATAGATACATATATGTGTATATGTATGTGGAACTTACAAGGTTTATGATCTTTTACATATTAGTTTGAAACTTATATGCAAATAAAACTGGACATCATGGACATAATATAAAAATTGTCATTTAATAAAATTAAAACTGGACATCACAACATTTGAAAAATAATTAATATAATTAAATTGTATAAATAAAAATATAATCACGGCACAAACACAAATTATCACAGTTCGGTTTTCTATCACAGATTAATCAGACTGTATTGCAATTGAATATTGTAATTTAATGTTGTCTTTGTCTTCTTTGTTGTTCATCATTTTAATGATTCGTTCCTGTATTCTTAAACTTTCCAGAGTGTATCTTTTATTAGCCCGATTCACAATCTTGTGCAAATGGTGTTGCATCGTTGCATGTGCAAAATTGTGTAGTATATTCTACTCACCACTTAAACATTCTTAGTGGTGAGTATCGATATACTATACCATTTAGCAAATGCAACGATGCAAGACCATTGCACAAGATTGTAAATGGGGGCTATTATGTTTATTTTCTATATCTAATATGTTGACGTTTTTAAAACATATATTGTGCCCACTCTCTTTTATATATTGGGATAGAGCTGTGCTTTCACTACCCTTTTCAATATCTGCTGCATGTTCAGCTATTTTTGTTTCTAGTCTTCTCTTTGTTGTCCCTATATATATCTTATTACATTGTTGATTTTCATTGCCTTCACATTTTATTTCGTAAACAACATTGTCAATTTTCATTTTGTTTATTTTTGTTTTTTTGCGCGTGAATAGATGTCTAGTACTATACATCAGAAAGAAAATTGTTTTATTAAAAATCTAAAACAAAAAACTTGACCAAAGATTAGCCTAGGGAAATCCCTAGTAACGCTTATAATCAATAACTTCAAAATAAAATAAATTGCCACCTTAAACATTTTTTGCAGTTAATTAAAAAATTTAGACTGTGCACAGATGTTGAGCAGTTCCAAAGCATGTGCAACAGCTGATCATGCATACGCAGTAAGACTTGACAGAATTACTGCATAGTTGTCCAAATTTTTGATTATTTTTTTATTTAAAATGATTTTAAATGATTTCACATTAAAATATTTTATTCGAACTTAATTTCGAATGTTACCAAATCGAGTGATTTTTGGAGCAACAAATAACCCTACATTTGGCTTTGAAAATTTATCAATTAAAAAAAAACGATTCGGTTTACAGAACATATACATAGATCTTAATAGCAGAGCAGAAAGATACTGGAAAATGCCACCAGACCTGATAAGTATATTCTCATAAAAAATCAGAATTGAGTAAAATGCAACTCTGCGACTTCTGGATAGGAAAGAAAATCCTTCTTTCCTGAAAAACGAAATAATCATAATTAAAAAAATTACAATACAAAAAAGTGATACGAGTACGTACTAAAGTCCTGCACAAGACCACTTATAAGAATTTTAAGATATGAGGGATTTTTCAAATGCTTTACTACAGCGAAATCTTCTAAAAGAAACGCTAAACCACACTGTTGACAAGACATTGGTTTCAGTTGTTGCGGTATAGGAGTAAAGAAGAAAATACTTCATGAGAGAAGATCTTTTATTTTTCTGCGCACATGCAAACGCACACACATGCATTGATTAATAAAAAGTTTATAAAACAGATTTCCATACACAATTTTTCTTATTAAGCCTTTATAAAGCTGTAATATTTTTTTTATTACAAATAAGGCAGTTTGTCATCAACATGTCAGTAATACCAAGTTTATTATATAAAATTTGGCATCACTAGACTTCACCTGTTCTTTAACATTTACGAAGGAATTAAACAATACCATTTTACTTTTGAATCGGAAATTGCTTTCAAAAGAGTTACATAATGACAATGGAATTGGACTCACTGCCTTCCAAGTAATAGTATATAGTCTATCTGATATATCGCCAGTGTAAGAGATAATTTGCACAAATGTGTATCATGTGTTACATTAAAAAAATTATTTTATTACACAAAAACTTTAATTGAAAAAAAATAATTACCAAAAAATTTTTTAAGCGGTAACTTACAAAAGAAAAAAAAAAAAACAAATGAATAACATCACTAGATAAGCAGAATATGGCGTAAAAATAATAATAACAACAAATATTTGTTAATTTCGATTTTTTAAAGAATTGTTTTTTTTTATTTTGAAAGCCTTTTTAACTTTTGTTGTCACTATGAAAAAAATTCAAACTTACTAATATTGGGATATATTTTTATTGAAAATTTTTATTATCTAAGTATGAATGACGTCTATAAGGTCTCATGACTAGTAAATAATATAAACAAAATGTTAATGAAGTGGTAAAAAAAATATTGTAAAAATAAGGCTTGGGCCTATTGACGCACTTTAGCATGTCTTTGTAATAAATTAATAAAATTATTTAGTTATTATCATTAAATTTCATTTCTGTTTGTTAAATGAATGAAATACTTCAAAAGTTATCGAAAAGGGTTTAATTTCATTTTAAAAACAAATATGTACTCGTATGTATGTACATTAGGGCGTTTCACAAAAAAAAATTGCAACTCTTGAAGCGGAATATTAAAGCTTGTGATCTAAAAGAATTTCGAAAATTTTTGGGATTTTTTGAAGATATGTAGGTATGGGGTCGCTGAAATAGATTTTATCAAAAAACGAGGTTATGGAGAAAAAAATTTTATATTATTTTTTTCTGGTGCTTTTTGTTCATACAACTAAACAATTCTCTTCTTAATGATCCGATCCCACGACAAAAAAATTATTGGTGTGAAAAATTATTACATTAAGGACCACTTTGATAGTCTTAAAAGTGAAAAATTATTTTCCTAGATTTCAAACCTCGATAACTTAAAAAGTTTTAAAAATTTTTTTAAGATGTAAAATGCGTTAGAAAGATAATTTAGATACCTCTATTTTGATATGTATAAGTTTATATCTTATTTGTGAAAAAATGTTGAAAAAAATAAAAATAGACAAAAAAATATTTTTTTATTTTTAAATTCACACTCTTTGAATTTTAAAATATTTGAAGTAGCCCCTTTTTAAAATGTAACAAAATATACAAAAATAAAAATATTTCAGACTATTTGAATTTTGCGATACATGAAGTCGGACTTCTTTAAAAGTAGGTAATTGGCAAAAATTTTAAATATTTCATTTACAATTGGTATACTGTATAAAGAAAATAATCAAAGCATGGGTAAGTAAAATATATATAAAACTGTTTTCTAAGTTTAAGCAACAATTTTCCTCTGTCTACAGATGTTAAAAAAAAACAGTACCGCAAACAGTAAAAGGGTTTTTGATGAATTAAAATTGCCCACTTCCTTTTTTTCGAAGGATACACATTTATGGGAAAATGATGATGATTTTGTTTCTGCAAAGAAAAAATTAGAAAAACTATGTGTTGTGAATGATTTATCAGAAAGAGGCGTGGCGTCAGCTACAATATATAACAAAAAAATTACAAAGAATGATGATGATTTTCAAAACTTATTGATTAGCGTTGATAACAATCGAAAAATTATACGTAATGTTAACAAAAATGTCATTGAAAAAGCTCTTAAGAAACCAATTTGAAAATACTTCCACAGTTGTTCCACATTTAATGTTTAATGTATTGTAATTTTAGATACAAATTTACTTTTTAATTTTAATTTGTTCATTAAATATGTTGATTTTGTTTATTTAATATGTTTTGATTTTGTATGGGAATACAAATATATTTTGATGAATTGAATTTTTGACATTTTTATTAAAGCAATATATTTTAGATGTTTTTTTTACTTAACCAAGAACGAAACATAATGAAATTCTTTTAATTTTCATAAAATTTGATAAATAAAAAAAATTTTCTCAAACTTTAATTTTTTTCTTATATTTTTCCAACAAGTAAAAATAAATCTATATACCGAATGAAAGGTAATTTAAAGACCTTTCTAACGCATTTTACATCTTGAAAAAATGTTGAAAACTTTTCAAGTTATCGAGGTTTGAAATCTATGAAAAATAATTTATCACTTTTAAGTCTATCAAAGTGGTCCTTAATATAATAATTTTTCACACCAATAATTTTTTTGTCGTGGGATCGGATCCTTAAGAAAAGAATTGTTTAGTTAAATGAACAAAAAGCACTTGAAAAAAATAATATAAAAATTTTTTCTCCATAACCTCATTTTTTTGATAAAATCTATTTCAGCGACCCCATACCCATCTTCAAAAAATCCAAAAATTTTTTCGATATTCTTTTACATCACAAGCCTTAATATTCCGCTTCAAGTGTTGCAAAAATCGCAAAAAAACGCCTTTGGTGAAACGCCCTAATGTACATTTTATGCTTAAGTATAAGTACATATTTGCCGGCAATTGACACTCGGTCCATAAATATAATTTTTTTTTATGAAATTGGGTTGAAAGAAATTAAATTGACTCACGATAAAAAAAAATTACTTACATATTTACTTTACATGTCTATAATAAGTCGGGCTCACGATGCTTATCGCACTGAGAAAGATGAGATGGTGAACAACTTTTCACTCACGATCATTCACAATCTTCAAATCCTTTATGACATTTGATTTTTTCTATTTGTTAAAAGAATAAAATAGTAAATGACAGAAGTGGTAGAATACACAAAATGTAAAACTAAACATAAACAATAACGCCGGTATTCTTAAAGGACGAGATACACTCTCCTACACAATCGTGCGATTTTTGAGAAAATTCAACCCTGGTATCATGGAGTCTATTAAAATTTTCAAAATACAATAATAATTTATCAGATCAGGGTTGTATTTTTTCGTAGATTGTGCGATTGTGTAGGATACTGAGTCATGGCCCGAATTAAGTTTCAAAAATTTCGCATTGCATTTTAGAATATTTTAATCACACGGAAACAAAATGCTCATGAACACGATCACGTGTTTTAAATACAATTTATTTAAAAGCATGGCCACGCGTGATTTTACATGGTTCATGAAAATCACATGACCACCGGCCGTCTCTAATCATACATACATACATAAGTACACATGTACATACATACATACCTAATTACTCACGTATTTAAGTAAATCGATTTCATGTAGACACTTAAGTTTTTATGATTTTAAAAAGAAAATTTCCCATTTAAGTCAATGACATTGACACAAAAACTGTTGATTTTATAAATAATCACATATTATGTATGTATTTACATCATTAAACAATTTCTTTCTCGAGGGAGTCAAAAAAATCCTATAAAAGAAAATTAAATTGTGTGCTGATAATAAAACTTAAGTTAATCAAAATGAAAAATAATCAGTAATAAATGTTATCATATACTCAAATATAATTAATACCTTATATGCTTAAGCGTGTGTATTTTGTAAGTTTCTTTATAGGATATTTTTTTTCAGATAATCAGTCCAAATGAAGTTATCTATGCTATCTTAACTTATAAGACATTTTTTTTAATGTTAAATAGCTTAACTTCAATTATTTTCTTTTAATATTATTTTTATTATGCGAGAGTGGTTCCAAAACTAGCCGACCTTACTCATCTACATATAGATGGTGGCAGTAGTTTGCAAAACATTTAATTTGGTGAAAAGTTGCAACCTTGTAAAATACATGTTTTCAGTTTAAAGGCGCCACGTTGTTTCCCATTTTTTTGGAGTCATCAAGAATAAACGATCCCAGTGAATTTGTAGACATGGACAACATCGGTCACCGTTATGTTATTTAATACTTTTTTGCGAAAGGTCTCGTTCCAACCATTATTAAGGCAGACTATTCCAGAGCTAGACAGTTCTTACTATAAACAGGGTCGATTAGGTTGAGAAATAAAGATAATTTTTCCCAAACTTGCCTTGTTGTCTTTGTTAGGTCAGCTAGTTTTTGAACAACCCTCGTATTTCCTAATGTATACGTTTTGCCTTTGCAATAAACACTAAAACCTTCCATTCCATTCCTTCGATTTTCATTTGTAAACTGGTCAGTTTTAACGACTTTTGGGCAATTCATTTTATTTATATTCTCTTTGTGATGAGTTTTATATTGTTAAACAGTAAATAAATGTCAATAGTTTTTTTTTTAATTTTTTTTCCTAAAGGTACGTTCAAACGGAACAAAATTGCAACGAAATAAATAACATTATAATACTGATAAATTTCCTATGGGTTTGAGTAAAAGGGAGTTACATTAATTTTACTCTGTGAAATGTTTGCTTAGTTTCACTGCACCTTGTGTAAACAGTTTGTAAGAAGTGTAACAGTAACATACATAAGGTTTCGAAAAATACCAAAAAATTGAGAATGATATTGGATTAATTTATATAAAAAAATAAAGAAATAAAAAAGATACAGCGCTTATGCCTTCAACTATTTCTTTTGGTAGTTTTAAAATAGAACTGATTTGCTTTCATTTAAGTTAATCGCATAAAATTAGTTTAATTTTATTTGTAATTTAATATGTTTAAATTTAATGTTTGAATACACAAAATAAGGCACTCCTAGAACAATTTTTTTTCAAAATTCAATTATGAGAAAAATTATGCTTCTTCTCGTATCTGCCTAATTTTTCATACTAAGGAATTTCATTTGCTTAGTTTATATATGAAAAACGAGTTCATCATGTCAGTAGTTAGTTTCACATAATGATATAATCAACTGCTTATTTTATTCATTACGGGGAAGTGATTATTATGCACATAAATAGTTAGATAAATAGGTGCCACCCATTACTTTACTTCTTAAAAAAATACTATCCATTAAAAAAGTTCGAAAGTTTTTGCAGGTTATGTACACAGAAAAAAATAAGTTTAATTTTTGATAACAAAAATCCCGATATTCAATTATTATATCTTTAATTTTCCTGTGATAAAGAAATATAAAATATATATATTTTATGACTTGCGAAGACTATATAATAAGATTCGGTACAGCCAAATATAGAATTCTTGTTTTTTTTTTAAAGAGAAGTAACACCCAGGCAATTAATATTGTGCCATAACCGCCAAAAACGCTTAAGCGACAAAATTTTTAAATTAAATGTTTTGACGAAAATGGATTATGTACGATCAAAAATAATCGATTTTCGAAACTAAACTAAAAAAATATAAAGTTTAAGCTTTTTTTTGCGGTTATGACCCTAAATTAATGTTTCTTAAGGGATAGTAAAGAGAGGACAGATGCTAAATTATTAACTTATTACGCTTAACCCGTTTTAAAACTCTGCTATTGTGCATATTTTTAAAGGTGAAAAGTAACCCTATTGTTTTCGATACGATGTCCGTCCATCTGTCTGTCACAGACGTCACATGGTGCTTTGTAAGCGAGCATGGGTGCGATGGTTGACGTCTTACTTACACCCGGTGTTTAGTACACCGTGAGATAAAGCCGTAATGGCAGGTGCTCACCATAATCTGAAACACATCTGTCTGTCACAGGCTGTTTTCTCGAGATCCGTTTTATATTGAGAAAGAAAATATTTTTTACAAACAACTCTTGAACAAAGCTTGAATTGGTTTAATTTTAGATTTTGTCTGGACAAAATTGAACTGAGCTGCCAACTGTTTAAAATTTTCAGCCAAAGTTGAACTGAGCTGCCACATCATGTTATATGAAATAAAGGAAAATTGAAAAATAAAATATATTCATATGGATGGAGTTGAACAAAACAATTGCATTAAACAATTAAAAAGATGTGTGTGACGCAGCAAATTCTAATCATTTGCCGCTGTGCTGACACTTGTAAAATTAATACGCATCGTTTACACACGCATTTCATATGGTAGCTTTGATTTTCCAGACACAATGTTCGAAATGGATGAATCGTGCTGCAGAAAACTCTCAGTAAACAAATTTTTGTCTGGACAAAAATTTTGTTCGGAAACTGAAATTTTCACAGAATATATAAAACTTTGGCCGATAAAGCAACAAATATATGATAGTTAAAAATTAAAGGGTGTTCTAAAGCGAGCAATGAAACATATTGAAATCCTAATGTAATATACAGACAATTATATCGTTACCTTAATACAGATATATTTTTTGATACATTAGATGTTCTTCTGTCAATGTATACAACAAACTCAGTAAAAAAAATATGCCAGACCCTTTCTATATAAAGGTAAGAAATCACCAAAAGGAAAAAAATCGCCAAAACGAAAAAAAGTGCCAAAACTAAAAAAAATTGCCAAAAACCCAAAAAATTCGGCAAAACGAAAAAAGCGTTTTAGATAAGATATTCGATTTTATAGGCTAACGTTCGTATATGTTCGTACAGAATCCTTCGTGTGCGAGGCAACGTCGTACTTTACTGAATTTATTACAGTATCGTTTCAGCGCCTCTGGTGTCAAGCAGACGCATTACTTTATAGCAATTTAATTAGTTATTTTAATTCTCTGAATATTCGTTGGTACAAATATCGATGAAGGAAGACAATGCGAAATATATTATATTATTATGATTCCGATTAGGAATCAAACTTGAGCTATCAAAGACCTTCATTTGGTTTTTAGTGAACGTAATAACTACTTCAACTAACAGCAAAGTTTGCAAAGATCCTGTCAATTGCTAAGATTTAGTCCTTTAAGTATTTCTCTTAGATTATATAAATAAATTATTATCTTTCTCTACACTCACTCACTACGAAAAATATTTTTTTGCTATATCTAATATGACTGGCTGGAATACGAAATTGTGCTGTTAATATTCCTAAGGGAACTAGCATTTATAGCCCCCTGTTTGTGTAAAACGTTTGAGTTAAAAATCTTGGCGTTTTTGTAATAGACTAAAGGAAACTTGTACAACTTTTCTTTAATCTATTACAGAAACGCCTAGATTTCTAACTCAAACGTCTTACACAAACAGGGGGTAATTGTATTTCATTTTCATAAAAATTTCCAATTTCCAATTTCAGAAGCAAATTTAGAGCTTAAATACATAATTTTGTGTTTATTTTTGTTTTATTTAAAATGTCGTACACGTGGGTTCTATTCTTGTTGCATCACCTTGATTGCATTTGGTATTATTTTTAGTTCTTGTTTGCATTTGAATAATGGGGGAGACATTTTTTAAAGTTTTTTCTTATAAATGGTATTTGGAAATAATGAAATATTTAGCAGATTTTTTGTAATTTTGTAGGGATCCAAATAAATGTACCTGTCTTTTACATTACTTTTCAGATACAGCTGACGTCATACTATTCATCCGTTTTTTACATTAAATACATTATTATTTCTTTGAGCATAATACACCAATTTAAATGGATAACAATTTATTATTTATTATATTTTTGGTATTTACACGGAAGTTTAGAATTCATTTGACCTTGGTTAAATAACCGAAAGACAATACAAACAAATATTTCAAGAGACACGCACGTAGCATGAGCATGCAACAACAAATTTGATCCTTTAATTTTGTGGTATCAAATCCACAACGTAAAAAAAAAACTGTGGGTGTCCTGCAAACAGCTTATGAAGAGATCTTAATATTAAGAATTCCATTAAAAAGAAATGAAAATTAGTTATTTTTAGGTGTTTTCGTTTAAAATTTAAATGAAAAAAATCATGTTTTTTATTTTACTGTAAAATAAAAATTAAACGGAAATAATAAATATAGAAATTTTTAAAATATATAATATAATAATATAATTCCAGAAAAACAGTAGGTAGTTTCTCATGCTTCAGCATAAGCGCTGTAATAATGGACCAGCACAAGCATTGAATACTTTTTGCATGTCCTGCAAACAGCTTAATAAGAAATCTTAATTTTAAAAATTCCATTTATGTATTTTATTTTTATTACTTTTAGGTATCCAAGTGATTTCTGTTTATTTGATAGTAGAATAATAAGATACAAAATTTTCTTAAATTTTATTTTATTTTTTGATAGTAGAATAAAAAATATTGAATTTAAACTAAATTCATTCCTAAGGAATCAAATTTTGACGGCTTCCAAGTATCTAAATATGAAGTATTTTCCAATTTCTTCCCAGCAAAAAATTACAAATTACCATTAGAACTACTTGCCATATAATGACTTACTTTTCTGATTGCCAGTTTTCATTACTCGCTTACAAATCACATTACCTAAAATTTAAAAAAAAAATACGTGCAAGTTGCTAAATGAAGAGAATGATTTTTTTTAGACGAAATAGATTATGTGAAATGTTCACAAATAAAAAAAATGTAAGTACTTCTCAAGAATCGATTATTTTAGTCTCATGCCTTGTTAAAATCATTAAGTTGGTAATCCAGTAGGGAAGTGCTTCTACCAAAAATGCTTAATTCCAAACTCAATTACCTTTTTTGAAATTTTTTGCTGGGTTACTACACTGAGTGATAGCATGGAAAAATTCTCATTTAGCTCATACTGAAATGTATATGTGTATGCTATTTTTTGTGTTTCGATATTAAAATTCACAATAAAAATTCTCTTATTTCCTCTGATGAAAAAATAAAAATTTTAAAATTAATTTTTCATAAAAAGGAAAACATTGTTACTAACGTGAAGGTAATGTTAAAACCATTGGAAATTATCCGAATGAAAATATTTGTATTTTATTTACTTTTTTGAAAGTTTGTTTTCTACTGTGAATTGCTTAAATAGCTTTTGAATACCTCAGTAATCTCCGAAGGATTTATTTAAATTTTGAGTCGTGGGTGTTTTTGATTTAGGGTGTGATATACATATTTGTATTTTTTTAAGAAAAAACATTTTTAAGACGTAATATAAAAGACGAAGAAGGTGTTTGTTTTTGTAAAACAAAACCAAAGTTTTGTTAAGCATAAATTAAGCATCAACAGATTTTAATTAATGCGGTTAAGGATTGTTCTGGCTTAGTTAAAGCCTTACCCCCTTATGCAAAAAAATATTTTACTTTAGCTTTAAAGTTCATAGTAGTTAATAAGCACTTTAAGGCTAACATAGCTTTATTAAAAAATCATATGCAAAAGACAACTTTAAATATTTTGTGATTTAATAATAAATACTGGTAACACCACCGTGTTCAACAACCACTTCACAGCTTATGATGTACAAAATTGAATACAATTTCATTCGGGTATTCAAATATTTTTTTTTATTTTATTAAATAAATTTTTATTATCTTGAAGTAAAGCAACCTAATTTAAAAAATATGAGCTTCTGACTTAATAGCAAAACAGATAAACACAACCATGAAGTAAAAGTAAAAAAATGTGAAAAATTATCACAATTTGTTTTATTCGAATGAAACGAGTATTTGAATATCCAGCTTTTTTCGATTTGTTTTGATTGTATGTACATCACTAAAACATTCTTGTATAATTTTATTTATTTTAATATTTTTTTATGGATTTTGCTATGTATTTTGAAGCAGTTGGATAATTTGGTGATGCTTCCCATTAGATGACAGAAATAATAAATTTAAGATAAGAGCAGCCACTTCTAGCTTCATTTTCAGATGTAACATGAATCAGTATGTGCTATATTAGTAAAAATATTTGAGGTACAAAATACACATTTTGGAAATATCAACTTAAAGTAGTCTTAACAAAAGTGGGTGCCTACTTTAGAATTTTTATACAATATTTTTTTTAGAATACAACTTTACTTAACATTGCTTGGCAAAGCTTTATTAAGTTTTTTTTGCATAAGACCCTTAGATATTTTGCTTTCTTCACTGAATGCTAAACATATTTATATACTTTGTGAGTGTTGCCAAAACTGTTTCAGCTAAAAATCGCTAATTGCTGGAAAAACTTTGTTCGGTTATTGTGTTTATTATGCTGAGATTATGCAAAGTTTCAAAATATTTATTACTCGTAGGATATACAATGTATTAACGGGTTTAAGAAAAAAACTTACAATTTAAAAGAGATTACACCGTCCTTGTACATATTATTACAATAAAAATAATCTAAATTAGTCCATCAGGTATTACAGCGATACCAATTCAAAATGGAAATGAAATTCCATATTATGTCTTTCAATCATACAAAGAAAAAATAAAATTGTTTCTTTTTATAAAAACATGATGAGTTTGAAGTGTTTACCAATTTCGGTGTTCACATTTCGCTGCACTTTTTCCAGTGAAAATTTTTGGCACAAGTGTTCACTATAACTGTCGAAATAATTCTTTCTCAACAAGTGAACAGTTATGCCAACTTTTTTGGCTCTAAAAGCACATCAAATTAAAAAAGAAGCACTAAAAAGCGTAACTTTGAAATCTAAAAAGCGTAAAAAGCACTAACGTGCAAAACAAGTAAAGATCCAAATGAGTGAAGTTTAATATATTCTAAGCTATTCTCTAATTAATGAAATATATCACACGAAAAAGGGTATGATTTACACTGAAAAAATAAATACACCAAGTTTTTATTAAAGTAATTTCAAGAAATACAAAAATTTCTTAAAATCACTACTCAGTGCTTTTTCTTAGTTTGGCACTAACGCTCAAAGTTTGGCGTCTTGAGTCTTCAAACAGCACTAAAAATAGTGCCAAGTTCGCATCTCTGCAAGTGAACACATGGTACACACTTCAAAACTCATCGTTGCGCATCCGGCCCCAGTACTATGACCTGAAGATAAGTAAGAGGGCGATACAGTAAAGTTCAACCCTGACTCGCACATTAAGTACCCGATATTTAGAATTGGTTATGGTTTTTGGCGTTTATTTTAGTTTAGCATTTTTTTTTATTTTTTAGCGTTTTATTTTAGTTTTAGCTATTTTTTAGTTTTGTCGCTTTTTTCTCGTCTTTCGTGACTTTTTTCGGTTTTAAGCCTGGTATGGTACTCTGTTCACAATTTCGTGCGAAATGCTGTCAAACTACTCGTATGGTATGAAATGTTTGCGAAATAAATTCGCAAAAGTAGTACTATGTTATTATTGCAAAAAAAAACACGTAAAAGCAATCAGGCAGCATGTTTTTCCATATGCATGGTTTCAGCTGCGAAACAACATGAGCAGTACTTATTTTGCACGGAATTTTAACAATTTTACATAATTTCAAGCAATAAAAGTGAGAAAATTATAAAAAAACCGCGAGATGGGCTACATTTAGTATATGTCCAATTTTTCACGCGAAATAATCAATGTTGCTGAAATTTTTTTACAACTTCGAACAGAGTACTAGGCTTTAGAGATTTATTTTAGTTTTAGCGATTTTTATTTTGGCGATTTATCTTGGTCTTTTGCGATTTTTTAGTGTTCACGATTTTTTTAGTATTGACGTTTTTTCGTTTTGGCGATTTTTTGTTTGTTTTTTTTATAACACATATTTTGAGTTTTAGCGAATTTTTAAGTTCAGGCGCTTTTTTTTCGTTTTAGACAGTTTTTCGGTTCTAGGCGATTTTTTTAAATTTTTTTTGCGACTTTTTGGATTTTTTTTTGCGATTTTTTGGAATTTGAGCGATATATTTTATTTTTGGTAATATTAATATAAGCGCTTTTTTCGTTTTTGGATATTTTAGTCTTAAAATTTTTTAAAAAGTTTGCCTGTTACGGTTTCCAAGCTACAGCAAGTTTTCAAAATTACATAAACTCATAGAATATCCTTTAATTTTGAGTTTTTAAATTTCAGTGTTAATTGGTATAGTCCGCATAAAAATACACTAACTTTGAAAATAACAATTGCCTTAGCTTGCCATTTAGCGCTTTTTGGATTGTTGCTTTGCGTTTTTTCTTCAAATATGTTGGCATCGCTGTCAATAAGCTGAATAACTCCTCAGGACTTTGCTTACGAACAACAATTCACTTCTATACAATTAAACATTTCCAACACGTGCTGCATATAGTTAAAAACTTTCCCACTTCACTTGCTAATATTTCTCTTGATAAGTTATTCTCTTATATAATTAATTATTCTGCCTTCATAACGAACGTTTTATTCGTTTGTGTTCATACAACAATTGCTCTTTATTAAAGACCGAAAGCGATAAACTTTTATAATCAACTTAACTATGTACAAGTGTTTGGTTATTGGCCTAAAGGTCATTGAGTGTCGTTAAAAAAAAATTATAGAAAAAAATATTAATTATTCCACAACTCACCCAACCACCTTCTTTTCACATGACATTTTTTAAAAACTATTATAAAACACATACATTTTATACATCATTTTGTGCATTTAATGTACATACATGAATGCGCTGCACTGTGAACTACAATTATTTTATAATTAAGATAAAATTCACTTATTTTCAAAATGCATGACGTTTGTTTTTACGTTCTATGGCAAACGAGTACGAGTATTACTGCAGTAATCGACATATTTTTTGTATTTATGTTCCTAATTTTTTATTTTCATACGATTGATAATTGCAAAATCCACTAATTGAACTGTCGTCAATAAATTATCTCTCATATTTCAATATAAATTAGGATTATTTCCGCTAATAAAAACACTTTTAATGTGCTACAATAGAAATAAAATATAAAATAAACTTATTTTTTTTTGCTAAATTGAATGCAATTTTTTTTTAAAATATTAAAGCCAAATAGAAAGAATAAATTTTTTGTTTAATCCGCTAAACTTCAGCACCTTGTCCTACACCGGCTATTATCTAGGTCGTTTCAGAAATAACACAAAGGTAAAACACACTCCATTACCGGAGTATAAGAATCTTTAAATATTGGTTAAAATGCTGATTGACGATCATGACGCACAGAGTTCTAAAATAAAAAAAGGTGTTAATGAGTAGAGAACTTCTAAAGTTGTGAGAACTTCTAAAGTTGTGAATGAATTTGTCCCGGACAAAAAATTACACATTACCATTAGAACTACTTGTCATATAATGACTTACTTTTCTGATTGCCAATTTTCATTACTCGCTTACAAATCACATTACCTAATATTTAAAAAAATGACGTGCAAGTTGCTAAATGAAGAGAATGATTTTTTTAGACGAAATAGATTACGCGAAATGTTGACAAATAAAAAAAATGTAAGTACTTCTCAAGAATCGATTATTTTAGTCTCACGCCTTGTTAAAATCATTAAGTTGGTAATCCAGTAGGGAAGTGCTTCCACCAAAAATGCTTAACTCCAAACTCGATTACCTTTTTTGAAATTTTTTGCTGGGTCCCTACTCATTATTTATAGTGGAAGGATTTTTTTTTGTAAATTAAAATTAAGATTTTTAGTTAAATTTAAACTTTTTTATATGCATATTTTACAGTCGATACAAACACTGAGAAATTTGAATTTCGAAGTAAAATATCTCTTCAACTATGAAAGCCACAAAACCAATTGTGTAACTAGTTTTCCAACTTTCTAACTTTCACCTTTTGTAGCTTCATTCATGGTTCACATACAAACGTTGAAAGCCATGGCCCTGAAAATTGGATTTCTCTTCTAAAACTAACCGTCTGGGCCCACGATGTTGACAGAAGAGTTCGATCTACAAACACATTGACAACATCAATAAAATAAGAACATTTGATTTTATTGTCAAAAGTAATTGATCGAACGTTTTCTGTCGACATCGTGGTCCAGGCTATAATATAATTTACAGACAAATCCGTTTGGTACTTTAGAAGCTCTATACCTATTACCACTCTATTATTATTTCACACCTCTGTGCACAAGCACTGTTGCCAGAACTTCTAGGGGTGAAATCGTCAAAAACTACAGATTTCTGTGCAAAAAATCGTCAAAATCGTCAAGTCATTTTAGAAAATCGTCAAAAAAACGTCAAATCAAAAATATTGAATTTTTTTGTATTTTAATTGTTTTATTACAAAAACTATTACAATGGTTCAAACTTATTAACTATGCTTTCAACAAATATACACATATACATTAAATATATGTATATTACCTAAACATGAAAACCATTAAAATTAAAAATAAAAATTAAAAAAACTTAAAATGAAATCAGAATTCACATACGTACATATAAATATATTTATTTTTAAAACAGATAATTTATAAAAAAAATAGTTAGCATTTTTGTTATAGAAACATTTTATGTATAAATATCAGATTTTAACATTTTGAACACAAAGAAATCATAACACATTAAACAACCAACTCGAAAAATGCAATACTAAAAAAAGTTGCATAGATATGTTAAATTTAGAAAAATCGTCATTTATGGACCTAAATTCGCCACTAGTGTATTTTGAGAGGTGAAAATCGTCAAAATGCAGAGAAATCGTCAATTCTGGCAACAGTGTGTGCAAGAGAGAGAGAGAGTATTAAACTGGCTTGTAGAAGAGTTGTTGCTCCATTGATCATAAAGGCCGATGATGGTTACACTTCTCATATATGTACATATATTAATATAATGCTAGGAACACAATTGGGACGAACGAAGAATTTCGTCCACGTCGAGGAATTCGTCGATAAGAATTCGCTGCGTAAATTCGCCGTGTGAAGCACAATAACGACGAATTTACTCAGCGAATTCAGCTCATATAATTGATAAAGTTGGTTATTGTCAGTGTGACCATATTAGCTAATTTTGGGCTAAATTTAACTTATTTGTTCTGGATTTAGCTTTAAAATTTTTATTAAGCTCTTAGCTTCTTTTTTTTAGCTTTTTTAAAAACGGATTTAGCTTTTTTAGCCTTTTTTAATCCAAATTGCGTATTCTCTAAAAATTAGAGTTGGGCAAAATCGTTCCTTTTGTGGAATCGTTCCGACCGATCTAAAAGACACAATGAACTAGGTCGTTCATTTCGTTCATCGTTCCGGTCTTATACTTTTAACAGTGAATGAACGAGGAACGATAGAACGTGCCTGTTGCTCGTAAAAACGTCAACAGAAATTTGTCACGGTTTTTTTTTAATTTTCTTACCAACTAAGAAAAAATAATTTTGTTTTCATAAAATATTTGTAAAAAAAATAATAGCCCACAATAAACAATAAACTTTTGTCATTAGCAAAATTTATCATAAACATTACAAATAAGTGAACGAAACAAATGTAATACACGTTCTTAAACGTTTGTCTTTGACGTTTGTCAAAACAAATTAATTGCACCTCAAGACGATTTGTAATTACAGAACTAGGAACGATAAAAAAGAACCTTTAAAAAGTCCGCATTGTTCCTTTTTAGGAATCGTTCCGCACCGATCCAATTAGGGAATCGTTCCATGGAACTAGTTCGTTCCGGAACGACACAACTCTACTAAAAATATTTTAAAGACATACATGATTTAGCTTAATTTTATTTTAATATCTGGGCACACTGTTTATTGTGCATGTAAAGAGAGTGAGAGAAAATTGTTTTTTTTTGTCGTTCGTCGGCGTATAAAATAGAAATAAATCTATCTCAGAGTTCGTCACCAGGGTGACCGATGACATTTTTCAAAAAGTGGCACCAAATAGGGGATTTATCAAAAAAAAAGGGGCAAAATTAAAAAAAAAACCAGAAAACTGCACTAAATTTTTTATTTTTAATGTATTTGCGTATAACTCACCCTAAATAAAGGGGGTCAAAAAGTGGCAAGGTAGTCGAGAAAGGGGAAACACAGTCGAAAAAGTGGCAAATTGCCACTTTAGGCGGTCAAATGGTCACGATGTTCGTCACGCACGAACATGTCACGTCTAATTTAAGCTTTACTGCTGAAACGTGTCAGTATTATGAAATTACTGAGATTTTTTACAGTCGTACGCACATAAGTATGATAATTTTACGTAAAAAGAGTCATTCGTAACATTTGACGTAAGCGAGTAAATTTATTTTTAATATTTGGAAATAAAAAACTTTTAACTTTTTATTGTACAAAAACTAATAAGGAAATAAAATATAATTGATTTATACTACGAGTACATTATTATTATTTTTTTAATGAAACAAACAATTAATCAATATTTGTTGCAAACAAGTTATAAATTAAAACAGTAGAAAATTATTTTAGTAATGAAAAAAAAAGAAGTAAATGCCAAAATCACGAGATCATGGATTTAACAAACTAGCACCACCAATTGTGTAAGAGTATGAAATTAACCCTTGAAGGAATTTAAGTTTTGGTGATCAAGTTGTTAATTTTAAGGTAAAGTGTATTGAGATTCCAAAAACAATAATTTTCGAAAAAATGTCGAATTCGCTCGTACATTATATATGTTAAATAAAATACAAATTAAGTGCTGCCAAATTTTACAGAGATATGCATATAGAAAACTTGGTATTACTGCAACTGTCAACAGTTGCGTGTAAACGTCAAAGTTAAATGCAAACATATTTAACCAAGTTGTTAATATTAAATATAAAATGTATTTTATATTTATTAAAATTATTTCATATAATCACCAAATAAAACAAATAGCAATGATTTCTTTATTTGTGTAGTCAATGATGTTGCGCTTTCGTTTAAAAGTTTGTTTGTTTATTCAGTTTATTCATTATATTTTGTATTTAATGCAAATAAAATTAATGTTATGTTATTAAACATTTTATGATTTTAGGGCTAATATGGATTTTTATATAAAAAGTGGCCAAACATAGAAATATTATTTTTAAACGTAATGACTCTTAGGTGAAGATCTTTCTAAAATATAAAATATGTTTATTTTTTTATTATATATAAAATTAGTTTTAGTACACTGGAAGTGAGAAATGTACTATCCGAAAAAAATTTATATACCACATAAAGTTCAAGTTTCCAACTCTGGATTATAACAAAAAAAAAAAAAAATTTCAATATCACTTTTCGGATTTTTCCGATTCTCACTACCAAACGAGCTAAGGGCTCAGCACAGCTTTTGAAAAAATACAAACCTGGGATGATGGAGTTTACAAAAATTTTCAAAAGACAATATGAGATCGTGAGATCAAGGTTTTGGCTTTCCAAAAGTCATACAGTAGTGAGTTCTATCCTTAAGGCTAGTCCAACATCGAAGTTTATAATTTTTCTAGGGTCTTCGGAAAATCAATTTCACGTGCAGACAGAAGAACATCACTTATTCCACTATTCTAATCGATCAGAATATATCGATGGTCACAAGTAGAAATTGAGGTTTTTAGTGATTCCAATACATTTCACACAAATACACCTCGTTACAAAACTTTATTATATTAGTGTAAAAAATAACGCTTTTACAGTGTTAGCAGTTGCATATAAATATTGTGGAAAATGCAAGCGGAATGACAAACCCTTACCATTTTTGCTTAAGGGTATAATTACAAATATTTTTGAAAATAAATTAAAAACATTCTTAAATAAATTGTTCGTCTACTCCGCTATTTTGCAGTATACCGATACAGTTTTTCTCATTTGTTTGCAAAGAAATGAAATAGAAAAATATTTGTCATAATTAGCTTGTTAATTTTTAAATTACTGCTAATTACTCGTACTTCGTACCAAATATTTTTTTCTTATTGTGTTTATTTTCAGTTATTGGTTTAATTGTTTTTTTTTAAGATATAATAAATACAAATATGTATTTATGAATTTACACAGACTTTTTGAACAAATTGTATGATGTTAATTACTTTATATGTATTCGTATGTATATCAGGTATTCAAGCGCACTTTTAGAACAAGTGTGAAGTTCATTGTAATAAAATATCAGTAATGCTAATATAAATTACTAACAAAGCTTTATTATTGTTTTAATAATAATCAAAAACAATAAATAGTAAATTATAGCTGTTGTCTCTGATTGGGGAGCACTAGAGCAGGGTTTGCTCCATAATAAAATGTTTCTTTTTTTGGTCTGCTATAAACAAGTCATATGTTAGGCTTGTTATTAATAAAAAAGTTTTAGATTTTCGAAAGCTTATAAAACTTTGCTTCGTAACAATTAATTACCTCTAAGATCGTCATGCTAGATGCCAGTAGCTACAACCCGGTTCGAAGGACCACCAACTTTAATTATATGTATCTGTTAACTGAGACTAACGCTGAGTTAATCCGAAACATTGAAATAAATTATTACTATGAATTAAATATGAAAAGTCAAAAAACATTTTTAGTGTTTTTTATAGGAATTGTGACAATTTAAGTTTAAAATTTTTTAACGCACTAATAATACCAAATTATTATTTTACTTAATAAGTAATTTTTTTTTTATTAAAAATACATTGCAATTGATTATTGATTATTTTAAAAAACATTTTTGTTTTTAGAAATTTTTATTAATGGCTGAGAAGACAGTGACAATCAAAATTTGTTTACTTTTCGACTACTGTGGTTTCTAGAACAACATGTTGTAAGACCAAGAACAAACGATTTAAATAGACCAGACATTATGCATTCGAGAACGAAACTTGTCTAATTAAAAATGGAGTATTCTAAAAATAATAACGACTTGTTGCCAAATAAACAATGCAAAAATACATAAATGGATATAAATATATTGTTGTTAAAATATTAAACTATGCGTTCTCAAAATGAATTATGCAATTCGAATTCAGTAAGGTGATCTCACTTCAGCAGATGATGATTAGCTTTTAGTTTCTCTAAAGTCAAAATTAAGTTAAATTTTCAGCAAATTAGAACATTCGATATCGTTCAAAATTTCCATACAAACACAGTTAAAATAATATAAATTTTTTTTTCGATATCGAATGCCGTAATTTGCCCCCAGGGTTGTATTTTCTCAAAAATTGCACGATTGTGTATTAGAGATCAGATTGCACATGCACTTGTGAAATGATTTGACTTAATACTTAATACTTAACATTGAGTTACCAAATAGCAAAGTTCTCTCTCTCTCTCTCTCTCTCTCTCAAAAAAAAAAAAAAAAAAAAAAACAATACATTTCACTTGAAAATCATCAATTATTTCAATTATTTCTCATGTTGCAAGTTACGTGCAAATGTTGTAAATGTAGCAAGTCTATGATATATGATACATTCTGCAAAACCATATATGAAATTGGTTCTGGCAACACTAAAACATCTGTGTTTTGGTTGTGATTATAAAATCAACACAACTAAACTCCTGCGCTGGCAAAGTTTCAAGGCAGAAGGGCCGCCACAAAAACTCCCACCAGACACTAAAATTATTTACATCTGAAAATGCTCAATGACAACTGCTAAAATTTAGAAAAGGCTAAAATTAAAATTAAAATTGAATCAGTAAAAAGTTGAATGCTTCTATTACTTAGATATTTTAGCGGCGGCGTTCACATTCAAATATTACCTGCGACTTAGCTTATGTCGGCTTTATTTATTTATGGTATACTTTAATATTTTAAAAGTCAACTATTGTAATAGGCTTGTAAACGTTTAAGAAGAACACTCACGCAGAAATTTTTTCCATCCCAGCAAAAAATGCACAAACAAATAATTAGTTGCAGTTTTGGTGAACTCAGCTCCAAATAGTTCTATTTTCGGTCAGACATGAATGACTTTAACACATGGTTGTCATAGGACGGAAGTGATTCAAATAACTGAATGGTATTCTAGAACAATTTTTGATATAAACAAAAGTGTTGGAATATTAAATTCAGTACCAGTAGTATGCAATGAAACTTTGGAATTAGTTCCGATTTCTTTTTGCTGGGATACATCGTGAAGTAGCAGTTATGAAATGAATAGTAGTGACTTCTGCTATTAATTAGAAGTCTTCGGCCTTGATTCACCTCTTAACGAAATTCGATACGCGATAAGATAATTTAAGTGCTACAACACCTTCCAAACAAAGAATTTAACTAAAGTAAATACGACTTAACAATTATGTGTGTACTCGTATGTTCGTATCTATTTATAAAGTTTTGTAAAGTGTTTACAAACAAATAAAATATCTGGAACAAAACAAAAGCTTCTCAATTTTTAGAATATACACACCGGTTATCATTGTTTGGATGTTGATTGTTTGATGATGGTGATGATGATGTTGGTAGTTTGGTCCTATCTTTTGTTGTCGTTGCCATGCAGAGGACAAACTGAGATGATTGTGGGGAGTGGGCAGATGCTGTTGAGATATTATCAATGCTGGTGGAACTACAATTAATAAGTTTTTTTGTCTCATCAGACTCCAGGGTAATGGCTGTGTTGGGGGTGGTGCTGTTGTCAGCACTTTTAGTACTTTCTCTAATGTGGCACGCATTTTTAATGTACGGGAATTGTTGTGTTTTCATTTTCTTATTTTTTTATAGTTATTATTTTTATATAATTATTATTATTCGTTATGAAAAACAAACATCCATATATGAAAGAGTGGTCTTTTTACAACTAAAGGAAGTGTATGATTTGTTGATATAATAATAAAAAAATTGCTTATGGAAAAGAATATTTAAAAAAATTATCGTTAGTTTTTGTAATAATTTGCAAATTTAAATAATTTAATTTTTGTTATTTAAATTAAAATTTCTATTCGTAGCAGACAATCATCAGCAACGTTTACGTTCACTGGCTGATTTTTCTCTTTATTCAAATGCGCCGAGTTCAATAACACCTCCATGCAAAACATAAAAAAAAGCAGAATATATTACAAAAAGGAGTTCTGTGTTCTTTGTTTCCTTTATTTGCTTTTGAATTTTCTCACATCAAATTAATTTAAATTTCAAATTAATACTGTAATATCTTTTGTTTAATATTTTTAAATCACAAACACGCACTCAACAAAAACTTCCTGTTCCGTTTTATTTCCTTTGCATTATGCTGAGTTGAAATAATATTATTTTTCTTAAGCACTTGTAATTTTCGCCTTGCTGTTGTTTGTTTCCGTAGGTCGCATGTTGAACTGAAGTTGCAAATCGTATGCATCAGCTCTATTTTTTTTAAATTTAATTTCTCATTGAAGAAAGTTGAACTTGTGTCTCTTAAATTTTTCTTCTCTTTCATAGACAAAAAACAAAAACCAGATGCACATAGACAGTACGGCTTACTTAGCGGTTTTTCTGCTATTGCTCATATAAATTGTTAGAGCAAAATAATCATCCTTAGTTTGTCAGGTCGATACAATTTAAAAAATTGGCATTGACAAATAGTTACGAAATAAGGGGGAATAATAACAACAACATAATAAAATAATAAAATGAAATAACAGACTGGTACACAGACAGTATTTGCCAATTCAACAAAAATAAATTCAGTAAAGTGCGACTTTACGTGGACCTTTTTAAAAAATGTTAAGTTTTGCCGATTTTTTTTCGTTTTAAGGCTTTTTTCCGTTCTAGATTTTTTTTTTTTGGTTTTTGGTATTTTCCCAGTTTAAGTGTTTTTTCATTTTGGCGTTTTTTTTCGGTTTTTGACGATTTATTTTAGTTTTAGCGATTTATCTAATTTCGTCGCTTTTTGGTTTTGGCGATTTTTTCGGTTTGTACGATTATTTTTAGGCTTGGTGGCTTTTTTAATTTTAGTACTTTTTTACTTTTAGCATTTTTGAAAATTTTAAGAAGCAAGCTGTTTTCGTGAAAGAGATGATTAGTTGTGAAAGAAATGTTCTGGAAAATAAGCCCCTCTTCCCCATTAAAAAAAGCCACATTTTGTTACTATAAAATATTTACACCACTTGATACGTTAATGCATTAAGGTGCAATTAGACTTGCCAAAGCCATAATGCCACAGCCATAACCAAACCAAAATTCAATTGGTTTCTACGGCAGTGGCTATGGCGTTATGGCGAGTCACCTGTAATCGAATACAGTGATGCCCATTAGTTTGATTCGAATGGCTGTTTTCTATGGTTATGGTTATGGCACGTCTAATTGCACCTGCAAACTTAAACTACAATTCATGAGAGAAAAAAATTATGTGTTTTATTTCTAAACAACTAAAAAACACATTTCAAAGTAGTAGAGAATATTTTTGTGCAGAGTTTTAAAAAATCTCTTGCAATGATTAGTTTTCTATTGCAACCGCTCTCTTCATTTTCATTAGGCTCTTGCAATTTTAAAATGACCTGCACCTTAAATAGTTTTTCTTTGCAGCAGACATTGTAAAAAGGTAAAAATCCCACGTTGTAATCATATTCGTTTCTCATTTGTTGTGTTGGTGCATATTAAATAATTACAAAAAAAGTGTTAACGTTTGAAAATAAAATCAGGGAAGATATTGTGTGTTGAGAAGGATTATTTGTCTGCTAATTGACTCACTGCATTATAAATATATGGTAGAGATGTGCTCGTGATATTCTTTCCAATCACGTGCAATTCAACGTCAGTATTGATTGTGAGAATGTAATTAGAATTTAAAAACACATGGTCAATGACTCTGGAGTCATAAAACTGAAATAAAAATTACTCGTAGTATTAGGTATGGCAACTTTCTCCAGTTGCCTAAAAATTATCTAAAATATAATTATGACAGATTAGCATGTTAAAAAAAATGTAAACAAAGCTTCAAAATATAAGAAATATAGATGCTAAAAAGAAAACTGTTGAGTAAAAAAGTGCTCAAAAAAATTACTGAACATAAAGATGATTAAACAAGCCAAATTAACAAATAAAGACTTTATGTCAAATAAATGTACTTCAGTATTTCATGTATAAAGATGATGTTTAGTGGAATTATTTTTCATTGAAGAAATGAAAGTACAAAATGTAGCATCTATTAGACGGGCCTTGAGTGCCAAGTGGCAATAGCAATACTGTTAATGCTATTGCTTAAAAAATTTTTAACTAAGAACTTTTTTTGCTCTAAGTATTTGATATTTTCACCTTCAGAAAGAAGGAATAGTATGTAATATAATTTTAATTTTTTAAGTTAACACATTTTTGTTTTAAAAACTGTGCACTTACTGAAAATTCATTATTCGTTTATATAAACAATATTTGGCAACTAGAGTCAACAGCTGTCAGTTGTTAGTTACCATACGTAACAACATTTTGGCAACTGGCAAACGCAACTAAAGTTCGGAGCCACCACTGAATAGCTCAAATAGGAATATGTATACATAAGTTTTTTTTTGCAAGCTTTCTTCTTCTAATAGTGTTTTCACACCTAAGGTTAAAACCTAGTTGCAACCTTAAAACCATAAACAGCTGATTTTGTTTTCACACTGCAATTTTGATAAATTCATGTTTTAAAAAACAGGTTGTCTAATAAATTGCTTCAAAATTAAATAAATCTCCTGTTGAAATATGTGCATTTGTAGATGTATTTTTGTCACACTTATTTGACAAACTGTGCAACAGCTGTTTTTGTAAATTGATTTATGTTTTGAACATAAACATTTTAAAACTAGTAGTTCGATACTTATAAAAAATGAAGAAGTGCTTGAAATCAAGATATTGTATATAAAAAAGCAAAAACATTATGAGACAAACCTTTTTTATCGACAGATGTATATCAGTCTTGTCGTCTATTTTCACCTTCCGGAGGTCAATTAAAATACTTTCATTGTTTTCCGTTCTAAAGATTATTTTTCTCTGCAATTTTTTCATTATTGTTGTGACTGCATCCACTTTTAAACTCATTAACTAGCTTTATTAACTAGGCATAACTATTATCAGCTGATTTCGGTAACTATAACTTGGCAGCATTGATTTTTGTACAACGAAAAGAAGGCTGCATTCCTTAAAACCTAAATAAAACCATTGATTGAAAAGGTTTTAAGCTGGTTTTAACAAAATCATTTTGTATGGTAAAACCAGTTCTTAACAGTTGTTTTCAACGTTAAAACCAACTGTTTTTAAAACCATGTCAGTGTTATAACACTATAATACAAAAAAAAAACGATGCAGAAATATAATTAAAAAAACCTATCGTGAACATTTTTTCCCTCGAAATATTTCCACTTTTCAACAAATTGCAAGCGTGAATTTTTTCACTTTTCCCTTGGTTTTTTCACTTTATTTTTGCAGGCAAACTGAATTAATAAATGGAATAATTTCGATATTTTCCTTCGAATGAATGAATGAATGAAAATTTCATGTGAAAAAAAATTCCACTTGTTATTCACGATAAGGGTGATTGATTAATTGTTCGCCATAAAGAATTAGTTTTCTACAACTGCCACACACATCCGCTTCAACTCAGGGCTAAATGCATTTTTATTGATACGTGTTGTGCCTATTCGGTTTTGAAGAAGTATGGACTAAATGTGCCTTATAGAAAAGTTCAAACGAACGCCCACAAACAACGGATTCGACGGACATCGGCAAATTTTTTTTCAAAGGCTATGAGAAACATAAGATGTAATAATGTCAGCAAAAATATTTTTACGATTATATACATATATAACTTGTGTTTTGCTTCTACTTATCTTTAAAGAGTTTGCCGTTTTTCAAAGATATTGAAATGTGTAAACAAAAATACTATCTTAATCTCTATACGTAGTGTATTCAAAAATTTAAGGAAAAATATTACCGGTTCACAACAAAGAGAAATCTTTTATCATTGAAAATTCTCTTCACAACGAGCAGAAATGCAATTGCCTTGCAAAACAAAAGACGTTTTTACATCATGTTAAAAGTAAACAGATACGAATATAGAGAAAAAGTATGGGCTAAGCCGGAAAGTCGCACTGAGGGATATATTGTTAAATAGAGATGCCAGATTTGTTGAAGGAAAATTGAGGTAAAAGTGGAATTTTTGTAATTGTATGTTTTGTATAATAAAGAAAATATTTTTTTATTTAATAATTAAAAATACAGAAGTGTTTGAGAATATGTATATAAAATTTATGTATCTAATTTAATATACGAGTATGTATACAGGGCAATGGCAAGCAACTCTAGTTTGAAGTAAAAAAAAAAAAAAACAGAAAAATAAAGAACAGAAAAATAGGCGACAAGTCATTAAATAATATGTCACAGGAACACTATATCCCAGAATTCTAAAAATTTTTTCATATTCATTGCTCCCTCATACACGTTTCATACAAAAATATCTGCTTCCAGCTGCAGTGAACAGTGAAATGCTCATTGGATCCAGCTAAGCCTTGAATCATCAATTTCAATGTATTTGTAATAAAAAATATTTTACTGAATAAGTAAAATTATAATTTGTGTTTATTAGTGCGTTAACAAATGTTAAACATATATAAACTTTATTTATTTTGAGTTAAAAATGTTTACCTTTATTTCAAGCTGGTCTGCAAATAAATATAAAGTTCGTAAATTTTTTGCACAAAACATTCAAATTGTCAGACCTTTTCTCCAAATTTATAAATTCAAATTTATTGTTGCAAATAATAAACCATTGTTTGTATATTTATTAAAGTAAATATACAAGGACGAACTTTCATTAAACAACATAATTTTATAAGTTTTTGATAGCAGGAAGATTGATATGGGAGTTTGTTTATTTGACATTGAAATAAATATAATTTGTAGGAACGAAATTAGCCAGTAAACCCTTTAACCCATTGAGAGAGAAAAATGCCAAGAAAATTTTCTTCAACAAAACTCTTAAGCATAATGAAGGCAAATGTATTTGTGTGAAGGAATAGGACAATTTAGGTCCGTGATACACTATCCTACACTATCGTGTGATTTTTGAGAAAATACAACCCTGGTATGATAGATTCTATTAAAATGTTCAGAAGACAATAAAAATTCATCTGATGAGGATTGTATTTTTTTCGTAGGTCGTGTGTAGGAGCCTTTACAAAAAAGCGCATTCTTAGCTAGCGGTCAGTGGGCCCCATTTTAGCATATACATTTAGCATTTAGTACTAATATAGCATTAGCAATTTTTATTTTAATTTAGGTGCAAATTTTTCACTTATCATTTTATTGAGCTCTTCTCAATTACTTAGCATCTTTAAGCTTATTTTTTCCTTACAGCCAAACCTAAAAAGAAGGAAAAGCTTAAACCATAAGCTTTACAGTTGAGGGTAATATATTATTTGTATTTTAGACCAAATAAATCTATAAAATTATAAGGCATTATTTATAAAAATTATTTAGGCTTTATAAAGGCTTGAATAATTTTTGTAAATAAGGCCATTAATACATATACATATATGTAGCCTTTTTGAGACAATAACAATAACAAAACAAAAATCCATAAGAATAAAACATAGAATTTGAGGTTAAACTGACAACGCTGCTTCTATGGTAACTTAACCTTAACCTTGAATATTTTCTGAATTATTTCTTTCACAAACTTTCAAAGGCATTTCCATTCGCTAATTTAAACATAATATGTATGTCTGTCACATACATGTATGCATGTGTTTAGATGTTACGTCAAAACATATTTCATTTTTTGAGTTAAATATGATTTTACGTGCTTGACACAGATAAATATCTTTAGACACGTTTATTAAAACAACATTAATACTATTGAAACAAATAAACATGTATTCATATCTTGGAACCCATTCATTGACACACAGAGCACAAAAGTATTCGTATTCCACGTGTTCGACTATGGAATATAAAAAAGGAAAAATTTGCGTACTATAAATACGGCCTGCTAATGGAAAAGGATGCCTGGTGTTAGCGGGTTAATAACGCCTATTTTATTTTATATTCATTATAAAAAAACATAAGCATGTGTTTAAGTGATATAAATGTATGTGTGTATGTTTGTATATGTGTGTATGTATACATTTTTATATCTTTTTGTTTTGTTGCTAACCTTAAAATAAACTTGAATATTTTTTTTGTGTGTAAATTTTCTTTCATTTTTATTACACATTTTGCCTCTTCATGAAGAAAATATTGCTGTGATACGTAATGGCGGTGGTGTTGGTGCCACAGTAGTTGTGGCAAATGTGGGTCATGAAGAAAAATTCTTTGTGTGTGTAAAAATGAAAGTGCAAAAAAAGCACGTCAAGTTAACAACAGAACATGTTGTGAAATGTTTGATTTGCTTTTGCTACTTTTGTCACTTTTTTTGTCGTTGCAAAAATCACATTATAATTTTAGGCGCCATCGTGGTATTTTATTTTTCAGCTCCACTACACATTTTGCTTCACATTAACTGGCCAGACTCATCAATTATGCAAACTATAAGTTTAACGTTTTCTTTATTATAATTTGCCTTCACTTGCAATTTTATATGAAATATCTATTGAATGAATTTCTGTGTAAAGTATTTATTATTCGTCTTGACTTTTACAAAAAATAAAGTAACATGTTTTATAAAAAATACTAACTAAATAATAAATAATTTAAATTGGAAACTGATTTAGATTTTTTTAGAAATGAAATACCTATGCTGCCAAAACGAAAATAATTATTTTTATTATGCTTGTGAGCAGAATAAAGAAATCCTTTGTTTAGTATTTTATAAAGTTTTGCTTTACGCACGGTCAGCCTTTCTTAACACAATAAATATATCATAAAATTCCTATAAATTTTCGGATTCAAATTTAATACATCCATTGAGAGATACGCTTTCCAATCATTGATTTATATGTATGTATCTGTGTACCCAGTAGAGAATGACAGTTAGTACTCAAAAAAATATACGAGTACATACATATGTATGTAAGTAAATAGTCTTAATTTTAGTACCTGCATATAATCATAATTGTAACGCAAACAATTTGTACGCTCACATATTTTCTCTCAAGCAACTATGACTAAAGCCGATTCTAACATATAATGACATCTCTACATCCTTTATGCGAAAAACTAAAATAAGCTACAATTAAAAATAAAAAGATATATGCGTATCAAGCGCATTGTTTCTCTCTCATACTTTTAGGCTATGGATATTTAATCGGACAAAAAAATATACGCATGATCATTCGCCACCGTATACATAAATTTGTGTATATAAAATGGAATGAAAAATGTGTGGGTGTGTGTGTGGCTGTTAGTAAACGTGCTTTATTAATAGTCAGAGTATTTTTATACTCATGTGTATGATTGTTGCTCGTACATTCTATAAAGTTTAGCTATAGTTGTTTATGAAAATTATAATATCCACTATCCAGCAAAATTTTAAAATATTTCAATTTAAATTGTACTAAAGTTTTTTTAAATTTTGTTCAAAATGAAATCTAGGACTTGCCTTCCAGGTGTTTGTTTACAGACAGGGAATTTTCAAATACCATTTCTTTAAAAACATCAATTCAATGATTTAAATCTAATTAAATTAATGATGTTTTCTTTTCTACACAAAAAATGTCACCTTGTTGAGTGCTGCTTATATACTAAGGGGCTTAAAGTGCAATACCTTTCACCGGAATAAAACATGCTACCCTTTTAGAGAGCAATGCATTTTTAAGAAACGAACATGAAATTGCACTTGTTAAATTGAAGTGTGACAATTTTTGTAGGAAAGAAAACACCGCAAGTTTATTTTGAACTTGAACAACAAGTTTTCAAAATTACATAGCAAAATTACATTAACTGATGGAATACCCTGGAATAAGTTCCCATAGTTCCTACAAGGAGCATGGGGCCATAGCCTGTGTCTAACCAGGAATCAAATTTTCGATCCCGAAGACCGTCATTTGCTGAGTTCAATATGAATCCATTATTTGCATTTCACTCACTTTATGCTTTAAGCCTAGTACTCTGTTCGAAGTTGTGAAAAATTTTCAGCAACATTGATTATTTCGCGTGAAAAATTTGACACGTAACAAGTGATGCCCATTATACTTTTTCGGAAAAATTTTTCGTATTTATTGGCTTGAAGTAGGCAACACTGATCGACTTTTGTTAACAAAAACATCAGCTGTCAATATTTCGCAGGAAATAAACGCCAGTCTCATTATTTCGCAGATAGCAAGAAAGTGTTGCCAGATACATTTCATTAATTTTTCACGAGTTGAACAGAGTACAACTTTTGCAACATTATTTCATGTAAATTTCACGTGAACTTTTTTTGTATGGATTATGTCAACATTTCGCGTGGAATTTTGAACAGAGTACCAGGCTTTAGATTCCACTTCTGAACAAAAATCATGAGAATTAATTGGCACAGCTGATAATAGAAAAATAATAAGAAATGTACATACATATGTATGTATGTATCATACACATACATACATACATCCATACATATATATGCTTTTAGTGGAATAAGGTAAAGTGTATGAATGTTCTTTTATTCCTGCTTCATTTATGTGATGGCTCTTCCATATTACATCGTGTGTGTTTGAATGTACACCTACCGCGTGTCAATATGCAAATGTATGTTAAACATGCATAAGCTCCACATGAAGCAGAGTCTCTTTGCGTTATGGGAAATTTTAATGAATTGTATTAAGCACGAGCGTGGTTCTGCTATTAAAGAAAATCAATATCATTTCATAAGATATTTCAGCTGTTCGGGTGGAGACAAGCAAAAAGCAATTTAAGGATTCAATAACAATCGAACCAACAACATTGAATTGATTTGTATTTGCAAACAGCCACGCATACTCAAACACAACCACACATATATGCAATACACACATATGTACATACATCCATACACAAATGTATGCAAAGGAAATCAAATTTATTTTATTCATTTGCTTGATTTTATGTATGTATGTATTTAGATTTTCGCACAATGGCCAGTAGATATGTATGTATGTGTTTGTTGGCGTGTGTAAATGTATCATAATAGATTTTATTACTTTGAGTATTGATTGTGAATGTCGGAAATTGAAACAAAGAAAATAAAACTTGCTGATTCGATTTGAGTTGAAATGATTTTATATATATTTTTTATTCTCAAATAAATAAAATATAAAGCAAATGTAACACAATTTAAACAATAACTTAGAAGTGCTACAAATTCATATGATTGAAATAAAAAGTACTTAGCAAAAATTATTGTTGATTCGCTTTAATTAAGCAAATTTGTCATGATTATATCTTGGGTGCATCTTCGGAGCAGTTTTTCATCGAAATAAATTGTGAACATATTAGTTTAGTATTATAATAAATACCAAAACATTAACTCCTGATCCAACTTTTGTTGATCAGCTGGTAGAAAATAAGAAATATATATATAGCTGAATAAAAGTTGGTCAACAAAAGTTGATGTGTGTCAACGGAGACTAACTTGTTTCACAGTGTAACAATAATTTTTGGAAACTTATATTCGTTACAGAAACTATTCCCATTTTAACACTTTGTGTTCCAAAAATTTTCATTAACTGATGGCGACTTTGCGCATAATTAGTAATTTTCTATATTAAATTTTTTAAACTGTTAAAAAGCTTAAACAATGATATTTTTGCAACTCATTAGCTCAATTCCAAGATACATTCGTGCAAATTTGTTATAAAATAATACAATTAGACAATTCATGTTTCTTGCATTGCGTACAATTTTATGACTGTCATAAGCAAGTTGCTGATAATTTTCATATACATTTTCAGTGTGCTATTTGGTCAGCTGTTTTTTGTTCACAAATTCAACTAGAGATGGATGCGTATCATGTTTTTTTTTTCGTGATACGAACATGCACGATTCAACACGAAGTGCTCGTAACAGAAAAGCTGATTTCATGCGTGGTCGCGTCGGATCTTGTTGAGCAACATTGGCTTGAAAAACACGAAACGACTTTAGGTGTAAAGTATTCAGCTTGGATCACACGATTGGCACAATGTACCAATTTTCGTCGGCTCACTGAAATAAATTCATAAGTAGCAAGGTGAATTTGTCTTATTTCTCAACTAATTGAAATATAATTACATAACTGCAGCACACTGCATTTGTAATAAAGCCATATATAATAATGTCATTTTGGCTTTTTACTTATGACTTTATTGCAATTATCTATGTAGTACAAATGAATATAAACAAATTTGCTAATTTTTTTTGGTTTAATTTTTTTTAACCCTGAACTGTAAAAACCTTTGTGTTAAATTTTTAACAAAAAAAAAAAAAAAAACAACAAGCAACACCAACACACTGAAATGACATTTTCTCTCAGCCGAACTATGATTAATATAAATTTTTACAAAATTTTTATCCGAATTTACAAAATTATTTGTAGGACCGTATTCAAATAAAATATTTACTGACTCAAAAAATTTGGTTACTGAAAATGAAATTTAGTTTTTTCTGTGTAAGTCTTGATTTGTAAAAGTATTTTTGAATTTCTTTGATGTAACACTTCCGATTTAAGAGACAAGTGTAAAAATATTATGCTTGTTGACCTTGAACAATAATGAATTCATTAAAAATCTGTTATAGTCAAAAATAACTTTTAAGGCGTTTCCCAAAAAATTTCGGTTAATTACAATAAAAAGAAAAATTGTCTTTTTACACATCACAATTTTCCTCAAATTAAACACTTACATTTTTAATGAATATTTCATTTCAATGTAAAAAACTGCAAGTAAAAAAAATAAATGTATACATCATTTTTTTTTTCAATTCGAGAGTTTTGAATTTTTCGATTCATTAGATGTTCTTCTTCTATCAAAATATAGAAAAAATTGATTTAAAAAAAATAATGAGTTAGGGTCTTTCTATATTAAGGTAACGATGTACATCTACATACATATTAACAGGTTCATATATGAATTTTATGAATAACTGACATTATTTATTTCCACATGTGTAACTTTTGTCTGTACTTATAATACTCGTATCTTCATGCGTAATAAATTACTAAGAACTTGTAGATTTTATTTCATTAATAATATTGTTTTTATACAAACAAATTTATTATTATGCACACATCTATGTATGTACTCGTATATGTACATATGTATGCATGTATGTTTGTATTTATATTCTTTTATCTACATCACATTCAATGTTGACATACATATATTCCTTATAAAGACACAGGATGTTATTTGAAAAGTTAATTTGCAATAGAAATTTATGCATGAAAAACCAAATAACGAGATAGATAAAATTACACTAATGCTAGCTGACATTGATAACATGAAAAGTCAAGGATAGTAATTTCGAAAATGTGTAACTCAGTCAGTCACTTATAATTATTCCTTGAATTCGTTTATTTTGTTATAACAAGCTAAACAATAAAAAATAATATGCTTTTTATTTTGCATAATACATACTTCCTTTTATTTTACATAGTAACAATTAAATATCAAGCAAATTTCATGCAAAGCTCTGAGATACACAAAATATATGTAATTAATTCTTTAGATTGTTAACAAAGAAAGATAATAGAATTGCCGTGGGCACACGGTTCTAACGAAATAAAATTTGAAAGGAATTGCATAAGAAAAATGAAAGTAGTTTTTATGCTAATTTAATCCGTAAATATTTTATTTACTAATAAAACGTTTGCGTTTGAGCAAAATCTAGCAAATTTCCCATACAAAACAAAATCTAGTTTGTCACTTGATTTTATCAAAATCTTCTTAAACATAGTAGAACTTAGTGATGCAACTTTTGTTTTTTTTTTCCTTAAAATTTTTACTAAAAAGTTACTCTGTGTACATAAAAAGGTGTGTGAATTGGATGCATTGCAGTTGTTTGGTTGTAGTTTTGGAAAATTTTCTGTTAATGGGACTTGTTTTGTATAAAAAAGATATCTTGATATCTTAATTAAAATCTGCTATATTTTGTCTAAATGATATATAAAATTATTGAAAATCCAATAGCCTTATTGAATAATTTTTATTCGAATAAGTCGATTAATTTTTGTTAGAATAATTTTAGTTCGAAAAATTTTTATTCGAATAATTTTTCTCGAACAATTTTTATTCGAATATTTTTTATTGAACGATTTTCTTACTTTACCGTTATGCTAATTTTAGTTGAAAATTTTTTTGCGAATATCTAATATTTATTCGAATGTTTACTTAAATTTAATTTAATTAGTTCTTTTTTTTTGACAAAGGTTAGAACGAAGTATGTTAAAAAAATGAGATATAATTAAATTTAAATAAATATAATAAAAATTGCTCAAGTATATTTCACAAATAAAAAAGCATTCGTAGCTATTTAAAAAAAATAATATTTAAGAAATCTTTGACTTACCTTCTTGTTATTCTGCTGGTGATTTAACTGCTCACAAATCTTCCAAGAAGCCTGCTACTTCAACAACTAAGTAACAGCAACACAACAATGTGATGAGAAGCCCCTTTCAAATGCAAAAAAAAATTAAATTGCTCGTCAATAGACAGCGCGCTTGCTTGTGTTGAAATAGTTTTTCTCGTTTTCTCGTTAAAACAGACAACAAGGAAGCTGCTACACAAAGTATCTGTTTAGTTGAAAGTTTAGTAAAAGTACACGCTCACATTTTTCAAAATGCTCAAATACAATTTACAAAGTGTGCCAATGATATGGCCTAGTTTAGATATTATTATTTTTTTCTGTTTGTTATTGTTTCCTTTTTTCTGTTGCTGTTTATTATTTAGTTGTTGTTCTTGCGTACTGTAAGCGGGGTATTGTACTGCAGTTAAATTTGTAGTACATATAGTGTATGTTTGTATGTATGTATGTATATACAAAGATGTACCAAAAATAATATAAAAGAATGAATTATTTTTGTGTTTTTAAAAACAGTTCAAGTTCGACCTTTATTCGAATTCCACAAAATTATTATACACTACTGATCACACTTCGCTTTTGCATGTAATAAAGATTTTGACTTATTTAAAATCTATTTTCTATTTTCCTGTTCAACGATATTGAAACAGTAAGTTTGTTCGCCTTTCAAGCGAATGTCATCGTGCCGGCACTATGGTGGTAGGTGCCCTTTCCAAAAAACCTCCAACAAGCCGTAAACGTATCTTTTGCAGAAAAAGCTGCTGGACAACCACTTTTTAAACTGCATTCCGTCTAATTCAGACAAAGTATTTTTAATCGCATTTTTTTTGAAAGCTAAACAGAAAAAATTATTCCCAAACAATTTTCAAACAAACTTGTGTTTTGAAATATAATTTAGTTTCAGTAAATATTTTTTACTGTTTCAGTAAATTATTTGTTCCAATTTTATTTTATGTAAAAAAAAAACTGTATAGAATGAAAATTAACTATATAAAGTAAAATTTGTAAAAAAAATTTTAGATTTATTTTTTTTATATACTGTAAAAAAATTTGTCTGATTTTTTTTTTCAATTTTTTTACAAATTATTTTATAGATATAAAAATCATTTTATTTTTTTAACCCCCGACTAAAAAAAGGGGTGTTATAAGTTTGTAGTGTGTGTCTTGTATGTCTGTGTATCTGTGTATCTGTGTGTCTGTCCGTGTCCACGTACAGGCCAAACGGCTGGACCGATTTTGATTTAGTTTTTTCTGTTTGAAAGATGACTTGATCGAGAGGGTTCTTAGCCATGTTTGAAGAAAATCGGTCCAGCCGTTTAGAAGATATAACATCTTTTCTGAAAAAAGTCGGGGGTTTTTAAAATTTTTAATTTTTGTTATTTAAGATTTTTGTTTGTGGTTTTCAAACTTATTATGTTTGTATGTATATTGTGATTCTGAATATAGTATTAAGAGTCTTACTATAAACATACGGAGTTTGTCAGCTAAATTCAAAAATTTTTTTGGTTGAAGTCTACTGACGAATTCCAAAAGCGGGAACGAAATGCTTAACCATAAAAACAAGCCAATTTTTGAAAATAAAAAAAAAATAATAGTTTTATTTGATTCAGTTATTTTTTTCAAATAAAACTTTTACTAATTTTTTTTTTAAATTGGTAAGAATTGTTATTGATTCAGTTAATTTATTTTCTGATATACGAAAAATTTTAGTGAATGTGTTTATAAATTGTAAAAAAAATTTGCTGAATAATACAAAAAAAAAATCTGCAAAACTGTTTTTCTGTTCCTATTAATACATTTGACTGAAAATATTTTGAGTTTCAGTTAACTTCTTTCTCTAATGCCATAATAAGTTAATTAAAAATAAATTTTTTTTTGCAGTTAAATTTTTCCATAATTGTTATCAGAATCTACAAATTTCTTTGTAGGTCCGCATTTATATAAAAAATTTACTTTTTCAATGAATTTGGTTACTGAAAACGAAATTTAGTTTTTTCTGTGTACTCGTATTAAATTCGTGGTAACAATTTTATGCCCTAAACGTGTATTCAAATTTCTTTATTCCAACTTAATATGCATCATTTATCTTATTTATAGCGCAAAAATCTTCTTTCCATCCGAATGTCTAAAGTTGGTTGCACACTACATATCTTTTACGTTTTACATGTCAAATTTTCAAAAACATCAGCTGTTTCGGAATAATAACAGTTTGTGTGGTGGCAAAAATATAAAGAAAGAGGTCAGATGTGATAAAAAATGCAATAATTCTTAGCATTTTTGTGAAATTTTGTTTATCTGTTGGTTGAACAACGTCTATATGCATTTCGTTTCTGCTTAAGAAACTCTTCAGTAGGCTTCGACCAAAAGATTTTTGAAATCATTTAAAAACATTTTCATATTTTTTGTATAGAGAAGTAATAATGGGTTTTGTAGTCAACGTGCTAACTACTTCAGCCAACGCTTGTAGAAAGACTCCATTATGTTATTGAGAATTACATACATAAACGTAATAAGTTTAAAAGTTTCAAACAAACATCTTTATCGATTTTGAATGTATTTTTAATTTTTCACCACATTTTTACTATTAGTTGATATAAAAGAAAAAATATTAATTTTCATGCATATTCTTATATTTTCATGTTTAATTTAAAATGTTTTATTTTGGTTTAAATAATTTAATTTTTACATTTTTAGCGTCCGTGTAGCTTTGAACAAAATCGTATGTTTCGAAGGTTACAAAAATTCACGGGAAAATCGAAATCAGACCAATCATGAATATCTCCTCGGAATTCATTTCTTACAGATATCTAATAGTTTACTCGAGAAAAAAGTCCCACAGTCATAAAATTCTTGGGAGCAAAAAAGAGTAATAAGTGGCATCACCTCATTACGAAGCTAGTTGTTCTGATTATTTTTGACATTTTGTTTTTTCCCTTTATTTTTACATGCAAATATAAACAAAATTATTGAAATTCCTCAACTTGAAAAAATATATGTCGTCGTTGCTCTGACGTGATCGGTTATGTGTGAATTTTTTTATTTTTTTTATTTCACCATTATAAAGTTTGATGTGTCATACATTCACATACCAAATCGTTTAAATATATTTTAATTGGTTCAGAAGTTAGCATTGGTAGACTTTATATATTTATCAAAAAAAAAAAAAAAAAAAAATTCAACAAAACCAGTTATGTCTTAAAGTAAAAAAATAATTTTATTAGAAATGCTCTTGGAACTGAACAACAAAATGAGTTATGTGTAGTTTTTGAAGCAATTCCGATATATCTACCAAATATACAATTATTTAAGATTAATTTTACGTTATACTTATTTATGTAAATACTAACCCCCATATTCATAAAATTTTAAACGAATTTGAAATGTATTTTATTTCAAATTTTTCATACTAAGTCCTCGTCCAGACTTGCAATTTTTGTTGCTGCAATTTCTTAAAATTCTGCTCTTAAATTGCATAAGTGTCTACACTACGAAATTACAATATTGCAATTATGTATTAAAAAAAATTAAAACACCACAAATTTTCTTGAAAAATTAACAATTATACAATCAAAAAAAGACATATACTATTATTAAGGAAAAATTTTTTCTAAATTAAAGTAAAAAAAATTTCTAAGTTTAAGTAAATTTTTACAAAAATCTAGTAAAAATTACTTAATATGAGTAAAAAATAAAAAGTTCATATTCTCAAAAGTAGTTCATAAAAATACACACAAAAATTCTCACATTCAAGGTCAAGTTTACTGGTTTAAAGGAAATATTTACCAAAAATTGGAAAATGGCTTAAAAGTTTAGGGAAATTGTATCCTAAAAACTAGTCTCGTTATAAATCAAAAAATAAATTTTAGGACATGACTTACTCCTAATTAGTTCATCAAATTTGACTAACTTGAAAGATATAAAAAGTTATTCTAAATTTTAGAAATATATTTACCAGTTTTAAGTATTTTTTCTTTAAATTATAGAATATATTTTTTATTTGCATTAAGCAAAAAATTCAAGTACATTTTTCATATATCCGACGAATATTTGAACTTGAAATAAATTTTTTTGAAAATAAAATAAAATTTTAAAACACAAAAATTTCAATGCTTATTCAGGCTGCCTGTTAGGCAATTGGTTAGAGTGCTTGCCTATCAGTCAGAAGGTTGTTGGTTCAATACTTGCCCCCTCTCAAGGAATTAATACGTATATATGGTGAATTAATTAAGAATATAATATGAAGATATAATAAAAAACATAACATGTGGTATAGAATTTAATTAAAAACAAAAAAGTACCAAAATTAAAGACAAAAAAAAACTTTGAAAAATTTACTAAATTTGAAATAAAAGATGAAAAACCTTTTTTGCAATTCTCCGAATTTTATGGAGAAATTTGACTTAATTTTAGAAAAATTTTATTTAAATATAAAAATATAATTACTATAAACTAGTTCATTAATGAACTAAAAATTTAGTAAATATTTTACTGGTTTCGAGTAAAAAACAGCTTTGGCGCCATACGACAACTTTTTTTTACTCAAATTTAGAAAATTTTCCAAAGTTGTAGTTAGTTTTTTTTTGAGTGTATTCAGGGCTAATTTCGCCAACTTATTTAAATATCAATTCATATTTAAAAATAATTTTGCCATACAAAAATTAATCAAAATCTACATTTAAATATGAATTGATATTTAAATAGAGTTGGTGAAATTGGCCCTTACTTTTTATTATATTTTTTTATTTTTCATACAACTGAAGAAATAAAATTATAAAAAACGTCAAATACAAACTAACAACTTGTAATTAATAATTACGAATTTCAATTCAAAAGAGAATTGCCGAGCACATGAAACTGTGTACCCCTCCACAATCTTCTCACCTCTCTCACCAATAAACCCAAGAATTGCTGCAACAAAAATTGCAAGTATGGGCAGGGACAAAATTTTCCTAAAATGAATTTCAAATACATTTTATGTTTTTATGAATATGAGGGTAAATATTTTTCAATATAGCATTACAGTTTGCAAACATATTGAAAGGTTTCAAAATAAAACAGTGTTTTTGCTCTCCTCAAAACTTAGTAAAAACCACATAACTGATTTTGTCGGAGCAACGACGATATGTGAAAAAAGTTTACAAATGATCATTATTTGTGTTTTTTCGAAATATATATTCCCTTCTGTTTGACAAGGAAAAAATTTTTATTAAAAAAGCAAGTTCAACTGAGTTCATAATACTGATATTTTTTCCGGGGAATTTTTGTATTCCCGGTTTTTGTTAAAAAAAAGGGGGAAAAACAATTTCGTAATCAGGGCTATCGTGACTAAAATTCCACGTGAAATTTTTCTGTGGAATTATTTCCAACTAATAGCAAGTAATAGGGAAAACAAAAAATTGTAATTGGAAAGTGAAAAAATTTCACGTTTAATTTTATTCATGATAGCCCTGAATATGAGCAAAGGGAAAAGTGCAAAAATGCGTGCGAATATTTTGTTCATAATTGGACTGAATAGCAAATTGTTGTTCAATGGAAAGAAATATTTCAAGGTATTGGATGGATGGGAAAACAGTAAAAATTGTTAAAATTACATTTTCTAAAATAAATTTAGCTTTTTAAATCATTCAAATATTTTTTTTGGAAAATATTTATTTATTTTTTTTATTGTTTCGCAAACTTTTTAAACAATGACTATACATATTTCACTTGATATCAAAAATGAATTCATTCTTTTAAATTGTATACTTCTCGGGGCGAATACACACATACACATACATACATACGTATAAAGTTGCCAAAACTAATTCCAGCCAAAAGTTAAATTACTTTTAGTTTTAAAAAAAAAAAAAAAAAATTTTTCTGTGGGATTTTCGTTATTTTGCATTAAATACACTTTTTTGTTTATTCGATGGCAGTGGTATTACTATTTAACCTGTTTTTGTCCTCTATGATGATGAATAAATGGTTTGAGGAAAGAGTTTAACTTTAGCTATTTAAATTTAACTTTAACAGCCTCCTTAACAATTCTTCAGTTGCTTAAGAGGTTTTCTTTTAATAAAATTTTGGGACTATTTCTTATAAATGTATATAAATTTTGTTTAATTTATTTTTAAATATATCGATTGATATTGTGCCGAGGTTGCAGTTTTTTTCATTCACATTTTTTTTTGTTCTCCTTGGTTAGTGTTTGTGGTGGTATTGTTTTAATTGTTATTGAATGATTTATTTTGTGGGACATTTCACCTTCTCCAGCGTAAAAAAATACAAATTCTTTTGTAAGTTGGTATATAAGAATTTTTTATATGTATATATCTTTTGATAAGAATTTCAATTGAAGAATTTTCTTTACACTTTTTTTTTTAAATAAATGCTTTTTTTATTTATTTATTTATGTTTAATTATTTTACTATTTTATATAAATAACACATAACAAATGGGTACTTAATTTAAAAAGATTTTTTTCAACTATAAATTTGACTAAAACATTTAACACTTTTTAGGTTTCATTAACAAAAAAATACACAGGAAATGTGTGTGTGTGTGTGTGTGTGTGTGTGTGTTGATTTTGTGAATATCAAATTGCATTTAATATTAAGATTTCAACTATTTATGGCATTTTATTTATTTATATAAGAAATAAATTATTTCTTTTTGCAATAATTTTTTTTTTCTTTCGATTTTATTAATGCAGCAGAAAAACTCGTCCGTTTAATCGTTTTAACCACCAGCACCTAAATGTGAAATGTGTACAGAATTTTCTTTTATTTCCCTGTGTATAGTGCCAGCTGTAGAATATTATTTGGGAATAAACCCTTTCGGCTATACAATCTCTTAGTTCCTTTGAAGATATTCACAGCGCAGGCTTTCTCCCCCGCTGTTACTCACCATTACAGAACTGTTAAAAAGGTAACGGTTATATTTTGACTGCTGGTATGATATTTTTTGCTTATCAGTATTTATAAATAAATTATCTTTTGACTTTTCATTCTTAAAAAAATACAGGGCGGAAAAGGTATGCATTCATTTATGATAAAAAGTTAGTGCTTTCTCACATAAAATGGAAAATTGGAATTTTAGTGAAGGAGTCGTTTATTTAAAGATACGCTTTTATATCTTTTAAATAGTTTTTAAGAGGAAGCGCGAAGTAGATTTTTATGCATTCATTTATGATAAAAAGTTTATGTTTTCTCACATGAAATGGAAATTTGGAATTTTAGTGAAGGAGTCGTTTATTTAAAGATACATTTTTATATCTTTTAAGTACTTTTTAAGAGGAAGCTCGATATAAATTTTTATTTCTGAGAGAAATTTCTGTAAAAACTTATATATTTTAAGTCTGGTCACTCTCCTGCAAAGTATTACGGTTTTTTGATAAAATGCAATCCTAATGTGGTGAATTGTTAATCACTCCTACACAGAAAATATTTTAGCAAAAATTTTTCAAACAAACGTTTCTTCCAATTTTATTTTATGCAAAAAAAAAATGTATAGGCTGAACAATGAAAAGGTCCTTTAAACAGCTGGAATTTGAGCGATAAACTTTTCTTTTAAAAAATAATTTTATACTTTTTCAGAGCTTTATCGGAAAGAAAGTTCTTTTAAGGGGGTATTTCTTTAAGTCTGGCCACTTTCCAGCCTGATGTAATGAATGGCTACAAACTGCAGGGTTGCCTGAATATTTAGAAAAGTGTAACAGGCTTTAAGAAGTAAACCGATGACTGTTTTGAATAACTATAGGTGTGCGCTACGGTGAAATATTGTGTATATTGGTTGGGATGGTGGCTACGATTCCCTCCTGCGAGTCTGGTAGTCTTCACTAGACTTGTATCGATCTCATTCATTCAGCTAATTTTTGATACAAACGATGATCAAACTTAATTAAATTGCATGGGTTTATTCATAGGTTTGTGTCTTAAATGAACGATTGAACGAGTTGAACCGATCTCTAGAATGAGTTCGATACAAGTCTAGGCCTCACTACAAAAGGTGAATGTCTTTGTTACTAAGATCGTTAAAATTAATATTCAGGCTGTCAGATACTGTAATAGATTTCTATTTTATTCCGCTCGTATTATTCTTAATGAACTTATTTTGTTCCTTAAGCTGGGGTCACACGATTGTACCAATGTACCAATTTTCGTCGGCTCACTGAAATAAATTCATAAGTAACAAACTAAATTTGCCTTAGTTCTCAACTAGTTGAAATATAATTACTTAACTGCACTACACTGCATAATTAATAAAACCATATAGACAATAATTAATTAAGTAATAATGTCATTTTGGCTTATTACTTATGACTCTATCGCAGTGAGCCGACTAAAATTGGTACATTGTGCCCATCGTGTGACCCCAGCTTTATACTCCGCTCGTCATCATCAAGAAATAAAAAAAAAAAATAAAAAATTTTAAAACACTAATTACGTAATTGATATCGCAATTTAAATTAAAAATCAATTCCACTTTCATAACATGGCTCGTAATATGAATTACGCCGACTTAAAAATACAAAACGTAAAAATGTTATATGCGTTTGTAACATTATATCCATGACGTATAAATATTTGAAAATTCTAATTTTACAAGACCGAAATATCTATATTTTTGAAACATCTTTCATTCCAAAATGTAAGCGATACAATTTTTTGTGTATTGAGATCGGTCCGATTTAAATTTTGAGGGCTTGGAGAAAAAATTATAAAAATAGTGAATACATTCCTTTTGGACTCTGCTTCTATATCAGTTTTTTTTTCTTGTTTTTAATTCACCTTTAAAGAGTCATACATGAGTTTTTTTTTATTTGATTATTATTTTTCTGTAATTTTATTATTGCAAATGTATCATTATGGATTTATAATTTGACACGCGTGCTTTTTGAAGTGTAAATTGTCTGATAATTGTTGTTACCTCATATTAAATTGACCATGTGTGTATGTACGTACATATGTAATTATAAACAAACATACATACCTGCATACATATGTATGTATGTATGCTCAGTATAATTGAATGCATTTTTTAATTATTTCGAAAAGACATAATAATTGAACAGCGATATTATAAATTATAGTGTTCTTACGCATAAGGCCGGGTTTCCATCTGTGTGCCATATGCCACACAAGCGTAAAAAAGCGTAACCACTAATTACTAATGAAAAACAGTTTGATTCAGACACGTATTTATTAAGTTAAACAGTTTCATACATAACTAATAGACAATTTTATAGAAACCAACATGATTGGAAACTATAATGCGTTTTTTTATAGAATTACTCTATTCAGGCTTCCAAGGTCATTCAAATTGATTCAAATGCAAATAAAAGACAATTTTATTTCACTTTTTTATATCCGACGTTTTTTCGTTGGGATTTTCCAACATCTTCAGGGATACTATTTTTATTGAAATCTGGTAACATTAATAAATAAAAGAACAATTAATGTTTTGCTTTAACTTACATATACTATCTTCTAATAAAATTTGCATTTAAGTTTTTAAAAATGTCATTTTATACCCTTTTCATACTTACTCACATCTTTGAGGAATGGGTGGAATATGTTGAAAATTGAAAAAACCTGTTCACATTACAACATCTTTCATCTTTCATCTGTCATGTATTATAATACTATTTTTACGAGTATGAGCAACTAATAATTAAATAATAAAATGCAATTTAAAAATTCAGTAGAAATTGATTTATAATGCTAGAAATTATGTAGAAATTATGCTAGCGGACAATGATGATGAAGAAATATTAAAAATTGTATCCGAAAAGATTTTGCGTAGACATTTGCAACTATTTTTATCTAATTTATTTTGTTTTAGAAAAATATATAACAGATTTTATTATATGCATACATATACATAAATATTTATATAATAAAATCTTAGAGTAATTACGGATCTTTTTTAGGGAAAGATATTCCAAAATGTAGCTTTGATTGTATGTACATATGTACATGCATATGTAGATATACAAACATACATACATATGTATACATTTTTATAGTATGTATGCATGTATGTATAGTTGTATACATTTTTTCTAGTCATGACACTAAAATAATCGAAAGATGTTGAATGAAACAAAGTGAGATAGGAACATCTTTTGAAGATGTTGAAAGATGTTAAACATTCAGCCCTGTATAATTCTTATGGGAAGATGTTATCATCTTGCCAAATTGATGAAAGATGAAAGATGTGCGTAAGTGTGAAAAGGCTATTACGCGACGTGACAACATACAATATAAAACACATAATTTAAAAATAATAGCAAAAATAATAAAAAAATTGTAAATATCACAGTATAAAGATCAGCTGTGTGAGAATAATCCAAACAATGTTGAGCTAATGCAGTAGATTGTCGTCCTGTTTTAATATCAGTTTCATGTTCAGCTACTCTTACGCCCAAATTCCTTTTTGTTGTCCCGATGTAAACTTGTCCACAGCTTTCATGTACGTTGCCATTACCTTTGATTTCATATACTACATTGCTTTGATCTTTTTTATTTATTTTTGTTTTTAGATTTGTGAACAGTGTTTTTGTTGTTTTGTTTGGTTTGTGTGCAAAACATGATTGGAAACTGTTTAAATCAATAAATATATGTCTGAATCAAACAGTTTTTCATTAGTAATTAGTTGGTTACGCTCTTTTGGGCAAATGACACACAAGAAATGCCAGATGTAAACTCAGCCTAACACTTTGCGATAAAAATACGAAAATGATGATGATGAAAATGACAAATGGGTTTGATCATAGGTTTGAGTCAAAAATAAAATAGTGAACGAGTTCGACTCAAGTCTAATTAAAATGTCCTTATTTTGCACATTTTTAAGGTGGATAAAACTCTTGCCTCTTAAGTATAAAATGTGTTCAGCTATTTTTTGTGAAAGCTTAATGGGAAAATTTTTGTGCAACACGTTTATGTATTAGTATGAGTACGTTTTTGAATTTTTCTAAATGAAAGGAAAACCCAGTTAATAATTTATACATTCCGAAGGCGTTTAATCGTAATGATAGAAATTAAGTGTATAGATGTGAGTACATTGAAAAATTATTATGTTTCATAAAAAAATAAACTTTAAGCATGGTATGCGAATGAAATCGTGATAGCTGCTTACTTTCATACCCATTAGTAATCGATTTCTTGGCTCCTCAATACAATTGGCAGACTCTCTTCTTCACTGCTTTCCGTATGATTGATACCAAACGACTTAAATGCCTTCACTGGGAATTCTCTTTAACTTTGAAGGTTTTTCCTCAACTTTATGCCAATAAAGAGTTAAGGGTGGCTTTGTTTTGAAATTATTTTTACTGGAATACATTTCAGACAACATTGGTTCAGCATAAGGAGCTGTAGTGTAAAAAAATATATTTTTTGAGTAATAAAAATTTTATACTTAGATTTAGCACTGTGAGTTTTTCATGAAATTAGTTGCCTGGAATTTGCCTTTATTTTTGCCAAATCAGACAAATACATATGTTTGGAAAAAATAGTTCAGAAATTAATGCTACGCCACTTTCGACGTATGTGTATGTATGTACTAACTATCGAGTTGCTATATCATACAGCAAATATGAAAAATTTCATGCAACAAATATCATGAAATTTCATAAAAAGATTTCATAATGTAAATTCAGTATTATGTATATATGTAAATAAGTCAAATATTTAAAAAAATTAATCAAATTAAATCAAAAAATCCATTTCGGGTAGCAAGGCAAATTCATATAAGTTATACTCGGCTTAATACGCTTTGGGAAATTTATACCTTGAATGTCAAAAAAAGTCCTGGAAAATTTCGTGGTGAAATTCAATGTATATTTAAGTTATAAGCGGCGAAAATAGTCACCTGCGGTAGTCGCAACTGCCCAGTTCGCCGCTTATAATTTGAATATGCCAACAGAGATGTCAACACACATTTTTGAGTACATTCTTTGACATCACAAGCATGCATTTTTCAAAGGAAATTTAGTCGAGTCTACCTTAAATGAATATGCCTTGATAAGTATGCACAAGGCGAATTCACTTACATCGCTTACATGGATAGCACAGTTATTACTTTTTAATTTACATTTTTTATAAAACTTCAAAACAGGACGAATTCATAAAAGGCAAATATTTTCGAATCCTTTAGATATCAACACACATTTTTCAGTAAATTATTTATTATATACATCCCAACTATGAACTCTTCAAAGCGAATTGAGGTGTGCCTACCTCATATGAATATGCCTTGATGTGAATGAGATTTATTTTTATATTGTCATATAAATTCACTTTTGTTGCTATTTTTGGCATATTATGCCATTGTTATAATTTTGTGTAATTTATACCACCTGTTAAAGTCAATTCGCCGTGAGTGCATATTTATGTTGTTTCCCAAAGTTTATTAATACCAACTGGCCTTATCATTACAACAACATAATCGTACATACAAAATTGTTGTAAGATTATTTTTATTTTTATGTTGACATTTCGGGTAAAGACTTAATGCTATTTTGTATGGAGTTTGATGGATGGGATAAAGTCAGCTGATAAGGCCACTTGATATTAATACACTTTGGTTGTTTCCCTAAAAGGTATAATGTATTGTGACTGTAGATAATTACTAATATGTTTTATGTTGGAATTTATGTACATATTCCGAAAATATTTTCATTAAATTACAAGAGATTGTTTTATTGTTTTTTACCTTTCATTTGTGGCTGCTTAATGATGTTTACATGTCTGCTGCCAGTTCCCATCATATCCAAGGATTGAGTTTGCGGATTTGGAGTAGCTAAATTGTTGAAGAAAATAAAATTTTATTTAATGTATTCTAGGAGTCTACTCTATAATTCGAATTAAAGAAAAATACTTTCAAATTTCCATGCTATTAACAGGCAAATTCGGAAGAAATTTCTTGCATTTCGTATTAAAACGTTGCTCAAAAAAACTTGCTTTGTTTGAGGGGACTTTAAAAATTAGTAAGTTATCGGTTACTTTATATATTTTTATTTCTTGTGTTTCTTTTACATTCAAGCTGAATGCTTACTTTAACTTTTTTTTTTTAAAGAAATTCACTTACCCATATTCAGTGGTTCCTTTTCGTTGGTCTCAAAATTTTTATCACTGTGTTCAAATTGAATATTCTTGAAGCTGCCGTTACTGGTTATGGAAATTGTGATTTTGGAACTATTTTTACTGGGCGGGGGAGATTTTGCATTTGAACTTTTGTTTAAATTCGCTGTGTGAAAATTATTGTTATTCAATAGATCATAAATATTAGAAATGGTTCTATTTGTATGATGACTATTTATGTAAGTTGCATTATTTTGGCTCGCATCAACTTGTCTGGTTATAGAACGATTTTGTTCAGAATCTTTTTCAGCATTTTTATCTTTTATATTTGACATTAAAGCTTTCATTTCATCTCTTAAATTCTGTAAAGCTTGATTGCTAATAATGTGGGAATTTAAAGTGGTGGGAGAGTCTGTTGTGCTAGCACTTAAGTCTGAAAATGTGCTTTTTACATCCGTTAGATTTTGAAGGTATTGGATTTCGTTTGTTTGATTTATTGAGCTTAAAGTAGTAATGTTATGGTTTGCATTCTCTGAGCTCTGCATAGATGAGTTTATTGATTTGATATCAATCTCATTGACGAATTGGTTTGAATTGAAGTTATGCCAATTTGTTTCATTTTTGAAATTGTCTTCTTTTAAATTCTTTGATAATTCGACATTTTTGTCTTTTGCCTCAGAACTTTTCGTTATTTGAAATGATTCTTTAAACATTTGGTATATAGATTTTTTTGTATCTCTAGTTGGTGTTGCTGTGGTAGTTGATGGATTTGATTTTGTAGAATTTGTTTCATTGAAATTAATTTTAAATGCTGACTTGTAAGTTTTCAGTTGTTCCAAGATTTTCTTAAGATCATCATTATTTATACTATGAGACATTTCATCCAATTGCTGAAATAATAAACTTATATTTTGATTGATTGTAGATGATTCGTTGTAAGATAATTTATTGTCACACTGATTGCTTTCAACACCTTTCGATGCTGTTGAATTTTTTGCTGCTAAATCGGGTTGGAGAGCTATTAAACATGAACAATTTTCTTGTTTTTCAGTCGTTCTCGCATTGCCGAGTTTATTGGGGAGAGGCAATTGCGTTGTATTTTTGGCATCTTCTGAGCAAAGACAGTTGTTCGTTTGAACCGAGGAAGTGATATTTGCAACTCCACTGCCCATAGTTGTTTCTACTACGGTGGTATTTTCCAAAGAAGCTGGCAATACCGACTTACGTTGGGCAGCTTCTGGTCTATTCAAAAGTCTGCTTAAAATGATTTGATTTACAGGAAAGTAAGTAAAATTATTTCTACTTGAATATTTTGAACTAAATTTAATCGGCGCATTTCCTAATCCATAACGATTACTGCCGCTGCCCACCGTTTTTCTATTAGCAAGGAAATAGGGTATTAAATTGTGACTGTCATTAGCGATCCTAGGATCGAAGGAATTTGCAGGTTTTGTATGCGAAGTTTGATTTTGTAGAGTACATAAATTCACTTTGATGCACTTCAAATGTGCGTTATTCTCATGTGGATTTGTGGCTCCCGGGCATGTTGCAAATGGAGGCGAAAATTGTTGTGGATAATTAGCCAAAGCTTGTAGATGCGCCAAGTGCTCATCCGCACAATTGCCATACTTTTCTATGGTCTGCTGTAAAAGGTCAAAAAATTCAGTTTGACGTTTAGACCGTGACTCTTCACCTCTACTATTGCTGATCAACAATTCACTACAAGTATTTAATTTTAATAAATAATTTAAATTCTTGTTATTCTTAATTACCCTTTAGCTGCAGTGGGCTTTAAAAAAGCTCTTGGTATACCTAAGATACCTAAAAGCACAACTAAAATAAACATATTTCTTTTCTGCTCACTTTCACTTCTGCCTTCACTATTTGAAAAAACTAAATTAAATTAATTGCATTAAGGCTGTCTGCTTAAATACTGCTTGCATTGCTTACATTCAAATCACTCTTCTTCAAATTGCTTCTCATTATAGTGTTGTTTTGTTTTTAAAAAATTTGCTCATCAATGTATCAAATGACAACTTTCGTATTGTTAAGAACCAAAGAAAAGCTCACTCACATCTTGTTACAAAAGTGTTTATTTTCATCAATTTATTCTGTTCTTCTTTACAAATGGTTTTGTTACTGTTCTATTTCGTTTATATATTTTTTTCTGTTACTGATTTAATTTTTCACTATTTTCCTCCGCAAGTTCTCATGTTTGTGGGTTGAAAACGTGATTTATTTCTTTCAAATTAATCATGTCTAATAAATGTTTATGTTTTATTTAAGTAACGGTCAGACGAAGCAAATATATTAGATAAATCACATTTTATACAAAATAGCAAGATTCTAATGAATGTTTCCAAGAGTTAAAGAAACACACGCACACACACACATAAATAGATAGGTGTTTTAAAAGCTTATGAGTTATTTTATGGAAATCACTTTATTGTAAAGTGATTCTTACTTAAGAAATTACATGTATGAATAAAATATTTCATTATATAACAAGAATTGCGAGTACTGACTTTAGCCCGATTAATAAATATTTGTTTCAAACACGAACATGGAGTGGTGTGCATAATATTTTTTACAGTGATTATCTCATTCCCCCAATATTATTTTTCTATTTCTCCATATCCAAAGTATGTTCAGTCTAAACATGGCATATGCAGGAGTCATCTCACCATTATTGAAATTGTTTTCCTTCATTATCACGATTTTTGTTCCTAGCAACATAATTTGATACTAAATATCCCTGTTGTGAATTCTTAAGGTCTTAAAAAAATTTATAAATTGACATTGAATGCTGATTTTGATGTAAAAAACAAAGAGTGCTAGTGACAACGACTACAGCAGCAACAGCAACAGCTACAATAAAAAATTGCACAAGCATAGTATACTCTTTTAGCAGACTGACAACAACAATCAACCATTCATTCACATGCACGAGCAAATAAATCATTTCCATAATGATGTTACTGATATTGTTATGAAAATATAAAATATTTACATTCCCACTGCAATTCAAGTGTGTGAAGCCGCCCTCAGACATGAAATCTAAGGACTTATTGATTATTCTTACAATTCTTTGTAAATTGTATTACAAATAACAAGAGTAGTGAAATGGCAAAATTCATTATTGTGTTAATTTGTTTTGAATAACATTTTTATTTTGTTAGATTTTCCCTTAGAAATTTAACAAATGTTGAAAAATTATTAAAAGCCAATTACAAAATGTTTACCAAATACATGGAAGTAAAAATTACATCACAACTTTATTCTATTTTAAAATAGGCTCGTTCTTAAAATCGAGTTCCATCAGGTGTCTGTATTACAGGAAAAGTAATAATAATAATACTTTTCGGAAACCATGTGTAAAAATAATAAGTATTTCCAGACCTCATGTATTGCCTAATTAGCTTAACTAGTTAAATGCAGATTCAAAATCGTTTAAAATTGTTCCCAAACTCTTTGCAGTTACCCAGTAGCCCAAGTTATGGACATTTCATTTCATATAAGGCATATTCATGTGAGACATATTCACCTCAATTCGCTTTGAAAAATTCTTACTTGTGATGTAAAAAAAGTACAGAAACACGTGTGTTAACATTTAAGGGATATTTAAATTACAGGCGGCGAAAACAACCAGTTGAGGCCACTCGATGTGGATTCGCCTTGATCAATTGTATACTTATCGTCATATTCTTTTAGATAAGGCAGACTCCTTCGCTTTGAATAATTCACATTTGTGATCTCATAAAGCACTGCAAAAGGTGTCGGAGGAATATTCAAATTACTAGCGGCGAAAATAGTAGACCAGGCTGTCGAGACTACCTGACATGAATTCATCTTAATACTTATCTTGAATATTTTGAATCAAATAAAAAAAATTAAAACGAATTATGTATTTGTTAGATGTTTTTTATATTTTGGTTTTAAATTAATCGTATCAGTTGTTGGTTTTTTTTCTATTTCATTTGATTTTATTTATTTATTTATTTTTTGGTTTTGTTGTTGTTGGTTGTTTGTGTTCTTATTTTATATTTTATAAATTAAAAATATTTAAAGTTAATGCATTATTTATTATTAAAATTATAATTGTTATTTTATTTTATTTATTTGTTTTTTGTGACTGATTTTTAAATAAGTTTTCAATACTTTTTCGATTTTTTTTCACATTTTCTCTTAAGTTTTGTGTTACTTTCGGTTTATTTTATCATACAATTAAATAAAAATATTTAGATTTTTTTTAAATACAAGTTATGCCATCTTGGTGGTGATGTCGCCGGACAATATAATTATATGTATAAAAAATGAGTGAAATTAAAAAATAAAATGACAATGATATACCAGATTGGTGGCAATCATCATCATGTCTACACACTACTTTTCTAACTCTTCAACATACACACACATACATTTATAAATAGGAATGAAATAAAATACAATAAAAAAAGAAAGAAAAAGAGTAGAGGATTTAAATAAACTTAAATTAAAACGATAAAAAATCTATTTACAAAAATATCTATCTTCGTAACGTTGACAATAATCGCAGATCAATTGGCAACAGCGTCCATTGTTGAAGCGGCAGCGACATTTCTCCACTTGTTTGAAAACGCGTGTCGTATAGCCGCGCCCGCAGCAGAGGTTCGCACAGTTGTCTGGATTCAGACATTGACGATCCTTGGTCACGGAACAATAAGTGGGTGATGTTTCCAAATAGTATAACGTTGTATACTGTGACTGTTGCTGCAATAGCAAAAAAAGAATTCATATTTAATCATGTGCACTCTGGCATTTATATGAGAGAGGAAGCGAGGCTAAACTTACTTTCTTCCGTCGCTGTTTAGGCTTTTTCACGCGACTTGAGGGAGCCTCTCTTCGCATCGTGCGTGCGTTCGGTGCCTTTCGTATAGCCTGATTATATTTCTGTCGCAATAGCGTGGCAGTGGCATTGAAATCCGACAATTTCTTCCAACATGTTTTCATAGAACAAGAACCCGAAACTCCATGGCATTTGCATTTGTCTTTCATTAAAGTTGAAACAGCCTCTATACCGACCTGCATACATAAAATGAAATTGATTAAAAAAATTTAATAATGCGTTTGTTTGTTTATTTCATTTACCTCTGAATCATGTCGCAAAATTTCAGTCACTTCATCGCTATCTCCACCACGCAAATCTAGAAAACTTCTCGTTACCCTTTTGCCATGTTTCAAATTGTCATTACAGCCACCCCATTGAAATGACTGATCGGCTCGATTTTGCTTTCTGGGCCCACAACTGCATTTGGTCATTCGTCCCTCAGCACATGCTCGTGCAATTGAATGGGTCATAGCCGCAGCAGTTAGAGCATGCACGAAAGCTGTTTCTTTATACAGTTTTTTGAAAATATTACGTTTTCCTCGTATCTCTATCGAGCAATTCCAGCGATCATAACGAAATTGATCCTCGCAATGTGTAGTAGCTAAACGCCTTGCCTCACGTATGGTCTCCGGCAGTCCAAATTCTTTGCGACATTGATGATTTTGTCTACGCGTAGCTGGCATATAACGGCATGGGCCACCTACTTGGCCTTGTGAAGTGAAAACGGCCATTACGGTATGTTCAGATATGAAATTTTCCTGCTCGCTGCAATGGTAAAAGCATGAAACATTCATTAACACCTTATCAAATAATTTATTTGTTTGTTGATATTATTCATTATGTAATATATGTATGTGATAATATTTATTTATTAATGTTGCATATTCATTAATGGCCAATACCACGATATCAACAATGTTCGACTTGGCGCACATTTACATTCAAAACAAAAACAAATTTTAATATTTTGTTCTTTTGAGTTTTTACATTAAATATATTCCACATAGTTACTAATGAGTTTTTGAATTAAATGTATTCCACATGACTACTAAGAAATAGCTATTCGTTGCGGTTTGTATCAGTGCTAAATAAAAACAAAAATAGGTGAATTTGTTTCTGTCGCAACTATGCTTAGCTATTTCCAACCCCACGTTTTCCACCATTCTTCTATGTCTTGTGTCTGTGCTAAAAAATTGGAATGAATTCACCTAAGTGTTGTACACCACGCAGAGAAATTACCCTAAGAGCATGGTGTAATTCACGTTGCATTGGCAACGGCATTTAGTAAAGACATTTTTAGTACAAAAGTCCTTAGCTTAGTTGTTCAGAAATTTTAAGGAAATTTATGCGAGAACAAAAAAAAAAGGTATTTGGATCCGGGTATTTCTTAGCTGAAATGATTAAAATGTATTTAGTTTATAAACTATTGTCCCATAGATTAATGATTATCCGTATATGCTAACTATCCGCAGTAGAGGGTTAATATTTGATAAAAATTAATTTTCCCCTTTTGCAAAATTCTAATTAAATTGGTTTTTATTAAACGAATTAATTAATTCAATATTTTTCAACACGACCACCTACAGTTTAATTTTGAATATCTAGAGATAAATTGTCATCTTATGCACGATAACCTAGCTCTTGGACATTTTTCATGCAATTGTATCAATTAAGTTAATAAACAAATAAATACTCCATATCTTTCTTAAAAACCATTTAACAGTGGAATAGAAAATAGACAAAATTGACAAAACTTAATAAACAAAAATTTGGTTCCCATTAACGTCATTTTATAAACTTAATATGATGTAAGAGTTTATGGTTTAAAAATTTGAAGTGTGAAAACAATAATTTTGTTTCTTTATAAAAAGAACAATATATTAATAATAAATTATAAAATCTAAAAAACGAGAAAACTAAACGCAAAAAATACTTTAAATTTATTTTCATCTTTTAAATTTAGATTTTCAGTTTGGTTAAAAGTTGAGGGCCAACGTTATTAAGATATCATCATCTCATATAGAAAAAACGGAACAAGAAAATAGATTTTGAAAAAAAATTCAAAGAAACTAATGATGATTTTCTATTTAATCCAAAAAGAAATACAAATAAAAACGAACCAATAGAAAAGTGTTTCATGTTTATTTATTCTTATGCAAAATGTTTGGAAAAATAAAATGGATTTCTTTTCGCAGAAAATCAAATCTAATGAAATTAATTGTTTTTTGCTTTTAGGTGGTTTTGGTCGTAATTTTTCATAATTTGCGGTTGCGATACTATGCCTGCAACACAATTGTGAATAAATATAGAAAATATTATGAAAACTTTTTTCCAAAAGAGAAACCAAAAATTAATGAATGAATACGATTGCGTGTAAGTAGTTTTGTCTAGCAACACTTTAAAACAATTTGTATATTTTCTGTTTTATTATTTTTTCACTATATGGTGGATTGGTTGATTTACTTTTGGGAAAACTGTAGGCAACTTAAGTTGTTTATGCACATTGCAATCTGAAAATCAAAAGGTCGTAACTAAGAAAAAAAAATTAATAAATTTTTGCATTAATTATGACGTAATTGAACAAAAAAATTTCTAAAATTTTTTACTTAAAAATTCTAAAAAAGTAAGAACTGGGTTCAAAAATTAATTACCTTTCGTTAAAAGTGCATTTTCATAAAAAGTATGTATGTATATTTTCTCTAGAAAACGTCTTTTCTTTTAAGAAATATGTACCTCTTTCGTTATAAGTATATTTTCGTCAAAAATTAAAATTATCATTCCATTCTAATGCTAAATTTTACAAGAAGTCTTAAAAATTAAAAATTATTAATTAAAAATCACTTTTCAAACCTGCAAAAATTTATAGAAAAAGTACATACATACATACATACATAAGTATTTTCTGCTATTGCTTTTTTTGCTTTAAGACAATTTTTATGTTTCTGATTTGATTAATTTGATTATATTTTCCTCAATATTTTCCAACAAACAGTAACTTTGTTTATTTAGGATTTTAATTAAGAACTTAATTTAGCAAATGGTTTAAATTCGAAAAAAATACCACCATATAATCGAATGATAAAGCACAAGAAGAATAAATATTTGTCTTAAGGCGATCGGATAATTGTTTTAAGAAAAAATAAACAAAATGTGAGCAATTAGCTAATTTATTAGATATATAGATAGATAGATAGATAGATAGATAGATAGATAGATAGATAGATGGATAGTGAAATAGAAAAAAATGCTGAGTTTTATTAAGCGTATACACATCGCATCTAATCAATAATATAGACTGACACACAAGAATGATCAAATTTCCCTTAAAGCAGCAAATCTTCATGTAAACCCCTACAAGTACCGATAAATAAATTTCAAAATGCCAAACATGACAAAACATTTTTAAGCGCAAATGTTAATAAGAGTTTTAAAACCAATTGAAAAACTACTGACCGCTAAAGTCAACAAAAAAACATAATAAAAAATAAAAGAATGTGAAACACAAGAAACATTACAAAAGAAGATAGATGAATTAAATGTTTATGGGCATTTGCTTTGGAATTATTGTGTTACTTCTAATTTATGTAGAGCAAAAGGTCGTAAGTTGCATTTTTGCAAAAAAATACTTTCCACAGGTTCTTAAAGAAAATTTGGTTTACGTTCAAAAAAGGTAGCTTTTCTTAAAAGTACACAGCAAAAAATATCATAAATTATTATCAATTAAAATTTCATGAAAAATGCGCGAAACTTTTTTTATTCGCAAGTAACAGCGCTTCTTTGCTGATTTGCTTCTCCAGGCCTCCTATCGAAAAATAAATACACTTTCGTGCAACTAATTTCTTCAAAACGTTCATAATGTAAATTAGGTAATAGATAAAAATTTAATTAAGTCATTGATTGATTAAAGCATTTTCTTAATTGAAAAAGAAAAATAACTGTGTCATTTTAAATAATTTTTTTATTGATTTTAAAATAATCACCCTTATTATGTATAAAATGTCCCTAGGATTTTGTTCCCTGTTCAGAAAACTGTTATCGTAAATTTTGCTCACGTGGTCAACTACAACTACAAAAAATTATCCCTCTAACGTGCATGTTTTTTTTTCATGGGACTTTATTCGCTATTTTAATAGTGTTTGTTCACTTTCAAGCCAAATTCATCCACCTAGTATGGATTCGCCTTGCTCGCTTTGATTTGAAGCGGCGAACTGTTTAAAAAACAGTTTTTGTTTCTTCTTATTTTCAATAATATTTATAGGCAGATTTTTTTTTTTAAATTAACGTGTCTACCCTTTAGTATTTAATCAATATGATAAGTAAAAAATAGAGCGGTTTGGTTTCGTTTAGATTATTCTATACCTCGATTTTTTTTTAAACAAATATGAGAACTTTTTGAGTCGAAAAAATTGTTATCACCTTGTGAAATACAGCACGACTAAGAAAAAACCTGCCGAAGCGTCCATACAAAAGCAATGCAAATTGTATGTAGATATGCCCGATATATATATTTTTTAAATTTACTTAAGTTTTTATATAAATCACCTTGTGTAAAATAGGACAACATATACACATACATATATCTTTAATATGTACAAAAAATATCTCTCCAATCAATACTTTTGATTCAAAGAATAGCAAAATTTAATTGTGTCAATTAAACTTTTGTTTAAAATTTTATTTCATTTAAAAGTTTAACTGACACAATTAAATTTAATTGATTAAAAGTTTACTTAAAAATTGAATTGAGTCAAGTAAGCTTTTGTTTAAAAATTTATTTCATTTAAACTTTTAAATTAAATTAAATTAATTGACTCAATTAAATTAAATTTTTAATTAAACTTTTAATCAGTTAATTCTTTAAATAAAAGTTAAATTTTCTCAATCAAATTTATAGTTGATTCTTTTTATTTTTTTTTTCAGTAAAAAGTGTTATTTGGAGAATTATTTTTTGTAAGTATATAGTACATTTGCAAATGGATTTTTTTTGTATATAACTTTCCTTTTCTGAAAAATACTGACTATAGAAGGCTTTTCTTCTGTGAAGTGTTCTTTTTTGTAAATGCATTATTTTACTACAAAGTTTTGATTGTTTGTAATTTTTATTAGAATTAATACGCAAAACAATTACACACTTTTGATTTTAGATAATTTTGAATTGGTTTCTTTAACATTTTTCAATAAAATTAATCACAATTTTCATTTACATAAATTTTGCAGTTGGGACATTTAATAAATGAATGTAATAATGTACGGATACGGTATAATAAAGTAAACTGGTGAAAAGAACAAACCTTAATCGTTACAAAATACTCATGTAATGAACACACCTACTCTTTGAGACCCTTAACTATAGAAAGTATTATGTTTGTTTTTTCTCTTTTTTTTGCTTAATTTTTTTTTAGCTTTTGATACTGATGATATTAGCATGGCTAAAAGCAAAATACTTAAGGTATTAAACAACTAAATCTAAACTTGCAATAATACTTGTATACACAGTACAACTACGACATAAATGTTTACATCCATGCATACGAATATTCATTCATTCGCATGTTTGTGTCCAAGTGTGTATCTAAGGAATAAAAGATATCATGAATTCTTTGTGTCCATTCAAAGACAAACGGACAGACTAATTGTAATAATAGCCACAGAACAGCATTTACCAAAGACAAAGAGATGGCCGGACGGACAGGCCAAGAGATGGAGGGAGGGAGGTATGGATGGACGGACGGATTTTGAAAACAGACAAACTGTTAAACAAAACTTAATCCTTTTGACAAAATAGAAATTTTTCTTGAGCAAATATGCTAACAAATGCACAAACACAACTTGTAAAACATCAATATGTATGTAAGTGTTTAACCAATAAACCAGTACCTATGTAACTATATATCTATATATGTATACATATGTATGTATGTGTGGGCATGAATGTTTGAAGGCATATTTGCTAAAATGCAAATGGAAAAGACTTACAATCATAAACTTAAAATAAATGAAACGCAATGTGCATTTATTCAGTTACTAAAATCTCACACACGCACACACACCCTTGTGAGTGTGTGTACGTACACCAGAGCTGCATTTTTTTTTTTTGTACACATGAGTATACATTTACATGCAAAGATACATAGAACAGATATTTAATATCAAAAGACGGGTTGGCTGATAAATTGAAAGGGGCCAAATTAACTAAATTGATGACTTAAGTGATTTGTTATTATATTTTTGAATTGCTCTTACATGCATTGTATACGTTGCTTGAGTTTTGCTCTTTAGTTTGAAAGGAAAGGAAATTGGAGTTTTCCACTTCTCATTAGAAATTCTTTATTTGCTTTTAGTTTTTATATATCTCTGGCAAACCATTTGATTGCATTTTAATTTTATGTTTTTGTTAATGGGCTTTTGATGATAAGTAGGTGCTGAATGATTTAATCAAGATGATCAATAGATATATGGTATTATAATAAAAAGTGAGAACTATTCTGTTACACAACACATCATTGGTGGAAATGCAAGAATCTTTGTGATTTAATTATGTTAAAAAAATACGCTGAATGGTACAAACATTTTCAAAGTTGGTGGAAATAGCCCTAAATAAACTATGTAAAAGAAAATAATAGCAAAATAGTTTAATTTATTTATTAAAACGGATATGAAAATGCAAGCTTCTTTGTGATTTAATTATGTTAAAAAAAATATGCTGAATAGTACAAACATGGGTGGAAATAGCCCTATATAAACTATGTAATAGAAAATAATAGAAAAATAATTTAATTTACATTGCTCAACATAATAAACACACCATTTTGCTATAAATTAAAGGTCTAAAATATTCACCCTTATCGCGAATCTCAAGGGAATAATTTCTAGTAAATAGTGTTTTTTTTATTCCCACGAACAATAACTTGACATCGTGAATAATTAGGGAATTATTATTGTTGCAAGGTGAATATGCTATTGTGAATTGATGTAATTTTGATTTTTACGCATATTTATATAATTTTCTTAACAAATTGTTATTATTTAGAAAAATTAATATTAATTCGCTCGATTTATGTTATTAGTCACGGTTCACACGTTTCAACTTTTGTTGCTCAACTCTTAATTCAGCTGTAAGACAAAAAGAGCTATTTGTACTTCCGTCTCCGTCTTGCTTACAGCTGAATTACGAGTTGAGCAACAAAAGTTGAAACGTGTGAACCGAGACTTAGAAAAAAAACTTATTAAAGATAAAATAAGAGACGAGATTTGAGAGATGATGCATCCACTGTGCTTAATGTGTGTAAGTGAAAACATGAAGAATTGTTGGCCGTATGCACATACTTATGTATGTATGTAAATAAATTCACGCATTTCCACTCCATTTAAAAATAAAATCAAGCAATTAAAAATAAAATCAAACAATTAAAAACAATTTTAAATAATTCTGCCAAAAAAAAAACGACTTCAATGCAAAGATCTGTTAGAACATTTTTGAAAATAATTTATGGGACCAAACTGGAAGCAAACTCTTTAAAAAATAAATTAAAAATCTGTTGGTTAAGAAGAAGTATGTGAAATATAAAATTAAATTTTTTTCCTCCGTGCAAGAATGTATATGTTCAGAGTTCAGGGTGTGTGTTAGTTTTGTAAAATAAAATATTAAACTTTAATGGGCGTAGCCCCACCCATTTTTTTAACTTTAAAATGGTGTAATTATAAGAAGCAAAGGTGTTTGCTAGGTTTCGCAGCAATAAAATAAGTAGAATATCATAAAATCAAGAAAAAAAATTGTGGGGGTGTTAATGGAACCCATTGGAAGCTATACCCTCTCAGAAAAAAAAAAGAATTAATACAATCAGTTTAAAATGTACCGAGTAATGAAGTAACAATGTAAAAAATACAGATTAATTGATGACTTCCTCCTTTTTTGAAGTCGGTTAAAAACAACAAGAAAACTACTTACATTGCGCTTCTTTTTTAAAATGTTTGTGAAAGCACACACATAATTTTTGGGGAAAAACACACGGGAATAAAAATCGGTCTTTCCATATTTATTATTTTCGAACATGTGAGCTTTTGTTACGTGGACATAATTCACGATTGCTGCTTTAGGGAAAAGTGAAATATTTCGAGCGAAAACGTATTCACAATAAAGGTGATTGTACACTCACACACAATTAAGATATTTTTCAAAATAGCTTTAACTTTTGAAATATGCGGCACAGATTTTTCTCAAATTTTTCTGGTAAAAGTCACCCACTTTTGATTTAATATTGAACTATGGGGCACCCTGTATATATATTTGTATCCTGCATACAAGAATCGCTTTTTATTAATGTAGCTTTTTAAGTGAAGACTCCACTTGCGACACAATGTGTCTAAGGAGTTTTGTCCGTTCACTGCAATAAAGTCATAAGTAATAAGCCAAAATAGCTTTATTTCTCAATTAATTCTGATATAAGTTTATGTAGCTTTTTAATGCTGTGTAGGATGTCCTTATATTTTAATTGTCCTTATATTTTAATTAGTTCACAAATAAGGTCATTTTAGCTTATGTAGTTGTTTTTATTTTATTTTTTTTTAATAATGACAACTTAATTCCTGCTACCTTATTTTTAATTTATTATTTTGTATAAAATTAAATGGCATTTATACCTGCACAAAATCTAGCGGATTTCAATTAAAATCTTTATGAAAATCTATACCGTTTACAAGTTTTCTTTGGACATTTATCAAGATTTTTTTATCCGAAACAAAACTCATTAACTGAAAATTTCCAAAACTAAAACCAAACAACTGCAATGCAGCCAATTCACACACATTTTAATGTACACACGCTGCCATAGCTGTATGGGAAATTTACTAGATTTTGCCCGAAATCTTGCAAGTACTAGATTTTACTCCAAGTAAACGCACTACAAGCAATTTACTTTTTTTAAACTCAAACACAATTCGCAAAGCGATTGATTAGCTTGTCTGCGAAAAAAAAATAAATAAATTAAAATAAAAGATTTGTATTTTGTTATTTGTTAAACCAATTTCGTTTACATCTGCTTATATTAACACACAGAACTCTTGCAAACAGGCCACTTCAATAAATTTATAAAATGATTAAACAGAACACTATTATTTATATGCTTGTTATCGGGCTATACAATTATTTAATAATTCAATTCTAATTAAATCCAAAATTTTGAAATAAATTACATTAATTTTTTGTTTTCATTTTATTTTAAATTGAAATGTCAATTATTTAATATTAGAAAAATCAAACGAGCATCTGTTTAATAATAATAGACAGAGAAGTAGTCTTTGGTCTTAAGGCAGGATATCCCACAAATAAATCAAAATTTTTCCTATAAAATTTCAGTCACTAATTGGTCCTTATCCCAAATTTTGGGCGTCCAGTTTGGGCTTCATATTAATCTTTCGAATAAAAAACGTTTTCGGATTAAAATTTAATTTTTTGTGTTACTCTAAATTTTTAATATTTGAAATTTTTGTCGGATACCCTCTAAATTTTTTTTCAGAATATGTGTATTACGAGTTGATTTAAATAAAGTTGTACAATTGTAAAAAAAAGAACAAAAAAAAAAAGAAAATATTCTAATTGATTTTGATTGATATTTTTACTAGAGACGACAAATAAAAATTAAATTTATCATTTAAAACGAATTTGGAGAGCCCTAAAGGATATTAAAATAAACTGATTCCTATAAAATATTTAAATAAAAATACCTAAATTACTATCACAGCAATTTTAATACAAGTTTTTGAATTTGAATTCATTACATTTTTAAGAAAAAAAAATATACCAAAACATACGAGTACAACTTCCCTAACAATTTCGCAATTTAATTAGACAATACAATGCAACATTGCTCTGAATTATTGAACGAACTAAATTAAATTGTATTAATCAGAATTGTGGGGAAAAATCTAGACTTATTGTTTAATTGTATCTTTTGGCTTTTGCGTTCTCCTATGACCCGAACTATTTAAAAATCATTCAATATTATTTAATAGCAACAACAAAAAGAACAAACAAACAACGATAAACAAACCAGGAACAAATAAAAAGGGAATTTCAATTTAATAATTATCTTTTTTTTTTAATTTTTATTATTTCAATCTTGCAAACTGAATTGGGGGTGGTGGCAAGCAAGTACAGCAAGTAGTTCTTGCTGCCATTCAATTATTTGTATCCGTCTGCACCGAGAGATGTTAATTTACGCATACGAGTATTTGCTTTTCATATTTTATTCAAATTTTTTTCCCCTTCTATTTCAATTAATTACAATTTTTATTACATTTCAATAAAATATTTTGTTTCGTTTAAATGAATTGATTGCAAAATGAACTGTGGGTATATTGGGTACCAGTCAAAAGAATAGGGTAACTAACTAACTGATTTTATTGAAGATGAGGCTTTTAAAATTTAGGGACTTGTTTCTCTTGCATAAAAGTCATGCAACAGTTATCCTTGGGCAATAGGATTTGTAGCACGAAGTAGAAATCGATGTTAAAAATTTACTCCTCTTTGTTTACATTTTCTTTCTATTTTTCTTGTTGTTAATATGCCTAATTGTAAGCGGAAATTTTTAATGTTTCAAAGCCAAAACACCAATACAAAAATCACAAAAAATATTTAATAATAATAGTAAAGTGATGTGACCCTATCACTTCAGCGCGCACCGGATTCGAGGAAACTGCTTGCTAAAGGGATCGGGTAAATACTTTTCATTGCAATTCACCACCACATTTGCACAGACTCGAAGCATTTTTTCTTTGCTTTTTAATGGCAAGTGGTTTATTTCGTTTGCTATTTATGTCTGAAAATGTACATCAATACAAAAAAAATAAAAAATACATCCCTGCAGTCAGACTGGGGCAGAAATGCCAGAATTCTTTCACCAAAAATGGCTAAATGTTGACAAAAAAAATGGCTAAGCACCATCGAATGCAAAAATCATGAATTTTAAGCAAAAACAAGGAGGTATTCATATATTATTTTTTAAAGCGAATTAGAAACATTTTTTAAAGTAAATAAAAACAATAATTTGAATTAAACTAGTAAATAAAACTATTTTCTTCAGGTAATCAAGGAACAATCATAAAACTGCGCATATAATGCAAACTTGCAATACTTGCGTACGCCTTCTATTCATTTGTACATTCTGCTATTCAGATTTAGATTTAGATTTAGATTTATTTATTTTCAATTCAGTAATAATAAAGCCTATAGGACCGAAATATTTATTACGTAAGGGTAACACATAGAAAAACTACACCTTATTAAAATTAGTAGGAATGATACACCAGAAATAATATTCAATACTAATAATTCAATACTAATACTAGAGAAAAAACAAAACAAAAAAAAAAAAAAAATAATAATAATAATAATAAAGATAAGAGTAGAACTTCAATTACAATAGTTTCAGAGAGATTAAAAAACTAAAACATATATGAAAATATTATGTACATAAATATGTATATGAATATTTGATTTCGTTAATTTCATGGCTCCCCAGCCGTTTAGATAATAATTAAAGTTAGAAAAAAGAAAGGTTAAAAAAATAATAATAACCAAGTCCAACTAAGCGGTGGTCTGAATGCTTGATAGATTCAAAAGATGTTCTAGTAGTTTTTTACGATATGTATAAGTTGTTAACTGGAAATTTCTGAGGTTGCTTGGTAAATGATTAAAAAATCGGGCAACACGAATTAAAAATGATTTTTCAAAAGCATAAGACGATATTCTAGGAATAATAACCTGTGGATTCCTTACTGAACGAGAGAAAACAAATCTATTTCGAAGAGTGATTGGATTGCCACTTCTAATGACACCATAGAAAAATATTAGACTCCTAAAAACAAGAAAGTCTTTAAACGAACAGCCAAGAAACTGACATACAAATTCTGAAATATGGTCACGAAAACCAATTTTGTATACAAAACGGACTATCATGTTGACAATCCGCTTAAGTTTAGACACGTTTGATGCATTAGTACCTGATACAGCCTCGAGCCCATATAGGACAAGAGGCATTAGTAAGGCGTGAGACAGTCTCTTTCTAATGCAGAGCGGTAAATATAAATTTGTCGAGAATAACCTACGTAAAACGCCAGAAACTTTTCCATGCAATGTGTTAAAATGAGGAACGAAAGAAAGCTTGTTATCAACAATAACACCCAACACCAAATTTTAATTTTTTAAATTTAAATTTTTGGGTTACTAGTCCATTCCTTGCGAAATTTTGGTTTATACTTTTTTTCATTTTCTATTTTTGAAACTTTCATTTAAACTTTAAATTAATTTTTTATTTTCACTTGTGCAAAACAAAAATTACCCTTGTTTGAGTGATATTACAAACCACCAATTAGACCCGACCACTTATAACAACATTGCAATGATTATAAGAATGCAGTAGCAAATGTTATTGTTACCAATTGAGCCATCTCTTTCATATAAGCGCTTTTAGACTGCTGCAGCAAAAATGGCCAGTTTGAAAAGGAATTTATAGATATTAATGCGAAAACAATAACATATTACTCTGTTGTGTTTTTTTTTTTGTAATTAATTAATGTCCCTTTGTTGTGAGTTTAAATTTTGTATGAAAAATCACAAACAAATTTCATGTTTCCAAAAATAGCTAATAAAATAAAATAAAAATGTAGAAACAAATAGAGTTCGAATAATAATAAAAATTAAATAAAAATTAATAGCCATGGGTCTGTGGAAAAAATTAAATAAAAATATACTTAATAGTAACAAACCAAAAAAGTTTGTCTTAAGTAGAACAAAAAATAAGCAAATTAAGTAACATGTGTATAGTTAGTAAAAAGAACAAAACGACAATGGTAAGACTGTTGTAAATATAGTGATGGTAAAATTGAGCTTACAATACAAAAAAGCTTTCAGCAAATTGAAATACGATGAATCAAAACAATTCACATATTCCATTTGCAATAATGCTAAGTAGTTATATAAAGCAGAAATCTACATCAACTGACACCACACACAGTGGACCAAACACAAAAGAACGCTGATGATGAAGGTTTAGTGGCCTTCGAAAACGGCTGGCTGTTCCGTTCCCTTCAACTATGTGTTGTTAGTCAGAATATTTACAACAGACTTTGGTGTTATTTGTTCATTAATAATTATCACATGTAATTTGGCTTAAAAAGCGATACGAACACTTTAGCCCGTTCAAATCACAAATATTAAAATAAAAATGGCTAAAAAAATAGCTAACAGCTAAAGTCACTTTTCTTCCGGCTAAATTGGATGAAAAATGGCTAAATTTAGCCAGAAAATGGCTAAATTGGCATCACTGGACTGGGACCAAGTGTCTGTATGTCAAACCCTAAAATTCTAGTAGTATTTACATTGTCTACAAATTCTCTTCTACTCGTGAGTATAAAAGAAATAGAGAAAACAGATGTGGTGTATTTCTGGTGGATTTTGCAACAACTTGTCAATATAAATAAATTTGTGTGTACGTAAGGAATAGAAATGTACCAGTAAATGTCTGGTTGGTATGTCTCCATGTTCTCATAAGAACTATGAATTCAATACCTAGTCAATTGTTTTAGTGTTACTAGTAGATTTTCAATGACAAGCACATGCTAAATGTCTATAGCATAAAGTATTGTATGGGGAATAATTGTAGAGTAGTGCTGGTGACAAAGTCAAAAGCGACTCAGTACATTCTCACTATTCGCACTTTCTGCAGGGATACTTAAGTACATACATACATACACACATACATATATTGTACATATATGTATGTATGTATGTGCATATCGCTGAAGATGTTGTTGTAGATGAAAAACTAAAAAACTGGCATTATGAGGCGTTTGAAAGGCATAAATTAAAATTTTTATGATAGAAGTTTGCACATGCAACCGAGAATGTTAATTGTTTAAAGATTAGAAGAAAAAAAAATGAAATAAAATATAAAGTATATGCAACTCCAGTGATTAACATACATTCGGTTTTTCTATTAAACTTAAATTAAGATTTTAATATTTATCTGTCGTATTATTGCTGTTATTTATGGGCTTTTTTTATTATGAATGTTGTTTTTGTTGTTGCTTTCATAGGAAATGGTGGAACGTGTAGGAGCGATAAAAGTGAAGTTTAAACGAATCTTACAAATCTTTAGACTTTGCAAATCAATATGCACCGAAATGTTCTTTTTGGTGAAATTGATTCATATAACATAATTACTTTGAAATTTAGAAATTTTTGGTGAATAATTTATAGGTTTTTACTCTCAAATTAACACTTTTTCCATTCAAATAAAATTTTTTACAAATCAAACTCAATTTTTTTCAAAGCAACTTCAATTTTATTCAGAACAAATTAAATTATTTTCAACACAAATTAAACTTTTTACAAATCGTATTGAATATTTTTCATTTCAAATTCAATTTTTTTCATTTTACATTAAATTTTTTTAACTTCAAATTAATTTTTTTATACCAAATTGAATTTAAATAAAGCTTCAATTACTTGCTATATAAAATTTTGAATGTAGCGGTTCTCCAGTTACAGCTAATGCCAAATTCATAGTCATATCAACATAATAATTGTTGCAATTTGAAGATGTTACGGATTCTACTGATCGGTTAATTATGGTGACCAAGACCATGTTACTCTCTGGATCAGCTAGCATATTACGAGCACAGAGCTTAGTTTTTGAGAAAACTTTTTCAATTGGGTTTAGCATAGGGGAGTATGGAGGAAGAAAAACTAAAATATGACCGGACTCAGCAATTTTATCTTTAACCACTTGTGTTTTGTGTATCTTTGCATTGTCAAGGATCAGCCAAGCATCTGTGATGTTGGATTCAGCTAATTTATCGAATAATTCTTCAAGGAAATGTGTGAAAATGTTGGTATTAACCGAGGAATTAGCAATTACTTTTTTATGTAAATTGCCATGTATGTTCATAGCTGCAATAAGGGAAACATTGCGTCCTCTAACGGTAGGAACAATTACATGTGCTGCGGTATTTACTTTGGATCTAGCCTTGTTTCTCCGAAGGTGGTAATTGAAACCGGATTCATCACTGAATATTAATTTTTCTCTTATTTCCGGAGCGTTTTGGCCAAAATTCATTGCATACGATATACGTCGTTGAATTGTAGCATCGGAATTTAAATGATCTATGTTAATTGTCGCAGTTTTTAAGGTAATTCGCAAAGACTTTAATGCAGTATGTATGCTCGTTGTACTTAAAACCACATTATGAATTTCTAGAATCTTTCCGCGAATGCCTTTTAATGTTATACATGGATTTCTTTCTATTATCTCTTCAATTTTTTCCAATATTTCGGGAGTCAATTTGGAGTGACGTCTTCCACCACGGTTTTTCATGATAACTCACCCTTCCTCCTTGTAGCGATTTATAATGGATGTAGCTGTATTTTTGTTTATACCAGCTACATATTTCAGCTGATTCAGCAATGGTTTTTTCTTCGTTATAAAACTTGATCAAAATATTTTTTTTTATCTACGCTAATATGGTTATATTTTCCACGTCTTCCGCGATGACGATCAGGCGATGTTATTTCACATATATTTTCCTCGGAAGAACTATCTGTTAGAAACTGAAGCCGATGATAATTTCGTACATTCGATACACCATAACTAGCAGCGCGACTACTTTCTTCGCTAGATGACATTTTGTTATTTATTTAGTATTAATATAAAGCTATGTATGTACAGACGGTTGTCAGATCTTACAATATTGCCAGTAAAATGTGCTAAAAATTTCTTATAACCGTGTGAACTGACAATTTTTGTCAGACGTCGTTGCCAGAAAAAGCATTGTCAGTCCATTGCGAGACTAGCAGCTGACAAAAAATTTTCAGACATCTTACAATCATGTGAACACATTGTAAAATTATTGCCAGATATTTGTCATAAATTTTAATATTGTCAGATGTGCGCAGTTTATGCATCTGACAATGGCGCCATTGTAAGAGAATTCTTTCTATGGGCAACACTGCACACGCTTGATTTTAAAGAAAAAATTGATAATAAAATATATGCAAAAAAAATCATTGCAATTGCTTCTTTATGGTCCATAATAATTTATACTTTAAATTTTAACATTTAACACAAACACAAACGATAAATATTTAACAATTTCTAACAAATGATTTTAAGTCTGGCATCGCATAACAACAGATCTAACAATTTGTGCATATGAAAAGCGTGTGAACTGACAATTTTTCTACTGACGATTTTGTCAGATGATTTTATTGTCATACAACCGTCTGGCAATAAATTGTAAGATTTTCTGACAACCGTATGAACTGACAAGGAATATTGTGCTGGCAATTTTCGATTGCCAGTACATTGTCAGCACATTGCCAGATCTGACAATATTGTAAGATTTGACAATCGTCTGTACATAGCTCAAGTTACAAAATGAGAACTTCTTTAAAATTGTAAGAACTTTAATTTCACTTTATCTACAAACTAATTGACTCAGTAGTCAAACACTTGTTGGTATTTTATGTTTACCGTTACAAAATGTTTTTATTACATTCATTAACCGGCGTTTCCATTATTGTTCTGGAAAATATTTTCCAGTATTATAAATAACTAACACAATAATAGAAAAGGAATCACGAATAAAAGAAAAAAACAAGTTTTTAAATCTTTCTGCATTGAATTCGTGGAAAAATAAATTTGAAGTGGAAAAAATTGAATTTGAAAATAAAAAAATTTCATTCTAAAAGAAAAAAAATCAATTTGAAATGAAAAAAATGAATATGTGTTGAAAATAATTTAATTTGTTCTGATAAAATTGAAGTTGCTTTGAAAAAAATTGAGTTTGATTTGTAAAAAATTTAATTTGAATGGAAAAAGTGTTAATTTGAGAGTAAAAACCTATATATAAAAAAGTCCGCAGTAAAAAATTTCCCCAAACTGTAAAATCGCCCAAAAATTAAAAAAGGCCCAAATCCAAAAACTAAAAATATTCCCAAAAATTTAAGAAAAATTTCCTAAAAATGTTATTGTTGTTTTCAATAAAAATATCTTGGGATCATTTTTCTGTTTGAGGAAAAACGAAAAGTACCTCCAAAATGTTTACATTGAAAGCAACAACTATTTAGGGCCTATTTACTAATCTTTTTGGCCAATTTTTAATTTTTAGTTTAGTTTGGAGTGTTTTTAAATTTTTTTTTTTTTTTTTTATTTTTAATTTTTAAGTTTGGGATTATTGTTTCATTTTATGAATGACCACAGAAAAATAAAAATCACCTCAAATGAAGAAAATTAAAAATGGCCCTAAAACAAGAAAAATATGTCCAAAATTCGTGTTGTTGCCTTCAGTAGAACATTTTGCGGCCATTTCAAAATAACCCTAGAAAAATAAAAATCATTCCGAATAAAACACAAAATAAAAATTGCCCCAAAATTAGAATAAAAATGGCTCAAAAATTTGTCTTGTTATTTATTTTCGGTGCTATTATTACATTGAAGGCAACAACAATATTTTGGGTCCATATTCTCTCATTTTTGGGTCCTTTCAAATTTGAAATTTTTTGGTTGAATTTGTTTAATTCTTAACTTTGGGGCCATTTTTTATTTTTTAAATGGCTCAGAAAAATTAAAAACCACCCCAAACTATAAAATAAAAAAGACTCCAAGAGTAAGGAAAAATGGTCTCAAAATTCGTGTTGTTGTATTTAATAGAAAATTCGGGGTAATTTTCATATTTGGTTTGGGGGCCAAAGGCTATCGATTATTTACTATTCGATCGATTACCTACTATCGATTATAGACTTGCCTCGATTTGCTTTGAAAAATTAACATGTGAGGGATATTTATGTTATAAGTGGTGGACTGCTGAGATCAACTGATAAGGATTCGCCTTTCTTGTTGTATTTTATTTTTTATAAGTATATTTTTAAACTAATTTTTTAATATTTGCTCAATTCACAAGACTTGTTGTATTGCTTAAAGTTGTATTTGACGAAAAAGACCTTCATGAAATCTAGCAGACTTCAATTAAAATCTTTGTAAAAATCTATCCCATTTACACCAAGATTTTTTTGTTGACATTTATCAGGATTTCTTATCCATAACCAAATCCACACTGGCTGACTTTTTTGTATGAATTTTAAAAAGTCCATACATGCATCACTTAGTTCTACTAGATTTTAAGTTGATTTCGACAAAATCTAGTGACGAAGTTCAATTTGTTTTGTAAGGGAAACCTACTAGATTTTACCGGAAATCTTGTAACCACTAGATTTTGCTCAAATATAAACGTATTACTGGTATTATTAAATGTTTCTGTTTTGAGAGATTTGGTTTGAAATTATCTTTTCAAATATAATTTTAAACGCTACAACATGGCTTGTGAATTGAGTAATTATTTTTTTTAAGTTTAAGTTTAAGTTTAATGCTGAAAAATATTCAAATGCATTTTGCTTTTCCAGGTTTGAAAATTATGCAATGATAAGCGCCGTGATGTTCATACTGGAGTATTTTCTTGGGAATTTCGATTTGCTAATGATTTTTGCAAAATATTTTTAAAAATTAAAAAATGTTAACAAAAAGTAAAGTGAAAGTAGTGTATTAATTTTTTTTATAAACTAATTTTGTTTGTTTTGCAGCGGAAATCTTTAAAAAACACACAATTTAATACGATTTTTTTTAAATATCGTGTGTTAAACCAACATTAACTTTAAAAGCAGTTTGTGAATACCGGCGTAAATGTAGGAAAAATACCTCCGAAAAATGTACTTCAAACATCAAATGGACAGAGGCATCAATAAACTGTTTTTTTAACTACACTTCATGCTAAGGCTAATAAATATTGTGTGGATAACAAACCGAATGACAAACTTATAATGTTACCATCCATCCACCTGTTATGAAGTAAATAAAAAGAGCAGCAAGAAGCCAGGCCAAGCCGTTGCATATCTACCCATTAAATGCAAATGGGCATCTTCAACGTTAAATTGCCAACTAAATTAGCAACCACTGATGAAAATTTAAAGATCATTACAAACAACTTAATTTTGTGGTCAATATGCGCGTGCATCTCTAAGCCATATTCGCCATTCGTTGGCCAATTGAATGCTTAAAGGCCGCATCAAGTATTAGACTGATGCAGATAATAAACAGACAGCACAGCAGCCACTATACCTCAACATCATCAATGTGCAATAAAAATGCTGAAAAATTTTTTTCTCAACACATTGCCACAACAAAAATGCCACACACAATCTCGTATTTTGGTAAGTAGGGAAAATAAAAATAACTCAATAGCTGTCAACAACTAGACAGTTGTTGAAAATATTGCAATTATTAATTAAAAGTTTTTTAATATTTTACTAAATTAACTAAAATTGACTTTTTGAAGAACTTGTTAAATATTTTTCCCGCTTGAGCCAGTAAATATAAAGAAAGTTTAAGTCCTGCCTCCTACATAGGCGCCCAATTTTAGGCGCACATAATTGAAAACTACATCAAATGACAGATGTATAAACATACGATCATTAAAATCAAGTGAATTTAAACTTCCGAGCCAACAAGACAAGATTTGTCTGACAAGTTCATTATTTGAAAACGGTATGAGTTTAAGAAGTTTAATAACTTCAAGTCTCCAGCTGTCAATTTGTTAAAGCAGCTGTCAATTTTTGACATCAGCTGTCAACTGCAAGGGCTTAAATTTTGATCTCTCAATCGTTTGAAAAGTGTTAAATTTTTTTTTTAAATTATTTCATTTAAAATTTAAGCATTTAGTAAAAGATTTTAAACGGAAGTGCTTTTCATATTTAACTCATACATCTCCTTTCAATACAAAAGACACAAGCACGATTTGGTTAAATTTGACGTATGTATGTATGTATATGTGCATTTGTTTGTATATTCATATATTTTCTTAAAAACACCATCAAGTTAATAAAAATCGTCTATCTTAAATGTTTATCTTTGAAATTGTTTATTAAAACGTATTAAATTTATCCGAAAGTATGCAGTTTTGAAAGAAATCCTAATAGAAAATGAATTTTATTTGGAAAAAAACTGGCAGTATCATATACATTCATTCATACATGTACAACAAGCAACAATATTAGGACGCAGCCATTACGAGTAAGATAAATTCTATGCTTGCCAGTGCCAACTTGCTCACTGACTCAGTCATCCAGTCAGTCAGTGTGTCTGTCTGCCTGTCAATCAGTCACTCACTCAACCAGAGTCACTCTACTGGTATCAGTAGCATTTTCTATGTTGGCCATAAGAATGTCGTAAAATAATTTTTATTGCATTTGCTTTTCTTACGTTTTATGACACACGCAAACTCCCTAAAAACAAAAAAGAAAAAACAAATCATCAGCAGCATTTTACTCGCTCCCCAAAAAAACAAATAAAATTAAAAGGAAAAAAATTATTGTACATATGTACAAAGAATTTTAGTAATTTCTAAAATGTTAACTCAGCATCTACTATTTAGCCAAGCAAGCATCCATCCATCCGTCCATTCGTCCATCCACCTTTACGATAAACATTTTAGCCATAATCGGTAACAGTGGGGAAATTTTATAAGGGCATGTAAAAGTGTTATAGAAAATTCTACAATATACAGTCTGTCAAACATGAGTTTGCATATTGAAAATAATTAAAAATTTTTAACTTTTTTAATAAAAAAACTATAAATAGTAGTACTATTTGCTACCTGCTTTTTTGAACTCATATACATATTTCTACTCTGTATAGGTAACGGTTGAAATTTTGTGAAAAAGAGACAAAAAAAAGCAAGAAAAACCAATACTACTTAATTTTGTTAGTGTCAAGAAACTCTTTGCACAACAGTTGTTTTTTTTTTCTCTTTTCTCAGAACTCTTGATGAGTAATAATAAAATGCCGTTATTTTTGGTGTGTTTTGATTTTGTAGGCCTTTTTACGAATAATTTGGTATGCAATTATTTAAGCGCGCAGTTTATTTAATGATTTTTGTGTTAAAAAAATGCCAGGAAAACGGTTAACGACCAATGTAATACAATTGATATATATATTACAACCATCAATTCGGAGCAAGTGCTCAGGAGCTGTCAGAGTGGTTTCTGGTATCAAGAAGAACCATTTATAATGTGCTTTATCGTGCTGAAAAAGAGGGTAGGTTAGAATTAAAACGTGGAGGTGGACCTACGCCTAAAATAAGTACACGCATAGAGCATTTAACTCTGAGGAAATTAAGACAGAACCCACAAATTTTCACCAGGACACTTGCAAAGGAGCTTTAAGAAGAGTGTGGCATTGTTGTTTCCCATGAAACTGTGCGGCAAGTTTTATCAAGTAACAAATACTTTTTTAAGATCAGCCCGCAGAAAACCACTACTGTCTGCTGCAAATGTAGAGAAACGATTTTGCTTCGCTATGCAGAACATTTCGCATCCAGTTTACTATTGGGATGATGTGATATTCTGCACTAAGACCAAAACAATGTTGCATTGCAACGACGGTCCATCTAGAGTGTGAAGAAAGCCATTAACATCGCTAGAAAATCGAAACATCATTCCAACAGTAAAATTTTGAAAATTATCGATAATGGTTTGGGGTTGTTTTCGAGCAAAGGTGTAATAGATTTGGCCTTCATTGATACAACGATGGATGCTGAGCAATATTCAAATATTTTGAAAACCAATTTGACGACAACTGCAAGACATTTCGGGTCCGGGAGGGAAAATATATGTACCACTATTTAAATTTTACCAAGACAATGACCCGAAACACAAATCGCACATTGTAATAATGTAGCTGCTTTACAACTGCGGTAAAAACATAGATACACCTGCCCAAAGTCCGGATTTAAATCCGATTGAAAATTTGTGGGTGTTTTTTTTTCTAAAGTCGCCAAACGTCAACCGACCAACAACACAGCTCTAAAGCCCGCAATATTGGAAGAGTCGCATACAATTACCACTCAAAGAAGATAATTCACTCGACGAAAAAAAGACTGCAGAGCGTGGCAGACAGAAATGGTGGCCATACCAAGTATTAAAGCTTCAAAATCCTTGTTTTTATTTAATAAAATTAGTGCAAAGTAAAGTTATAGGTATTTGTGAAAAGAGTTTCTTGTCACGAAAAAATGGAGTATTATTTATTTTGTTTAAGCTTGATACTCAATTTTTAATTAAATTGATTTTTTTTTGTTTTAAATCTTTGTATATAATGTAAATAATTAGAAAAATAAAAATAAAAAGGAATTGTTTTATAGCAAAAAATCATTTTTTTAAATAAAATAAGTAAAAAACGCTTATTTTTTTAATGAGAAAACTCATTATTGACATACTGTATATGTACATACATAAATGAAAGTATCTTTATATTATGTTGTTTAAATGGAAATGGAAATTACATGAAAAAAGTTTCCAGGTAATAATTTTCACATTTTATATTCGTTTATATGTAAGTCTTTTAACTAAAACATGATTTACGACTTTGATTGTGCCACTGTATTTTAGAAGAAGAATTGTCTTTTAACGAAAATTGTATCGTCAGCAGTAAGAAAATGTAATCAAAATAAATATTTACGATTTCGTTTGTTTCTAACTCCGACATGCAAACATACATACATATATGTAGATAGTTTTTACATAAAAAGATTAAGCAAATTGCATATGTACAGCGGGTGACAAAAAATAGTCCATGAAATGTATTCGTTTACTGTAAAAGTGTAAAGTTGTGTAAATACTTCCCCTCCCATTTGAGGGGAATTATATTTTTATTGCTTGCAAAGTAACAATATATGAATATTTTTAAATTAAGGTAAACATACATTGCTTAACAATGTGCCATAGAATTCTCATTTAGTTTATATAAAAATGAAAGTAATTTCAAATCATTTGTCATCCGAAAATCTCACGAGTGATTTAGTTTTATTGTGCTTTTATGTATGTATGATTTTAACTTGTCGAAAACGCAAGAAAACAGCTGATTTCTTTATGTTGACAATAAAAGAACAAACATAAACTCGAGTTATTGACATATATTTTTAACTTCGTTTTTTTTGACGAAAATCTATTATTTATGACCGTAAGCAACCGATTTTTGTTAAAAAAATTAAATTCGAAAATTATGTCGCTTGAGCATTTTCGGCGGTCATGGCATGATAAAATGGTCGCAAAAATAATCACTTGGTTATTTGACAATTTATATGCACAGAAAAATATCACTGCTGAAATATGATGGACAGAACATACCCGTATACTCCCTTCCATTAAATTACATGTTAAACTCATATTTATATAATTCTTGTATCAAACTAGAAAACATTTCTCGTATTCTATTTCATGAGATTTTCATGTATAGTAGCCAGTGTGCACACTTCTACCGATATTCGGTATATTCTACCGAATATGTTTGTGAATTTAACAATCTACCAATTTTACCGAACAAGACCTGAAATCTACCGAATATTGTTATTTAGTAATTTAAGTCAATATATGTGTAAATTGCCTATTTTGCCACATAGCAGTGCCACCGCAGAGCAGTCATTTTTTTTGTCATGAAAAGCATTAAAACAGAACAATGAAATCAGTTAAAAACTGAAACTATAAGTATCTTAATATTTACCAAAAATTGTGCCTTGGGGATGAAATATTTATTCCTCCGAATTATCTAATAATTTTTGCACAAAAATTTAAATTCATAAATGGATCTTACATATAATCTTTGTAGTTACAAACGTTTGTCAAATAAAAGTTATTTGAGTAGCTTTATAAAACCTTTGTACAAAAACTGAATTCCTATTATTTATGTATATTATTTTATGTATGCATAGCATATCTATATAAAGGGTGAAGGCATAACACTTTTTTTTATTGAAAATGCTTCATTGTTTATGGCAGTCTAATTTCCAATCACATGTGAAGTTTTAAATGCGCTTTTGGAACCTGTTTAGTTTGATACTCCTTGCACTTACCCTTTATATATAAGTACATATATTTTGTTATTTTTTATGATTATTTGAATAAAAAAAATTTTCTACCGAATTTCATTCAAATCTACCGAATTTTTTTGTAGATTCTACCGAATTTAAAAAAAAATTAAGTGTGCACACTGATAGTAGGTAATGTTTATAACTAATTTCCGCTCATAGATATGATGAAATATGTAGTTGAACCGAAAATCGTATTGATTAATCATATACATTTTGATTTATATGTACATATATATAATATACATATATATATATATATATATATATATATATATATATATGTATATATATATATAATATATATATATATATATATATATATATATATATATATATATATTTTTTTTTTTTTGTGATATTCTTTGAGTTATGGTGCTGTTCAAGTATATAAGCGATATGTAGATATTAAATATTTATGTATATGAAATAATGTGTAGGCAGTATTTTTGTCGTTAATTGTATAAATTGCATTCAAAATGTAAAAGGGAACATCTAAACATTTATTTTATATACATACATATGTCTAAAGCTATTTATCATGTGCAACATAAACGAACAACACAAAAACCATGTTTTTTAATTTGTCTAAAACCTTGTGGTGACTACTGTACGTTCGTTTGTGTGCTTGTGCGTGTGTGTTTGTGGCTGTGTGTGTGCTGATGGCGTATAAGTGTATGATTTGGCTGCCAACTTTAAGCACCAGCTTGCCAACCAATCTGCTGCCACTATTTTGTTGATGATAATTCTTTTTAACAAGAAAACCTGTGCAGCATTCAACGACACCAGCAACAGCAACAGCATTAGAAATAAACAACAACAAATTAAATACATACAACTATTATTGGAAAATTGTGCAAACGTTTTAATTTGATGTTGTTGGTTTTCTGTTTGGGTGTGCGTTTACATTACAGATACCCAGCGAGCTTTTTTTTTACGAAAAGTTTGGCGTCAAAAACATTGCTAAGCCGTGTAGACTTTTTCTGTAGATTTTGGTAAAGTAGCGGCAGATTAATGGCAGACCAGTGTGCACATGTTCCTAAAGCTGAAAACGGGCTAAACATTTTGGATAATTTAGATTGAAAACAACGATATTAAAAACAATTTTTATTCACCGATCGATTCGGCCAAAACTTATTAATCGGCCAATAATCGAAGCACGGCATTCACTTTTTTAAATTTTTACCGAAAGCCAAATTTTTATTTGAGATTTTATTCGATTATGAGCAAGAAAAAAATTGTTAAGAAAATCAAAGGGTACATACATACGTACATGCGACTTTGCTGTTATTTAATGGCGTTTTCTTTTCTGAGCAATATGCAGCATTTATGTTGCCTTTTACATTTCTTTGTGTTCTTTTGTGAAAAGTATGTATTATTTTAAAAATTGAACGCGTTCTTTTCCCATGATGTTACCCTTAAAAAGAAGAAAAATGCTACATGTTCAACACTCATTTTCATTAAAGGGGCATGAGTGCATCATTATATTAACAGATGTTTTTTTTATTGTCTATGAAAAAAATAAATCATTTTCTAGTTCGTGATTGTTTTATGCCGAAACTTGTTGGAAAATTGTTCTTTTGTAAACGTAAAATATGCAACACTTCTTAAAAATCAGGTGAGCATTTAAAAATGTTGCCAAATCACATGTGGTATATATGTTACACTTTTCTTTTAGAAAAGAAAACACCATAAATTTGGTGATCGTTTTTAATAATTAAAATAGATATAAAAACACATAAATTAAAAATTAAAATGTTTATTTAACATCTTTGCATTAATGTAACCACACCCTTGCAATATTATTGTGAAATAAGTAATATTTGTGCAATAATTCATATTGTGCAATAATTGATATTGTGCAATAAATTTGCCTGTGCATATTATATTGATACATGCCACAATATATTGAATAAATTCAAATGCCTCTTGATTTATATTGCGCAAAGAAATATTTTGTACAAAATTGTATAATACATAATTACAATCATAATACATCACTAAACATTATTTTTCTATTTTATTCCATTTAGTATGCATCACGAAAAATTAATTTTAAAATTTCTTGAAAGCACATATCCATTTATAGATTTCATCACTTTTACATATGTATATTGTGAGAAATATGGCGCAATATTTTTTTAATATTGTGCAATTTATTGAATGGTTTGTAGCGAAACGAAAATAATAATGGCTATAAAGTACTCAATAATTATGCATAGCCTATGAGTATCCATAAGCGTTGACGTGTAGACGCAACAGTTGATAAATTTATCATTAAGGTTTCAGTAATACCAAGTTTTCTATAAATCAGGTTTGTTAGCACTTGCCCTTAATCGATTCAACTTTAGTCAGGTCTTGCGCGAATCAATTTTTCTTGCCCAAGTTTTGATTTTACAATGAGATAGAAAGAGGTAAATATTTTTTTAAAAGGCATATACACATTACTCTCCCATTGCTCTCATACAAAATAAAGACTTGAACTGCAAAAACTGATGCATATAAAATCTGATTACTTTCCATAAGAAAATTAAATTAAGTTTAACTTCGGTTCAATCGAATTTAGAAAATTGCGCAGTGATGCATTTATGAACAAGTTCTTTCTTTATGGAGTTTTGTTCATTGTTTGTTGGGCAGATACACGCTTTTAACAATTATAAATAATCAGCAAAATGTGTAATATAAAAAGATTGGATATATTGCAGTATTCACTAGCCCCATGGGTGGCAGAGTACAACATCCATAAATATTCTTGCATACTCGCGCATTATAGGGCAGATTTATTTTCCAAAATTAAAATAATAAATAATAGACTAATAATAATGAAATTTATTGGAAATTTTCATTAAAAAAATTTTTTGTCACTAAATTCGTATTTTAAGATTTTCAAAAAATAACTAAAAATTTATACAATTTTATTTTTTGTTGGCTTAGCGCGTCTAGATGCATTTCGTTGCTGCTAAGCCAACAACAAATTAATTTTTTATGTTCGTATCATTTTTACACGCGTTAAATAAAACTAAAATGTTAAACATTTTTGGATTTTAATTGAACTATAGTGAATTTTTAATCAGAAATAATTTTTAGTCAGGCTTAAGTTCAGTAATTTCAATAACGAAATAGAAAAATGAAAAATATGGAAAAACAGGGGAAATAAATAGTGATAATTACATATGTATTTACCAAAGGTAAATCAATAATTGTACACAACAATCATTTCTCACATTCCATTTCATTAGAATTTATGTTCAATAGCTGATGTTAATAACAATCTCTACCCAAGTAAATAGACTAGGGTGCTGATGAAGTGCGTTGCTGCACAGAAAATATCGGTATTTCCCCCAGCTTAAAAGTCTAATTTAATTTTTCTTCTCTTCTTTAGAAACTCACATTAATTAATAAAAATATTTCATTCAATAAAAAGAATTGAAATTACTGAACTTAAGCCTAAATAAAACTAAAATATTGAAATTAATACTAAAAATTACAAAAAAAAAAAACAAGTTTTAAAAAATATAGTTCACAGAAATGTTTCCCTTTTTAGCCAAAGCAGCAATTGGAATATGAATCTCTGGGTAATTTTTGGCATCTTTTTTCATAAAATAAATCCATTCTTTAATTTTAACATTTCTTAACGCACCAATAAATCCAAATTATTATTTTACTTATTTAGTAAAATATTTTTTATTAAAAATACGTTCAAATTTGTTATTGAGGGGCTTAGCTGGATTATTGAGGGGTTTAGCTGGATCCAGCTAAGCCCCTCAATAACAAATTTCAATGTATTTTAAAAAAAAAATATTTTACTAAATAAGTAAAATAATAATTTGGGATTATTAGTGCGTTAACAAACGTCAAACTTAAATTGTAATAATTTCCATTAAAATTTTCATATTTTCAAGGCCTTATTCATAAAAAATATTTTTGATTTATAAAAGGTGTATAAAACAGTTTCCCATGCAAATGTGGTTTTGTAAACCCTTTTAAAATAATTTTTTTTAATAAGACAGTAAATATTTAAGGTCTTATTGAGAAAATAATAAGTTTGCTTTACAAAACGTTTAAAAAATAAATTTCCATTCAAAATTTGTTTTTTAAACCTTTTGTAAGTCAATATTATGTTTTTTTTTAATATGGCAGTGATAATTTAAATATTTTGTTGTAATTTCTTATTATTATTTAACACATGTCAAAAGTAATATTTAGAACAAGTGCGAATTTTATAAAAATATTTTTAAAAATTCCTTAAATTAATAAAAAAAAATATTGCATTTAAGTAATTCTTCACATAAGCAAACTAAGCAAAGAAATGAAAGAAGATAAAGAAGCTGCGTTAGCAAAAAAAATGTAATATTTACATTAAGATTATTTTAGCAAAACACAGCACTGATAGATGGCCATAACACGCAACATGAGACGCTATTACGAGCACAATAACAGTTTTGAGGCACGATGCCAGTACCAGAATTAAGCTACTTAATCCAAAACCAAATTGTCTTAAACGAAGTCAAAATACGCCAGCCACGATAAGGCACATTGATGGAAAAACTAATTTGACAAGGAAAAAAGGATATATAATAGCAAAAGTTAGAATGGCGTGCTGTAATTGTCATTTAATCTTGAATTCGCTCAAAGAACCACTCGTTACCTATGGTATGGTCAATGTAATTGTAAGACTGCCCACTCATAGCGCTACAGCAGACATCATAAATGTGCATACAAATTCCGTTCCATCAACGGCAAAAGAATAAAACAAATACACATACATACAAAAACAAATAAATAATACCATATCAACAAGCTTATCAAGGATGAGGAATTCGAATGCAGTTGTTGTTAGTTGAAAGGAGGAGGAGGAGTAGGAGTGAAAAGTATAAATATTACGTAGAATATGGTTAATACATACAACAAATGCTGATGTATGATTTGACACATTAAAGCATAAAATATGCTGCATGGCAAATGTGGCTGATGAATAATGAGCAACACAGTCAACACAACACAAACCAAAACAACAGCACAGCACAGCACAGCACAATTACACGCGCAACAAAATGATGCCACACCACACCAATGTCATTCTGCAAAAGGGGGATAAACGAAACTCAACAAATGTGGGGACACCCAAACAAGAAAAAAAAAATAATAATACTTTAATGTAGCAGATGAGTGTTCGTAAGACCATAAAAAATTATGCTGCTGAATTATAAGCTGCATTATTTGTAAAACGCATAATATGCTGAAAATGTTATGAATATTATTATTGTTATTTTGGTCGTTGTTTTTGCTGCTGCTAACGTTCTTTTCGTTGATGTTGTTATTTTTTTATGGACATTGTAATATGAGCATCAGAGATTATGGCCATCAATTTTAGTATCACGAGGTCGATTAAATAGAGAAACATCAGCGACCGACTGCAAAGCAAAAAAATTAATAAATAAGAATGGAAATAAAAACAATTGCTGATGTTTACCATAGAACATTAACATAAATAAAGATGACAAAATAATATAAAATATTTAGTAATTTCTTTTATATAATACCCTATAAAAAGTTAACTTTTAATTAAAAATGGTATGTGTAAATATTGATTTTTTTTCTTCTATTCTCTTGTTATTTTTTTTTAATGGAATGTAATATTTGGCAAGAGGAACAATTATTACGGAAATGTAAGCGAAGATATGTATTTCATTATAATACCATCTGGTTGCATCATTTAAAAATTACTTATGGTCCTTCGAACTACATTTATGTAGTTCGAAGGCCAATCTGCGCTAGACTGTGACTTCTTACAGAGCTGTTTTTAGAATACAATACATTATTTATGTAGCAATTATTAGAAAAATTGTCAAATATATATTAAGACAACTTTCTAACTAATGCCGAGTACATATCTGGCATTTCTTATGTTGTCATTTTCTGGTGTCATTTTCAAAATGTGTGCAACGCAGTGCACATTATGTTTTTTCATGTGGAAAGCAATGCCACACAGCGAAGAATATCGGAAATGACAAACGTTGCCGCTAGTACTCGCTATTGCGATGTCACTAAATGTCATAACTTAAAAAAAAACGGGTTTCTGAAAGCCGTTGAATTGCTTTAAGTTAATTTTGTTAGCTTTCATGCGTTAATACTTTACTTATTTATAAACAGCCTTATTTATAAAAATTATTCAGGCTATGTTAAGACTTACCCCCTGTTTGTGTAAGACGTTTGAGTTAGAAATCATGGCGTTTTTGTAAAGATTAAAGGAAACTTGTACAACTTTTCTTTAATCTATTACAGAAACGCCAAGAGTTCTAACTCAAACGTCTTGCACAAACAGGGGGTTAATAAGAAAACATTTTTATGAAAATTTGTTTTAAAAACACTTTATAAAGTCTTAATAATTTTTATAAATAAGGCTGTGAGGATGTAGTTGTAAATTTGAGTGAAAATATGTATGTAGAGTGTTCCAATATTCTCTTTTATTCTATAACTATTTGTCAACGTTATGCAATATCCGAAAATTGATGCTTGCTTACTCGCTGTCGAAAGCAACTGTCTTGTATTGCCAGACTATTGCTATTTGCTGGACCTCAGTGAATAAGTGTATACTATCAATAGCATTGTATTGACGTGAAGTCGACAGATGGTTACAGAATAAATGAGAGTCTCTTGTAGAAAATCACAAACTATGATCTAGTTACATCACTCAAAAATTCGTTATGGTCCTTCGAACACCATTTATGTGTGCAGTTTACCAAACTGCAATAGAATGTGAACTTTATTAAAATATTTTTGAAGTGAATATTTTCAAAATTAGCAAATTTATATCAAGACAACTTGTTAGCTACCTTTTAAAAAAAGAATCGGTTTCCCAATTCGATTGTATTGTTTTAAGTTAACCTCTTCAAAACTTCGTCATTCCTTAATTCATATGAAAAGTTATATTTTCACCTGAGAGAATATTATTGCCGTTGTCAAAAAAGATGTTCCCTCTCAAAAACAAAAAAACAATAAAAAATAAATTGTCTTAAACTATTCGAACTATGCATACGATACCTTGTAAGTACCTTGGCCTTTTGTAATGAGATAATTTTGAGTTCATAAAAGTGGATGGATCCATGCCCATTAAAACTTTGTTATATTTGTTGTATATTTCAGCCCAACCTATTAAAACGTAAATTTAAAGATACTTTGATCTCCGCTATCAATAGAATTTCGAGTTTAGAAAAGTGGGCGGGGTCAGCACTTATGAAATGTATTTCTATCCAATTGATTCTTCCAAAGAAGATTCTTCCATTTAGAAAAGCAGATAGGGTAACGAACGCATTTTAAAGTCTCATATATTCTACACATTTGATGCTCTTGCTTAATATAAAATTAAGATAAAACAGAGAGTATGTAATCTTAGAAATATCATCAGTGTTTCACCAGACTCAAAAATAAATAAATATTGAATGTTCTATAAAAAAATTTTCCGACTTTAAATATTGGCCCTAAAATTTTATAATTATTTACTTTCAGTGATATAAAACTTTTCGATAGATGTTCTGTTTATAGTAAAAACTGTTCAGCTCCTTGAAATAGACATCAACCGCAGACTCTACCTCTTCATTATTGGCAAATTGTTTCCATCAATAATCCGAGGGAGCTAATGGCTCGATTATGGTTGGCAACAGAACTTTGGTTGTATTGCTGGTTGCCGAAATGGTATTACGGATAGCAACTGGCAACTAACAGCTGGCATTTTCAGTTTCCATATCGGCAACCACAAATTTGTAGTTGCTGCATAGTTTAAAAGCAAAAAAATTTAAAAGATAAACAGTAATTGCAATATTATTTTTATTTTTGAATTTCTTCTATGCATATTTCAAGAAAATATGCTTTACAGCTAAAACAGAGATTGTTCAAACTTATTTTAGGTAACAACATTTACCCACAGTAGAGGCGGTAATTCTAAAGAGTCGTCTAATAGATTCAACTTTTGTACATCCTTCTCTTCACCAATAATTAATTCCACTTAACTAATAATTTTTATAATCAGAATGTTTTTAAGCACTTTTACTCAATAATTTTCTTTTAAGCACTTGTAGTTCTTATATTTTAAATATTTGTTTATATTATTTTCAGTTGCCAATCTGTCATAATCGTATTTTCGAAAACTTTTTGGCAACTGGAGGAAGTTGCCATACATATTACAAATTTTAAGTTCAGTGGCATTGCTGGTTAAATCGGCAACTGAAGTTCGGTTGCCATCTATAATCGAGCCACAAATCTGGCGAACAAGGTGCGTGATAATGCAATACTAACTTGAATTCACTGATTTTATCCATCGTTATTGTGTATTAGTCTCCTGCACAAGACATCTTGTAAGAACTTTCAAGACATGAGGGATTTTTCAAATGCTTTCCTACAGCGAAATCTTATAAAACAAACGTTATCAACATTGTTTGCAAGAAATTTGTTTGAGTATTGTAGGTATAAGAGTAAAGAAGAAAATACTTCGTGACGGAAGAATTTGTGATACTTGCTTCTTTCTACGCATGAGCGCGTGCACAAACGTCATGCATGTATGTGTGTATGATTTTTTATTTTTCTGCGCACATGCAAAGGCACACACATGCATTAACATTAGTTGTATGCGATTAGCCACATAATAGCCCTGCATAAAGTGCGAATAGTGAAATTGTGGTGATTTACTAGTGACGTTGTCAGCCCCAGCCAATGGTATCATCTATTGACATTTAACATTAGCTTGTCATTGAAAATCCACCACTAGACTATAGCACTACTGACTTAGTAGTTCTTTCGGGACCACATGGAGACATTGGCACCAAAGATTCACTAGTAAATTTTAGGGGCTCTAGCCTACAATATCGATATTTCCTTTGTCAATAGTAAAATTATAGTGATTTTCTAGTGACATTGTCAACAGTGCTACTGACTAGGTATACCCCAGCCAATGAAAATGCCTATTGACAAATAACATAGGGTTGTCATTCAAAATCTATCAGTAGACTATTATTGAGAATGTAGTTCTTTTACGACCACATGAAGATATTTGAACCGCAGATTCACTCGTAGGTTTTAGTGACCCTCGTCTACATATATTTATTTAATATTATTGCACAACATAATTAAAAATAAAAACAAACTATTGACGCGTTCATTGACAATATCACCAGTCGTCTCTAACGAATCTCTACTCGCGCATAAAAGGAAAGTTGTCGACATTTTAACTAGTCAATTGCTGGAGAAAGAGTATTGACATAGAGACATATGGTTCTAGGTTGACTAGAGGGAGCTTACCATCTACATATTACACACACACTCAAACATACAATATGAAAAATAACAAGCATACACCAATCAACAGTACTTCTTTTGAGTGTTTGTTACAGTAGTTTTGATTTACCTGCCTTTTGTTTAAGTGCACTTTGGACTTAACTGCCTAAAATGATAAATTTCTGTCACTATTCCTTAAAATCTCATACAAATTCGTTTTTTAAGTGCACTTTCTATACCTGCACGTTTAAGATAAGTGCCCTAAAATTTTGGTAATTTTAAAATATTTTCTTACAAAAAATCAACGTTAGCTGCACATTGACTTAACTGCTCAAAATATATTTTTTCTGTAATTATTGTTCAAAATCCTTTTTTAAGTGCACTCTGTATACCTGCCCATTTAACATATTTTTTGGCAGTTTTAAATTATTCTCATATAAAAATTTTAAGTTCGCTGCACACATTAAAAAAATGTTGCTACATAAGTATGCAACCATGTATGTGTATAAAACTGAAGTCAAAAATTGTATACCTGCACATTTAGGCAGGTAAGTGCATTTAAGATAACAGCATTTTTGACTTATGGGACTTAATTCATGTAGAGGCCTCTCTAGATCTGTCCTCCGATCACTCTCCAACAATAGTTACAATTTTCAACCCACTAAGGAGTGATTTAACTAACTCATATGTGAAGATGATTAATGGAATCAACTGGCTGGCATTCAAAAAATATCTTAGTAGTCACTGCGTAGAAAACATTCAGCTTAGATCATGCGATGATATTGAATTTAACATTGCCAATCTTAACGAAAATATTAAACAGGCTGCTGAACACGCCACTACCTCCTATCCGCAGACCGGCTTTAACAGAATTTATTCTACGGAAATTGAACGTCTTGTATGTGAAAAAAGGAGAGCTAGAAGAGAATGGCAACAACACAGATCACCCCTAAATAAAATCAGACTTAAAGAATGTACTAAACGACTCAAAGAGCTGCTATCGTCGGAAAAAACTGCACTACTGGAAAAGTATTTAGAAGGTCTTGATGTAACGTCCGCATCTAATTACTCTTTATGGCGCGCTACTAGAAATCTTAAACGACCCGTTGATATTAAATCACCATTGCGTACTGCGACCGGAGGCTGGGCAAGAAGTGATAGTGAGAAAGGCAACTTATTTTCTGAGCATTTAAAATCTGTATTCACTCCCAATTCATGTACGGGTGCTGCTGATTTACCGTGTGTAGTTTCTCTACCCCCTCGTCCCTTAAGGTTTAAGATGCGTGAAGTACAAAAAGTAATTGCTGAACTCAACCCGAAGAAAGCTCCAGGTATTGATGGCATTAGTAACAAAATGCTCATGAACTTGCCTCATATTGCAATAAGAATCCTGCTATTTACTTTTAATGCTATTTTAAGAATGCAGTATTTTCCACATAACTGGAAACTGGCCAAGATAAAAATGATTCCAAAGGCGGGCAAAGATCTTACCAAGACTGAGTCATATAGGCCTATAAGCTTACTATCTACAATCTCAAAGCTTTTCGAAAAGCTGCTCATGACTAAATTGTCCAAAATTTTAACTGATAATGGGTGCATTCCAGACCATCAATTTGGCTTTAGAAGTCAGCACAGCACGATTGAACAAACGCATAGATTGGTCCAAGTTGTAAGAAGAACATTTGAAGAAAAGAAGTATTGTTCTGCTCTCTTTATTGATGTTTCTCAGGCGTTTGATAAAGTATGGCACGAAGGCCTAGTTTTAAAATTGAAGACATATCTGCCAACAAACATTCAAAAGCTTTTGGAAAGTTATATTATTGGTAGGAAGTTCACTGTTGTGGAAGGAGAGTTCACGAGTGTGCCCGAAACTATTTCTTCTGGTGTGCCCCAAGGTAGTATTCTGGGTCCTGTCTTGTATTTAATATATACTTGTGATATGCCTGTGAGCAATAATATCCATATTTCTACTTTTGCCGATGATACAGCCTGTATGAGTGTGCACGAAAACCCTTATGAGGCATCCCGCAATCTCCAGGAACATATCACCCAGCTGGAAATATGGCTGAACTTATGGAGAATTAAAGTCAATGAACAAAAGTGTGTCCATATAACGTTCACCCTAAGAAGAGATACTTGCTCCCCCATTCGAATCAACAATCAAAATATTCCTCAACATTCCCAAGTGAAATACCTTGGTATACACCTCGATCGAAGACTTACATGGAAATATCATATTGACTCTAAGTTAACTCAGATGAAACTTAAGTTAACTCAAATATATTGGTTGATTGGCAGAAACTCAACACTCAGCCTAGACTGCAAACTTTTATTATACAAGTCGCTTTTGAAGCCAATATGGCGCTACGGAATTCAGTTATGGGGCACTGCTTCAGCTTCCAATGTCGAGAGAATCCAACGAAGGCAAAACAAAATTTTACGGTTAATAACATCGGCTCCATGGTACATCCAAAATTCTATTATACATCGAGATTTAAATATGCCACTAGTGACTGAAGAAATTGAAAAATACGCAGGCAAATATTTAACAAAACTCGAATCACATCCTAATCCGCTTGCTCGTAATATTTTGAACTTTACTGGACACGTCCGCTTAAAAAAGAAGGACACACGGGCTCTTATACCTAACACTCCAGATGGGACTACTTGAAAATACTTTCCCCCCTTTTTTTTTTGATTATCACTACTAATGTATTATTTATAACTATCACTAAGTTTATGTCCGACACTGGTCGGGCCTAATAATTTTTTTTTATAGATTTAAGATTTGAATACTTATTGTTAGTTCATATATGAAGATACAATAAATAAATACATGCATTAAAAAAAAAAAAAAAAAATTTTGACTTATCTGCACAAATACTGTATAAACAAGCTGTCTTGCGACATCGCTTGTTACAACTGATATACACATACACCAATACATCCATCGTGCTTCGCTTATAGTACGACAGCATTTATTATTGGTTTAGTATAATACATGCGAAGTCAATACATTTAAAAATCATGACGTTTTTACATTTCAAGACTGTTTAAGCAGCTCTCTATTGTGTATCTGTGAACTGGCCTGATGAAGCCAGACTTTTTTGCCGCCATTTTGCCTTAATTTTGTCACTTAAACGCTAGAATATGTTAGCGTTTATTGTTTTTCATTTTGTAAGATAATCAAAAAAAGCTATCTCACTTAATAAGGTTGCTACTTTTCACCAAAGTAATTTTTTTCAAACTACTGCCGCCATCTATACGTCAGGTCAGCTATTTTTGGGACCGCCCTCAAGCTACAGTGCTGTTCGAAGACAGTGCAAAGGAGGTTAATAAGTAAATATTTAAATGTATGTATGTATGTGCTTGTAAGCTCACACATATACATATGTCACAGTTTCTTCCAGTATATGTACCAATAACAGTAACAACACTTTTCGCTGCAGCTTTCGAAATGAACTTTATGTTCTGCTAGAAAAAGGCAGATATATAGCAACATATGTATTTGGATACATCCACGAATTCCCCATTGCGTCCTCACTCGCATTATTTTAGCGTGAGATGTGTGAAGAGCTAAACTTTCTACCACAATTTCTTTCATTTAAACAACTCATTTGTCTCACATTTCACAAGAAAAAAAATCAAGCTTTAAACTTGGCATAAAATGAAATAGTTAAAAATATTTGCTGACAACCGCAACAAAACACAAATTTATTTTTCCCACAAAACAAATTTCATTATACGAATATTTCTTTGTTACTCATTTCTTTTCAACCTAGAAAAGTTGGTAATAAAAATAGCACTCTTTTACGCTCAAGTACCAAATTCAGCAACTTATTTATCACCATCATTCCTTTCCATCATGCTGATGGCAAATGGTGTTAATGCTGCTATTGCCGTTGCTGATACGAGTTCACATGATGACGAAGAAACATGTATCTGATGTGCATTACGTGACCGTATATTAATACATCATTAAAGTTATTTTTTTTCTCTACCAAATAAAATAAAAGAAAGAAATAAGTTTCTTTCGTTTTTTGCAATGTTTTTTTTCCTAAAATTTCGTCACGGTCATAAAAACTGCATTTAAAGTGCGTTCTTTACGCACTTACATATTCTACGTAAGCACTAGAGCTTAAAAAAAGAAGAAATATAAAAAACAGCAGGGTTGCATTTAAAGTACGCTTAAGAGGAAAAAGTAGGAAGACCAAAACGAAAGCACCTTTTTAACATTCACAGGCGGTAATAAAAATGCTTTGGCTTATTTTGTTCCGCATTTATGAAACACATAGATATGTACATACAATCGTACACTGAAAGGAAAACCTTCATTCAGACAATGAAATTCTTCATTGTATTAATGAAATGTTTCATTAAAAGTCAGCGAATGAAGCCTTTCATTGGATCAATGAAGAACGATTCATTGTATTTATGAAGTTAATTTTGGCGGCTATATCATAAATAGAATGAAACTATTTCATTAGTTCAATGAAACTTTTTCATGAATATAATGTAGTTGTTTCATTGATTTAATGAAGTTTTTATATACTATAAATGAGGTTTATTCATTAATATAAAGAAAATTTCATATATATAATGAAATATAAGCAGTAAATAATTAACACTTTCTATTAAAAACATGAAATCATATCCCTTCCAAACCACCTACTTAATTAAAGATATATAGATTTTTTTTATTTTATTTAATATACAGAAATACATATGTACTTAATGTATAAGCATATGTATATATTTATTAACGTAAAACATTTAAAATTTAAGGAACTCATCAGTAGAGTTCAACCCAAATAATGTTTAAGTAAGCCGAAAAATTTGCATGTTTATAGTAAAACTCTTAATATGTTGTTGAGAATCACAATACACAAACATAAGTTTAAAAGAATCAAACAAAAATCTTAACAAAACAAGCATCTTTATAAGATCTTTGGCACAACCTTCTTGCGTTTGTATTAGTCTCCTGCACAAGACATCTTATAAGAACTTTCAAGACATGAGGGATTTTTCAAATGCCTTACTACAGCGAAATCTTATAAAACAAACGTTAACAACATTGTTTGCAAGAAATTTTGTTTGAGTATTGTAGGTATAAGAGTAAAGAAGAAAGCACTTCGTGACGGAAGAATTTGTGATACTTGCTTCTTTCTACGCATGAGCGCGTGTACAAACGTCATGCATGTATGTGTGTATGATTTTTTATTTTTCTGCGCACATCAAAGGCACACACATGCATTAACATTAGTTGTATGCGGTTAACCACATAATAGCTTACCATCTACATATTACACACACACTCAAACGTACAATATGAAAAATAACAAGCATACACTAATCAACTGTACTTCTTTTGAGTGTTTGTTAAACACACCATACACGTTTCAATTTAATTGTGAATTGATTCTTGGCCACACACTTCATAAACTGAATTGAAAGATTTTCATTCAACTGTCAAATTTATATTTTTTCACAATTACAAATTTAAAAATTTAATACTTCTATTGCATTCATTCATTCATTTATATATTTTTTATTTAAAATTCAATGAAATTAAATACAATTTTAAAAATACTCAACTTTTTCTATACAAAATAAAGCTACAAACATACATTTTGACAACTAATCAAGAGACTCGAGCACACACAGCACAATCGAATTGAAAGATTTACTAGTCAACATGAAAAATCAAAATCTTTTGATTTTTCTTCAACCAACTCGACAACTGCCAAACTAATCAATTGACAAAGCCATACACGCTTTGATTTGGACAACAACCGACTCAATTGAAAATTTAATTGAATCGTGTATGGGGTGCTTAACAAACAAGCTGTCTTGCGACATCGCTTGCTACAACTGATATACATATACACCAATACATCCATCGTGCTTCGCTTATAGTACGATAGCATTTATTATTGGTTTAGTATAATACATGCGACGTGAATACATTTAAAAATCATGACGTTTTTACATTTCAAGACTGTTTACGCAGCTCTCTAGTTTGTATAGAGGTGAGGGACGTGAATGGATAAAAAAAAATAGAGAAAGAGAGAGATATCTGCTATACAATGAAGAATATTACATTGTATAAATGAAATGATTTCATTGCATTTATGATGACCATACTGCTGCTTTGAAATTAAAAGGATTGGAAAAGTAAGAAATAGAAAATATATTTTAAGAAAATAACTTTTTATTTATTTAAGTTTGACAAACTGAATACAGTAAGAAAATAAAATTTTTGGAACTTATTTATATTTGCCCCAAATTCGCCAAAAAGAAAATTCGTTTAAACAATGTAACGATTTTCATTAATACAATGAACTATGAAGAACACATGAAGAGCAGAGAGGGAAAGATTTCATGCATACAATGAAATTGTTCATTGTTTCATTCTCTGCATGAATGATTTTCCTTTCAGTGTATATCTACTTATTTATACATGTAATGCGAAAGGCAGGAGAGGAACCTTGCAAATAAAATGGGAAAACCCCCCTTGAAAAAAGTAATCGTAAAAATGATGTAGAAAATGAATAAGTTTAATGATGATTGCATTCGAGCTTAATTTTTATGATTGAAATGCTGTTCTTCTTGCCAGTTTGATATCAAAAACATCTCTTTATTATGACCTCATTACTTGCGCGTTATTATATTTTTGGGGGATGTTGTTTTTGGAGGGCGGAAGGAAATATTATACTTCACTTTATTTAAAGAGATCAAATGAACGTATCTAACACAAGCAGAGTTTATTTTTTTCTTCTTTTTTTCATAATTTATATTTTTATAGCTATTTTCCACGTTATCGCTAAAAAACACTTGTACGAATAAAATCGTGCTTACAGTGGGGCCAGACGTATATGATAGTATATGGTAATATAAATATATGGTAATGCGAAGAGCCAAGCTTACATAATAGTGTTTATAATGTCTGATGGTTAAAAATCCAGATTGTCAGCTTTAAAGGTATAAATTATAGATTTTAGAATAATAAAGTTTGAAATTTCTAAAAAAAAAAATTAAAAATCTCAAATTAACTCCTAAGCTGAAATTAATATATCAGAATAGTTTAGCAGAATTTTACTAATGACAAGTAGGGTATGAATTCTAAGTAAAAGGTCCTGGTATCAACGTTTTGGTGAAACTGAAAGAAAATTCAATGAGCTCAGAATAGAATAGAAATAGTAATCTATAGGCTTAGATGGCTGAGCAGACGTTTCCATGAGAGCATTAGTGATATCGGGAAGTTCATCATAGGAATTCAGTGTCTTGATGATGAATAATTTGCCATATTACTTTAAAGGACAATTGAAGGGAATCGCAATGGACCCAACTGGGTCTACACCCTTCCTAACTTAACCTAACCTAGGTCCTAGAATAGGTTGTAGTCTGTTTTTGTTCCATTAAAGGGCTGTGCCACGCCCATACGAATGAAGTGTCGTATATCTTGGAAACTATAGGAGTCAGAGTATTAAAATTTGGTATGGATTCTTTTGAAAGCGAAGTGCAAAGTAGTTCAAAATATTGGTAGTATAGGACCCAGGTAAAGGTCTCTCTCATACAAAGTAATTAATAATAATTTTATATCTTGAAAGGTATAATAGAAGTAGTCTTTAAATTTGGCATGGACACTTTTAAGAGGGAGGTGCCAAGTAATTTAAAATATTAGAAGAATAGGACTGGGGGAAGGAACACGCCCCAACAAAGTAATTAATAATAATCTTATATCTTAAAAGATATAAAAGGAAGAGTCTTCAAATTTGGTATGGATTCTGTTGAGAGCGAGGTGCAGGGTCAGCCAGTTTAATATTATTATTAAGTAAGATAAGTTTGTGCGACGGTCAGCAGGCAGAAATTTGGTAATAGTTAGTTTTTGTAGGGGAACATTTTCAAATATTTCTCTAATAATTCGCTGCAAAAAACGTCTAATGATGCTTGATTCTCTCTGACGTCGTCGGAGGTGTTCTCGATTTAATGACCAAAAACTGAAGCGGCGTTTAAGTTGTGAATTGCATCACCCATATTGACTCTCAGACAAAAGGGCCTTTAATCCTATTGTCCTAGGTAATATAATAGCAATGGAAGTAATGAAAATGCAGCAAATATTTATTGCAGTTTATTACTCAAACTCACTCACTGTACCGTGAACGATTCAATGTTGTCAACGCGTCTGGGTAATGGAATTACTTAAAAACGTTTTAATGCTCTGCACACATAAAAATATCATTATAATTATGATTTTCATGCACTTAAGTAATAAAATTTAAATCAACAGTGAAACAGTATAAAAATATTAATAAAAATCATATTTAAGTTGATATTGGAAATATGAGTCGACGACAATTTGTCATAAAATCTTGTTACTTGTTAAAACAAAAGAATTTATGATGGTTTCATGTTATAAAACTTTTTACTTGTTAAAACATACACATCTTAATATGTAAAAAAAAACTAATGAAAATTCCTTAAGAAAGAAAAATTAATTGCATTCCTCTGTGAAAATATTTGATTTACAAGATTACAACCTTTGATGTGGAGATATTCTTTTAATCTTAACCACCCCCTTGTTGGCATTTCATAATTTAAAAATGTAAATTTTCCTTCAACATGAAGAGCAAATGTCTTGTGAGTTTAAAAGATTCTTTAAAGACACATAAATACACAGATTTTTTCTTGACATACGGAAATAAGTGGAAGCAGAGGGTTCCCTGCTTTTGAAATATTTTCCAATTTTATACTAAATTATACATTTTATTTTTATTAATAGATGACATTTTTTTGTTGACATGATAATTTAGTAAAATGTGATAGAATTAATAAGAGAAAAATGGTATTGAAAAGTAATAAAATAAAACAACTCAAAAAAACATAAAATTTTAATTAATTAAAAGAAATAATATGCACTGTGGTATAAAAGTTTTTAATTTTGAAAATAATAAGGAAGCTTCTAGAATGGATTGATTTAATACCATATATTGGGTCAATTAGCATGGGGACTGTAAGGCTGATTGAACGATCTTGATTCCGCACCACAATTTCTGCCTCTTCGTTCACGGCTTCTTATATCTCACAGCGAAATTTTCGAAGTTTGAAAGTTGCTCTTATTATGTGCCAGCAACGAGCAAAATTTGACGATTGGGCTCAATGGCCTTTCATACACTGGACTAATTTTTAAGCCGCACAATTTTTACTCTTTTTTACTCTTTTACAATTATGCTGGTGTGTGAAAGGCCAATGGCAATAGTAAAAGAGAGATCTGCAACAAAGAAAAAAACAGTAGCGAATGACAATATTCAGCGCAGGCAAGTTCTAGTAATGAATTTGTATTAGATCTAATAAGGGACCTGAGTTATTTAAATGTTTCAGACCTGAAAATGAAGCCAAATGTAACGACTCGAACGATTATCATGAAATTGGCTACAACCTTTAAAAAGCAACTGACAGATGACGCAAAAAATGTAAAATTTTTAAATTCTCTAAAAAAAAACAAATCACTAAATTTTCTTTTGTTTTTACTCACATAATTACGAGTATAAAATTATAATTATTGGTTAAATGAACTCTCTGCTTTTCTCTATTAAGACCTTAAATATGCTTTTTATTATTGCAAAATTAGTGTTAATATTAGACAAAATAGTCGTCCGTCTAGAAAATGTGTTAACAATATAATTCAAAAACAGAAAATATCATGTACGATTGCACCAAGGAAATGTAAAACTAAAACAATTTATTAAGAAATCTTGTAAAAGACTCCACATACAAATATGTTCAACTACTTGGTGTTAAATGTCTGGCGCTAATAATAGACGCATAAATAAAAATAAAAAAAAACAAATAAAGTAACGAAATCCACAACGAAAATTGTTCTAAATTCGCACAGTAGGATGGAACGTTTGTTTTGAATAATATTTTTGATAAAAAAATTTTTAAAGTAAATAATAGGCCCATACATAAAAAATGTGGATCGAAAATTTTTATAAATTTGCACAGTGGCTTGGAAAGTTTGTTTTGAGCAATATTTTTGATTAAAGAGTTTTTAAAATATATAATAAAATAATATATTAAACAATGCAGACCAACAAATTGTTACAAATTTGCACACTGGGATAGAAAATTGTTTATAAATTTGCACACTGGGTTGGGAAGTTTGATTTAAATAATATTTTCGATAAAAGAGCTCTTAAAGTAAATAAAAGGTGAATAAATAAATAAAAATATAATACAGACCGAAAATTTGTATGAAAGTGCACACTGGGATGGGAAATTTTGTTTTGAATAATATTTTTGATATGGAAGTTTTTAAAGTATGTAAAAGGTGCATAAATAATTTTTTTTTTATAAATTTGCATGGGATGTTTGCTTTGAATAATAATTTTGTTCAAAGAGTTTTTAATGTAAATAATAGATACGTAAATAAAAATAAAATATAAAACAATGCAGACCCAAAATTGTTATAATTTTGCAAACTGGGATGCGAAGTTTAATTTGAATAACGTTTTTGATAAAAAAGTTTTTGAAGTAAGAAGACCAATTTTTTGTTATAAATTTGCACACTTGGATGGAAAGTTTGATTTCAATAATATTTTAAATAAAAAAATTCTAAAGTCAATAAAAAGCACATAAATAAAAAATGTGGACCGTAAATTGCTATAAAATCGTACACAGGGTTGGAAAATTTATTTTGAGAAATATTGATAGAAAAGGCTTTAATATAAAAACCGTAATAATTAAAGAATAAATTTTTAAAAAAGATGAGTGAGTGGCACGGAAATTGCATGTACTTAATTAAAAATTAATAAATATAAAATGATACATTCATTCAAATAAAATTAAGTAAAATAAAATAGAATAAAATAAAATAAAATAAAATATAAAATAAAATAAAATAAAATAAAATAAAATAAAATAAAATAAAATAAAATGAAATAAAATAAAATAAAATAAAATAAAATAAAATAAAATAAAATAAAATAAAATAAAATAAAATAAAATAAAATAAAATAAAATAAAATAAAATAAAATAAAATAAAATAAAATAAAATAAAATAAAATAAATTAAAATAAAATAAAATAAAATAAAATAAAATAAAATAAAATAAAATAAAATAAAATAAAATAAAATAAAATAAAATAAAATAAAATAAAATAAAATAAAATAAAATAAAATAAAATAAAATAAAATAAAATAAAATAAAATAAAATAAAATAAAATAAAATAAAATAAAATAAAATAAAATAAAATAAAATAAAATAAAATAAAATAAAATAAAATAAAATAAAATAAAATAAAATAAAATAAAATAAAATAAAATAAAATAAAATAAAATAAAATAAAATAAAATAGAATAGAATAAAATAAAATAAAATAAATAAAATTAAATTAAATTAAATTAAATTAAATTAAATTAAATTAAATAAAATTAAATTAAATTAAATTAAATTAAATTAAATATAATAAAATAAAATAAAATAAAATAACAAAAATTAAAAATTTTAAAAACCCCCGACTTTTTTCAGAAAAGATGTTATATCTTCTAAAGGGCTGGACCGATTTTTTTCAAACATAGCTAAGAACCCTCTCGATCAAGTCATCTTTCAAACAGAAAAAACTAAATGAAAATCGGTCCAGCCGTTTGGCCTGTACGTGGACACAGACAGACACACAGATACACAGATACACAGACACACAGACACACACTACAAACTTATAACACCCCTTTTTTTAGTCGGGGGTTAATAAAATAAAATAAAATAAAATAAAATAAAATAAAATAAAATAAAATAAAATAAAATAAAATAAAATAAAATAAAATAAAATAAAATAAAATAAAATAAAATAAAATAAAATAAAATAATATAAAATAGAATAAAATAGAATAAAATAAAATAAAATTAAATTAAATTAAATTAAATTAAATTAAATAAAATAAAGTAAAATAAAATAAAATAAAATAAAATATAAAATAAAACAAAATAAAAAAATAAAGTAAAATAAAATTAAATTAAATTAAATTAATAGTAAAATAAATGTAAAATAAAATTAAATTAAATTAAAAAAAATAAAGTAAACATTAAATTAAAAGTAAACAAAAATATCATAAAATCTAATAAAATAAAATAAAACGACCAGCTGTCTAAACGAATAACAAATTAATAAAATAAATTAATAAAATTTTCCTAAATAATTTTATGGTGCGATTGTAGAAGACAACCAACCAAACTTTAGCTGCGTTAAAATTATTATTACAAGGATCGCCCGGTGGTCTAAATTAGACCACTTGACACCTAGTATGTCTTATTATTATAAATACATGTCTCATTTATTATAAATACATGCGTACAAAATAAAACCAAAGAAGAAAGACGTATTTTTTCAAGCAAATTTAAATCGCTTTTTTACTACTTTGGAGCCAAAAAATTTTAAAAAACATTTCCCAATAAGCAATTTTGCTTCAAATCAATTGTAAAACAATTGTTATTCAAGCCACATATTCAATTCTCAAGGGTTGAATTATGCTTGATTTACACTTTATTTCAATAGCATTCTCCAGTGAAATGGGAACTTGAATTCAATTCGAAGATTTCAATTGTATTACAGTTCAATTCAAGCCTTGAATTATACTGTAATTCAACCTTGTATTATAATTGAATTAAAGTATATTTCAAGCTTCAAAACCGATGCTTTTAAAATAGAAAGAAAAATGTAATCGACAAGTTTTTTCTGCATATCTACCTTCACTATTGTTTTCGCGATTTTAATCACCTTTTGTTTAAAAACAAAATCACTTTTTTATTTATATATGATATTTTTTACTAAAATTTTAATTTTATTAAAAAATAAATTACTTATTTGACAAGGCTTGAACGAACATGTTGTATGTTGTTTGATTTTTTATTTCAAAATATTTTCAAACTTGAATATTACTTGAAAAAATTTTTGAATTCAACTTTGTTTCCAGTTATATTTCAAGTGCTTGAATTTTAATTTTTTGAGTGCTTATTGGGTTCATATTGTGCATATCTACACAAAAATACCTTTTAAGTCATACATGTTTCACCAATATTCGTGAACGATAAGATACTTAAAGTATACGATAAAAAATGTGTGCCGTATTTATATAGAATAATATTATGTATTGTAACTTTCTCCAGTCCCAAAAATTTGTCGAAAATATGATTATGATATGATTGGCAACTGGAAACAAAGCTTCGCTTACGTTACGGAGTGCTATTCGCAATTTTTGACGCTGCCGATAAAAAATTAAACGGCTCTGGTGCAAGATTCTATTTTCGTGTGATCCAAGGCGAATTCATATCAGGTGATCTCAATTCAGCAGCTGATGCGCAGCTGTTAATTTCTGTTGTGTCAAATCAACTCAAAACGTTGGGAAATATTCTGACAGAAGGAAATTGTACACGCACAAATATACATGGCAAATATGCAGAGTTGCAAATAGATACCACCTTGTATAAATTCGCTTTGGTGTGATCCTATCTTCGCACATGTAGCACACTAACAACTGCGAATTTCAATTGGGGAAGTAATACAGCACAATAAAGCTTAATTCGCTTCAGTCAACTTAAGGGATTATTCCATTTCGAATAATCGATGAAAAGAATAAAGTTAAAATATGGCATCTATTAGACGGGCACTTAAGGAACATTTCTTACTTAATTTAATTTAGTTTTTTTTTTCAATAAAGACCGTCTACATTATGACGTCCTTCAAATGAAATCGTAGCAAGAATCTTAAAAATATTGAGACGTGAATTCCCCTTTAGATGTTTTTTTAAATAAAATAGTTTTGAATTTATAATAAAACATGACATATTCGTAACATCTTCTTATATTTAAATATTATATTTAAATATTTTCAAAAGCTTTGAATCTCCAGTGACATTCGTTGTTGAAATTTCAATTAAACCACTTAAAAATTTTCAAATTTAAATTCAGATAATGTTCAGACTGAACAATCTGATGCACAACATGGGCGATCAAAGATGTGTTAAAGCACTTTAATCGTTATCGCAACTCTTTGCAAACACTTGAATTACAAAGAGATAATAGTACACAACAACCACTCCCCAAAGTAAACATATTAAAATTGGAAATGTAAATACGAGTATGTGCATGCAACATTATTAGTGTTTTATTTTTATTTTTCAACGATAAAACAACAGAAACAATATCATTTTTTGTTTTAAACAATTCCCACACTTCATATAACTTTTTTCTTTAAATAAAGTTCTCATATGTACTTGATGGATACAATATCTATAAATTACGTTTTTTTTGTATAGAAATCAATTGTTGTTTTCTTAGTATCACACAAAAACAATTGTTTTTTTTTAGGAAAAAGTGTTGGAGTGTTAATTAAGATAATCCCGCCTAATAATTAGGCCAAACAGGCGCCATATTCAACAACAAAATTTCTACAAATTACAAATATACTCATCATGTTCTTATTAAATGTACTTGAAATATTTTCGAGAACACCAAACTGCACACAAGAATACAAATAATTCCTTTTCTATTTTTCTATAAAAAATATCATCATCATTTTACTCTCTATGTATCTATATATCTATTCTGCTCTTAATAAGTAAATTTATGGAATTTATGGAAGTTTTCTAAACAAATCAAGAAAATGCCCACACATTCAATCAGTAAAGATGTTGGTGTTGGTCCGTGCGGCCAGTGGTGTTGATTTCTATTTTCAATATTTATTAGTTTTCTAGGGAAAACGTGTGATATAACAGAAAGTGCAGAAACAAGTAAATATTGCTTCTGTTTTTTGTGAACTTTAATTGGCAATTGGCAAGTTAAAAAAATATCTTCTAAGAATTATAATTAGAATTTAGGCAAAAAATTACGTTTTATTAGCATCATCAGTCCTCACACACCACTGTGTGTGGTGTCAATTAATTTAAATTTCAAACTAATGAACAAAGTTTCAAATGAAATAAAATGCGAGAATCGGTTTGATTCCACGTTTCACATTTTACTGAAAGCTTGTCTATAAACAAAGCTCAAATTATCATTACTGATTACAATAAAACTGTTCATTGTTCATTGTTCCCCATTTATCCTGTCCGTCTAGTTACGTTTTCTTATTTATTTAGTGACATATGTATTTTTTACACCCAAAATGCTAGATTTTTAATCTAGTTTTAAGAGTACTTTAATAAAAAAATTTTCAACCATTACACAAAGATCAGTGAATATTGTGCAATTGTCTGATTGAATAACAAAAAAAAAATTGCTAAACGAAATTAATTTTCTACTTTGTTACGGTTCACACTATGATGTTATTATTTCTGAAACTTTCTTTAATTCTCTTTCCAACTTTCATTGGAAGTTTCTTTAATGAAATTTTATTTTTTTGCATGCTTACTTACTTTCACATTGTTTTTCTTTTTCTGAAATTTCCAAAAAAAAAAAAAACTAAAATGTGTTAACAAAACTTTAATAAGATAATTTAATATTAAATAAAAACTTAAATTTTGAAAAAAAGAAAAGAAAAGAGAATTTCCAAGTCCATAAAAGCGTGTACCACACATGATTCTTCTTTCTCTCTCCTCTCAGCAACAAACTCACACTTTCTTTTAAAAAAATTTCATAGTGTGAACCAAGGCAAATTCATATCAGGTGATCTCAATTTCGCAGCTGTTAATTTTTCTTGTGTCAAATAAAAGCAATAACTTTCGGAAATTTGCTGACAGCAGGAGATTTTACACTAACAAATAAACAAGGCGAATATGCAAAGTTGCAAATCGAGACTACCTGGTAGCAATTCGCCTTTGTGTGAACCGTAACTTAAGGTAACCGTGACTTAAGGTACATATGTACATATGTATATAAAAACAACACAAATAAAAATTATTAGAAAAATCTGTTTACATATTTTTTTTTTATTTATTTACAAAATATGATTTTTAACAGATACTTTCCTCAAAAAGTACTTTTTTAAATGATAATTTTTAAAAATTATTTGAAAGATATTTTTTTAAAATGTTGTTTCAAATTCCTTTTGGTAAGACACTTTTAAAATGTACTTTTTGGGATTTTTTTAAAGATACTTGTTCAAAAGGTACTTTTTTAGTAGGTACTTTTTCAAAAGGTACCCTTTTTAGCAGGTACTTTTGAAAAAATATTATTTTAAAATATAAGTTTTCAAAGCGTAATTTTTCAAAAAGTTCTTTTTTAAGTGTTTTGAAGAAGGTACTGTTTTAAAAGTTGCATTTCAAACAGGTACTCTGCAAAAAATAAAATTTTTGGAACGTATTTTATCATAATTCTATTTTTTTTTTGTAGTACTTTTTAAAATAATTTTTTTCAAAAGTATCTTTTGAAAATAGTGCGAAAATATGTATGTTTAAATAAAAGACATTTTCTTTAAAAGTCCTTTTTTATAAGGTACTTTTTTCAAGGTACTTTTTCAAAAGTAGTTTTTTCCGAGGTACTTTTTTCAAATATATTTTTAAATGAACTTTTTTGAAAAAAAAAAGACATTTGTTTTCTAAATTGTAGTTTTATTTGAAATCGAACTTTTTTCAGTGAATGTAGTGCTGGACAACCTTTACCCCACTGTTGCATATTTATTCAAATAATATCTATGTATGTATATACAAACATCTGCATTAAAAGTTTACGTTTTTTGGTAAATATTAGCTGGTATTTTTGTATTAGTCTGTTTTAACCGTGAGACAAAAAGTGCAGATAGATGGATATTTGAATGTTTTGTGTTTTCACATGCGTGTCTAAGAAAGCAAAATGTTGAATGTTTAAAAACGATTTATTATACTGCATGTTTGTACCAAAAGGTGTTAAATGAGATTCCATTAAAAAAAAACAAAATAAAAAAACCCCAAAGGAATGCACATAAAACTGAAAAAGAAATATTGCACTCATCAACAAAATCAACAAATTATGAAATGATTTATAAAATACTCTTAAAGATAGATTTGTTTATGCTGGTTTTTCATTTAATTTTTTTTTTGCTATTTAACGCTAAAATTAAAAAAAAAAGTGAAGAAATCAAATGCTAACGTGTTTCCTTTTTTCTTAGAAGTGATGACATCTCAAAATTTTGTAATATTTTTTATGATTTGTGAAAATATTTAAAGCTTAATTTATTAAAGAAAAAAGTTTTTGTTATAAAGTTATAAATTTTAAAATTATACAATCTTTTACAACTCGTATTTTTATAAAGTATCAATCAATAGTTTTTTTTTTTTTACAAAAAAATTAAGTTTGAGAAAAATCGTTGGTTTTTTAAAACAAAGTTTCAATTTAATAATTTCGGATCTGCCTCCATAATATTAATTAACACTTTTCTTTTTTGTTATATTTAGAAATTAGCATTAATTAAAACCTACAATCTAACTACTACAAACTTAAAATATACTTTTCTTTTACGGGTGATGTGTAAAAAACTACGGCACGACTCGCGCTTTATCTGTCGAAAAAGCAGTGACATCAACTGCTTCATAATAATCCTCCCCAAAAATTACGTAGGAAGAGGAAGAATAATTTGTTCATGCCTACAATTAATCGAGTAATTTTTATTCGATTAGAAGCCGTGCTTTAATTTTTATCATCTGCTCTATAATAATTTCTTCCAAGAATAACGTAAGAATTGGAAAAGTAATTTGTTCATGTGTACTATAAGTATTACAAATCGATTAATCGTAAAATTTTTATTCGACTAAAATCCTTTTTTTTTTTGGTGGTTTAATTAATCCTTTTATAATAATTATTGCGAAAATTTACGAAGGAAATAATTTGTTCATGCGTACAATAAGTAATTCAAATCGATTAATCGTAAAATGTTTATTCGAGTAAAAACCTTTTTTTTTTTATCAAATCAACTGCTTTATAATAATTCTTCGGAAAATTACGTAGAAATTGGAAGAGTAACTTTTTCATGTGTACAATAAGTATTTAAAATCGATTAAGCGTGTAATCTTTAATCGAGTAGAAACCTTTTATCTAGTTTTATCATAGTTTTGTTCACGCGTAGAATAAGTAATTTAAATCGATTAATTCGTGTAGTTTTTATTCAAATAAAAAATATTTTGTTTGTTTTATCAACTGTTTTGTAATAAAAAGTAGGAATTGGAAGAAGAATTTATTCATTCGTGCAGTTTTTATTCGATTAAAAGCCTTTTATCTATTTTTAGCAACTGCTTTGTAGTAATTTTTTCGAACAAGTATTTCAAATCGATTAATCGTGTAAATTTTATTCGAATAAAGGCTCTTTTTTTAGTCTTATTAACTGCTTTGTAATAATTATGTATTTCGAAAAATGAATTATGAAGTGGAAGAATAATTTGTTTTTCTATACAAAAACTATTTTAAATCGATTGGTTGTGCATTGTTTTTTATGCGAGGAAATCACTTAATTTTTTGTTTTATCAACTGTTTGGTACTTAAAATGATCCCCAAATGTTGCGTAGGAATTGGAAGGCGCTAATTTGTTCTTATATACAATAAGTATTTTAAATCGATTAATCGTGTAATTTTTATTCGAGTAAAACTCTTTATTACTTACACAAATTTTGAATTTTATTATTGTTATTTATTTTTTAGAGAAACATTCCCGATGAAATCTATTTTCATTATTTCGTGTTTATTTACAATAAATTTAAAACACAAAATCAACTTTAAAACACATGTTGCTTTCAATCACATGCAATGGCAAGACAAATAATAAAAAAAAACAAAAATTTTAATAAAACAATTTTCTTCAACTCCAATTATTTGCATAAAAAAAATTGTATGTAATTAAATAAGAAAAAAGCATTAAAAAAATTTTCACAGTTTTTCTTGATGGCTGACCGCGACTGTTAGTTTTAAGTTTCTTTTTCCTAAAAGTACATATGAGCCCCTAATCATGAAAGTACTAGTAGTATAAGTCATATGAAAGGGTTTTCAGAAGTCAAGAATATTCTAAGTGTAAATTGAACTATCACATAGTCACCCTTATTACAGTATTCAATGTCAACGTCACGTCAATACAAAACCAAGATATTGGTTATTGGACAGTCTCATGCTTTCTTCTAGACCTTACGGAACGTAGAGACTGCCAATAGTAAAAAATTGTCATCTAGATCGAGTAGTTAAGCCTCAATTTTTTGGTATTGCATTGACATGACGTCAAGGTGAGTATTAAATTCATTTTAGTTTTACATAAAGAATTTTTGTTTGTTGTTGATTAACCATATCTATCATATTTTTTTTCTGATAAGAAACACATCATTAGACTTCAAACTAAAAAATTCTTGAAAAATCTAGAAAATATCATAACTTCTCCATATATAAAATCGCAGTGTGTGTATGTTCCTAACGTATGATCTCTGGAACTATAAGAGCTGTAGAGCTGGAATTTTCAACACATGTTTCGTTTTGTTTTTAACCCAGCAAATGACCACAGGGTGGAGTAATTTGGATTTAAAAAATAAATTATTGAGGGTACGACTTCAACGTTTGCCGGGTTCAGGTAGTGTATATACAAAAACTTCCAAAATGTTGTTAAGAACTACGTACAAAAACATAATGAATTAATAACAAAAATTAAAAATTTTAAAAACCCCCGACTTTTTTCAGAAAAGATGTTATATCTTCTAAACGGCTGGACCGATTTTCTTCAAACATAGCTAAGAACCCTCTCGATCAAGTCATCTTTCAAACAGAAAACTAAATGTAAATCGATCCAGCCGTTTGGCCTGTACGTGGACACGGAAGATACACAGACACACACTACAAACTTATAACACCCCTTTTTTTAGTCGGGGGTTGGTTGCTTTACAGGAAAAGAAACAATAATAAATAGTAATAATAAAAAATCGGAAGTTAGGTAATTTCTTAAGTGTCTATAAAAACCATTGTGTTAAACTTTAGTGCACTTAATTTTTTAAGCGAATTGTTTCTATAAGTAAGATACTAGAAAATGCTAAGAAATCGATTTCAAATAAAATAATCGAAATCCTCTTTTTCTATATTAAGCCATCTGCTGTATAATCTCTGCAACTGCCAGTCATTCGACTTAAAATAAAAAAAAATTAAATTATTCGAATAATCCAATAAATGTAAATTTTTATTCGATTATTCAACAAATGTCGCAAAAATTTTTTTTATCATAACTCAAAATAATTTAAATTTTTTTATCAGTTTGCTGGTCTATTCATAAAAATTAATCGATTAATAGAAATCTTATGGAAATATTCGAATATTTGCGAACAGCTTGAAAATACATATAATTTATTTTTAATAAAACTTTATCAAAAATATGTCAAAATATGAAAAATGTTCATTTAATAACTCTAGCTGTTCTAAGACATTTTTGGGTAAACGTTCTCTGATGATCTGCATTAGTCCCAAGTCACACTATGCAAGTCTTATTGCTAAGCTGATTAGTTTTAGGGAGAGAGAGACGAGGGGAACAGAAACGTTTCTTTTCCCCCCGTCTCTCTCTCCTAACATACTAATCAGCTTAGCAATAAGACTTGCATAGTGTGATTTTGGACTTAGCAACAGTGAAATATTCATATGATCTAGAAAACCTCTTAGTAATCAATTTAAACATATTTTAAGAACCAATTATTCGTTTAATATTTAACTGAACAAGTTAAATATTAATTTTTGGAAGAAGTGCGATAAAAATATTGAAAGTTAATATAAAAGAAATTCTTAAAAATCCCAAAAATTAATGATGAATTTTTGTTTGTTGTCTGTTAAGCAACGTCTTTATTAGGCGCTTATTACAAATTTGATTGAACTTTGTTTAAGACTTAAGTCAATTTGTTTTGTTTATATCTTTAAAGTAAATTTCTTTAGCAAACAGGGATTTCACCTATTTATGAAGCTTCGTTTGTAGAATTTAGTAGAATATATAACACGATTTTGTCCTAAGTCGACTTATGCTGTTATCGCTTTAAGCACAAATATTCATTTTTTTAATCAGTTTTATTTACTTATTTATTTATTTATTGTCATATTTGTTTATTGTCACAATACTAATTATGTTACATAAAAGGATTATGAGGAATTTTGGGTTTTTTTTAGAAACAAAGTGTATTTGAAAAAATTTGTTTCCAGTGGCAACGCTGAAATCACACGTGCACAAAAGTTACGGCCAAGTTTCACATTTTGCTCCTACTAGAAACTTTGGCAGATATACACGCCATAACTACCGGAAAAATGACTGGTAAATTGACTGGTAGTGTTCTTGCAGGGGTGTTTATTCGTCAGTGTTTCAATAAGTTTATGGACAATATTTTCCCAGCATTTGTCATTGTTTGTATTTACTCGTATTTGAATCTAAAATCAATCCTCTAAAATTTTATTATTAAAACTTTAAAATGCTTTATAATAATTAAAAGTAAAAGATACTGGTCACTTTGAAAGTTTAATACGCCTCATTGACACCAGAGGCGCTGCAGGACTGCCTTATTAAAATCGTACAAATAGCAGAGTTGTAAAAGAATGAGGCTTTCTTCTTTCACTTTCTTAACCAACTGTCTTCTCCATCACTATCTTTTTTCTAAAGAAGGTAACACGTAGTAATAAGTGTTCATTGCCTGAGCATTACTTCTTAATCCATTCAAAATTTCAAACAAACAATTTTCGATTAGATTTGTATAAACGTCTGTATACTTCAATGCATGCTATTTTTAGTAAATCACTTACAAAAGAAACAAAACTGACAAAACCAAAAATGACAAACGCTCACATTAGACACTAGAGAAAAATTTATAAATAAAATTGCAGCAAGAAGTCAAAAAATGTATCTAAAGGCGAATGATGAATGATGAATAAAGCATCATTATTATTGAAAGGGTGGTAATTTCATTTCACATTCATCTTTATTTATTCTTCTTTTTTTTATTATTTATTTATAGTTTAGTTTTGGGGTTTGTCGGTGTCTTTAATCAATTTTTATGACATCACTAAATGCCGACACACGACGACGAGTTGTAACAGAAAAAAAAGTCGAGAAAAGCAAAACAAAAACAGCCAAACTGCTTGCTGCTTGCCTCCATGGCATACATTTTCATTCAAAATCATACAAAAAAAAATTATAAAAACTTCACATAAATAATTTTCATATTGAACGTGCACGACGTTCTGACTATCCGCAGCGCACGTTTATTTAGTTTGACTCCTGCACTGATATTTTTCAGATTTTCGATAAACAAGGGCAATTAAAAGTTTAACTTAATAACAAAAAAAAAAAAACGGGTAAAATATTTTCAATTTATGATTTATTTCCTGTTTTCTAATTAAAAAAACAAAATGTATAGGTATAGATTCTATACTATAGAATATGCAATTTAAGAACTCATTTTTCCCCAAAAGGTGAAAGAAAATATTTACATTACATGAGATTTTAGACAAATTTTAGAATGTAGAGAAAAAAAAGATGTTAGGAAAAGTTCTTTAACTAAAATGCGTCAATGAAAATAAATATGTAGCAGAAAATAAGAAACACATCAATCAGCACTTTCTCTTTAAAAATGTCTGGGCCAGTTTTCTGTGCAGCGATGGCCCCCAAAAATAAAATAAAAAAAATCTTCAAGAAATATGTTTACTTCTTAGAATTTCAATTCAATTGACTGCAATTGTCAATTCACGCCCTGATGTTAAAGTTTATGTGATCAAAAGTCACTGCATTTTGTTTTTTTGGGTGTAAAATTAAATCATTCCAACATGCTGCTGTCTGGAGAGGACATGCAACAACAAAAAAAAAAAAAAGATATCAATTTTGTGGAAACTTTTAAGACAAAAATCAAATTAAAATTGTATTTTTCATCGGAATAAGCATAATTTAACAGCAACATTTATTTAACAAATTGTAGTTGAATAATTTTTTTTATAAGTTTTTATTAAATCACTTTTATTTTCTACAGCTTAATTTTTTCCGTCTCCATCGAAATAGACACCCAAAGAAAAATTCAATTCAACTGGCGCTACCTAAACAGTAAATTTATTGGATTGAAAACAGTTCTCAAACTGTTTTACTGGGAGTCGTGTAAAATACATAAAACATCAAAAAATATCTCAGCAATAACTTATTTGCAGTACTTATGCCAAATTTGTACTGTAAAAATGTTCATGAAATAAAACTTGCTGCACGAAATATTTTTTCTTTATTATTAACAGGGCTAGAGAAGAGAGTGATATAGAAAACTTAGAGCAGCATGACCTTGCGAAGCATTTTGGGCAACTCTTTTATGAGACTTGTCTCACCATGCTGTTGCATGCTCAACTTATTCCGACTCTGGTTCTGAGTGTTACTTCTCTTCTAAAAAAAAGTTGCATGCAACTAATTTCACGAAAAAAATCCATAGTATAAATTCAGTCCAAAAATTATTTCAAGAATATGCAGAATGCGAGAACGAAATTTATATTTATATTTTGCCATTTGAACACAGAATAAAATATTCCTGGAATAAACAACTTTAAATGAAAATAAAACCAAAAATCAATTAAACTTGTAACTGAGTCAATTATCTAAATATTAAAAAAAACGTTTAATTGACTCAAATACATTTTTAATTGGTTTTTGGTTTTATTTTTAACCCCCGACTAAAATAAGGGGTGTTATAAGTTTGTAGTGTGTGTCTGTGTGTCTGTGTATCTGTGTATCTGTGTGTCTGTCTGTGTCCACGTACAGGCCAAACGGCTGGACCGATTTTCATTTAGTTTTTTCTATTTGAAAGATGACTTGATCGAGAGGGTTTAAAAAAAAATCGGTCCAGCCGTTTAGAAGATATAACATCTTTTCTGAAAAAAGTCGGGGGGTTTTAAAATTTTTAATTTTTGTTATTAATTAAAGTTATTTATTGCATGGATATTTATTTCTGTGAAAATTGTTAGTATGACTTCTTTAAAAGTTGAAAATCTGCAGTCATTGATATTTTGGAAGCAGTGAAAATGTCGTTTTTTAAAAATAATAAGCAAAATAATTAATTATCCATTCATTCATTTTATCGATTTGGGAATCCCTGCAATTCAATGAGAGTGTATGTATGAATGTGATATGACTGCTTGATTGTCATTTACATATTTAACATGAACATAAATCGTTTGTCGTATGTTTTGATTTGCAAATTAAATCATGTATAGAACATTTAACAAACATTTCGCAATAATAATGTGTCTACATGTGTAGTTTTGTGCTTTCTTCAGTTCTTTGTGTGTTTTTATTCTTAAAATCAACTGACTGACTGGCTGACTACTTTACTGCCATTAAAGACAGTCAGTGAAGTGAGTCCGATTCCACTTTATAACAAGAAACACACAAACTTTAGGAGACTTTTTAAATATATTTTTGGCGGGTAAGTGGCCTTATTAATGCTCTGTACTCGCTAAAGCGACAATTGCGTTGATATTGATGCTAGTGATGACAGCGAGATGTTGTTGATTTTGCTGTCATTTCACGACATTCATTCATATTTTTTGGGGACATTCAGGGTCATTATCTTAATTCGTATTGATCTGCGCATACAATATAGTGACAAATGCAACACTGGCAATTGCCGCGCTTTTGTATGAAATGTTTGTTTCTCTATGTCTGTCTGTGCTTAAGTGTAAGAAAAAGTCATTGGCGTGGAAATAAAGTCTGTAATTTAAGAATGTTTTTTTCTTATAGTCATGAGATGTCGTACAACTGAAAAATTTAAATTGACATGTTTATGGTATAAAATGATTAAGAAAAGAGTCACCAAAATAGCAGAGAGGCAAATTTTTAAACATGTGAAAAGTAGCACAATTAAAGGCCAGGCCACAATGAATCTGTCATACGTTAAACTTGGCCTTTTTCAACTGACATTAACGCAACGACGGAGAAGGTTGGCACAATGAGTACTTTATTGATGGAAGAATTTGAACATCTGCAATAGGTTGATTCTCCATTTTATTTATTAAATTCAACTTTTTTTTATTTATTTCGTTTAATTCTTTTGTTTAATTTTATTTTTGCTGCCACAAAACACAAAAATCTAAATAAGAACATACCAAAAAAAACCAACAAATATGTGTCAAACTACTCAACGTACGCAAAAAGTTAAAAGTTGAAAAAATTTTGTACTTTGCGTTGACGGACACGTATTGAATGTAACAGACCTCATAAGAAACCATGTATTTCAACTTAGCTATCAGTTGAAAAAGGTGAAGTTTAACGCATGACGGATTCATTGTGCCCCGGCCTTAATTTTGTGTGTAATTGAAGTATTAAATTGCACTATGGGCACAGTAAAGCAGTAAGCGGCGGAAAGCATTAGTTCGTATAAGTAATAGCCATTTGTTGTAAAACCAGAAAATTGAAGCTTGTCTACTTGTCTCCAACTTAAATAAATGAAACTAGAAAGCAAAAAATAAGCAGCAGCATAAAAGTAAAAAAAAAACGAAAAAATTAATTTTTTTGGGTCTTCCATTTTTTTCGTTTCTATGACTTTATGCTGTTGCAATTTTTTTTTGGTTTCCAATTTAATTTATTTTATGCCGTTTGGAGATTTTTGCCCATGCGAGGTTTTTTATGTTGCGCTGACTTTTTTCGACTTCGCAGTTTTTTGGCATTAGTAATTTTTTGAGTTTGTCTAATATTTCCTCTTGGTCATTCAGTTTAGGTTGAAATCGTAAAGGGAAAAGTGCTAAGCAAATTATCGCTAGCAGGGAAAAATCTCAAAAATGTAAAAAATCCAACCGTAAAGTAAATGACTACCACCACAAAAACCAGCAAAATAAAGTCAGAAAAACGGAAAATATCGTCAAACCCAAAAAATTACTAACATGGAAAAAATTGTGGAGAAGGAAAAAGTTAGCAAAAAGGAAAAATCTGGCATGGAAAAATTGCCAAAACAAATAAATAAATCAGTAACACTAAAAAAATCAGCAGCAGGAAAAACGTCAGAAAAACGAAAAAAATAAAACCCAAAAAATTATCAACACGGAAGAAAAATCTCAAACACAAATAATATCACTAAATGGAAAAAATCACTCGTAAAAAACGCCAAAACGAAAAAAATCATACAAAAGACAAAAATACCAACCCGAAAAAAACGTGAAGACGGGAAAATCAGAAAAAAAAGAAAAAATCGCTAGCATGAAAAAATCGCCAAAAGTAAAAAATTAATTACAAACCTGAAATAAATAACTAATTCTGAGTGCACATCTGGCATTGTTTGTGTTGTCATTTTCAAAATGTGTGCAATGCCATTCACATTATGTTTTTTATATGGAAAGCAATGCCACACAACGAAAAATATTGGAAATGACAAACGTTGCCACTATTACACACTATTGCGATGTCACAAAATGCTATAATGTGTAAACCCAAAAAAAAATCGCCAGTATATAAAAATCACCAAACACGGAATAAAAGGAAAAAAAATCGCCAAACCCAAAAATGTACCGACACCAACAGCAAAAAAAATCAAAGCCAGAAAAATTATTAACACGGATGAAAGTCACAAACAAGAAAAATGTCACCATATAGAAAGAATGGCTAGCACGGAAAAATCGCCAGCCAAAACGAAAAAAAAACCACTAAACAAGAAAGTTACCAGCAACAAAAAAAAAAAAAAAAAAAAATAAAAGCGACGGGAAAATCAGCAAAAAAAAAGAACAAATTTCTAGCATGAAAAAATCGCCAAAAGAGAAAAATTACAAATTTAAAATAAATGACTAACACGAGAAAAATCAGCAACAACAAGTCAGATAAACAAAAAAAAAAAAAAAAAAATCGCCAATATAGCAACACTTGCAAACCCAAAAAAAAACTGAAACTGAAAAAATCAACAAAAAACTGCTACCATGAAAAAAAAAAGAAATGAAATCGCCAAAACTAGGAACTTACCGAGACCAAAAAAAAAAAAAAAAAACGCTAAAATGCTGGAAAAATGGGAAAAATCTACGTAAACAAAAATTGCTAACACGAGAGAAATTATCAACAAAAAAAAAGTTACGAAGACGTAAAAAGTTTCTAGGCATCACAAAAAAAAATATCATTGAAATGCAACCAACAAAACAAATTGTTAATATTTAATTTAAAAATTAACAATGATCATTGTTGATATAACAAATTTAAATTTTTGTAGTCAATTAAGCTACTCAACAAAATTATTTTTTAAATTATATCATAACGGAATGCGCTCATGTAGAAGAAACCTGAAATCTTGTTTTTTGTGTATTCATCACTTGCGTTATTCAATGAAGTGTTGCTCTTTAGCTGAGAGGTAAGTGAGTCAGTTTATTAGTCCAGAAGTTGCCGGTTCAACTCCGCTCAAAGACATTTAGTGTTTTTCGCAGTTTTGTGTATAAAAAAGCATTGTTAATATCATAATTATGATACGAAAATTCTATAATTCACATTGTTAATATAACAATAACTTTAATTGAAATAAGTTTGAAATCTAACAAAAATAAATGTTAAAAAAATTAATAAATTTCAACAAACTATTTGTTGATATATTTAATTGAAAATATTTTTCAGATTTTCCTTTAACTTACAATTTCGTTAATTGTATTTAAAAAAATCGTTGTAGGTTCAAAATCAATTAATTATTTAATTGATATCACAAAAAATTAATTGTATTTACAAATCATTTTTTTCTGTGATGGAAAAATCGCCAAAACGGAAGAAATTGACAAGCCCAAATAATCATCAACACTAGCAGCAACAGCAAAAGAGAAAAAGCGCCAACTTTAAAAAATCTCTGAAATAAAAAAAGATCTCCAAAACGAACAAAAATCGCAGAAACTTGGAAAGCCTTCGGAACAGAAATTCCAGGGTCCTAAAAGGATGGTCCTGTCAATAATTACAATTAATGTCAGACAAATGGTCTTTGACCACTATACTCCACGAAATGACTCTGTATCCATTAGAAGAAACAAGACCAGCTTTGAAGATTCGTTCGTAATTTATTTCTTATAGCCAGTTTCTAGGTCGATCGTAAAGGAAAGTATTTTAAGGTTTCTGGGTGTATAATTAATTCCCTCTACTCTGTAAGCACAACCAATATATCATACTTTACTTCCAATACGATTAATCATTAATTTCATTCACTGGTATCTTTATTTTTATGTTTTCTGGGGGATGGTGTTTGTTGTATTTTCCTGAGAAAATAATTTCTAGCAATGAACTGCTAAATGTATTCGTTTTGAAGGTATGTTTGGGAAATACATGTGCAGGTATGCATATTATTGTCCTATTCATTATTAAAATTTATTGCCTTTTAACACATTTTAAGCGTTTTTAGACAACAATTAACTGAAGTGTCATTTTATGCTTTTAGTCACACCTTTTTGTTACCAAACAAGTAAGTACATGAAGTGCTATTCGTTCACACACTCTTAATTGTACCTACACATTCTCACATTTATGTTTGCATATACAATGTATGTGTGTGTGTGTGCATCTACATCAGTCAATAAAATGTGAATTACGTACATACGTAATACAATACAATGACTAAAATAAAGCAGCGGCATTTTCGCCAGTGCACCTTTCATCTCAACTCAAGATCAACTAAAGTCTCCTCACACTTGTGAAAACAATACAACTCAGTCAACCAGTCAGTCAGTCAGTCAGTCAGTCAATTAGTCAGCATGCCAAGTCAGCCAACCAACCATGCAATCTGCAAAACAGTCCAGGAACTCATGCCGATGCAGATGCAAGCTGTTGCTGTAAGTTGCCAGCAAGCTGTTGCTATTTTTTGTCTTACGAGTAAAATACGTACACATGTATGTAGTCAAAAATTATAAAAGTACATAAGTATGTATGTATGTAGTCAAAAATTATAAAAGAATTGCTCGATTTAAGTTAGCAATTTATAAGCAGACAAAAAAGGAACAAAAACAACAACAGCAACAATAACTCATGTATGCTAAGCATCTAAATTTTGTACAATTACAACTGTAAATACTCATATTAATGCATTCCACTGTTGCAGGCAACACGTGTTAACACACACACACATACATACATACAGATTGTGCACATATGTTGCAAGTATGTACGTGTGTATGTTTGTACGTCTAACATCTTCTAGTACTTGGCTAAACGCCTTTTATGCACGGTCTATATATAAAAGTACCGCAAAATGCATTTTACCAACTTTTATTAAAAAAAAAAAATAAAAAATAAATAAAAATCTCTAGCATTCAAGTAAGTAAGATTTTTTCGTAGCTGCAAGACAGTGTAAATGATTGTTTGTTTCTTGTACTTCAAAGTTCGCCTTGTAGGCCTATTTTGTCTGTCTGTCTGTTAACATCAAAGCTAGAGTTTTTTTCCACCACATTCTGCCGCTTCATTCATTTCATTAATAATTGCCGCCGCCTTTTTTGCAACATTTTTTTTAAGCTGTGTCGTGTGGCCAAAGTTTTTTTCTTCTTCCACGTTGCTCATGTATTTGTTTATTACTGTCGTTTATCTATCCGTTTAGTGTGTGTGTGTGTATGTGTGTTTGGTGAGTGTTGTAAAGTGCACGAGTCTTGGCAAATAGCTGAAAGTGTTACTGCCACAGTAAAAAAAGAAAAGAATGGAAAAAAACGATAATACGAGTACATAAAGAAAAGCATACACTGTGTTACACTCAAAGAAATTGTGACAGTCTAAGGGTATAAATAAACTTTTCCCACATAACATTTTGAACAACAAATGCTAAGTTTTTAATCAGAAATAATTTTAAGTCAGGCTTGAGTTCAGTAATTTCAATTCTTTTTATTGAATGAAATATTTTATTAATTAATGTGAGTTTCTAAAGAAGAGAAGAAAAATTAAATTAGACTTTTAAGCTGGGGGAAATACCGATATTTTTCTGTGCAGCAACGCACTTCATTAGCACCCTAGTCTATCTACTTGGGTAGAGATTGTTATTAACATCAGCTATTTATTTCCCCTGTTTTTCCATTTTTTCATTTTACTATTTAGGTTAGCACGAAGTTATATTACTCTACCCACGTATGTTTAACTATTCTTGCTTATCTTTTACGATCATCACATTAATTGTTTTTACTTATTCGATGTACCGTCGGTACATGCATATAAGTATTATAGTAGTGGATATTATGTTACTTTTGTTGTTGGATTCTCCCGTTTGTTTGGTTTTCGAACATTAGTTCGTAGTTTTTGTCACGTGCCCAAGACATTTTTAGATTTTTAATTGAACTATAGTGAATTTGTAATCAGAAATAATTTAATGAAACAGAATGTGAGAAATGATTGTTGTGTACAATTATTGATTTACCTTTGGTAAATACATATGTAAGTATCACTATTTATTTCCCCTGTTTTTCCATTTTTTCATTTTTCTATTTAGGTTAGCACGAAGTTATATTAAGGTAAATCAATAATTGTACACAACAATCATTTCTCACATTCCGTTTCATTAGAATTTACGTTAAATAGCTGATGTTAATAACAATCTCTACCCAAGTAGATAGACTAGGGTGCTGATGAAGTGCGTTGCTGCACAGAAAAATATCAGTATTTCCCCCAGCTTAAAAGTCTAATTTAATTTTTCTTCTCTTCTTTAGAAACTCACATTAATTAATAAAATATTTCATTCAATAAAAAGAATTGAAATTACTGAACTCAAGCCTGACTAAAAATTATTTCTGATTAAAAATTCACTATAGTTCAATTAAAAATCTAAAAATTTATAAAAAAAACTAATGCTAAGCTTTGAAGTGATAAGTAATAACATACTAGTTGAGGGCAAATAGCAAAAAGCACTATTGTGAAACGAATTTTGAATTACCATATTAAAAATTTTGTAAAAAAAATACTGCTGTTATAAATACGAGTATTACACTGAAAAACGTATGTAACAAAGTTGTCACATAATAGTTCTGTGTGAAAAATATTAGCAGCATTTTTATGACAGACGCAATAGAATACTGTCTGAATTGGCTAATTGCTAAAAAAACGGGTTGATGCTACGATATTAAAAATTTGGCGCTTGCCTATTCTCTATAGAGAACAATTTTGTACTACTGACAATCTATTCCTCTTCCCTAAGGTCTAGAAAATACAACGAATCTGTCAACAGCAGTAAGCTGTTTTCGATAATGGGTAGAGTCGAATTTTTGGTATTGTACTGACGTGAAACTCACAAATAGTTATAGACAAGAAATAGGAGGAATGACGTTTTATTGACAAAAGTGCAGAAAGTAATGAAAGTGATTAAAATAAAAATTTCATCGTGGATCTCACAATGAGAAGTTTATTTTGATATATAAAAAAATGATTATTTTAAAACAAAATCAATGGAAGTTTATTTAATTTTAAAGAAGAAGATAAGCTATTAATAATGGAAAACTATATTTTAATAAAACTTTCTATTACTAATTCACACTTTCGCTGCTGTTTGTCTTCGATATTTTACCAAATTCTATCTTTGAGATCTTTAACCGATTGCGGGCCATTGGCATAGATCTAATGGACAATTGTAATCGACTCTTATAGGCCATTTACATTACCTCGAAATCTAGTACTTATGAGATTTCGAGCTAAATCTTGCTGCTTTTTACTAGATTTCCCATACAAAACAAAATCAATTTTGTCAGTAGATTTGTAGGAAATCTAATAAAAATCGAATATATTTATTTATTTGTTACTACCCTGTACAACATACTTATAAAAAAAGATGAGTTAATTAGCTACGGACTGCTTAAGAAGGTGTATGACTTAGCTACATTGTAGTTATTTGGTTGTAGTTTGGGAAATTTTTTAGTCTATGAGTCTCATAGTATGAGATTTGTTTTGGATAAAAAACCTTGATAAATGTCAAAACAAGTTGGTCTAAACGATATAGATTTTCATAAAGATTTTAATTAAAATCGGCTAGATTTTGTGCTGGTGTTAATGACCTATTAGAGAAATCATCCAAGGCATTCGCAGATAAAAGTACCTATATCGGCCTTATTGATTTTTAGATATACAGACTTACCTTCAGAGAACTACAGAATTACGGAGCAGGATAATAAGTGTAACTGAGTGTTACAATAGGACTGTAAATATGAAGCGAATGCGTAAAGGTCACTTTCCGTTTAATACCTAATGGGACCTGGAGACTATCAAATAAATTCGTCAATCAGTGCATATATGTGAGAGTCGTATGCTTGTCGCTTAAAAGGAGATGTAGATGTAAATACTTCAATCATCATTATCCTACACAATCGCGCGATCTGCCAAATATGACATGTGTGCTAAAAAAAAGTGTGGTAGTGTGGACTAAAAATGCAACTGTGTGACAGATTTTTTTGACAAGTCATGTGATTTTAGAAATATTTATGAAAAATTTCATAAAATGATAGATTCCATACGATCAGAGTTGTTTTTATTGTCAGAAAGTTGAGAACGTTGTTTTTGCATCATTTTTGTATGATAGTGTGGCACCTAAAACACAATTTCGAAGCGATTTTTTAAAGTCGGTCATTCTTGTGAATGAATCATGCGATCGTGTAGGATAGTGAATCAGGGCCTTTACCTGTAGCCGAAAAAACACGACTTCACGCACACAACCATGTTATTGGTAAGTCTATTTTATTGTCTCCAGGTTACTTAACTCATAGATTGTACAATATTGTACGAATATATATTTCTCCAGTGTATAAACAATGCATAACACAACTGCATAAAAATGTAGAACTTACAGAGAACAGATGTTTGATTTTTATGAAATTATGTGCGATGGAAACTAATTTCGTGTATGCATACATAATTACCAATAGAGATTTATAAATACAAGCAAACATACACACATACATACTTATATCGCTCATTTACTACCACAATGTGATAACTCAAAAAAACTAATTTTTCGATTTATACAGAACTTATTGGAAAAAGATAGTTTTATTTTTTTCTCAAGAATTAAGTATGCAAAAATTTGTATGAAATTTTCGCTTAATGGCGAATAATTCTGCATTATTAACTAAAAAATCCTATTTTTTGACTTATGACTTTGTTGTAGTAAATGAGCAGTATGCATTTATGTGTGTATATGTGTATGTGCTTACGTATGCGTAAATGACTTCCTTAAGTTTTAAACAGAATTCTGAAAAAAAAAATAACAATAGCAGAGTTTCTTTGCAAAAATAAAGATTAGCATAAGTTTAAAAACAAAAATCTAGGGTATTTCGATTTATTCTTGCTTGAAAATTTTTATTCGGTTTCCTCTTGTTTGATTTAAAATTTTTTTCGAGTTTTTTAACATTCAATATTTTTGTATTTTAATTGTTTAAGCACTATATTTATATATGCATATACATATGTATATACATTAGAGTGGCCGTTAATTGTATGGAGACGTTTTTTTATTTCTTCTACTCTCAGACCGCAAATCAGTTCAGTTTTATGTAAAAAAATACAAAATGTTCATACCGATAAGTTGCGTTTTAGGGGGTGCGTCCGGCCCTCAAAGTTGGCCTTCAAGCCCATTTTTCAATGTAATTTTTTGCATATGACTATCTTTTTAACAAATCATTTTATGAGAATATTATATATGGCAATATTTTAGCTCTTTGAGTCAACAACATTAGTCTCAAAGAAAGTTTTTAATTATTAATTAATTTAATTAAAATTAAAATTAAAATTAATTAAAATTAATATTTTAGAAAATAATGAGGAAAATAACCAACAAAATACCAATAATTTTATGTAACAAAATTAAATTTATATTGAAATTTTTTTATTTTAAGCATGTACAATAAGAGCTTATACATATATGTATATTAAATTATTTCATACATATAGTCAAAATAAAACTAAACAAAAAAAAAAAAAAAAAAAAAAAAATTACATTGAATATATTGGCTTGAGGGCCAACTTTGAGGGCCGGACGCACCCGCTAAAACACAACTTATCGGTATGAAATTTTTTTTTAATTTTTTTAAACTGAACCGATTTGGGGGGTGAGAGTAGAAGAAATAAAAATAATAAAAAATAAAATAACGGCCACCCTAATATACATACATACATATTTACATACATGTATGTGAATAGATACACATATAAATTTTTCTAAAGTTTTTTCAATGATATTCGTTTCTTTTTTGCTTCTTAAAAGTTGGGTCTCACTATCACTACAACCCTAGGAATCACCGTGTAAATCGAAACGAAAGAAATTTTTTTTCAAATTTGTGTGCTTATAACATGTAAATTCGAAAACATTTTCTTTCCTTTCGAATTACAGCGTAGACCTCCTGAATTGTTTTTTGAACATTTTCACAAACTCCATCATACCAGGATTGTATATTCTCGAAAGTCGCACGATTGTGTAGGATAGTGAATCACGGCCTTAAGTAAGGAATATTTTAAGAAATTCTTGCATGCAGTTTATTTACAATGCCTGGATGAATAGTTTTGAAATTTTTAATAAAACTTCAAGCAGAGGTATTCTTAAAAAATCCATGAAGATAGAAGAACAAAGATTTTTGTTTGATGCTTTTAAACTTATTACGTTTATATGTTGTGATTCTCATTAATGTATTATGAGTCTTACTATATATATATATAGTTTTTTTTTAGCTAATTTCAAAATCTTTTGGATTAAAGTCTACTGAAGATTTCCGCCAAGTAAAAATGAAATGCATATAAACGTTACTTAAGCAAAACAACAAGCAAAAATTTCAAATTAAATAAAAACTTTATGTCAAATAAATATATTTCAGTACATATTTCTTATATGAAATTAAAAAAAAAACGACTGATTTTTCTAAGCCCAGTCGATTGACTTCAAGCAAATACGTTCTTTACAAGTATTTTCCCGATGAAACAAACTGTAATTCCATTGATGAATTTCTATTATAAACTAAACAAACAGCCTACACACATTTCGCTCTTTATCTTAAATTTCAAACAAATGTTAATTTCTGCAATGCACCTGCATTGACTAACAGTCTGTCTAACTGGCAGTTCGTCGTGTATTAAGGCGAATAATTTTTTTCTTCTATGTTTTTCCATTTAATTTCTTTACATTTTTTCGTTCTTTTCCTCTTGCAGTTTTCAGTTATTTGTTTGCAAGTTAAAGTTGAAGATATTAGAAAAAGAAGAAGTAGAAAAAAATCGAGAATTTGTTTCAAGATTTTTTTGTGGTGTTTATGATTGAAAGCATTTTTTGTTTTTTCTTCATTAATTTTATGATCTTTCATTTGCTATTTTTTTTAAACTAACACAACTCTAATTTAGAACAACACACATGCAAATGTTTTCTAGCCCAGCAAACATTTGCTATCTCTGTGTAAAGTGAATGTACCCAATATCAGCTTTATTCGTTTAACAAAAAGTCTCGCAAAAATAAAGTAAAAGTAAAATAAGAATTTTCAATAGCCGTAACGCACGAGTGGCGACGTTTGTGGAATAACATTAAAAATAATCGTCCAAAAATCAGCAAACGCTTAAAGCGAAATTCAACAAATGATGATGATCGCTAGAATCCTTAAATCATGCGTCGCGACGATTGTGGAATAACATTAAAAACACTCGTCAAATAATCAGCAAACGATTAAAAATCGCGCTCTTCAAATAATCTTTCAAATGTCAGCTGCCCAGCTATTATTTGGGTGATAATTTTATGCAGAAATCTCTTATATGATTCTCCTCAGATCACTTTTAATGATTAAAAACTGATTTTTTGGAAATAGAGGAACAAAATGCAATGAAACCGCAAAAAGGTGATTTAATGATTTAATACTACCAGAAAATTGCTCAAAAATTAATCAGCGAATCGTATCAGAAATGATTCTTTCTGTAGGGTACCATTTTCTTACAATGGGAGTATCATTTATGATCGACAAATGCGGTTATTTTTCCCGTCAAGCTGATTCGGAAAACGTTCGATTGTGAACCAAAATGCTAGCTGGGTGGGGAAAATGTATGCGTGAGTGTGTGTGTTTGGGTATGTAAACCTTTTATAACTTAAGAATGTCATAACCGATCGGTATCAAATTCACGGCATTCTAAGGAAATTTTGGGGCCCGCTCAGATTTCGTCATTTAATGAACTGGACTGGATTCGGTAGGTTATGAGAATTTTCAGAGATTAAATTTTCAAAAAAAAAAGTTTTTTCACATAAACCTTAAAGTACACCTCTTCTATGTAGAGCATTTTCAATTATATCAGGAAGAAAACGTTTTAATGTCCAGCCTTTCAACTTAGTCGGCTATTCATTTTGATGTAATGTTCCCCAATCATTGCTGTGTCTGATGATGCTGCATCATTATCAAACTTAACACCGGCAGTTTTATATTTTCGTCAAGATCAAAGGCAATTCTTTTTTTATTTTTGTATTGAAATGGGAAGTTTCTTTTCAATTTCACATGCACACATATTTATTTATTGAAGCAAAGACGGACACATAATTGAAAAATATTTACAATGTGGGTGTGTTTTGCTTCATGTTTACCGTCCAGATAGATGTTATAATTGTCTAAGCAAACTATCAAGTGTATTGGTGAGATTTTCAAAATGCACTCATCCAACTCAACCAACCAGTCAGTCAAACTTCCATTTCTTCTTTTCTCCGTTTATAAAGAAGCCAAGCTGCAAACATTTGAAATAAATAATAAAATAATAAAATATTTTTATAACATTTTGTGTGCTACAGTTTTTTTTAATTCTATATCTTTCGTTAACACTTCGTCACGTTTGTATTACAGTTTACACCTCTAATTGTTTTGACTTAAAATGTTTGAAGTCATGTTTTTATTATTTTATTGTTGTAGAAAAGATTTTCGAAGCCATATGAAAAGGTTGGAAGAAACGTTTGATATGCGCTGTTGTTTTATCTATTGACTTTTGTCTGTTTGATTTTGTACGCTTCTTTTATGGTTTAAATGGTTTAACATTTTTTTGTTTTTAACATGATTTTTACTTCTTCATTGAGGCATGAAGAAAAGATTAAAAAATATCTATAAAAAAAGAAATTGAATTGACTTTAGAAATAAGCATTAAAAAGTTGAAAATAATTAAATTAAAAACCCATTATTTGCAAGGTTTATTTAAATTTTTATCTCGTATTTTTGTTAAGTGATTTGAAATTCTAACAATCTTTGACCCAGTTTAAAATGTCAGCTGCCTCCGTATGTGTAACTAAGTACGATCTCACCACACCCGATCTCACCACAAGCATTAACTGTCTCATAATTTATAAATACTTTTTTAAAGGATATCAAATATTAATATTGAAAATCTGTTTTTTTTTCTTCTTATTCGCGTTCTAATGTTAATCCTCTTTTTTTATTGCTATTAATGCAATCTCAAGTTCAAACTCCTTTTAATTTAAGGAATACACACACACTCTAATGAATATATAAACGAATTTTATGCTTTTCTCCTTTTCCTTTTGTTTGTTTGTAAATCAATATTTGTCTTGGTTTCACAAAAACTCAGGGTTCAATTACAATTTAACAACCATTATTAAGTTTAAACAAACAAAGTATTTGAATACCAGAAAATAACAAACAGTTGAGGAAATAATACTAACAGCACACATCCACACACACACACACACATACATACATATACACAAACACAAGAACTCACATACACACACTTTCAGGCATACAAAACATGTGTAGTGTAATGCAATGAGAACAAAATCACTTTGTTCAAAAGCTGATTAAGGGATGTAATGAAAATTTAATAATTGCCCTTTAAGCAGGGGGTTACTTACAAATACACATGCGAAAGCAAAGACGGCATTGACGATGACGTTGTCGAACGACCTCTTCAAAGAAAAGGGGTTAGTTTCAATTTCAAATATAAATATATACATAAATACAAATAGAAAAATATACGTAATAACAATTAAAACAACAACAGCAACAAAACAGTTGCGAAAACATTAGTTTTAATTAGACATTGAAGTTGTTGTTGTAGTTTGCAGTCATAATATCTGCTATTCAAGGTATAGAAAGAAGCAAAAGAAGTAAGTTGTAGAAAGCAACAAACAAAATTCTTTGGCAGATATTCATTAGAACCGAAAGAATATAAAACAAATGGGGAATATTGAGGAAAAGACAAGTAACGTGATAAACATGTTTGACTGCTTACAGTTTGTGCAATAATTGTTTCCACTATGAAATATTGTAAAATATTTTTCGATTTAACAACGCCAACAAAAGTCTCTTTATTAATAAAGGCTAAAGAGGCAATAAAATGGCTTGATTAGGTAAACCTGAAAAAGTATGAACATGTAATGATCACAGTTAGCTGAAGATGAAGAAGCGAGTATTAAGTAACAAAATTGTGTTAAGACGGCTCACAGGACATAATGGAATAGTGATACTGTGGGTAATTTTAGAAAGGTTCTATGAGGCGACCCGGACGAAGAAAAAACAAGGGGACTGTTGAAAGTAAACAATCCCAAGCTAGGAAAGTTGACCGCCGTCTTACTGGTTCACTCCAATTTACGAAGGCATTTGTAGCGGATTCAAGTCACAGATAACAATGAATGCAGGGTAAGGATAGAGGACATCGAAACAATGGAACAATGTTATTCTCCAGCTTTCGCCCAGACGAGATCCCGTTATTTGGGGGATAATACCTTACCGGACATTATCCACCTTAGAGGTATTGACTGGAAAAATTTGAGGGACTATGTAAATGATACTGAGTTCCTATAATGGCAGGCCTATACCGGCTTATCTGTATGTCACCAGATAAGACCTAACCTAACGTAGCTGAAGTTGACAAGACGGCTTGTCACAACTATTCAGAGCAAATTATGGCAGTTCAGAAAGCTCCAACCTAGTACAGAGTGGACGAAATAGTGACTGAATTGAAGAATAACATTTTACTATTGGATTTTTTTTTAAGTCGGATAGAACTTACAAAAGGGTTTACTGCCAAGCAAACTGTCTATTGCTCTCAAGTTTTGACATTTGTGATCAGTATATTCTGGCAATAATCGTCAACAGATTGACGTTTAAACAACGTTAGCTAATTATCCAGCAACAATTGACGCATTAAAGGCGAAAATTTTGCTCGGAAAAGTGGATGAAAGTGGACGTTCAGAATGCGATTCGTCAGTAACAACAACAACAACAGCAACATCTCAAGCAAATTGGTAAAAGCTTAAGCTCATAGGGCGTCGTGCCAGTTCTTCAGAACAACTACCACAAATGATAGTAGGCACACGAAAGGAAGCATTTGTAGGGCCAGGCTCAAAAGTTGATGCTCGTTCTGCAAGAGCCTACACAGTTATTTAATTTCATTCTTATTATGGCATGTCCACTCGGAATGAAACATGCGACTGGATTTTGCTCTTATTCCAAATTTTTTGGTTGATTTCACTATCAGTTGGCATAATCGCACATCATAGTACTCGTAATTAATTTGAGCACCCGTTTTAGCGCAGTTTTTCCATTGCGCACAATGGGATGACTTCTTATTTTTTTGTAAAAAAAAACTATAAGGGGTGGTTCTAGACCTTAGAAATTTGCCACCGAACATTACATTGACTAAGTAAAAAAAATGGAAAAAATGCGATACAAATCGATTTTTTCACATAAAAAATCTTCAAATTTGGTAAAAAAAAAAACAAATTTGGTAAAAAAAACACTTTCTAGAATGAAGAAAAAGACCCATGACCTCGCCCCAGCCCATAAAACCCATACATAATATGGATAAGAATTTTATTTTTGTATTTTGTTCATCACTACATTTACTGCTTCGGCACATTCTAAGTTATGTATGGCCCATGTTTTAAGCTGTTAAACATGTTTAAAAGGATCCGATCAAAGCAGGCAGCGACGAAATATATCAGTGTTTGTAGAAACTTTATAACATTTCCTATAAAACACTAATATATACTTCCATAAATTTCTAAGAATTATGGGGACTTAACATGGTTTTTCGACTTTCACCATGACAGATTAAGAAAACAATATTACGATGTTCTGTAATCAATTACAAAAACCCAGACGTCAAAATACGCCAGCCATGATAAAGAGAATTATCTTGTTATAATCGATAGAAGATATTCCCAGCTTGCATTTTATTGATGGAACAGCTTAGCTGAAAGTGAGGTTAAGTAATTTTTTTTCCATTGAAAATCAAAAATTGTTTCATTTTTAGAATTTCATAGTTTCAGAAATTTGTATTTCTCAGTTAATTTAAGTCAAATGGCATTTTCAAGAAAATTTACTGTTTATATTAACCACTGAATTCAGCGAAAATATAAAACATAATTTTTTTTTTAAAATCTTTGCATTTAAAATCTTCAAAAATACATACATACAATAAATTTTTATAGAAAGCCCATTCTCATTCGAGTATCATTTTAAAACGGTACATATATTGAAATGATAATACAGAACTAAGGTAACACGGTGCATTTTCAATGTAAAATTGTCATTCTTATCTTTCGTTTTAAAACGGTAACTTATATGCAACTTATTTCTATAACTATTCCTATTTGTTTAATTATTTGAACTTCTCTAATGCAAAAGGGTTTTTCCCGCGGATCCTTGAAATGTTTTGCCTTACAACTCCTCTATTTTCAACGTCCTGCTTGACTACTTATGCAAAAAGATTTAATAGTCTTTAGTAAAAGTCAGACCTTTGTTTGCATTTACAAGTCTATTGTCTTAACATTTATGGCCAAAGTTTTTTAAACTTCAATAGTAAAAAATGCTCATCATCCCCAAGAAAAATATAGATATATTTACATACATACAAATATATTAAATTTTTTTCTTTATTAAAGTACTTGAACATTTCATTTTAATTCAGAACTTCGTTTAATTTTTTTTTCTTCTTTCTCTATAAAATAAATATACAAAAAAGCAAAATTGTGAAATTTGAGTTTAAGAAAAATACAAACAGAAAAAATTCTTATTAGATGAGTTTTTTCTTTTCTTTATAAATTTGTATTGTTGTGATTTTTATTAGACTTCTTTTCCTTTGAGGAATGTTTATTTATCTTTTTATTTTCTTTATTTGCATAAAACTTAAAAGAAAAAATATTAAAATATTAAATAAAAATCTTAATATGTTCAGAAGAAGAAAAAACAAAAATATTGAAAATTTTTAAGAGAACTGGCGAAGTTATTCATGTAAATTTCTTTAAAAAACTTGAAACAAATTTTAAATAAACTTTAGCGATCATAGAAGAAGAATTTTATAAGAAATGGGACTATGAAATAATTTAGCATAAAAATTTATTGGAATAATTTGCCAATAATTTATATTTATGTCTTTGCATATAAAACATTTTAGGATGCACTTGAAATACTTTCAGCACTATTACTAAGCCGTGAATATTTTTATTTTTTCAGTAGGAGTTATTTGTTTTTCTATGGAATTAATATCAGCAGTCTGTAGCTTTCTGACTGACTGCTTTTGTTTATTAATTTTGTTTAACTTTTTACTGCGTAGTAAGCGAAATGTTGCTGCTACTCGGAAGCATAATTTTATTCTCATAAATGTTAGTGTCCTGCACAAGACATCTTATAAAAACCTTCAAGACATGAGGGATTTTTCAAATGCTTTACTACAGCGAAATCTTAAAAAACAAACGTTAACAACACTGTTTGCAAGAAATTTATTTGATTATTGTAGGTATAAGAGTAAAGAAGAAAACACTTCGTGACGGAAGAATTTGTGTAGACTTGTATCGATCTCTTTCAGTAGCTCATTTTTGACACAAACCAACGTTCAAACCCGTGTAATTTAAATGTGTTTGATCATTGGTTTGTGTCAAAAACGAGCTACTGAAACAGTTCGATACAAGTCTAAATTTGTGATACTTGCTTCTTTCTACGCCCGTGTACAAACGTAATGCATGTATGTGTGTATGATCTTTTATTTTTCTGCGCACATGCAAAGGCACCCACATGCATTAACATTAGTTGTATGCGGTTAATCACATCCCTGCAGTCAGACTGGGGCCAAGTGTCTCCATGTCAACACTAAAATTCTAGTAGTAGTTACATTGTCTACAAATTCTCTTCTACTCGTGAGTATAAAAGAAATAGAGAAAACAGATGTGGTGTATTTCTGGTGGATTTTGCAACAACTTGTCAATATAAATAAATTTGTATGTACGTAAGGTATAGAAATGTACCAGTAAATGTCTGGTTGGTATGTTTTCATGTTATCATAAGAACTATGAATTCACTACCTTATCAATTGTTTTAGTGTTACTAGTAGATTTTCAATGACAAGCACATGTTAAATGTCTATAGCATAAAGTATTGTATGGGGAATAATTGTAGAAGAGTACTGGTGACAAAGTCAAAAGCGACTCAGTACATTTTCACCATCGACATTTCCTTCAGGGATAATAGCGTACCATCTACATATTACACACACACTCAAACGTACAATATGAAAAATAACAAGCATACACTAATCAACAGTACTTCTTTTGAGTGTTTGTTACAAACAAGCTGTCTTGGCGACATCGCTTGTTAACACTGATATACACGCATGAATCAAAGAATACAAGATTACGCATTCAGCTTTTGAAAAAATTCTTTTTCTAAGCATGTACGTCACATCAGCCTATAAACATAAACAGAATCACACAAACACGTGTATTTGGTACAGGGCAATTTTTTTTTACATTTCAATTTCTACGTCATTTTGACGTCACACCAGCCAAATACCAGCACACTCAGGTTAACAAACATGCGCAATGCGTAATCTTGTATTCTTTCATTCATGATATACACCAGTGATGCGCACACAATGCCCCCGGGGGTCGAACACTTTTCGCCATTTACACATACACAACAAGAATGTTGACGAAGCGCACTACAAAGAGTACAAAAGTTATAATTTTGTTCAGTTGTATGCCAACTTTTAAGCAAGCAGGTTGATGTCGCTTGTTTTGTTATGATACAACAACAAAATATACACATTTTATATACACGTACACCAATACATCCATCGTGCTTCGCTTATAGTACTACAGCATTTATTATTGGTTTAGTATAATACATGCGACGTGAATATATTTAAAAATGATGACGTATTTACATTTAAAGACTGTTTACGCAGGTCTCTAATAAATGTCATAATTATGTATGTTGTTGTTGTGATGACAGTGATTAATCAAAGCGAATAAAATTTGAGTAGCATTTATGGCAAATAAACAAATATATGTTTGTGTTTATTGCAAAAAAAAAAGATAAAAAACTTTGCAATTATGTATTTCATTTCACTCGCCCTTCAAAGTTTATTTGTATAGAGAGATCAGCTTTTATGGTTGTATAAACCAGTTGAATGGTGTAAAGAGGAGATTGTAGGATCTATAATTTGAATTTCTCCGCACCATACAGGATTATTTCATTTGTGGGGGCAAAGAAGAAAAAGTTTTAGGGAATTAATAAAACCTTTTGTAAAATTTTAATTATATTTTAATTGTTTTTCTTTTAGTTTATTTTTTTATGTTTGTTAAGCTCGAGGTCGTTTTCATAAAATTGTAATTAATTTTTATTTATTTTCAATATTTCGTTATATAAAAAAAGAATAAAATCTTTCCACGCTTTGTCTCTAAAAACATTTATTAAACAGAATTTGGCGGCAATTTTTATTAATGATTCGGCAAAAATGTATGTACAAAGAGAATTTAAAAAAATTCACTTCAATTTGCTGCCAAAAATACCTAAAAGATATTTAGAAAAAATCCAATTAAAATTTCTAACTACATACCTACGAGTACTTCTTTTGCAAAGTAATAACTATTTAACTTAATAAAAATAATGTATAAATTTAATTCCATTATCTAGAAAATTTTCTTAAAGATCTTTTATATTAAAAAAAAATGTAAATTTGCTCTACGAAAGGCATTAAAACCGACCAGAGAAAAGGGAATTACCAAAAAAAAGCAACATTATTTTCATTAATAGTTTCGTTATCAATATACAAAAATCTTCTTTTGTATTCTTGTGCAATAACTTCTAAAGCAGAAGGAAATCACAAAAAATAAAAATTAAATGTAAAAGAAAAGAAAAAAAACTACATAGAGAAAAGAGTTTCTGGTTCTTTTGTATTCGCCAATGTAGTTTATGTGTCCGAGGCGTGTCAATTTAAATCAAGTCAATGTCTTTGTGGTATTCTATAGTATCACAGATACTCACTCACACACATACCAATGCATCAACCCAACAAACACATAGACAAATGATTTGAATATGATAGTATTATTCTCAAAATCTTGTCAAAAATAATTAATAAGCTTCACTGAAAACGATTAGGTACTTTCAATTTATAAAACATATTTTAAAATAATAGAAAAATGTTCCTACTCGATAACTGAGTCAGCTGATAACTAAAAAGTAAAAGAAAATTTTCAAAAGCAGATAAAAAGATTTCTTAATTTTATGTGCAAAATGCCTTGTTTTTCAACCTTGGTTTACCCTGGCGGCTATTCATGGAGCTTTCCGCTCCAAGCACTAGAAAATCCCTTGATCTTTCGAATAATTAAAAAAAATCAAAACTTTCGGCAAAGATATCTCTCATACCATTTTACCTATTTATATCAAATTTTTGATATTCCATGCTGTTTTTCAAGTCAGAAAATCAATATGTATCCTAAAAATCGATTTTGTAAGAACTTTTGTAGTTATTAAAATAAAGCTTTTTTTCGAAAATTCGAAATTCAAATCTATCGATTTTAGTAAAGTTTACACCAGTTCGACGTTATTTTTTGAATTAAAGAGCTGATTAGATATTGGATTTGATCGCTTAAGTGGTTTCAAATATATTCGAACAAAACTTTTTTTTCGAAATCTTTAATTTCGAAAACCCCAAAAATCTTCAAGATCGAATCGTTTGATTATATCATGAAATCTAAGTTCTTAGAATAAAGTAAATTTGGTTCCCAATGCATACACAAAAATTCAAACACACACAGAGACACATGAGTATACCATCGTGTAAATAGTCAGAATCGATACCAGAAAATGGTAGTGAGTACTAAAAAAAAATATTCATAAGTAAATAGTCTTAATTTTAGTAACTGCGTATAATCATAATTGTATCGCAATCAGTTTGTAAGCTCACACATTTTCTTTAAAGAACCTATGTCTATACCCGATTCCAACATAAAAGAGCATCTCTTCTTCATTTATGCGAAAAACTAAAATGCGCTACAACTTAAAATAGAAAGGCACACTTTCTTTCTTATAGTCTGAGTATGCTTATACTCAGGCTATGGATATTTAATCGGAGAAAATATACACTCATGATACTCGGGATATTAATTCATCATTCGCCACCATATGCACACATTTGTATACATAAAATGGAATTTAAAATGTTTGGGTGTTTGAAAACAGGCTTTGTGTGTGTGTAAATAAATAAAATAGTTCCTCATTTACGCATGTGTAGCCGATTACAATTATTTGTGCTGTGTAATTTAAAAAATGTGTATACTTATATTTGTTGGATATTTATAGTTATATTCATTCAGTTGGAAATAAACGTGTGTTTGCATATGAGCGTGCTTTTTATTTTTAGCTGTACGCATTCATAGTTGTTTGACGGCCAATACTCAAAGAGTACTTAAAACCACACTTTTGTCATTATCAGATAGATACCCATGACTTCAAACGTGGATATGTGGTGGCAAATTACGGTATTCGATATCTTTCGAAAATTTCCATACAAACATAAATTAATTTCTATGAAAATTTGTTCAATATCGAATACCGTTATTTGTTTGTGCTTTCGAAGCACTTTTATAAAAAAAAAAAGATTTATAGAACATACTTGATATTTGTATTTGATATCAAATTAACATTAATTTGAATTCCCACTAAATCATTGATATTTTGTTTGTTGGGAAACGTATTTTTGCTGAAAAGTACATTAAAAACAACCTCATTTATTTGGTGAAAGCAAAAAAAAAAAACTAAATGTCTATAACCGCAAAAATTTCTTTCAATAAAATTTATTTAAATTTAAATATTAATTTACTTGAGTGCCTGGCAAAATCCTTATGAGCTTTTCTTTTGTGTAAAAATGTGTCGTTGTTTTTTTGTTTTGCAATATTTTCTTTATGGCCTTCCCCACCACAAAAATTTTTCTGTTTGTTAAAACTTGTAAAGGGCTTGTACTATTGTCGTATTGCTGCCGTCTATTAGTCATGTCAACACCTTTTCTGTTAAAATCATTTAAATATTCCCTTTTGTGAAAATGCAACTTTTGCTAAATTGTATTTAAGCTGATTAAAAGTGATTATATTGTAATTTGCTGAGACAAAATGTGCAAAATGTGTAAAAGCGTATGGGTGCGTGAGTGTGTGTGCGTGTGCGTGTGGCCACCCAACACACGGATATGCTTGAAGCCAAATTCATAGAGATCAAAAGACGTCTTTGACTAAAAGAAGACATTTAATTTACTTTGAACTAAATGTGTGTTAGCATGTGTGCGTATGTTGCTGCGTGTGTGTGCCCAAGAAAGGTCATAGGTTATTGTCAAGAAAATTTAAGTACTTTAAATATATAATTTATAATATATATAATTTTCCCCTTGGTTTTGCAATGACTCATGGCCATCTCAAATACACGCAAAGAAAAGATATGGTTGTAGAATGGTTGAGAAAACAATATTATGTTCTCTGAAACAAATGTGTGGTAGTCGAAAACTAGTTATTGTTATTTTAAACATTTATTTCGTTACGATAAACAGAGTAACGTTTGAATTTAATACTTACATTGTCACATCCATAAAAAAGTGTGATATGGTTAGAGTTTAACAATATAGTCTTGTTAAAAATTTGTGACTGCAACATAATTTGTATTATTATTTAAAAATAATATGATGTAAATAACAATATAATGTTATCCAAAACCATACTATGTTAAGTTTTTAAAAAAGCCTTTTTCAGAAATATCTGTCAGTTCAGTATTTCGTTTGTAAGTTATCGGTAGTGCACACGTAGTGTTAAATAAATTAAGAAATAAATAAGGTATTAACAAAAGGTTAGACCAATAAAAATATATAAACATTTGTGTGTCTCTTTATACATACATGTCTGTATGTCGTGTAAGTATACATTTCTATATATACATTTTATTTCAACAATATTAAATTATTTTTATTTAGATTTTGACGCACAGCTGTTTCTACAATAAATATATGATTAAAAAACAAAATAGTATTATTATATTAAATAATACTGTGGTCGGTATTTAACAATATTAATATTAATATTAGAACATGGTATGGTGAGTCTCAATTATATTTTAGTCACATCTAACAAAAGTATTGTCATATTTAGAATACTAAGATTATAATATAATTAACTCAGATAATATTATAATTAACTAAGATAATAATATTGTTAAAGTTTTTTTTTTCTATTAACAATAATATGATTTGACTGCAACCATATAATTGAATCATAGTATGTTGCTGTTTGATTATGGTTACCTCAACCATAATTTTTCTTTGCCTGATACATACATACATATGTATATATTAAAATTATTAATATCTGATGGGGAAAATTACATGCTGCTTCAAAAAATATTGTCACACCGTGCTCAGAGTTGCTCGAAAGCCCGTGTTTTCCAACTTTGCTATAAAGCACTCTAAACACTATCAAAATATGTACTCATCAATCATTATGGTAGTAATTGCGAAAATGAGTTCGTATGTGTATGTGAGCTTGATTAAGAAATTATTTCTTGTTTGGTTATCAATAATTTTTATTTCAAGATTATGTCTAGTGTAGAGTGTAATGCATTTCAAAGCATATGGTTCTTTTAAATTTGTTTTCCCTCAAAAGTTCAATTAAAAGTCTTAAGCCAAAATAAAGGGAAAACAATTTATTTGCTAGCGTTTAGTAATTTATTTTCTTCGGTATTTAAACCATAAAAAATATTTACCACAAAGCAAAACGTTAAATAAAGAGTGGGTGGCATTTTGTTCATTCATTCATTCTTCGTATTTGACTTGGCAATTTGAATGTGTGCGTTGTTACCGGCTGCATGTGTGTGCGTGTGTGTATGTGTATTTAATGTTCTGTTGCAACAATCTAATGACAAATAATGATGATGAAGATGGTGCTACCAACAATACATACAAAAACAATTTGTTCTCAGCAACAACAATAACTACAACAACGAGTCTACTAGTTGTCTCATTTCAAAACCGGGATAAGCATACGTGTGTTTGTTATTTCTGTTCTAAATACTACAAACAAATGATCCATTTAGATCTAAATAAATATACGGACATAGAACAGCAGGAACAAATGTGCCAAGGAAAAAAACTGTTACCTGCAGTTATTAAACTGCCAGCCACTTTTTACTGCTTGCCTGCCAACCTGATGATGCTGTCGATGACGACGGCTCACTTTTATAGCCGGCAATTTAATGCTGCTGCTGCTGCTGCTGCCGTTGTCATTGTAAAATGTAAATTATTGTGCACTTTTCGAATTAAAAAACAAAACAACAACAACAACGAAAATAACTACTCCGCCCCCTTTGGTTTCTTAACCACAAGAACAACCAACATCCCAAATAACAACCATCAAACACAACAACAATAATAATTTTACAATTTGTTGTATTTTGTGGTTTCTTTCGGTGGCTGTTTTAATTTTGTGTGTTTTCGCTATTTTATGAATAATCACGGTAATAAAACTGCAACATTGATGGCAACAGAATGAAGCGCACGAAACAGAACGCACTAAATGTTGAAAATTCCCCAAAGAAAATAAATTATTACACCGCAGCAGGCTCCTTCCTCTCTTTATAGTGTAAGATAAAAAAAAGCAATACGAGTATAACAAACACCCCACCAGCAACAATGGAAATAGATGGTCGTCGCTGTCATAGATGGATGTCACATAATCTGCAAAGATGCTCTCAGCTGAGCGGTGGGAGAGATTTCTTTCCATTTGGTTTTTAATTTTAAATTTTCATTCATTCATTGTTTTTTATTACATCAAAATTAATGCATTACAGCAGAATATTTATGTTCATTTATTTGCATACATTTTTACTTTACACATTTCGGGTGAAAGTAATAGACATTTTTTTTTTTGTGTGACTCGCAAGGGATGACAATAATTTTTAATTTGACAAAATCTACAAAATAAAGCAAAGAAAAAAAAATTATTTGTGATTTAATAGGAAAGTCTGGTCAGGTTTCAGGCAAATATTGTCATCAAAATAAACGACAGTACCTAGATTCTGTAACTTTTTACGAACCGAAAATCGCAATATTTATCGAAACATTTATTCGATTACAGTAACGATAATGTGATTCTGTAATTTCTTTTTTACGATAGTCTCCAGCTTAATCATAATCACCATTTAATTCAATATTATATGGTATCTCTGTATAGAAAATGTGAAAATAAATGAAAAGCTCAAAGAATAATAAAGAACAACTCAATGAATTTGATCTTGTGATTTAATTTTATTTTTTTCCAACCGACAGCGAATATCGTTAAAACATGTTACTGAATAGCAAAGTCGATAAATTTTCGTTATATTTATTAAAGCGATACGATTATCGTAATAAAAGTTACTGAATCCCGGCACAGATGTTTTGAGCAAGGTTTTCATTTTCTGAATTATTGCTTATAAATCTGCGGCATTAGGGAATAACTGCTTCAGTCGACTTAAGCAAATTTAGCTTTATTAAGTTTCAGTTAAAATTTGCAGTGATTAAATGTAGCATTTTAAGCAAATAAAGAATGTAGAACCACGTGTTAGAGATTTTTAATCGCTTAGTGCTAGGATTCGCTTTCTGCGACTTTTGAGAAAATACAACGCATGATGGCGCTTATGAAAATTTGCAAAAGATAATGAGAGTTCATCAGATTTGAGTTGTATTTTTTCGTAAGTCGTGCGATTGCGTAGGATAGTGAGTCATGACCTTTAGCGGTAGCGTTTATTTGTTTAAATCAACTTGAGCGATTATTCCACATTGCCACAGAAATAAGGAAATGAATAATTTCATGAAGGAAACATGAAACATGCATGTCTAAAGTTTAGTTTAGTTTAGTACAGACCAGGAATGGCAAAGTTGGTACAATTGTACCTTTTTTGGTACTATTCAAACTCGGAAACTACAATAGTACACCAATGACAAATTTAGTACATTTAAGGAATCTCACCAGTTTCAGTTCGCTTTTTTTTCAAACAATTGCATATGGCAATTTTCACTTTTGAACCATGAAACTCATAATCTTCTCACTTGAAAACAGTCTTGTGAAAGCAAAACGCAGTGATAATATCAAAAAAATATGAACTCGTCTTTATCCAAATAATTTTTCTTCTGAATTCAGATGATAGAGCACATGCTATTAACTTGTATATTTTAAATTTCAACTTAAACAGGTGTAATGCTCTAACATCCCAACTTACAAGCAAATTTGTGAAAACGATTCGGTAGCCAGGACAAAGTCGATTATTTTAATAAAAACAAATAAAAATATTTAATTTTAACTAAAAAAATCTTTTAGTACAATTAAGGTTGAAATAGTAAAATTTTTGAAAGTTGTACAATTTAAAAATTCTGAATGTCCTCCCTGTTTCAGACTCTAAACACCTACAGTTGTGTATGTATTAAAATGACCCGGGAATCGTTTGGGATGTTGCTCTCGAATTCATTTCAATTAAAATTTATAAATATGGACATGTTATAAATATATAATTGATGTGCTAGAAATTTCAATTACAAGTAATTGTAGTTTAAATTACGTACAAAAAGAGTTATAATATTATAACATTCGAACGGCATTTCACGGCAACATACATACATTTTCGTTGGTTAATTTAACCTATTTGAGTTGTCAAGGCAATGTAAATTTTTGTTTTAATTTCAATTAATCTAATTATGTTTGGTCAATATAACCGATTTGAATTTATTATCATTGCAAATTGTTGTTAAGCTTAAAATGAACAAACTATTTCTCTAGTTGAAATAACTAATTTAAAATAGTTCAACTCTTTCATGAGTTAAGGCAAAAAATATTAAGAAATTAATTAATATGAAAATATCAAGTTTGTCTCATGTAATGAAAAATTGCTTGGTATGGTTAGGGAGGCAATGGTATGAGTGCACTTAAATGAACCCTTTCCCAGCAGGAAAACTCAGAAGGCCTTCTCACTTCAGACCTTATTAAAGATCTGTTTAGGATTTTGTTTAATTTAATTACTATTTTTATCTATACGGATTCCACATTTTCTTTTATGAGAAGGTTGGAGAGAAAGAGTAACATTAGTTATTTTTTTTTTGCCAAATAAATGGCAAAATCCATTAATTTAAAGGCCTTTCAGAATCTAGTGTAAGAAGTAAGAGCTTGTAAGAAATAAATATGAGTATGGAATGCAGTGACCAGGTCTTAAAACAAGCAATACAAAAGCCTTCTAGAAGGCATCCTTACTATTTATTTTTCCCTCTACGCTACAGTGCTCCCAAAAGTATGCTGTACTATAATAATTGATTTTTTGGATTTTTATATGTTATCTACCATTCACATGTAACTTATGTAACTGCAGAAGTTGTAAAATAAATTTTTTTGGTATAAAATTTTTCTTTCGAAATGTAACAATAAATGGCAAAGGCACGCACCCAAAGAGCCAAGGTAGCACACGTTTAGAAGTATATTTTGGGACCTAGCAACGACCTTCATACATATGTACTTTTGCATAGGAAGTAGGCGTTTCCAAGACCCAATCTATCAGTTTATGTATTATTAAAAATGGGAAATACCATTAAATAACTGTAAGCGGTACAGTTAGCTGAGGTAACCATTAACAAGTGCGAGTGAGAGGTAAAACTATCAAAGGCTGAGTAACACATACAGGCCTGTGGCTCGTTTCTTTAAGGATTGTTATCATCCTGTGAAACACATAGTGAGTAAAAAAAAAGGAATATTTCTGGCTATTTTTTTTTGGGTTTATTTAAGTTTTTATATGAATAACCCTGCACGCAAAGAAAACACATGAAAATGGTGGAGAAAACAATATTATGTTCTCTGAAACAAATGTGTGGTCGTCGAAAACTAGTTATTGTTATTTTAAACATTTATTTCGTTACGATAAACAGAGTAATGTTTGAATTTAATAATTACATTATCACATCCATAAAAAAGTGTGATATGGTTAGAGTTTAACAATATAGTTTTGTTAAAAATTTATGACTACAACATAATTTGTATTATTATTTAAAAATAATATGATGAAAATAACAATATAATGGTATCCAAAACCATACTATGTTAAGTTTTTAAAAAAGCCTTTTTCAGCAATATCTGTCAGTTCAGTATTTCGTTTGTAAGCTATCGGTAGTGCACACGTAGTGTTAAATAAATTAAGAAATAAATAAGGTATAAACAAAAGGTTAGACCAATAAAAATATATAAATATTTGTGTATCTCTTTATACAGATATGTCTGCATTTCGTGTAAGTATAGATATCTATATATACATTTTATTTCAACAATATTAATTTATTTTTATTTCGAATTTAATGCACAGCTGTTTCTACAATAAATATATGATTAAAAACAAAATAATATCATTATATTAAATAATACTGTGGTCGTATTTAACAATATTAATATAATATTAGATCATGGCATGGTGAGTCTCAATTATATTTTAGTCACATCTAACAATAGTTTTGTCATATTTACAATACTAAGATTATAATATAATTAACTCAGATAATATTATAATTAACTAAGATAATAATATTGTTAAAGTTTTTTTTCTATTAACAATAATATCATTTGACTGCAACCATATAATTGAATCATAGTATGTTGCTGTTTGATTATGGTTACCTCAACCATACTTTTTCTTTGCGTGTGTGTAAAATATGATAACCAATATAATTATTTAAATTTTCTCGATGTGAGAACTTCTCACAAGTTACAGAAACGAGGCACTGATTGCGATAAAGAAACAATCGCAATGACACTAGAGTTGTTCTTCAGCTCAGAGCTGCTCTAGGATTGAAAATATTTTCTAACTGCCTGACATTAGTTTAACCAATTTCGTTAATTGTTGACTGACCTGTTAGTGGATTTAAATTTTATTTTAAGATTTTGTTATTTAAAATTTATTAAATTTTAATTTTATTCCAACTTCCAACGCTACAAATCGTGAAATTTACTAAAGCTTTGATTTATTTTTAATTAATTTTTTTTTTTTTTTTTTGAAAATCGCCGTGATTTGACGTGTCGTGATTTGTAGAATAGGCCCCATAATTAAGTTTTAAATTAAATTTAAGTTTAGTTGAAATCAGAATTACAAAATTGTATAGTGTTGCTGTAATTATGGACAGCACTATACATACTAACTAAAATGCTTTTACTTCATTAACATACTTCCTTAATTGATTTAATTTTTTTTTTATTAAAATGTAAATTTCAGAATTTTTCAAGCCCACTCATTTACGAAATAAATATGTACATAAAATTTTTTTTGTCATAATCATAAGAAATTAAAATTTTCTTCTTCATTCATTGGAACTGTGTAAGCAAATTTGTAAGTAAGTGCGTATGCGTGTGTGTGTGTGTGTGTGTGTGTGTGTGCTTTTAAATGACTTTGTAAACACAACAATCTGTCAATCAAATGTCTGGAATTGCTGTTACTCTTGCTTGAAATACGAAATGCAAAAAAAATCACGCAGATTTATAAACATCGAGCACAACGAAAATGTGCATTAATGGTCAATAAACAACTTTTGTTTGAAAATGTGTTAAAATAATAAGCAAATATACCGTTAAAATCTTTTAAAGTAACGGCGATTAACTGTTAAAAAAAAGATTTAACAAAAGAAAATTCCCTGATATTTTTTAATGTTAAAAACTAAATAAGCTAATAATTCTCAAACAATTGTCACACATTTTTTTATTGTCATATGTGAAAAGTGTGCATCTAAGAATAGCAGCATTGTCAGAGAATTCTTCCTGGTAGCAATGCCCGAAAAAAATATAAAGTAAAAAATATAATAAAATTCGTGCCATTACCGCCTAATAAGCTTAGCGACATAATTTTCGAACCTCATGTTTTATGAAAATCGATTGTCTGCTATAGTAAATAATTGATTTTCGTCAAAAAACGAGTTTCAAAAAATATTTCTTTTAGCTTTTTTGGCAGTTATACAGCTAAAATTATGTCAATTTCTGTCAATTTTTAAGTCTGGCAATGCTTAACAACAGATCCGAAATTTTTTGTATCTGTCAGCCGTGTAAACTGATAAATTTATTGTCAGATAATCGTCTGGCAATAAATTGTTAGCTTTTCTGACAAACTTGATATAACCGTGTGAACATTTTATTCATAAATACTGATATTCACTATTATACACCGTCTAAACGATTTTCGAGAAAATGGAACCCTGGTGTGGTGGAGTTTATGAAAATTTTCAAAACACAACTACACGTTGACTACAAAACCGAAGGTCCTGGGTTCTAGCCCGGTATCCAACAGCCATTAAAATAACAACACCACGCATTTTTCTGATGTGCATTAGTGTCCCTTTGTGTCAGTTATTGTAGGAAATTTCAAGTGATGAAGGCACTGGTCAATGAAATATACCGACTTCAGCAGATACTACTCCTAATGTAACATTACAGCGTCCCCCTTCGTCGGTATTATGTAGGAGAATCATCGGCTAACTAAAATAACCAATAAAAAAGCTACCAAACACAGCTTCAAAAATTTAATACGCCTCATTTACACCAGAGGCGCTTCAACTCTTAATTATTAAAAGAACGTACAAAAAACAGAGTTAAAAGAATGAAGCTTGCCTCTATCTCTTCCTTGACCACCTGCATTTTGTATCACTATCCCTTTCCTAAAGATGGTAACACCTAGTAATAGTAGTAGGCAATCATTCATTGCCTGAGTGTTACTTCTCTTAAAAAAATTCTAAAAGAAAAAGCATTCAAGTAGTTGAGAAATGAGGCAAATTTACTTTGTTACTTATGAATTTATTTCAGTGAGCCGACGAAAATTGGTACATTATGCCAATCGCGTGACCCCAGCTTAAGAAACCATTAATGGTTTCATATCAACCATTTCACAAACAAAACCATTTTCACAAACCTTTTATCATTTTCACAAACCTTATTAGTTTATGCTTGGCGAAAACTTCAATGCATTCATTCTTATATTAAACAACTCTTTAGTAAATATTTACCTTTAAATTGACGAACTTGTTTTCGACATTTTTATAAACATTTCCCAATTTATTTCATGCAATTTAATTTTATGAAAAAATGAAAAAAAAAATCACGTCAAATGAAATTTATTTATTCATTGTTATCTTAGAACGAAAACTAAGGCCTTATAGATCAAAAATAACGGCGTGGTCTACGATGTCGGCAAGAAACTATCGATCGCTTACTTATATTGAAAACAAAAACAAATTTTCTTATTTTGTTTTCAATATAACTAAGCGACAGATAATTTCTTGTCGACATCGTGGGCCAGACCGTAAATTTCAGTTCGATGACGTCGTTTAGGTAATTAAGGCCCCCAATAAGTGACGAAAAGTATAAATTCGGATGTATTCTTTGTAATTTGATTAAAAAACACTTTTGCGAAAGAGATCTTCGAACCGAATTACAATTATATATTTTTGCATATTACATGTATTAAAGTTCATTGGTCCTAAAAAGTTTTAAATTTATGTTTAAAAAATATGGATATTATAAACGCATGATTATATAAAGTTATTTCTTTCTCTTGAAAATAAAAAAAAACCGTTTAAGGTTATTACACTATTTCACTATTCTATTTAAAATTGTATAGCTCATTATATACAACTTTTTTATATAAAGAGTCCTCATAAAAACGTTCAAAAGTCTCGGAAAAAATTGCGATTTAGTTTCTTATTTCAGCAGAACAATCCAGAAAGAGAGTACATACCACAGAATGACAAAAGTATCGTTTTAAGTAGTCTTTGAATATTGCCCATCACACAACTATGAATGCGTACAGCTTAAATTAAAAACCATGTATATAACTATAAACATCCAACCACTGTGTTAACACGCAGCACAAACAACTATAACTAAAATTTATAAAGCGTATGAGCAACAATCATACTCATGAGTATAAAAATACTCTGAGTATTAATCGGCTACACATGCGTATATAAGGGCCTTTTTATTTATACACATAAAGCATGTTTTCAAACAGCCACACGCACACACCTACACATTTTCCATTATATTTTATATACATGAATGATGACAAACTATTCCGAGTATCATGCGTATATTTCTTTTGCCGATTAAATATCCATAGCCTGAATATAAGCATATGAGAGAGAGTCAGTACGTTTGATACGCGTGTGCCCTTTTATTCTTTAGTTGTAGCGAATTTTTTCGTATAAACGAAGTAGAGATGCTCTTGTATATTGGAATCGGATAAAGCAATAGTTGTTTGAGAGAAAATATGCGATCGCACGAATTAGTTGCACAATTATGATTGCACGCAGTAAATAAAATTAAGGCTATTTACTTATATTTATATATATTTTATTTGAGTACTCATTATCATTCTCTGGTACATATCCGTCATTTATAATAATAATACAATGTCACAACTCAAAAAACTAGTTTAGCAGAAATCGTATTAAAAGACATGAAAAAATATTCTTCTCTCAGGAAAGTGCGGTACAAGCTATTTATATGAAACTTTTGCACAAAATAACATACAAAATGTGGAAGTATTCTGCATTATTAATTAAAAAAAACGTATCTTTTGAGTTATGACACTGTTGAAGTAAATGAGCGATATGTAAATTATAAATTTTTGCTCAGCATATACATATCTCAACATAAGGGCAGCTCTTATTAAAAACATTAAAAGGTCAGCTTTAGCTTTCCAACTACATGTAAGCATGTTAAAAAGCGAAACAGTTCATCCCCTGTTTCTACTACCCATACGGTCGACTTGAGTATAAAATTTATATGGAAAGCACTACTTTTTTTTGAGTGGTTTTCATACAAATTTTCTAGATGAGTCGTCCGCCTGACTTATACGAACTGCAGATTAATTTTTACGGGCTTAATGAGAAGTGTATTTTTTTCACTACAAATCGAAAATTACTTTTATGTAGCATATGCTATACTTACTAGTACTGAGAACCACCACCGGGCCCAATGCCGCCCTGTTGCATGCCATTACCACCGACCATCATATCAATATTGCTGGAGCCCATATATGAAGGACTGTAGCGACCGCCGGTATCTGACGAAGTGCTGCCTCTATGACCGGGTACAATAATGCCCAAACCAGCTAAACCCGCCAAAGCATGACCATGATGATGAACACCGCCGACGCCACCTGCGCTTATGCCACCACCACCAACACCACCTGCACCGCCAGAATGGCTCATTACGCCGGTAGAACCAATACCTCCAGGTCCCAGTCCTCCCATAGCACCAATATTGCCATTCAAGCCATTCAAGCCGCCCATTCCCACATTGCCAGTCGTTTGCAATAGAGTATTTAAGAGAGAGCTATTGCCTGCCAATTGATTGAGATTTGTAGCAGAGGGATTCGGGTTGTGCAACGAGCTGCCAATAGGATTTGAGGGATTTGGTATTGAGCCTTGTCCGGCGGGTACGCCTACGCCCATGTTTTGTAAGCCTCCGCTGCCAGTTTGTGTCTGTGAGTGCATGGAGAGATCATCACAATTAATCAGTTGCAAATGCCAAATGGCGATAGTGGCTAAAGTTATAATCCACAATAAATGCATTTTGTGTTTCTTGTTTAAGTTAAGAATGATTGTTTAACTTATTTATTTTATTATTTTATTTATTTAAGTACACGTCTTGTTTTACTTTTAATTTATTTCTGCAGTAATATAGATATATTTTTATTTGTATATGTAGGTCGTAAAAAAATTATTATAAATTAATTTATTATTTGATTATATTATTTTATATGTGTTTGATTAATTCAATTAATTTATGTAATTTGTTTGGTTTGGTGGCGTTTTAATACTTTCTCGTTAATTAATTTGACACAATTTCTTTAGCTTCTGAATCGATTCTTTTTTTCTTTTGCGTTATTATCTCTTAATGATCTGCCTCAACTTGTTTTGTTGTGCTATTTTTATTTGCCTCAATTATTTTATTACTTTTGATGGCCTGCTTCTCTAGAAGCCTCTTTGGATTTCGTTTGTATTACTTAAAAAAAATTTCTTATTCTTTTATGGTATTTCTAGCAAAACAAAAAATGCAATTTTTCTTGTATTTTTAGATTTCCTTTGAAACGGTTATAGATGGAACAGCAAAAGGTCTGTTGTAAAGTTGTCAGTATTACATTTTACCGCCTTGTCTTTAGGTCGGTATTTATGTGTTTTTATTTATTATTCTTTTTGGTTTATTGCGGCACTTGTTCGCAAAATGTTATCCAACGGACCGACAAATGTTCGAACAAATATGATCACTTTCCTGCACACATATACTTTTATCGAATAACACACACGCACACGCACACACTTGCAATACACTTACGATCGCGCACACAACGAACGCACTACTCAATTTGCACTCGTGCACACACAGTTGTGTTATTTTATTTTTATTTTTCAGTTTTTTTTTTTGTTCAGTTTTCTTTTTAGCCGGTCTGGCTGATCTTTTGGTCTTGATCGGAGAACAACAAGAAGACAACAACAGCAGGGAAAAAAAGCCTTTTTAAAGATCAAAAGACCGACAAAATGCGCGCATTAACTTGACTAAAACGTTTAAAACACTCGACGATACATAAACACACATCTTCATGTATCCAATGGACTGAAGGTAAAACGAATGTTGGTATGGTAGAAAGCAAGTCTCGACTGTGCTCGAAACGCAGAGTCGGAGTCAGAGTCACAGTTAAGAGCCAGTCAGTGGATATAATGACGATGACGATTACGACGCCTCTGACGTTGTAGATAATGACGATACAACGATACCAACACAACAACAAATAGCCTTCAAGTGAGTTTGAATGTCGACGTCAATGTCGCAAAATTGTAGTGCCACATTTATCCGTTCATCTGCTACTAACCAAGTATGGACGTTGTTGCACATAAAAATTTCAGTGCGGTAAAATTATTTCATACGCAGGCAATTAAATAAAGTACGTACAACAAACAACAAACAACAGCGTATCATTGGGACCATTTTGACCGACCGGCAAGCGGCATTTTTGTTTTTTGTTTTTATCCCAAGAAAATAATAATTTTACGCGTTCTTCATTCACCGCAAGCACGCAACTAAACGACCAATCACTTTTGAACGTATGCAAATAATGTCTACACCGATCCACCAATAAATCGATCTATCACTTTGGAAAATCACAATGGCTTAGCCCTTTCAGGGCACAGTGTTAACACTTTATGTTTCATTTAGTTTTCGCTGGCTAAACAATTTCTATTTATCACACAGTTTTTTGACTAATTTTTATATAAATGCCGTTTCCTTAATTCAAATAATTTGTTTTTTTTCGTTCTTTCTTTCTATTCAGATATCAATCAATTGTAAGGAAATATGTTTATTATTATATTATTTTTTGTTCAATAATAATTTAAATGAATCTCAAAACAATCAATCCGCTGTTGGCACTTGGACACGTTCATCGCGTTGCTCGCTCGTAACTCGACTGACAGTTTCGATTGTTGGCCAATCGTTTTAGCATGAAAATCTTCGTTTTTGTTTCCTATGTTGTTGTTAATTTTCTAACAACATCATAATCACGTTCCTTGACATCGAACGCAACATCCATGTTCGATGTTTGTGTTGAATATTTTCCCCGTTGTACAACATTTGCTTCATGCAACGGCAAATGGTGTATGTGTATAAAAATATACTGTTGCTATAGCAGTGTTGCCAACTTGGTCAGAGTTTTACAAAAGGATATTTTATTGCTAAATTTGCAAAATTTTAATAATAGAAACATTATTCAAGATGCCTTAATTAAACCATTTCAAATAGAAAGTTACGGCAGGCATATTTACAGAACACAATGTCATCTAAAATCGTCAACAGTTTTAATATTTGAGTTTAGACATCGCGAATATCATCCATTATTTTAAACAGCATATGAGTTGACAGTTCTTGGTTAGTCTACTGCATTGATTTGGGCACGGTATATCGATATACATATCGCGAATGCAAACTAAATATTTTTAGTCAGAAATAATTTTTAGTCAGGCTTAAGTTCAGTAATTTCAATTCTTTTATTGAATGAAATATTTTATTAATTAATGTGAGTTTCTAAAGAAGAGAAGAAAAATTAAATTAGACTTTTAAGCTGGGGGAAATATCGATATTTTTCTGTGCAGCAACGCACTTCATAAGCACCCTAGTCTATCTACTTGGGCAAAGATTGTTATTAACATCAGCTATTTAACGTAAATTCTAATGAAACGGAATGTGAGAAATGATTGATTTACCTTTGGTAAATATATATGTAAGTATCACCATTTATTTCCCCTGTTTTCTTCTGTTCTTTAGAAACTCACATTAATTAATAAAATATTTCATTCAATAAAAGAATTGAAATTACTGAACTTAAGCCTGACTAAAAATTATTTCTGATTAAAAATTCACTATAGTTCAATTAAAAATCTAAAAATGTCTAAATATTTTTAGTTTAATTTTTTTCGCCATAAAAATAGTTACTTAAAATTTTTTAACTTGAAAATAACTTTATCATATAAAAAAACGTAAACCAAAAATCGAATTTATTTGAAATCGTACGATTTTCAAAATTAATAATGTTCCTGCAGACGTGTTTAAAATGATATACATACTATACTTTTCTTTCAGATATGACATTGGATTTACATTTACATAAACGAAAAATTGATAAAAGTCTGAAAAAATATTTATGTTATCGGATTTAGTTTTCTAAAATCGTGTGATTTCAAATCGATTCGGCTTACAGAACAGGGCGGAATGATAGCGAAATAGAAAAACTGTAATATACCACACGAAGTAAATCAAACGAAAAGTAAGGAATGCTTTGTATGTACTTATGATTGTGGCATGTTCTGCGAAAATGATATAAGTGTTCGAATAGTACAATAACAAAAACAGATATTTTCGTTTGTCTGTCAATTAAATTAAGAATTTGTACGAAGGATATATTTGTCCCATCTCCGTAAATGCACAGTGATACAAACAAAGATAATGTGATGCAGGCCAAATATAATATTTAGAATTTAATTCCTAAATGTATTTACATCGAAGTAAAATGATTTTTTGAGATGAGAATTTTTAATTTAGAGATTTGACTGACACAAATTTACAGGTTATTGTATAGTTATTATATAATAAATATATGCATTGATACTCAATCACTACAATGGCGCTCATTGATATTTCTATGTCTGTTTTAAGGATCTCACCGTCCTTGCTGTGATTTACTGCTGTTCTGTTTCAGTGTCATTTATTTTTAAAGGAAATGATGGTCTTCTAGAGCCCGAGTTCAATCCCTATGCACACTCAGTCATATCAACATCATAGTTTTTTCCGATGTGCATTTAGTGTCTATGCTACAACTTTTGTTAAATTTATGTACACCACCTATGTTCAAGTAAGAGTTTTTCGCGTTATCTAAATATATAAATTCAATATGATTTGATAACATATACGCGTAAAGACAAGTGGTTGATTATTGGCTGATTACTGAAAGAACAAAAAATCTTAAAGGAACAATTCGTACGCGCTCATATTTTCTCTCAAGCTGCTATGGCTAAAGCCGATTCCAACAGAAAAGAGCATCTCTACTTCGTTCATGGGAAAAACTAATTATAAAAAAGGCATATACTTATCAAACTCATTGACTCTCTTTCACACTTTAAGTTTAAGTATGTTAATACTCAGGCTATGGATGTTTAGTAGGCAAAACAATACGCTGATACTCGGGATATTTATTCATCATTCGCCACCATTTAATACATTATTTATGTATTTAAAATGGAATGGAAAATGTGTGTGCGTGGCTGCTTAAAAAGATGTGTGTGTGTGTGTGTAAATAAAATAGTCCTGTATATATGTATGTGTAGTCGATTAATAGTCAGAGTATTTTTGTACTTATGCGCATGAGTGTAGCTCATACAGTCTATAAATTTTAGTTACTGTCATTTGTGCTGAGCAATTTTAAAAATGTGTATATAAATAGTTGTTAAATGTTGATAGTTATACGTATTCGGCTTAAAATAAATGCGTGTGTTTGCATATAAGCGTGTTTTTTATTTTTTATTTTTAGTTTTACACATTCACAGTTATTTGACGGCCAATACTCAAAGAGTATTTCAAACGATACTTTGGTCATTCTCTGTCCACCTCCAAAAAAAAGCTACCCTGGCAACATTCTTGGCACTACTCATGACAGTATTTAACCCTTTCAGGTATGCTCTGCTAATCTTCGGATAGAGCGTACAACATGCCGGATTAGGCATAAGTGCAATTCCGCATGCTATTGGGTCAGCGTAGTTGCCCCTCTTTCAACTTAATCCTAACATAACCTAACCCTTTGAGGTGAACTCAGTGAATAGTGTTCTTCTCTTGTATTCAATTGTTGATTAAGATTTTGGTTTTTATTTCTATAATTTGCTTTGTTTTTCTGTGGTTTGATGTTGTGTTTAGTTTGCGGCATGTTGCATACACAATTTTTCAGAATTTATTTTTAGCAGCAATTGTGCGCTCTGCAACTTGTTTGTTCGTTGATTTCTTTGTTTTTTTTTTTAGAATTTGAACAATAATATTGGAAATTAAAATTAGTTTGAATATTTTTTTTCTAATGTCAAGTGAAATAATAAGTGCAAGTGCATATTTTAAATTAATTCGGTAAATAGGTTGCGCAGTGTTCTTATATCAGTTTTATTCTTGCTCTGAATAAAACATTTACGCCCTTATGCAAAAAAAATTGAGCTTGAAGTGTATGTTAAAACAAAATTTCCATACAAATTTTGACTAAAGAACACTTGAAGTACAAATTAATTTTTTTTACATAAGGGGTGTTTCTTTTCTGCTTACCTTTTTTAATCAATTTTATTTTCTACATTTGATGCCCTAAAATCCCAGTAAAAATTCTAAAATATAACCCTCATTTCTTTTAGTTAAATTCTGTTCGAACTTATTTTATGTTTCTTTGTTTGATTTTAATTAGGATACAGTTTGTATTTCAGAAAACCAAATTAAAAGTGATTATTTGTAAGAAACAATTTACACCAATGACATATCGCACATTTACTTCAATAGTGACATAACTCAAAAAATGAGTTTTTTGAGTTAATAATGCACAAAGATGCGGCATTTTGTATTTTATCTTGTGTAAAAATTTCATATAAATAGCTTGTACCATCACCTTCTGAGAGAAGAATTTTTTTCATTTCTCCATTGAGTTGTATGCACATTGAAAACTTAAAACGCGTTTTCTGCAAAACTGGGTTTTTTGAGTTATGCCACTATTAAAGTAAATGTGTGATATGCAATCATTCTAACAAACAAACAAACTAGAAATACTGGCAGAACAACATTCTACTTTTGAGCGCCGCTACACTTTCATCGTCGCACTTGTGTGAATAGTATTATTTGCTGCAAATTTCAAAACAATTATTTTATTTTATTTATTTTTAAAGTAAAAAAATTAAATTTAAACTTCATGCATTAAAAAATAGTGAAAGTGAACGACAATAAGAAAAATAACATTTTCTAAAACAATTCATTTAAACTGCATACACCCGAGAAATAACTATTAAATTTAAATTTTCACTTTAGACAAATTTTAAATATTTTAAATAAAATTAAAACTCAAGCCGTGAGCTAAAGTAAAAAAAGGAAATTTCACAAATGTTTGCTAAATTTTGCATTAAAAAAAAATCAATCAGAAAGACAGTTAAATTGTTTGAGCGAGTGTTTAGAATGAATGATTGACAAAGTTGACGAAAAATAGCCCTGGGTATTATCAAGCAAACATCCGTTAGATACTCACATCCACACACACTCACACAGACATACATAACATTGGATACAAAGAGATCTCATGTGCATTTGTTTTTGGATGCATTTCATTTAAATGCTCATGTTGCACCCGACAGCTTTGTCTTGTCGGTTTAAACTCCAATGCTTTTCTTTTTCATTTCCCTATCGTATGTAAATAAATATCTATCTGTCTGTCTAATGGCTGAGCGATAATTGATGCAAAGTCAGTTGTTTAAGTTTCATCATACAATACATATACATATTTACAAATGAGTTTTAAACATTTTTTATTTCTGCTTTTGAAATAAGATTTAATTCGGATTTATTTGATGCTGGAACGGTCGTCGCTTGGCTTTGAAAATAATCTACTTATGATGACGTTAATGGTGCTGACGATCATTAAACTAGATCATGACAGATTATTTTGGAATTTTCTTTGTTGATGTAAACGATACTTTAGAATTTTATTTCTCTTTATTCTTTGTTAATGAGTTCTTTACTAGTGGCATTTTCTTGCGATAGAAAATACATATTTATTTTGAAACCTTTTTTTCTCATTGTTTAGTTTGTTCGATTCATTTTCTTTTGCTTTATAATTAATGTCCTCAATTATGTTCAGTTTGAAATCTAATATTTTTAGGAAATTTCTCAGCTCTTTCAGATACTTTTCTAATTTGAAATGAATCAAAAATTAAGTTAGAATTGAGTCATTTTGAAATACTTGAAGAGATAAATTATCGTTCATTTAAATAGAAGGCCGTAGTCAGGTTGCCAGCAGAGCGGTAGTTTGAAATGTGGTTAAGGTGCCCAAAACACTTTACAATATTATTGTTTTGGTGTTTTACTGTTACATACATATATACATCAATGGAATTAAATAATTAAAAAAATAAAGAAAATGTTAGTGATAATAGATGGTCTCAAAAGCACAGGTGACTATTTTTGCTGCTGGTAATTTGAATATCCCTCAGATGTCAATAGACATTTTCAATACGTTTTTTTTACATTACAAGTATGAATTTTTCAAAGCGAATTGAGGTGAGTTTGCCTTATATGAATCAGTGATGCCAACTTTTTTGGCTCTGAAAGCACAGTAAAATTTAAGAAAATCACAAAAAGCGTAATTGAGAGATCTAAAAAGCGTAAAAAGCACTAACGTGAAAAAGGAGTGAAGATCCAAACGAGTGAAGTTTAATAATGTTTAATATTTTCGAAGCTATTCTCTGTTTAATGAAATATATCAGACGAAAAAGGTATTCTTTGTACTGAAAAAATAAATTCACCAAATTTTTGTTAAAGTAATTTAAAAAAAATACACAAATTTCTTAAAAGCACTACCTAGTGCTTTCTCCTAGTTTGGCACTAACGTTCAAAATTTGGCGTTTTGAGTCTTCAAAAAGCATTAAAAATAGTGCCAAAAGCACCAAGTTGGCATCGCTGATATAAATATGCGTTAAGTGGTGGGAAATTATTATTGTGCATACAATGTTGTCAACACTTTACAATATAATCCATTTTGCGGAATATAAATGAAAAGATATTTAATTTTATTCAAAATAATCAATCAAATCAATTTAATATAAACAAAGGTAATTTTATTGCACCAAATCAGTCATTGTACAATAATGTTGCACTATAATATTGCACAATAATATCGCACAATAATATTGCACTATAATATTGCAAACGTATAGGATCCTTAAATTCGACAAGCTGTGTTGTGGAAAAAATTAATATTTTTGGTACATAGTTCCACCATTTCTTTAATTTTTATCTTAAATCAATTTAAAACCCTTTTAAACACGTTAAATTGTTATTACACAATAGTTATGACACTTTGTTTGATCTATTAAATCAATATCTTTCCATGAGATAAGCTGAGCAATAATGTTCAGAATAATAAAGATAACATTTACATTTGTTTATTACACTTGTAAAAAGGTGTCATAAAAAACCATGACCATTAAAATTAAAGAAATAAATATAAATATATTTATTTACAACATACATTATTCTCATGAAGTGTCTAATAAAATTTAGTGACATTTATTCATTCATGGGACATGGTTGTCATTTGCCTAGTACTACAGTTCTTTGATGTCAAGATTGTCTTTGATGTCAAGATTGTCAAAATTGTCTTTTCAATACATTCAGTGACAACCAAAGGTTGCCTTAGTGTAAAAAAGTAGTAAAAAACTTAATAGGTAAGACGTCGTTACTTTAATGTAGAAAGGTGGTTTTTGCATTTCTCGATATATTAGATATTGTACACATAAAAAATTATTCCCAAAAAATTTTCAAACAAACGTGTTTTGAAATATAATTTAGATTTATTTTTTTTTTTTTTTATTTAAGTTTGTTATTTTCAGTTAAATTTATTTTTATATACTGTAAGAAATATTTGTCTGATTTTTTTAAATTTTTTCTACAAATTATTTTATAGATATAAAAAAAATTTTATTTTTTTTTTAAAGATTTTTTGTTTGCGGTTTTCAAACTTATTATGTTTGTATATTGTGATTCTGAATATAGTATTAAGAGTCCTACTATAAACATACGGAGTTTGTTAGCTAAATTCAAACATTTTTTGGGTTGAAGTATACTGACGAGTTCCAAAAGCGGGAACGAAATGCTTAACCATAAAAACAAGCCAGTTTTTGAAAGTAAAAAAAATAGTTGAGCCTTTCATTTGATTCAGTTATTTTTTTCAGATAAAACTTTTACTAATTAAAAAAAAAAATTAAGAATTGTTATTGATTCAGTTAATTTATTTTCTGATAATACGAAAAATTTTAGTGAATGTGTTTGTAAATTATAAAAAAAAAATTTGCTAGATAATACAAAAAAAAATCTGCATAAATATTTTTCTGTTCCTATTAATAAATTTGACTGAAAATATTTTGAGTTTCAGTTAACTTTTTTCTCTAATGCCATAATAAGTTAATTAAAAATAAAATTTTTTTTGCAGTTAAATTTTTACAAAATTGTTATCAGAATCTACAAATTTCTTTGTAGGTCCGCATTCACACAAAAAATTTACTGATTCAGTGAATTTGGTTTTGGTTTGGAAATTTAGTTTTTTCTGTGTATGTACAAAAATTTGAGTTAGGGTCTCTCTATATTAAGGTAACGACATACTAAGTAATATTATTTGTTGTTGTTTTATATTTCTAAGCCTACTGTGACTGTAGTTTTTCTATAAGCATTAGAATTTTGCATTGTGTTTGAAGTCTACTGATGAGTTGCATGAAGTCTACAAAATGCATCTAGACGAGCTTAGTCAACAGCAAAACAAAAATTAAATTAGTATTCATTTTGACAGGCATTAGAAAATTTATTAGCATCTTGTTATAAGGTGTGTTCATTTACTTTCCTAGCAGAAACTTGCAATGAGAGAGCAAGGCGGAAATTTACAAAATTAATCTCCCAGATACGAAAAAGTAAATGAACGCTTTACTTGCAAAAACTTGCAAGAAAATTTTATGGATGGAAATCATGATACAATTGTACTTTTTCTAATGTAATTTGTTTGACAATGTTTTACACAGTTTCATGTATTTTTACTATTTTTATACAGTTTTTCATTATTTTTTAGTTCTATTCAATTAACAAATTTAAAAAACCCATTTTCCATCTCTGATCAGATATAATACAAAAACAATAAAATTGAATTTATGTGGCCTAATGAAACAAAAAACAATCAGGCTGATCATGAATAAAATTTCACATGGAAATTTCCGAACGTGTGAACAGTTGGTGTCAAAAAACTTTATGAGATTGCGAAATATTTTGACAATTTATGAAGGAAATCATTCACAAAGGTTTGTATGTTGGAAAAAGTTGAAATATGTAAGCTTTTAATTTTATTCGGATTGAAGATTCGAAATTAAAATCCATGTGAATGAAATATTTCCTTCGGAAATTTTCACATGTGGAATTCATGATAAGGCTGAATAAATTAAGAAAATGCGCTTTCTTTTTACAGACGTATACATATTTTTTTTAATAAACAAATTTTTAAGTTTTCCTTTTTCACATATTTTTGAAATAATTTATTTGAAAACAAAACACACAACAGGTGGTTGGATAATTCTTGAAAGTTAAAATTTCACTAGCAATAATTTCTAAGAATTTTTTATCTCTCAATTTTTTCTCTCTCTTTTGACGCTCTCTCCTTGCAAACTTTTTGAGTTAAGAATTGATACAAATTCAAAACAATTTTTAGTAAATGAACAAACCTATTATTATTTTTGGAAAAGCCGTACAAACATACATTCCGAGGCTTCTGCACACAAGAATTAAACTTTTATGATTTATGTACGTACCATACTTAAATTGAACAAAGAGGTTTATGCTAAAGTTTATCTGTAATATCACCTGGCTTGCTTGATAAAGCGCAAAATCCTAAATTAAACAACTTATTCATTATGTCCTCCAATCAAAAAAAAGCAGCTTAAATTACATTACCTGTCAAAATGTTTGCTTAGAAACACACATGAACCCGAAAGATTTCATAATTATATGCAATTATGACAAGTCTTTAATAAAAATACAAATATCTACACACGTGTAATACAAACATATATAAAAAATGCATGCGGGTTTTTTTATGGCAAACAAAACTTAATCGCCTTTGTTATCGATACGCTGCATTCTCTGCAGTAGTCATCAACCCCATAACGCGAGTAAAATATGAAAAATCCATAATTCCACAATTGACATGATTATTATTACTATTCCTTTTAACAAAATTGATGACAACACATGCGGGATCATAATATGTATTTTTTTATGATTCTATTTTTATATTTATATGTACGCTTGTATGTACATATGTATGGCTGTGTGTTTTTGTACATTTTTTCCTTTTTTTTATTATAAAAATAACGTCTACATCTCAATATCTCAACTAAAATATTAAAAACAATCATGCATACAAACATCCATACAAAAGTATGAATGTATGGGTGTTTTTACAAACAAACCCTCAAACTTTGAAAAAAAAAACAGAAGGACGAGGGAAGCAAATGAATCATTTGCAGAAAAAAGTGCAATAAAATCTTAATACGCGACAATGAATTTAACTACACAAAAAGCTGCAAGTAGATGTACTCCCAGACACACACAATCAATAATTATCACCCAGTTGATCATGCAATCAAAACGTGTCTCAACGAAGTTTTTAAAATCAGTCTAAATCAGGTATATACAGGGTGGCCCAAATTGACAGAAAGGATTCATTATAATTTTTTATTTAAGACAAAGCTATTAAATTTTTTTGTTTAACATTTGTTAACGCACTATTAATCTCAAATTATTATTTTACTTATTTAATAATATATTTTTTATTAAAAATACTCGTATATTGAAATTGATTATTGAGGGGCTTAGCTGGATCCTATGCGCATTTGACTGTTACTAATGCAGAGCATCAGGGAACCTTTGCGCAAAAATTTCTTAGAACAACTAGATGATTTGTTAGTTTTCAAATACAGTCTATTAATGGAGAATATATTTTATTTAATTATGAAAAAGTATATCCAGCAAGTGGTGGCCATTTTCTGCTTCATATATTCGTGGTCTTCACAAAACATTTTAAATAACATTTCGCAAAGCTTCAGGTGTTATGTTATTGATTTCGTCGCGTATATTGTTTTTTAATTGCTGGATGATTCTAGATTTATTGATATAAACTTTTCTTTACAAATAAACCCAAAGGCAACAATGTATGGCAGTTAAATCCGGTAAACGCGGAGGTCAATTAAAATCACTTGTACAAGAAACAAAGATGTTGCATAAAAGAGCCATTGTGTCCCTGGCAGTGTTCACTGTGGTTCCATTCTATTGGAACCATACTTGCAGCTGACCTGGAAATTTTTTTTACCATTGTCCCATATATAACACTAAGGATGGAAACGGTCAATATTGTCATCCGTGAACACCGTTCGTTGTCCGCCGATACCAGGAAAGTTGCCTACTGCCCCTTGTTGTCGAAAATTTGCTACCAGACGGTTTATTGTGCTGACTCTCAGGGTCAAACCCGCAGATTAAAACGACGATATATACGCTGAGTAATAACAATAGACCGTTGATTTGAGAAATAAAGTTCAAAGATTTGGGCTCGTTGCTCAATTGTGTACTTTTCCATTTTAAATTTCCCAAGATTTTTTTTACAAAATATTGAAAAGAAATAAAAAACAATTGTAATAAGAAGGTTATAAGGAATTCAAACCCTGTATAATATGTACATTGAGGATGTTTCAAAAAAATTGTAGCAGATGTAAATGTTCGCGAGAGATTTCACAAATATAAAGAATTACTAGCGGTTGATTCATTAAGCTTTTAACAACGAGGTGCTCATTAAAAGTTTCCTCGAGGACTGTAGGAGCAACAGCATACATTTACATATATTTCGACAACGTTAAACTTCCTACTAGTGAACAGAGTTCGAAGCAGGTCAGAACTTCGGTTTTGTAGTGAACATGCTAACAACTTCAGCCAACGCCACCCTGTTACTGAATCGATGTATATCATGCTTCCACACATTACAAAAAACACTTTTTTTTTGTTTAAAATCAATGCATCTGCCGTAGACTTGTATCGAACTCTTTCAGTAGTTCGTTTTTGACACAAACCAATGATCGAACCCATGTCTAAAACGAGCTAATGAATGAGTTCGATTCAAGTCTAATCTGCCATGATTTGGTCAATTGGGTAATTACTCTCGCTCGTAATCGTAAGCGTACGAGAAGCAATAACAACAAATATTACGATACAAATAACGATCCAAATACACATAAAAATAAAAACATAAACAATAAAAATAAAGATTGAATAATGAAATGGGAAAAAGTATGAAATGAAATCTTTAATTAAAACTTGATATACTTTTAATACTCTACACACACACACACACACACACACACACACACACACACACACAAGCAGTTCGCTTTTTAATATTCGCAGAGTTATAAAATCCCAGATAGAAATATTTTTATGGTTAAGTACAACAAAGTTGGCAAAGAATTACTTGCACTTAATGGTTTCAATGTTAAATGCAGTGTATGATGAGTGGAAAATGGAAAAACCAATGAAAATGCGTATACTCCTCGGGTGGAGGTTTATATGAGTATGTGTGTGTGTGTGCATGTATGTTTTCTCATTTAACAAACAGAAAGAAAGTTTTAATGTTATTGGAAAGAAATTCGTAGCAAAAAATTTTCAATTTTCGTACTGGGATTACAAACGTATCTGAATTTAATGACCTGTAGCAAATTTCAAATCCAATATGCATAGGAGAGGTTGGAATTTAACAGTTTTTGGTTTTTATCAAAAATATAAGCAACTTAATAGGTAAAAAGAAAATTTTAACACAACTAACTGCTAATTAGAAAAAACAATTTAGCACTTCTTTAGCATTGAAGTAAGCATAACAAATTTAATACAGCCCTCAACTTTTAATGAACCCATATGCTGAAGTTAAATATTTTAAATGGTATATGTTGATATAAATGTTATTAAATGAAACACATGTATATATGTATATTGTAAATAATTGAACATTTCTTTAAAATAATTTGTAGCAGTTCATTAGCAAGAGTTTAGCAACTTCAAAATGTATAAAATAAGTGCACAAAAAAGTGCAGGCGGATGCGCAATTACAATGAAAATGTTTACAAATATTTTTATTTCCTTAATTTTTTTTCCTGGTCAAATAATAAATTTTTTATCATTGAACGACGCACAACTCTATGCTGAGAAATAAATAAAAAAAAATCAACAAAGTGGGACTTTGAGTCGTAGACGAAGGATTCTGTACGGACAATACATATGTAATACTAACAAAATTTAGCTTATATTATCGAGTATCTTACTTGATGTAGACATTTTAAATGTTTTTTTGTTTTGACGTTTTTCGTTTAGCGCTTTTTTTGGCGTTTGTTCTTTTAGTCTTGGGGTATTTTTTCATGCTGTCGATTTTTTTCGGTTTTTGGCGACTTTTTTGATTTTTTTTTTTCATTTTAGCAATTTTTTATATGTGGCACTTTTTTCGTTTTGGCGATTTTTTTTCGTTTTAGCAATTACTTTTCGACTTTTGTCGATTTTTACCTAATGTTGACATATTAAAAAAAAATTTTTTTTTGGCGTTTCTTGGTTTTTTTGGACTTAGCAATTTTTTTAGGTTTTGTCGCTTTTTTCGTTCTGTGAATTTTTTTTCGATTTTGGGCGAATTTTTGGGTTTGGGTATTTATTTATTTATTTTTTTTTTGCTCTAGCAATTTATTTTTTTACTTCTGGCAATTTTTACCTGATGTAGAATTTTTTTTAACAAACTTTTTTGTTTTGAAGTTTTTTAGGTTTAGCGCTTTTTTCATTTTCTCGTTTCTGGCGTTATTTTGTTCCAAGCGGTTTTTTTGGGGTTTTGGCGCTTTTTTTTGGTCTGTCAATTTTTTTAGATTTTTGGCGATTTCTTTGTTTTTTGTTTTAATTTGAGCGATTCTTTTAGTTTTGGTACTTTTTTTTCGTTTTGGCGATTTTTTTCGTTTAAGCAATCTCTTTTCGACTTTTGTCGGTTTTTACCTAATGTTGAAATATTTTAAAAATTTTTGTTTTGTTTTGGCGTTTTTTTAGTTTTAGCGAGTTTTTCATTTTGTCGATTTTTTTTTGTTCTTGGTGTTCTTTTGTACTTGGCGATTTTTTATGGTTTTGTCGCTTTTTTTCGTGCGGTAGATTTTATACGATTTTAGGCTATTTTATTGGCTTTTTTTAATTTTAGCGATTTTTTTTTGGGTTTGGTGATTTATTTTTTTGCTTTAGCAAATTAATTTTTGACTTTTGGCAATTTTTACCTGATGTGGACATGTTTTAATTTTTTTTTTTTTTTTGTTTTAGTTTTTTAGTTTTGGCGCTTTTTTCATTTTGTCGATTTTTTTTCGTTTTGTTCTTAGCGATTTTTTAGTTTTGTCGCTTTTTTCGTTCTGTCAATTTTTTCGATTTTTGGCGATTTTTTTTTTGGCTTTTTTAATTTTAGCGATTTTTTATTTTTGGTTCTTTTTTTTGTTTTGGGTGACGTTTCAATTTTGCAGTTTCTTTTCGACTTGTGATATTTGGTGATATTTTTCATTTAAGCGCATTTTTTATTTTAAGTGGATTCGATCATTTCAAAAATTTGCCTCTTTAGGTTTGCAAGATACAGCAAGTTGTCAAAATTTACATAGTCAAAATAACATAAACTGATAGCAAAGTTGATTTTTAATTTAATTTAATTTTTAATTTTGATATTTTTTTTTAAATTAGAGTGTTAAATGTTGTAGTCTGTAAAACAAACTTTAAAAATATCAAGTGTTTGTACATAAACGCCTGTATATTGAATTATAATTTCAATATGTTTCGTTGCTCGCTTTAGAACATCCTTTAATTTTAAACTGCCAATCATTTGTTGTTGTACTGGCGAAAACAATAAGTGTACGGAGCCCTAAAAAGTAAGACACAACAAACTGCAAATTAGAACCAAAGATTGCAGTTGTTTAGCATTAAATTAGAATTGAAAATTTATTTCATCACTCTGAATGGAAATGCGGCTATATTTTATTTTTATAGAAATGCTTTTACAAAAAGAAAGATTTGTTTCGATGTTTATATTGTAAATATTTCAAAATCTGTTACACAACGAATTTTTACCGACGAAGTCCTCGTGTTGGGGGAAATTCCTCATTCGTCCCCTTTGTGTTCCTAGCATATGCGGTTGTTAGTAGTAGCCACCAAACTTTTTCTTCAGAGTTATAAGTTTTTTTTTCAGATAGTAAATAAATATGTTAAGTAATGAAATTAGAAATATTTTTACATCAGGCGCATCCTATAAAATAGACCAATATTAGATGTTTTTTACATCATCTTTAATGAAACTAATTAAATTTATGAACATAAAATTTTATTAATCGAAAACATCATATAATAAAATTAAGGAATATTTAATGAAAAAATATTTGTTGCTAATAAAAACCATCAAAGACTATACAATCGCCATCAAAAACGCTTCAATAAAGGAATATAAAAAAAAACTCTAACATCAAAATTTTCATACAAAGTGCAAAGATTAGAAAGAGCCATAAAATTCTTATGTTAATATTTTATAAGTTTGGAAAGTTTCGTGGAAATCATGAGGAAAATAAGTAACAATGCTAACGAATACAAACATACTCGTACATACATACAAGAGTAAATATTTGGAAATAATCTAACGCAACGCAAGAGTAAATAAATAATACTCTTAAATCCCCCAACATGATCAAAGCGAAAAAAATTTAATGAATTATTTTGTTTACGTCTTGAATACAGACTTTTGTTTGAGTTAAAACACTTAAAGGCGTCTCTTTTGCCACAAAAGTGAATTTCTGACCAACAATATACAACGATGTGCATGCAGTATGTACACAATCACAAATTAGCCGCAATATTACTAGATACATATATGTATGTTTGTTAAGAATTTTCCCAGAAATTCATTACATCGAAATGGGAACATGGCTACGAATAAGAAACGATTGCAAGACATTCGAAAGAATTGTTTGTAAGAAAGAGAAAATTATCTGTCATTACAGTGACAGCAGAAGGTAACAATGTTTAGAGTAAAATTTCAATCAAACAAACATTGAGATTTGTTTTCTTTTTTTTTTCCTTATAAATTAGGAAATAATTTGAATAATTTGGTTAAATTGGACAGAACATTTTCTACTAATTCAGAAAGTAAATATTTGCAATTTTTAATTGAAATAATATGTTAAAATATGTATTTCAAAGTAAATCTGTTGTTTTGGTTTCACCAATTTATATGTAAATGAATTTTTGTGGTAAAAATAGTTCTTCATTGGATTTTAAACGTTTTCTAAACACGCTATTTCGACATTTAAAAAACCCCTGCTTATGGCTGTCATCATAATTATTCGAAGTTTATGACAGGCGGCATATATTTTTTTCGACTCTTCTTACTATGGCTCCACTAAAAATATTAGACATTAATGCCATTTAACTAACATTGACTTTTGGCTGGGAATTCATTACAATATAATAATTTTTATTATTATAATTTTGTTTTTTTTTTTGTAAAAATTATGTTTTAAATGCGTGTCATTTAAACATTTTCGTTTGTTTCAAATATTTCTCTTTTACGAGGGTGGTCTAAAAAAGAAAATCTTTCTTATCTTTCAACATAATCTTCTTTTAGCTCAATACATTTTTCTCAGATTTAGTATAATGCTTCGATGGTGGATGGCAACTTAGTTTGAGTTGCCTTGTCAACTGCCAACGTAACTAAAATTAAAATTAGTATTACAGATGTATGGCAACTTCCTGCTTAAAAATAATGAAAATACGATTATGACAGATTGGCAACTGAATGTAATGTACATTTTAACAAAACTTCAAAATATAAGAAATAGGAAGACCATAACTCATTATTTTTTTTAAATTTATATTGAAATCGAAATATAGAAAAAAAATCGATTTCCAAAAAAAAGGAGTCAGGGCCTTTAAATTTTTTTTTATATTTTTAACCCCTGACCAAAAAAGGGGTATTATAAGTTTGTAGTGTGTGGTTGTGTATCTGTGTATATGTGTACGGCTGAACCGATTTTAAATTAGTTTTTTATGTTTGAAAGGTGACTTGATCGAGAGTGTTCTTAGCTATGTTTAAAGAAATCAGTGCAGCCGTTTATATAACATCTTTTCTGAATAAATCAGGGGTTTTTAAAATTTTAAATTTTTTTATTGTATGTTTTATTGTATTGTCTATGTTCTGGCTTCCACGTCGTTTTTACATATTTTCTTGTGAGTTCCGATGTTAAGACATATGCTTCACCTGTATAAGTTGAAATTTAGAAAATACAATTTAAATATTATGTGTTCTAGCATTCGAATTTAGAAGAAAACAATTTGGAAATGGACGATTTCAAATTTTCTGTTTTTCTTGTTTCGTTTTGCTTTCACAAGACTGTTAACAAGTGAAAAGAATACGAGTTTTTTTTTTGCTCAAAAGTGAAAACGAAAAAATCTTAAAGTTTGAAATCGTCTATTCTCAAATCGTTTTCTTCTAAAATCGGATGTTAGAACACATAAGGAAAATACCAACGAAATGTGGGATTTAATAAATTCGGTAAAAAGCGAATTTGCCTAGCACACGAAGTATTTCGTACGGACACCATATATCAATGGAAAAATTGGTCACCACGTCTGCCCATCTGTCTTTGACCACTACAACAATAAAATATGACACTTAAAAATTACAGGGTGTTTTAAAGCGATCAACGAAACATGTTGAACTCCTATTTAATATAAAGGGTGTTTTTTTAGAGGTATATAACTTCGAATTGAAATAAAACACAAGAAAATCGTTTTAATGTCCATCAATTTGGCTTTATTGGAAGGATAATTTTATGCCATTAATGTTTAAATATGATTTCGGGCATGTGGCCGCCGCGGCTGGCTCGAATAAAGTTAATTCTACAGGTCCAATTTTCAACCACTTTTTCGAGCATATGGGGCCGTATGTTGGCAATAACGCCACGAATGTTGGCTTCCAAGTCCCCTAACGTTTCTGGTTTGTTGGCGTAGACGAGCGACTTCACATATCCCCAAAGAAAATAATCCAATGGTGTCAAATCACACGATCTTGGTGGCCAATTGACAGGTCCATTCCGCGAAATTATGCGCTCATCGAATGTTTCCTTCAATAAATCGCTTGTGACGTGCGCTGTGTGGCATGTAGCGCCGTCTTGTTGGAACCACAACTCATCCACATTCATGCCATCCAATTCGGGAACAAAATAGTCGGTTATCATGGCTCTATACCGGTCTCCATTAACGGTAACTGACTCTCCAGCATTATTTCGGAAGAAGTATGGCCCAATGACTCCACCAGCCCATAGAGCACACCAAACAGTCAGTTTTTGTGGATGTAATGGCGTCTCAAGGGTCTCATGTGGATTCTCTTCACTCCAAATGCGGCAATTTTGCTTGTTGACGTAGCCATTCAACCAAAAATGAGCCTCATCACTGAACAAAATTTTGCGATGAAAATCAGCATCGAGATCAATCTCATTTTCGGCCCATACACCAAAATCACGACGCATTGCATGGTCTCGCGGCTTTAATTCTTGCACAAGCTGGATCTTGTAAGGTCGCAAGCCAAGATCTTTGCGCAAAATCTTCCATAAAGTTGATGGACAAAGCTCCAATTGCTGTGCACGGTGGCGAATCGATTCATTCGGGTCCTCTTCAACACTTTGCTCTACAGCGGCAATTGTTTCTTCGGTGCGCATTGTTCGACGTCTCTGCGGATGCGTATTATCACATAGAGTAAACGTAGTGCGAAAACGATCCATGGTTAACCGAATTAATTGCTCTGATGGACGATTATGTCGACCATAAAATGGACGGAGCTTGCGGTAAACTTCGCGAACTGAACCATTATTTTCGAAATAAATTTGCACGATTTGCAAGCGTTGTTCTTTTGTCAACCTGTTCATGATGAAATGGCAAACCAAACTAAATATTAATCACTTGACAGCTGACAAAATGGCCGCCAGTTAAAAAAGTGATGCCAACTTAAAGTTCTATACCTCAATAAAAAACACCCAATACAAACGATTGCGCCCTTAATTATGAAAGTTGTCTAAAAAATATGAATTTTTGCTTCGAAATATTAAATAAGTCTTTAAAAAAACTTCAATAAATATTAAACAAATGTATTTTAATCGAGACTATTACAGCTGTAAATTAATATGTTGCATAATATAAAAATAATTTTTGATTTGTTCAAACCAAATCTACTAAATATCCCGACATAAGAAAAATATGACTTAGACCACTTTTATAATTAAGGACACTACTATGTATATACACTTGCAATTTTTAAAGTTACTTTTTTATGCATACCACACCAATTAAAACTGAAATTAAAAAAAAATCAAAGCTAAAGGATATTCTATCAGTTAATGTAATTTTGACTATTTTTAATTTTGACAATTTGCTGTATCTTGAAACCGTAATCGGCAAATTCTTAAAAATTTCAAAAATGGTTAAACTAAAAAATCGCTAAGAAGGCAAAAATCGCGAAAACGAGAAAATCGTCAAAAACCGAAAAAAAATTTTCCGAAACAAAGAAAATGCCGAAACCAAATCGCTTAAGCTAAAACAAATCGTCAAAAACCCGAAAAATCTCTGAAAAGAAAAAAAGTGCCAAAAACAGAAAACAGTCCCCAAAACGAAAAAAAACGCTGAAACTAAAAAATCACCAAAAACCGAAAAAATTGCTATAAAAGAAAATAAATTCAGTAAAGTGCGACTCTGACTCGCGCACGAAGGGTTCCGTACGAACACTAGATATGTAATTTAATACAAACTTCATCCTATATAATATATAGTTTTGGCATTTTTTTTCGTTTTTGGGGTCTTTTCGGTTTTTTTGTTTTGGCGGTTTTTGCGTTTTTTCGGTTTTGGCGATTTTTTTAAGTTTTGGCTCTTTTTTTAGTTTTGACACTTTATTTTCTTGTTTTGGCGATTTTTTTTTGGTTTTTGGCGTTTTTTCATTTTGGCGATTTTTTTTTATTTTTTGCGATTTTTTTTTATATAAAATTTTTTTTTAGTTTTGGCGACATTTTCGCGTCTTGGCGATTTTTTCGAATTTAGCGATTTATTTTAGTGTTAGAAACTTTTTTTTTAATTTTGGCGATTTTTTTCGTTTTAGCGATTTTTTTTTAATATTTAAATTTTAGTGTTAATTGTTGTAGTTTGTATAAAAATACACTAATTTTAAAAATTTCAAGTTTCAATATACATATGTTCATACAATTGTATGTATATTACATGGGATTTTAAAATTTTTCGTTGCTCGTTGTGGAACACCCTTTAATTTTTAATTCTCATGTATTTGTTGTTGTAGCTGCCAAGGTTCTACATACTGTGTCCAAATTTCAGGTCCGTAGCTCTTACGGTTCCTGAGAAAATACCGTGTGACGGACAGACGGACAGCGTAGCGAAAACAATAGGGTTCCTTTTCACCTTTGGTGTACGGGACCCTAAAAAGTGCCAAAAATAAAAAAATTGCTGAAGACAAAAAAAAATTTCCAAAATGTCACTTTGTTTATTTTTATGGGTTAAAAAAAAACAAATAAACAAAGCCTAACCTTGACACTTAAAACACATGTTTTATAAGGTATTTTTTTTTCAAACAGCTGCCGACATCCATACGTCAGGTCGACTACTTTTTTTTACCACCCTCGTACGTTTTATTAAGGGTTAAAAGAAAAAAACTAAAAAGTGTACACTAAATTTGTTTAGTTTTAAAAAAAGGAAAAAAATATATTTTGTTGCAATTTTCTGCTAAATTTAATATTAAAGTCAACGAACATCCACTCGAATTATAGAAATATTTTCAAGGAAACTTTCTAAAGGCTTAAGGAAAACAACTTCTAGTGATTTATATGAATTTCAATGAAAATTGACTAAATAAAAAGCATGAGTCATTTTTGTTATTAGAAAACAATTTGTTAGTTTCTACTTAAGAAATTCATAGTATAAATTATTCAAGCAGGTAAGGAAGTATGAATCACCTGCCGGCAGAAGTAGTCGTTATCTTTCACTTTCAACTTCTTGTTACTCGGATTGTAAATTGTTGAAAATTATAATAATGACTTGTTTGATATTTGCAGACACCTAAAAAAAAAATAATAAATGAGCGCACATATTCGTATTTACATAGTTATACTAGTAATAAAAGATAAAAAAAATATTAAATTGCTGAAACTTTCACAATAATTATTTAAGAGAAAGTGTACATAGTTAAGATAGCTTTAATATTTGTGTCAAATAATATTCTTGTTGAATAAATTAGTGCTAGTGTTTGTCAGAGTAACTACAGTATTTTTTTGTGTGATTTGTTTTTTGTTTTAAATTATTACATGTAATTATGATTCCTTAAGTATAAGAACTTTAACATTAATTCCATCAGACAAAGCAGCAGAAAAAACTTCCAACGAAAATTATAAGCTTACAAATTGCTTAAGCTTGTTTATAATGAAATATTATTTTAAAAGTAGCTTTACATTGTCATACCTTAAGAAGGTCTTTCTAAAGTTATTTCTACTAAGAAATGAAATGTCAAGAGTCTATTTATAGATGATTACAGAAAAAGGAAAAAAACACACACTACCCCATTATACTATTCAATTGTCGAAACGAAATCTCTTTCTATAGGGCCAAATAAATACTTCACACAACTAAAATATCTTTTGATATTTATTTTTCTTTATTTTTTTATATTTAACTATCTTTTATTTGGCAAATAAACTTTCTATGGAGTGAGAAAAAAAGTAAAGCAAATAATGAAAGGGCTCAGCTGGATTAAAAATTATGCGTACAATGATACCTCTCTCTTTCGCCAGACATTTATATTATACCATTCTTATTTTATTAGCACTTTTATTTTATTTGCAAGAAATTCGTTCATATATTGTAAGTATTTATTAGAGAAAAACGACAAAATATTTGCCAGTTATTTCAACACATTTATCTTATAAAAGAAAACGAACGAATTCACAGATATTAAGAGCAACAAACATTTTATAGCATTACTTTAAGGTAACGAAACGAAAAAGGATGCTTAAGCATATAACAAAGGACATATGAAGATATAAAAACCTTGCAGATAAACAAATGCCTGTTCATACGTTGGATACACATTTAGCCAAATAGATTAGTAGTTACTTGAAGCGTATCGATTGTACTTATTGTTATAGTATGAAGAGATATGCACAGTGGGTAACAAAATATTATTAAATATCTCAAGCGAAAAATGTTTCCAGTACCCAAGCAGTTTCTGCACTAAAATCAATAAATTCTCAAGTTTTTCAAGCTTCAAGAAGTAATACAATTAGGTTTAAAGCTGAAGAACTTGTTAGTTATAATATTTGATAAATATCTGTGGTTGATCTAAGTATTGATGCAAAAATCAGAAATGCCGAATATTCACTGTAAATTTTTTTAAATTAAATTTCGTAAAATTTGTTGTAGTTAAAAATTCGTCAATAAGAATGCTAAGGAAAGGAGTGACTTAGAAAAACTGACATAGTGTGTATCTCTGAAATATTTTTGCAACTATTTATGAGATCAGGATTGCTTCATTTCAAATAAACTCGTATAGGGCTGAACTGGGGCAATCTGACAAGTTCCACTGGATTTCGAATGTGTAGGCAGACTAAGGTGCAAAAAACAAATAAAAGGTGGGCCACAAGAAATGAATGCATGCATGATCACCAGTCAGTTACGGACTCACTTAAATAAAAAACAGTTCTACTGATTTCCAGAAATAAGAAACAAATTTCGATTTTATTTTCTCACAGTTAGGCATGGATAGAAGTTAAGGGTTGAATACAATGACTTTTGTCGCAGTTGCGAAAACATTTTGATGAAGAAGAGAATGTAGAATATTTTCTATGTCATTGCCCTCGCACTTTGTGACGTTGCCAGGGTTGAACTGCAACGTGTTAGCAGCTTCAAATTGAGCTATTGGTTGTTTCAGGGTAGGGACTCCGCTTAGCATAGTGGCAGCGTTGTCAACTCGGTGCTTTTCGCACCGTTTTTAGTGCTTTTTTAAATTTTTGACGCGAAAAATTTTGAAGTTAGTGCTCGGTGCTTTTTAAAACTAATTTTTGGTGCTTTTTATTTCTTGGCGGTGGCACTAAACCCAAATTTCAAAAAGAATTTTTTCAAATTTTTTTTTTTTAAGAAATCTAACATTTAAACAGCTGTTAAATTACGATTACGATTAGTAATCAATTAAATTACATTTTAAAAAGAATTGTAATGCCTTCAAAAGAATTGCTAATAAATAATTGATTACGATTACTAAAATCGAAAAATAATCTGAATTACTTGAAATTACTACAAAATAATCTAAAAGAATCAAAATTAATCAAAAATTAATCCGATTACTTTCAAAGATTACTTTTGATTCTTTTTGATTATTTGCAAACATTCTGAATTAAGATTACTTTATTTTGAAAAAGTTCTAAAGAAATTTATGTAATTAGATGTTTTTTGTTTAAGAAATTCTTAACATATTCGTTTATATAACAACATTAAAAATATCAATCTGAGAAAAAAATATAAAGAAAAACATAAAGTGAAATTTTTTGCTGGTGGTTAAGCATTGTCTGTATCCACACAATTTGAACAGCCACAAACTTCTTATCTTATTTACAGACTTTTAAAAAATGATTTGAGAATTCAAAAAAAATATTTTTGAAAATCACAAAAGAAAAAAAAGGCATATACACGCTAATTTTTGAAAGAGTATAAAAATGTATCAACAGATATCTTTCAAGTTTTCCTCAAAATTTTTATCATTTGTCAAATCATTAAATATTTTAAATTTTAATATGTGAAATGCAATAAGCTTAATAAATAATCAAAAAGAATTAAAAGTAATTCTTAGAAGTAATTGGATTATTTTTTTAATACTTTTGATTCTTTTTGATTATTTTGTAATAATTTCAAATAATTCAGATTACTTTTCCATTATTAGTAATCGTAATCACGATTACTAAGTACAAAGCTGAAGATAATCGTAATTTAATCATTACTTCACCTTTAAAAAAAAAGTAAACAAATTAGTAATCATTACGATTACTAATCATTGCTTAACAGCTATGCATTTAAATAACATAAGCACTGAAGTTAAATGGAACATTTCAAAATATTCAAATAAGATTGTACAAAACTGCTGTTATTAATATTGCGTTTGCTGTGAAAGAATGTTTCCACAGCATTGTTTAATAAAAATCAAATTTTGAAAGTCTTGATTTAAAAAAAAATTAACTACTACTCAGATCGAGTTCAAAATCTAATCAGCAAGTCAAAAAGACTTGCCAATTGCTGCTACTTTGACTAATTTCAGGTGATTTGTTTCTTCGTTGACGAAACAAATTAAATTTTTTATAATAACTTAAAAAGGTTTCGTCAAAATGATTTTAGAATTCACTGATTCTCATAGAATCAAAATGTGTGTCGGATGCTTCAAATTTGAAGTTTCAGTGATAAAATGCAAGGTCAACAAAAATTTTTTTTTATAAAACAAAAAATTTTAATTTAGTGCATTTTTACTTAAATTACGCGCTTTTTGAAATTTAAAAGTTGACAATGCTGCATAGTGGTATCACAACGCTGCACAAGAGCCTAAGTGAGCCCAGGAGCCTTAAGTAATTTGACCTAATCTAGTGTGATTTTCCATATGTATATACATATGTATGTGTTTCGTTAAAATATTTTGTGTTATTTTAGACGTTTTTGAATTTTTCGAAACTATAAGTTCCAAATTTCAGAGTATTATAGTAGAAACTCGTTTCAGATTGACTTAAAAGTCAGTGAGACTTAATGTGCTTATAAAAAACCCGCTTTGACACAATTTTCGAAATTTCGAACTTAACTTCGAATTACATGTAACATGCTTTTTAAGCCTTATTATTGAGGAATTTTTATTTTTGATGAAAAAATCGACCAATTTCGAAATTTATTTATGATTTTTTTTAAAATGTGCCCTATTTTCATCGATATATTTTGAACCGCTTTACCAATTAAAGATCCGATTATACATGTTTATTTGTCATTTTTATACCTTGCATTTTAATATGAAGAACGACCCAATCGGACATTTCTAGCTCGAGATATAATTGGTCAAGTGAAAAAATATCGAAAAAATTAAAAAATAGCAATATCTCGAAAACTGTTCCATAAAAAAAATTTAACCTTGATTTTCGAATTCAACGGATGAAAATACATAAAGAAAATCACCTCTCATCAAATGTACATTTTCGTTGTAAACTAGTGTTATATATTTTATACATATTTCCCCACAACTAATTTTAAAACAATATTTCTCCCACGGAATTCGAATGATTTTTTATTTTACAAGCTTTTATTTAGTTTCTCCTGTCCCGTTGTCTGTCTGAAATCAAATCTCGAAAATTAAATTTGATCTTCCCGGTTTCCGATTTTGCATGCATGTATAAATCGGATGACAATGCAATATTATTGTGACATAGAGCTGATCTGATGAATCCGGATAATTTTTTTGGATGTTTTTTAATATCATTATTTTATTAACAAATAATAAAAGCTTGTTTAAAAAAGGTTTTTTTTTCTCTGTAGCCTTGTTTAAATTCTGCTCATGATGAGTTTTAAATATTTTTTAAATTTTAATTTTAATATGTAAAAAATCACACCAATAAGTTTATATAATTCGTTTATTTTTTTTTTCTAAAATTAAACGTACATACATACATACATACATGCATATAGTCTTACCTATTTTATCTAGCAAATGTTGTGAACACATGCTCGTTTTTTATGTTTGCTTTTTTTTGGCAAAATATACACTTTCATGGTTTTCAACAAGGATAATATCAGGATTTTTAACTTCAGCAATTTATGTGTAATGTAGCATACAAATGGGCAAAAAACACAGAAACAAAAAAAAACTAAAAGTTTATAATAACAATGGACTAAACAAAGAAAACATTTTACATATTTTTGTCATCAATGGTTCATTGAATTCAATAGAATGTGAAGTTTGTTTTCAAATATTGTGATTGTTAATTCGAAAAATTTCAAGCAATTGTCTCATACGAGGATTAAAAAAATAATTCAATATAGATATGTATGTATGAATTTAGAGATAAAATACATATATAGTTTTCTCAAATACTTAAGGTTTCATCCCGATATAAATCTTAAAAATGTGTTTAGTTCTTATATTTAAAATTAATTTTAATCTCTTCTATCTCCTCATATTTTATAGGATTACTTATTAAATCAATTTTTTTTAAGTTTAAAATAATAAAAAAAAAATATGTAAATGATAAGGTTTTGATACAAAGTTCTTAACGGTCTGTCAAAAGTAGCAACAACCACATTTCCTTTAATCGAGCTCGTACTGTACTTACACTAACACATACATACAAACGTTAATAAATCTAAAAAAAATATATGTTATGTATGTATGTATGTAATTGCCTATGTTTGATTTAATCACTGCTACATGTTGCACGAAACAAACGTGTATTAAACCAAGCAAATTGAGCAAATGCCTCTCGTTTGTTGCACACAATATCAAACATGTTTGAAAGCCAACTTGTTTTTTTTCAAAATTTGTATTTGCTTTTCCCGTTATGCTCGAGAAAGCACTGTTGATTGGTTTTAGTTGTGTGTTTGGAAGTAGCAAGTCAACACATCCGGTTGTTGAAGTGGAAAAAATATTACGTTTGCATTTTGAAAGAATTGTGTTGCTTGGCTGTTTAGTTAAAATTTTGTGCTGGTAACAACGTTGTGCGCAAACGATCATTCTTGTGGTGAGTAACAGAAGACACCTAAAAAAAGTGTAAAAACTTATAAATTTTTATTGCTTGCTTTATGGAACACGATTTTTTTATATGTATTATAGGGTTATTTTATTTTTCTAGTAAAAACTATATAATTTAAGTTTTTATTAATTTTTTTATAAATACATATCCCACTTAATCAATCAGAGGGTGTTAAGATAAAATTTTAAAAATTTCAGTAGAGATGAAAAACTGTTTGTGGTTACATTAACAATTTGATTATTTTTAACTTGAATAAAGGCTCAAATCAAAATAATACTTTTTTATGAAAATATACGATACATTTCTATGTCCACTTTTGTATTCTTTCAAAATAATACCTTTTTGGTGATATAAAGATAGTCACTACACTATCACAAAAATGGTCTCAAATGTGGTTTTAGACATGAAAGAGTAATCGGAATACTTTGAAATTTTTACTGTAGTTAGATATTGATGTTGTTAGTTGATTTCTTGCAAAAAGTGAAATTTTAAAAATTTTGAGTTCATACCCTCTTGTTGATTAAGTGCGATATGTACATATGTATGGGCATATATTGTGTCATAACTGCCGAAAAAGCTTAACCCCCTGTTTGTATAAAACGTTTGACTTAAAAATCTTGGCGTTTTTGTAATAGACTAAAGGAAACTTGTACAACTTTTCTTTAATCTATTACAGAAACGCCAAGATTTCTAACTCAAACGTTTTACACAAACAGGGAGTAAGCGACATAGTTTTCAACCCTAATTTTTTGACCAAAATGATTATTTGGGTGCCGCTGTTGCTGAATGGTAGCGATTCTAGCCTGTCAGTTCAGAGTTCGTGGGTTCGATTCGCAACATAGAACCTGGGTGTTTTCCGCAGCCAAGCTAAACGCCTCGCGGGTTGTGTTTGCTCATAAAAAATACTAAAATCTTTGTCGTCATAAGAAACATCTAATAAAAAAAATAATCGATTTTCGTAAAAAAAACAAATCCAAAAATGTGTAGATTTAGGTCTTCTAGTGGTTATGGCTCGATATATTATTTTACACAAAAGTATGTAAACACAGAAAAAAAATATTCACTAATTAATGTTTTCAATTAAGAATTTAATTGACTCAAATACATTTTTAATCGTATTAATTAAATTGGGTAGAAAAACTTTATTAATATTATCAAATAGAATTCAATTAATTTTTTAATTGATATTACAAAATTATTCGTATTACTTTTTAGTGAGAATGGTTCATTTAAAAATAAAAAAAACACAAGAACGCTGATGATGATGTTGTAAAGAACTTGGAAAACAGCATGTTTTGCGGTTATGCTTGAATTTTCCAGAATAATTACTAGGGCGATGGCCAAAATCAATGAATTAAGTGCGAATTGCTACATCACCACGCCATTTAATTGTCAGATTATTTTCTATTTCCAAGCTTAAAAAAATGGGTCAGTGGTAAAATATTTGCCAACAATAAAGAGGTAGAGTCTGCAACTGATGGATAAGGAGCTAGATAGTTCTTAATATAAACATGGTACCGCAACTATTTTATATCGCTCAGAAGATTGTATCAAGCTGTAAAGAGATTATGTTGACATATAAAAATACATTTTCCATAAGCTAATGTATTTTGTTTGTTAGTTCGGCAAGTTTTGGGACCACACTCGTCAAGACAAAATTATTTTCTCACTCTAAATGCGTTTGGTTGTAAAGAAGCTTTTGAGGTTTAATTAAATATCGAGTGGGTCTACAACGTCTCCGTTTTTTCTGCAACAATGTTAGCTTTTGTTATTACAGAAAAATAGTGAATGCAAAATTTTCACGATCTATTTCATTTGGTTATGTAAATACAATATCAGCAAAACCAAACAAAAAAATTATTTGAGCTTATTTATAAAATAACCAATATCGCAGAATGTTGAGGTGCTTTTCAATTTTTATTATTTTTTATTTATTCATCAACAGAGAAAAACCTAGACTTAAGGCCATATCAGGTTTTCACATTCCCCTCGTCTTTCTCGCCTATGAACTAGCAATCTTTAAAATCTCATCGTCTGAACATAGACACACTGCTTTATTCATAAAAACTAATTTTCTTTTAGAAAGGGCTTTGTATAAAACAAATTTTTTAAGAACACCTGTTTTGTAAAGTTGATACAAACAAAAAAAAATTTTTATGAAAAATCCAATCCCTCTAAAATTTATCAGAAGACGATTATGAGTCTGAACACAATGTAACGAGAATTCATTGCGGTGCGGTTTTTCATACGATTTTGAAGTAAAAACCCGCAGTGCGAAACGGCATAAATTTAAAATCTATTTTATTTTCATTGCGGACTTTCTTATTCTCTCAATTTTTTACTCTCTTTCTCTTTCTGATGTTGCCATAGTTTTTGAATAATTGGATGTGTTCACAACAAAAAACATGATTTTGTGGTTCAAAAATGTTTGTCATAAAATATAAAAGCTTAAAAAATTTATCAAATATATCTGCGAATGTATAAAATTTTAATCATTTTTTGTTGCTAGTTACTGCCATTACAAAATATTTAGCAGAAAGAGTAAATTTTTTTAAAAATGTATGCATACAAAAATTAATAAAAATTTAAACAAACAATGACAAGTATTGCCGTCGCCGTCTTCCGTTGTATTATGTTTATTTTTCTCTCCCGCAACGAGAAATCGCACCGCACGGCAAACATTGTGTTTAGACTCTATTATTTGCATGCAAATAAAGTTTATTAAACCACCCTGTTAATTTTTGATAATCATGGCAAACAAAAATAAATAAAAAAATGTCACATACCTTAAGGATGCTTCGAATATTCAGCATGAAATAAAACTTGCTTCCTGTTTCCGCGTTGATACAATTAAAAAAAAAACAACAAAAATTACAATAAACAAAAAGTGAAAAGATGCAGGAAACTCTTAAATTAACATTATTAAAGAAAGCTTAAATATTTCAGGAATATCTATCTACATGCATTTTGTATGGAATTAACTGAACGCTTTCACTTATTACACAGATTTTTGAGCTTGCTCTATGCAATCTGGAGATGATTAAAAAAGATTATAATTTCATTTTGAGTATTTTTTGGAGAAGGACAACTTACTGCGTGGGTGAATTGTTTCATAAATAACTTTTTTTGAACTGTGGTACATATCGCCGCTGTTTTAACTAACTGACCTAATTAACATTTTAAAAATTTAACAGGAGAGCAGCTTTTATGGTTGTTTTATACATTCATTCTTATGGCTGCGTCTTTTTACTTCTATAGGCACAACTATAATGCTCACAGTCATGCAAATTGTAGACAATGTGTATTATGACTTATAAAGTCTAGTAGACCTTAACTAATTTTTCAAAAAAATGTCAGTTAGGTCAGTTAGTTAAAACAGCGACGATATAAGGACAAAACTGTAGTTAAGAGAAAGGTAGTTTTACATATATTTTTGGCGAAGATTACCCTTATCTAATATTTACAATAAATTACCATATACATAAACTTGTATACGGCCCTTTTCACAATGTAGAATTAAAAGCTAACAGGGACTTTAACGGCAAGTTCACTTTAACTCTTAATCATACATTGTGAAAGGGGACGATAGACGTACATATAAAAAGGGACAACAACATCACGCTAAACCCAATAAACAAGTATGTGCTAAACAATTTTGTTGGTGATCATACAAGTTTACAACACCTTGCAATTCTCATTTGGTAGAGGTCTTATTTATGCTAAGAGGTCAAAATTTTTTAACGCACTACAGGAACGAATTAAAATGCGATTCTTTCCACGTAGTGAAGTGGTCAGCTTACGAAGTATAGATTATCAGCCTTAGTTAACAGTCATATTAAGAGTATTAATCAGCTGGCTAAAAAGTGAAGTAATCATTTCGACGGATGTAAAGCGTTCCCCACTTGTAGTGAAACTTACCGAACTGATTTTATAGAACTATACAGCGATAAGCAATGTTTCAAAGAAATCAGAACCTTGACAATCCTAGACCGATTGAGCTTACCTGAACTGGAAACGAAAACTACATTTCAAATTGCTGAACACATGATATACCCGTATTCATGAAAATATATTTTGGCTTACAAAACATTTAACAAACGACGAAATTCCATACAAAAATTTGCTGGTAAACTAAAGTTAAATTTTAATCTTTAGATAAATTTTGATTGAATGGCTATTCAATATTTTTATTTTGCAGTCAATAAGTTATTTCAAAGAGCACTTGTGACCATTTATTGTATCTCTCCCTAAGCTCGTAAAAAGTTTTCATAACTGGAACACTTGGGCATACTTCTTCGCAGTAATAAAAATCTACAAGATTATTCAAAGTAATTTACCTTGTTTGAACAAAAAAATGAACCCACTAAAAATACAAAACGAATCAAGTGCTTTACACTGGATGCTGTTTTTGTGCTTTTGTTGCTGTTGTTGTTGGACGTATGTACGTACTCGTATAATAAGGGAGATGCAATTTTCAACATTATCAACAACATCAACCTCAACATCGACAGCAGCATCATCTTGTAATCATAATTTGTTGTTTTATGCTAAATTTTAATATTAAATTATTATACTTTTGTGCGAGTATAAAATATTATTATGACTACGAATATTCATTCATTCATTTCATGGATAACCAGGAGGAGGTTGAATAAAACAAGCAAAAAAAAAGAAAAACTTTATTAAGAATCAAGAAATATGTATGTATGATAAAAGCGCGTGAGTTAGAGTGAGAGAGAGAGAGAAAATAAATTATAAATAGAATGAGAGGAGATATATGGTTATTGTTGTTGGCTGAATTGCAACCACTTTGCCACAATCTTAATAACCATGAAGTACTGTAGCTAATTAGCACAAAAAGCTGGCTAATAAACATGCTCAATGAGCCTTGAAACGTATGCATATAATACGTACTAAATGTATAAGTTGGCTATATGAGTATCTATCTATGTGTGTTCACGAGCGCATAAAAGTGTGTTTGTTGCTTAAAGCTTGTAAATTACATTGTACGTATAAGGAAAAAAAAATATATACGAGTACATACATATAAATAAAAAATTGAAGGAATGTTTATAAGGATGCCTGTGCCCGTAAAACACTTGTGTGAAATGATGGGTGGGTGGATGAGTGTATATATGGCTTTGTGTGTGAATATGTGCGTTTGCTGTACTGTGCCATTCTGTGAGAATGGATATAGAAATTTAAGGTCGTCAGTTTTAATTTTTTCGATTAAACCAAGAAACATACACATATATTTTTATTAAATACACTAGAGAAAAAGTTTGGCATCCTGTGCTTGAACTGGTCTAAAAGTATTGCTAAGCTAATTTAATAAGCGTTAACTAGAGGCTATCAAAATCTATAACATAAAATATCATTCTCCGTACATGAGAGTTATCGATCTTTCACACATAGTCAATGCTACACTCAAAATAAAAATCAATCCATCCGTACTTAAATCAATCTAAAGCGGTGTCATAAGTACGGAGAGGTACGGATTTACTCAAATCAAGTACAAAAGACTTAATTCAAGTACGGACTATTCAATAGCTAAATACTTAATTTGATCCATATACATATAATCCCGATTCCGTACTTGAAATAAATCCAAAACCAGAATGGTTTCAGAAAACCTGAGATAGAATTAATTTCAAAATACGTTTGATTCAAGAATTTCTTTGTTGATTTAATGCGAATCCGTACTTGAAATACTCCCAAAACGAGATTGATTTAAGAAAATCTGTGATTGAATTAATCTAAAAATGGTGTTGATTTAATACCGAATCCGTACTTGAAATAATACAAAAGCGAGATTCATTTAAGAAACAATTAGATTGAATTAATTTCAAAATGCGCCAGTTTTAAGAAATGCTGACTTGATTTTTTGAATAAAAAGACTTAATATAATTTTTAATTAGCTTTTTATTGAATTTCTATGGTAATAATAATTAAATTTAATGCAAAAGACCAAAAGCGTGTATTGTTTCCTTTACGTCGCTCTGTTACATGCATCGCTAACAGTGTTGCCAAAAAATTATGACGGAAGAATGCTAAGTGAGTCCAAGATGTATGTATGTTCTATAGAAGAAAAAATACTAGATTTTAAGTTTATATAGGTTATTTGTTGAATGCTTTTTTACTAAATAATAATAGGTACTTGGCCTGCACATTACTGCCTCTTTATCATCAATGAATAAATTATCTGTTTTGCTCTCAACTATAGTCCACGTTTCTAAGCTGATTACATTTATAATCGTCATCGCTCCAAAAGTGCAACCCCATCAGTGCTCTAATCGAAACTATGTCATTAAGAAGCTAGGGGTTCTTGGTCACCTAGAGCGATAACATATTCCTGAGTCCGGTCTTACAGCGAGTTGAGCAAAATAAAATAATTATCAATGACAACTTATGAGGCATTGCAGAAAGATTTCGTACCTATTACTATTTTTTACCTAATAATATTACATATTATGTAGATATGTATGTATATTTATATATGTAGTATAAAAAAACTACAGATTAAAATATACTTCTATATATAAATCTTTCACTGACATTTTCATAATGTTGACAAAGTGTGTATTTTTTTTATTATTTGCAAAGACGTGAGCAGAAGCAGTTATTATACTGGGTTCACAGACGTCAATTTCTGTTGAACAACTTATAATCTTATTAAAGATGAAAGAGAAGATAATGAAAATGGGAACTATCATATTTTTCTCTCCCGCTTATGAACTAAAAAGTTGCTCAACAAAAACTCATATTTTTACTTACGCTTCAAATAGAAACAGCTTCGCAATCTAAGCCCCTCAGAAGATTTAGCAGTTTGGAGTCATCCTTTTTCACTTTTTGTCTTATTTATTTATTTATTAATTTACATATTAATATTGATATTATAGTTTTATTTTGTTCACTTTTATATTATTAAAAACACTTTTGCACACGAGAAAAATCTACCGCGCCTAGTCACTTTTAAATAAAACATTTTCCGTTAAAAAGTACAATTATTATTTTTATTTTAATATATTAATTTTTTCATTTTATTGAATTACAATCACAAGCACACTAACGAACTTGAAATTTTTTGGTTAAAAGGTTTTTTATTCTTCTTTTCATATGTGTAGTAAGTACACAAAATCGTACTTTAAATAAGTTTTTTACTCAATTTAAGAACTTTGTACTTGGTTTAATTTTTTTTACATAATTTACTCAATTTAAGAAACTCCAGGATTGGTTTTCTAAAGTAATCCTGTTTTCGGTTTTTTTTAAGTAAACGTTAGTGCTATCCGTACTTAAATTTTTAAGTATGATTCGTACTAAAAAAAGTAAGTAGAAAAAACTTAAATTTAGTACGGATTTTTTCTTTGTGTATGTTCCAAAGATTTTACGTTCATCTATATCTCTCTATGTATGCTATATTTTTCTCTTTAGCGCTTCTCCTAATGTCAATACATGCAGTTTCTCTGTCTGTCTTTCTATTCGCGAAGTCCTAATAAATTAAACTTCACATGCACCATTCCTAATTTAAATAGGTATTTTTCATTGTAAATGTCAACAGAAGTTAAATGTGACATTATCCCTGAGAGCACGTCCATAGCTTTTACTCTGTGTTCAAATAAATACAGCATAGGCGGTAATAAAGTTCTTCATGCTGCGAAAAAAATTCGGCCTTAAATTCCCAGTTCCCATTTTTCTCGAGTACAAAATTTTCCTATACTAAACAGACAGAGACAGAAGTAGAATAAAGGCAAAAAAGTTTCGAATTTTTGAAGCCAGCTGCTTTACCTAAAAATTAGTTTTTTAAAATAGGAATGCGTCAAAAATTCTTTGGACGACCAAATTTCGAATTTTCGATGTCTACTTTTTTGTTTTACTCAAAAACTTGCAAATCGTCTTGAGAATAAAAGAAAAAAAAAACACAACGAAAGCTCCTTTGCAGACCAAATTTCGAATTTTCGAAGTCAGCTGTTTTGCTTTACTTAAAAATTTGCAACTCGTTTTTCAGTATAGTGGAACCAGTGGAATACGACAGAAAATTTCTTGGATAAAATTTTTAATTTTCGATGTCGACTGTTTTGTCTCTACCTAAAAATTTGCAAATCGTTTTTTAGCATAAAAGAACAATAAACTCGAAATAAATTCCTTGGGAGACCAAATTTCGAATTTTTGAGGTAAGATTTTTTTGTTTTAGTTAAAAATTAGCAAATCTTTTTTTTTAGGGCAACAAGAAATGCGATGAAAATTTCAAATTTCGAATTTTCGAAGTCGGCTGACTTTGCTTTAACTTATAATTTGCAAATCATTTTTTAGAATAAAATAACAAAAAAAATACGACGAAAACTTCTTTGCAGACCAAATTTTGAATTTTCGAAGTCGGTTTTTTTTTTGCTTTAAGCCTAGTACTCTGTTCGAAGTTGTGACAAATTTTCAGCAACATTGATTATTTCGCGTGAAAAATTTGACACGTAACAAGTGATGCCCATTATACTTTTTCGGAAAAATGATCGCATTTATTTGTCTGAAGTAGACAACACTCATCGACTTTTGTTAAGAAAAACATCAGCTGTCAATATTTCGCACGAAATAAATGCCAGTCTCATTATTTCACAGATAGCAAGAAAATGTTGCCAGATACATTTCATACATTTTTCACGAGTTGAACAGAGTACAACTTTTGCAACATTATTTCATGTAAATTTCACGTGAACTTTTTTTGTATGGATTATGTCAACATTTTGCGTGAAATTTTGAACAGACTACCAGGCTTTAGTTAAAAATTTCCAAATCGTTTATTAGAATAAAAGAACAATAAACACTAACAGCCTTATTTATAAAACTTAAAAGGTCTTTATAAAGATTTTTTAAAACAAATTTTCATAAAAAAATTTTCTTAAAAAGCCTTTATAAAGCCTTTTTATGTTTTAAAGGCTGTAAAAAAATCCTTGGGAGACTAATGGCGTTTTCTTTTCTAAAAGAAAAGTGTAACATATGTATATGTTACATGTGATTTGGCAACATTTTTAAATGCTCACCTGATTATTAAGAAGTGTTGCATATTTTACGTTTACAAAAGAACAATTTCCAATTTATTTGTTTTTTTATAGACAATAACAAAAACAGCTATTAAAATAATGCTGCACTCATGCCCCTTTAATGAAAATGAGTGTTGAACATGTAGCATTTTTCTTCTCTTTAAGAGTAACATCATGAGAATAGAACGCGTTCCATTTTTAAAATAATACATACTTTTCAGAAAAGAACACAAATAAATGTAAAAGGCAGTATAAATGCAGCATATTGCTCAGAAAAGAAAACGCCATAAATTTCAAATTTTTGAATTAAGTTTTATTTGTTTTAGTTAAAAATTGGCAAATCTTTTTTTAAGGAAACAAGGAATGCGATGAAAATTTCAAATTTCGAATTTTCGAAGTCGGCTGATTTTGCTTTAAATAAAAATTTGAAAATAGTTTTTTTAGAATAAAAGAAGGAATACGACAAAATTATTTTGGAGACCAAATCCGAATTTTCCAAGTCAGCTGTTTTAAAATCAATCAACTTTACTGTAATCAAACAACCTAACTAAATATGTTGATCTTATTTCCAAAAATTTTATATTTCTTTCAGTGTTAATGTTACAGTTAAGAAAACATTTATGTATTTATGCATTTGTGTATGCGCTTGTATTTATTGTACGTATGTAAGTATAACAAAAAACTCCCCCAGTTTGTTACTTCTTCACGCAAAATGTTGAATTAAAAAAAAAAAAAGAGAAACACCAAAAATGGTATGTACGTGGAAACAATTAGTTATCTTAAGGCCCACCAAACTACCTTTATGAAATTTTGTAAATGCATTTTTCTGCCGAACGATAAAGAGGCAGTTAGCTGTTCTCGTTGTTGCTGAGCCAGTTCGTAATAGTATTCATTCAGTTGATGCAGTCATACGCTTGAATTGAATTCAATTGCAATTTTGTTACAGTCACATCTACTCAGGTATAAAAATTCTCGCACACACACGCACACACACATCCACACAAATGTGCAAGTGAATTTATGTTTACTTTGGATGCTTGTGCACATATACGAGTATGTAGATAACGAATGCTGTAATCACACACACACACACACACACACACACACACACACACACACACACACGCACACATGCATGCATTTACAAATATTGCAATTTGGGGAAGAATGTGGGCTGACATTTATTATGTGGAGCGTCGGTCGTACTATTGTTATTTTATTGTTATTGTTCTGTATGTGCATTTCCTACGCACAAAGTTGCAACCCCAAAAGCTAGCAGAAGAAACCGAAGAACAACAACAATAATATGCAGCATATGAATATACTCTCACCATAAAAAAAGGAATTGTTGTTGAAATTTTGTTTTTCTACATCTTGTTCTTATTTTGTTAGTTGCATGTTTATAAGCCATACGAGTAATTCTGCAGTGAACTCAACCCAGCCATACTAGTGGCCCCTCATCATCATTACCAACAACACATACACATTTCTCAATTCAATTCAACTGAACTCAACTCAACTTAACATCGTCAACATTCCGAGCAAATGAGCCGTAGGCCAATAATAATATGTACATACTCGTACACTGCATTCACAACAATATGAATATTTTCATCATCATCAATGAATGCAATTTTCATTATTATATTTACGTCTACGCTTTAAATATGTATGTACTCGTATGTATATGGGAAGGGGGCAGCGTTAAGGGTAATCAGGAATAAATGTTTAGTTTGCATCAAAAATAATTTGGAACAAAATTTGTTATTGCAAAAGTTCCAGTTATTAGGGGTCCAAAGCAAACCAGCAAAAGCTTCATGATAATGGTTTCAACGGCAATATACTTTTCAATGACAAACACCATACAGTTAACATTATTTTGAATGAGTTATCAAAGAATAAAAGTTCCGTACACCTGCGTAAAATGTGCTACACCTTGGAACTTGGTAGAGCTTGCCAGGAGGTTGATGCAATTTTCGAATACTACTTGTGTTATTCATTGTCCAGCATTCAGTCAAATTAGAATACAAATCTTCCAGTAGGAAAACACACCACATATGGAATATCTAAGAAAGTATATTGAGGAAACTGGGTCCCTAACCTGACTAAGTTTGAATTTGTATTGGGTATCTTTCCATAGCTGTAAAAGCAGTTTAAAGTGTAATCAGAAACGGATGGAGTCAGTATTGATTAGGTTCCTTCACTCTTTTATGGGTCGATATTTAAAAATAATATTCAGATACGAGGGCGGGTCCATAAGTCTGTATTTTTTGAGGGAAAAATACTTTTTTGGATAGAAAATCATTTTACTTTTCAACGCTGTCTCCCTTGAGCTCTAAGAATTTTTTCCAACGTTTACACAATTTTTTTTTATTCCGCCGAGCCATTTCTTCAGGATCTGGAACCAGAAAGAGTAACTTGGACCTAAATCCGTAGAAAAAAGCGAATGAGGCAACAATTCGTAGACCAATTCATAGATTTTATCCATTCAAGTTCCGTAGTTTTTTTCAATACTCATGAAATCCACCCAACAAGTTTGTAAAATATTTGCCATTGATTTTTGTACCCTTCTGAAGGTACTAAATGTATATTAACCGCGTTTATCCCAAATCAAAAAAAAAAAAACCCCATCTTGGCATTCTTGGTTTCCGATTCACTCCGAAAAATTCACTGTTTTGACTGTTGTTTGTGATAGATCTACGTTTCTTCTACAGTTAGGAAAAAACTCGATTCTATTTTATGGTAGAACAACGATAAATGTTCAGACGATTGCGTATGTGGTCCAATGTAAGTAAACGGGTAATTCTTCTTGTGGAAAGCTTCCACAATCTCTCTTACTTTCAACCTCCGATCTTCCGATACAGCATCGAAAGTTTTTAAATTTGTAACTTCAACTGAGTGTCCAGAGATAAATAAATTTGTCATATGATCTGGCAATGCCAGACGTTATTTTGATAAACAATATCAGCTGATTGCTAAAAAGGAAAGTTAAATCACGAAGAATGTAAACAAAACAAAAAAGTGTGAACAAAGGAGAATGCATTCTGCATCTTCTGTTTAAAATAAATATGTAATTTTATTATAAAAATAAGTAAAGAACAAGTCATATTGCTTGTATCTAACCGTTTTGTCCGAAACCGAATTCAAAGTAAACTGCTCAAAAAAGCGAAACGTTATTTGATATTATCAAGAAGTTGGTTTCAAACAACGAGATATAAAACATTTTGCTGCGCCGAAGTAATTTTCAGTGAATTTAAATCACTTTACATGCCATTGTATATACGCTCGTACACAATATCTAAATTTATTTACAACATTTTTTAATAGACTTTAATGGCATTTTCTTTTCTGGAAAAAAATGTTACTCCTATTACACTTTTCAATGAAAATTCACAATAAAATGATTTTCTGAAATATAGATTTTATTAGAAATTATTGTATCATCCCTTGCTAGCTTAAAAATTTTCTTTAAACGAACGCTAAATTGTCTTTTTTAATAAAAAGTCAAAAAATGTTACACTTTTTCCAGAAAAGAAAACCCTATAAGTCAATAATGCGCCATTTTTATGAACATATCGAGCCATAACCGCTAAAATAGCTTAAGCGACACATTTTTTGGACTTCGTTTTTTTTTGACGAAAATCGACTATTTACGATCGCAAATAATCGATTTTGGTCAAAAATTGAGGTTCGAAATTATGTCGCTTAAGCTATTTTCGCGGTTATGGCACGATATCTAAGAAATTATTTAAAAGACACGATAATTCTGCTCTCGGATATCCATTCGCTTCATACCTTTCTAAACTCAAGATCATGCATGATCATACATAGACTTTGACTGAATTTAAATTATGAAATTTTTTATGAAATAAGTTGCAGTTTCATTTGTCAATAATAGCAGGCCTGCAGATTGAATTAGATGATGAAAAAAAATGTCAAAAACGCTTCAAAGATTCATGCTTTATCATTTTTGTTTATATCACTCTCTTCTACAGCGCTGCTGTTACTGACTAACAAAGTTTGTTGCAACAAGTTTCATGAAACGTTTCATAATGTAAATTAGGTGTTTTTTTGTTGATTTTTTACAAATTCATTCCCACTTTCACAAAAGAAAACCTAGTCTTACATATTAAAGGGACCATAGACATCCCACCTGTGAAAAGGGACATAAAATGTACCAAATTACCCAAAGTACTTCAACCCTGTGTACAGCAGCAACATCTTTGCGAAGAGGCACAAAAATATATAAAACAAAGAGGGAGAGTGTAATGCTGTCAACAATGCCAACTTAAAATCATAATTATGCAAACAATTTTTTTCTTCCAGTAACGAAGAAAATTGTAAAAGTATGCGTGCGTGTGTGCCAATGTAATGGATTTGTGTAAATGTGCACTTACGAGTATTTTGGGTGAAAAGTGCTTAAAAAATAAAAATACAAAATGCTAATTTTGACATGCGTAGGCTCTTGTCTTGACAAATTTTTTGACACAAGTGGATTGCCAGAAAAAAACAACACGAAGGAAATATTCTTTAAAACCAGCTGCTGGTTTAGCAATTATTATTACTGTCGTTGTTGTTCATATTGTTGTTATCACTAGTAATGGTGTTGCTGCCACGAGAGGGAGGTGTTTTAAGGGGTTCTTGGTTGTGAAAAAGGCAACAGTTTTCAATTTTATTAACAATTAATGAAGTACGAGTACAACATGGATGATGTTGTTGCATTTGCATTTGCTTGTTGTTGAGGCCCCAGCAGAAACGTTGAAAATTTCAACTTGGCTTTTTCAAAACTAAACTTTAAACCAAACAAACCTTCAAGTGCACTGTATTCCATAATGCTGGAGGCGCTATTTTCATTTTCCATTACCTGTAAATGTTGGCTGAGTGTTTGGTTGTTTGTGTTTTGTTTGCGCTCAAATTTTCAGCTTGATTGGTTGTTTTAGTTGCACGTTGCTGTTGTTGGTTTGTTGTATTAGCCAGGCTGTAAAAGAACAATGCAGCAGCATGAATTTGCATTGTTATTTTCATTCTTGTAGTTGCATTCACCCCTTAAAACTAAAGCTGGTGCCCGAAAATGCGCCCATCGACAAGAACACAACAACATTTGCATGTTTGCTTTTGTTGATGGGTAAGAAGAAGTTTGATTTGTCTTAAGGGTCTCTACTCGTACATACTTGTTAGTAGCCAATTTTCGAGTAAACAATTGTTGCCATAAAGTAACAAGTAGAAAAAAAACGAACAAACTAATAAGCAAAAAAAAAACAGATATAATGAGAAAATAACGAAAGTACTGCCAATTAGAGGTTAAAAAAAATGCAAACACATTTTCTATTGTCGATGAAAACACTTTAGAAAACTTGAGCAATTTTTTATTTTATTTTATTTAGCAGCGATCAACAAAAACTTTTGTTTTAATTTAAACTCATGCGATATACATAAGTTTAATTTAATTATTAAAATATTAAGAACATGCTGTAATATCGCTAAGGCGCAATATTTATGAAGCCATTTCTATATATAATAAGGCAATAAGGAAAAAGTGCTTAAGTCATATTTTACTGTTTTGCATTTAAACGTTCTAGTCGATTTTCATAAATTTATTTCTTTTACAGTTAAATTGGGGAATTCTGTGTTCATTTCACTACACACTGTAAATAATACATTCAAGTTGAAGTGTATAACTTAAAATAGTCTATTATGCCCAATGAGATTAGAAGTCTAAAAATGATAAAACGCCAGCCATTGTCCTATTACTTCCTGAAAAATCGTACAAAATAATCAAGATTTTGCCCAGGGTTGCTTTTGAATATACAGATTATAAGAGTACCATTAACTCAAAATCAGCTTATCTCAACTTACTACTTTTTCCTTTTTCCCACAAATATAGAAGCAGGGTCAGACATGACTTATAACAATCAAACTTTTTCTAAAACAGCAAGTTTGTAACGACTGCCATTGATGTCTTGAAATCTTACGTTCGAGTCTTATATAAAAGGGGGTCAAAGTTCCCCCTGAGGAATATAATTTGAGCGAATCGGAATATGAATCCATGAATTCATATTCATATTATTATATTAAATCCTAAGAGAATTATTTTTGGGAAATATATTGAGCCATTAAATCTTTAGCGTATAAGATTTTAGTAATTTTGCGAGAGAGAGGTATCCCCTTAAATGGGGATACCAGAGGCCAAAATGTTCTATGAAAATATTTGTAGTAAAGTGCTTTTAAACTTATGTATGTGCCCAATAAACGATAAAATAAACTTATCAATCACATAGTTTTGTGCGTGCAGTAGAGTCTTTTCGCCTACAGGTACGCGTTGTCGGCAATGGTTGATGGAAATCAAAAAGTTTCGATATTTTATTTGACAGCTAGTTTTTTTTAAGAGAAGTAACACTCAGGCAATTAATGCCTACTACTATTATTAGGTGTTGCCTTCTTTCGGAAAGGGATAGTGATAGAAGACAGGTGGTGAAGGAAGAGATAGAAGAAAGCTTTATTCTTTTACAACTCTGCTCTTTTTTGCACGCTTTTTTGTAATAATGCAGTGTTGCAGCGCCTTCTGGTGTCCAATGAGGCGGATTAAATTTTGAAGCTGTGTTTAGTAGCCATTTTATTGATTATTTTACTTCGCCGATGATTCTGCTACACAATACCGACGAAGGAGGGCGCTCTGATGTTATATTAGGATGAGCATCTGCTGAAGTCGGTATATTTCAGTGACCAGTGACTATGCCTTCATCACTTGAACTTTCCTACAACAACTGATACAAATGGACACTAATGCACATCAGAAAAATTCGTGGTGTTGTTATATAATGACTGTCGGATACAGGGATTGAACTCAGGATCTTCGGTTTTGTAGTCAACGCCCTAACTATGTACTTCATCCAACGCCACCCAACTCTGATTGACAAGAAAAAACATCATTTTTATTGTTTTTTTTGTTCATGATCAATAAGTACGTGGACGAACATGGTTTGATATGAACAACAAACAAATATTTTTAAATTCCTAAATTTTAATTTATATTTTCTGAGAGAAAGTAAAGAAAAGGCTGCAAGCAATATTTGATAGCCATTCATAATAACAACATAATAACCCTCAAAATTGATATATAGTCAATGATATTAAATACATAAAATCTATGCGAAAACAGTTAAAAACTCCGCTGTAAAAAAATCAAACAATCTAATAAAAATCAAAACCAAAGTTATAAAAAGCAAATCTCATGTCTTCACTCACCATCTTAGAAACGATAATATTCACAAAGATTTACAAAAGCGGAAACTTATAAATAAATATTTTACAACTTAGTGACTCTCAAGTAGTTTTATGTGCATACGGCCGTCCGTCCCCAGTTTGGAAAATGTATTCTTCATGTTGTTGGGCTCTTAAAGAGAAACTGGCTTAATCGCATGACAACTATATTAGTGATAAATTAAAAGTAAATCATTAAAATTAAAAACAAAACCGAAAGCAACATGACTTAAACACATGTAATAAAATAGACTCATACAAATAATCATACAATCATACAAGCATACATGCATACATACCCTCTAGTCAACCTAGAACCATATGTCTCTATGTCAATACTCTTTCTCCAGCGACAATTGCACTAGTTAAAATATCGACAACTTTCCTTTTATGCGCGAGTAGAGATTCGTTAGAGACGACTGGTGATATTGTCAATGAACGCGTCAATAGTTTGTTTTTATTTTTAATTATGTTGTGCAATAATATTAAATCAATATATGTAGACGAGGGTCACTAAAATCTACGAGTGAATCTGCGGTTCAAATATCTTCATGTGGTCGTAAAAGAACTACATTCTCAATAATAGTCTACTGATAGATTTTGAATGACAACCCTATGTTATTTGTTAATAGGCATTTGTATTGGCTGGGGTATACCTAGTCAGTAGCACTGTTGACAATGTCACTAGAAAATCACTATAATTTCACTATTGACAACGAGCGAGGAAATATCGATATTGTAGACTAGAGCCCCTAAAATTTACTAGTGAATCTTTGGTGCCAATGTCTCCATGTGGTCCCGAAAGAACTACTAAGTCAGTAGTGCTATAGTCTAGTGGTGGATTTTCAATGACAAGCTAATGTTAAATGTCAATAGATGATACCATAGGCTGGGGTACACCTGGTCAGTAGTGCTACTGACAACGTCACTAGTAAATCACCACAATTTCACTATTCGCACTTTCTGCAGGGTATTAACGCTCAACATGTATGTGTGTATGTATATTGTATATAAATGTTGAATATTTTTTATTGACTATTTATCGAAATCTTAAAACAGAAGTACAAAATTGAAATAAATTTTAACAAATATGAAATTCAAATTAGCTTTTTTATGCAGCCATAAAAATATGTTGGTTGGTGGCCTAAAAGTTGGAAGAAGAAGAAAAATCATAAAATCTAGTCAAAGAAATAGCAACAACAACAACAACAACAAAAATAATATGAGATTAATTTTATTTTATTCAAACTGTTGAAATATTTATTTGTTTTACAAAATGATCGAACGCAGTAGAAAAATAAAATATGAAATGAAGTTACAATATCGTGCCATAACCACAAAAAAAGCTAAAGCGACATAATTTTCGAACTTAGTTTTTTGACGAAAAATTACTATTTGCTATAGTAAATAAACGATATTCGTCAAAAAAAAAAAAAAAAAAAAAAAAAAAAAAAAAAAACGGGGTCCAAAAAAAAATGTGTCTTTTTTTTTTGGCGGTTATGGCTCAAAGGGATAGTGGTAGAGAAAACAGGTGGTTCCTTGATTGGCTTGATTCCTTTACAACTCTGCTACCTGCACGTTTTTAATAAAGCAGTGTTGCAGCGCCTCTGGTGTTTAAATGAGGCCTATTATACTTATTGAAACTGTGCTTAGTAGCCATGTTATTGGTTGTTTTACTTCGCCGATGATTCTGCTACACAATGAAGAAGAGCGCTCTGATGTTACATTAGGATTAGTACCGACAAAAGTATACTTCCTTGTGGTCTTCTCTATCAGAACCCATTTTTAGAAACCTGTAGTTTTGGAATAACTTCGAGTATAGTTGTTGGTGGCGTTGGCTGAAGTAGTTAGCACGTTGACTACAAAACCGAAGATCCTCGGTTAAATCCCTGTATCTGACAGTCATTAAAATAACAACACCACGCATTTTTCTGATGTGCATTAGTGATGAAGGCATAGTCACTGCTCACTGAACTATACCGACTTCAGCAGATGCTAATTCTAATGTAACATCAGAGCGCCCTCCTTCGTCGGTATTGTGTAGCAGAATTATCGGCGAAGTAAAATAACCAATAAAATGGCTTCTAAAGACAGCTTCAAAAATTTAATACGCCTCATTTCACACCAGAAGGCGCTGCAGAAGACACTGCCTTATTAAAAAAAAAAACGTGCGAAAAGCAAAGTGGTAAAATAATGAGTGTCTTCTCTATCACTATCCCTTTCCTAAAAATGGTAACACCTAGTAATAGAAGTAGGCATTTATTGCCTGAGTGTTACTTCTCTTAAAAAAAAAAAACGTTAAGCAATAAATTTACTCACAGTAGAATCGATAATTTTAAGAATTTGAATTATAATTTAAGTGTCGTCTAATAGTTGGCACATCTTTCCTTTTTCTTGAAAAATAATTCCACCTAAATAATCATCTATGTCATAAGTAATTTCTTAAATACTTTTAGCAGTTTTAGTTTTATAATTTGAAGCTTTTTTTTGACAATATTTTCAGTTGCCAATCTATCATATTAATATTTTCGATAACTTTACGTGCGGTCTACATCTAACATGAAATGTCTAACTTTAACATTAATTTGAAGTTAATGTTAAGTGTAAAAATATATGTTCGATCTGTATTTTACAGCCGTCAATTTACTAATGCCAGACAGGCGACAGTAACAGCGTACACACTCGCCATATCAATAACAAATTTGTTAACTTGCAGTTAGTGTTAAGGTTAGTCATTTCATATCATGTAACTAATGAAAGTTGCCATACAAAATATAAATTTAATGCTTCGCAACTTGGCAGCTCAACTGCAGTTGGGTTGCCATAGAGCTGCAAAACTATCGATAGTCGCTCCACTCGATAGTATCGAATAGTTTTATAAAAGTTGCCACATAAACTACATTTGACTCGAAAAAAAATCCAGAGTCCTCAACATTTTCATTAGTATATAAAAATATATCAAGCCTTTTTTCGATTTTATCGTAAGCGGCACATTATCGAAAATATACTTTTTTATTGAACTTAAAATTTTATGGGCGGCCTACCCATGGTTTAGAATTATCAAAATGCGAAAATTGTTGATAACTTTTAAGACACTAACTGTAAAGTTTTATGGTAAAAGACGATTGGCGGCCGTCGCGATATCAGTACCACCAAAATTTATCTTTGTGTCGACGATGTTAAATTTATTAAGATACTTGTGACTACTATTTGTCGAATAACAATTGGATTTATAAATAAATTCATATACATACATATGTATTTAAGTACTTATGTATACAGAAGCAGGGATGCGATGTCATATTTACAAATTCTACTAACTTTCAAAAAATTTTTTAATTTTTTCAGTACGATTGTACCTAATTCTTTATTTTTATTTTTTTAATACTTGTACTTTTTAATTAACTAAAAATCAATTAACAAAACGCCAGAAGGTGCACAAAGAATATTAGTTGCTGGGATCTGAATATAAAAGTAACATTTACGATATAAATACTACGTTTATAACCTTTTTTTTTTATTCGATTGTTCACAGTCGATGCAAATAGTCGGCTTCTCCCTTTGGTACGAAAATAAAATTTCCACATTTGCAGATGAATTTGGAATAAATAACATTCCTCCAGCAATTCTTTAAGTACCGGAAAACATCGTTTGATTTACATAATTTTCTAATACCTTCGAGCCAAAGATTAACCCCCATGTGCAAAAAAGTAAGTGAACGTTAAAACCGGTTTTTCTATGGAAATTTTTTTTAATGTACACTTCAAGCACGCATTATTTTTTGCATAAGGGGGTTAATATATTTTAATGCTATTTTTGGCATGTAATATAATATAAAGAGATTCCAGTAGTGCTAAATGGGTCATTGCGGTGCTACGGTACTTTTGGCATTCAAATAGCGCTAAAATTATACAATTGTACCAACTTTTCCATCGCTGTACAAAAGCTTAAATCAACTACGGATAATTTGCTTCAAAGCTGCCGGCTACTGTTTACTCACTTCGATTATTTTTACTCTTTTAATTACTTGTTTTTTTTTTGCCGATAGTATCGATAGTGGAAAAAACTATCGATATTTCATTTACATCAAAACTATCGATACTATCGATAGTACTATCGATAGTTTTGCAGCTCTAGGTTACCATACATAATCGAGCTTTTAGAAATTGAACAACTTGGCAGAGTGTCGTTTGTTCTTTCTAGTGAATTTAAATAAATTTTATATTTAAAACCAAAAACTGCCAATAATACTATGTATTCACAAACCCATATTATTTTACAATAAATTACAAATTGCTGCAATTAAATTCCAATTTTATGCGGAAACAAAAGCATAACGAAAGAAATCACTTATTGATAATTTTTCATTAATTCATAATTATAATTATACGAACTCATTGAGTCTGTCTGCTGGACATGCCAACGCTAAAGATAATGATTATGAGCTCTACAGCTGAATTCTGTTGACCCAATCGCAGCAACCACAATACATACTTATGTAGTTTTTTTTAATGTCTAACTTAGCATTATGATATTTGAAAATATTTAAATTTTAAATTTAATTTCAATTTGCATGCTTGCTTGATCTCTGGTAATTAAGAAATCAACACAATATAGTTTTCGCTTCAAATGCTTATAAATCTGTTACAAGTTTTAATTTTAAGACAAAGAGTTGACAAACATTTAAAAAAAAAACATTGTGTACAACAACTCCGTTTTTTTAATTTTATTTTTTTTTCGGAATTTCCTAATTTTTTAACAAAATATGCATATGCCACACACTGGCTGCTTTAAATATGGATACGAGTGGTTGGTTGTCTGTGCATATTTAAAAATAAGATACATTTGTTATCATTAACTCGAAAATGTATTTGACTTAATAGAGTTATTTAAGATTTTTTTTGTCATTTGTGTTTTTTTAATATTAAATTTTTAATTATGTTGTTGATGTTTCAGTGTGCGCTCGCGTTCGGCCCATAAATATTTTATTTATTTATTTTATTATTACTATTTTTTTTTTTTTTTTTTTTTTTTGACTTTTTGTACGGTTGCACAAGATACTTTTTGTATTGGCTTTAAGTTCGAGCGGGGAAGATGATGCTGCTACTGCTGCTGGACAAAATTGTCAACCTAAAGTCAAACGTCATTTATTAAAACAAAAGTTGATATGTTAATTTTTATCATTCGTAGGTTTGTTTGTGAAAACGAAAAATACATAAACTTTTTTTCCAGCCACTACGTAGTTAGCTGTTGCCTTTGAATTCGTATCTTAAGTGGTTATTGTTGTGCTACTACTTTGACTGCCGTTGAGCTTAAAATTTGTTTATAAAAAAATATTTAAGTACAATAACAACACATACATTTTTATAACAAATTAATTTCACATTTTAACCAAATTATGTCGTTAGTGTATCATTTAAATAGATTGAAACTGTTCTTCTTTTTATGCTTGTAGACATGTTAAAACAAGAGCAAACTTGTTTTTCTAAATATTTAATGAAATTTAAATTGCTTGCACTTAAAAATTAATTTTCAATTAGTGATACACCTTTGTGAAATATCTAACAGATGTTCGCGAGTCAAGGTAGGAAAGCCAAAAGAAAAGAATTATTTATAATAAAAATAATTTTAACGTTTATGACGATCCTTGATTAGAAATATGAATATCATAATTTGATTATCATAATTTTAGTAGCAGTAAAGGAATGGCTAGATAAATATTTAGTAAATTTTGAGAAACGCTTAAAGTGTTTTAGTGAAAAAAAAAATATTAATTTAGATTGTAACTAATTTTATCTTACCGTTACTGGTCTCCAAGAACCCGAGCAACCCTCGTTTAAAACATCAAAAACCATTGCATTGCCCCAGGGTAACTGTTTGGTGTGCCTTATCCACGCATGAGATGATTGGACCTTTTCTTCGAAAATTCTCCAGGTCAGGCGACGAATATCAACGGTGAAAATTATCGACACATGATTACAAAATTCTTTTTGCCAAACTTGCGAGCTCATCCATCGTACTCTTTACACACGTGGTTTCAACAGGATGGGGCGATTGCACACACAGCCAAATCTTCGATGAATTTGCTTCGAGAAAATTTGCCCCCAAAAACTGACCAGCCGCCTTGGGGACATCCCATGGCCACCGAGGTCGCCCGATCTAACTCCCATGGATTTTTTTTTTTTTTTTTATGGGGCTACCTCAAAGAGAGGGTTTATAACGGAAAATATTCGTCTAGAAATCAGCTCAATTGAACCAAACAAGTTTATTGCAGCATGTGGAACACAACACAAGATTTCCTTTTGATCAGTGTGTTCAACTCGACGGAAGACATCTGGATGACATAATCTTTAAGAAATAAAATCCGCATTTACATTCTATCGTTCAATGCCCTTAATAAAACTTTGTGTCAATTATTACGTTTTTTATTTAAGTTTGAAAATATAAATCTGCCACCAGACACCCTGTACAAACAAAATACCGGGTGTTTTTTTAGATGCATGAGAAACTAAAATGATAATGCAAGGCAGAAATATTGTTGTAATGATTTTTTTTTATTATAATCTGGTAGATAATTTCATGGCAATTAGTTTTTTTAATATGATTTCCGGCATATGTTTGCCGCGGGGATCAGTTCAAATTTTTGATTACTACTTTTTCCAATAAATCTAGAGGTATGGCATCAATGGCGGCTTGAAAGTCTCCAAGAGTTGCTGATTTGCCGGCATCAACCAATGACTAAGCATAGTTCCATAAAAAGTAATCCAGAGCCGTCAAACCGCATTACCCCTTCGTTTGTGAACAGGACCACGTCACAAAACATACAGAAGTGCCACGAGACGAAAAATAATTTTCGCCGTTTTAATTCAAAAATATTAGTTTAAACCTTTTAATTACAAAAATCGCATTGTGAATCAGGTCACAAAGTATAAACGAAAGAACTTTTAAAGTAGACGCAGTGACTGAGTGAGCAGGACCAACCGAATACACGAATTATCTGCCGTCTCATGTCACCTCTAGTATCTTCTTTGCAGGGATGCCAATTTAGCGCGTTTTAACTATGCCAAATGCGCCTTTTTTTCTCGGTAGGCTGATTTTTTTTGTCTTGTTGGTAGTTTTGAATCGACATGAGTAAAATTATAGGGAAAATAATCAATAACTGCTCTAATTGCTTGCTCAATATCCGAATATGAACTTCCCGCACAGGGGTCTAATCGTGGCTTTCGATAACGAGCTGATTCAATCACGTCAGTTAGAGATTGTGGCATTCGCTATCGAACAATGTAATCATATGATTTGACACCGAATGCCATAATCTCAAATCTTAAAATTATATGGTTCGATACCGAATGTCATAATCTCAAATTGACAAAACGTGATCGAATCAGCTCATTATCGAAAGTGACGATTAGACCCCAGATTTTTTTTTTTCAAAGTAAATTTCCACAATTTGGACGCATTGTTCTGGCGTTAAACGATTCATAATGACTTGCCAAACCTTACCGAACAGAAATGTCGCTACAGGTTGACATTCTCAGCTGTCAAAGCATAGTTATCGATATCGATAGTTCTCATGCAGCTAAAAGAAAGATACCCTATAGTTATTCACAACATTGAATATTTCTGATCTACGAAAACCTCAATAATTGCTCAGCGTAATTACCACAATTCATTATTCCAATGCAGCCAGATTTAATTTAACTTTTTATTTTTAAGGAAACCCAAATTAAACAGACAAAAATAATTGAAAATATTATGTTTTTACATATCAAAAAGAGGACATAAAAGGATAATTTCATATTCGATTACCAGTATTATTTAACTTTTAGCCCTCACCCGTCATCATCATTAAAAAATTGTCTACTCATCTCTTATCATAATGATGATATGGTTGGTGTGTTGTGGCAAAATCAATTTGATTTTAACTTGTTCTCGAACACAATATGAACACAATAACCGTATTGATGGAACATGATAAATACTCACACATATGCTTGTGATTGCCACAAAAAAAAAAAACTATATAAAAAGGACATGACTGCACTTTTATGGCAATTGTTATTGTTATGAGACGCATTTTATTCCAGCATTCCAGCGAACAAAATAATCCATTTAACTGACACAGACGACAACGACAAATGAGTTGAAAGGATTTCGATATATTTTTTATGCGAGTAATTCGAATAACAATCATAAACATAAAATTTAATGCTCATGCTCAATGTTGAACGATGTCACGCAATCGAAGAATATTCATAAGTTTTATTATGAGCCACTCCCACATAATTTTTTTGTTATTTTCCTTTTTTTGTGAGTTTAAAACTTTAAGAAAAAGATATTAAAGTCCAATAAATTAGTGTTTCAAGTGTTGGGGCATAAGAAGCTTTTAGCTGACAATTATGTCTAAATTTAATAATGAAACAATAATTAATTAACAAACAAGTGTTAATTGTTTCAGGCAGATTAAGGAAGTTTTGATTTATTTAAGACAGATGCTTATTTTTTTTGGTAATAAACTTTTAACGGGGAAAGAAGATGTCCTACCATCAGCGTAAGAAGTGATTTTTCAGAAAATTGGAAGTTAAGAAGTCAAATATATTTTTATTGATTAAATAACGTTTAAAGCGGCCCATACACTACAACAGCATGCACGCACAGTCAAGCGATTGCGCATTCATGCTCGAACCACACAACATACCAGCAAGCTGGTACAATATTCATTTCTTACAAAATTTCGGGAAGTTTGGTTGTGAATAGTGACACATATTTTGTTACAATTATTATTGGTATGTTGTTAAAATTAGCAGCTATATATAACTAAAGTTCTTAAATTCTGTTTACCATTGAAACAAATTATATTACTTAAATGCATGTTTGCTCCAATGACAACTTTGCTCAACTGACCTAATTTCACCATATACCACACCAGCGATCTGGCACCATCAGCAAAATATCAAACTCTACTTCAGTGATGCCAAATTTTGAGACTGAAAACGCGTAAAAATTTTGAAAAAAGGGCCAGAAAGGGCTAAATTAAAAAAATATTCAAAAATAAAAAAAATAGTGAAATTTTTCGAATCTGTTGAAAATAAAAACATAAAATCAATTTTTGTAAAGTAATTTATTAGAATATAAATAACTATCATGAGATCAACACATACATAGCTTTAGAGCTTCAATATTGTGCATATTTCATTTACATTTTATATTACATTTCAATAAGGTATGTACATACGTAGATTAAATAGTTAGCATATACATACATACATATATAATAGAAATATATATACATATGTATGTTTACATAAGTAGATACATTTAAAATTGGCCGTTATTAAATAAAATTTCGATTTCTCGCTCTTCCAAAAACATACATTATTTGTTTTAGGCTGTACATAATAACTTTCAAGGCATAAAAAATTTGGAAGAAATAAAAGATTACTCTATACTATTCTTCTTTTTTAAATTGTTAAAGCAATATCGAGTTTTTACTCATTTTATTTTGCTAGATTAAAGGAAGAAAAAGTTCGCAAAAGTTTAAATATAGCCATATCGAGCAAAAACTAAAAAGGGGCTAAAAGGGCTGAAAGATTATTGTAAAAAGAGCTAGGTTTGCGCCTTTTTTAGTTTAGGGCTAAAAATTTTTTTTCGCGTTTTGACTGACTGAAAACGGGCTAAATCTAGCCCTAAAAGGGCTAAGTTGGCATCACTGCTCTACTTGACATCACTACAGCAAACCGTACAATCGCACAAAATGCCCATACACGACCAAACCGCTGGCACAAACACTTGATTACGCATGCATGCTGTTGTAGTGTATGGGCTCCTTAAGATACTTCCTTAGCTTATAAGTTCTTGCTCGAAGCTTTCAACAACAATGTATTCGTTAGAATTTTTTTCCTTCATCATGATCTCTTTTGTAAATGTAAATCTATTTCAATTAGATTGATTATAATTTGGTTGCATCTACTTCTAGTAGACTAGATTGGACTAGATAAGATTAAACAAGACAAGAGAAGACAAAACAAGACAAGGCAGGAGAAGACAAGACAAGACATGAATAGAATTGATTATAAAAATCTAAAACAAGAGTAGACTATCTATCAGCAAAAATACATTTGGTACAAGTGACCACTAAGACAAAAGAAGCGCTTCGCTTATGCGGAAAACAAGAGAGGGCCGAACACGAACACGAAGTTGGTCGGCTTTTTATACTGAAATACTTGAAGTTTTTTTTGTAGTGCATCCTCTCGCTTAGTCCTCTTTCACACACGTTAGTCTTACCTGATCAGTTTTTGTTCAATTTTCTTTTGAACCTGCATTTGCGTTCATACACACCATCACATTTGTTTCATCAAGTTTCATAAATTTGCGTTATCGTAGAGTATTACGAATGACAAAACAAAACGAAAAAAAAACAAACTTGACAGGTACGGTCAAGTCTGTACCCCCCCCCCTTTTCTTTTCCTCTCTCTCCTAAAAACTCAAGACTTGACGAGTCAAACCTGACGTGTGTGAAAGAGGACTTACCTGGAGACAAATTTGGATGCGAATGAGATTTTTACTTCGTGTTTTGATTTTAAATTTTTTTAATGGAATTGTGTATGAAAATAAATAATTATGTGTTTCGCGTGGTCAGTGGGTAGTGTTGTAGCCTACCATATGCAGATTATTGGATCGCCTCCTGATCCAAATATAAAGAGCAATTTTTTTAATTATATACGTATAAAAAATTATAATTTTATATATAAAATCGTAGTGTGCGTTTGTTCCTAGCGCATGATCTCTGGAACTATAACAGCTGTGGAGCTGAAATTTTCAAAACATATTCGAGTCAATATCCGGTAGGGTTTCGGTTTGTTTTTTTACCCAACAAATTACCCCGTGGTAATGGAGTAATTTGGAGTTAAAAAATAAATTATTGAGGTTACGACAACGTTTGCCGGGCTCAGTTTGTAATTTTATAAAAACTTAAATAAATAAACGAAAATATTATGTGCGTTACCACCTGGAAACAAAAAGCTTCGATAACACATTTGTAAATTGTAAAATATGAACAAACATTATTTATTGATACTTGATTTTTAATTGCCCAACAACAACAACAACAACACTAAAAAAAGCAACTAAGCCCCAAATATATACATATATTTCAAGTTTTCGTTTGCATTCCTCTACAAATTTTTTGGAGCCCCTTTCAAAGAATCATGTTGTGCCGCAACACGGTTTCTTTCAGTCATTCAATATTGATGTGTTAAACAAATTAATTGATTTTCGGTGATTGTTACGCTTCTTAAAATTTATTTTTCATCTTAGCTTAATTTAATTTTATTGCTGTCTCCCGATAAATTGGGTGTAGAATTTTTTAATTTTATTTTATTTCATTTATTTCTGTTTTAATTTTTTAATCTTTGTATCTTTATTTTCTGATTTGAAACTGGGTCTCGATTGTTTTTTATTTATTCATATAATTTCATTTATTTACATATGTATGTATTAATTTTTTAAACTTCGGATTCCCCCAATTAAAATGTTGTTGGTTGGTGTCTGTTTTATTTTGCGTATTAAACGTGTTTTTAAAATCAAGCATGCGTGTGGTCTTTTTTTTGTGATCTTCGGTGTGGATCTTCACGTTTAGTTCTCCTTGTATTTTTTTTTTCTTTTTTTTTTTTTGCTGTTAATAAAAATGTGAATATTTAAAAATATAAATTTCTTTTTCTTTTGTTTATCATAGACTATGACAAATTTACTTTGATTTGATAACATTTCAGGTTTTTGGTTTACCAATAAGTTACATTTTGTTTTCTAAATTTATGTTGGATGTTTTGTTTAGCAACTCATAAAATTAATGAATAAAAAAAAAACTAAATTATAGATTTTAAAACGGTAATTTGACATTGTGAAGAATAAGCGTAAATTAATATAAATTTTTAGATTTCAACGAAACCAACAATAGATGTCATAAAGAATGTTGACAGATTGTGTAGCGGTACAGATGGCACAAATATCTGCTACTTTATTTTATATATCTGTCAAAATTTTTTTTGAGTCTGGCAATGCCCGACAATAGATCTGATAATTATTGCATGTGAGAAGCGTGTCAATTTTTGACAGACAATGTTTCCAGATAAATTGATTGTCAAACAGTCCGTCTGGCTTTTCTAAGCAATTTGTTGTAAACCGATAAACTTCTCGTACCGTATGCTGGCAATTTTTATTATCGTGACATTACCATAACATTATTACATCTGACAATATTGCAAGATCTGACAATCGTCTATACAGAGCTTTAAAAAGCTTTATAATTTTTACTTTATGTCTTTATACAATCGTGATGCATCCATCGTACTCCCTGTTCATCAATTAGTGTGAATTTTTCAAAATTTAATGTTACCATAATCGATATTTGGTAGCACATAATGACTATTATGTTGCTGCCACGAATTACATATTCAACCGACAACTTAACTCTCTAATTCCCAAATCTGATTTATTCTTGTGTATAGCATAAGTATGTTTGATTTACACCAAAAAAAATATTGCTAGCTTTGTTTTTAAAGAGGTGTCACCTACAGGTGACACTGGGCACAGTTTATCATTGGCAGTATATGAAAAAACTAACAATAAATTATTTTATTATTTACTAAAACTTTGGCAGAACAAAATTTTAGTTTATTTTTTAATTTTTTTGAGGAATTTGTATTATTATTTGAAATGTCTGATATTGCACTTAGAGTGCATTTTCCTTGTCCGTTCATGAAAAAATCACAGTGACATTGTGGGAAGTCCTTCTTGAAGTGATGTGTTTTGAGCAACCACCCAGTCTAATTTTATCTGCAACTTCGACATAATAGAAACACCACATTGGGGCCAAACTTCTGACATAGTCTAGAGACTGGTCGGCACCTATGCCATACTCTGATCGCAACTTCAAATTCGGACTACTTGCTGCTTGGCACGCTTCACAGTTTATAATATATCATTGTGCTGTAGCGGCCGACGATGTATGTAAATTTAACAGTAAAGTATCAGTTCAGAAGGTACCAATAAGCAACTCAATTTATTTTCGGGTCTTGGCAATTTTACATAAGTGGAGATAGTGCTGTTTTTCAAAAACGGTTTCGTTTTATGCTCCCAGATACCTAATTGTATGTGTCAGCACATTCTAAAATATTTTTGTGTCATGTAACCAGACAGTAGTAGTATAGCAATATAAACTCTGACTTAATTAACTGTCTTATTCAATATGTAATTGTTCTTTAGGGCATGCAAGTTGCTCATATTCGCGATTAGATTTGCTATATTCTCACTATATTATAACTAGAGGCAGTCAGAAATGCTGAAATCTGAGTAAAACTTGCAGCATTATTTGAGCATTTCTTTACTGTACAATCAATCCTTCTTCACTGTATTATGATACTTCTAATGTACTCTAATCCACCTCACCACTTCTATCGATAGATCTTGAACCTCCACTTCTAAACGTAACATTCGGCTCCACTATCTTCGTAATTAACCTTTCCATCCTCAAGGAGTGAAAGAGCGGGTTCTCCACTCTCTAGTATTTCCAGTATATCGTTCAAACTCAATCTAGAGCAATACAAGTTGCAATGTGAAATTTAGTAATTCACAAATTTTGTTACATACATCTGTTTATACTGTATAATAATACCCAGTGTCACCCACTTTCCCTAATTTTCGCTAACACATATTTTATTTTTTAACGATATAATTTCAAATTATTAGTTTCAATATCTCACAGTACTAATTTGTAAAAATCTTTTCGTTACTTAACCTTTTGACATTTCTACAACAATTTATTTATCACAAGTCACTTCAGCACGAAGAAATCAAAAAACTGGTTGAAAGAATAAGAAAAATTTGTCAGATAAAAAAATGCCAGGATTTTCAAAATAAAATTACAAACACTTTAGGGTGTTATAATTGTACAAATAAAAAATAAATGTTCGAAAGGTATCAATATGAATGCTTAAAAATGTCTCCAATCTATGTCACCTGCAGGTGACACTGGGACTTGAATGAAGAGTTAATAATGAGATTCACACACAAACACAAAAAATAAAAGAAAAGCACTCATGGACAGCTTTTCCTGTTTGTATTTAAAGATTTGAAAGTAATTACATTTCTTTTAACCAGTGAGGAAATAGTTGACCACCCAAAATTTAATCTTCTACGTATGTCTTATCGTTTTGTGGGCCGGAAGTTCTTTAAAGAACTTTGGACAATCTTAGAAGCAAGGAAGTTTCTGGTTAAGCAGGTTAAGTGAATATTCGAAACCAATATTACGGATGGCAACCGAATTTTATTTGCTTTGCCAAAATGTTATTACGTATGGCAGCTAGAAACTTTCAGCAAAATAATTTTAGTCGTCAAATTGCAATTCTATTGGCAACCACAAATTTTTAGTTGCCTCATAGTATTTAAGGCAAAAAAGATGATAAAATTAAATTTTTAAAAAATCCTCCTTCTTTAGGAAGCAGAAAATATGCTTTAAAGCAGATAAAGTAAACAGCTTTGAAAGCTCTTCTCAAAGTAAAAGCAATTGTTGTAGCAGCCGAGATCTGATTGGCTGCTATGCTCTCGTCGGTGTGAAAGAATAAAAGCTTTTTTAAAAAAGTTTGCACGTTGTGCATATACGTCCAAGCCATATGCACAATGTGCAAACTTTTATAAAGAGCTTTTCGTGCTTTCACACCGACGAGACTACAACATCCACAACAACAACACAACAGACAGCAGTGCTTGCTCTTACTTTGCAAAGAAAAAATAACAAATTTAAGAGCTTTCAAAGCTTTTTACCTCAAATGAAAATATCAGTGTATGTGTATTTGGACGTAGCTCCTTTAAAGCAAAAAAACATATTAGCCCAATTCACAATCTTGTGCAAATGGTCTTGCATCGTAGCATATGCAAAATGGTATAGTATATTGGTACTCACCACTAAGAATTGTTAAGTGGTAAGCATCAATACACTAACCATTTTGCACATGCTACGATGCAATACCATTTGCACAAGTTTGTGAATTAGGCTATTGTTTGTTAAAAACTATTTTAAACAAATTATTTAAGTTAATTGTATGCACAGGAAAAATGTTTTGTCCTCTTAACATTTTTAATTAAAAAAAACACAAATCATTATTTAAAATTTTATTTGAGTTAATGAAAGTTTTGTTGAAAAATTAAATTGATTGAAAGTTTAATGAAAAATTTAATTGCGTCAATTAAGTGTTTCTTTAATTTTTTAATTAAAACGTTTAACTGACAAAATTAAATTTGATTGGATAAAAAGCATTTTCTGTGCGGAGTAAGTTTGCTTAAAAAAAAATTTAACTACTCATACATTCGCAATATTATTGTGCAATAATTGAAATTGTATAACAAAAATAATTGTTTATATATTATATAAATAATAAACAATAAAATAAATATAAAAAATAATTGCTAGACATGCTTCTAGCTTAATCAAATATCATATATCTATTTGTGAATTATTTAACTCCAAATTTTTAAATTTGTATGGGCATCTTAAGCGGTTCTAATCATCTCATCGGGAGTGTATGCATGCATTGCGAAAATATAATATTTCTTAAAGACACATTGTGCAACTTATTGAATATTGTGGAGCAAACCGATAATAAAGTACTCAATAATATTGTATAATCTTTTACTGTCAGCCACCTAAAAATTTAACGCATTCAACAAAGTACGTAGTGCTCTTCTGCAAGCCTTCTAAAGCGGTCCATACATTATTCAACATTATTGAATATGTTGTGCAAATTATTGTCGTTTTGACCTATACTATGCAATAAATGACACAATATTCAAAAAAAGAAATATTGCCCAATATTGAACAAGTGTCCTGATTGTACAATAAAAATCAAAAGCCTTTTGGTATTTGCCAATATATTGTGCCACGAATATGACATACACATTGGCGATGTTATTGTACAATACGAATAATTGCATAATTGGCTACCCACTTGCAATAGCAATTGGTTTCTTTCTATGGTAATGGTTATGGCGTTATGGCGAGTCACCTATAATCAAATGCAGTTTTGCTCATAAGTTTGGTTGGAACAGCTATTTTTGATGGTTATGGTTATGGGACGTCTGATTGAACCTTTAAGCGAAAAATACGAGTATTTGATAGAAATCTTCTTTAAAATTAGTTTTAAGACTCATTTTTAATTTTCGTTCTCTTGACCTCTAAACTACATATCATTCTCAATATTTTCAGGAAAAATTTAGCTCTTTAAACAAAGTTCTCGGTCCTGTACTTCTGTAAAATCAGCATATCTGTTGTAGTATAAACTTTGTTGTGCTTTGTGTGTAGGGTGTAGGAAATATTTTTAAAAGCAATCCACTGACACACACACACACCCCCATCTGCCCAACAGTTGTCAGCATATGAGCGCCGTTTATGGCACCAAACCGAATGTATTTTTAAATATTTTGTGTTTTAAAATTAATAATCATTAATACTTATGGGCAATTTCGCTAATGCAAAAACACTGTAATTTTATTTTTGCTCCCTTTTTACTGTCGCACTTTAAAAACGCCTCAATTAAGTAAAAATATTTTAACAATGTTTGAAATCTTTTATTTGTTATGATTGCTGTTAAGAAGAATTACGTAAATTTTAATAAAATGTAAATGAGAATTGATTTTTACACTCGTAAAAGTTATCGAAAGCCAAACGAAATACATTTCTATTGACTTAATGATGATTGTGATTTGTGTTCCCATGTTTTTGTTTTTACTTTTTTAAATAAATAATAATTTCTTTATGAATAATTTTTATTATAATTTTTTTAACATTCCTGTAAAAATATGTATTTTGCTTGTTGTGTTTAAGTGTCATGAATTAAAACTTGGAAGGAGTGAATTTGTGAACAACTGCCCGTCGCATTTAACACAAAAATATTGTGATTTTAAGTTTAGTTAATGGGTGAACAATTTGTCTGGCTAAAATTTTTAAAATCACCAGTCTACGAGAGGTAGAGTTTGTTGCTTGCCGGCTGGTAGAAATGTTAAAGCACTTTTATTGTTTATTAATTTTTCAGTCCTTCTGGCCCCTGCTGCAGTACCACGCAGTATCCTTTGCAATCACAACACATTTGATTTTATAGACCAGCCAGTCGTTCAACTGATTGGCGAGTTTGAGTGGATTATTGTGTGTTACTAATTTGTTATTAATTTTTACGTTTGTTGGAGTTAATTAGTGTGTGTCGTCAACAGCTTGATCGCGTAAAATCAGTGGACAACAATCCAGGCAGCCAATGAACAGTGGTGAAGTCGGGAAAAAATATAAGCTTTTGTTATTGCTATGCCGACAAGGAAAAATTTCTTAGGACCAGGGACCGCCAATAAACTAAATTTAAACTAAAAACAAAAATATGAAACTAAAAGAGAAGCTCTACGTGCACAAGGAATACATCTACTAGATAATCCTTGTTACATGGACTACCTTGAGATCAGTGCTGGCCACCGAGAGTAATATATTCGTGTATGTGTGTATTAATTTGTATAAGGAGCCTATTCAAGTACGGGACGACCATGCTTTAGATGCTTTAATCGTAATTTGCTTAAGGTTTTTTAAAAAAACTCAACTTCAACCTCATAAAATAAAAGTTATTTTTTGATTTTTATTTTTTGCGAAAAAATAGAAATTATTTTTTAAATTTTATTTATTCCTCGGGAAATAAAAGTGAGTTTAAATGAAAGTTTATAATATAATAACTCTAGTTGTTCTAAGAAGCTTTGGGTAAAGGCTCCCTGATGATCTGCATTAGCAACAGTGAAATGCGCATAGGATCCAGCTAAACCCCTCAATAATCAATTTCAATGTATTTTTAATATTATTAAAATATTAATTTGGGATTATTAGTGCGTTTAAAAATTTTAAACTGAAAAGTGAGTTTTATTTTTTAATTAGATAATAAAAGTTATTTTTTGAGTTTAATTTATTTTTATATTTATATTTATTTATTGTATCTACAAAAATTAACTAACAATAAGTATTCAAATCTTAAGTCTAGATATAATTATTAGGCCCAGCAAAGAAGAAGTTTCATCTGAAGTGTTGCGTATTTAGAGTTCTAGAATCCTTCGTTTTTAAGCGAATGTGTCCAATAAAGTTCAGCATATTGCGAACAAGGGGATAAGGATGGACTCGAGTTTTATTAAATAATTTGCATGCGTATTTTGCAATTTCAGCAGTCACTAGTGGCATATTTGAATCACGATGTAGATTTTAATTTTTTATGTTCCATAGAGCCGATTAGCCTGCGTTGGACTTTCTCTAGATTGGAAGCTGAAGCAGTGCCTGAAATTTATAGCACCATATACGAATATTCATGGTTTCAAAAGCGACTTGTATATTAAAAGTTTAGAATATAGACTGAGGGTTGAATTTCTACCAATCAGCCAATATATCTGAGTTAATTTAAGTTAAATTTTTGTTAGCTTAGAGTCAATGTGGTGTTTTCATGTCAGTGGTCGATCCAGGTGCATACCACTTGTATGTTTCACTTGTGAACATTTTGATAGTTGATTCTATTGACAGAACAAGTATCTCTTCGGAGGCTAAATTGTACCTGAACTAAATTTTTTTTCATTTACTTTTATTCTCCATAATTTCAATCGTAGTTTCAGCTAGGTAATATGTTTCTGCAGATGTCGGGGTGCCTCGTGAGGGTTTTCGTGCATACTTAAGGCCGGCTGTATCATTGGCAAATGTAAATGTCCTCACAGGCATATCGCAAGTATATATCAAATACAAAATTGGTGAAATTTATGAATTTCAGAAATAATATCTGGAAGTCTGTCTAGCTCCTCGTCAGTTGATACTTCCAGTTTCTAAAAAAAAACGGGTGTAGAGTTTAATACGAGTATTTGAGGTATTCGGGTATGTTCTGCATTCCACGTAAAATTAAAACGAGTGGAATTGCCATAGCATTGTTGTTATAATTACATATTTCCAACAACAATTGTATGGCAATTATACTCGTTTGAAATTCACGTGGAATGCAGAACATACCCGATTATTTAAAATTTAATGTTTATTGTTTGAAATTTATTTTAAAGTAAGATAATTTTTTTAACCCAAAATTAAAAAAAACTAATCTCCCTTATTGTGAATGGCGTCGTGGACGTCACATCAAGACGACAGTAAATATTGTCACTTGTATATTCTTTATCGGCAGTAATTAGTTGTTATTGACAATCTCTTACTAATCTCCAAGGCGTGTTAATAGTAGTCAATTGTTATGGACGAAGAGTAGACAAGTGACATATTTTAGTGTTGTCGTCTTGATGAGACGTCGACGACGCCATTCACAATAAGGGTAATAATTGATGCAAACGGTGGTCTCAAGTATCATTTCGTCACAATGTTTTAAAATTATTGTTTGTAAGAAAAAACGAAAGCAACAACAATAATATTAAAATAATTTAAAACATTGTGACACGCTTAAGACCACCGTTTAAATCCCCCCAAATATATATTTATAATATCAATGAACACATACGATCTAATTCATAAAAAATATTTTAGGTTTATTACAGGTTTGTTTGACAAATTTCCCATAGAAATATGTCAAATACGCGCTTAATAAACCTGAAATATTTTTTATGAATAAGGCAGATAGTAAACAATTTTAAGGCGAATTTTAAAAATCTACATTACTACATCATTACGATTTTAAAAATGTGAATTTTTTTTATTACAATTAATTTAATATGATTTATTTTTGTAGCATTATCTCCACTGTGCAGTGCAATATTCTGCCTGAAATAAGCAATGATAGTAAATTTTTATATCACAGCATATGGACAAAGTGTTCACAATTTCAAGCGGATAATCGGTATTTTATCGTTAGCTGAAATGCAAAACAACGTAACTAACAAAAAAAAATCAAAATCACATTTTTTATTTATTAATGGGTATTATATCGCGAACCTTCCAGCCATAACCGTTAAAAAAGCTTAAGTGACACATATTTTGGAAATTCGTTTTTTTTACGAAAATGGATTATTTACGATCGCAATCGATTTTGGTAAAAAAATTAAGTTCGAAAATTATGTCGTCTGAGCATTTTTCGGCGATTACGACACGACATGTCCCTACAAATTTTCAAATCAATCAGTTGCTTTAAAAATTAATATAAGGAAACTTTATTTCAGTCACTTTAATAATTTAGTTTTGATTTTTCTCTCTCTTATAAAATTTATAAAAGTGCAGTTACGTGATTTTGCATTTCAGTGTGGGATGGTAGAGTTCGTTTGTGTTAGTGTCAAGAGGAGATGTTACAAATTATGGTATAATGAATGTGATTTCTCGGTAGTTGGAGCAAATTAAATTTTTTTCTTATTGTTTCCCAATGGTTTCATTTGAAGTTTTGTCATATTTTTGAAGTATATTTGCCTAGGATCTACCCCCACCCAGTTATGTCTACTTTCAATTATCTGAAGATGATTACGGCGTATTTGCGGTACGAGTATCATGGCAAAAGCCTGGTTTGTTCTTATGAATTTGGTGGAAGCGCCATGCATCTCTTTACACCAATTAAAGGCCATGACTCACTATCACTACTCTACAAAAAAAAAAAAAAAAAAAATACAACCCTGATTTGATGAATTGTTGTTGTCTTTTGAAAATTTTCTTAAACTTTATCATACCAGGGTTGTATTTCTTCCAAAGTAGTACGATTGTGTAGAATAGTGAATCATGGCCTTTAGCGAAGCTTGCAATACAGCATATCCTTTTTTTCTTGCTTTCAAACTCTTCAGTTATTATAAAAAAAAAATTAGCACTGAGTGCCAATTTCAATTGGAATTTTTTACACCTTTTACAATTTGTGCATTAATTTAGTCGTATTTGAGTATTTGAGACTAATAACATTTAAGTAAATGTTGTTACACTGTTATAAATTTGATTTAATTTTTTTTAATATTTACACAAATTTCATTGATATTCGTATTTCCAGGAAATTGTATAGGAAACAAATAATGAACAACGTTTTTAAAAGAAATTTCAGGTCTTTCGTCATCATCATCATATTATTATTATTAATGTTTCCTGCGTTTATGATTTGTTTGCATTTTGCAATCTTATCAGTTATTATTTCTCACCCACAACCAACAAACACATTCTTCCTATGAAATTTTGAAACGTCAAAGAGTCAGAGCAGCAGTCACGATGCAATGATTCCTTTCAGTCAGATTTTTTTTTTCTTTGGCCATAAAATCGCTGCCATGAATGTAAAAGAATTTTCTTTTATTTAATTATTTAATTACTTAATGTTTGATGTTATTTTCCTTTACATTTTGCTGTAATATTTACACATTCATGCCATTGTCCCACGCCAGTGAAGGCATTAAAATTAGTTATTATTTAAAAAAAAGTGCTTGTCTTCATTGTTGGTCTACGCTCATACGCAAACACATGAACAAGAGAGCAGGTGGAACCTTTAGATTGCTCCAATCTCAATGGGTGCCAATAAAATAATATGACAAAAAAAAAATAATTTAGAATAAACTCTTTCGAGAATAAAGTCAGCGACCAATGACAGCAATGAATAGGAACACTTACTTTTGTTTTACAGATTCCTAGAATTTCAACAAACTATAAAAGAACATGCGACAAACAGCAAAAGCGACAAGATGTGCATTATAGTTATTTACGATGGCAGTACACAAATTCTTCTAAAAATAGCTTCTCTAATCGTTTTCCCATTTTTTGCATTCACTACGCTTTTATAGCGGACTCAAACATTCCCATGGAATTTAAGACAGAAAATTATATTTCTTGGGATATGAAAACTTCATGGGAAGAAAAATTTCACATTTCATTCCCGATAGGTGTGGTTATCCATCATAAGATTAATTTTGGGAAAAGCAAAAATATTTCGAGGGGAAAAATATTCACCACAAGGGGGAAATAAAAAAAATGTTGAAATCATCAAATTATTTGAATGCATAATTTTTTTTTAATCCTAAGCCTACTACTAAAATTATGATATCAATCATCTATTCTGTGGCAATAAGGAAAAAGGGCTTAAGTCATATTTTACTGTTTTGCAGGAGAGCACTTTTAAGCGTTCGAGTCGATTTTCAGAAATTTTTTTCTTTTACAGTTAAACTGGGGAATTCTCAGTTTAACTTAATTTTTTTAAGCAAACATCATTCTACACACTGCAAGTAATATATTTAAGTTGAAATATACCAAAATATAACCTCAATTAAGCTATTATTACAAATGAGATTACAAGTCTAAAAAAGATAAGTCGCAAGTCATAGTGCTATAACTTCCTGAAAAATCACACAAATTAATTGAGATTTCGATCAGAGGTACTTCCGAGTATGCAGATTACGGAGGCACCATTAACTAAAAATCAGCTTATCTCGACTTAAGCACTTTTTCCTTGTTGCCATAGTATTAATGAGATTTACTTACATATGTATGTACTCATGTCAATGATTTTTCATTTATGTATGTATTTAATTGATTTGTAAAAGGTCTACAAAGCAACGCTTATTTATTGTAATTGTTGTACGACAAGTATGTCTGATTAAATTACAAAGAAAACCCAGAAACCACCCAATCAACCTTCTTTTAATAAACGTTGAATGAGATACGCAAGAACTAAACGTGTCTGTCTTCAATCCGTCTGATCGTCTTTTCGTGTTTATTTCAATGCGCTTCAAAAGAAGGTGTGTTCCATAAATGTTTAAACTTCATATAATTTTTTTTTATTTTTATTTTGTGTAATTTTTGTCTGTTCTACAGGTTTAACATCATTTAACTTTATCAATATTTATGTTAAGTGTTCAGTGATTTTATTTTCTCGGAACAGCAAAGGGTTTTCATATCAAGATAACCAATGCACTGATAATTTAATTAGTCAAGATATTGATATGAATGATTTTTTTTTTGTATGTAGTTCTAGTTTTGGCAGCGATAAATTCCCACGATCATTGAAAGTTCCTGGTGGAAGTATGACAGACATATATATATATATATATATATATATATATATATTTATGTTCTTAAAGCTTTTGGGAAAATTATTACCAATGTGAGTGCTAATTAGAAAAAAAAGTTTTCAACAAATTTTTGGAATTTGTTTTTTAATTGAAAAGAAGAAGTTGTGATCAAACCAAAACAATTTTTTAGAAAGAAATTTTTCGAAGGGGTAACAGAAAATTTTTATCAAAAGGGGAGAGAGGAATAGAAAGGAGGACACATATAAATATATTCATGTAGTGGAATTTGAAAAAGATCATCAATTAATTACATGCACATCCATACGTATAAAAAAATTTAGGATACAGTTGATATACGCAGGGCATTCCCAGAACTTCTCGCTCATTTTAGCTCAAAATGTTGCAAAATCCTTAGATTTTTGAAGTACCTAAATAATTTTTTTTTAAATTTTCGAAAACTATATCTCTTGAGTCATTAGATGCAGTTTCTCAAGTCCAAAGGAGTAAATAAAACTTATTTATTTATTTATTTATTTAACATTTAAGAAATTTATTATTCGATATATTGTCAGAAGTTTATTTTAATTTGAAATTTATTTGCTGGTGGTTCAGCGTTGTCTATATATTTCATTGTTGATGTAACAAATCATCAGTAGACTTCAACCACACATTTTGAATAGTCACAAAAAGGTGTAGAAAAATAAAATAGATTTGTATCGAATATAAATTATTTGCTGGGGTTTTTTGTATTAGTTTCTAAGCCTACTACGCTTATTTTTCTTTTGTGATTTTCAAAAATATTATTATTTGTGAATTCTCAAATAGTTCTTGAAAGTCTGTGCATAAGATAAGAGGTTTGTGACTATTCAAAATGTGTGGTTGAAGTCTACTGATGATTTGTTACAGCAACAATGAAATATATAGACATCGCTGAACCACCAGCAAATAAATTTCAAATTTATTTATTTAATAAATCCTAAAAATCGATTTGGAAATAACTTTAAAGATATTAAAATCAAGCGAATTTTTAAAGATGATTCCTCAAAGATATCTATCGAATTTCAAATCAAACGATTTAAATCAAATTTTAGTTTAGTTTTAGATTTCGGCTTCAATCGCTTTAGTCGTTTGAAATTTATTTGAGCAAAATTTTTTTCTAAAAACGTACCGAATCGAATTTATTCATTATATCACCATCTCGAAGTGAAGTCAATGTCTTTAGAATAATGTAAATTTGTTTCAGGTCGGTTAAGCTATTCTCAAGTTATTAAAGGTTTACATACATACACACACACATACTCAGACACACACACACACAAAAAGTCAGAATAGATTCTTGGAGATCTGATGTAAACTCAAGTTTCAAAAATCAGGGTGTAATCAGTGGGAAGTTAAAAATGTCTGCAATAAATATTCCTTTGTGTGAACACAAATTCTTTTTGTGTTTGAATGCTTACTATTGTCCTGCACAAGACATCTTATAAGAACTTTTAAGACATGAGGGATTTTTCAAATGCTTTACTACAGCGAAATCTTATAAAACAAACGTTAACAACACTGTTTGCAAGAAATTTATGTCAGTATTGTAGGTATAGGAGTAAAGAAGATAACACTTCGTGACGGAAGAATTTGTGATACTTGCTTCTTTCTACGCATGAGCGCGTGTACAAACGTCATGCATGTATGTGTGTATGATATTTTATTTTTCTGCGCACATGGAAATGCACACACATTAATCACATAATCACCCTTATTCTATTTGGCGTCGGCAACATCGTCGTCAATTTTGAAACAACATCAATATAACACAACATCAATGCTAATTTTGTATTCCCTAGCAGTGTTATGACGACGTTGCCTGTTTATCGATAAATACAATACACATATCCAATATTTGAGTCAGCTGACTCATTTTGTGTACTATTTTTGGTAAAAGTCTTTTTGAATAAGTAAAAGCTTTGTAAATAAATTAAAATAATTTGTTTTTATTTCCTTTTGGGACGATGAAAATAAAAAAATTAAATAGTGAATATAAGATTTCTCAGACAAAAGTCATGTATTTGCCAGCTACCAAAGGAAAAGTTAGTGATAAATTCTGTCATGTTTTTGGAAAATAATGAGTATCGTTCATCCTTTCAATATTTTGAAGTTATTTTCGGCTGAACAAAACATCATTTAGGCATGTATTGGATACAATAGAGCCTAATTTTTTAAACAAAAGGATAAGATCAACGTTTATTGGAGATTGGAGCTTCCTCCCAAGTATACTTTCCCAACACACTATTTACCTTACATTTTGCCATCCACCACTATTTCTAATTGGTGGATCGAGGGAATTTAGTTCAGTCGCAACACTTCCACTGTACCTTGCAATAATTAGGAACACTACCCCTGCGGAATCCTCTAGCAGAAGAAGGACTTTTTCAACTCTTCCACAAGCTTTTCAAATTGATTGGGGTTGGTAGTTTTAATTTTCTTTATATTATATTTTTCAGTTTTTTTTAATTTTTTCAAATAAATATGTACATATGTATGCATATCTACTTTGGTATTTCTTATATTTCACTTTTTTTTACCATTTAAACTATTTTTCAAATTCGTTGAAGCATGCACACAACGGAACACGACATCAAAAACACTGACGACAAAATGAACGGCAACATCAACATCAATTTTTCTTACAGAATACCAAACATATGCTAACAGTCATTGATAAATGGCAATACTATCTACGAGAATACCGATTTGTCAAAAAAACATTAAAAACGACGTCGTGTTATGTTGCCGACGCCAAATAGAATAAGGGTGAATAGCTTACCATCTACATCTTACACACACACTCAAACGTACAGTATGCAAAATAACAAGCATACACAAATCATCACCACTACTTCTTTTGAGTGTTTGTTACAAACAAGCAGTCTTGGCGACATCACTTCTTAACACTGATATACACGTACACGAATACATCCATCGTGCTGCGGTTATAGTACGACAGCATTTATTATTGGTTTAGTATAATACATACGACGTGAATAGATTTAAAAAACATGACGTATTTACATTTCAAGACTGTTTACGCAGGTCTCTAATGCGTACCACCACAAATTACACAGTTGAAAAAAATTAGTGATGAAAACAGCTCAAATCAGCTGTAACACAGGTTCGACGAGAAAGGGACGACTGTTGTATATTTGTTATTAAGCTGTTAACAATATAATCAAAAGAATTGTTGAATTAAAAATAGAATGTGAAAATGATTACTACTAGTATTAAAAAAAGTGATAAAAATTTGTTTTCAAATTATTCCTGATTTAACTTTAAGCTTTTTCATTCATAAATTTTATTTTTAGGCTTTTAATTACAAAATTTGCGTAGCGAACGAGAACACAAAGTATAAAATGAAGAAGCATTAAAGAAGACACTGGCTCGGTGTGACCGAGACCATCTGAATTAGTGATGGGCGATAACGTGTTTTTTTAATAATGTTGCTCATTGTGAACGTGATTTCTAAATCTCTGTTCTGTGACTGTGATCACAGTTAAGTAATATTTTGTTTGTAATAGTTCTGTTATTTTAAGAAAATCTAATAAGAAGTGCAGCAGCGAAATTAAACAGTGACTGTGATCACGGTATAACACATTTCAGCTCTTCTGCCAAATAAGAAGAACAAACAATAAGCAATCAACCCCGTCGTATAAGAGGCAAATATAAAAATTAGAGATGTACATAGTTGCCGGAAAAGATGATTTAGCACGATTTGACGATTTTTTTTTGACAAAAGCTGAAGGTATATATACTGTACAGTAAGCATACAATAACATTCACAGTTTGTATGAAAGAACTATATTTCCAAAACCTGTTGCTTGATAAATTCAGTCACAGTTGTGATTTGTGATTTTTCAATTGCTGTGAAAAAGTAACAGGTTTCGAAATATCGCTCAACTCTAATCTGAATACACTATTATCTTCCATCCCGTGACACCTCTGTGTACTCTGTGGTGCCAGTGAAGTTCAATGAAAGTAAGTAAACGTTTTATACATAACTTTTGCAAAAATTTCATTTAAAAATTATGAATTATGCATTGAAGAAGATTCATAGCAAATTACAAAAGAACAAATTATGATTCCATTAATTCATGAATGAACAATTAATTAATTATAAGTAGAATTAATTATGTGCGAATAAATTATATAATAAAAATAGTTAATTATAAAATTAATTCCTCGGAAGTATTAAAATAATTCATTACTTTCCTAGGACATGTTCTGTGTTAACATGTTAAGTTATGAATGCTGTGCATTACCTTCTTGATTTTTATTCATTACTTTTTTAGGCAATCATGGAAGCTACTCACTTGGCTGCGCTTTATATTTTTTCGTAATGTAAAATACCTAATTTTTTTTTTTTTTTTTTTTTTTTTTTTTGAGTAGCAAATAAAATGTACAGCTGCTCTACAGGCTTAAACCTCAATAAGAGCTCTAGTTATAGGTTTTACGCAGCCAACTGAGTTCCAACTTGTACTAGTGCCTTTGCAAAAAAAAACAAAAATATTATTTGAAATAGAACAAACTAAAAAACTCTTTTTAACATCTTATTTTGCAGAATTATTACAACGAAGTGTTACGACAATACCTTTCATTCAATTTTATCACCCATGAAGATGTAAATCCAATATTTAAACGATTCAACAATTTGGCCGCTCATGCATTCAAGGCAACAACTCAACGCAACATTCATCGCGTACTTATTTAGCACTGCATGCAACAACCTTTTTACGCCAAGTGGAAACAATATAAATGATCGGCAAATTTAAAAGAAAATTAAATCCGAAAATGAGGAAATCAAACAAATCATAAAAACATAAACAACACACACACATAAAAAATCGACATCAGCAATTGTTGGCTCAAAATCAGAGAGAAAGAAAAGTTGAGACGTTTAAAAACGAACTGCACAAATATTATCATTGCGATGACGATGATCATCATCAGAACATGGAAAAGACAAGGCTGCACCAAGATTCCTTGCAACACCAACACTTTCGACATTACATATTTGAAGAAGAGGTAGCTTTTGTGTTTGTAACACGATGACGACCCACGTTGTTGAAAATGCTGGCGGTGTTACTTTACATTAAAAAAAAGAGTTGCAATTCCCATGAAAGTGAGTAAATAGAAAATATTCAACACTCTTGATCCATGCTGCTGAAATTGTTTGTTTGATTGTTTGTTTTTTCTTAGGCCCTTACACAAAGTGCTGCGGATGGACTAAGAATGATGACTTCATGTGAGTTTTTCTTATCTTCTATGTTTGTTTCAATTGTTTACATAAAAAATTGTTCAAATTGCTGATGCATTTTACAACCTTTTCAGGTTGAAAAAGAAAGTCAAAGCATGGCTGCATGCATGCATTACAACCTTAACGTGTCACGAAGTTGCTACACTGCCACCAGATTTCGAAAAGAAGGTGCCATATTCTCTTCTTTCCTTCATCTTGTTGGTAAGTTTTTTTTTTACACTCAGATATAGTTAAGCTGTAGTTGTACCAAGTGTTTTTGAGTTATTATAAAATTATAAAATTTTATTTTTTTGTTCAATAATAAAACAAATTAAGGAAATCCTTTTTATAATTTTAATTAGAATCCTTACTAATATTATAAATGTGAAAGTGAATTTGTTTATTTGTTTGCTAAGCTTTCACACTCAAATCACTAAACCGGTTTTGAAACTTCGTTCACCAGTCGAAGGCTACATTAGTCCTAATTTACACTAAGCAAGTCTTATTGCTAAGCTGATTAGTTTGTCGGAGAGAGAGACGAGGGTAACATAAATTTCTCTTTTCCCCTCGTCTCCCTCTCCTAAAAACTAATCAGCTTAGCAATAAGACTTGCTGAGTGTAAATTAGGACTTACTAGCGTCAAACATAGGCTATTTTCATGTCCAGTTTGGGACCGGTTTTCTATATTTGGCACGGGCTTTCACCGATTTTTAAAATTCTTACAGTAATAGAAAGCTGCATTACCAGCATCAAATGTAGCCTATTTTTATCCGTTTCGAAACCGGTTTTTTATATTTGGTACGGATTTTCAAACCACTGAACAGATTTTTTAAATTTTTATAATAATAGGAAACTAAATTACCAGCATCAAATATAGCCTATCAAATTTTTATCCAGTTCGGAATCGTTTTTTTTATAATTGGTACCGATTTTCAAACCGCTAACCCGATTTTGAAAATTCGTTCACTAATAGAAAGCTACATCACTTAATTTCTATCCGGTTCAGAACCGGGTTTTTTTAATATTTAGTTCGGACTTTTTCCGAAAACCACATTTTTGGGTTGATTAAGGAATTTTCGTTTCGGGTTTGATTATTTAAACAGTTGTAAAACCGGATTTTATACTTTTTTTTCAATTTTATATCGCTTTTTTGTCGGTTTTTATAATTTTTTTTAACATTATCAGCGAGTAACAACAAAACAAAAACACTTTTAATTGAAATTAAAATCAAATATCAAATTAAAACGTATTTAAGTCAATTAAACTTTTGTTTAAAAATTAATTATTTTTGCAATAAACAAAAAATAAAAATAAAAACAAAAATCAAATGTATTTGAGTCAATTAAACTTTGTAATTAATGGGAGATTTTTTTAGATTTAGTTGAACTGTGGCGAATTTTAATCAGAAATAATATGTTATTCGGGCTTAAGTTCAGTAATTTCAATTCTATTGAATGAAATATTTTAATTAATTAATGTGAGTTTCTAAAGAAGAGAAGAAAAATTAAACTAGACTTTTTAGCTGGGGGAAATACCGATATTTTTCTTTGTAGCCACGCACTTCATCAGCACCCTAGTCTATCTACTGGGGTAGAGTTTTCTTATTAACATCAGCTATTTAACGTAAATTCTAATGAAACGGAATATGAGAAATGATTGTTGTGTACAATTATTGATTTATTGATTTGAACAAGAAATTATTTCTTTGTAATTAATAAAATTTTTAAACATATGCTTAATTGACTTAAATACGTTTTTAATTGATTTTGGTTTTATTTTCAATTACAGTTCTTTATTGCAAAAATAATTAATGTTTTAAGCAAACGTTTAATTGACTTCAATATGTTTTTAATTGATTTTTGGTTTTAATTTCAATTAAAAGTGTTTATTGCAGGAATATTTTTTTTTCTGTGAAATAACAAAGCATTCATAAATTTTAAGTGTAGTTTTTAAAATATCAGATCAGCGCTAGCGGAGCTTCAGCTAAAAGCTAGTATTTAAGGAGGTGTAGAGGACACTATCACAATATTGATACGATGTGACATGACACAAAGCCACAATAAACAATCGAACCAACAAACAAATAAAATATTTGAATTGGTTAGGATACACAATCAATGACTGGTAATCCAAAAGCATACAACTCTTGAACACTCCATTAGAAAGGGATACACACATACGCTTGCCAGGTGATGATTGATTGATACCACACTCTTCATGGACAACTTAATATTTGTATTATGAAAGACGTTGTTGCTGTTGTTCTTGCTGCCAATATTTGTTATGACTTTTAAAAAATTAATAAACGTGTGTTTAATGTTGAAGCTGGTGGAAAATAATGCTTTGTTTATTCATCAAATGAATGAGTGAGCGGATGAGTGAATATGCTAAGCCAAAAAATAAATATGTTTTTGGCCCTTTTCCATTGTTTTCTTATTTATTTATATTTTTCATTATTTCTAACTAATATTGGTTACAAAAGTGTTTAGTTTAGAAATTTTCATCTTTAATTTACAGCGTCATCAAATACGGGGAGAAAATTAACTGAAGCAAAAAAGGAGATCTTAGAGGATGATGCTGAACAAAAACAAAGTGGATAAATATTTGTTTAAGATTTTAAATGTTTGTCTGAAGAAACCATTTTTTTTCTTTTAATTAACATACTCAAATATTTTGTAAAGGAATTAAGTTTCAATTGTTAAATCAAGTGCTTGTTTGAAAGCAGCTGTTTGTTGTTTGTTTATCTAAAAATATTTTAGTTTTTAGAAGCCGGCAAGCAAATTCGTTATTTGGTTCATTAAATCCTTTATTTAAATCGTTTCCCGGTAAAAGAAAAATATTTAAAGTAATTATTCAGAAACTACTTTTTCGCTACTGCCAAATTATCAATGTGTGTTTATATTTCACATCCAGATAATTAATTGAGAAACTATTTTTTCACTTAAGCAAACTTTTAGATCATTTATAGTTTTTGCCAATACTTACCATGTCTTTATATTTTTAAGAAAATGAAGTCAATGTCATAAAGTATTAAATTTTTATTTATAAAAAAATTATTGATTTAAAAGAAATTTAGGAAAAGAAAAAAATAACATAAGAAAAATCAGGATGTCTACTCTGTAATACTTAATTTATATTAAGCATTTTTTTCATGAAATTAGTTGCATGAAAATTTTTTATTTGCCAATAGGAGGCCTGGAGAAGCAACTTATATAGAAAAAGTTGCCAAAAATGCATCAGAGATTCATTCTACGTTATTTTTTATATAACATTCTCTTTTATAGCCCTGCAATTAGCAAATAGAAAAAGTTTCGTGCAACAAAATTCATGAAATTTCATGAAAAAATGCTTAATGTAAATCAGGTATAACTCGAAACGAAAGAAAAGGCTTTCGAATTTACATGTTATTAAGATACAAATTCGAAAATATTTTCTTTCGTTTCGAATTACAGAGTAGACCCCCAGATTTAGTCAACATCATAAACATGACTTTGGATTCACTGAATACGGATCAAAAAAAAAAGAACTTCTTGCAATGGCAAGCCTTGTAAAAATCATTCGAAATTATCCAAATTTGCACCACTTTCGGATCACAAGTTCAGGATCTCATAGACTTCCTTCCAAGCTTTTTTTTTATTTGGTTTTATTTCTATAAATATGTGCAAAAGGAACTCCTCTGCTAGCGCTTATACAATTTGTTCATTTACCTGCAAACAAAGAAACGAAATTTAAAGTTTATGTCAATTCCTTTAGTTTTTAGAATTGCTCAATTCACAAAATTCGTGTTAAAGTCGTATGCGTTGTTTTATTATCTAACTATGCAATATTGTATTTTTGTTGCTGACAATTTTCATTTAAAACCATTAAAAACCATTGAATTTTATATGGTTTTTAAAACGTTGTATTAGGGTCAGGTTTGGGAATATTGCTTAAAGCGAAAAATTTCATAAATATTTTGAACCAAATTAAAATTCCCATACCTGGTTTAATTTACTATGTACATTGAATTGATATTTTTATTTTGATATTTAAAAATACAATAATACAACGATACAATAAATTCATCAGCGCATAAAGAATAATTGTTTTTTTAAAATGATAAACCATACGACAGCTTGTGAATTGAACATATATTTACTAATATAAATAATTTAATTTTATTTGATAATTACTTCAACTTCTGTTAAAGTTTCTCAAAAACATATGCTCTATATCAGAAGCCTAATTAAATGAATTCTTATCATATAAATCGGGAGTTTAAATAAATAAATTGAATTCCTTTACACATTAGGGGGGTTCAAATTGTATGTGTGTGATCCGTAGATCCCTTTCATAATAATTATGGATGCAATTCATGTTAAGAATTTTCAGATGTTCATACGCGTATTTAAGAAAAATATATATATATATTTATTATTTAAGAATTTCTGAATCTTTAATTAATTTATAAACTCACACACGAATGCAATTCTTATGGAACATAAGTCTTTAGCATTTCTTTAATAACCCACTAGTGCATATTGGTTATTATGGCCGCAATTTTACCAAATGATGCTTTATTGTGTAAAGAATGCAAAATTTTAAACAAAGAAATTTCAACTACATTTGTGCTAATACTTTTAGTGTAGATTTAAAAACTATATTCATTATTTTCTCTTGTGTAAACTTGTACTGGTTCTTAATTAAATCCGACTGTAATCTCTGCTTAAAAAGCATCACTTCTCATCGATAATTTTACTCTTGCATGGCATACAAAGAAAATAAATATCCTTGAAACACAAAAAGATCAAAAGGACAATAGATCTGAAGATTGTTTGATTTTTAAAAGAAAACTAAATACAATTGATTTGTTGCAACTCTTGTTTGCACATTTTATAATAAATAAAAGTAAATCAAGATACAAACAATTTCCTCTTGCTTTTAGCATTTGCAAATTACATTTCATGTTGTTGTTCGTACACGTTTGTAGTGTGCACTAATAAAACTAATAAATCCCCTGTAATCTTAAGGATTTACATACTTAAGTAAAGTACAAATGTACAAGACAAAATGTTAGGAGAAGCTCTATACATACATACATACAAACAAACATACATACATACATATGTACATGCATACATGCAAGTATCTAACTAGAGATCAGAAATAATTCAAGTGCAAAAGTATTAAGTTAAAGAAAAGTGTTTGCTCAAGCACACGAGTGTTACGAGTATTTCAAGCAGGGATTTGAAATGCAACTAAATAATTTTTAATCAACAAAGATTTCTAAGATACGAGAAAAGCATGTATTATGTTTATTAATACGTACATATGTACGTATGTACATTTATTTACTTTTCACAACAATTGACGAAATGTTTATTTTAATTTTGTTTCAAAGAACAAAGAACGTTACATTATCATTTATTTTAAAATGAAGTAAAATATATTTTAAGATAAGGTGGAAATATATTTACAAATAGCAGGGCATTCATAAACAAGAATCACCTGTCACTGGAAAATTAAGAGTTTGATCTTTTCTTAACTCGCCCTTAATGCTTTGCCCTCTAACGCTGCCCTGTGCGTGATCTATTTAAATAGTTAAGCCGCGTGTTAAATTGTTGTTGTGATTTCTTTTTCATATTTGCCCACGCGCACAGGCGCACGCATACACGTTGCATCACTTAACACTTGTGAATATGAAGAAAAATAATGTTTTCCAATTCTGCTGTTTTTCGCGTTCTTTTCTATTTTTTATATATTTGTTTTCTTGTGTAATGATGTGAGGGAGGTATTTAGAGTTGTTACAAATAAATTTCTGGGAAAAGAAAACCTTATCGGTGGCATTTAATTTTTTCTTTATTTAGTAACACATGGAATTTTCCAAGAAGCAAGGAAACTAATTCAAATATTCGTCGGGCCTTCTCACGGTGGCGCAGATCCCTTAAGTCTAACATTCAATGACTCTCGACATGGCTGCGACTGAATTTGTGAAATGGTTTGAATGAAGGCGAGTTTAAGGAAACCTATCACATATTTAAAAAAAAAATCTTTTAAATTCTAATGTAAATAATATACAAATACAAATAGAATTACAGACTAATCCTCAAACTTAACTAGCCTCTGCTTATAATTTGCCGTACTAATGCAACACATTGTTGGTCTCAAGTAGAAAGGCCTTAACTTAAATAACTGCAACTTTACAGGACTAGAAACTTAAGAAATTCATTATTTGACATATTGTCGTAAGTTTATTCCAATTGAAATTTATTCGCTGGTGGTTAAGTATTGTCTATATATTTTATTGGTGCTTAGCCAAATCATCAAATAGTTTTTGAAAGTCTTTGCATAAGACATGAAGTTTGTAACTGTTCGAAATTTGTGGCTGAAGTCTACTGATGATTTGGTTAGCTACCAATGAAATATGTAGACAATGCTTAAGCGCCAGCAAATAAATTTCAATTCATAATATAAACTGTAATATTATTTATATTTTATTATTTTAAGAGAAGTAACATTCAGGCTATTACTAGATGTTGCCTTCTTTAGGAAAGGGGGATAGTGATAGGGAAGGCAGGCGGTGAAGGAAGAGACAGAGAAAGCTTAATTTTTTTACCACTCTGCTTTTTCCCTTGTTTTAATAATGCAGAGTTGTAGCGCCTCTGGTGTCAGTGAGACGTATTAAATCTTCAAAGCTGTAGTAGTTAGTAGCCATTTTACTTCGTTTATGCTTTTACAGGTTCTAATGAAAATCAAACACTATTTTTAACACTATTGAAATAACTTTGTAACGATAAGTATTTGTGTGTAATGTATTGGAGTCACTGAAAAACTCAATTTCGTAAAATATGCGAGTTAGACCCTTTCTACGCAATATCATGGATATGTATGTACATATCGTTACCTTATCGAGGTTTTTGTATATTTCGGTAGAAGAACATCTAACGTATCGAAAAATTAAAAAATCTCGATTTTATAAAATCTCGATTTTATAAAGGTAACGATATGTATGTCCTCCGATTCTCCTTACTCATCAACTATCTATCTTGCAACATAGAAAAAAATATTTGGTGGCGCTAAGTGCAAATAAATGTATTGTACATTTGGGATCAAAATTTACCCTCACAAATAAATTAGACCAAATGTATTCTTGCTGCATCATTTATACCACCTTTCGTATTCACACAAACATTCTTTGGATTGTATGACAAAATAAAATAATGAAATGTGTCCTAAAAAAGAAATGAAACCGAAAATTACAACAATAAAAATAAATTGTAGAGTAACAAGTCAAATATATAAAACATGACATGATGACAAGCGCAAAGAAGCGCCAGCAGCATTGAAAATATAAATAAAATTAACAACGCAAGATATAACCACAACACCAACAACACAGCACTCAAACACACACACACACACACACAGATGCATATGCAATCATGGATGTGTCCATGCATGAGCACATTCCATGCATGCATTCATTCATTTTTCATCTCCAGAGATGAAGTTGGGCTAACTCAAATATTCTTTCAAGCATTCACAGTGAAATTGAATGATCAAAATCGCTCGTTCAATCGCTCGCTCGCTCGATTCAGCCCGCTTGCATGCTTGGCTTGTTTGCCTGCTTTGCGCGCTGTGTGTGCGTGTGAGATCGTGTGGAGTTAATGTGAGAATTAAAACCTTTTAATGTATGGAAATTAAGCAACAGCCACAACAATAACAACACTAGCATTGAATAAAAAATAAAAATAATAAAAAAATATATTAATAAATAAATCAATGAAGCACAAGGCTCGAGATGGATCCAAAGAAATCAAATGAAATGAAAGGAATGAAATGGTCATTCAAACGGATTGTGGCACTTTAAACCACGAATATTAGAGTTGTTGTTGTTGTTGATCTTTTAGATGAATTTCATCATTATGATCATGTGATTAAACACACCCATTCATACATAAATACAGATACACCATTGGGTTTTATTGTGTAGCAGTTGCATGTTGCTGATGATATAAAGGCTGAAACAAAGAGTGGAAGATGATTATGATGAAAACAAATGAATGGACAAGCGTAGATTGAAAGCACTGATTAGGCACTCACTAATCGATTTAAGCCACAATATTTTCTGATTTTATCATCATGATCATCGTTTTAAATTAAATCGACAGTTTTTTTCTTCTTTCTTTGATTTTCAAAAGGATTTTGTTTTGAAACCAAAACAACAACATCAAAATATGCTTGCATGTACAACAACAGCAACAACAGTAATAATAATAATAAAAATTTTAACAGCAACGCAAGATCAGATCAGCATAAAAATCAACATGGCATAAGAATGCTGCCGTAAAAATGTTTCATATTTTTTTTTTGGATTAATGGGATAAAATGTAGAGAAGTTTTTTTCTTTTTTGGGGGTTAACACAGAGGTCGGCATCAATTAGTGTTTATTATGTTAGTATTTTTTATTATTATTTTGGGGCAATAATGAAAAGATTACAACAAATTGTTTTAATATATTTCGAATAAATTTTTCTTTTAAAACTTTTATTCGGCAAAGGCTGGTTGAAAAGGCTTATGGGATATCCCTATACTATTAATAGAAATGTACATATAATAGGTTTATAATGTATAGTAGCCGTTGCCAAAATGTTAACTAACAGCTGTTAGTTTCGGTTGCCAAATTGCCCTCTTTAGGAAATTGATAGTGGTAGAGAAGACAGGCGGTTAAAGGAAGAGACAGAGAAAAGCTTGATATTTTTACAACTTTGCTTTTTGTATGTTTTTAATAATGCAGTTTTGCAGCGCCTCTGGTGTTAAATGAGGCGTATTAAATTTTTTTTTAAGCTTTGGCTAGTACCCGTTTTATGGGTTATTTTACTCCACCGATGATTCTGCTACACAACGAAAGAGGGCGCTCTGATGTTACATTAGGATTAGTATCTGCTGAAGTGTTCAGTTCAGTCATCAGTGAACTATGCCTTCATCACTTGAACTTTTCCCATAACATCTGATACAAAGGGACATTAATGTGCATCAGAAAAATGCGTGGTGTAATTTAATGACTTTTGGATACAGGGATTGAACCCAGTACCTTCGGTTTTGTAGTCAACATGCTAACTACTTTAGCCAACGCCACCGTCATGTTTTCAGAGCTTAACTAAAATATGAGGTAAGTACATATAAAATTCTGTTGCTTATAACTTTTGTTTTAAATAAGTGCTGAAAACCAATGGTAGTTTTCCAACATTTATTAACTTTATTTTTTATTAACTTGGTGAACTCGCAGAAAATTTTTCTTATACTTAAAATACCTACTTTTTCCTAGGCAATTTTTTCCTGCTTAATTTTTTCATTCCAGAACAAAATATTAGTGACCGATTGTAGGGTGCTAAGAACTGAAATTAAATGAAATAACTATACACATGTAACGCCTATTTTAACGGCTCTGAGTGGCACCTAGAGCGTTACATGCCTGAGAGCTGTTTGTTAGTGGTGAATTTGTACACACAGCACAATACAGCAGAAGTGGAAGTGAATAATGTTGTCAGACAACATCATCTCCCGGTATCGTCATGATTGTGAACATTATGATGACCATTACGGTCATCTTTATTTCACATAAAAATTTTTGTTATGAGTTTTCTTTTTTCTCACATGAACTCACGTGAACGGTGGTGGTAGTCCCAAACTTGGCTTATCATCATCATTATTATTATTATTGCTTTCTTGTTGTTGTTGGATTCTTTTTTTATGTTTATTTCAATTCGTTCGTTCGTTTATTCGTTTTGAATAAAAATTAAATTAATTAAATTAAAAATAAAGAGCAGCTATAAAATTTGAAGTAATCTTATCGGTAATGGACAGCATTTGCTCGATAATGTTGGTCTGGCTGATGTGAAATGAATACTTTTTTTTTTTTTTTGGTTTTGTACCTTGAGTGAAAACAGAACGACGAAGTGCTTCTTTGCACATTGACTCCTAAGGGACGATTGTTTTAACTGCAGCGATATAAATTTGTATCTGTAAATGTGCTTAAGTTTAAAACTGACACTGAGCTCTTATTTTTTGTTGTTGTTTGTTTTTGGTTTACAACATATAACACCACGTAATTCCGGTCGTATTTACGTACATACATATATGCATGTATGGATCTGTATTTAACGTTTTAATGTCATATTGCTTTTTTGTTTTTTATGTTCATTTGGTTTGTATTTGTTGTTATTTCTTTAAGCTTCAGTCCGTTTTACTTAAATGTTGTCAGGGCATTTGCAGCTCATAAAAGCCTTTAAATTGTTGGCTTTAATCTCTATTTAGTTGGGAGTTTTGGAATTTATTTCAACAACTTTATCAATTTTGTCGACGTCGACGTCGCGTCGTTGTTGTAAAAATATGCATGTACATAAGTATGTATACGAGTATATTTAGTGTTGTTATGAATTTGACCTCTTTTTTAAAAGAGTTTATTCTAAGTTCTACCATCAGAAATGGCAGCTGTTTCGTTAATGTTTGCTTGTGTGTGTTTGGACCACTTTTAAATATGTATATACCTTTGGTTTCCTATAAATTAGTGTCCCTTTGTGGACATGTGTGTGGGATTTCAATATCTTAATAGTATTTAATGATCTTTATTCCAGATAATAATTGAGTTCACAAATATTCGTAGTATGTACAATTATTATTTAATATTTTTTATCGACTTCTTTTGAAATTATTATAATAATCAAATTTTTTATCTAATTTTTCGACCTTTTTTATATGTTCAATTAAACTTCTTTTAACGCCCGACTAAAAAAAGGGGATGTTATAAATTTGTATTGTGTATCTGTGTGTCTATTAAATTAAATGGACCATACATTGTCTATTTGTATGCTACAATTTAAATCCACTACATACACATCGTCCATTTTCTATGCAAAATATTAAATGGAATATACATTGTCAATTTTTATGCATAAAATTAAATGGACTTGTAACTTGGTTTTATCGTCGGCTTGGAAACTTTAGCCGCGTCCGGTACTTACTTACGGATCCACAAACCTTAAGTAATGACTCTATTTATTTGTCCTTTCTGGAGGTTAAAATATACTTTTATGTTTATTTATAATTTGAATAAGTTAAAATATAATATCAGTTGATTTAACAATATTTATAATGTAAAAGAAATTTATTCGGTTGTATTCGTGATTAATCTTAATGGACTTATACATCGTCCATTTTTATGCCAAAAATTAAATGGACTATACATCGTCGATTTTAATAAGAAAAATTAAATGGACTATACATCGTCCATTTTTATGCAAAAAATCTAATGGTCCATTTTTTATTGAAAAAATTAAATGGACTATATATCGTCCATTTTTTATTGAAAAAATTAAATTGACTTATACATCGTCCATTTATATGCCAAAAATTAAATGTACTATACATCGTCTATTTTTATGTGGAAAAAATTAAACTATACATCATACATTTTCATTCCAAAAATTAAATGGACTATACATCGTCGATTTTTATGCAGAATATTCTGCCTTATCGTGGTTGGCGTATTTCAAATACGACTACGACTGTTTGGTAATAGATTAAAGAAAAACTGTTGAAGTCTTTTTTAATCTATTACCAAACAGTCGTAGTCGTATTTGAAATACGCCAACCACGATAAGGCAGATTAATTAAACAATATATCGTCGAATTTATTCAAAAAATTAATTGAACGATATATCGTCTTTTTTTATAGAAAAAATTAAATGGACTATGCATCATCCATTTTTATGCAAAAATTCATTTTATCCAAAAATTAAATTTTCGATACATTGCCGATTTATTCAAGCAAATAATTACATGGACTAACATTGTCCATTCTTCATTAAAAAATGGGCTATAAATCGTGCTTTTTTTCTGCAATATATTAAGCGAACTATACATTGTCAATTTATTATGTAAAAAATTAAATTAAATATACATAGATCGCCCATTTTTATGCAAAAAATAAATGGGCTATAAATCGTTTATTTGTTATGAATCAAATGAAATCGTCCATGTTTTATGCAAAAAATTAAAAGAATTTGTAACATGGTTTTATCATCGGATTTACTTACGGATCCACAAACCTTAAGTAATAACTCTATTTATTTACCCTTTTGGAGGTTAAAATATACTTTTATCTTTATTTATTTTTTGAATAAATTAAGATATAATATAACTTTATTGAACAATAGTTATAACGTAAATGAAATTCATTCGGTTGTATTCGTGATTAATCTTAGCTCTCGTTATATAATTACGGTTAAGCTATTTCGGGGTATTACTGGCACCTACAATGATGCTGGAAATCGGTCGGTGGGATTCGTGATTAATCTTAGCCTTTTATTAAAGTAAACATCGTCGGAGTGGAGACAGCAGTCAAATAAGGAATTTCGGAAAGCTCCTGACAGTTACGATGATGCTGTGTCACCCAAAGTTTCAAGTGAACGGCCGTCGGTTTGTCGGCGTTGTGGACCTACTACTAGTCGATAAAATGCGCACACTAACTCTTTATCCTACACCTCTTATGTGTATTTCTGTGTATCTGCGTTGTTGTTGTGTGTTTGTATGGCTTAAAAAACGGGCGATGTATAGTCCATTTAATTTTTCGCATGAAAATTGATGATGTATTGTCCATTTAATTTTTGGCATAAAAATGGACGATGTATAGTCCATTTCATTTTTGGCATAAAAATCGACAATGTATAGTCCATTTAATTTTTGGCATAAAAATAGACGATGTGTAGTCCATTTAATTTTTGGCATGAAAATGGACGATGTATAGTCCATTTAATTTTTGGCATAAAAATGGACGATGTATAGTCCATTTAATTTTTGGCATAAAAATAGACGATGTATATAGTCCATTTAATTTTTGGCATAAAAATAGACGATGTATAGTCCATTTAATTTTTGGCATAAAAATAGACGATGTATAGTCCATTTAATTTTTGGCATGAAAATGGGCGATGTATAGTCCATTTAATTTTTGGCATGAAAATGGACGATGTATAGTCCATTTAATTTTTGGCATGAAAATGGACGATGTATAGTCCATTTAATTTTTGGCATAAAAATAGACTATGTATAGTCCATTTAATTTTTGGCATGAAAATGGACGATGTATAGTCCATTTAATTTTTGGCATGAAAATGGACGATGTATAGTCCATTTAGTTTTTGGCATAAAAATTGACGATGTATAGTCCATTTAATTTTTGGCATAAAAATAGACGATGTATAGTCCATTTAATTTTTGGCATGAAAATGGACGATGTATAGTCCATTTAGTTTTTGGCATAAAAATTGACGATGTATAGTCCATTTAATTTTTGGCATAAAAATAGACGATGTATAGTCCATTTAATTTTTGGCATAAAAATAGACGATGTATAGTCCATTTAATTTTTGGCATGAAAATGGGCGATGTATAGTCCATTTAATTTTTGGCATGAAAATGGACGATGTATAGTCCATTTAATTTTTGGCATGAAAATGGACGATGTATAGTCCATTTAATTTTTGGCATAAAAATAGACTATGTATAGTCCATTTAATTTTTGGCATAAAAATGGACGATGTATAGTCCATTTAATTTTTGGCATGAAAATGGACGATGTATAGTCCATTTAGTTTTTGGCATAAAAATTGACGATGTATAGTCCATTTAATTTTTGGCATAAAAATAGACGATGTATAGTCCATTTAATTTTTGGCATGAAAATGGACGATGTATATTCCATTTAGTTTTTGGCATAAAAATAGACGATGTATAGTCCATTTAATTTTTGGCATAAAAATGGACGATGTATAGTCCATTTAATTTTTGGCATAAAAATGGACGATGTATAGTCCATTTAATTTTTGGCATGAAAATGGACGATGTATATAGTCCATTTAATTTTTGCATAAAAATGGACGATGTATAGTCCATTTAATTTTTGGCATAAAAATGGACGATGTATAGTCCATTTAATTTTTGGTATACAATTTTTTACATAAAAATACTCGTTTAAGTTTTTTGCATAAAAAATGGACGATGTATGGTACATTTATTTTGTGGCATAAAAATGGACGATGTATAGTCCATTTAATTTTTGGCATAAAAATGGACGATGTATAGTCCATTTAATTTTTGGCATAAAAATAGACGATGTATAGTCCATTTATTTTTTGGCATAAAAATGGACGATGTATAGTCCATTTAATTTTTGGTATACAATTTTTTACATAAAAATACTCGTTTAATTTTATTGCATAAAAAATGGACGATGTATGGTACATTTATTTTGTGGCATAAAAATGGACGATGTATAGTCCATTTAATTTTTGGCATAAAAATAGACTATCTATAGTCCATTTAATTTTTGGCATGAAAATGGACGATGTATAGTCCATTTAATTTTTGGCATAAAAATAGACGATGTATAGTCCATTTAATTTTTGGCATGAAAATGGACGATGTATAGTCCATTTAATTTTTGGCATAAAAATGGACGATGTATAGTCCATTTAATTTTTGGCATAAAAATGGACGATGTGTAGTCCATTTAATTTTTGGCATGAAAATGGACGATGTATAGTCCATTAAATTTTTGACATAAAAATGGACGATGTATAGTCCATTTAATTTTTGGCATAAAAATGGACGATGTATAGTCCATTTATTTTTTGGCATAAAAATGGACGATGTATAGTCCATTTAATTTTTGGTATACAATTTTTTACATAAAAATACTCGTTTAAGTTTTTTGCATAAAAAATGGACGATGTATGGTACATTTATTTTGTGGCATAAAAATGGACGATGTATAGTCCATTTAATTTTTGGCATGAAAATGGACGATGTATAGTCCATTTAATTTTTGCATAAAAATGGACGATGTATAGTCCATTTAATTTTTGGCATAAAAATGGACGATGTATAGTCCATTTAATTTTTGGTATACAATTTTTTACATAAAAATACTCGTTTAAGTTTTTTGCATAAAAAATGGACGATGTATGGTACATTTATTTTGTGGCATAAAAATGGACGATGTATAGTCCATTTAATTTTTGGCATGAAAATGGACGATGTATAGTCCATTTAATTTTTGGCATAAAAATGGACGATGTATAGTCCATTTAATTTTTGGCATAAAAATAGACGATGTATAGTCCATTTAATTTTTGGCATGAAAATGGACGATGTATAGTCCATTTAATTTTTGGCATAAAAATGGACGATGTATAGTCCATTTAATTTTTGGCATAAAAATGGACGATGTATAGTCCATTTATTTTTGGCATGAAAATGGACGATGTATAGTCCATTAAATTTTTGGCATAAAAATGGACGATGTATAGTCCATTTAATTTTTGGCATAAAAATGGACGATGTATAGTCCATTTAATTTTTGGCATGAAAATGGACGATGTATAGTCCATTTAGTTTTTGGCATAAAAATAGACGATGTATAGTCCATTTAATTTTTGGCATAAAAATGGACGATGTATAGTCCATTTAATTTTTGGCATGAAAATGGACGATGTATAGTCCATTTAATTTTTGGCATAAAAATAGACTATGTATAGTCCATTTAATTTTTGGCATGAAAATGGACGATGTATAGTCCATTTAATTTTTGGCATAAAAATGGACGATGTATAGTCCATTAAATTTTTGGCATAAAAATGGACGATGTATAGTCCATTTAATTTTTGGCATAAAAATGGACGATGTATAGTCCATTTATTTTTTGGCATAAAAATGGACGATGTATAGTCCATTTAATTTTTGGTATACAATTTTTTACATAAAAATACTCGTTTAAGTTTTTTGCATAAAAAATGGACGATGTATGGTACATTTATTTTGTGGCATACAAATGGACGATGTATAGTCCATTTAATTTTTGGCATGAAAATGGACGATGTATAGTCCATTTAATTTTTGGCATGAAAATGGACGATGTATAGTCCATTTAATTTTTGGCATAAAAATGGACGATGTATAGTCCATTTAATTTTTGGCATAAAAATAGACGATGTATAGTCCATTTAATTTTTGGCATGAAAATGGACGATGTATAGTCCATTTAATTTTTGGCATAAAAATGGACGATGTATAGTCCATTTAATTTTTGGCATAACAATAGACGATGTATAGTCCATTTATTTTTTGGCATAAAAATGGACGATGTATAGTCCATTTAATTTTTGGTATACAATTTTTTACATAAAAATACTCGTTTAATTTTTTTGCATAAAAAATGGACGATGTATGGTACATTTATTTTGTGGCATAAAAATGGACGATGTATAGTCCATTTAATTTTTGGCATAAAAATGGACGATGTATAGTCCATTTAATTTTTGGCATAAAAATGGACGATGTATAGTCCATTTAATTTTTGGCATAAAAATGGACGATGTATAGTCCATTTAATTTTTGGCATAAAAATGGACGATGTATAGTCCATTTAATTCTTGGCATGAAAATGGACGATGTATAGTCCATTTAGTTTTTGGCATAAAAATGGACGATGTATAGTCCATTTAATTTTTGGCATAAAAATAGACGATGTATAGTCCATTTAATTTTTGGCATGAAAATGGACGATGTATAGTCCATTTAGTTTTTGGCATAAAAATAGACGATGTATAGTCCATTTAATTTTTGGCATAAAAATGGACGATGTATAGTCCATTTAATTTTTGGCATAAAAATGGACGATGTATAGTCCATTTAATTTTTGGCATGAAAATGGACGATGTATATAGTCCATTTAATTTTTGCATAAAAATGGACGATGTATAGTCCATTTAATTTTTGGTATACAATTTTTTACATAAAAATACTCGTTTAAGTTTTTTGCATAAAAAATGGACGATGTATGGTACATTTATTTTGTGGCATAAAAATGGACGATGTATAGTCCATTTAATTTTTGGCATGAAAATGGACGATGTATAGTCCATTTAATTTTTGGCATAAAAATGGACGATGTATAGTCCATTTAATTTTTGGCATAAAAATAGACGATGTATATATAGTCCATTTAATTTTTGGCATGAAAATGGACGATGTATAGTCCATTTAATTTTTGGCATAAAAATGGACGATGTATAGTCCATTTAATTTTTGGCATAAAAATGGACGATGTATAGTCCATTTATTTTTTGGCATAAAAATGGACGATGTATAGTCCATTTAATTTTTGGTATACAATTTTTTACATAAAAATACTCGTTTAATTTTTTTGCATAAAAAATGGACGATGTATGGTACATTTATTTTGTGGCATAAAAATGGACGATGTATAGTCCATTTAATTTTTGGCATAAAAATAGACTATGTATAGTCCATTTAATTTTTGGCATGAAAATGGACGATGTATAGTCCATTTAATTTTTGGCATAAAAATAGACGATGTATAGTCCATTTAATTTTTGGCATGAAAATGGACGATGTATAGTCCATTTAATTTTTGGCATAAAAATGGACGATGTATAGTCCATTTAATTTTTGGCATAAAAATGGACGATGTATAGTCCATTTAATTTTTGGCATGAAAATGGACGATGTATAGTCCATTAAATTTTTGGCATAAAAATGGACGATGTATAGTCCATTTAATTTTTGGCATAAAAATGGACGATGTATAGTCCATTTATTTTTTGGCATAAAAATGGACGATGTATAGTCCATTTAATTTTTGGTATACAATTTTTTACATAAAAATACTCGTTTAAGTTTTTTGCATAAAAAATGGACGATGTATGGTACATTTATTTTGTGGCATAAAAATGGACGATGTATAGTCCATTTAATTTTTGGCATGAAAATGGACGATGTATAGTCCATTTAATTTTTGGCATAAAAATGGACGATGTATATATAGTCCATTTAATTTTTGGCATAAAAATAGACGATGTATAGTCCATTTAATTTTTGGCATAAAAATAGACGATGTATAGTCCATTTAATTTTTGGCATGAAAATGGACGATGTATAGTCCATTTAATTTTTGGCATAAAAATGGACGATGTATAGTCCATTTAATTTTTGGCATAAAAATAGACGATGTATAGTCCATTTAATTTTTGGCATGAAAATGGACGATGTATAGTCCATTTAATTTTTGGCATAAAAATGGACGATGTATAGTCCATTTAATTTTTGGCATAAAAATAGACGATGTATAGTCCATTTATTTTTTGGCATAAAAATGGACGATGTATAGTCCATTTAATTTTTGGTATACAATTTTTTACATAAAAATACTCGTTTAATTTTTTTGCATAAAAAATGGACGATGTATGGTACATTTATTTTGTGGCATAAAAATGGACGATGTATAGTCCATTTAATTTTTGGCATAAAAATGGACGATGTATAGTCCATTTAATTTTTGGCATAAAAATAGACGATGTATAGTCCATTTAATTTTTGGCATAAAAATGGACGATGTATAGTCCATTTAATTTTTGGCATGAAAATGGACGATGTATAGTCCATTTAATTTTTGGCATGAAAATGGACGATGTATAGTCCATTTAATTTTTGGCATAAAAATAGACTATGTATAGTCCATTTAATTTTTGGCATAAAAATGGACGATGTATAGTCCATTTAATTTTTGGTATACAATTTTTTACATAAAAATACTCGTTTAATTTTTTTGCATAAAAAATGGACGATGTATGGTACATTTATTTTGTGGCATAAAAATGGACGATGTATAGTCCATTTAATTTTTGGCATAAAAATGGACGATGTATAGTCCATTTAATTTTTGGCATAAAAATAGACGATGTATAGTCCATTTAATTTTTGGCATGAAAATGGACGATGTATAGTCCATTTAATTTTTGGCATAAAAATGGACGATGTATAGTCCATTTCATTTTTGGCATTAAAATCGACAATGTATAGTCCATTTAATTTTTGGCATGAAAATGGACGATGTATAGTCCATTTAATTTTTGGCATAAAAATGGACGATGTATAGTCCATTTAATTTTTGGCACGAAAATGGACGATGTATAGTCCATTTAATTTTTGGCATGAAAATGGACGATGTATAGTCCATTTAATTTTTGGCATAAAAATAGACTATGTATAGTCCATTTAATTTTTGGCATGAAAATGGACGATGTATAGTCCATTTAATTTTTGGCATAAAAATGGACGATGTATAGTCCATTTAATTTTTGGCATGAAAATGGACGATGTATATAGTCCATTTAATTTTTGCATAAAAATGGACGATGTATAGTCCATTTAATTTTTGGCATAAAAATGGACGATGTATAGTCCATTTAATTTTTGGTATACAATTTTTTACATAAAAATACTCGTTTAAGTTTTTTGCATAAAAAATGGACGATGTATGGTACATTTATTTTGTGGCATAAAAATGGACGATGTATAGTCCATTTAATTTTTGGCATGAAAATGGACGATGTATAGTCCATTTAATTTTTGGCATAAAAATGGACGATGTATAGTCCATTTAATTTTTGGCATAAAAATAGACGATGTATAGTCCATTTAATTTTTGGCATGAAAATGGACGATGTATAGTCCATTTAATTTTTGGCATAAAAATGGACGATGTATAGTCCATTTAATTTTTGGCATAAAAATGGACGATGTATAGTCCATTTAATTTTTGGCATGAAAATGGACGATGTATAGTCCATTAAATTTTTGGCATAAAAATGGACGATGTATAGTCCATTTAATTTTTGGCATAAAAATGGACGATGTATAGTCCATTTAATTTTTGGCATGAAAATGGACGATGTATAGTCCATTTAATTTTTGGCATAAAAATGGACGATGTATAGTCCATTTAATTTTTGGCATGAAAATGGACGATGTATATAGTCCATTTAATTTTTGCATAAAAATGGACGATGTATAGTCCATTTAATTTTTGGCATAAAAATGGACGATGTATAGTCCATTTAATTTTTGGTATACAATTTTTTACATAAAAATACTCGTTTAAGTTTTTTGCATAAAAAATGGACGATGTATGGTACATTTATTTTGTGGCATAAAAATGGACGATGTATAGTCCATTTAATTTTTGGCATGAAAATGGACGATGTATAGTCCATTTAATTTTTGGCATAAAAATGGACGATGTATAGTCCATTTAATTTTTGGCATAAAAATAGACGATGTATAGTCCATTTAATTTTTGGCATGAAAATGGACGATGTATAGTCCATTTAATTTTTGGCATAAAAATGGACGATGTATAGTCCATTTAATTTTTGGCATAAAAATGGACGATGTATAGTCCATTTAATTTTTGGCATGAAAATGGACGATGTATAGTCCATTAAATTTTTGGCATAAAAATGGACGATGTATAGTCCATTTAATTTTTGGCATAAAAATGGACGATGTATAGTCCATTTAATTTTTGGCATGAAAATGGACGATGTATAGTCCATTTAGTTTTTGGCATAAAAATAGACGATGTATAGTCCATTTAATTTTTGGCATAAAAATGGACGATGTATAGTCCATTTAATTTTTGGCATGAAAATGGACGATGTATAGTCCATTTAATTTTTGGCATGAAAATGGACGATGTATAGTCCATTTAATTTTTGGCATGAAAATGGACGATGTATATAGTCCATTTAATTTTTGCATAAAAATGGACGATGTATAGTCCATTTAATTTTTGGCATGAAAATGGACGATGTATAGTCCATTTAATTTTTGCATAAAAATGGACGATGTATAGTCCATTTAATTTTTGGCATAAAAATGGACGATGTATAGTCCATTTAATTTTTGGCATGAAAATGGACGATGTATATAGTCCATTTAATTTTTGCATAAAAATGGACGATGTATAGTCCATTTAATTTTTGGCATAAAAATGGACGATGTATAGTCCATTTAATTTTTAGTATACAATTTTTTACATAAAAATACTCGTTTAAGTTTTTTGCATAAAAAATGGACGATGTATGGTACATTTATTTTGTGGTATAAAAATGGACGATGTATAGTCCATTTCATTTTTGGCATAAAAATGGACGATGTATAGTCCATTTAATTTTTGGCATAAAAATGGACGATGTATAGTCCATTTAATTTTTGGCATGAAAATGGACGATGTATAGTCCATTAAATTTTTGGCATAAAAATGGACGATGTATAGTCCATTTAATTTTTGGCATGAAAATGGACGATGTATATAGTCCATTTAATTTTTGCATAAAAATGGACGATGTATAGTCCATTTAATTTTTGGCATAAAAATGGACGATGTATAGTCCATTTAATTTTTGGCATGAAAATGGACGATGTATATAGTCCATTTAATTTTTGCATAAAAATGGACGATGTATAGTCCATTTAATTTTTGGCATGAAAATGGACGATGTATAGTCCATTTAATTTTTGGCATAAAAATGGACGATGTATAGTCCATTTCATTTTTGGCATAAAAATCGACAATGTATAGTCCATTTAATTTTTGGCATGAAAATGGACGATGTATAGTCCATTTAATTTTTGGCATAAAAATGGACGATGTATAGTCCATTTAATTTTTGGCATGAAAATGGACGATGTATATAGTCCATTTAATTTTTGCATAAAAATGGACGATGTATAGTCCATTTAATTTTTGGCATAAAAATGGACGATGTATAGTCCATTTAATTTTTGGCATGAAAATGGACGATGTATATAGTCCATTTAATTTTTGCATAAAAATGGACGATGTATAGTCCATGTAATTTTTGGCATAAAAATGGACGATGTATAGTCCATTTAATTTTTGGCATAAAAATAGACGATGTATAGTCCATTTAATTTTTGGCATGAAAATGGACGATGTATAGTCCATTTAATTTTTGGCATAAAAATGGACGATGTATAGTCCATTTAATTTTTGGCATGAAAATGGACGATGTATATAGTCCATTTAATTTTTGCATAAAAATGGACGATGTATAGTCCATTTAATTTTTGGCATAAAAATGGACGATGTATAGTCCATTTAATTTTTGGCATGAAAATGGACGATGTATATAGTCCATTTAATTTTTGCATAAAAATGGACGATGTATAGTCCATTTAATTTTTGGCATAAAAATGGACGATGTATAGTCCATTTAATTTTTGGCATGAAAATGGACGATGTATATAGTCCATTTAATTTTTGCATAAAAATGGACGATGTATAGTCCATGTAATTTTTGGCATAAAAATGGACGATGTATAGTCCATTTAATTTTTGGCATAAAAATAGACGATGTATAGTCCATTTAATTTTTGGCATGAAAATGGACGATGTATAGTCCATTTAATTTTTGGCATAAAAATGGACGATGTATAGTCCATTTAATTTTTGGCATGAAAATGGACGATGTATAGTCCATTTAATTTTTGGCATAAAAATGGACGATGTATAGTCCATTTAATTTTTGGCATAAAAATGGACGATGTATAGTCCATTTAATTTTTGGCATGAAAATGGACGATGTATAGTCCATTAAATTTTTGGCATAAAAATGGACGATGTATAGTCCATTTAATTTTTGGCATAAAAATGGACGATGTATAGTCCATTTAATTTTTGGCATGAAAATGGACGATGTATAGTCCATTTAGTTTTTGGCATAAAAATAGACGATGTATAGTCCATTTAATTTTTGGCATAAAAATGGACGATGTATAGTCCATTTAATTTTTGGCATGAAAATGGACGATGTATAGTCCATTTAATTTTTGGCATGAAAATGGACGATGTATAGTCCATTTAATTTTTGGCATGAAAATGGACGATGTATATAGTCCATTTAATTTTTGCATAAAAATGGACGATGTATAGTCCATTTAATTTTTGGCATGAAAATGGACGATGTATAGTCCATTTAATTTTTGCATAAAAATGGACGATGTATAGTCCATTTAATTTTTGGCATAAAAATGGACGATGTATAGTCCATTTAATTTTTGGCATGAAAATGGACGATGTATATAGTCCATTTAATTTTTGCATAAAAATGGACGATGTATAGTCCATTTAATTTTTGGCATGAAAATGGACGATGTATAGTCCATTTAATTTTTGGCATGAAAATGGACTATGTATATAGTCCATTTAATTTTTGCATAAAAATGGACGATGTATAGTCCATTTAATTTTTGGCATGAAAATGGACGATGTATAGTCCATTTAATTTTTGGCATGAAAATGGACGATGTATATAGTCCATTTAATTTTTGCATAAAAATGGACGATGTATAGTCCATTTAATTTTTGGCATAAAAATGGACGATGTATAGTCCATTTAATTTTTGGCATGAAAATGGACGATGTATATAGTCCATTTAATTTTTGCATAAAAATGGACGATGTATAGTCCATTTAATTTTTGGCATGAAAATGGACGATGTATAGTCCATTTAATTTTTGGCATAAAAATGGACGATGTATAGTCCATTTCATTTTTGGCATAAAAATCGACAATGTATAGTCCATTTAATTTTTGGCATGAAAATGGACGATGTATAGTCCATTTAATTTTTGGCATAAAAATGGACGATGTATAGTCCATTTAATTTTTGGCATGAAAATGGACGATGTATATAGTCCATTTAATTTTTGCATAAAAATGGACGATGTATAGTCCATTTAATTTTTGGCATAAAAATGGACGATGTATAGTCCATTTAATTTTTGGCATGAAAATGGACGATGTATATAGTCCATTTAATTTTTGCATAAAAATGGACGATGTATAGTCCATGTAATTTTTGGCATAAAAATGGACGATGTATAGTCCATTTAATTTTTGGCATAAAAATAGACGATGTATAGTCCATTTAATTTTTGGCATGAAAATGGACGATGTATAGTCCATTTAATTTTTGGCATAAAAATGGACGATGTATAGTCCATTTAATTTTTGGCATGAAAATGGACGATGTATATAGTCCATTTAATTTTTGCATAAAAATGGACGATGTATAGTCCATTTAATTTTTGGCATAAAAATGGACGATGTATAGTCCATTTAATTTTTGGTATACAATTTTTTACATAAAAATACTCGTTTAAGTTTTTTGCATAAAAAATGGACGATGTATGGTACATTTATTTTGTGGCATAAAAATGGACGATGTATAGTCCATTTAATTTTTGGCATGAAAATGGACGATGTATAGTCCATTTAATTTTTGGCATAAAAATGGACGATGTATAGTCCATTTAATTTTTGGCATAAAAATAGACGATGTATAGTCCATTTAATTTTTGGCATAAAAATGGACGATGTATAGTCCATTTAATTTTTGGCATGAAAATGGACGATGTATAGTCCATTTAGTTTTTGGCATAAAAATAGACGATGTATAGTCCATTTAATTTTTGGCATAAAAATGGACGATGTATAGTCCATTTAATTTTTGGCATAAAAATGGACGATGTATAGTCCATTTAATTTTTGGCATGAAAATGGACGATGTATAGTCCATTTAGTTTTTGGCATAAAAATAGACGATGTATAGTCCATTTAATTTTTGGCATGAAAATGGACGATGTATAGTCCATTTAATTTTTGGCATGAAAATGGACGATGTATAGTCCATTTAATTTTTGGCATGAAAATGGACGATGTATATAGTCCATTTAATTTTTGCATAAAAATGGACGATGTATAGTCCATTTAATTTTTGGCATGAAAATGGACGATGTATATAGTCCATTTAATTTTTGCATAAAAATGGACGATGTATAGTCCATTTAATTTTTGGCATAAAAATGGACGATGTATAGTCCATTTAATTTTTGGCATGAAAATGGACGATTATATAGTCCATTTAATTTTTGCATAAAAATGGACGATGTATAGTCCATTTAATTTTTGGCATGAAAATGGACGATGTATAGTCCATTTAATTTTTGGCATAAAAATGGACGATGTATAGTCCATTTCATTTTTGGCATAAAAATCGACAATGTATAGTCCATTTAATTTTTGGCATGAAAATGGACGATGTATAGTCCATTTAATTTTTGGCATAAAAATGGACGATGTATAGTCCATTTAATTTTTGGCATAAAAATGGACGATGTATAGTCCATTTAATTTTTGGCATGAAAATGGACGATGTATATAGTCCATTTAATTTTTGCATAAAAATGGACGATGTATAGTCCATGTAATTTTTGGCATAAAAATGGACGATGTATAGTCCATTTAATTTTTGGCATAAAAATGGACGATGTATAGTCCATGTAATTTTTGGCATAAAAATGGACGATGTATAGTCCATTTAATTTTTGGCATAAAAATAGACGATGTATAGTCCATTTAATTTTTGGCATAAAAATGGACGATGTATAGTCCATTTAATTTTTGACATAAAAATGGACGATGTATAGTCCATTTAATTTTTGGCATGAAAATGGACGATGTATAGTCCATTAATTTTTTGGCATAAAAATGGACGATGTATAGTCCATTTAATTTTTGGCATGAAAATGGACGATGTATTTAGTCCATTTAATTTTTGGCATGAAAATGGACGATGTATAGTCCATTTAATTTTTGGCATGAAAATGGACGATGTATAGTCCATTTAATTTTTGGCATGAAAATGGACGATGTATAGTCAATTTAATTTTTGGCATAAAAATAGACGATGTATAGTCCATTTAATTTTTGGCATGAAAATGGACGATGTATGGTACATTTATTTTGTGGCATAAAAATGGACGATGTATAGTCCATTTAATTTTTGGCATAAAAATAGACGATGTATAGTCCATTTAATTTTTGGCATGAAAATGGACGATGTATATAGTCCATTTAATTTTTGGCATGAAAATGGACGATGTATAGTCCATTTAATTTTTGGCATGAAAATGGACGATGTATAGTCCATTTAATTTTTGGCATAAAAATGGACGATGTATAGTCCATTTAATTTTTGGCATGAAAATTGACGATGTATAGTCCATTAAATTTTTGGCATAAAAATGGACGATGTATAGTCCATTTAATTTTTGGCATGAAAATGGACGATGTATATAGTCCATTTAATTTTTGGCATGAAAATGGACGATGTATAGTCCATTTAATTTTTGGCATAAAAATGGACGATGTATAGTCCATTTAATTTTTGGCATAAAAATGTACGATGTATAGTCCATTTAATTTTTGGCATGAAAATGGACGATGTATAGTCCATTTAATTTTTGGCATAAAAATAGACTATGTATAGTCCATTTAATTTTTGGCATGAAAATGGACGATGTATAGTCCATTTAATTTTTGGCATAAAAATGGACGATGTATAGTCCATTTAATTTTTGGCATGAAAATGGACGATGTACATAGTCCATTTAATTTTTGCATAAAAATGGACGATGTATAGTCCATTTAATTTTTGGTATACAATTTTTTACATAAAAATACTCGTTTAAGTTTTTTGCATAAAAAATGGACGATGTATGGTACATTTATTTTGTGGCATAAAAATGGACGATGTATAGTCCATTTAATTTTTGGCATGAAAATGGACGATGTATAGTCCATTTAATTTTTGGCATAAAAATGGACGATGTATAGTCCATTTAATTTTTGGCATAAAAATAGACGATGTATAGTCCATTTAATTTTTGGCATGAAAATGGACGATGTATATAGTCCATTTAATTTTTGCATAAAAATGGACGATGTATAGTCCATTTAATTTTTGGCATAAAAATGGACGATGTATAGTCCATTTAATTTTTGGCATGAAAATGGACGATGTATATAGTCCATTTAATTTTTGCATAAAAATGGACGATGTATAGTCCATGTAATTTTTGGCATAAAAATGGACGATGTATAGTCCATTTAATTTTTGAAATAAAAATGGACGATGTATAGTCCATGTAATTTTTGGCATAAAAATGGACGATGTATAGTCCATTTAATTTTTGGCATAAAAATAGACGATGTATAGTCCATTTAATTTTTGGCATAAAAATGGACGATGTATAGTCCATTTAATTTTTGGCATAAAAATGGACGATGTATAGTCCATTTAATTTTTGGCATGAAAATGGACGATGTATAGTCCATTAATTTTTTGGCATAAAAATGGACGATGTATAGTCCATTTAATTTTTGGCATGAAAATGGACGATGTATTTAGTCCATTTAATTTTTGGCATGAAAATGGACGATGTATAGTCCATTTAATTTTTGGCATGAAAATGGACGATGTATAGTCCATTTAATTTTTGGCATGAAAATGGACGATGTATAGTCAATTTAATTTTTGGCATAAAAATAGACGATGTATAGTCCATTTAATTTTTGGCATGAAAATGGACGATGTATGGTACATTTATTTTGTGGCATAAAAATGGACGATGTATAGTCCATTTAATTTTTGGCATAAAAATAGACGATGTATAGTCCATTTAATTTTTGGCATGAAAATGGACGATGTATATAGTCCATTTAATTTTTGGCATGAAAATGGACGATGTATAGTCCATTTAATTTTTGGCATGAAAATGGACGATGTATAGTCCATTTAATTTTTGGCATAAAAATGGACGATGTATAGTCCATTTAATTTTTGGCATGAAAATTGACGATGTATAGTCCATTAAATTTTTGGCATAAAAATGGACGATGTATAGTCCATTTAATTTTTGGCATGAAAATGGACGATGTATATAGTCCATTTAATTTTTGGCATGAAAATGGACGATGTATAGTCCATTTAATTTTTGGCATAAAAATGGACGATGTATAGTCCATTTAATTTTTGGCATAAAAATGTACGATGTATAGTCCATTTAATTTTTGGCATGAAAATGGACGATGTATAGTCCATTTAATTTTTGGCATAAAAATAGACTATGTATAGTCCATTTAATTTTTGGCATGAAAATGGACGATGTATAGTCCATTTAATTTTTGGCATAAAAATGGACGATGTATAGTCCATTTAATTTTTGGCATGAAAATGGACGATGTACATAGTCCATTTAATTTTTGCATAAAAATGGACGATGTATAGTCCATTTAATTTTTGGTATACAATTTTTTACATAAAAATACTCGTTTAAGTTTTTTGCATAAAAAATGGACGATGTATGGTACATTTATTTTGTGGCATAAAAATGGACGATGTATAGTCCATTTAATTTTTGGCATGAAAATGGACGATGTATAGTCCATTTAATTTTTGGCATAAAAATGGACGATGTATAGTCCATTTAATTTTTGGCATAAAAATAGACGATGTATAGTCCATTTAATTTTTGGCATGAAAATGGACGATGTATATAGTCCATTTAATTTTTGCATAAAAATGGACGATGTATAGTCCATTTAATTTTTGGCATAAAAATGGACGATGTATAGTCCATTTAATTTTTGGCATGAAAATGGACGATGTATATAGTCCATTTAATTTTTGCATAAAAATGGACGATGTATAGTCCATGTAATTTTTGGCATAAAAATGGACGATGTATAGTCCATTTAATTTTTGGCATAAAAATAGACGATGTATAGTCCATTTAATTTTTGGCATGAAAATGGACGATGTATAGTCCATTTAATTTTTGGCATAAAAATGGACGATGTATAGTCCATTTAATTTTTGGCATAAAAATGTACGATGTATAGTCCATTTAATTTTTGGCATGAAAATGGACGATGTATAGTCCATTTAATTTTTGGCATAAAAATAGACTATGTATAGTCCATTTAATTTTTGGCATGAAAATGGACGATGTATAGTCCATTTAATTTTTGGCATAAAAATGGACGATGTATAGTCCATTTAATTTTTGGCATAAAAATGGACGATGTATAGTCCATTTAATTTTTGGCATGAAAATGGACGATGTATAGTCCATTAAATTTTTGGCATAAAAATGGACGATGTACAGTCCATTTAATTTTTGGCATGAAAATGGACGATGTATTTAGTCCATTTAATTTTTGGCATGAAAATGGACGATGTATAGTCCATTTAATTTTTGGCATGAAAATTGACGATGTATAGTCCATTTAATTTTTGGCATGAAAATGGACGATGTACAGTCAATTTAATTTTTGGCATGAAAATGGACGATGTATTTAGTCCATTTAATTTTTGGCATGAAAATGGACGATGTATAGTCCATTTAATTTTTGGCATGAAAATTGACGATGTATAGTCCATTTAATTTTTGGCATGAAAATGGACGATGTATGGTACATTTATTTTGTGGCATAAAAATGTACGATGTATAGTCCATTTAATTTTTGGCATGAAAATGGACGATGTATAGTCCATTTAATTTTTGGCATAAAAATAGACTATGTATAGTCCATTTAATTTTTGGCATGAAAATGGACGATGTATAGTCCATTTAATTTTTGGCATGAAAATGGACGATGTACATAGTCCATTTAATTTTTGCATAAAAATGGACGATGTATAGTCCATTTAATTTTTGGTATACAATTTTTTACATAAAAATACTCGTTTAAGTTTTTTGCATAAAAAATGGACGATGTATGGTACATTTATTTTGTGGCATAAAAATGGACGATGTATAGTCCATTTAATTTTTGGCATGAAAATGGACGATGTATAGTCCATTTAATTTTTGGCATAAAAATGGACGATGTATAGTCCATTTAATTTTTGGCATAAAAATAGACGATGTATAGTCCATTTAATTTTTGGCATGAAAATGGACGATGTATAGTCCATTTAATTTTTGGCATAAAAATGGACGATGTACAGTCCATTTAATTTTTGGCATGAAAATGGACGATGTATTTAGTCCATTTAATTTTTGGCATGAAAATGGACGATGTATAGTCCATTTAATTTTTGGCATAAAAATGGACGATGTATAGTCCATTTAATTTTTGGCATGAAAATGGACGATGTATAGTCCATTTAATTTTTGGCATGAAAATGGACGATGTATAGTCCATTTAATTTTTGGCATAAAAATGGACGATGTACAGTCCATTTAATTTTTGGCATGAAAATGGACGATGTATTTAGTCCATTTAATTTTTGGCATGAAAATGGACGATGTATAGTCCATTTAATTTTTGGCATGAAAATTGACGATGTATAGTCCATTTAATTTTTGGCATGAAAATGGACGATGTATGGTACATTTATTTTGTGGCATAAAAATGTACGATGTATAGTCCATTTAATTTTTGGCATGAAAATGGACGATGTATAGTCCATTTAATTTTTGGCATAAAAATAGACTATGTATAGTCCATTTAATTTTTGGCATGAAAATGGACGATGTATAGTCCATTTAATTTTTGGCATGAAAATGGACGATGTACATAGTCCATTTAATTTTTGCATAAAAATGGACGATGTATAGTCCATTTAATTTTTGGTATACAATTTTTTACATAAAAATACTCGTTTAAGTTTTTTGCATAAAAAATGGACGATGTATGGTACATTTATTTTGTGGCATAAAAATGGACGATGTATAGTCCATTTAATTTTTGGCATGAAAATGGACGATGTATAGTCCATTTAATTTTTGGCATAAAAATGGACGATGTATAGTCCATTTAATTTTTGGCATAAAAATAGACGATGTATAGTCCATTTAATTTTTGGCATGAAAATGGACGATGTATAGTCCATTTAATTTTTGGCATAAAAATGGACGATGTATAGTCCATTTAATTTTTGGCATGAAAATGGACGATGTATAGTCCATTAAATTTTTGGCATAAAAATGGACGATGTATAGTCCATTTAATTTTTGGCATAAAAATGGACGATGTATAGTCCATTTAATTTTTGGCATGAAAATGGACGATGTATAGTCCATTTAGTTTTTGGCATAAAAATAGACGATGTATAGTCCATTTAATTTTTGGCATGAAAATGGACGATGTATAGTCCATTTAATTTTTGGCATAAAAATAGACTATGTATAGTCCATTAAATTTTTGGCATAAAAATGGACGATGTATAGTCCATTTAGTTTTTGGCATAAAAATAGACGATGTATAGTCCATTTAATTTTTGGCATGAAAATGGACGATGTATAGTCCATTTAGTTTTTGGCATAAAAATAGACGATGTATAGTCCATTTAATTTTTGGCATGAAAATGGACGATGTATATAGTCCATTTAATTTTTGCATAAAAATGGACGATGTATAGTCCATTTAATTTTTGGCATAAAAATGGACGATGTATAGTCCATTTAATTTTTAGTATACAATTTTTTACATAAAAATACTCGTTTAAGTTTTTTGCATAAAAAATGGACGATGTATGGTACATTTATTTTGTGGTATAAAAATGGACGATGTATAGTCCATTTCATTTTTGGCATAAAAATGGACGATGTATAGTCCATTTAATTTTTGGCATAAAAATGGACGATGTATAGTCCATTTAATTTTTGGCATGAAAATGGACGATGTATAGTCCATTAAATTTTTGGCATAAAAATGGACGATGTATAGTCCATTTAATTTTTGGCATAAAAATGGACGATGTATAGTCCATTTAATTTTTGGCATGAAAATGGACGATGTATAGTCCATTTAGTTTTTGGCATAAAAATAGACGATGTATAGTCCATTTAATTTTTGGCATGAAAATGGACGATGTATAGTCCATTTAATTTTTGGCATAAAAATAGACTATGTATAGTCCATTAAATTTTTGGCATAAAAATGGACGATGTATAGTCCATTTAGTTTTTGGCATAAAAATAGACGATGTATAGTCCATTTAATTTTTGGCATGAAAATGGACGATGTATAGTCCATTTAGTTTTTGGCATAAAAATAGACGATGTATAGTCCATTTAATTTTTGGCATGAAAATGGACGATGTATATAGTCCATTTAATTTTTGCATAAAAATGGACGATGTATAGTCCATTTAATTTTTGGCATAAAAATGGACGATGTATAGTCCATTTAATTTTTGGTATACAATTTTTTACATAAAAATACTCGTTTAAGTTTTTTGCATAAAAAATGGACGATGTATGGTACATTTATTTTGTGGTATAAAAATGGACGATGTATAGTCCATTTAATTTTTGGCATAAAAATAGACGATGTATAGTCCATTTAATTTTTGGCATGAAAATGGACGATGTATAGTCCATTTAATTTTTGGCATAAAAATGGACGATGTATAGTCCATTTAATTTTTGGCATAAAAATGGACGATGTATAGTCCATTTAATTTTTGGCATGAAAATGGACGATGTATAGTCCATTAAATTTTTGGCATAAAAATGGACGATGTATAGTCCATTTAATTTTTGGCATAAAAATGGACGATGTATAGTCCATTTAATTTTTGGCATACAATTTTTTACATAAAAATACTCGTTTAATTTTTTTGCATAAAAAATGGACGATGTATGGTACATTTATTTTGTGGCATAAAAATGGACGATGTATAGTCCATTTCATTTTTGGCATAAAAATCGACGATGTATAGTCCATTTAATTTTTGGCATGAAAATGGACGATGTATAGTCCATTTAATTTTTGGCATGAAAATGCCATTTAATTTTTGGCATAAAAATAGACGATGTATAATTTTTGGCATGAAAATGGACGATGTATAGTCCATTTAATTTTTGGCATAAAAATAGACGATGTATAGTCCATTTAATTTTTGGCATGAAAATGGACGATGTATAGTCCATTTAATTTTTGGCATAAAAATAGACTATGTATAGTCCATTTAATTTTTGGCATGAAAAAGGACGATGTATAGTCAATTTAATTTTTGGCATAAAAATAGACGATGTATAGTCCATTTAATTTTTGGCATGAAAATGGACGATGTATAGTCCATTTAATTTTTGGCATGAAAATGGACGATGTATAGTCCATTTAATTTTTGGCATGAAAATGGACGATGTATAGTCCATTTAATTTTTGGCATGAAAATGGACGATGTATAGTGCATTTAATTTTTGGCATAAAAATAGACGATGTATAGTCCATTTAATTTTTGGCATAAAAATAGACGATGTATAGTCCATTTAATTTTTGGCATGAAAATGGACGATGTATAGTCCATTTAATTTTTGGCATGAAAATGGACGCTGTATAGTCCATTTAATTTTTGGAATGAAAATGGACGATGTATAGTCCATTTAATTTTTGGCATGAAAATGGACGATGTATAGTCCATTTAATTTTTGGCATGAAAATGGACGATGTGTAGTCCATTTAATTTTTGGCATAAAAATAGACGATGTGTAGTCCATTTAATTTTTGGCATGAAAATGGACGATGTATAGTCCATTTAATTTTTGGCATAAAAATAGACGATGTATAGTCCATTTAATTTTTGGCATAAAAATAGACGATGTATAGTCCATTTAATTTTTGGCATGAAAATGGACGATGTATAGTCCATTTAATTTTTGGCATGAAAATGGACGATGTATAGTCCATTTAATTTTTGGCATGATAATGGACGATGTATAGTCCATTTAATTTTTGGCATGAAAATGGACGATGTATAGTCCATTTAATTTTTGGCATGAAAATGGACGATGTATAGTCCATTTAATTTTTGGCATGAAAATGGACGATGTATAGTCCATTTAATTTTTGGCATAAAAATAGACGATGTGTAGTCCATTTAATTTTTGGCATGAAAATGGACGATGTATAGTCCATTTAATTTTTGGCATGAAAATGGACGATGTATAGTCAATTTAATTTTTGGCATAAAAATAGACGATGTATAGTCCATTTAATTTTTGGCATGAAAATGGACGATGTATGGTACATTTATTTTGTGGCATAAAAATGGACGATGTATAGTCCATTTAATTTTTGGCATAAAAATAGACGATGTATAGTCCATTTAATTTTTGGCATGAAAATGGACGATGTATAGTCCATTTAATTTTTGGCATGATAATGGACGATATATAGTCCATTTAATTTTTGGCATGAAAATGGACGATGTATAGTCCATTTAATTTTTGGCATGAAAATGGACGATGTATAGTCCATTTAATTTTTGGCATGAAAATGGACGATGTATAGTCCATTTAATTTTTGGCATAAAAATAGACGATGTATAGTCCATTTAATTGTTGGCATGAAAATGGACGATGTATAGTCCATTTAATTTTTGGCATGAAAATGGACGATGTATAGTCAATTTAATTTTTGGCATAAAAATAGACGATGTATAGTCCATTTAATTTTTGGCATGAAAATGGACGATGTATGGTACATTTATTTTGTGGCATAAAAATGGACGATGTATAGTCCATTTAATTTTTGGCATAAAAATAGACGATGTATAGTCCATTTAATTTTTGGCATGAAAATGGACGATGTATAGTCCATTTAATTTTTGGCATGAAAATGGACGATGTATAGTCCATTTAATTTTTGGCATAAAAATAGACGATGTATAGTCCATTTAATTTTTGGCATGAAAATGGACGATGTATAGTCCATTTAATTTTTGGCATGAAAATGGACGATGTATATATAGTCCATTTAATTTTTGGCATGAAAATGGACGATATATAGTCCATTTAATTTTTGGCATAAAAATGGACGATGTATATATAGTCCATTTAATTTTTGGAATTAAAATGGGCGATGTATAGTCCATTTAATTTTTGGCATGAAAATGGACGATGTATAGTCCATTTAATTTTTGGCATAAAAATCGACGATGTATAGTCCATTTAATTTTTGGCATAAAAATGGACGATGTATATATAGTCCATTTAATTTTTGGCATGAAAATGGACGATATATAGTCCATTTAATTTTTGGCATAAAAATGGACGATGTATATATAGTCCATTTAATTTTTGGAATTAAAATGGGCGATGTATAGTCCATTTAATTTTTGGCATAAAAATGAACAATGTATAGTCCATAGAATTTTTAGCATAAAAAAGGACAATGTATATAGTCCATTTAATTTTTGGAATTAAAATGGGCGATGTATTATAGTCCATTTAATTTTCGCCATACAAATGGACTATGTATATAGGCCATTTAATTTTCTGTATAAAAATAGACGATTAATTTAATTTTTGGCATAAAAATGGACAATGTATAGTCCATTTAATTTTTAGCATAAAAAAGGACAATGTATATAGTCCATTGAATTTTCTGTATAAAAATAGACGATGTATAGTCCATTTAATTTTTGGCATAAAAATGAACAAACTATAGTCCATTGAAATTTAAGCATAAAAAAGGACAATGTATATAGTCCATTGAATTTTCTGTATAAAAATAGACGATGTATAGTCCATTTAATTTTTACCATAAAAATAGACGATGTATAGTTTATTTAATTTTGAGAATAAAAATGGACAATGTATAGTCCATTTAATTTTTAGCATAAAAATGGACAATGTATATAGTCCATTTAATTTTCTGCATAAAAATAGACAATGTATAGTCCATTTAATTTTTAGCATAAAAATGGACAATGTATATAGTCCATTTAATTTTCTGTATAAAAATAGACGATGTATAGTCCATTTAATTTTTAACATAAAAATGGACAATGTATAGTCCATTTAATTTTTGGCATAAAAATGAACGATGTATAGTCCATTTAATTTTTGGCATAAAAATGGACGATGTATAGTCCATTTAATTTTTGGCATAGTTTTTTACATAAAAATACTCGTTTAATTTTTTTGCATAAAAAATGGACGATGTATTATAGCCACTTAATTTTTCTAATGCACGATGTATAGCAAATTTAATTTTCTACATAAAAAATGTACGATTTTCTATATTAATTAAAATTTTACGAATCAATTTTGTAAAATGGAATGGAACATTAGTTAAAGCTAGATTATTATTTTTTTTTATTACGACAGTTTCTCAAATGTACTTTTTCATAATCTGCAATTTTTTAGTTTTGTTTGTTTATTTGTTTGTTTGTTAAATTTTGAAAGAGCAAGGACAATAATTATATGTAATAATTTTGGTTTACAAAACAAATGAATACGTTTTATATATTATAAGCGCCATTTGCCTCTAACAACATTTTAACGAAGGAAACAACAACAAAATACTAAGTTTTCACAATAAATTGAAGTGGAAAAGTCAATCAAGCGAAACAAAAGGTAGAAGACAAGCCAAGAAACGAAACGAATCCAAAAACACCTTAAATGTTTTAATTATCCGTTTAAAATTAATGAAAAAAAAAAAACAAATGTTTCCCTAAACATTAGGCCAAAAAAGCAGACTGACGGGTTATTAAGACAACATCACATGCGCTCAAGTGTGTTGTTTACAAAAAAGCTGAGGAGCTACAAACATAATTGAATTATAGATCAACCTGAACGAAAAGAGACCACAAACACAAAAAATTATTCATGTCCAGCTGTTATGTTTAGAAAGTATTTTTATTATTATTATAATATTTTTTTGTGAGAAGTTATATAAAAGGGGTGGGGCTAAGACAAAACTCCTTTTTCTAGAAAAAAAAAATTAACAAATTAAAAAAAAATAAATTAATGAAGTAAAAAAGTAATGAAAAGCTGAAAACTTACCAGATCTCCGAGATAAAAGATGGCGCAAAGGTAATCAAATTATGACCGATTAATTAACAAAAATCTGAGCCACGATTTAATTATGTAATTCTAAAGACAATTCAGTATCACAGTTTCATTACAAAGCTATAGAGCCTACATATAGCTTCTGCAAAAATAAAATACTTCCCGTAAATGTGCAAAGAACGGTATTCCGGAAATATTTAATGTCCTCTTTACAAACAGCTGCACTTATCTTTGTCTCATTATCGCCCTCTCTGACACACACACACACACACACACTATCCTCAACATAGTAAAAGGAAAGGACAACAAATAGTTATTCTTCAACGACAGTCAAAAGTGCATCCTGGGGTCCAAAAGACCCACACACATGTTCTCGCTCACTGCATAAATGGTAAAAAAAATGATGAACAAGAAAAAAACGTCAATATATAAAAAGCAATTTATAAGGAAAACGTACAAGTAGAAGCGGACGGTGATGATGAGTATGAAAATGAGGATGCTTACAGTAGTAGTAGAGGCCGGGTAAACCAAAGTGAAAATGATAGTAGTTTTTTTTTCAAATGAAAAGTAGAAACATAAAGAACCATCATGGATGTGCAGGGGCATACTGCGGTGAAGGAAGCAGGCTTGCATTGACATTTTGCCTGATGGTCAAGTACCACCATACAAACAAGAGATTGAATGGAAGAAAAGCAAAAACAAAGAACTGATATCACAAAAATACAGTGAAAGAACAAAACCCAAGAACCAAATAAACAACGATAAAGATGATGATTGTGAAGATGTTGACAGCTCTTACGACAAAATCAGCATCTACAGCAGAAGCAATTCAATTTTGCTCAGCAGCCCAAACAAAACCAACATTACAAGCCAAGCGGGGTGCTTGTAAACTGGGTGGTCATTGCCATCGTTCGTCCGTTTGTGCCTTCGGTTGGGTAGAATAAAGCAATTCATAAATAGTTACATGTGTCTTGTTGCTCTTGAAATTGGTTTGCACTACAACATCATTATCGTATTATGATCATCATTATGATCTTTTTTACCACTGCTGTTTGTGCAATAATGAACATCAGTTTGATGTTGACAATATTGTTGGTTAAGAGTTCTTCGATAATCATAATAATACTTACTGTGGAGTTTAGGAGAGATTCAGGTTTATATTTCTGCCACATCAACATACACAACGTAAATTGATTTTGATTTTGATTTTGTATTTGTGTGTGTGGTTAGTTCAGCTGAATTAATCGTATATTTTTTTATTTCTTTTCAAATGAGTTGAATAAAAAGTGAGTGCTTTTCTAGCTTTTTCCCCCTCTACATAAGCACAGTAAATATAAGCTTGAACAGTGATGTAGGTTTTTAATTTCAAATACGCTACAATGGCATAAATGTTGCATTACAAATTGGATAATTTGTGTAAAAACTGTAGAAGAAAATATTGTTACCTTAATGAAGAATGGCCCCAACTCATTACTTTTTTGCAATCGAGATTTTTGAATTTTTCGATACATTAGATGTTCTTCTATCGAAATACACAAAAACCCCGATTTCAAAAAAATAATGAGTTAGGGCCTTTCTATATTAAGGTAACGATATATAAGAAGGCTTTTACCACTTTCACCTTAGTATTATGTAAACAGGATTCAACTTCGCTCAGTTTCCTCCTTTACACATTGCAGCATTATACACATAGACCACAGCAGACTACCGAACACAATCTGTCAAAAATAGAATATAAGGATTTATATGAAAATGCTTAAAAAACATTCAACTATACATACAACACAAAATTTTCCTGATGCCTGTGCCAATACGCACAATCACGACGTAAGTTACATTATTAATTAAATAAAATTACTACATTAAATGAAATTCATGTTGTTTCAACTTGAAATTACTTTAATTCAACATGGCTCTTGTAGTTATTTCAGTATCAAATTCACGTTCTTTTTACTTGAAATAACTTTGATTCAAGGTTATTTTTCATTTTGATTAAACATTAATAGCATGTTAAATCAACAAGAAATAAACTTACTTCAACAAGTATTCATACAAAAAATCCAAAAACACCCGACTTCGATCAATTTTGAACCGTTAAATATTAGAAATAGTCATTCGAAATGAAAAATCATAAAAGAAAGTTAGGGATAATTTTAAAATCCCGGTCGACTTTTTATTTTTTCATATTTACAAAATGGCGTCTGTTGGCTGCCATCTTGAATTTTGACAATTGACATATCTTTCATTCGGTGCCGCAAAGGAACACAAATACATACATAGACTGATAAACACAATACCTTTTCTGTGCGTTGCGCAGTCGGGTAAAAAGAAAAGTTTTCTTTGAACATTATTTTAAATCATGTTGAATAAACATGTAACACATAGGAAGCTAAATTATTAACGAAAAACTTTAAATTAATCGTTTAATATGACATTTTTCCGTATGTATGTATTCCAATCTTGTACAAACATTCAATATTACATAAAGAGAATTCCAATCAAAATCGCACATTTTTTGTTCAGACCGACATAAATTAAATTTTTTTTTTATAAAAATGTGTCTTCAAATGTAGATGACTTACTTACTCTTTAATGATTTAAATATTGAGATACTTCTTGTATATAATTTATTCACTTCAACCTCTCGCCTAAACAACCATCCCAACAGTAGGGTAACAATAATGTCGGTTTAACTTTACAAATATATGGTAAACAGGAATATTTTGCCTGGTGTCTTAAATTATCGTCACTCAGCATGACATCTCATATGCTCGATGACAGAAAGATGTAGTTGAGTTGTTGGTGTTTTTGTAATGATGATAATAAGCCTTTGACAATTTTAATGATTTCTATTTTATCTCATTTTATTTTATGCTCTGCTCCTCCTAGACTTAAAAAGTAGTTTAATTACGCCAAATTATTGAAGGATGCTACAAAATTAAGTAAGTAGTTTTTATGAACCGAAAGTGATAATGACTTTTTTCACTCTTCACATGCAGCAACTGAAAAGATAAACATTTTTATGGCTGAATAATATTTTTTTCTTCTTAATTGGGAGATAAGCAGAGGTCGTAAACAATTTTCGAAATATTAATGTGACAAAAATACAAACAATTCGAGAAAACACTTTTCCTGTGGCGTTTAAAATAATATGAACTACAAAAATATTTTATATAAAATTTAAAACTAAATTAACCCCCTGTTTGTGTAAAACGTTTGAGTTAAAAATCTTGGCGTCTTTGTAATAGACTAAAGGAAACTTGTACAACTTTTCTTTAATCTATTAAAGAAACGCCAGGATTTCTAACTCAAACGTCTTACACAAACAGGGGGTAAGCTTAAAATACAAAAAAAAAAGTTCTTACCTAAAAGTTCATGTTCAAATTCAATACAGATCATTTCAATTTAATTTGATCGATTAACACACACACTTAAATAACTCAACTAAAAATTGTCATTTGCATTCTACTTTTGTACTAGCGCCACTGGCCTTTTTTTAGTTTTTTATGAATGAAATGTGTCTTTTTCTTTCTTCTTAATTTCTCAATCTGCAACATCAGCATCTTCAGCTTCTCCGTTGACTTAAGATCTTAACATAAAAAATATAACATAAAGACAATAAAAATAAAAAGAGAGAAACTAAATATATCTACCGGAGATGGTTGCTTGAAGATAAAAACTATTTTGTCTATGATGACAGCTTCAAATTGAATGAAGGATGAACAACGCCAAGCCGTACTCAGAAGGGCCAGAAAACGAGATAGAAATGAAATCAAAGTATTTTTTTTTTTTTTTTTTGTTAAAAAAAGAAGATCAAACATAAATGATACCTAAAATGTTAGTGAGCATTTGTCAGGAGTAGCTGGGACGGCAGCAGCTTAACAACACACATGTTATCGTTCACATGCAGTGTTGCCATATTTATTTTTCAAAAATCTTTAAGCGGAGCAAAAAAAATATTTTTTTGTTACCAAAAATCTTTTTTGTCATTTTTAACCCCCGACTAAAAAAAGGTCTGTTATAAGTTTGTAGTGTGTGTCTGTGTGTCTGTCCGTGTCCACGTACAAGGCCAAACGGCTGGACCGATTTTCATTTAGTTTTTTTCTGTTTGAAAGATGATTGATCGAGAGGGTTCTTAGCTATGCTTGAAGAAAATCGGTCCAGCCGTTTAGAAGATATAACATCTTTTCTGAAAAAAGTCGGGGGTTTTTTAAATTTTTAATTTTTGTTATATTGAATGAAAATGAGTTAAAATTTATTTTGCTTCTTGTGAACTATTAAAAGTAAAGCCAAATAACACAAAATATTTACTGTATAGAATATGTGTAAGATCATTATGAATCAAATTAGAAAATTTGTAAGTAGTTTAGTCAAAAAATCCCTCAACAATATATTAAAAGTACCAAAAGTAAAAATTTTAAAAATCTTATTTTTAGATAAGAAATCTTTTTTGTCGTTTAAACACGTCTAAAAACTTCACATATGGTAACACTGTTCACATGTGAAAGAATGAGTGGAATCTGGCATCTCATCGAAGAGAAAAACAAAAGGAATTTGTTTGTTATACTCGTATACATATAAGATTACCCAAAGATCAAAAATCGTTACTTCTTTAACTGAACTGAAGATGATTGTAGTAAGGGATTGTTTTTGTATTCTTTAAGGAAATAAATCTTTTAGTTAAATAAACTCTTATCAAATGAGATCAATCTTTAATATAAATACATATGTATGGATTTTTGTTATTTTGTATTTTTTTTTTTTATATTTTAGAATCATTGAAAAAAGTTAATCATTGGAAAATCACTTCCTGGCCCTAAATAAATATACAACAAGAGGAATAGCAGCAGCAATTCTACAACAAGAGGTGATGCGAAAATAAATCCCACACGTTATGGCGCATGTAGTGAGTGAGAGCAGGGGTGTAAAGGAATTAAAAGATCGATTATGGATTTAGTTGCGTTGCCCTAATGGCACATTTTATTAAGTGTGGCAACTAACAAGTAACAGCTGTGAATTTCAGCTGTCAAATTGCAATGATATTGACAACCATACATTTTTGGTTGCTGCATATTCTGGCCAGTTTTAATGAGTCATGTTAAGTTTCGTAGCAAACAGCTAAAATTAAATAAAAAATTCAAATTTTAATTTAATCAGGATAATTTCTTAATCGAGCTTAAGTTCAATATTTTCAATTCTTATTGGATGAAATATTTTTATTAATTAAAGTCATTTTCTAAAGAAGAGAATAAAATTAAACTAGAGTTTTTAGCTGGGGGAAATACTCCATTTTCTTAAAAATTTATATTAAATAAATGTTGTTGATAGGTATAGATAGTAATACCCAAGTAGATAGATATGGATACTGATGAAGTGCGTGGCTGCACAGAAAAATGCCAACATTTTCCTCAGCTAAAAAGTTTTGTTTAATTTTGCTTTTCTTCTTTAACAAATTACATTAATTAATAAAATTTTTCATTAAATAAGAATTGAAAAAATGAATTCAAGCCCGATTAAGAAATTATCCTTATTAAAATTCATTCTAGTTCAATTAAATTTAATTTTAATTTAATGAAATTAACTACTGCTTTGGTAAGAAAAAATTTTGCGAAATTGTTATCTAAAAATTATATTGAGCAATAACATTAGTGAGTTGCTAATTCTAAAGGGGTGAAATTTTCCATTAAGTGATGTCTAACAGAAGCCACATTTTACATTCCCTTCTTTTATCGACTTTGTTATAAGACTAGGTTCACACAAGGCCACTTTAGTTGAGCATCTTTTTAATTTATTGAAGAGAGAGAGAGAGAGAGAGAGAGAGAGGAGAAGATAGTGAAGAGATAAAACATCAAATTTTCTCTATCAACCAGGAACTAAAAAAGTTACTCAACTAAAATTTCCGTGTCTGATACCAGCAGAATCATCGGCGAAGTAAAATAACCAGTAAAATGGCTGCTAAGCATAGGTTTGAAAATATAATACGCCTCATTGACACCAGAGGCGCTGCAACACTGCATTATTAAAAACGTGAATAAATCAGAGCTGTAAAATAATGAAGCTTTCCTCTATCTCTTCCTTCACAACTCGAAAAGTTGGCCATACATAATCGGAGCAGTACTGGGTATAGCGTAATTTATATACACCAGATTTTTTGTAAGAAAATCTTCTTAGTTCCCAGTAAAAACAAGAGCTTCCAAACAAGAAGAAGAATGGTTTTTACATACGGTTGTGATTGCAACAAGTTCTCTCTTTTGATCCATATTCAGTGAATCCGAAGTCATGTTCGTGATGTTGAGTAAATCTGATGTTTCGTATGTTTTTGTTTTCTTTTCCTAAATTCTTTTAAATCAATATATTTTTTTTAATAAAAATCCAATACTTCAAGACATTGTTTTTTCCTTAAAAAATCAAGACATATCCTAAGTATTTGCGAAAACTAGAAATGATCTACAATTTTGCAAAAGTGACTCCTGAAAAAGACAAAAAGACATACATATTGATATTGTGGAAGTGGAGAAAAATTTGTTTCTGAATAATTATTTTATTTTATTATTTTTGTTTATTTTTAAAAATTATAAAGGCTTTATAAAGGTTTTATAAAACAGATTTTCATACAAAATGTTTATTATTAAGCCTTTATAAAGCCTTAATAGTTTTTGTGTCTAAGATTCCTAAATTAATTTCTGTGAACTTAACTCGCAATGCACAAAATCGTCCAATCAATAGGACAGACCTTTCTAGCACACCCCCGAATATAAATATTTCAGTTGCGATGCCAATTGACTAGGTGACTCAAGTTCGCTTGCCATACATGATCGAATGATTGCATTCTTTTAAGTAAAGTTTCTTAAATAAATATTGCACATTGCAAAAAATTTAAATAAATTCTAATTTGCGATTATAGTTATCTTTGTTGCGAAATAAGTATGTATGTACACATGTATGTTGTATGTGTTTGCAGTTTGTGTTTAAATCAATTTCCATTTCCCATACTCAAGATCAATCGTTCGCTCTCACAACAACTGCCACCAAAACGAAATGCACATGGAAAGATGTATGGCAAATGCATTTGAGTTCGAGTGGATGTTATAGAATTCCTTCCGTAAATACAGATATAATTCTTAAGTAAATCTCGGATTGTTGCTCCTCGTTAAATGTAACTGATCTGTGTTGCGTTAATTTGGCTTATCGATTGAAAAAAAACAACTGCAACAAACAAAGAGTGTTATTAAAGAAGAAAGTGGTTCTTGAGATTTCAAATATTCACCTCCTAATTTGTTTTCATTTATATTTGTAGTTTGTTTCATTTGTTTTCATTTCTAACACATATATGTATATGTTAAAGATGGGCATCTCCTGCGAAATTGGCGTGATCGCATAATTGTAAATAATTTTTCCCTCTAAGCATGATATGCATAGGCGAGTAAGTTAAAAAGCTCGGCATGCATCCGTAATATTATTAAGAATGAAGTAGTGACTTCATTTATTTGCCTTTTTATTCAACAGAAATTCGTGAGAGAAGAATTTTTTTCCTCATTTTTGGCAGTGACCAAAAAATGGTTCATCACCCCATCTCTAATACGTGTATAAACAAAAAAAAAAGTAAAAAAGAAAAAATATGTAACAAATGTCGCAATACATTTAGTCTTCCATACTATTCCGCAAATAAACATTGTGTTTGCTATTTGACATCAATGATCCTCTTCAATTTTATTTAATCCTCACATGCTCTCATTAAGCATATATTTCTTTTATTATTTGGAAACCTTCAAAAGTATTTGTTTATTGTAAATATAAAGAATTTTAATTTGTTGTTTTTATTTGAAATTTCATGGACACATATGTATGAGTATGTATGCAAGTATGTTTAAACCCATCGACGTGTTTCAATGAGTTTCTTACTTGTAGTTTATTTTCCCATTTGAGGACTCGCAATATCGCAAAGGTAAACCCATTTTTACGACAAAGGCAACGCTGCAGAAAAGACATTAACAGTGGAGTGCATTTATAAGGAATTCAGAGAGATCTTGCAATTCTTTCGTTACATGAGAAGTTCGTTATAACTGCAGTAAATGTTTGCCACATATCAGTTGTGAAAACAAGTTGTTCACAACAATCACTCATAATTTGAACCGAGTAAATTTTACATCTCATAAAGTAATGAATCAATCCGGTTTGGTCGATTTCCAGAATTTTCGTACATAAATTGTTCGAACAAAACCACTGAGCCGATCTAATTCAAAATCTACTTTTAAGCTCAGAAAACGAAATCAATTCAAATAATTTCTTTTTTTATTCTTAATTTTGTGAATAATAATTTTCACTAGGACCTTTTTCACTTTTACCTTGCTTTTGAGCATTTTATTTTTGCAGGCGAACTGAATTGTTCACCCCTATTGTGAACGATTTTTCTCTCGAAATTTTCCCCTTTTCACCAAATTGCTAGCGTGAATAATTTTTTCTTAAACATTTTTTCACTTGTTTGATTCTTCGAGGGGAATAAAACTTTCATATTACTGTCGAAAGGTCACTTCTTTGATAGCTCCCAAATTTTTTTTTGACAATTTAATATTCTAGTTTAATTAACTTTTTTTTCTGTCTTGAGAAAAGCTCAAGTAACAACCAATTTCTAACCCTTCTATTATCATACTCAATTCAACTAGTTTGGTTGTTTGAGATTCAACCCAACTTACATATTGTCATGGCCATTCACAATTTAAATAACGGTGGAGTTTGTAGTTGTCTTGTACTATAAGATGTTCAAGTATAAACTAGTTGTGAATCACAATCCTAAAAAATAATTTCGGTTGGGTAAAAGTTGAGTTAACTCTCAGACGACCAAACTGAGTTGAGCTGCGAACTGCAATAGGAGCATAAATTATCAATCACTCTGATATTGGATATAGTGCCAAGTTTGTATTTTTTGGCTGCTGCATTGCCAACTTGCAATGCAAATATGTTTATGACAGATTTACAACTGAAAATTAGATGAACAAAGCTTTAAAATATAGGAAATATATGAAAGTGCTCAAAAAAAAATTGTTAAAAGAAGAGGCCAATGTCAATCCTTGGCCATACCCAGTCATCTCAGCCTTATAGATTTTTCTAATATAAATTCGTGTCCATCCTAATGCATATCGCACAGCCCTCCTTAGTTGATATATGTAGCTACTGATCGAAGCCGAAGTAAGCTAACAACAAGAAGCTTAAAATAATGTATATAATAAGCACGATGCTATAAACATTAAAAAATGCATAATAGAAGAGTTGTAAAATCGAAGAAATTAATTAAGTTTCTCTTCTCTCTCTATATATATATGAAACTTCACCATCTGTACTGGTACTATCCCTTTCCTACTCTCAGGTAACGCAAATGGACTTGTTATTTCGAACCAAGTTACCGGACCTAGTTATTAAGAATTAAAAAAATGTAAGTGAAAAATAAAGAAAATCTAAACTTGTGTTTGCTAAATAAAATTCACGGGTTTTAGCCAAATACGGCTTTTGCATTACTTTTAACAAAATTTCTAGTGATTTTTTCATTAAAAATTTTCTTGGATTAATTAATAATTGCTCTGAGTTGCGGCTAGAATATGTACATATGTACGGGTATTTAACAACGTATTTGCTTTTTGTTAGTCTATTAAACAATCAATCTAAAAGCTTCTTTAACATTTTTGTATTGAACGACAATGAACGAACGACAAGTTGTCACAGTTGATTTGTTAAACTTGAAAAAAAGACTCCTCCAGCAGCCAAAACGACAACACAAATATTAACTTTTCTCAGCATCTACATAAACACTCGTATCTAAATAGCGAATGCAAACAGAGTGGAATAAAAGATTATGCAGACAAACACCAATAAAAAATATTTAAACAATACAAAAAATCAGAATTCATATGAAAGAAAGCAAATAAACTGAAAATTAAATAATAGAAACAAAGTTGGACAGCAGTTAAAATGGTTTTAAGTTATTTGCTTAAAAGACTTTTAAAATGGTGGCACAAAACAACTTTGTAACTAAAATGTTTGCTGATGCCAAGGGTAAATTTTTCTTAACTAAAAAAATAAAATAAATATTTAATTAAATACATACATAATGCATTTTAGGCAGGGAAGACAATTTTGTTTCACAATTAGTTTTTTAACGCAAAATAAAAGTATTTGTTTACACTTGCCACGACATAAATATTTTTGCCATGAGTAATTATATCGATTATAGAGGGCAATTTCAACTACAGTTGCTTTGTCAACAGGCACCGCAACTGAAATAAAAATTAGTATTATGTACGATAACTTTCACCAAAATGTATCGAAAATAATGTAATCAAAGCATCAAAGTATAAGATAGATAAGTGCATTTTAGCATGCTAAATCGACATTTGTTTAAGGGCTAGGATTCACTATATTACACAATCGTGCAAATTTTACGAAAATACAACCCTGTTATGATATAGTTTATGCAAATTTTCAAAAGAAAATAACAATTCACCACATCGGGGTTGTATTTTTTACTTAAGTAGAAACTTGTAATACTACTTGTAATAATAATAATGAATAATTTAGAGGAATTATTTTTTGATGCAGAGAAGGAAGTATGCAATGTGGCACCTATTGGACTGCACCTTAGGGGCAATTCAAATTCTCTAGAATTGCCGCTTCTAATGTGAGCGAATATTATGGTTGGTTGGTTTACGTGGCTGCCTTTGTCACGCAGGCATTCAAGTAGAAACTAAATGATTCCTTTTTGAAAGACCACTCCAATCGTCTACCTATGTAGAAGCGTATGCAAAGCTACGGTCACAGTTGTCAAACATTTGCCCAAAAAAGCGTAACCACTAAATGCTAATGAAAAATTTTTCAATTCAGACAAAAGTTTGTCAAGTTAAAGAGTAGCCAATGTTGTTGGATTCTATGACATTATCCATTAGTTGTGTTCGAAACTGTTTAACATGACAAACAAGTGTCTGGATCAAAACTTGTTTCATTAGTGTTTGTTGGTTACCCTTTTTTGGGCAAATTTTTGACAACTGTGACCGTACCTTAAGTATAAGGATACGATGATAGGTAATAGATCCAACTTATTGCTTTGATATATCTGATAACGTCACTCAACCCAATCTCAGATAAATCTGAAAGATCGTCTAGCACATTTCTGCCTAGAAACTTGTGTCTCGAGAAGCTGGACATTCATAAAAAAAGTGGAAAATTTTAATTAAAAAATTCCGCAGGAAATTTCTCCCAGGGGACAATTCCAACTAATAGCAAATGATAGGGAAAACAAAAAATTCTAATTGGAAAAGGGAGAAATTTCCTGCGGAATTTTTTACATAATTGCCTTGTTTATTTAATTTAATTTTAACTCACGACTTATACCACAATTTCGACAGAAGACGTTCGATCGATTACTTATATTGAGAACTAAAACAACTTTTCTCATTTTTTTTTTTTTTGTAGTTTTCAACACAAGTTGTCGATCGAACATTTTCTGTTAACATTTTGGGACAGACCGTTAATAGATACCCTTATTTCAGTTGTCAACATCGATGTCACGTCAATACAATATCAAAAAACTTGGGGCTCGAGAAGAATTTTATACTACTGACAGTCTATTTCTGTTCCTTAAGGTCGAGAAAATAGCATGAGCCTATCAGTGTTTTCAACAAGGGATAGACAAGAAGCCATAATTTTTTTTTTATATTTTATTGATGTAACGTAGATGTTGACAGCAATTTTCAAGCTTTAGGTATTCTTTTTATATAAAAAAATCGATACACGAAATACCGAAGCATATTTATTTGAGATAAAGTATAATAAAAAAATAAAAGTTAAGCATTGTCTATATCGTTACCTTACTATAGAAAGGCCCTAACTCATTATTTTTATGAAATCGAGATTTTTTGCATTTTTCGATACATAAGATGTTCTTCTATCGAAATATACAAAAAACTCAATTTCGAAACATTAATGAGTTAGGGCCTTTCTATATTAAGTTAACGATATGCATATTTTAGCGAGAACAAAATGCATATAGACGTGCTTTAACGAAGGCTTAAAAAATATTCCTGTGGCAAAAAGGAAAAATTTCTTAGGTCGAGATAAGCTAATTTTTAGTTAATGGCACTTTTGTAATCTTCGTATTCAAAAGTATCTCTGAGAAAAATTTCAATTATTCCGTGCAATTTTTCAGGAAGTTATAGCGTAATGAATTGATGCTTATATTTTTTCGACTTATAATCTCATATGGAATAAAAACTTGATTAAGCTTATGCTTTGGCATTCTTCAAATTGAATGTATTGTGTACAGTGTGTAGAACGATATTTTTGTAAATAAAATAAAAACTAAGACCCAATTTCTCAATTTAACTGCAAAATCTCAAAATCGACTTGAAAGTTTACAACTGCTCTCTGCAAAACTGTAAAATATGGCTTAAGCACTTTTTCCTTTTGCCACAGATTTATTTAATATAACTTTTTGTTTTGTCAAGAAAATCAGATAATTGTTTGTAGATAGTTTTTTTTTTGTGTAGTATGATGTTACCGACTATGGCCCATAGGCTAGGTATACATAATGAATAAATAAATGAAATGAAAAATGAAAATTATTTAATTTTAATTAATTATTTTTTTTTTTGCCTTAAAAAAATATGCAACTAAAAATTTGTGGCTGCTAATATTATTGCGATTTGACAACTGAAATTAATATCTGTTAGTTGTGAGTTGCCAAACGTGACAACATTTTGGCAATTGGCAACATTTATTAATGTTATCGGTTACACCAGCTGAAGTGAGCACTTGCCAAAAAAAAATATTAAGGAGCCATAAATAACAATATAATGAACATCTTTTAATACAATTCCCATTTTTCAAAAGTTTTATTATGTAAGATAAACAAACATTTGTGTTGTAAATATTGATCAAATAACAAATTTAAAGACAAGCACTGTCATTCATATTAAGAGTAGATTATTACTTCAGTTTGTTGGTGGTAAAAGACTAAAAATCTGACATGTTAATTTTTCACAATTCCAAGAATAATAAATAATGTCAACGCCTTTTTAAAACAACCATTAACAACAGATGAACAATAAATTTGTGTGCGCTCAATTAAGTAAAATACATCAAAGAACGACATCCGGGTGGTCCAGGCAGGAAAATTCCCAGGTACAAATTACATATTGCAATAGTAATTGCCACTGCAACTGCAGCTTTTGTCATACGGCCATAAATAAAATAAAAACTCATTAATACATATTAAAGACAACTAAACAAAGAGAACATCAGAAGGTAAAAACGGTAAATTGCAATAAAAATTATCTCACACACACACACACACAGACGTACGCATGCCCAAACAGGCATACAGAAGTCCTTACCAGCAGCGTTACCGTTGAAAATTTTCAAAAAGGGGCACAAAAAGGGGATTTCCAAAAAAAGTGGCACAAAAAGGGGATTTCTAAGAAAAAATGGGCAACTTTAAAATCAAGGAAAATTAAAGAGACAAACATATTTATTAAGCTATTTTTATTAAGAAACAAACAATAAAAACAAATTTCTCATGTATAAAAAATACACAAACATTAATTTTATGAGAACTCATATAAGTTTATTTGTACGTTTTATTTGCAAGTAAAAATTCTAACTTGTGGCAGAATTAGGTTTTACTTTCTGTTCTATTACGAATCAGCTGACTCTTTTTTGCTTTTAGAAATCTTACACAAGTCGTTAGTTTTTCTGTTTCTGTTAAGGTCTAACCTATAAAAATCCAAAAAAAATTAAGTAATTCTCAGTGACAGCATAAATAAAATAAAAATTGTGAATATGCTTTAAAAATTTAAAAAATTTACAGCCTTATTTATAAAAATTATTAATGCTTTATAAAGGCTTTTCAAGAAAAATTTTGTATGAAAATTTGTTATACAAAACCTTTATAAAGACTTTTTAAGTTTTATAAATAAGGCTGTTAATTTTTATCAGAAAAACATAAAATTATTTTGAAACATAAAAGTAGACGAACTCATGAGTCATGACATCAGTTGAAAACTGTGGCCGTTCTGCTCAGAAACAGGTGATAATTTATTACATAAAAAGTAAATATTAAAATTTAGAAACAGAACGGCACTACACAGAACATCAACAGAAAGTAAAGAATAATGAAGCCTATACTAACTCACGTGAACAATTACTGATTACTGGGGATGAAATGTATGTATACAGAAAAAGAAATTTTTGATTTTACAATTGCTTATTTGACGACTGTGAATATATTTCTATATATATATATATATATATATATTTCTATTTCTATAATAAGACGAGTATAAACGTCATATAGAAAGCTACTAAATGTAAAAAATCATAAAATCTATGATAATAATGAAACACTGGTCAAAATGTGGCATTTGATATTGATCGAAATTTCAATAGAAAATAAATGGAAATTTCGTTCGATATTAAATGCCGTAATTTGCCCCAGTTCTTAAGATTTACAAAAAATTAAAAAGTACATTAATAAATTTTTTGGCATATATTGGGGCATATCACTTTTTTACTTAAAATGCAGTATAATTCAAAAAATTTACTTAATAATATGTTTCCACCGACTTTAAATCAAGTAGGTTTAAGTAAATCACTTCAAAGTGTTTCCACCGAACTTGTGAGTGATTGGTCGTACGAATTTTGGTATTCAATTTATGCACGTGCCTTATGAGGTGGGCACAGCAGCTGTAATGTGAATTTTATTCACATGTAGTTGACATTTAAGATTGATTAAATATTCCTGAATGTCAGTTTATTCGAAACTGTCAATCACTATTCATGAATGACCCAGGGATGGAGTTTGTTATTTTAAATGCAACGCAGGATTGCATAGATAAATTGAGTTCGAAAAATATTTATATTTATAATAAATCAACTACTTTGAGGTGATTTATCCATATGCAAAATGTATGGTAAATCATGTATAAATTGACATGATTTGCACAAATCATCATGATTTGTCTAAATCATGCCGGTGGAAACATACTATAACCGTTTAAAGTTTTGATAAAAAATTTTAAACTTCGATTCTGAAGAGGATAATATATTTATGGTATTATTTTTATGCATAATGCGAAACCTTAAATATCAATTCTTTTGAAATTGTACATCTGTATTTATTAATAAGTTCTTCACTTGCAATCCATTCTTTCAAATCGTTTTTAAATAAATTTAAGTCAGACAGCATGGACAGACAAGTGTCTTCTTTCAGTCTATTTGAAATTTTTTAGCAATGCCATTTTAAGTCTACACTTTATGTTTTTTTTTTTTTTTTGGTAAATTTTTTTTATAAAGATAAGGTATAACTCACCGACTTTGCAACTGCTGAATCTGGGTATATTTTTGGGTTTAATTTGGCCAATTTGTTCATTGACTCAAACGAGAAGTTGCAACTTATCATCAGCAATAGTCACTTTTCTCCAAAAACAAGTATTTTTTGGGGTAAAAACTCGGATATTTTAGATCATTTGTGTTTGGCTGTTTTACAGAACAGCCTTTTAAAAATATGTACTTTAATTAAATTTAGCTTTCACAACAGCTGTCGAAAATACAGATAGAATTATCAAGAATGTATGAGTGTGCAATTGTACTTTTATATTTAAAAATCTTGCACGAATGAAAAGATTTATACCAAGGTAAATATATGTTTTTATATGAAGTTTGACACATAGGAAATAAAATCTTGTTGAATACGGTAGAATCTGTACGAATCTGCGTACATTGTCAAAATAAAAACGAAAGTTGACTAAAAAGGGGGCAAAAGGGGCACAAAATAATGCAAATGATACTAAAAGGGGATTTAAAAGTAAGGGGCATAAAAAGTGGCAAGGCAGTTGAAAAAGGGGGCAAAATCGCACAACGGTAACGCTGCTTACCAGCATCATCATTATCATGGAGATCATCTCCTCATTATCAGTAGAATTAAAAAAAAGGAAAAATTACACACACACACACACACTCTTAAATCATATGAGCCAATACACCAGCAGCCAGACCACCCTCATACAATCTTCTTTTTTAAACATTTTCATTTAATTCACTTTGTTTTTTTTTTCTTTTTTTTATTAATGTTAACAGAAGAAACATGTCATTTATAGAAGAAGAAAAAAACATTAAGTAAAAACAACATCATTGCCAAAGATTTTTGCCAATTGAAACAACCGACAAAGAAATTCTAAAGTGTTCTCGCACAAGAGGCGTTTATCTCTTAAACTCAACTCAATTGAATTCGATTCCATATATTCATTTGATGAGGAAGACATTGATGTTTGATGATTGGAACAGTAGTATGGCTGGCAACAGCCCTAACCTCACAATTACCTACATATAGTACGTATAATTTCTTCTTCTTTTTTTATTAGCAACACAACCCCCTGTACTGGCTGTCAACATTTTGACCAGAATTGTACAAAAACTACATACGATTACAAGATTCTTTCTTATTTTCTTTTTCACAAGTCTTAAGAATGAACTTCCAAATGAGAAAAATATTTCACAATTTCAAAATCATAAAGAATAGAGAGTAGAAAAAATAAAACAAACAAAATTAAATATAGACATGATATCAAGCTGTGCTGCATTGAACAGGAAACAACGACAACAAATTGATGGGAATTATTATTGCAACTAAAAAATACACACACACACACACACACACGCATCCACTCTCTAACTGTGCAGACTAATACGTAAATGATATGGCACGACTTGAATGGGAAAAAAGTACAAAACTAAATAAATAAGTTAATAATGTCTTCATTATTGCTTTGAAGCGTATCTAATGCGGTTTACACATATTAGCCACCTTGGAGTTAAAAATACTAGCAACAGCAACAACAACAACTATCACAACTAATGTCAGCATTTAACTCAAAATGAAGAAGAAGAAGGCGAAAAAAGCAGCAACCAGCAGCAGCAGCAGTTGGTTCTTATTTCTTTAGATAGCTGTGATCATGCCAGTAGATGATTTTTCAAAAACAGTAAATTCTAAAAGTTAAGAAAACAAAAAAAAAAACAAAATAGATAAAAGATGGTAAAGAAAACGAGTGTGTTGTATGTATTTATTAAAGATAAGTTACGCCAAGTTGGTGGCCTAATATGGGTTACCCTTTAATAAACATTTACAAAAAAGCAAAATCGACATCGACAACAACAACTGCAAGGGCGTTAGACAAAAGAATTAAATGGAGCTGCATTTAAAAATAAAAAGGTGTTATCAACGAAATCCACCCAGTCATCCTTTATGAATTATATTTTTTATTATTTGTTTGATTTAATTCTCTTCGTTGGGCAACATTTTTGAGAATTCGAGTTTTTATTTTTCGAAAATACACATAAAAATGTAAATAATCAATTAAAAATTTAAATTTAATCAAGTCAAACAAACGTTTATTTAAAAACTCAGCCACAGGGTGGCCCTGTGGTAGCGATGCTATCCTCTCAGTCAAGAGGTCGTGGGTTCGATTCCCGCCATAGACCCTGGGTGTTTTCTGCAGACAAGCTAGTCGCTTTGCGGGTTGTGTTTGTTTAAAAAAAAAAAAAAATTTAATTAAAAATTTTATTCAGTCAATTAAACTTTTCAAAAAGAAAAGTGGTCGGGCCTAATAATTATATTTTAGATTTAAGATTTGAATACTTATTGTTAGTTCATATTTGAAGATACAATAAATAAATACAAGTATTAAAAAAAATTAAACTTTTGTTTAAAAATTAAGTTGATTGATAACTTCCCTTTTCACAATGTATGATTAAGATTTATTGTGAACTTTAACTAAAAGTTGTTCATACAAAACTTGCCGTTAAAGTCCCTGTTAACTCTTAATTGTACCATAAAAATACAAATTAAAAATTGACTGAAAAGTTTTTTTTTTAATGTAATTAATTATTGACATTGACAGAATTAAATTAGTAATTGATTTTAGTTTTTTAGTTAAATAGAGAATAATTTTTTTCTCTGTATATTTTTGAAAAACACCTTTGATTTTTAACTCTTCCTTTAAGAAGTTAAAAAAAAATACTTTAAAGCTAAAATAGAAATTATTGCAATAAATTTTACTCACATTAGAGGCGGTAATTGAAGCACAGCCGCGAATAACGTTGTAAAAGACAATTTTTTTAAAAACCACTTTCGTTGTTCAAACATCAAACAATCCAAAATTATGCATCTTATTGCTGTCAAAATACAATTGCAAGCAGTCAGTCAGTGAAAGAACTTTGTAAGTAAATAACAAAATCATGAAACGAAATTGTTGAAAATAATTGATAAATGTAACAGAGGTACTATCATTATTTTCGATAAGCTGAAAATAATTAAATGAAAAAATAATATTGATTTAAAATACGTTTTTTGGCTCTCCTGAAAAATTATTATTTTGTCACTTACAACGTTATTCGCGGCTAACCTTCAATTGTAGACGATTTAATTTGTCCCTTAAGTGCAGTAATGCCAATTTAGCCATTTTCTGTCTAAATTTAGCCATTTTTCATCCCATTTAGCCGGAAGAAAAGTGAGTTTAGCTATTAGCTATTTTTTTTAGCCATTTTTATTTTAATGTAGCTATTTTTTAGCTATTTTTCCAAACATAAATTTGTTTGTGATTTTTTATAAAAAATTTAAACTCGCAACAATGGAACATTAATTAACTACCAAAAAACACAATAGAGTAATATGTTATTATTTTCGCATTAATATCTATAAATCCCGGTTCAAACTTGCCATTTTTTGTTGCAGCAGTCTAAAAGCGCTTATGTATATGAAAGAGATGGATCAATTGGTAACAATAAGATTTGCTACTACATTCTTATAATCGTTGCAAGGTGTTTAAAAGTTGTCAGGTCTAATTGGTGGTTTATGACATCAATCAAACAAGGGTCATTTTTAGTGTTTTTTATGGGAATTGTTACAATTTAAGTTCAAAATTTTTAAACGCACTAATAATCCCAAATTATTATTTTACTTATTAAGTAAAATATTATTTTTATTAAAAATACATTGAAATTGATTATTGAGGGGTTTAGCTGGATCCTATGCGCATTTCACTGTTGCTAATGCAGATCATCAGGGAACCTTTACCCAAAGCTTCTTAGAACAACTAGAGTTATTATATTATAAACTTTCATTTAAACAAATGAGAAGCTCAATAACAAATAACAAAGTTGAAACAAGAACTCAATAATCAACATGTTTTTTATTTTCTTACTTTACTATTGCTACATTGGCTGACTTTTTTTCAGCTTCAAATTGTAGTCGAAAGTCCCTATTTACACTATGCAAGTCTTATTGCTAAGCTGATTAGTTTATTAGGGGTGAGAGACGGGGGGAAAAGAAACGTTGCTGTTCCCCTCGTCTCTCTCTCATGAAACTAATCAGCTTAGCAATAAGACTTGCACGGTGTGTTTTGGGACTAAGAGTATGTAAAAAGAAAATAAATGTAAATAACAACAACAGCTATTTAAGAATAGAGTGTTGCCACACAAGTATTTTTTTGACCGGGTGCAGTCAAGTTAATAAATATAATAATAATAAATATAAAATAATTAATATCAATTTGGGATTATTAGTGCGTTTAAAAATTTTAAACTTAAAGGGTAATTTTTGTTTTACACGAGTGGAAATAAAAAAATTTATTAAAGTTTAAATTATAGTTTAAAAATAAAAAATGAATAAAAAGTATAAGCAAAAATTTCGCAAGAAATGGATTAGTGACCCAAAAATTTAAAGACTGAATATCAGAATGTACAAATGAATAGAAGGCGTACTGCAAGTTTGCACTATATGCACAGTTTCGTGATTACCTGAAGAAAAATTATTTCATTTTTACTTCAATTTATTGCATTTATTTACTTAAAAAAAGTTCCCGATTTGCTTTAAAAAAAATAATCTATGAAATACCTTCTTATTTTTGCTAAAGTTCATGATTTTTGCATTCGATTTCGCTTAGCCATTTTTAGCTAGTTTTTAGCCATTTTTTAGCAATTTTTTGGTCTACATTTAGCCATTTTTGGTGAAGGATTTCTGGCATCACTGCTTAAGTGTCGCCTAATATGGATCATTATGGATTTCCTTCCCTTGATCGAAAAATATGACCAATGAACTAATCATTTTTATTATATATATTTTAATTAATTTTACTTAATAATTTCCCTTTAAAGCCCTTGTGCAGCTTTTTTACATTAAAAATTCGATATCGTTTCGGCAACTTAAATTCGGTTGCCATCCATAATCAAGCCACTAAGTTTACCACCTTTTGATTTTAAAAATTATGCAGCAACTAAAAACTCACGTTTGCCAATATAAAAAATATTATGCATTTAAAATTAACATCTGTTTATTTTCAGTTGCAACTGGCAACGCAACTAAACTTCGGTTCCCATCCAAAATCGAGCCAATAGAATTTTATGTTGCTGTTAATTTTTAATATTTTTACATATTATGGATAAGACTTTCAAACGAAGTTGTGGGCAGTTCAACATTTTTCTCTAAAGAACTCTGTACAATGGATTTTCCTTGCAGAAACATGAAAATGGAAAATTCCATGTTTGAAATTCAAACATGCTTTAGTTAATCAACCTTATTCCAGTTTTCGACATTGACAATGCTATGAGGCTTGTTTACTCGCCTCAAAAAAACAATATTGTGCTACTGAGAGACTATTTCCGTTCCCTAAGGTCTAGAATATAGCATAAACCTGCCAGCAGGAGCCAGTACACAAGTCCCAATTTGTATGTATTGTTTTAAAGTGACGTTGATGTCGATGATTAAATATATTTGTAGTGCATTTACATTAGCACAAAATCTGGTAGATTTCAGACAAAACATTTCTTTAAATCTATAGCATTGAGGTTGGTAACCGTAGTGATAAGCACTACTACTCAGCCACTTAAGTCCACTCCTTTAAGGATCTGCAGAAACCAAGCTAGATTTGTCCTTGCTCATAAGGCCAGCGAGGCACTGCAATCCACTGTCTTCTAAAGCTGCATAAAATTATAACATCTTAGAAGATTTTTTTGTGTGTGATAAAACAGCTGATTAAAGAATACAAGAAAAATAGCTGTTTTAAAATAAATAAAATAAAATATACAAAAAGTAAAAATATTGAAATAAATAAATTATATGAATAAATTAAATTAGTGCGTAAACAATTCAGTTTTTATGTCCAATAAAATCTTATTGTCAAACTTTGTATGCAAAATAAGTTAACAACAAAAAGCTTGACGTTTAACTTCTACTCAAGCTGCCTGTATTGTCAACTCTTATTGCTACAGTATAGCAAATGAAGACATCCATTTGTATTGGAGCTGCTCGACCCCGTAAAGAAAAGGGCGAAGAAACTCATCGGAGACTGTAGGGTATCCAACTCTATTGCTTATTGGAGCATCGACGCAATGTAAGATGCATGTTCTTGTTCTATCACAGAAAAAATATTCACCAATTAATGTTTTCAATTAAGAATTTAATCAAATTCAATTAAAGTTTGAATTGTATTAATTAATTTGAGTGGAGAAACTTAATTGATATTATCAACTTGTTTAAAGGTGAAAATTTTATTAATTTTTTTAATTGACATTACAAACATTTTAATTGATATTACGTTACAATTATTAATATTACTTTTTTGTGTGTTCGCTGCTATAATAAAAAAATGTTGTGATGAAATCAGGAAAATTATTCCTGAAACCCGCACAATTTTAAGAATCACACGTGCTTTATCACAGAAAAAAGTATCATAGAATTGTAACCAACAAAACAAATTGTTAATATTTAATTTAAAAATTAACAATGATCATTGTTGATATAACAAATTTTAATTTTTGTAGTCAATTCAATTACTTAACAAAATTATTTGTTAAATTATATCATAACGGAATGCGCACATGTAGAAGAAACAAGAAATCATATTTTTTGTGTATTCATTATTAGCGTACCTAATAAAGTGTTGCTCTCTAGCTGAGAGGTAAGTAACTTGGTTTATTAGTTTTGAGGTTGCCGGTTCAACTCCGCCCAAAGACATTTAGTGTTTTTCGCAGACAAGCAAAAAATCGTTTCGAGGATTGCGATGATGTGTATAAGAAACATTGTTAATATAACAATTATGATAATCAAAATTTGTACAAAAACTCAACAATTCGCATTGTTAATATAACAATAACTTTAATTGAAATAACTTTGAAATCTAACAAAACTTAATGTTGAAAAAATAAATAAATTTCAACAAAATATTTGTTGATAAATTTAATTGAAAATATTTTTCTGATTTTCCTTTAACTTACAATTTCGTTAATTGTGTTTACAAAAATCGTTGTAGGTTCAATATCAATTAATTATTTAATTGATATAACAAAAAAAATTAATTGTATTAACAAATCATTTTTTTCTGTGATGAAGAGCGCACCCATTTGTACACGATTTGCCAGTGAATCGCATTACGCTTTATAGAGAAAATTTGTTTTTTAGCAGTACTCTTTAAAAGTGTAATTATTGATAGTTCCTGCCAATTTGAATGGCAAATCGAATGTAAGCAGAAACTATATTCTCTATTCTCCTGCCCATACCCTATTTTATTAGTTATAGCATAACGCACTGCATGAGTAGAGGCCATCCCTCAGTGCTCGTCTCACTAGATTTAAAAACATATAGTGAGCTGGATTTCGATTTGAATGATAAATGTAGTCAAATTAATTAGATTTTGCTCGAAATGTCGTATGTGATGGATTTTGCTCAGCTGTAATGTTCGGGTACGGTTTGGCGGCATTAAGAAAGTGTTTGCCGAACTTCAGCTTCGACTTCGGCATTTTCCTATAAATGTGTCATTCGTCCGACAGTACTGATACGCAAAACATAACTTTCACATCGGGCATTCTCAAGCATAATTTATGATTTTGCTTTAACTCTCTCTTATCTCTTATTAGCATATTTTATTGCAAAATACATTGAAGACTCTACGATAAGGTAAAAATCAAAATAATAAATTCTAAATAATAATATATTTGTAGAAAATTTCTGGTTTTAAAACAATTTGGGTGGCATTAAATTCCAGTGAAAAAAAAATGACCAGAACACACTGAAGTGAAGTATCTCGTTGATACCACCAATAATGGCCATACAAATATATGTAATGCGGACATACATAGTCACATAGTCGTACCATATTTTCACACACATTCGAATAGCATTATTTTTTTTTTTTTTACTATTCACCTGAATTAATGTTAATGACAGAGGAGTCCTAAAAGAGGGAGACAACGAGCGAGCGAGCGAATGCAAACTGCAGATAAGGATGCAAAGATACTAAATTAAGACATAAAGTGTAACAAATTGAAAATTGGAACGTCTGCGCCCCTTTTATTAAGCCGTAAAACCGCTCGCTCGTCTTTCTGTTGATTTTAATTTTTTTTTTTTTTTTTTGTATGAATAGCATTTGTATAACTCTACATTAAAATTTACAAGAAAAGAAAAGCAAAGAAGAAAAAGAACACTTAACACATACAGATCAACTAATCTGAAGAGGTGGTGCGCATTGGCACTCACTCTCAGCTGTGGAAACCTAAAAGCAGGTTGGCTGGGAAAGATTTTAATCGCTGATAAGCTAAATAACTAAATAAGAAGAAACACAAAAATTCAGGTGATAATTATATAATTTGTGATGACCGGAAAAAGTAAAAGCCGCAAATAGGCAGCACCACACACAAACACACACACACAAACACTGACAAAAACATCGCTCCCTATCATACAACATAAATTTCTATATTTATGTGATCATTTACAAGAATATTTTCCTTACGAATATTTATTTATGCATTTCCAAAGCATCTACTTACGGGCGCAGTTAAATTTTTTTATGTGTATAGATAATGGCATTCCATTTTGTTCAAATAAAAATGTCAATGTTGTTGGTTGTCATGTTGGTTTATTTCTTCTGGGAATGATTGTTGCAACTTAGCGAGCAACAATAGCAAATATAATATGTATATGGCTTTACAAAGATAAAGCTTTGGTTGATTATAAATAATATATTGTGCGTTTTCTTTTTATTAAAGAGTTTGTTCTTGTTAAAAATATTTAATGAAATAATCATGTATTCGATTATAAACAGGAAAATTTCATAAAATATATTTTTTCTTTTCGGTTGTGAAACATTTTAACAGGATGTTTGTTTGTTTAGGGGGAGATATTGGGACAAAAGACAGTATAGTGTTTCATAGCGCCGTAGTAAAAAACATTAGCAATGCAAAGCCCCTTTTAAAACATCGCACAGTGGGACCAAAGACACTAAATTCACTAAATTCACACTTAAGTATGATTTGAATACACAAGGTTGGGCATTTAAATGGCTCTCAACTTTGTACTGGAAAAATGAACTCGGTACTTAAATGGCACTTAATTGAGAAGTCAATTAATGGGCCCTAGAACAAACTGTATGTTACACCAAAATCTTGATCGTATAAGAAGAGGAAATCGGGTACCCCCTTACGAAGTAATCATTAATTAATTAAAAGAATAAACGAAATGAGATGCTTACCCAACAAAATAAGCAAAAATTCATAATTTTTTTATTCACGCCTGCCATTGACTGACTTCGGATACGACTTAACTAAAAATAGATTCTTTAGCAAGCTTAAGAAAGTTAGCTAAATTCGCACATGTTATTTTTTTCAATCATTATTATATACAAATGCAACCACGTGACTCATGCGTGACTCCCACGTGACTAATAAGTGACTCACACCTGAGAAATCATGACATTTGTACATTCCTAATGAAAGCACATAAAACAATGGCAAAAACAACAGCAATAAAAGTGTTAGCAGGAGTCGTTAAACGTTTATTATTGATGAAATCAACGCGTGAGGCTTTACTAAGTCGAGCATAACTTCTAAGGCGCACCGATGAGCAGCATCAATTTTTCTCAAATAACGCTCATTTGTTCAATCTTTCTTTAAAATTAAATTAAAATCTTTGCTTAATTATGAATTTAAGCAAAACATTACAAGCAATACCTGAACTGTTTCATGGTTAGATTTATTACTTTTTCAAAATTACTTTATTATTTTTTCAAAATTACTTACTACGTAAACTTGTTAGCTTTTTTGTGCTTATTTTCTCTCACAAATTTCAACTTTGAAGCATCATTACATAAACAGCTTTACGTATTTTTGGCCTAGTGATGTATAATTCTATGCTCTTTTTCACGGCACTTGAAAAATTTTTATTTTAATTAATCCGTTAAATCACCGCTTTTGGCCCTATGTGCGTCGTCGACAAGTATTTATTAAGTTGTTGTTCATGGTAAAAATGTTTCGCAACTTTGTATCTATACACGAAATAAATTTTTCATCTAAAAAGATGCCTTACAGCACCCTCAAAATCAACAATGATCAAGAAACATGGTGTGGTGTTTGCTAACACAGACAAAATTTTTTCTGCAGTAAACACGTATAATGGAAAAACAAAAACCAAAAACCATTTAAAGATTGACTGCCGTATTCAGAAAAAATAATTTAGGTTTCCTAAAGGTTTACAAAACAAATTTTGTATGGAAATTTGTTTGGTAAACATTGAGTACACATAAATTATTTTTTTTCGAATAAGGCATTGAGTCAATAAGACTGAATTAAATTAAATTTTTAAAGAAAAGTTTAATTGACTCAATTACATTTTTAATTGATTTTTTATTTATTTTTTTTTTCAATTAAAGGCGTTTATTGTCGGAAATTTTTTCCTGTGCAGGCAGAGGGGATCTAACTTATCGAAACACATTAAGATCAGGATCTGCAATTGCATTAAATCGGTGCCTACAAAGAATATCTGGTGACGAACAGATCAACGATCAACCACAGGTTTCGAAGGCCTCAAGATAATATTGTTACAGCTGCTATTGACGGGAACACTCAAAGCAGCACTCGAGGAATTTGCCCACCATCGCATATTTGGCGCCGTCAACTGAGCTATCAACGAAATTACTCATCGAAGCGGCCTAAGCTGGAGGTAAATAAAATATCTATCATCAAACGGAACCCAATGCAGAGAGTTCGTTGTGGCTTTTCTTTACAATAGAAGCCACAGCATATTATATGTATATCTGTGGCATTCGCCCAAGTTCTGTAAACTGAATCCGAGTAAATTTATCGTTTTCCCAAAATAAATAATGACCCCATTGATGTGTTTTAAATCATACATACTAAATTAATTTCAGATATGATACGAGTATTTCAATCTCTATAAAATAGAAAACTAGAAAAAAGTCTGAAAAAATTCGCTATTAGTTGATTTAATCGCCTCGATTTACAGAAGAGGCAGGAATATGTTGTAATCGCCTAAGCCGACTTGGGAAAATTAAGCTTTAATATGCTATATAATGCCGCAGTTCAAAGTTACAATGGTTTCAATTCTACATATGCAAAGAAAGGATCTCACAATCCTAGAAGAATGCTTTCGATCCTTTTTATATCTTAGCGGTAGCGTCGAAACTTCCAAAAGGAATACATCTTAGCTTAAATACACTTAACAGATTGTTACATATTGCCACAGATAAACTTAAATATATATTTCATATTTATTACTTCTTCATATTAAAATTGTTAGATTAGCATGTCTAGCACTGCAACACCCAGAGAAAAAACAGCTTAAAATCTATAAAAACCATATTGAATTAATAAGAAACATTAACGAAAGTCTAATCATGTTGAAATTTTTTATTTCAATATGGCAAAATATTAATTTACAGTATTAATTTATTAATTTTAGTTATTTTTAAGTATCTCAACATATATTTTTTATTATATTGAAAATTATTGAATTAATGTGACGCGTTCTTATTTTTAAGTTGTAGCTTTTCCCTGAGTGTAATTCATTGCTAATATATGTTTTAAATAAAAAGTTTTTAATATCTAACAAACATGCATTTTTACTTTGTAATAATATATATTTTCCATGAAAATAATTGGAAATTATATAAAATAATTCATTTGTGTGCATTTTTTGCAAACTGTTGGTGGCTTTACTTTATTGGTGATTGGTTAGAAAAAGTGCTTAGTAATTTTGTTTTGCCAAACCAAACACTGACTGGCTGCGGTAATAGATTTCTTTCCTACATTCAAAGATAAAATCTAATATTTTGATAAAGAGTAAAAATAAAAATTAAAATATATATAAGGAGTATATCTGAGTATGAAAATGAGCGAAAGAAAAAACAAAAAGTCTTAACACCTATTATTAACTAATGATGAATAGATTAAAGAATGCTGGCAAAGCCTGTAGCCCTAAAAAAAGAGTTTTTCTTAATTTTGGGTTTCTAGTAATAATTTTGTTGAATTTGTTAATGCACTTACTCTTACACATAATTGTTTAAAGCGCGTTTACACGATATGCATTTGCCATAGAAACGTCTACATAAGAATTTTACACAAAATTTATGATACACATGTCATAGTAACTTTACCCTACGTCTCCACTAGCCATCGACTTGGACATGACATGGACATGACGCCGGCAGAGCAACTGTGAAAAATTCATCAACTTACTTGTTGTTGCATATCAAAGTATTTTGCGGTAGTGCAATAGAGATGGAATATTTACCAATTTTGTTCCGTCTCTTTTTTTTCTATTGCAAATGGTTGAAGACGTCAAATCTCATGGCGAACATTTTTGCTCAGACATATGCTCGGGCATTGATGTCAGAGCATGGACGAAAGTTGGACATGAGCGGTCTCCATTAGCCATTTGCGATGTCCGACATTATACCCATACTAAGTTCATGGCTAGTGGAGACCGCTAGTTATGGGCAATGGGCGGGCGGACGAAATAGCCAAAGGTGTATCCTCTAATGCATTGTGGCACTTGAGTGCCGAACTTCAATCGGTTTCTTATACAAATGCAAGTACATATAGGAATATTTTTCTCTCGCTTGCCAGCACTGTTCTAATGCATTGTTAAATACAATATATCAAACACATCTTCAGAAAGCAGAATAAGGATGAAATAATACGCTGAGTACGAGTAGGTTTGCAAGTAAGTAAAAATAAGTTTTATATGCGCCATAAGCGGCTTACAAACAGCTCAGCTGATTTTTATTTATATCCAGTGATGCCAAGTTTTGTTTCATTTTCAATGCTATCGATAATGTATCATAAAACGTCTTAAGGTACGGTCATACTTGTCAAACATTTGCCCAAAAAAGCGTAAACAACAAACACTAACGAAAAAAGTTTTCATCCAGACTGTTTGTTATTTATCAAATTAAACAGTTTCGAACACAACTAATAGACAATGTCATAGAATCTAACATTATTGGCTACTCTTTAACTTGACAAACTTTTGTCTGAATTGAAAGATTTTTCATTGGCATTTAGTGGTTAGTTACACTTTTTTGGGCAAATGTTTCACAAGTGTGACCGTACCTTAAGCGTCTAACTTGAAATGCAGAAAAGCATAGAATGCATAAACTGTTTAATTTGGATAGAACGAACACATCAGACTCAAGTATTTTATGAAAAATTTTGCTTACGATTATTTATTTATTACTTTTTTCTCTCTCTAGTTTATTAAAAAAGGCGCCATGTGTGAACACACCGTAGTAGAGGTTAGAAGTTAGAGCCTAATATATATATTTTTTTCTAATATTCCGGTGCATATTTGAATTCTGCTTTGTCATCTAAGCGTAACTAAAGAATATAAAAATGAGGTTTGCTGCAGTTGTTAACTGAAAAGAGAAGAAACTTCTTTCTTTTCTTTAGTAAATCTCGTTACTTCCCCATTTTTCTTTTTTTTTTTGTGAATTAAAAACAAACAGAAAAAAGTAAAACTAAAAATATTTTGTGAGTTGGGTGCGTGAACCTTGACGCTTTAGCCGAAAAAATGGACCTCCTATGTAACACTCTTTCTTCTCGCCTGTTGTATCTTTTGGATTTTTTTCTTTCCTTTTTTCTTTTTGGTAATTTGCTGTGTTATGTGTTTTGTGTGTATTGTTGTTGTTAATGTTTATAAATGCGCTTGAAGCGTTATGTGTTTATTATTTTTTGGTTATTAATATCTCTTTTATTATTTTTCTAAAAGTGAATGAGTGAGTGTGCCAGCCAGCCAGTATGTTGGTTAATAATGTATGACTTGGTTGGTGGTAGTATGTATTGGTAGCAGGGATGATAAACGAGAAAACTAATTTCGTACCAATTAGCTTTTAGAATTGTACTTTTTCGACCCCAATAGTACTAAACTCGGTTTTTTGATTTAAGTTTTTTTATTATATTTTTATTCACTTAAATAACGTTATAACTAAAAAAAAAATAGTTTGCCAGAACACAAGTTTAAAGTTTTTAATTTACACACAACTTAAGGAAATAAGAAAATGTTGTATTTGTTAAAAAAAAAAATAAAAGAACGGTGTGAGGATAAATCTGCATCATTAACTCAAAACTGAAAATTTATTAGAATCAGAGACAGTGGAAGAGGCAGTAAATACATATCGTTGGTATCAAATAGAAATGCCCTAACTCAAATTATTTATTTTTTACACTATTGGAATAAATTTTTGTGGCGAGGTGTATATTCATAAAAATACGAGTTATTGCCTTTCAATAAGTCTTTTGTTTGTATGTATTAGACTTTCGCGTCTTCGTTTTGATTATGAAAATATTTCTTCCACATTCGCCGATGAGTGTGGAATTGACAATATTCTCCTGATAACTTTTGAAAGCTACGGAAACATTAGCTCGAAACTTGTTATTTATAGTATCATAATTTCCATTTTCTTTTGGGAATATTTTTTAATAAAAAAAGTACTATGTACTAACATTTTCGGGAATGAATTTTGTTAGCCAGTTTAAACTTTCGTCATGAAAAGTAACTTTATTTAGTTTCGCAAAAAGTTATATAGTGCTGTTCATTTCTTTCAAAATCCGTAACTATACAACTTTCAATTTTATTTCTATATACTATATGTATATAAAGTCTCCAATTTCAAAGTAAATTTTAGCTGTTTACATATGAATGTATATAGCAATTTTTTTTTCTTATCAGCATTATTTATAAAAAATTATTAAGGCTTTATAAAGGGGTTCTTAAAACATATTTTCAAACAAAGTTTTTCTTACAAAGCCTTTATAAAGCCCTAATTACTTTTATAAATAAGCCTGTATAAATTTTAAATTAGTACAAAAGATAAAATAAATGAAGACACACTATCATATTGAAAACGAAACACCGGTAAAGTCAGATGTAGTTCTTTATAATAAATCAAACAAAGGGAGTGCATATCTAACAAAGTAGTCGTCGCTCTCAACAACAAATCAAATTCGCCGTTTTTCTGTCAAACTGGATATACTTTAAAATAATCGCTATTTATTTTTTGTATAAAGTAAAAAATAAGAGATAGTCCGCAAATTTTTCAAATAGTACCAAATGAGTCACGGGGGTACCAACGTACTTTTAAGGTTTGAATTGTACCAAAAAAAAGTACAATTATACCAAATTTATCATCCCTGATTGGTAGTAAGTTGTGAAGTCTTAACTTAAAAAATATGGGCTCATGGTGTTGTTGTCTAAAAAACAGTGTACCTTCTTTTTCCATATGTGTTACTTTTTTTTCCTTCTCTGTATGTTTAACAACTTAGCCACCATGTTAGCTGATCAGGCCATTTAACTCCATGTCGGTTTATTATGTCCGTCTGTCTGCCTTTCAGTCAGCAGTCTGCAGCAGTTGTTGATGATGATTAAGGCTTATTTACATTCATTCTTGGAAAACAATAAATATCTGGTATGTTAAATTTTTTGTTGTTGTTTTTGTTAAGTCATGGTTTAGATAGATAGAGCACGCCATCTTGAAAGTCTGCCCTTCTGCTTTATGACCGACCAGTCAGTCATTGTGAAAAGAAATTGATGTACGGTCGGTTGGAAATAACCAATCGAAGCTAATTTGATTGTTAAAATTTTATATTGGAGATCTAAAATTTTCACTTGAAATTAACTCCTTAACCCTGGCACAACCAAGCCATATTCATTTAAGGCAGACTCGTCTCAATTCAATCTAAAAAATTTCTACTTGGGATGCCAAAAAAATGTATTAAAAAATGTAAGTGGAAATCCAAGATTTATTAAAATTACAAGCTGCGAAAATAGTCACCTGGGCAATTGAGAGATTTTGATTTGATTATTGATGAGATCAATTGCTTAGGGCCATTATTACAACTTAAAGTTAGTTAAAAGTAGGATTTTATAGGAGGTATAAAAACTTTATCATTTGCAAAATTTTACTTTAACTTAAAGTGAGCGATAAATTACAGGCAAGTTTATTCTACCTGGTAAGTTAAATCCAATTTTCAATAATGGAAAGCTTTTTATACTTCCGATAAAATCTTACTTTTAATTAACTTTAAGTTGTAATAATGGCCCTTAGTGAATCAAAATGTAGAGAGATGTAGTAGAGAATGTACTACCGCCAGGAGAAGAGAGGAGGGTGGGCCTGTGGCTGAGTGGTAGCGATGCTAGCCTTTCAGTAGAGAGGTCGTGGGTTCGCTTCCTGCCATAGATCCTAGGTGTTTTTCGCAGACAAGTTAAACGCTTCGCGGGTTGTGTTTGTTTACAAAAAAAAAAAAAATTGAATCAATGAATACCTTTTACTGCTAATAGGTGTTACCTTTTTTTAGGAAAGTGATATTGATAGAGTAGATAGGTGGGAAAGGAAGAGATAAAGGAAATCTTCTTTCTTTTAACAACTCTGCATTTTGCAGGTTTTATTTTTATTTTTTATTTTCTAATAATTCAGAGTTGCAGCGCCTCTGGTGTCAATGAGGGTTAAGTGCAGACATCAATTCAATTTGTACACTAACAAACACTCTGTAACTTTCAACATAAACGTGGGCGGTCTTAGAAATTAAAGTAAAACATATTTAAAATTTAAGTTCAAGGTTTAAAGATAAAGAAGACAACAATGCTGCCAAAATGCATTCTATGTCTCACCTAAAATAAATTAAGAGGATCCTTTCAAGCCAGATTTCATAAAAGCTCCAAGCTTTACATTGTATAAATTTAGCATGACCATGTTATTGCGATTTTGTTCAGAAACTTGTTTAGCTTTTTGTTTAGTTTATTAATTATGTTTTCAATTTAATGCAAATAAAAATGTACACACAAAAAAATTATATATCAATAATTTTGTAATAATTTTATAAGTTGAAATATTTGTAATAGCAATTAAAAAATTAATTAAATTTACACCTATAAACAATTTGATAGTATCAATTAAGGTTTTCCACTCAAATTAATTAATACAATTACAAATTTAATTGAATCATTTGAATTCTTAATTGAAAACATTAACTGGTGAATTTTTTTTTCTGTGTATTTTTAAATGCAATATTAAATAATAAATGATACTTTCATATGCATTTTTAAAAATAAAACATTTTAATTTTTTTTTTTTTTTTGCTCATTCGGGCAACAGAAAAGCTTTAAAATAATATACGAACTTTCTAAAGCATTTAATTTCGTACTAGATCATTAGGCTTAGACTGCGTTCACACACGGCAATTTTATTTGAGAAATTTTTAAGTTTACATATGATAGATAGGAGAAGATAATGAAGAAGGAAGCCATCATATTTTCCTCTCTCTCCCTCATAAACTAAAAAGTTGCTTAACTTAACTTGCCGTGTATGAACCAGTCTTACGAAAGGACAGAAAAATATGAAAAATAAATTTTCGAACCTTCGGATATAAATAAATTTGCGAAGATTGAAATTATCGAACTAAGCAATAATCCCCTGATGAAAACTCGATTTTCAATATAATATCAGTAACTCCCTATTTTTGATAGCTGGAAGTTAAAAAATAAATAAAAGAGAAAATAACTATATAATATTAAACAGAGAACTATAACAATCGGGAGGCAAATCACGACATTTGATATAAATACATATATACAATTTAAAATGTATTTGAATGGAGATTTCGATGGATATCGAATGGCGTAATTTATCCCTTGTTTTTCATACAGTTTCTCAATTAACGAGTAAGAGTAGGATGACAACAATTGTTTCATTCAACGAATTCAAGAGGAGTCAAGCGGATTTAAAGAGGTTGTCAATTACAACGGTTGCTTTATTTACAAACATTTTGATTGATTGAAATCAAAGAACGTGCAATGGAATTGAAAGCCAATATATTGAAATATTGAAAGAATAATATTTAATAATATTTTCTGTTAATTTATATGATTTTCTTTAAGAAGACAACAAAAGTAAATTTATGTATTTTCTGTGCCACCAAGCGTCCCTCACCCGCACCTATAACTGTCTACATGGGTGGAGATAAATTATTATTATAAGTTATTTAACAAGATGTTTAATAAATTTTTGATTCAATTCAATTTAACAAATATTTTTTTTTTTAAAATTTAACATAAAGAACATATAAAAAAATTAAAAAAAAAATGTTGCTGGATGCCATTAACGTTTTAATTGAAGATTTTGTGCACTTCTAATAAATAATTTCTTTTTTAAATTGCTCCGCTGAAGCAATTAAATTTAAAAAAAAATCAAACAAAAATTTTTACCCAATCTTCAACAAAATTTCTAAAACAATTTTCGCTTAAGAACCTTTCCATGTGCTGGCTTGCAATGGTCCAAGGCGAGAGCCAACAAAAAACGCATTCATTTTCAATTCTGTAAATATAAATTCCAAACTTTTGACAGTTTCAATCTGCAATGCAAAATTTACAATTGGCGATACTTTGAAAACAAAGAGAAAAGCATAAATAAATCTTTTATGATTATGGGCAGATTTTCTGAATGTTAAACAAACAGAGGTGCAAGTTTTTTGCGAGGACCCCGTTGGCAGACCAAGGCAAAAACTAATCCTTGATTTAAAAGATGAGCAGAAATTCTGCCAACTTTTTTTTTCTTCGTTCTGCGTATTTTGTGTCTCCCGAGAGTTTCACAGAATTGAGCAAAAGCGTAGACGCACAAAAACTCAAGACAGTGGAATTCCATACGAAAAAAGCTAAAATTTCTTTAGCAACCATTTACTTAAAAAAAATGTGAATTCTTACTGTCACAGAACGTATTCTTTTTTTGGGGGGAGAAAAAATTAAAAAAAAACAGCAATAACGATCACATTGTGACCAGCAGTGGTCATCGCACAAAAAAATATGTGGCTTAAAGCTATTTAAAACATTAAATTAAAATAGAATGAATGGCCTTTAAGTACAAACGGACACAAAACGGACCAAAGAAAAAAAATCTCAGCAAGAAAAACTAAAAATCCATCAACGCTTTTAACAAAAAAAAAACTGCTTAAAAACTGTCGAAAACTGTGCAGGCCTATAAAAACTATGATGAGTTGGAGACAAGCGGATGACGAATATCTCTACGCTACGATACGCCACAGCCAACATGACAATTTATTATATTGCCAGACGATCATTCCATGTGTATTTCGAAATCTGTTTGTGTTTTTTTATATTTTTTTGTTTTTTTTGGTGATCATCCATCCATTCAGCTGGTCTCATCGCATTTCATATCTTTAAAATTTACCTTAACTAACTTTTGAATAACAACAAACAACAGTTGACAGTCGTTGTTGGTTATAAAATGAATGTTTTGTAAAGCAGCCAGAAAAATGCGTTAAATTTGCACAACCACAATTAAGCACGAATTCACGATAAAATAAAAGATGAAAAAAAAAAAAACAAACACTGCAAGTAAGTATGTTTTATTAGAATCAGGGGACGAAGAGAGAGAGAGTGAAAGGAAAGTGATGTTTTTAGAGTGTTTAAGCCGAATTTTAATTACCCTTCATTTGAGTTTTGTTAAAAAAAACATATTAGGGTTAACTCATAGTTGTTACTAATAGATGTGAAAAATAAATGTTGTTTGCAAAAATTTTTCTTTTTCATTATTTTTTTCTACATTTTAGGGTTCCGTACACCAAAGGTGAAAAGGAACCCTATTGTTTTCGCTACGCTGTCCGTCTGTCCGTCTGTCTGTCCGTCTGTCCGTCACACGGTATTTTCTCAGGAACCGTAAGAGCTACGGACCTGAAATTTGGACACAGTATGTAGAACCTTGGCCGCTACAACAACAAATACATAAGAATTAAAAATTATTAAAGGGTGTTCCAAAACGAGCAACGAAAAATTTTAAAATCCCATGTAATATACATACAATTGTATGTACATATGTATACTGACACTTGAAATTTGTAAAATTAGTGTATTTTTATACAGACTACAACAATTAACACTAAAATTTAAAAAAAATTAAATTAAAGGCTCCATCAGTTAATGCAATTTTGACTATGTAATTTTGACAATTTGCTATATCTTGGAAACCGTAAGACGCAAATTTCTAACACTAAAATAAATCGCCAAATTCGAAAAAATCGCCTAAATGAAAAAAAACGCCAAAATGAAAAAAAAACGCCAAAAATCGAAAAAAATCGCCAAAAAGCGAGAATGTCGCCAAAACTAAAAAAAAAAAATTTAAATAACAAAAAATCGCAAAAATGAAAAAAATCACAAAAATGAAAAAAATCGCCAAAAATAAAAAAAGCCAAAAACCGAAAAAATCGCCAAAACAAGAAAATAAAGTGTCAAAACTAAAAAAAGAGCCAAAACATAAAAAAATCGCCAAAACCGAAAATACTCAAAAACCGCCAAAACAAAAAAACCGAAAAGACCCCAAAAACGAAAAAAAATGTCAAAACTATATATTATATAGGATGAAGTTTGTATTAGATTACATATCTAGCGAGTCAGAGTCGCACTTTACTGAATTTATTTTAAATATTTTCTTTATTACTTCGTCTAGGAAACTTTTTACACACAGCTTGTGATCTTGTAAAAAAATTATCAAGCTCTTGGAAAATACCAATGTGAAATAAACATGCAAAAATTTTGATTGGATATGATATTTAATTTATTAAAAACTAGCTACACCCGGTGTGCTTCGCTACCCCGCTACCCCTATCGTGTTATCGAATGATGTAAATATTTTGTAAATGCAACATTTCGAAAGTTTTAAAATTTTGATATTGGATCATTATTAAAATAGGTTTTTTGTAAATATCTTCGGAACTACATAACCGATTTAAGAGTTTGATATCTCGTCTTGAAAAACATGACAAAAGCAAACATGACAACTACAAAATAAAATAAAATAAAATAAAAAAAAAGCAAAAAATAAATAAATATATATATATATGGCATTGGTGGTGCAATGTGAAAAATTGATTTTGCCACGCCCCTCCGCCAGCAAACCGAAAATCAAAAACCACACTTCACAGTGTCACCCGCCTGAATATTCTGAAGATTCCCTGAAAATTTCATCAAAATCGGCCCAGACGTTTTGGAGTCCATACATTACATACATACACACACATCCTGTTTTATATATATATATATTAGAAGCCGTATTCATAAAAAAAAGTTGATTGAGGTTTAAAATTAATACTAGTTAAAAACGTTTTAAGGCAATTTAAATATTTAATATTTATTTTAAATATTGGTATTCATAATCACTTTTTTAACTTAAAATTAGTTAACCAAATTTTTTAAAAATATCGTGGCAACACTGTGTTCTTCATTTGTCCCTTGCATATCAGTTCTGCAAAACAAAGATTGTTAACTCTCAAAGTACTCGTGTCTATATTTGTTTATTTGTCGTTTTTCAGAGAAATATTGTTTCTATAAAATAAAAGATGTGTTCCAACTAGTGTTTTTCATATCCCGCACATTTTCCGGAAAAAATAATCCCGGGAAATTTGTGCGGGAATTCTCGGGATTTTTTTTTATTATTTTGTTATGGAAATTTTAGTTTGTACGTAGCAAAATAGCTAAACCTATACAACAACTAAGGCCGGGTTCACATTTGGTACACATGTGCTCTGAGACTTAGAGGCCTTTATTTGCCAAAAGCGGAACGCGACTTTCAAAATTTAATTCTACAACAATTCGTAAAAGTAAAAACAGAAATGCGCAAGGAAATAAAAGAAAACTTACAAAATAATTACAGATTCTCTTTGGTAAAAAGAACGATTCTGTTAATGCTTATTCTGTACTAAAGTCTTAGGGTCGTATGCAAAAACACGTAACAAAGCTTTGCCAAGCAATGTTAAGTAAAGTTGTATTCTAAAAAAAAAAAATATATTGCATCAAAATTCTAAAGTAGGTACCCACGTTTGTTAAGACTACTCTAAGTTGATATTTCCAAAGTGTGTGTTTTGTACATCAAATGTTTTTATTAAAATAGCACATATTGATCCACGTTACATCTGAAAATGAAGCTAGAAGTGCTAGATATTATCTTAAATTTATTATTTCTGTCATTTGATGGAAAACATCACCAAATTATCCAACTGATTCGAAATACATAGCAAAATCCATAAAAAAAAATATTAAAATAAATCGAAATATACAAAAATGTTTTAGGGATGCACATACAATCAAAACAAATCGAAAAAAGCTGGATATTCAAATACTCATTTCATTCGAATAAAACATATTGTGATAATTTTTCATATCCTTTTGCGTTTACTTCATAGAAATGTTTATCTGTTTCCCTACTAAGTCAGAAGCTCATATTTTTTAAATTAGGTTGCATTACTTCAAGATAATAAAAATTTATTTAATAAAATAAAAAATTATTCGAAAACCCGAATGAAATTGTATTCAATTTTGTACATCAGACTTACTTTTTATTAAAAAATATTTTGTAAGATTTTTTTTATAATAAAATTTGTTTTTTTTTTGCGTTAAATCAATGCATATGGCGGCTTTGCATTTATTTACATGTAACATTTGTATTTATGCGTTACTAATATAAAGGGTGTCCCAACAAGAACGCAAGATTTAAATTTGAAATAAAACACAGATATTAAAAAAAAATCGTGAAACTTTATTATATCGTAAAGTAGACAAAATGATGTTATGTGTGGAACAACAAATCGGGCAGATGGCCGCCGCGGCTTTGCTGGCACACACGCGATCTTTTAATGAAATTTTCAATGGCCGTTTTGCATAAATGCCGCGGTATTTTATTAATGCAGCGTCCAATTTCCTCTTTTAAGGCTTGAGTCGTCGTCGGCTTATTTGCGTAAAACATCGACTTCAAAAAACCCCAAAGAAAAAATCTAATGGTGTTAAATCGCACGATCTAGGCGGCCAATTCTGGTCTCCAAAACGCGAAATAACACGACCGGGAAATGACTGATGTAGCAATTAAATTATTTCTCTGGCTGCATGACATGTGGCGCCGTCTTGTTGAAACCACATGCCCTCCACATTCATTTCTTCAATTCTAGGCACGAAAAAAATGGTTATCATTTCACGATACTGAACACCATTGACTGTTTGCGCTTGACCTGCGTTTGAGCGACATCATCACGTACAGCCACAGAATACACAGAACTGAAGAAAGTGACAGGTAAAAAAAGCTCCAATCAGGGGGCAAATTACGGCACTCGTTATCAAACGAAATTACGAAATATTTCCATAGAAACTCTATTGAAATATTTCGTAATTTCGTTCGAAAACGAGTGCCGTAATTTGCCCCCAGGTTTTTGTTAAAATTCGTGGAAAAAAGAGAAAAACATAGTGTATTTGATACTGTAGTGTATTACTACTTACCAATTAACACAGCTAATAAAAATTTATTGCACTAGAAAGACGTAGCAAAACAAAAACGATGACAAAATTTGAGGGAAAACGAGACAAACAGAAAAATGCGCGTATCTTCCGTTTCGTGACACTTCTGTATGTTTTGTGGTACAGCTGCGACATTTTCGGTCGATCGACCTGGTCGAAGGCGCGTTGTTGTCTTTACATCACTAACAGACCCAGTTTCGTCAAATTTATCCATTAATGTCTTTACAGTTGACTCTTTTGGAGCATTATTGTGACCCCAAATTGATCGCAAATTTGCGAACTGTAGCCGCAAAACTTTCCCATTTCGGTAAAACAATTTCACAAGGAGCATGCGTTGTTCATTCGTGTAGCGCTTCATTTCTAACGTATCTTTATTCGCACATAAAAGGAAAGATGTCGACATTTTAACTAGTGCAATTTTCGCTTTAGAAATAGTATTGACACAGAGACATATGGTTTTAGGCTGGCTAGAGGGTAGCTACAATGCATTGTTGTGACTTGTTGTTGGTTTTCATTTCGTAGAAGAGAAAACTTCTTGGTGCTGGCTGGTGGGCAGATGTGCAATTGCTTTACGTGAGTACCTGCCATTACGGCCTAATCTCACGTGTGCCAAAGCACTGGGTGTGGGTTAGAGGCCAGACCAACGCCCCCATGCACTCTTTTAGAATGAACCTATGGCCCACTCCATAAGGCACATAGGTTGCAATCTTTGAATATAGTTATCCCTGTTCTATATTCAAGTACCTTGCTGAGGTACTTTGAGCTATCTAAACTCTGCTGCTATGTCCGTTGTCCGTAGCAGCTCTGTTGAATGGCAACAGCACCTAGAATAGTGTCTGGCTGACCAAGTCAGACCAACCACTAGCATTGATTTCACACTGGGAAGCCAAGACTATTCTCCCAGCGATTTTGGTAGCAACCACAACCACCTCGATAATTCTCCGGCTTCCACGCTATGGTGTTGTGTATACACCTTAGCGAGGTCCCCAAGAAAATTCCTCAACCATTCCCGGCACAGCTAACCACTCATCCATAATGAATGCATGCCTGTGTCGCCAAATAACCGTCTACTCCACACATACCAAAATCATCCCTTTAACCCCGTGGGGTGGGACGAACTCGGCATTTTAGCAAAGAAAACTGACGACCGCTACATGCACTCAAAACTTCAGAGCAGCGAGGACCACTTACGCGAGAAGAACGCAAGCTCGCCGCCAAGATCCTGTGCCTACTACAATCGATCATGTTTGATAAACGCCCCTTGAACCCAGGAGGTAGGACGCACAACTCTTTTAGCACAGAATCTTGACAACCGCAATGCATTTATCTCTAAGCAGCCCAGTTGTCGGGCAACCGGCACCCGTGGTACCAGAAGTAGCCTCTGGTTAGACCTCGAAGTTCCACCACAAGCGCTTCACCTCTATCGTCTTTTGAACTCAGGGGCAGTTCTAGGTGAGGCTGCACCTAACTGACAACAACGGGCGTACAATATTTGTTTTCCTTTTATAAATATGTGCACATCCTTTGCTCTGTTTGTGTTCAGAGATCGGGTAGTAACACATAAGTTTTACGGGTAATGAGTCAAAGGTCCGTCAGTGGAGAAAGCAACATTACCCTAGCTGGGGCCCCGGGATTGCCACACCCGTACTCTATAAATAGACTCCCCTGGGGGTAACTGGCTGGTGCGCAGTATACTAGTGCTGTATTAATATAAAATGCAAGTTTCTCAGACTAGCGGCTCTTGTTTTGATTTGTAACTTTAATTTCTAAAAAAAAATCATGTTAAATCAGTCAATTAAATCATATTGAATTGGAATTTAGTTCACTCATAATGGCATTTGTTTAGTGTGAATCTCAAAAATATCTAACTAAGGTTGTTGTTGTTGTAGCTGCAGCGAGCGGTAAGCGCTTTGCCTATCACGCGATTAGTTCGAGTTCAAATCTTGGCCGAGGAAGCCAAAAATGCTTAATTCCAAACTCGATTACCTTTTCTGAAATTTTTTGCTGAGAACCTTCTCTGCCTATTTCCCACTTTGTTTGTTTCTATGTGAAATTCGAACTGAACGGAAATATTGATAAGATACAATTTTGAACAGTTTTCTTTCCGATTCCCAGGTGTTTTAATTCTAATTTGTATTGGTTTTCATTATTAATAAATTTATAAAATATGTTTTCTAATAAAAAGTATTTAATAAAAAAAAAATCAAATCATTTACAAACAAGGCAACATATTTTAAAACTCGCTTTTTCATACAATAATGCTGAAGGGTATACAAGAATATAATGTGGAGACATTATTTAAAGCTGAGATTGATGTGTGCTCTAAGGGTCTTATATTATTTGAGGTAAAAATATTGAAAAAAAATACACGACGGGAAAAGATGTCTAAATGTATACCACACATTTTTTCACTTTTGAGAGCTCAAGTTTTTTTTATCAATATATTTTTTTAAGCAGAAACTGTCTAATTTTTATATTTCATCAAATTAAACTGAATATTTGTGACGAAAATTTGGTAACATAACTTTAACAAACATTTTATTTAACAAAATGAAAGCACAAAAAAATGGTATTTAATCATTTATGAGAGTGGCTTATAAAATATGGCAAATTCCTTTCTTTTTAATTTGAAAAAAAGGAAATTATTGGACTTTGTTAAGATATGTTTTCAAGGAATATATAATCTCAATAATTTGTAATAATATTATTTTCTATAATCTAAGAAGTAACAGACATAACAAGCTTATTTTATAACAGTCTGCCATCCTGCTGGAAACATGGTCATGTACGTCATGTAACGAGCCAGTAAAAATACATTTTCTACATGTGTCCGACACTTGTTATATCATTTATCTTCGATTATTTGTTTAGTTATTTAAACTCATTAAACAACTCATTTCATTTCAATGCAAAACAACAACAACTCATTTGGTGTGATTAAATTTTCCTTAAAATTTTTAAAATATTATTGAATATTTGAATAGTCAAGAGTTGACTTTTTCCAGTTTTACAAAAAAACTATATAACTACATTCTCATTGAAAATTAAATACAAACACTACAAAAGATTTAAAAATTTTCCATAAAAAGAAAAACACACAAGCCAAGCGCATTCATTCATTGTTGGGTGGGAAAACACCTCGTAATTATTTGTATGTGTTTATTTAACTTAAAATAATATTGAACATAATCCTTTTTAAATAATAAAAAAAACAAAACATTTCATCTACTTGAATATTTATTTGGAAAAACTTGCAGATATTTAAAAGATTTTCTTCGTTTAAACACGATTTTTGTGAACTTGCTGAAGACTTGGAAATTAAAATTTTAAATATAACTCAGAAATGAAACAAGAGCAGGGCCGTGTCCTTCAAAATTCTTCCACCTAATCGATTCCTACGAAACTTTCCATATGCTTATACTGGACCCATGCCACGACACAATCTCACTCTTGGAGAAGTGGGCCCTTGAAAAATTAACAAATATTTTTCGCAAACTTCTACCCAACCGATTTATAAACAATTCTATGTAAACATTGTCTTCTAAATCTTGTAAAAAATGGGAGAGGGACACGCCCCTTAAAAATTAAAAATTGTAAGTCACATCCTTACACCTATGCGACTTCTAACAAACTCTGCAAGTATATTGGACTCATGCAAGTATACAACTTGCTTTTGATCAAGTGGGTGGGGATACGCCCATTAAGTTTTAACATAGTATTTCACGCACTTTACCTTAACAGCTTCATAAGGAATTTTACATGAACATTATAATTATTTCATTGTAATATAACAATGTATTGTTTTGAAAAAAATGGGCGGGGACACGCCCATTCAAATTATTTATTATATTTCATGTATTATTGTTTACGCGATTCTTGCGCAACTTTGCACACAATTTGGGTTCTGATAATGAAACTATATAGTGTTTGGAAAAAACCAGGGCTAAGTCAGCCTATTAAAACTGAATATACAGTAGTCTCCGCTTAATTGATACCCGGTTCATTGAATTGTTCGTTAATTTCATAAAAATAATTAATAATTAGCAAAGTATTGTCATACAACAAATGATCCATGTGGCTAATTTCATAAAAACCTAGAATTTTTGAAAAATCAATTAAGCGGAAATTACTGTAATATTTCATGCAGTTTTAATTCAATCGTTTCTCAAAAGAAATTAGGTTAGGTTAGGAAGCGTGGTGCAGCAACACACCCCAATACCCAGTTGGGTCCATTGTGATCAAAAGAAACTAATTAGGCAAATCAGCCTCTTAAAATTTTCCAATTTTCCGTTTTTAAAGATGGGCGAAGCCACGCCCTTTGAAAATGAATATCACATTTGATGTAGTTTCACTCAACCCTATTCTACGAGACTTTGTAGACATGTTAGGACTCTTGCAGTCATAAAAATTCAGTGCACGGAAAAATAAATAAAATGCATACACATGCGCCATCCGTGTTGCCAGATTTTATTTTTTTAGTATAGAAAAAGTTCAGGGAAAATAAATAATTTCTAAAATACATGAATGAGCCAAGTTACAAATATATTTCACTGATATTCAAAATCTCAAAGAAAAAGTTAGCTATCGGCATTTCTTTCCATTTAATATTAAACTAAGGATATTTATTTTTTAGCTTTTGCCTTAAAAATTTATTAACAATTTTTCGAAAATAATTTCGACCAAATTTTATGATTTTAGTTTAGTCTTCTTTTTTTCTTTAGCTAATAACAAAAAATAAAGCAGTCTTTAAAACCCTGCTTTTACAACATGATATAGACATATGTGTCACTTTAATGTGTTTTCTGGGAGTTGTGCATTTGTTGTTGTTGTTGTTGTTGTTGTTGCATTTGCCAGTAAATGGCGTCTTTATTTATTCAACACTTTCGGATTAATAAATTGTCTAAACAAACAACCTGTTTACATAAAAAAATTATTATTATTATTATTAATGGAAAACAAAAGCAACGAGTACAACTAAGATTCTCTTAAAATATTTAAAACCAAATAAAGGAGAAACCGTAAATATACACATCGAAACAAACAAAAGATTATTATTGAAAAAAAAAATAATAAAATAAAATAATATGAGTTGTAATAAAAATACTTATTAAGGTGCAATCAGACGTGCCATAACCATAACCACAGAAAACAGCCGTTTCATGGGCAACACTGGTGGTCTACTCTGGTGGTCTAATCTGTAATTTGAAACGAAAGAAAAATCTTTCAAATTTGTATGTTTATAACATGTGAATTCGAAAGCATTTTCTTTCGAATCGAATTACAGAGTAGACCTACTGTACTCGATTATAAGCTTAAATTAGGCGTGACATATCCATAATGCCATAGCCATAAACAAACCAAAATTCAATTGGCTTCTATGGTGAGAGTTATGGCGTTATGGCGAGTCACCTATAATCAAATACAGTGTTCCCCATTAGTTTGGTTCGAACGGCTGTTTTCTATGGCTATGCTTATGTCACGTCTGATTGAGCCATAGAAACCACTTGAATTTTGATTTGATTATGGTTATGGCATTATGGCTATGGCACGTCTAGTTGCACCTTAAATACGCAGTGGAAGACTGTATTTGCAGACATTTTTACCACTTGTTCGTAAAAAGCAAGAGACTCAAAAGCGGCCGGCCGCCTCTTAAGGCGAAAAGAAAATTTTGTAAAAAAAAAATTAAATGAATGAAAACTTTGAGTTTGCTTTTATAAAATTTTGGATTTTGGTATTTGAAAAGTGAGCTGGTGACAAGTGCTGATATTTATAGGCGGCAGTGTGTGCGTGTGTGTGTTTCTGTTGTGTGTGTGTGTTCTCTCTCTAATAGACATGATTAGAGTAGAGCGGTGTAAAATTGTTTACAACACTTCCATAAATGCACTTTATGCACTCTGTCTGCTTAACACTAAGTGCGTTACAAGCAGAGAAATAAGCAATAAAAAATATTATTTAATGATTGTGCCAGACTAAGGAATTTCCCACAATTAAATGCCTTTTGAGTCGGGGTCTTCTTTCTTTCTTCACTGCTGCAGGCGAGTGTTGGATTGTTTGTCTGCAAATTGGTTGCTTGGTTAATAGTATTTTGGGATTTTTATTTGTGTTAAACATCTGCGGCATAAGTATTTAATAAATTTTACTATTTTATTAAGTAACAAAAAATGTATTGATATTTAATTCGTTTGGTGGAAAATTCGAATGAAATTCTTTCATAAAATATGGCACATAAAGGGGCGCCAAGTAGTTTTTCTTTAATATTTGTTTGTTGTACAAATTAAACAATTTAAATTACAATGAGGCAATAATAATTGTAACAGCTAGTAATATCTTTAATTTAATTTCGTTTAATTCTATTAAGAAAATTTTTTTTAATAAAAATATTTTTTAAACCTACATTTTCTTAAAACAAAAATATAAATAATTGATGTTTTTTATGGGAATTGCCAAAATTTAAGTTTAAAATTTTTTAACGCACTAATAATCCCAAATTATTATTTTACTTATTAAGTAAAATATTATTTTTATTAAAAATACATTGAAATTGATTATTGAGGGGTTTAGCTGGATCCTATGCGCATTTCACTGTTGCTAATGCAGATCATCAAGGAACCTTTACCCAAAGTTTCTTAGAACAACTAGAGTTATTATGTTATAAACTTTCATTTTAACAACTGACAAAGTTGTAACAAGGACTCAATAATCAACATGTTTTTTATTTTCTTACACGTAATTCACACGTTGATTTTTCAATGATTTTTTGAAACACGATTTTCGGAGTTTGTGGGCGAACGGTATAGAAAAGCAAAAGGGGAAGAAAAAAAATCATATTTTCCGTTCTACGAGTTTTTTTTCAAATTTTCTTTACACATATTTTAATTTTTTTTATGCTGCTTTATTTTATTTTTTCATTGAATGCGACAACAGCTTTTTTTAATACAAAACAGTGTTACCTGTAGGTATTTTTGTCACTAATATATGAGTATAGGGAATATCGGAAAAATATTTTATTTTGAACAAAATGTAGGTATTTTTTATTCTCATATTGCATTTTTTGTGCATAAATGTAAAAATAACTATACCGAAAATATATTTTTGCTCATAAACCGTTTCAAAATTTGTTTTTGCTCGAAATTACATAGACTTTTATCCAATTAGTTTGGTGTCGCAGTGCCTGTCTTTGGTAATATTGCTGAGAGAATATTTATTTATATGTGAGAGGATAAGAAAAAAAGCTGTCAAAATAAAATAGATCTTTCGACTGCTTTCTGGCGCTACTATTTTGTGTCAATTTGTATGGAAAATGTGTTTATGCCGTAATTCTGTTTGATCATTAAGGCCTTAAATGTTTTTAATTTATCTTTCTTTACATTAAATTAAATTAAATTAATATAATTAAATTAAATAAAATTTGTAGATTTTCGTGTGGGGGAAATTTTTTAACATGTAGGGAAAGGAAAAAACGGGGGTTTTTTAAGCTACTGGCAACACTGATACAATTTTTGGAAGAAAAAAAGCAAAAACTAGAAACATGGAAAAAATCATCGTATGAATGTAAAATGTTTTTGGAAGCAACTTTTAAACGAGAATCAAAAATAAAATAAGATTTTTAAATCATCGTATGAATTGGGCCTTACTTTGTCATTGCTACATTGATTTGACTTTTTTTAGCTTCAAATTGTAGTTGTAAGAGTATGCAAAAAGAAAATAAATGTAAATAACAACAACAGCTTTTCAAGAATAGAGTGTTGCGACACAAGTATTTTTTTGACCGGGTGAAGTAAAGGTTCCCTGATGATCTGCATTAGCAAGAGTGAAATGCGCATAAGATCCAGCTAAACCCCTCAATAATCAATTTCAATGTGTTTTTAATAAAAAAAATATTTTAATTAATAACCCAGGCGGAAATTGTGACTTTGCCCAAAAAATATGTACCACCACAACACTGTAAATACAAAATTAAGACTCTTCCAAAATTTGTGTACCAACACAGTACTCTAAACACGAAAATATGACTTAACGTTTACAAATACCGCGTTCTTAGTAATGCTACACCACAACAACACTCAATGTACAAAAATTCGACGTTAGTTTCCCAATACCCAGTTTACAATAATTCTATACCGCTGCAACACCGTAAATTGAAAAATTTTACTTTAGTTCCCCAAGTACCCCGTTTACAATAATTCTTTACCGCTGCAACACCGTAAATACAAAAATTTTACTTAAATTGGGAAATTTACATTGTGGCGACCTTATAAATATGTATTTAGAGTATTGTGACAACATTGAAAACAAGAGTCGGACGACGGTCATTCGGCGTTATCATTTTAATGTTATGAGTACATTAAAATCTTGGTAAACGAATGTTGTACTGATGTTAGTTGTACCCGGAGACAATCGTAGCAACGTCATGCTGATTGTCTTTTTCTGCCTGGGAAGTTAAATAATATTTTGGGATTATTAGTGCGTTAAAAAATTTTAAACTTAAAAATATATATACATATATATTTAAATTGACTTCTATCCTTGAAATTAATGCAAAACAGCGCATATTTTTTATTTTATTTTTTTTTTGTGAGTTGAATAATTTTCTTTTTGCAATTCCTTTTCCTTAAATAAAAAATATATATTTTTTTTTTAAATTGATTTATATGTTTGAAATGTATCAAATTTATAAAAAAAAAACAACACATATTTCCCATTATTTTCTTTTTGAGAAATTTGAATAAAAATCTGAAATTTGTTCTGCCCCAGCAAATGATTTCTATATAATTTCTAAGAACAACTTAAAGAAAAACATATTAATGGCAATTTTTATGCTTAATTAAGTAACGCCACAATTGTTTCAAATTAAATAATAGGCCATTGTTTATGATACAAAAGTTGGACAAGCAAAAACCTTTTCACACTCTTATAATACAAAAAAAAAAACTATGTAAAGCGTCCAAAACAATATCACCTCAAATATTGGCACATAATCATTTTTCTCTTTCACATAATTTTATTGTCTTTATTTGAGAACTACTTTGTTTTTCTGGGAATTTCCTCAAGGAAAGAAACTAGTGTCCATTAGAAAGAAATTTATAGAAAACCATTCATTGATTAAGTGACGAAAAAATATAAAAAATTAAATTAAATAAAGTGTCAAAGTGATATAAGCACACACACTCTCTCTCTCGGCCATTTGACAGATGGTCGTAAACGGTTAAAATTCAGTTCAATGGAAAGGTGTTACGATAAAACCTGGGATAGCCAACACAATGAATGCTACACGTACCATAACTAATGGACACTCTTACATGACATTGCAAACGGACTGTTTAAAATTGATAACAAAATGTTTTAATTTTCTTCTCTTATTTTTCTCTGCATTTTTGTTTAAAAGGCAGATGTGTTAATTTCCTGCTATAGTAGTAAATTTACAAATATGCCAATAACTTTTGTAACGAAAATGTTTATGACAACATGAAAATTAATTGTGTGTTTTTTTGATGTAAAGGAGGCAAATTAAAGGACATATAGTTTTTAGGCGGAAATATTTATTCTTTTGAATATAAAGCAGTTGGAAACGAATTATAGATTTGAGATTTATAGCGACAAAATTGATTTTAATAAAAGTCGCTTGAGCATAATGGAACTAAATACGAGTGTCGGTATTTCGACTAGGAATACAACCCTTTTTAAATAGATAAAAAAAATTTTACAATATTCTTTCGACTCCTTTTTCTTCTTCGTCGTCTTTTTCTTCTGTCATCCTTGTCTTCTGGCATTGGTTCATAGGGTCTCTTTAATCCACATTGTATAAAATTGTTGAAATCGACGTTCTGCACTAAGAGAAAAACATTGATTCAGCTAATGAAGTAGAATCAATAATAATTATTCATTGTATGAATGAAATTGTTCAATAGCTTATTGAAAGTTTTCATTATATGCATTAAACACATTCACCACAGCAGGCTACACGAACACACGACTTCAAATGCAGCTAGCAGCATTTGTCGCCTCGTAGCCGGCTACTTAATTATTTTGGAGATGACAGCAGCACCATCTGCAGCTGATATTAAAGTACAAATACATTGTTCAGTATTTCCACTTTTATATATTTTGCATTTATAAAAATAAATTACTCTTTTAAAATGTACTTATTTCACTTAAAAGTACAAAAATGAATCAATTTATTCTTTACATCAATTTTCAATAACATGAAATAATTGCACAAAATCATTCATTCAACATTTTGTATTATACTGGCAACACTGAATTTTCTCATTGTAGCCAAAGAAATAGAAATTAGTTAAATTGGACTACAACGACAAAATCAGCATAGACAACAACCTGTCGCCATGTTGCCTTGCTGTCTTCAAAAGAATCATTTTCATATAAACATGTATATTCTATCCTTGACATTTGGTAGTCGGTAGCGTGCTGTGGTGAATGTGTTTAGTGCAATATGCATAAAATTCTTCATTAATGCAATGAATTCTTGCGTTAGCTCGTTATTAATGAAAAAATACGTTGGTCCAATGAAAGTTTTCCTTTCAGTGTTCATAAAAGATCGAAATACTGCGCCTTCAGCTCAAATTTAATAAAAATATTCTGATCGGACCAAAGATCTCAAAACGTTAAATATTTCAATTAAATAAGAAAATTATTTGGCATTTGTATACCTGGTTTTTTCACAGAAAATTTCAATAAACGCCTGCAAAGTGACCATTAGAAAAAGTCAACTTAGTGAAAAATACGCCCTTTTAATATAAAAGATTTCGTGGAAAATTAGAGCTAAGGGAAACTATTGAAGAACGCCCTCATGAGAGAGAATCCCAAAATTTGAGAAACAAGAACTTGGAGGTAAAGTCAAACTCATTATTGCAAATAATCTGTTAATAAACTAAACTAAAAGCGTAACTAACTAGCGTGCAACATCAAATCATCACATCTCAGGCGTTAGAAAAAGTAGTTGTTTGTTTGTTTCTATACCAAAAAAACAAACTATTGGATTTGTGTCCATTTTTTTTTTAAACAAAAGAAACAATAGCAAACAATAGACAATCGAAATTTATATGGTCAGCAATTATGTGAAATTATTTGCAACGTGTGCTACTAACTTGCAACATCACACCAGTAGATACGAGTACAACTCACATCCAGGTATAGTGTAGTTAGTTATATGTATACAAAAACACACGCACATAGAAGAAATTTATATTTTTAAATTGTAGCTTGAGTGCGAAATGCGAAAATTATTTTGCTCATTTCGCTACGCTGACCCTTGATTTACACGGGGTCAGCAGCAGGATTTCAGTGAGTATTTTCGAAAGAGCTCGTAAATGTCACGGGGTGTTAACATTTGCTTCCAAATAACTCTACACGACGACAAAACAAACCATGATAAAGTTGTTGTAATGTTTATGCTACAGCAAACTAAAATACGTCGTATAAAAATTCATCCAGTTCCGCCGTGGGGATGCCTGTGATGATTTTAAATGTTCTTCTCTTTTTCTTCTTTTCATACTCTTTCAAATAAAGCATAAGCAACAAAATATTTTTTTTTTATATCATTTTGTCATTATTTGTGATTATTGTGCATTCTCTAGCATTCGACAGGGTGCGACAATATTTATTTCATTCATTTATCCCTTGTTCTATCATTCACATCTTTAATAAAATGTTCTCTTCTTAATCGTGCTGTAGTGCACCAAGCCAGCACGTTAGGAAACCAATAGGAAGAAGCAGTCAGCGTTGTAAAATATTATCAGGCACAAGGTATTTAAATAAAAATATATTCTAAGAAAGTATATACAAAACTTCAGTTTAAAAAAGTACCCTTTAACAAATTACCCATTAAAAAGTACCTTTTAAAAAAGTAGGTATTAAGATAGTACCTTTTAAAAAAGTACCTTTTAAAATAGTTCCTATTAAGAAATTACCTGTTAAAAAGTACCTTTTTAAGAACTACCTAAATAAGTATCTTTTACAAAAGTACTTTTTAAAATAAGAACCCTTCAAAAAACTACTAAACTCTGGGAAAAGCTGTAACATGAAAATAAGAACGCGTCACATTAATTCGATAATTTTCAATATAATAGAAAATGTATACTGAGATACTTCAAAATAAATAAAATTAATAAATTAATACTGCAAATTAATGTTTGAAATTAATTACCTTATAAAAATTAAATTTTTTAAAAGTATTACCTTTTAAATTCATTTTATTAAAAAGTGCCATTAAAAATGGATTTTTTTAAAGTACCTTTCAAAAATTCCTTGTTTTAAAAAGTATCTTTCATATATAAACGAGTACTATCTTTTGAAAAAGAACTTTTCCAATAGAGAATATTTTAAACAAGTAACCTTATAAAAAATTACTTTTAGCAAAGTACCACTACTAAGAGCACCTTTAAAAAAGTATCTCTTGAACAAGTACTTTCCAAATATCAGAAAGCACCTTTTCAAAAACTAAATTTAAAAAAGTACCTTTTATAACAGCTTTAGAAAAGTACCTTTTAAAAAGTATATTTTAAAAAAAGCTTTTAAAAAGAAAGAGAGTAACTTTTCAAAAAAGTACCAATTAGGAAAAGTACCTTTTATAAAAACAGTTTTGAAAAATACCCTATAAAAAGTATGCACCTTCTAAAATAGTACTTTTTAAGAAAGTACCTTTTGGAGAAAAGTACTTTCTAAAAAATACCTTTTACAAAAGTACTTTTTATGATAGTACATTTAGAAAATTACTTTTTTAAAAAAGTACGTTTTCAAAAATAACTTCTTCAAGAAAGTACAAGTATGCTTTAAAAAAAAGTACCTTTTGAAAAAGTATGCTTCAAAAAAGTACCTTTTGAAAAAGCATCTTTCAAAAAAGTACCTTTCGAACAAGTATTTTTTTTTAAAAGTACCTTTAGCAAAAGCAACTTTTATCACAAGTTTTAGAAAAAATATCATTTAACACTCTTGCTGCAATAAAAATCTATTTTATCTATTTGAAGTGCGTAAAATTCTAAATTCCTACTTTGAATACAAACCTGAAGGAGAAACCACAAAATAGGATGGCGCACAATTATATAATAAAATTGTTTCCATATCCCACATTTTATCTGTTTTGTTTATAAAGTTTTTAATACCAAGGTTATGTTGAATGAACCATAACCAATTTTCAAGCTAAATTTTATATAAATACACAAACACGAAAGAATCCAAAGTGCTCAAACTTTTCACTATTTCATGATTAAATTGTAACAAATGAATGACCTTCAAAAGAAATTATTTAAAAATGAAAATAGAGATGTCAAGGCAATTGTCGCACATGTAACGCACAAAAGTCATTCCATTCAGCAGTACAAGCGGAAGCAAAATGTTTGGCTAAAACGAGGTATCTAAACGATATGGAAACACGTAAAATAATACAACAAACACAGTGAGCGGGCGGCAAACAGTGGTCGAAACGAATAGCTTAAACGAAAATTGACAAAAGGCAAATCTCACGAGAAGAAAATTTTGAAACTAGCAACTAAATATGAATAAGAATTATCGTAAAATGACTGATGTGGCAAGACTCAAGGTCAACAAGCAGCACTAAAGCCGTGAAAAGACATACAATTACTAGTTGTAACAAGCTTAAATCAAAATGATATCGACAAATCTTTCAATAAAAACTATCAAGCCGTTTCCTCAAGCCTTTCCTGCGGCGTCACACAGGGTTTCTCAGAAATTTCTAACAAAACTTTGACAACGTTACAAGTGTTTTAGTAATTGAAAGGTAATAATTTTTTTCTATACTCAGCAAAAAAGTTCTGATTTGGAAGCACTAACAACTGAGGGAAGCAATGTATCGCTTACTTGATAACAAAAGCTTTAAAAAGGTGCTTCTGAAAAGCACTAACGCAATGCGGGTTCTCTAACTAAAGTAAGAAAAAGAGGGAAAGAAATTGCAAGCCAGTAGTAACTTCTGCATCTGTGTACACAAAAGCTATTTATTATTATCACTTCTCTGAAGCACTTTGGCTCTTTGGAAGCTGAATGTATTGCTGGCTCATCTCGAACAAAAAAAGTGCCTTATTCATGCGCAACAGGAAGTGATTCTCTAAGATTGTCTTCCTTACAAAAATGCTTCTAGAAAGCAATAAAGGTATGTAAAGGATATTCCAGTAGAAACTTACAAAGTATGACAGCGATATGTCCGCTTTGAGACACTGTTGAAGCTATGCCAATCATAGACGAATATAGCGTTCTATAACACCTGCAACTAATAAATTTTTTTGTCCATTTGTCCATTTGCTCTAATCATTTTACCGATAGACCTATTCGAAGTATGGTGAATAAATTTTACTCCATTGGTTCGGTAAAGAATCAACCAACATCCGTGTAAGAACGAACCGCTAGATCTGCCGAAACCATTGCTGCTCTCCCTGAGAGTATGCAGAGATCCTGCCCCTAACTTGACGATGTTTGCTTCGAGACTGGAGCCTGCAGCCCTTCAAAATTCAACTGGCCCAGCAGATTAAGGTCAACGACCATAGACAACGAACTGTGTCTGCTGAATGGACTCGAAGTCAATTGAAAACTGATACTAATTTGCATCGAAAAATTGTGTTCAAGGATCAGGCTTATTTTTGGACGACTGGGTACATCAGCAAACAAAATTGTCAAATTTGGGTTGATACCAATGCACATAGTTCAAAAAGCGGATTATGCATAGCGAAAGAGTCACTGCTTGATTTGGAATTTTGGCCTGTGACGTCATTGATCCATATTGCTGTTCAGGCCAGGCTCGATCGACCATTTTTTGTGGCCTGACTTGTTTGATATGGAAATCAACAACATGTTGTTTCAACAAAACGGACACACAGCCTATTTCACATTGGGGATTTGAGTGCCTCATCATATCACGTGAAGATGATGTTTGCTGGCAAAAGAGGTCGTGCGCTTTGACCTCGTTAGATTCTTTCTTGTGGAGTTTTCTTAGGGCGCAATGCTAATAAGCCACAAACGACAGCAACTCTCAAAGCGAACGTAACCCATACCACCGGTAAAATTCGGCTCGACTCATGCACCACAGTAATGGAAAATTTGAAATTTCGGATGCGCACCACCTAGCGATGTCGCTGCGGACATTTGCACCATGTTAAATTTCATACATACCCATTCATAAAACTTGGAAGTAATTATTCAGGAACTACTTTTTCTCTACTTCCAAATTATCAATAAGTGCGTATTTTCAACTTTTCAGGAATTGATATTAAACAATACCTACATAGATAATTAGTTAAGAAGTTATTGCTTAATACGAGTATTTTCAGGCAAATGAAATCGAAAACACAAAGTTTTCCAAAGACACGTCGACTGCGTTTTAAAGCTCTAAAATACAATGACGATAGAAATGCTCCTGATTTGCACTAGTTCTGGATCACAACTTCAGGATCTTATTGATTTCCTTGGAAGCCTTTCAACTGAATAAAAAATTTCATTGATTTGTCACACACACTTTGTTTTATTTATTATTATAATAATAATTATTAATGATACTAAAATTTTTGATACCCCTTTTTTGTGGTTTTGAATGCATCGGAAATATTTTATTGAATCTTTGATTTTTAATTCAATGTTTTCTTATTCGAAAAATTTTCATTTCATTCAGAAATTTACCTATGTATGTATATTCAAAAACACAAATGTTTAATATGGTTTGAGTATTTACGACCATTTAAAATGATGATGCTACAATTACCTAAAAAGTAATTTACAGAGCAGAGAAGTACCAAAAACAAAAATTTACTTTAGTTAAACGTTTGAGGGTTTCTCCCAGTTTAAATATTTAAATAAATAAGCAAATAGTCTTAAGGAGACTGCAGGCATACAAATAGAATTGACAAAGGAATGATACGAGTATGATAGCTTGGCCAAAAAGGTCTAGACATTTGGAAATTTAACCCTTTCACAGCAAAAAAAAGAAACAAATAAACTAGTCAAAAGAAAGGAAAAATATACATACATAATGCCTCCCAGACTTGTGTGAATACCCTTAAAGGAGAACAACGAAGTTACGTGGATACATAAACTCGCACAACAATAATAATTTTATTACTTGCATACATACCCTTTACTTCGAAGGCTGTGCTCGTACGAGTATCACTGTGTGTGCGTTAGAACTGCAAAACTATCGATGGTAACATCGATAGTATCGATAGTTTTATTTTAAGTGGACTATCGATATTTTTTTTCGATAGAGATACTATCGGCAAAAACAGGCTATTACTAAAATAAAAAACAAAGTCAACATAAACGGTATGACGGCGACTGTGGAATAAAAGGTGCAAGTTTAATATTTCGCCGCCTTTAAACCTTTATAATAACGGTTTTGATTTGTTTCAACATAAGATGTCAGTTTTTAACTACTAGTAGCAAATTGCATAAAAAATACAATTATTATGTACCAACGGCTTTGATACATGAATAAGTTTGACGGCGGCTAAATTTGACGACTACGGCTGAGTTTATATCTGGCATTTTTTGTGTGTCATTTGCCCAAAAAAGCGTAACCAACTAATTACTAATGAAAAACTGTTTGATTCAGACATTTATTTATTGATTTAAAGTTTTTCCAATTATGTTGGATTCTATAAAATTGTCTACTAGTTATATATGAAACTATTTAACTTAATAAATACATGTCTGAATGAAAATTTTTCATTAGTAATTAGTGGTTACGCTTTTTTAGGCTTGTGTGGCACATGGCATACAGATGGAAACCCAGCCTACTTCACTGTATCTTGACTTTTAAATAAATGTTAAAAATGTTATGTTAAATCAATACTTTTTAGCTAACTGCAATAGTTTATGCAATGATGAAATAATATTTTTACTTTTTATCCTTTTTATTAATTTATTTTTTATTGATCTATATATAGACGTATACGTTTTGTTTGCCTTTTCGTTTATTATTTTTATAGAACTGTGTATACATGTTTTCTTTGTTTTTTCGTTAAATTTTAATACACATACATACGTATACGCATGTAAATATGTATATATATTAAAAACGTTTGAAATAAAAGTTAAAAAAATCAACTTTCTTTTTACTTTAAGGAATGATTAAAAAATTTAAGATTTTACATTCGAAAAATACATCATACATACATATATAGACATCTCGTCGGTTGGTTATTGGTTTGCGGCACAGTATATTCAAAATGCATCATGTCTGCAGCAAACCAATAACCAACCGACGTTCTGTCAAAAAAAATTTAAATAGCATTTTTTGCATACAACAAAGTGCAATCAGACGTGACATAACCATAGCCATAGAAAGCAGCCGTACGAACCAAACTTATGTGTAACTTGCCATTTTTCATGCGGTAAAGTTTTCAAAAGGACGATACTTGTAGACGAACTTACGCGTGCTATGTACTTCTACCTTAAGAATTAAAAACTATCGATAGTATCGATGGCATCAAAGAATACTATCGAAACTATCGAATGGAGCCACTATCGATAGTTTTGCAGCTCTAGTGTGCGTGCCTCTGCCATAAGCTGTGCTTTGTGGACTAGTGTGCTTTATGAACCGCCGGAATGGATTGTAAAAGTATCGATCAATTGGTGGTTTTTATGGTTTATTTGTACAATTTTCTACTTGCTATTAATGAATGTGTTGTAAGAACTCCTCTTAATTTGTTGTTCTTACCACTGCTGCATTCCAGCACTTTCACAAGTACAACATGGAACTGCTCGTACTCATGACATACATAAACACATCACACATTCATCCATCACTCGCTTACACGTATACATATGTATATTTGTTGTGATTGTTTCTTTTTGTAAATAAATGTATGTTGTTGCTACTTTTTGTGATCGTAATAAAATTAATAACAACTCGCTAATTTACACAATTTAGACATCTTTTGTTTTCGTTTCGTTGTTGCATTTTAGTGGCAAGCACACACACACACACGTTCGTAAGAAATCAAGCGAAAACCTTAAAGGTTTTACTCGTACTTTCTTTGTCTTCAATCACTATTCAGTAGTCCAGTTTTATGGCTTTTACAAGCAAAAAAAAATAAAAAAATCTACTAAAAACTTATGCATAAACGATTTAGGCCTCGACCTATGTAAACATTTAAATGCTCAATCAAACGTACGCCTGCTATTCTCAAATGCATGTTGTTTTAAAGTATAATTTCTTGGGAGTTTTCCCATATTCTCCAATAATTTAAAGATACATATGTATGAGTGAAGTAATTAGAGCATAATAAATTTTGGGAGTTTTTTTTGCTTCACAGACAGCTTTGGTGGTCTTTACAATATTTTTTTTTTTATCGAAAAATTTAATTATGACTAATCGAAGATATTAGAATTCTTTTATGAAACAACTTCGAATGCACACAGAAGAAATTTTTTCTACAATTAACACCTTTAATTTAAAAAATTCAGATAATTTTAGAAATTTAGAAACTTAATTGAGTCAATTAATTTTTTGTTTAAAAATATAATTGATTAAAAATGTAATTAAACATTTAATACATTCATTTGAACTTTTGTTTAAAAATTTAATTGATTAAAAAAATTAACAAAAAGGTTTTTGAAACCGATATTAAGATTTATTTTTAACCCCCGACCAAACAAAGGAGTGTTATAAGTTTGTAGTGTGTGTCTGTGTGTCTGTACGAGTATCTGTAGTATGTACGAGTCCAAGTACAGACCAAACGGCTGAACCGATTTTGATTCAGTTTTTCCTGTTTCAAAGGTGACTTGATCGAGAAGCTTCTTAGCTATGTTTTAATAAAATCGGTACAGCCGCTTAGAACATATCACATCTTTTTTAGAAATGTTCGGGGGTCTCTGTTTTCAATATCCACACATGATCCCATAAGCACTACTTAGTCAATAGTAGGCTTTCAATGACAAGCACATGTTGAAAGTCTATAGCAAAAAACATTGTCTGGAGTATAATTCGTGAGTAGTATTGATGACAAGGTCAATGGTGAATCCCTACTGTCTTACTATTGACATTTCCTACAGGATATGTACATAAGTACAGTGCTGAGCACGAATGTATCGCCGATGGCTAAAGATTACCACTTGATTGGTGAATTTTGTATGCTGATTAAACATTATTTTTTCACAACACAGAAACTAATAAACGCTTTATAAATAGTATGGGAACTCTACACCATCAGTTTTAAAGGCTAAAAAGTTGTTTAATGAGTTTGGTTGTGCTCGTACCAGCATAAATGACGCCAAACGTTTAGGTTGCTCAAATTTTACTGTACGATCGGAGAATGAAATTACGAGCGATGGCTGAGGCGGTAGACATACTTAACGAGCGAATATGACGAGCATTGTGACCACTTCAGAGGAGTCTTTGGCGTTTGATGTTCTGAAACTGTTGACGAAACTTGAGTGCATGACAACACATCAGAGATCAAAGAAAATCAAAACAGTGGATTACTTCGGATTAACTCGTACCATGGAAGGCTAAGATGAGTTTGTTAGCTAAGAAGGTTACGGCCACGGTGTCATTCATATCGATTACCTTGAAAAGTTTAAACAGCGAAGTTACTATCGCCGAATCTGGCTTTCCCAAATGATTTATTCAAGATTACTACCCAGCAAAAAATTTCAAAAAAGGTAATCGAGTTTGGAATTAAGCATTTTTGCTGGAAGCACTTCCCTACTGGATTACCAACTTAATGATTTTAACAAGGCGTGAGACTAAAATAATCGATTCTTGAGAAGTACTTACATTTTTTTATTTGTCAACATTTCACGTAATCTATTTCGTCTAAAAAAATCATTCTCTTCATTTAGCAACTTGCACGTAATTTTTTTAAGTTTTAGGTAATGTGATTTGTAAGCGAGTAATGAAAATTGGCAATCAGAAAAGTAAGTCATTATATGGCAAGTAGTTCTAATGGTAATGTGTAATTTTTTGCTGGGTACTTCTTGTAACAATTGCAATGAGCCAAAGAATTCAAAATTAGTTAAAATTAATGACAAGACAGTCGCCATTTCCCTATTAACGGCCGCTTTCACAATGTACAATTAAAAGCTAACAGGGACTTTAACGGCAAGTTATTTATGAAAAACTTTCAGTTAAAGCTTATGTTTGCAACTCTTACGGCATTTTCTTTTCTGGAAAAAATGTAACATTTTTTAAATTTTTATTAAAAAAAAAAAAATTTTGCGTTCGTTTAAAGATAAAATTTAAGTTCGCAAGAGATGATAGATATCTGCAATAATTTGTAGTAAAATGTATATATCAAAAAATCATTTTATTGCGAATTTTCATTGCGAAGAGTAATAAGTGTAACATCTTTTTTAGAAAAGAATATGCCATTAATCATACATTATGAAAAGGGGCGTAGAATTCAAAACTAAGATATAACGAAATCAAATATTTGTATTTAGTATAAGAAATAAGACACTTAATAAAATATGTATGTATTGAAATAAAAAATTTATTAAATTATTTGCGCTATAGTTAATTAGTTAATTGTACACAAGATTTCTATGTTTCATATTTTATTGCTTTGTTTGGTGTTTCAGTAGTCACAACAACTGTAATGTTGCTTCACTAAGAGGAATTAAGGGAAGTGATAGCAAGGTATTATTTAAAGAACATAATAGGGGCTAGAAAGAGCTAAATGTTAGAAATGGAAAAAGAGGGAGCAAGCAAGCAAGAATATAAATATGTATCCAATTAGTTTTAGCACAAAAGAAACAACAACCAACACTCAAATGCACATGCACACATACTAATATAGTCTATAGGTATATAATACAAAAATAAAACATAATGAAGTCTTCAAGCACCCAAAAAAAAAGTACAAATAAGGAGAAAGAGAGAGAAAATCGATCGTTTGAAATTTATTTACACAAGTACATAGATGGAGAGGATGATAAAAAAACTGGGTAAATAATCAGATATTTTACTTCCAAATACCCACACATATTTTTCATGCATATATGTACATAATTACATATGTACCTACATACGTACTTACATACATACATATATTTTTTTTTTAAATTCAATAGACTGTGAAAATTATAATTGATATTTTTTTTAATAAAAATCACACATAAGCATGTTCAATGAACATACACATGTATTTATGTGTATTCATGTGTATACATATACATACATAAATATATTTACATATATAATGGCTCTATCAATAAGAACTTTAACAATTAGTTAATAGCGGCCATATTGTTGAAGCTAGTCAGTCGAATTGGCTTTCATTTATACATTGTTTTGCAAATCACCGTTCAAAAGCTTGTGCAAATGATAGTACTGTTGTATCAAAATGGGTGTTGTCTTCGGACAACAATCCACGAGGACATCTCACGTGGAGGTAATGATATGAACTGCACATTTCGGATGCGCGCCACCTAGCGAAATCGCGTTGGACATTTGAACGATATTATATTCCATACATAATGGCATTGACAGGCTTTTCCAATGAATAAAAAATTTTGATGATCACCCCCTCGAAGGGAAATATGCTATTATAACTCACCCTTAAAATATGCTTAAAAATTAATTGAAAATCAAACAATTTTATATTTAGTAATATGAGATAAAATTTTTTTTTTTTGGTTTCAAATAAAATATTCTTAAGTTAACAATTGGAAAAACCTCTTTAGTATAACACTGCCATAAAATTTACTACATGTGAACCAAAGTGGTTGATAGTCTGCAAAATGGTATTGCAGGGTATTATTGTTAACAACCCTCCACATTATTTAATAATCTTGTCCTAAAAGTACATAAGTATTTATAAACTGCAATAGTTAATTGGAAAGCAAATATTGAAATTAAGCGATATATTCAGGGCTAAGATGAATAAAATTCCGAGTGCAAGCAAAAACAAAAAATTCTAATGGAAGGGAGAAATTTCACGCGGAATTTTATTCATGATAGCCCTGATTATTTCAGTCCGCCTGCAAAGTAAAAAACCCCAGATAAAAGTGAAACGAGCTCAATGAAAAACATGACTTATGATAAGGGGAATCAAAAATGAAGAAACATTTCTGAGGAAAAAATATTCATGACGACAATTCGCGGGAAATAGATAATATTCATGATTTTTCAATTCAAACACAAATTTGTATTAATCAAATATTTATTTGATTAATTTACGTCCTACAAAGAATTTTGTATGCTCGAATACAAAAATTTGTAATAAGTTGTTTGAAAGAAAACTCAATTTTTTTCAATTAATAAATTGTTAGTTTCAATTTTTTTTACAGAATTAAAAAACATCAAACAATTAACTTAATTGTACAGTATGTAATTTCCATATTTGAATAGAAATCTTCTCTAAATAATCTTGCTACAAATGTTACTTTACATCATTTGTATGAAATAGAATTGTTCACTCTGTAGAGTTTTTTTTTTTCATAAAATAAAAATGAAACAAACAATTTACTGGAACAGTAAAATATATTTACTTAAACTAAATTTTATTTAAAAAAAAACATTTGTTTGAAAAATATTTTCTGTATATCTCACAAACTTTGTTTATCTTAAATTTAATGACAGGAAGGACTTAATGAAAGATCCTTTATATATACATGACATGTATGTACTTACATACATATATGCTTATTTATGTATGTGCACATGTATGCACTTGCGTAGGTACCCAACAGGCATGTGCATATTTTTAATGCAGCATTAAAATAGATTTGTGCACATGTGCGTGCACATGCATATAAAGTAAGTATGTGTGTGAGTTCTTGCATAAGTGCAGTAGAGTTGCAGAACAGTCGATAATGCTATCGATTATATTTACTATCGACAAAAAGCCACTATTGCAGTAAAAGAGAATTTGTTGGGAAACAGTAAACAGCAGTTTTGAAATAGATTAGCAGATGCTTTAAGGTATCTATAGACTACACAATATTATTGAATACTTTATCTCTATTATCATTGTCGTTTGTAACATACTATTTATTAATTTTTATAACATATAAACTAAAATATGGCGAACATTTTCTTAGAATAAGTAAACTACATACATATGTATGTAGTAAAATAAATATACATATCGCACTTGGTTCTCTATAAAGCAATGCTGGCCAACGAGAGAAATGTATTCGTGTATGTGTATTCATTTGTATAAGATACCGATTAATGTTATCAACATATTACAAAATATTTATTTTTGCGCAATATAAATGACATTTGATTTTATCCAATATATCGTGCCACCCACTAAAATAAAGCATACACAGGCAATATTATTGTACTGCTGCAAATATTGCACAATAATATTGCAAATATATTATCCATATATGTATGTATTTACCATTATGCCGTCCCACAGTGTTTCCTTACCAAATTATGAGAAAATGCCCAAATGTGCTTAATTATCTGTTCAGTAGTGTTGTCATTCGAACAAAAATTTTTCGAATATTCGAACAACTTTTTATCATTTTTGTTCGAACGAACAAAAATATTCAATTTAGAATAAAAAATTATTCGAATCATTTTTGTCGAATATTCGAACAATTTCCTTAATTACTTTATATAAAAACTGCCTTATTCATAAAAAATACTTCAGGTTTATTTAACGCTTATTTGACATATTTCTATGGGAAATTTGTCAAATAAACCTGTAATAAACCTAAAATATTTTTTATGAATCAGACCGAAAGTATTTTACATTTCATAACTTTTTAATTTGTTAACAATATGATATTAAGTAATCAAATTACTCCAAATTATAAATACTTGTGTCAGCTTTGTTTGTATGTACATATGTATGTATGTATACATACATAATTATGTTCGCTAAACTCGTCTTTTTTTCTTTTTGGGAAAAGGTAATGCTTCTTTCATGAAATTAGAAGGTGTCTTACAATTTCTGATAAAGAGATTAGAATAAAAAACTGATTTTCTCTAATCAAAAGCGTTAAAAATCGAATTATTGAACGACGTAAAAAAACCATTAAATACCAACTTTTCAAAATACGTCACAAAAAGAGAAAAAAATTTATAAGTTTGTAGTGTGTGTATCTGTTTGTTTTTACGAGTCCACGTACAGACCAAACGGCTGTACCGATTTTGATTTACTTTTTTCTGTTTGAAAGGTGACTTGATCGAAAGTGTTCTTAGCTATGTTTAAAGAAAATCGGTCCAGCCGCTTAGAAGGTATCACACCGTTTTTAGATATATATATTGTTAGATCTGTGTATCTTTGACGCCGTAGCTCCCGAACGGCTTGACCGATTTTAATTTCCTTTGTTTTCGTTTGAAGGGTGACATGATCGTATATCTTCTAATTTATACTTGAAGAAAATCGGTCTAGTCGATTGGAAGTTATCTTAAATTTTTTATATATTAATTTACGCTCTTTTCTGCGATTCTGCTATTTCAATAGTATTATTGGAACATAGAGTTCTTAACTTATACTACAGCGTCAACTGCGGCAAAAGTTCTTAAAATTTTTAAGGTTTCTTATTAATATTTCCAAATCAGTTATTGAAATCATATGTTTTTCGTGTGTAATGAATAATTTTTCGTTTGTTAATAAAGAAAATTAAACTAATACACATACGTGTCGTTTTTGCAAACTTTTTAAAGATTATTCGAATATATTTTTTTATTCTTTGTTCGTTCGAATATTCGAACAAAAGTACAAAATTATTCGTCTGTTCGAACAAGAAAAAAATCATGAAATTTCATTCGAACAAATATAAAAGACGAATAATTAACAATACTACTATTCAGTGATTAAATTATGTACTCGTATTTATATTTTATTTCTTTTAATAGGAAAAAATATAAGGCGGTATACATATGTAGCATTTCTCTTGCAAAATTATTGATCATTCGTTCGTTGGCATAGTACGACGTATGAGTAATATATTTTTATTATTCAAATCTCAATGGTAAAAAGAAAACTTTGTGAATCAAATACAATTTTTTTATATACATATTATTCGCAAATAAAACTATAGCCCAATTCACAATCTTGTGCAAATGGTCTTGCATCGTTGCATGTGCAAAATGGTATAGTATATTCTACTCACCACTTAACAATTCTCTTAGTGGTTAGTATCAATATACTATACCATTTTGCACATGCAACGATGCAAGACCATTTGCACAAGATTGTGAATTGGGCTTATTTGATAGCTTTGCAAATGGTCTTACATCTTTGCATGTGCAAAATGGTATAGTACATTGATACTCACCACTAAGAATTGTTAAGTGGTGAGTATCAATATACTATACATGCAACGATGCAAGATTTCAACTGGGCTATTATTTACAAGAAATAAACGGCAACACTTTACACATTACATTTACAGTTAGGAAGTTGCAATAAAAAATTTGTATGGCAAAATTTTCAAATTTGATTTCAAAATATGCAAGTCATTCGTATAAACGAGGTAATATGAACACATACGAATATTTTTGTATTCGCCTTAATTCAGAAATACGTATAAATTTCATCTGCTCTTCATTTGTGAGAAGTCAATTAAAATAAACCAATTGTATATCGGTTGTTCTAAAATAAACTTACAGAAAATATCAACTCGAAAACTTCTAACATTCGTTACAAGAACGAGGCACTAATCTCTAAAAAGCAGCATTTCTTTAGCCCAACATGAAACTCTTTCTTTAATATACATACGTATATTCATATGTACCTATTTTATTTTTTTTTTTGTCTAATGGCTAAGCCCACTGTGCACAAAATCAGTTAACAGAGTAAAAAAAGCTAGGCTAATTATTTGCAGCCAACTGTATGTACGAGTATTTCAAACATTTCTTTATTTAATCATAAATTAGCAATTTTCTCCTTTTGGATTTAAACAACACATACAAACACACACTCACTCGTAAAAACAAACGCAATCAAGTAGGCACTAAATGAAATATTTTAATGCATGAACCTATTTGTGGCAACGAAATCTTATTGGCCAAACAACGACACAGAGAACAGTTATATACAAGATCCCTATTTACTGGCTTTCCAAACAGGTCTCTCTCTCTCTCTCTTTCTCTGCTAAAAGGAGATAGTTGTATATATACTCTAAGCACGCCTTCTCTTTTGCACTCATTCAGTAAAGAGAAGAAAGAGTCGAAAACGGAAGGCGTTTGTCTTGTACAACAAAACCTAAAAAAAAAATATTCTCTTTATTGTTGTTTTAATTGTGTGTTTCCTTGTGTTTTGTTTTTGCTTTTGGTTTAAAACAATTTCATGTGTATATGTGTGGCTTAAATAGTATTTATTTTAGCTTTTGTTAATGTGACGATCATCACAAAAAAAAAAAAAATAAAAAAAATAAAAATAAAAATACCCAACATACAAACAGACCAAGTCATGCACGCACAGAAGAGATGAGTTGCGCGAGACGAGTAACATGCAAAAAAAAAAGAAATAAATAAATATATAACAAAACATGAAATGAAATTGAAAACACAAGAAGAAGAAACGACAGATATTGAAGTGTAGCAAAAGAACTCGAACACATTCAGTTTAATGTTGGCACTAAACCGGGTAACACAGAATTAAAAGTACTCGTGGTTGTTTGTGACTGAATGAAAGAAAATATTTGTGTTTCTGTAATAAAATATTAATAAATTATAGTATTACGAAATTTGTAAAAAAAAAATAGCTCAATCAAAAAATGTTAAGTGTTTTCTTATAAATAATTGATGAGTACGAGAGAGAAACAGTGCTAATAAAGTTGTAAAGAAATCAATAAAATTTATAATTCAATTTTATGAAACAACAAAAGAAAAAAACCGTCGCATAATTAATAACACACACACACACACAAATGTTATACTTTAAATGATACTAAATGTTAAACAAATTAAGTGATAAACTGTGGATTTACATTTCCAATTGACTTGTTCAATTGTATATAAAAATGCTTTAAGATTTTTTTTTTGGAACACAAAGCAGCTGTTTATTTTAAATATTATGTACTTTTGATATCTTTTAAAATAAATTGTTAATAATTTCAAAGATAAATAGTATACAAAATAAATTTATTTTTTGGCTTTCGCTAGAAGTGCGGGGTTAATTTGGCTGCTTAAAAATCAACAAATTGTTTGCCTTTTAATAATAAATATAATTTTTTTGTAACTTTAAACAAGACATCATATAAGCACACATTTCAAGCGCCATGGATTTAAGTACAATTCTAAGACTATTAGCGATACTTTTGGCCAGCTTAACATTGAGCAAAGCTGAAGCCAAACACAAACCGGGCCGGGGGAGAGGTTCCATGTGGTGGTAAGTAGAGAGCATTTGAAAAAAAACAGTTTATTTCTTTAGTTCATTAATTGTTTTGGTTTTTTGTACACTTTTCTGAATGATTTTTTTTTAAATTAATTTTTTAATTGTTACAACTTAAAGTTAGTTAAAAGTAGGATTTTAACGAACGTATAAAAACTTTATCATTTGAAAATTTTACTTTAACCTAGATTGAGCGATAAAATACAGGCAAGTTTATCCTACCTGGTAAGTTAAATCCAATTTTAAATAATGGAAAGCATTTTTATACGTCCGATAAAATCCTACTTTTAAATCTTTAATTTTAAATTTTAAAATTCAATGAAAAAATTATAGAAAAACTATTAGTTTTAAGCAAGTGCAAAGAAAATTTTTATAATATTAATTTTCTTATAATATTATCGTGTCTACACAAATATAAAAATATGTTGCCAACTCTTACAGGGCACTATCAACTGCAGCGAAGCAGTTTTGAGAAACGAGCATAAAATCGCGCTTTTTTCAGGGAAATGTAGCATTTTATTGTAGAACAGGGGTTCTGCTCTGTAATGCTTTCAAAATAAGACACAAATTCGAAAGTATTTTCTTTCGTTTTGAATTACAGAGTAGGCACCCAGAACACCATACAATATGCCAGCAAAGTGATATTTACCTGAAAACAAAATTAATACTTTAAAAACTTTGTTTTCGTTTCTAAAAATTATGAAAGGTAAAACGAAATCTAAATTTGATTTACTGAAGAATTTATATGAAAAAGAAAAACGATTTAAAAATGTAAACCTTTATTTTTTGTTGCTGGTTAAGCACGTCTAAATGCATTTCGTTGCTGTTAGTTCAGTAGATAAATAAATAAATTTTTTGAAATTCGTATTTAAATAATAATAAAATATTGAAATATATATCAACAATTTTTAATATTTTGTTTTAGTTTTAATATAAATAAATATCACTTTGTTGGCGTGATTAAAACAATTAGGCCATTAAATTGTTTTTATTAATTTTTTTAATATCATGCAACAGATAATTTTTGTTTGGAATTTTCACTGAAATTGTAATGAAGGTCGAATATTATGCTGTTTCCGAAGGCATGTAGTAGTATAAGTTAATAAAGAGCTGTCAAATAAGAAAGCATACGAGAATTTGTTTTGAAGCATATTATCATATATTAATAACCGTAGTTCATTTGTGTTAGGGACAATTTCAAAATTTCTATAAAAATACCAATTCGCACTTAAAAGTTCGAACCTTATTTTCGATTTAATCGCAAGCTACATGTAGTAAAAAATTACCTTTTTATTGAAATTAAAATTTTATGGGGCTATATATATATAATATATATAATTATCAAAATGGCAAAATTTTTGATAACTTTTAAGATACAGGCTCTAAAATTTTATCGTAAGCGAAAATTTACGTATGTAAAACATATTCAAATATAACAAAAAAAAAACTTCTCCTAAAACTTTAGTTTTTGTCGCTTACGATTAAATCGAAAATAAAAATCGAGTTGATTTTCAATTAGTTTTAATTATATTTTTTTTTTAAAGGAAAACGGCGCGTTCAAAAACGACACATTGGTTGGAATAATTAAAATTTTTAATGTTATTTTTTTTCTAATAAATTTGTATTTATTTTTGAACGGGCATCTTGCTGCATTTAAATAATAAAAATTAGAACTAAAAAAATGTCTTTTTTAAATTACAGAGATCATGTTTTACCAATTTTATAAAAAAAATTGCTTTTTATTTTTTTAATTTTAGGTTTTTTTCCAATTTATTTTTTAATAATTTTTTTTATTTTTAATATTTAATAGTTTTTTTTTAATTAAAAAGAAGTAGAAGTGAATCTTTAAAATCAAGTTTGTGGCTGAAGTCTTTTGTTTTGCTCCCCGCATTTAAAAATTTCACTTCCGTATGTGTCTTAAGTCTTCTATTTTTATTGACTCAAATTATACTCTTGATAGCTTTTTAGCTTTTTGTTTTCTATTTTTGGTCAAAATAATGATCTAACATAAAATTGTGGCGCTCAAGAAAATAAATAAAAAAAAATTGATTTATATTTCCTTTAAAAATTAGCACTTCCGTCTAAATGACTTGAGATCACAAAATCAAACAACTCATCTTTATACACAAAAAAGTTTAAATAAAACAACATGCTTAAGTTAATATTATTTTAAAAGAAGCAGATATTCAGTACAGAAATAAACAAGCATGATAAAAAATACATATAAATTTTTTTTTTTAATATTTGTAAGCACATGCCATAAACTACTCGCACTGCTAGCGCTACTCATGAACCTAAATTGTAGGAAAAAAGTAGGGTTTTTTTTCAAAAGAAACGTGTGAGTCAACTTTTGAATTTATTTTTTGTCAGACTTTCTGGGTTTAAGCTTTTTGCTTTCTTCATTTTCTCTTACAGTTTCTTTTATTATTAATTGTACGGAAGCTGTTTTCAAACAAACAAACAAACAAACAAACAAACAAACAAACAAACAGAAACAAAAGTAGTGACTTACTTAGCTGGCTTTTAATTGAAAATTCTATTAACGTTTTCAAAAGTAATAAAAAAAATAACGAAAAAGAAAAGAAGATAAAAGAAAGCCATTTTACATGAAAACAGTGACAAAACTGTAAAATAAAATTTTAAATACAAAATAAACCATAAAATTTTGTGGAGAAGTTTCCTCCAAATTAAATAAAAGATTTTGCAACTAAATTTAAAAATAAACTATAATTACGTTTTGAAAGTTTCTTTTGAAATATACGAGTAATTGAGGAAAAGCTTAATTCCATCATATGTCTTGGATTTTAAATATTTATAAGTCTTATAAATTTAAAACTATTGTAAACATACATACATACACACATACATCCAAAACTTTGAGTAGAAACTGAAGCAGCAAATAAAGTTTGCCATTGAGTCTTAAATTGTTAATTCTGTAAATGATTTCTTAAATTTTTTTAAATAAAAAGAAACACACAAAAATCCCCCGAGTATTGCAGATCAAGCAATATTTTAAGAGCCAACAACCAGCCAGCCAGCCATTGATTGTCCGGACAATTGTGTTAGCAATTTAAAATGATCGATACAATTGTTCGCATTCAATTTTCTTTATTTTGCAATTGTTTATTACTATTTCAAGCGATATATATGTATAATTTTTTTCCATTTTATTACCTACAACATATTGTAGTTGTTGTAGCTTTTGTTGTTTATGTTTTTAACAATGAAACATACGAAACAACAAGAACAACAGCAGCATCAGCAGTAGCAGCAACAACAGCAGCAAGAAAACTGTTGCAATCGTGTCAATACAGTGAATAGTTGAATTGAAAAGTCTATCAAAATGCAGGGTGATTGTTTTGCTGTTTGGGTTTTTGTTTTTAACAAAAATTTTAAATTAAAATTAGTTGCATGAAACTTTTTTTGTTTATCAAAAGCAGGCGTAAAGAAAAAAATCAGATTACAAAAGTTGCTGAAAATAATTTTTCAATTTTTTTCTATGTCACTCGGTTTTTTAACGCTGCCGTTGGCAAATGTAAAAATTTGTGGCAACAAATTTTATACAATTTTATTAATAATTTCATGGTATTAATTCATTAAAAATTATTCGACTTGGATGGAATATTTAAATTACATGTGTTTGTTCACTGGTTTGTCTCTCAAAAATTAATAAGTGAACGAGTTTGATTCAAATTTAAAAGTTTCAATCAACTCAAATTCAATCCAAATGAGTTCATATGAAGAATTTACGAATTTTGAAAAGTTTGTTCGTTTTTGATTAAGCTCATCTAGATGCATTTCGTTGCTGCTCAAGCGTTTTATCCATAGACTTTAACCACAATTGAAAAAAGCTAACAAACAAACTTTTTTAAGGACAATACGTCCTTTGACTAGAATTAAATAAAAATGTTAAATTGCCATGAAGAATTGATGTTAAGCTTTTTAGCTTTTTTTTTTTGTTGAAGTCTCCTGTTTGACCAGTTGACAATAGCACTAACGAAATGCAGAATCTAAACAGGCTTAACTGAGGCTATCAGCTCAGAAGTGGTGTAACCTACATTCATTGCTTTGTTGCTGTTCTGGTGATAAATACATCATTTATATTACAAACTATTGGAAAAAAGTAGTCAGCCACCTTTTGGTATTCTAACGAAACGGAGCTGAAAAATCGTTTTTTACACAGATCATAATATTGCAAAGTACTAAATAATTAAAAAGAGCAATTATTTAAATAAATTGATGTTGGTTGCACCACTTCAGCGCTGATAGCCTCAACTAACATAAAGTTTATGATAAATAAAAATTTTCATAATATTTCATGTTTGGCAGCTTGGAAATTAATTTTCATAAAACAGGCATTTTAATTTTTTGTCGTCTATGATTCGACATTAAGACAATATTGCGATTAACTTTCGATCTTATGCTGCTGATCGATCAAATTTTCAATTGTTATTGTAACGCGCAATAGACGAAAAATTTCGCTATTGTGAATCAATAAAAAAAATTAAATACGCCTCAATTAACACCAGCAGGCGCTGCAACACTGCTTTATTAAAAAGCGTGCAAAAAAGCAGAGTTATAAAAGAATGAAGCTTTCTTCTATGTCTTCCTTCACCACCTGTCATCTATCACTATCCCTTTCCTAAAAGAAGGTAACACCTAGTAATAGTAGTAGGCATTAATTGCCTGAGTGTTACTTCTCTTAAAAAAAAAATAACTTATTGTGATTTTTCAAAATATTGTACCAGCTCAGGGTCAAAATAAAGACAAAAAAAAAACAATATATACAAAGTCAAAGGCTGTTTAAGGTTATTAAAAATCTAGTAAAATTAAAAATAAATGCAAAATATAACCACGGCAGATTTGTGGTAAAATAATTAATCAAATGAAGAATGAATGAAAACTTACTGGAACTGACCAGGGGGGGGGTCTACTCAGTACATATGTATTTGGAAAAGAAAGCAAATGATTTTGAATTTTAATGTTAATTAGATATGTATAAGTTCTAAAGCATTTTCTTTCGCTTCGAAATATAGAGTAGACGCCCTAATTCCGCAAAATTTGAGAGATGCTGCTGCTAACCTACTGGAAATTTATTCTAAATGGTTTCTTCATGTCTAAAATTTAGGAAATTTGCTTACAGCTATTTATAAAAAGGTTTCAATTGTGCCGTACGAGTTTTGGAAATTGCTGTCCTTTACAGATGATATGCACTCGCTGTTAATTTATTACAAGTACAAATTTTAAAATTTTTTATAATTTTAAGATTTTATGCTCAAGTTTCGTACAAACTGAATATGGAAAATTGAAATACAATTGCTCCTGCATAGCAATTATTAAAGTCTTTCAACACTAGATATATTTACATAAAAATTTACATTAATAGCTTACAAATTTGTGTTTGGCTGCCCAAAAAATAAAAGTGTCGCTTAAAGATAAGATTGTTGAAAATTTCCCCTAAAAATACTGTATAGACTGCAAAATTCGTTTCGATAGAAAATTCGTTGATGCACTAAATTTACTATGCTGCTGCTAGCTCATAATATGAATTCGACATTCGATCATCGATGCAACGTACATCAAAAATCGAATGCAACCAATAATAAGGGTCTAAATGTATGGGATTTGTTTGTAGAACGAGTTCAACCAAAGTCTAGAATTATACTTGTATCAAAATCTTTCAAAAGGTCATTTAAAACAAAAACCTATGTATGTAATTTAAATCGGTTTGATTCTAGGTTTGCGTCTAAAACGAGCTCCTAAACGAGTTCGACACAAGTGCAGTATGCGTAGGTATGCAAGGGTATAAAGAAAAAAGTGGGCAGAGGGATATAAGCAAGTAGACGAATGAATGGTTACGAATATGTACAAGAATAAAAAATGTTGAAAATATGCTAGGGTACAAAATATTTTTTTCCTTCTCTTTCTCTGAGTTGTGGTAAAATGATTAGTGCCATTAAAACGAAAGCTTATTTTATTTTTTCACGGTTTTGCCTAGTGAATTCAGAACAATAAGCATTTGAAAGCGCAACCTAAATATTCTAGGCCTTCAGTACGATTTATGATGCCTGTAAAACAATTCAGATGTTTCAAACATTTTTGACCACATTTCAATAAAAATTAAATAAATACAAAAAGAGGCTTTCCACTAAGAATTCTTATTACAAAAATTTTGTCTTACATGAAGGAAACACTAAATTATTCACAAAATTTTCACTAATGGCAAGCTGGAGGCAAATAATAGCATTCGATATCGATTGAAATTTCCATACAAACATGATTAAAATTATTTAAAATATTTTTTTTTTCGATTTCGAATGCCCACTGTAATTTGGTTTAAAAGAAAACCATTACTCAAATAAATTACCCTTTTGCTAGACTTTAAAAAAAAGATCGTCGGCCATATATTATGGCTTTTTGTAATAAAATTATTTACAATTCAAAATAAATCGATTTAAAATTCAGCAGCCAGCAACGTGTGAGGTTTCAAGACATTCATTTTGCCATTTAACAAGTAACAAGATACAATAATTTTAAACAATTAATAAACCAAGTAAAATAAGAAAAAAAATTACAACAAGTAATTTTTCTTTATATTTTTTTTTCTCCCATTAAATAAATAAAAATACAAATGTATATATTTAAATGCTCCTCTGTGTAACGCTTAAAGAGGTCAAACTGTAAATTCATTAAATTAAAATAATTACCAGCCAAAGACATTTATTTTTCATAATTAACTAAAACTTTTCATAATAAAACGTTTGCTGAGGAAAAAACAGTCGTCGCTTAACCACAAAAATGAAAATCGCTCAAGCTTGAAAATTATTTTCAATTAAAATGAAATGAAGTCAAAAAAACCTTAAACTAAACAGAAATATTCAATTTAATTTTTCTTAAAAATATTTTTTTTTCAGGGGCATTGCCAAAGTAGGTGAACCAAATAATATTTCACCCATTAGTTCGGGCATTATGTATGTAGATCCGGCCATACACACGACTTTGAGAAGAAAGCAAAGACGTTTGGTGCGTGACAATCCCGGTGTATTGGGTGCTTTGGTGAAGGGAGCCAATTTGGCCATCAGCGAATGTCAACATCAGTTTAGAAATCGTCGTTGGAACTGTTCAACGCGTAATTTTCTAAGAGGCAAAAATCTCTTTGGGAAAATTGTCGACAGAGGTAAGTGTATGTGAATGAAGTAATCATTTTATTTTAACTTCCATTGTTTGGGAAACAAAAAATTCCCACACTTAGTGATCTGAGGCTGCCACATAAAGTGGCGCTATAGTATTCATTCATATACGAGTACGTTGCATGTATTGAAACAATAATATTTTTGTGGGTTGTCCTTTCGTGTCTTATTTGTTTACGAAATATTATTTTGTTGTGTATATTTTTTTCATCTTCTTGATCTTCTTATGGCCCTTGTTATCGGTCAAGTACACACTCGTACATTATTAGCTTGTTTTGTAATTTGATATTTAAAAGATCAACAATATAAACAACTACAACAACAACAACATTTATTAGGGCATATGTAACATACAGATTTTTTTTATTACTGTCGTATTAGTACCCTTCTACTTTTTTCTTTTTTTTTTTTTTTTGATAGCCATAATTTAATTTTGAGATCATGTTTACTAAAATAAAAATAAAAAATAAGACTCTTCAAACGTGTGCATGAGGATGACAGACAGTTATACTCAAAAGTTGATATCACATGAAAAATAAAATCCTTGAGTGTTGTTAATTTTTTCTGTGGTTTTCATGAGACTTCCTTCATCGCGTTCGGTAAATTTCATAATTCTAAAAGAGTTTCTGTCAAAAATGTAAGGCCAAAATTGTCAAAGTTCAAAAATAAAATTTAGACGTAACACTTCTTTGCAATCCTCTAGGCTGGGTTTCATTTAATCGATAATAGAATTTCGAAATTTATCAACAGAATTTAAATGAAAAATATCATAGAGTTTTTTTAGGGATGTAACGATACGCCGTTTTGCCGATCCGATACCGATATCGATACTCATATACATACATATTGAAATTGAACTCAAGTTAAAATTAATAAAATTCAAGTAGAGCAATTCTTTTATTATACAAAATTATAATGTAATTTGAATTCATTCTGAAATTAACAAAAAACAAATTATTCTTTTTAACAAAATACATACATGATTTAGCAGTGAGAGCAAATTTTTTTACTATGGTGCAAAGCTTTTAATATGTTATTTCTCTTAGTTGTTATGCAAAAAAGCGTTGAAAATCGTCGTATCAACAGTAAAATATCACCAATATCGATATATCGCCAAATCAGAAGTATCGCCGATATATCGGAATTGGTATCGGTATCGGTTACATCCCTAGTTTTTTTTCAACAGAAATATAAAAAAATACTTTAAATATACATATATTGAAAGATCAGTATTCAATACCACTGTTCAACAGATTTATGTAGAATCTTGAGCGGAACATTTTCGTGAAACATTTTAACCCTCTAACACTTTCTCGCATGGGCCTTTTTGTAATTGAAACCAACCTTAAATAGTTGCTTAACTTGTTTCCGCTGCTTTTATCTTCACATATTTTTTTTTTTTGTAACAAACACAAACAATACAACCCGCTAAGCAATTAGCTTGTCTGTGGAAACACCCAGGGCCTATGGCGGGAATTGAACCCACGACCTCTGGACTGAGATGCCAGCATCGCTACCACCCAGCCACAGGAGAACCCCAACTTTATAAAAATTTAATGCACATTGTGTAAAATATAAGTATGTATGCATGTACACTTATTTTTCAGATTTAAGAATCAAGTCTTCGAAAAAAAACTTCGAATATAACATTTTTATGATTCTCAAAGTAGGTTAACTTTGCTTATGCTATTTTATTAAAGGAATCGCTGAAAATTAATAATACAAAAGAATTCGAAAATCTTGAATTTTTCGAAATTAATTTTTTTTAGACTTGGTGATCCAAATCTTGAAATTATTCGCTAAATTTAAATATGAATATTTCTGATAGTTATCTAAATGAACTATATCGAATTTTAATTAAAATTTCATTGTTGGAATTTTTCGAAATAAATATTTCTCATTAGTGTCCTGCACAAGAGTATTTACATATAAGACTTTTCAAGACATGAGAGATTTTTTCCAATGCTTTACTACAGCGAAATATTCTAAAAGAATCGCTAAGCAACACTGTTGGCAAGACAAACCACCGAAAAAAATTACTTGCCAACAGTGTTGCTTAGCGATTCTTTTAGAATATTTCGCTGTAGTAAAGCATTTGAAAAAATCTCTCATGTCTTGAAAGGTCTTATAAATAGTCTTGTGAAGGACACTATTTCTCATCGAATTTATTTAAAAACCTTGCAGGTGTTTGTAAAAATTTTTCAATGCATATTCCTGAGTTTTTAGGCAAATTTAAATATTCGAACTTTTGAAAGCATAAATTATAAGTTTTTTATTCGAATTTTTCGAAACTTTAATTTTTCAACGATTTTAATATTGGATTTCATGCATGTATTTTTAAAAATTTGTCAATGCATATTTCCACGTTTTCTACTAATATTTCAATATTCGAATTTTTTAGAATAAAAATTAAAAATTAACTTACAATTTTATTACTCGAATTTTTCGAAATTAAAATGTTTCATCGAATGTATTTTTCTTGTATTTTTTAGTAAAAGTTTAATATTCAAACTTTTCGAGAAACAATTTTAATTTTAAAATTTTAATTTTCGAATTTTTCGAAATTAAAATTTTTTACCCGATTTAACAGGTACATACATATGTAAATATCTTAAAAAAAATTTTAATGCTTATTTCTGCGTTTTCTACTCACATTTAAATATTCGAACATTTCCAAGGAAAAATTATAAATTTTAGAATTTTACTATTCGAATTTTTCGAAATCAAAATTTTTCATCTTACTTAAAACTGAAAACGTAACAGGTATTTTTAAAAGTTTTCTAATGCATTCTTCTCACATTTTCTACTAAAATTTTAATATTCGAACTTTCGAAGTATGTATTTTGAAATTTTTAATTTGTTTTTTTTTCCTTGAATAACATTTTTCAATATCTCATTTGTTTGCCAGAAGACTGAATGACGGCTATTGTTTTGTATTGTCACGAAACAAGATGCAAAAAAAATTGCAACACAAACAAGGAAACTGCTTTAAAAACAATACTCTGGTTATACATACGTACGAGTATTTGCTTCGCCTTTATAAAGTTGTTGCATTTTGCAATATTGTTGCTATTGTTATTGTAGTTTTTGTAACCATATTGACATAATGACAGCTTATCAAGTGCATGTTAATTAAATGAGACATTTGTGAATTTCTTTAAAAAAAAGCCCACACTCTCTTTCTCTCACTGCCTTTACATGGACAGAGTTTGAAAGAACAATCAATCAAAATTTTCATTTACAACTGTTACAAGAAAGAAATAACAAAAAAGTGCAACAGAAACCTTGTATAAATGATTTTTTTTCCTTTTGATATTTGCAAAATTTCGCTACTTTATATTTATAAATGACCCACTGTGTCTTTGTTGGAAATATATCATTATATTGAGAGAGTTTGTATTTTTTTTTCAAAATTATAATTTATGACATTTAAGAAACAATTCTTTGAATAGATAATGACAGAGAGACAGTGTTATGTGTAGTCCTAACAGACAATTGGGCAATAAACTCCAGATTTTATACCACAGTACTAAGACTTTGAGATAAAAATGAATTTCATAATGAAAATTTAAAAAAAAATACTCCTGCTATAAAATTAGGGCACAAGATTGTTCATTTTGTACCTGAAAAGTCCATAAAGTGCATTTTTATGATTTGTCAGAAAATTACTTTTTTAATAACTTTCTTTCTCAAACATTAAACAGTCACAGCGCACTCATAACTATACTTTTCTAGGCTTTAGAATTTTTTTTATTAGAGAATAATTAACACCTTCGAAAAATAAAAAACATTAACACCAGCCACTACTGCTGACAAATGGGACATAAATATGTAGTTTAAGTCATGATCGTTTTCTTTGCCTTTCATGATGCATTTAAACCTTTTCCAAGCAATCAACTTCTGTTTGTTTAGTTTTAACATTTTATCAGGTCTTTTCTTTCCCTAAAGCAGCTGGACACATTTTGCCTTATTTTATTTATTTTTATTTTTTTGTTAAGGCAAATGTAGGTGAAACAAAAAGTGAATTTGTTACGCCTTGATTACTTAGTTTCATTGCTATAACATTTTTGCAAATTGCTACAAGTTTTCTCTCTATGGCAAATCAATTATGTTAAAAGATTTGCTAAAGACTTTTACAAAAACTACTCGTATAAAAAGGAAAAAAAAAAAGAATTCCTAATATGAATTGTGAAATTCCTCTGGGCGTTGACTTTGTGGTAAATTGAGTTTAACAGCAAAAAAAAAAAAAAAAAAAAAAAAAAATAGTAAAGAAGGAAAAAATAGTTGGCAGAACAAATTGGCTTAAAAGATTACACAAGATTTGTGTAAGTTCTCTAACAATAAATTAAGATATTTATCAAATGTTCTTAGATTTTTTTTTGATAAATGATAGAGGGGACTTAAGAAGAAGGATTTAAATTTTTTTTAAATAATTAAAATTTACTTACATAAGGAAATGTTTCAATATCAATTCATACCTGCAAAGAAATTTAGAGAAAAAAATTAATCAAGATTATTTGCGTTTGAAATAATAAATTGTTTAAAAGCAGTTAAATAATAAAAAAAAGGGAAAAAGTCCAAAACTGTCGGATGAATTTAAAGTTAAAATTAAGTTAAAGGCGAAATTTCATAATTTTTAACCTTACAGTACTGTCCATACGAACAGCGGTATGTCGATATTATAATAAACTCGCTTGTAGAGAAATAACGATATAACAGACTGAAAGTTGCACTCATTACTGACCGGAGATGGTAAATTGTAAATTAAAAAATTGTAGTTTTCTTTTGAATTTTATTACACTATTAATTCTGAAGAATAATCAACAACTTCGAATATATTTCGAAATTTCGAACATTATTTTTCGAATTTCAAAACTGCATATTTTCATACATTAGTGTAACTAAATTTAGTATTTTATACAAAAATTATAAACTTTTCGAAGTTTCGAACATCACTTTTCGAACTCATTTAAAAAAATTAATATTTCAGAATTTCACTCAATAGTAAATTTTATGCAAAATTTGCAATCTTCACTTGTAAGTGAAATTTCGAAAAACACTTTTAAAATTTCGAACGATTATTCGATTTTTTAAACTCTTTTAAAATTTAAGTTTAATTTAACTAAAGTTTTTATGCGAAAATAGTAGAGTCTTATAGCTAAGCAACAATCGAAATTTCGAATAACACTTTCAAAATTTAATTTCATTTAACTTAATTTTTATGCAAACTGTAATGGAAATTTCAGTCATAACTTTTCGAACTCACTTAAAAAATAATTAATATTTCAATGACATAATAATATCTAATGTATATGCAAAATTTTTACTCTTCAATTGAAATACAGTTGACAGTTTCGAACAACAAAACTTTTAAATTCAATTTGAAAAATAAATTTATAACTGTCATTTCTTAACATTTTTTTCGTCGTTCGAAATTTCGAACCATTTTTTGATTTCAATTAAAATCTAGTTTTATCTTGAAATTTTAAAGTTTTCCAGTTAGGCTATATTTAACATTTCGAACATTAATTTTCGAATTTTTTGATTGAATAAGAACACCGGTTTAGAGCTTGTTTTTAATTAAATAAATTTTTTATGCAAAGTTTGCAAGTTAAGTTATAATGAAAACTTTTTTAACTAGAAATTTTAATTTGAAGTTTATATTTAATAATTATATTTAATTTTTCTTAAGAACTTTTTTGGTTCATAATTTTCTTGTGGGCAATCTTTAGCATCAAAGTCTTTTCGGTTTCAATTTCATGGGTATTTAAATTCTCAGAAGTTATTTTATCTCATTATTAAAAAAAAACTCACTTTACAAGAAAGCTCTTGACTTCTATGATTGAAATTTCGAACTCAATTTCAAATTAGAAACTATGGGTCTTATGCAAAAAAACTTAATAAAGCTTTGCCAAGCAATGTTAAGTAAAGTTGTATTCTAAAAAAATTATTGTATAAAAATTCTAAAGTAGGTACCCACGTTTGTTAAGACTACTTTAAGTTGATATTTCCAAAATGTGTATTTTGTACCTCAAATATTTTTACTAATATAGCACATACTGATTCATGTTACATCTGAAAATGAAGCTAGAAGTGCCTGCTCTTATCTTAAATTTATTATTTGTGTCATGTAATGGGAAACATCTCCAAATTATCCAACTGATTCGAAATACATAGCAAAATCCATAAAAAAAATATTAAAATAAATACAATTATAGAAAAATGTTTTAGTGATGTGCATACAATCAAAACAAATCGAAAAAAGCTGGATATTCAAATACTCGTTTCATTCGAATAAAACAAATTGTGATAATTTTTCACATTTTTTTACTTTTACTTCATGGTTGTGTTTATCTGTTTTCCAATTAAGTCAGAAGCTCATTTTTTTTAAATTAGGTTGCTTTACTTCAAGATAATAAAAATTTATTTAATAAAATAAAAAAAATATTTGAATACCCGAATGAAATTGTATTCAATTTTGTACATCATAAGCTGTGAAGTGGTTTTTGAACACGGTGGTGTTACCAGTATTTATTATTAAATCACAAAATATTTAAAGTTGTCTTTTGCATATGATTTTTTAATAAAGCTGTGTTAGCCTTAAAGTGCTTATCAACTACTATGAACTTGGAAGCTAAATTAAAATATTTTTTTGCATAAGGGGGTATATGTTTAAGCATTAAAGTCTTTAAAAGTATTAAGAAAAACTTACTATGTTCGAAATTTCGAACAAGATTTCTAAAACTTGGAAATTAACTGTTTACTGTTTAGGTATTTACAAAAAAGCTGTGTTCGAAATTTCGAACATGATTTATAAAAAATTCGAAAATCAAGCATCACCTGTTTTGGCATTAAAGTCGCAAAAAAGTGATTTTGTTTCACTATTAAAAAAAATTACTATGTTCGAAATTTCGAATACAATCAAAATTCAATATTAAGCATTATATGTTTCTGCAATGAAATGATTTCACTTCACTATTCAAAAAAAATCACTATATACGTAATTTCGAACACTTAAAAAAAATCGAATTTAAATAGTATCTGTTTAAGCAATAAAAACCCAGTAAAAAAAATTGCTGTGTTCGAAATTTCGAAAATAATTTCTAAAACTTCGAAACTAAGCATTATCTGTTTTCGCATTAAAATCACACATAAATTCACTTTTCAAAAAAACTTGTTATATTCGAAATTTCGAACACGATATTTAAAAATTGGATATTAAACATTATCTGTTTATGCGCTAAAGTAATTTTGCTTCGCTATTGAAAAAACCTAATATGTTCGAAATTTCGAACTTAATTTCCAAAAAAAAATAGAAATTAAGCACTATCTGTTTAAGCATTATACCACTCAAAATGTCGATTTTTCCAAATTTTTCATATTTTTTTCAATCATGTCGTGAGTAAGAATCCATTGAATGAAGTATCTGCTTTAAACACTTCAATCTTTGCTTTGGTTTATTTCCTTCCTATTTTTGTATGTGTTATACTACACATTTACTCAATTTGCTGACAGATGGAATGTCATATTGATTGTTTGTTAAAGTTCGAAAGAGAGTTTAATGTCAATTAGCGCCCTAAAATTAAGAAATTAATACAAACATGTTCTTTGTTTTATACTCATTGGTCTCATAACAAAATCAATTCCAGGAATTTTGTTTTACAAATGTTTAATTTGTAACAAATTCCAGTTAATTGTTTGCTGCTGCGGCGAGGAAAAACTATTCACAAACAAACATCATAATTACAAACAACTTGATATTATTGGTTCTGTGTGATATTTTGATAGAAGAAATGTGGTGGAATATACTTTCCTACGAAATCAAACCCAAATAAATATTTGTTTAAAGGCTAAATTTGAAAACCACGAAAAAAGAAAATACTGTCAAAAATAAAATTGTAATAAGAAATTAGTAGAGACTTATCAGTTTTTTTCAAGACTCATAAGAAATGTTTGTGTATAAAAAAAAATAATTGTTAAACAAGAACACCCAAGAAATAAAGTTGTGATATTTTTCTGATTTTGGTTAAATAAAATTAGCAGGTACAACCAGCCCAATAAAATAAAATACCTGCACGTTGTCATTTACCAAAATAAAAAATAAGTAAAATAAAAAATGTAGAGCTAAAGGAAAAGAAAAAAAAAATGGAATGAATGAAAATATTATTTAATGAATGACATAAAACTTTTAACTTGTTCAACGATTTGTGACTCATGTTATCTTTATGTTGTTGTTAAAAAAAAATTATTATTAAAAAAGGCGTTATATTGCTAAAAAAAACACCAGAAACTCATGTGTTCACTTGAAAAAATTTTGTGAAAAAGGGCGCGGTTGTTGTTAAATAAATAAATAAAACAAATATTACACAAAATAACTAATTTAAACAAGATCACGACTGATAAGAAAGAGCCCAGAAGACAAGAAAGAAACAACAAAACAATTATTCAACAGAAAAAAAATAAAACACAATTTGGTGAAATTAAAACATTTCAGAAATAAAGCAAAGCAAACAATTTGTTAAAATACCATTTCAAAATTAAACGCCTCTTCCTCCTTGATTTATTTTTGGGCAATTTAATGTAATTTGATATATTTTTGATTAAAATCCCAAATTATTTTGATGTTAATTTAAACGGATTTCCGTTCCATATATGTATGTACTCGAAATAAAAAAATAAATACTTCGTTTTTCTTCTATTTATTTTGTTTTTTTTTTTGGAATTTCAAGAGGCGTGGTCAGTTTTATTTAAATCTCCTTTTTTAATTCCTCAATAGTATTGTGCAATTGTAATTGATATTTTTTCATCATCAGCTTCAGGATGAAGCAGCAGCAGCTACAGCAGCAATAAGTAAGCATTTAAAGTGATCCTTTTGTTTCATTTAAATCTTTAAACGGAGCAGAGATAGCACCCTTGAGTTAAGGATGTTTTTTGTATTAAAAATACCAGCAGCAAGCAGTCTGCTGCCGTTTTGTACGCAACAATTGTTTAAGAATTCTAAAGTGACCCTTTTCTTGCTTTTCAAATCTTAAGCAGAGTGTTATTAAAAAATATATTTATTTGTGTATTTGAATTTATTCAAATGCTTTGGTGATTTAGTTCTCAGGACTCAAAATTAAATCATGATGCATGCAGATGAGGTTTAAAAAGGATAAAAGAAAATTAAAGAAAGTAATTTTTGTCTTTTAAAAAACAAAGGTGTAAGATTTTAATTAAAGCAACGAGAGTTCTCTAAATAATTTTTAAATTTAAATAAAAGTTTTTGCTTACAGTTGATATTTTATATAATAATTTAACTTTTTAATAACATGAACTTAAAGAGTGTCATTATATAATTACAACTAGAAATACCAAACGGACGACACAATCGCCACTCACATACTTACATACATATGCAACCATAATTCAATAAGACATGAATTAAAAAAAAAAAAAACATAAACAAAATTCCTTTAACCAAGCTAATTCAATTTATTGAACTATCTTCCTTTCCTTCCTTCCTTAAGTATTATGGCTTTCATACAATCACAAATAAGAGAAAACAATTGTTAGATCCCTGCAGTCAGACTGGGGCCAAGTGTCTCTATGTCAACACTAAAATTCTAGCAGTAGTTACATTGTCTACAATTTCTCTTCTATTCGTCAGTATAAAAGAAATAGAGAAAACAGATGTGGTGTATTTCTGGTGGATTTTGCAACAACTTGTCAATCTACATAAATTTGTGTGTACGTAAGGTATAGAAAAGTACCAGTAAATGTCTGGTTGGTATGTCTCCATGTTCCCATAAGAACTATGAATTCACTACCTAATCAATTGTTTTAGTGTTACTAGTAGATTTTCAATGACAAGCACATGCTAAATGTCTATAGCATAAAGTATTTTATGGGGAATAATTGTAGAGTAGTACTGGTGACAAATTCAAAAGCGACTCAGTACATTTTCACTATTCGCACTTTCTGCAGGGATCAAGAGAAATACTACTAATACACACACAAACACACACACACACACACACACACACACACACACACACACACACACACACACAAGTTTTGTTTCTTTTTTACTTGTAAGCTAATAAATGGGTGATTAATATGTGTGCCTCTAGCTCCTGAAATATTAAACCGATTTCAATATAATATAGATTCTGCACATCTGTACAGAAAAACCTTTAAGACCATACAAATCTTTTTAAAATCGGTGCTGTAGTACCAGCGTGAAAAGGATTACAAAAAACATGTTTGCATATTAATTATATAGATAGATGTGGCATCCTTCAAATTCAGAGTTGTTATCCACGATTTTAACAGAGTGATTAAAATATATTTTGCATAAACTCTAAGCTAACATTTTGAAAAGACAAATTGATATTATAGTTGACAGCTCGTTGTACGTCTTGTATAATTTATGGATAATTTTTTATTGCACATAAAGCCACAAGTTTTTACTAAAATTTAAATAAAATTTTGTGCACTGTAAGAAGACTTTTGAATTCCCGGTCCTTTTTTTAGTGAGTGTAGTTGAAACAACCAAAATTGTTTAATGACATTACCAAGTTTATTATTATTATTATAAGTATTTTAAATATAAAGCGGCGATTTGGTATCAACAATTCGAAACTGACAAAAACCTACTTAAGCGGTTATTCATAAGAGTCAAAAATATGTAAAACATTATTGTCTCGTGAAGCGCAAACTGACGTGGGGCAATTTTCTTCATTTATAATATCTGATTTTTTGCTTCTTTTGTCGCTTAACGCTGGTATTATGTTTTTAAATCTAGACTTAAGATAAAAGATAAACTCAAGCTGACTTATTACAAATAAGGTGAATTTTTTTAATCGACTTACTCAGCTTCGGCTACGGTCTCAGCCAAGAGTTTTTAATTGGACGATTGCACTGTATTACAATTTCGAACTTTTTGACAAAGGATTCTGTTATTTAACTGAACACTGAATTTCGATTAATTTTAAATTTTGAGTCCTTATTTTTGTTTTTTAAGTTTTTTATGATTAAAAATTTTTATAACTCCCTGTTTCTACAACCCAGGCAGCCGACTCGTCTACAAAAATTTTTATGAATATCACTTAAAATAATGAGTGCTTTTCATATAAATTTTCTACTCAAGACTACTGTCCGTCCGCCGTTTGGAAACATGGGGTAAGCGAATAATTTTTTTTTTTACTTTAATAAATTAATTCATAAAATAAAATCAAATGTGAGTCTAATACCCTGTTTCTACAACCCAGGCAAACGACACGTCTGGAAAATTGATATGAATATCACTATTCCAGCTGGTGTCCCACAGGGATCTGTGCTTTCACCGCTATTATATTCACTTTACATAGCAGATTTTCAACCTCTCAGTGACACTGAGGTAGCTTTCTATGCAGACGATAGTGCATTTGTAAGCCGTGGCAAGGTCTCGAATGTAATTGTGAAACGTATGCAAAGATCACTTACATCAGCTCAAAAGTTTTTTAACAAATGGAAAATAAAAGTTAATGAAGATAAGTCTCAGGCCATAATTTTCCCATTCAATAGATCGCCTAAGAGAATCCCCTCCAGACAATTTTCTATTCAAGGCAAATTAATACCAATCTCGAATTCTATAAAATACCTGGGAGTAACGCTTGATAGGAAACTTATATTTAGGGAGCATTTAGATATTGTATGTTCGAAAGCTATAGCATGTGGTAAATCCCTATTTCCACTATTAAACAGAAAGAGCAAGCTGAATATAAAAAACAAACTCTTATTATACAAATTATGCATTAGACCTATTATAACATATGCCTGTCCAATATGGTATAGTTGTGCAAAAACACATAAAAAGAGACTACAAATCATACAAAATAAAAACCTTAAAATTATCTATAATCTCCCTAGAAGATTCCCTACTATAGATTTACATACACTCTCAAATCAAAAGCCTATCGAAACTATAATTAGAGATATGACTCTGACATTCTCAAACAAATGCAGCAACTCACATTACACGCACTTGAGGACATTGACCACCAGTGACTAATCAACCTATTTAAACATAAGTTAAATTAGTCGCTGCACAAGTCTCTTACTCCTAAATCACTCTTTTGATATAAAGTATAGGTTTTTTACTATCTTTTTCCTATAACCCTAAGTATTATGATTTTAATTTTGTAAATTTCGTATTTAATATTTTTCTATTAATTGATTATATTTGCTGTAATATCTTAAGATAAAATCTCAAAATATGTTAATTATACTTTAAGTACTTTGTTGACATTGATAGCAAATAAATAACAATAACAATAAATATGAGTGCTTTTCATATAAATTTTCTACTCAAGTCGACGGGTAAAGCCTGGATCACATTATCGGCACAATGTAGCGATTTTCGTCGACTCTCTGCAATAAAGTCATAAGTAGAAAATTTCAGAATGAAAAATGTTATACACTGAAAAAACAGTTTAACATAAATTCAACGAACTCGCATTCATTGATTTAAATTCATTGAAATTCAACGTACTATACGTTGGTTCAAAAAAAAAAAAAAAAAAAAAATATTCCTTGAAATTCAACGTAAAATTTTATGTAGATATGAACTGAACGTTGAAACCATTCCTTGATATTATTCGTTGAATTTAACAACGAACTAGTTTACTGATTTAACGTATACTACGTTCAATTTAAGGAACACGTTCTTTCTTATATAAATAAAAGAAAAAAGTTTAGTAAATTTCAAGAACGTGTACCTTGATTCAAGGAACCCGCTCATTGATTTTAAGTAATGTACGTTGAATTTGACTTCAAGAGCAAGAAGAAGATGTTTTTTTATTCAATGAACGCGTACTTTGATTCAAGGAACCACCATTTGAATTTTTGTTATACTTGGCTCAATTCAGCGTACAAGTTCCTTGTTTTATAACGGGGTAAAACGTACTAAAAAGAAAAAATAAACACAAAGCAATCAGTTGTTGTTCTTCGTTTAACAAATAAGTTTGTGTGCAAATTAAAGAAGAAAGTTTGAAATAAAAACGTGCCAAAAAGTAAGTTAATAATTAAGAAGTGATTATAATTAATTTTCATTGCAAAAAGAAATATAGTTATATAATATCCCGAATATCAAGAACATATTCTTCTGACATTATTGGTTCCAATTCTCAAGTTTTATGTAAGTGATTATTTTGGATGCTATTTAGATAGTATACTTTTATACATATACATACTATACATATTTATTTATGTTAATTTTGAAGATTCGGCACCAACGCAGTGATTTGCATTAGAAGCCTCAGATATGACAATTCGAGTGCAGAGGAATTCAACAGAACTTGGCAGGTATGTACACAGAAAAAATTATTCCCAAAAATTTTTAAACAAATATTTGTTTGAAATCAAATTTAGTTTCAGTAAATATTCTGTACTGTTTCATTAAATTAATTTGTACAAAAAAACTGTGTAGAGAAGAAACACGCCACGACGTTTGTCGGCTACTTTTCGGCATTTACATGTACACAACACGATTAATCAAAATAAACAACAACAACCGCACAACAGCACGTTGTTCCTATCAACAAGCAAGATAAACACCAACACACTGAAATAACATTTTCTCTCAGCCGAACTATGATTAATATAAATTTTTACAAAATTTTTATCAGAATTTACAAAATTATTTGTAGGACCGCATTCAAATAAAATATTTACTGATTCAACGAATTTGGTTACTGAAAATAAAATTTAGTTTTTTCTGTGTAGCAATCCCAGAATTAAAGAAGTAACCAAGCTTCCACATTAGCCGAAGTTTTTAAAAGATGGCCCGGGTAATAAGAAACCGAGTAGATTGCGATATGTGAGTATTCAAATCTGTAGTGTTTTCTACTTTAGTATTTATTGCAAAATAAATATTTATAACTATATTTTAGATTAACAAGGACTATGGCGTTGCTTTTGGGAAACGTGAAGGACTTTTTTTTAACTGGCCAGAACGGTTCGATATTAACCCTTTATAAACCTTTAATAATTTTTATAAATAAGGCAGTAATAATTTAGTAGACTATGATGCTATCATAAGCAAATTTTTTTTATGTAAATACATACTTACATATACAAATGTAAGTTATTTCTTATTATAGGAAATTTTAAATAAAATACTCAATTAAATATGAACTTGTCTATTATTATATTTATTAAAATGAAATTTTGAATGTATAGGTGTATTGGGTCAAGGAATGAATTCATAAAAATCAATGAATACATTCATTGGGTCAAGGAATACGTTCCTTAAATTCAAGGAACTATTTCATTAAATTTGTTATTGGTGTTATTTGTTCAAATCACAAATATAGAAACAAGAAACAAATGGAGTTCGAATAATAATTAAAATTAACTAAAATTAATAGCCATGGGCCTGTGGCAAAAATTAAAAATAAAAAATATACTTAATAGTAACAAACCAAAAAAGCTTGTCTTAAGTAGAAAAAAATAAGCAAATTAACTAACATGTGCATAATTAGTAAAGAACAAACGACAATGGTAAGACTGTTGTAAATATAGAGATGGTAAAATTGAGCTTTCATTACAAAAAAAGCTTTCAGCAAATTGAAATAAGATGAATCAAAACAATTCACACATTCCATTTGCAATAATGCTAAGTAGTTATATAAAGCAGAAATCTACATCTACTGACACCACACACAGTGGACCAAACACAAAAGAACGCTGATGATGAAGGTTTAGTGGCCTTCGAAAACGGCTGGCTGTTCCGTTCAACTATCGGGTGTTTTTTTAGAGGTATAGAACTTTGAATTGAAATAAAACACAAAAAAATCGTTTTAATGTCCATCAATTTGGCTTTATTGGAAGGATAATTTTATGCCATTAATGTTTAAATATGATTTCGGGCATGTGGCCGCCGCGGCTGGCTCGAATAAAGCCAATTCTACAGGTCCAATTTTCAACCACTTTTTCGAGCATATGGGGCCGTATGTTGGCAATAACGCCACGAATGTTGGCTTCCAAGTCCCCTAACGTTTCTGGTTTTTTGGCGTAGACGAGCGACTTCACATATCCCCAAAGAAAATAATCCAATGGTGTCAAATCACACGATCTTGGTGGACAATTGACAGGTCCATTCCGCGAAATTATGCGCTCATCGAATGTTTCCTTCAATAAATCGATTGTGAAAGTGCGCTGTGTGGCATGTAGCGCCGTCTTGTTGGAACCACAACTCATCCACATTCATGCCATCCAATTCGGGAATAAAATAGTCGGTTAGTCGGCTCCAATTGCTGTGCACGGTGGCGAATCGATTCATTCGGGTCCTCTTCAACACTTTGCTCTACAGCGGCAATTGTTTCTTCGGTGCGCACTGTTCGACGTCTCTGCGGATGGGTATTATCATATAGAGTAAACGTAGTGCGAAAACGATCCATGGTTAACCGAATTAATTGCTCTGATGGACGATTATGTCGACCATAAAATGGACGGAGCTTGCGGTAAACTTCGCGAACTGAACCATTATTTTCGAAATAAATTTGCACGATTTGCAAGCATTGTTCTTTTGTCAACCTGTTCATGATGAAATGGCAAACCAAACTTAATATTAATCACTTGACAGCTGACAAAATGGCCGCCAGTTAAAAAAGTGATGCCAACTTAAAGTTCTATACCTCAATAAAAAACACCCTTTATATGTTGTTAGTCAGAATATTTACAACAGACTTTGGTGTTATTTGTTCATTAATAATTATCACATATAATTTGGCTTAGAAAGCAATACAAACCTTAGCCCGTTCAAATCACAAATATAGAAACAAATGGAGTTTGAATAATAATTAAAATTAACTAAAATATAAATATATAGTTTTAATGAATTTACGTAATATTTCAACGTATGGATTCTTAACTTCAACGAACTGGTACGTTGAATTCAACGAGCCAATGATTGGCATACGTTGAATTCAATGAACATGTTCCTTAGGTGAAAAATAAGGAATTAATTCGTTGCATCAACGAATTTTTTCGTTGAATTTATGTACCTTTTTGGTTCAGTGTAGTGTAAAGAATGGCATACCGTCAATTTAAGACGTGAATTTCGGCTGCGGTTCGGCCGAATTTTTACAGTTGGGCTACAATCTGACACTATTTTTTTTTTTATTTTTTCAAATTTATCATATTACTCTAGCTTCTTATATATTTTAGGTGCACATTTGTCATAAATGTCTAGTTTGTCTCCTGGCGCAGTTATTATGTTTTATTATTATTATTATTGTTGTTTTTTTTTTTTTTTTTTTTTTGCTCATTTTGTTTACCACATCTGATAAACATTAACAGCAGCCACACCGCACCAAAATAAAACCACTTGAGCAAAAGAACATAAAAATTCCATTTTCCATTGTTTAATCCTTCCATTTGAATACTCGAATACTCGATCATTTCTACATGAAGAGCAACTACGAAATACAGACAGACAGACAGACAGACAGACAGACAGACAGATGGACGGACTACATGCTACAACTTTGCCACTTGATGATCAAGATCATCTATCTCATCTTCTCATTGTCATACTCGTAAAATATGAATAAACAACATTTGGTGGCAGTGATTACTTGAAGTGTCATAATTGACCAACAATGTAAAACATGAACAGAAACAACGAATGATTGTTAAAGACAAGTGCTATTATTCATAAATATGATAAGGATTATTTTATAACAAATAACAGCCATAAATTAAAAGTTATAATAACTATAGTTTTATAGATTAAAAAAAATAAAGTGAGGGATACAAGCTGGGTGGCTTGTGGTTGTACTAAAGTTTAGCAAAGTGAAGAATGAGAAAAAAAGTTTAAATATTTTAACCAAGTCGAATTCATTTTAGAAGTGGTCGCAACCGATCAGGTGACTTTTTACGCCGGTTGTACACATTTTTCAGAAAAATTTTTTGACATTGAAAGCATAAATTTCTCAAAGTGAATTAAGCCGCTGAGTATACTTTATCTAAATTTGCCTTGATTAAATAAAATATTTTTGCTTTTTTCTTTTTAGGTTGTCGTGAAACGGGCTTCATTTATGCTATCACAAGTGCTGCTGTTACGCATTCCATAGCGCGAGCTTGCAGCGAAGGCTCTATAGAATCCTGCACTTGTGACTACAGCCATCAGTCCAGATCTCCCCAGGCCAATGCCCAAGCGGGCAGTGTAGCGGGCGTTAGGGATTGGGAATGGGGTGGCTGTTCCGATAATATAGGCTTCGGTTTCAAGTTCTCACGCGAATTCGTCGATACTGGCGAACGTGGCCGAAATTTGAGAGAGAAAATGAATTTACACAACAACGAAGCCGGCAGAGCGGTAAGTATTTTTATTTCTTTTTTTCTAATATGGGGGGCCGGCCAGCCGCAATTTAATCATGCTTATTTTTATTATTAGATCATAAAACAAACGTTGTTGTTATATTGGCAAATTGTGTTGTGTTGTGTTGCATTGCGTTGTGTTGCATGGTGTGTGATCCTCATTAATTGTGCAAACAACTATAAACTAAAGTAAAAAGCAGCTTCCTTACTCGTTTAACATTTATTATTTATTTGGCTTTATTTACGCTTTTATATTTTCTTTCTCCCAGCAAAATTGTTAATGTTTCAGGCCAACCACGGAAACTTGTAAAAATAGTTACATTGCATGGACCACATGCTGAGAGGTCTATTACTGAACTGGCATGCAAGTAGTAGTATGATGATGATGATGCTGTTAATGATCATCATTAATGGCTTTTTTATTTGTTTCTAATCATTAAACACAAACTACTTGACGATATATTGTGTACCAACGCCCCATTATACAGGAGTAGTTGTTGCTGCAACTAACTCACTCTCCTCTTACAGCTCGTCTTAGTTTCTGAGCCTGCGAGTCGTCTCTTATTAAATGTTTATTCAGCTTAACATGCTTTTTAATTTTAGCTGAATGTGTGTGTGCATTGAGAGGATCATATTTTAAAATTGTTGACAGCTTTTTATGAAAATGTTGATAAAACATTTCAACAGTTGCAGCACACACACACACACACACACACTCACACACTCGGGTATGCAGATGTTGCATGTACCTTCTTGTGATTTTACAATTAATATTCGTACATACATTCATGACCAGCCTTAAAAAGAAAAGAATTTTATAGCAGCAAAAAGCGATTCGCAGTTTATAAAAAGCCTATAAATATTGCAACTAATCCTCAGTGCTCTTAAAACACAAATTTAAATTTTTATTACACTTTCATGCAACATCATCCACATATGCAAAGCACGTGCACTGAGAGTGAAAAACTCTAAGGCCGCTTAAATTTTACAAGTCTTAGCGTTGCCGTTTGAGCCTTAAACTTAGCGCCGTTAAAGTAAAAAAGTGCCAGTGATCACTTAATTTGGACGCCTTTAAAAAAATTCTTTCAAGCTTTGAGTAGCAATTAGGGTGATCGACTCGGTTTTATAACCGTTTTTAAAACCCGGTTTTCTCCCAATACGGTTGTCGGTTTTTTTGAATGTCGAATAGTCCGGTTTTTTACAATTTAAAAACCGGCTGAGTCGAATACTTTTTGATTTGTACATTTTGCATTAAAATTAGTTTTTACTATGGTAAAACTTAGACCAACGTTTTCTGTTGATTTTTGTTAGTATTTTTTTTTTAGTGTAAAAGTTCCTAGAGCTTTTTGAGTATGACAACATATACTGAAACATGAAATTTATGCGAAATTATTTAATGAGGTGGTATCAGGGGCGATTTATATATATTCTGCCTTATCGTGGTTGGCGTATTTCAAATATAACTACACCCAGAGAAAAAACAGCTTAAAATCAAAAAAACCATATTGAATTAATAAAAAACATTAACGAAAGTCTAGTCATATTGAAATTTTTTATTTCAATATGGAAATATATTAATTTACAGTATTAATTTTTTAATTTTATTTATTTTTAAAGCTGGATTCACCCATTGTTTCCGAACAAAATTTTGGTCTGGACAAAATTTTTGTTATATGTAATTTGACTTCTCTCTTCTTGAGAGAGAGAGAAAATATTTTTTACGAACAATTCTCAGTTTGAATTGGTTTAATTTTATATTTTGTCCGGACAAAATCGAACTGAGCTGCCAAGTATTTTAATTTTTCAGCCAAAGTTGAACTGAGCTGCCACATCATGTTATATGAATAATAAAACTACCGAATATACTTGTATTAATTACAATGGAAATGAAGCAAAATTGTAAAATAAAACATATACATATGGAGTTGAACGAAAGAATTACATTGAACAATTAAAAAGACACAGCGAATTGTAATCATTTGCCGATGTGCTGCCACTTGTAAAATTAATACGCATCGTTTACACACGTATGTGTGTGCTGCAGAAAACTCTCAGGAAAAAAATTTTTGTCTGGACAAAAATTTTGTTCGGAAACAATAGGTGAATCCAGCTTAAGTATCTCAACATACATTTTCTATTATATGGAGAAAATTATTGAATTAATGTGACGCGTTCTTATTTTTTAGTTGCAGATTTTCCCTGAGTGTACGACTTTTTGTTAATAGACTAAAGAAGACTTCAACAGTTTTTCTTTGATCTATTACCAAACAGTCGAAGTCGTATTTGAAATACGCCACCCACGATAAGGGAGATTATATATACTGTATGTACTATGTATAAGTATATGAAGTTAATTTTTATGTTTTACCTTTAACTTTTGTATTGTTTTATAGTATTTACATAAACTTTTAACTCAATAATTTTCTTATTTAAAAAAACCGGTCGACCGGTTTTTTCTGAATTGTAAAAACCGAAACCGGGTTTTTCATAATTTCAAATATTCGAACTATTCGAAAACCGGTTTATGGAAAAAGTCGAATAATCGATCACCCTAGTAGCAATTCTAAAGTTAGTATCAGCATCAGCTTATTTGTTGCATTATCGTAAGCTGGCGATAACTTTATTTTGTTGCTGTTATCATACTGAGTGTGGCTCTAAGGCTGTCTGTTGCTGCGGCCGTTGCTGTTGTCCGGCAATTAATATGCCATTGGAGCTTTTAGCTTATATGCGTTACAGAAAATTCATATTTGCAATTGAATTGCACAAAACTGAAATTAAAGCAAAACTAAAGCCGTTTTGTTTAGCTTTTGCTTAATTCTCGTAGTGATATCATGTTTTTTTTTTTTTTTTTTTTTTTTCTTATTAGGCTGAGTTTACACTTGGCATTTCTTGCGTGCCATTTGCCCAAAAAAACGTAACCAACTAATTACTAATGAAAAAATTTTTGATTCAGAATGTATTTATTGATTTAAACAGTTTGCAATCATGCTGGATTCTATAAAATTGTCTATTAGTTATGTATGAAAATATTTAACTTAATAAATACATGTCTGAATCTAAAAAATTTTCATTAGTAATTAGTGGTTACGCTTTTTTAACGCTTGTGTGGCACATGGCACACATATGGAAACCCGGCCTTATGTATTTCATTTGTGTGCAACGACCTCCTCTTAAGATTTAATTTTTTTTTTCATTTCCACTAAAGCTTAAATATGTTGTATCGTGCGTTGTAATAATATCAACAACATCGATATAGAAATTGACCTCATGCTGGGCACTGCTTTTTGACCATATGCAGCACAACCCCCCCAACCCACGATACTCCACCACCACCAACATTTACTCCATTGATTGTTGTTCTTGTAAAACAGAAAACACAAACTACATTTATTGCTTTTTAATAATGTTGCAAATATTGCTTGGCCTCACCGGGGCAGCTGAGAGAGAGATCAAGCTCATGTTTGTGTACAATCGTACTTGTGCTCGTCGTGCACAATGCAACACACAACGTCTTCTCCCCAGAGACTGTTGCACGCGTCTTGTATAACAAATCCACACAAAAGCGCAAACCTACCTGATCGTTCTTCGTTCGTTTTATACGTCTTTGTGCTGCTTCTTACTTAGTGAGTGTTTGTTTTTTTTTAATTTTTTTTTAATTTTTTTTTAATTTTTTTTATTAAGCCCAAGTAAAGCTAAAACAGCTAAAGCCAAAATAATTAAGTGGAAAACATATTAATGCACAGAAGGGTGGCTCTTAATACGCCATAAAATGTCAAAAATGAGCAGCACATAAATTATATTTTGCTTGTTTGCTTGCTTGCTGCAACAACAAAAGCAGCAGCAGCAGCAGCAACAAAAAGATTTACTAATGAAGTCATTTGGAGTTTGAAATAAAAAATATTTTGTGTTGCCGTTCTTTTTTTTTTGCAACATAAAATACTAATTTTTCTTAAATTATTTTCTCTTTTTTTAGCATGTTCAAGCTGAAATGCGCCAAGAATGTAAATGTCATGGCATGTCTGGTTCCTGCACGGTAAAAACATGTTGGATGCGTTTGGCCAATTTCCGTGTTATTGGCGATAATCTGAAAGATCGTTTCGATGGCGCCTCCCGTGTCATGATGACCAATAGTTTACGCACTGGCGGCAGTGCCAATGCTGTGGGTGCAGCCAGTGCGAATGCTGCGGGTGTTTCTTCTGTGCTATCGGCGAACGTGGCCAGTTCGAGTGTCTACGATGATGATAGAATGTTGAATGACGAGCACGTATTGAAACATCATCCCAACATGCCTTCGCCCAACAGTTTGCCCAGTTCGAACGGAGTGTCGCGTAACTCAGTGCGTGGACGCCAGAGACAAGGCCGAAAAAATAATAGGTAATTGGGGGAACTATAAAAATATTTTCTAACAAAATTTTAACATTATTACGAAGAAAGACTAAGACCTTAGTTGCGTTGCCAATTGCCAAAATGTTATTATATAACAGCTGTTAATTTCAATTACCACATGGCAACATGGCAAACCGTTTTCGTGAATGATGACATTGAAACCTGAACAATTTCATTCACTCATTCATTATAAATCGTTTTCTTATAAGAATTACAGTTTTTATTGCACGATTTATGAAAAAGAATTAATTTAAATATTGGAAAACATTTTTGCCAATTTGCATAATTTGCATCAGCTTTGGGAACAGTGTTGCCAACTTTTTTTAAGAACTAAAGAATGGGTGAACATCATGTAGCAAATTTTTGCAAATCGAATTCACACGTATTCTTATTCTCTTTCATTTAGTCTTATCTGAGATACATTTTTGGTTATCTTTTTACTCATTTTTCTCAAACGCACTGCGAGAAATTCACTGTGTATGCTGTTTATGTTAAAAAATGCTTTTGCTTACGTGAAAATTAAAAATTATTTTCTCTTACAAATTGGTTTTTAGTAGTTTTAAACTCAGAATTTAAGTGAATAATAATGTTTATTTATTACTTTTTGTTGAAACGGTTTTCTGTAAAAAATTCTTTCATAAAAAAAATCATATAAGAATTACTTTTATTAATTTTTTCTGCCTGTGTGTTTATCTTTTTCGCTCACTTACACAGCCTTAAATTTATCTTGGTCACCCATGAACTAAAGTCACATTATATTGATACAATAAAAGCAATGCAATCGTTATAACGTGCCATAATCGCCAAAAAAGCTTAAGCGACATGATTTTCGAACTTATTGTTTTTACCAAACTCGGTCACTTGCGGTCGTTTTTCATTAAAAAACGAGTTTGAAAAAATGCGTCGGTTAAGCTTGTTTGGCGGCTTTTGCTCGATATGAACGCAAATATAATGCCATAACAAGTTTTTGAGAGTTTCTGTCATTTTGTTTTAAATGAGAAAAAGTGCTCTGTTTCCATAAAAAGTTTATTTGAGTTGTGTATCGCTCTATGGATTACTGTCAACTAAGTCTCTATATCCGTGGTCACCAAGAAGAGAAAACGCTTAAAAGCAGAACAGAACTAATACATGCTTAGTCCTGTTTCACTGAAAAAAATCGATCTTGTTAATGTTTAATTGGGTATATGAAAAATATTTTTATGGGTTAAGTTTATACGAATGGAAGTTTGTATTTAGTGGTGCCTAAGACTGTATGTACTAGTTTTTTTTAAATTTCTGGATACATACTAGACACTCAGCATCTGCAAAAGTATTTAAGCCAAATAAAAACTTAGTTTTCAACTCTATATTTCACATATTTTTTCTCTTTTTTATAGCAATAAAAAGTGCTGTTATAAAAAGATTTAAATTAGATAATTTATTTATATAAAAAATGTAGAAAAAATAAATTAAATCTTGTTGGTAGTGTTTGAATATTCTCGGTGTATTTTTTTCATAAAAAATGCAACAGAAATCTGCTTTTTTTGTGTGTTATGCTCTTGCCTTAAATTTCTGTTAGTAGTTGTTTTGTGTACGTATGCAAAGCAGAATTCTAGCAGAGTCCTCAGGGCAATGGGATGGTGGACTCTGCTCTATATAAAGAGTGTTCTTCAAAGACCGCTCAAACTTACGAGAGAGTTAAATTTCAAACTGAGGTCATATTTAAGGGTTCCTCACACCAAAGATGAAAAGGTCACAGGGTATTTGCTCGAGAACCGTAAGAGCTACAAACCTCAAATTTCAGAATATGTAAAACTATGGCCGATACAAAAAAAAAAAAATATGTTGCAGTTAAAAATTAAAGGGGGTACGAACGTGAAAAACGAAACATGTTGAAATCTTAATGTAATATACCGTCAATGATATAAGAGGGCAGCTCAATAAGTCGGTGCCTTTTTAATGTTTTTTTTTTATAAAAAATTTATGTTATAAAAAAACGTTGTATACAAAAAATAAGTTCGGGACTTATTGACCTGCCCTCGTATATAGACACTTGACTTGCAGAATTTAAAAGATAAAAATTAAAGGGTATTCTATCAGTTAGTGTAATTTTAATAACTTGCTTTATATTGGAAACCATAAGAGGAAAACTCTTAAAATGTTCAAAAACTACAAAAATGTCGGAACGAAAAATCGCAAAAAAAAGGAAAAAGCGTTGAAATGAAAAATATCACCAAAAATAAAATAAATTGCTAAAATGCAAAAAACTCATCAAAAGTAAAAAAGTTGCCAAAAAACTAAAAAAACCGCCAAAAACGTGAAAAAATCGCCAAAACTAAAAAAATATAAAACTTAAAATATGTATTCTAAAAAAAGCAAAAAAAAACGCCAAAAAAAACCTAAAAAATCGTCAAAATGAAAAAAGCCAAAACTAAAAAATGCGTCAATGATTAAAAAAATCACCAAAAACCTAAAAAACCGCAAAAATAAAAACAGGCCAAAACTAAAAAAAGCATCAATAATTTAAAAAAAATCGCCGACAACTAAAAAAAACTAAAAAAAATAAACAAGCGGATTACGGTACCTTTCGTGCGTGAGTTAAAGTTGCAGTTTACTGAATTTGATTATATATGTATATATGACCAGTATACTCTAGCAAATCATCATGAAAATATTTATGCAGGACGATACTAAATTATACAAATTTACTTCAAAAACCCGTCATCGATTCGCTTAAATTATAGACGACTTTTTTTAAGTTTGCATAATTCTCCATCCATCAAACTGTGGATAGGTTTCACATCAAATAATTTTGAATTGACTAGCATTAGAGCGCAATGATTTTATTCCAAAAGAAAGTTAAATGCAACCTACACTTATTAATCTCCCCCACATATTTTCTTATTGTTTTCTTTTTAGATATTCCTTCCAATTGAAACCCCACAATCCAGACCATAAGCCACCGGGCACCAAAGACATTGTATACCTGGAGCCCTCGCCATCGTTTTGTGAAAAGAACTTGCGCCTGGGCATTCAAGGCACACATGGGCGCCAGTGCAACGATACATCGATTGGTGTAGATGGTTGTGATCTGATGTGCTGTGGCCGTGGCTATCGCACCCAAGAGGTTGTTGTAGTCGAACGTTGTGCCTGCACATTCCATTGGTGTTGTGAAGTCAAGTGTAAATTGTGTCGAACGAAGAAAACGATACACACGTGTCTGTAGAGCAGCAGCTGGCTGGCACTGGCCTCTTTACGCACACACACGTTTGCACATACACAAGCACAACGTACGCCTGAGCATGTGTACGCGTATATGGAGTTAAAGTAGACCTTGTCCTAGAACAAGGCTTGTTATTTGTTTGAATTTTTTTATTTTATTTTTAATTTTATATGTATTTCTCTTGTACAATGTATGTATTTATTAAATGATGCAAAAAACAAGCAGCAGATTGTAAGAAATAATAATAATCCCTTCGCTTGCCTTAAAAAAAAACAAAACAAAATATGAAGAAAAATTAATAATTTGCCAACCACACGAAGTACAATCAATGATTTTGACAAAAAATTAATTTGCCATACTTTGTAAATGTCAATATGAATTTATTTTTAAAACTTCAGCAACACCGCAACAGCAACAGCAACAGCAACAACAACAACAAATATGTGAATGCAAATTGTGTGGTCTAATTTATTAAAACAACAATAAAATATTTATATGCTTTTGACTTCACTTTAGCTCTGTATTAATACAATTAATAATAATTTACCTTAAACATTTTTATCATGTACAACCCCAACCGTCCTTTTGTTCTTTCTACCTCCTTTGGGAGGAAACCAATTCTATTGCATTTGTAAAAATATTAAAAATTAAATTAATTAATTTACAAAAACAACAAACAAAACGAAAAAGTTTAACAGTATTACAAAACAAACATTCATGCATTAAGCTCTCTTTAATTCTAACTGGCTATCTCTTTCCCTTCCTTGTAACCAGAGACTGCAATAAGAAGAAACCTTGAAGCCCAGTTAAACTTCAATGTGTACAAACACACACACACACACACAAACATGCATAAATATTTGTGTGTGTGTATATGAGTATGTATATGTAGGAAGTAGTTAAATTAAAACTTGAATAGATTTTCTTCCTTTTCTCTTGTTAAGCAGAAAATCAGAAGAAATTTAATTTTCAATTAAAAATTAAAAATGCATTTCTTTAACAAAATATTAATGAAAAAGAAAAATTTAATATTATAATATAATAAAAAAAGAGAAATAAAATAATGCCTGAGTAAACGAATTAATTAAGACTGAATTATTGGAAGAATGCAAAATTGATTTTGAATTGATTTTATTTTTCTTTTTAATATTTAAAACTCTATGAAGAAAGTATTTTTAAGTTAAGAGTGTAATGGTATGAAACAGATCACGAAGTGGAAGTTATACATATAGAAAATAAAAAACAAAATTCAGGACTAATTCATAAAAAATATGTTTGAATTAATAAAGGTTTACAAAACAGTTTTGCATACAAAATTTGTTTCATAAATTCTTTATAAAACAAAATTATTTTTTTATGAATAAGGCAGTAAAAATTTAGAAATATTTTTAATGTTTTTCATAAAAGTTCATAGAAGCGTTGCTTAAATTATTATGATTTTTTTTTTATATTTTCAAAAATGAATTTAATTTTGGAATTTCACATAATTTTAAACTTCAACGAGATCACGCCATATTTATATCAGGAAACGGATTTGGCAACGATGAATTTTAAAGTGTTCACCAATTTCTGTGTTCAAAATTCATCGCACAATTTCCAGTGAAAAATTTTGAGTCTTCATTCTTACCGTTGTGGCAGTACAAATCAAAAGTGAACACTGAAATTGATGAACACTTTTAAATTCATCATTGTGGAATTCGGCACTGATATCTCACCCCAATTCGCCTTAAAAAATGCGTTATTAGAATGTCAAAAAAATTACAGCAAAATGTGTATTGACATCTGAGAGAGATTATAATTGCAAAAGGCGAAAATAATCAGCTGGGCTATTTTCTATCAAAACGATAGAAAATGCTTTCGAATTTGTATGCTTTCGTTTCGAATTACACAGTAGTCCACCTATTATGAATTCGCTTTGCACGGAATGTTTCATACGATTAGCTTAAAATTTCTTTAATTTTGTAAATATTATTTGTAGTTTTGAATGAGCTTATTAAATCCATTTGTAATTATATTAGTTTTAGTTTTTTTAGTTGTAACTTAAATACTTAATTTAATACGTAATTATTGTACTTAAGCAAATATATAAAATAATTAATAATTATTAGTTTTATATATAAATATTTTTATACATATTTTGTATTATTGATAGTTCTTTTATATTTATACAAATATAATTAATTTATTGTTTAAATATCATGTCGATTTAAATGTAATTTCTGATTGGTAGAATTTTCAAATGAAAATGTAAATTTTTACAAAAACAACACGAACAACCACAAAATATATAAAAAGAAATTAAAAAAAAAACGAAAAAATTAATAATAAAATCTAAAGCTTAAATTGATAAACGAAAAAGTGTTTTTTCTTTATAACATTCTATGGGAGTAGAGGTAAGTTTAGTGCAAAAGTTTTAGTTTTACTGGACTTTGAAAGTTTTATCACTTCCTTCTGGGAGCAGAAGCTAAAAACAGGGATAATAAATATATACTTACAGGGAAATTATACATATCGTCACCTAAAATCCAAAAGGCCGTAACAACCAAAAAATTCAAAATAGACTTTTTGATTGATTATGATGTGGTTAACCAAAATACATATTTTCCTAAAATTTAACTCACATACATATGTTTAAAAATACCGATTTTATTCATTATTCAATTTGGCACCTAACATATAAATAGTATTAAATTTATGAAGTTTTTTGCTTCTCCTGTAAAATAGTAAAAAGTGTACTTACGGCCTATTGGATTTTAGGTGACGATATATAGTTTCTTGGCTATAAAATTTAAGGCGCCGGCGACTCTAGGCGTTTTTATAATAGTGGCCAAATATCTGCACAGTTTCTGTTTATTCTCTTATAAAAATATTAGAAAAGTTGGCCACAAAATTTTATTAAATTCAATTTAAACACTAGGGGGAAATTACATCACTCGATATTGATGAACATTTTTGAATATTTCAATAGGCTTCATAAAGTTATCTTTAAAAATTTCAATCCTTCGAATGCCGTAATTTGACCCCAGAAATTATTAAAAATAAAAAAAAAGCAATGTGAGTGCGATCACAGAGGAGATGTGTAAACATCTAGTAATGAAAATTTTTTTATGCTTATAGTATCTTTTTTTAAATTAATTAATTAAAAGTATCAAAACTTTCAATATTGTAAATACATATGAATTTGTTGGTTTTTGTTTGTTTTATTAAACTTATTTGGTTAGTAAATGGACACACTGCAGTATATGTATATGTACTGCATTCAAAATTGCAGTAATCAGTAAATTTACTGATTACTAAAAAAATTCAGTAAATTTTTACTGCTAATGAAATTTAATTTGCATTACCAGTAAAATCGTAGGGCCGTAATCATAATAAAATTGTAGCAAGTGGCAAAGTTTTTTCATTCAAATTCTGAAACTTGTGTATGAAAAACATTTAGCCACTTGGTAGAATTTCATTATGAATACAGGCATTACTGATTACTGAAAATTCAATGCACCTCATCATATAACAAATCATTTAGGCAATTTATAAAAATTGTAGAAAAATTTTTGTAATCAGTAAAAATTTACTTGTTAAAAATTTTTATTATTTTTACTGAAACTTTAGTGGTACTGGCAGTGCTCATCTATGGTAAATGTCTTTACTTTTACTTTTTAATTTTTAATTCCTGTTGTTCATCGTTTAGTTGTTGCTGTTCTTGTTGTTGTTTACGCATTGCAATTAAAATAAATTCAGTAAAGTGCGACTTTGACTCGCGCACATTCGGTTTTGAGCATTTTTTTGATTTAGCTTTCTTCCTTTTTTAAGATTTTTCAGTTAAAACGATTTTTCAGTTTTATCGCTTTTTTCTCGTTTTGGCGTTTTTTCTCTTTTTGGGTTTTTTTAATTTTCGCAATTTTTTTTTCATTTTGGCGATTTTTTTCTGTTTTTGGTTTTTTTTCATTTTGGCGATTTTTTTCATTTTGGTGATTTTTTCTGTTTTTGGGGTTTTTTTAGGCGATTTTTTCATTTTGGCGATTTTTCCGGTTTTTCCCAATTTATTTTAGTCCTAGAGATTTTTTTAATTTAGTGTTTCTTTCGTTTTGGCGATTTTTTTTTAATTTTTGGCGATTTTTTTTTGGTTTGGCGATTTTATAATTTTCGGATTTTTTAGTTTTACCGTTTTTGAAAATTTCAAGAGTTTTCCTTTTACGGTTTCCAAGATACAGCAAGTTGTCAAAATTACAAAGTCAAAATTGCATTAACTGATGGAACACCCATTGATTTAAATTTTTTAAATTTAGTGTTAATTGTTGTAGTCTGTATAAAAATATACTAACTTTTAAAATTTAAAGTGTATATACATATGTACCTGTGAACAGAGTGAGACCATTCACATTTGATAACTATTCATAAATTCGTTGGTTTTGCCATGCATTTATTCGACAACAGTAACAAATGTAGTTGCCTTGCTATAATTCGTTGTTTTTGTAGATTGCTCTGACACACTCTATTATTGCAATGCCGTTATAATACAAGCAGCGAAATGAAATGATGCAGCATGAAAGAATGTATTTCTTTCATACCATTCACTGGAGTATTCGTTGATCTTTTGCATAATACATACATACATACATGTAAATACATACTACATATAAATACATACATTGAATACCAATGTAAGAGCATACATATGTACATACATATGTACGTTTTAAGGCTCAGTTAGCCGACTGTAATGTAAAGTAACTGTAACGTAGGAAACAGCTGATCGAGAATTTTATATGAAAAGTAGGTTACGTTACATTACATCTCTATAACCATTTTCATTACTTTTCACATAACAAAATCGATCAGCTGTTTCTTACTGTTGCAGTTACTTTACATTACAGTCGGCTAACTGAGCCTTTATACAAGATTACGTTGTGTTCAATCACAATAAAAAGTATTCGCACCATTCACTGAGTATTCGCTGCTTTTGACAAGACCAGTGAACATTTATATAAAACAAGCAATGCAGGCAATAAAATTCGCCACACTCATCTCTTTTGATTGTGCCATGCGTTGTTTCTTTTAAATGTTGTGGATTGACAACAATATGCAGGTTTTTTGTGATTGCATTCAAAACAGCAAAATTAGGCATTCAATCTGATCTCTGATATGTACATACAATTGTATGTATGTATATTACATGGGATTTTAACATATTTCGTTGCTCGTTTTGGAAAACCCTTTAGTTTTTAACTCTCATGTATTTGTTGTTGCAGTGGCCACACATTGTGTCCAAATTTCAAGTCCGTAGCTCTTACGGTTCATTTTCACCTTTCTTGTACGGAAAAACAGAAATACAGAAAAATAACCGACGGCGGCGCACCGTCGGCTTCGAGCCGGTCGACTTGTTTCTCTACTTGGTATTGCTTCTTTCAAACACTAATACACTCATACATAGCTCACACCGATTTGACAATGCAAAGCAAAAGCAAAAAGCAAAGAAATCTCAGCAAAGAAATCAAAGTCAAAAGATTTTTACCCCCTAGCGTCTAGATGTTTACACATCAAAAAATAATTAATATGCACCTTTTCCCATTTCGAGCCATAACGTCGTAAATAGCTTAAGCGACTTTTTTTTGGACTTCGTTTTTTTTTTTTGCCGAAAAACAACTATTTACGATCGCAAATAATCGATTTTGGTCAAAAAATGATGTTCGAAAATTATGTCGCTCAATCTTTTTTGGCGATTATGGCACGGTTTCAAGATTTATGCTATCCAACTTGTGACTTGATACTGGTTATGTGATGATGATTCATCTATGAAAATTTCGTAATGACAATCTCACTCAACCACTCGTGGCTCATATCGATGTTAACATCGTCGTATTCACTTGCGAGTTATTTAACATTGTGTGTGTTTTAAAAGCTCTTAATATGTGTAAAGTTTGTAAGCCTTCGACGAACATACAAAGAAAAATTTTAAAAATGATCGCCTATTAAAACTATTTTTGCACACGATTGTAACAGTCTCGCCAACGCTGCTTTAATCGCAATGTGGTGCATTAGTATTCTGAAAGTATTTTTTAATATAATACGCCAATTCTGCATAAGAGAATATAATTTATAAATAAAGACTTTCCTTTCGCCATCCCATTGCCCATATTACGAATATAATGAGTAAATAAACTATTAATGGCTAATTCACTAAGCTAATGGCAAAGCCACGCTTCAAATATTTAAAAGTGAAAATCTGTTCATTATTAATGTTAAATATATCATTATTTCTTTTTTTTTTTAAATTCCTTCTCATTCAATTTCATGATTCCCACAAGCAAACTCAAGAGTTTCATAGAAATCAAATTTGAATGCAAAATTTTCAAAATGAAATTTCAATTTTAGTACGAATGTATACAATTGTACACTTCAAATGATACAAAGTGCAATTATATATATCAAAGACTTTCCATTTCATTTGTGGAAAAAACAAAAAAAAAACAATTCTAAAATTTCCCTAAGCATTATTTAATTAAAATCATGTACATATATACTCATATTTGCAATTTGCAGCAGCCAATTGTTGCAGCCACAAATATGTTAATGATTTATTCGTGTTAGCCATTGTTATTAGACTTGGTTAATGGCCAAGCAAGAAATTGCCTTAAAGATCAGCAGCCAGCTGTCATCATCACCAGCATAACAAATGAATGAAATAAGTAATTGATTGACTGGAAACCAAATCAACCAGTGACAATTTAGAAATGAATGAGAAATGTTGATTTCAATTTGTGTCTGCTCGCAAGTAAATATGTTTGTCATGAATGTGTGTCATACTAAATGTTCAATTACAAATAATTATCTAGCTTTAAGCTGGAAAAATGCAACAGTTGCAAAATAAATTAATTTAAAAATAAATACTTTTGACGTTTCGCATCAAATGCTTATCCGGCTGGAGTTTATTGTGTTTCGTACTCTTTCAAACACCATTTCAAAATTAGGAAGAAAATTAAATAATATTAGGGATACTTTTATCAATTTAAAAATATTAAATAAATTTTTGGAAATACAGCTTGTTTTTTAGAGCTACGGAATTTTAAATTCAAATAAATTTAATTTTGGTGGATATGTAATTTGATTTAATTTATGTTTAAATGTGATTTGCGCTATGTGGCTGCCACGACTGGCGCGTACATGGCGCAATGTGGAACTCCAATTTTAATACACTTTCGCAGAAAAACTTTAGAAAAAAAATTCTTTTTCAAAAAGAGTATATTTTTGAGAGAAGTAACTATTCCAAAAAGAATTTACTTTTCCGAAAACTATATTTTAAAAAAGTACTTTTCTTAAAGCTACCTTACAAAATATTACTTTTTCGAAAAAGTAATTTCCAAAAAAAAAAAGTAATTTCCCAACAAAACGTACTTTTCCTAAGATTACCTTTTCAAAAAAAGTATTTTTTTCAGAAGTGTCTGTACTGTTTTTTTTTCATAAAAAGTACCTTTTCAAAAAAGTACTTTTTCAAAAACGTAGTTATTCAAAATTTTTCCTTTCAAAATAGTACTTTTTACAGAGTATTTCTTTTTTCAAAAAAGTACTTTTTCAATAAGTACCTTTTTAAAGAAGTACCTTTTGCAAAATGTGCTTGTTTGAGTAGTACCTTTTCAAAAAATATTTAAAAAATTTTTATTTTCAATATTAAAGTACACTTTTTAAATACTTTTTGCAGCAGAACAATTCTTTTTAAGAATAAGTACTTTTACCAAAAAAAATACTTTTCCGAAAAGTATATTTTAAAAGGTACTTTTCCTTAAAGAACCTTGCAAAAAAACTTTTTCAGAAGATTCATTTTTCAAAAAAGTACTTTTGCTTTCAAAAATGCCATTTCAAAATAGTAATTTTTTGCAGAGTACTGTTTTTAAAAAGTATCCTTGCAAAAAAGTCCTTTAAAAAAAAATAGTTTTTCAAAATTGTCCTTTTAAAATATTACTTTTTACCGAGTATACTTTTTTCAGATAAGTACTTTTTTAAAAAATACCTTTACCAAAAAGTATCTTTTACAAAAAGTATATTTTCCGAAAAGTACTTTTTCCAAAAATTACTTTTTCCAAAAAGTATCTTTTACAAAAAGTACCTTTCTAAAACGAAAAATTATCTTTTCCAAAAAGTTCCTTTTTCAAAAAGTGCTTTTTTAAGAAGAACCTTTTCAAAAAAATATTAAAAAGTTTTACTTTTCAATATTAAAGTACTTTTCTCAAAGCATTCATTTTTTCAGAAGTACCATTTAATATAAATTTTGAACAATTTAAGATTTCCCCAAGATGATTTTCGGCTTTTTAGCAACGTGAAAAATATGGCAGCTTTTTATGGTGAAAATTTTTTTTATCACAAGCTTTAAGTGTTGAACCACGTCTTTGTTTGCGTTACAAGTCATATTCACATTGACATTCAATTGGCGAAATCAAATTTAAGGAATTTTATATTTGTGATTTGAACGGGCTAAGGTTCGTATTGCTTTTTTAAGCCAAATTACATGTGATAATTTTTAATGAACAAATAACACCAAAGTCTGTTGTAAATATTCTGAATTACAACATATAGTTGAACGGAACAGCCAGCCGTTTTTGAAGGCCACTAAACCTTCATCATCAGCGTTCTTTTGTGTTTGGTCCACTGTGTGTGGTGTCAGTTGATGTAGATTTCTGCTTTATATACTTAGCATTTTATTGCAAATGGAATATGTGAATTGTTTTGATTCATCGTATTTCAATTTGCTGAAAGCTTTTTTGTATTGTAAGCTCAATTTTACCATCTCTATATTTACAACAGTCTTACCATTGTCGTTTGTTCTTTACTAATTATGCACATGTTAGTTAATTTGCTTATTTTTGTTCTACTTAAGACAAACTTTTTTGGTTTGTTACTATTAAGTATATTCTTTATTTTTAATTTTTGCCACACATGGCTATTAATTTTAGTTAATTTTAATTATTATTCGAACTCCATTTGTTTCTATATTTGTTATTTGAACGGGCTAAGGTTCGTATTGCTTTTTAAGCCGAATTTTAATTGTAAATATTTTTTTAAAACCAATTTATACCTTGATATCAACTTATAGGTTCCTGCTATCGAAATATAAGGATGCGAAATATATGATATAAGTGAACATTTTCAAGGCGGGTGGAACTATAAATTTGTGTAAAAAATGCTCATTAAGCTTTCATATATGTAGATATGTTTGTATGTATGTATGTATGTATGTGCGTGTATTATTGCTCCAGATCAACTGGCAATCAAACCATTTCAAGCACATACTTTAGTTGTCAGTAAAATTATCTCCCTTTTAGCAACATGTTCGGGTATCTGCTGGTGCTGTTTGCTGCTGCGGCTGCTGAGCGAGCATTGTTCATATGGACAATTCGTAAAACAATTTAAACTGTCAACTATTGCTACAGATTCCGGTCGCATTCAGCCCAGTTGACAGCAGCTGATCTAGAAGACAAACATTTTTTCTTTTTTTTGCTCAATTTTAGCATCCTTATTATTTGATTTCTCTTTCAAATTGCTTTTCGTTTCTTTTCATAAGCAAAATTTCTCATGCACATGTGCCCATGTATGTATGTACAAATGTATCTGTTACCGTGCGATGATCAGTGTGCACACTTCTACTGATATTCGGTAGATTCTACCGAATATGTTTGTGAATTTAACAATCTACCAATTCTACCGAACAAGACCTGAAATCTACCGAATATTGTTATTTAGTAATTTAATGACCTATTTCCCACCTGCGAAAGAAAACATTTGACTTACGATTTATATTGAAAACAAAAACACAGAGAAAAAACTGCCTCATAGAATCAATAAGATTTTCTCTATAAAACGTTTTTAGGCTAAGGGGTATCCCAGCAGAAAGAAGCGAACATTTTTTCATAGAGATTCCTTATTGTTTTTATGTGGTAAATCTTATTAATTTTAACAAGAAGAAAACCACATAAAATCAAGAAGAAATCTTATTATTCCCAACTTTTTTTTACTCAATTTCCGTTATTTTTGGCACAAAAAAAAAACAATCCATAGAGAAAAACTTCTTGATTCTATTCGGTTTTCTTATAAATTGTAAACTATATGGATTTCTTATTGATTTTATTAGGTTGCCTTATTGATTTTTTCAATAAGGTTTTCTTCTTGATTTCATTAGGTTCCTATATGATTATGTGTAAAGCATCGTATTGATTTTTTTTAATAAGGAAATCTTCTTGATTTTATGAGGTGTCTTGTTATTTCATATCTATAAATAGACACAGACAATTTTTTTCATGATCTTTTTCGTTTTTGTATAAACATGTTTGCAAAATTATTTCAATGGTTATTCAGGCTGCTTGTTAGCATATTGGTTAGAGTGTTTGTCTATCAGTCAGAAGTTTGCTGGTTCAACATTTGTCTCCTTTCAAAGTATATGGTATAGAATTTAAATGAAAATATATAAGCAAATCACAAAGAATAAAGAAAGACATAATTTTTTTTTATTTTATGAGGTCGCCTCATAAAATCAAGAAGAAAACCTTATTAAAAAAATCAATAAGATAACCTCATAAAAACTACAATATTTCTTCTTAATTTTTTCAAAAAGGTTTTCTCTATGAAATTAATAAGATTTCCTTATTGAAAAAAAAGCATAGATATTTCTTATTAATTTTGTTCTATTTTATGAGGTAATTATTAGGCACTGTTTTCTCTGTGAATAAAATAAGAAAATTTGTTTTTGTTTTCAATATAAATTGCAAGTCGAGCGATTTCTTTCGCAGGTGGAAAATAGGCCATAAGTCGATATATGTGTAAATTGCCTATTTCGCCACATAGCAGTGCGGCCGCAGAGCGGTCATTTTCTGTCATCAAAATCATTAAAACAGAACAAAAAAATCGGTTAAAAACTGAAACTATAAGTAACCTAATATTTGCCAAAGAATTGTGCCTTGGGGATGAAATATTTATTCCTACCAATGATTTAATAATTTTTGCACAAAAGTTTAAATTCATAAATGGATCTTACATATAATCTTTGTAGTTACAAATGTTTGTCAAATAAAAGTTATTTTAGTAGCTTTATAAAACTTATGTACAAAAACTCAATTCCCGTTAATAACTGGGGATGACACTTTTTTTATTGGAAATGCTTCATTGGTTATGGCAGTTTAATTTCCAATCACATGTGAAGTTTTAAATGCGCTTTTGGAACCTGTTTAGTTTGATACACCTTGCACTTGCCCTGTATATATGTATAAGTACATACATATGTTTTGTTATTTTTTATGTTTCTGTGAATTGTTATTTTTTATGTTTCTCTGAATAAAAAAAATTTTCTACCGAATTTCATTCAAATCTACCGATTTTTTTGTCGATTCTACCGAATTTAAAAAAATTAAGTGTGCACACTGGCGATGATCACCCATTTGTTGAATATTTTTCTCATGATCAATAATATTGAAGTCACAAGAGCAGAATAAAATATTGCAGTAGCAGAACTGAGCTAATCAATAAATACTGTTCGCAATTGTACTGGTACGAAGAATATTTCCAGAAATAAAACAACAAAATGTTAACAAACTTAATGATCATACTCGTAGTAACAAACACAATAACGATGACGATTTCCACAACGACGACAAAAAAAAACAATCAACTTAACTTGAGATGATGACAGTTTTGTTTCATGGCGATCAATGATCACCAAGCATAAAAATAAGAATAAGGCTCTCACAGCACACAAGCTCTCGTGCGCAAGGGTCTCTTCTATATCTGCATACCACAATCAATGGAAACTTTGGAAGTACATACTCCACTGCATACGCTGCTATAAATGTCAACGATGTCACCTGAAATCTGTTTGACATTGCGGATGAACGCGCTTATGCTTTGCGAAGGTAATCATTTTGAGCAACAACAGCAACAACAACAGCAGCATCAACCGATCAGCAGCAGCAGCAACAACATTAAGATCCCTTTAACGTACTTTGTTTCTTTAATGTGTGTTTTTTTTTTTTTGGTCTGTAAACCTAGACATATCCCTCCTCCTTCTGCTGTTCATGTCCTGTCAGCCAAACCATTCCTAAACATGTCATACTCATATTCATGTTTAAAATAAAATGTTGTTCGCCTTTCAATGTTGCTGTGTTGTAGTCGTATTGTTGTAACAACATAAAAGATGAATACGTATGCATTTGCTACACATTGTTGTTATAATTATTACTGCTGTGTTTGTTGCTGACTTTTCGTTATTGTCAAATATAATAATGTATGACTCGTTTTCTACGCTGTTGCTTAAACTACGTGCATTATTAACTTAAATTAATTTTATGTTTCTGCCTGCGATTTGCAAGCAGTCATAATACCCTCTAGCCAGCCTAGAACCATATATCTCTATGTCAATACTATTTCTCCAGCGGCAATTGCACTAGTCAAAATGTCGACAACTTTCCTTTTATGTGCGTTAGAGACAACAGTTCTAGTGTATTTGTGGTGATATTGTCAATGAACGCGCCAATAGATTGTTTTTCTTTTTTATTATGCTGTGCAATAATATTAAAAAAATGTATGTAGACGAAGGTTACTAAAATCTACTAGTAAGTCTTTAGTTCAAATATCTCCATATGGTCGTAAAAGAACTACCTTCTCAATAGTGCTAAGGTCGACTGGTAGATTTTCTATGACAACAATATGTTATATGTCAATAGGCGATTACATTGGCTGGGGTATACCTAGTCAGCAGCACTGTTGACAATGTCACTAGGAAATCACTATAATTTTACTATTGACAACGAGCGAGGAAATATCGATATTGTAGACTAGAGCCCCTAAAATTTACTAGTGAATCTTTGGTGTCAATGTCTCCATGTTGACCCAAAAGAACTACTTAGTCAGTAGTGATACAGTCTAGTGGCGAATTTTCAATGACAAGCTAATGTTAAATGTCAATAGATGATTACATTGGCTGGGGTACACCTGGTCAGCAGTACTACTGACAATGTCACTAGTAAATCATTACAATTTCACTATGCGAACTTTCTGCAGGGTGTGATCGTACATACATACTCGACTAACTGAGTGAGTGAGTGAGTGCTGGTGTGGTGGTGGTGTATCGTTGATGATATTTTAAGTTCGATATTGTTACAATTCTTGTGCTCTTCTACAAATGTTGAATGTATTTTTATTTTTTTTTTTAAATTCCTTTTCAAGCTTCATTTCTTTTTCATTTATTTTTAGCGTTTCCTTTGCTCAAGTGCAAGTGTTGGTATGTATGAGTGTATATTTCTATCTGTGTGCGTGTGTCTGCGCTTCTTTCTCAAGTCTTTTGTGTAAATGTCTGTGTTGACAATGAGTATCATTTTGTCGTTGTCCTGTCAAGCGTTACCATACAAATGACATTCGTACAAGACAGTCACTTATGTTGAAGTGATGTTAAATTAATGGTGGAATGCATAAAGAAATAAAAAACAGCAGAACACAATGATGATGAAGATGCTGGCGATATTAAACAAACAGCAAAATGGCAAAAGAAAATGCAAGTAGTTAAAGTAGAGATTGAAAACTTTAGATGCTGTTAGTAAGGAATCCTTTCGTGATAGTTAAAATGATTGATTAAAATGCTGGCAAGAAAATAACGACTGATCTACAAATAGTTCAGCCAAATAATAGATATAGAAAGGATCTTTGCAAGAAAAATAAACAAAACAAGAAAAAAACACTTCAGTGCACACTAGGAGCTTAGTTATGCCTTTTAGGCCACTGTACCGTTTACTAACAGGGATATGCTGCGAGTCACGCAATTTAAAAGCGCCAGAATTTTTGTAATTATTTTTTTAAAAAAGCTACTCAGTGGGTAAATTGTTAAAGTTTTGTGTGTGCTTTGAAGGCGTAAATTAAAATCTGCAAACAGAACTTCCATACACCATGCACGTGGTCCAATCTAGATGAATCATGGTCCCATGTAATGCAGTCATGGACCATGCCGTTTTCATACAAGCATTCAATGCTGTACGATAAGTGTTCGTGTGTAAACGAATATGATCGTTCTTCTTAGGCACTCACAAATTTAATGTGAGTAGTCTATAACTACTCCATATGGAGTAGTTTTGCGGTTAGTCCGATATAATGCAAAGTTGGACCATGTGGTCCAACTCTAAGACATCGCAATTTTAAATCGACCACCTTTTTTTCATATATTTGGAGTAGTTTTGTGGTACTCCTGCTCCTCTTTGGACTAGGTTTTACATGCATGTATGGACTAGTCGCATTATTTGCAGGGCATTTATGGCCAAAGTTAATTTATGGCCAAAGTAAATTCCTCTGTAAAAAGTGTATAGATCTAGAAGAAGATTATGTTGAGAAATAAAGAAAATTTTTATCAAATTTATTGGGTTTTTTATTTTTTTATTTTTTGATACGTCGGCTAGTTTTAGTACTGTCCTCGTATTTATGAAAGATGCCTTTGTGCCAATGAAAGATGTTTAACGTACTGATTACATTACCTTTATGACTCTTGCAGAGTTGTCGTTAAAAAAAAAACATCTTTCTCCAAAGAGTGTTTTATAATGGCCACATTTTTGCTGCTCTTGCAATTCATTCCATGAACAAACTTCTTATCTATTCATGTTTTATTAAAACCAGAAGCAAAAATCACTCTTTGTTGCAAGCTGCTGTTGCAAATATTGCATTTGTAGCAATCTAAGAAATATGCTACATTCGACAATACCACACATATGAAAATTGAAATTTCCCGCACTAATTCATAAACTAATTGAAACTGCAGTGCTATCACAAAATGATGATGAGAGAATGCTAAATTGGAATAAAATTTCTGCTAAAATGTTCTACACGAGATAAATAAAAATGCCAGATTTTAAAAATTTATATAGATATTTTTAGCAGTTTTTTTAAAAATATGACAGAAAGAAACACTAAAACCTCAAGAAAGAATATGCTAAATCTAGCAGTAGAAATGCCAAAATGGTAACAATGGCAGACTGAGAAGTGCAAGTGTTTGCAACGGTAAAACAGCTGTTTCTTTGTTTTGTTTATAAACCAAAACAACTAAACTCCAGCGCTGGCAAAATTTTAAGCGCCGCCACGCAAACTAAAGACAGACACTAAAATTATATACATATGTACATATGTACGTGTGAGAATTTTTAATTAAAACTGCTCAAACTTATAAAATATTTAAATTTAAATAGCAATTGTATTTATTTATCTAACTGTCAGTTTCTAGAAGACAAGTGAAAATTCTCGTCTGCCTATTTATGTATGTATATTGGAAACAAAGACATAGCACTCAAATCAATTTTTGTTTTCAATATAAATAGACAGACGAGAATTTTTACTGACAATCAATTTTAATAAAATGAGCAACAAATTGAATGCTTCTATCCAGTGTTTAAAAAACTTAAGTCGAAGTAGCAAAAGTCGTAAAATGTTTACTTTTCGCTGCTTTGGCTCTTTTCAACTGTTTAAAATGAACCAATGCGTTCGCTTGTGCTTGTGAAAATAACCAACAGTCGCAGTCGAAGCAAAAGCAGAAAATTAAGAACAATTGCGCAGTACTTTCAACAATCGACGATTTTAAAAGTTTGAATTTTATTTGTGGTTGCTTTTGGTTAGTTTTGCTAGTAAAAGCATAAGAAGTCTTTGTATTTTTGTAAATATCAAACAGTCACAGTCGAAGAAGCAAAAGCTTTTGCTTTTAGAAGCTTTCTGCAGGTCCAATCAACTATTTTGTGGTTGTTTTTGCATATCAGAGAAGAAGCAAGCACTGCGATTGCTTCAAACTTCTAAAAGCAAAATTTTTTGCTTCTTCGACTGTGACTGTTTGTGACTTCCAAAAGCATATTGACTGCTTCTGCTTTTACTTGCGATACTAACCAAAAGTAAAAGCAAATCAAATTCAAACTTTCCAAATCGTCGACTGTTAAAAATACTGCGCAATCGGCCAACAATCGTTTTGTAATTTTAATTTGACTTAAACTGTTGTATTTGTCAAAAGCAAAAGCAGAAGCAATATGAAACGAAATGAAAATCACTTCAGTTTTTTAAACACTGCTTCTATCACGTAGATTTTTTAGCGGCGCCGTTGACGTTCAAATATTGGCTGCGACTTAATTAATGTTGGCTTTATTTATTTATTGTCTACTTTAATTTTTCAAAAATCAACTGATAAAATATTGTTACGTTTAAATTTTATTAAACGTGTGAGTTCTTTTGATTGCTCAAAAATAAAAATAAATAACACACAATTTTTATTTGCATCTGTTTTTCTACGGAAAAGCGTTTTTATAGAGAGAAACCCGTAACAATATATTTGTTAAATATTTCAAAACAAAACACACACTTTGAGGCATAAAGTTATCTAAAAGTTGCAGATATTCAACAAGAAGTGATTTCTGCTAACATATATCATTTTGTTGCAACAAAAAGTAAAGAACAAACAGCTTGTTGCACAACAAGAATCCTTAGAGACAAATATATCCTTAAAGCAGATTACATCAAGCACATGTAGATGATGAATGAACTAAGATACGATCATGAATTAATAATTAAAACATTCTACTACATTTACTGTACGAGTATTATTATTGATGGTTGTTGCGATTGATTGGTGTGTGCGTGTTGTTCATCCCGGAAAAGTTTTGCTTATAAATTAAAAGAAAAAACCGTTTTTAATTTTTCCCCAGATACAAAGAAAACAATAACAAACATCCCAGGAAACATGATGCATTTCATGTTTACCTCCAATCTAATTAACGGGTACGTACACGTATGTATGTATTTCTATTCACTCTTTTTACTATGACAAGTTTTAGCAATTAATTGGATAAAAAGAAAAATGAACACACACGTTAGTTTCTTACTTTCAAAGGGATTCATAGAGTGTGGAAGGAATGGGAAACCATAATAAGCTATTATAATCAATACTAGTATGTAATAATAAGTGTTGAAAGATTGCAATTGCCAAGCCACCACAGGCAACTTATGGACCACAGCGACAGTAAAAGCTGCAACTTATGTTCAATAGTTTGGCTGCAGTTATACATTTGGGATTTTGTTTTGAAACATAAAAATAAAATCGAAAAGAAATCAACACATTGCACCAACACTCACTCGTGAAGTGTAGTGAAGTGAAGTGAGGTGAGGGATCAGGCCAAGCTAAACAATGCCACTGCACAGAAATTCATTCAGCCATGCACAGAAGCTTTTGGAGAGAGATGAATCGATGAGGTGGAAAAGAAAAGCATGTGACACAAATGCCTGTTACAACAAATATGGCACACCAAGGCGACAATTGTTGTCTTTGTGGACAATAGACGGCGTCAAAAAATAATCGTCTATACCTTTGGTCGCGTCATCAGCATTAACAGAGAGTGGACGTGAAACATCCATCTAACAACGATCGAGTGTTCAATTGATTGCAAGTGTGTGGGGACGTGCGTTTTCCTTAAAAGATGAACTGCATGCAACACTGCAACGTCGTGCAATAAATGTGGATTAACAATTTTTGCAATGCTAATGCATTTGTGTGTGTGTGTGTGTGTGTGTGTGTGTGTTTGTTGCATAGTTGAGGTGTCTGGTGTTTAACATTTACTGTTGGTTGGACTAAACAATGTTGCCATATTTGGGAGAAAAATGATGCGCACGCGTACAAGCTGAATTTCATATGCGCGTATTTTGGAATTGCACAACGACAACGACAACGACAACCACAAAAGCTTTTTATGGTCACAAGTAAATAAATTCTTAAACTCAAATTGCAAGTCACTTGAATGCGTGCGTACGTGCGTCGTGCACGTGTGTGTGTGTGTCTGGTGAATTGGAAAAACTTCATGTTTCCTCATATTTCCTCGCATTAACACACGCTCGTTCACTCATTCATGCACTCACTCAATCGTTCTGCTCCATCGATTTGATTGTGGACTTTTTGGTATTTTTATTGTCCACTGATGATGTTGGTGCTCCGGTGTGGTAATGATCTCAGTTGAATTGTTTTTTTTTTTGCTCTTGGTCTATGGTGATGATGTGCTAAAAGGCAATTGCTGTAACATGTCATGTTTTAGCATGTTTAGTTAGTGACGCCTTGCCCCTGCCTCCCTTCCCTTAGCAAATTTCCTTTGAGCTCCACAATTACAAATGAATAGCAAAAGTCCAATAAAGGTTAGATAATTGCAGACGCCACACGTTTAATTTTCTTGTTACCATTGCTGTAGTATATGCAATAAAAAATAAGTAAATAAAATAAAAATGTTTGAAAAATAACATTTTTAGTACTTGTATGTATTTAAAAAACATGATGAAGATGATGCAGCTTTTGTGTATTTTAAAGAGTGTGACATTACTTTTGTTACTGTTAGGATTTCAGTTGCTGTTTTGTTTTTTTTTTTTTTATTAATGTCAATGTATCACTCAATAGATGTTGGCCAAAAACAAACAACATTAATTATGCAGTCAGTACACGTGCATTTCAGGAATCACAAAACTTTGTAAACTTTTGTCATCACACCATATCGGTGAGACAATTTCCCATGAAATCTTTTAGTGCGTTTTTTGTATTTTTATTTTTAATTTTTATTTTGTAGTAAATCTTGTTGTTTATGTTGTTGCTGCTGCTGCTTGATGATGTTGACAATGACGCGATACTTCCACTGACATGTCTGAAGGTTGTTATTTAACATCTTGCTGTTGTTGTTATTATTGTCGCTGTTACTGTTGATTTCTTGTTATGCGGAAGAAGAGATTATAATTGTTTTATAAAGAAATAAAATTTTCAAGAGGAATGAATACTGGGTCACCAGAACAGCAAAAATTGTTTAACTCTTTTAATGTGATGGTTTAAACTAAACATAACTTTAAACTTCATTATATTTTGATATAATTGATCCGTAATTAGCAATCTCATTACTACTCATTAAAACCAAAACTTTCCGGTATTTAGCAATAATAAAATATTAGCGGGTCAAACCTTAACCTTTAGAAGTTCTAGCAAAAATAAAGCTTCCCACACGCAAAGAAAAGATATGGTTGTAGAATGGTTGAGAAAACAATATTATGTTCTCTGAAACAATGTGTGGTCGTCGAAAACTAGGTTATTGTTATTTTAAACATTTATTTCGTTACGATAAACAGAGTAATGTTTGAATTTAATAATTACATTATCACATCCATAGAAAAGTGTGATATGGTTAGAGTTTAACAATATTGTTTTGTTAAAAATGTATGACTATAACATAATTTGTATTATTATTTAAAAATAATATGATGTAAATAACAATATAATGTTTTCCAAAACCATAATATGTTAAGTTAAAAAAAAATATTTTTCAGAAACATCTGTCATTTCAGTATTTTGTTTGTAAGCTATCGGTAGTGTTAAATAAATGAATAAATAAATAAAGTATAAACAAAAGGGTAGATCAATAAAAATATATAAAGATTTGTCTATCTTTTTATACAGGCATGTCAGTATGTCGTGTAAGTATACATTTCTATATATACATTTTGTTTCAACAATATTCAATTATTTTTATTTAGATTTTGACGCACAGCTGTTTCTACAATGAATATATGATTAAAAAACAAAATAGTATTATTATATTAAATAATACTGTCGTCGTATTTAACAATATTAATATAATATTAGAACATGGTATGGTGAGTCTCAATTATATTTTAGTCACGTCTAACAATAGTGTTGTCATATTGACAATACTAAGATTATTAATATAATTAACTCAGATAATAATATTGTTAAAGTTTTTTTCTATTAACAATAATATGATTCAATCATAGTATGTTGCTGTTTGATTATGGTTACCTCAGCCATATTTTTTCTTTGCGTGCAAGCAGTCAATTAAATAAAAAAAAATATTGTGATTTGGAAGTGTTACAAATACGAATTACCTTCAATAATTTTAATCTAGGTTTATTCCAGCTGAAAGATATTTTTTGAGATGTCTGGTCAATAGATTGGAAGTCGTAAAAATTTTATTACAATGATGTAATATTTCATCAAAGCAAATAAACTAATTTTTAAGGCAATTTTTTAATATTAATCGCTCAATTTCTTCAGTTGAGTAGTCAAATGGCAAAGCAACTGAAATTAAAATGTATCATGTATGGCAACTTTCTCCAGATGATTTAAACTTATCGAAAATTCGGTCATTGCAGATCGGTAACTGAAAATAATTTAAGTCAGGCTCCAAAATATAAGAAATGTGTAAGTGCTAAAAAGAAAATGTTTAAGTAAAAGTGCTTAAGAAATTACTTAGTCTGTGTTCAGACAATCCAAGTCTTATCAATAAAATTTTTTACTTATTCTCTTCTTCTTCACACAATACAAGTCTTATTGTTGATGGCATGTTTTTTATATATAGTTGACATTACGAATGGAAAACACGTATTTACACTACATGAGGCTATATTTATACAACCTTATTTATAAATGTTATAAAGGGTTTCTCTTATTAAGCCTTTATAAAGCCTTAATCATTTTTATAAATAAGGCTGATAGTGTTTAGGTTTAGTTTCGACTTCAATACCATTTTTAGCGATATTTCGAAAATTCGAAATTAAGTTCGAAAATTCAAAATTGAATTCGAAAATTCGAAATTAAGTTCAAAAGCTAATATTTAAACTTCAATATCATTTTTAGCGATATTTCGAAAATTCGAAATTGAGTTCGAAAATTCAAAATTAATTTCGAAAATTCGAAATTAAGCTAGAAAGTCAATACTTTTTTGAATACATAATTTTGAAGTTAAGAATATGTGTTATCATAAGAGAGGCATGTAAATTAAGTCAATTTGAATTAAGTTCGAAATTTCGTTTGTTGTTGTATTTCTACAATAACTCTTGTATAATCAAATATGTTTTTTGGTGATTTTAACGGCAGTGACAAGTGCAAAGTTTTCATAATATTCCAAAAATAATTTTGCTTGAAACTAAAAACAAATACAAACATATATTCAAATAATTTAAAACATCATGAAAATATCGTGCTATAGCCGCCAAAAAAGCTTAAGCGACATAATTTTCGAACTTCATTTTTTGACCAAAATCGATTACTTGCCATCGTTAGTAATCGATTTTCGTAAAAAAAACCGGGTTCAAAAATGTGTGGGTTAAGCTTTTTAACGGTAACGGCTCGAAATTACTTTTATGGCTACCATTTGAATCCTCAAATTATACATTTGGCAATTCAATAATACTAAAAAAGTTTAATTTAAAACTAAGTATATTCAAAAACTTGTAATATAATGTTATGGCAATTATTTTTGTAGAATAATACCAATTTCCACCGCAAGGAAGCAATAGCAGCACTTGTGATATAAAGCTTCGCAACTAACACTACTCTTAAGAACACATTACTAAGTAAATCTTAATATATATTATCATTAGTTGTTTAACACATATATCTCCAGTTTTACAGCCAAAGATAATTTGTCTGATATATTTCTTCAATTTTTTTTTTAAATAATTTTCTTAAAAGCTCTTAACTTCTTATGTTAAATTTTTCCCATTAAAACCAGTTTATAAAAATCACAAATACTTCAATGCTATTGCATTGAAAGAAATTCCTAGATACCAGCGAAATTGCAGAAAGCAAAAAAAAAACAAAGTTTTTTTCTTTCTTCATAATTTGCACGCAATAATTTTTAACTGGTCGTACGTACGTACAAGCATTCCTGCCTTGCCACACACAAGCACAGCATTTAATAAATAAAATATTATTTATTTATTGACTACAACAGTCCTGAATGTTGTTAATGCTGTTGGCCTGTTAACGTCATGATATTTAATATCCTTTCGTTTACAACATAATTAATAAACAACACTGTTGCTGCTGATGTCTATACATGTTGCAGTTGTTATCCATAACATATAAACAACAATAACGAGTAACCATACAGGGAGGAGTATATCAGAAAAGAAAAAAAAAAAGCTGCACGTAAACAGAAATAGTTTTGAGTTAATAAACTCAACTTTAATAAAAATCATTTGTCAACTTTAATAGAAAAACACTGTTTTGCTGAATTGTTGTTGCAGCCAGCAGCCAGCAGCCAGCAACCAGCAACCAACAACCAACCAAGCCTTGATGCCTTATGGAAGCTGAAAATGTGAAGCAACAACTTTGGTGATCTACAAGAAAATCGCGTGACTAATACCAGAATTATTTTCAAGTTGGCCATAAATGAATTGGAAAAAGTAAAGAGGGAAATATGCATAAACGTTGAGTGAAAAACAAACAAAAAATCAATTGACTTCATATTTGTTGTTCTTACTGTGGCGAGGAGTATGAAACATAAAGATTAAAAAACAATAGTCAAGTGAGGTCAACAAATTGAAACTAAATACTTGACTCGCAGTTATGCCTGCACGTCCTGATGATAAACCCGCCAGCCGCCACCAGCTTTACCCAAGTAAGGAGCATGTAGCAAGGGACATGGCAATAGGAAGAGGAGATGCTAAAAAAACTAAATGAAAAGGAAGTTCCTGACTGATGCTACATTTTGTTCAGATTGTGTGTAAGAGATTGGATCGGCTCGCAAGATCAGCCAGCAGCATCAATGTGTTGTGATCGCTTTAAAGCAGACACTGTTTGGCTGATGTGTAAAGTATAAAAAGCAAACTAACTGAACTGAGCTGGCATGTAACGTAGTGGCTAAAGGATTTTTTTAATTGCTGGCCATGTTGTTCGATCTAAAGATCTCAGTGTGATCACAAATAACTTGCAACAAAATTCACAAGCACATGCGTACATGGGTTGAAAGCTTTGTGAGCTAAACACAGATACATTCAGTCAGCCAGGCAGCCAGGCAGCCAGCAGCTATCCATCTACTATATATACACTTGTACATATTTATTTATTCATCCATTCATACATGCACTTACATATTATGGGCATACAATCGCTTGTTTAATCATTCATTTGGAATGGCATTTTAAAAATGCACCGCTTTTGTACACCGCATTGCGGCTTTATTGCGAGCAGCAAACAGCCACAAACAGCGGAATTTGTATTATCACTGCAACAGCAACAGCAACAGCAACAACAACAAAACTTTTGCAACAGATGTGCTTTCTTTTTGCAAGTGTCCGTTCGTTTTTGTGGTGTGGTGTGGTGTGGTGTTGAGCTTTGCGCATTTCGCGTTCGTTTGTGTTTTGGAAGCTGGCCATTATCTCTTCAACGGCAGCAACAGCAACAGCAACAGCAACAACACATAACAAACGTTTGCTGCAGCAAAGGAAGGGTGAGCGAGAGAATAAAATAAAGATTTTTTTTCTTATATCAAAAAATACCTCAAATGTCAAAGTAAAACGTTTAAAAATCTCATAAAAAGATTGCAGCAAATTCAACTAAACAGGCAGACAGACAAACGTTGCACAAACAACTAGTCAGTCAGCGAGAATTATTTGGGCTGCCACCAGGTCCCTCTTACAGCATTCGACATCTGTCTGTATGTGTTTGGGTTAAGCCATTCCATTCCATTCCATCTATCCGTTCGTCCGTCTGTCCGTTCCTGCGTTCTTCTGGTTTTCCTTTTTATTTCTTACGGAAATCTCAGTTTGTTGTGTTGATCATTTCTTTGCAAATGAAAGGAAATGCTTTATATCAATTAGTTGTACACTAATTACTGCAATACCTTGTAACAAATTTTTTTGTTTGTTTTATTTTTTTATTTACTTTATTCCTGCCTGCCTGTCCTCTGTTTTCATATCGCTTCAGCGTACACATATGTATGACTGCACTTACAACGTCTTATATAGTCGAAATCGTCGAAATTCTTTTATGCTGCTCTGTTCATTGTTTGTTTGTTAAGGATCGTTTGAAGCCCAGCTACAATATTTCTCACAACTCTTCTCACCATCTTTTACAGCAAAAAATTGCAATTTTTTTTGTTGCATGTGAAAGCAAACTTGTGGGTGTTTAAGTGAAAATCGTAAATAAAACTTCGAAATTTTCCAAATAATTTGTAAAACGATTAAAATTTTTAAAAGTTTTATGCAAAAAGCTTACAAGAATTTACATCAGAAATCTATAGCAGCGTTATGTTAAATGTTTTGAAAGTGGCAATTTGTTTAATACGATATGTATATACGAGTAATTTTCCAGAGAAAATGTTGGGAAATTTTTCGTAGAAATGTTGCTCTTAATCAGAGTCATATTGCTATAGAAAATGTTGCTCTTAATGAGACACATTTTCCTACAAAAAAATATGAAATATTTTCCTGAATCAGAGTCATTTTCCTATAGAAAATGTTGCTCTGAATCAGAGTAATTTTCCTATAGAAAATGTTGCTCTTAATCAGAGTCATTTTCCTATAGAAAATGTTGCCCTGAACCAGAGTCATTTTCCTATAGAAAATGTTGCTCTGAATCAGAGTCATTTTCCTATAGAAAATGTTGCTCTGAATCAGAGTCATTTTCCTATAGAAAATGTTGCTCTGAATTAGAGTCATTTTCCTATAGAAAATGTTGCTCTGAATCAGAGTCATTTTCCTATAGAAAATGTTGCTCTGAATCAGAGTCATTTTCCTATAGAAAAAGTTGCTCTTAATCAGAGTCATTTTCCTATAGAAAATGTTGCCCTGAATCAGAGTCATTTTCCTATAGAAAATGTTGCTCTGAATCAGAGTCATTTTCCTATAGAAAATGTTGCTCTGAATCAGTCATTCTCCTATAGAAAATGTTGCTCTGAATCAGAAATATTTTCCTTTACAAAATATGTCTCTAAATAGAAGTCATTTTCTAATAAAAAATGTTGCTCTGAATCAGAATAATTTTCTGTAGGAAATTTTACACTGAATCAGAAATATTTTCCTATAGAAAATGTTGCTCTGAATCAGAAAAATTTTACTATAGAGTATTTTGCTCTGAATCAGTTATTTTTTAATAGAAAATGTTGCTCTGAATCAGTCATTTTCCTATAGAAAATGTTGCTCTGAATCAGAGTCATTTTCCTATAGAAAATGTTGCTGTGAATCAGAGTAATTTTCTATAGAAAATTTTAATCTGAATCAGAATAATTTTCTATAAAAAATTTTAATCTGAATCAGAATAATTTTCTATAAAAAATTTTATTCTGAATCAGAGTAATTTTCTATAAAAGATTTTAAACTGAATTAAAATAATTTTTTTATAGAAAATTTGAGACACATTTTCCTACAAAAAATTATGCTCTGGATCAGAGTAATTTTCTGCAGAAAATGTTGCTCTTAATCAGAGTAATTTAACCATAGACAATGTTGCTCTGATCAGAGTCATTTGTTGCTCTGAATCACGATCATAGAAAATTCTAATGTGAATCAGAGTAGTTTTCTATAGAAAATTTTAATCTGAATTAAAATCATTTTTCTATAGGAAATGTTGCTCTGAATGAGAGTGAATTTGCTATAAAAAATTTTGCTCTGAATCAGAGCCATTTTCCTTTTGCCTATCGAAAATGTTGCTGGTTGCCTTTAAATCCTATTTATTAATTTATGAATACTTTTATTTTTTCATTAGTACGAGTAAATATTTCATTTCATAATTTCATTTCAAAGCAAAAGCCTTAACATCAATAATTCATTTGACAAAAAAAAAAGTAAAGACTTCGAAGCGTAATAATATGACCGCCATAAAATTTACAACAACAATCATGTTTTATAATTTAAACCTATAACTTAATTATAACCCACATGAACCGACCACCCATATTGAATGGGAAACAATTCAAGTCAATGCAACAATAGCTTGCAACATCATTGGTATGTCTATTCATCTAAAGCACTTCTGCTTCGTTAAGCAAAAGTTCGAGTACTCAAAGTTTTTTGTTGACTCAAGTTGTAAGTGGTTACATTACATTGTTTTACCAAAAATGGTAAAAAACCTTAAATTGTGCGCTTTTTTTGTTTTCTCAAAAAAATTATTGCAATGTTTTGTAGCAGTTTTTTGCGTGTTGTTAATTACATTCATATTACGACAACAACAAAAAATGGCATAAAAAGGGCCACACACGTACCACATTACATGGCAACACCATTATACAACTTCAGTTAATGTCGCAAGTGTTGTTTAGCTTGTTAAAGTCTTTTTGCTCCTTTCAATATAACTGCTAATGCTGCTGTTGCCGTTGCCGTTGCCATTCCTTATGGTGTTCAGGTACAAAACTGTGTTTAGCAGTCGTTACAACAAAAGTTTCAGCAGCCGCAACGGCAACAAGCAACACGAGCGATCACTATTCAACAGTAAAAGTGTCGTGTTGGAATGATGATTGATTACTTTGAAAGTCGCTATAAGAAATTAAATTATGTTTTCGTTGTTGGTTTTTTTTTCATATGTCATTGTTTTTATTTCCCACAGCAGCCTGCATGATTAAACATGTCGTTTCATCTTTTATTTTTATAAAATTGAAAACTAAATTAAATTCATTGAGCAAATTAAAGAAACTGCTTTTGGCGAATGGTTCAAATATTTACATAATTACATACATACATACATAGATACACTTATACATTCGTACGTGCACAAGAATTTAAAATAATTTTTAGGCACATTTTCGAAAGATACTTTTCCAAAGGGGGCTTTTTTAAAAGGCTTTTTACTAATAAATACAAATACAAATACATTTTTCACAATTAATTTTTTACAAAAGTACATTTTAAAAGAATATTTTTTTTTGGCAGATTTGCTTGCAATTGAATTTTTTAACAAGTTCTTCAAAAAAAAAAAAAAAAAAAAAAAAAAAAAAAAAAAAAAAAAACGTTGCCAACGTTAAAAAAATTATTTTTAAAAATTAGTTTAAAAATAAGTACACTTTATAGAAAAATTAAACTTTGTTTTTTTAAAGGGCAGGTACTTTTTTAAAAAGGTGCTTATTTAAAAAGTGTTATTTAAACAATTGTTAAATAGGAAGTTTTCTGCAAAAGTACTTCTTAAAAGAAATAATATTTTAAAAAGGAACTTTTTTAAAAGGTAATTTTTTAAGAAGGTCCTTTTTTAAAACATACTTTTTTGAAAAGGGCTTTTTTAAAGGTACTTTTTTGAAAAGTACTTTTTTGAGAAGGTACTTTTTTAAACGCATACTTTTTTGGAAAGGGGTTTTTTGAAAAGTACTTTTTTAAAAACATACTTTTTTGAAAAGGTATTTTTTTAAACGGTACTATTTTGAAAAGTACTTTTTTTGAGAAGATACTTCTTTAAAACGGTACTTTTTTGAAAATGTACTTTTCTATACAGTAACTTTTTTTAAGGTACTTTTTCAATAAGGTAATTTTTAAAAAATTTGCTGTTTTAAATAGATATATTTTTAAAAATTTACTTTTGTCAACAAGTACTTTTTCCAAAAGGTACTTTTTTCAAAAGGTACTTTTTTTTAAGTTAATTTTTTAAGAAGGTACTTTTTTAAAAAGGTGTTTTTTAAAACAGTACCTTTTTAAAAAGGTACTTTTCTATACAGTAACTTTTTTAAAGGTACTTTTTCAATAAGGTAATTTTTAAGAAATTTGATTTTTTAAATAGATATATTTTTAAAAATTTACTTTTTCCAACAAGCACTTTTTCCAAAAGGTACTTTTTTCAAAAGATACTTTTTTAAGAAAGTAGTTTTTCAAAGAGGTACTTTTTTGAAACGGTACTTTCTTGAAAAGGTACATTTCTATACTGTAACTTTTTTTAAAGGTACTTTTCCAATAAGGTAATTTTTAAAACATTTGCTTTTTTGAATAAATATATTTTTAAAAATTTACTTTTTGCAACAAGTACTTTTTCCAAAAGGTACTTTTTTCAAAAGGTACTTTTAGCTAAAAATGTACTTTTTCCAAAAGGTACTTTTTTCTAAAAAGGTACTTTTTTCAAAAGGTACTTTTTTAAGAAGGTACTTTATTTCAATAGTTTTTTTAAAGGTACTTTTTTAAACTTTTTTAAGTATTTTTTTTTACTTTTTTCATGAAGTTTTTTTAGTGAATCGTGCTAATAAGAGTTTCAGTTATAGGAACTTCCGCTAAAAGAAAATTTTACAATAGATACATTTTATACGTTCGTTTTCAATGAGTGTCCAAATACTTTTCTTTAAATCCAAAAATTTTTAAAATATTGTTTTAATGAGGACACTTACAAAATGTACTTTCCAAAGGCCAGTGTAACTGCAATGCTAACGTAAAGAGTTTAAGTAAGGGAACAGTTTGTTGGAGCACAGTCCAGGTCACGAAGCAAATATACATTTTGGACCTCCGGCTGAGTACGGCTGGCCGACAAGAGCAACCAAAAACAAAACAAAAAAATTTATATTTAAAATTTTTCAAAACTAAAGGAGGCATTGCATGCAATAATGTTGTGTTACCGGACAACAGACTTCATCAACAGCAGTTTTGAGCAACAAACAGACAAATAAATATTTTTTTTTCACAGCAACAGCAGCAGCTACAACAATGTTTTTGTTAACAAAACAAATGAAGATGTGAATGTTTTGAATGTTGCTGATACTAATGTGTGGCAACAACGGCACCACTTTTAGCTTGAGGCGTTGATTGGCCATCGAACCGGCAGGGTGGCAAAATACAAACGTTGCAACATCTAAATCTTATATCCTTAAACATACACATTAACAAACACTCAAACATTGCAAAGATGTTGTTGCTTTTTTCTAAAGATAGAATTGTATCTGCTGTGTTTGGGTCTTTTCTTTTATTAAGTTTCCTTTGGTGAAATGTTTAATTTTATTTTTTGTGTATTATATTCTTGAAGTTTTTGTGATGTAGTGCTGGGCTAGTGTTCCAAACAAAGTCTGTAGAGTGCCGATCATTTCGCCGGACTTTTTTTTGAGACTCAAATCAAAGATGGGGGTACCAATTTAACACACTTCAGCGCGTGAATTAAGGGCAATTTAGGTAAATTAAGTAATCTAAAATTTAATATTAAGTGTTTCTTTAAATTTGTTTGTTCTCTTGATGATTTTGGTTTTATTTTTTAATATTTGAAGTCATTTGTACATCCATATAAACTTTTTTTTGTTTAAGTCATAATCGTTGACCACAAAGTGCGTTTGTGTTTCTTATTAAAAAAATCTTTCTGTTTTTTTTCTTTATAAGTTTCTTTTGATAGAAGGGAAAGTTAGTTTTAGTTTTTTTTAGTAGTTTTTTACAATTAAAAACCTCAATTTTCAGTCGTCTGTCTGTCTATCTTAATGTTTGTCTGTACGATTGAGTATTTCGTTCGAATGAAATTGTTCATTGAAGTGTTAAACAATTTTGACACTTTTCCATAATTGACACGAGTTGTATTCTTATGAGATGTTTCATTTTATTTTATTTTATTTTCAATAATGCTTTTTATTAATCTAAACTAATCAGATGAGATCAAAGATCATTTTATTGAGCAAATTGCCTATGACACATTAAGTTGCCCGATATTAAATTTCAGCTTGTGAACATCTCGAATAGAACTGAATGAAGTTTTTTTTTTCATTGTCGGTTATATTTGTTGCTTATGAATTTTTGCAAATGTCCATTAGAATTTTGCTACAAAATAAAATAAAATTTTCAGTTTTTGTTTTTTTTTATTTATTTTCATTTTGCGGTCATCGTCTGCAGGATATCAAATTTCAAAATTTCAAATATGAATGATTTGCTTTTGTCTCGCTCGCAAGTAGAACACGTGTGTGAATCAGTTGCGAAATAAGTTTCAATAAAAAATAACATGCATATCAGTTTTTAGTTTTATTCCCATTTTCACACTTTTAAACAAAGAAAATTGTTTGAAAACATATTCAAATTGACTGTAACTCCAAGCAGTATTTATTTCCATAACTGTCGGTTGTATCGGCTGGCAAGTGCGACTGAAATTGACAGTTGGCAATAAAATAGAGAAGCACTACAAGTGACATCTTAAAAAAAGTTTATTTTCACATAAATATTTGGTGAATCTGCGATTGTGATTTTGTTATCAAATATGGTTTTTTTAGCGAAATTAATTAAGTCATTATTTAAAGTCCAAGTTCAGCTAAAATTTATGGTAACGCCATATGACTGGTATAAGCTAGTTCTTTTTAGAATGTAATTTTTTGAAAAATACTTTCCTAAAGACACTTCTTCTAAAAAGTTTTAAAATGCTTAACATAAAAACGTATTTTATTGCATGAAAGTTAATTTTTCAAAAATGCACCTTTTCAAAAAATACTTTATTGAAAGTAACTTTTTGAAGTGTACTTTTTTAGAAAGTAATTTTTTAAAGGTACTTTTTAAACGGTACTTTTTTAATAGGTACTTTTTTAATAGGTACTTTTCTAATTGGTACTTTTTTAAAACATATTTTTAAAAAGGTACTTTATTAAAAGGTATTTTCTTAAAAGTTGCTATTTAAAAGTTATTTTTTTAAAAGGTACTTTTTTAGGTACTTTTTTAAGTAAAATTTTTTAAAAGTACCTATTTATAGGTACTTTTTATGTGTTATTTTTTCAAAACTTACTTAAAAGAGATATTATTTTTTAAAACCGATTTTTTAAAACGTACTTTTGCAAAAGGTACTTTTTTAAAAGGTAATTTTTTTTAAAGGTACTTTCTGAAAAGGTAATTTTTTTAAAATGTACTTTTTTAAAATGTACACTCTTAAAAGGTTCTTATTTAAAATGTACTTTCTTAAAAGGTGCTTTTTTATGAAGTACTTTTTAAAAGGCACTTTTTTAAATGGTACTTTTCTAACAGGTACTTTTTTAACAGGTACTTTTTAAAAAGGTACTTTTTTAAAAGGTACATTTTTAAAAAATACTTTTTAAAGGGTACTTTGTTAAGAGGTACTTTTTTAAAATTTACGTTTTTAAAGGGTAGTTTTTGAAGGGATAGTATTTGAAAATGTACCTTTTTAGCATGTGCTTTTTTAAAAGGTACTTTTTCAAAAGGTATATATTTGAAAGTGTACTTTTTTATAAGGTACTTTGCCAAATTGTGCTATTTTTAGAGGTACTTTTTTTTAAAGGTACTTTTTGAAAGCGTACTGTTTTAAGCTTATTGTAACGGGGTATTTCTTTATTAAAAATTACTTTATCAAATGGTACTCTTTCAAAAAGTGGTTTATTAAATGGTACTTTTTAAAAAACACTTTCTTGAATGGACCTTTTTATAAAGTATTTTATTAAATGGTTCTTTTTTTAATTTGTACTTTATTAAATAGTACTTTTTAAAACTTTAGAACTTTATTAAGTGGTACTTTTTTAAAAAAGTACATTATTAATTGGTACTTTATTCAAAAAGTATTTTCTTCAAAGTACCTTATTGAATGGTACTTTTTTCAAAAGGTACTATTGTAAGTTTTTTATAAAGATACTGTGGATTTGAAAAAAAGCTGTAAAAAAAATTTCTTCTGAAAAAAGGTATTTCTTAAAAAAGAACTTTTTCAAAGATGACATTGTGACATGTACATTTTCAAAATATGCTGTTTTTAAGAAAGCATTAAAAAAAATATATTGAAAGATACATAGATTGCTTTTCAAAAAATTCCTTTATGAAAGAGATTTTGTATTATGTTTCATTATAATTGTATTGTGCCCTTGTTTTTTTTTATTAATGTCAATAGAAAATGAAGTTCATCATAAATTGATACACATATCGAGCCATAACCGCTAAAATAGCTCAAGCGACAAATTTGTTGTACATCGTTTTTTTTACGAAAATCGACTATTTACGATCGTAAATAATCGATTTTATCCAAGAATTTAAATTCGAAATTATGCCGCTTTAGATTTTTTGGCGGTTATGGCTCGATATGTAGACCGCTTTACTAATGGAACCTAATTTTTAAAGCAATATAACATGAAATTACAAGACACACAAATATGTATTTACCACAAATAAAATCAAACTAAGCGTAAAGATAATTATCAAAAGAACTTTGGGCAAAACAAGAAACTTCACTTTAAGGGTTTTGCATTAAAAGTTAGAAACATAAAAGCTACAGCTGTAAGTATATCTTTTCATAGAATGAGGTACACAAATAAAATATTCAATAGAATTATGAATCATTTTTTTTTACCTTCATAATACAATAGCAAACAAATAAATATTCATTTTATCAGCGCAAATCTAATATACAAGTAATTTGTATGACAAGTAATGGATTGGTTTAATTTTTTTTTTTTATTCTCATGATTTTTGCTTAAAGATAATATTTCTTTATTGTTGCTGAGTTGTAGTTTTTTTTCTCCTTCTTTGCAAAATTCTTTAAACTCATATACGAGTTTTAAAAATGTTCTGAGGAATTTAATAAAAAAAAATTAAATCACTTTTATTTAGTTAAATTTCTTTCAGCCACAGACGCTTGAATAAAGAAATCATTAAAGATAAAATTATTATTTGGCAAATAAAATTGCTAAAATTGACATGTTGCTAATTTGCCTTGATTAAGCTGCCACAAAATATTTAAAATTGATAAACTGACACCAAACCTAATATACTTAGAAGCATTGATCCCGTGTGTTATATTCTCGAAAGCATTTTTGTTTTTGCAAATTCTGTCTATATTTCAATACTCCAAGGAATGAAAAACAAAACTAAACTGGAAAAAAAAGAGCAGACGAAAGAAATGTGCGTGCTGGTCCATCCGTCCGTCTGTCCATTCGTCCCTCTGAACGTGCATCGTTCAATATTTTGCATCTTCATCAGCCGTCAGCTTATAAAAGTGATTTTTAAATCGATGACAAATTTAATGCAATCAACGCTAAAAGTTGTTAATAACCAGTCATAAGGAGCCAAAGTTCTGATCGTTCACGATGACGACTACCTGATTATTTAATAAGAAGGGGGATAATTTCATTGACATTCATTTCTCAATTTCCCAAAGAAGACGACAGCGAAGATGCCGGCAATTAAAATGGAAGAATCATTTTAAATCTGTTGTTATTTGTTTTATATGATGATGCTTGGTAACAAAAATTCAAATTGCATGTAATTGAGCTAAACTTTACGAGGGCCATGAAGGCAGTCACATAAGTTGATTTTACTCGAGTTGCTACTCGAGCTCAAAGCCATCTAAAGTAGCATTTTGTTGAATATTTCTAAATATCTATAGTAATAATGGTAAGTTGCGCATTCCACAGCCATTTTAATGAATTTACTTTTCTTTAATTTCATAATTTTTAAACTTTCAATGTTAAACTTTAGATCTACTTCAACGGTCTTTATTCATTCATTCTAGAGGGCTGCGTAAACAGTCTTGAAATGCAAATACGTCTTGTTTTTTAAATGTATTGTCGTAGCATTTATTACACTAAACCAATAATAAATGATGTCATTTAATAGGCACAGCACGATGGATGTCCTGATGCACGTCTTAATGAATCGTTACAACTGATGTCGCGAAGACTCCTTGTTCAAACCCATTTAAATTACATGGGTTTGATCATAGGTTTGTAGCAAAAAAGAACGATTGAACGAGTTGGAGCCAGCTCTATTGTACGTTTGATTGTGTGGGTAAGATGTACATGGTAAGCTATTATGTGTTTAAGGGTGATTTTTTAAGCAATTGCACACAAATAATGTCAATGGGCAGAAAAACAAAAGATCATACACACAACGTGTCTGCCTATGTACATACATGCATGATATTTGTATATGCGCCCATTAGACTTGGGTCACTCTTTCATTTTTGCCACAAAATGAAAGAGTGAATGAGTTCGACCCAAGTCTAGCGCCCATGCGTATGAAGAAGCAAGCATCACAAATTCTTCCGTCACGAAATATTTTTTTCTTTACTCCTATACCTGCAATAGTTGAAAAAAATTTCTAGCAAACAGTGTTGTTTAGCGTTTATTTTAGAAGATTTCGCTGTAGTAAAGCATTTGAAAAATCCCTCATGTCTTAAAAATTCTTGTAAACGTTCTTGTGCAGGGGTCTAATTCATTCGTCGTGGTAGGTGTTCGTCTAAAAACACTTGGCAAGTTTTTTTTCTTGCCTTCTCAAATTCTGTAGTTACTTCCAGTTTTCTTCACAAGAATATTTTGAAGATTATGACTGTTTTAGCTTTACTTAACGTTATTACTTTTTTTACTATCTGCATCTACATACTCGTACATCAGCATCAGCATCAACATCAGCATCAGCATCATCATTTTCGTACGTCATTCCTTCTGATCTTACAGGTGTGTGTTGTTGGATTTTGCTGCAGAGCTTTTTGGTTTAAAGTCATGTTTGATTTTATTATTTGAAGTGTAATTTTTTAAGTGTTTGGCCTTTAAGTCATTTATGTCTTCATAACTGATCTACTTGAGGTGTCTATAAAGGGTTTTAGTTATTTATTTATTTATGCTATTTGAAGTGTAAGAATATCTATTCGTGAGGGGCAAAAGCTAATTCTTTTACTTTTGGAAATTTTTGAAGAAAAAGAGAGTTTAGCAAGAAAGAATTTTAAAACATTATCTTTATAAACAGGTCCCTATAAAAAGCACGGCTGAGTATATAAATCAGAGATCGAGATCACCTGATACCACGCACAGTGGACCAAACACAAAAGAAAGCTGATGATGAAGGTTTAGTGACCTTCGAAAACAGCTCGTTGTCCATTCTACTAAGTGTTTGTCAGAATATTTACAATTTACTTTGATGTTATTTATTTATTAATAATTAATCGCAAGTTCATATACTTTGGCCTAACCAAATCATGCATATAGAAACAAATGAAGTTCGAACGATAATAATTAAAAATTAACTAAAATCTTTTGATGTTTCATCAATCATCGTCGGTGTTAAACATGCAAATACATTTTCTCAAATACTACCATAATGATTGATGAGTATTTTGATAGTGTCTAGACCACTTAAGATTTTATAAACGAAGTTAGTTTGAGCAGAAAAAATATCTTTATTCAAAATTATTACCTTTTATAAAAATGCCTTTTCAATGAGGTAAGTATTTAATGAATTATAAAACAAAATACATACCGTTGATAATGTATTCAAAGCCCAGAAGGGCTTTAAAGAAGTATTCTAGAACGTCTAATGACAGCTGCCAAAACGCAAATGTAACTAGTTTTAGTCTAACTGATATGCGTTATGGGAGGGTTAAGTGTATTAGAAAGCTTATTCATTTTCTGAAATATTACATTAGATCTAAAGCTTAAATTAGACGTGACATAGCCATAACGCCATAACCATAACCAAACCAAAATTCAATTGGTTTCTATGGTGAGAGTTATGGCGTTATGGTGAGTCACTTATAATCGAATACAGTGTTGCCCATTAGTTTGGTTCGAACGGCTGCTCTCTATGGCTATGGTTATGTCACGTCTGATTGAGCCTTAAAGAACATGTCTGTCTCATTCATAGTTATACTTCAGCCTGTGGGAAATTTTCCTTTCAAACGCTATCAGCGAAGCAATTTTTCTTCTCCCAGAGCTTAAAAATATTATACTAATTTATTCAGTGTTCGCTAATAAAGCTAGATATTTTCAATTTTCAGCTCATTAACACATTCATTAAACATTGAGCTCGCTGTTTGTCGTTTACGTTTGATATAAAAAAAACTCGGTAGACATGAGATACAAACTACTACAACTATTTATGTATGTATATTGTATTTATGCCTCATATAAATGTTAACAACGTTGGCAACAACATTTAAACGCCACAGGTGAACAAATGACAACAACAGCAACAGAACCTACTTGTTGGTTTTTATTATATATTTAAAGACACCACAATAATGTTGTGGATGGAGAGCAAGCAGCCCTCTTGAACAGAATAAGACCAAAAGCCAAGAAAATGAATGAACAAAAATCGAGGTAGAGACAAGACACCAACACAAAAATTGTTCAGCTGAACAAGTGCAACAACGAACGATAAAACAAGAAATGTTCAGCAACAGGAAAAAAAGACAACCTCAAATGGCTGCTTAGAGTTTAACATTACATTCGATTTAAAAACCACAAAAAAGCCAAATTCAAATTGCTTATGAAGTCGACTCAGGTTTGTTTAGAATATTTGCCGTTCCATTATTATTATTATTTTTTTTTGCAGATTTAAATGTGACTGTGAAGCTCATAAGTTATTGGCCATAATGCTGTATCACATTTCACTTCCTTCAGGACATCATCATTCCGTAATAGACGTATAAATATTTCTTCAAGCTGTTGCATTTTATTTTAATAAACAAAACAAAAAAATGTTGTCAACATTTATTGAGAAATCGTGCCATTTTAATAGCTTCAATGTTGTGTTTATTTCTTTTAGGATTTGTGTTTCGTTCGTACTTGTCTTGAGTTGCATTAAATTGTACAATTTCATTTAAAATACGCATGCACTTCTTTTGAATGAATCAGAAAGAAAAAAATAAACAACAACAACAACAGCAAAAGGTTTCATTTTCATATAGATTTTGCATTTCATAGCAATTTATCTCGTTCTCTAGCTACGAACGTAAAGAAATAAATAGTTGGCCATAGATTATGATTATTTGAGTCGTTTAAATAGCGATATGGTTAAAGCTATTTGACTCCTGCTGCACAACAGCACAGCACAACAAAAACTTAATAAATAAAATGCTTTTGGAATATATGTATATGAATATCACAAAAAAAAAAGAAATAAAAAAGTGTCTCTCAATGCCATTTACAGGGGAAGAATGTGGCAGGAAAGCAATGAATGTAATGCAATAGCGTAAAGATCAGATCGTAGTGAATTCCTGAAAAAAGATTCATTGAGTCGTGAAACTTTTGGTAGAGTTCTGTACCTGGATTCAGTAACTTTTTGCGAACATGTGGCATCTCTGCATACAAACTGTCAAAATAAACAAAAAGCATGTAGAAGAATTAAAGAAAATATAAATAAATTAGTGCTTGTGATTTTACTTTTTTATTTCAACAGACAGCGAATATCGTTAAAATACGTTACTCGATAGTTAATTCGATAAATTTTCCTTACATTTATTAAAAAGATATGATTATCGTAATAAAAATTATTAAATCCATGTGCTGGAGAAACAGCCAGAAATTTTTGACATGCCAAGGTTAATTAAGGTTAGATTAAAATGAAAAAGAGTTGCAATCCATGATGACCCATAATCCCATTACGGTATTACATTTGTGTGGGAACAAATGTCTTTTCCTTAAAATGAATGAACGAAAAATCATAAAAATGTCAAAATAAACAGAAAGCACGAAGAAGAATTAAAGAAAAATTAAATGTATTTGAGTTTTTAATTTTACTTTTTTTTTTGTTTCAACCGACAGCGAATATCGTTAAAATATGTATTCCATTTATCGACATCGACGTCACTTTATGACAATACCAAAAAACTGTGCTACTGTCAATCTATTTCCATTCCCTAAGGTCTAGAAAATAGCGTAAATCTGCCAACAGGAGTCACTTGTCTGGGTACACAAGCCTCAAATTTTTGGTATTGAGTTGAAGTAACGTCGATGTCGACAACTGGAATAAAAATGAATAAATTTCTGTTATATTTTTTATAGCAATACCATTATCGTAAATAAAAGTTACAGAATTCAGGTGCTAGAGAAACAGCCAGAAATTTTTGAATTGCCGAAATTACATTTGTGTGGAATTTAAAAAAAAAGTTCTTCATTAAAATTAATTAATAAATTAGTTACAAAAAGTGAACTGCAGTTTAAATCTTTCCTAAGTCCGAATAAATCGTCATTATTGAAGTGATAAAAAATTGACATCCAAAACAGAGAACGAAGCTTATCTAACAGCCGTCGTCAGCCATTTTGTCGAGCCTAGGCCGCCACCGATAAATGTGTATAATTTCGGCTATTACTTAGCCGCTTTTAAAAAATCCCTTTTTTATATCAACCTAAAATTATGTGTCCGCTTCTGACATTAATGGTGACTAAGAGATTTTCTTGACATTAGCCGACTTCTATCCGATGTACACTAGCTGCGGACGGATTTACATGTCGGCAGCCGCCGCTGAGGATACTTCAGCGCAAGTCGGCTTTTAGCCACCGCCGTAGATAATTTTGGTCAGATCCAAAATGCTTTAAAGAAAACGGATTAGCGACTCTCTGTTTTTTAAAGCATTTTGGATGTTCATTTTCAACACTTCTATAATGACGAATTTTCCACGGGTTTAGGAAAGACTTAAACATAAATTAACTTGTTGCAATAATTTAGCAGGCTTGAAAATTAAAAAAAAAACTCTTTGCAACTACTTCAGTTATATTAATTGCAACCCATATAATTCATGGAATACTTTCCCTTTCATTTATAAATAAACCAAACAACTTGTCGAACAGAATTCATAAAACTTTAATGGCGTTGAAATGGTCAAAATAGCAGTGAACTTTTAAGACTAGAAAGAAACAAAAACACTGCTGTTCTACTTCCAAAAGACCACGATCCAATGTCCTGAAGACAGGAAAGAAACAAAAATAAATAAAAATAATATAAAAGAATATCATGTGAACGGACCAAAAAGGTACAGGTTGATATCGACAACGACAAACGACAACGACAACGACAACAGCATTAACAACAACAAGAGGGAACAACTGCAAAAATTCAATAAATGGTTCACAAGGTCTATTGCAAAACCAAATAAAAAATTTGCTGGTTAAAAAGACAAGATATTTACCGCCATTTACAACACAACAACTGGCCACAAAAAGTCAAAATAATCATGATAATGGAGTTACAATAAAAGGTAAAAAATTAAAACAACAACAGAAATTAAAAAAAAGAACCTTAAGAAATCATAAAAATCAATATTAATAATTTATGATTTAATTTTTTTGAATTATGACATTTTGCATAAATAAGCAAGAGGCAATAATAATGAAAAAGTAAACTATATAAAGAGAACAACAGTCGGACACCAAAAAAGAGGGACAGAAAGCTGGTCTATGTATACATATGTCTGATTTTCCGTCTGTCTGTTAATAAAAAACAAAAATTTAGAGAAATTAAGCTGAAGCTGCAAAACGCCAGCAAATTCAGCTTCAGTACTAAAGATAATCAAGATATTTATTATTTTTATTGTTCTTCTTTTTTTTTCTTTTTTTGGTATCAAGCAAAAATATTGTACAAAAATTAAATCACTTAGTTTTGTACATTTTTCTTGCAGACCACACACAATAAACTTTAGGTTTTTTTTATATATTTAATTTTACCTTAAAAACTTCAACTTTAATAAAAAAAAAGCTAAATAAAAATTTTGAAAAACAGTTTTGTGTGTGTTTCTGTGTGTGTGTGACGATTTTAAAATTCGTTTGAGCTTTAGCGGGGAAAAAAAGTGTGGCTGAACACACAAAATTAAAGGCCACGCTTCATGAAAGTGTTGATGTTGTGCCGCCATAGAGTGTGGTAGTCAAAATGTACAACATGTTGTTGTACGAACATGAGAATATGGACTGGAATAGTAGTCAGCCTTTCCGTAGTAGCTAACATTAAAAAAAATACATTTTCTTTCCCCCATCATCAAATGTACACTTGCAAAAAAAAAAAAAAAAAAAAAAGCTCACGCTAAAAAGAAGAGTTCGCCCGCTAATACGCCAAATATGAGAGACTTAAGCTATGTACAGACGATTGTCAGATCTTACAATATTGTCAGATCTGGCAATGTGCTGACAATGTATTGGCAATCGAAAATTGCCAGCACAATATTTCTTGTGAGTTCACATGGTTGTCAGAAAATCTTACAATTTATTGCCAGACGGTTGTATGACAATAAATTCATCTGACAAAATCGTCAGTAAAAAAATTGTCAGTTCACACGGTTGTTATATGCAAAAATTGTTAGATCTGTTGTTATGCGTTGCCAGACTTAAAGCATTTGTTAGAAATTCTAAAATATTTATCGTTTGTGTTTGTTTTAAATGTAAAAAGTGAAAGTATAAATTATTATGTACCATAAAGAAGCAATTGCAATGATTTTTTCTGCATATATTTTATGATCAATTTTTTCTTTAAAATCAAGCATGTGCAGTGTTGCCCATAGAAAGAATTCTCTTACAATGACGCCATTGTCAGATGCATAAACTTCGCACATCTGACAATATTAAAATGTCTGACAAATATCTGGCAATAATTTTACAATGTGTTCACACGATTGTAAGATGTCTGACAATTTGTTGTCAGGTGCTAGTCTTGCAATGGACTGACAATGCTTTTTCTAGCAACGACGTCTGACAAAAATTCTCAGTTCACACGGTTGTAAGAAATTTTAAGCACATTTTACTGGCAATATCGTAAGATCTGACAACCGTCTGTACATAGCTTTATATTCCCTAAAAATTATATTTTTCTTCAGTATCGTGTTTCGACACAGAGAAAAGATAAATACTAATAATCAATGAAAAATTTAATCATTTCAATTCAACCTTTAATTAATTAATTTAAAAAAAATTAACTGACTCCCTAAAATTTTTAATTGGAATTCATTGAATTTTTTAACAAGAGTTAAAATAAATTAAATATTTCTGTGGCAAAAAGGAATAAGTGCTTAAGTCCATATAAGCTGATTTTGAGTTAATGGTACCTCCATAATCTGCATATTCGAAAGTAGCCCTGATCAAAATCTCAACGAATTTGTGTGATTTTTCTAGAAGTTATATCACTGTGGCTTTTTTTCAGACTTCTAATATCATTTGGAATAATAGCTTAATTGAGATTATACTTTGGTATATTTCAACTGAAATGTATTATTTGTAGTGTGTAGAACGATGTTTGCTTAAAGAAATTAAGTTGAACTGATAATTTCTCAATTTAATTGTAAAAGAAATAAATTTCTGAAAATCGACTTGAACGCTTAAAAGTTCTCTCCTTCAAAACAGTAAAATATGACTTTAGCACTTTTTCCTTATTGCCACAGATTTATAAGTAAGACTTCAAATTTTAAAATTACATTTACGAAAATTTCTCTAAGTGTGATTATATGAGTTTGAATTTACTAAAACCGTATTAATGCCCAGAAACACAAAATATATGTACATATATATAAAACGGCAGCTAAATTTTATATTCCTATCTCAGCTATCAGAACAAAATCACGTATGAAGACCAGTGTTGCCATATATGCATGTAGGCATTCGCTTAAAAACGTGATGCAGTGATGCCAACCTTTGAAATCGTACAGAACATTTCCAGTATGAAAATCGTATCGCTTTAATAAATTTAACGAAATTCGACTTTACTATTTAGTAACATATTTTAACGTTAATCGCTGTGGGTTGAAGTAATCAAAGTAAAATAACCAGCTCAAATATATTTAGTTTTTCTTTGATTCTTCTTCATACTTTTCGTTTATTTTGAAATTTTGTATGCAAAGATGCCATATACTTTACAATTAAGGAGCGAGTAAAACACAGATGTGCAATATTGTACAAAATCACATTATCGTTACCACAAAAGAATAAATAAGTCAATAAATATTTCGATTTTCGGTTCGCAAAAAGTTACCGAATCCAGAAAATCGATTTCGAAAACAAATCAATTTTATCTTTATTAAAATAACTTTATCGTCAATATTGGATAAAAATTATATTTTAAAAATGAATTTTTAAAATTGCTTCATTTTCAAAATCGATTTCTATCATAAGCCTATATTAATATAGTAATAAATTTTAACTGGTAGTTTTGAGTTTAAAAGAACTCTGTGTCGTTCTAGTTTATAACTTCCCACATGGATGAAACTGTCACATGTTTGTGATATCTGGCAACACTATTATTATGTGTTACCAGTTTGGTTTGACAAACTGATTGAACTAAGGCCAGAACGCCGCTTATGAAGAGTGTATATTATATCGAAAATATACTTTTTTTCAGACTCAAGTTGGAATTTGAGATGAAAATTTGTTTTCCGAACGACACCAAAGCATGCAACGCAGTCATAGTCAACATTTTCAGCTCAACAGTGTGTTAATTTTTTTGGGAAAAAAATTTTCAATTTAGTCTCAAATAATAATCAGATCAAAAATATTACTTGAATTTTTTCTCTTTTATTCATTCGTAGATTTTTAATAATCAACCTTATTCCAGTTGTCAATATTAACGTCAGCACAATACAATACCAAAAATTTTGAGCTTTTATACTCGCTTTGGAGAAAAATTTTTTGACCGTCTATTTCAGTTCCCTTAGGTCTAGAAAATAGCATGAACCAGTAAATAGCAGACAATTGTTTTGTATTGACGTGACGTCGACTTTGACAACTGGAATAAGGGTGAATATTGTAAGGGAAGTTCATGTGAATGTCGAACACAGGTTGTTATTAATAGTTTCTTTATACAATTATTATGTTAATAAGTCGCAGTAGTTTTAAGTAAAATCTAAAAGCCTTATTTATAAAAATTATTAAGGCTGTTTTATAAATTCTTCAAGCTTAGTACATACCCTTTCTATAATAAAAAAAGGAGCATGCTGAGTTTCATCAAAATTAGCCACGCCTTCCGCCCTTGAAATAAAAATCAATTTTTTTGCATGCGATTTTTTTCCAAGCAGAATTCCTCAAATTTAGCACATACACTTTCTATAAAAAAAATTTGATTTCTTTAAAATCGGCCACGCCCAACGCCCATGCAACCCAAATAGATTTTTTAGCGTAGAATTTTTCTTTACCAAGCAGAAGTAATCTAATTTCACACATCCTGTAGAATAAAAAAAGACGCATGACTAGTTTCACCAAAATCAGTCATGCCATCGTGCATGTCTTGCTTTTACTTGCATTTTACTGAAATTTATCAACAAAAAAAAATTTAAATTTAAAAAAACGCATAAATGCACATTTCATATTGAAACATTCTCTACAAAATTGCATTATTGTTTATTTTTTGAAAAATATGTTTTTTTAAATATGGTTTTTGACCCCCAAAATCCCATTGTGCAAAAAATAATATTATCACATGCTTTTTCTCGTGTGTCACAGTTAAAAGCAAATTACATACTGCAAATGAAATATTTTCCATGTGGCAACACTAGAAAGTCCATCAAGGCAAAATATAAAATAAAACTCTAGCGCAGCAGCTTTAACACCGACGGGCAACAAACAGTACGTCTATTAGCGACAGCAGCGGCACCATCATCATCATCAACATTAAAATCAAAATCATTGATAAAACATGAGGAGGTAAAATTTTAAATAATTTTATTAAATTGAAGGTTTTGTTTTAAAAATTGTCTCAATTCAGCAAAAAAAAAAAAAAAAAATACACATACATATATACAAATAATATAGAGCATAACGTTACCTTAATATAGAAAGGCCCTAACTAATTATTTTTTTAGAAATAGAGTTTTTTTTGTATATTTCGATAGAAAAACATCTAATGTGTTTATAGAAAAATCTCGATTTCAAAAAAATAATAAGTAAGGTGCTTTCTATATTTAAGTAGCGATATATGAATATCTTTGTATAATTTCCTTCGAAAATTCTTGCGCAAAAATAAAAAAACGAACAGAACAGAACAAAAGAAAGAGAATACACAAAAAATCGTACATAGTGTGAGAAAATAATATGTCTACAACCAGAAGCGGCCAGCGGCAACTTTTAACTTCAAGTTGTCTGTATTGGAGATGGGAAAAAATAATACACCACTTTATGGCAATGTCTTCATTTAAAACAGTTTAATGACGCCTCTGTTTTCTCATTTATCCCCATTAAAAAAAAATAAGATCTGAAAAAAAAAATTATGAGAAAAAACTATATTAAAATAAACTTAACTGACCTCACAACGAAACAAAAATCTAGACCATAATTTCATGTTTAAACTTGGTTTAAATCAGAACAAAAGCAACAACAATAATAACGAAATTATGAAACAAACAAAAAACTAAAAGAACACAGTATCATCAACTGAAATGATTCTTTTTCGGTTGTTTTACACAACATTTTTGAAGATCATTTTCACATGTACCATTTGAGCAATGAAATGAGCTATGAAGGAGTGAAAGCATTAGGAAAAAAATAATTTAAAAGAACAATCAACAACAAATTTTTGGGGCGCGAAATAAAACATCAATTATACGAATAACACCTTTTCGTCGTTGTTTTGCTTCACACGACGAATTATAATTTTTTCGCTTTTCAAATTAGCATTAAAATTGTATAACTCTCTTTTTTATTTTGCAATAAAAAATATTTCTTGGCACTAATTTGATTTACATGCATATTTTGTTAAATTGTCAACAGTGTGTTTGGTTTGTAGCCCTCAAAAATAGAAATTAGTTTAATTGGATTACAACGACAAAGTCAGCATAGACAACAAGCTGTAGCCTGTTGCCTTGTTGCCGTTAAAATAATCATTCTCATATAAACATGTGTATTCTATTCTTGACATTTTGTAGTCGGTGAATGTGTGTGCTGTGGTGAATGTGTTTAATGCTTTACACAGCAAATTCTCACCTAATAATTCGTCGATAAAAATTCTTAGCATTATTATATTTGGTGTCGTCAACATCGTCGTCAATTTTGAGTCAATACCACTTTAATGCAACGCCAAGAATAATTTTCTAGTCATTAATAGTGTCATGACAACACACAGTGGGCCCAAAGACCCTTTTTTGCAGATCAATTAATTTCTCCACATCCACAACCACAATAGAGAGTGTTACCAAATTAAGAGTGTTTTTTAGAGTGTCACAACTTTGAGTTGGCATTACTGCTTTACTTGAGAACCCATTGAACAGCTGATAATTGATTTTTGTTTAGTTTGCTTTGCAATATCATTATGAATTAACTTACATCAGAGCAACGCTTGCAAATTCTTGAAATTTTTAATCAAAATAAGTGTTCCATTCGTCAAATTCATCATTCAAAACTTTATTTTCCAATTAGCCCATTTTTGGTTGATAATTAGAATTTTAGTGAGGAGAATTCTCAAACTTTTGGGCAAACACCTTTACATCCACAGCAAAAAACACTGTATGTAATTTTTTAACACCACTACGTGATAAAAGATAAAAAAAGACCCGTGTCTCCAAGTTTTTCCCCCATTCATACACTTTTTTTAATGGGCCCTAAATATTTGGGGCCTCAGTATCATTTTTGCATTTTCTCAGTTTCATATCTTGCAAACCGTTCAGAATTTTGATTTACTCTCTTGTCATAAAGAACATAAATTGTCAACATATTAAATCCAAAAAAAAAAAATCATCTTCCAAATCAAAATCGCAAAAAAATTTAAAAAAATCAATTTTTTTCTACCCTTTTTTTCCTTGTTCACGTCCCTAGGTAGCAAACCGTTCAAATTTCAAGGAAACAATCCAGTACAAAAATGTACCTAAGATCTCAATAAACAACTTTCTAAAATATATGAACTTTCTAGAAATGATTCTTAACACCGTTTAGGTAGCGCTCAGGTAGCCGCAAAAGTAAAACATTTCCAAAAAACTTTTGCGGCTACCTAAGCGCTACCTAAACGGTACTAAGAATTAGGGATGTAACGAATACCAGTTTAGCGAATGCGAATGCAAATGCGAAAGCGAATGCAAATACTTAAAATACGATAAAAATCACATGAAACTTAATTTTTTTAAGAACATGAAGTTGTATTTATATGTATAAATAGATGCAATACAAATAGCATTTTATTTAAATTGAGTCTTTAACCCTAGACACATAACCTTCGTCGAAACGACGAACACCGGACGAAAAATTAGCTATTTCTTTTTAACACGTGCACCGATCGCCGCTAAATTTCTTGCCAACTTAGTTTTCGCTGAGCTTTTGCAGGAGACAACCAAATTCGGCGCGTGAGCACGTAATTATTGAGATATGATAAACTTGTTCGTCGCTTTCACGAGTGTTGGCGAGCATAAAGTTGATTTCTGCACACAATGCGCTTCAAAAAATTAATTTTATATATTTTTTTAAATGACAATAGTGTTATAGTTAAGTTTTGCCAAAGAGAAAAAGGCTTTTTTGTTTTGTTCGTTTATATAAATTTTATAACAATGTGATCTCAAAAAAAAAATGCTTTTTGGAAAAATGGATTATAATAAATATCCTTGTAACAGAATAGAAATATATAGTTGTATTTACTAAAAAAGTACTTGCTAAAGGTATGTATGTGTTGCAAGTACAAAAATATATATGTTTAGAACCGATATTATACGCCCCAAAAAGTGCTCGTCGAAACGACGAATGGTTAGGTTTAGAGGGATACGTTCGAAGGTTATGTGTGCAGGGTTAATTAAAAAAGAAATTTACAAATCAATCAACCCATTCGTACTTTGGCCCTAAAGCCTGGTACTCTGTTCAACATTTCATGTGAAATGCTGTCAAAATATATATTAAGAAAATCGGAATGAATTGTTCATGAAAAATTTTGGAAAAATAGCACTATTTTCATCTTGGGACAAAAATATATGAAATATATCTTCAACATTTTAAGATTTCATGCGAAATAATATGCGTGGCACTTGTTTCGCATGGAATTTACAACAAACAAGGGCTGGTTAATATTGTTAGCATTTAAAATTTTCTGTACGAAGTAATGAATGGTACTCAACATTTTTCCAAAGGTTTGAACAGACTACAAAACAGCTAGATTGTGGATTCATTATGATAATTATCATTTATAGAAAAGTTTTCCGCTAAAATGTTAAAGCTTTGTTTGGAATCGTAAACTATTTTCGTAAAAGAAGTACAAATTTTGTTGTCTTTAGTATTCGCTTGAAATATTCGCATACAGTTTAGCGAATGCAAGTGCGAATGCAAATAGCAAAACTAAGCGAATCATTTGCGAATGCGAAAGCGAATTCGAACATTCGTTACATCCCTACTAAGAATCACTCCTAGGAAGTTCATATATTCTAGAGAGTTTTTTTATTAAGATCCTAGGTACATTTCTGTAGTTGATTGTTTCCTTTAACGCGTTCGCGGTGTTGTGCTGTCTTGATAAATAGAATAGGGGTGATTATATCTAAAGAATTTTTTTTTGTTTATTATACAAAAAAAAAGGACAAGAATAAAAAGTGGTTGGCTTAAATGTTGATTTTTTCAGCAAAAGAAATGATTCCCTCAAGCGACTGCTTTCAAACTCTTTGCTTTTTTCACTGTTTTGATTTGGCTCGCGCTATTTATTTATTTTTTCTTCTTATTATTTTTTGGGGTTTTTATTAGTTGTTCTTGGCCTCGCCAGATCCAACCTTAGTTTTTTTATATGAACAAGGCATGTTTGCCAGTCGATGACATGTACCCTTTTATAGGCCAAAATTCCTACATATTCGTAACAACACAAGCAACCTATTCAAACACACACACATACACTCACTTATACCTAGATATCCGACCAAGTCAGAGTAAAACCGTTGTTTTATGACTTTTAAACACAATGGGTAAAGAAAAAAATAATGATGACGATGATGATCATACATACGCAAAATCTCCACCGCTTTGCTGTCATTAAGGCAATAATAAAAAAATACAAGAAGCTTGAAACAGAACCATACAGAAGCTTTCCGCAAGCGGTAAAAATAACAACTGGATTTTAATATTTAGATTTTGACTAAAAATAAAAAATAAAAACTGAGTATAAATAAATTTTAAGTGTCATTTCACAACCGTGCAGCCGAAAGGATCAAAGATTTTTTAACTCTCTGGGAACTAATTGTTTTCTGGTATCTAAACAAAGACAATAGGAGTTAATAATTTAGAAATATGTATTTTATGTATGTATGTATGCATATAAAAAAGCTTATGAGTCATTTGTATCAATCACAAGATGGCAATAGCAGCCTCATTTGATTTAAAATTGTATTTTGATAGCAAACAAAAAGTTCTTGAAGTCAATAAAATGAATCATCAATTTGCAATTGTTGATTTAATTACAAAAAAAAATAATAATAATAATACAGTTGAACCTCGATTGTCCGGGGCGCACGGGACCGGGCCTAACACGGATAAATAAAAATACAAAATAGTTCATATTATTATAAATAAAACATGACATTTTAGTTTGTATTAAAACATGAAATATCATTTTTCACGGATAATAGAGGTATAAAAACTGGAAGCACGGATAATAGAGGTAAAATCACGGATAATGGAGGTCAAGAAACAAAGTCACAGCATGCCGATTAATAGATGTAACCGGTTGAGAGAGGCCCGCATAATCGAGGTTCAACTGTAATATAAAACTATAACAAATTCCGGCAACAAAATGAAAATAGATATTAAAGTTATTTTGTTTTTTTTTTTTTTGTGAAAAAAAATAATGTTCTCACGCTTGAATCTAAACAAAGTCTAAATTAAATAATTCGCAATGAAATGGAAACTAAATAAAATTTGCAAAAAATTCTCAACGAAATGAAACTTCAATCAAATTAGAACGATGAATGAACTATTTCAAATTCATGTTCACATATCGTGCGATAACCCTAAAATATCTTGAGCGAAATAATTTTCGAAGTTTGTTTTCTGACGAAAATCGATTATTCACGATCCTAGGTAATTGATTTTCGTTAAAAACGAACTGCAAAAAATATGTCGCTTAAGTTTTTTTTGGCGGCTATGGCTCGATATGTGACACGTGATTCTAAAATATTTTAAGCGACATAATTTTCGAAGTTTGTTTTCTGACGAAAATCGATTATTCACGATCCTAGGTAATTGATTTTCGTTAAAAACGAACTGCAAAAAATATGTCGCTTAAGTTTTTTTTTGGCGGCTATAGCTCGATATGTGACACGTGATTCTCGGGTTCTGGGCCTTGTGTGTCTTCTAATGATATGTTCAATAGAGTTATACTTCTTTCCTACATTAGACGACGAGAAAGGCTTAAGAAACTGATAACCTAAGGGTGCCTGGTATTGAGTAATTTTGGCGTTTGCTTCGCTTACGTTTACGCCACCTGAGAGTATGGAGCAACCATCGAGATATGAGACTCAAGAAGCTTCGCAAGATAAATGTTAAAGAGTAAGGGTAACAACACTTAACCTTTAGGTACGTAAATCTTGCGGTTGCCCGGGTTTTTCTTCTTCCAAACAGAGAATGACAATGAGTACTTAAACATATTCTTAATTTTAGTAACTGCATATAATCATAATTGTAGCGAAAACAATAAGTACGCTGGCATATTTTCTCTCAAGCAACTATAAATATAGCCGATCCCAAGATACAAGAGCATGTCTGCTGCGTTTATGCGAAAAACTAAAATACGCTACAAATAAAAATAAAAAAGCACATTTATATCAAGCGTTTCGACTCTCTGTCACAATTACAGCCGGAGTATAATTACACTCAGACTATGGATATTTAGTCGGACATAAAAATATACGCATAATACTTGGGATATTTATTTATAATTCGTCATCGTATACATTTTTGTATATAAAATGGAATGGAAATTGTGTGGGTGTGTATATGTGTGTAAAAAAATATCCCTGTATATAAGCATGTGTAGCCGATTGGGTATTTTTATACTCATTCGTGTGATTGTAGCTCATACAATCTATAAATTTTAAATATAGTTGTTTGTACTGCGAAATTTAAAAAAATATGTATAAAAATAGTTGTTGGATGTTTAAAGTTATACATATTCGGTTTAAAATTAATGTAATTTTGTCATTCTTTGATTTCAGGATGTCTTTACTCAGCATAGAGTGCACAACTCTCATAGCCTCTCACAGCATGTCGACAGAAAATGATTGCTCGTTCTTATTTCATTGTTGCTTTCAAAGACAAGCTGTCGATCGAACGTTTTCGGGCTATATCGTGGGACAGGACGTTGCTAAGAGTCTCTGACTAAATTAAAGTTCGGAATTCCACTTAAACGCAAACAAAAAACTCAAAAATTAACGTATGTTTAAGGATTATTTTCACCTTTATTACAAATGCTAAAAAGACCGTCGAAGTATTTTCTTCGCAGCTATGAAAGCTATGAAAATTTTTAAAAATTTATTTAGACAGTAAATGCCAAATCAGTCAAAAGTCTGCAAAATAGCAAAGCAGAGCTAAAACAAATATTCCATCATCAAATGCTAATTTTATAATTTAAACAAATTGAAAAATCTTTTTACTACTCTTTCCTTAAGATTTTACACCTACAGACGTACATAAAAAATATATATGGATATATATATATATATATATATATATATATATATATATATATATATATATATATATATATATATATATATATAAATATATATATATATATATATATATATATATATTTTTTTTATTATCTCTTGTTAAAAAAATAACAAGGAATGAAATAGTTTATTTACAATCAAACAAAAAAGAAAATTTCAATTTAAATAAACATCCAATGAAATTAAAATGAACAATGATTTCGCTGAAATAATAAATAGAAAAAAAATTTAAAAAAATGTACTGAAATGAAAATCCTATTTATAACTTATAATTGCAGATGATGATATAATACTTAAGTAAATCAATATTACAACAACAACAGCAGCAGCAGCAGCAACAACAACAACAACCACTTTAATATTCAATTAAGCAGTCATACAATTAAGATAAAAATTTACAAAAGAAACGAGAAATAACAAAACAGATGAACAATTATTCAAATCGAAGACATAAATTAATTATTAATCGTGTATAAAAAACAAAGAATTGCCAATATTTATATAAACACAGCACTTCTGTTTACAAAACGTTTAATTATAAAACGATAAAATGAATTTATTAATATTGCAAATGGATTATTTTTATTTTTAATCTTTATAATTCAGTAGAGTGTTTAGTAAATACACATACGAGTAGTGAAGAAAATTTGATTTTATAAAAAAAAAAAAAAAGGCAGGCAAAAAATAGTAATACAGGTAATAGGTAAAAATACATTTATCAAGATTTGTTATCCAAAACAAAATCCATTTAGAGAAAACTTTCCAAGACTACAACCATTTGCAGTTGTTTGCAATGTCGTCAATTCAGAGATGGAAACCATTTTGCATATGGCTTTTGGTTTTATGTTCCCATATAACATGGACATATATACATATATGTATGTATGTACATACGAGTATTACAGATTCTTTAACAGTAGCTTATCGAAATAAAATTGATAAAAATAAGAACAAAAATATTCTAGTGCTAATTTATTAGTTTTAAATGTTTTACATTTTCATTATTGAATTTCCTTCCTTTCATATTAATTAAGCATGACTAATATAATATATAAAGATGAGTATGTGAATACACACACCCAGCGGGAAAAAGAAGGAATAAATTCAGTGAAAAGCGACTTTGACCCGCACACGAAGGGTTCCGTACGGACACTAGATATGTAATTAAATACGAACTTTAGCCTATATAAAATATAGTTTTGGCATTTTTTTCGTTTTTGGGATTTTTTCGGTTTGGAGCGTTTTTTTTAGTTATGGCGCTTTTCGGTTTTGGAATTTTTTTTTTTTAGGTTTTGGCGCTTTTTTAGTTTTGACACTTTTTTTAGTTTTTGCGATTTTTTTCGGTTTTTTTGGCGTTTTTAATTTTGGCGATTTTTTTTTAATTTAAGCGATTTTTTTTCATTTTGGCAATTTTTTTTTTCATATAAAATTTTTTTTTGGTTTCGGCACCTTTTTCGCGTTTTGGCGATTTTTTTTCGGTTTTTGGTTTTTCATTTTTGGCGATTTTTTTCATTTGGGCGATTTTTTCGAATTTGGCGATTTATTTTAGTGTTAGAAATTTTTTTTTAATTTTTGGCGATTTTATATTTTTTTGATTTTTTAGTTTTACCGTTTTTTGAAAATTTCAAGAGTTTGCCTCTTACGGTTTCCAAGATACAGCAAGTTGTCAAAATTACATAGTCAAAATTGCATTAACTGATGGATCACCCTTTAATTTAAATTTTTTTAAATTGTAGTGTTAATTGTTGTAGTCTGTATAAAAATACACTAATTTTACAAATTTCGAGTGTCAGTATACATATGTACATACAATCTTATGTATATTACATGGGATTTTAACATTTTTCGTTGCTCGTTTTGGAACACCCTTTAATTTTTAACGGCCTGTCCCACGATGTCACTAGAAATCGTTCGATCGACAACTTGTATTGCAAACAACAATAACATTAGAAAATTTGTTGTTGTTTTCAACACAAGTATTCGATAGAACGATTTCTGGTGACATCGTGGGACAGGCCGTTGCTCTCATGTATTTGTTGTTGTAGCGGCCAAGGTTCTACATACTCTGTCCAAATTTAGCTCTTACGGTTCCTAAGAAAACAGCCTGTGACGGACAGATGGAAGGAAAGACGGACAGCGTAGCGAAAACAAAACAAGGATACCTGTAGGAACTATCTAAGAAAATTTAATTGTTTTTAATAAAAATTATTTCATTTTTTAATTAAGTAAAAACCGGAAATCTTATCTGAAATGCATATAGTCAACGCTTATTCACAAGCAAATAAATTAAAATTTTTGAATAATGAAAAAACAAATTTTTAAGTTCTATAAAGGATTAATAAAAAGGTTTCTATATAAAAATGAAAATTAATAAAGTAGTAAGAGAACAAGTTCCTGAATTGCCTTCTAAAAGACCCGCTCCATTCCATACTCATATATTTTTTACACGCGCTGTCATTGCGGGGTAGGCCTTCCACATTCGCTTTTTCCGATTATAAAAGGCCTCATTTAGTTTGCTTTTGTTTTGGTAAAAAATAATATAAAACAAAAAATTAATCACCCCATCGTGAATAGTTTTTCCCTCGAAATATTTTCCCTTTTCCCCAAATTGCAATCGTGAATAATTTTTCCCCTGAAATGTGTAACCTTTCTTGATTCCCCTTATCGTGAATAATATTTTTCAAATGGATTTCTTCACTTTTCCCTTCGTTTTGTGCACTTTATTTTTGCAGGCGAACTGAATTAATATACTGCCTAGTTTTAATATTATACCAGCAATTATATATTAAAACTTGTGAATAACTGTTTTTGGGGCAAGATCAATAAATAATGTCCACGATTAATAACAATAATTCCTTGGAACACATTTTTTCATTGAATATGAATCTCTTTGGTTCACATGCCGTAAATTTTATGGCTAAAAATTTTTTTGCACGGTGCCGGAAACAATTAAAAACACAACTAAACACTTTATAACATCTCATTTGAAACCCAAAATATGTTTATTTCTTATTATTAAACGTAATTTGTTTGATTTAATTTTGAATTTTTAAAGCTTTAAAAGTCTTCTTCCCGTTTTTTACATTCACTACGCATTGATAGCGGGAACAAACGTTCCCATGAAATTCACGATTGCAAATTTCCCTTCATTGGGAATGAAAATTTCATGGGAACAAAAATTTCACATTTTATTCACGATAGGGGTGAATGTGTATCTTATATTTTATGCGAAAAGTCGAGGCCTTCTATAATGAATAATAATACTACTTGATTAAAAAAATACTAAGCAGGCCTTTCTTTATTAAGGCCTGATGTAAAAAGTCTTCTAGGTTTTCCCGCTGGGTATTTATGTGTACATTTAAATGTATTTCTTCCCAGGATATGGCCGATATTAACTGGCAAGTTTTTTTTTTTTTGCTTTAAAATGCACATGGTTGTAAATGTTTAAATTAACAATAAATTAGTATTAAACAATGAAGACAGACAATTATGTTAAGATTATTTAATTGTATATATTTTTTATTCAGAAAAACACACAGATTGCAATTCACTTTATCTGTTAACTTGAATTAAATAAACAAGAAACAACAACAAAAGAAAGAAAGAATCCAGATCTGACGAAGACCACCGAGTAACTTAATCTTATAAATAATGAATATGTTTAAATTACTTGTAAGATTTAACGACCAACCAACTAATTATTGATATAATTATAGAGATTTAAATTTAATGAAATTGTTTGACCATTTTATAAATCTATAATTTCGTGCTTTTTAAAAAGAAAAACAAACTAAAGCCGGATACTATTTTTAGAATTGAATGAAACTTAATTTAAAAAAAATTAAAGTGAATCATGCGTATAAAATTTTTATTTTGAATGCACTAATACAGTGCAAATAAAAATTGGAAACATTAATCTAACCTTATCAGTTCAATTTCTACACTTCTTGGCTTAATATATTAAAATTATTCATTGCAAGTTGATGAGCAAGTCCCTAGCATTCACTTAGAATAGAATAGGGGGAAGATCTGGTCCAAAGACCGGCACTGCGACACCTGATGGATCTTTTGTATCATAGATCTGTGAATTAAATTAAATCAATCTCTGTATGAATCTCCTTATGAAAGTCAATACAGATATTGGAGAAGCCCACCTAATAGCATCTGAACACAGAAACTCAGAATGAAAAACACACCTGCTGCTGTCACATAATACGATACCCGCATAAAGAATGTCTGTCGTCGTCTCGTCATATTCCAAGCATGAACGACACAACGGTGACCGAACTTGGTTACTTTTCCACCGATTATAGTTCAGTCCAAAGTGACCGGATATAAAACCAGTAACAAGCCGTAAATTATTCCTGTTGAGCTTCAGGATGCCATTATATGTAAATGGCTGCATCAAAGCTTTGGCCTGCCTTAAACCAACAGAAGACAGCCACATTTCCTTAGCGGTCGAAGTGTCATCTTCTTTGATCAGAGATGTTACAGTCGACTGACTTATGCCACAAAACGGCTCTGGGCCCATAAAAGGAGCAACAGAGGCCCTCTTGGCCAGTTCACCAGCTTCTTCATTCCCTGGATGACCGTTGTGGCCAGGTATCCAATAAATGGAAACCTTGCTCTATATGGATAGCTTTTGTAATGAGTCAAAGCACTCTAAAACTAGCCTGGCACGGAATTCCCATGAAAGGAGGGACTTAAAAGCTGCCTGACTATCGGAAAAAATAGCTATATGCGCACCTCTAATGCACCTATTTAAATTAATGTCAACACATTTGGTGATTGGCTGTATTTCTACCTGAAACACCACCGTAGGCCATTTGCCTATGGGCAAAGAGGTTTTTACGTTGGGCCCAAAAAATTCGGCACCAACTCCATCCTCCCTTTTGGATCCATCTGTATGCCAACATTGACATTGAATCTCTTGTCGAACCTCAGTCCACAGTTTATTCTGTCACTAGGCATTCCTAGCAGTCCTAAGCTGGGCATTGTACTCAGTAGCGACGAGTGCCCGTTCCCAACACAACGAGCAGATGTCCCGAGACCATCCCAGCATTTAAAAGCTTCGTTCGTACCTTGGTTTACTTGGCTGCTTTTTGCGCTCAGTAAAATGCATTTACTGATGTTAAGCCAACAATAATTCTGTGTGCAAAAAGAAACTATTTCTCATATTCTTTTTTAATAAAAATTCATGGTAAGTAGCTAATGTTAACAAGCACTCTCTGTGCAAGTAGACACACAAGGGTGCTGAAGAAGTGCGTGGTGGCACAGAAAAATGCGGCATTGTCCCCCATTCTAGTCTTATTTTAATTTTGCATGCCTTCTTTAGCAAATAATATTAATTAATAAAATATTTTATTGTATAAGAAGAATTGAAAAATAATGATATTAAGATAGATTATTATTATATCTATAGAAGAAAGGTAAACGTGCATAGGTCGAGATAAGCTGATTTCGAATTAATTGCACGTCTGTGGTATTCATACTCAAAAGTGCCTCTCAGAAAAATCTCAATTATTTGGTGCAATTTTTCAGAACTCTTATGTTTTCTCGACTTATAATCTCATATGGAATAATAGCTTAAAGCTCAAATTAGACGCGAAATAACCATAACCGAACAAAACAGCTGTTCGAACCAAACTTAAGGACAAGCAACACACTGTATTTGATTATATCAAAGGGTCCGCCAGATAACTTATTTTTTTTTTTTTTTGAAAATTCTCTAAAAAAAAACTACTGAAGCTTCGGCTGTTTGGCACGTAGCGCCGTCCTGTTGAAACCAAATGTTGCCAATATCCTCCTCTTCAATTTTTGTGAACAAAAATTCGTTCAACATGGCCCGATAACGATCGCCATTGACTGTAACGGCCACTCCTTGCTCATTTTCGAAAAAAATGGCACAATTATGCCTCTGGACCGAAATCCGCACCAAACAGTGACTCGTTTTGGGTGCTTTTCAATGTATGCGTGCGGGTTTTCTGTGCCCCAAATGCGACAATTTTGCTTGTTTACATACCCGCCAAGATCAAAATGAGCTTCATCTGAAAAGATGATTTTTTTTGGCAAAATCTGCATCTTCTGTAAGTCGATCGCAGGCCCACTTAGCGAAGCGAAAACGCATTGGATGGTCAGTTGGCTCGTTGAGCGGAAGGATAAAACTAATTATCTGTCAAATCAGACATGAGCTAAGTGTTACCATTCACGAAATAAGCACTAGTTGAAAAAAAACGTTAGATGGCGGACCCTTTATATGACTCGCCATTACCATAGAAACCAATTGAATTTTGGTTTGGTTATGGCTATGGCACGTCTAATTTAAGCTTAATTCAGCTTATACTTTAGCATATTTAAAATTAAATTTATTACTTATGTATATTGTAAAGAACGAAGCGTTTCTAAAAAAAATTATAAAAACCTAACTTCTCAATTTGACTACATAAAGAAATACATTTTTGAAAATCCACTTGAAAGTTTAAAATTGCTCTACTGCCGAAACAATAAAATATGACTTAAGCACTTTTTCCTTATTACCACTGATGTAATAATAATAAATATCTTTAAATAAATTAAGTGATTAAATGCTTTACATTGTGTTATGAACATTTCTTTCAGCAGCGCAACATTTATAAAGATATAACGCAAATAAAAAAATTAATTTTAAGTTATATATGTGTAAATAATTATTTCCAACTTTTTAACCATGAGGATGAATACATAAAGAGAAAAAAAATCTGGTGAATAGATTCTTTCAAGTCCAGCTGTCAACACTGGCGAACAAAAACAAAAACTAGCAAGCTTTTATTTACTGCGCTGTGGCTTTTTTTTTTTTTTTTGCTGGTACTCGATCGGGTTCATGTGTCAGTGATTGGAAAGGGTTGTAAATCAAATCAATATGTGGAGCACAAAAAATATTAAAAGATTTAAACGAAAATAAAAATTATACAAAACAAAAAGCGCGGCAGGTATTAGTTGTTTTAATTGTTTAATAAAACAATGGGAGGTCTTTTTTTTTTTTTTTTTTTTTTTGTTGAATGCGACCGCAGAGATGAGAGTTGGAGCTGCTTGCCAATAATAATATTAAGATAGGTCATGTGACGGGACGATTTAACGGGTCGGGTGGTCGAATGTTAACGGGTTGTGGGAAACTTTTTTTGAAAACACAACAAATACCACAAATACATTTCATACTAAACAATTGTATTGTATTGAATGCTGTTAAAGAAATAAAATATAAATCAATTTTATTAGAGAGAAATAATAAAAACCGCAAGCCACAAGGTTTGTGGAATTAAATCATTAAAATTAAAAAAAGTAATAAAAATACACACACACACACACACACACACACACACACACACACATATATATATATACATACATATACACGCTAATACAAAAGATCATTAAGATTATTATTTTATATTTTTCTCATTTTCGAATTCTGTTAAATTCATCTATTTTATGAATTTCCGAAAATTTTGCTTTCGTATGTGTGTTTAATAATATTTACAATATAAAATTGTTTGCTTAAATTACTCGTAATTTACGCATTAAAAAATTTATTTATTAATAATATTTTTATGTCTTTATTTCTGGCGAATAAATACTCTCAAGTTATGATTATGAATATATTGCGAAAATTCGCTATTTCGTAAAATCTTTATGGGCCAATGTTTTCCCAACAACAACCAGATGATAAAGAAGATCTTACAATCATGTTATTGATTTTTATTACATTTAAATTATTTTCGATTTTTTTTTTTGTTTTCTTGAACAGTATTGTGTTTTTTCGTAACACAAGAAGAATTTTAAGAAATTTCAAATTATGTAATTATTGCAACTACTTTAGAAACAAAACAAAATTTATTTAATATAAAAAAAAAAGTTTTTGAAAAAATAAAATTTTTTTTAATAAAATTCACTTCTAAAAAAATATTAAATAAAAATTAAACTTTTTGAAATATATAAACTTATAAAAATTTGACTCTTAAAAATATGAACATATAATTTAAATTTTAAACAAATTTGGGATATAGTACATTTTTGAAAAATTCGTTTTTGAAAAACTACCTTTTTGAAATAATAAATTTAGTTAGTTTGCTCTAGCTTTTACCAGAAAATTGCTTTCTGGAAAAAGTACCATCTTGCATAGAGTAAATATTATAAAAAAAAATACTTTTTTTTCTACTATTTTAGAAAAAGTACCATTTAGGAAAAGTACTATTTTGAAAAAGAGTACCTTTAAAGAATACCTTCTAAAAAAGCGGACTACAAAAATATTCCTTTAAGTAAAAAAAGTACATTTTTAAAACAATACGTTTTTAAAACAGTACCTTTTTAAAGTAAGAAAAAATCTTTTTAGAAAATTGCCCTTTTGGAAAATGTACTTTTTAGAAAAAAGTAATTTTTGAAAAATTTTCCTTTTTGGAAAGTTACTTTTTGGACAAAATACCTTTTGAAGAAACTAACAATTAAAGAAAAAAATACTTTTTGGACAGAAGTAAATACAAGTAAAAGAGTACCTGCTAGTAAACTAGTACATTTACCCTTTAAAATAAAGTTATTTGTAAGAAAAAGTACCTTTTAGAATAAAAAAAAACTTTTTAGTATGAAGTACCTTTTAGGATAAAAGTACCTTTTAGAATAAAAGTACTTTTTAACATAGAAGTACCTTTTAGGAAAAAAGTACCTTTTAGGCTATAAGTACGTTTTAGGATAGAAGTAACTTTTAGGATAAAAGTACCTTTTACGATAAAAGTACCTTTATATATAAAAGTACCTTTTAGGATAAATGTACCTTTTAGGATAAAAGTACCTTTTAGGATAAAAGTACCTTCAAGGATAAAAGTACCTTTTAGGATAAAAGTACCTTTTAATATAAGAGTACCTTTTAGGATAAAAGTACCTCCTAGGATAAAAGTACCTTTTAGGGCAAAAGTACTTTTTAGGATAAAAGTACATTTTAGGATATAATTATCTTTTAGGATAAGAGTACCTTTTAGGATAATAGCACATTTAGGATAAAAGTACCTTTTAAGATAAAAGTACCTTTCAGGATGAAAGTACCTTTTAGGATAAAATTACCTTTAAGGATAAAAGCACATTTTAGGATAAAAGTACTTTTAATGATTAAAGTACCTTTAAGGACAAAAGTACCTTTTAGGATATACATATATACATACATACCTTTTAGGATAAAAGTACTTTTTATCATAGAAGTAGCTTTTATAATAAAAGTAACTTTAAGGATAAAAGTACCTTTTAGTATAAAAGAATTTTTTGGTAAAAAAATTTAATATTTGAAAAAAAAGATATCTTTAGGAAAAATGTACCGTTTTGTACCCTTTAGACAAGGTTTTCAAAACAACTATCTCTTTGGTATGAATTACGTTTGCAGGAAAAGCACATATTTTCATAAAGTACCTTTTAAAAAGTACTATTTAAAATAATTACACTTTAGGAAAATATTAATATTTAAGAAAAAAAAAATACTTTTTAGCAAAAAAGTACATTTTAGGAAAACAGCACAGTTTATGAAAATAGTACCATACAGGAAAAAAGTACCTTTTAGGAAAAAAGTACATTCAGGGAAAAAAATTTAATGCAATAAATAGCTTTTAGGGAAAGAGTGTGTTTATGGAAAGTAACATTTTGAAACATTAACTTTTGGAAAGGAATACCGTCTAGAAGCAAAAGTAATCGTGTAATTTATTTTTCGATTATCTTTTTCGAATATATTTTTAGAATACAATTTTAAGAAATTGAACCCTACATGTGTTTGTATGTATGTACTTATGTGGTATACTTTTTCCCAAAATTTTTACATTGTATTTACTTTGAATGCAATTAAAAAAACGTTTTGTAAAAAATTATCTTTTATTTATACTATAGGGTGTTTTTGTAAGGGGTACAGAACTTCGAAGTGAAATAAAACACAAGAAAATCGTTTTAATGTCCATCAATTTGGCTTTATTGGAAGGATAATTTTATGCCATTAATGTTTAAATATGATTTCGGGCATGTGGCCGCCGCGGCTGGCTCGAATAAAGCCAATTCTACAGGTCCAATTTTCAACCACTTTTTAGAGCATATGGGGCCGTATGTTGGCAATAACGCCACGAATGTTGGCTTCCAAGTACCCTAACGTTTCTGGTTTGTTGGCGTAGACGAGCGACTTCACATATCCCCAAAGAAAATAATCCAATGGTGTCAAATCACACGATCTTGGTGGCCAATTGACAGGTCCATTCCGCGAAATTATGCGCTCATCGAATGTTTCCTTCAATAAATCGATTGTGACGTGCGCTGTGTGGCATGTAGCGCCGTCTTGTTGGAACCACAACTCATCCACATTCATGCCATCCAATTCGGCAACAAAATAGTCGGTTAGTCGGCTCCAATTGCTGTGCACGGTGGCGAATCGATTTATTCGGGTCCTCTTCAACACTTTGCTCTACAGCGGCAATTGTTTCTTCGGTGCGCACTGTTCGACGTCTCTGCGGATGCGTATTATCACATAGAGTAAACGTAGTGCGAAAACGATCCATGGTTAACCGAATTAATTGCTCTGATGGACGATTATGTCGACCATAAAATGGACGGAGCTTGCGGTAAACTTCGCGAACTGAACCATTATTTTCGAAATAAATTTGCACGATTTGCAAGCGTTGTTCTTTTGTCAACCTGTATACGATGAAATGGCAAACCAAACTAAATATTAATCACTTGACAGCTGACAAAATGGCCGCCAGTTAAAAAAGTGATGCCAACTTAAAGTTCTATACCTCAATAAAAAACACCCTTTATTCGACTCGGTTTGTTGTTGTTGTCTTCATGTATTTCAGAAATTAAGATAATCGAATAAATCAAATTTAATAGTATTTTCAACGATTGCATCTCTTATTTTGAAAGTAAAAAAATTAATTCATTAAAACCAAAAACTCTCAAAATTATAAACCATGAAACAAACATTTTCTGCTCATCATATAATTTTTTAATGTTTCCAATTTACGTAGCTTTCCTCGTTTTTGTGTGTTAAAGTTCATTTAAAAAAATGAAAAAAATTAAACAAAAAAGCTGCAGATATTTAAACACCAAGTGGCAATGGCTGAAATCTATACACACAGACAATTGATCGTACGCTTGGTCGGCCTGTCAGTCATTCTGCTCCATAATTATATTTTCTGTCGGTTTCTAGAATAGGCAAAAGTGAAGCAGGCGGTTGGCATTAACAACTTGCTCGTTCGTGGTCGTGGGCTCATAAAACTTTTATGAGCAATTGATAGTGTGAACAAACGCTTTCCTTGCATAAATTTTCCAAAGATGAAAAGAAACTATTTTGTATTTTATTTCTTCTGGTTTTTGTTAGTTATTCAATTTAATAGACTTATTAAGTGTAAAAAAATAAAATAAATTCTTCTCCCTTTTTATTGGCTACCGTATGAGCGAATATGTATTTATTACATGGAAACAATAATGCTGATGGAAATTAGTTTGTGTTTTTGAGGAGATCTTTCTAGAGTTTTACGAACATCATCTGGTGGACATTTTTAATGAAATTTTAGTTTTCTTGGGGCTGAACACAATTGAAGCGATAACTTTTTCTTAAGTCTCGAGTAGGTCTAATAAATAGACTACGCAATATGGATTTTGTTGGAATAGACTTCTGATTGCAAATATGTAATCTAAGCGTGGTGACTTTAATTAATTCATGCTTTGAATTGATATATGTATGTAGTTATTACACTCCCGCTGTCCAATTAAATATCGTGCAATTTGGGCAGAAGCAACTCTGTTATTATAACATACATGCATAAGAAGCACAGTGAAATATATTGAGCTATAACCGCCAAAAAAAAAAAACTTAACCGACATATTATTTGGTCTTCCTTTTTTTTGAAGAAGATCGCTTATTTGGCCAAAAATTAAGTTTGAAAATTATGTCGCTTTAGCTTTTTTGGCGCTTATGGCACGATATAATGGCAATTAATCTGTATCTCAAACTAATTATCTGATTACAATATATTGAGCTATAACCGCCAAAAAAGGGCTTAACCGACATATTATTTGGTCTTCGTTTTTTTTTTTTGTTTTTTTTTTGACGAAGATGGATTATTTACAATCGCAAATAATCGATTTTGGCCAAAAAATTAAGAATTAAGAAAATTATGTCAGTTAAGACTTTCAGAAACGGTATTTTGTGCGCACCCTGTTATAAAACGAGATTTCGTAGCACTTGTCAAATGTTTAACTTCTTAAAATGTACATAAAAATTATGATATTTAAAATTAAATTTCGATATTTTTCATTTGTTTTTCCAATATTCGAAACGAAAGAAACAGCTGCGTTGGCTGAGAGTTGGCTACCAGCTGTTGCTTGCCGCTCTCATTGTGCTTGTTTGCCTTGTCGCTATAATAAGAAAACACACTCTCCTAACTCTAATGTTATTGCTTTATTTTAGATAAATTTAAACAAATTTTCAAGATAACATCCATCATCTCACCTTTTGGTTTGTTAGAAATCTTGACAACTTGTGAAAATTATAATATCTTCTATTCCAGCATCAACATCATCATCATCATCATTATCATGAAGATCATCCATCCAACCCCCGATTATCATTAAATAAATATTTAAATTATGCCAACGAGAAAAAATATACAAAAAAATACAGAAATACTAAAAACAGTGCTTCAGTTTAAGTACATTGTAAAATATTCCGTCATAAAATGAAGAGTTTGTTTATTTCACATTAAAAGTCAATTAAATGCGATGATGTATTACTGAAGCAAAGAAGCAACAAGAAAAAATAGAAACAAGAAAAATAAAAACTAAAAAGAAAACATCTTAAACAAATAAACAAAACTGAAAACTCAACTGAAATTCAAAAAAAAAAATAATAATAATAATAATAACAATGAAAAATTTAATAAAAAACGCAAAATTTTTCACTCAAAAAGTTCTTTTGAGTTGATTTTTATCTGCAACACATTTCAGCATACGAATCTTTCTTTGCACAGTCAAGAGAATAAGACATAATTTTGTTATGTCTAGAATTTAATAAGAGCAAAGTTTTCTAGAAGGAAAAAAACAAATAATATTAGCTAATAGCAGTACGATTAGAAGAATGTTTATCGCCATATCTTGGTTTATCATTTTAAAATGTTTACAAAGATTTTATTTCTACATTTAAGTGGCAACATACAAACGTTTTAACTAGTTAGAATACATTGAGGGATATGAGGGATTATTTTAAAACAAGTGCAAAAGGAGAACTCTTGCTTATTCTGTAACTATTTGCCAAAGTAACCAAACAAAATTAGCTCTTGCCTACTCAACGTGTCAAGCTATTGATTGCAATCAAAAAACATTTATCTAGTCAACGTCGTCAAATAAAAAAAAAAAAATTATCAAAGAAAACTCTGTAAACTTTTCCAGTTCAATCTTCTTTTTAAATAACCCATTCATTCCATGGCAAAATTTTGAGATCGATACCAGCACATTTCTCTTTCGTGAGATTATAACTAATTCTTGCTTTATTCTCCATACCAGTAGTGCGATTCAGTATCTTTTAACGATCCGACAATCGTAATTTTTCTCTTTACATTTTGTCCCTTGCCATAACGATTGTGTGATTCTGTAACTTCTTGTTAACGATAGTACACAGCTGATATTTTCTGTTGATTTTTGTCCATAAAATTAACAGCACATAAATTATTGTCGCTTAAATAGCGACACAGCTGACATTAGTCTACAGCTAATATCCTTAAAAAATTATACTGAATAGCAAATTCGACAAATGTTCGTTACAATTATTTTAACGATGCGATTATAGCTAGAAAAAGTTAGTGAATCCCATTGATGGTGTCAATTTCTCCTTTTTCAAGTTTATATGAAAAACTTTATTTTATTTTTCGAGTGAAAATTTTATACTCTCACGTACCACTGTGATCAAATAGTATAATCTTAATCTAGAACAGATTTACCTTTGAATTTACAACTTGATAAAAATAAAGTTTAAATTAAAAAAAAAGAACATAATAAAAACAAGAAGGTAATACAAAGATACGGTAGGGAAAACTAACTACACTTAGCAAATAAAATCTATCATAAAATCAAAAAAATCTTAGAATGTTGACAACAAAAATCATTTACTTAACGCTAAAAACTATACGAGGGAAGGTTCAAAAGTGTTCAAGGAGTACTTTACTTATGAATATTATAATGTAATTATACAGAAAATATATTACATTCTTTTAACTAATATTTTTCGACCTTTTTTATACATATTTAATCAAGCTATTTTTTCAGCTTTAGGTCTGAGTTTAAGTAAAAATATTACTTTCTTTATTTGAAATTTATTTGCCGGTGGTCTATATATTTCATTGGTGCTTAGCCAAAACATTAGTAGACTTCAACCAAATATTTTGAAAGTTACAATAGTTAGTTTTCTTTGTTGATTTTCAAAAATATTATTATTTGTGAATTCTCAAATAGTTTTTGAAAGTCTGTGCATAAGATAAGACAGGTTTGTGACTGCGCAAACTCTTGAAATTTTGAAAAACGTTAAAACTAAATGTCGAAACGAAAAATCGCCAAAATATAAAAGCGCTTAAATGAAATATATCACCAGAAATATAATAATATATCGCTCAAATGCAAAAGAGATCAGCAAACGTAAAAAATTCACCAGAAAAACTAAAAAAAATGCCAAATACCAAAAAACCGCCAATACTGAGAAAAATCGTTAGAACGAAAATAAGCATGAAAATTAAAAAAAAATAGCTAAAACTAAAAAGGAAACACCAAGAAACTTAAAAAAATCTCAAAAACTAAAACACCAACAAAAAGTGCCTAAGAAGCATTTAAATGAAAAATATCACCAAAAATAAAATAAATCGCTCAAATGCAAAAAAAAATCTTCAAACGTAAAAACTGCCAAATACCGAACAAAACTTAGAAAAAAAAAACTCAGAAGGAAAAAACACCAAAACTAAAAAAAAAAAATACTAAAAATAAAAAAAGCCAAAAACATAAAAAAATCGCTTAAACTAAAAAGCAAACCGAAAAAGCGCCAAAGTTTAAGAAAACGCCAAAACCAAGAAAAAATCACCAAAACTAGGAAAAATCGCCAGAACTAAGAAAAATCTCGAAAACAAAAATAAAATAAATCGCTCAAATGCAAAAAAAAAAATCTTCAAACGTAAAAACTGCCAAATACCGAACAAAACTTAGATAAAAAAACGTCAGAACGAAAAACACCAAAACTAAAAAAAAAATTACTAAAAATAAAAAAAGCCAAAAAATTAAAAAAAATCGCTTAAACTAAAAAGCAAACCGAAAAAGCGCCAAAATTTAAGAAAACGCCAAAACCAAGAAAAAATCACCAAAACTAAGAAAAATCGCCAGAACTAAGAAAAATCGCGAAAACAAACAAAAAATTAGTCAAAATTTAAAAAAATCGCTTAAACTAAAAAACAAACCGAAAAAATCACCAAAAACCGAAAAAAATTGCCAAAAGAAAAAACGCTAAAAATAAAAAAGCCAAAAAAAAAATATTTTAAAATTATTTAAAAATGTCTACATCAGGTGAGATTTTCCATGATATAGGCTAAAGTTCATATAGTATTACATATCGCTCATTTACTAAAAGAACGTCATAACTCAAAAATTGGAATTTTTTTAGTTAATAATGCCGACTTAATCTTCATATCGTTCTTCACATTGAATAAAAATTTCATAAAAATATTTTATTTACTCAATTTTTGAAAGCAAAATAAAATTTTCTTTTTTCCATTAAGTTGTGTGTAAATTGAAAACTTCAAATTCGTTTTTCAGCAAACTAGTTTTTTGAGTTATTACATTGTTTGAGTAAATGAGCGATATGTAGTGTTCGTACGGAACTCTTCGAGTGGTAATAAAATTCGCACTTTACTGAATTTATTGGTTACTTTTATAACATCAATAAGGCAGCTCCGGGATGAAGTAAGCGTGAAGTATTGCACTTGGCCGATGACCCATGGCTTCGAGTTTTAGAAAAAATAATTATGATACTGACATAACTTAGGGCATAAGTAAAAGGATTTAGGACGTTTTTGTTTGAAAATACTTTCGAGTTCTTGTGTTTTAATTCTCTAAATTATTTTCTTCAAAAATTATTGAGGTCTTTGATAAGGAAAAATAAAAATATTATTTCCATGTTTTTAAAACATAAAAATTAAATTAAAGCATTACAGCTTTATTCATAAAAATTATGAAGGCTTTATAAAGGTTTTTTAAGACAAATTTATACACAAAATTTTTCTTATTAAGCCTATATAAGGCTGTTATAATATAGTTTTAAAAATATATGAAAAAATATGTGTTAGATATAATGTTTGGAACAAAATCATAAAGTAAATACACGAACCTTCTAGCATAGACAGTAAATAATAACCCCCATATTTATAAAAAAAATAAAATAAATTTGAAATTCATTTTAGGAAGATTTTGTATGGAAAATTTGAAATAAAATACATTTCAAATTCGTTTAAAATTTTATGAATATGGGGGTAAATGTTTTAAAGAATCACAACTGCGGCTTTTTTTGTCCATAGGCAAGACGATACAATCGTCGAACAGAATTAGGGCATTAGACTTGCCAAAGACTGAATTCAAGTTTCTCAGGTCAGTCATTTGTTTTGTAGTCAACACTGTAACAACTTCAGCCAATATTACCCGCAGCTCTTTCTGTTCTCTTTTATTTCGCAATAAGGAAACAAGAAATGAAGAAAAAATTTACATAGAATGTACACAGAAAAAGGTATTCATTCACCAATCAAAGATTTCGATTAAAAATTTAATTTAATAAATTAAATTAAAAATTCAATTAAAAATTTTATTTATTCAATTAAACTTTTAATTGTATTAATTAATTTGAGTGGAAAAATTTAATTGAGTTTTATAGGTAAAACTTTAATTAATTTGTTAATTGATATTAGAAAATCATTCATATTACTTTTTTGTGTGTAAAATTACTTGAAAACTTATTGTGCCACACTCGTATAACTGAAATACAAATATCTTAAAGTAATTAAAGGTACGGCCACATTTGTCAAACATTTGCCCAAAAAAACGTAACCACTTAATGTTAATGAAAAATCTTTCAATTCAGACAAAAGTTTGTCAAGTTAAAGAGTAGCCAATATTGTTGGATTCTATGACATTATCCATTAGTTGTGTTCGAAGCTGTTTAATTTGATAAACAAGTGCCTGGATCAAAACTTTTTTCATTAGTGTTTGTTGGTTACGCTTTTTTTGGGCAAATGTTTGACAAGTGTGACCGTAGCTTAAGCGTAATATCTTCACAGATTTACACACGGACTCAAATGAGCTCACGTGCATTCGAACCAACCAACCAAATGAAATGAATTCAAAATTAAATAAACATTTCATTGTATTCTTATCAGATACACAGACAGACAGACAGATAGAAAAAAAAAGATAGAGATCGGTAGAGCAGAGATTTCGAAAGTGTGAGAATGCTGAAGACGTTAATCATGAAGTTGTTGATGATCAAAAAAAAAGAAAAGCACTCAATTTTTATTTTCATTTCAAAATTACAAGAAATGTGATGATGGTGGGGTAAAATTTATCTTTACGCAAAGCCAAAATGTTAGTGAGTTTTGAAAACCGAACTAGACAACACGCCTGCCTCAAAACTCGAGCCATACACAGTCATGACTGTCATCAAGAATGATTTTATTCCTGATTTTATTTGTGCGACAGTGCAACCAACATTGTTGCAAATGCAATTTTTCTGGCCCTCAAAGATTTCTAAGTTAAACAAGTGTTATCGTTGCATATAGCGAACAAAAAAAAAATAAATAAATAAAAAATTAAATAAAATCCACAGTGTAGTGCTGAAAATTGTCGGGTGAAAAAACGGCTCATTTGAGTTTAATTAACAACAGAGACGACACATACATCGAGTGTAGAAAATCAGATTCTAATATAGTTTTTTTACAAAGTCAAATAAAAATAAAATTAAATAAAACTACTGTACAGATCATAAGAATGATTACACTGAGTGAATGTGTATGTGTTAGTGTGTGTGTTTGCGAGTGTGAAATAGTGTTGCTATCTATTAGATAATTAAAATAATGAGATTGAAACAAATTATAAAAATTGTTTAGAAAAAACTACAACACTATTTGTTTGATCTAACTCCAACCACGGATGGAAATCATGGTACAATTGTACTTTTTATGGTACATTTTTGACCTTCTTGGTACCGTGGTACTACCGCGAGTTACTTGGTACAATTTCAAAATGTCAATGTTTCACTATATGGTAACATTAATTTTGCCTATGTTCTCTTTAAATTTTTTATGTGTGTTTTATTTTAATCTCTAATATAATAGTCGAATCTACGAATGTACCCCTATGAATGTAATATTTATTATTTTTTTGTTATTTTTTATTGTATACTGAATTTTTTTAACACAAATAAGTTTCTGTTTTTTATTGTAAACTTCTGAATTTTTATACTAATTTTTTTACGTTTCTGTTTTTATTAATAAATATTAAAAATTGGTACCGTCATGGTCTAAAAAGTACATTTTATTTTCATAGTTGGTACAAAATCCAAGAAATCATTTTCCTTCCCTGACTCCAACTAGAAAATACAGAAAACACAAGGCTTTTTTTTACTGACGAGAGCGAGGAGTCGTGTCTTTGATACTCGTACAAGAAAATGTGGAATGTGCACAAAATTTCATTTATGTGTGAAAAGTGTGTAATGAAAACACACAGAAAAAAAATCGCTAAAATTTTTCAATCTAATGAATGAGTTTCGACAAACGTTAATGTGCAATTGCGCTATGAAGTGGATGAATTGGAGCGTTCGGTCGGTCGCTCGCTCGTCATGAATCGAAGCATTGAATTGTTGGTCGCTGGGTCGGGTAAACAACCATTTGTTTTTATATTTTGTTTATTTTATTGGCGATGAACGAGCATTTCTTTTTGTTTTTTTTTTAGTTAATTTATTTTCGCTATAATATTATTTGTGTATTGTGATCATCTTCATTATCATTATCGCCATCGTGATCGTTTTTGTACAAAAACACAGTTGACGTTGACGTTAACGGCGGTAAATACACTCACTCAGTATTTGTGGCGGCGTTTTAGTGTTTAACTTACCTGTAAGATTCGCCGATAGCGATGATGAAAGTCTCTTCTTCTGCTTCTTATACATGGTGTAGTTTTTGCTTTTTTTTCTGTTGCTGTTGTGTGTTTTTCCTTTTTTTTTTCTACTCATCGTGTATTCTATGTGCAACAACGGCCGCAAATACGACCAACAGCCAACAAAGTTCAGTTTATCGCGGTGGATGCTAGTGGTGAAGTGCACAGAAACCTAAAAAAAAAAAGAAAAGAAATTAAAATAAATTAAATTAATTAATTAAGGAAATTTGGCTGCTTGCATTTTGCAATGTGTTGTTGGAATTTATGAATTAAATGTAAAATAATAATAAAAATAATAAAGATATTATAGTAAAATATAATAGAATGAAAAAAGTGCAATATATTTTTTTTTTTTGTAATAAAAACACTAAAGTTTTATATTTGAAGTGCAAAAAACTAATACTTGTTATCAATTCTCAAAACGGAAAAAAAAACTTTTTAATAAGTGCCCTTGCTTTCTACGACTTTCTTAATTTAAGTGAAACTAAAGAGGCGGGTTAATAAGTCCGTGAGTTTTTGAGTGCAACACCGGTTTTTGGACTTAAAAAAATTATTTTATTTTTCAACATTGTCGCCTTTGAGCTGTATATACTTTGCCCAACGTTTCTTCAATCTTTTTATCCCTTTCCTTCCTTGGATTTGTGCAGGTAATCCAAATAGGTTTGTGAGATGTTTTCAGCCAAAACCAGTTATTCAGTTGTGGGAAAAAGAAATATTCACGCGGGGATAAGTTCGGAGTATAGGGCAACAATTCGTAGTCCAATTTATAAAGTTTTGCTAGGGAAACGGGACTTGTGCGCACTCTGGCATTGTCCTGACGGGAAAAGGTTTTTTTTTTTGCCAAATTGGGTCGTTTTTAAACTACTTACAAAAAGGAGGAGGTTGTTAATTCGTTTTTTATTTAGATCCTCTTTAGATAGTCCCAATAAGTTGACATATTTAATTATTTTCCAGTTTTTAAGGCAGTTAATGTGGACTAAACCGCGTGCATTCCAAAAACAAAACGGTCACTAGAACTTTATTGGGAGAAAAGCCCACCCTGCCCTTCATTGGCTCCGATTCACCATGGGAAACCCATTTTTTCCACTGCTGTTTGCTCTTTGGTGGGTTGTTGTGGATGCATATTTTGTCCACGGTTGAAGAACGTCCATATTGCTGTTGTACAACGCCAAATACTCCTGCAAAACTGTTACATGATAGCATTTGTAGTAATGCACTGAAAAAAATTTTCCTGCAATAAACACGTTTAATTGAAACAAAAAACAAAAATCAGTTGAAAATTTTATTGGGCCAATTAAACTTTTAATTAAATAAAATTTTTAAACAAAAGTTTAATTGTCAATTAAATTTTTAAATGATTTTTTTTAATTAAAAGTGTTTTTTGCAGGAACTTTTTTTCTGCGTTGTGAGCAAACGCGACGTGATCACTCAAAATTGAAACCACTGTGCTCACTATCCTACACAATCGTGTGACTTTTGAAAAAATACAACCCTGGTATGGTGGAGTTTATTAAAAAAATTTCAAAAGACAATAACACTTTAAAAGATCAGACTTGTATTTTTTCGTAAGTCATGCATTTGTGTAGGATAGTGAGTCGCAGCCTTTAATGAGGAGCATACGAAACTCACGTTTCCACTCAAATTTAATAAAATACTGGCAGTAGAGCTTTTCGATGTCGGGCAACTTTCTTTAGGAAAATTTTTAATTTCAACTTTCTTCAGCAAATATTAAAAAAAAAAACTAAAATGTATGTGAAAAAAATTTCAAGAAAATTTTGTATGAAAAATTTTTAAATAAAATATATTTTAATTTTTATTATTTTATTTAAAATTTTTTCAATATTTCTTAAAATTTTTTTCACATACAATTTTAGCATTTTATTGGCTTAAGAAAGGTGTCTTTTTTATGTTAGAAATTTTTTTAATTGAAAAGTTCTATTTTCACTAAATTTGTTAAAACTGCTGGAAACAAACTCTGGCAACACTGTTAGGGCTAAAATCTCATATTTTTGAGTTTTTGACAGTGAATTTGTATATTACCAAGGGTCTACAAGGTATACAAAGCTTTGTAGGAATAGTTTAACTAAAAGTTCATTAATAAAATATAATGTTAAGTTTTAGAGGGAGTGGCCCTGCACATTTTTATAAAAACGAGATTGTGTGTGGCTTAGAAAACGCAAGGCATGTTCAAGTTTTGAGAAATTTTTATTGTGGAAAATTTTACGAAATATATGTATACTTAATTTTAATAGGCGTGGCCACGCCCACTTTTTTCTTTAAAAATTATATAATTGTGGTAACTTAATGTTCCGTAAGAGTCGTTTAAGAAAAATAAGTTCTGATCGAGAATTGCAATTTTTGTAGCAGCAACTTTTTATTTATTTTTTATTTCAACAATCTCCCACATGTTCCAGAACAAAAATTTCAAATCTGGACCGATACTAAGCATATTATTAAGTGAGGTATTATAGAAAAATAAAAATATAAAATGCGTATTCACCTTCTCGTCTTTTGATATACCGCACTTGTTCCTTTAAACTTTAAAGTTTAAAGGGTACAACTCATAATTTTGCAATTCTACTTTTTACAAGAAAACCACAATCGGAATTCAGTTGTATCCCTTTTTATTATATAAGAGTATATGTGAAAAAAAGTAAATTTTTTTAACATTTTGAGAATTTTTAGATTTTCAGTTGATTCTATTTAGAGGAACAAGAGCGATATGAATCATGTATATGTGCTCTTTAAGTCGAAAGCCTTTGTTGTTAGCACCTGACCCCCTTCTTTTTATTTGCATAATCTATTATGTTTGTAAAATTTTTGAAATAAATAAATATATATATGTGCTCTTATGTTAAAAAAAAAATATTTCCACAATTTTATGTTGAAATCGAAATCGATAAAAATCGATTTAAGACAGTTTTGACGAAATTTATTTCTTTGAGCTGCGCACAGAAAAAACTATTTAATGTTACCACCAAAATGCTTGCAAGTTTTCACTATGATTTTTATACAAAATCTATTAAAATGTTTAACCTTTGTTTTTATTTGCAAAGAGAAATGGTGTAGTAACCTTTAAATCATATTATGTGGCATATTTCACGCTTTAAAATTTTACTTTCATACGAAACAAAGTATCAACCCACAGTGTAACTCCAGTTTACAATAAATAACAAAACAACAAAAAAAACTTCATATAACACAAAAATCCCTTAAAGACTTCTCTCATAAAAATTAAATTAAAAAAAAAGCAGTTTCAGCACATTCACAGAAAAAAATCCTTTAAACTTCGACACAAGAGCACTTAAGCAAAAAAAAAAAAAAAAAAACAACACAACAAAAAGAAACAGTTCCCATCAATTTCAAAGCGGCTTTTAAAACTATTTTTTATGCGATTTTTTCACTTTTTTTTTTTTTTTTTGCAACTCAACACGGTGTATCCCTTTTTCCGTATGACCGGCCTGTTGGGGTAAAAAACAGTCCATGAAATCGCCAAAACACAAGCGCAACCGCAACAAAATAAAACGAAAACTAAAAAAAAAAATCAACTCCTTCCAGTGACTTAAAAAAAATAATAGCCCAATTCACAATCTTGTGCAAATGGTCTTGCATTGTTGCATTTGCAAAATGGTATAGTATATCGATACTCAGCACTAAGAATGTTTAAGTGGTGAGTAGAATATACTACACAATTTTGCACATGCAACGATGCAACACCATTTGCACAAGATTGTGAATTGGGCTAATAATAAAAAAAAACATAAAAAATTCAAAACCTAAAATAAAGGCAGGCACATTTAGCGTTAAACGTATTTAATTTAAAGTTTCCAAAGAACCAACGAACGAACGAACGAGTGAATGTATCAGTACGCGTGAGACTTTACAACAAAATTGACGCATTTTATTTGTGGATTAAAGCCAACAAAAATAAACATACAAAGAATCGAAAGCAAAAAAAAAAACATTAAATAACTATATTAAACAGCTATAAAAATTAATTAATAAATCAATAATCAATAAATCTTTTATTTGCTCTTCTTTTCTTTTTCTAGAATTTTTAAAACAAAATGTTCAATTTAATAAAACTAGTGTTGACAATCACTTTTGTTTTATGTCCAGTCATTATATGTAGTTGATGAGTAACAGTGGAGCGAAATTGCGAGTAAAAAGTAAGAATTTCGAAAAAAAACTTTAGTGCAAAAAGTGATGAATGTTTAAAAAAAAAGAAAGGAGAATCTGAATTAAGGAAATTTAAAGAAAAAAAATTATAACACCCAAAAAAAATTTGCTAACGTTGGCACTGTAGTTATTATATGGTGATATGCGGTTATTTATGGTGATTGCAATTGTGATATTTGCAATGCCAATAACTGGACTTGGTTGGTAAGTAATAAACGCTTTTTTTTTTTTTTTTTTTTTTTTGTATTAATTTGGTTACAATAAAATATTTTTTCTCTTGTCTTAATGACTTCCGATTTTCCCAGAGAAATCCACTGTTTTGACTATTGTTTGGTCTCTGGAAAAATGTATTAATAGCAAGTGGTCTTATGTACATACATAGAATACATAGAATTACTTTTATTTGTATGTTGACAGTTCGGGTTAAGATTTTATGCTATTTGGATGGGGTAAAGTCAGCTGACGATCAGCTGATAATGCCACTTGGCATTCATACACTTTGGCCTCTAGTCTATTGTGATGGATGCAGCGATGCCAACTATTTATAACCCAAACGCGCTACTATCCTTCTCAAAACGCGCTAGAACGAGCTAAGTTACAGCATTGTCAAATATTTATAGCAAAAACGCACTATTTTCTACGGGCTAAATTAAATTTCAATATAAGTCGATGTATGTATTAGTACTCGTACCACAATTAATTTTTCATATTTTGCAATATTGCTTCCTCGACATTATGTTTTAATAAATTAAAATCATTTAATACAGAATCAGAATCGCTTTCCAAATAATCGAACTCCTTCGTTTTTACTTTTAATTTATTTGTAAAAATTTGTAACAACATATAAATTGTGGAATAGTTTTGCGATACAAATGCTTTTTGTACTTCAGCTATAGTAGATGCTTGGTAATTTATGTTAATTTCTTGGGTCATTATATGTAGTCATATATTTAGTTGTAAAATTCCAAAATATTTGCCATTACAATATTCAAATGCGTTTTTAATTCTAACCAAGGTCAAGCGAATTTTGTTTGCGACAGCTGAATCATTTAAAAAATTTTATCAGAGTTTTTGATATTAGAAAATTGTTAAATTTATACAAAAAAAGTTAAAAAAATATGGAACTGAAATGGTATTATTGATTTTATTCAAAACGCGCAATTTAGAGCTTTTTTTATTAAGCGCGCTAAGACGCAAAAAATCGCGCTTGGCATAGTTAAAACGCGCTAAATTGGCATTGCTGGATGGATGGACGATGCAGCGCAAAAACTGCAATGTGAAACACTCCTGCGAAGTTGCCACACGATTGCGTGTGTGGTCGAATGTGAGCAACCACGGCCACCCCTTTTGGGCAAAGCTTTCTCATAGTGAAATGATCATTAAAAATTGGAGGCATTGAGCCACAAGCTTCTATCGACCAAATACCATATCATGAATTTTTTTCAATTACTTTCGAGTGTAAAGACCTCAAGTGGACTTTCAAAACCTTCGGAATTTTTCGTGCTTGTACGGCCTTTAAGGTGTTTAGAAAACCACTTTTTGCCATTGAAATTGATTCTAAAGAATCTCCATTATATCTACCAAGTTTAGCCTTGGTTGGAGTGATACTTTTTTCCGCAGAAAATAATGTTTAATGAGTACACAGAAAAAATTATTCCCAAAAAATTTTTAAACAAATATTTGTTTGAAATTAAACTTAGTTTCAGTAAATATTCTGTACTGTTTCATTAAATTAATTTGTACCAACAAACTGTGTAGAGAAGAAACACGCCACGACGTTTGTCGGCTACTTTTCGGCATTTACATGTACACAACACGATTAATCAAAATAAACAACAACAACCGCACAACAGCACGTTGTTCCTATCAACAAGCAAGATAAACACCAACACACTGAAATAACATTTTCTCTCAGCCGAACTATGATTCATTTAGATTTTTACAAAATTTTTATCACAATTTACAAAATTATTTGTAGGACCGCATTCAAATAAAATATTTACTGATTCAACGAATTTGGTTACTGAAAATGAAATTTATTTTTTTCTGTGTACGCGAAATTTAGTTTTCTTAATTTTATATCGTCTGCAGGGAAACCTGAAATACCCTCTAATAATGGTGTTTTATGCGCATTCAATATGCACTAAAAACTTTAAAATATGCTCCTAAAAGTAATATGTGTATATATAAATCAGCTACGACCAAACACACACACTCTGACAATTGAGTTTGAGCTTGGAAAGCTCTTAAATTTTTTCTCGTTTCTTTGCAATCTGCAAAATTTGTGAAAGCAAGAAAGCTATTTTGTAAAAGTTTGCATATTACACTGCACAACAAAATAGAGGTTTTTTTATGATGTTTAAATAAAAATTACTGATCCTTATGTATTTTTGTCTCTTGATTACGATGGCATCATTAGTTTTTCTCTATCAGCTCTAATTTTGATGATATAGTGTCATTTGGGATTTGCATAATTTGCATCTGTTTTCGTATTATACCGTTAATATATTACGAATGGTACTCCAAACTTAAAAATACTTTCTGGATTATTTATCTACACAAAAAGCCCTTTCATTCAAATAGATTCACATTGATGAGTATATCAGGGTATATAACTATTATTGCAAGGATGTTAAAAATCGTGTGTTTTTGTTCAGTCCTTTTAACATTTTTTTATTATAATTTTTTTTGACCAAGTATAACTAATTCTTATGTATTTTTGTTCGCTGCTTACAAAAATAGGTTTATTTATTTTCTAGCACCTCTAGTTTAAGAGATATTTTGTGTTACATAAAAAAATGTTTGAAATTTTTCTTTTCGAAAGCCATCCAAATTTTTTTTTTTTTATATTACATTTGTCCATTTACAAGTTATTACTGCAATTATTACGCAAAAAAAAAAATGTTGTATGGACCAGTCCAGAAAATTTTTATGCTATTTGTAGTTAATATATCACATATATTTTTTCTTTATTTCGTAAAAGCTGGAACACTATCGTAATCAGGAGACAAAAATACAGTAGGATCGGCTATTTTTATTTAAACATCCAAATCACTGTTGTGCAGTGTTATGCATGTGGCTTTAATGTAGCTGATGTACATATATTGATTGTTTTGGAAATAAATATATATTTTTAAACTCTGTTTCTACAACGCAGATGGGCGACTTGAGTATAAAATTTATATGATGAAGAGCAGAAATTTTTTTGAGTGATTTTTATAAAAAATTTCTAGGCAAGCCGTCTGACTGCCTGACTTATACCCTGTTTCCAGAAGTCAAACAGGCGATTCGTTCCAGAAAATTTTTATGAAAATCATTCAAAAAATTTGTGCCTTTCATATAAGTCTTCTATTCAAGTCGACCGTCCGTCTTGTAAAACCGGGGGGTTAATAACCTTTAAAGCTTAAAGTAAGCGGCCCACCACTTTGCAGTCCTCTTTTTAATCTTTTACCAGAAATTCATTAAACAAATTTATCCGCCTGAAATTTATACAAGCTGCTGCAAAACCATATTTGTTCAGGAGCTGAAAAAGAAACTATTTTTCAGTATTGTTTCTCTACTCGCGAACACATTAACATATCGCTCGTTTATCCAAAAGAAACCAGTTTGCCAGAAAACGAGTTTGAAGTTTTAATTTACACACAACTTTATGCAGAAAAAAATTTTATTTTTCTCTTAATAGCTGAGTAATATTTGTATGAAACTTTTACACAACATCAAGAAGGATAAGAGAATTAATTCTGCATCATTAACTTAGGAATTAAATTTTTTGAGTTATGACATTCTTTAAGCTTAAATTAGACGTGACATAGCCATAACCAAACCGAAATTTAATTGGTTTCTATGGTGAGAGTTATGGCTTTATGGCGAATCACCTATAATCAAATACCGTGTTGCCCATTAGTTTGGTTCGAACGGCTGTTCTCTATGGCTATGGTTATGTGACGTCTGATTGAGCCTTTAAGTAAATGAGCGATATGTTTTTTTAATCTAACTTCAGAAAAAAATTGCTTGCAGATACTACTGTCTCTTTCAGTCATTTACTACAGCTTAATACATGAGCCAAATGTATACACTATGCACTATGAGCATAAAAAATTTAAAATGAGATTTATAGGGAAAAAATAAAAATAATGTGTAAAAAAATATGGCTTGCAAAAATATTAATAAAAAAAAAATTATTAAATATCAAAATATGCCGTAAAAGCGTCAATTGCGCTCTAAAAATAAAAAATAAAAAAATAAAAAAAAATTTTAAATATATATACGGGAAAGACCAAAATATGCAAAAACATGTTTTAAAGGCTAAAATATGCAAAAATATGCACTAACAAATCGATGCTAGAATTCATACAAATTACTGAAATAGATAATTAACTTATCTCCGCGTTAATACGTCAAACAAGAAAAACACCTGCAATTGCATGTATTTCCCTGATCACTTACTATCAATTACTGTCAAGTGGAAACAGAATAATGCAGCTAGCTGGTGCTAATTTTGAGAGGAGTCAATTGACTCAAAAAAACTCACGGACCGTGTACTACAAATTAGTATTTTTTTAAACCAAAACATCCTCAGAGTAAGTTCTCCTTTATAGGCCCAATTTCTTGGATTTCAAGCTTCAAAAAATTAATTTCAATAATGCTTTCGTATATTACATTAAGCCTGGTACTCTGTTCGAAGTTGTAAAAAATGTTCAGTAACATTGGTTATTTCGCGTAAAAAAATTCAACAAGCACTAAATGTAGCCCAACTCGCGGTTTCTTTATATTTTTTTTTTATATTTCCGTGCGAAAAAAGTGCTGCTCATGTTGTTTCGCAGTTGAAACTTAAATGATGCCAGAGTCACTTAGCATGGGAAAACGTGCTGCCAGATAGATTTTACGTGTTGTTCGCAATAGAAACAGAGTACTACTTTCGCGAATTTATTGCATACCAAAAACTTTTCCATGTAGTTTGGCAGCATTTCGCACAAATTGTGAACAGAGTACCAGGCTTTAGAGGAAATAGGGGAATTTTTCTGATAAATAAAATAATAATTAAACAAATAATAATTTAGCCGAAATCGCAGTATTATTGGCTAGCAATACTGATCCTTCCAATCCTGTAACAAATGCCACAATAAATTGAATTACTTATATTTATTAACATATGAACTGAATGAGAATTCGAACATATATTATTATGCACAGTGAGTGCAGCATACCACAATGAACATATTGCACATTTAAAAATTTTGTAATAGGAAGTCGAAGATATGAATTTAATTAATACTTTGGAGGTCATGAAGATCTCATTACTCAAGAAGCACAAGACCACTTTTCGCCACGAAAATAAATAATCCACACAGCAGTTGTTAACAAACAAACAAAACCCCCCTCTTGCTGGTGGAAATATTAGCCGCCACCTGTCGTACAAGTTAAAAAATTGTTTTACATATGAAATGTGTCCAATTTTTCATTCTTCTAAACTGATTAATTTTCATCACATTCGATGTCTAAGTGTGTGCGTGTGTGTGTGTGTGTGTGTAATTTGCTTCTCGTTGTACGCCTCTTTATACAAAATTCAAAATTAAATAAAATAATTTGCTGCTGCATCTAATGCAAGTGGGTGGCAGCGATCGTCATGCAGTCTATCCTCAGATCGTAAAAAAAATTTATGTTGGCAACATTTTGTGTCGGGTTTTATTTTTTATTATTCATTTTTATTACTTTTTTTTTCTTTATTTCCCTTGCTTTAATAATAATTTATTGAGCAAATTGTTGGCAGTATAAAAACGAAAAATTAAAAATCTTTTGCGTAACTTATCATTTTCTTTTTTAATTTTCGGTCGTTGCCAATTGATCGCATGTTGACAAGTTCATTTTTCAAGATTTGCCAAAATTGTGCAATCTCTTGTGGCACAAACTCTCTATTTGTGTTAGAATATAAAATCAGAAATTATTAAAATAATAATTTCATTTCTTAATTTTTTTTTTCTTCTCGGGCGTTTCTGCTCGTCGCCCATTCATTATTTTTGTGTAAGAAAAAAATCTTTTTTAACTTTTGATATTTTAATCAGACACTTTTTCACCTGAGACATACATTTCTTTCCTTTTTTTTTATTTCTCTATTTTTTTTTTTTTTTTTTTTTTGAGATTTATGTTTTGAGATGTGTGCTTGCACTTTTAGGTGAAATTGTTTGACATTTTCGTTGTGTTAAAAATTTCAGTGCAGTTTTGATTTGATTTCCCTCCCTTCGTAAATATTGTTCATTTTGAATTGCAGTGACAATTTCCTGTTTTTTCGTTGGATGCCATGAAAATTTTGTATTAATTTTCTTCATTTTAATATGTCAAGTTTATTTTGTTGCTCGTCGTCTATGGCTGCTGCACGTACATATATGATAAAAAAAGAAAATTACATATTTAAAAAAAAAAATTCTTTTGAATTTGTGGCGGAAAGGTTGCTTATGATTTGAGTAAATCAAATGTATGATTGGTGAAGGTCAATTTTGTGTGACGTTTATTATTTAGAATATACGAGTATGATTAGTTGTTGTATATTTTTAGCTTGAATAAATAATTATGGTGCACGTGATTAAAAAGAGTCTGGTTGGGTCCATGAGTAATTCAGGAAGTAGGAAAGCAAAAGTTTATGAGAATTCTAAAAAGTATCTATTAAAATGAACAGTGACAGACAGAGTGATAGCGATGCTATCCTCTCAGTCAAGAGGTCGTGGGTTCGATTCCCGCCATAGATCCTGGGTGTTTTCTGCAGACAAGCTAATCGCTTTGCCAGTTGAGTTTGTTAAAAATAGAAATAAAATAAAAAATTAAAAAAATAATAATAATAAAAAAAGGTTTTTGAAAGCAAGTACATTTTTATAGACGATGATTTTTAAGAAAAATCATTTCTAAAAAAAAATCTTTAAATAAAATATTGAATTCTGCACTGGTTAGGCCAAATCAAGACAGCCAGTTAAATTTGCTTATGGTCCTACGAACCAGCATACTAAGTATATTTAATAAGTTAATTAAATAATGTTTTCATAGACATATTTAATATCGGGCGGTGCTCTAAGTTCGACCATTTTGTATATAAATAGACCACACAATGTTTTGATTTAATATTTAAAAAAAATACATTCGGCTTAAAAATTATATTTCTCTTGATATGTACAATATGTTTTTTTGTGTCTAAGAATCTCCAAAATCCACAAATCGAACACCAGCACGGCCACACCGGCTCTCTGAGATCTCTCTCTGCTATCCACTCTAACATAAGATGACCTTTCAACAGTGTGATTTTGCACACTCCACTGTCTTAACCTTGAAAGTGAAACTTCGACAGAAAGGAAAATTTCTGTTCGATATTCAGCGTTGCCGTTGTAGACTTTTTTGGTTTTCAGTTTTTCCGTTGTGGTGTTCGTATTACTTCTGGGATTTTCGAGATTTTCAGACAAAAAAAAAAAAAAAAACAATAAAATACTTAATAGTATACTATAAACCATTGAGTGGCCTATTCTTTATAAATGATTCTTGTGGCAAGATTTTTTTACTTTGGATGTAGTTTTCATGAGGTACTTTTTTTAACTTTTTATATCACAATATATCCTAACCTTACTTTTTATTAGAAAGATGCCTTTTTTCAATAAGTAGCTTTCAATAAGTATTCTTTTAAATGTAATTTTTAAAGTACTTTTTAAAGAAGATCCATCAAATGAACTTTCTTGAAAAGGTAATTTTTTTAAAAGGTTCCTCTTTGAAATAGATAGTTTATTAAAAGGGTACTATTTTTAAATAAGTACTTCTTTAAAAAAAGTAATTTTTTTAAATAACTTTTCTAAAGGGTACTATTTTTAAAAGTGTGCTTTGCTATAGAGTACTTTTTTTAAAGTTACTTTTTTAAAAAGGTACTTTTTGAAAATAAGTACTTCTTTTAAAAAAAGTACGTTTTGCAAAAAAATAACTTTTCTAAAGGGTACTACTTTTAAAAATGTACTTTGCTATAATGTACTTTTTTGAAAAGTTACTTTTTTTAAGTAGGTACTTTTTTTAAATCTAGTTCTCTTTAAAGAAACTCTTTTTTAAAAGGTTCTTTTCTGTAAAAGGTACTTTTTTTAAAGTGTTTTTTAAAGGTACTTATTTTATTTTTTTAAAGCTACTTTTTAAGATACTTAAGATTATTTCTTTTTAAACGATACTTTTTTTAAAATATACTTTTTTAAACAGGTACTTTTGCATAAAGTACTTTTTTTAAAAAGGTAGTTTTTAATACATGTACTGATTTTAAAGTTACCAATTTTAGTAGTACTTTTTTAAAAACGTACTTTTAAAAAATGTACTTTTTATCAAGGTACTTATTGAAAAATCTTTTTTTTTAATGTATTTTTAAGGAAACTTTTTATGCATTTTTTAATGAAATTTTTTAAATTTCTTTAATAAACTTTTTTGGAGGTTATTTTTAAAAAAAATTTACTTTTTCATAAATGATATTTTGTATTTTTTAAGATACTTTTTTGAAAGAACTTCTTGAATAAATAAAAGATTATTTCTTTAAAAAGTACTTTTTCCAAAAAATTCTGTTTTAAAAAGTAGTTTTTGAAAAGGGGTTTGTTTAAAAAGTTCCATTTTAAAATTTACTTTCTTTAGAGATTATTTCTCAGTTTTTGACATCTCTTTTGAAAAGTGTGTTTTTGAAAAGGTCGCTTTTTAAGGATACCCAGCTAAAAAAATATGTATGGAGCATATATGATATCCCATATATGGTTCGGATCCGAAAAATGAGGGTATATGGGCGTATATGATTATATATATTCATACATTTTCATACATGTATGTGTAAATATTCCCTCTACAGTATGCAAAGTTCATATTCACAAAAGCGCACTGCTGTGCAATAATTTAAATTACTAAAATTACTTTTTTTAGATTTTGAACTAGGAGGTTGTATTTAATGACACATTTCTTTGGACAAATAGTTCAAAACGAAGTAAAAGTCATTTCATTCCTCATTTTAAGTCAAAAGGTAAATCAATTACCCAGCTAAAAAAAATATGTATGGAGCATATATGATATCCCATATATGGTTCGGATCCGAAAAATGAGGGTATATGACCATATATGATTATATATATTCATACATTTTCATACATGTATGTGTAAATTTTCCCTCTACAGAATGAAAATTTCATATTCATACTCTCTTGATTCACAAAAGCGCACTGCTGTGCAATAAATTAAATTACTAAAATTACTTTTTTTGGATTTTGAACAGGAAGGTTGTATTTAATGAAACATTTGTTTGGACAAATAATGAAAAACCAACTAAAAGTCATTTCATTCATCATTTTAAGTTAAATGGTGAATCAATTATTTAAAAAACACAAAACTTATATTAGATTAAAAACTAATGCAATTAATTATAAAAGAAAAAATAATCCGTCGTAACAATAGTTTTCAATATAATTTTTTGCAGTAATATGAACTTTGTTTCTTATCCAGAGAATTCTGTTATTTTCTATAAAATTAATGGATTATCCTACCGCATCTATTTTCTAATGGATTTTCAATTCACCACTGATAAAATCCAAGCTTTTTTGATTGCAAAAACGATTTTATGTGAGATATCATGTATGTACATTCTTATATGGCTCCATATATTAAATCTTAATTCTATATATGGATCCACATATGAAGATCTTCATAATGAAATTTCCATATATGACCTCATATATTACAATACATTTCATATATTAGTCCATATATTAGTTCATATATAATAGATTTGCAATGTATAATCCCATATATTTCCATACATGAATTCATACATATTCATATATAGTTATATACATTCATATATTAAAAATATATGGATCATATATAATTTTTTTAGCTGGGTATTTAAAAAACACAAAACTCAAATTCGTACTTAAAATTTGATTTAAGAAATCAGATTAAAAACTAATTCAATTAATTATAAAAGAAAAAATAATCCGTCTAACAATAGTTTTCAATATAGTTTTTTGCAGTAATATGAACTTTGTTTCTTATCTAGAGAATTCTGTTATTTTCGATAAAATAAATGACTGTATTATCCTTTTGATTATTTGATCCACAATGTATAAAATCATACAAGAATGGTTTTTTTTGTAACAAAAGTTTTTCGAACTTTCTATATAATAAACTTTGCATAACGTATCTATTTTGAAATGGATAAAAATATATGGACCATATATAACTTTTTTAGCTGGGTATACATATGTATGTATGTATTTTAATAAGGTTTCTTTTGAGATACTTCGTCATTAAAAGCTTTATTTCACAAAGTACTATTTTGTTATTGCCAATTTTTTCCTTATTGCTTTCTAAGATAAAAATAGTTATATTAATCAGCTGCTTACTTATAGCTTCTGAAAGTAATTTTTTTTTAACTCTATAAATTATTTATAAATAATCCAATTAACGTTAACAACTAATTTATATTTGATTTATCTCTGCCACAACTTTGTATCATTTAGTAGGAATAAAAATCCTCGTTTTTTCATCATGTTCATGATGTCATTTGAAAATTTCCAATCGAAATTTATTCATCATTTATGTATTTATTTATTACTATTTAAAAATACTTTAAATTTTATTTTTTTGTCCACTTTAAAAGAACATGTTTGCAAGGGAATTGCGAGTGAGTACAAGTATAATAAATAACTTAATTAGAAAAACGTATTTCCACACTTAATTGAAAACTAATTAAATTAGTTTATTATTTGCACAATATAAAACGAACAAACTAAACAAGAAAATATTATGGAAAAATAAACTAATGCCACGCCTTAAATTTTTTGCCTTTGAAAAGCTGCCGATATTCGAGGTTTTCACAAGAAATGAAGCGTAAACTAGAAGTAGAACCCACCACAACAATCATCATATTTGTATTTGAGTTTTTTTTTTTTTTTTTTTGTTTAAAAAAAAATATAACAAAACATTAATTTCCATATGGGTGCTGCTACTGGGCTGCACACACTAAACAACAAAAAAATAACTTACACTGCGATACACAAATGTGATGACATATTTAGAATATTAAAAAATATATAAATAAAATATTTATTTTGAATAGAAAATTTTGCATTGAGCTAAACTTGAAAAGATAACAAGGCAATAAAGTCATGATGATATTTTTTTAGTTCAATATTTATTTAAATTATAATTAATTGCTTTATGGAACAAAATATTTACTAATAATTACTTTAGAAAATTGATGATGATGAAAATTTTATATTTAAATGACTTTTTATTTAAAAAAAAGCGCTTTCAAAAGAAAACACAAAAAGCTACAATTTTAACACAATCACTTTTCTCAACAGGAATAAAAAAAATATACTTGTATAATGAATTTAAATAAGGAATAATTTAAATTAAATTTGTCAAATCCTTTATTTAAAAAAAAGTACTTCACTCAAATATATGAATATATTTCTAAAAAAATATAATTTTTTCCAAGAGAATCCTTTGGCAAAAATATTGTTTTTCAAAAGAGTGTACTTTTTTAAATTAGTGCTTTTTCACTAAAGTACCTTTTTGAAATCGTACTTTTTTTAACTAACTTTATCCAAAAAAAGTACTTTTTCCTAATTTGTACCTTTTCAAAAAGGTACTCTTTCCAAAAAGGTACTTTTTTACAAAGGTACTTTTTTACAAAGGTACTTTTTTCAAAAAGGAGTTTTTTTCAAAAAATACTACATATTTCCAAAAATCTGTTCTTACAAATACAAACATTTCTTGAAATATGTAATAGCTAATTAAAGGTACTTTCTCAATATGGGGCGCACTTTTTAATTTTCTCAAGAAGGCGCTTTTTTCAAGTAGGCTAATTTTTTGATAATATACTTTTCCGAAAAGGTACTTTTTCAAAAAGGAACTTTTTTCGAAAAGGCACTTATTTCAAAAAGTGCTACACACATATTTTCAAAAATCTGTTCTTACAAATAGAAAAATTTCTTGATATATGTACTTTTTTCAAGGGGCTAATTAAAGGTACTTTCTCAAAATAGGGCAAATTTTCTATTTTTTTTTTCAAAAAGGCACTTTTTTCAAATAGGCAAATTTTTTCATGATGCAATTTTTTCAAAGAGGTTCTTTTTTCAAAAAGCTTTTACTATTTCTTAAAAGTTATTTTTACAAATAGAAATATTTCTTGAAATATGTACTTTTTTCAAAGAGCTAATTAACGGTTCTTTCTCAAAAAATTCATACTTCCAAAAACATATTTTTACAAATAGAAACATATCTAGAAATAAGTAATTTTTTCAAAGAGCTAATTAAAGGTACTTTCTAAAAAAGGGGAAATTTCTTTATGAGGTATTTCTTGCTAAAAGATACTTTTTTCAGAAAGGCACTTTTTCCAAAAAGTACTACATATTTCCAAAAAATCTATTTTTGCAAATACTTGCAATTTTTCAGAGCTAATTAATTTTTAATTTTTTCAATAAGGTACATTTTTCGAAAGGGTACTTTTTTCAAAAAGGTACTTTTTTCGAAAGAGTACTACATATTTTCAACAAGCTATTTTTGCAAATACATATTTCTTGAAATAGGTACTTTTTTCAAAGAGCTTTTTACTTTTTTCAAAATGTACTTTTCTCAAAAAGGTACTTTTTCCAAAAGAGTACTTTGTGCAACAAGATATTTTTTCAAAATGGTACTCTTTGCAAAAAGGTCCTTTCTCATAAAGGGTTATTTGTTTTTCGAAAAACTAGCTTATTCAAAACCGTACTTTTATAGAAGTGTACTTTTTAATTAGGTACTTTTTTGTTCTTTACATATAAAAATCGTTCAATCGTTGTTGAGAGTAAATTTAGATCGACATGAACGACCGATCAATCTTAACGATTCAGCAAAATTAATCATTAATTTGGGAAGTTATATTTTTTCTGAAAACACTTGGTAACGTAAATTCCTTAAAGGCTGGGTTAGCCGAACGTTGCTGTTGATGTACCGTACCGTACTGCACTGTTAGCACGTTGGTGCACTTATAGAACATTTAAAAACGTGCGTGCGTATGCTTTACTTCGTTTTGTTGCTTTAATATTAAAAAAGAACAGCTGTTCACAAAACAATGATGGGAAATAAAAAAGTTCAAATGGTGAATGTAGCGAAGAAAAAGTACCTAAAATATGTAAACGCTACTAAAACTGTATACTGTCTATTATACATTTATAACAAATACATATGTTCATACATACATACATATCGATGGACACAAGTACACCTCGTCACAAAAACTTATTGCAATATCGTAAAAATAACACTTTTAAAAGCAGTTTAACAAAGCAGTTGTGCTATTTAATATTATGTTTTTATCTTCCCCTGTAAAATTACAATTATTTGAGTTAGGGCCTTTCTACTTGTGACCAACGATATGTATGCAACATGAAATAATTTTTACATGTGTGCATACACAATAAGAAGTTTTGATACCATTTAAATCCTTTAATACATATCACATTTATATTTTGCTCATACATATTTATGCATTTCTTTATTATATATAAGTACATGTACATACACATGCATGAATATATTTGTGTACATAAGTATGTATATATGTACATTCCCAAATATTTATTTATATAGTTATGTTTTTCCACACAGATATTATTAACAAAAGTACCAAAAAAACAGAGCCAAAATACCCCTATTCCATTTAACTTAGAATGACACCATCACTGGCTTACAAACGTCACTTAACAACGTTAGGAAATTCTATTTTATACAGGTTGAGACGTGACGTCAACGTTGCAGCAAACTTCGGTAAGCGTTTGCATTGTTTTCAATCAACAAAAACGATCAGCTGTTTCGTTAGCTTACGTGGACGTTCGGCTAATTCTACCTTAAGGTCGTTCCTAAGAACATATTTTAACTGGATGTGTGCTTATTTTCCAAAAAGTAATTTTTTACAAATGAAGGATAATTTTTCTAAGTTAAGGTAATGACTCACTATCCTAAACGACCTACGAAAAAATACAACCCTGATCTGATGAATTGTTATTGTCTTTTAAAAATATTCAAAGACTCAAAAATGCAGGATTGTGCAGGATAGTGTATCACGGCTTTTACGAGCACATATTAGATTTTAAAACAAAGTAAGATTAAGGAGAAATACTTAATACTTTCTTAACCACCCTCGTATAAACGTGCTCTATTGTTTTCATTTGTAGCAAATTATTTATTTGCTTCCAATTAATTTCCCACCGACATGACAAACTCATTAGCAGGGAACTTTATTTAGTCAGTTTCATTGTTGTTGGTTTTTCGGTTTTTAACTTTCATTACGAGTTCGCCCGTATCAATCATCTCATGTCAATCAAATCAATTTAAATCATGTTTCTATCACATTCGTATTATTTACTTGAAATTAAAAAAAAAAACTCAATTTTAATCGGTTAAAAACGTATGAATTTCATTAAATATTTCTTAACAAAATTTATATTCATCCAACGTACTGAAATTCACATTATTATGATTGATAAAATCGAATTCATGGTACAATGTGTCCGTCCATCTGTCTATCCGTCACACTGGCTGTGTATCGTGGTATCGGTATCGGTATGTAGTGCATCTGTAATTTGTTTTAAATGTTTTAAAATTAATATTCCATTTAAATTCTAAACAGTGAAATACTCAAAGTTGGCAAAGTAAATGACGTTATTTGTTGTCATTATCTTGATCACTCTGTTATAGAGATCTTTCAGCTTAATGGCAACGAAGTAACTTCGTCTGTCTGTCTTTCTATCTGTGTGAGTATGTGTGTGTGTGTGTGTGTGTGTGTGTGTGTGTGTGTGTATGTGTGTGTGTGTGTGTGTGTGTGTGTGTGTGTGTGTGTGTGTGTGTCCGTTACGCTAACAGTCGTTCAGTTATAGACAGCAGAGACCCAATTTCCATTGAAATCGAGTTAGGAAAAGTACGCGGTTATTTTTTTTTTTTTTGCTTTTTTTTCATATTATTGTTGCTGATAGATTTTGCTGCCTGCTGCTCGTCGTCATGTTGCATTTGTTTTGTGTGTTGCACACAAAACATCTTAATTGAATTTTTCATGCTGATTTATGTCATCAGCACAGATATGGCCACTTTTTTCGTAATTTTTTTTTTCTTCTCATTTTTGTTTTTGTTAGAATTAGTTGCATTTTTAGAAGAATTAGACTGCAACAGAAATAAAACAAGCACAAAATTATTTACAATTAATGCATGAAATTTTATAAGTACATGATGATGCCCCTTCTGCGTACAGATTATATATAAACGTTTATTTTGGCAAACTTTTTCAAAGAATTACATCATTTCTTGGTTACAGATAAATTTGTTAAGAAAAACAAAACAAAAAAAAAAAAAAACATTTAAAAATATTTTAAGAAAATATTAGGAAAATTTACAAACATTAGGAAAGGCATGAAAAGAATCGCCACAATTTAGTGGTGTTAGAGAAATTTGTCCGTATTTTGCAAATTTGATTTTTTTTATTGTTCTTTTACTGAATGAAAATTTTTCATCAATGAAATTATTGAGTTTTGAGAAAAAAAAAATATAAACACATAGACTGTCAGAACCAAATGTAGTAAAAGATCTCATGATGGACACAATCAAAGTAAGTAAAGTACAGTGTAATCCATGAAGACGTTTTATTTTGAACATTCCGCCATTTGAACATGTCATGTCATGACTCAACCTGCAGCTATTTGAAAAGTAACAAGTTAAACAAAAACTACGCCATTAATAAAAATGGGAAGATATAGGCTTTGCAGCACCCTTTTTAGGGTTCCGTACACCTAAGGTGAAAAGGAACCCTATTGTTTTCGCTACGAGTTCAGTCTGTGTGTATGTCACAGACTGTTTTCTTGGAACCTGAAACTTTAACCAAATATGCAAAACTAAAAAATAAGTGAAAGTTAAAAATTAAACGGCGGTTTAAAGCGAGCAACGAAAAATATTGAAACCCTAATGTAGTACATATACAATTATATCGTATCATAACTGCCAAAAAAGGTTAAGCGACATAATTTTCGAGCTTCATTTTTTTTTTACTATCTTAAATTTAAATAATCGATTATTGCCAAAAAAATCATGTTCGAATATAATGTCGCTTAAGCTTTTTTTTTGGCAGTTATGGGACTACATATAGACTATTGAAATGTTCAAAGTTAATGTATTTTTATGCAGACTGTAACAATTAACATTGAAATTTAAAAAATCAATATTAAAGAATATTCCATGAGTTAATGCAATTTTTACACCATTTAACGTATCTTGGAAACCGTAAAAATTAAACTCTTAAAATTTTCACAAACACAGAAACTAAAAAATTCCAAAATTAAAAAAATATCGAAACGAAAAAACGCAAAAAAGCGCTTAAATGAAAAATATCACCAAAAATAAAATAAATCGCTAACATGCAAAAAAAAATTCACCAAAAGTGAAAAGGTCATCAAAAAACTGAAAAAAAATCGCCAAAAAAAATTTAAAAAAAAAACGCCTAACTGAAAAAAGCCCAAATATAAAAAATCGCTAATGCTTAAATTATGTTTAAATCACCAAATCGAGAAAACGTTTAAGCTAAAAAAAAGCGTTAATACTAAAAAAACTCAAAAAAAAACGAAAAAATCGTCAAAACAAAAAAAGCAACACACAACTAATAAATTTTTAATTATAAAAATTTTTATTGTAAAAAGTACTAAAAATCGCCAAAATTAGAAAAAATTGCAACAACGAAAAAAGCGTTAAAACAAACAAAAAATGCTAAAACTAAGAATATTTATTGTAAAAAAAAGAAAATAAAAACAAAAAAAAAAAAATCGCCAAATCTAAAAAAGTCGCTAAAACGAAAAAGCGCCAAAACAAAAAAAAAATTCAAATTAAAAATATGTATTTAATAAACCAAAAAAATTGACAAACGAAAAACGCCAAAACTAAACAAATAACCACCAAAAAATAAAACAATAGCTAAAACTAAAACCATGTAACGGGTGTTTTTTTTAGAGGTATAGAACTTCGAATTGAAATAAAACACAAGAAAATCGTTTTAATGTCCATCAAATTGGCTTTATTGGAAGGATAATTTTATGCCATTAATGTTTAAATATGATTTCAGGCATGTGGCCGCCGCGGCTGGCTCGAATAAAGCCAATTCTACAGGTCCAATTTTCAACCACTTTTTCGAGCATATGGGGCCGTATGTTGGCAATAACGCCACGAATGTTGGCTTCCAAGTCCTCTAACGTTTCTGGTTTGTTGGCGTAGACGAGCGACTTCACATATCCCCAAAGAAAATAATCCAATGGTGTCAAATCACACGATCTTGGTGGCCAATTGACAGGTCCATTCCGCGAAATTATGCGCTCATCGAATGTTTCCTTCAATAAATCGCTTGTGACGTGCGCTGTGTGGCATGTAGCGCCGTCTTGTTGGAACCACAACTCATCCACATTCATGCCATCTAATTCGGGAACAAAATAGTCGGTTATCATGGCTCTATACCGGTCTCCATTAACGGTAACTGACTCTCCAGCATTATTTCGGAAGAAGTATGGCCCAATGACTCCACCAGCCCATAGAGCACACCAAACAGTCAGTTTTTGTGGATGTAATGGCGTCTCAAGGGTCTCATGTGGATTCTCTTCACTCCAAATGCGGCCATTTTGCTTGTTGACGTAGCCATTCAACCAAAAATGGGCCTCATCACTGAACAAAATTTTGCGATGAAAATCAGCATCGAGATCAATCTCATTTTCGGCCCATACACCAAAATCACGACGCATGGCATGGTCTCGCGGCTTTAATTCTTGCACAAGCTGGATATTGTAAGGTCGCAAGCCAAGATCTTTGCGCAAAATCTTCCATAAAGTTGATGGACAAAGCTCCAATTGCTGTGCACGGTGGCGAATCGATTCATTCGGGTCCTCTTCAACACTTTGCTCTACAGCGGCAATTGTTTCTTCGGTGCGCACTGTTCGACGTCTCTGCGGATGCGTATTATCACATAGAGTAAACGTAGTGCGAAAACGATCCATGGTTAACCGAATTAATTGCTCTGATGGACGATTATGTCGACCATAAAATGGACGGAGCTTGCGGCAAACTTCGCGAACTGAACCATTATTTTCGAAATAAATTTGCACGATTTGCAAGCGTTGTTCTTTTGTCAACCTGTTCATGATGAAATGGCAAACCAAACTAATGGCCGCCAGTTAAAAAAGTGATGCCAACTTAAAGTTCTATACCTCAATAAAAAACACCCATTATAACAAAAAATGGCACACAAAATACAAATCTCAAAACAACGAAAAAAAAAAAAATCACCAAATCGAAAAAAGCACCAAGACTAAAAAAGCGTCAAAACCGAAAAAAATCGTCAAACCAAAAAATCGTCAAAACCGAAAAAATCGTAATTATAAACCGAAAAAAATCGCCAAAATTGAAAAATTCCCAAACTAAAAAGATTGCGTTAACTAAAAATAAGATCGCTAGACGAAAAAAAGGGCCAAAGCTAAAAAAAGTTCTAAAACTAAAAATATGTATTATAAAAAAACCAAAACAAAAATTTAAGAAACGAACAAAAATCGCTAAAAGAAAAAAAACAACAAGACTTAAAAAGCGTCAATACTAAAAAAAAAAACGCCAAAAATCCGAACAAATTCACCAAAAAGAAAAAAACGCCCAAAACAAAAAAAAAATGCGTCAATGCTACCACAAACTGAATAAAATCGCCAAAAAGAAACAATCGCCAAACCTAAAAAAGTTCGTCTAGTATTAGATTTGTAGTGTCTGTGGTCCCTGAGTCTAGGTCACATTTTACTGAATTTATTATAAATATATTAAATTGAAATATCGCCTTCAGTTTGATGAGGCTTAAAAATTAATCAAAAATCTTTAGCAATTGTTCAAATGCTTGCTTGCAACTAATACGCATGTAAAATCGAATGTTTGCTTCATTCAACAATAAACAATCGCTTTTCAATAAGAATATTGGCCCATTAGGTTATTGAGAAGATTGATGGCGCTGCTGTGCTCATAAAAGCTTTTTTTAGTACAAAAAAGTAATTCCAATTATTGATAATAAATTGAAATATCATTTATTTACTGTTTTAGTTTTTTTTTTTTAAGTAAAACTATTGTTAAACAAAAAATAAAAATTATTAGACACAGCAAGACTATTCCTTAATGAGTTCAATCTTGGCATGTGGTAAATCTTACAAAAAAAATTGCTTACTTAAGTAGTTTATTGATAAAATAAAAAAGTTTAATTTAAAAAACAAAACATTTTAACAAATTACTCAGTACGTTTCCAATATCTTACAAAATTTGGGTCAGACATTTTTTTTAGTGACACGATCGGAATTTATTTGCAGTTGAATTAAATAAATTGTTATAAAATTAAGACATTCACTGTTTTTACAAATTAATTGGTTGTATGAAATTTCGTCGATGCTTACAAAAAAAAAAATATATTTCTCTCCTTTATACGCCCCGTATAACTTTTAAAGGAAACTGGATATCTTCAGCGAGTTTTAGTGTTTTTATATATACTAACCTAGCTAAGACCCGTTGAGATTCGCTACATTATATAAGGTGTGGCCGAAATACTTCGGCCTTATCAATGCGGGTTACCAAACTGTATTTAAAATAAATTTTATATTTAATATTTAATTTAATATTTTACTTAATAAGTAAAATATTAATTTGGGATTATTAGTGCGTTTAAAAAATTTTAAACTTAAAATAAATTTTCTTTCATTGATCACTGTGCTTCATTCTTTACTGTTATCGCTTATGGTCCTTCGAAAGATACAGTCCCATGCACGAGACTGCCCGAGTATATCAAACGCTGGCTGAATGTTTGGGTTATGACTTGATTTAAGTTCATCAAATTTTAAATGAAAAATGGCTGCATTTACACTGTGAAAAGTAATAACACCATACAAAGCGATAAATAGACGGGCATACATATCGTTACCTTAATATAGAAAGGCCCTAACTCATTATTATTATTATTTTTTTTTTTTTGAAATCGAGATTTTTGCATTTTTCTTTTATCGAAATATTAAAAAAAATCGATTTCAAAAGTATAATGAATTAGGTCCTTTCCATATTAAGGTTACGATATTTATGAATATTTGTATACAATTGTAACAGACACAATGGGCCCAATGCCAATTTAGCGCAACGCTAAGCACCAGCAACAAAAACAAATAATTTTAAAATTTTAAATGCATCATGCAGTTATTAACAAAGAAACAGACAATCTAGTTAATTGCAAGAACTGAAAACAAAAATATTAAAGGTCATTGAAAATCGCAAAAGAAAGCGAGAAAGAACGAGAAATCGGTAAGAGTAAGCCAATAATTTTAACGATGTCACCTCAAGTGCAAAAGCACACAAAAAAAATCTAATTTAAAATCGATATGTAAAAATCATGATCAAGTTGAGGGGCGCACACAGTAAACGTGCAACAGCGTAAATACCCCCCCCCCACCCCCCTGTGCATGTTGCACACTCTCCCGTACAAATTCTCATGCCACACTTGGTTAAGCAACAGCAGCAGGATGTTGTTACATTAAAGATTTATTTATTTACAATATTTTTAGATTAACGTTTAATTTTTCACATCGATTTTTACACACGCAATAAAAATTTTTTAAGAAATTACTAAATCTTCAATTAATAGATATAGATTTAGTGAAAAAATATACAAATTGAGTTCTGTTGTTTCAACAGAAAAATAAAAGAATAGAATAAGAAAAGTTTTCTAAGAAAGTTATGGAAGAAGAAGAGAAAGGTTTATTTTTTAATTTGCAGGAGTTTTGAAAGCATTTGGCGAACACTTTAAAATAAAATACAGCGTAATTCTAAACATTTCCTACACTCAAAAAAAAAAAAAAAAAAAAAAAAAAAAAAAGACAGGAAAAAAATTTCTAAATTTAAGTAAACAAATTTCTAAGTTTAAGTAATTTTTTCTAAGTTTAAGTAAATTTTTACAAAAATCTAGTAAAAATTACTTAATATGAGTAAAAAATAAAAAGTTCATATTCTTAAAAATAGTTCATAAAAATACACACAAAAATTCTCACATTCAAGGACAAGTTTACTGGCTTAGAGGAAATATTTACCAAAATTTGGAAAATGGTTTAAAAGTTTAGGGAAACTGTATCCTAAGAACTAGTCAATCTCGTTTTATATCAAAAAATTAATTTTAGGAAATGACTTATTCCTAATAGTTCATCAAATTTGACTTACTTGAAAGATATAAAAAGGTATTCTAAATTTTAGAAAAATATTTACCAGTTTTAAGTACTTTTTTAGGGTTCCGTACACCAAAGGTGAAAAGGAACCCCGTTGTTTTCGCTACGCTGTCCGTCTGTCCGTCACACGGTATTTTCTCAGGAACCGTAAGAGCTATGGACCTGAAATTTGGACAGAGTATGTAGAACCTTGGCCGCTACAACAACAAATACATGAGAATTAAAAATTAAAGGGTGTTTCAAAACGAGCAACGAAAAATATTAAAATCCCATGTAATATACATACAATTGTGTATTTTTATACAGACTACAACAATTAACACTAAAATTTAAAAAATTTTAATTAAAGGGTGGCCCATCAGTTAATGCAATTTTGACTATGTAATTTTGACAATTTGCTATATCTTGGAAACCGTAAGAGGCAAACACTTGAAATTTTCAAAAACGGTAAAACTAAAAAAACGAAAATTATAAAATCGCCACACCAAAAAAAAATCGCCAAAAATTAAAAAAAAATCGCCAAAACGAAAAAAATCGCCAAAATTAACAAAAAAATTCTAACACTAAAATAAATCGCCAAATTCGAAAAAATCGCCAAAATGAAAAAAAAACGCCAAAATGAAAAAACGCCAAAAATCTAAAAAAATCGCCAAATCGCGAAAATGTCGCCAAAACTAAAAAAAAAAAATTTAAATGAAAAAAAAAATCGCAAAAATGAAAAAAATCGAAATAAATAAAAAAAAATCGCCAAAATGAAAAAACGCCAAAAACCGAAAAAAAATCTCCAAAACAAGAAAATAAAGTAACAAAACTAAAAAAAAGAGCCAAGGCTTAAAAAATCGCCAAAACCGGAAAAACCAAAAAACGCCAAAACAAAATAACCGAAAATAACCAAAAACGAAAAAAATGCCAAAAATATATATTATATAGGATGAAGTTTGTATTAAATTACATATCTAGTGTTCATTCGGAACCCTTCGTGCGCGAGTCAGAGTCGCACTTTACTGAATTTATCTTTAAATTATTGAATATATTTTTTATTTGCATTAAGCAAAAAATCTAAGTAAATTTTTCATTCTTCCGAGGAATATTTGAACTTGAAATATATTTTTTTGAAAATAAAATAAAATTTTAAAACTCAAAAATTTCAATGCTTATTCAGGCAATTGGTTAGAGTGCTTGCCTATCAGTGCTGATGAAGTGCGTGGCTGCACAGAAAAATATCGGTATTTCCCCCAGCTAAAAAGTCTAGTTTATTTTTTTCTCTTCTTTAGAAACTCACATTAATTAATAAAAATATTTCAATCAATAAGAATTGAAATTACTGAACTTAAGCCCGAATAAGATATTATTTCTGATTAATAAAATTTTAAGTTAATTAAAACATTGAATTCTGTCCTGGTTAAGCCTGATAAAGACTCCCAGTGAAATTTGTTTATGGTCCTACGAACCAGCATACTAAGCAAGTAATATACATGATTTTACGGTAACTTGCTCTTGCTTCCTACAACACATTTCGACATTTTGTTAGCCAACACAACACAACAAAATAAAAAATAAAATAGAAACTTAAAAATTAAATTTTATTTTTAATACCCAACCATCTGTATCGAAGAACACAATATGACGGCATTGTGATTATATCACAAGAAAGAAAATAAAACAAAAATGTAATCATAAACATAATGATGAGCAGGTTGTGGCTAAAAATATACATAAGTACCAGTACTTAAAAATAAAAATAATTTCGAAAAAATAATTAAAATTGAAAAGAAAATAATAATAATAATAATAAGAATATGACTACAACGTGTCACTTTGAGTGATCGTGCCAAAGTGTGGACATTATAATTAACGCAAAATGCAGACAAGCGGAAATGTTTTTGTTAGTTTTTTATTAGAAAATTAATATATCTTTAGAAAATTATTTAAAATAAAAATTAATAGAAATCATAATCTTACGAGAATGAAAAAAAAAACTAAAATAGAATAAAACTTGTTCTCGCGCCCTGATACCTTTTTGCAAAACATAAATAAGTTCATTTAATGTTGTCTAAACAAATTACACACCAGAATACAAAATTTTGAGTCAAGTGAATTAGTTACACTTGTTAATCGAATGGCGCTTTGAAGTTTGTTACGAATATTTTATTTCAAAATTTAATTTTTCCTCTTTTTCTTAAGTTTCCATGTTTGAGTTCTCTCTCTGTTGGCTTATTTATTTATTTTTTTTTTTATATTTTATTTTATCTTTTTGCGTTTATGTCATTTTACACTTAAATTCTCTTGACGTAATTATCCAACAAGAACACCAAATTATTTTTAAACTACGTAAGTTTATACAGGCACAGTGGTTCGCTGGAGCATATAAACATGTCAAAATTGTATACAAAATTAATTCAAGCGAAAATTGAAAACACCAAAATTTTTTACAATTCCCTCAATCAAAGCCAACAACGTGTTCTTGTAGTTTAAAAAAAAAATCCGCTTGATGATTTGTTTGATCATCTCCAGGGCGCTAAACATTCATATTTGTGATACTTAGCAGACAATTTTCACGCTAAGTGCTGAAAAAATTTATTTCAAGCTCTTTCTGGTAATATATAAACGACAAACGAGCATCACTCAACATCACTGTTCATTGTTCGCTTTAGCGCAGCGAATTTTCAAATTCGCTTTGTTGTTTTCTCCTTTCGGTTTAAGATTAATGTTGACGTTTTTCCATCAACGCCATCAATTTTATCTTCACAAAATAATGTTATCCTTCGAAAAAAGCACAAGACTTTAACTTTTGCAGATGCAGATGCTGATGCTGGTGCTGCAGCAACTGCAAAACGTTTCCATTGCTGCCATTGTTATTTTAACATTTAGCTACACCTTATTTTATTCTTAACAGGAACGTGACTATACTGAAAATAGTTTTAAACGAAAATTTTGCGAAGAAAAAAAATATTGTGTTTATTCACTTTGTTACTTAAATAAATATCGTCGTATATTTTGTAAGTGTGCTTTTTGCTATTTCACTCTTAATGAAAAATTCCCAATTAGACTCACTTATTTTGAGTGAAAGAGGCGTGAGAAAAGTAAATACACCTTGTAACTAGTGACGTAATGCCGCAAAACTAAATGAAGGCAATTCAAAGCATTTTGTCTTTGCGTTAAAGAATTTATAAGCAAATTAGAGCAAAATTTTACATTTATGGTATTTATAAAACAAAAATTCATTTCCATATTTTTAAAACACATAATCGATAAGCGATTATTAAAGTAAATATTAGTCTAAAAGGGTAATTTTCTTTAAAAGTTACTTTTTTATAAAAGGTTCTTTTTTGTATACGGTACTTTTTTATAAAAGGTAATTTTTTATAAAAGGTACTTTTTTATGCAAGGTACTTTTTATACAAGGTACTTTTTTATAAAAAGAACTTTTCATAATAGGTACTCTTTATAAAAGGTACTTTTTATACAATGTACTTTTTTATAAAAAGGTACTTTTTTTAAATTACTTTTTTATAAAAGGTATTTTTTAAAAAACAAGGTACTTTTTTTAAAAAAAAGGTAACTTTTTCTAAAAGATATTTTCTTGTAAGGGTACTTTTTCATAAAAAGTACTTTTCTATAAAAGACACTTTTTTAAAAAAGGTTAATTTTCATAAAAGGTAGTTTCTTACAAAGGTACTTTTTATAAAAGTTACTTTTTTATCAAAGTACTTTATTTCTAAATGGTATGTACTTTGATAAAAAAAAATTATTTTTTTATAATACGTATTTTTTAAAAAAAGGGTAATATTTTATAACGGTTCTTTTTTATAAAAGGTACTTTTTTATAAAATAAAGTCTTTTATTAAAGGTGCTTTTTTATAAAATGTACTTCTTTATAAGATACCTTTTTATAAGATACTTTTTTATAAAGGATACTTTTTATAAAAGGCACTTTTTATATAAGGTCCTTTTTATTAAAGGTACTTTTTTATAAAAGGTACTTTTTTATAAAAGGTACTTTTTTTATAAAAGGTACTTTTTTGTAAAAGGTACTTTTTTATACAAGGTAATTTTTTATAAAAGGTACTTTTTTATAAAAAGTACATTTTATGATAGGTACTTTTTATAAAAGATACTTTTTTATACAATGTAGTTTTTTATAATAAGGTATTTTTTTATAAAAAGTACTTTTTTAAAAAAAAGATAACTTTTTATAAAAGGTATTTAAAAAGTACTTTTCTATAAAAGATAATTTTTTAAAAAAGTTAAATTTTTATAAAAGGTAATTTCTTACAAAGGTACTTTTTATAATAGTTACTTTTTTATCAAGGTACTTTTTTATAAATGGTATGTACTTTGATAAAAAATTATTTTTTATAAAACGTATTTATTTAAAAAAGGTAATATTTTATAAGGGTTCTTTTTTATAAAAGGTACTTTTTTATAAAAGGTACTTTTTTATAAAAGTTACTTTTTTATAAAAGGTACTTTTTTATAAAAGGTACTTTTTTATAAAAGGTACTTTTTATAAAAGGTTCGTTGAGAAAAGGTACATTTCTTGAAGGATATTCTTTTTAAGGATATTTTTTAAACGTACTTTTTTAAAATGTTCTTCTTTTATAGCGTAGTTTTTATTTTTAACAGGTTTTTTTTTTTCTAAAGTGTACTTTTTCTATAAGTATGTACTTTTTTTAAGAAGTCTGTACTTCATTTTGTATTACTTCTCATTTCCTTAACCCACACAACTAACTAATTTGCGAAACCAACAACTGGGGAGAAGAATTATCATAATTCCATAAATGCAGAAGCACTTGTTTGTTGTCATTTTAGAAATAAATCATACTTATGCAAATGATGGTGATCATCACCAGCAGCAACCAACTACTTGCCAAACAAAAGTGAAAAGAGACAAACAAAAAAGTAAAAAATGACAACATGGCGCTTAAACACGGCAAACAGTGAGCAAAATCACACAAAAATACAACGAATAACAAATAACACCTTTTGACATGTTAATTTAACAATTTAAAGAAACATGACAATCTATTGTTTAAACTGGGGACCGACCACCAGCCGACAAAAAATCATTCCACAGGCAACTGAATCGAAGCACAGGCGTAATAGTAACAAACAAAAAAAAAGCTAATGTCCGCCTAAGCAGAGAAAAGCATTAGCCCGAACAACACAAACATTCGAGTATGAAGTTTCTAATATTTTTTTATATAAAGCTCAAAATCATAAATAATTTTTAAAATTTTAAATAAGTGTTAATTTAATTTGCAAAATCTTGTCGCAGTAACTCTAGTGGTAAAGGAACACCCACAGACTGCAAGCCTAGAACTTATTTTTTACTTTTATTTTATTTTTTTTTTTCTTTCCAATACCTGCTTTCGTTTGGCCATTATTCTCCAGTTTACTTTTAACTTTAACTAACAAGTGTATTGTGAAAAATAAATATTGGGGGGAAAAAATCATTGAGTAAACAAGCAAACAGTTCACTTATCCGATAGATGTCCAAACAAACAGTGAATGAAAGAACTGACCAGCCTCAAGATAAATTTACTTAAGACATCATTTTCAAAGTGACACATTACGATCAGCAGCAGCTCCAGACACACAAGTGCCAGTGCAGCACTACAGCGTATAAGAACCAACAACCAACAACCAACAACGAGGCAAAAAGATGTGTCATCTCAGTGCAAACAAAATTGTGCTTGAATCTCTTGATGTTAAATGGAGATGACGATGAGTTTTCAGTTTTTTTTTATTTATTTTTTTTTTTTTGGCTTTGACAACTTTTAATTTGAAGTCTTATTTGCTTAAAACTTATCGAGTTTACAAATGAATTTGATGGCAGCATACGCACATATTTGATTCTTAAGAATGCGCAACTGAATGTATTTGATGAGTGGGAAAATTTATAAGTTTGTAAATGAGAAAGTATTCCATCTGATGACGTAACTATATTCCGTTTTGAAAATTATATTGAAATTTTTTTAAAATTTGTGCAGGAGCAAATGATTAATAATAGCCTAATTACAATTGCTACTGCAACCACCAGCGACACTTGATTTTCGAATACAATCAGCCATATTTCTAATAATTGGCTGCCACTTCTACTATGTCGGAAAGAAAAACTCTGCGACAGAAACCTAGTCGCTCGAATTCTAATACATTTTCATTCCACTATGTCGTCAGCTTTCTTTCGCTTGTGATTACGTATGTCATTTTTTTTTTTTTTTTTTTACGTGTTTATAAATTAAAGTAATGGCAATTTGTATATTTCAAGCATTTCTAGCGATTTTTTTTAAACTAATGTTTACATGAAAATAAATACAACCAACGAAAAAGAATTCAACAAAATAGTCGCACAGCAACAGCATGTTATTGCTGTTTAGCTTTACAACAGTGGTCGGCAACCCATACAATTGCATTTTACAATTGTGTGAGTTAAACTCTCACCACGATCCGGTGTTGCCAGTGTCTCATTTCACTAATTTGAAATCTCCAAAGGCAAACTTGATATTATTACGGTTAGAAGAAACACAAAATTTTTTATATAAAGAAATGCATCTTTTGTTGTAATGTAATGGTGGATAAAAAGATGGGTTTTCTAGGACGGTTTCTTCAAATAATTTATATGTATTTGATTTTTCGATAAGTTTGAATGCCCAGCATATCAGTGCATTCACCTTTTTAAATATCAAGAAATAATAAGAAAGAAATAAACGAAGGCACTGTTGTAAACGACATAACTCGGTTAATTATTTGTATAAGAACTGTCATTAAAATTTTGACGTACACAAAGAATTTTTTCCCTATATGGCTTATACAACAATGCAAAATGAAAGCATATTTTCGATAAAAAAGAGGGTTTCGTAGGAAGTTTGCTAAAAATAATTTAAATATATTTGTTTTTCATTGCAATATTCAACAACAGGCGTTATTTGAAAAAACTTTGAATGTAACGAGTACAATGAGAATAGTGGTTAAAATTTTGAAGAAAATAAATCATAGAGAGTTAAAAGATTTTTTTCATCTCGACTTTGCCGAATGTGGTGTATGAATTTGTTAATCAACTTAACATCTGGTTGCGAAGAAAAACGAAAAAAATTTGCGATTTTCTGCAATAAAACAATTTATTCGAATCTATTTACATCTTCAATATTAATTTCATACGGACAACATTTTATGCGTATTAAATTTTCTAAATGTTTATCTGTTAAACGGTTTCGGCTTTTAGTTTGAATGTGCTTTAGTATGGAAAATGTTGACTCACAAATATAGGTAGCTCCAAACATTGAATATAATTTTAAAATTTCATTTTTTGCCTTGGGGTATACATCTGCAGAAATACTTCTCCAGAACTCTATCCCGCTGGTTAATGGTAAAGCTAGATCTTCTCTCATTTTAATTAACTCTGCTTTAATATCCTGATTTTGGTGTTATGTATTACATAACAAATGGTTGTTATGCATTTCAATAAAATTTTCAATATTTTTAAAGTCATGAAAACGATTGTTGTAATTAATTAATAGAGTCTGAAGCACATCTAGATATTCCTGTAGTTTGCTATTGCTATTTGGAATTTTGCTATAAATTTCAAATGTCCTTTTTAAGCTTATTACATTTTTATCTTTAAGGTTTTGTATCAAAATTTCAATTTTTCTAATAAATTGTTTTATTGCAGAAAATAGCTCAAAAATTGTTTTGGTGTTTCCTTGTAGCTGTATGTTTAGTTGATTAACAAACTCAGTTATGTCTGTCAAAAACGCAAAATCTAATAAAAAAACATTATCGTTCAAATGCTCCGACAACACTTTGGTATCAGGTGTTTTATTTTGATCCAAAAACGATACAACTTCCTCACGAAGACTGAAAAGTCTTTGAAGACAACGACCTTTGCTTAACCACCTTACTTCTGTATACAGAAGCAAATCACCATATTCGGCATGCACGAGGTCAAGAAATTCTTTGAATTTTCTATGATTCAAGGCATTATGGCCAGCTTGTATTTTGTTAACAATTTGAATCACGATTTTCATTGTATTCATTACATTCAAACTTTTTGCAAATAATGCTTGTTGGTAAATAATGCAATGAAAAACATATATATTTAAACCACTTTTAAGCAAATGTCCTACGAAACCCTCTTTTTTACTCACCATTACATTGGCACCATCAGTACATACAGAGCAAAACTTATTCTTATCAGTAAAGAAAAGAACATTTTCGTTTATGATGTCGAAAATAAGTTTTCCTTTTACACTGTTATGTAAGCTATGTAGGGAGAACATTTCTTCATGTACGTCAAAATTTTTATTGACAGTTCTTACACAAATAATTAACTGAGATATATCGTTTAGATCAGTGCATTCATCAAGGCATATGGAAAAAAATTGGCAATTAAGCATTCTTTTCTTAATATTTGAAAAGATAAATGCGCTGATTTGCTCAGTACGTCGAACAATTGTACGAGGAGAGAGGGGAATGTCATTTATAAGCATGCGAATCTCTTCGGATTTGTCACCAAAGCTTTTTAATACATCATTGCTCAGCTCTTTAAAAAACTCGCCATCTTCAAAAGGACGGCAACGTTTAGCAAGAGGTGCAGCAACAACAAAAGAGGCCTTTCTTTTCTTAAAAAACTTAGAAAGCAATCATTTTTTCATAAAAAGCTTTCTTAAGCTGAACAATAAGGGCTTCTCTTGCATCACCAGTAATATTTTCATATTCCTTGTGATATGCTTGAAAATGTCTTTGCATGTCATGTTTTTTCATGCGTGACAATGCCTGTTCACAAACCAGACATTCTGGTTTGCCAAAATAATTTTCTGAAAATAAAAATTTTAGTAAATTTTCATCACACATAACTTATTATTGTTGGGAAGAGTTTGTCTCTGGCAACACTGATTTTTAACAGTATGCGATGTACACGACCTGCCTGCTTAAATGTTTTAGCTAGACTGATTAATGTTGTTTATTTCTCAACAATGCGTGTGTACACATACGTAATAAAAGAGAATAAGAAAAGACGCGGCGCCCTTATTTTGCCTACCGCTGCTTTACAACGACATTCGTTTTGTTTAAAATGTGCGAATACTTTTTATAACTAGCGGTCTCCACTAGCCATGAACTTAGTATGAGCGTCATGTCGGACATGGCAAATGGCTAATGGAGACCGCTCATGTCCAACTTTCGTTCATGCTCTGACATCAATGCCTGAGCATATGTCTGAGCAACAATGTTCGCCATGAGATTTGACGTCTTCAACCATTTGCAATAGAAAGAAAAGAGACGGAACAAAATTGTTAAACATTCCATCTCTGTTGCACTACCGCAAAATACTTTGATATGCCTGAACATGGACATCGCACGTGTTCACCACAACAAGGAATTTGATGAATTTTTCACAGTTGCTCTGCCAGCGTCATGTCCATGTCATGTCCAAGTCGATGGCTAGTGGAGACGTAGGGTAATGAACATAAACCAATAATCAAAACAAAAGTGTTCAATAATATTTTGATGAATATTTTATGACTTTTCGCTACAAATAAAAAATAAATTGAGGAAACGTGAATAATAATAAAAAAATAATAATGTGATAAAATGATAATTTTAAAAATAAAAATCGCCCAAAATTTCAAAATGAAAAAACACCAAAAAAAAATTGAAAAATTGGCAATTTTTTTTGGGCGATTTTTCATTTTGATTTTTGGGCGATTTGGTTTTGGGCGATTTTTCATGGAGCCAATTTTACAAACTTTATTGAATTCTTTGTTTGCAAAATAGCAAGTGATTGATTTTGACATAGTGTTCGCTTTGTTGACGACTCACTCGAATTAGTGGTATGAAAGTCTGTATGAAAACACTTACATACGTCTTCTTGCAACTTGTCGTTCGTTCGTTCAATGTTCGAACAGAAGTATGTAAGATAGAGAAATGGAAATCAATTTTCTTTTGCTCAGAATGCGAATGGAAGACCTTCTTTCGAAATAGTGGAAGAGGCAGTAAAATTTCACCTCCTGATCGATTGATACACGTAAATGCTCATCCATAAATTTCATTACATTGTCTTGAAAGATTTTCTTTTGAAGTTTATTTCTTAATTTAATTATTTTTAGTCTTTCATATTTAAAAAAAGCCGACAGTGTGAATGGAGGCTGCTGCTTTTATATTTGTATACGATAGATGTCAATTTATCGCTTATTTAATCTTACACCATGTGTGTGATCTTTTCTAGTTGCTGTTGACATTTTTTTTTCTAATAAAAACTTAGACAAAAAAATGTATACGAGTACAAATAAAAATTTAATTGCTGAAAGTCAGCAAAATAATAAAAAAATTATAAAGTGTTGTCCACAACATTAAGCAAAAATAAAGCATGAAGAAATATTTTGTAACTTTGTAATATTTAATTTAGTTTCATTAAATTTTTGTTTTTAACCAACCTTAAGTTAGTTTTTCTTTCTTAAGTGCAACATTGAATGAATGAATGAAAACCAAATCGCAGCGTGTTATAAATCTTGGCCGAAATTACAAATCATTTTTAGCTCACCTCAATATTACAATTTTCCAAGTCATTAACATTTATGCAATATTTATTTTTCTTTTCATATTCTAATATTCATCAAGTAGCCGAGAAAATATGAAAATAAACTACACTTAATGATTTTAAAGATTTGTTGTTAAGCAAATAAACAATTATTTGTTGTTTTGTGTAAATTAAAAATAAATATTTGGCAAGAAACGCATAATGATACTTGTAGTTTGGCTCCGCTCTGGGTTCCATGCAGTGTTGCAATTTGCTCAATTCTGCTTAAGAACACAAATAATGGACGAGCTGTCGAATTGTCTTGGGAAAATAAACTTTTCTGTGTTAGAAAAATAAAAAGCGCCAAAACATAAATAAAAATAAATTTTTAATTGACTCTTACGGTGAATGAAATGTAACATTCGTGGCGGAGTTCGCTCTTTCGTTGAAATGTAGATACAATTATTGTCTAGTGTGCAGTTTTCTGGCATTAGATGAAGTACACTTACAAAACTCGAACAATGTGATGTGAAAAATGTATATTGGATTTTTTTTTCTAATAATAACGTATGTGCTACTGCTTTTTTCTTCAAAAATGAAGTTAGAAAGAAAAAGGAAAAAGACTTTTATAAAATAAATTTTTATAAAACACACAAGCTTTTTCTAACTTCCCGTATATATTGTTATATGAAAAGTTTCATGTTAGTCTGAAATTTATTTGCGTTTGTTGTTCTAAATGTCCTCTTTCGCCCAATACTAATTTTATGCTAAATGGGCCATTGGTTGCCGAGTTACGTAAAAACGTAAATTTAAAAAAGAAAAAACCTAGCAACACGGCAACACTAGTAAGGCGTTGTTCACATTATAGGCCTGGGTGAACAGTCTTGAAATGTAAATACGTCTGGTTTTTTAAATAATTTTTATGGCATGTATTATACTAAACCAATAATAAATGCTGTCGTTTAATATGCGATATGAATGTATTGATGATCGTGTTTATGATTGTTAACAAGCGATGTCGCAAATACTTCTTGTTTTTAAGTCGTAGTTTATACTATGCAAATCTTATTGCTAAGCTTATTAGTTTATAATAAGAGAGAGAGAGAGAGAGAGAGAGAGAGAGAGACGAGGGGAAAAGAAACGTATCTGTTCCCCTCGTCTCTCTCTCCCCCTCAATCTAATCAGCTTAGCAATAAGACTTGCATAGTGTAAACAAGGACAGTGCATGTGTGCGTTTGTATGTACGCAGAAAAGTAAAAGATCATACACACAACGTGTGTATACTCGCCCATGCGTAGAAAGAAACAAGCATCACAAAGTAGTTTCTTCTTTACTCCTATAACTGCAATAACTGAAACAAATTTCTTGCAAACAGTGTAGTTTAGCGTTTGTTTTAGAAGATTTCGCTGTAGTAAGGCATTTGAAAAATCCCTGATGTCTTAAAAGTTATTTTAAGTAGTATTGTGCAGGATTTTCACCCAATTCATACGAGGATTTAAAAATCTTGTTTTATTTTTAATTTTCTTTAAAAGTTGCTTCCAAAAACATTATACATTCTAAGATGATTGTTTTTTCATGTTTTTGAGTTGATTTTTTTTTTAATGTAATCGGTTATTATACTTTACTTGCTAGTTTTTATAAAATCAAGTGACGTATCTACGGAAATGAGTATTACGAGTTTATAATTAATAGTTAATTGTAATTTAAAAAAAATAAAATAAAATGGATGAAAGAATTCTTGAGAACCTTGTGGATTTGGCTGAAATTGCTATTAATCAAATTGATGACATTGAGAATGAGGAAAATGTCATAAATATTTTGAGCTGTGTAGATGTAATGTCGTTGTTTAATGTTTTAAGGTCTTGACATATGGAAAACAAGGAGTTTGATCGCTTCACCCGGTCTAAATACATGGGACTTTGAACATTATATAAATTTTAATTTTCTTGGTATTTAATTATTAAGAGTTCAACGAGTTCCCTGGTCCACATAATTTTTTATAATATACAGGCAAATCCCGGTATAACGAACGATATAATGTCAGGCCCATTCGTTATACCGAAAAATTCGTTATATTGCAAAGTTTTTTTCAGGTGTTATATTAACTATTGTTATTGTAGACAAGATACAATACAATTAAAATAATGAGGGCAATTTTTTTCAAGTAAGCTACCAAATACAAACTAACGGTATCACACTTTTTTTCATTTCCATTGCAGCTGTAGATTTTGTTTAATATTTTTTTGCCGTTCGTTATACAGAACACATATTTATCAAAATATTCGCTATATAATGTAGAACAAACTGCTAGAAATATGTTCTAAGCAAGTTTTTGTTTTTTATTTTGAAAAATTTTCTTTATCATTCGTTATATCCAGTACAAAATTGGGATATTGTTCGCTATATAAGGTTGTTAATGTAAAAAAATTGGACGTTCGTTATATCGGATTTTCGTTAAAGCGAGATTCGTTATACCGAGATTTGCCTGTATCTTGATTTTATATTTTTATTTATTATTTAATTTAAATTTTTTTGTTTTTTAAAACAAATATTCAATTTTTATTTTGTATTATAGAAAACCGTTGTCAAATTGAAATAAAAAATAAAATAAAGCAACATACCAATAATGTATATAAATATATGTGTAAAAGAAAATTGAAAAAGAAACTCGTAGAGCGGAAAATGTGATTTTTTTTTCTACCCCTTTTACTTTTCTATACCGTTCGCCTACAAACTCCAAAAAGTAGGCCTTTAATTCACATAATTTGCCAGTGTTGCCGTGTTTTTCCATTTTTACATAAGGAAAAAGTGTTATATTGTTTTTTTTTTCTTTTTGATTTCTTATATTCTCTCCCCCAAACCGGTTCAGTTTTATGTAAAAAAGTATATAAAAATTTTTCATAGCGATAAGTTGTGCTTTAGGGGTGCGTCCGCCCCTCCAAGTTGGCCTTCAAGCACATTTTCAATGCAATTTTTGCATATGACTATCTTTTTAAAAAACATTTTACAAGAATATGATATATGATAATATTCTAGTCTGCAACATTAGTCTCACAGAAAGTTTTTTCGTAAAATTAATATTTTAGAAAATAATGAAGAAAATAACCAACAAAATACCAAAAATTATATAGTTACATACATATACCAAAATTATATTTATATGAAAATTATTTATATTAAGCATGTACAATAAGAGTTTATATCCATTAAATTATTGCATACATATATATACATATAGTCAAAGGAATACTTAACAAAATAAAAAACAAAAAAAGTAAAATTACATTGAAAAATAGGCTTGAAGGCCAACTTTGTGAAGCGGAAAACACAACTTATCGCTATGAAATTTTTTGTAATTTTTTTTACGTAAAACTGAAAAATTAAAAAAAAATTTAAATCTCCATACAACTAAGGGCCACCCTATTATACACACTATAATTAAGAGATTCAATTTCAAATATACTAAAATTTAAGCTAAATTAAGCTATTATTCCATATAAAATTAGCAGTTGAATAAATTTAAGCCTGCATGAGAGAATATACACAGAAAAAATTATTCCCAAAAAATTTTCAAACAAACGTGTGTTTTGAAATATAATTAGTTTCAGTAAATATTTTTTACTGTTCCAGTAAATTATTTGTTCCAATTTTATTTTATGTAAAAAAAAACTGTATAGAATGAAAATTATCTATATAAAGTAAAATTTGTAAAAAAAAAATTTTAGATTTATTTTTTTAACCCCCGACTAAAAAAAGGGGTGTTATAAGTTTGTAGTGTGTGTTTTTGTGTGTCTGTGTATCTGTGTATCTGTGTAACTGTGTGTCTGTCTGTGTCCACGTACAGGCCAAACGGCTGGACCGATTTTCATTTAGTTTTTTCTGTTTGAAAGATGACTTGATCGAGAGGGTTCTTAGGTATGTTTGAAAAAAATCGGTCCGGCCGTTTAGAAGGTATAACATCTTTTCTGAAAAAAGTCGGGGGTTTTTAAAATTTTTAATTTTTGTTATTTATATTTAAATTTGTTATTTTCATTTAAATTTATTTTTATATACTGTAAAAAAAATTTGTCTGATTTTTTTTTTATTTTTTCCACAAATTATTTTATAGATATAAAAAACATTTTATTTTTTTTTAAAGATTTTTGTTTGCGGTTTTCAAACTTATTATGTTTATATATTGTGATTATCAACATAATATTAAGGGCCATTATTACAACTTAAAGATAGCTAAAAGTAGGGTTTTATCGGACGTATAAAAACTTTATCATTTGCAAAATTTTACTTTAACCTAAAGTGAGCGATCAATTATAGGTAAGTTTATCCTACATGGTAATTTAAATCCAATTTGCAATAATGGAAAGCTTTTTATACGTCCGATAAAATCCTACTTTTAACTATCTTTAAGTTGTAATAATGGCCCTAAGAGTCTTACTATAAACATACGGAGTTTGTTAGCTAATTTCAAAAATTTTTTGGGTTGAAGTCTACTGACGAGCGGGAACGAAATGCTTAACCATAAAAACAAGCCAATTTTTGAAAGTAAAAATAAAATAGTTGAACCTTTCATTTGATTCAGTTATTTTTTTTTTTTTTTCAAATAAAACTTTTACTAATTTAAAAAAAAAAAATTAAGAATTGTTATTGATTCAGTTAATTTATTTTCTGATAATACGAAAAATTATAGTGAATGTGTTTGTAAATTATAAAAAAAAATTTGCTGAATAATACAAAAAAAATCTGCAAAAATGTTTTTCTGTTCCTATTAATAAATTTGACTGAAAATATTTTGAGTTTCAGTTAACTTTTTTCTTTAATGCCATAATAAGTTAACTAAAAATAAAAAACTTTTTTTCAGTTAAATTTTTACAAAATTGTTATCAGAATCTATAAATTTCTTTGTAGGTCCGTATTCACAAAAAAAATTTACTGATTCAATAAATTTGGTTACTGAAAACAAAATTTAGTTTTTTCTGTGTAAGAAATCAAAAAAAAAAAAAAATAAAAAATTCTCCATACAAGTAACGCCCATACAAAATTAGCGGTCTAAAAGAGTTGAGGAACAAGCTATAGCTCAAATAACTTCCTGAAAAATGCCACAAAATAATTGAGATTTTTCCCAGGGATACTTTTTAAATGGGGATTTTACAAAGGTGGCATTAACTTAAAATTAGCTTAAATCGATTTAAGCGTTTTTTTTCTTTTTAAACACTTAATTATAAATTCACTTAAGTAGTGTATGAAAAAATATTTTTTTAACTAATGTTCTTTTAAATTAAAATTGTAATTTCTTATGTATTAAATTAATGTTAATCGACGCGCTTTGTTAAGTGTAAAAAATCAATTATTTGCAATTGAATATTAAAGAAAAAAATATTAAACAAACGATTATGCTAATGATGTTAGAATAAGTTTTGTGTGTAGATTATAATATGAAATAAAATTTATAGTTTTATTTTCAGTTCGAAGAAGTAGCAAAAAAAAACTATACAGGTGCACTGAAGTACCCTGCATTTGCATTTTGTTCTAACCAAGTTAATAAATTCAATGAATTAATTGAAATCTCGGCGACACCTTGTACACAATTTGTGTTAAGTTGTTGATTTTATGTCTAATCAAGTGAACCATCGACTCAATCGAGTTTCATTTGATTGGTGGGTTGGTTGGTCTGTCGGTCGTACGATATTTTATGAATTTTTATTGTTCTCAAGTGTGTTTTGTGGTTGTTCAATTAAGGTGTTAGAAAATGTTTTGTTTTGTTTTGTTTTCTCTTTTTTTTTGGGCTGCTCGTATCTGCTGTTGTTTTACATTTTGTAGAACAATTCAAACTTAAATTAAACAGCTGGAGGTTTATTTTATTTGATTTTATTATCGACAAAATTACTGAGCATCAATGTACTTTATCGATACCACAAAATTATCAATTTATATATCTGAGAGTGTGTGGGTAGAAACAGCAAGATTTTCTTAAGAACTGCATGTAAACATACAAGTATTTTCTAAGAAATTATAGCCAATTAAATGTTTTAGTTATGGTCAGAATGAGACGAATGCTTTCTATCATCATTTCATAGCGAATCTTTCAGATGATGTACTTTTTTTAATATGTTGTCTGGGACGAAATACGAAAATATGCAAAAAAAAACTTCAAAAATAGAAATTGTGTGACACGGTCCAGCTCACGAATGGTCATCGCTAGACCCCTCAAATGTTTTGGGTGTCCTCATTAAAAAGGCCAATCTTTTATTTGAGAGGGTGTAACAAAAACTTCAGTGAGTAGCTTGAATGTACATACATATCACTCATTTACTCAAAGAACGCCATAACTCAAAAAAAGCAGTTTGACAAAAATATAGTTTTAAGTTTTCAATTTACTCACAACTTAATGGAAAAAAGAAACTTTTATTTTTCTTCCAAGACACACACAGAAAAATTTCAACTTAACTTGACAACTATGTAAACAAGGTTAATGTAATCTATTTCGGCAATGATTTTGCTTTATATGTGTTTCATGTTAATCTAACATGATTTATAGTAACTTTCAAAGAAAATTTTTCCTTTTTAAATAACTTTTTTTTCACGTTGATTTAACATTTACGTACTCTTAAAATCAAAATGGAAAATCATGTTGAATCAAAGTTATTTCAAGTTGGAGCAACATGAATTTAATTTAATGTAGCAGTTGTATACTATTAATGAATTAATTTACTTGTGTTTGGCACAGTCATCAGAAAAATGTGTGTTTGTACATAAATTGGCTTTTCCGACCATTGCGTAGTAGTCAACGTGCTTACCCCTGCAGCCACAACAACTTTAAATATTCCTTAGATACATACTAAATATGTACCATCATGAATAATAGTTTAGTTCAACATTATTTCATTGGTCATTTAACACACAATTTATTGGAAAAGTTTTAGTCAAAAAATCAATACAAAATGCTATGACGTGACTCCAAGATTTGAACCTGCGACCCTCCGACTGCAAAATGAACTTGAATCAAACTTTTTGCATAGTGATTTTACATTGGTATTTTTTTCTGTGTGCAAGAAATTTTTACACAATATGAAGTGCGATGTGAAGATTAATTCTGTATCGCTAACTCAAAAATTCCATTTTTGGAGTTATGACGTTGTTTGAGTAAATGAGAGATATGTATACGCATATAAAAATAAATCTGGGGGCAAATTACGGCACTCGTTATCGAACGAAATTACGAAATATTTCCATATAAACTCTATTGAAATACTTCGTAATTTCGTTCGATAACGAGTGCCGTAATTTGCACCCTGAGCTCTCAAAGAGCTTTAATTCTTCAGAGTTGTTTTAAAAAGAAAAATAATACGCAAATTCCTAAATCAAGGCTTATTAAAAAAATATATTACTCGTAATCTAATAACGAGCTTCTCGAGCAGAATCGCAACAATTCCTTTTCTATTTTTTATAGTCTTAAAATTAAGATTCATACTCTTAAAATAATTTTTTTTTAATTTTCCTTTCTTTTCATGACTCAACCAAACAACTTCCTTTTTCCACCCACAATTTTGTGTAACAAATAAAACAAAAATAATAATAATAATAAATAAAACAAAAAAACAAAAAAAAACAACAACAGGGCTGAGGGCTCTAATATTTTACTTGATCCATATTTAATGTGTAAAAAGACACGTCGTCTACGTGGTAAAATGGCTGAAATTTGCCGACACGATTCCGCCCTGCTAAAAGAGATCATCAACGGCATTAATCTAGGCTTCCGAGAATGTGAATTTCAATTTCGAAATCGTCGCTGGAATTGCACAACTTTACGCAAAAGCATGAGGAAAATCTTAATGAGAGGTAAGAACTATTTATTTAGATAAATACGAGTATTACACTTTAACTTCATCTATCTCATGATCATTCATACTCGTACAACATCATCATCAGGTTTATTATTATTTTTATTCTTTTTTTTTTTGCTTGTGTTGTTGTTGGTTGCCTCTTTGGCAGACCAGCAACCAAAAGCAAAACGTGCAACGTGAGTCTTGATGTGCCAAAGTGAAGAATCCTTTCGTATGGCCATGGGCCAGAGACAATGACGACTGCAAGCCTGTTAACCCATTATTAAAGTAGAAACAAAAAACCGTTTTGTAATAACATTTGCTTATGAAAACATTAAATGGGACCATCTACACAATATTCATTAAACTACTTTGTAGTAGACACTTGTAAGAGCTTGGCAGAGTTCTAAAAGTATGTATTCTTTATTACGCTAAGAAAATTTAGACTAAAAATTTTATAGGATCGTTCACGGAAGGCATGTTATCGAGCCATAACCGCAAAAAAAAAAATTAAGCGACATTTTTTACAACTCGTTTTTTTTACGAAAATCAATTATTTACGAATAAATAATAGATTTTTGTCAAAAATTTATGTTCGAAATTTATGTCGCTTAAGCTTTTTTGGAGGTTATGACACGATATTATGGTATTGCCAAGTGCTACAAATACCTCATTGCATCATGGCAACTGGCAACCTTTCTATATTTTGTTCTCAGAGGCTTTTATTTAGTACTGAGTTTGTATTTGGCATCGCTTGAAAAGGAAACATCAAATATATTTTGTTTAAAAGCTAAATCCGTGCCACTGTTTTCTCTATTTGATATTGCTTTGCTCAAGAGAGGGCTGTGATTTCAGTCTTTAATCATTTTCCCCCTTATGCAAAAAAATATTTTACTTTAGCTTTAAAGTTCATAGTAGTTGATAAGCACTTTAAGGCTAACATAGTATTATTAAAAAATCATATGCAAAAGACAACTTTAAATATTTTGTGATTTAATAATAAATACTGGTAACACCACCGTGTTCAAAAACCACTTCACAGCTTATGATGTACAAAATTTAATACAATTTCATTCGGGTATTCAAATATTTTTTTTATTTTATTAAATAAATTTTTATTATCTTGAAGTAAAGCAACCTAATTTAAAAAATATGAGCTTCTGACTTAATAGGAAAACAGATAAACACAACCATGAAGTAAAAGTAAAAAAAATGTGAAAAATTATCACAATTTGTTTTATTCGAATGAAACGAGTATTTGAATATTCAGCTTTTTTCGATTTGTTTTGATTGTATGTACATCACTAAAACATTTTTCTATAATTGTATTTATTTTAATATTTTTTTATGGATTTTGCTATGTATTTCGAAGCAGTTGGATAATTTGGAGATGTTTCCCATTACATGACACAAATAATAAATTTAAGATAAGAGCAGGCACTTCTAGCTTCATTTTCAGATGTAACATGAATCAGTATGTGCTATATTAGTAAAAATATTTGAGGTACAAAATACACATTTTGGAAATATCAACTTAAAGTAGTCTTAACAAACGTGGGTACCTACTTTAGAATTTTTATACAATAATTTTTTTAGAATACAACTTTACTTAACATTGCTTGGCAAAGCTTTATTAAGTTTTTTTGCATAAGACCCTAAATCTTTAATTTTAAATTTTCTCCTTTATGGAAAAATAAAATCTCATATTAGACTGTAAATTTAACAATTTGTTAGTATTTGCTCCATGATTTTGAAACTTAAAAGTCTGCCCTACAATTGGAACTTAATAAGCAGTGTTTACAAAAAAAATGAGATAATTCAATTATTTTTTTTTCTACTAAGGACTGAGATCAATAGCAAATCAAATTTGTAGATACATGCTCAAATGTCTATAAGACGTCCAAATCTTAATAAAAGCAGTGCACAGTGGGCCTGTTGACTACAAAAGTAATAATAAACATATATGTATATAACTTATAACATTCAACTTAGTCAAATTAATATGATGTACCAAATATTATTATTTCCTTGCATTAAAATTTAACTTTTCCTGGCCTAAACTGACTGACTGATCTCTTGCCTCAATAATAAATAGTTGCTACATGATTGCTATTGCTGATGTAGTATATTTTTTTTTTATTTATCGTTGTTCTTGTCATTGTTGTTCATTTTTATATATTTTTTTATTTTTATAAACATGTTACAAAATTAACTTCATTATTATGCAGTGTTGACAACACTGAGCTAAGAAAAGCAAAAAAAAAAGGAAAAAAACTTAAACCAAATCAAGATCAACATCAACTCAAATTTAAACTCCAACAAAAAAAAAAAACAACACCAGCAACAGGAGAAGAGACATCATCATCAGCAACAACAACGACACATTGCACTTGTTTGCTGTTTGTATGCACTGCAGCAGGCAAGCTAATTTACATACGAAACACACACACACACACAAACACACACATACACACGCACATGCGGTAACGCACTCATGAGCAAGTGTGTGCATTTAAATTAAATTCCGTTGTTGGTGTTTAAAATGCATTTCATGTGAGTTAGTGAGTGTGTGTGTGTGTGTGAGTGTGCTTGCGAGTGTGTGTATGTGTGGGTATGCGCGCAAATGTGATGTGTAGATCGCCGGATTTTGATCTTTTACTTGTTATTGTTGTTGTCCTCGTCTATTAGCGCGGCGCTTTGAATGAATTTTACAGGAAAACGATTGTTGTCATGTAAAATGTGTGTGTAAAGCAAGTGTTGACATGTTTAGTTAAACAAAGTGAATTAAGTTCTTTTTTTTCTTGTTGTTGTTGACGTACTCTAGTTGTTAAAATTGCAGTGGAAAAAAATTTAAAAAAAGACACATACGAGAAGTAACAAGAGCAACAATAACTTAAATTAACACCGCATAAATTAATGTGTGTTTTTGATATAACTTTTAGTTTAAGTTTTCTTATGAAAGAAATATGTACATATGTATGTTAATATATTCATATGTGTATGTGAATATGTTTGTATGTATGTGTGTGTATATGTATGTAATTTTAAACAGTTTTGTGTCGAATGAGTCACAGGGTAATTGACGTTAAATTGTTTGCACGAGTTAGGTATGTTATTTGGATAAGACCTCAGATTGTAAAACTTAACTAAAAGGGGAAAGCTTGATGAAAGGTGCGTGTATTGTTTGTAAATACATATTGCACGTCCTGTTTCTTAACCCTAGGAGGCAAAGGCAGATCTGTAAGGACATTTTGCATTTCAATTTAATTTAACGCGTGTCCAAAACGAGATTTATTCAGTATCTTATTCGGTTGACGCAATAGTAAAAGTTGTAGCACTCAGCTCGAGCGACTCATAAAAAACCATCGCAGAAGCCATTTCAAATTTTGGGACAAATTGCGGCATTCATTACCGATTGAAATTTCCATATAAACACAATTTAAACTGTATGGAAATTTGTACAATATGGAATGCCGTAATTTTCCCCCCGAACTAAAATATGTATAAATCCGTAGTGTACACCATAGATCAGTTGCTGGTGGGAATACGTGTAAAAGGTGATGACACCGATGGTCAATAGCTTTGTTTTTTTTTCTTAAACTAATTTAGAACCTCTAAGAATACATCGCCATTTCTATTCGCTACTTTTAATTAACTGATGAACAAATGACTTCTAAACTCCCATTCTTTTTTTTTTTTTTTTTTTTGCTCAATTATTTTCGTATTTCTTACAGCAAAATATAATGACGATACACACATATGTACATGCATATTTTAGCCATGTATCATTTTACTTATTCACTCATTGTAAGTTTAACTAATTATTGCAACAATTTGCAATACATTCTGTCATTGAAAAGACCAAAAAACCACATCATCCATCAAGTTGCATAATAAAACCTGATGAATAGCGCTTAAAATGAGCATCCATGCTGTCAATTTAAATAAATTATGACCAGCCGCCATCCAGTCATCCACTCACAGCCAATACAACGGCGAAGAAGAATAAAAAAGAAACTGTGGAATTAAACACAAAGACAAGAGCATAAAAGCTAAAAGGAATTTCAAATTACCAGTTGGCCAAGAAAAGCATGAGATGTAGTATTAAAAAAAAACAAAAAAACAAAAAAAAAACAAAAGCGGCTCTTTGTGGCAAAAGTTTTAAGCTTTTCGAACAAAGAAGTCCAGCTACTGATGCATTAGAGAGACCCTTGCAAACACCCTGAAACAAATATTTGCTGAAATGTGTCGTAAGACATTCTCCTACTTTTTTTTTTTTTTTTGTTTGATCTTTGTTACAGAAAAATTATTGAGTAGAAGGTGTTAGCAGTTCTACAGAAATATTCTGTGGCTGCTTTTTTGTACCCGGCTCGCGAAGCAAAAATGTCAACATTTTTTTTTATAAGAAAAGTATAAAGTACGTGCATACATTTAATGTGCCATTAACAGGGAAAAATCACTTGCATATAATTGCCGCATGACAACAACAACAACAACAACAACAACAACAACAACAACAACAACAACAACAACAACAACAACAAGAAGAACAACAACAAATACAAGGAAAGAAAAAACCTTCTCAAGTCATCATCAGTAATAAATAACAAAGCTTAAACTTGGATTAAATTGCAGTTTCTCAGCCGGTGCTTGCAAGTTTAGCCGCATTTCCCAGCAAGCATTTTTGCTGCAATAAGCATACATATGAAGTTAACGTAAATTTGTTAAATTCACTCGCAAGTTAGTGTGATGTTGATTTTGAAAATTGTTTCTTAAAACTTAATTTTTTCTAGATTTTTTTTATTTAAATCTATTTGGGTCTTTAAATAACTTCGAACAATGTCTTCGAATATCATAAAACCTTGACTTTTTTATGTTTAAACAGATTTCAAAGAAATGAGATAGAGATATAAGTTTTTTTTTTTTTTTTTTTTTTGGAAGTTCGAAAATTCGAAGTTGAATTCGAAATTCGAAATTAATTTCGATATTATAGTTTTTTCCAACCCTTTTGTTCTTTTTGCTCACATAGCAAATTTTGCATCAAATAACTTCGAACCATGGCTTCGAAAATCATAAAACTCTGCCTGTTTTACGTTAAAACAGATTTTAAGGATATAAGATAAAGCTATAAGTATTTTTTTTAAGTTCGAAAATTCGAAATTATTTTCGATATTCGAAGTTAATTGCGAATTTATAGTTTTTCAACCCCGTTTGTTATTTTTGCTTACAAAACAATTCTTTATAAAATAACTTCGAATCATAGCTTTGAAAATCATAAAACTTTGCCCTTTTTTATGTTAAAACAGATTTTATTGAAATAAAATAGAGACATAAGTATTTTTTGAACTTCGAAAATTAGAACATATTTTCGAAGTTCGAAATTTCTTTAGAATTTATAGTTTTTTCCATACTTTTAAAATATAAATTATTTTATCGAGGCCAGATTCGAAATTAAGGTTTCATTAAAAAAATAAATGTATGTAGGTTAATGATTTTGATGAACTCCAAAAATTTACACATAAAATTAGAAAATGTTAAAGTTGAGGTCAAAGTGGGTCTCACTCACTGATCACTCCGGATCAGTTTAATGCATCATTTCAAGGGCCCAATCAACAAAGACTCGACGTTGTTATTGTTAACTTAACTTTAAAGAGCTAAGTATTTATGCAAAATACACTTTAATAACGTTTGACGTTTGTGAAATGCTAAACTTAAAAGATCGAAGAGTAATGAACAAAGCAGGGGGTGTACTCTGTAATTCGAAACGAAAGCTTTAAAACTCTAATGTTAATAATATACAAATGCGAAAGCGTTTTCTTTCGTTTCGAAATTTTGAATAAAGTAGAAGGGTTCACGAGTTCGATTCTACATATCACTAACTTGCCTACCTAAAAATGCTTTAGTTTTGCGAACTCCGAACACGAAGTCTCCACTATTTTGGTAGTGAATTTTTATAATTTCTAAGCGTTTTTGAAGCATATATCCTTTCATTTTTATTAAAGGGGGGCTATTATTATTGGAACACACTGTATGTATTGTATAGAAATTCGAAAAACTGAATTCGAAATTTCGAAAAAGTTTTTCAAATTAATAATTAGTTATTTTATAAAATTAAACCTAAGACCTTAATTTTGCTTACTTTTCGAATATTCGAAGTTGATTTCGGCGAATTGAAATATCGTTTAATAGCAGAATACAATCTCTGCGTTATTTGTTTGAACTTTTTGCAACCTCTAAACTGTTTAAACAGTTTTATTGTTCGAACTTTATTCGCTTTGATTTAGGCAGCCACACTTTTATGTTTGCTGGGTAATTGCACTGGCACCTAACTGCCATTATATACACGCTTACTTACTCCTTCTTAACAACAAATGCGATTAACAACTGATTTAAAATAATAAGAACAAAAATAAAAAATAAAAAACAAAAGAATCGCACTTCAAAAATCGTTTGTTTCAATATTGTTGATGAGATTTTGGGTTTTGTGCAAGACGCATTGTGTTGCGTTCGTTACGTGGTGTCAATCTGTCAACTTGCAGTTTGCTGCATGTATTTTTAACTCATTACAAATGTTGTTATTATTGTTGTTGTTGTTGCTCGTTACACTTATTGCTTGTTTGATGTTCATTAAACAGATGAACAGACAGGCGGACGGACGAACAAACAAATAAAATACCAAGTGTCATTGGTAACAATTTAAATGTCCAACTTAGTTAACTAATGCGAAATTTATTACGAATACCAATTGCTTAAAAGCTTAACTTTGCCCAGTGAGCGGAGAGCGGGCTGAAAGGAGTGAGAAACAAATGACAAAAATATATTAAATAAAAAAGACAGGACAAGATGGTACAAAAAGTACAAAAAACAAGATTAAGTCAAGTTGATTACGAGTAAATCAGCTCAATTTAAACTTGTACTTTTGGCCCTCAATTCGCCTTTCGTTTTTTTTTTCTTCAAGTTGAATTATTGTCTTTTATTGCTGGTACAACAACTTACAAACATTATTCTTTCTTAGAAGTTTTATTTAGTTTTTATTTTTCTTTTTTCAAGAAATTATTTGCCGTTTTGCGCGCCTGTCTTGCATTTTATTTTTTATACTCGTATCACGAATAGTTGGTGCTTTTCTCTTGTGGAATTTTTTTTTTTTTTTTTTGTGTAAATTGTGGTTTATTTAGTTAAATTGTCTTAAGGTTTTCGCTTAAGTTGTCTAAACGGTTCGCTTTTAAGTGAATCAATGTCATGGGGTATTAGCGTGATTAATTTAGGGGCTTAAAAATTATGAAACTGCGATTAAGTAAAAAAAAAAAAAAATTAAATGTGCATAAAGCATACAAATGTTTAACCATATGATTGTGTTCAAATTATATTGCAGTAAAATAAACTTTACAAGTCTATAAAACTGCACTTAATTTATTGTAAAATATAGAGGAACTGATCGTAACGTGAACAATATGCAGGAAATTCTGATCATATATGATCAAAAGTCATTGCAAAAGGCTTTATATATGGCCCAATCTATTTTTTAGCGTTGTATGAGATGACTCCATATTTGCAATATCGAGGGCTTTTCCTGGCTGTACGACTTATCGCCCAAAACAGCTAAATGAAAAAACGCCCAAAATTGTTGGGTTAGTAGTCGTTGTGAAGAAATACCCAAAAAAATAGTGCCCGATCGCCCAAAAAAAAAAAAATTACCCAAAAGTGTAAAATGAATAATCACCCACAGTTTTTGGGTGTTTGTTCATTACGTACAAACACCCGAATTCGAAATGAATAATCACCTACACAATTTTCTTTGGGTTTTTCAACATTTTGCCGAAATTTGGCAATTATTCATTATGAGTAAATACTCAAATATCTAAAAATGTTTAGTCGCCCAAAATCGATGAACAATCACCCAATTTTTTTTACAACAATTTTTGGGAGATAGTAACTTGGGCGATGATTCCTACAGCCGCTTTTCCTCGCATGCACAGTGGGGCAAAAGAAATAAGTAAATCAAAAATAATTCCATAATTTTTAATCTAATATAATAACATTTCTCACCAAGCTTATACTTTCGAATCAAATCAGCTAAGAAAGCGTTAAAACGGCAAAAACACAGTGGAAGTAAAATTTTTTTTTTTCAATTCCCTACCCCCTTGTCGTATAAAATATGTGAACATTTTTGTCACTTTAAAATATTGTTTTTTGGATGGAAGAGAGCAAAGTTTCACAAAAGAAAACTGTTCGCCTTTTATTTCCGATAAGGGCCAATCATTTATTGTTCTCTGTAGTATGTACAGATCATGCTTCCACAAAGCCGCGGATATGGTCCAAAAAATCACGTGTTTGATGATGTAAGAAGATATATAAAAAAGTGTAGTAGCTTTCATTAATTAAAACATTTTTATTATATTAGCCCAAAGCTGATAATAAATAATAATAATAAAACTACGTTGGTTAGTTGGGTCTTTAAGGTTCCAAAGGTGAAAAGGAAGCCTATTGTTTTTGCTACGATGTTTGTCCGTCTGTATGTCTGTCTGTTACAGGCAGTTTTCTCGAGAACCGCAAAAGCTACGGACCTGAATTTTTCACAGAATATGTAAGACTTTGACCGCTAGAACAAAAAAAAAATATATATATATGACAGTTAAAAATTAAAAGGTGTTCGAAAAAAAGTAACCAAACATGTTGAATACAGACAATTATGCAGAGACACTTTATATTCTCAAAGTAAGTCTCTTTTCATACAGACTGCACCAATTAACACTGACATTAACAAAAAAAAATCGAAATTAAAGGGTATTCTATCACTTAATGTAAATTTGACAACTTGCTGTATCTTGGAAACTTGAAATTTTCAAAAACTCTAATGGCCTGTTTCTACATAACAAGTAAGCTCTCAGGCAAGCAAGCGGTACACAGGCGAGTACGTAACAAAATGAGTTTTTATAGTACACTTGTCTAGCTTACGTTGTATTTGGTATCACTTTTTGTATATTTACTGCCAGTTCATAGAAGCCATGTGAAAATTCTCGTCTGCCTATTTATATTGAAAACAAAAACAAAGCACTCAAAATTTGTTTTTGTTTTCATTATAAATAGACAGCCGAGAATTTTTACATGGATTCCATAAACTGGCAGTTAATTTCATTATTGCCACGGTATACAATTTGGTATTTGAGTTAATTTTTTTCCATACTAGAAGCATTACTTAATGGCAGCCCTAGGAGAAAATCGAGCAAAATAAAAAACAGCTGCTTTTAAATTACAATTCAATATTAGATCAGTTCGTTTATTTTTCAAACAAAATCGAGTAACTGAATAAAGCCTGAGTAATTTTGCTATTAAGCATTAAAGAATGTTTAGATATATTAAAAAGGCTGCATCAGAGATTCTTAATTAATAACATCGATAGTGACATACTTTTTTTTCATTTAAGGTATGTTATAATTTTTCTACAATTATAAAAGCATTAAGATTTTGCTGAAACAAGTCAAAAAACTTTCATGCTTCATGAATGGATTTCATCCATCATATACGATATGTATATACATATGTCGTCAAATGGTTACTAATTTGCCGCATTTAATGGAATGGGAGTATTTCCTTCTTCTTACTTTCAGTACAGCTAGATCCAAGATAATAATGAATAAAAAAATTTACATTGAAATGTGGTTCAAACAACAGGAGTTTATATATGAACCAAAATAATATGCCTTATCGTGGTTAGGAGGTTAATATCTTTCAATGTATTTTAAATGTGGAAAAATGTATTACACATATAAAAAATATATTTCATATATGTACATAAAACCGATGTATATTCTTTTTTTTTTAAATATGCTACACATCATACAAGAAAATGATTGAAGAATTTACTTAGAAATAAAATTCACAAAAAAGAAAAGTGCAACCGCTATTTTCGGCAACCATTTATTCAGTAAGAGCTTGCAATTACTCAGTCTCAAATTACAAACGAACGAAATTCAATATAATACAGCGAAGCTCAGTAAAAAGTTTCAGGTAATCGAACAAACCTATTATTACTTTCCTTGAACAAATTTATGTTAACAAAATTGAAAATAAAATTGTGATGAAAATGCATACAAATATGGGATATAATGTAAGAATGTTTGGATTTATGCTTACAGGTTCCATAATGGTTCAATTAGACGATTGTGTGGACATTCGATTTCCTCCTTAATAAATAAAAACCTATTTTAATTTCCACACAAGTACTAATTTTTGATTGCCTATATTTGACATTAGATACAATTGAAATTGTTATGTAGAAACAATAAAATAAGAAAGTATTACGTTTTTTATTCAGAAAAAGTTGACAGTTGTTTTATGAAACCCCAAAGCCAAATTTTGTACTCATATGAACAAAATTTTTGAGTTACTTGTAATGTATAAACATGCCATAAAGCAAAAAAAAAAAAAAAAAAAAAAAAAAAAAAAAAAAAAAAAACTCAATATGTATTAAACAAGTTGTGAAACGAAAAATCGCCATATGACAAAAGCGCTTGGATGAAAAATTTCAGGAAAATTTTGGAATAAAAACCAAAAACCAAAATAATCGCTAAAACGAAATAAACGCCAAAGTAAAAAAAAATCGCTAAAACTCAAAATATGTATTAAAAAAACAAACAAAAAAAAAACGCAAAAACTAAAAAAAAAAACACCAAAACTTAAATAAATTTTTAAAACTCAAAATATGTATTGTAAAAAAACAGCAAAAATCGCCAAAAATTTAAAAAATCGCAATATCAAAAAAAGGCTTAAAATCAAAAAATAAAATTCTTTAAAACTCAAACAATGTATTGTAAAATAACAACAAAAATCGAAAAAACCGCCAAACTGAAAAAAACCCAAAATATGTATTGCAAAAAAAAACAGCAAAAATCGCCAAACTTCAATAGTAAATAATAGCTAAAAGCCGAAAGAAAAATCGCCATAGAGAAACAAGCGCCGCGGCCGTACAGAACCTTTAAGGGCTGTCCATACATTACGTAACGCTCTAGGGGGAGGGGGTGGAGTTCGAGTTTTGTTACGATTTGTTATTGGGAGGGGGGTGGGAGGGTGTCTTTGAAAATGTTACGTAACAGAAAAAATTACTAATTTTGTACAAAAATACGTATGTTTTTCTCATTTCATTATTTAATTGATCATACGTGTAGCCTACATATATTATGTGCGAGTGAGTATGTATACTACATACATCTGCCGAATGTCAACTTTTGATATTCGAGAATTTGAATTCGAGTTTTTAAAACGATATCCGCGAATACGAATATCTATTGTATGTGAAATTAATGGACATATAATTGGAGTTCTATTTTATTCTGCAAAATTAAATTAAAAAAATGTGTATGGAAAAGAACTTCATAATTCTGTCCGCGTACATTAAAGTTTATGAAAACTATACAAAAATTTAAATAACATTTGAAAATTATACAAAGTTTTTATAATAAATTAAATAAATTGTAGTCCAACTGAACATACATGGTTCTGAATTCCGCATCTTTATCCATTTACATTTTTAAATATTCTTAATATAAGTATGTACATAAAAACTTCTTTTTATATTTATTAAACTGCAGGTTAGGTTAGGTTAGGTTTATCTGGTTGGTCCAAGACCTCGCATAGACCGGCATTGATCCTTAGCGATACCAGCAAATGAAATGAGAACCTGTTAGTATGGCAGCCTAGTTCGTGGTGCCTGTATCGAATGACTCCCACACAGATTTAACAAATTTTAGCAACCTACACATTTCTACTCTCGATACAATCTCAAGACTACGAAAAGTGTAAGCACCAAGATAGTTATATCTAGTACGGCTTAAAGCCGGGCAGTGACACAGTAGATGTTCCATTGTTTCCATTTCTCCGGGTTCCTTACATTTCCTGCAGGTACCGTCGGCTATTCGTCCTATTTTGACAGCGTACGAAGCTGTCCAGCAGTGCCCAGTTAATACTCCCACTAGAAGCTTACAGTTGCTTCTAGTTAGTGATAAAAGGAACTTAGTCAATTTGTGATCATAGGAGCTCCACATGATTTTAGAAGTTTTGCAAGTTTTCGTCGCGCGCCAACATTTCTCCGCTTCTTCCCTCATATTAGAATGTATGATCTCTTTAAGGTATTGAATTGGTTTTCGGATATTTACCGTTACCTCAGCCGGTAATAGAATTCCCCTTTTGGCCAGTGTATCGGCCATTTCATTTCCCTCTATCCCCATGTGTCCCCGGATCCAGAATATATGTACTTGTCTACCAGTACATAACATATCCAGGGCCTTTCTACACAGGAGCACAACCGAGGAGTAATTGCAGTCAGCTGAAATTGCTTTAATAGCTGCTTGACTGTCTATATACAGATTTACACGCGCATCCATAGTTAGAGAGGTGAAGGCTAACTCTGCTGCCATTTTGACAGCATAGATTTCCGCCTGGAAGATGCTACAATGATCAGGAAGTTTATAAGATTCCTCTATATCGAGCTCCCGACAGTAAACCGCAGCTCCTACCCCTCTATCCATCTTTGAACCATCAGTGAAAAAGTTAAAACCAGAACCACTATGATTAAGACTTTCCAAATAGCCTTCTTCACTTATAGTGATCTGTGGTTTGGTAAAAAAGTTCGTCACTGGAATGATGTAGTCCGAGCTACACTCCATGTTTTCTAGTAATTTGCTGTGACCAAATGATCTGTACGACATCTGACCTGTTGTCCTTAGTCGGATAGCTGATTTGCATGCCACGTTCACTGCAATTAGCTTTATTGGTTTAAGGTCCAATATAACGTCTAAGGCTGCAGTAGGTGTACTCTTTAAAGCTCCAGTGATGCAGAGCTCTGCTAGCCTCTGGATACTTTCCAGCTTTTTCAGGTATGATTTTGTCTCAGTCGCCCTCCACCATACAAGTATTCCGTAGAGTAAAATTGGTCTAGCTATCGCTGTGTATGTCCAATACGTAAGAGTAGGTGAAAGGCCCCATGTCTTGCCCAGCATTTTTTTACATGCATATAGAGCAATGGTGGCCTTTTTAACTCTATCTTCTATATTGTACCTCCACGTCAGCTTACTATCCAAAATAACCCCCAGGTACTTTGTATGTGTTTTGGGCGAGAGCGATATACCGTCTAACTTTGGTGTTCTCCATTCCTTTACTTTCCTATTAGTAAAAAGCACAAGGTCAGTTTTTCCTGGGTTTAAGTTCAAACCTACCCTTGTTGCCCATCTATGAATATCCCTCAACGAGGATTCCATTAGGGAGCTAATTGTATCGAGGAACTTACCAGTTATAATGATAGCTATGTCGTCCGCATATGCTGTAATCTTAGCTGCTTTACCCTCGAATTCCATGAGAATTTCATTTACAACCAGCGTCCAAAGAAGTGGCGATAGAACACCACCTTGGGGAGTTCCTCTCTTAGCTTCTTTGTTTACCTTGGCATTGCCTAATTCCGCAGATACTATTCTACATTTCAATAGGTTGCCTATCCAGTTTTTGACTTGCAAGTTAGCCCCGGAATGATTAACACTTTCCATAATTGCGTCCGTAGAGACATTATTGAAAGCGCCTTCGATGTCCAAAAAGACCCCTATAGCAAAGTCCTTATAGTGTAACGATTTTTCGATTTGTTCAACAACATTATGAAGTGCTGTTTCAACCGATTTGCCCTTTGTGTATGCATGTTGGTTGGAAGACAGGATATTTGGATATACAAATTCTTTGATGTGTATATCCAGAATTCTCTCTAACGTTTTCAGTAGAAAGGACGTCAAACTGATAGGCCTAAAATCTTTTGGATACATATGGTTGCTCCTACCTGCCTTTGGTATGAATACAACCTTGGCAATCCTCCATGATTTTGGCACATAATTCAGTCTGAGACATCCTCTAAATATTCCTACTAGCCAGGGAATTATCCTCTGTTTACCATACTGTAGTAAAGCCGGAAAAATACCATCTGGTCCTGGTGATTTATATGGTTTAAAGGAATCGATTGCCCATTCCACCTTACTAAGGGAAATGACGTCACAATTCTCAGTATTTAATTCATTTGTCATTTCTGAGCGAGGGGAGATCTCCGTGCAACCTGGGAAATGTGTGTCCAGGAGAACTTCCAGCGTTTCTCGGCTGCAGTTAGTCCAATCGCCGTTAATTTTACATATTGTGCTAGGCACTGATGGATTGCTTGCAAGCAGCTTTCTCATTCTGGCCGTGTCCGTAGTTTTTTCTATATTGCCACAAAATTTCTTCCATGAATTTTTCTTGGCCTTTCTCACCTCTTTTTTAAAAGATCTCAGTGCTTTTTTATAGTCCCTCCAGCATTCAAATTGGTCTATGTATCTAGCCAATCTGAAGAACTCACGCAGGTCACGTCTTTGTGCGTCTAGATCACTACTCCACCATGGTGGTCTAGACATACGTTTTACGCGCGAGAGGGGACATGCTGATTCATACGATTTTGTTATGGCTTTCGTTAAGCAATTAACAGACTTTTCAATATCAGCCTCACTCTTAATCGATTTGGCATTATAAAGATTATTTTCAATGTTCTTCCTGTAATAATCCCACCTAGTATTGCGTGGGTTCCTATATAATTTCTTAAGCTTTGAAACTTCAGATAAAATTCTAAAAGCTATGTAGCAATGGTCAGAGAAGGACGGCTGTCTAAGCACCATCCAATCCTTAAGTACAATATCTTCATTGTTAACAAGTGTTAAGTCCAATACATTCGATGATGTAGGACCTATATAAGTAGGTTCCTTCCCTCTATTCACAATCACAAGGTCAGTTTGCAGTATGAATTGAATAAGTGACTCACCTCTTTCATTGATGTCCTTACTTCCCCATACAGTATGATGTGCGTTAGCGTCTGTGCCTATCACCAGTTTTTGTTTCTTCTCGCAGGCTTCTTTAACGAGCCTTTGGAGCTCCGGTGGAGGTGCCTCAATTATGTGTGGCATGTAGCATGATGCAAGGAGTATTGGCTCATCCTTGTCACCATCTACCGCTACAACAACTAAATCGTCAGTGCTGTAATTATACAAAATATATGAATTAAAGTTCTTCTTAATTAGGATAGCTGATCGTATCCTGCTTACCGTCTGTGAGAAGTATGTATGGTAATTACGTAACTTTAGCCCAGAAACCCTGTTTCCCGATGAGATCCACGGCTCCTGGACTAACGCCACGTCATAGTTGCTCTCCTCTAAGGTAAGGAGAAGCTCAGTAGACGCTAATTTACAATGTTGGAGGTTCACCTGAAGGATCTTTAACTCCATCTTCAAAGCTCACCTTTCTAGAGTCCATATCAGGGTATGGGATCTCTCGTCTCGGCTCCTCCAACTTTAAGCCGGCTGTAGCAGCTGCCAGTTCGCTCTCCAGTTCCTCGGCTTCTATAGTGTTATCGTTTTTGTCATTGGGGTGTCTCTTCTTCAGACGTAGGTAGACACTACCTACACCCCATGCCATCTTGCCATTCCGCTTATAAAGAATGTCCTCAGCATTCTTATTAATCTGCAGAATGTAACTCTGGCCCTCTGACTTCGGTTTTGCCACATGCAGTACCCTCCAATCCTTCGTCGGAATCTCCGGGTTTTGGTTTTGTAGAAGACGAAGAGTGATATCCGGCTTCACTACACGCGGAATTATGACCTTCGCCTTCGGTATGATGGGGATGTCATCCTTGCTCACAATCCGAAGTTGTGCACCAGGCCACAGGTTTTTGAGTGTCGGAACAACTTCCTTCAACCAATCCATCGACATTGTGTCCCTGCATCTGATGAGTTTCGCACCATTGAACCAGCTAGCTCCTTCAAAAGAAGGTAGTGGTTTCTCCGGTTCCGTCTCCATCAGTGCAACAATGGCGTTGAAGATAGCCGTTTCCGCAACCTTCCACTGCTCCATTGTCACTTCTCCAAAAGGTGCACTTTTGTCAAGGAGTCCCACGATCAAGTGTCGCTTCGCTACCTCACTGACGTTAGTGACCGCGGATTGTGCTTTGGAAGCAGCTTGGGAAGTGGATGGTCTATCTTCAAAGCTGTGTTTGGACCTCTTCGCAGTCGACTGTGAGCCATCAACCGATCTATTCCTTTTGTCACTCTTCTGCCTCTTACCGGGCTTATCGCTGCTCGATGCCAGTCTTTTGAGCACGCCCTCCTCTATGCTATTTGCATATCGGGGATCAGTGGTCTCAAAGCGTTTTTTATCAGCGAAGTGTTCACGGCCTTTGTTCACTGCTACCTCAGCCCACTTAAGTCTGTCTAACTGTACAGAAGACAGATCTTTCTGTGAGCCAAGGAGGTGTACAATCCGTACCGCCGCTTTGTACTCTGACAGAGCCTTAATAGCCTCCTTGTTCTTCGGGGCTCTCTCTCTTTTAATTGGAGTTGAGGTGGAAGAACTCGGCGACTTCAAGAGCTCGATCTCTGATTGCATATTGACGCAGGTAACGTTTTCAAGGTCCGATTCTGAATCGATCGAGGCACTTGAGTGTTCCGCGTTCTTAGATGCATTGCTTCTTGCCATTTCAGTAGCACTACAACTGCTGTGACCTGTTTCCATCACAGTAGAGGTTTGACTACTGCAGAATATATTAACATTAAATCCACCAAATACATAGAAGGAAATGGTATTTGCACAAGTTTAGGAAAAGGTTTCTTGCAATTCTCATAGACAAAAAATTCAGCAAAAAAGTTTGCCTACTAGAATGCAAAAATGTGTATGTACTCTCCAGTCGTGAGTACTTACAATTTGACTGAATAAGCCATTATTTTTGTATGAGAAGTTCAAAAAGTATGCGGTACCCTATACTTTTTGCCTACAAATATCCAAAAGTTAATAGATTACTGACTGCCTAAAAGTATTCAAAACATAATGGGTTATTTTATGCTCACAAAAATGCAAAATTTAATAAAATAGCCAAAAATTATAAACAAATAGAATTTTGTAACATAATTATAAAATTTGAACCTTTTTTGGGATTGTTAAAAATCATAATTTTATAAAGCAATTATGTGAATACACGTATATTGAAGAATATGCGAAAATACTTAGATTTTGTAATAAATATTGTAGTAAACCAAAGTTATTTTATTGTTTTCGGAGCTCACTTTCACGATCAATAAATACTTTTTAGGTAGTTTTCAGGATTAACTAGGAAGTACTACAATAAGTACCTTCATGTAATGATATAAATAAGTTGTTATTTTATTCGCTACAAGACAGTCATTATTATACACATAAAATAATTAAATAAATAAGTACCACTCATTACTTTGTAAGCCATTAAAGAGTACTACCCATTACAAAATCTTCAAATTTTTTTGCTGGGAAGTGTCCTTTCAAAAAATATATTCTTCTAAAGGGTGTTTTTTTAGAGGTATAGAACTTCGAATTGAAATAAAACACAAGAAAATCGCTTTAATGTCCATCAATTTGGCTTTATTGGAAGGATAATTTTATGCCATTAATGTTTAAATATGATTTCGGGCATGTGGCCGCCGCGGCTGGCTCGAATAAAGCCAATTCTACAGGTCCAATTTTCAACCACTTTTTCGAGCATATGGGGCCGTATGTTGGCAATAACGCCACGAATGTTGGCTTCCAAGTCCCCTAACGTTTCTGGTTTGTTGGCGTAGACGAGCGACTTCACATATCCCCAAAGAAAATAATCCAATGGTGTCAAATCACACGATCTTGGTGGCCAATTGACAGCTCCATTCCGCGAAATTATGCGCTCATCGAATGTTTCCTTCAATAAATCGATTGTGACGTGCGCTGTGTGGCATGTAGCGCCGTCTTGTTGGAACCACAACTCATCCACATTCATGCCATCCAATTCGGGAACAAAATAGTCGGTTATCATGGCTCTATACTGGTCTCCATTAACGGTAACTGACTCTCCAGCATTATTTCGGAAGAAGTATGGCCCAATGACTCCACCAGCCCATAGAGCATCCCAAACAGTCAGTTTTTGTGGATGTAATGGCGTCTCAAGGGTCTCATGTGGATTCTCTTCACTCCAAATGCGGCAATTTTGCTTGTTGACGTAGCCATTCAACCAAAAATGAGCCTCATCACTGAACAAAATTTTGCGATGAAAATCAGCATCGAGATCAATCTCATTTTCGGCCCATACACCAAAATCACGACGCATTGCATGGTCTCGCGGCTTTAATTCTTGCACAAGCTGGATCTTGTAAGGTCGCAAGCCAAGATCTTTGCGCAAAATCTTCCATAAAGTTGATGGACAAAGCTCCAATTGCTGTGCACGGTGGCGAATCGATTCATTCGGGTCCTCTTCAACACTTTGCTCTACAGCGGCAATTGTTTCTTCGGTGCGCACTGTTCGACGTCTCTGCGGATGCGTATTATCACATAGAGTAAACGTAGTGCGAAAACGATCCATGGTTAACCGAATTAATTGCTCTGATGGACGATTATGTCGACCATAAAATGGACGGAGCTTGCGGTAAACTTCGCGAACTGAACCATTATTTTCGAAATAAATTTGCACGATTTGCAAGCGTTGTTCTTTTGTCAACCTGTTCATGATGAAATGGCAAACCAAACTAAATATTAATCACTTGACAGCTGACAAAATGGCCGCCAGTTAAAAAAGTGATACCAACTTAAAGTTCTATACCTCAATAAAAAACACCCATTATATATGTACATGACAATATCAAATTATTAAGTTTTAAATTTATTGAATAAATAAAAGTCTATTTTAAAATTTCATAAGAATTAAGAAAAGCATGTGTGAAAAGCACGGTATGTACTTCTTTTTTCAGATGCCAGTTCTATTGCTTTGCAAATCGTACCAAATGTCAGTTTTGAAAGTAATATTTTCCATTGTGTGTAATTTAGTTTTCAATGTTCCTGACAAAACTTCATATTTTTTATCAACTCAACGAGTCACAGTAGCTCTACTTGGAACCTTACAATGCGGTGATATAACTTTCACTGGGTGTCTAAAACCTTCTGTGACAGTAATTTTAAGCCATATACACACAATTACAGGGTGGGCCAAAAGAAACCAAGGGGTGTAAAAGTTTAATAACTTTTTTGTTTATTAACTTTTTTTTATTTTTTCTTTCAGATTATATAATATACAAAATGGAAATTTTTTTACACTAAGTATGAAAAATTATGTTTCTTAAATGACCACCGTTTTCAGCTTCGCACTGATATGCTCTTTTTAGAGCATTTTCCATAACATCTTTCAAAACTTGTGGCTGTAGCGTTCGAATTTCTGCAACAATGTTTGCTTGAGTTCAAGGATTGTCTCTGGCTTGTTCACATACACTCGCTCCTTCAAAAAACCCCAAAGAAAATAGTCGGGTGCTGTCAAATCTGGCGATCGCGCTGGCCAAATAATTTCCGAATTTCGAGAAAGTATTCGCTCTCCAAAAATTTGACTTAAAAGTGCCATTGTGTCTCGGGCAGTATGGGCAGTGGCTCCGTCCTGCTGAAACCACATACCAGGTCTGTTTTCAAGAGCAGGACGTAAAAAATTTTCTATCATAAACCGATACCGCTCTCCATTTACGGTTACAGCACTTCAATCTTCATTCTCGAAGAAGTAGGGCCCAATGACATTTTCAGATGTGATCCCACACCATACTGCACACCTGATGGGGTGCAATTGGCGTTGATGAATGGCTCTTGGATTTTGAGAACCCCAGAACCAACAGTTCTGCTTATTAACAAAGCCATTCAAATGAAAATGAGCTTCATCACTCATAATCAAATTTTCAATAAAGTTGATTTCATTTCTGGCCAACTCTTGAAATTTAACTGCAAAATTTAGACGTTGCCGATGATCTGCGGGTTTTAATTCTTGGACCAATTGCACCTTATATGGGTATAACTGTAAATCTTTTTTTAAAATGCGCCGTAGTGACGTACGAGACATTTCTAGCTGAGCAGAACGCCTTCTGCCAGATGTTTCTGGTGCTTCGTTAACACTTTGCTGTACTCGTTCAATATTTTCCGCAGTGCGACTTAAACGTGGTCTACCGGTTCGAGGCAAATCTCTTACGCTGCCATGTTGGTGATGACGATTAACTAAGCAACGAATCATCGCTTCAGAGGGCGAAATTCTGACGTTAAAATGTCGACGATATGCTCTTTGCGTTAAAATAATTGATCTCTGGTTTAAATAATAAAATTCTATTGTTCTGGTTCTCTGTTCAGTTGTGAACCTCTCCATTATAAATTCTCCAAGTGTTGTCTATATAATCTGAAAGAAAAAATAAAAAAAATTAATAAACAAATAAGTTATTAAACTTTTACACCCCTTGGTTTCTTTTGGCCCACCCTGTATTATTGATTTTTAAATCAAATATGGAAAAAGAACTTACATTGCTGATTATTACCAATACCAAGAAAATTTTAAAAAATTTTTCACAATAAAAAAACGTTTTAAAAGTCATTCTAGGAGGGGTTTATTTTATCACTAACTACATTAAATAAGTTGCAAGCATCAATATATACAAAAAGTCGTCTTTTCGATACATCGAATAAAAGTATCGATGTATCGATTAACATCGTATGATACGATACATCGGCATTTATTCGATTTTTTTTTGTGCTTATCACTACTTATGATTATTAATAACTATCAGTTTATGTCCGACATTGGTTGGGCCTAATAATTATATAATTATACTTTAGATTAAGATTTGAATACTTATTGTTAGTTCATAATTGAAGATGCAATAAATAAAAAAACGTCTTAAAAAAAATTTATTCGATGTATCAAAACCAAAACATCGATGTTTACGATGCATCGATTAACATCGAGCAGCTCTAGTGTTAATGGAAACTTGCATAAATAGACGTATTTTCATAATTTTATTTTTAATTGTTATTTAATTTTTTATGCAACAGAACTTAAAAAAAATATTATGAAAACAACAGTGAAATGTGTTTAGGAACGAGATTGTGTGCCCCTCTAATTTTAAGGCAAATATGTATTGAAAATGTAATGTTGTAGAAGGGACAAAAATTAAGAATGGAAAATTGCATATCTTTCGTAATTGACATCAAATGAGTCAACATTTGATATCCCAAGAATCTGTATGTTTAAAGCAGGTTAAAAATGTTCTCTTTTAGAAAATGAAATATAATTCACCATGGCAACCTTTACTGATCCAAGATATAATTTTTTTGTTTCACGCACATTTTGGATTGATTTGAAGATGGACAAACGTAGTCATCTTTAAGCTCTCTTTCGTCTTTATGTTTGAAACATTGCTCAGTCATCAATACGGAAAACTATAGCAGATTATTTGGCAAAAAACGCATAGCAAAAAAAAATATATTTTTTTTTTAAATTATTACAAACTAATATTTGTGTGCCATTCATTTAAATTTCGTTTTGGATTTATGAATTTCTTATCTAGAAACGGCCGAATGTTTTGGAATTCCAATACACATCACTAATACATACAGACATACAGTTTAGGAATAAGCTCTCTATAAAACCATAATTTTTGGAGTTTTTGGACACTTGCGAAGAAATTTAAAAAATAATTTCGCCAATATATGGAGTACGTTCATACGTAAGCTTATTTAATTTTTGTCTACGCACTGTGCTAGTCTAACAAATGAATTTAAAACAATGAATTAAACTTAATTTTCTTTAATAAAAACTTTAAACTGTTTAATTTATTTTTTATATCATTGTTACGTTATTCCTGGGGGGAGGGGGGGGGGGTCAAAAATCGGTGAAAACAGCATTACGTAATATGTGGACAGCCCCTTAGTGCGTGAGTCAAAGTCAATCAATCAAGAACAAAAGTGCCCTTCTTTTTTATATGTTTGGAAAAACCCACACTGAAAAGAAACAACGAAAAACTGCTGGCAAGCCACCGAAATTTTCGAGAAAAATGTAAAATACGTGAAGATGAAATAAAATAATAACAAAAATTAAAAATTTTAAAAACCCCCGACTTTTTTCAGAAAAGATGTTATATCTTCTAAACGGCTGGACCGATTTTCTTCAAACATAGCTAAGAACCCTCTCGATCAAGTCATCTTTCAAACAGAAAAAACTAAATAAAAATCGGTCCAGCCGTTTGGCCTGTACGTGGACACAGACAGACACACAGAAACACAGACAAACAGATACACAGACACACAGACACACACTACAAACTTATAACACCCCTTTTTTAGTCGGTGGTTAAAAATCAATTTTTTTTTTTATTTTTCAATTTCCAACAACGCGTACCCGACTGCACGAAAAGAACTATATAATTGATGAGCTTGTTAAATAGTCTACAGAGCTCTTTAGGCACTTTTGTAATTTGCCATTTTTCAATAAATACAATTATTATTTCCTCAATACAACAATGAATAAGAAATCCACCAAAATCAGAAACTAAAGCTTTGAAATTGTCTCCCAAATGCACGAATAAAAAAATCAAATTTTTATGAATTTTTTTCTGTTTCAAAAGATTATTAAATTTTGCTCATTATTCATTATTCAGTTCAAACAATTCTTATCATAAAAAAAAAATTCTAAAAAGTGGCATATAAAATAAAAAAAAAAATACTGAATTTGGGCTAAAGTCACTTCAAGTCAATAAAACCGCAAATAATACTGAAAACAAAAATCCCCATAAAATTTATTAATTAACAACATATAAGTTCTACAAAAAAAAAAAATATTAACAAATAAATAAAAGCAAAACAAATAAAAATAAAACAAAAATCCAAGTTTCACTTCACTAACTCTGACTGACTGACTGACTGACGGAAGGACTGATGACAGCTCATGCTTGTAAAACAACGTGTGAGAAAAATATACATACAAACAACTCTTTTTTACTGTTAAATTTGACAACTGACATGTGAAATGTCAAATGGAAAAACGAATGAAAAAAAATGTTAAACACGTCAAAATGTGTGTAAATAGATAATAAAAGTCTTTGCTAATGCAAATACAAAGTTGCTAAATAATGCTAATTACTCATTGAGTCGTCTAGCATTATTTACATGACGCGCACACACACACACACACACACACACACACACACACACACACACACACACACACACACATAAACAATGTTAAGAAATTGTTATGAAGTAAGTAAATTGAAGCTACATATAAAAAAAATTAGACAGAAAATAGAGAAGTTTGTCAAAAGTGTCAGTATTTAAGTCAATGTGTCACAACAAAATTGTATAACACAAACAACAACACTCTTTGGCACAAACGCATCCGTTCGATGCCTGTCTCGGCTCGGCTCTGCTCTGCTCTGCTCTGTTCTGCCTGTTAAAATTTGTTTCTCTATAAATTCTCACGATTATTATGCAGTATTTACTTTAATTTAAATGCATTTATTTACACGTTTTCCTTTCAGTTTTATTTCATTAAATTCTATTTATGATTTTACGGATGTTGTACGACACCTGAGTGAAATACTAAATATTGGTTTAGACGTCTTAACGAAAGACGGCGCGGCGGTAGCAATATCTCTAGTGATAATGTTTGTTTTTATGTTTACTCATACGCCTGCGGCATTGTACTCTCTTCGAGTTGGCTAGCAAATATGCAAATGAGAACGTGACAAGTGTCAAATAGTTGTCACTTGGGAAGTGTGTTTATTTCGAGTGACATGCTTTTCAAAAAACGGACACACAAACTCTAAGCACAACAATAAAGAATTGCTGATTTATTAAATTTTAAAATTATTTATTAAAATTAATGTAATAACTGACATAATTATAAAAGATATTCGAATTACTATTATTAATTTATTATTTACAGACACTCGAGAAACTGGTTTTGTTAATGCCATCACCTCTGCCGGTGTCACATATGCGGTGACCAAAGCCTGCACTCTGGGCAATTTGATAGAGTGTTCCTGCGACAAAAGTCACTCACGCCGCAATGGAGGCCAACCGCAAATGGTGAATGCTGTAACGGCAGTTGCTGCTTTGGAGAAGCAGCAGGCGGCCTATGAGAGAAACTCGTCTACGACGAGACTACGTCACAATGCCAGCAGCAGCAGCAGCAGCAGAAGAGGCAATAGAAGGCGTAAACTTTTGAAGAATATAAAATTTCCCGAAGGCGAATGGGAATGGGGCGGCTGCAGTGATAATGTCAATTTTGGTTTTCGCCACTCGAGAGTATTTCTGGACTCGAAATATCGTCGGCGCAGTGACTTAAGAACGTTGGTGAAGTTGCACAACAATATGGCGGGGAGACTGGTGAGCTTTTTTGCAGATATTTTAAAATAATTGGTTTTCATTCTCTTAAAAATTTTCTGTACCAAATGAGATGAGAGAGAGAGAGAGAGACAAGACGTCTAGTGGAATTTTTAATGCATCTACACAGGAAAAAAACATTCAGCAATAAATATTTTCAATTAAGAATTTAATTTAAACAATTAAATTTTTAATTAATTCAAGTGAGAAAACTAAACTGATATTATTGAATTGTTTACGGCTGAAATTTTAATTAAATAAAGTTACGTCCACCAAAGGTTAAAAGGAAGCCTATTGTTTTCGCTACGATGTCCGTCTGTCACAGGCTGTGCTCTTCAGCGTAAGAGCTACGTGCCTGAAATTTTCACAGAACATGCAAAACATCAAATTTATGACAGTAAAAAATTAAAGGGTGTTCTAAGGCGAGCAACTAAATTACAGACAATTATATAATAAAGATATTTGAAACTTTTATTAAAGTTAGTGTATTTTTATGCATACTACAACAATTAACACTGAAATTTAAAACATCCAAATTAAAGGGTATTCCATCTATGCTGTATCTTACAAACCGTAAGAGTCAAACTCTTCAAATTTTCAAAAACGCTAAGCCTAGAAAGTTCCATATTAAAAAATCGCCCAAAACGAAAAAAATTGCCAAAAACCGTAATAAATCCTCAAAACGAAAAAAGCGCCAAACTAAAAAAAGTCTAAAGCCAAAATAAATCGCCAAAACGGAAAAAAACTACAAAACCCAAAAAAGTCGCCAAAACGAAAAAAGCACCAAAACTAAAAATGTCTTAAACTAAAATACATCGCCAAAACGAAAAAAAAAAAAAATTACAAAAACCGAAAAAATCGATAAAACGAAAAAAGCTCCAAAACTACAAATGTCTTAAACTAAAATAAACCGCAAAAACGAGAAAAAATTTGGAAAAAAAATCAAAAAATTCGCTAAAGCGAAAAAGCGCCAAAACTAAACAAATTCTAAAACTGGAATAAATCGCTAAAAACATAAAAATCGCCAAAACGAAAAAATACGCCAAAATAAAAAAAAACGCCAAAACTGAAATAATCTAAAACTTAAATAAGTCGCCAAAAATCGAAAAAATCTCCTACACAAAAAAAAACGCCAACATTAAAAAACTCCAAGAACCGAAAAAAATGCCTAAAAATGAAAAACGCAAAAACTCATGTCGGAAGCAGTGATGAAAATACAAAACAAGGTCTTTAGGATATATTTCAAAAAGAATTCATGTAAACCTTCTTCTGCCGTTTTTCTCCACTCCGACTTTTTGGCTTATGCGCCAAACCAATAATCAAGTAACAATATGATTTTTTTTTTTCTATTTTTCTTAAATCACTTGGAAACATTTTTTTTTTTGCATCTAAAGCCTGGTACTCTGTTCAAAGTTGTGAAAAATGTTCAGCACTATTGATTATTTCGCGTGAAAAATTTGACATGTACTAAATGTGGCCAAACCGCGGTTCTTTTTATAAGTTTCTCGCTTTTATTGCTTGAAAGTATGCAACATTGTTAAAATTCCATGCGAAAAAAGCACTGCTCATGTTGTTTCGCAGCTAAACTAAAATGATGCCAGACTAATTTTGCATGGAAAGACATGATTTTACGTGTTTTCACAACAAGCACAGAGTACTACTTTTGCGAATTTATTTCGCAAATATTTCATACCAAATACTTTTATATGTAGTTTGACAGCATTTCGCACGAAATTGTGAACATAGTACCAGGCTTAATGCACAATTTAAAGTTTAACTCAAAAGTTTGTGGATCATACCCAGCAAAATTAAATTTGATGCCTGAATAACAAACGTGGACTTTAATAATGGAAGTCAACCAATATAAACTGCATCCTCACTCGCTCACGAAGATTTTATAAAGCCGTGGTCGGCAACCTATACCATTAAAATTTACAATTGTGTGAGTTATAATCTCACCACGAGCCGGTGTTGCCAATGAAATTTTCGTTTCATTTCCCTAACTTGAAATTTTAAATCTCCATACCCAAACTTGATTTTATTATGGTCATAAGAAACACTCAAGTTTTGTTTATAAAGAAAGAGAACTTTTGTTGTTGCTACGTCAATGTAATGGTGAGCAAAGAGATAATTTTGTAGAAAATTTTCTTAAAATAATTTAAATATATATATGCTTGAAAATGTCTCGGAATGTCATATTTTTTCATGCATGACAACGTACGTTGACAAACCACACGTTCTGGCCTGCCATAATAATTTTCTGAAAATAAAAAATTTAGTAAATTCTCAGCCCACATATTATCTTATTGTTTTTTCTCTGGCAGCGCTGATTCTTAAGAGTATGTGATACACACAATTTGTTCTCAACAATGCGTGTGTACCCGTGGTCGGCAACCCATACCATTACATTTTACAATTGTGTGTGTTATACTCTTATGGTAGGTACAGACTTAGCAACGTGTTTATGCAACCAGGCAGGTTGCATAGTGTGTAGTCTTGTTTATGGTTGCATTCGAAGTTGCGTTCGAAATTTCGAAAATATCAAAATGTTTTGATGTTTATGGGTTGCATTGGCGGTTGCATTGTAGGTTGCATAGTCTGTATCAAAATATGCAACATGGAATATAAACGTGTTGCGTAAACACGTTGCAAAGTAAGTATCCACTATTACTACGAGTCGGTGTTGCCAGTTAAATTTTCGTCTCATTTCTCTAACTTGAAATTTTAAATCTCCAAAACCAAACTTGATTTTATTATGGTCGTGTTGCTACGCCAATGTATGATGAAGATGAGTAAAGAGATAGTTTTGTAGAAAATTTTCTTCAAATAATTTAAATATATCTTAAAAATGCCTTTGAATGTCACGGTTTTTCATCCATTACAAAGTACGTTGACAAACCAAATTTTCTGGTTTGCCACAATAATTTTCTAAAAATAAAAAAAATTTAGTAATTCTCATCACACATATTTTCTTATTGTTGGGAAAAAATTGTGCTCTGGCAACGCTGGTTCTTAAGAGTATGAGATAAGCACAAGCTGTTCTCAGTAATGCGTGTGTACACATACGTAATATAAGAGTATAAGAAAAGGCGCGACGCCCTTAATTTGCCGACCACGGCTATAAAGCAAGCTGGTAAGAGCCCCATACGTTAACCCCCTGTTTCTAGCACCCAGACCGGTCTACTTGAGTATAAAATGTTTCATTTAACTCACATAATTTATATAATTCGCATAAAGAGGCATGATGTTTATGAATCTCTTTCTCTATCTCTCTCTCTCTCTCTTATTGTGTAATTCCAAACGAAAGGAAATGCTTTTTAATTTGCATGTAATTAACACACCAATTCGAAAAGTATTTTCTTTCATTTCGAATTAGAGAGTAGACTACCTGCTTCTATTGGCCCTTAATTTTTGCTGGGTAAACAAAACTCAGCCAGTATAAAGACAACTTTACAATTTATTTATCAGTTAAGAAAATTGTTTAAACTTTTATAAATTTCCTTTCATTGCAGACTATAAGAGATTCCATACGTTTGGAATGTAAATGTCATGGCCTTTCCGGATCCTGCACGGTCAAGACGTGCTGGCTGAAAATGCCGTCGTTTCGTGAAGTTTCCACAAGGCTGAAAGAAAAATTCGACGGTGCCTACAAAGTAGTTCTACGCAACGACGGCAACAGTTTCATGCCCGAATACGAAAACGTCAAGCAACCCACCAAATACGATCTAGTATACACAGACGATTCGGCTGACTTTTGTGCACCGAATATACGAACAGGCTCGCTGGGCACCCAAGATCGTGAGTGTAATGCCACTTCCATGGGCATCGATGGCTGCGATTTGTTGTGCTGCAGTCGGGGCTACAAGCATCACATTGTCTCGGAATGGGTGAATTGCAAGTGTGTGTTTAAGTGGTGCTGCGAGGTGACTTGTGAAAAATGTCTCGAAAAACGGGAAGTTAATACTTGTCTGTAGTGTCTGTTCTCATTTAAAAAAAATAAGTAGTTTTACATTGAAAATATTGCAGCAAAAAAAAGAAGCTTTCCATTACACGTGATAAATTTTAATTATTTATTAATCAGCTGTTGTAGTGTTTAAGTTTTAACGATATAGTATTCACTTTTTTTATTAAGTTTTACTCTTGTTTTGTATTTAAATGTATTAACGTGATAGTATTTGTAATATGTATACAACTATATGTATTTCTTATAATTTATTTTATTTTACTCTTTTTTTTTTTTTTTTTTTTTTTTTTGTAATATATTTACTATACATTTGTAATATTTTAAATAGAATAGAATAGGCTAGGAACTCTTTAGATATAAAAACAAGGCTTAATAAGAGAGAAACAACAAAACGATGGCGACTTTCAATGGGAAATCGCATATAAAAACAAACTGTGAATGTTTAAGCAAATTTACTTATTATGCCTTAAATAAAAATCTATATAAAAAAAAATAGATTAATTTTTATTTTATATTTTGTAAATAATTTAAATAAAATAAACGATTTAAAAACGATGGATATGGTAAAATTAATTGAAAATAAAACCAAAAATCAATTAAAATGTATTTAAGTCAATTAAACTTTTGTTCAAAAATTTATTTAATTATAAAGTTTAATTGCTTCAATTATATTTTTAATTGATTTTTGATTTTATTTTCAAGTAAAGTTGTTTAGTGTGAATAAGCGCATTTTTAAGTAGTAGTAGGGAAATTGTATTTTTTGCTGCCCAAAAATTTCACAGATCTCATAAAAAAGATTATTTAAAAAAAACTCTCGCTACATATAAATTAATAACCGGCTTAACATATTCACATTTGATTATCAGCCGTAACTTCTACAAAAAAATTTATATCTTTCTCTTAATTAAAACAAAATACAAAATTTATGTATGAATATCTATCTAGATCTCCACAAGTCATCATTTTGACACCTTAATGCTGTAATAAGGGATTTCTTATCCTTTCTTTATTCTCTCTTTATGTGTTTGCAACATTAGCACCATTTTGCCGCTGCAGTAGATCAAATGCACAAAAAGTAATCAAAAATTTAAGATTTTATTGCCGGACTAAGAGATGGAAAAAGGCGCTCGCTCGCTCGTTCAGCAAAAATATTAACAACAACACAATTCATAAATATTCTGACACAAAAAGTAGTGAACGCTAAATAAAGAAAAATATATACAAAACGAACGGTCAACGAAATTATTTTCAGTTCCTTTTCTTTTAGTTCTTTATTTTTAGGAGTTTCTTCAAGATGCGATCTAAGATGCATATCTGCGACAAAAGTGGTAACGCCTTCTCCTCACCTTTTTCTTAACTTTGTTTAAACATTTTATCCATCCATCTATCCGTGCCATCATCATCAACATCATCCATAAAGATCTGTTGTTCCTTTTTTCGTTATTTTTTATATTTTTATTTATTTTTAATAATGATTGGTGTTTTATTATTGATGTTGATGTTGTTGGTTTATAGTTAATCGAGAGTTGCTGGTGGTGGTAACGGTGCTGTGTTGAATTGGCTTAAATCATTAAAAGATTACACTTGTACACACACACACACACACACTTACATATACATATGCATTCACAATAAAGAAAATATGCTGCAAATATGCGCCCCAACAAAAACTAAATGATTTTGCCAGTAACAGCAGGTACACAAAAAATTATCTTAACCATACAAGATGCTGCAGCATTATGGCAAGAAGTGATGGCAGTGGTGAACTATCAAAATTATTTAATGCAACTGCTTACTTTTTGGTGAAAAGTAATTGGAAATGCATACAGTCGTTATAAAAACCATTTTTTACGTATGGAACATTGATCTTGAGTGAGCTTTTCTACACGCAAAGAAAAAATATGGTTGAGGTAAACATAATGAAACAGCAACATACTATGATTGAATTATATGGTTGCAGTCAAATCATATTATTGTAAACTTTAATAATATTATTATCTGAGTTAATAATAATATTATCTACAAAAACAATGAACTTTGTTACACCTAATCTTAGTATTGTAGATATGACAACACTATTGTTAGATGTGACTAAAATATAATTGAGACTCACCATACCATGTTCTTATATTCTATTAATATTGTCAAATACGACCACAGTATTATTTAATATAATAATACTATTTTATTTTTTAATTATATATTTATTGTAGAAACAGCTGTGCGTTAAATTCTAAATAAAAATAAATTAATGTTGTTGAAATAATATGTGTACATAGAAATGTATACTTACACGACATACAGACATGTCTGTATAAAGAGATACACAAATGTTTATATATTTTTATTGGTCTACCCTTTTGTTTATACTTTATTTATTTATTCATTTGTTTAACATCACCCGTGCACTACCGATAGCTTACAAACAAATGTTTCTGATTTTTTTTTTTTTTTTTAACTTAACATAGTATGGTTTTGGATAACATTATATTGTTATTTACATCATATTATTTTTAAATAATAATACAAATTATGTTATAGTCATACGTTTTTAACAAAACAATATTGTTAAACTCTAACCATATCACACTTTTCTATGGATGTGATAATGTAATTATTAAATTCAAACATTACTCTGTATATCGTAACGAAATAAATGTTTAAAATAACAATAACTAGTTTTCGACGAACACACATTTGTTTCAGAGAACATAATATTGTTTTCTCAACCATTCTACAACCATATATTTTCTTTGCGTGTAGACATTTCATTGGAAATTTATTCGTTATGTGAGAACTGCAGCAAAACTATCAGTAGTTCCCTAGAAAAATTGAACTTTCCAGACAATAGTGGCATGAAGACGTCACTAATCGAAGAAAGGGAGTTTAAAAACGTAAGTACAGTTGTTTTTGCGCAGTAGGGAATATCGAAAATATTTGTTAAAATTTTGAACCAGAATTTTGCCAGTTTTATGCCCAGGACCCAGTGCGACTTTAACATCCAAAGATAATACTATTGCAGTTTCTGTGAGCTGCTAAGTCGAAAATACTAACAGTTTCATTGCGAACATCAGGTGTTTTAATGACATATGTACATATGTATGTACATATGTCCACACCAAATCTGATGGTTTTGACATCTTTTGGTTTTGATTTCTCTAATTTCGTCACATTTGTTAGTGTCGCTTAAAAAATTTAGAGATTTTGTTGAGTGTTTTTATGTATCTCAATTTATTTTTATGGACGTACTCCTTATTTTAGGAAAAATTTGCAATGTATTTTAAAAGCCTCTAGCTGGAAGTACCTAAGAAATGTCTTCCAACACCCAAACTATCAACAATTACATTCCTTTTCGTAGTGAAGATGAAGATGCAATGCTTTTTATCAATCCTTAGTATTTAAGTTTAAAAAACTTGTGCTTTCTATTTAGCTGGATAGAAAAAAATATATTTTCAAGTCCTATAAGAAATTTCATCTTTTTCTAAAATTCGAATATTTTAATTTTAAAAGCACATTCGAACTTTCGAACATGATTTGTAATTCAATTTGGATAGCGAACCAAAATTTAATAAATTGAAGGATGGTTTTATTTTAAAAATTTATCAAAAAAAAATTAAATTCGAATTTTCGAACATAATTTCGAATTTAATGCGGACAGTTTGGCAGTTTTCAAGCAAAAATCAATAAAAATATGACTTTTATAAAATATCGTCATAATCATTCAAACTTTCGAACATGATGTGAAATTAAATTTAATAAATTAAAGACTTGTCTCGTATTTATTCGGAATTTATTTTCAACAAAATGTAAGTTTAAATTTTCCAGCATAATTTTTAATTTAATACCGACTGCAGTTTTTAAGCTACAATTTAACAAAATACTATTTTCAAAAACTATATCGAATATGTTCTGTATTCCACGTGAAATTAAAACGAGTGGAATTGTCATAGCATTGTTGTTATAATTACATATTTCCGACAGCAATTTTATGGCAGTTCAACTCGTTTTTATTTCACGTGGAATGCAGAGCATACCCGTATTATATGATAGTTTCAATCAATCGAATCTTTCGAACACATAATTTCGAATTAAATTAGGTTAACAGACCAAAATTTAATAAATTAAAGACTAGTTTTGTCGAAATTCATCAAAAAAAGTAACTTCGAATTTTCGAATATAACTTCGAGTTCAATAGACCAAACCAGTTTCCAAGCCGAAATTGAACAAAATAATTAAAACAAAATAACTTTATCAGTATTCGAACTTTTTAACATGATTTGGAATTTAATTTGTATATAAAAGCCTTATTCTTGCGAAATTTATCAAAAATACTTTATGTTTAAATTTTCAAACATAATTTCGTACACAATACAGACAGATAGTAGTTTTCAAGCTAAGGCTGAGTTTACATCTGGCATTTCTTGTGTGTCATTTTCCCAAAAAAGCGTAACCAACTAATTACTAATGAAAAACTGTTTGATTCAGACATATATTTACTGATTTAAACAGTTTCCAATCATGTTGGATTCTACCAAATTGTCTATTAGTTATCTATGAAACTGTTTAAATTAATAAATACGTGTCTGAATCAAACTGTTTTTCATTAGTAATTAGTGGTTACGCTTTTTTTACGCTTGTGTGGCACATAGCACACAGATGGAAACCCGGCCTAAAACTTTACAAAACGTAATTTTCATAAAATATCATCATAATCATTCGAACTTTCTAAAATGAGAAAGAGCTCAATTTGGATATAGAATAAAAACTGAATCGAATAGATTCTTGTTTTTTTTCAAAACTTATCAAAAAATTTAAGTTCGAATTTTCGAAATTATATATTTCACAGGAGAAACAAAAAACTTTTCAAAATCAATAATAATAAAGTGATCATAAAAATTGTTTTCGAAATTTACTTGTAGTATGGATACTAGGGCGTTTCACAAAAAAAAAATTTGCAACTCTTGAAGCGGAATATTAAAGCTTGTGATCTAAAAGAATTTCGAAAATTTTTTGGGATTTTTTGAAGATGGGTATGGGGTCGCTGAAATAGATTTTATCAAAAAAATGAGGTTATGGAGAAAAAATTTTTATATTATTTTTTCTGGTGCTTTTTGTTCATACAACTAAACAATTCTCTTCTTAATGATCCGATCCCACGACAAAAATAATTATTGGTGTGAAAAATTATTATATTAAGGACCACTTTGATAGTCTTAAAAGTGAAAAATTATTTTTCCTAGATTTCAAACCTCGATAACTTAAAAATGTTTCTACATTTTTTCAAAATGTAAAATGCGTTAGAAAGGTAATTTATATACCTTTATTTTGGTATATATAAGTTTATATCTTAATTGTGAAAAAATGTTGAAAAAAAATAAAAAATAGACAAAAAAAATAATTTTTTATTTTTAAATTCACACTACTTGAATTTTAAAATATTTGAAGTAGCTCCTTTTTAAAATGTAACAAAATATACAAAAATAAAAATATTTCAGACTATTTGAGTTTTGCGATACTTGAAGTCGGACTTCTTTGGCAAAAATATTAAAGATTTCATTTACAATTGGTATACTGTATAAAGAAAATAATCAAAGCACGGGTAAGTAAAATATACAGTCGGGCCTCGATTATCCGTGATGGTCGGGACCAGAAGCATTACGGATAACCGATTTTCACGGTTAATAGAATAACAAATATATTTAGATCTAACCACCCGTACTTCTCAAATTTCAAAATTAAACTAATCACTTGTAAATGCTTCTGACTCATCGTATGCAAACAACGGAATTCCATTCCCCGTTTTCATGTTTATTATATTGTATGTATGAATTTGGAGTTAATAAAAAAAAATCTGCCATCACGGATAATAGAGGTAATCACGGTTAATCGAAGCAAACAATTTGAAAACATTGCAAACAAAAAACAATATACTGATCTTTGGCCATCACGGTTAATCGGGGTTACCGGTTAACCAGATCACGTATAATCGAGGCCCGACTGTATATAAAACTGTTTTCTAAGGCCGGGTTTCCATCTGTGTGCCATGTGCCACACAAGCGTAAAAAAAGCATAACCACTAATTACTAATGAAAAACAGTTTGATTCCGACACGTATTTATTCAGTTAAACAGTTTCATACATAACTAATAGACAATTTTATAGAATCCAACATGATTGGAAAGTATTTAAATCAACAAATATATGTCTGAATCAAACAGTTTTTCATTAGTAATTAGTTGGTTACGCTTTTTTGGGCAAATGACACACAAGAAATGCTAGATGTAAACTCAGCCTAAGTTTATGCAATAATTTTCCTCTACAAATGTCTACAGATGTTAAAAAAAAAACAGTACCGCAAACAGTTTTGGCTGCTTTCTAAAAGTATTGAAAAAATTCCGGATGATGAGTTACCTTCAAAAAATATAGTGCTTAGAAGGCTATTGAAAAAACTAGAAAAACTATGTGTTGTGAATGATTTATCAGAAAGACGCGTGGCGTCAGCTACAATATATAACAAAAAATTACAAAGAATGAGGATGATTTTCAAAACTTATTGGTTAGCGTTGATAACAATCAAAAAATTATACGTAATGTTAACAAAAATGTCATTGAAAAAGCTCTTAAGAAACCAATTTGAAAATACTTCCACAGTTGTTCCACATTTACTGTCTTATTCATAAGAAATATTTCAGGTTTATTAAGCGCTTATTTGACATATTTCTATGGAAAATTTGTCAAATAAATCTGTAATAAACCTAAAATATTTTTTATGAATTAGGCCGTTAATGTTTAATGTATTGTAATTTTAGATACAAATTTACTTTTTAATTTTAATTTGTTCCTTAAATATGTTGATTTTGTTTATTTAATATCTTTTGACTTTGTATGGGAATACAAATATATTGATGAATTGAATTTTTAATGTTTTTATTAAAGCAATGTATTTTAAATGTTTTTTTTTTTTACTTAACCAAGAACGAAACATAATGAAATTCTTTTAATTTTCATAAAATTTGATAGATAAAAAAATTTTTCTTAAACTTTAATTTTTTTCTTATATTTTTCCAACAAGTAAAAATAAATCTATGCACCGAATGAAAGGTAATTTAAAAACCTTTCTAACGCATTTTACATCTTGAAAAAATGTTGAAAACTTTTCAAGTTATCGAGGTTTGAAATCTAGGAAAAATAATTTTTCACTTTTAAGACTATCAAAGTGGTCCTTAATATAATAATTTTTCACACCAATAATTTTTTTGTCGTGGGATCAGATTCTTAAGAAGAGAATTGTTTAGTTGTATGAACAAGAAGCGCCAGAAAAAAATAATATAAAATTTTTTTCTCCATAACCTCATTTTTTTGATAAAATCTATTTCAGCGACCCCATACCCATCTTCAAAAAATCCAAAATTTTTTTCGAAATTCTTTTACATCACAAGCCTTAATATTCCGCTTCAAGTGTTGCAAAAATCGCAAAAAACGCCTTTGGTGAAACGCCCTAATGGATACTTACATATATGTTTTAACCATTTATTTCCTTTTTATGCATATTTAAGCTTTTATGTTAGTTACGTTCCTTGCAATAAAAAATAGATGCATTCGTAGTTACGTCCGTTTGAATTTTTTTAATAATGTCGTCATTTTTGATCGTAGAGGTCTAAATATTTGCGTGGACATGAAGTTTGATAAAATGAACCATAATCAATCAAAAACTCGATTTCGAATTTTTGTGTAGTCACCACGTCCGTTAGTATTTAAGGTGACGATATGCATTTCATTGTGGCTTTAAAAATCGTCAGTAGACTTCAACCACAAATACTGACGATTTGTTAAAGCAACAGCAAGGAAATGCATATAGACCACCAGCAAAATTTATAATAGAATTAAAACAATATGTCGGATAATAAATTTCTTGAAGGTTCAGTCAGTTTTATTATTATTATTATTATATTTAATTAACTAACATTTTTGTGTGAGTGTATGGTGAAACGAACGAAACAGCTTTATGCTGATCTCTTAAATAAGTTATTAATCTTAAATTTGCCTTTTGTTCAAGATAATTTTTCACAATGAAACTTGTTTGAAATCTAAATAAATTTTCGATCAATAAACAATGAATGAATCAAGTTTAAAAACATTAATAATAAATAATTAAACTATTAAATGCTGATATAAATTTTATTTAAATTTCATTTTAATGATGGGAATAAGCAGCAAACAAACGATATAAAAATTACGAAAATTGTTTTATTAACAAAAAAAAAACTAGAGAAGCAATAACAACAAATAAAATGGTTAATAAAAGACACTGAATGAAAAAGATAAATAAAAAATAAAAAATAATCAATTAGAAGATCACATGAACGGATAGAGTTAGCTGTAATAAAGTGAAACGGTTGTCAGTTGGTGTTGCTAATACCATGTTCACACTTATGGCCTTAAACGTGTTTAAGGCAAGTGTTTTAAGAAACTAAGCACAACCGTTCACATTACATTTGAGATGTTTAAGGTTGACGTTTTGTCAATGAATTATTGTATTTGTAAGAAATTACGAACAATTATGATTTTTTATTGGTTTATTATTTCCAAACAACATATGTTCTTGTAAATATTTTAGTATTCTTTAACTAATTACTTGTTTACCAAATAATTTTTGACGTGACGCCATTTAATAACAACACAAAGTTGCCAGAGTTATCAAAAAACGGACTGGAACATACTCCATTATCGTGTTTAAGGAAGTGTTTTAATTTTAAAACACTTGATTGGAGATGTTTAACAAAACAAGTTAATGTATGGTAAAACATCTCAAAATCGTCGTGTTTAAGCTCTTAAACACGAATGAGGCGTTAAACACGTTTAAAACCATAAGTGTGAACATAGTATAAGTCTAAAACCCAGTGAAGCCATAATTAAATTTAAAAATAAAAACTTTTAGGTGAGTTATTGAAAAACAAAATTTGGTAGAAACTGACTTGATTGTGGGATTTATTTGCAAATTTATTTTAGTTCAGTTTCTAATTATGTGAATTTTAAGTGGTAAATATTTAAATATTTCCACTTTATTATAAGAATTTTGTAGCATATTTTATTGAACAAAACTAAAAGATATTTTAATTATCACTTTTTTTATAATAAATTAAATTGTTCTTAATCACTTATTTTAATATAGCAGAAATCCAGCAGCTCCAAACACTTTTTCCATGAAGTCAGAAGCAAAGGAAGTAAAATATTTAGTAATAAATCCATAAATTTGTTTAAACAAATTGAATGAACACATAAGACAGCAATTAAAGTTTATTTTGAAGGATGGAAAAAAATGCCTTGGTACAAAAATTATCTCAAGATGTCTTATTGAAAATCAGAGATGGAATTGTGTGTAATGAGAGCAAACTTTGTACACATACCGTGGGCCGAACAGATCTTCTTGATTTTATTGAATTTTTTTCGCATTTTTTACGTTTGTTTCTTTAGAACTACATCAATTTTTAGCCGATTTAAAATTTTTATTTTTTTAAAACTTTCAAAAATAAAAGGCTAACTCATCCTACCGTGAATTTCGAAAAACGAGTTTTCATCAGATCACGACGTCTTGAGGTCAAATGCATCTGTTCTGACTATTTTTACGATAGTGCGTGCCTGTATTACGTATGTATATGTATGTGTGTTTGTCTCAGTATGTGTGTGTGAGGGAATGAATCCTGTCGGAAAATCACTAGTCGACTACAAAAATAATTAACTTATACAGGGTGGGCCAAAAGAAACCAAGGGGTATAAAAGTTTAATAACTTTTTTGTTTATTAATTTTTTTTTTTATTTTTTCTTTCAGATTATATAGAAAACACTTGGAGAATTTATAATGGAGAGGTTCACAACTGAACAGAGAACCAGAACAATAGAATTTTATGAAATCAACTTTATTGAAAATTTGATTATGAGTGATGAAGCTCATTTTCATTTGAATGGCTTTGTTAATAAGCAGAACTGTAGGTTCTGGGGTTCTCAAAATCCAAGAGCCATTCATCAACGCCAATTGCACCCCATCAGGTGTACAGTATGGTGTGGGATCACATCTGAAAATGTCATTGGGCCCTACTTCTTCGAGAATGAAGATGGAAGTGCTGTAACCGTAAATGGAGAGCGGTATCGGTTTATGATAGAAAATTTTTTACGTCCTGCTCTTGAAAACAGACCTGGTATGTGGTTTCAGCAGGACGGAGCCACTGCCCATACTGCCCGAGACACAATGGCACTTTTAAGTCAAATTTTTGGAGAGCGAATAATTTCTCGAAATTCGGAAATTATTTGGCCAGCGCGATCGCCAGATTTGACAGCACCCGACTATTTTCTTTGGGGTTTTTTGAAGGAGCGAGTGTATGTGAACAAGCCAGAGACAATCCTTGAACTCAAGGCAAACATTGTTGCAGAAATTCGAACGCTACAGCCACAAGTTTTGAAAGATGTTATGGAAAATGCTCTAAAAAGAGCCCATCAGTGCGAAGCTGAAAACGGTGGTCATTTAAGAAACATAATTTTTCATACTTAGTGTAAAAAAATTTCCATTTTGTATATTATATAATCTGAAAGAAAAAATAAAAAAAAAGTTAATAAACAAAAAAGTTATTAAACTTGTACACCCCTTGGTTTCTTTTGGCACACCCTGTAGTTAAATTTTCTTAGACTAACTAAAAGTTAACTACAATGCAATCCATAACTAACCCAAAATTAGTTCTTAAGTTGAGTACGTAATCGGATTTGGTGAAAGGCAACTCTCAGCTACTTTGAAAATCATTTAAACTTTATATTAACATTTTGCTGTTATTATTTTAGACGGTACCATAAAACGTAAAATTAAATAAAGTCATTTTTAAGTTAGTTGAAAAGTAGTGGAAAGTAGTGGAAAGACAATTGACTACCGCCTAGGACAAAGCAATGTTAAGGGGTTTACACATCGGAACCAAATTTACGATATTCTGAAGACACTTATTTTTTTATTATTCTGAACGGATTCCATTCGATTCGATCGGCTTTGAGAATGTTCGAAAAATAGAGTTTAGAGAAAAAATTTTGTTTTCATTTTTTTTTCTTCACCCAATGTCTATTAAAATTTAAAATTAACAACGACTGCTACAAAATCGATTAAAAACAATTTATTCGTGAGTTATCGTTTGCGAAAATTTTCAAAAAAAAAAAAAAAAAAAAACGCTTTATTTTAATAACTCCAAAAGTTCTTGTAAAATCGATTTTAAGGACTCATTGACTTTTTTAGACTTGAAAAACTCAGTCTCATATCACTAATTTTATTTAAATCGGTTAAATGGTTCTAGAGTTATGCCCCCTCATCGCTGTTGTCGTTATTTGAGTAAGAACTGCGACGTTTCTGTAATAGTTTAAAGAACATCGCAGAAGTTTTTCTTTAATCGGGGACCAAAATGTGGCAGTCAAAGTCGAAATACGCCAATCACTCACCATAAGGCCAATCATAATCGAAAATTTTGAGTTTTAACTTCCTCCTGAAGACTGATTTTACCTTAATTTTCGAAAATCGAATTATTATCACATTTAGACGTTTTGAGGTCCTGGCGATTTCGTCTACACTATGCAACCACTGAATACTTTCGGAAATACCCACGGACTGGATAGAAAAAGTTCGATAGTACTATCAAAGGGTAGTAAAATCCTATAGACAGTTTGGCGGTTTCGGTGACCAATTTATTTTATGCGTCTTCAAAGATTTCGAAAATGAGTGCAGCCAAATTAAACTTCGTAATAGTTCTAAACTTTATTTGGGAACAATATAGCTAAGAGTTCACTAAATAAATCTTATGAACATTTTATTGGAAGAAAACTTATTTTTATTTAGATTTCGAAAATTTTCGAATATAAAATTTTCACAAAATTCGTTCAAAATCTACTTAACTGCAAATGAAACGTCGATTGCTGCCATTTTGATTAAAATCGCGTGATTCGTTCGAGTGATATCGTGGGCTAGGAAGACAATAGGGAAAGATCTGCTTCAAAGACCGGAACTGCGACACCTGATGAATCTTTTGTGGACCAAAAAAATTTCGAAAAATATTTTTGTTTAATACCTTTAGTTTAACATTCTTCTTCTAATTAATTTTAGATATTTACTGATTTTTTTTTAGAAAATCATTTTCGGGAAATACGATGTCGAATATCGAAACATAACCGCTAAAATAGCTTAAGCGACACATTTTTTTGTACTTCGTTTTTTTTTTTTTTTTTTTTTTTTTTTTTTTTTTTTGACGAAAATCGACTGTTTGCGATCGCATATAATCGATTTTGGTCAAAAATTGAAGTTTGAAAATTATGTCACTTAAGCTATTTTTGCGGTTATGGCACAATATATTCGAAATATAAAAATTATAAATTATTACTCCGTAATTTCTTGTCAAATCGATTTTATATACACACAATTTTTTGTACTTGAAACCTGAATGGTACAGCCTGCAATCACGATCGATTCCATATTTGTTTATATTATACCGAAAATCTAAGGACTTGACATTAGAGGGAAGTTCGTGTGTGCCGTCAAGGTCAAATTTATCCCATTTTTTTTTTATAGAGAGAGTATAACTAGTTGCCCTGTGGTCCCACTATCAACTTTAACAGTACTTGAAAAACCATGGATTTTTCCGGCGCTTTTTAATGATGAATGGCCAGCCAGGTCACTTTAACATAAGCTTTTTTCCCAATATTTTTTTTAAGTTCTTAAAAAATCTATGGATTTTCCTATGCGTTAATGATGAATATTCAACCAGGGCCCTATTCCACAAAAAACTTATCAACTTTTCACTTTGCACTTATCAAATTGCATTTTTTCGCAAAGTGATAAGTGTTTCTGTTCCACAATATTCTTTGCAAATTTCACTTTGCACTGAGCAAAGACTTTGCTCTCTTTGTAAATTCCTTGGACTCTTTGTAAAGTATTTGCACTCTTTGCAAAGTCTTTGCGTTCTCCTGCAAAGTGAGTGTGTAAAGTGTTCCTGAAAACTTTTAACCATCTTTGCATTTGTCTTATAACTTTTCACTTTGCATTCCTAAATATAACTTGTTAAAATTAGTCCTGATTTACACACGTCAGGTCTGAGTCGTCAAGTCTTGAGTTTTTAGGAGAGAGAGGAAAAGAGAATGGAAAGGGGTACAGACTTGACCGTACCAGTCAAGTTTGCTTTTTCGTTTTGTTTTGTCATTCGTAATACTCTACTACAACACAAATTGATGAGACTTGATGAAACAAACTTGACGGTGTGTATGAACGTAAATGCAGGTTCAAAAGAAAATTGAACAAAAACTGATTAGCTAAACCTGATGTGTGTGAATCAGGACTTAGAGGCAAAATAAAAATATAAAAAAATTGCAATGTTTCATGTGATTAAAAAAAAAGAAATATTTTATTTGCAAAACAATAAAGTACTTGTTTTTTTTTATAAAATTATTGTGAATGTGCGCATCCATCTTCATATAAAATAAGATGTATTTCAAATCTATTTTAAGAAAACTTTGTATGAAAAACTTAAAATAAAATACATTTCAAACTTATTTTAAATTTTTTAATATGGAAAATGGAACATATTAAAGTTTTTATTTCATTTTGAATATTATTATTCTGGTGAAGTAGTTTTGTAAAATCCCAATCCCAATTTTGAACGTAACGTTTGCAATGTGTTATTCTAAAATTATTTTGATATCTTTAAAAGACTATAAAAGAACCCCTAAAACAAGTTTATAATTATAAATATAATTTAATATAATAATATAATTTAAAGCTCAAATGTTTTTGATTTTTTGCATATCTATGTACATACATACGAACACTATGTAAACTTGCTATGATTATTGTGTTTAAAAATAATCGAAGATTTATTCACAAATTTAATTTCGTTAAGAGATCGTTTACCTTGCAATTTTTTGACAAACTTATCAAAATTTGCTTTGCAAAATTAGAATTTACAGTTATTGTGGAACGAAAAAGCATAAATTCTTGCAAAGTCTTTGCAAATTACACTTTTCAATATTAACTTTGCACTTTGCAAGAGAGAACGTACGTGGAACAGGAATCGCAAATTACACTTATCAATTTCAACTTTTCACTCATCAAATTTTACAGTTCTGAGGAACGAAAAGTTTTGCAAATTGTCGAAAAATTTGATAAGTGCTAAGTGAAAAGTTGATAAGTAGTTTTGTGGAATAGGGCCCAGGTCACCATTTTCCTTTTTTTTTAAGAGTATAAGTTTTTTCCCTTTGGAGCCACTGCCAACTTCAACATAAAAACATGAAAGATGTGCTTTTACCCAAATAATTCCTACGAAACGTTGCACCCCATACCTTGAGCTTTCGAAATGACTTACTTTTCTGTCTGGCAAATGCTCCATCTTTAAGTCTATTCAACTGAATCTTAAACGCGATGACGTGCCCTGTTGCTGCGCATCAGGTGAACGCTGGCCACCTCCATTAAGAAAGAAAGAAAAAAACCAACGGCAAACAAATTAGTTCCTCTATTAATATTTCTACGATCAGAATTTCCTTTAACGATCTGTGTAGTTGTTTTAACCTAAATAAAAAAAAAAATACAAAATGTAGAATTTCTGCTCTAAAGATTTTTTTTTTTTTTTTTTTTTTTGTGTTGTGGCGGCTGATGTTGCTGCCTCAGTTGCGTTCCTTGCCATACCAATTTTATAACATTAATTAAGGTGTTGCCTTCGTTGGTGTTCTTCACGCCTTTCCATACAAATTACTCAGGAATTTCATGTTTCTTTTTTTCTACTTATATAAATTTTTTCCTTACAAAAACAACGAAAAAATAATACAACAGACGAGGAAGTCACAAAAAGTTTTATTTGTATAAGTGTGAGTGTAAGTGTGTGCGTGTTTGTGCTTGTGAGAACTGACGTTTAAACATCCTTGGACGTTAATGTTGCTGTTGCTGGTTGTACATACAACAACCAAACCAACGACCAGCCAGCCAGCCAACAGCCATCAGCCATGCAGTCAAATGGTTAAAAAAAAAAAAAAAAAAAAGATGGGCATATGGTTAAAACATGCAATTTGGCTAAAATGGTTATTTTATTTGAGCTTTTTGCTGTTCATGTGTTCTGTTCCTGCCTTCTTTCAGCTGCTGCTGCTGTTGTTGCATCTTAGATTTCTTTTCTTCTTTCATTTAATTCCCATTCCAAAGCAAAGGCATGGAGGAAAAAAACAGTTTCAGGTCTTCTTGGTCATAATCATTTTTATGATTGCCAAGATCATTCACTCATATTTTTTTTTTTTTTTTTTTTTTTTTATCCTTTGCCCCCAATACAATTTTATACAAATTTTAGTTACGAAAGGTTTTTAAAAATTTTGAAATTTTAAAAGTAAATTAAATCGGGTGTTGCCCAGTTAAAATGAAGCCATTAACTCTGTATCTTAAGCTAAAAAAAATATATATATAAAAATACACAAACAAAAGATGATGTTGATTTTTTTTCTCTGTTCCAGCTTCTTGTTGAAGCTGAAAGTTTTTGGGGAAGAAAAAAAGTAGTAATAAGCATTATAAAGAAATGAAATACGATTAAAAGCAAATGCAAAATCAGGCTTAAAATCTAAAACATTTATCTTGGTAGATTTTTGGCAGTGATTGTTTTGGGACAAATCATTAAGTGGAGTAAATTTGTAGGCGCCATTTTTAGCGCCAAATTGAATTAAACATGTTGACTTAAAAAAGTTCAGCTTGAAATAAACTATTAAATTTATCACCCATGAAAACAACACAATTTAATGCATTTTCTTAATGGTATTTTAGTTTTCTGTAAGCTTTTGCTTTTCTTTTTAATTTTTTCTTTTTTTTTTTGGCAGCAGATATCTCGCCGTTGTCACTGTTATCGCATTTAATATTTATCGCACTGCGGCCATGGTCTGTGGCCCTGGGTAGCACTTTGCTCTACCCACTAGTTGGACGCACTCAATTCTTTTTTTTTTTTTTTTTTTTTATCTGGCAAAAGAGTCATTTTGCATATTTCGTCGTTCTTTCTGTGGCCCCCTTTTTGCTTTCTTTTTGTTTTATTTTTGTTTTATTTTACTTATCAGGCCAGGAAGAGCTCTTGCATTGTTGTGGCGCTACGCCAAATTAATTTAAACAGCAACTAAAAATTAAAAATTTCAAAATCCAAAACGAACCAAAAAATACATACAAAATCTTATCAGTATTCAAAATCAAGGTTGATTAAGGTACTGGGTCAACGGACGGCTTCCTCATCAGCCACACTCTCTGTTTTTTTTATACTCACTTTACTCATTAACATTCATTCATTCATTCATTCATTCTTTTGTTTTTATTCTTCTTTTTAGGTCTGTTGTTTTTTTTTTGTGTTGGGTTTTGGTTTTGGGCACAACGAAAAAACATTATGTTCAAATCATGTTGCCTTTAGATTGATGACTAATAACTTGTGATGCAATTAATTGAAAGTAAATGATACGAATCTTTTCATCGTCGCAGATAGACAAGCTACAAGTAAACCACATTAGAGGAAACTACGTCAAGAAAAGATAAGAAAATAAATAAAAACAAAAGCAGGGCATTAACAAAAGCCCATACATATGTTCATACGCAGATGACAAGTGAAACAACAGAAGATCTTTAAATGTTTGTTAGGTTTTGTTGCAACTAAAATCTGCCTCAAGATTAAGGGAAATTATACTCGTATCAAAATTAGAAATTATTATTACTCGTGAAAATTTCTTTATTCAGTTTGAAGAAAAAATTTATAATTAATATCTTTTAAAATTAATTTATTAATAATTGCATTTTATAAATCGAAATAACATTAGCCCAATTCACAAACTTGTGCAAAATGGTATAGCATATTGATACTCACCACTAAGAATTGATTACACAGTCAATCAGACGTGACATAACCACAGCCATCATAGAGAGCAGCCGTTCGAACCAACCTAATGGGCAACTCTGTATTCGATTATACGTGACTCGCCATAACGCCATAACTCTCACCATAGAAACCAATTGAATTTTGGTTTGGTTATGGTTATGGCATTATGGCTATATCACGTCTAATTTAAGCTTTACGTCCTAGAATGTGCAAAAAGGTATAGTATATGATACTCACCACTAAGAATTGTTAAGTCGTGAGTATCATATATTATACCGTTTTGCACATTCTAGGATGCAAGACTATTTTCACAAGACTGTGAATTGGTCTTATTGTTTTCCCCGTGCGTTTTTTGGGGAAGAATTTTTTTTTTTCATTTGGGAATAGCTAAGCTTCAGAATTTGTTAAGCAACTTCCCATATTCTGGAATACTCTTCGATTTGGTGAAAGTTACATGGAACACAAAACCAAAACTGCCTAATGTATTAAACACATTCACTGTAGCAGACCACTGACTACACGATTACAAATTATTTTAAAAGCAGCAGCGACATCATAAGCATCTGGTATGGAAATATATATAAATATATCAGTGTTGCGACTTTCAAATACTTCACATTTATAAAAATAAAATTTCTTATTTAAAATGTTCTTATATCGCGTAGAAGTATAAAAGTTAATCAATTTTTACCTTTATATGTGTTTTGAGATTTTCCTTCTGTTAAATAATATTAAATAATTTCAAGTTTTAATTCATTTCACATTTTGTATTATATTGGCAGCACTGTATTTGCTCATTGTCGCCAACAAAAGTCCCGGTTCACTCATTTCAACTTTTGTTGCTCAACTCGTAATTCAGCTGTAAGAAAGACGGAGACGGAAACACAAACATATCTTTTTTTCTTACAGCTGAATTTCGAACAAAAGTTGAAATGTGTGAACCGGAACAAAATAGCCAAATTCGCTACAACCACAAAAGTCGTCGTGAAAATAATAATTTTCATATACACATGTATAGTCGGTGGCCTGCTGTGGTGAATATTTTTAATACTTATGCAATAAACACATTCACCACAGCAAGCTACCGACTAAAAAATGTCAAGGATAGAATACACATGTTTATATGAGAATGATTCTTTTGAAGACAGCAAGGAACAGGGCGACAGGTTGTTGTCTATGCTGATTTTGCCGTTGTAGTCCAATTAAACTAATTTCTATTTCTTTGGCTACAATGAGCAAATGCAGTGTTGCCAGTATAATACAAAATGTTGAATGAATGATATCGTACAATTATTTCATATTATTTACCAGAAACAATATACAAAAATTGATGTAAAGAATAAATTGGTTCATTTTTGCACTTTTACGTGATATAAGTACATTTTAAGAGAGTAATTAATTTTTATAAATGCAAAATATATGAAAGTGACAATACTGAACTGAGTATTTGTACTTGAATATGAGGTGCAGATGGTGCTGCTGCCATCTCCAAAAGAATTAAGTAGCTGGCTATGAGGCCGTGTGTTCGTGTAGCCTGCTGTGGTGAATGTGTTTAATGCATTAAATGTAGAGCTGTGCCAAATCGTTCATTCAAGTGACAGCTGATTTTCGTTCATTTTCTAAAAAAGAAGAACGAGTTCGTTTATCCGCTCTTTTCAAGAAATAAAACGAAATAAAAACAAACAAACAGTTGATTCGTCAAATAAAAAGGGACAAATGAAGTGAGTTTGTTATGAATTGTTTAGCAAAATAAGCAACAAAAATATAATAGAAAATATAAGAAAAATAAAAAAATCAGGACTAAAAACTTTTAAAATATTAAAGTGTTTTATATTCTTATGACTGAGAAATCAAAAGATTCATATTGCCAAAGAGCCACATATAAAGAATAAAAATAAACTGTTTATAGTATCTACGTATATATGTATATCAAATTTGTTTAAAAAAAAACTCTTAATATGTTCTAAAAACTTAAGAAATATTAATGGCAATTTTATTAATTTCATAATAGTCATACTGTTACTATATATAAGAGGGCAAAAAGGCAAATGAGAAGAAAAAGCAAAAAAAAACAAAACTAAAACACCCAAGTGTGTTCGTTCGTTCAATTGTACTTTTTATCAGTACTGCTGAGCCAAAACAAATCAGTAAAGTGACCGGCTCATTTCGTTCATTTTACTGATTCTTTCAATTGTACTCGTTCGTTCATGAACGACACAGCTCTAATTAAGTGTAAAAAACTTGTTTTTGTTTATCATACAAAATTCAACATTTTTAAAAGACAAAGGGAGAAAAGCGTTGAAATTCTTACGTATCTTTCATGTTAGAAATGTATGGTAAACAAAAACAACTATTGAAACTTTGTTTTTGTTTCAATTAAAATGTTCACTTCTTTGACGCGTTTGCCAGAATAGCCACAATTCTAGTAAACATGAATCGACTGCCTTTAAACTTACAACACTTACATTAATTTTAATATTAACTAAGTGGGAATTATATCCGTCATTACTTCACATTTATGAGTAACAAACACAAAATAATTTTTTATATACAAAAATTTAAGCCAAATATTTGAGAGAGAAAATCACTTTATATACAATACACTAACCGAACTTGTCAGGGAGGAAATAAAAAAAAATTAATTAAACAATATAAAATCGAATTGCGAAGGTCTCGTAAACATCTTATTCGCATCCAAATTTATATTCAAGTAAGCGAGAGAGCATGCACTATAAAAAATTTGAGTATGGAGAGAAATTGTAAATTCTATTAATATAAACATATATTCAATTAAAATATTAATCATATATATTATTTTTTTTTCTAAGTAATCACTTAATTGAAAAAAAAAATTTAACAATATTTTTTTTTTTCTGTGAAGAATAAAAATTCTGTAGAATTAAGAACTTTTTAAAAATGGGAAAATTATTTCGCAACGGCTTAAGAAAAATATCGGAATACACAACAGAACTATTTTCACTCACTAAAGCTGGAAGACGTTTATCCCAACTACTTGAAGTCAAATAAAATATTTTTTTTTTTAATAAAAAAAAAAAATCGCTGCAAGTGTTGGGGCATAAAATTTTTAAAATCTACAACTAAATTCTGCTTCCATTCCTTGCCACCAACATAATGATCCCATGATCATGGCAGCTTCGGCTGCTGCTGCTGCTGCTTTTATTGTTTGTTTGCACGATGATCATACGAAACATAAAAAATTATATTAATTTCGGTTTATTACCCAGAGGCCAATACATCAGCACATTTATTGTGTATGAAAAACACAAACATTATTTATATTTCTTCATTCCTTAAAATGTTTAAAACAAAAGGAATTTAACGTAAAGTTTATTTAGTGTGTGTGTGTGTGTGTGTGTGTGTGTGTGTGTGTGTGTGTGTGTGTGTGTGTGTGTGTGTGTGTGTGTGTGTGTGTGTGTGTGTGTGTGTGTGTGTGTGTGTGTGTGTGTGTGTGTCAGTTTTTACCTTCGCCATATGGCAGACTTAAGAGAAGTGGGGAGTCCTAAGATGATGATGGACATAAATGGAGACCTCCAAGGTGGCAAAATAAATATTTTGCAAGTAACACACACACACACACACACACTCACACAGATCACAAATGAACATAAAACACGAAATTTATATTTATGTATATCGAGGTAAATCCGCAAAAAAAAAATTAAGAAATCAAACGTTAAGGCAAACAGACCAGACCCACCACTAAACTAAACGAAACACCAGCGCAGATTTCGCACTTGATCTGTTTCACATTTTGTTCATTTAAATTTTGGTGTAAATTCTCTTTAATCCTTTAACGTGTCTCTCTATGTATGGTGGCATGAAAAGAAGAAAAAAAAGCGTGTTGCGTTTTATTTTAAACACAAAAACTGTTAAAATGCAGTTAAATTTTATAATAAATTACATTTCTTTTTTTTTATTTTTCTCATTTTTTCTTTTGTTTTTGTCCAGCCAAACTTTTAACACCCGCTGCGCTTAAATGGCCCCAACCACAAAAATTAATAACTTAATCTCCTCCAAAAGCACTTTAATCGTTCGACATCAGTTCAGTTCAATGCTGATGCTGATGTTCTACACTTTTGCCCCACATGATGGTTTTGACTTTTTCTTTCCACTTGCGCCTGCTACACAGAAAAAAATATCATCGAAATGCAACCAACAAAACAAATTGTAAATATTTAATTTAAAAATTAGCAATCACCATTGTTGATATAACAAATTTAAATTTTTGTAGTCAGTTAAATTACTCAACAAAATTATTTGTTAAATTATATCATAACGGAATGCGCACATGTTGAAGAAATAAGAAATCATGTTTTGTGTGTATTCATTATTTGCTTATGTAATAAAGTGTTGCTCTGTAGCTGAGAGGTAAGCGAGTTAGTTTATTAGTCCTGAGGTTGCCGGTTCAACTCCTCTCAAAGACATTTAGAGTTTTTCGCAGACAAGCAAAAATCGTTTCGAGGATTATGATTGTGTATAAAAAAGCATTGTTAATATAACAATTATGATACAGAAATTCAACAATTCACATTGTTAATATAACAATAACTTTAATTGAAATAACTTTGAAATCCAACAAAAATAAATGTTGATAAAATAAATAAATTTCAACAAATTATTTGTTGATATATTTAATTGAAAATATTTTTAAGATTTTCCTTTAACTTACAATTTCGTTAATTGTATTTACAAAAATCGTTGTAGGTTCAAAATCAATTAATTAGTTAATTGATATAACAAAAAAATTAATTGTATTTACAAATCATTTTTTTCTGTGTACGTGTGGCAAAGAAGAGGACTTAATAAAATGCACTCTTATAATTCGCATACTTTTCTTTTGCTTTTATTATCATTATTATTATTGGAATCGTTTGGATATTGAAACAAAAAAATATGAAATTGAAAATTGTTGTTGTCAATTGTTAATGAAGATTTCGTAAAAGCTTTTTTTTAAACTTAAAGTTAGTTACAAAGTCATGTCATTTAGCCGCTAAGTTTCGTATATTTGTTGCGAAAAAAAATCAATCATCATAATTTCCTTGAATTTGAAGTGTTTTTATGATTTATTTTCTAAAAAGAAAATAACACAAAAATGTGTTTTGACACATGAAGATTTGCTGAGCGCACAGGTGATTAATTGCTTATTTAAAAAAAAAGCTTGAGTTTAAACTTAAAAAAACTTGAAAAAATTAAACCGACCTTAAAAATAAGCCCTAAAAAGTTAAAAATAATTTAGATTCATTTAACCCTAGAATATCATACTTATTTTTATATCGCAAACGTCATACTTCGTCGAATCGACTACGACCTATTTCAAGAGCCAATAAAAAACGTCTTGAGCAAAAATAAGTACGAAAATAGATTTATTATTGATATTTAGCTAGTTTTTAATTATCATATAACGAAATTCATATATTTCTTTTAATCGTTTAACGTAAAATTAACATTTCACAGACTTCTATCAATTGGCATTTTTTCTTAAAACATAGCATTTATAGCATCAATTGTATGAAATATTACACATTTTTTTCCATTAAGTCTTGTAGTTTCTTATAATAAATTTATTAAACTAAAAAAGCAACATTAGTTTCGAGTAACTGATATTAGCGGCTAACGCTATACGAAAAACGAAACAAAAACAATCACAAAAAATATGTTTTAAATCGAAAATAAAATCGCGCGTCGTCATTTCGACGAAGTATGATAGTGCAGGGTTAAATAGAATATTTTTATATGTGTTAACTATAATGCTATTCCAAGTCGGTGCCAATCAGGTTAGCAAATTTTTTATTAACTTATTTATACATTTAGTTAAAGGCCCTATGCTCCTTATAAGGAGCCAAAGGAACCAATATGTAATATACATTTAGTTATCATTTTTACTGTCACTGATTTTGATTTCTGAAAAATGTTTTATTTAACTGCATCTAAATTATTTGTAACTTTTTAGTGCTTATTTTTGAAATAGGTTTGATTGTTTTTTCTTTTAGTTGAATTTTCGAGTTTTAAGTGCTAATTTTATATTAACATAACATTAATCTTTAATGGGCATAGCCCATTTAAGCACAAAATAATGTCGTTTTAAGAGGCGAAACTCTTTGTTAAATTTCATGGGAATCCGCTAAATAGAAGTACATATCATTTGATACTAACTTTTCATGGGCGTGGCCCCGCCCACTTTTTTAAACACAACAAGATTAAGTATCTTTCAGAGCTCAAGGTGTGTGTCAAGTTTCGTAAAAATACATTAAGTAGAAGCAAGTGAAATATATCATTAAATTTTAATATTCAAGGTTCAAATTTGTCATATAGAAGCACGGGAAATGTACCATTAAATTTAAATGGGCGTGGCCCCGCCAACTTTTTAACACTAGATTAAGTATCTTTCAGAGCTCAAGATGTGTGTCACGATTCGCTAAAATACATAAAGTAGAAGCACGTGAAATAAAACACTAAATTTTAATGGGTGTGGCTCTGCCCACTCTTTTCAATGTACGATTGTGTCTTTTTAAAAGCTCAAGGTATGTGCCATGTTTTGTAGAAACCGTTTAAATACAAGCATGTGATATATAACATTAAATTTTAATGGGCATGGACTCGCCTACATTTCTGAATACAAGATTGAGTCTTTTTTAGAGTTTAGGATGTAAAACATCTCTTAAATAAAAGCACGTAAAATAGAACAGTAAGTTTTAATGGTCGTGGTTCTGCCCATTTTTTAAGGCAAGATCCCTTTAAATGTTTAAAATGTGTGCCAAGTTTTGTAAAAATCGATTAAGTACAAGCACGTGAATTGTAATATTTAATTTTAATGGGCGTAGCTCCGCCCATTTTTTTTTAACTTCGAGAGCCTAAGGTGTTTGTTAAGTTTCGTAGCAACGGATGAGTATGATATCATGAAATCAAAAAATTTGTGGGCGTATCCCCGCCCACATCTTTTACAATTGGGTCAAATGGAAGCTTTACCATCTCGGACAAAATTTGAATTTTTAAAATCGAGTTATGAAGTATTATAAGCAAAAAATAAAATACAAACGAATTGAGAACCCTTCCTTCCTCTTGTGTGAAGTCGGTTAAAAAGTAAGTTTGTATTTTTATCGGTTTGAGAATAAACTACATTTTTATTAAAAAGCATTTTTTATTAAATATATAAAAAAAATTTCACGTTGTGTTTTTTATTTAAACATAGACAACGATTTTTTTTCAGTAGATATCTACTATACACAGAACAAAAAAAGAATTGTGTATTTAAAATTTTACAATTTACAATTTATTTATGAATACAAATAAAATATTATTTAAAAAGGCACCTACAAAGATTATTGTAAATACAAACACACATTTGTAACATAAGAAAACAAAATCAACTCAATTATTTCCAATTAAAATTATAAAATACAATTTACAATTGAGTTTGTTAACAGAAAAGAAAAATTTTTAATGAATTTGTTTTTCAAATTCTAATGTGTTTTTTTTTTCGTTGTTTGTTTAATTTTTTTTAGAACTTGGTTTTTTATTAAATTTTAATTTAAAGATGTTTGGGATGAGTCGAACCGGCAACCTCTTGACTAATACCCTCATACCTAAATAAGAGCGGCAAGCGTTGCGTTAGCAGCAGGGTACGTATTTTGAGTACATTTAAATGTAAAAATATTTTTTGATTGTGCTGCTAACACGACTCTTACTTAGGTATGAGGGATAGACTAACGTACTTACCACTCAGCTAAAGAATACACGCAAAACATGATTTCTTATGTTGTTTCTGCATGGCGCATTTCGTTGATAGAATCTAAAAATAACTTTGTTGATTAAAAAAAAACCAAGCCACGACGTTTTTCGGCTTCTTGTCGGAATTTACACGAATGCAACACCAACAATCAAAATAAACAACAACATCAGCACTTAACCACGTTGAGTCAATCAACAAGCAAGATAAACACCAACACAAACAAAGTAATTTGAATGATATTTTAAAATACGCGCTATTGATAAATACAATATTTAAGTTAATGCCAAATATTATTGAAATTAAAAAATTTTATTCAACAACATGGTTTTGTTGAACATAAATCTTGTATGTATATTTTTTTTTCTGTGTACTCATTCATACTCATACGAATATCCATAGTATATTTGTATGATAGAACTGGCACCCATCAGTATGCGCACGTATTTGTTATGAATGCTTGTATGTAATCATGCTTATTGATGCGTATATGCTCATACTCATTTTAGTATCGATAAGTTATGTGTGTTTAAAATTTAACTTTTTATCTTTCTCTGATATATATATAGACTATAATTACCCACATTTCTCAATGGGTTAAAAATAAGCACATATGTCTGTATTTCAAAACAATTTTGGCTGTTGCCCAACCAAAGTGTGCGGTCCTGAAATGGCACCGTTTCTTCAATGATTTCGCAAAATAAAATTAAAAGAAAAATTAATTTGTAATACACTAGGATTTCATTTTGCCATTTATTTCTTTCGTTGTTTGTTTTTCTTTTTGCAATTTCAACATTGTGTAGTTATTTGCAGTAATTTGCTTAGACAATGAAAAAGAATTTCTTTTTATATATTGTATGAAGCAATAAATAAAAGTTGAATGAAAGTGTTGACGTCGTTTGCAAATGATCTTGATGCCAACATTGATGTATTAAAACATTAAGCAATCCATTAGAACAATAATGCTATCAAAACTAATAAATTTTAAATCAAAAAGAATATATGTACATATAAGCAAAAAGATACGAGTATCAAAAGAAATATAACAATGGACCCCCCAGCCAGCAACAATTTACACCAACTGAGTGTTAAGAGATTAAAGAACCATAAAAAATTAATTTAAATTAAAATTTGCCTTTTTTTAAATTACTTTTAAAAAAATCTTAAGGTATGTACATAATTTCGTTTTGGCGTCTTTTTAAATCTTCGTTTGAAGTTATGAAATTTATGGCCTTAATAAGGCCAAGAAGTTTTCATTAGGACTCTTTCTTGCTTTATGTTGACCTTAAATTAAAAATGCAAAATCATTTGCCAGGAAAAACCAATGAATTATGTAAACATTTAATAAAGTTTAAATTTAATTCATGACTTTAAATGCACACACAGCGTGCAGTCTTCACGTTTTTTAGGGGGGAAAAATTTTATTTTTATTTTGTTCTTTTGCATGAGCACGCAACTTAATGTGGAAGGTATAAAAACTCTGAATGCTTTGGAGATGGTGGAACAAAAAATTTTATTTGTGAACATCATTATTAGCAAGGAACTTTTAAAAGAGTTGTTAAGCTGAATGCATGTAATTGATTCATTTGAATGCCTCAACTGGGCATTGTAACAAAATTATTTAAATTTCTTAACAAATTACTTTGATTTAAATTTCAATTAAAGAGCAAGTTAAAAGTCACTAATTCTTTGACATCAACTTTCACACGACTTTGAGTCTGCACCTTTAACAAATTCCACAAAGCTTTATTTTAAAGCTTGTGAACGAGCTTGCCACCACTTTTGACGATTGTATAAGATATTTCAACGATTTTTGGGGATAGGAATTTAGATTTAATTTTAATAAATAAAATAAATATAGTTTACATAAATGCTTGTCTTTATGGAAACGAGAGAGGTGCCATGTGTGGTAAAATTTTAGTGAAGTTCTTGACTGGAATATGACGTCGTAGTAAAAAACTATTAAAGACAGAAATGAAGCCCTTCCAGAGCCATAAATACCCGTATACAAAATATTATGATCGGACTAAAAATGGCGACACAGCGAACAAAATACAAAAAGGGCGGTATTTGTAGATGTGGCAAAAAAATAAAAAATATTTTTGAAATTTTTTTTATATTATATTTAATCCTAGGGGGTGACTGGCACAACTTTTTTTTTGTATGGAAGACAAATCACTCTAATGTATACACATGTTTACATATGTACGTGTCGAGTGGTCTAATTTAGACCCTCGGGCGATCCTAGTAATATAAAAAACTCTTGAGTAAAGATATTTCTAATGTCTAAAATATTTTTAATTAGTAAAGAAAAAATAAGATTTAGCTACTTTTATATACCAAAAGAGTCCCAGCCCCGCATTCAACTGTTTTTTTTTTTCTAATAATATCGAGACATAACCGCTAAAATAGCTTAAGCGAGACATTTTTTGGACCTCGTTTTACTTGACGAAAATCGACTAATTACGATCGGAAATCATCGAATTTGGTCAAAAATTGAGCTTCGAAAATTATGTCGCTTAAGCTTTTTTGGCGGTTATGGCACGATTTATTAAATGTTAAATTACTGACGAAAACAATTTGTTTTAATTCGTTACTTTTCTATACAAAAAAAAAGTTTCAATATTCCAGCCCTGGAAATGTCTCTTTGATTTCGCCGATTTTCAATACTTATTGATTTCGAAGAAATTTTGACACAACCGACCGACTAAGACTAAAGCCTCTAGCTCTTCTGGGGGGCTTTGGAAAAGCGATTTCACGTACACGAAGTCCTTATTTCTTATTTCTTAATTTACAATTATTGACTTTCGTTTTCGTTCAGCTTATTTTCCATTGAATCCCACGATTTTCTCACAAATTTCGTCTGGCAACACTCTTTCCAAATTCTAATACTTGTAATATTGTTTAGAATTTCACTTTAGCTTTAGCACACAAGTATAACAAAACTTTAGCGAAAGTTTCATAGAACGCAAAGCTTTGCGAAAAAGCTTTGAAAAGTTTTATTGCTGCCACAAAATGATTTATGCCATTTTATTTGTGGCTCCTCCTTTCTCTATGAGCCAGCATGCGCTCTTCCAACAGACCCAATTAATGCAACAATTGTCAAGTGTTTAAAAATTAAAATGAGTGTGAGTGTGTGGGTGTGTGTGTGTGTGTGTGTGTGGGTGAGCTTCTTGTGTGAGTCAGCGTGTGTATTTGTTTGAAAATCCAACCCCAAAGAAAACTCAAACCATACGAAATGAAAGTGATTCCACATTGCAAGCAACGTATAATTTCATTTCATTACTGGAAAACAACAACAACCACAAAAAACACTACTTGAAGTTTAAACACAATTTTAACATGTCATTTACAATCAATTTAATGAAAGTTTAAAATTAAGCCAAATAAAGTTATTCTCAAGTATGCCATGCACACGATAGTAAAAAATATACCTTTTTGGTTTTGTCATGGAAATCATTAAAAAACTTCGTTAGAAAGAAAATTTAAAATAAAGCAGCATTTAAATAATGACATAAAAAATTTGTTAAATCTTTTAAGCAAAATAAAATAAAAAAATATTTAAATAAAACCTTTTTTTAATATGTACTCTGATCCTTTGGCAGCACTTAAGGCCGTTTTACACTAAATATAATAAAAGTTCTAAGCGTTTGAAGAAAATGCAACACTGATATAATCAGGTTTGTGTGATCTGGCAAGTACTATCAATCAGTGTTGCCAGATATCGTTTTTAGCAAGATCTATCAAATAATTTCTTAAAATTCGTTTATAGTATGTTTCCACTGACTTTAAATCAAGTAGGTTTAAGTGAATCACTTCAAAGTGTTCCACCGGGCTTGTGAGTGATTTGTTGTTCAAATTTTCGTATTCAATTTATGCACGTGCCTTATAAGGTGGGTGTAGCAGGTGTAATGTGAATTTTATTCACACGTAGTTGACATTTAAGATTGATTAAATATTCCTTAATATCATTTTTTCGAAATTGTCAATCACCATTGATGGATGACCCAGGGATGGAGTTTGTTATTTTAAAATTAACACGTAGGGTTGCATATACATACATACATATAAATTGAGTTCGAAAAATAGTATTTTCGACATTATTTAAAATAAATCAACTACTTTGAGGTGATTTATCCATATGGAAAATGTATGGTAAATCATGTATAAATTAACGTGATTTGCACAAACCATCATGATTTTTCTAAATCATGCTGATGGAAACAAACTATTAAAGTCAGTTTAATTTATTTAGAGAATTTTTTTAATTATGCAGACAATTTCCATTTATACTATTTCCAAACGTATATACATTTTCACACCGATGCTGCTTTTGAAGTAAAATTTTAGAACTTAAATTTTAATTTATTTTAGTTAATTTTAATTATTATTCGAACTCCATTTGTTTCTATATTTGTGATTTGAACGGTCTAAGGTTCGTATTGCTTTTTAAGCCAAATTACATGTGATAATTATTAATGAACAGATAACACCAAAGTCTGTTGTAAATATTCTGACTAACAACACATAGTTGAACGGAACAGCCAGCTGATTTCGAAGGCCACTAAACCTTCATCATCAGCGTTCTTTTGTGTTTGGTCCACTGTGTGTGGTGTCAGCAGATGTAGATTTCTGCTTTATATACTTAGCATTATTGCAAATGGAATGTGTGAATTGTTTTGATTCATCTTATTTCAATTTGCTGAAAGCTTTTTTGTAATGAAAGCTCAATTTTACCATCTCTATCGTTCAACTATGTGTTGTTAGTCAGAATATTTACAACAGACTTTGGTGTTATTTGTTCATTAATAATTATCACATGTAATTTGGCTTAAAAAGCAATACGAACCTTAGCCCGTTCAAATCACAAATATTGAATTTATTTTATTCAATTAAATGACAGAGAGCTTGATGAAAAAATTGGAAAATTAATGTTTAAAAGTAAATGCAACACTAATATCCTGAGCCATAACTGCCCAAAAAGGCTTAAGCGAGACATTTTTTTTTAATTCGTTTTCTGACGAAAATCGATTAACTACGATCGCAAATAATAGATTTTCGCCTAAACATGAAGCTCGAATGTTATGTCGCTTAAGCTATTTGTGTCGGTTATGGTCAGTGCCTGGATTCAGTAGTTTTTTGCGAACCTAAAATCGTACTAGTTATCGATATACGGCCCTGTTCTGCAAACCGATCAATTTGAAATGGCACGATTTTAGAAAACTAACTCCGACAATAGAAATATTTTTTTTAAATATTTGCAATATTTTATTATGTCTGAAAGAAAATTATCGTGTATGATTTTAAACACGTCTGCAGGATCATTATTAATTTTTTGAAAACGAGAAATTTACTCGTATTCGGTTTACAGAACAGGGCCGATATTTATTTGGTTTTAGTAACGTTAATGTCGTTCTGCAATTTATTTTTTTAATGCAGTGTACATCTCTGTGTTACTCAACATTTAATTCTAGATCATGTGGCATCTCCGCATAAGCAAAAAAGCACGAAGAAGAATAAAAAAAAAATTAATAAATTTGAGCTTGCAATTTTATTTTGCTTATTTCAACCGACAGCGAAGAATATCGTTAAAATATGTAACTGAATAGCATCGCATGGACAAGTTTTCGTTATATTTATTATAGCGATAAGATAATTGTAATAAAACATATTGAATGCATGTACAGGGTGTATGATCTTATAGTGTTTTCACACTGAAAGTTAAAACCTGGTTTTAACGTTAAAACCATAAACAGCTGATTTTGCTTTCACACTGCAAGTTTGTTAAATTCAGTTTTTAACTCACAGGCTGTCTAATAACTTTGCTCAAAATAAAATAAATCTCCTGTCGAAATGCGTGTATTTGTTGTTGCATTTTTTCTGCTTTTTAATAACACTTGTTGGACATACTGTTCAACTGTTTTTGTTTGTATGAAAAACTGAGATATTTCACAATGCGCTCTAAAATGGAAATTATTTTATAATTTGTAAATAAAATTTTTTTTAATTATGGAACTTCTTATACAGAATGAAGCAGTGCTTGGAAGTATTGTTAATAATATAAAAATGCACAAATACATTATAAGATAAACCTTTTTTATAGGCAGATGAATGTCAGTCATATTGTCTATTTTCACTTTCCATAGTGCAATTTAAAATATTTTCATTGTTTTCCTTCCAAAAAAACTCTTTTTATCCATAATTTTTTGATTATTGTTGCTGCTGCATTAATTTTTAAGTTGAAAATTTTTCAGGCGCCATCTATTGTTATTCCCAGCGAAAACAAGGTTGCATTTCATAAAACCAACTTAAAACCAATTCAAAAATGGTTTTAATTTGGTTTTAACAAAAACAATTTTAATGGTAAAACCAGGTTTTAGCAGTTGGTTTTAACGTTAAAATCAGCTTTTACTAAAACCATGTCAGTGTGAAAACAATATTAAAAGTATTATCGGTGTTGCCAGATATCGTTTTCAGCTATTTTAGCTAGTTTAGTCAAGATAATTCTTAAGACTATAAGAGCCGATTTAAAAATATGTAACAAAGGTGGTTTAAAGTCGTTTGGTTTTTTTTTTTAATTTCATTTTAGTTATTCCGGTAACACCCATTAAAAACTTACTAAGACTTCACAGACATCCCCAAGCAAATAATTTCTTATATCGATCGATATTGATGACAAAAGTAAAAGCTTAATAAAATTAATCAAAAATATTTTAGTCATGAAAAGATGTTGCAAATGTTGCAATGAAATCTTTTTAAAAATTATTTTATAAATTTTTCACCAAAATAACACATTCTAAACAAAATTTTATTCTCAGGGAATTCGCGAAACTGAAGACCAACCACTGCAAATTATTGTTTTTTTTCAAATATTTCAAATATTTTTTTTAAATAAGAAATAAAAAAGCAATATCAAATTGTTAGCAGTAATTTGAGGGAAAGAAAATAAGAGAGAAAAAAAAGAATTTTTTTTTTCATTTACCAGAATAAAAACTTCATTCACGCTTTACTTCCTCATTATGGAGAAACGACGAATCAAAATTCCAGTTGGCATATTTTTCATCTTTCTCTTCATTTTTGTTTTTATTTTCTACCTTTTTTGTGGTTGATTAAAGAAAAAGTTTTATTTTTTTTTTTTTTTGCATTACTTGACTTTTTGTTGTTGCACGAGTATGTGGCATGAATGTTGGCTGTACTCGTACGCACTCACTGCCTGCCCATGTGCCTCTGCCTGCCAACTTTTAGAAATCAACAAATTAAACAAAAAAATCAACACATCTGTGTGCATGGAGAAGAGTCTTCAAATATTTTTATCTGGTGGCTGAAACAGTCCTTTTCTTCGTTCTTTGTTTGCTTGTGAAATTTTCTACCAACTTTTATGGGAAAAATTCCTTTGGAACAACAAATCTACTGGAACTTCTTCTTGGGAAGAACACAGAAATTAATATATAAACAAACAAAAAAAAAAAAAAGTGAAAACACACAACAAAATTGCTGGAGAAAAAAATATTTTATTTTTTAGGGATTTTGCTCTTATTTTGTTGCTTGACAAGAAAAAGAAATCAGTGCAACAACTTTGGTAGCAAAAAATAAATAAAAATATGCAGTCTTGGCATGGCTTCTTCAACTGATTCCTTTCCCCGCAGAATGTTCATTCCTGGTTTCGAATCAAATTAAAACCTTCATACTGTTACAACAACAATTATGTTGTTGTTGATATTGCATGTAGTAAAGTGAGTAAACAAGTGAGTGCATAAGTGAACAAGTGAGTGTATGTGTGTGTGTGTGTGTGTGTGTTTATGTGCGTATGTGAACCCGAAAATGTGTGTGCTTGTGTTTGAAAGTCATTTACACACAAAAACAAGTGCAATTTGTATTGGTATGTGAAAGATTTTGTTGCTGAGATTTTTTGTTGTTGCTACTGCTGATTATACATACATACATAATACATACATACACCAGGGATGGGAAAGTTGGCCAAAATATATTTTACAGGGATCAGAGCTCGAATCGCTATCAATGCTAAAATAAATGCCTTTTGTGTTGTTAAGAAGCCTCTTAAAGCAACATTTTGTTGAAAGGATGGGAAAGTTTACAAAAACTATATTTTACAGAGATCAGCGCTCGAATTATTAAAAATTTTAAAATATTAGTCTACCTGAGTATTTTATATTTTTTTTTTTTTTTAGAAGCGACAAGAATTTAACAAAAATGATTTTCCCAGAGATGGGAAATTTGTCAATAATAAATTTTACAGGTATCAGAGCCCGCTCGTATTGTTACTAACGCTAGATCACAAGTCTGTCTGTGTCTTTTATATTATTTGCAAGCCTCATAAAGCAACATTTTGTTGAAATATATTTTAACAGAGATGGGAAAGTTTATCAAAAATTAATTTTACAGGGATCAGCGCTCGAATTGTTACCAACTTTAAATACTAATTCAGTCTGAGTCTTTTATATTGGTTACAAGCCTGCTGCAGCAAGAATTTATCGAAATAAATTTCACAGGGATGGGAATGCTGGACAAAATATATTTCACAGGGATCAGTGCTCGAATTTTCACCAACTTTAAATGTTAAGTCTGTCTGTTTGAGTTTTTTATCTTATTTACTAACCACCTGTGGCAAGAATTTAAAGAAAAGAATTTCACAGAGATGGGAATTTTAGTCAAAATACATTTTATAGGGGCCAGCGCTCGAATCATCACCAAACTTATGCGTTAAGTATATATGACTTGGTCTTTAATCTTGTTTTTCAATGAAATAAGCTTTACAGGGATGGGAAGTTAACAAAAATGCAACAATCTTGTTGCAGAAGAAGAAAATATATTTTTATTTGAATTTGATACACAACAAACATTTTTCAAAACTTTAAATTTTTTGCACTATGTGAATTAAACATAAAATCGAAACTTCGAATTTAATTTCAAAATTTTGGAAAAGCGAAAAAAATTTGTAAGGTTTTATGGAAACCTCAATCTTTATTATCTTTCGTTCCATGCCTGGTTTAGAGTTTTTGATATATTAACTTAAATTTAATAAAAGTGTTAAGAAAGTGAGTACATTTCGAACTATTTTGGTACGAATTGCAATCCCAACTCATTTATTAAAAGCAAAGAGGTGCTTGTATGTACTCCTGGCAGGCATGAACAAAAAGGTTAAATTGTGCAACAACTCGTTGTTGGTTTTTCTTTTAAAAGTTTACAATAAAACATGGCCGTTTTGTTGCTGTTGTTGTTGCTGCTGTTGTTGTTATTTAAGCATAAGATGTTTGAGGTTGCAATAGTATTAGTGTTAGTGGCTGGCAGTCAGCGGTGAGTGGTCTTCTTCATTTTGTTTCCAACTCGTGGGAACATTTTTCATTTTTAATTGTTACTTTAAGGAGAAACGTATAAAGTTGAGATTTTTGCAATCAAAAAAAAAAAAAAGAAAAAGAAAAAAATGCCTAACTTGACTGAACAAGAGAAGTGAAAATCAAATTAATGGAAATTCTTCAACGATTATTAAAGAGAAAATTGCTTGAAAAATTAAAATGAAACACATGTATGTATATGAAATACTTTAGCATTTAGCAATAAACAGCAGTTAAGCCTGAATGTAGCTTAATCGTGCGTTATTTTCACGAGAATATTTGAACACTGTAGGAAAAAATTAATAATTTGTGGATGCAAGATGGAACACAAAATGCTTGGTTAATTTTATTAAATGATGAGCTGGCGAACAAAACTAGACATGTACTCAGTATATGATTTTTCATTTTTTTTTTTTGGGTTCTCCAAGTACACATCTATAATGTCACGAAATATTTTCATTTAAAACCAGTTCGATCCTACCTTAAAAAATAAAGAAAACTGACTTTTCCTTGCTAGTCTCTATCTAGGTAGTTCAGTTATTTGCCTCTCCTGTAAAATAAAAACAGTTTACGGGACTAGTCTGGTTTTGTTCGCCAGATCTACAAATAATGATCATTTTATATCTAAATGGTAAATACGGTACTAGGGTAACACGGCATATTTCCAATTTAAAATTAAGAAAAAAAAATTAAGAAAGTTTTCGCTGCCGGCTTAAAACGATATTCAACTGGAACTTATTCTATGTAGTAAGAATTGTATGAAAATTATTGAAATAAATAAACAAATTAAAAAAAAAAATAAAATTGACCCGCTTATGTGTCTTTCATATGAGAACTGTTTTTACTCATAGAATCATATTGTGAAAAAGTAATACAAATTTGCATGTTTCAAGGCTAATAGAAGAATATCGCTGAAAACTGTGATTTCATACGAGACCTTGGAACAGCAGAGGCGAACAATCTCACTAAAGCACAAATTCCCAGTCTATTCATTCAATTTCATTGGTTAGACCACTTTTAAAAAATTCGACACGCTCCCATCTCTACTTCATACCGAGTTCATACTTTTATATTAGCGGTCTCTTGGATCTTCACTAGTTTGTTAGCAATTAGTTAAACTTAGTTTAAAATACGTTTGAGTTAACCAAGAAACAAATTAAACGGGGTTTAACCGCATATGCTGTTTATCAGTAATAAATTAAGAGTTGCCAATTTAGCAAGAAATGCCATAATTTATTCAAAATATTTTATGTAAATAGGGCGATACTTAAAAATCGATATGACAATTCTTTTAATATGTGTATTTAAAAAAAATCAATAGCTGTTTTCACAAATATGGACTTAAATAATTCTTTGTGCCAAAAAAAAAACCCGACTTCAATGCAAAGATCTGATAATTAGAAGAAGATAAGAAGAAGTACGTAAAATATAAAATTAATTTTTAATAGGGCCCATTTTTTAAATGCAAGATTGTGTGTTTTTCAGAGCTTAGTAGGGTGCGTAAAAATCGGTAAAGTAGAATCACTCAAAATAAAATATTAAATTTTAATGGGCATATGGAGGATTGTGTCTACTGTAGAGCTCAAGGTGTTTCAAGTTTCCTAAAAATCGGTTAAGTAGAACCGCGTGAAGTATTATAATAGATTTTAATGGGCATAACCGCACGCATTTTTTCAACTTTTAAATTGAGCAATTACAAGAACCAAAGGTGTTTTTATATGTTTCGCAGCAATCAAATAAATTAAATAAAAAAATTTTGGACGTGTCCCCGCCCAGTTTTTTACAATGGGACCAATGGGAAGCTATACCCTCTTAGACAAAAAAAATTAAAATCGGTCTAAAATGTGACGAGTTATGAAGTAACACCCAAAACAAATAGACACGAATTGTTAACCTCCCCCTTTTTTTTGAAGTCGGTTAAAAATAATGACGCTCCAAAAATAAACCAGAAAAGATTATCAAATTTTATATCCAACGTAATAGACTTTCTTTCCAGTTAATGTCATATGCAGACCTGTTTGTTAAACAAAATATTTGAGAGAATTCCAATTCATTAAAAACATAAAAATGATTTGGACGTGTTATTATCGCTCCCTTATTTTTCTCACAATCTTCCTATTTCTTATATACCGAGCAATTTTACTCGGTTAAACTAAGAAGATTATTATGTAGATAATATTTATTTAAAATACAATATTTTAAATTTAAACTACAGTTAACTGACAAGTAGAGTTAATCTTTATTATTAAAAAGTATCTCTTAGGGCCAAATTTACAGTCATTAGTTAATTATTAGTAAACTAAAATGATAACTATTGTTTAAATAATATTTCATATTCGCAGTGCATTGTTTTTAACAAATGTTCTTAGGATGAGCAAAGAATGGTAACCCTATCAAACAATAAAGTTTCAGTAATGGCAGCTCTGCTATAGCATATGGTTTTTGTTTACATTTGCTATATTATTTCTTAAAAATGGATAAAACAGTGCGCGCTCGTCTAACTTTACCGTGAAAGATATTGAATTAATGCTGAAGTTCGTTCGGAAAAACCAAAATATAATAGAAAATAAAATAAAAATAATGTGTTACAGCTACATACAAAGACGTATGTGTGAAATGTTTATAAAATTGTTCACAAACCAACAATACTAATGAAGTTTATAACAAAATCAGCTGTTGGTAAACAAAAAGCTGTGAATCAAATATTATTGGTTAAACTATTGCCATTAGTTAACTAATGACTGTGGATTTTGGCCTTAGTCGATAGTGCTTGTATTGACAATTGTAATTAGATTGTAAATAGGGCAGTGGATGCATTAGTGGAACTGTATATGCAATAAAAGTCCAGCGTAGGTTATTCTTATCACTTCAGAAGTGGAGGATTTTCAGTGAACACTACACCCCCCACCCCCAACCCATTCAGCCAGCAAAAACTATTTTATTTCTAGTTCCGTCAAAACAAATACTTTCTCCATTCTTTAGTTGTTCATTGAAATAAATAAATAAAAAAATTGTTGATATAGAAAAAGAGATGAATAGAAAACCAACAAGTTTTTTTAATTATTTATGTTAATGCTTCAAGTGGTGTAAAATGGCAACTGAAAGAAGTACTTTTAAGCGCAAATGGAGAGATTGATGTTCAAGAGAAAAAAAAAACAAACCAAGAAAGTATGATTGCACTTAATTTGAAATTGAAAAGCAACAATCCACTGCAGCAATAATGCAAGTGCATCATGTGTTGCAGTTGTTTTTTATTTGTGGTAATCAATAGACACGCCCTTTTGTTTCTCTTTTTTTTTTTTGTTTTTTGTTGTTGATGTTGTTCAGCTACAATACTTGACAACTTTTTATTGTTTTTCCTTAAGTTTGTGAACTTAAATTGTAACAAGAAGGAGTTAAGCAAAAAAATAATAATAATTGCAATAACAACTGTTGCTACTCAAGGAGTGCCATGTGATAATAAAGATGATGTTGAGGGCATTACAAGTGCATTTGTTGTTGTTGCAGTTTCAATATCGGGGGGCAAATGTTGCTGGGCTGTTTGTTTCTTACTTATTTGCAGCAACAACTCATTCGCAAATTGTTGAACAGCGCGACAGTTGTGGTCGTCATCAGTCACTCATCATTCATTTAGTGGCACAAACAACAACGTTGCATAAGTTAAAATCATGTTGTAATTTAAGAATAAAATCACAACAAATGTACGATTTACTCGCATTATTGTATGTTGCATGAATGTATCAATGCATGTTTGTACATTTGAAGGTTTGTCTGTGTGTGTGTGTGTGTGCGTGCAAGTGTATTTGTTTTGTCTTGTTCTGTTTTGTTTTGCCCCGTTTTATTTGTTGGTTGGTTGGCTGGTTGGTTGGTTAAATTTTTTTGACATGGTCGCCGTTTGTTGTTGTAAAAATTTCATGTTCATCATCATCTGCATCAGCATCATCATCATTATCGTCTTTAGCTGCATTCGTCGCATCTTTAACATCCTGCACTTTTAAAGATGGCTGCTGCTGCTGCTGCTGCTGCTGCTGCCACTGTTGCTTCAATTTGCTACACAACATGCACTTGAACTTTCATTTTATCATCATCATCATCATCATCACAAGTATGAATAGCAGGAGCAACAATAACAACTGCAAAGGAAAACACACACACACACACTTATGTACTCGTATGTGTGTATGTATGTATGTATGTATATTTTTTGTTTGTTGCAAAATAACTTGGAATGATGTTAATGTTGATGATGATGGAGATGGAGATGGAGATCAAGATTTTTTAGTCACTTTTATTTATTTGATTTTTATTTCAATGTTTATTACTTATTTGTGGTTTTCTTAAGCACATGCAACAACTATTTTTAATTGCATTTTTTTTAAGTTATATTTCATTGTTGTTGTACTGTTGCTCCTGCCACTACTGGCTGTTGTTGCTGGGATTGCGATGCTGCTTCTACATCAGCATTATTGAAATTCTGAAATTCCTGAGCTTGTTTATGCCAGGGTATGAAAGTACGTACACATGGATGGATGGATGGATGGATGGATGGTTGGTTGGTTGGTTGGTTGGTTATTTGTTAAGATGAATGTTTAGTTCTGTGTGTGTGTGAGTGTGTGTGTGTGTGTGTGTATGTATGTGTATGTGTGTATGTGTGTGTGTGTGCATGTGTCTATTTCTATGTCTATTTCCCTTTCCCTATGAGCCACAAGAACTGCCAGCTATCATACATAAATAGTATATGATTCAATTCTTATTTTTATTTTTTCCTACAACGTACTATCATCTATCTATCTATCGTTGCTGCTGTTGCTTGCTACACTCTCGTTATTGTACTTGTAGAACACAACCACTACTCGTGGCATTTAAAAAATTTTCAGTCTCTTCTTTCAGCCACTTGAGCTGATTATTTGAATTATTTTTCCTTTCCATGTGGCTTTTGGGGGAGGGGGTTGGGTATTTTGGATAAAATCTTTGTGGCAAGTAGCATACTTTAGCTTGAGAGTTTCGTTATACATTTTCGTAAATCGTTGCACGGTATGTAGACATTGTAGGCAAAAATCTTTCAGCATTTCAGTTTTTTCTTCTAGTGTTTCTACCATTTTGGTTGAAATTGTTTTTTAAAGGAACAAGCAAAAAAAAATGCATGAATTTCAATTAAATTTCATTTTAAATAAAATTTAACTTAAACATTTTAGTCAGTAAATTGGTTACTTTGGTTTATTAAAGTGAGCGATAGCAAAAAAATGCAGAAGGAAGAACTAAACTTTTTGGGAGTATAAACAAAATTGTTTGCGAAGAAATTTAATTTGACAAACAAGTTAGTAACGGAGGATATTGGAAAATAATTTCTTAAAATAGGGAATTTAAAAGAAAATCAATTTGCATTCTTATCAAAGAATTTTGCCTGTATTGTTGAAACTATTATTTGAAGTAAATGTGGGGTTTGAAAAACATTTTAAGGGCTAATAAATCAGTGCAAGTTAATCTTTGTTTTTGGTTTAAAATGTGTTTAAACCAGCAAACCTATAAATCAGTGCAGTATTTAAACCATCTGTAAACGCATAAAATTGGGCGTTTAAACTACAAATAAAGGCCATATGATTTTATTACTTAGAGACCATATGTTTTGCATTTAAAGAGCACTCAACTTTTTTCCAAGCTTCTACTTTTTCTTCAGATCTTGTTCGATTTGTTTTCCTACACTCTATTGTTCTTTTATGCTATTCTACTCTGCCAAGAATATATATAATTTCTTTCTCAGTAAAATTTGGGTACTTTTCATTAAATTTTATTAAATTTTTTGCATTTTTGATTGTGCAAAGAACTGATAGCCTGCTGCAAAACAGCTGTTTTTTGGCATTTATTCTAGTGCTGCCACAATATAATTTTTTAAACTACACATAAAGTATTGTTCACTGATTTACTCCTGTTGAGTTTAAACCACATATAAATTAAAGTTTAGTTCAATTAAACTAGCGTTTAAACTTTAACTGATTTATTAGCCCTAAGTGTTTATAAGCAATTAATGCGCCTTCCAACATACCTAAATATGTATAAAGGTATATGTATTACTTGTTTAAGAAAGGGATAGCAAAGAGAGGACCGATGGTGATATATTTAATTATTAAGCTTAACTCGTTTTCCAACTCTGCTATTTTGCTTTTTGTTAATCTTTATAACATCGTTGTAGCGCCTCTAGTGTTAAGTAGAAGCATTATTTTAACCTTTAACCTTTAAATAACTAATTTTATTATTATTTTACTTTGCCAAGGATTTCTTCCTAGAAAAATTGACAAATTAGGCCGTAAGGCATATCAGAAGAAACCTATTACGTTGATATGAGTGAGTCTGGCCAGGGATGGAACTCGGGCCTTCCTTTGCACTTACTACCTCAGCTAACAGCATCTTAGCTTCTCCCAGAGAAAATATTGTTCCGATTCCTTGGTTGTTGAGCTTTAAGATCAAAATCAAAATGATGCAAAATTTTAAGGAAAGAAGTCTAAAATATGATTCGTATAGTGTACATAAATAATACCATCAAAAGTATAAAAGGTAATAAGATACTAACCAGGACAATGTAAGTTCTTTTGCACATAGATCTTAAGAACCTAAAAGGTCACACAGTTCACACGTCTCGTTAACTTTAACCAAGAACGGTATCGCCAGTTTTATACCCTGTGCCTCGCATGTGAGACCCTTTCGGGTCGAAAGAAACTGTATTTGTTGATATTTTTTGTAATCTGATATAAATTTTTATGTGAGTTACACTGTGTAAAATAGGACAACCAATATAATTATTTAAACTTTCTCGATGCCAGAACTTCTCACAATTTACAGAAACGGGACACTGATTACTTTACTATGGAAAGCATTGAAATCTGTTCTTCCAGTTCATAAACTTTTTATCGCCTATCGTTTACTTTCAATGGTTACCGGTCGCAAATTTGCTTCCAAGAAATATATAATGTTACACTATTCGCCAGCTGGGGAGCAAACGGTCTCAATTAATGACTTCCAACGGGCTCTGTGTGGGACCGTTCTTATTGTCTCATGCCATGAAAACCCTGCAGCATTCATCTTATGGACGGTTGCGATGCGCCAAGTTGTTTTTGGACGTCCACTATGCTGAGAATTTTGGGGTTGTAGTGCAACGCGGCTTTGGCTACTTCGTTGTCGGATCTCTGTGTATGATTAATCCATTCAAATATCTTTATCAGGATGTCGTAAGGGGTTGAGTGTTGGTTCGTACTTCGAAGCAGCTCAGCCGAAAACATCGCATAATCCTTCGTAAGCAACGATTAGTAAAAACTTGCAGTCATCGTACGTCGTTTTTGGATAGACCCCAAGTTTCACATCCGTATAGGATTAGTGGTTTCACATATGTATTAAATATATGTAGTGCCTTAGTTTCCCTTCACTGTACACCTTTTTTCCGAAAGTAAAAAGTAAATCTTCTTTCTAAGTTATACCATCGTACTGACATACACCGTGGGTGAAACTCTAGAACCTTTCCGAAGCAGTCTTAGGTACAAATGTCTTTTGGGTTCAAGAGATTGATCTGTTTATGATACCTTTAGAAGAAAGAAGAAGATAGGAACAGTAGAAGAGAGAAGGGTATCCTTACATTGAAGAGTTCAACTGTCTAGAGTAGAACAGAGAGACGAGAGAGGCTAGAATAAATAGAAGCATAGAGACGAAACCACCCAATGCTCTTGTTATAGGAACTTATATTGGTTTTTGACTTCCATTCCAAGCTTAGACTTGGATAGTCCAAGTGGTTATCCTATAGTGGAAAGTGTTTATCCTATAGAGCGAGACAGAGGCACAGAATGTGCATAATATTTTCTTCTTCTTCTTCTTCTTAATCGTCTTCTTAATCTTCTTCTTCTTAATCTTCTTCATCGTAAACTTCTTCTTCGTAAACTTCTTCTTCTTAATCTTCTTCTTAATCTTCTTCTTAATCTTCTTAATCTTCTTAATCTTCTTAATCTTCTTCTTAATCTTCTTCTTAATCTTCTTCTTCTTGTTCAGCATTGCAATAGGTAGACCCATGCGTTTGTAGTGGGTTCCGAAAGTGCAGTGCCCCACCGTTGTCATGAGCTTCTGCAAAGACCATCCTTGGGAAGTTTGGAAGTTGCCTAGTTCTATTAGCGTCGAGAAAGAGAGAGTTCTTCATCAATTCATCTTCCAAAGAATGAGAGTGGGAGACCGCAGGGTGTGAGGGTGATACCTGAATGTCTCACAATGGCACAATGGCGTTTCGGCATGTATGGCATTCTAGGCTCGTGTTCGCATAGCAGTGTGAGGCTGATGATTGAACCACTGCAATCGCGTTTAGTGATGTGCGGCATTCTGGGAATATACTGGAAGTGTTGTACACACCAGTGAGAGCGTTGCTTACTTGTTTATATATCGTTCTTCGATATCCGTTGAAACCTTAGAAACTTCCTTGATTTTTTGATGGCAGATAGTTTTGCTAGTAGGGTGCTGCATTCGACTGGAAGGCTCGAGGATATTCTGATTGGAAGTGTCTGTGTAAACACATAGAGCTCGGTGTGACAATGGGTAAAATTCTACCTTCACTCTTGAAGGAGGTGGTGGATGATCTTTTCCGAAAATGGAAATTTCTTTTTCTTCAAATGAGAACGAAATGTCATATGATGACAAAGTTTTGACTATTTTCAAAAACTTACATTTATTTAAATGAATAAAATATTTCAAAGAAATATTTGCATAATTTGCTTAATAAAATGCAAATATTCTATGAAAAATGTAAATAAGACCAACATAAGAACCAACAATTAAAAATATTTCCTTTCAAATATTTAGCAAATTATATACATATATTTTCACATTGCGACATATCAATTACGAATTTATATGTCATATCAACAAAAAAAAAAAAGTATTGCAATAACATTGTTAACAACCCCTTCAACAACCAACAACAACTTTAGTAATAAAAATATTTTCCTCAACTAAACATGCCACACAATCTGCAATAGCAGTGATGAGTTCCACTAAACCTTTTAGCCTTCAACTACAATTCGACTTCGAATACTCGTACATGTGAAATATGCAATGTATGGCAAAGTTTAAAAATATTCAACCCTTCCTCTGGCCCTGCTTACTGTAGGATTAAAATGTGATAATTTGTAGCATCTGATAATGATAATGTTAATAAAACATTTGGACATTATATTCCAAAGGATGGTAATGGGTAAATAAATGTTTGAATGAATCAAACTCTTGGTGTATTTAAATCAGTCGCATTCAAATCTCTATCAATGAATGCAAGTAAGATGATGTGTGCTTGTGTCTGATGAGAAAATTATGTTCTTTTTCATATTAAACATTAAATTTATTCAATAACACTCATATCATTGCCATAATGCCAACATGCTTGTTCTTTTTTTTATCAGCCCACCTTCAGCACAAGCAAAACAGTAAATCCGAAAAGATTAGGGACGTTGCACTTAATGGCAGCTGATAATAGTTACAAAACAAAAACTCTTGTCGTATTACATGGATATTTGCATCATTTGTTAAATTTGTGGGGGGGGGGGGGCTAAAAAAGCCAGAAGGAGGTCGAACAAAAATGAAAAATGTGAAACGAAAAGAGGTGTGTAGATAAGAAGATATAAGAATTGTGACGAAATCTGGCAGGGAAGTCACTGAAAAATATCATGAAATGACTTTGGCATTGACATTTCGATATTATTATCTTCTGGATGAAATTTTTTTTGACCAACAACTCCTGGGATTGTGAAAGTATTTTTAAAGGGTTCTTTATCCTACACAATCGTAAGACGCGACATTTCAGAAAATACAACCTTGGTATGGTGGAGTTTATGGAAAGTGAAATACTCTGGACAAAACATTAGGCCCTAATGTGCTAATCGTGGTTGACGTATTTAGACTGCGACTGCGACCAATTTGCGGTGTTTTTTAATTTAATACAAAAACAACGCAGTCGAAGTCGAAATGCGCTAACCATGATAAGGGGGATTGTTAACAAAATTTCGCTAGTGTCCATGTCGGAGAAGGTGTGGTTGACTACAAAAATAGTTAAATTATAGTTAACATTTCTTAGACTGACTAAAAACTAACTGCAATGTCATCCAGAACAAACCCAACGTGTAATGAAACATGTTCGAACCCCAGAAAAAAAATTTTATTTTATTTTTATTTTTTCATCAACTTTAAGTTAGCTGAAAGTAATGCAGAGTGAGACAATTGACTACCGCCTAGGACATCGCAATGTTAAAATAGTCAGTTGATTACATTAAAAGTAATCCAAGTGTCAGTCAGTAGTAGTTACTAGAGATGTGCACGTGAGTGTTTTCTGACTCACGACACGCACGCTCACGCAGAAAAATATTTTACTCACGCACTTTCACGAACGAATGATTTTGAAAATTTTCACGATCACGCACGCTCACGAATAAAATATTTTTAATCACGCACGATTGGTTTACAACTTATCACGATCACGCATGCTCACGAAAAAGTATATGTATAATATAATTTTCATGTTTTTTGGGTTGAAAAATAGGTTCTTACATATCGTCACCTCAAATCAAAAAGGTCGTAACAACCAAAAAATTCAAAATAGACTTTTTGATTGATTATGATGTGATTAACCAAAATACATATTTTCCTAAAATTTTACTCACATATGTTTAAAAATACCGATTTTATTCATTATTCAATTTCGCATCTAACATATATGTAAATAGAATAAATTTATGAAGTTTTTTGCTTCTCCTGTAAAATAGTAAAAAGTGTACTTACGGCCTTTTGGATTTTAGGTGACGATATACATATAAACATATCTATGTATATATGTATGCTCGTGTTTTTTTAAAATTTACAATGTAAATTAAAATAAAGCAAAGTTAATTTAATATCGTTTTAAATATTCGTATTCACGGATATCATTTCAAATATTCGAATTCGAATTCTCGTATATAAAAAATTGACATTCCGCACATGTATGTATGTATACATACATAATATAAATGTGTAGGTAAGACGTATGGTCAATTAAATAAATGATAATCAAATAAACGAGAAAAGCATATTAAATGAGAAAACATACAAATTACTAAAATTTTTCTATTACGTAACATTTTCAAAGACTCCCCCCACCCCGACCATAACAAATCATAAAAAAACTCGAACCCCACCCCTCCCCCCTACAGCGTTACGTAATATATGGACGGCCCCTAAATCAAAAAACATTTTCTGCTGTACAATTCGTCAGTAGTATTGTTGACAAAGGCACTGTTGAATCAGTAGTGTTTCTCAATTGATACTTCCTACAGGGTATCTAAGAAACATACATACATAAATACATACTTACAAAGCTGTGTGTACAAACAAAATGCTCCGAATTCGTAAAGAATTCGTAACGATTGGTCGACCAAATCTTCCGATTTCGGCACCGAAATATTACCGAAATCGTAACAATTTTTGTATGAAATGGTTGACACGACTTCGTAACTATATGTCGGTACGAATTCGTTACGATAAGTCGGTACGAATTGGCAACGACATGTAGATACGATTTCTTTTTGCTTTTATAGCAGAGTACCGCTTCACCGTTATGTTGCTGCTATTGTTGAAATAATTTGCACATACTCACGTTTTTTTAATATTTGTTACAATCCTTTTTTTTATCAACATATACATACCTATTTATTTAAAAAAATTTTTACAAACTTTTACTTGTGTATTCAAAAATCAAAGTTTTACCCTCATATTCATAAAAAAATAAAATGAATTTGAAATTCATTTTAGGAAAATTTTGTATTCAAAATTTGAAATAAAATACATTTCAAAATCGTTTAAAATTTTATGAATATGGGGGTTAATGTTTAAAAACAAATTGTTCAGAAATATCTTAACGAATTCGGTTCGACAAGTCTGACTTCAGAAAAACTCGAAACATTTTGTTTGGGGGTATTCATTGTGTTTGTAAGCTCATACTACCATACATATTACTATACATACATATATGCATTTATTATTATAACATAATTTATTTCAAATGATTGAATACAGTTACATATGTACCTATGCAGGAATGATATCTCGTGAGAGCGTGAGAATTCGTGGGTGATTATTAAAAAAAAGCTCACGCACGATCACGCACGAGTAAATTTTTTTCAGTCACGCTCACGCACTCACGAGTGATTAGTTACAATATTTGATCACGAATCACGTGAATCACGCGTGACTCACGCGTGACACGATAAAATCACGACATTTGCACATCTCTAGTAGTTTCGAAATAGTTAGCTTAAAGTTAGTTTAATGTTAACGTAGTTTCTGATAGGGGTCTTTCTTCCAGCGTATCTAATCCTTTAGCAACACACTGTGGCATGCATTTAGTACTCGTATGTCCGTATATACATGATGTACTTTTTGCTCATTATCAGTAGTAAATGATCAAATTTAAATGCCGTGGTTCTTCATTTATTTATTGTTCCGTAATTTCCCTTTTAGATTGTTGATTTCACTTTTTCATAAACAAAAGAAACGAAAACAAAACATCATGATGTACTTTTGTTTTGTCATTGTTGACATCTCTCGATGTCCTTGTAATCCATATAATTTATGCTTAATTTAGGCAGAAGTGTGTTAACTCACGTTTTTTTTCGGAAGAATTCTCTTCATGGTGGATTTTAAATCATCCACCATGAAGAGAAAGGAGTTTGCAAAAGTTGCCAGCAACTGTGTAAAAACTTCGTTGAATGGTTAATTAAATTGTTATTTTTAACATTAGATTTCTTTTTATTTTATGTTTATTTTTAATAATTTTTCTTAAACGATTCTACCTTGAACTTTGATGTTTGAGCACAACTGCTATAACACTTTTGATGTTAGATTAAAAATATATGTTACCAAGTTTTTTAAATACAAAATTTTTCATCACTTAATCACATGCAACTCTGTATGAATCATGTCAGAACGAATTAGATAATGAAATTGCTTTGAACTTCTGATTTGTTTAAATGAAAGTTTAACATAATATCTCTAGTTGTTCTAAGAAATTTTTGGATAACGGTCGCCTGTTGATCTGCATTAGCAACAGTGAAATGCACGCATAGAATCCAGCTATCCCCTCAATAATCAATTTCAATGCGTTTTTAATAAAAATAAAAAATATTTTACTGAATAAGTAAAATAGTAATTTGGGATTGTTAGTGCATTAACTAATATTGCCAGGATTTCGTTAAGGAATTTTTTCAGTTTCGAGGTGAGACCAGTGAGTTCTCGCTAGAGAGTAGATTGTACCACTTGATTTGAGCCGTCTGCATAAAAGCAGCATCATTTCGTCTTCAGCACGATGAGAGTGTGCTACCGCAGATATTGGGCATGATAACAAAATCTGTTCTTAGCAAAATCGTCGAAGTCGAAATATGACACTCGTAATTAAATCCATTTTGAATATCTTACCCAGCCCCCCCTACCCTAAGGGGAGTCTATTTTTGACTACGGGTGTGGCAACCCCGGGGCCCCAGCTGGGGTGATGTGGCTTTTTCCATTGACGTACCTTTGGTACATTACCCATAGAACTTATGTGTTACTACCCGTTCTCTGGCAACAGAGCAAAGGATGTGCACATATTTATAGAACTTCGAGGTCTGACCAGAGCCTACTTCTGGTGCCACGGGTGCCGGTTGCCCGACAGCCGAGCTGCTTTGAAGTTTTGAGTGCATGTAGCGGTCGTCAGGATCCTTTGCTAAAACGCCGAGTTCGTCCTACCCCACGGGGTTTAAGGGATGATTTTGGTATGTGTGGAGTAGGCACTGGATTTTTGGCGACACAGGCATGGGTTCATCTCGGATGAGTGGTTGAGCTGTGCCGGCAATGGTTGAGAAATTCTCTTAAGGACCTCGCTATGGGTGTATACACAACACCATAGCGTGGAAGCCGGAGAATTATCGTGGTGGCTGTGGTTGCTACCAAAATCGCTGGGAGAATAGTCTTGGCTTCCCAGTGTGAAATCAATGCTAGTGGTTGGTCTGACGCGGTCAGCCAGACACTATTCTAGGTGCTGTTGTCATTCAACAGAAGCTGCTATGGGCACGGACATAGCAGCAGAGTTTAGATAGCTCAAATTACCTCAGCAAGGTAATTGAATATAGTCCTGTACTATATTCATAACTATAACTATTTATATTCAAAGATTGCAACCTATGTGCCTTATGGAGTGGGCCATAGGTTCATTCTAATAGGCTGCATGGGGGCGTTGGTCTGGCGTCTAACCCACACCCGGTGCTTTGGCACACGTGAGATTAGGCCGTGAAGGCAGGTACTCACGTAAAGCTATTGCACATCTGTCAATATCTTACTTGAAATGGACTCATGTTCACATACCAGTGCGAGTGATACCTGAACGATTGACATGGCGTTTAGTGATGTGCGGCATTCTAGAGATATACTGGATGTGTTCCACTGACCGTTAGGGCGCTGATTGGATATTAACATTCGATATCCAATGAAACTTAAGGCAATTCATTTCTTTTTTTGCAGACAGATAGTTTTGCTTTTAGAATGTTACATTCATCTGAGAATCTGAGGGATATTTTTATCCCGAATTCTGCAATGTAGACATCCCGTCAACTCCCATTCTCCGTCTGTGTTAACATGTAGGGGTACTTGTGTTGATGGGGAAATGTCCCTTACCAAAGAATATCCAAATTATCTCTTGAAGAAGGTCTGTGGGGCGCACTAATCTACGCGATTAGGAATAATTCCAACAGTCTTTAAAATGCTAACATGACGCCATGGTCGATGGTTCCGTGGGCGGTTGCTGTTAAGCTTCACTGCGGTATATAGTACTAGCTTCATCTCCAGCTCATCCATGGAAACCAGCACAATATAGCAAAAAAATTCCTTCGTTGGGGAGTATTTTAGGGCACCATGCGAAGAATCCTCTCCATATGAGACCGAGTGTTCTTGCTTTCCACCAGACTGTTCGGATGAATTGTTATTGTCGTTTTAAAATGTTCTCAAACTCCATCATACGAGGATTGAATTTTCTTAAAAGTCGCATGATTGTGTATGATAGCGAGTCAAGGCCTTAAGGCTTTATTTATTGCTCTAGCTTTTAGATTATGTCGCGATGTAAACTTACTGTCAAGCATAACACATAAATATTTGACATTGCTTGAAAGGGCAAGATAAAATTACTAGTTCCATTTTGGATGAATTGCCTCTGCGGCCGCGCTAGGTGACACGTTCTACACCCACAGTGGAAGTGATAGATCTACATTGGAGCATATTCTTTATAACATGATGATCTCCAGTTTTTTGAGAGCCTGGATGATTCCCGTCGTATAAATGTCGATATCAGGATATCACACTGAAAGTTTTGTGCTCGAGTAACTGTTTAATGTGTTCAACAAGCGCGTGCAAGTCCGTCTCAACTTATTTTACCTTGGTGTAGAAGGGGGTGCTATCAACAATTATTTTCATATGAAGGTCGATTATTCTCTACAGTCTCTTTAGAAGCAGCTAGGTTAGGCTGACTGATCTAAAACTATTTGCCTTACAGTATGAAATTTTAACTTCTTTCGGAATAAAGATTATATTGCACTTAGTCTATTAATGCAGAATCTATAACGTGGAAACGCAGGCCCTATAAATATCATAATTAGCTAAGGGAGATCTACATTGTGCTGCAGATCTGCAGGAAATAGTTATACGCCGATTACAAAAAACAATCAAGCTTCAATTTATTTTAAATGCAAATATTTCAAAAGTGCATTTGCCATCGAATACTTGAGTTTGTCTCGCAGTTTTTAGCAAACAGTTAATGAAACTGGAGTTTGGTTTGGAACTGGTCCAAAATCGGTCTATTACACACGATCAAGAATACTTCTGCCCATGACCAACCGACTAAGAATTTTTTTACTTGAATTTCACAAACAAACCTTCATGCAACAGTTTTTTGCTCTTAATCCAAACAACTAACTTTGAAGAATGTCTCATAACTCAGTAGTTCAAGAAATGCAAAAAGGGCGAGCACACGAACATACGTACGTGCACGTCAGGCAACAAGTGTCCTTGTTACAACACATTTAAAAAGCAAAAAAAATATATGCAACATGTTTTTAATATGCAAAGTTCAAAGTTAAAATAAAAGCAAAAAAAAAATAATACATAAATCAAAGAGTAAAAGCCGACCCAGATTTTTTTAATAAATTTCATTACATCCCAACATTATAACACACATTGTGGAAAGAGGCAACGAAAAGTATAAGTGGCGATAAAGGCAAACAACATCGTCAAATCATGTGACTTGACATGACAGGCATGTGTTAAACAACATAGAACATCAACGAAAAAAAAAACAGCAACCTAGAACAACAATCAATTAAATCGTTGTTGTTGTTCTCTTGTTTTGTCTTTCTTTTCTTGTGACGCACTTTGACTGTCTGACATTTCGTTAGTTTGTCCGTTTGTCTGTTAGCACACAATATTCAAATTTAAATTAAAAATTGAAATTCATCTTCAAATTAGCATCATTCTTGTGCTTCCGCATACAAAAATATTTATGCTTGAACCAGTTAGACACGATGACGACGACGGCTTCTGATCTCGTTTTTTACTTTTTATAAATTTTGCCACTGCTGATTTTTTTTTTTTTTTTTTTTTTGTTAATTTTGTGTTTAATGGTTTTACATAAATCCTTTGATGTTGTTTTTATTTTGGAATTGTTGCCCGTTTTTTTCGTACATACTTTGTTTATATTCAGTCCTGAAGAGCCACTCAGACTGCAGGGATGTCCTTGTCGAATTGTTGAACACATGGCAAGGAAACCCTTAATCGTTTGATGAATTAATAAATAAAGACAAGACAATATAAGTTTAATATGGGCAGGGCTGGCAACGAGGTAAATCAATGCAGAAAAGTACTATGGCATTAAGACGTGGTTGCAGTTTCCAATGTTTGGAAAGAATTAGTTTAATGAACACGAAAGAAGAAACTCATTCAATAGCGATCGATTGACTTGCTCAACATTAAGAAAGTTAGAACTAATTTGTCATAGTAAGAAGACACAGAATACGGCATCAGCAAATATATAAGTTAGATGCTATAATTTTCACTGAATTCGCATGTTCGTCCTTTAGCTTAATTGCATCTAATCATGCTCTCTAATAAATGGTGTAGTCTATATCTATATAATCTAGTCTATCTAGCTAAGTCTAGTCTATGCTACTCTAATCAAGGCTAATTTAGTTTCTTAGTCTGGTCAAGTCTTTACTCTAGTCTAGACTAGTCTAGCGTAGTCTAGTCTAGTCTAGTCTTGTCTAGTCTTGTCTAGTCTAGTCTAGTCTAGTCCAGTATAATCTACTCTACCTTAGTCTAGTCTGTCTTGTCTTGTCTTGTCTTGTCTTGTCTTGTCTAGTCTAGTCTAGTCTAGTCTAGTCTGTCTAGTCTAGTCTGTCTAGTCTAGTCTGTCTAGTCTAGTCTAGTCTAGTCTAGTCTTGTCTAGTCTAGTCTAGTCTAGCGTAGTCTAGTCTAGTCTGTCTACTCTAGTCTAGTATAATCTACTCTAGCTTAGTCTAGTCTAGTCTTGTCTAGTCTAGTCTAGCGTAGTCTAGTTTAGTGTAGCGTAGTCTAGTCTAGCCTAGTCTAGCCTAGTCTAGCGTAGTCTAGTCTAGTCTAGTCTAGTATAATCTACTCTAGCTTAGTCTAGTCTAGTCTAGCGTAGTCTAGTCTGGTCTAGTCTAGTCTAGCGTAGTCTAGTCTAGTCTAGTCTAGTCCAGTCTAGTCTAGTCTAGCGTAGTCTAATCTAGTCTAGTCAAGTCTAGTCTAATCTTTTGCTCGGTTACTTTAGTATCATATAGTCTAGTCTTTGCTCGTCTACTCTAATATCATACAGCCCAGTCTCGTCTCATCTACTTTACTCTAGGACAGTCTAGTTGTACTCTATTTATGCTCTAGCTATATTTAAGGCATACCCTTTTTAAAAGTTTACTTATAAAATTCACTATTTGAAAGTTCTGACAAACAACTTGCAGCTAAATAAGAAAAAAAAAATAACAACAGGAATCAAAGAGCAATTGTTTTAAGTGAAGCGATTTATTAGCTAACTAAAATTAGAGGAGAGTGAGAGCTAAAAAAAAGCGAGTGAGAGAGAGAGAGATGAAAAACGTCTCAAGTTGACTTTGCCTTCCTTTTTTTAAATTTTAGCATGAGAAAGTGAGATGCGTGGCAGTTTTTTTATTTAATTCCAATGAAACGTGTTAATTTCAAACAATTTGAACTTTCTTTAATCTTTCTAAAACAAAAAGCGATGCGAAAAATGCAGTTAATTAAGCTGCAATCGAGATACAAACGCATCCTTTTATTTACATCTATTTAAAAATTTAGATTTTTTTTTAGCTTCAAGCCAAATGATTTTTTTTGTCTTTTATGCAACATGCAGAAAAGCAAAATTGCACATTCACTCATTATCAGAGGAGAGTTACGAAGAAATACCTATTTTGCTTAGCTGCCCGGAATTTGTATGTGAAATTTAGATTCCAGCTTTATTTCGCTAGGCATGACGAACAATGAGCCGGTCAGTGAGATGACTGATATCAGTCAATGCATTTGGAGGAGATTTGAAATGAAAATTATTGCTATTACATTTGTTGCTAATCCTGCTCATCATCATGGTTCGTTTTTTTTTATTCTTTTTTTTTTTTGATGATTTGTTCGGGCATCCTGCTGTCTTAGAGAGTGATGGTGATTGTCGTTGTTGTTGTTGTTGTTGTTATTGCGGTTAGTTGTGTAAAGGCTTAAATATCCTTGTTATTTGTCATGTTTAAGCTTTTGTATCATTCGTTGTTTACAAGCACCCCAACAAGGACGTTTGCCACGCGCACTGCCACATTAATTTACAGGATATTTTATAATCGTCTTCTTCTGCTGCCGTTTTCGTTCCAACTTTAACGATGTGTGTGAGAGAGCATGTATTGTTGTCGTGTTTTGTTTTTGTTTCTGTTTTATTTTTATTGTATCTTTAGTATATTGTCATTTGCTGTTGTTGCTATTGTTGCTGTTAATTTGTTAGTTAATGCAAAAGAAACAAAAACAAAATATATGGGAAAAGACACCAACAACCTGAGAAATTTGCATGATTTGCAGGATTTTGTAACATTTTGCTTCAGATTGTTTTAATCCAGCTGCGAGCAAGGATGTTTCTAACGGATAAATTATAAATACTAATTTAAAATCTAATAAATTTTAAAGGGTTGAGAAGGAAAGGAAATACTTTAAAATTTAACATTTAAAAAGTGGCTCAATTAAAAAGTATTTTTTCAAATAAATGTTACTGCAAGATAGAAAAATATTTAAGATAATTTAAAAGTGAAATATAAATTAAAAACTTAAAAATAAATATGCAGATAAATGCAATTTGCTATAACTGGTGTATAAATGGTATAAAAAGTTTATTCACAGTGATTGAATTTAAGCTATTAAAAGGTGTGAAAAAAATTCTAAAATATGTTGATAGATATATGTGAAGATATTGAACATCAACAGATCTTTTTCAAAAATTATTAAAAGTAAAATAAATACATATATTAATAAAAAAAAATTAAATTAAAACAACTGCGACTTACAACAGCCCAATTTAAAGTTTTAAGTTTATGGAAACAAAAAATAATTAACGGCAGCATAATAATAACAAAACTTTATAATTAAAGAAAAACTTTTTCAAATAAAGCAATAATAATAATAATAATAATAATAATATTAAGAATGTAAGGCGAAAACAAAAAGATTTTTATTTTTTTTTATATTTTATTTGCATAATTGCATCGGTTGCACAATATTATTGTTTTATTTTGCAGTTACTGGATTCATGTACATTAGAATGGCATTAGAATATATAAACTTTGGATTTTTGTAAAAGCCCAGGCAAATGATTCCAACAAATGTCAATTAAATATCAATTTATATTCAAAAGTCATTTTTCAAAAAAAAAAAATAATAATATATGAACCAGTGCCCTTTTTGGGCTTAAAAGTTCAGGTATTGCATAATTTGCCCATTTACCAAAAATTAATTGGAAAATCCTCTAATTTTGCACTGATTCTTCTGAAAATTACCAGGAGCGCTCTTTTAAATATTTTTAATTGTTGGAAAAATTAAGCCTTTGCTGTCTCGTGGGTCAAAGATGCATATTTAAAAAGAAAAATTAACAAAATATTTTTTTTTCTATATTTATGATTTTATCAGGCTAAAGTTCGTATCGCTTTGTAAGCCAAATTACTTGTGATTAATTATTAATGAACAAATAACACCAAAGTTAATTGTAAATATTCTGACAAATAGTCAGTAGAACGGAACAACTAGCTATTTCCGAAGCTCACTACACATTCATCATCATCAGCGTTCACTACACCTTCATCGTCAGCCTTCGAAAACGGCTAGTTGTTCCGTTCAACTACGTGTTTGTCAGAATATTTATAATTAACTTTGGTGTTATTTTTTCATTAATAATTATAACATGTAATTTGGCTTGCAAAGCGATACGAACTTTAGCCTGTTCAAATCATAAATATAGCAACAACTGAAGTTCGAACAGTAATAATTAAATGAACTAATATTTTTTTTTTAACATATTTGGCCAACTCATTGCAAAAATACATACTTAATGAACAAAAATATTAATACCTCCTCGCTTGGGATCAAGAATGCACCATTCAAAGTCTTTACAGCTTCAAATTTTGCAAAATATTTTTATATACCCAGCTAAAAAAATTATATATGGTCAATATATTTTTAATATATAAATGTATATAACTATATATGAATATGTATGAATTCATGTATGGAAATGTATGGGATTATACATTACAAAACTATTATATATGAACTAATATATGGACTAATATATGAAATGTATTATAATATATGAGCTCATATATGGAAATTTCATAATGAAGCTCTTCAAATGTGGATCCATATATAGAAATAAGATGTAATATATCGAGCCATATAAGAATGTATGCATACATGATATGTCACATAAGATCGTTTTTGCAATCAAAAAAATTTGGTATTTTATCACTGGTGAATTGGAAATCCATTAGAAAATACATACGGTATGCAAAGTTCATATGCGTACCCCCAACGTTTAAAAAAGAAAAACTTTCGTTACAAAGAAAAACGATTCTTGTATGATTTTATACATTGTGGATCAAATAATCAAAGGGATAATCCAGTCATTAATTTTGTAGAAAATAACAGAACTCTCTAGATATGAAACAAAGTTCATATTACTGCATTGAAAACTATTGTTAGACGGTTTAGTTTTTCTTTTATAATTAACTGCATTAGTTTTTAATTTGATTTCTTAAGCTAAATGTTATGTACGAATATGATTTATTTATTTTTTTTTTTTTAAATAATTGATTCACCTTTTGAAAAATGAAATGACTTTTAGTTCGTTTTGAATTATTTGTCCAAACAAATGTTTCATTAAATACAACCTCTCTCTCAAGTCTACAAAAATTTAATTTTATTTATTTAATTTATTGCACAGCAGTGCGCTTTTGTGAATCAAGAGTGTATGAATATGAACTTTGCATACTGTAGAGGGAATATTTACACATACATGTATGAAAATGTATGAATATATATAATCATATATGCCCATATACCCTGATTTTTCGGATCCGAACCATATATGGGATATCATATATGCTCCATATATATTTTTTTAGCTGGGTTGTCTTATTTTGGTCTAAAAAAAGTCGAAAGATTAAGGGTCGTATTCAAAAAAACTTAACAAGGCTTTGAAAAGCAATGTTAAGTAAAGTTGTATTCAAAAAAAATTATTATATCAAAATTCTAAAGTAGGCACCTATATTTGTTAAGGCTACTTTAAGTTGATATTTCCAAAATGTGTATTTTGTACCTCAAATATTTTTGTTAATATAGCACATATTGATTCATGTTACATCTGAAAATGAAGCTAGAAGTGCTAGCTCTTATTTTAAATTTATTATTTTTGTCATGTGATGGAAAATATCACTAAATTATCCAACTGATTCGAAATACATAGCAAAATCCATAAAAAAATATTAAAATAAATACAATTATACAAAAATGTTTTAGTGATGTACATTCAAACAAAACAAATCGAAAAAAGCTGGATATTCAAATACTCATTTCGTTCGAATAAAATAATTGAGATAATTTTTCTATGTTCATTATATTTTTTTTTTACTTTTACTTCATAAAAATGTTTATCTATTTTGCTTTCATGTCAGAAGCTTATATTTTATAAATTAGGTTGCTTAAATTCAAGATAATAAAAATGTATTTAATAAAATAAAAAATTAGTTGAATACTCCAATGAAATTGTATTCGATGTTGTACATCATAAGCTGTGAAATGGTTGTTGAACATGATGGTGTTACCAGAATTTATTATTAAATCACAAAGTAATTAAAGTTGTCTTTTGAATACAATTTCTTAACAAAGCAATATTAGCCTTAAAGTGCTTGGTAGCTACTATGAACATTAAAGCTCAAGTAAAATATTTTTTTGAATAAGGCTGTAATATTTTCGCTCATAAAGTATTATCTAAGTTTTAAAATTTTCTGAAAAAAATATTTTTTTCACATAACTCACAAGGGTTAAATTTCCAAAAAAAAAAATTAAAATAAAAAACAACAACAAGTTTATATCAGAATATTTATAACAACACATTTGGCGATTTGCAGAAGAATCGGTTTAAAATTGTTGAATTTTTCAATTAAGTGCTGGTAAATCGGTGAATTTTTCAAAATTCGAACTTTGATCTCATGTGTCTCATGGCTGAGAGTTGTCCGATTTAACTCAAGTATTCTCCACTAATTATTACAATATTCCGCCTCGGCTCTTAAAAAATCAAAAGTTGAATTTTCGTGACCCTCTAATGTTATATAAAGAGTTCAAAAAAAGTATTCGACACATACCAAGATTTTTTTGTTTCCATCAATAAAAAACGAATTACTGTGTAATTTTACAAGAAGAACTTAGAAAGCGTTTTATTGAAGAACTTCAAATTGTATTCTATAAAAAAGATGACATCATGAAAATAAGTAATATAAAAATTTCATTAAATAAAAAATAAGTTAAGAAATTCAAACAAAAAAGTATTCGACATTGGCAATATTCTTATAATATATATTAGTTAATAATTTTTTTTTTTTTTTTTTAATACAATTTCAAGTTGCTCAATAAAACGCTTTTTAAGTTCGTTTTGTGAAATTAGACAGCAAATAGTTTTTTCTTGATGAAAACAAAAAAATTTTGGTATATGTCGAATGGTTTTCTTGTCCACTGTATTCTTTTCTATAATACAAAATTGCAAAATCTTTCTTCGATCAATTGCAAAATCATAGGTAGAGCTGGGTCCAAATCGTTCAGTCATCGGTTTAGACAAAAACCTGTGATCAAACTCATTTAAATTACAAGGACTTGATCATAGGTTTGTGTCTAAAACGACCGACTGAACGAGTTTAACACAGCTCTAATCAGAGGAAAGAAAATGTCCTATATCGTCGCTGTTTTAACTAACCGACCTAACTGACATTTTTTTGAAAAATTAGTTAAGTCCTCTACTAGACTTTATAAGTCATAATACACATTTTCTACAATTTTCATGACTGTAAGCATTACTTTTATGCCTATATAAGTAAAAAGATTTCTGACGCAGCCATAAGAATGAATGTATAAAACAACCATAAAAGCTGCTCTCCTGTTAATTTTTCCAGTTAGTTTAAACAGCGACGATATATGTATGTATATTCAATCACCAAGACCTCGACCTTCTGAACATAAGTAGAATTATCGGTATAACGGATATTTAAAAAAAAATCGATTCTAAGCCAATAAAGAAAAACTATGGAGTTATCGGTATATATACCGAGTTATCGGTATAACATTAATGTGTCCTTCCTTTCATGGGACTTCCGTTTCAAGCTTTTTTTAGTGTGCTTTGACTCATTACAAAAAAAGCGTTCTTTTGTTTAACGAGAAAGTGGGATGAACTAGCAAGGAGGCCCTCTGTTGCTCCGTTTATGGGCCCAGGGTCGTTTTGTTGTGTAAGTGGATGGACTTTAATCTCTCTGATCAAAGGAAACGATACTTCGAGCTCAAAAAAAAACTGTGGCTGACTTGTTCTGGTTTAAGTCAAGCCAAAGCATTGATGCAGTCATTTTCATATTTTGACATCCTGAACCTCAACAGGAATAATTTACAGCTTGTTACTGATTTTCTTTCTGGTCACTTTGAACTGAACTATACCCTGTGGAAAAGTAACCAAGTTCGTTTACACTTGTGTCATTTATGCGGTCTTCTCCAATCTCTTAGTTGACTTTCTTAAGGAGAGTTACACACAGCTTGATTTCATTTACAGTTTTATGGCACAAAAGATCCATCAGGTGTCGCAGTGCGGATATTTGGACCAGATGTCTCCGCTATTCTATACTATCGGTATAACGGATTTTTTATATGTAAATGATTCTTTGCAAATAAAGAAAATATATTATATGAGTCTAATTCTTTGCTTTTCCGGAAGAGCTCTTTTATATTATTTAATTTAAAATGTTTCTACGGCAGTAAATGTATGTATCTTCTGGAACAAAGGCCTATTAATAAAGTTTAGGACAGAGCGCAGGTGACAAGAAGCTACACTATGAGAAAATACATTCAATTAGCTAATGAAGTTACATCATCAATAATTCTTCACTATATGAATGAAAGTTTCCATTTTAGGAATGAAATTTTTCATTTATACTATGAATTCTTACGTTAGCTCATTATTAATGACAAAATTTAATGATAAAATGAAGGTTTTCCTTTCAGTGTACTGTGAGATTATTTGTGCATTTATATATATTTCTATGTGAGTGCATATTTCACATTTGTGTATGACTAGACTTTTTAACCGAAAAAAAAAATATTGAGTTGAGTTGAGTTATTAATGTGCCTTGCGTCGGAGATTGCTGATTAAGGATTCTTAAATATATAGTATTTCAGAGGGTGCTGTTGCCATATTGCGGTATTCGAGACCCCAAATTGAATGCTTGGTTAGACTTAGTCATAACATTAACATAAATTTTTCTGCTATGTCGATATTTATAGAAGAATAACTAATAAAAATTACTACATATCACTATAGGAAATTTTACCTTTTTTTATGTGCGAAAATCATGTAATTTTCAGAACATGACCGAGCGCTATTAAAGAAAACCAACGATGGATGGTTTTATTAAAGAGACATATTAGGAGGAAAACCTTTTTAATTACTTGCATAGATTGGCAGGCATTTTTTTTTTTTTGGACCGTCATATTTTATGATAAATTTTAATTATTCAATTGCATTTGAATTTTTTTGTTTATACCATCAAATAAATAAAAAAAAAGTTCCAAGCCGAACTTGTGAAAAAAAAATTATGAATTTTATTATTCAAATTGGTCACTTTTGGCAAAATTTTACATTTATAACACACGATATATTTTTTCTTTGTTGCTGTTTCCATTCCTTATTGTTACTTTATAACCCATTTTTTCTCACAAAATTCTTTTAAATGTTTTTGGAAACTTTTTTTTATTGCAATTTATTAAATTTATGGGAGTAATAAGCTTAGCTATATAATAGTGATATATTAATTGAATTTAGTGTTTATGGAGTTATGAAAAACTAACAGTTTTACAAAACATTTTAATATACACAAATGCACAGTCAAGTTTCAAACAGATTTGAAAAGATTTAAATGAACAAAGGGAAAAATAGTATGTTGATTGGAAAAACCCCAAAAGTGAAGTGAACAACAAATTACAAATCGTACATAAGGAGCATGTACCATACAAACATAAAATAAACAACACAGAAACCTCAGAAATACCGCCCAATAATAATAATAACAACAACATTAATAGCAGGAGCAACAGCAATAAAAAAATCTTAAGTTCAGACAAATTAAAAGCAACCCAAAGCAAAAAAAAAAAAATATTAAAAAAAATGACCAACAACATAAACAGAAGTAAAACACAGACACTCTATCTAGACAAGACAAAAACGACCGCCACCAAGAAGACAAAATAAACAACAAACCAACAGTCAGTTCCAGCCACTCTCAGCCAGTTGTTCAATTTTTATTAAGAATAGTTTGAGAACATGCAACATCAGCCACAACATGAAAAATAATAAAAACAAAACAATTTTGTAATTTGTTAATGATTTCAAATAAATTTTAACGAAAACTAAGAAGAAGAAAAATAAAATAATTATCTATAATTGTGCCTCTACCCATCCAGTGGCAGGCAGGCAGGCAGGCAGGCAGGCAAGAGACATCAACAGCAAATATTTCCTCAAAATAAAAAAAAATTATGTGAAAAATAAATCTCAGTGCAGTAAATTCGAAAAACAAAAAAAAAACAACAAAAAAAATTAACGAAACATTTAAAAAAAAATTTAAAGTTGCTTAAATGTTGAAATATTCAATGTTTAAATTGTATTTTGGGCCGTTGTTACCGCAAAAATGTTTACGGCCATTTTTAAAATTACAAGAAATTTTATTGAGCCATGTTACCATAGTGTTTGTGCTAATGCAATACAACAACAAAGGAACAACAAAAAACTAACAAATTCCCAGCAAAAACAACAACCACAGCAACAGCAGCAGCAGCAGCCACACCACAAAAACCGAGTGCAACAGCAAGAGGAACGTCAGGACCAACAACAGCAACAGCAGCAATTAAAGCAATTACAACAAATTTACAAAAGAATTAGCAATGGTTGTATTGCCCGAATTAACACAATTACAAATACAAAAAAAGCAACAACAACAACAACTGCAGCAGCAAATACAACAACTGTCATTAAAATTTCCCACACAACGACAAAACACCAAACAGCAGCAGCAACAACAACAACAACAACAACAACAACAAGAATGCCAAAAGCGAACACAAATCAACAAATCAACAACAACACAAACAACAGCAACAGAAACGATAACAACACGGCCATCAGCAGCAGCAGTGTGCATGCAACAAAAAACTATAAGAAACAAATTTTCAACGGTAGCAGCAGTTTTAGCATCGCCAACAACATACAGCAACAGCAGCAGGATAAACAAAAGCCTAAACACTGCCACAACATCAACAACAGCAACATCAGCGACTCGTCTGCACACAACGTCAACAAAACCAACAACAACAACAACAACGACATCATCAACGGAAATTTTAACTGTAACGCCTCGTTGCCTACACCTGCATTTGCATTTAATTATTGTGATTATCTTGGCCTGCTGTACAAGATGGTAAGTACTCGTACCTTCTCACACACACTTCGTATGTGTACGAATGTTGCACATCATTTATTAAAACAAACCAGCCAAACAAAAAGAAATAAAAAATCGTAACAAATTCATCGACATCACCAACCAAACGACCAACCAACTTTTGTCTGACACTATTCAATCGTAGACACAACGGGCAAACATCAACAGTAACAGTCAGAGATGGAAACTGCTCACATGAATGCCGTATGCATCGTGGCTGACCATGAGAGCAATTTTTCCTTAAATCACGTGGAAATAATTTTATACTTGAAATGACTTAGGGAAAATGTTTGTATAAGAAACTGCATTTGAAATTAATATAAAAACGTGTAAAATCTGCAAATATATTTTCTCTTCACACACAAACTCCAGGGTAATCAATCACGTGAGCAAATGTTTTTCGTAAAGCACGTGGAAAGACTTAAGAAACAATTACTGACATGGTCTGTCAGGAGACTGTTGAATTTGTGCATTTTTATACCCTTCGCAAAAATTGTTCACCCCTATCGTGAATAAAATGTGAAATTTTTGATCCCATGAGATTTTCATTCCCCATGAAGGGAAATTTGCTATCGGCAACTTCATCGAAACGTTTGTTCCCACTATCAGTCCGTAGTGAATGTAAAGAACGGGAAAAAGATTTGTAAAGCTTAAAAATTAATTGAAAATCGGACAAATTTATGTTTGTAAGAAATACACAAATTTTTTGTTTCAATACAATGTTTTTAAGTTTAAAGTAGTGTTTTTAAATATTTTAGGTGCAGTGGAAAAAATTCTTAACTATGCATGCCATCGTCATAAAATTTACTGCATGTGAACTAAAGATATTCATATTCAATGAAAAAATGTGTTGTACGGAATTATTGTTATTAATCGTGGACATTATTTACTGATGTTGTTCTAAAAATAATTATTTATAGGGGAATCAAAAAAGGGAACAGATTTCTGGGTGAAAATTATTCACGAATGCAATTTGGGGAAAAGGGAAAATATTTTGAGGGATAAAATTGTTCACAATAAGGGTGGTTATTTCTTGTGTAATTTCCACAATATTTATGTGTGCGTAAGTCTATTTTTTCTATTCTGGGTCCTTATTGATAGAGAAGTCGAATAAGCAAAATCAAATGACGATTCCAGGGATGTAAAATCGGAACTTTTTATTATAAAACTAGCTACCTAAAACAATTTTCCCCTTTAAGTAAACATATTTCATATTTTAGAAAGAAAAATATTAGTATTGAAAATCAGCAAAATAAAATCGATAGTTCCAGAGCTCAAAAATTTATTTTTTTGGGTGTATAAACGTAACTAGCTAGAACTATTTTTAACCCGCGACTAAAAAAGGGGTGTTATAAGTTTGTAGTGTGTGTCTGTGTGTCTGTGTATCTATGTGTCTGTCCGTGTCCACGTACAGGCAAAACGGCTGGACCGATTTTCATTTAGTTTTTTCTGTTTGAAAGATGACTTGATCGAGAGGGTTCTTAGCTATGTTTGAAGAAAATCGGTCCAGCCGTTTAGAAGATATAACATCTTTTCTGAAAAAAGTCGGGGGTTTTTAAAATTTTTAATTTTTGTTATTTCTTTAAGTAAACATATTTTATATTTTAGAAAGAAACATATTAGATTGAAAATCAGCAAAATTAAAAAATTTAAAATCCAGAGCTGGAAAGTTTAACTTTTTTTGGTATATAAAAGTAACTAACAAGAACTAATTTTTTCTATATAAATTAAATATGTTTTATAAAACAAAAAATTTTTATTGAAAATCAGCAAAATTTAAACGATAGTTCCAGAGCTGGAATATTTAATCTATTTTTTTGGTACATAAAAGTAAATTCTTTCTAAGTAAAAATATTTCATATTTTAGAAAGAAAAATATAAGTATTGAAAATCAGAAAAATCAAAACGATAGTTCTAGAGCTGGAAAATTAAATTTTTTGGGTGTATAAACTTGACTAGCTAGAACTATTTTTTGTTTAAGTAAACATATTTTATATTTTAGAAAGAAATATATGTTATTGAAAATCAGCAAAACCAAAAAAATCAAAATTCAGAGCTGGAAAGTTAAAATTTTTTTGGTATATAAAAGTAACTAACAAGAACTAATTTTTTCTATATAAATTAAACATTTTTTATATGTATGGAAAATCACAAATATTTAAACGATAGTTCCAGAGCTGGAAACCTGTTTTTTTTTGTACATAAAAGTAATTAATTAAACTAAGTAAACATACCATGCAATAATCACCCTTATCGGGAATAAAAAAACTTCACGTGAAATATGTTCCGATTCTCTAAAATTGTGATTTTTGCGTTGTTGTTGTTGTTGTTGTTGTGTCAGGTTGCTATTTTCTAATTTCATTCAATATTTTTTGTTCATGGGAAATATTTCACGTGAATAAAATGTTCGCATTTTATTACCGATAAGTGTGAATAAGCTTTTGTTGCTGCCATGTACAACATGAGTTCCTCATTAGTTTTACGATGCATTGTGATATGTTGCTTTGATGAATCGAACAGGAAAATCTAAAGGATTTATTTTTTTTTATTTCTTTAATTGATTCAGTATCTTGCAGGTTGCACACTCAAAAAGAAATTACAGCTAAAACTATGAAATTTAACATAACTTTGGGTGAAAATAATTTATTCACTTTATATAAACGTTGAATCTTATTATTATTGAATCAATTATGATCACTATGCCATCTCTAGCAATAACTTCCATCCACCTTATTGTCATCGTCATTACTTTTTTTTTGTAGCAAATTTAAATAAAAAAGGTGTTTTTACTGACTGTTAACTGGGGCCACAAGCAATTCAACGATTTAATAGAAATACATATAAAAAAAATAACTCAACACCCAGCAAGACAAATTAATCAATCATTTAATTATTCCATCATTAGCAAAAGCAAAAAAAAAGAACAATTAATCATAACGAATGTGACCCTTTGATACCTAAAGCTCTAATAGAATTGTCGTTTAATGGAAAGAAGCGAATGAAACACGCCCATTTAATTTGCAAATGCTAATAAGAAGCAAAGCCCCATTCATTTAAATTGTTTTTAAAGAAGTAACTGTCACTTACCCAACAATCCTTTATTTTATGAACTCGGTATTAATCACTTTCATAAGTCCACATTGTGTTCGAAATGTGCAATCGGATATTTTTTTTAATCTGTAAGATGAATTAAAAAATATGAATTAGAAATATATTATGATATGAAAAGAAAAATGTATGAAGTCTGTGTTGGCGAATTTTTAACGTTCTGGAAAATTTCCGCGTACAAAAATCAGTCTAATGTAAGTTTAATTGCACGTTTCATTTGAATGAAATTCACTTCAGAAAATTTGTTCAATGGATAAATTGCCAAAATGTAGAAAGTTCCCAGCACAGAACAAATGTAACAAAAAAATCGCCAATATGGAAGAATTCCCAAAAAAAAATCCAAAAGCAAAAAAAAAAAAAGATTCCATAAATTCCAAAACGACTATTTTGTCGTCAAAACAAAAAAAAATTTCGCCAAAAACAATATATCCATAGCATGTGCTAAAACGTACTTTTTGGTAAGGTACCTTTTGAAAAGGTACTTTGTGAAAGGTTATTTTTTTGAAAGGTACTTTTTGGAAAGGTACATTTTGAAAAGGTACTTTTTGGAAAGGTACTTTTTGGAAAGGTACGTTCTGAAAAGGAACTTTTTAGACATGTACTTTTTGGAAAAGTACTTTTTGAAAAGGTACCTTTTGCAAAGCTTATTTTCGAAAAGGTACTTTTTGGAAAGGTTCTTTATGAAAAGGTGTTTTTTGGAAAGATTATTTTCGAAAACGTACTTTTAGGAAAAGTAATTTACAAAAAGATACTTTTTGAAATGGTAATTTTCGAAAATGAGCTTTTGACAATAAAAATATTCGCTAATAAATTAGCTGGTAGTTCATACGATTTTAAGTGGATCACATGCCCACTAAAAGAAGACATTCCCAAGAAGTCATGAAAATTTAGAATTTTTCGATTCAAAAGTACCGCAAATTTGGATAATCTCAAATAATTTCTAAATGAGCTTTGCACCAGCGATGCCAACTTGGTGCTTTTGGCACTATTTTTAGTGCTTTTTGAAGACTCAAAACGCCAAATTTTGAGCGTTAGTGCCAAAATAAGAAAAAGCACTAATTAGTGCTTTTAAGAAATTTGTGTATTTCTTAAAATTATTTTAATAATTACTCCGCGTATTTATTTTTTCAGTGTAAAGCATACATGTTTCGTCTGATATATTTCATTAAATGGAGAATAGCTAAGAAAATTTTAAACATTATTAAACTTCACATTAATTCACGTTATGGATTTTCAGTCGTTTTTCACGAAAGTGCTTTTTACGCTATTTAGATATCAAAATTACGCTTTTAAGTCCTTTTTTTAAGTGTTGATGTGCCTTTAGAGCCAAAAAGTTGGCATCACTGCTTTGCACTGCTAGAAGTTCTCTTTTACAATTATTAATCATTTTAAGGAGTCTCTCTCTCTCACACACTCTCACTGACTCTCTCTTTCTCTATCTCAATCTTTGTCTTCATTGTGTCGCCTCCCTGTCTTTTTCACTCACACTCTTCACTTTGTCCCCTCATTTACTTTTTCACTCTCAATTTCAATCTCATGCTAGGAACACAATTGGGACGAACGAATTTTTTGGTGCGAACTTTCGCCATAAAAAATAAAACACATTTGTTCATATGAAAATGAACACAACACCGCAGTAGAACGAAATTCGTCGTGCGTGACGAACTCTGAGATAGATTTATTTCTATTTTGTACGCCGACGAACGACGAAAAAACAATTTTCTCTCACTCTCTTTACATACACAATAAACAGTGTGACCAGATTTTAAAATAAAATTAAGCTAAATCACGTATGTCTTTAATATATTGTTAGACAATACGCAATTTGGATTAAAAAAGGCTAAAAAAGATAAATAAGTTTTAAAAAAACTAAAAAATAAGCTAAGAACTAAATAAAAATTTTAAAGCTAAATCTAGAAGAAATGACCTAAATTTAACCCAAAATTAGCTAATATGGTCACACTGAAAATAACCAACTTTATCAATTATAAGAGCTGAGTTCGCTGAGTAATTTCGTCGTTATTGTGCTTCACACGAAGAATTTAAGCAGCGAATTCTTATCGACGAATTCGTCGATGTGGACAAAATTCGTCGTTCGTCCCAATTGTGTTCCTAGCATCACTCTCTCCCTCTTACTCTTTCTTTCTCACTATCTCTGGCTTTCTCTTTCACATCCACCCACTTAAGCCATGAAACTATTAAACTAATCATTTTCAGGACTCTCTTCCTCTCACTCTACCACTCATTCACTCTCCCACTCATTCACTCTATCCCCCTCAAGCTTTCTCTTCTCTATCTACTTAAAGCCAGGAACCACATATTACCACCACAGAACTTAAAGCAGTTAATTTAAACAAATTCAATTTCATTAATATGTATTTAAATAATTTAAAGAAACTATTACCACCAAAAAACTTAAAGCAGTTAATTTAAGAAAAAAAAATTAAATTTCGTTAAAATTTACTCAAAAACTTTCTTTTTAATTATGCAGTAACTTGAGATAATAATAATATAAAAAAAATTACTTATGCTCATATTAACTTTTCATGGATAAGACGATGAATGCTGATCCTTGTGGAAAGCTACTTGAACTGAAGAAAAACAACTTAAGGACATTTTTATTCATAAATATTAATATGGAAGTATGAGATAAGATAAGATTGAGTGCCTGTTCAGACATACATATTTTGCATTTAAAAATGCACAGCACACTTTTAGGCTGCCACGCTACGGACCCTAATGAGATGCACTTTTATTCAGGCAGTCAGTCATTTTACTAAACTACGCATATTAACAACCTGAAAAATCATTCATCAGCAGCACATGCAAACACTCTTATTAACTATCCCGTACACCTGCATCATTCTTCCCTGATGACACTGCACTGCTGCAGTGCACGAGTATAATGCAACATGCACACAATTTGCATTGGATAAACATGATGATGTTGATGAAGGCCAGAGGAGAATGCAACTGCTCGAGATGATGTCAATATTTGTAACTGTTATTTTGTGGAAACAGAAAAACAAAAACAAATAAAAAAAATACTGCTTCAGTTGTTATCGTTATTTTCTGGCTTGTTGACATCTTAAGACGTCAGCAAGGAATGAAAATAAGTGAAATAATGTTAAGAACTGCATTAAAAAAAAACTTAACTGTCATGCATTAGATGTACTAGCAACATCATTATATGTGTGTTGTAGTTGTAGGCGCCATTGCAATACATAATTGGCAATGCATAATGAGCTTTACACACACACACACACACACACACACACACTCATTTTCAAATGCCAATACAAGCGCACGCACTGTTTGAATGATGCCTCTTGCATGGATGAGAATTAAAATTATATATTCGATGGGTTGGTTGAATGTTTTGTTTTAAAAGGAGTATATAAATTAGCTTTTTAACATTACACGGTGCAGTTGGATGACAAGCTTAAGCATAATTTCCCTCCCTACCCAGCTGAAAAGGCGTTTTTATTTTACATTTGCAAGATTCACTCTTGTGCTGCGTTGGCATTTGCTTGCACGTTGCAAGCTGTACTCGTACTACGACTGTGCGTCAAAGTGTGTACTCGCCACTTGTGTATGAAATGCAAATGATGCTTGCAGGTTCTAATAATGATAATAATAATAATAATAATAATAATAATAATAATAATAATAATAATAATAATAATAATAATAATAATAATAATAATAATAATAATATGTCCCCTAATTGAGTGACGAATTGTGCAGCTCTTGTCAGCCCAAAATGCGCTAACAACTAACCACACAGCACATGCTATGCAGTGCCGTGATTTTATGGGTGTGCTTTAAGGTCATTCCATGCCATGCTTGTATTTGGTTAATTTAAAAAAAAAATAAATACAACATAAGTGCTCTTCAGCAAAAAAAAACAAGCTTGTTAAAATATAAAATATACATATTTAATCTCTACTACTACAACAGCAACAACAACAATAACTACTCACTACTACCTATCACCTGCCTTACATTATGCAATGGTTCTTGCACATTCAATTGTCATCTGAAGTATGCAATACTTATCATCGGGCAAACAACAGTATAACCCTTTTCTTTTGTAATTTAAGAAGAAAAAAATTAACAAATAGATATAAAATGGAAAACGAAATAGCTGAAGCAAAAAGATACTTTTTCTGCAGAGAAAGTTTCGCACTCACTTAACTATTTTCCTAACTCGCACACATTTCTTTTTTTTAATAATTATTTCGAATAGCCGTGGGCATTTACGCTTCTTCTTAAACGGCAAGCACACAAATGGAAAATGTGTAGCTTCAAGTTAACAAAAGCTTTGAAGTTATTATTGGCCCCATGTTAGGGAAAATGAAAATACTGCAAGTATAGGCACACTTGAATGGATACTAATGATTAGGAAAGACATGTTTTCACAAAAGGACTTTGCTCCTACCTTTGTTTACAAAAATAAATAAAATAAAATAAAAAAATATGACGCACAATTCAAGTGCCACAAAAGGAATGTTGTTACTTTTACGCAAAATGGAGCTAGATAAATTGTCACAGAAATATTTACCACGCCTTTTGAAAATATACAATTAGTTAAATGGAGGCAAGTTATTTTAAGTCTTTGTTTTCTTATAGGAATCCTTACGAGTATAAAAACGTCAAAAAAAAGTAAACTAATGAGCTGAGTACAAAAGCTACTAGTTCATTGGTTACAAAGGTTTAAAATAGCGCTTTAGGGTTAAATGAATTTGTATCATTTCCCGGGTTATCGTGTTTTTCATCTCGGCATTATTGAGGTCTTCCAGCATAATATTCTGGGAAGTAACTTTCAAGCAACGAATGCTATACTATACTATTAGTAGGTATTACTTCTTTAGGAGAGGGATAGTGCTGGAGAAGACAGGTGGTGAGGAAAGAGACAGAAGAAAGCTGCATTCTTTTACAACAGCGCCTCTGGTGTCAATGAGGCGTATTAAATTTTCGAAGCTGTATTTAGTAGCCATTTTATTTGTTATTTTATTTCGCCGATGATTATGCTACACAATACCGAGGAACGAGGTCGCTCCTCTGATGTTACATTAGGATTGGTATCCGCTAAAGCTAAATTTTCTACAACTGGCACAAAGGTACACTAACGCATAACTGAAAAATGTATGGTCTTCTTATTTAATGACTTTGACGGTGACCGGGCCCGAACCTAGGACCTTCGGTTTTAAAGTCAACGTGATAACTACTCCAGCCAATGCTACATTTTTTTGCTTAGAGGACCTTGTCATAACCTTCTCCGGGACTAAAATGAAAATTAAGGGTCAGAGAATACAACCTTATCTTACACCTGCTTTTAGTGTTATTAGGTCACTGCTATAACATTCGTGAAAGATGCGACAGTTTGCTATAAGAGGATCCGAAAAATCTTTCCTGGAAACATAACACAGCATTACAAGCCTTCTCGAATTGTGGGAAGATGTTCGGAAAAAAACGGGTCCTAACAGTTGGTCAACCTCACAGGAGCGCTAAGGTCTGCCAACAAGGAGAGCTGGAAGCGATGTTCAATTCCCTACCCATAGAAAGACATATATGACAGAAGTCTCGCTGCTAAAGATTCGGTAAGAACAACTCGCATAGCAAGAGCTCTAATCTGAGAAAAAGGAGGCAAATCACGGCATTTGATATCGATTGAAATTTTAAAATATTTCCGTTTAAAATCTATTGCAATATTTTGAAATTTTGTTGGATATCGAGAGACGCGATTAGCCTGCAGTTTAGTTTCAAGACAGACACAGAAAAACTTTCGAGGAGGGGGCAAATTACGGCATTAGATATCGAACAAAATTTCAGGGTTTTAGCTGTGTTTGTATGGAAATTTCGGTGGATATCGAATGCGGTAAAAAAAACCTTAGGTCTTATAGCTCAATAGTTAGCTCGAATCTGGATAGGGTGCCTTCTCGGAGACCTTAAACCTTTGAATTTTTTTTAATTTTCGGACAGTAAAATTTCACCTTGAAAATTCAATATTTTTGTGGATGGTATAGCTGGTCTGAAAGTATTAACCTTCAGAATCAAAAGCTTCTAACCATCAGCAATTCATCATTAAGCAATTCATCATAGAAATTTTTACCAAACATTGCGTAATAATCTCTATGGCCGCACCTATATACATTGACGTCTAAGATGATTACTGGAAAATTTGTTTTGAGCACCGTCACAAGAACACTAGAAGAACAATAGATTCAAAGAGGATCTGCGGACTTATAGGTCACATCCTAAGATGTTTGCTGCAGAAGCGTCTTGGAAGAAATCTCTAAGTATCGACTCACGTTCTTAAGAAACAAATACATTAGGGAACTTGCTAATTTGTCATTTTTAAAACCAACGCTGGCAGATTAGTTTAGAGCATAGAATATCTGTTAAATTAGGTTAGGTTTGGTTAGGTTAGGCTGAAAAGAGGATTCATTACGCTCATGCCTGGGGACATACATACACACAAATCCTACAATTATAGGAACTCAGTATCCTTTACGCAGTCCCTAAAACTTTTCCAGTCAATGCCTCTAAGGTGGTGTCATCCCCAAAATAACGCGATCTCGACTGAGCGAAAGCTGGACTATGACAAAGGAAGTGTTCCATTGTCTCGTTATTCTCCATGCAGGCCCCGCATTCTTTCAGTCCCGGTTCTTCTATGAAGAAACCTAGGCGAATTCTTACCCCCAGCTGCTAGACATCCGTGTAGCAGCAAACTCCCACGGGCGTTTGTTCTAGGAATTAAGTGACCAAGGAAATTTTTTCCGGTATCAATGTCTTTCGTTCATATACATATATATATATATATATATATATATATATATATATATATATATATATATATATATATATATATCCCTAGTCTCCTTTAAATTAAAGATATTACAAAATATTTCTTAGCGGTGGCCTGTTATATTAGGGCCTCTATTTCGGCGATTTGAGCTTGAAATTATAGTTACAGAGTCCACAGAGGATTCTCGAAGTGAGCGCAAAAAAAACAATCAAAAGCAAACCTTGGAGTCTTTTGAATCTGTGTTTGCTCTAATGTCTTTCCATCACGTGAACACAAACCATTAATCACGGTTCAAGCGTCATTATCTGACAGAAACCTTATACTTTCTCGACAGAAAGGGTGCCCTGGGTGTGGCTGATTCCCACCATCGACTTTGGATGTTTTCCGCAAACAAGCTAGTTAAAAGTATATATACATATATTTGTACGCCAAAGGTTCAGATGAGTGTGATCTCCATTTATTCCAAAAAGATCTTAAGCACTCTGTCTGCACCAACAAGTGTCCAAAAGTGACCATGGTCCTGCATATTTCTTACCCATTCACTACTTAAGCGGCTATCCCCAGTTTCATGCAAACTGTAAAAATATCGTTATTTAAACGCACTTTATTGCAACAAGAAGATTTCATTTCAAACTATGCTAATGCAAAGTGTTGTTGCTTTCTTTCCCATGTTCTCAAAAATATTTCAATAATTTTATGAACTGGATCCCATAAATAAAGCAGAAAACATTTTTCATTATCAGTTTAAGTTTTCAATTTAGTTCTTTAGCATTTTGGTCGAGATATGGCGATGCAAAAATATGATAATGCAACAAACAAAATGCATTTTAATTGGGTTCAAAAATTTTAATGCAAAACATTCCTGCTTTTTTCCATATGCCCCAGGATCTCCTTCCTGCAGTGTGAGTCTCAGTGCAAAAACCAAAAAAAAAAAACACGAACCGATAAAGAATTTCAAATAAAGATTTGCCAAAAGATAAATACTTTGTGTTAACAGCTTTATAAACTAACTAAACAACAAACAGCAAGTAGTGAGTAGTAGTACAACTATTTAGGAGTTAAGTACACTCGAAAGGAAAACCAGCAGACCATTAAAAAGCAAAAGCGGTACACAGACAGACAGACACACACACTGTGTGTGTGTGTTTGTGTGTGCGAGTTGCAAGGAATTACTTAAAATTTAAATACATATTGCTAAATTTTCTTGCAGTGTTAATTTAAACAACATTTAAGTCAATAAAATTGATAAGCATTGCAATGCTAAAGATTTTAAGAAAATAGCTTAAGTCGGCCAACCAATCAACCGACCAACAAGAATGGCAAACAATTAAGTATGAATTGATCGTAAACTGATCTGGCCAGGAAACTCTTTTAAGCATTTGTAAGAGGTGAATCATCTCAACTCGATTGTAAACACGCAATGACGACGATAGCGATGATGATGATAATCGGAAATACTCGTAACATCATCATCATCATCATTATTATCATTATGGTCGTCGTCGTCATCGTCAAATACATTTAAATATGGATCTGGCAGCTCAGGGTGGTGGCGATGCCAAATAACATTAAAGTATATAAAAATCAACTCTTCTCTTTTAAGCGATCGATAATTGATCGCTTATAAATTTATCGCTGGTATGCATTTAAAATTGAAAAATAAATGAATATAATGGCCATGATATTCCTTTCAACACACAATCCCAGCAGAGATAGAGTTGCTATACGACGGCTGGCTCATATCCGTACATTCGTTCCTCTATCTTTCTCTTAGTCTGTCTGTCTGGGGCAGTTAGCTACAAAGCTGAATATTGTGTTAAATGTGGCGCTTATCAGCGTTAAAATGTGTTTTAGATAAAAAGTGTTTAAATTTTTTTTCTTCTTCGTTTAATTTTGCAATTTATGACCAAATGAAAGTGTATCACCAGCAACAGCTTAACAACACACAGACTAAAAAGAGTTTTTATAATTATTATTGTTACTCGATAATCTCCTCCTCCTTGATGATGTTGCGTTCTTTTGGTAAATTTTCGATTTTGTAACGTTAACGTTCCATTAAGAAAATATTTAATACATTGACGCTGCACTTTTAATTTTCTCATTCAAATCAAATAATAAAAAAAAAAATCCAACACAATAAAACCAAAATATATATTATAAATATTCAAAACAAAGAAACATGTGAAAAAAATATTAAAAGCTTTTAGATCTTTCCCACGGTTTTGAAACACAAAGGATTTCTTAAACTTCGTTAGATATAAAGTTAAATCTTTTAAGGCGCTTGATGGAAAACTGACATTCTTCTGTAGCGCTTTCATCAAATAAGAAGCAAATTATTAATAGAACAAGAATTTAAATTATGTATGTAAATATAAAAATATTTCTGAGACAATTTGCAAAAGGCAAATTTTATTCTCTATAGATCTTTAAAATAAAATTCAAACCGCCTCCCTTTAAAAAAAAATAGTGGAACTTCACAGCCGGCCCAAAAGAAGTGCCAGTATTTCTATTTTTCTATATTTCTTTGACAATTAAAGAGCAAAAAACATTAAGCGAAAACAATAACATGATTTTAGGTTTAAAAAAAAAGCAAAAATCATTGCCTACTTTTGGGTTAAAACTCTTACAACCGGAAAATAAAAAATTTATTTAACAATTTACGTTTAAAAAATTTAACTAGGCAACAACAATAATTGACTTGAGGAACAATAAAGAATTTAAAAAATAATTGGAGTTTATAAGAGCCCCTAAAGACAAGTGCAATTATTTTTTAATTCTTATTATATAATGAAGTATTTTATTTATTAATGTGATTTCTTAAAGAAGGCAAGAAAAATTAATGTATTTTAAATTTTGTTTACCATTGAAGAGTAAAAAACATTAAGCGAATACCATAAGCTGCTTTTAGGTTTACACAATTTCAAAAACAATTGCCTACTTTTGGGTTAAAAATCTAATAACCGCGAAATAAAAATCTCATTAACAACTTCCGTTTACAGAATTCAACAAAAACAATAAACTTAAGCAACAATGAATAATTTAAAAAATTATGGAACTTCATAGATGCCCCTAAAACAAAAGCCAGAATTTTTCAATTCTTATTATATAATAAAATATTTTATTTATTTTATTTATGTGATTTCCTAAAGGCTAGAAACTTTAAAACATTTTAAATTCTTTTTAACCATAGGAGAGTAAAAAAAACCATAAGCGGCAACAATAACCTGCTTGTAGATTTAAAAAAAAGCAAAAACAATTGCATGCTTTTAGGTTAAAACTCTAATAACCGCAAAATAAAAATTTGATTTAACAATTTCCATTTAGAGAATTTAACTTACGGATAAATAAAAATCGCAAGACTCAAAAGGCAAACGTAATACTCGATAAATCTGTAAAATAAAATCAAAACCTTTCGCCACAATAAGAAATTAGTGGGAGTTCACAGGCGCGCCCAGAAAAAGTGCCAGTATCTTTTAATTCTTATTTAATAACGAAATATTTCATTTATTAACAGCCTTATTTATAAAAATTATTAAAACTCTATAAAGGCTTTTTAAGAAAAATTTTGTATGAAAATTTTTGTTTTAAAAACCCCTTTATAAAGCCATAACCAGTTTTATAAATAAGGCTGTAAGATTATAAGAAATACTGAAGTATATTTATTGACATAAAGTGTTTATTTAATTTGAAAATCTTCTAACGATTTCCATGAAAAGGAAAGAAATACATGTAGACGTTGCTTAAAAAAATGTTTTTCCTATTTATATGATTTACTAAATCATTTTAAATACAAAAACATTAAGCCAAATAATAATAGCATGCTTTTAGGTTTAAAAAAAACGCAAAAACAGTTGCCTAGTTTTGGGTTAAAGCTCTTATAACTGCAAAATAAAAATTGGTTTAACAATTTCAGTTTAAAAAATTTAACTTACGAAACAATAAAAACTGCAAGACTAAAAAGGCAAATGTTATACTCTATAAATCTTTAAAACAAAATTCAAAACCTCACTCCACAGTAAGAAAATAATGGGAGTTCGTTCACAGGCGCCCCCAGAAAACGTGCCAGTATTTTCTTAAATCTTATTTAATAATGAAATATTTAATTTATTATAAATATAAGAAATACTGAAGTATATTTATTGGCATAAAGTGCTTATTTAATTTAAAAATCTTTTTGGTCTACTGACGATATCCGCGAAGAGGAATGAAATGCATGTAATGTTGCTTAAAACAAAAAATTTTCTATTTATGTGATTTACTAAAGAAAGCAAGAAAATTTAAAGCATTTTAAATTAAAAATCATTAAACAAAAAACAATAAACTGCTTTTAGGTTTAAAAAAATGCAAAAACAATTGCCTACTTTCGGGTTAAAACTCTTATAACCGCAAACTAAAAATTGATTAAACAATTTTAGTTAAAAGAATTTATCTTAAAAAACAATGAAAACCGCAAGACTCAAATTAACATTTAATCAAAAACTAAAAAAATTTCAATTCATTAGGAATGTGAATGGAATGAACAACAAATTTTTGTTTCTTTTTTAGTCAAAGAACAAGATTCAAAACACACACACACGCGCACATAAAATCATCTTCTAATGAAAGATTCTGCTAAAGTTCGAAAATCAAATTAAGCAGACATTCTTTCATTCACACACATACATATAAATATAAATATCGCTCATTTACTGAAAGAATGTCATAACTCAAAAAAAACTAGTTTGCCAGAAAATTAGTTTAAAGTTTTCAATTTACACACAACCTGATGGAAAAAGAAAATTTTATTTCGCTTTGAGGCTTAATTTTGCATCATTATGTCAAAACTTCTATTTTTTGAGTTATATAATTTTTTTTAATAAATGAGCGATATGTACTTGCAATCATAGAGCAAAAATCCCAAAGCCAACTTGGCTGCTAAAATCATTAACCTTGAGTTAGATGCGAGCAAAAAAAAATTACCATTTATATTGTTTGTTTGCTTTGTTTTAAAAACATTTTTACAGATTTAGATTTAATCACACAGACGTCATATTTTAATGGATTCAAAATGAAATGCTACTGCATTTTTTTTTTTCTTTAACGATTTCCAACATGAGATTTTATTCCAAATTCATGGAATTTAAATTTTAATTATGCATGTTTGTTTTGTTTTGTGTTGGTCATTGCTGCTATTTCAATTCGCGTGAATTTAATTAAAATTAAATCCGAAATAATAATCATAAATATTTTTAACGAAAATCCTTAGCAAACAAAAAACTAACATCTTTTTTTTATGACTACGATTATTAGATTTACATATTTTAAATCTACAACCACAATAAAACGTTTTAAGCAAATTCACCATAAAAGTTTTTAATGTCTCTCGAGGTGTAGAAAGCGATCAAAAACAATGATTCACCAGCACCGAAACATGAAACATGATTGACATGTCACAAGACAGACAGGTTGTTCCATCCATCCATCCATTAGACAACACAATACGTTTATTCTACGAGTATAGTCAGGCAGGCAGGCAGCAAATGCTTTCAAATTATACATATTGTTGAAATGAAATTGTTTCATAATTTGTTTATCACCATCATAAAGAATGAGAAGAAGAGAAAAAAACAAGAATCAAAGCCATCAGCAACAGCAGCAGCAACCAAACAAAATTATGTGGCTTCTTCTTTGCAAGAGAAAGATTATTCCAAACAAAAAACCCACAAGCCACACCTCTCTTTATCCTTTAAAAATGAAGATTAAGAAAATATGAAATGCAGCAAATAAATACGAGTAAATGTTCATTTGAGTAACATGTTGGCATGTTCAAGGTCAAGAGGTGATCTAAAATTATAGATAAATTTTGTTTGAAAACATTAACAACTGAACTGCAACAATGAAACAGAAAACAGGCAATTCGAAATCAAGGGAACCACTACATTTGTTTATTTAAGAGGTTTTTTAATTCTTTTTTTTTTCGATTTCATTAAAATATTTTGGAAACATGGACGGGGAAGTAAAATATATATTATGCATTTGCAATATTATTGTGCAATAATTAATATTGTACAATAAATTTGCCTGTATGCATATTATGATAATACGGGCCTAGACTATTATACAAGTATTAATACTTTCATCACATTTTACGATACAGAAATCTAAATACATTCGTTGCGACTGTCAAAAAATCTAACGTAAAATCACATATTGCGTTCAGACCATCACACTTCAGATAAAATGTGTGATACAAGCAGAAAACAAAACAGCTGTTCAATGAAAATGTCTGTGCTATTCATTGATTAGCGGCGGCAAAGCGGTTTCATGCAGGCGGGGACGTGCCGGCACTTGAAAAATTTCAGCAGTTAAAAATATTCTATATAAATAACAGAAAAAATTTAAGAAAAGATATTACAAAAACGTTAAAAAAAAATTACGTCAACGAAATATACTTCCATACGATTCACTTATTCAAAATTTTGAGCCGATATACATATGACAAAATATATTACATCAATGACGACACGCTATCGGCGGCGAAACAGCCGACTTGGAAATTTGGTTTGTGTGAAAATGCAACCCTGATCTAATGAAAAGTATTATCGTTTAGAAAATTTTCTAAAAACGAAAAAGTCTTATGGGATGTCAAAATTTGTATCGTATTATTTGCCACTTTGATGACATTTTGAGTTCAGACTATCACATTTGCACGTATTATTTGAATTTTTGACAAGTATAAATACAAAGTATAATAGTCTGAACGCGGCTTAATATTGTGCAATTTATTGAATAGTAAAGCGACTAAAATAGTAGCAAGAAAATATTTGAGTTTAAATGTCATAATGCCTTAAATTATTTTAATATAATTGCGATACTAACTTTAGCCTGATCAAAAATCAATAATTGTTTTTGCTTTTTTTTCAAAAAAAAATTTAGAAACTCACATTAATTAATTAGAAACTCACATTAATTAATTAGAAAACTCACATTAATTAATATAAAAAATATTTCATTCAATAAGAAACGAAATTACTGAACTTAAGCCCGAATAAGAAATTATTTCTGATTAAAATTCACTAATTTAATCTACGGTTGTTACATATACCAAGCATTCAGGTATGTGATAGAAATCGTTTTCGATTTAAAATCGACTGAAAAACGTAAAAACGTATTTCGATTTCATTCTGGTTATGTTTTAAATCGAAATCGATTTCATTTCCCATCTTGTTCTATGAAAATATTAGTAAAAAAAAGATGTGATGGAAAACGAAATTTGTGTTGTTTTTGCGTTATTAAATCGAGCAAGCATGAGTTGACGATTTAGAAATTATTTTATATCTAAACAAAATTTTCCTGCAATAACTTGTGTGAAAATGTAAGTAAAATGCTTTAAAATAATTAAAGGCAGATGATATTACAATAAAAGGAATTTTTTATTTAAATTTATTTTTGTTTGAAACAATTTAATTGTATGTACATATGTTGAAGCCGATCAGCAAAAATCTGCCGCCGACATGTATTGAAAACAATTAGCCGCCGTCGATATGACCATTTTTTTCCAAGACTTTTCTATGGTTTTAAAATAAAAGTTTTTCATTATAAAACCCGGTGTTTGAAATAAGAAAAAATATGCCATTCCTTACAACAATTGCTTCAGCAAATCACGATCCAACGATTTTCGTTTCGCCGCCGCCGAAAATATCTTTGGCAACCTGCAGCCGGCTTCTGCATTATTGGCTTCAATTTCAGTTAGCAGCAAAAAATATAAAGGAACAAATTGATTTTTTTGTAACCAACTGAAAATGAAACAAAGTTGAAATATGAAATCGATGCGTTTTCTATCACACCAAAAACAATTTTCTACGTTTTGAGCTTGCGATTTCATTTCAAATCGAAGCGATTTCCATCACATACCTGTATAAAGTTTTTATATAAAAATTGCTAAGAAATCCCGAAAATTAAATCCCGGGATTGAATTTTACAAATCCCGAAAATCCCGGGATTTCCGTGACCCGGATTTCCCGTTTGGCATCCCTAAACAGTTTATATTAATATTATTTTAAAGAATTGCTAATACTCTGTACAGGCGTTTCTTTATTTCTCATTTTGTGGTGTCATTTACAAAATGTATGCAATTCCGTTCACATACGCTTCTATCGTGAAGAAAACATAAAATTTTTGTAGCCATGAAATTTTCATTCCCCAAGAAGTGAAATTCTCTATCAGAATGTAATGCGTAGTGAATGTAAAAAACGGAAAGAATATTTGTAAAACTTGAAAATTAATTGAAAATCAAACAGAAGTACATATGTTTAGTAATAAGATATATACATATTCTGGGTTGCAGATGTAAAGTTGTGTTTTTAAATATTTTAGGTGCAGTGGAAAAAACTTCTCCGTCGTAAATTGACTGTCTGTGAACCAAAGGGGCTCATAGTCCATGCAAAAAAAAAGGTGTTACATAGAATTATTGCTAACAATCGTGAATTTTTATTTATGCTTTTTTAGGAATTTTTTCTTTATGTTAAGTTTTAGTAAAATATAAATTGTTTCTTAAAAATACATTGAAATTGATTATTGAGGGGTTAGCTGGTTCTTAGGCGCATTTCATTGTTGCTAATTCAGATCGTCAGAGAACCTTTACCCAAAAATTTCCTAAAACAAATGAGAAGTTCAACCAATATCAAAGTTGAAACATAAACTAAATAATCAACATGTATTTTATTTTCTTATTTTACGATTGCTACATTGGCTGACTTTTTTTCAGCTTGAATTATAATTGTAAGAATTATGTAATTGAAAATAAATGCAAAAAAACAGCAACAGCTATACGTTGCTTTTGCAAGAATAGAGTGTTGCCACACATGTATTTTTTATTGGTTGCAGTCAAGTTAATAATTGGTGTTTCTTTTGGGAATTGTTGCATTTTTTATTCATTTTTAGCACTATTGCCAATCTAGCTGGAATTTTTTTTCAGATCTGGTCACATTTATAAACAGTTTTTCTTTACAATCAATTCAATATAGTTATTAAAATAGACTCTGAAATTATTAGAACTGCAATAGATTTGTATTAAGACTCAAGTAGAAATTTAAATAAATTGAGAAAAATGGTTTTATTGCACTTCTACATATGTGCGTGTGAAAACAAACAATTAATTTTGCTAATGCTAGTGAACCTCATAAAATCTTCTTAACATATTTATAAATCATCTCTATAGTAAATTTTATGATTACAATTATGGTGTAAATCGAAATTAAGCTTGAAATTACACTACAAACTCTGGCTTGTAGAAACGTACGAGCAGATTGTTATTTAATAACAGTATTATTATATTTTTTCTTCAACTTACATTAGTTTTTTTTTTCAAGATTTCATTTTAAGTTGATGGTTGATTAAATAAGAGAAAAAAAATCATACGCTAAAATGCGTACGTGTCATTTTCACACACGTTTAAAAATGTTGTACGAGCGAGTATCGTATATTTTATATATTTGAAGTTCAGGTGAAGTTCATCATTTTAAGTTTTGTACGCGACCGTAACAAATTTTAATTCATGTGTCTCAGAAAAAGAGCCTTGTTCTGTTTACAAAAAAAAAAAAAAACACAAAAAATTATAAAAAAAATTAAAAAAAAGTAACCGCAATAACGAAAGCAAAAACCTCTGACATATTTAAAGTTGTCAAACAAAATCTTAAGAAATTATATTCTAAATAAGGATTGGCTGTCTGTCAATTTCTCAGATTTTTTTTAAACGGAAACACATATGAATGAAATTGCGAAGTTATCGCCCTTGTCAGTCTGAGAAAATCGTTTAAGTAAATGAAATCGGCTGTCAACAAACAGCTGATTATAGTTGCATGACTTTTACTACTATAAGCGCCTGGTGAGGGTAACGTTATTTTGTCAACTTCCCGATCTGTACTATAACCTCAGAACTTTCCTGCAGTTAGAGTCATTTCACACTATGCCTTTTTAGCCTGCCTAGTACTGACAATTTTCTTTTAAGCAACTACGAAAAGTCACGCACATTTACATTAAGCCTTTTTTATTCATACCTTTTTGGCATTTATACGAGTACGAAAAAGGCGAAGAGAAATGTCATAAATCCTCTCGAATTTTAATTTCGTGCCTTTTGTTTTATCCCGGAAGCTTCTCAGCCCCTCTCACCAATAAACTAAAAAGGCCTGACTGCACAAGCAAGCAGAAAAGGCACAGTGTCAGATGTTTTGTCATTTATGAAGAAAGTGTGCATTCATGTTTTTATATTGAAAAAGAAAAGACTCATTCAGCATTCAATTGCAAGTCCAATGAAGAGTTTTTAGTGGCTACTCCAAGCTTCTATGTGACAAGACAGTCCGTCCGTCTAACTGTTCTACATAATAGAAAGTCTATAAAAAAATTGTGAAAATTTACTAGTACTTAAAAAATTTTGTGGTTTTTCGATTAATTTTCCCAACAATATCACTACTTTTTGTAATATGGAAACCATTTTTGAAATTTAAATTTGTTTAAAATTAATCCGACTATTTCGACAAAATGGAAGGTCGACTTGAGTGTTTTTCATACAAATTTTTTAGACGATTCGGCTGTCTGACTTGTGGAAACTGACTGGATATATAAAATAATATAAATATTTCTTTATCCAAATCAATTTTCTATACCTTTCTCTGCAAGAAATAAAATTTATAAAATAAACAGCTGTTTGAAAACAGTGTTGCCGTTGTGCGATTATGTTGCTAATTTATACATTTTTGGTCATCCATTTTTTATTTAAATTAACGTGCCTTTTCACAATGTATGATTTAAAGATAACAGGGACTTTAACGGCAAGTTTTGTATGAAGAACTTGCAGTTAAAGTTCACGTTAACTCTTAACCATACATTGTGAAAAGGGACGTAAACCAGTTTTCCCAAGCATATTTTACAAGAAAAAACAATTTAAAAAACAGCTGTTTGAGAACAGTGTTGCCGTTGTTAATTTATAAATTTTTGGTCATCCATTATTTATTTCAATTAATTTAGTTTTCAAGAGCTTCTTCAACGAGGAAGAAAATCAATCATAAAAATAGCTGCTTGAGAACAGTGTGACCATTGTGCGACTATTTTGCTAATATGTATAAATTTTTCGTCATCCATTTTTTATTAAAATTATTTTTGCCCATTTTATAAAAATCTTTATAAACTCTGTTTTAAGTTTACGTTCGGTAAGCATTTTCATTGGCTTCTGCACAGAAAAGGATTATCAGCTGATTTATTTTGTAAGAGAAACGTTAGGGAAACCTACTGCAAATCTACCTTAAAAAGTTTAGCCAACACACACTTATAGTATTACTTGGAATTATAAAAAAATAATTTTAATAAATTTCCTATGCAGTTATAGAACATTTTAACTGTAAGAACTCAATTTACCCGTTTGGAGCGTGTAGGGTAACCAAAAAAATATTTTTTTTTTATTTATATTTAACTGTGCGCCATAAACAGTAATTTTATTTGTTTATAAAGCGTGAAACTATTTTTATTTTTATTTTCGAAAATAAAAATTCTACTAAAATTTTTATACAAAACGATTATTTGGTTGAAAGAAAAATTTAAAAATATTAAATAAAATATGATTAGACTTTTACAAGCTTATTTATGTCTTTAAGTGTAGTTTCTTGGCAATCAGCAGTCAGCAGTCCGCATCGTTTTTATACTAACCCTTTCGGGGTGGTCCTCCTAAAGTTATAAAATAAAAATAACCGCATTTGAAGTTTGGCAAAAAAAAAATTCAAACTAAAGTAAAACCAACAACGAACATATTCTGCTGATCATTAAAAAAAAACATTTTAAAAATTTCTGTAAAAAATAAAATTAATATAAAACGGGTTAAACAGCATATTGTGTCTATTAAGTGTCCTGCATAAGACATCTTATAAGAACTTTCAAGACATGAGGGATTTTTCAAATGCTTTACTACAGCGAAATCTTATAAAACAAACGTTAACAACACTATTTGCAAGAAATTTTTTTGAGTATTGTAGGTATAAGAGTAAAGAAGAAAACACTTCGTGATGGAAGAATTTGTGATACTTGCTTCTTTCTACGTCATGCATGTATGTGCGTATGATTTTTTATTTTTCTGCACACATGCAAAGGCACACACATGCATTAACATTAGTTGTATGCGGTTAATCACATAATAGCTTACCACTACATATTACACACGCACACTCAAACGTACAATATGAAAAATAACAAGCATACACTAATCAACAGTACTTCTTTTGAGTGTTTGTTACAAACAAGCTGTCTTGGCGACATCGCTTGTTAACACTGATATACACATACAATAATACGTCCATCGTGCTTCGCTTATAGTACGACAGCATTTATTATTGGTTTAGTATAATACATGCGACGTGAATATATTTAAATATCATGACGTATTTACATTTAAAGACCTTTTATGCAGGTCTCTAGTGTCTATTATCTCATTTTACTTCGCTTGACTAGCGCTATTTAGATCATAATGAATACGACGTATGTACTCGTCGCGAATGCATTACATTCACCCCTTATCACCACCTACAATCATCTATATTTAAGTTTTAATATGCGATCATTTTATACTATATTTTTTTTTAATTGGATTTAATTAAACGATGAGTATAAAAAACACTCTTAGCTATTTAAATGAAACTTAAATGAAAATAATTGTGAACATTTTTAAATCTTAAACTGGCCGCACGCAAGTTACCCTAACATTAAACAATTATGCGCGAAGCAAGTTCGTAGAGATGCACTTGAATTTCACATCACTCACAATCTAGCATTAATCATACATTTTTTTATTTTCGCTACTATGTCCGTCTACCCGTTTCTCTGTCTGCCTGCCTGTCACAGGCTGTTTTCTCGAGAACCGTAAAGCCTAGATCCCACTATAGGCACAATGTACCGATTTTCGTCGGCTCACTGAAACAAAGTCATGGGAAAAGTTAAGAAAAAAAAATTTATTAGTTTTTTAAGATTTATTTAATATTTCGAAGCAAAAATGTATATGACTTAGACCACCTTTAAAACTGACTGTTTTTTACTATTCTGATTCGAAGCGATTTTTCCCAGCATTGTCTGGTAACTCTATACATAAACAGAAGTCAGCTGTTGCAGGTTAATATAAACCGTGGTAAGATGCAAGGCCTTTCGCCATGAGTTAGGGTGAGTGACACTTTGAGTATAGCCCTTTTGTGTCAATTTATAGTGCGCCAAAATTTAAATATTTTACAAACTGACATACCACTGCATGAAGTCATGTATTATGTGTTATGTGACACTCTTTTTGAATGCTGCATTAGCACTTGAACGATATTTAGACTGTAGGCTAGGGTTTCTAATTTCCCGGACTTTTCCAGTTCTCGGGAATCGAGAAAAAAAAATTTATATTCCCGGGGAATTCAAAAACATATGAATTTAGTTAAATGGCCTCAATAATAAAGATAATTTTATGAAAAAAAAACATACAACATTTAAATTAAAAACAAAACAACTTCAGTCGTTCATTTCACAAGAACAAAATATTTCAAAAATAAAAAAACACTTTATTTCAATAGCATTCTCCAGTGAAATGTGGAACTTGAATTCAATTCGAACATTTCAATTGTATTACAGTTCAATTCAAGCCTTGAATTATGCTGTAATTCAACCTTTTATTACAATTGAATTCAAGTATATTTCAAGCTTCAAAAACAATAATTTTAAAATAGAAAGGAAAATGCAATCGACAAGTTTTCTTATAATTATTTTCTGCATATCTACCTTCACTATTATTTTCAAGATTTTAATCACCTTTTATTTATCTTTGATATTTTTCACCACAATTTCAATTTTATTAAAAAAATAAATTACTTATTTGACAAGGTTTTGAACCTGTTGTATGTTGTTTGATTTTTTATTTCAAAATATTTTCAAACTTGAATATTACTTGAAAAAATGTTCAAATTCAACTTTGTTTCCAGTTAAATTTCAAGTACTTGAATTTGAATTTTTTGAGTGCTTATTGGGATGCTTTGAGTTATAGCATGGATGGAAATTCCATCTACATTCCAACATATCCAACATACGTAAATGTAATAATATATTTTTATGCATACACATTCTGAACAGACGTTAATAGTTTTTAGGTTGAAAATATTTCGTAACGCTTGAAGTTGTTGGAGTCACCTCGTAAACCTCTATTACATCTGGTTCCATGCTTATATTATGCATCGTTACAAAATTGTATTTTTAAGTAATGTAAAAAAAAAATCAAATTCCAATAACGTAAATATTAAATTCCCGTTGAAAATTTTCCGGGATTTGTAAAAAAATAATTCGCGGGAATTTCCGAGATTTTTTTCTCCGCGTAGAAACTCTACTGTAGGCCTAAGTAAATGTATTTGAAAATACCCATGGTATTGTGTGGTGTGTGTGTGTGTGTGTGTGTGTGGGTGTGTGTGGGTGTGTGTGTGTGTGTGTGTGTGTGTGTGTGTGTGTGTGTGTGTGTATGTGTGTGTGTGTGTATGTGTATGTGTGTGTGTGTGTGTGTGTGTGTGTGTGTGTGTGTGTGTGTGTGTGTGTGTGTGTGTGTGTGTGTGTGGGAAAAATTTATTATTTAACTTTAAATAAATTTCTCAAATGGCTCTTTGTTTTCCCATGAATAAAATCGGTGTTTAAAAAACTGACGTGACTTTCATTTCATTTCATTTTACTTCTGCTTTCGCTTTTGAAAAATACAGCATGACCAATTGCGCAGTATTTTTTTAGCAGTCAACGGTTTTAAAATTTTGAAATTGATTTGCTTTTGCTTTTGGTTAATATCGCAAGTAAAAGCAGAAGCAGTCTATATGATTTTGACAGTCGCAAAGATTCACAGTCGAAGAAGCTAAAACCATTGCTTTTAGTAGTTTTAAGCAATCACAGTAAAGTGGTTTTTGTTCTTGCTTCTTGTCTGATGTGCAAAAACAACAACAACATTATGACAAACACCATAAAATAGTTGACTGAACCTGCAGAAAGCTTTTAAAAACAAGAGCTTTTGCTTCTTCGACTGTGACTGTTTGGTACTTAAAAAATCACACAGACTGCTTATGGTTTTACTAGCGAATCTAACCAAAAGCAACAGCAAATCAAATTAAATTTTTTTAAATCGTCGACTGTTGAAAGTACTGCGCAATTGGTCTTAATTCATTTTCTGCTTGTGCTTCGATTGCGACTGTTGATTATTTTCACAAGCGCAAGCAAAAGCATTGGTTCATTTTAAACAGTTGGAAAAAGCCCAAGCAGCGTGACCGTTTGACCGACTAAAGTGGCAATTTGCCACTTTTTCGACTGCGTTTCCCCTTTTTCGACTGCCTTGCCACTTTTTGACTCCCTTTATTTAGGGTGAGTTATATGAAAATACATTAAAAATAAAAAGTTTAGTGCAGTTTTCTCGTTTTTTTTTTTTTAATTTTGCCCCTTTTTTTGATAAATCCCCTATTTGGTGCCACTTTTTGAAAAATGTCATCGGTCACCCTGAGCCCAAGCAGCGAAAAGCACAAATTTTACGACTTTTGCTACTTCGACTTAAGTTTTTTAAACACTGAATAAAATAATGTCAAAAATAATTATTAAGCAAAAAATTATAATCTAGAACTTCTCATAGACGAAAAAATTTTGTAAAACATTCATTCTTATTATCTTCAGCACCATGAATGCTCGGATATCTAACAAATAAATAAATAATTTTACATCTTTACTACATTTTGAAACCATACGAATCAATATATGTGACCTTCTCCGAGAAAAGGGACCTAGTGTGTGAAAATGAAATATTGAGAAAAACTCATTTCATCTTATTCTACACCCAGAATTCACTCTTAAGTCCAAACCCTTTTTTTGACACACTAGGTCCCTTTTCTCGCAGAAGGTCACATATATGCAATCCTTTTAGAATGCAAAACATATTTTAGAAACGAACACCAAATTGAATTTTTATATATTGCATTTTGCATCACTGATTGTAATTATATGTATTAATTTGCATAAGAAACCGATTAAAGTTCGGTTTTGCAACAAAACAAACAACAAAATTATTATACCCAATAGTTAGGACGAAGGGGTCCGTCTGTGTCCAATGAAACTCTTCTTATCACATTTCTCATTTCTCTTTATATTACACTCATACTTTTCGTTGATTTCTTTTCATTAAACATATTTAATTAGTTACGAACTGAGTGACTTGATACAAACATCAAATAAATAAAAGAGTGCACAGCCATGAGAATTCATTGCCATACGAGCTTAAAAAATTAGAAACTAGAAACTAGAAACACGAGATTAAACTAGATGGATCGCCTAAAGCGACAGTGTAATTTTAACGACTACCGGTCGGAGATGAATTTCAAATTATCAATAACAGCAATAGTAATTATTTTAACAGTGAACGCTGTAGAAGTAAGTTTAAAAAAATTAATTTGAAAAACAAAAAATGAGAAAAACAAATTGAAATTCAACTAATTGCGTCTTATTATATTAATCGCTCATGCAGGTCTGGGCTGTTCAGGCATCTGACACTAATCAATTAAGCGAATACGAAAATAAAATTATAAAACAATTCTACAATTATGTGGACGTTATAATGAATATTAAATTGGACAATATGCTTAGGATGACCCAGGAGTTTGCGGAGAGATTGCATGACTCTATACCTCTGGGCGATAGAGGCAACACGGCCGAATTGTTGCATCAATATAGAGTTAATGCGCAACGTCTCAGAGATCGGGGCGGCAAAATAGAGGATAAAGAGAATCTTTTAATGGAGCTGCAACAATTGATAGCCACAATTAAATCCGGTTTGGCAAAACAAGAAAAGGAGGACATTATCTTACGTCGCGGGTTATTGGGAATGTTTGAATTGTTGGCACGCATGTCCATAGAGGAACGTAAATGCAACAATAAATTTTCCAAGGCAGCCACACTTTTACGCCAGCGTTTCAGTGCAGAGGGAATACAACGTCATCAGGAACTTTTCGATGTCCTGGAAGAGTTCAGTAATGCCAACGACATTGTGCAAAGGGAAACGTTGTTCGCCCGTTTTAAGCAACTAAAAGCCAAAGAAATATGAGAATGTTAAATGTTTTATTTGAATAAAAAAAAAACAGATTAAGTCTGCATGTACAAGTCCATAAAAGTGATTTGCTTTTTATTTTTAACAATCTTCACCAAGTCCGCCAACAACGCTAGTTTGTGACGTAGCTCGGTGGCCCTGGAAATGTCATCAAATGTCTCATTGAAGTATTGATATTTAATACGATCTCCTTCCTCTGTTACATAAAAATTAAACTCTCTGTGCATTTCCTCGCTGGCCTTGTCTAGCCAAATCGTAAAATCGGCTTTTTTATTAACGAAATCCTTGATGCAGTCTTGGGGCAAATATTTTTGCAGATATTTGCTGGATTTGCTTTTCAGGAAATTTAGTTTTTCAACAATTCCTTTATAAATTTTATCCTCCAAAATAATCTCATCACTGTAATCGCTGTCGCTGTCACTGTCGCTATCGCTATGGCTGCCAGGGTTCAAAACCCGATTCAGCTGCTCAGCATAACGTTTCAAGTTGTCCCTGGGGAAAACTGAATTGACGGAGTTCTGCAGGACCTGAGACACAAACTCTTGTATTTCTAGCAACAAGTGATCTAATATAAAATTCATTTGTCTTAGAGCATATTCCTCCAAAGTGATTGAAGGTTTTGTGGTTAACTCAATATCCATCATGGGAGCAGTAGTGGAAGTTGTATCCTCCTCAACTGAAGTTTCTAAAGTCGTTTCTTGTTGCTTATTGTTCGAATTTTTGACATTCTGCAGAACTATTTGAACCAAATCATTTTCCTTTAAATTCGAGTGCAGGATTTCTGGAAGGCCGTTTAAGGATTTTCTTTCTATTTTATACTCAGTCATACTTTTAGTCTTGTCGTCAATAACTAAGTCACTGAGGTTATGCACTGGATCTTTTGAACTTTCAATTTCCCTCCCATGACTAATGGCTGAAAGTGTCAGGTTCATAGTTCGGGATATATTGGCACTGTTAAGCTGTTTTTGGTGAGTTGCTCCACTTTCCTCAATAGTTTTAGAGTATCCTTGGAGAGAGGATTCCGTAGAATTTTGTGATTCCTCTATTTCTTTTCCATTTAAGAAGTGATTTCCTTTGATCTCTAAGACAATTTGTTGCAATGTGCTTTCGGTTAAATTTGTAGTTAAAAGTTTGTCCGAACTTAAAACTAATTTTGAGCTTACATTCACCGACTTCTCCAAGGAAGTATTCAAAGAGTCCTTCACCTCCAATTGATTATTTTGTAAGCTTGTTAAGTTCTTCAAAACTACATCAACCAATCTGCTTTCATATAGAGTTAAATTGTGCAAACGCTCTGAGCTTGCCAATTGTTTTGATTTTAGCTGTTCTTTATATTCCGTGGAATCTCCAGCAATTTTAAAATCCTTTAAAACAATTACAATCTCTTTAGCGGTCGAATTGAAAGTTTGTGAAGCCGCTTTAGGTGATTCACTTAAAGTCAAGTTATTTTCTTCTATCTTCTCCCGATTTACAAATGTGTTCGAATCAACTGCTGGATTTGTCTCCAATTCAGACGTTTTGTAATTAATTTCACTAACCGTAGCATTCACTGTCTTTATCCCCACATTCTCTTTAGAACTCTGTAGTATCAAATCCTCACTTTGCACGGTTTGCTCTTCAGAAACCCAAATCTATTGTTTTTTCAAAATGTTATAGTTGAAATTAAAACTGTATTTTACTTAAGCTTTTGAAGAAAACTTACTCCGTTTAGCAACAGCAGAACCATTAATGTCTCCCAAGCAGTTTTCATAGTTTTCCGTTTGTTTTTTAAATTTTATTGCAAAGAAATATTTGTTAATATACAAACGTCAGATTCAAAGGTTTAAAACAAAATAAGCCACATTAAATTTATATTATTCTCGGTCATTTCTTATCAGTTCATTGTAGTTTAATTATTTTCATAATTTATAATAGTTTATGCACCCTACATGAGTTATGAGCATAGGTTAATGCGTTTGTTTGTAAGTATAAAATTATTCATGTGTTTTTAGGAGAAGTAACGCTCAAGCAATGAATGCCTACTACCATTACGAGGTGTTACCTTCTTTAAGAAAGGTATAGTGATAGAGAAAACAGGTAGCGAAGGAAGAGATAGAAGAAAGCTTCATTCTTTCATAACTCTGCTTTTTTGTGTTGCAGCGCCTCTGGTGTCAATGAGGCGCGTTAAATTTTCGAAGCTGTGTTTAGCAGCCTCTCTCTTGTGTGGTACCTTGGTGCTGAGAAGGTCATCCACTATTATCATTTGTTAAATGCTTAGCAAAAGCCGCTAAAAAGCACTGCACTATCTATCGGTCGCTTGTCTAAACATTTAAGACGTGACGCACTACACTAGATGCTTCGGCCAAGGGAAAGAACAATCTCAGCATATTTTGCTCGATCCCGTGATTTCGTAAAAACTGAGCATCTTTTGCTCAATCCCATGATTCTTTTAAAGTTCAAATAACTTCTGCGGGCAGTAAACAACCAACCGGCCACTTTCCGTAGAGGCTCAAAAAGATTCGACTCGAGCCACAACATAAGCTTCATCGCATATGGATGGGTGTGTGTTTAATAGTTTTAGTTCAATTCACCAAAAGACACAAAACAATAATTTATGTTCTGTATTTAGTAGCAAGTCCGTCTATGTGAGTCGAGTATAAACAAGATTTAATATTCGAGATGTAAATGGCAGAGATTGAATTGATTTGAATTAAGTTTTCAGATCAATGATTAAGTTTATAAATATGAGAGTAATTTGTATTTAAAATACTCAATCGTATGATTATTTTTTTAATTTTTTCAATCTTTAAAATTTTTTTTATCACATTCAGTAAAACTGGGTGTAATTATTATTACACTATGCAACATAATAAAACTTTTTAGAAAATTACAAGGTTCTTACAACGGATTATGAGACCAAACAAAAATACTCATGTTTTGAAAGTTTGTTTAAGTTTCATTTTAATTGAGCTAGGGGTAAATCTCGCTTGGTCGAGAAAGCTTAATGAAGGAAATTCATTAAGCTTTCATTCTTTCATTCGTTTTCGATTCGTTTTCATTCGTTTTCATTCGTTTTCATTCATTCGTTTTCATTCATTCATTCGAGCAAATTCACTATGACTTCCACTATTAGAAACCAAAATTTTTATTTTTATTTTATTTTTTTTAAGAGAAGTAACATTCAGACAAGGAATGCTTACTACTATTGCTAGATGTTGCCGTATTTAGTAAAGGGATAGTTACAGAGAAGACAAGTGGTGAAGGAAGTAATAGAAGAAAGCTTTATTCTTTTTACAACTGTGCTTTTTTATTTTTTTTTTTGCAGCGCCTCTGGTGTCAGTGGGGCGTATTAAATTTTCAAAGCTGTGCTTAGTAGCCATTTTTATTGGTTATTTTACTTGGCCGATGATTCTGTTGCACAATACCGACGAAAGAAAGAGCTCTGATGTTATATTAGGATTAGTACCTGCTGAAGCTTTCTATGCCTTCATCACTTGCACTTTCCTACAACAACTAATACAAAGGGACACTAATGCACAACAGAAAAATGCGTGGTGTTTTTTATTAATGTCTTTCGGAGACCTGGCTCGAACCCAGGACCTTCGCTTTTGTAGTTAATGTGCCAAGGCAGGCCAATAATTCGAAAAAATTAATAGTTAATAGATGATGTTCTAGTTTCAATTTACCTTCATTTAAGTTTATTTTTTTACTTCCAATTGTATTTATTACAGGCTTCATTGTTTACCTGATGGCCGGGCGACATGCCGCTCGGTGCCCGGTTTGACCAAAGATCAATTGGAATTGTGTTATAAAGCCAGTGATGTGACCACGGCTGCCTTAGAAGGACTAGATTTGGCCATACGGGAATGTCAAATACAGGTAAATCAAAATACGAGTAAAAGCAGTTGCCAAATTCCTTTCATTACAAATATTTCTATTCATTTTTTATTATTTTTTTTTGTTTCTTTGTAGTTTCAATGGCATAGATGGAATTGTTCATCGTTAAATACAAAAAGTCGCAATCCTCATGCCTCCAATCTACTGAAGAAAGGTAAGTTTTATTTTCTCATAGAAAACAAACGATCGCAGCAGCAGCTAATGTTGCAGTCTCGGGCAATATTTTAAGATTGTTATGACAACAAATGATAAAATTAAACAGGAAAATGCCACCTAGAGCAGCTTAACGGCCATTTGAGACTTTTAATTTGTTTGTTTGAGTAGTTTTTTTTCCATTCGCTTTAGTTTCAGCAAATTCAGACGGACGGACAGTGCTTGTCAGTTTACAGATTTTACTTGTGCAACACATTCTTGCATCCATGCGTATGTATGTACATAATATGTATACATATTCATGTCAAGTCTTGAGTTGTAAGTGTGTGCTGAGAAGCGTGAGTAAAAAACCACAACACGCTGTCAACATTATTGTGGTTTAAATTTAAATTTCAGGAAATTTTATTTTATGTAATTTTTTGTGAAAATTTTACACTTATCAAGAAAAGTATTCATGCTGTTATCCACGATATTACATATGGATCTATATCAATTTAAAAAAGTTAAAGCGGAATGCATATAATATTATAAACCTGAAGAAGGATTTTTTGTTTTAACATTTCTATTTTGAAAATGGATATTAAAGACTGGGACTCACTATCCTACACAGTCGTACGACTTTTGGCAAAATGCAACACTGATCTATTTAATTATTGTTGTCTGTTGAAAATGTCTATAAATTCCATCCTACCAGGGTTGTATTTTAAAAGTCGTACGATTGTTTTTTTTTTTAAGAGAAGTAACACTCGGGCAATGAATGCCTACTACTATTACTAGGTGTTACCTTATTTAGTAAAGGGATAGTGAAAGAGCAGATAGGTGTTGAATGAACAGATAGTGCCTTCTTTATTCTTTTATAAATCTGCTTTTGGCTCAGTGAACAGTGACTATGCCTTCATCACTTGAACTTTCCTACAACAACTGATACAAAGAGGCCCTAATACACATCAGAAAAATGCGTGGTGTTGTTATTTATTTTATTTAATGGCGGGCTTGAAGCCAGTACCTTAGGTTTTGTAGTCAACGTGCTAACTACTTCAGCCAACTCCAGGATATTGAATCCTTGCCTTAAGTGATATGAATAGACAGTTTTATATCCTAATGCTTTGCAATGACATAATACTGTGAATTGTAGTTAATAATCTCTATTTATATTTGTATTCATGAGTATGGTTCTTCGAACCAGATTTTCCCATACCTCACAACACCTGCAACGTAAATTTCTCTAACATGCAATTTACATTAAAATTTTCCTCCATTACGTTTTAAGTTTGTTGGCCAACGGTGCAGCCAGCGCCAGGATATGGAATCCTTGCCTTAAAAGATATGAATAGACAGTTTTATATCCTAATGCTTTGCAATGACATATCGCGAATTATAGTCAATAATTTCTATTTATGATTATGGTCCTTCGAACCAGGTTTGCACTACCTCAAAACGCCTGCGTCGTAAAGTTCTCTAACATACAATTTACATTAGAATTTTCCTCCATTACCTTTTAAGTTTGTTGGCGAACGGTGTAGAGAAGCTGGGGTATAGAAAAAGTCACATATTATGTTTGCAGGGAAGTTCTAGTTAACATTTTCCTCTTTCTCACTCTCTCATTTCAATGGTATAGACAAGTGTTTCTATTTTACATATAAATTCAACATAAAAAGTCACATAAAAAGGCACAATCTAAATGAAACAGGAAAACAAAGACTTGAAATGAAATATGAAATACAAATACAAAGCTTGCACAGCTCTGTCTTACTTGTGCTCTGTGAAACTAAATGGTGTGAGTCTTGTGAATTCACAACATCAAAGATAATGATCCTCTGGTAAACTACCCAATCAGCTTCATCGATTCAGTGAAGTTGGATTTGTTTTTTTCTAAAAAAAATCAAAACGTCCGATAAGTTGCTCCTAGAGGAGTAAAAACTTAAGAAATTAAACATTTTTGAATGGGCACAACCCTAATGATTGAAGATGCAGGCTAGGCGTGTTCTGAACAAATGTTGGGGCCAACAAAAATATTGGGGGTCAGTTACATATTTGACTGCTCTAGGGGCACTCTAGGGCTTGTTAAGGCGATGTAAGGGGTTGGGGGTGTAATATTAGTGGCAGGCGGTCTTAAGTTTTACCCGTCCATGAGCAACTCAGGAACAGTTGAGCAGCCTTTTGTGGATTTTGTCTCACTTTTCCTTAGTTTTTATGAACCCATTTACCCCCACCTCGTGCACTATTCCAGCCCTATTATCATACATACAAAAAATTTCATGACTTTTTATACAAACAAATGAATTATACTCAAATACTCCAGAGTCTAGGTACAAAAGTTATTATCAAATAAATAACTATTTCACCTATTCCTATTCAATGCTAAAGAAGTTAATTCACTACCATTACGAATAAGGTGTTAATGCCTAATAATATGACATTCAATTGCTTACAGTCACCCAAGTAATCTTATAATATTAAGTCACGTTTTAAACAGCTGTGAGACATGGCAGTTTTCAAGACAAACTAATTCACTTTGGCAAAAATAAAATGCTTCAAACGACATTGTCGTCTTTTCCACGTTATCGTAACATGAACTCGTGCATACAAAAGTGTCTAATTAAATTTGCTGTTAGACTTAGAGGACCCACACACAAATAATAGCAAACAAACACACACACATCACACATTTGAAAAATACATAATAACGGAGACATAATAATGTGACCACTACCTAACCATACAGCCATCCATGCATCCAACCGTCCACATTTACATACATACATACATACATTTATTCATTTACGTATGCATGTTTCTTATTTGAGAGGAAAAAAATTTTAACTGCAAACTATAACATTAAGTTATTAAGTCGTTTTATTAGACATGCAAAGAGCGTGTATTAGAATACACTCAGGGGAAAATGTTAGTACAAAATCAAATAAAAACAGTTACAGTTAAAATAATACTTGCAGCTGGAGGTTTTTTTTCAAGTAATGATCGGTAGTGTTATACCGATTAATAGGCTTCAGTAGCGGCCGACTTCAGCAGATACTAATCCTAATGTAATATCAGAGCGCCCTCCTTCAGCGGTATTGTGCAGCAGAATAATCGGCGAAGTGAAATAATAAATAAAATGGCGACTAAACGCAGCTTCCAAAAAGGTTAATGCGCCTCATTTAGCACCAGAGGCTAAAAGCCTCTGCCAAAAAGCAGAGTTGTAAAAGAATGGAACTTTCCTCTATCTCTTGCTTCACCAGCTGTCTTCTTTATCAATATCCCTTTTCTTAAGAAGGTAGTAGGCGAGTAATAGTAGTAGGCATTCATTGCCTGAGTATTATTTCTCTTTATACAAAAAAGGGTTTCATTAGTATTTAATCGTTACGCTTATTTCGGCAAATATTTGCCCAAGTGTAACGCACCTTAATTAATAAAAATTTTTACCATAAATAGCTTTACTTATTTTTTAAACTATCCACTATATACGAACTTTATTTTGTAGCACCCTGTGTAAAAGGAGGAGATGCAGGTTACTCCTCTTTCTGCACATTATTATGGTGAATCGCCATAGGGAAGCTTATGAGAATTAGAGGCCTGCGTAAACACTCTTTAAATGTAAATACGTCATGATTTTTAAATGTATTCACGTCGCATGTATTATACTAAACCAATAATAAATACTGTCGTACTATAAGCGAAGCACGATGAATGTATTGGTGTACGTGTATATCAGTGTTAACAAGCGATGTCGCCAAGACAGCTTGTTTGTAACAAACACTCAAAAGAAGTACTGTTGATTAGTGTATGCTTGTTATTTTTCATATTGTACGTTTGAGTGTGTGTATGTGTAATATGTAGATGGTAAGCTATTATGTGATTAACCGCATACAACTAATATTAATGCATGTGTGTGCCTTTGCATGTGCGCAGAAAAATAAAAGATCATACACATACATGCATGAGGTTTGTACACGCGCTCATGCGTAGAAAGAAGCAAGTATCACAAATTCTTCCGTCACGAAGTATTTTCTTCTTTACTCCTATACCTATAATACTGAAACAAATTTCTTGCAAACAGTGTTGTTAACGTTTGTTTTATAAGATTTCGCTGCAGTAAAGCATTTGAAAAATCCCTCATGTCTTGAAAGTTCTTATAAGATGTCTTGTGCGGGACACTAATGAGAATTTAGAATTAGGTACGAGTATTAGATGAGCTTAGGAGGAAAAAATGGAGGTACATTTCAACCCGCTAAATATTCTCTGTATGAATACTGTTTGTTCTTTTCCTTCAAGAGTATTTTTTCCATTTTTACTAAAGCACAAAAAAAACCCATTTGTGAATCAAAATGTTCCTTGTAGGTTTTTGCCAAAAAGAAAAAAAGGGTGAAGACGTCTTATACCTAAAATGAAAAAAAGAGCTGCAAATTTTGCAACAATTTTTAAAAGGTGAAAGGAGAGGAAGTTCGGTCCCCCTTTTTATAGTATATTATATAGATATCCTTGTTATTATTGAAAAAATTTGATTTTGTTGTACGGTGTTATAAGATAAATTTTTTCAAAACATTCAACAAAAATTGAATTTCATGCCTCTGACTACGAAAATCTTTGTTCGTAGTATCAATTAAATTTTTTAATTTATTTAATTTTTGTAAATTTTTTTAGATGTGTGAAATTAAGAAAACGTTCGGATTACGCTGAAGGTTTTGAAAATTCTATTTTACTAACATTTTTAATTTGAATTCTTGTTTTTTTTTTCTTTTCATAAAATGTGTGGCTTTATGAACGAATGTTTGTATATTAAAAACATCCGCGTTGCACTTAAGCTCGCACAAGTAGATTGTATTACAAAATCTTAACAAAATTAACCACAACTAAGATGAATGAAACGCATGCGCAGCAGTACGTACTAGAGGGCTGCGTAAACAGTCTTGAAATGTAAATACGTCTTATTTTTTTATATGTATTTTATTATACTAAACCAATAAGAAATGATCTCGTATAATAAGCGAAGCACGATGGATGTATTAATGTATGTGTATATGAGTGTTTTAAGCGATGTCGAGAAGACTTCTTGTTCGTAACGAACATTCAAAAGAAGTAGTGTTGATGCGTGTATGCTTGTTATTTCATATTGTACGTTTGAATGTGTGTGTGTAAGATGTAGATGGTAAGCTATTATGTTTTTAAAAGCAAGCGCACACAACTATGTTAATGCATGTGTGCATTTTTATGTGCGAAGAAAAATAAAAGACCATACACACAACGTGTATACATGACGTTTGTATACGCTCCCATGCATCACGAAGTGTTTTCTTCTTTACTCCTATACCTGAAACATATTTATTGCCAACAGTGTTGTTTAGCGTTTGTTTTAGAAGATTTCGTAGCAAGGCATTTGAAAAATCTCTCGTCTTAAAAGTTCTTGTAAGTGGTCTTGTGCAGGGCTCTAAAACGCATACACATACTCCAATAAATTGGCAAGAGAAGCAGACGGACAATGAGTGAAGATCAAAGGGGAAGACGGCCAAAAGACCAAGTAGAACACGCTGTGGATATAAAAGGAAGCAGTGAACCTTAACATGTGTGATCGTTGTGTGTTTACTGTTTTAGTTTAGTTTTATTTTTATTTGAATTTTATTATTATTATTATTACGGCATAAACAACAGTGCCTCTAATACCTTTTCTAATACTTGTGGGCTACTGCTCTTTCAGCTGAAATATCCATAACTAACTTTTTTTTTATTATTTTGTAGTTCATCTACAGCGATGTGTGTCTTGTGCAAGTACAAGCGTAAGATGGACCCATTGACTTGAGCTTGAGTTAAGTTGACCACATATCAAGTTACTTTTGACGCATCACTATTATTTTGTGGGCATCTCTCTTTTTTTATTCTTATTAGAGAATAGATTGTGTTTGTTTGTGCTTTTTTTATTCTATTTTTTGCAAGCGGTTTGTGTTTTAAGCTGTTTAGTTATTTAATTCGCAAAATCTTTGATCATTATAATTTTGCCGCTGGCCAGCTGAGAAAAGTATTAATATTTCATTTGTACTACATGAATGTTACATATCGATGGTCTCAAGTAGAAAGGCCCTAACTCACATTTTTTACGAAATTGACGTTTATACTGATTCCAATATATTTCACCCAAATACACCTCGTCGCAAAAATTTATTGCAATAGTGTAAAAATTAATGTTTTTTACAAGCAGTTGAACAAACCAGTTCTACATGCAGTTGTAGTGTGTATTATTATGTTTTTACCTTCTCCTGTAAAGTTACAATTATTCGAGTTAGGGCTTTTCTACTTGAGACCAACGATATATAGTAGATACATACATAAATACATACAAGCATGTGTTGTATAAACTTTTATATGTTTTGTTTTCTGAAATATACAAATAGAAAACGCTATGGTAACTGTAGGGACGTCGATTAATCCATTTAACAAACAAATATACATATTTATGAATTAGCCGCATTTGCTTACAGCATAAGAAGAGTTTCCTCTCAAAACAAATTAATAAGACGCTCTAATGTCTAATGTCTTGAGAAAAAGGATGCTATAAAATATATTTTTTTTCAATATTTTCGGCTGCAAGTTCTCTCTTACGTGTAAAATTATACAATTCATGCACAAAAATAATTAAAATAAGAAAAATCAGATATGCTTCTGATTTCCCGACAATTCCCAAAGAAATTTCACAAAGTCCCAAAAATGAGATTTTGCAGTATTTTTTCTGTATTTCTCTTCTTCTTCTTCTTCTTCTTCTTCTAATATTTAAGGAAATATTTAAAAGTATATCATGTCTTAAAATGATAAATTAATAATACATTTTTTGGTTCCAACTTTGGGATTTTGAGTAAAAAAGGCCTTAAATTCGATATTTCGAAACCATCTGGTTCCTTCAATAATGGAAACTTTGAACAAAAAACTTATTTGTAATATTTGCGTTTGCAGCACGTACGTATTTTCAGTACAATCAAATAATATTTTCACATTTAAATGTACTGAAAATGCGTACCCTGCTGCTAACCCAACGCTGGCCACTCTTATTTAGGTATGATGTATAGTATTTAATTTTAAATAATTATAAATATGGGGTTGTTACTTTTGCAATTTTTTTTTCATAACTGCGAAATTAATTAACACTTTTTTCTGCAAAAAACGGCAAAAATCTACTTTTTAAAAATTTTATTTAAATTGCGTATAACTTTTGATAAAATTTTGCTTTAGATACAAAACGTTTGTTCAATATTAATTTAATATTAATTTTGTTCTTACTTCATAAAAAATTTCCTTTTGCAAATCGAACAAGATTTGACTTTTCCATAAGCAGAACAGTGGACCAAGGTTGGTAATATAAAGTTAAAATTTTAATTTTTTTTTCGAATATTTCGTAAACTGTAAGCGAAAAACCATAAATGTTGTGGGCTTTTAGTTAGCTCTTGGATATTAAAATTTACTAGCAAGAACATCAGCTGGGCATATATTTGAATTTTTTTATTAACCAGAGTAGGTACACTTTGGGGTTTGAAATATATAAAAATTCCATATAAAAATATAAATAAATAAATAAATATAGATTCCTCAAATGATGTATGAAATTTTATAACAATCGGTCGTAACGTTAAAAATTACAATTTATTTCAATTTTTTTTTTAAATCCCCCATTGTGCTATGATAGGAATATCCCCAGCGTGACTGTTCACAAGCCGACAAAGGGTCTGATTGGGGAGTTCTTATTTCCCGTTTTGGGCAGTCTGAAATATCTGCACTAAAAAGGGGTGGTTAATTGGCTAAGGTGATATAGCATATACAATGAGGATTTGTATGAATTTGTACCAACATTAAAGCTGCGATCAAATCTCTATCAAGTGTATACACAACATATATTTTGATTTATGAATGTCGGTAAGCCTCTTAAAATAGGAGTTAATTTGGATACCGGAGATTTACTCGGAAACAATATAGTGTAAGGGCTAGCTAAATATGGGGCTCGACTGTCAAACTGGCAGACCGATCAACTTGTTGGAATTCCATTGAAATGCAGAAACTCTTCATAATTGCTCATACTAGATGGTCAAACGAGGTTACTTGCTCTAACTCAAAATTAGCTTAGAAACGATACAATTCTAGACTGTAGCCCGTCCTAGTGATAGTACTGACAGTCAGCTGATACACAGGTCTATATGCCAGGAGATAAAGTCTCCGTATAATGATTTCTGTAGAAGCTGTCGTGACGTGAAACGGTTGAAGGTCACTCTGTCACTACCCCGCTTTTGCTGCCAAAGGGGCTTTCCATTTCTGCTAGGAACTTCCAAAGATACCGGTATTCAATTTAATAAGACTAAACTTATTCATACAAACTCTCAGGTTGGCTTAGTGCCGAGCACATGAGACCTACTTGCCCGTCCAGGAAGCACACTGGTACCTATAAGAATCCAAGTGAACCGATTCTCGTGAAAGTGACAGCGTGTTAAACTGAATCTAACCTCACATGAGGCGAAGAAAAACAAATCAAATTGAAAAAAAGTTGCAAGAAATGTTGCAGAGATTAGGACTGACCTAAAGTCCAGGAAGGGCACTGGCGTAGCTTAAAAAGATTCAAGGGGCGAGTGGCATTACGACTGGTGATGTTCATGAGTAATATTAAAATAGATAATTACAGGAAATTTTTAATAATTCTAAGGGGAGAAAAGGGGGGGGGGGGCGAAAGTATTTATTGGGGCCAATGCCCCCTTAATGGTCTTTCTTTTTCTTTTTTTTCTTTTTCTTTTTTTTCTTTTTTTCTTTTTTATATGGAAGGCTTACATGCTTTCCGCCGTTTTTTTTCATTCATTTTTAACAATTCGAATAAATTTTAAACTTTTTTGAAACTAAAAAATAAAGTAGCAATAATTTTACAGCCACATTGTATTAACATTTGAAATGAGTATTGAAATGAAAAACAAATTTTTTATAGTTCTGTTTATTAAACAATTTGTTGTTTAACACTTTGAAAGTAAATCTCCAGTAGGCAAAATCTCTTTGTAATCTGTAGCTTGATGAAGGTTTCAAGTTACTCGAATAAAGCTTTGAAGCGTGCCTCATCTGCTCAACATCATCATAAAAGTCTAGTATTTCAAAAAATAAAACTGAAGCAGTGAGAAGTTTTAAGTGTAACCGTTGATACTGTTAATCAGGAACTACAAACCGCAACACAATAGAAATTAAATTTAAAAAAAAACATACAATTTACATTTGCCGCTGAAATCCCCTGATATTTCACACCTAAAAATATTTTTGTAAATAAATAAGCAACCAAAATACTTTCCCAGCGACAGACAATTATTATTTGATTAAGGGTTCCCAAAGTACCAACTAGCATGAAGAGATTCTTCCTTTTATATTTTTAAATTGCAAAGCAAGTCACCAAGCAGAGATCGGCAACAAATGCATTGACAATCTTTCAACAGCGACAACAAGAAGAACAACAACAACACTCGTCGTCATCATCATCATTATCATCATCAGTAGCTACTGCTAAAACAATTTATAATGCCCCTGTATTCATGATAATCATTACTGAAGCTGGATTCATTCAGTGTGTCCAAATATAAATATTTCTTCGTTTGTGCAAATGTGAAGTTTTTTTCTGCTGTTGTGTTTCTGTTGCATTAAAGACGAAATATTGTGCTACAATCGATCGTTTATCGATTGACATGATCACTTGATGCAACTCAACGTTCGTAAATTTTCTGCTAATGTATTTATGTGTGGCAGATTCAAAATCAGGGTGCAGAAATGTTAACAAGTTGTTTGCTTAAGCGATTAAGCAGGCCGCAAGATGAAGGAAATTTTTGAAACTTCTCGAACGAATTTTAGCTTAGCTGCTTTTTTAGCTCCGTTTAAATTAAATTATCTAAACAAACATTTGTAATGTTTAGTAAAAGTTTTGAACTCGAAGCATGATCTTTGAACAAACAAAAAAAACATCATTTAGTCAGACAAAAATATTCGACTATATATATATATATATATATATATCGAGGAAGACTATAGGGATCTCTCCACGAACTTTGACAGTTGACAGCGGCCATATTGCTAAAGATTCATGTGCCGAATTAACTTTCATTTATTCAGTCTGTTTTACCAAATCATCAAGTTCCAAGATGATTAAATTCAGCAACTGTTTGCAATTCATTACTACAAACCCTGTCTTTTTCCATATTCAAATGTATCGAAATGAGTTTTATCCAACTTCAGTAGCTGGTTACACATTGCACAAAGTAATGAATGAAGTTGACTTTTTGTTTTGACATTTTAAATTTTCTTACATTTAATATACATTTGTGCATTTTATTTTAAGGCTGCAATCTGAGAAAGAACTTGGCTTTGCAAAATTCCTAAATGTGTGGTCTCTATGGTCAGTTGAACATACAGAACAGTATTATTTTATTGATGCGATTAGATAGAAAAACCTAATAGACATTTTGACACATTTTTTGTTTTGTCTTTTTATTCATTCATTGATTTAAAGCAAATCCGGAATTGTTATTGACACCAGAGAGTATCAGGAGGACATTTATAGACACTCAAGAGAATGTAAAGGCAAAACTGAGAACATGCCGAAAATTACTTTACATTTAATATATTCGAAAAGCTTGAATTCCACAGGAATGATTGCGCTAAACCCGAGAGAACAGTCATACTCGGGCAAATCAGATGTTTATAGTTTTTTTTTTACAGACTTTAAAAGGAGGAGGGGAATCTTCTCAATGCAGCTAGCCATAGTTGTTTAATGATTGTTATTTCAGAAGCCCACGATTTGTGAAAGGATTTATAGCTGCCGCTCTCATTGTCAAACAATTCAATAAAATGCGACTTTGGCAGGCACAGAAGGGTTCCTCTGTACGGACACTACATATAGCTCATTTACTTCAATAGCGGCATAACTCAAAAAATTAGAATTTTGAGTTAATAATGCAGAGAGATGCGGTATTTTGTATTTTATCTTGTCTAAAAATTTCATATACATAAATAGCTTGTACCATCACCTCCTGAGAGAAGAATTTTTTCTTTTCATTTCTCCATTGAGTTGTAAGCAAATTGAAAACTTAAAACGCGTTTTCTGCAAAACTGGTTTTTTTGAGTTATACCACTATTGAAGTAAATGAGCGATTTGTAATACTAACAGGCATGTTCTCACACTCGCAACTCGTATAATATTTGCGATTATGACTTGAACTTGCAAGATTAGTGTTCTGTAAATCGCAAACGCCAGAACTTTGGCGAGATAAACTCGCAAGGGTATACTGAAGTGAACTGATGAAATTACAATAAACTGAACTTTAAACAAACAATAAAATGATAAATATATTAAATTAAATATATTTTCTTTTTATTTGTATCAAAACTATTCGATTTTGCTGACAATTTTAATAAAATATATTAAATTTAAAAAAAGCTTTTTTGTTTTGCTCATTTTTCCTCTCCATTGTTTCCTTATACTCTGGCGATTTGAGCATAAATCAATATGAAAAGTCGCAAGCAAGACGCATGAGTTACAGAACATGTAGAAACAAGTTTAGCGATTTGCAACTCACATGCGATTTGAAAATTTTGCGAGTGTGAGAACATACCTGTATACCAACTTTATCATATCTGAGGCAAAAAGGAAAAAGTACTTAAGTCGAGATAAGCTGATTTTCAGTTAATGATGCCTCCAAAATCTGCATATTCGAAAGTACACCTGGTCAAAATCTCAATTAATTTGTGTGATTTTTCAGGAAGTTATAGCACTATGACTTGCGACTTATCTTTTTTTAGACTTCTTATCTCATTTGGAATAATAGCTTAATTTAGGTTATACTTTGACATATTTCAACTTAAATGTATTACTTGTAGTGTGCAGAACGATATTTGCTTTAAAAAAAAAATAAACGCTAACAGAGAATTTCTCAATTTAACTAACTGTAAAAGAAATAAAGTTCTGAAAATCGACTTGAACGCTTAAAAGTGCTCTCCTGCAAAACAGCCAAATATGACTTAAGCACTTTTTCCTTATTGTCACAGATATACATACATATTTATCCATATATATTCGAACACCTTACATGATGCAATTTTTTATTTTTTTTTTTGTTGCCTTGTCGTTTTTTTTTTTGCTTTAGCGATTTTTTGCCTATTTTTTCGGTTTTTTGCGATTTTTAATTTTAGAACTTTTTGCGTTTTTGCGATTTTTTAGGTTTTTGGATATTTTTTTTAGTTTTGGCGCTCGTTTCGTTTTTGCGATTTTTTGGTCTTTCAGTTTTGTTGGAACTTCTATTTGGCGATTTTTATTTTTTGTTTTTTTTTGTGTTCTTATTTTTTACAATACATATTTTAAGTTATAGCAATTTTTTTTAATTTTGGCGCTTTTTTCATTTGGTGTTTTTTCGGTCTTCGGAGATTTTTTTTTTTTTTTTTTGTTTTTGGCAACCTTTCTACTTTTTATGATTTTTTGCATTTTAGCGAATTTATTTAATTTTTAGTGATATTTTCCATTCAAGCTTTTTTTTCATTTTGGCGATTTTTCGCTTCGGCATTTTTTTTTAATTTTTGGATTTCCAAGTTGTAGCGGTTTTTTTTGTATTAACGTTTTTTTTTTCGTTTTAGCGATTTTTTCTCGTTTTTCGGGGATTACCCTCAAAGCGAATATGTTCACACACCTTGGGCCTTTGTAATGATATAATATTTGATTTAGAAAGGTGGGCGGGGCCACACCCGCCAGAATTTAGTAATAAATTTAACTTACTTTCACCTAACCGATCCCTACCAAACTTGAACTTCTAGGCTCTGAGCAGTGCCACCAGATTAGGGGATTTGTCCCCAAAATGGGGATTTCGTCTCTAATTTGGGGACAGAATTTCGTGAGGAGCGATTTGGGGACTTTTCATTTTGAGCTCTAACAATTTGCATGTATCAGGAAAATAATTAATCGTGGATGTTGACATAATATTTTAGTACTGATAACATTTCAGTTTTTAAAAATCTCTTAGAGTAGCGTGGCAATCATACTATATAATGAAGATGATATTACCATCATTACCACGACCGCGAACATATACATATATGTACATAGAAAAAACCGTGCTCGCAGCTGCAGAACTAGCTCTTTGTCAATTTAAATTTTTTTCTTTTGAAAAAGAAAAATTACTGTTGAAAGTTTTGATTGTGCAATTGTTCTACGCACGGTTCTACCTTAGTTATTGTGTCACGCATAAAAAAACTATGTATGCATGTGTGATTCCCAGAAAATATGAAAAACTTTAAACTTTTTAAAAATTTGCAATTTAAGCACATTACAAAACATAGATTTGATTAGGTGTATGGAATTTTGAAAAATGTTATAATTACATTGGCTTTTGGGCAATAGTATATCAGTACGAAGATAATGCCGGAAATTAGTTCTTTTGTGAAATTGCAGCTGCTGTGTTCAACCTGTTGATAGTGCCAATAAGTAATGCGTTTGTGGAGAGAATATTTTCATGCATGAACACTACCAAAATCAAATTAAGGAATAATCTGCAATATGAAATGTTAGAATCTTTAATAAGAATAAAATCACATTTAAATATTTATAAGATATGCTGCCATAAATTTGAGCTTCCTGAAGAAATGATAAAAAGGGAGTTGTAGAGGACGGAGACGAACTTGATTTCTATGAAGTTTTGGATTGGGAAATTATTTAGAATATTTCGTTTGCAAAAATGTATGTATGTATGCAATAACTTCATAAATTCGTGTTCACCCCTATCGTGAATAAAGTGGGAAATTTTTGTTCCCATGAAATTTTCATTCCTCATGAAGGGTAATTTGCAATCGCGAATTTCAGGGGAACGTTTGATCCCGCTATCAATGCGTAGTGAATGTAAAAAACGTGAAGAAGACTTGTAAAGCTTCAAAATTAATGTAGTGTAAAGTTGTGTTTTAATTGTTTTAAAATTTACGGGATGTGAACCAAAGAGAATGAAAAAATGAAAAGACAATGAAAAAAGGTGTTCCAAGGTATTATTGTTATTAATCGTGGACATTATTTACTGATCTTGCCCTAAAAATTATTATTTATAAGTTTTTATATATAATTGCAAGTATAGTATTGAAATTACGCAGTGTATTAATTCAGTTCGCCTGCAAAAATAAAGTGAACAAAACGAGGAGAAAAGTGAAAGAATCCATGTAAAAATATTATTCACGATAAGGGGAATCAAGAGAAATTACGATTGCAATTTGGGGAAAAGGGAAAATATTTCGAAGGAAAAACTGTTCACGATAGGGGTAATTATTTTTTTGCTATTATCTTCTTCAGATTGTCTACTTCGACTGACTCCAATCGAATCAAAACAATGGATGGAAAAGTAAATCCTAAATTTTAGTTTTATATTCTGATCTCAAAAACTAATACTATTTAATGTAACTTCTAAAGTTAAACATCAATATTAATTGATAGTATTAATTAATAATCTTATAATAAATAAACTTGAAAGTGCATTTCTAGGGTTCCGTACACCAAATGTGAAAAGGAACCCTATTGTTTTCGCTACACTGTCCGTCTGTCCGTCACACGGTATTTTCTCAGGAACCGTAAGAGCTACGGACCTGAAATTTGGACAGAGTATGTAGAACCTTGGCCGCTACAACAACAAAAACATGAGAATTAAAAATTAAAGGGTTTTCCAAAACGAGCAACGAAAAATGTTAAAATCCCATGTAATATACATACAATTGTATGAACATATGTATATTGAAACTTGAAATTTGTAAAATTAGTGTATTTTTATACAGACTACAACAATTAACACTAAAATTTAAAAAAAATTTAAATTAAAGGGTGGTCCTTCAGTTAATGCAATTTTGACTATGTAATTTTGACAATTTGCTATACCTTGGAAACCGTAAGAGGCAAACACTTGAAATTTTCAAAAACGGTAAAACTAAAAAACCCGAAAATTATAAAATCGCCAAACAAAAAAAAAATCGCCAAAAATTAAAAAAAATCGCCAAAACGAAAAAAAAAATCACCAAAATTAAAAAAAAATTTCTAACACTAAAATAAATCGCCAAATTCGAAAAAAATCGCCAAAATGAAAAAAACGCCAAAAATCGAAAAAAATCGCCAAAACGAGAAAATAAAGTGTCAAAATTAAAAAAATAGCCAAAACAAAAAAATCGTCAAAACCGAAAAAAACGCCAAAACAAAAAAACCGAAATCCCCAAAAACGAAAAAAATGCCAAAACTATTATATATTATATTATATATTATACTATATTATATATTATATTATATTATATTATATTATATATTTGTGTTAAATTACATATCTAGTGTTCGTACGGAACCCTTCGTGCGCGAGTCAGAGTCGCTGAATTTATTGTTAATTGTTAAGTTTTTACACACATTTTATGAACGTTTTTAGTTAATAAAAACATTAAAAAAAATAAAAATAAAGCATTGGGTCAATAGTACTGAAAAAAGTATAATTTGTCTTGTAACTTTGTGAAAATCTTATTTCGCATCCCTGCGCATAAGACTTAATAATCATTTTAAGAATGATATATTTTTGGGGACAAAAGTTAGGATTTTTCTGTTGAAATTGGGATTTTTGGAGACATGACGTTTTAAATTGGGGACAAGAGTCAAAATTTTTCTGGCAGCACTGGCTCTGAGATGCAATCTCTACCAAGAGCACTGTAGATAGCACAAATAATTTTTGGCCCATTTTTCCCTGTTAGTTAAACTTTTTTGCTAAAATTTCTATGCAAATCTTTACAAAACATCAATCAAATACATAATTGATAATTGAAGTGAGTTGTCAATCCTTTCTTATTATTTCCTTATGCACAACTAAAAAACACAAGATACAAATAAATTTCCGCCAAAAAAAAAAAAGAATTCTTTTTGTTTTAATTTGAAATGCAGCTTTTGTTAATACTTCCAAAAGCCATTAATCAACAAGTACCGTTAGCTTTAAATGAGATACGGATGGCTTGTCTTCAAAAAGCTCAAGATGAATTAACTCAGTTGTACAGAGATTTCTGCTCATACTCTCACAGCGTGTCTAAGCAATATTTTAAAACACATTTGATCTGATAAATAAAAAGAAAAATACAACAAGCAAAACAAATACATAAAGTCAATTTAAACCAAAGAAAAAAAGTAAAAAATAAAGCTTTTTTTTTTTTGAAATGTACGTCTTTGTATCCTTGCAATTCCAACAAGTACTGACTGCTGCTACTACTACTACCACATTATTGTTATTGTATCCTATTTCGGTTTTAGTTGACCAAAAACGAAAATAAAGTAATTTCCATATTTTCCCAAATGTATCCGAAGAATACAACAATACTGACCATAAATCTTGAGTCGTTTGCATTCTGAGCAACTAACTTCCCAATAACTTCAAGACCAATATGGAAATCTGATGTCAACTGGGAACCAGCCAACAACAACAACAACAGCAAATAAAGAGGAAAAAAAAACAAAAGAAAAATGTGGACGTAGACGACTTTGAAGTAACGAGTTAAAGTATTGACAGAAACAATGAGAAAGACAGACAGACGGACATAACTTTAAATCTAGTTGACGACTGCTAACTTAATGACAGGTCAACTATTTTGCATATCTGGCCTGATTGTTGTTGCTGTTGTACCAACATCCTTCTATTTAAAGCTGCTTGTGCTGTTTGCTTTCCCCTAAAAATACTTCATCAGCCAACCAACAAAAAAAAAAAAAAAACACAAAAAATGCTTAAGAAAAAAAGACAGAATCAAATGATGGAGTAAAAGAATAAACAATGTATTATTGTCAATCAATGGTTTTAGTAAAGTGTATTTAAGAGATGGCATTTGTGATCATGAATCAACCAGGATCTCTATCTTCAAATATAAAATCGACCTTAAATACACACACACACACACGCTGACAACGGCGGCCAAGGCAACCAAAAAGACAACAACGACGACGCCAACAACAACCATGATGATAATGATGATGATGATGATGATGACGATTGGATAAGGAATGTCGCAAACAATAACGTATCAACAAAACTTATGTAACTTACAATGCAATTACGCTTCCCAACAAAGAAAACGGCCGTGTTGAAAAACTACTTGGTGGCTTGGCCAAAAACCAAGGGTCAGCTCAGCTCAGTCAGTATCAGTAATTTATGAGCCCAAAAGGAGACTCAATGAAATGTTTGTTTATTTGAATCAACTGAATGACGACCAGCTACTTCTTTATTGGAATGCAAATGACATTCGGTCGTTGTATTGTTTCTGCACAAAGCAGCAACAAAAATGATCAATGATAAACGAAAGTGATTTGCAAATGTCACATGCAACGAGTAGTGATTTAGAGTTGGAACTGACTGACTGACAATGACAGTGTAGATACCACAAACAACGAATTGTATATGTATATTGAAACAAGATTGATTATTAAGCTTGACAAGCTCAACTCTAAGTTGCTCTTACACAATCGAAAACACGCACACACTCCGACAAGCACTTGCAGTCGGTTAAAACAATTGCCAAGATTTTTGTGGATATTCTTCACTACTTTACATTAAATACAATACAAATTCGAGTGTATTATTTGATGATGGATTTGTTTCGCTGTGTTGAAGTATGTTAAACAATCAATCGACAATTTTGTCAAACATTTCGAACACTTTCAGAAGTCTTGAAAGTTAGCAAAACGATTTTAGCATACACTCTAAATAATTAAAATCAAGACATATGATTATACTTTGGAAAAGCAATAGGCGGAATATTCATTGGGCTAGTACATCCACTCTCTCGCCACTCAACTCTCAAGTTTGGCGTAAGGGGAATACAGATATCAGAAAGCTGGATAACAACAAGAAATTTAACCGCAAGATTAGACAACAGCGAATAGTCAAAATGGGCAGAATGAGCAGCGTTGCCGTTGTGACACTAAAGTATCACTTTTGTCCCTTTTTCGTGCCAATGATACTTTTTATGACCCTTTTTAAATTTATCCCTTTGTATTATTTTAACAAAATGTATGCCGAAGGGCAATATATGCTCAAAAATTGGACGAAGCACAGTCTAGTATATCAGGTATTGGAAAAAGTTCTGTTGTCTAATTTGCGATATTCGGTTCGATGGTGTCGATCATTTTACTGTTTTGGTCGATACAAAAGTCAATAAATGGTGAAAATACACCTATCCCTCGATTTATCCGTTACGTTTACAGATATGTTCCTGAGAAAGTCGTGTAAATCGAAATTTAAAACTTTTTTATGAAAAATCATGTAAATCAAAAATAAAGGCAGAATTGCTTAAAAAAATTGATTTTTATCAAGAAATTATATATGTATTTCAAATTAGTTTTTAAAATATCAGAAGCGTTTACTCAAAACCCATAAAAATAAACCTTTATTCATTAAACAAAATAAATGTAAGAACTGACTTGAACGTAGGAATTGACTCGAACGTCCTATTAGAGACAAACATATTCAATAAAACACATAAAAAACCGTGTAAATCGAAGTATTTGATAAATCTCTCAATTTACACGAAAACTAAGATAATCGTGTAAAAGTGAAATCGTGTAAAAAGAGTATGGTGTAAATCGAGGGATAAGTGTATTGCAAAAATCTAACACAAATTATTTCTGGGAGTATCACAATTAAAAAAAAATATGTATTTTAACTTACTTTCATCTTTAATCTTAATAAAACTTTTTTTTAAATAAAATTTAAATATGATTTTTCATTACTTGCGAACCGGCAAGACCGTCTACAGACGATCTTCACTATTCTTTACCTGGCGTTCGTTTCTAATGTTTTTCCATTAAAATTAAAAGTAAATTAAAACTAACTTTGACTATATTCACTTAAAAAAAATTAATAGCTTCATCTGATCATTTTTGCGATCTGGCCAGTTAGAGGGTTAACACAGATTTATAATTAAAGTATGTGTGTTTATTATTCACAAAAAACTTGACCCTATTTTACTATAAAATACCTTTTATTTACCCTTTTTCTTCTCTTAAATACCCTTTTTATGATACTTTTTCGTAATTTTCAACGGCAACCCTGAATATGAGGCACATCCTTAATAGGGAGTGATTTTTCTCCTACTCTGGCTTCTCATCATAAATTCAATTATTTTCGAATTGAGTACGATATTGTGGTATTATTGTTCACTAGCGTGATAAGGCATATTATGAACAATGCTTTGGTTGCACTCAGTAACTCGGGCACAGACCCTAGTCTAGTAATAAGCATCAAAAGGGATCCATACACCAAAGGTCCTGTCTGACTGTCTGTGCGTGTGTCCGTCTGTCACAGACTCGTTCCTCAAGTAACCTAAGAGCTAAGCACCGGAAATTTTCATATTTCAATAGAGAACTCTTTTTTTTCGCTGCACTGTTCGGTTTGCATTGCATGATTAGTGGAAGCTTGTCTCTTTTTTGCTTTCTTCCCGAGAACTGCGGAAGAACTCATTATAAAACAGGCGTATTCTACTAGCATGTCTGCCGACCGTCCAGTACTCCGTTACGACTGCGACAGGTCTCAAGATGTCCCTACGGTTTCTACTTGTTAATTATACTGAGCGCCTATCACAGTAACAAGGATACATTTTCTTAGCAACCTTGCACGTGCCTATATTACACCATCTGCGTTCAGCTTTATAGAGATAATGCTTGAAGATGCAGTTTCGTTGTTGGAGGAATTCATAACAGTGTCAGCTCCAGCCAGCTTGTTCACCCGTTCGTTAGCTGAAAAGTTTATAAAGGGTGACATTTGAACAATTGTTATTGTTTGCTAGTAGAAGGTACGAAGTTAGTAAAAATGGAGCGCTAGACGAATGAACAACGCATTCTCATTGTGAAATTGTTTTACCAAAATGGTGAAAGTTTTGCGGCTACAGTTCGCAAATTTGCGATCAATTTTGGGTCACAATAATGCTCCAAACGAGTCAACTGTAAAGACATTAATGGATAAATTTGCCGAAACTGGGTCTGTTAGTGATGTAAAGACAACAACGCGCCTTCGACCAGCTCGATCGACCGAAAATGTCGCAGCTGTACGTGATGATGTCGCTCAAACGCAGGTCAAGCGAAAACAGTCAATGGTGTTCGGTATCGTGAAATGATAACCAGTTTTTTCGTGCCTAGAATTGAAGAAATGAATGTGAAGGGCATGTGGTTTCAATAAGACGGCGCCACATGTCATACAGCCAGAGAAACAATTCAATTGCTACATCAGTTATTTCCCGGTCGTGTTATTTCGCGTTTTGGAGACCAGAATTGGCCGCCTAGATCGTGCGATTTAACACCATTAGACTTTTTTCTTTGGAGTTTTTTGAAGTCAATGGTTTACGCGAATAAGCCGACGACGACTCAAGCCTTAAAAGAGGAAATTGGACGCTGCATTAATGAAATACCGCAGCATTTATGCAAAATGGCCATTGAAAATGTCATTAAAAGATCGCGTGTGTGCCAGCAAAGCCGCGGCGACCATCTGCCCGATATGTTGTTCCACACATAACCTCATTTTGTATACTTTACGATATAATAAAGTTTCACGATTTTTTTTAATATCTGTGTTTTATTTCAAATTTAAATCTTGCGTTCTTGTTGGGACACCCTTTATGCGCTGGAACCCAGATGAGGGTGAGGTCAACCTGATCACCCAATCTAGCTAGCACACTCTGCCCAACTAAAATTGAGGAATGGAGGTGCATGATCTTAGGGATAGAAACGCTGCTTTGCCCACTTTGCCTTGTATCTTCCTAACAGTGTCTTCGGGAGGCGGAAGGAGCATTCTATACCAAGATCGTCTGAGAATACTCCAGAGCCGATACCGCAGGCTACTTTTGATCCATCAGTGTATACTGTGACGTCGTATTCTCTTAGTATTTTCCCTCCCTTCCACTCCCGCCTGGATGGAATTAAAACTTTAAGGGCCATTATTATAACTTTTCGTTAGCTAAAGGTAGGATTTTATTGGATGGATAAACACTTTTTCATTCTTACAACTTCATTTTAACAAAAAGTGAACGATAAGTTAAAGACAAGTTCATCATACCTGTAACTTTTATCGTGAGGTATAGTCATTTGAAGTTGCCATATTTTCATCCCTTGCCACACTTCCTACTTTATAAATTACAGCCAAATTTATTTGGTCAAAATATGGTATAAAACAAAAACAATACAACACAAAACATATAATAATAAAACAAAAGATCCACAAAATCCACAGAAATGTTACCACTAAACAAAAACTGTATTATTTATTTTATCGGACAGTTGTAATAATGGACAAATTTTAAAGGTCACTTTACAGTTCAGTTTTGCTAAAGTTAAGATTAACTATCCGGAACTTTATTGTCAAGTCATAATAATGGCCCTAAAACACTTTATCAAAGTCCAGATGAGACCTTTCACTAAACAAAAAAACCCTTAGGGCTATTATTACAACTTAAAGTTAGTTAAAAGTAGGATTTTATCGGACGTATAAAGAGCTTTCCATTATTGCAAATTGAATTTAAATTACCAGGTAGGATAAACTTGCCTGTAATTTATCGCTCACTTTAGGTTAAAGTAAAATTTTGCAAACGATAAAGTTTTTATACGTCCGATAGAATCCTACTTTTAACTAACTTTAAGTTGTATAAATGGCCCTTAAGATCATAGTCAGGCAAAGTGGCGGCAGGGTGCCGAACTTCAATCGGTTTCTTGTACAAATGAATACAAATACACGAATACAATTCTCTCGGTGGCACACTACTGTGCTTCGGATGATAGATATTTATTTAACAGCTGACAGCCTTGCCTGACCGACCGTTTTGAATTACAAAATCAAAACCTGAGCAAGAAAACCTGATGTGTATGAACCAGGAGCCAAATTACGGCATTCAATGTCGATCAAAATTTCTATGCAAACACAATTGAAGCTTAAATTAGACGTGCCATACCATATTGCCATAGCCATAACCAAAATTCAATTAGTTTATAATATTATGCCGATGCATATGGCGTTATGGTCAGTCACCTATAATCAAATACAGTATTGCTTATTAGTTTGGTTGCTTTTTCTGAAAGGTTATGGTATAATTTAAGCTTCAAATTTTATGAAACATTTTTATATATCGAATGCTACTCGTATAATTTGTCTTCAGGTCAGGCTTACTTTACTTTTTCCATATAGAGACAAAATAAAAATTGTATTATTTTATAGTGTTTTCACACTGACATGGTTTTAATGGAAATTGGGTTTAACGTTAAAACCAACTGTTAAAAACTGTGCCTCGTTTCTGTAAGGAATGTGAGAACTTTTCGAGTCGAGAAAATTGTTATCATCCTGTGAAACACAGGGTGAGTAAGAAAAAAACTGTATTTGTTGATATTTTTTGTAAGTTTGTATAAGTTTTTATGTGAGTAACCCTGTGTAAATTAGGACAACCAATATAATTATTTAATTTATCTCGATGCGAGAACTTCTCACAAGTTACAGAAACGGGGTACTGGTTTTACCATACAAATTGTTGGTGTTAAAACCAACTTAAAACCATTTTTGAATTGGTTTTAAGTTGATTATATGAAATGCAACCTTTTTTTTCGCTGTGCTATATTTAGTGCTGCCAAGTTAAAATGACCGGGAGCAGCTGATAATGTTTATGCCAGTGAATAACAATAGATGTCGCTTGTAAGATTTTCAAATTAAAAATGGATGCAGCAGCAACAATAATCAAAAAATTATGGAAAAAAAGATTTTTTTGGAAGGAAAGCAACGAAAATACGCCGATAAAAAAGTTGTATTTTGTGATGTATTTTTGCATTTTTTTTATTTACAATAACTTGATTTCCAAGCACTTTTTCATTTTGTATTACTAGTTCCATTATTTTAAAATATTTATTTACAAAATATAAAATAATTTCCATTTTACAACGCATCGTAAAATTTTCGAGTTTTTCATACAAACAAAAACAGTTGTTATACAGTTTGTCAAATAAGTTTTATGAAAAGCAGAAAAAAATAGTTACAACAACAGGAGATTTGTTTTATTTTGGAGCAAAGTTATTAGACAGTCTGTGAGTTAAAACCTGAATTTAACAGACTTGCAGTGTGAATGCATAATTAGCTGTTTATGGTGTTAACGTTAAAACCAGTTTTTAACTTTCAGTGTGAAAACATCATTATATTTTATTTTTATTTTTGCAACAGCTGCGAGCACAAATATTTTTTTAAGTGCAATAATTGAAATGAAACAAAAAGTTTAGTTGATCTTGTGATTTAACAATATTATTCTTAATATTGCATTCTCTGGCATTCTCTTAACCTCTCTCTGCGTGTTTGTTCGTTCACCTCTAGAAAAGGATTGTCCACTAGGCGATGATGTAAGTCGTCTGTTTATTTAAATATTTTTAACCAGTGTACTGGTAAATTTGATGTGTGTAATGGGCAGGTGACGAGCCTAACATGTGTGCGCGCGTGTGTGTGTGTGTGTGTGTGTGTGTGTGTGAAGATTGACAATTGATGTATGCTGATTTGACAATGATGTGTTGATGTTATGCAAATAACACAGTAACATTGACAGCGAGCAACAAGAACAACATCGTTTGTAGGTTTATTGATTGCCATCATGACAATTGACATGTTGTTAAACAATCAATCGGTTGCTCAATTTGGAGGCATCATCATTTCTCACACAAGAATATACATACATACATACATACACATATACATATATACAGTTAACCAGGTTGCTGATATTAATGGTGAGACTGCTGGCGCTGGATATGGTACTTCTATACTACAAACTGATGATGGATTGATGGATGGATGGATGGTGGTGGTGGTGGTAGAAATATCTTAATTCATTTGAATTATGTTGCTGCTTTGTTGCAGCAGTGCAAACCTTGCGCCATTTTATAAGTGATTTTTTTTTTGTTCGCTTGTTTTTTTTTTCTTCTTTTTTATATTGCAATGTGATTGACAACAGTTCTGATGTGATTGGTTGGTTGGTTGTTTATTGTTTGTTGTTGACTTTGCTTTGTCCAATTGTTAGTTGTTGTTGTTGTTGAGTGAGTGCATGCTTGATTTGAATTTGTTGAATTTAAATAAATGTCACTGTTACAAAAACATTTGCATTTTAACTTGACATTTGAGCTACTGTCAAATTCAATTCACATTAAATATGTGCGAATTTTGTCAAATTACTTTTGATTGTTGACCATATGGGGTTTAGATTTGTTGTCATATTTTTCGCTTGTTCGTTTCAATTTTTCGGCCAATTTTTTTTTTTTTTTTTTTTTTTTTTTTGTGAAGCCTTGCCCATTCCTAATGCCTTATAAAGTCATAGCTATTTACATCTATTTTAATAGAGAATGGATTTAGATTTGGAATAATTTTTCATAAATGAAAACTAGTGAGCGCATGTGTGGGAAATAAATGAAACTGCATATTAAATTTTAAAAGCAATCAACTGATTTTGTAGATTATTTTTAAAAAAGTCTTTAGTAAAAGCCTGTGGAGTTTAAGGCTGGAAAGATTTTAATGTTTTTGTTAGGGGAACCTTTTTTTGATTTCATTTGAAATATAAAAAATTACCACTTTTATTAAAAAAATAATTTTTAATCGACTTTAAAAATGGAGGAGCTTCTTAATACGAATGTATTTTTTATGTTTATTGCTTTTTTATAACAGCTTAGAGAAACTAAATTTTTGTGTCTGAGAAGGTAAAGCAACGGTGTTAATATTTGTAATTCGATTCGGAAAACAAAATCCTTCGAAGGCAATTTCCTATTCGCAAGTAAAATTTTATTGTCAAATATACGCAAGTCGCTATTTTTAGGGTTTCACAAGACAAAGGTGAAAAGGAACCATCCGTTCGTGCGTCCGTCCATCTGTCGGTCTGTCAGTCTGACTGTCACATACTGTTTTCGCGAGAACCGTAAGAGCTACGGACCTGAAATTTTCACAGTACATGTGAACAAAACAAATATATGACAGTTAAAACTTAAAGGGTATTCAAAAGCGAGCTGCGAATATACAGAATTCAGACAATTAAACATGTATAGACACTTCAAATTAAAGTATTTTTATTGCAGACTACACCAAGCAACACTGAAATTTTACAATTCAAAATGTAAGGGTATTCTATCAGTTAATATAATTTTTACTGTGTAATTTTGACAATTTTGGAAACCGTAAGAGTTAGACTCTTGAAATTTCCAAAAACTCTAAAACTAAAAAATCCAAAAATTAAAAAAATTACGAAACGAAAAATCACCCAAATGAAAAAAACGATTAAACGAAAAATATTACAAAAAATAAAATAAATCGCTAAAAATATAAAATAATCACCAAAATTAAAAAAGTCGCCCAACAACTAAAAAATAGCCAAAACAAAAAAAAATTGTCAGAACGAAAAAATCGTCAGAACAAAAAAATCGCCAAAACAAAAATATCGCCAAAACAAAAAAATTTACAAAACGAAAAGAATCGCTAGTACTGATAATATAAAAAAAAACACAAAAAACCGAAAAAATCGCCACAAATAAAAAAGCGTCAATGCTAAAATGTTGCCAAAAACCAAAAAAAAAACAGCGACAAATATATAAATAAAATATAAATTATGCTCTGTAACTGAAAATATCGTCAAAAAACAAAATAAAATAGCACCAAAAATAAAATAAATCATTCAAATGCAAAATAATTACCAGAAGTAAAAAGTTCTCCAAAAAATAACGAAAAAAAGTCTTCCAAACGAAAAAAAAAGCGCCAAACGAAAAGAAAATCGTTAAACCAAAACATATGCATTGTAAAAAAATCGCCAAAGCTAAAAAACGACAAAACTTAAAAAAGCGTCAATACTAAAAAATTGCCAAAAAACCGAAAAGCTTGTCAAAAAGAAACAGCGCCAAACTTGAAAATTAATCGTTGTAACTAAAAATATCGTCAGAAAACGAGAAAAAATCGCCAAAACGAACAAAAGACGCCAAGTGTCTGTACGGAAACCTTCGTGTGTGTGAATTTATTTTATTTTGTCTTAGTTACACTGTGCAACAGTGAAAAACAAGTCCACATCGTCTTGATAGGATAAGTTCGATAAATTTTAGTAATACCGAGTTTTCTCGCATATAAAATTTGGCATCACTTGATTTTACATGTACAACTGTGTATTATATATAAAGGAATTCGACAATAATATTTTGCTGTCAAATAATATTTTACTTAACAATAAACCCCGAATGCCCGATGTGGCATCAGCTGTATGGTACGTAGAGCTGTCCTATTTAAACCACATATCGTTGATATCTATATCATCCATTTGCTGCCAAAAAAAAGGCTGATTTCATCGACCAATAGCAGCGCTCTAAGGGCGCGAGCGTACGAAACGTTACCCGAACAGATTATAACTTTTGATGCAACAATTTTATCATTTACACGTGTAATTGAAAGCTAAATCCCCGCATTGTGGTTTGGTAAAACAAACATAATAAATTATAGCCAATTTGAAAGCTGGAGCTTCAAAAGTATGGTCGCTATATACTGTCAAAGTTCAGAAGTATCTATTATTAAACGAAACCATCTCCTGTTTGGGATAAAATGTTTAGGAAACAGATAAGAAGTTCGTTCTGGTCTACAACTTTGCAATGTTTGCTCGAAACAAAGGCATTTGAAATTCTTGATGGCGCAATTTTATTAATGGTCCTTCGAGCTCTATTGAGTTTGTCAGCAAAACTATAATTATCCATTTCAATCGGCTGGTATAACAATTGCATGCTAGTTTACATATACTTATATATTTTTTTACTTAGCTATAACATACATAGTTAAATTTGCCTCTAACCCTTCTTGCCTTATGCTAAATTAAGAGAATTATTTAATTTTTTTTTTCATTGTGATAAAAAAATCCAATTATATTGCGTTTTTTGGCAAATAAAACTTAAAGACCATGATTTTTAAACCATAATCCAGCAAATAATACGACATTTAAAAAACACTCTGGAGACAAAATGTGTCAGCAACATGTCAAGCCGCTTTACAATGGCATTCCAGGCAACACACTAACTAAACTGAAATAAAAATTAAATAAACTTAAACATTGACTTTAACTCTACTTATGTACTTTTTTTTTTTTTTTTTTTTTTTTTTGGCCAACAATAATCATCAACATTAAATTGTTGAGAAGAGAATCTTGTAAACCGCAAAACAATGCATTCAAAACATACGAAAATGGCGGACATGACGAGGATATTGATGGTGCATGATTACGAGTGCTGACAACATGCAACAACAAAACAACTGACTGAAAATAGGGGAGAAGAGAGAAAAAATTACAGATATTCTGAAAGTCCGTATGTTTGTTTGTTATTTATTTGCATGTGTGCTGTATAATTTTATATTGTTACTAAATCTCTTCATTCGTTTTTAAATTTCAAACCAAAAAATAAATAAAAATAAAATAAAAGCTAAAAGCAAAATGCTATCACAAGTTGACGGATGCGCAAAATAAACGATGAAATGATATTAAAACGATACACAAAAATGCAGAAATGTTTTCAGTGAGAGTAAATCAGCAAAGATTAAAAACGCAACGCTACACATATTTACGAGTATGTTTGTATATTTTTAGAATTGCAGTAGTACAGAGTGTTTGGTACTTTGTGGCAGTAGATGTAAAAGAATTTTCCTTTATACAGACATTTTAAGTTCTAAGATTCTTAAGTTTGAAGGCCGTGCTGAGGTTAGTTTGGAGGCCTTTCTCTAAATAGACAAAACATCTTTAGAGTAGAGATGAACAAAAAATATCGATATATCAAAATATCGATATTTGAGGAAATAAATACCGATATATATCGCCGATATTTCAAAAACCGATAAATCGATACCAGAAGTATGTGTCGCTTCATGAGCAGCAACCGGTCATTCATAGAGCAGGTGCAAAACTTTGTCTTATATAATTTATTTCTCATATACATTTGCTTTATTTACATTTAAAGATAGTAAGCACTTAATGAAATACCCTTTAAATATAATTCATAAAAATATTATGTAAGATTTTTAAGTTTAAATTCTAAAGAAATGGGCGAAAAAACAACTAGATCTTGTGCGGGAAACCTTGAAAGCGTCTTGTTTAAACAGCTTATGTCAATAGTGTGAATTAAACGAGTATTGCGAAAACCGCACAAGTAGTTATAAGTTTTTAGATATACAAATTAGCCAGCAAGAAAGCTCTTCACCTTCAAGTATTGCGAATTATTAGAATAAATATAAAATTAAATTGGGATAGCTTTATATAATTAAGTAATTTGGCATCAAGAACTCAAAATCGACAAATTTCTACTTATGTTGTTGTTCATTAAAAACCTCCGAAGTTTTTATTTAATCCATTCATCCACTACAAACAACTTCAAACACCAAGATTATTTGAGAAGTTTCTTTGTGAATTCCGCTGATGCAACTAATGATATAGTTTGCTTCACATTTAAGCCCTGTTACAAGGCGCTACTGACTCATATTATGCTCCTGACCTTATTACAGATAGATATTCTGTAAAAATATTCTAAAAAGCAAAAACATTAAAACCCCCCTAAACGAAAGATATGCTAAACGCTATTCAAGCGCTCTCATGCTAACGAATGGGACGACGACAATGACGATTTAAAGATGTTTTCGTGATACGAATATCTCAAGATAGAAGTTGTCTTTTTGAAAATATCTTCGAAAGCGATTTAAATGACAGATGAACGATTTAAATGGATAATACAACTTCTACAACCTCTCACTCTCTTTCTCATACTATCTGCTGCCTCTCACACACAAAAGCCAAACAAAGCTTTTGATATAATTACTGCAGAAATTTGTTCTTCTAGGTTTGAAAAATTGTGCATCTTGGGATAGCACCAACAAGTACATACTCGTATTGCAGTTTGGAGTGCTTTACCAAAGACAGTTAAAATGAACATATTTTTAATTAGTCTTGTACGAGAAAAATGTAGACAAATTCTTAAGATAATCTTTGCTAAGTATTTCCAACAACATTTAGGATTTAGGAAAACGAACACAATCTCTGCTCTGCCGCTTTACAGAGATTCATCACATTTTTGTCCAACCGAGAAGAGTAATAAGTAGCCTGGCCTAAAAGCTGTTGCAGTGGAAAAGCTAAAGTGCGTAATGTATGTGTATGTATGTGTGTGTGTGTGTGTGTGTGTGTGTGAGCAGAAAGAAACAAAAATGCAGCAAATTGTAATTCTTACTATTATTTTAATGTTAAATGTTTTAAGTCCTTGTAGTGAGATTCTTTTTTGTTTTCAATCCGATATTGACAATGCGTAACAAAGCAAAAGTAAAATGCCAATCATTTACGTATACTCGTACTATTTGTGTACAGCTAACACTGTACGTTCTCCAGAGGACCCAACTTGTGTTGTGTTGTATTGTTGCATGGCACTCTCTGTGTCCATTCGACCATTCAAATGGCCACACGTTTACCCAACTAAACGACATGTCACACGTTACTGAAATGTGTCTTTTGACACTGTTTTTATGCGCTGGAATTATGTTTATTTTGTTTTTTTTTTTGTTTTGTGCAATTCTTTACAAAAAAAAAAAAGTTTGCTGCAAGTTCACTTAAGAGTGAAAAAAGTGCCGCAAAAATGCTGTGAAACAAATCCCATGGGAAACGTTAAGGTTGGCATCAGGAGATTAGTATGAATGCGTCGTAAGTTTAGTGCGTTTTATTTGCGAGAATGCCCCTGCAACTGCCACTGACTGCGATTTCAAACAACTTGCATTTTTTAAATTTAATATGCAGCGCAAATAAAATAGAAGGGCATTCTTAACATTTTCCAGAAGGTCATTTTCCTTGTTTATAAACATGCACACATGTTTTTTTATATTGTCCCACAGTGGAGGCAAAGCGAAGAAACGAAACGATAGTTTAACTATCAAAAAGTTTAAAAAAAGAAGAACAATCTAAGGAAGCTCCTGACCAATTTAGCTATGGAAATTTACCTCTTTTTGGTGAACTTTCCACTATTGTTGTTTTTTTTTACAGACCCATACAATATTAAAAAATATACTGGTGTTGTGTGTTTGACGATACAAAATATTAATTTTTTTTTCTACTGGAAATTCGTTCATACTTATTTTACATATAAAATCTTTTTGAATTTTTCGTGTCAACACGAACTGAACCAAACACGCAAAAAGTCAGATTTTTTATCACGAACACTTCGTGTTGAGTCGTGCGTGTTTGTGTCAAGGAAAAAACACTACAAGCGTCCATCTCTAAAGGTGCAAGTACATACCACGCGTTACGCGGCAACGCTTTTCTGGCTTTTTAAACGTTTAACGCTATACAAATGGAAAGTTACACAACACGCTTTTGAGCTTTTTTTAGTTGTAAAATTTAAAGCCTATGCCGGCTATTTTTTCGTCTTGCATTTACGTTTTATATTTCTTTAAATATTTAATGCATTTTTTATCCATTGTTTAATAAAAAAAATTAATTTCTATATTTGTGATTTGAACGGGCTAAAGTGCGTATCGCTTTTTAAGCCAAATTACATGTGATAATTATTAATGAACAAATAACACCAAAGTCTGTTGTAAATATTCTGACTAACAACACATAGTTGAACGGAACAGCCAGCCGTTTTCGAAGGCCACTAAACCTTCATCATCAAAAATATAAGCAAATTAAGTAACATGTGTATAATTAGTAAAAAGAACAAAACGACAATGGTAAGACTGTTGTAAATATAGTGATGGTAAAATTGAGCTTACAATAAAAAAAAGCTTTCAGCAAATTGAAATACGATGAATCAAAACAATTCACATATTCCATTTGCAATAAAATGCTAAGTATATAAAGCAGAAATCTATATCAACTGACACCACACACAGTGGACCAAACACAAAAGAACGCTGATGATGAAGGTTTAGTGGCCTTCGAAAACGGCTGGCTGTTCCGTTCCCTTCAACTATGTGTTGTTAGTCAGAATATTTACAACAGACTTTGGTGTTATTTGTTCATTAATAATTATCACATGTAATTTGGCTTAAAAAGCGATGCGCACTTTAGCCCGTTCAAATCACAAATATAGAAACAAATAGAGTTCGAATAATAATTAAAATTAACTAAAAAAATTAATTTCTAATCATATTTGTGTATGTTAGCTTATGAATCTGGCAACACTAGCTGTAATTTTGTATACAACGCGTGAAAGTTGAAGATTTTTCAACTTTTTGCGAGGTACGCGCGTCGCAAGCTTCACTGTGTAATTTACCTTATGAAAACACACCATTTCAACTTTTTTGACAGACGCGTGTATCGCATTAGCGCATTGAACGCGAGTTATGTACTTCCACCTTAATTCCAACATACAAGTAATGTCTACACTAGAATTTTACAATCGCCCACCTAGACTTTTATGCCAAGACAAACCACGATAGCGACATATTCTCGAACTTAATTTTTTGTCGAAAATCGATTATTTAAATGTTCTTTAAAAAATTAAGTTGGAAAATTATGTCGCTTAAGCTTTTTTGGCGATTATGGCATGATAAGTTGACAGCTCTTACGTTGTTAAATAAAAGAAACCCGTCTGAACGTGGCGATTTTTCTGGCGATAAATAAATTTGTTGGCGATTTTTGTGGTTATTTTTTAACAAAATTGAAATTCAATATTTTTGTATAATTCAGGAAAATTTGTTTGTTGAAGGAATAATTAAAAAAATAAATCCTACCAAAATTCGTCTGCAAGAAACTTGATTTTGATGAGTTTTCTTATATTTTAAATTTGGATGAGAAAAATTTACAAAAAATAATTTTTGGCGACTTTATTTCTAATTTTTGGCGATTTTATACTAAATTTCTATACGATTATTTTATAAAAATTTATATTAAAAAAGTATTATTAAGAAAAACTACATAAAATTGATTTTGTGCGACTTTTGGCGATTTTTAAAATCAATTTGGCGAAATAGGTGAGAAAAAATCTGACAACCCTGATCACGACCTACAAGCCAGAAAAGAATAAGCGTTAAAATGTTAATTCACCATCAAGTCATCTGGCTGTTACTGTTTTTGATCTCGTTTTGCCAGAAAAAGCCCATATGGATAACACACAAATCCGTTTGTCAGAGAAAAAATATATTCAGTAAAGTCTGTCTTTGACTCGCACACAAAGGGTGCTGCAGTAAGGGAATTTTTTAGATTTTTGGCGATTTTTTTTTTTTTTTTTTTTTTTTTTTTTTTGTTTTATAGTACATATTTTTAGTTTTAAGGATTTTTTTAGTTTTTGCGTTTTTTTTTTGTATTGGCTCTTTTTTTAGGTTTGTAGTTTGTTTTCACTTTGGCGATTTTTTCGGTCCTTGGCAATTTTTTATTTTGATTTTTGCAATGATTTTGAATGATTTCATTTTGATTTTTTTAATTTGAGAGATTTTTTTATATTTTGCGCTTTTATTCATTTAAGGCCGGGGCACAATAAATCCGTCATACGTTAAACTTCGCCTTTTCTAACTGATATTAAGGCAACGACGAGAAGGTCGGTACAATGAGTACTTTATTGACGGAAGTATTTGAACAGTATTCAATAGGTTGATTCTCCATTTTATTTATTAAATTCCACTTTTTTTATTTATTTCGATTATTGGGTATGTTGGAAATATGTAATTATAACAACAATGCTATGGCAATTCCGCACGTTTTAATTTCACGTGGAATGCGGCTCCATGAAAAATCGCCCAAAACCAAATCGCCCAAAAATGAAAATGATAAATCGCCCAAAATTTCAAAATGAAAAATCACCCAAAAAATGAAAAATCGCCCAAAATTTTCAATATGAAAAATCACCCAACAAAAAATTAAAAATCACCCAAAAAAAATTAAATATCGCCCAAAATTAAAAAACACCAGAAAAAAATTAAAATTATGTAATTTCATTTTTATATTAAAACGAAAAAATAAAAGTTATAGAGGAGCGTAAATAATGTTCTGTCGTTCCCGAATTTTCTACACCATAGCGTTCCTCGCCACGGCGCTGCCTAATAAAAATTTTCTGCCTTGCAAAGTTTTCCTGCTTAAGAACGTTTTTTTGCACTGCCGGCTTTCGGCCGGGGCTCAAAGTTTTTCTCCACCATGGTGTTTCCCGACAGGGCGTTGTCTAATAAAGATTTTCTGCCTTGCAAAGTTTTCCTGCTTAAGAACGCTGTCTTGAACTGCCGGCCTTTGGCCGGGCTTAAGGATTTTCTCCACCATGGTATTTCTCCACACGGCGCTGATTAATAAAGATTTTCAGCTTTGCCAAGTTTTTTTGTTTAATAACATTTTCCTGCACTGCCAGCCTTAAGAATTTTCTCCACCATGGTATTTGGGTGTATTTTTTTCCCTTTAATTTTTAAATGTTGGAACAATTTTGGGCGATTTTTCTTCATATGAAAAATTACTTAAAATTTGTATGAAAAAATTTTTGGGCGATTTTTCATTTTTATTTTTGGGCGCTTTGGTTTTGGGTGATTTTTCATGGAAACATTTTTATATGAAAAATCGCCCAAAATTTCAAAATTAAAAATCAACCAAAAAAAAAAATGAAAAATTGCCCAAAATTTGTTGGCGTTTTTTCATATGAAAAATCACCCAAATTTTGCATGGAAAAATTTTGGGCGATTTTTCATTTTTATTTTTGGGCGATTTGGTTTTGGGCAATTTTTCATGGAGCCGTGGAATGCAGAACATACCCGTATTTCTTTTGTTTAATTTTATTTTTGATACCACAAAACACAGAACACAAAAAAATCAGAACATACCAAATAACCAACCAATGTCTGCCAAACTACTCAACGTACTGAAAAAGTTAAAAGTTTACCAATTTTTGTACTTTGTGTTGATGGACCTCTTCGGAATTTTTTCGGCTTTTTCAGTTTTTTTTAAGTTTTTCGGCAACACTTTTGGTGCTTTTTTTTTGCAATTTATCGATTTATTTAATTTTTGGTGTATTTCCCATTCAAGCGCTGTTTTCATTTTGGCGATTTTTCGTTTTGGCATTTTTTCTAATTTTGGGATTTTTAGTGTAGAGTTTTTGAAAAAAATTTTAGTATTGGCGCTTTTTTAGTTGGACGTTTTCTGAGTTTTAGTAATTTTTTTTTTTTTTGGTTTTTGGCTTTTTTTTTTTTTTTTATTTTTGTTGATATTTTTCATTTAAGCGCTTTTTTTCATTTTGGCGATTTTTCGTTTCGGCACCTAATTTTAATTTTGTGATTTTTTAGTTTTAACCTTTTTAAAAATTTCAAAAGGTTGCCTCTTACGGTTTCCATTACACATTAAGTTGCCCAAATTACATTAACTGATAGAATACCCTTTAATTATGATTTTTTTTTTAATTTCAGTGTTAATTGTTGTAGTCTGCATAAGAATACACTAATTTTGAAATTTTCAAGTGTCTATATACATATAATTGTCTGTATATTAATTACATTACGATTTTACATATTTTCAACTGGCATAGATTTATTGTTGTAGCAGCCAAAGTTTTACATATTCTGTCCTTAGCTTGCATTTTACACACTCTAATGAATATTTTCCTTTTCTCTTTTGCAGGCTATCGAGAAAGTGCTTTCGCATTTGCCATCTCAGCTGCTGGAGTGGCACACAGTGTTGCCCGTGCCTGCAGCCAGGGCAGATTAATGTCGTGTGGTTGTGATCCTTCGGTGAATCGTAAAACCCTGAACAAAAACTTACGACAGAGTCTAGATAAAGAGAAGAAACAATTTCTACAATATTTGGAAACGAATCAAATATTAACGGCCGAAGATGAAAAGAAATATGAAAGATCCAAAATTGCCAGCCGCTGGAAATGGGGCGGCTGTTCACACAATATGGATTTTGGTGTAGAGTTTTCCAAGCTCTTCTTGGACTGCCGGGAGAAAGCAGGCGATATACAATCAAAAATTAATCTGCACAATAATCATGCTGGCAGAATAGTAAGTAAATTTCAGGAAGACTAAAATTATGTAAATGGCACAAAAGGTGCAACAGGTGTCGCAGTGCCGGTCTTTGGACCAGACAGATATTCACCACTATTCTATTCGAAAATTATGTAAAATTATTTCAGCAATCCTGAAGCATTTTAAAACCGTATTTTGATTGATTGATTGAGAGATGAAGAGTGTTATTTTATATCGATTAATTGCTTAACAGTTTTGTTGGACTATTAATCGTTTTGAGGGAAATATTATCTTTTTGTGTACATTTTTACGTTTTTTGCGCGGAGTTATAATGACATTGTTTTAAGAATAAAAATTCAGTGAAGTGCGACTTGACCCGCGCACGAAGGGTTCCGTACGGACAGTAGATATGTAATTCAATACGAACTTTAGCCTATATAAAATATAGTTTTGGCATTTCTTTTCGTTTTTGGGATTTTTTCGGTTTTGAGCGTTTTTTTTTTTTTTTTTTTGTTATTGCGCTTTTTCAGTTTTGGAAATTTTTTTTTTAACTTTTGGCGCTTTTTTAGTTTTGGCACTTTTTCTCGTTTTGGCGATTTTTCGGTTTTTTGGCGTTTTTGATTTTGGCGTTTTTTTTTAATTTTAGCGATTTTTTTCATTTTGGCAATTTCTTTTTTCATATTAAAATTTTTTTGGTTTCGGCACCTTTTTCGCGTTTGGGCGATTTTTTTCGGTTTTTGGTGTTTTTTTCATTTTGGCGATTTTTTTCATTTGGGCGATTTTTTCGAATTTGGCGATTTATTTTAATGTTAGAAATTTTATTTTTAATTTTGACGATTTTTTCTTTTTGGCGATTTTTTTTTTAATTTTTGGCGATTTTTTTCGTTTTGACGATTTTATAATTTTGGGATTTTTTAGTTTTTCCAAGATATAGCAAGTTGTCAAAATTACATAGTCAAAATTGCATTAACTGAAGGACCACCCTTTAATTTAAATTTTTTTGAATTTTAGTGTTAATTGTTGTAGTCTGTATAAAAATACACTAATTTTACAAATTTCAAGTGTCAATATACATATGTATATACAATTGTATGTATATTACATTGGATTTTAAAATATTTCGTTGCTCCTTTTGGAACACCCTTTAATTTTTAACTCTCATGTATTTGTTATTATAGCGGACAAGGTTCTACATACTCTGTCCAAATTTCAGCTCCGTTCCTTTTCACCTTTGGTGTACGGAACCCTAATTATGAAGCAATTATAGTAAGATATAAAATTGTCAACGAAACTATTAAAAATTTCATCTTGGCAACTCCCTAAAACTATTACATGGCAACATACATTTTAATATTATACTATGGCAACTCCATTGAAACGTGTGCAAACAATACTTTCTTAAAAAAATATTAATAAGTTTTAAGAAAGAATACGTTCGTTCAATACGTTATGAAGAAAAAACAATAAAATACCTAAACTTGTGGATCCTTTCAGTGCAAATTGTCTTATGAAGGCAATCTTTCGACATCATTGAACATTTTACATACATACATAGTAAATGCATACATACATATGTACATATCATTACCTTAATATAGAAGGGTCCTAACTTGTTTTTTTAAATCGAGATTTTTGCATTTTACGATACATTAGATGTTCTTCTGTCGAAATATACAAGAAACAAACAAAAAAAATAATGTGTTAGGGCCTTTCTAAATATATTAAGGTAACGATATCTATGTATGTATATTTTCAAATAAAATTTCTTTTAAAGGCCGTTTCAAATAATATGGAATTTCGTTGCAAGTGTCATGGCATGTCCGGCAGTTGCCAGTTAAAAACATGCTGGAAATCCGCTCCCGACTTCCATGTGGTCGGCAAAGTATTAAAACATCAGTTTCGACGTGCCCTACTGGTGGATCAGTCGAATTTGGGCAATGGGGAGCCCATAGTGGTGCTGAAAAGGTCACGCAATAAAAAATCCAACAACAATGGCATAACCAACACAGAACGCACCAACGAGAGACACGAAAGGCCCTCGAATGCAAAAGCTAGCACGAATGAAAAGAATGCCCAGAGATCGGCTAGAAAATTGGAAACATCATTATTCTACTATCAAAGATCGCCAAATTTTTGTGAAAAAGATGCTTCGGCGGATATTTTGGGTAAGTTTTTATATCATGCTATTCAAAATAATTACGAGTAAATAATATGCTCTTACATCGCATTGACCACTTAATTAAAAAATGATTAATTGAAAATGCTGTTATTATTTGCCGCTGATAACAAATTGTTTTCAGAAATACATACTCGTACATTTAATTTAAACGTGCAATATCATGCTAATAAACACTTCAATTGACAGCCTTTATTAATGAAATATGCAAAACAGTTTTTGCTTTTATTTTTATTTTTTTCTTCATTTATAACTCCTCTCTCTTGACGTCCTCCCTACCACACCAACAACTTTATACGCCGTGTTATAAAAAATTAAACAAAATGAATGCGAAGCACACAAAAAATAAAACGAAATTAATAAACACCTCTTGAAGCGGGTTAAAATACAACAAAAGAAAAAGCAGAGTAATAAATGAATAAACACATCAAACAACAAATTAAAACTTTCAACACCGATTTAATATTAATTTGTTGTAATTTTATTTTATGTTTTCTGCTATTTTTTTCCATTTTACACGACCCACCACCGCCACTTTGTGAATGCTGCTGGCTTGCACACTTGCACACACACCGCATAAATGGCGTTCGTTATGAATAGAGAGATAAAGAAAAAATAAATTTTAGCAGAAAAAAAATTAATATTTATTTTTACATTAAAAAAAAAATGTTATGGCAATAAGCGTTCATTAAAACTGATACAATAAATTTTTTGGAAAAAATATTATTATTATTATACTCGAGTCGTATAGACTAAAGGACGTTGCAACATTTTTTCTTTAATTTAGTACAAAATCGTCGATCATTGGGTCATTTTTAGAAATCGAATTGCTTCCTTCTCGATAAAATTACAATTTTTCGAGAATCTATGGTAAAAAAAAAAATTTAGTTCAAATCACTTATACGGGATTTACACTATGACTTTTTTAAACGGGGTACAAAGGCAATCAAAGGGGTAGCAACACAAAAGAGAATTGAAGAAAAATGCAGGGGAAAAAGTCATCGTGTAAATCCCGTATTATTCAAACAAAGTTTTTATTTCCAAAAAAATTGTGGACTCTTCCATGCAGTAATTAATTTTGTTTGAAGGAGAAATATATCAAAAGCTCACACAGACCATGTCGATGTATGTAAATGCTAAGCTACGAATATCCATCCCTGTTTTGAGCATTCTATTTTTCATTTTCTATAGTCATGAATACGTAAGATATTTTTTTCAGTGTACCATAAAATACATCTCAAGATCTACTAGGATTAGAAAAAAAAAAGTTTTTTTTTATAAAACCCAAAACTCGTAGCTCATGCTGTTGCTGTTGCTATTGCTGTTGCAAATTGACAGATTGCAATAAAAAAAAGTGTTAATTATTTAATAATAAATTGTATTTTATATTTCATATAATGTATTTGTTATTAAAAATTTAATGCAATTTGTTGTTGCTGCTTTTATGTATATTTGCATTTAATTTCATAATAAACAAACGTTGTTTTATTTTACTATGCCTTGGCAAAAAGTAAAAAAAATAAAATAAAATCAACAACCAACAACCAACCACACCGACCAGAAAGGCAGTTAATTAGTCAGTAGTTAATAAATTGTTGTCTTAAATAGCAAATTTTGTTAAATTATTATCAAATGTTAGATGAATTAATTGGCTGTTAGAGTTAGAATTGGAATTAGAGATTCCCAGAAAGAGCGATTGCGGTTATTTAAATGTGACATTATAAACAAATTTCTAAAAGTAAAATAAATAAAAAAAAAATGAAATGCAATAGATTATTAAAAGAGAAAGGGAAATAAACATCTTATCATTTTAATAAGAAATACATACATACTCGTACATATGTATGTAAGTGTATAAATGTAAAATGTATAACCCTAGACACAAACCAGAGTTCTGTTAATACACTAACCGAGCTCTGATTAACATTAAAAATTAAGGCGCATATTCATAGCCAAAATAAAGTATACTTTAGGAAATTTAAAAACAGCATTACCATAAAAAATACTGGTTTTAAAACTCTTAAAGTATACTTTGTTTTGACTATGAATATGAGCCAAGTTTTTTATTATAAAATGCAATTAGTATCCCAAATAGACCAAAAGAAATTTTCCTTAAAAATTTGCATGTACATACATACATACATGAATATGTATATTCTCACAATAAAATTATTTGAAGCATGGGAAGCCCTATCATGGTCACAATAATTAAAAATTAGCTCAAGTAGGATAATAAAATTTAACTGCAAAATGATTATGACAACGACATCATAAAATTCAAAAATGCTCAACCGTTTTACTCAATTTAGACAATATAAGAACACCGAATCCTCGTGCACAACACCGAGATATTGGCGAGACAATCTCTAGAGATCCACTGAAGCTAGATAAAAATTGTAGTGCAGAGCTATCGAAAATTTTAACAGCTAAAATAATTTTTTATACATTCTAAATTGAATTCAGGGCCAAAAAATCATCGGAAACAACGCGGGTGATCCCTCAAAAATGTTGGGTGATGGGGAAAACGGAGATTACATTCGGATTTAGGAGATCAATTTACATAAGAATCAGCTGAAACGGTGTCAGGGTTCTTTCAGTTTTTATTTTTTGCAGAACAGTAGTGCTATTGGACATGTTACACACGTCCAGGAGTTCGCTCCAAATTTTTTCGCCCAAGTCGTGCCATGTTTGAGAAAAAAAATTGCCAACATCCAAATTTAATATCTGCTTTTTAGGATTTGGAATTTCCTTGTCTTCGGAGGTTATAAACTCTATATTTAGTTAAAGGAGGCGTAATGAGCTTTACTTCTTTTTTTATACTTTCTTTAGAAATATGGGCTATTAAGTATTTTATAATTAAAAACACAAAGAGTTCTGTAGTATGTTAACAAAGTTCTGTTAAAGACGCTGAACTGTGTCTCGAGTTAAAAGTTTATTTTAATGCAAAAATAAGTTTCGGCATGTAAGCGAAAAAAAAAGAATTAAAGAAAGAGTTCATGGTGAAATCAACGAATTTTACAAAAAACTAATCGTTCTTTCGTCTTACAAAAATTATATAATGCACATATGAATTGCAAGCCCTAGCTTTCGATAACGTGCTAAAGTATCCGAAATTATACGATGCAATAGTTCAAAATTATGATTTGGGAGAAAAAATAACATTCGGAATGCCGATACGAAAAAAAATTTTAACATTTAAATTCAAAAGTATAATAAAAACAAATTAAAAAATAAACTTATTCCTCAAGAAAAGTTAGCAGAAAATGCTTCAAATTATTGAACTATAAACCGCTTTTAAAGTTGTCATGTCTGGCAACCTTAGTTCCTGTTTCTGTCATTCTTTGTATAACAGTGGTGAATATGCGACAAGTGGTTTTGTGAGGTTGTTGCCTTGACTATGTTGGGTTTACTTTGTAAATGTTATACGTGTTAAAGTTCATCGTAGACACAGAGCAAAATTCAAGTAAATATCTATTCAATTTTGTCACTTAACAAAACTTGAACAAATATTTATACCAAAAAAATCAAAAAACCCGACTGCGACCAACTTTGAACCGATTAGACTTGGGTCGAACTCGTTCACTAGTTCATTTTTGCCACAAACCAATGATCAAACCCATTTAAATTACATAGGATTGATCATTGGTTTTTGGCAAAAATGAACTAGTGAACGAGTTCGACCCAAGTGTAGAACCGATAAATATCCTAAATGATCATTCGAAATGAAAAATCATAAGAGAAACCTTAAGATTATTTTAAGATACCTGTCGAATTATACCCATATTGGTATAGTTCGCCGACTTTTTATTTTTTTAATGGAATAAAAACCCACCAGCAAGTTAGCTATTAGTAGTAGACATTATTGTAGAGTGTTGTCAACACATTGCAAGAATATAAATAAAAATATATTTTATTTTATCCAATATATTGTACCATCTACTTATTTACGCATATACAATTTTACTCTGCCTTATCGTGGTTGGCGTATTTCAAATACGACTACTACTGTTTGGAAATAGATCAAAGAGAAACTGTTGAAATCTTCTTTAATCTATTACCAAACAGTTGTAGTCGCATTTGAAATATGCTAACCACGATAAGGCAGATTGTATATCAACACAGAGAAAACAGTGCATAATAATTACCTCATAAAATAGAACAAAATTAATAAGAAATCTCTATGGTTTTTTTTCAATAAGGAAATCTTATTAATTTCATAGAGAAAACCTTTTTGAAAAAATCAAGAAGAAATCTTGTAGTTTTTATGACGTTATCTTATTGATTTTTTTAATAAAGTTTTCTTCTTGATTTTATGAGGTGAGGCGACCTCATAAAATAAAATAAAAATTATGTCTTTCTTTATACTTTGTGCTTTACTTATATATTTTCATTTAAGTTCTATACCATATACTTTGAAAGGAGACAAGTATTGAACCAGCAAACTTCTGACTGATAGACAAACACTCCAACCAATATGCTAACAAGCAGTCTGAATAACCATTGAAATAATTTTGCAAACATGCTTATAGAAAAACGAAAAGGATCATGAAAAAAAATGTCTGTGTCTATTTGATATGAAATAACAAGACACCTCATAAAGTCAAGAAGATTTCCTTATTAAAAAAATCAATAAGATGCTTTACACATAATCATATAGGAACCTAATAAAATCAAGAAGAAAACCTTTTTAAAAAAATCAATAAGGCAACCTAATAAAATCAATAAGAAATCCATATAGTTTACAATTTATAAGAAAACCTAATAGAATCAAGAAGTTTTTCTCTATGCATTGTTTTTTTGGTGCCAAAAATAACGGAAATTGAGTAAAAAAAGTTGGGAATAATAAGATTTCTTCTTGATTTTATGTGGTTTTCTTCTTGATAAAATTAATAAGATTTACCACATAAAAACAATAAGGAATCTCTATGAAACAATCTTCGCTTCGTTCTGCTGGGATACCCCTTAGCCTAAAAACGTTTCATAGAGAAAATCTTATTGATTCTATGAGGCAGTTTATTCTCTGTGAATTATTGCACAAAAATATTTCAAATGTATGGGTGGGTACCTTAATGATAAAATATGTATTTATATAGAAAAATTTCTAATATAAGAAATGTGTGCTTTCTTTCGTAATATGTAATGCAAAAAATATGAAACCACATCCATACATTTCAGCATTTTATATATCGCTCATTTACTCAAAGAATGTCAAAACTCAAACAATGGAATCTTTTTGTTAATTATGCAGAATTAATCTTCCTATTGTTCTTCATATTGTGTAAAAATTTCATACAAATATCTTGTTTACTCAACTCTTGAAAGCAAAATAAAAAAAACTCGTTTTCTGATGCCATCCTAACCACTTTCAAAAGGAAACAGCGATGCCATCCATTTGGTTATTTTTACTTTTAATGTACTAAGTAGACTTGGGTCGAACTCGTTCACTAGTTCATTTTTGCCACAAACCAATGATCAATGTGGCAAAAATGAACTAGTGAACGAGTTCGACCCAACTCTAGTACTAAGTGTTCTTAGGCAAAGGTAATTGTCTACGCTGCGTACTACATACTTTCGTTATTTTTTCCTTTTACATTGTCGGTACTAAATTTCCTTAGGCAAAGGTAAATGCCTGCGCTTAGTACAACTTTGTTATTTTTCCTTTCATAATGACGGTACTAAATGTTCTTAATCAAAGGTAGATGTTTACGATTAGTATTACTTTCGTTATTTTTCCATTTTATATTGTTGTTTAGTAGACTTGGGTCGAACTCGTTCACTAGTTCATTTTTGCCACAAACCAATGATCAAACCCATGTAATTTAAATGGGTTTGATCAGTGGTTTGTGGCAAAAATGAACTAGTGAACGAGTTCGACCCAAGTCTATTGTTTAGAGCTGAGTCCAACTCGTTCACTCGTTCATTTTTGACACAAACCTATGATCAAACCCTTTTAAATTACATGGGTTTGATCATTGGTTTGTGGCAAAAATAAACGACTGAACGAGTTGGACCCAGCTCTAACTTTCGTTACAAAAAAGCCTCTATTTTTTTAAATTTTTAATAGACTTGGGTCGAACTCGTTCACTAGTTCATTTTTGCCACAAACCAATGATCAAACCCATGTAATTTAAATGGGTTTGATCAGTGGTTTGTGGCAAAAATTAACTAGTGAACGAGTTCGACCCAAGTCTAATTTTTAATAACTAAATAAAATTAAAAATACAACTTACCAAACTCAAAAATTTTTTTTTCTTTGCAGGCACTGTGGGGCGCAAATGTAATCGTAACAGCACTCTGAGTGACGGTTGTACATCTTTATGCTGCGGCCGTGGCTACAGTTTAGTTAAAGAACGGCGAGCAGAACGTTGTCATTGTAAGTTTCAATGGTGCTGCAATGTGGAATGTGATGAATGTCATGTCGAAGAATGGATTAGTGTGTGCAATTAAACAAAACAAATAAACAAACTGAAAATAAAAAAAATATATAAAAAAAAACAATAAAATACATAATAATAATAACAACAATCAACTTGAGTTGTGCAACATCTACAAAGACTTTTTTTACAAAAATTATACATTATTATATAAATATAATAACATTTAATAATATTAATTATTATTTCTAATTAAACAATCAACTTTATGCTTTAAAAAAAATTAAACCAAGTTGAAGTGTATGTAATATTCAGAAGAATTAAAAAAAAACATGTCCGTGTACGTTATGTATGTATTTATGTATGTATGTATGTATGCATGTCGGCACAATTGTTGTAAAATATAGTTTAGATGAATTTTACTTTTATTTAAAACGCTCTTTTTATTAAATAGTTTTCTTGTTTTTCCTTAACTTTAAAATAAACAAAGCGGCAATTGAAATAAAAATGTAGTTGTAAATATTGTATTGAAAGTAATAAAAATAAATAAAATAAAGTAATATGCTCATTATGAAAGTTTTAAGCAAATGTTTTAATTTTGTCGTTTAAAATTAAGCCGAGTGAAAAGATATTTGCTTTAAAAAATCCTAATTTAATTAACCTTATGGTGGGCGCCTCGCGTACAATGCACCTTTGTTTTACTTTTGAATAGAGATGGAATTATGAGGCAGCTTTTCACTCACGGCAATAGATAGATATACACTTATGCTAAATATAATAAAAGTTTTTCATTTAATGAAATTTCTTCTTTATGTTTGTGATGATTGAATAAAGGCATTTATATCTTTTTTAGATAATTTTAAGGTTAATCCTTATCAATGCCAGTAGCATCATTGGGCTCACCAATTTAAATCTCATACTACACATTTGTAGAACTGAAGAAGAGGTTGTCGGTTGTATTTGAATTTTCGAAAAAGTTATCTTTCATTTCGAAGTCGCTGGCTGGCTTATGTCGTGGTTGCCCAACTCAACTTTCTGTAGACACTTATGTAACTGCGGATTTTCTACTGCTCTTATTTTTATTTTTCCTTTTCACCCTGACAGAAACGTTTCAAATACAAAAAGTCTATTTTATTATGTAGGGCTTCATTTAAGGGGTACATATTACGAAATGTTTAAACCTTTTCATTTTGTTTCAACATTTTCAGTCGTCATTTGGCAGTTTGTTAGGCTGCACGTTCAGTCGGTTAACGAAAAATAAAAAATTAAACAGCAAATAAAAGTGCAGAGACTAAATATTAATAAATTTATTTAAAATAAAAAGGTGGAAAAGTAAAAGTTAAAAAAAAGTGTAGAAAAGTGGGTGAAAACCAAACCAGACAACAAAAGCAATAAAAAAAGAATAAAAGGACATAAGGCCTTATAATCCTATAATCCTGGTTTATTATCTGTTCAAATACAAATTGAGTTTCTGGGTTTTTTTGTAAAGAAAAATATTTGAGAGTCCTTAAATTACAAAAAGAAAATATTTTAATTTTAAGCTGGACTGGATTGAAAGTGCTTAATTTTAAACAATATTGGACTTAAAAAGAAAATTAAATTATTAAAAAAAAATACAAAACAAATGTTTATCGTTCATATTCCTGAAGAAAAGTATCTATATTCCAAAAATGATATTCCAAGGATATTAAATGAATAAATAAAAAATATTTATTTGGTGTTATTTGTTCATTAATAATTATCACATGTAATTTGGCTTGCAAAGCCACAAGAACTTTAGCCTAATGAAATCATAAATATAGAAAAATATTTTATTTTTATTGAAGTCCTATCAAAATGAATATGAATTTAAAAAATTTATTTGTTGTTTGTTTAGCACGTCCAGGTGAAATCCGTTGCTGGACTTGCTAAACCATTTCTATTATTTCTCTGGCATTACTTTTTCTCTTTAAATTTTTAACCAGATATTACTGACAACTGGATGGCTCTTACCAGGATGTCTCATAAGGCACCATGTGCCTTAACTAATGTGTGAAAGCATATAGTAATTAACGAGACGATAAAATGGTCTTTATCGCGAATAAATGACGAGCAGTTCGTTCAAGTGAAACTGAAATAACATTATCCATTTAATATCTCTAATTGCGTGCATTTAAAAATTTTTCACTACACTGTACTCTCTGCGATATACAACGTTCTCTTCGACAAATGGACTAGACCTGAATCGAACTATAGAGCTGATTCCAACTCGTTCACTCGTTCATTTTTGACACAAACCTATGATCAAAACCATTTAAATTACATGGGTTTGATCATTGGTTTGTGTGAAAAACGAGCTACTGAAATAGTTCGATACAAGTTCATATCGAACTCTCGTTTTAGGCATAAACCTTTAATCAGAATCATGTAATTTAAAGTAGACTTGAATCGAACTCTTTCAGCAGTTCGTTTTTGACTAGACTTGGGTCGAACTCATTCAGTCGGTCGTTTTTGACACAAACCAATGATCAAACCCATTTAAATTACATACATAGGTTTGATCACTGGTTTGTGTCAAAAACGACCGACTGAATGAGTTCGACCCAAGTCTATTTTTGACACAAACTTATAATCAAATCCGTTTAAATTTAGACTTGCATCGAACTCTTTCTAATGAGCTAATGCTCGTTTTAGACACCAAAACCAGTGATCAAACCCATATAATTTAAACGGTTTTGATCATTAGTTTCTACCAAAAACGAGCTACTGAAAGTAGACTTGGGTCGAACTCGTTCACTAGTTCATTTTTGCCACAAACCATTGATCAAACCCATTTAAATTACATGGGTTTGATCATTGGTTTGTGGCAAAAATGAACTAGTGAACGAGTTCGACCCAAGTCTAACTGAAAGAGTTCGATATAGACTTGGGTCGAACTCGTTCACTAGTTAATTTTTTCTAAAAATCGATTATCAAACACATGTATGAAACGTAATCGATAAATCACAATCACAAGAACTTTGGCGAGTTTAAATCACAATTGTTTATTAACGTGAAGCGATTTATTTTTTAGTATTTCAAAAAGCAAAGTTCCTGGTTTTTTTTTAATTTATAGCCTTAACCCTAATCTTACTAACATGTGTCTGTGAGACACATTTGGATGTTCCATTCAATTTAACTACAGAAATATATAACATATCGCAACCAAACTTCATGACTTTTATTTGACATATGTTTTGTATAATTTAATAAAAAAAAAATTTTAGGTATTGTGTTCTTACATCTTTTATATGCCAAAACATAAAAATGTAGCAGTAAATACTGACATGTGTCTCAGAGACACATACATGCAGAGAAAGCTCGAAAACTCTTTTTACGAAAAGTCGCTGAAGGGCTTGTTACACCCCAAATACACCAAACATCGAAGAATAAATTGCAACGACCTATCGTTCAACTAATGGAAGAAGTCCTTCAAGAAGGAATTGCACCTACTAATACCCATTGCTATTTATGCAATCCCAAAAATAAGACGTATTATTAAGCAATGCTGCCAAAAATGTAATAGTAATGTCTGCAATGAACATGCTGTGAAAATTCTTTTATGTAAATAATGTAATGAATAAAAAATTAAAAAAGTTTAATAATTTTTTCGTAAGTTTTTTTATATGTGTCTTAGAGACACATGTTAGTAAGATTTGTAAGTTTTTATGTCAGTATGATTAGGGTTAAACATTATAGGATTACTTTTAGTTAGATTAAAAAAACTCTTTAATTTAACTTAAAAATGCAGAAAAAAACTGTGTCCTGTAGCATAAACACTCCAGGGACACAGAGACACCAGAAGAAATTCGTGTTATTACCTGACTGTACACGATTTACAATTTTACTTTAAAAAAATTTTATATAAACATATTTAAGACTTTGCCACACACTCGTTATTTATAATTATAATTAAGTTTTAAGCATACTTTAGTAAGGCTTGAGTTTAACATCAAATAGCAAGGTTACTCTTACTACAAGTACATATATACATATTTGTGCAAAATTTGCAACAATTTTATTTTAACAAATTGTTAACAAGAGACAAGCATTTAAACCAGGGTCAGGCAGTCAGTCAGCCAGTCATATTGTCATATTGTAGCTATTTTCTAAGGCTTCATATTCTTAAACCAAATAGAGACACAAGACACAAAATTCGCACACAAAAAACATTCATATGGTGTCGTAATGGGATTTATATTGTTTTTGTACCACCACCTCTGCCCGAACGGGCGACTAAAATCGTGGAATGTGCAATTAAGCAATAGAGCCAACTTTCTTCGTTTTTTTTTGCAAACTGTTTTGGAAATGTAAAAAGTCGTTGCGAAACACTTAACCAAAGGGCGTGGAACTGAAAAGACGTTTTCTTTTTATTATTATTCTGTATCAGAACTTATAGTTAGCAAAATGTATTTGCCTTATACCCAATTACCGGATCCTACGGATAAATTTGAAATTTATGAGGAAATCGCTCAAGGTGTCAATGCCAAAGTATTTCGGGCGAAAGAGCTTGAAAATGATCGTGTGGTGGCCTTGAAGATACAACATTACGATGAGGAACATCAGGTATCCATAGAGGAGGAATATCATACTTTAAGGGATTATTGCAATAGTCCCAATTTGCCTGAGTTCTATGGCGTTTATAAATTGGAAAAGGATAATGGGCCGGATGAGATATGGTTTGTGCTGGAGGTGGGTATTGATAAATGAGATTTTATGATTTTTATTGATTGATGGTTTATCTCTAACTTTAAAAAGTACTGTGGCGGTGGTACGGCTATAGATTTGGTTAGTAAACTACTTAAATTGGAACGCCGCATGCGTGAGGAACATATTTCTTATATAATACGAGAAACTTGCCGGGGAGCGATTGAGCTTAATCGCAATCATGTTTTGCATCGCGATATACGTGGCGATAATATTTTGCTAACACGAGATGGTCGAGTCAAATTATGTGACTTTGGTTTGTCTCGCCAAGTGGACTCGACATTTGGCAAGCGTGGCAGTTGTATTGGTTCTCCGTGTTGGATGGCACCCGAGACCGTACAGGCCTTGGATGCCAGTAAGTATTATTAAGTGGAGAATTTTCTTAAATTCAAAACACCTAAATATATATTTTCTTTGATCTTTTCCAATTCTTAGGAGAGCCTGAAGTAACTACTCGCGTAGATGTTTGGGCCTTGGGCATTACTACCATCGAACTGGCCGATGGCAAGCCCCCGTTTGCTGATATGCATCCATCACGTGCCCTGTTTCAGATAGTGCGCAATCCACCGCCAACTTTATTCAAACCTTCGAATTGGTCACAACAAATGAACGACTTTGTAGCCGAGTGTCTGGAAAAGAATCCAGAGAATAGACCCATGATGGTGGAAATGGTAGAACATCCATTTTTGACTGAACTTTTTGAAAACGATGAAGAGGTAATGTATACATAATTACCAATACATTTCTAGAAACTGGCATATTAAAAGCTTTTATGAATCACTTGGAAAGATGTTTTGCAAAGCGGAGTAAAGTGAATGTCACTGTCAAGCATTTAGGTTTTCAATTAGGTGTTCTCTCACAAAGACTTTATATGGAAGGTATTGCTAGTGCCTTAACTGGGGAGGGTCTTCATTAACCATAAACTTTGCATGAGAATCCTGTCGGACATCGCATATGGCTAATGTAGACCATTCATGTCCATGTTTCGTCCATGCTCTGACATGGATTTGCAAACATGTGGGTGAGCATCAATATTCGCCATTTGATTCGCCGTTCGCAACCATTTGCAATGGAAAGAAAAGAGGAGTAACAAATTTGATAAATATTCTATCTCTATTACACTACCATGAAATACTTTGAACATGGACATTAAAAGTATTCATCACAACAAAGAAATTTATGAATTTTTCACAGTTGCTCTGACGGAGTCATATTCATGTCATGTTTAAGTCGATGGCTCGTGAAGACGTAGGGTAAGGTCTTACAGCCTGCAGACTGGGTTCACACACAGCAATTTTGCTGAGCAACTTTTTAGATTTTTTTTAAAGAGAAGTAACACTTGGGTAATGAATGTCTGTTACTATTACTAGGTGTTACCTTCTTTAGGAAAGGGATAGTGATAGACAAGACAGGCGGTGAAGGAAGCAAGAGAGAGAGAGAGAGAGAGAGAGAGAGAGAAAAGCTTGATTCTTTTACATGTTTTTTTGCACGTTTTTTTTTTAATAATGCAGTGTTGTAGCGCCTCTGGTGTTAAATGAGGCGCATTAAATTTTTTGAAGCTGTTAGTTAGTAGCCATTTTATTTATTATTTTACTTCGCCGATGATTTTGCTACTCAGCGAAGCAGGGCGCTCTGATGGGTCATTAGGATTAGTATCTGCTGAGGTCGGTATAGTTCAGTGAACAGTGACTATGGCCCTTATTATGAGCAACTTTCGATCTTCGACTGTAGTCGAAAGTACTGATCGAACGAATATCACTCGAAGTGATTTTTAAAATTTTCAACAACTATACATAAAAAATAAAAAACAGTCGTTTATAAAAAAAAATTTCCATCGAAAGCTTAATTCTGTTCGATAGAAAATTCGTTGGTCAACGAAATTTTCGATGCTCATAATATGAATTAAACATTCGATTTTCGGTGTTCGATAGCCAGCGAAGATCGAAAATCGAATGCAACTCATAATAAGGGCCTATGCCTTCATCACTAGAACTTTCCTACAATAACTGACACAAAGGGACACTAATCCACATCATAAAAATGCGTGGTGCTATTTATTTTATTTAACGACTGTTGGATACCGGGCTTGAACCTAGTACCTTCGTTTTTATAGTCAACGTGCTAACTACTTCAGCCAACGCTTATGGGCGAAAGAGGAAAATACGATGGCGTCCCTCTTCATTGTCTTCTCCTTTCTCTCCTATAAACTCAGCAGTTGCTCAACAAAGTTTGCGAATCAATTCCTTTCACTCTTTGATATAAGAAGACCTTGAAGTTTTTGGCATCAAATTTCAGTGAGATCTTCGGTGGACTCGTCACATTTTTCAAGTCCCAAAAAAAAGATTTCAAGTGCCTGGGTGTTTTTGGTCTCTTGATCTGATTTATCCGCCCGTATCTAAATATATCTAATATTCATCGACTTCGATTGTTTTATTGTTCTTCTCTCCCAGAATCGTTCGTTTGAAGCTTGTTATGTTTTCTGTGTTCTGTGATCCGGGACAAAATTTATAAATATGAATTTTAGACTTGGGTCGAACTCGTTCACTAGTTCATTTTTGCCACAAACCTATGATTAAACCCATGTAATTTAAATGGGTTTGATCATCGGTTTGTGTCAAAAATGAACTAGTGAACGTGTTCGACCCAAGTCTAATGAATTTGATAATAAATGAAATCCTGCTTTGATTCCTCTTTTCTTTAACTTCCCATATTTCTCTCCACACAGATGAAAACTGAAATACGTGAACTAATTGAACTCTCGCGGGATGCCGGCATTTTGTACAAGGAACCCGACATATTTGTCGACAGCGGCTACATTAAACGTTTCGACGGTAAGCCGGAGCGCATGTATCAAGAAGATTTGGCTGCCATAGAAAATCCCGTAGAGGAAACTATTTTAGAAAATTTGCGCGTTCGTCTCGAATTGGGCAATACTTATTCGTTTATTGGTGACATTTTGCTGTCCCTCAACTCAAACGATCTTGAAAGTGAGTTTCCCGAAGAGTTCCACAAGAAATACGTTTGCAAGTCGCGTTCAGAAAATTTGCCGCATATTTTTGCCGTTGCCGACGTCGCTTATCAAGATATGTTGCATCACAAGGAGGCTCAACATGTTGTATTTTCGGGTGAAAGCTATTCGGGCAAGTCTACAAATGTGAAACTCTTAATTAAACACTTGTGCTATTTGGGTGCGGGCAATAGAGGCGCTACGGACCGTGTGGAGAATTCCATTAAAGTAATAATGGCTTTAGTTAATGCCGGCACACCCATCAACAACAATTCTACACGCTGTGTACTGCAATACTTTTTGACATTTGGCAAGACTGGCAAGATGTCGGGAGCAGTTTTCAATATGTACATGTTGGAAAAGTTAAGAGTTTCTACCATGGATGGGTGAGTGTTTTGTTTTTTTAAGTATATTTGCTTAAGAATTCTTCTTGATTTCCATCTTGATTTTGCAGAAATCAACACAATTTCCATATATTTTACTTCTTTTATGACTACATGAATAATGAGGGCTTATTGAAGGACTACAGCCTAAAACCGGATCGTGGTTATCGCTATTTGCGCATACCTCCCGATGTACCGCCCACTAAATTGAAATATCATCGCGATGACCCTCAGGGAAATGTAGAACACTATCGCCAGTTAGAGGCTATACTTAAGGATCTTGATTTCAATCATAAACAATGTGAAACAATACGCAAGATTCTGGCAGCCATATTGAATATCGGTAACATACGATTCCGTCAGACTGGCAAATATGCCGAAGTGGATAATACCGATATTGTGACACGTATTGCTGAATTGCTGAGAGTCGATGAAAAAAAATTCTTGTGGTCTTTGACTAACTTTATTATGGTCAAGGGTGGCATAGCGGAAAGGCGTCAGTATACAACGGAAGAAGCTAGAGATGCGCGTGATGCTGTGGCTTCCACTCTATACTCAAGATTAGTGGATTGGATTATTAATAAGATAAACATGAATATGGCATTCCCCAGAGCAGTCTTGTAAGTAATTGACATTCTTAATTATATATGTTTTCCAACCTTTTCCTATTCGAAATAGTGGCGATCAATTCACCCTTGTCGTGCACGACATGTTTGGCTTTGAATGCTTCAATCGTAATGGCTTGGAGCAATTGATGATTAATACTCTCAACGAACAACTGCAATATCATTACAATCAACGCATTTTTGTCAGCGAAATGTTGGAAATGGTAAGTTATTATATAAAATAAAGTTTTAAACTAAAGTAATACCATTAATGCCTGCTATAGGAAGCTGAGGATATACCAACAATCAATCTAAACTTCTACGACAACAAGGTGGCTTTGGATAATCTTCTGACAAAACCAGATGGCCTCTTTTATATCATTGACGATGCCTCGCGCATCAGCCAAGATCAAGATTTAATAATGGGTAAAATAAAGAATGTTAATCCTTCTTTCATTTTGATTAGCTATTGATATTTAATTACAAATCATTTAGATCGCGTTGTTGAGAAGCACAGTCAATTTATTAAGAAGCACACAAGCACTGAAATCTCAGTGGCTCATTACACCGGACGCATTATTTATGATACTCGCGCATTTACTTTCATCAATCGCGATTTTGTGCCTCCTGAAATGATTGAGGCCTTCAGGTCGTCTTGTGACGAGAATATAATGATCATGTTTACCAATCAATTAACAAAAGCTGGTAATTTAACAATGAATTTCGAAATGCAACATAAGGCCGAGGATAATAAGAAACATGTCTATGTGAGTACAAATATTTTTTATATAATTTTAAAATTATTCAAATCTACAGGAAATTTAGCTGATTTCAATTAAAATTTCTATCAAAAAGTATAACGTTCACTAAAAGTTTTTTTTTCACATATGTGTATTAAGATTTCGCATTCAAAACAAAAACCATTGACTGAAATTTATCCTAAACTACAACCAAGCAACTGCAAAATAGCTAATTCACACACCTTTTCAAATACATTTGTTTACTTTTTAGTACAATTTTGAGAAAAAATAACCATAGTTGCATTACTAAGTTCTACTAGTTTTTAAGTAGATTTCAACAAAATCTAGCGACGAAGTAGAATTTGTTTTCTATGGGAAATCTACTCGGAATCTATCTTTGAGTTTGCTCGAAATCTCGTAACTACTAGATTTTGCTCAGATGTAAAGGCACTATTAGAGCGATTTAGGTTCGTTGCTTTCTCAATTTATTTTATTTTTTATTTTTTAACTTATTTATCAAACTACATATCATCATTCTCATTTATATTTCCCAGTTCTCAACTAGTTTCCTCCCTGAATATTTGAACATTGTTAAGGTGCTTTGGCAACCCTTGCATTCTAGTGCAGGATGTATTACGCAGGCGTCTGTTCTGTAACTCGAAACGAAAGATACAAATTAGAAAGTGCATTCTTTCGTATCGAATTGCAGGGTATATCACCAGCTTTTCGAAAGCATTTTAACCCTCTCTGTTCTGTGTGGGTAGTTGTTGTTCTGTAGGCCCTTTGCTGCTTATAAGGAGCCAAAGAAACCATTTAACGCGCCATAACCATGCGAAGGAGCTGTTCGAATCAAACTTATGGGCAACACTGTATTTGATTATAGCTGACTCGCCATAACGCCATAGCCATAACCATAGAAACCAATTGAATTTTGGTTTTTCGCCGTAACGATAAACAGCTGTTTGCTGGATAGATATATTTGTTTTTGCTATGGCTATGGCTATGGCTATGGGATTATGGTATGGCTCGTCTGATTGAACCTTTATGGCTTCGTTAGTCAAATCGTATCGTTTTACTTTCGAAGTTGTCGTATCGTTTATGTTATGTTAGTTAGTAAAAACGTTAGATTGCCAGCGAATGTATCAGCTGTTATTGTATTTCTCTTTGCTTTATACAAGGCGACTTCTTATCAGATGATCTCAATTCACCAGCTGATGATCGGGTGTAAATTTCTCTGCTGTCAAATCAATTTCTGACAACAGAAAATTTTACACTATCAAATATACAAGGCGAATATGTAGAGTTGCAAATCGAGACTACCTGGTATCAATTCGCCTTGGCTTTATACGTGTGTTTGTATGTATATACGTAAGCCAGAAGTTGAAGTTTGCCGAGTAAAAATCTATTTTCTATAGATTTTTACGTAGCAAATGTTACGAATACATTTTCAATAAGCATCAACATATTTATTAAATGTCACGGATTTTGTCAGCTGATACGCAACAGCACGATACGATTTGGCTAACGAAACTAAGTAACAAATACGCCATTAATAAAAATGTAATGATATAACCTTCAACAACACATTGAAATTATTTAAATTCACTACAAAAGTAAAGAAAATTTCGTGGTCAAAATTCGCTAAACTAAAGCGTCTTTGGGTCGTTATAATAGTAATTGTTTGATTAAAATTATTTGCTTTGTTTTAATGAAAGTGGACTTGTTTTTTGTTTTCTTTCTTTCCAAATGATGACTGACTTCCAAAACGTTTATTGCTTTGTCTCGGACAAGCAAGTATTAAAAAGATCGTAAACAAACAATCGGCGCATCGGTTTTAAGGTTGATGCTCATAGTTACAATGTTTGGAAACTTTGTTTCTTATACATGATATAAATACCAATAATAAATACAACGTGCATTAACCGCCAAAAAAAAAGCTTAAGCGACACAATTTTCGAACTTAATTTTTTTAGCAAACCAAAAAAAACGTATTCTAAAAAATGTGTAAAAAATTATTTTAAATTGCGGAGGACATTTTTTATAAAGACGGCTTTTACACAAGCAAAATTTAGATGGCATAGCCTTGAGTTTGTAGGAGAGGAGGGTACATCGCTCCTATTATATTTCCCCTTCTCTCCTACAAACTCAAGACTTTGCACAGTTAACTTTGCGTGCCGAAAAACCGTCAAAATAACCACCCTTCTTCCAATTGTCAACATCGACGTCACATCAATACAATATCAAAAAATTGAGGCTTGTCTACTCGCTCTCGAGAAAAATTTTGTGCTATTGTCAGTCTATTTCTGAGTCTATCAATAGCAGGGTAGACAAGTCCCCATTTGTTTATATTCAGGACTATCATGAATAAAACTCCGCGTGAAATTTTTCCCGGGAAAATATTCCAACTAATAGCAAGTAATAAGGAAAACCAAAAATTCCAATTGGAAAAGGGAGAAATTTCACGCGGAATTTTTTTCATGATAGCCCTGATTATATTGCCGTGACGAAGATGTTGGCAACTGAAATAAGGCTAAAGATAAAAATCTTAATTATTTTCTTTAATGTGAGAACTGAATTCTTGACATACTGTATTTAATTTTTGTTTACCTTTTTTTTTTGTCTCTTTTTCAGATTCTTAATCACTTGACGAACGGCGTTATATCACAAGTAAATAATTTACGTACTTTGGCTGCCAATTTCCGTTACACTTGTCTGACAATGCTCAAAATTTTAAGTCAAAACACCAACGTGGGCGTGCATTTTGTACGATGTATTCGCGCCGATTTGGAATATATACCCAGGAATTTCCATTTGGACATGGTGCAGCAACAAATGAAAGCTCTGGGTGTATTGGACACTGTTATTGGGCGACAGCAGGGCTATTCCTGTCGTTTAACATTTGAGGATTTCCTTAAAAGGTTTGTTTGTGTTTTGTCTTGATGTTCTGAAAGAATTATAATTGAAATAATATTTTTTTTTTACTTTTTTTGCTTGCAAAGATATCAATTTTTAGCATTCGATTTTGATGAAACTGTCGATATAACTAAAGAAAATTGCCGTTTACTATTGATTCGTTTGAAAATGGAAGGTTGGGACATTGGTAAATCTAAAGTATTTTTGCGTTACTACAATGATGAATTTTTAGCCAGGTAAGTATTTATTTTTATTCTTAAAACTACGGTATTCGATATCGAGCGAAATTTCAAAATAATTCAATAGAAATTTTATGAACAATGCGCAATACCGATCGAAATTTCAAAATAAATCAATAGACATATGCATTTTTAAATTCCATTCGATATCGAATTCCGTAATTTGGGCCCTGGTTCGTGCATTCTGTATAAAATGGCAGACTTCCAAAACGTCAATTTCTTTGTCTTCTGGCACAAAACATTGACAATGCACACCTTTTAAAAACGTAGTCGAAAAGTATTAAGATCGCCGCAAATGAGCAATCAGCGCATCGACTTCAAAGTTGATGCTCATAGTGCCAATGTTTCGCTACTTTGTATCTATACATGAAATAAATTAGAGGCATGCGTAAACAGTCTTGAAATGTAAAAACGTCATGATTTTTAAATGTATTCACGTCGCATGTATTATACTAAACCAATAATAAATGCTGTCGTACTATAAGCGAAGCACGATGGATGTATTGGTGTATGTGTATACCAGTGTTAACAAGCGATGTCCAAAGAGTGCTTGTTTGTAACAAACACTCAAAAGAAGTACTGTTGATTAGTGTATGCTTGTTATTTTTCATATTGTACGTTTGAGTGTGTGTGTAATATGTAGATGGTAAGCTATTATGTGATTAACCGCATACAACTAATGTTAATGCATGTGTGTGTGTTTGCATGTGGGCAGAAAAGTAAAAGATCATACACACATACATGCATGACGTTTGTACACACGCTTATGCGTATAAAGAAGCAAGTATCACAAATTCTTCCATCACGAAGTGTTTTCTTCTTTACTCTTATACCTACAATACTCAAATAAATTTCTTGCAAACAGTGTTGTTAACGTTTGTTTTATAAGATTTCGCTGTAGCAAAGCATTTGAAAAATCCCTCATGTCTTAAAAGTTCTTATCAGATATCTTGTGCAGGAGACTAATATAAATACCTCATCCAAAAAGTATACAAACTTTGTATTGATACCTTTTGGAAGTCAGCCAATTTTAAAACTTATCAGTTTCAGTGCAAAAATTAATGGTTCGATACTTCTAATTATCCATGATTCTCTCATTATTCACTCTTATTCCAGTTGTCGACATCTACGTGACTTTTACACAATACCAAACAAAATTAGGGCTTATGTGCCCGTTGTCGAAAAGCAACTGACTCCTGTTGGCAGGTTTATGTTATTTTCTAGACCTCAGGGAGCAGAAATGAATTGTCAGCAGCATAAAAATGATCTCGATACCCCCAGTTTTATGGTATTCCCCCTTATTGTGATTGCGACTTTGCGGCGAAAGTCAGGCGTTTTGTACTAGATTAAAGAAAAATGTAGTTTGAATTCTTAATTCAACTAAAAGTAGTCCAATTTGAAGTCGAAAAATGCAACCACCATAAGGACGATTGTGTTAAAGTGACGTCGATGTCGACAGCTGAAATAGAGGTGACTATTTTGCAAATATGTAGAAATTTTATTTTCTGCATAAAACAATTAAATCTTTCAAAACTCATAAAATTGGCAAAACAAAAACAAAATAAACAAATAAATATAATAACATCGATATATCGTTACCTTAATATAAAAAGGCTCAAAGTCATTATTTTTTAAATCGATATTTTTACATTTTTCCATACATTAAGCGTTCTTCTATCGGAATGTACAAAAAAAAATCTATTTAAAAAAAAACAATATATTAGGGCCTTTCTATATTAAGGTAACGATATGCATCAATTAAATTTTAAGAAAAAGCAAAAAAAGAATTTTCCAAGGAAATGTAAAATCTCTCCGGGGGTCTACTCTGCAATTTGAAACGAAATAAAAAACTTTCGAATTTGCGCGTTCTTAACAGAAAAATTCGCAAGTATTTGCTTTCGTTTCGAATTACAGAGTAGACCTCTTGGATTTTCAAATATTTCTTACACCTCACCTTGTTTTAAATGCTAAAATAAACTGCTAATTTTGAAAATATTTTACATATTTTCAGACTGTACGAGATCCAAGTTAAGAAAATTATTAAAGTTCAATCTATGATCAGAGCTCTGCTGGCACGCAAGCGCATGAAGGGCGGTGGTAGCAGTGCTGCAAAGGGTAAATAGCTCTTAAGAATATCAAAAAATTTTAACTTATCATTATCAGCAATCAAAGCAAATCTAATCTTTATTATCTTTTATGCTTTTAGCCAAAACTGTGGGAGAAAAAGATATAGCAGCAGCTAAAATACAAAAAGGTAATGAAAATGAGGGTGAGAGTGAGGGTGATTATCTGAATGTCCCTGAAGTTGATTATTTAGATATAAGTGAGACCAATTCTGAAGCGGAAGACATATTCGAAGAGGATCGCAAAGAAGAGGCCTTAGCAGCCGCTATGGTAGCTGAACGTGAAAATGCCATACTCGATCAAGATGAATAAGAAAACGTTTTATAATTTATTGATAGAAAAAAATAATTCAATCGGACGTATTCTAAACGTCTTGAACAAGCTTATTACATAATATGCAAACATATTGATTATTACATACATACATATATAACAAACAAAAAAGCATATGTCACATATTTACGCTATTTAAAAAAACAAACACTTAACATATTGCAATAACTAGATATTAAAGAAAAAATTATGTTCAATAAATTTTGAATGTTGAAAAGTATTCAAACAAATAAGTTTTCTTAGTTTCTTGCCAAATATTATTTTGGTTTAAATGCAGCGAATGTATATGGCCTTTCACAAATGGAAAAATTAGACATTGCAAAATGTGTGTCGTAGTGACAAGAGATTTAAATAAAAACAAGCTGCTTATTACGGCCTTCTTCCGACACTATTGCACTCATTATTTTTTATTGTTCTAACATGTATTGATCGATTGAATGAAACCTTTTATAGTTGCAAAAAAATATATACCATTGAAAATAAATGAAAAATTAATTAAATTAACGCATTAGAAAGGCAAATATCAGCCACGCAATAGCCTTGACCCATGTAACAAATGTTTTGTTCATGTTAACAAGGTATTAACACCCTCTCTCTCTCTCTCTCTTCCCTGTCCTTGCCGACAATAATCTTTAGTTTTATTTAATTGTTATAAATAAGTTGAAAATTTTATTAACATTTTAATATTCTTGTATGCTGATGTTGTTGTTGTTGTTGTCAATGTTTTTTCTTTTTACTTCATTCTATTCTTTAATTATTTTTTTATATTTTGCTATTGTTGTTTTATAGCTTACCGTGGTTTTCGTGAACGCCAACGTTTTGCTCCTTTGGTAAATGAAAAGACTGGACAAGTAAATCAAGAGACTGCAGAATTCATACGTCATTATGTGCGTAAGTGGCGTATGAAATCATTATTTCAAGTGCTTTTGCATTATCGAGCTGTAAAATTTCAGGATTTTGTTAATTTATGCCAACAAGTAAGTTGCAATATATTTAATAATGTATATCGTTACTTTAACATAGAAAGGCCCTAACTCATTATTTCTCTTTTTTCATCGAGTTTTTTGTATATTTCTATAGAAGAACATATTATTTATAGAAAAATTTTAAAATCTCGATTTAAACAAAAATAATGAGTTTGTGTCTTTCTTAATTAAGGTAACGATATTTATGTAAAATTTTATCCAAACCTACAGTTATCAGAAGTGGAAAAAATTTAATAGATTTTAAATAGCGTTACTAAATAATTTAAACCAAATAAATTTTTCTAAAAAAAATTAATCAACTTCAAAATAAGTTAATTTAAAAACTATAAGTTAGTTTCATTTAAATTAAAAATTTAACATAAAAGGCAGATTTTGTAATAAATTTCGTTTCTAAACGTTTCCAATTTGTACGGAATATAACGAAAATTTGTTTCAAAAATATTTTTTACACACAAATTTCAAAGCAAAAAAAATCGTTTGTACACACAAAATTATTTTTTTTATTTTGATTTTTTTATTATTATTTTTTTTATTAAAGGTATTCATTTCAGTTTTTTTTTTTTTTTTTTTTTTTTTTGAAAAATGGAAAAATGGAAAAATGTAATTTTTTGACAACAAACACAGGAAAAAAATTCCACAAAAAGAGTCTGAACACAATGTAACGAGAATTTATTGCAGTGCGGTTTTTCATACGATTTTGAAGTAAAAACCCGCAGTGCGGAACGGCATAAATTTAAAATCTATTTTATTTTCATTGCGGACTTTCTTATTCTCTGAATTTTTGACTCTCTTTCTTATGTTGCCATAGTTTTTGAATAATTGGCGGTGTTCAAAACAAAAAACGTGACTTTGAAGTTCAAAAATGTTTGTCATATAATATAAAAGCTTAAAAAATTTATCATATATATCTGCGAATGTATAAAATTTTAATCATTTTTTGTTTTTAGTTACTGCCATTACAAAATGTTTAACAGAAAGACAAAATTTTTTTTTAAAATGTATGCACAAAAAAAATTAATAAAAATTTAAACAAACAATAACAAGTATTGCCGTCGCCGTCTTCCGTTGTATTATGTTTATTTTTCTCTCCCGCAACGAGAAATCGCACCTCACCGCAAACATTGTGTTTAGAATCAAAGTTGAATTTTGTTGAATTTTTAAATTCAACTTTTGGTGGATTTTTTTCCTGTGTTTGTTGTAAAAAAATTAAATTTTCCCATTTTTCCAACAAAAAAACTGAAATGAAGAATGCCTTTATTTTTTTTTATTTTTTTATAATTTTTTTTTTTTTATTTTTAGTGCCAATTTTTGAAGTCGACTTATTTATTTTGAAAAAATTTTTATTTTCCCAGAACTTTTACAAAATTTTCATTTTAATTGAATTTATCCCAGAAGAACTAAGAAGCTATTTTTCCTTATCTAAAATTTGTAGTATAGCAAGAGCCTATGTACAGCACAGTGGGACATATCAGGACACAATTGAGCCGATTTGTTATGGATACGTGTGACTTATTCGTGGTCGGTGGATTAAAACTACATACATTTGTGGGATTCAAAGGTAGTCATAAAGGTCATATTGTCATAAAGGTCATTTTGTTTGAAAACAAAAATAAATATAATTAAGTAGTTTAAAACATTGATTTTATGACCTTTTTGACTAACGCTTGAATACCCAAATTAAATATTCGGCCCTGTTCCGTAAATCGAACTGATTTGAAATCGATCGTTTAAAACCATATACGATAATTTTCTTTCAGATATGATATTTGAGGCTCTATATATAAGAGAAAATTTAAAAAAAAAATTAAAACAATTTTTGTATTAACGGAGGGCCGATTACATACATATGTTCTATTTTAATAGGCATGATTAAGCCTGATTTTTCAAACACTAGATTGTGTTTGATAAATCAGCTGTATGTAAAGTTTCGTGAGACTCAATTGATTAGAAAAGAATTAAAATTTATTTAAAATGCCAATGAGTGTGGCACCGCCTATCCCTTTTGTAAATGTCCCAGCCGTGTGCAAAATTGCCCGACCTTATTAAGAAAGCACATAGAAAGTTTCACCTCTTTAAGTTCCACGCTAAAAATATCCTATAAGAAATGGTTGACTTCCAAAATGTCAAATGCCTTGTCTTTGAACACAACAGTACAAAATGTTGGCAATGCACACCTTTTCCAAACGTCTTCGACAAGTATTAAGAACTTCTCAAACAAGCAATCAGAGCAACGGCTTCAAAAGTTGATGCTCATAGTGACAATGTTGTGCAACTTTGTATCTATACACGATATAAATACCACATCGAAAATGTATACAAACTTTGTACTGATACGTTTTAGAATTCAGCTAGTGTGATGTGAAAAGCAATAATTCAAGCAGCAAAGAAGCTTAAATGACTTGACGAATGTGATAAAAAACAAAAACGTTCTATTTCTTTAAGGTTCACATTTACAATCAGCGAACTGTAGCTGGTCTCAACAAATGTACACGTACGGTACCTTATGATCGCATTAACACGAGAGAAGTTCATTCCTCACAACTAGGACCAATGCCTGTGAGTCGTCGCTTCAAAATTTAAAGCCCCTAACTATTGCCGTTTTCAACTCAACCCAGTTGGGTTGTCTGAGAGTCAAGCCAACTTACACATTTTGGTATTGACATTCACAACTTAAAAAAAAAGTTGAAATTGTCCCAATAAGCACTCAAAAAACTAAAATTCAAGCACTTGAAATTTAACTGGAAACAAAGTTGAATTCAAGCATTTTTTCAAGTAATATGCAAGTTTGAAAATATTTTGAAATAAAAAATCAAACAACATACAACATGTTCAAACCTTGTCAAATAAGTAATTTATTTTTTAATAAAATTGAAATTTTGGTGAAAAAAATCAAATATAAATAAAAAAGTGATTTCTTAAAAAACAAAAAGTGATTAAAATCGTGAAAACAGTAGTGAAGGTAGATATGCAGAAAATAATTTTAAGAAAACCTGTCGGTTGCATTTTTCTTTCTATTTTAAAAGCATCGTTAACGATGCTTTTGCTTGAATTCAAGTATAAAAACAGGTTCGGTTCGACTTGAATTCCACTGCAATTCCATGATTGACTTCAAGTGTAAAAACAGGTTCGGTTCAACTTGAATCACACTGTTATTCAAGGCTGGAATTACACTGTAAAGGTACTGTTTTGTTCGACTGCAATTCAATGGTTAATTTTGCTGGATTCCCTATTGAATTCAACTGTGTTTCAACTGTAATTCAACACTGGAAATTGGAAATTGTGACTGGATTTCAAATGTAATTCCACTTGAATTCCAGCCAAAATGCTTATTGGGGTAGTTCTGTTGTGCCACAACATTTTTAAGTACATAAATATTATTAGAGATTCAGACAATAAAAGAGAGTTAAGTTGAGTACAGCAATAGGGACATAGAAGTGCCTTCACGCGACATCTATTTGTCATTCCTTCTTATTCTGAAACTATTTTTCGACGTCACGTCAATAGAGTAGCAAAAGAAACTGGTATGTCTCTACTCGCTTTCGGAAACAACTGTCTGCTATTGACAGTATTCTGTTATTAGCTAGATTTAGAGATCTTAGAGAATAGTAATAGACTGTCAATAGCATACAATTGTTCGCGATACCAAGTCGACAAGCCTAAATTTTTTTGGTATTTTAATGACATGAAATAGACAGAAAGTCACAGAATAAAGGGAGTCTAGCTTGCTGCTGTTTAAAAAGCTGTTTTTTTTTTCAAATAAACAGAAACTACTACGGTGAAGGCACTTTAAATAAATTTAAATTATATTCTACAATGGCAATAACTTATATATACATTAAGGTGGCGTTACGTAAATTACCACTGCGATTAGATCAAATTCCCTTCTATGACACACAATATATGGTGGATCCTGCCAATTCGATGGCAAGACAAACTTACACCTCAAGCGTTAACACTATGATGGAAGATGATGAAGCCTGGGATAGTCCACTGCAGAGAAATCCTTCAACGACATCATATTTATTAACCTACAATGCCTACAAAAAGGAACAGGCCTGTCAAACCAACTGGGAGCGTATAGGAGAGAGCGACGTCATCTATAATCAGAATTTCTATCGAGATCCCAATATAATGAGAAGGTGCGTTGTTCGAATACGAGTACACCGCATATTTATTTGCTTGCATACATGTTATACAATAAATAAATTTTACTAACAGAAATCAAGTGCAGATGCAAATGAATGCTTACAATAGTTACAGCAACTACAACAACAATAATAATAATAGTAATGCATTTCCACCCTGGCAGCCAGGTATGCGAACGGGCTCTAGGCGTAACAGTTTGAAAAATTATCCTGCACCACCACCACCACCCATGCCGTCCATGCCCACCATGCAACAGAATATGTACAATAGGCAAATGAATCAACAGAATATGCGTAATTCTTACCCGCCAGCCCAAAATCCTGTAAACGAGCTACAAAATCTAATGGGACGTCGAGATAACTATGATGAGGTTGGTTGGTTGATTGGTTGGTTCTAGACATTACAAAATTATTTAAGTTCTGTATTAATTCTCATTCACTTTGCAGAATTCGGAAGAACCGCCTTTCAACTTCAAGGCCATGCTGCGTAAAACTAATTATAATAGACCTGAAAACAATTCCATGACCTATGAGTTCAATCAAAACAATCAAACATTTCAAACGCCAAAACTGCGACCCACTGGCAGACGCTTTGAAGAAAATGGTTCACCTCAATATGGAGGCGGTAAATTCAACCAACGAGAAGTCTCGCCGGTGAATAGGACCACAAGCAGTTACACAAATGATTACAGTAACAGCACGGCAACAGATGATGCAACAGGCAACAATGACGAAGAGGAATATGAAATTTAACTCCCTTTAAAAACTGTTTATATACGAACAATCCTTTAAGTATTACATACATATATTTTTTTAATAAAGCTTGATCTTGGAATCTTCTGGTACACCAATAAACAAAAAAAAAAACTATGCGGGCAATATGCAAATTAAAATTCTTGTATTCTTTTTTTTGCCTTATTTTAAAGATAGAGTATTTTAATTTATATTTTGGCAATATGTGTAAAAGGAATGAAATTTTAACTCGTAATTATTGAATTTTTTTTCAAAGAGCAAGAGCAACATTTTTATGTTGGTCCTTAGAATGAACTTATTATTGTCTTTGGTTAAAACTAATTGTCTCGTAACTTACGTTAGATAATGTTAGAAAATGTTCAGTTAATTCTTTATTTCTTAACAAAATTACAAGTCCATATCAGGCTCTCGTAATCCTTCTGAGTGCATTTTGCGACCTGATAGTTCCAGCATAACTTTATCTTCCAAATTTTTATCCAATATGGAACGTTTGTTGTTAGTATCCTGTAATTTAAAATGCAATATAATTTTGTATAGATATTTAAATGGGTTTTTACTTACAGTTCCTTCCTCGTCATTGTCATCACCTTGTTTGGGTTCATCTCCTATACCCCAAACTTCCAAGTTTCGTATACGAAAATCTTTGCGTTTACTTAGTTGAACATAATCTTTGAATGTGGTACACGACTCAGAGCTCTGACCCAGACCGTATTCACAGTCTAACCAAAGTCCCCAATAATTAAATTGGCCACCCATACCCTAATTATATAAAAGAGTATGATTGTTGTTGTTGTTGCTTTTAAAACTTTTGAGTTAAAAACTGAAGCAAATTTAACATAAAACAAATAAAAGCTCTAAAAAAATTAAACTTTAGCAGATATGAAAACCTAATATCTACATATAAAAGTTTGTAAATAAATTACATTTCATATTTTTCACTCTTTAGTTGCACATTTTATGTTAAAAGATTTTCTAAATTCTTCTGTATTCGAAATAATAAAAAAAGCATTTGCGATATTAAACATTTTATTTCTTTAACAAAATTTAAGAAATATGTTTTAGACTATGTTCGAAATTTCGAACATATTTTCGAAGTTTCGAATTTCAATGGAATATCAAGCTTAATTTCAGCAAATTGCGTTTTTTAAAGCAAATATTAGAAATCAATTAAATTTTATAGTGTTTTAAAATTAATTCATTGATTTTTTTAATTTGACATCATATTTAATACATTTCGAAGACATGAAAGTCTAATTACGAGTAATACATATAAAGTTTGTAAAAAATTATATTTAATATTTTTCACTGTCTAGTTGCACATTTTATGTTAAACCATTTTCCAATTCTTCTGCATTTTTGGTATTCGAAGTAATTAATAAAAGCATTTACGCTATTAAACATTTTATTTCTTAATCAAAATTGAAAAAAAATGTTTTTAGACTATGTTCGAAATTTCGAACATATTTTCGAAGTTTCGAACTTCAATAGAATATCAAGCTTCGAAGCCTTAATTTCAGAAAATTGCTTTTTTTAATTCAAATAATGGAAATCAGTTAAAATTTTATGGTTTGAACAGGCTAAAGTAAAGAACAACGACAATGGTAAGACTGTTGTAAATTTAGAGATGGTAAAGTGAGCTTTAATTACAAAAACTCTTTCAGCAAATTGAAATACAATGAATCACTAACAATTCACATATTCCATCTGCAAAAAAGTTTCGTATATAAAGCAGAATCTACATCAAGTGACACCACGCACAGTGGACCAAACACAGAAGAACGCTGATGATGAAGGTTTAGTGGCCTTCGAAAATGGCTATGTAATTTGGCTTAAAAAGCGATACGAACTTTAGCCTGTTCAAATCATAAATATAGAAACAAACGAAGTTCGAAAAATAATAATTAAATTAAATAAATTTTATGGTATTTTAAAATTAGAACTTTGAATTTTTTTGGAAAATTTAATTTTATATTCAATACATCACGACATAAATATATATGTACATACATATATACAGACTTTGCAACTTACTTACGCAACACGTTTTCGAATATTTTGATACAGACACTGCAAATTACAATTCAACCGTCAATGCAACCCATAAACAGCAAAACATTTTTTTTTTCGAAACCTCGAATGCAACTTCGAACGTAACCATAAACAAAACTACAGACTATGCGACCGACAATGTAACCTGCCTGGTTGCATAAACACGTTGCTAAGTCTGTACCTACCATTATAATTATTTTTTGATTTTTTGTACTATACCGATATCTTTTTTAAGACAAAACGCAAAAAAATCATTTTATAGCATAAGAAATTACATAATTTCGAAGTTTAAAATTTAGTGCAAAATCTGGTTTCAAAACAAAATTTCAAATTCATTATATTCCGAATACAAAACAAATAATTGAAAAAGTATGACTTTTTAATATCTATTTTATTTATAATACAATTTCCAACTTGTTAAAAATATATTGAAAAAGTCTAACCAAATACAATTTTCAGTATTTAAAGAAATTGCTTTTATAGCGTTCCAGAGCTGCAATTATAAAATTTTCGATAAAATCAAACATCATGCATAAAAAGTATTATACCTATTCTGAATAACAATTCTACAGGAATTTTTTATTGTATTCCTCGTTCCACTATTTTAAGAAGCATTTGCATTTTTATCTTTCAGATAAAACAAAGCTACTGGAAACAAAATCGGTGACCTCGAAAATTCGTAATTATCTGTCACTTTTTATTTCTCTTGCCACTAGTGTAAAATAAGGGGATTTTATTTTCGAAAAAAAATAATAATTCCGTGAGAAGTGTTTCCCGGGAAATATTTAGAATTGGGCTAAATGGTTATATGGTACATTTTATGCTTATGGCAAATAAATTCAACTAAAAAAGTCAAAAAAATTTCTTTCGTATTGGAAATCACTCAGACTGCTCAAATTAATAAATTCAAGTAAACGTGCATTAAAATTAAAAATAATAAAACTAGATTTGTACTTACCAAGCCATTCGGCATAGTCTGTTGATTTAAATTCAAATACTGATAATGATTATTATAGCCGCTGGTATTAAAACAACGCATGGCTGGACTTAAAGTAAAAAGCATGGCACTATCATCACCTTTAAAATAATTAATTAAATGCAAATGTAAGTCAGAATTTTTTGTTTAAGGAATGTTAATTATATACCGAGAAAATTTGGTCCTAGAGCCCAGGATTCTGGTGCATAGCCGGCAAATATATAATGATCTTCATCCTCTACAACCAAGAGTGTAGGACCTCGCTTAAGCAGTTTCCCCAACATGGTGGAAAAGCTTTCGCCCATAATTTTCGAAGAAAACAAAAAACGCCATTTATTTCTTAAATCATTGGGTATATTGCTGTTTATATAAATGACATGTGGTATATCTAATATGGGTGAGTAGTTCGTGCCAGTTGGTAAACCTTAAAGTAAAAGAAAATCGATTAACTTAAGAAATTTTTATTTATGTATACTATTTACTTACCTTCTTGTAGTGGCAATATTTGCTGCCCCATTTGTCTTGTTGCCAATTTGCTATTTTTGTTACTATTATAATGATAGAGATAAGAGAAAACATCACGCCATATTATAAGAAATGTGGGATTTATTTGCAGCCATTTCTCTAAAGCATGCATGGAGGCAGACTCCGACTCGGATTCTTTGTCAATCAGACGTATTAAGCCTTTGGCGAAGCACTGTGCCGAGCGATCATTACAGTGAAAACCAAATTTTATCCATGATTCGTATTCATTTGAATTCCTTTCTTTCATTATATGCAAATAGCTCAATAAGACTGAAGTTATATACTAATAACAAGGTTAATTAATTAATATATTATATTTTTATATAGAGATAAACAAGTGTATGTATGTCACACATTCCATTCGGAAGAATTTTTAAAAATTGTTTTAACTTACGATGAATTTATGATGAATTCCACATGTGAAAATTTCCCAATAAAATTTTTCGTTCACCCGAATTCCATGAAATTTAAAACTTACATATTTCATCATTTTCTGTCAAACAAGTCTTTGTGAATAATTTTCATAATCGCAAAAAGTTGTTTGAAAGCAAACAAATTCACAAGCAATTTTATCACAGTTTAAAAATATAATCATTCGGAAATTGTCACAATACAGTTCATTCATGATTCCAACTGTTCACATGTTCGAAAATTTTCACGTGAAATTTTATTTATTATAAAGCTGTTTATGTATGCATTCATATAAAAATTCATCACAATAAAAATAAAAAAATCAACGTCGTTTAGAATTGAATTTAGTTGAAGAAATCAAGTTATTACTCCGAATGGAATGAAATTGTGTGACACAAGCGATAATTAAAAGTAATAAAATACCATTTCAAGTTGCTTTAAATCAATTTCATCAGGAGATTTTCCTCCCAAGGATAAATGTATGAAATTGATTTGTTCATCTATAGAGCCTCTTCCGACAATAAAGTATGGTTCGGTATATTTTTTAAACGATATTGTGCCCACTCTTCGTGGTTGATACTGTTGTTTCTGTTGTTGTGTGAAAGTTTCAGTAAAGAGAAAATTTGCAACAAATTGGGCCAAGTGCTTATCGACAATTGCAGACCAAGCTTCCTAAAAAAATATTTCAAGTTATTTGGAATTTAAAACATCAGATATTTTCTTTAAAACATAGCAACTTAGAAAAAAATGTAATTTTCAGCAAAAATACCATAAAGGGGGAGACACCATTTAGTGTAACTAATTGTAGAAAGGTCGCAAGAAAAACAAAAAACTATTCAAAATCAAATAAAAATGTTTGTTGTGAATTTAAAGATTTTTATTTGAGAATTTTTAAGCTTATCATTTGTATGCATTTGTATAATTCTGAATAACATTTGAAAAGTTTTCATATAAACATATCGTTATTTACTTTACTCAAACAAACCCAGAAAACGAGTTTAAAGTTTTCAATTTACACACAAAATTTTAGTAAACAAGATATTTTTGTATGAATTTTTTACACAATTCCGCATCATTAAATCCAAAAAAATCTATTTTCTTTAGTTATGACGTTGTTTGAGTAAATTCGGAATTTTCGGTTGAAGTCTAATTAACGTCGATATTTTTAAGAAATATGCAAAAAAAAAATTAACCCACAGTTTTTTTTTTTTTTGGCAAATTTTATAGCAAAGGTTGGTTTAACAGAATATAAAAATGAGTTAAATCTAGTTTAGTGAAGCTCGTCCAAATAAATAAGAATTATCTGAAGTGATATAAAACTTAAGTTTAAGAAAATACTGTTGTGTACAAAAATCCTCGAACAGCCATATTTTGAACCTATCAGGACAATCAATATTGGTTCTATTTACAAACTTTTGACGAGAGCTTTCATAAATTGCTAAAAAAAAATAAAATTTGTTAACCCATCAGGAGCCAATAAGTAATAAGCACAGTATAGAGATATATCAGAGAGGAAAAAATCTTTAAGGCTTTGTGGTAATCATAAAATCGTTATTTATACTCTTTTTTTCGTTATTTAAAACTTATTATCAAAACCGAAATTAAATCTAATCAGAGTGACTTCCTAATTCTTCTTTTCATGCACTATCCGCCCTCTGCCATGGAAATAGTACTTTCCAAAAATATTTTTGTCAGTTAATAATTTTATACAGGGCAATTAGAATTTTTGTTTTTGCCTATTACTTGCTATTAGTTGGAATTCTTCCCCAGGAAAAGTCTCTCGCGGAATTTTATTCATAGTTGCCCTCATAAGCTTTCATATGATACCGATATTGTTTTGATGAATTAAAAATTTCCCAAGGTAATTGCAAAAAAAATCACAAAACTTTGGGGTCCCGTAACTCTGTAAACATGTACTTCCGAGGATTTTTTACATAACACAAATTTTTCTCCGAATGCTATTTTTATCACTTGAGAGAAAAATAAAATTTTCTTTTTCCTTTACGTTGTGTGTTAATTGCAAACTTTAAACTCGTTTTCTGTAAAACTAATTTTATAGAATTATTTCGTTGTTGAAGTAAATGAGCGACATATCGCACATTCAGTTCCATAGTGTCATAACTCAAAAAAACTAGTTTTGCAGAAAACACGTATAAAGTTTTCAATTTACACACAACTCAATGAAGGCATGAACAAATATTCTTCTCTCATGAGGTGACAGTAGAAGATATTTATATGAAATTTTTGCGCAAAATAAAATTCGAAATGCATTATTATTCTGCATTATTAACTCAAAAAACTAATTTTATGACACTATTAAACTGAATGTGCGATATGTTTAACACGTACATATTTACGTTTATCACGTGTAAGAAAATGAAAAATGATTGCCAATTAGTTTGATAAATAGAAATTATTTGATTTCTTTTGTACATGAGATTGTCGTCATTTGTATTGTATTTGTTTGATAATTTTGTTGTTGTCCGTTTCCCTCAGGAGACAGGCAATCTTTTAAATTTAAGTTTTATAACGTTCGTTTTTGTTATTACTTTTTTTTATTATTATAAATAAAATGTTCGCTATTTGTGTATAATTGCCTATTAGGATTTTTTTTTTATGACTTTCAACTAATCAAATTAGATTCCCTTGCAAGAAATGCGTAATAAAAACTATTTGCCATAAGAATCTGAAATAGAAACCAAATTGGATTTCGGGATCTTTTTTATCTAAAAAGTTTTCGTCAATCGTGATCAGTCAATATACATACCTACAGACATAAATACGTAAATATGTGCATACATATGTACATGCTACAGTGGGTAAGAAAACCATTCGACATCACATGTTGTTTTTGTATGGGTTAAGAAGGGTGAAGCTATAACGCACCTGCAGTCGGAGACCCCGTTGGGTCCATTGTGATCTTGTTTTTGTATAACTACGTATAAAATTTGTTTGCTTAGAAATTTTATATAAAAATCATGGTATTGGGTTACAATTTTCTGAATTCAGCTCAGTTACGAGTAACTAATGACATTAATGACATAACTATTTAAATAAAACTATTTTTGTTTTATTAAATTATCGATTTTGTCGAATCTTTTTTTTCAATATTTCGAACACCTTCGGCGCCGTTCTCAAGGAACAATTTTAGAATAAGGTAGTCAGCTGTCCGCTTTGAAAAACAAAGCAGACAGATTGTGAATATTACCGTTACGATTCCAGGGAAAGAAACTGCTATGTGACTTAAAAAATTTAATGATTTATCATTTTAAAAATTTTATATCACAAATTGTCACAAAAAACTATAGCATAAAATTTATGTACATGCATAACAAAAAACACAAAAGTGATAATGCCGTACAAAACAAGCATATGAAGTTAAAAGAAATCCAAACATCAATGCACCAAAGAAGAATATGTAACTCCTCAAACCAATAAAAATGATAAACGGCCCACCCACTTGCAATATAATTGTACAAGTTTTCGTATTGTACAATAATATCGCAAATGTTTATGTCATATTCGAAGGTGGCACAATATATTGGCAAATGTCAACTTGTTATGTTCAACTAAGCATATCCCACCTTCTAGATGAATGCCCCGATTTCCACAACACCAGAACAAATACTTTTGGATCCAACAAGCCGTCCGACTGTTTAAAAAATATATCCGAGGACAACATCAATTTAATTTATAAATTCATATTGAAATGTAATCTGTTACACAAGTTGTAAATTTATTCTGTATCATTTAACAGATACCTAATATGTAACTACATACATAAATACTTAAATCATATTTTAACTTGTAAATTGATCGGGACGAAAGCCTTAGCAGCTAGTTTCCTTTTTTCTTCCTTAATTGCCATAATTGTATTATTGTAATTAATAAATATGTAATGTAATGTAATGATTTTTATTGTACAATCAAGACAATTGTGTAGTATGGTGGCAAAATTGTTCAATGTTGTGTACTTTTTTTCACTGTCAGGAAAATTGTGCAACATTTTTCTTTGAAAATATCGTGCTATTTGTTGCATAGCATAGGTCAAAACAATAATAATATGTACAATAACATTGCAATATTATTGTATAGTGGATGGGCCGCTTCACAAAATTACAATTTTGAACAATATATATAAAAAATCATCCACAATCCTTAGACCTTAACCCCATTGAACATCTGAATTATTATACTGAATTTTATGAAAATCTACAGCCTTGTGCATTACTAAAAAGTGGCATGACGATAGTTTACAATTTTCTATTGCACAAGTCGAATAGTTCTTTTAGCCACTGTACATATGCACCACAAAGAAAATATACGCATTCCAACACACATATCTATATACATAGATAGATACGGGTCCCCTGGTTATGCATGGCACGCATCACACATATATACATATATATTTACATATTTACTTAATATGTAATCCTCTGTATTTATGCATTGTATTGTAACATTGCACTGTCCACCAAAGTCTAATCTTACAGTTGGTTTATTTTAACGTCTTATGACTATTTATGCGCGAAAATCCACTAAAAAACGTTTATTTCAAGTGGCTTGATTATGATTTCAAGATTATTTTTGCTTACTCAGTAAATTTTGTGCCAGTACGGTCAAATTAAAAAAAGTGGAAGCAAAAACTATTGACTGGATATTTTGCTTCAAAATAATTGCTTACTATGCAGGTATCTTATTACGTTTTCACTATTTATGTTTACAAACATACATACAAACACACATACATATGTAGTAGATATGGATAGTGTGGTACGACAAATATTTAGGCTTATAATAGATTTGGTAACTACAAATGTACTACATACCAGTAATTTATTTTCGGTAAGTTTTTCCGTATGTCCCCCAGATGTGTGGCGAAATGAGTGTTCCAATATTTTATGTTCATCAGCTGTAAAATGTAATTGTTGTCCTTTTTTTGCCTGTTGATTACCCATTTTCAATATTATTTACTGACCAAGTTTTCATCAACTGTTAGGAGTTCTTTTAGAAGTGTATAAAAACAAAACAAACGTCTTTTACAATATACCAGTTATTCTTCTTTGGTAGTTTTGCTGTGGGAAACAAAAGCAGTAAGCGCAAAACAAAAAACAGATATGTCGTTTTTCAACAACAAAACTAATCAGATGCATCAGCGTTGCCAGAAACAACAGAAAACGCTTTGTATTTATTTTGTGAAATGTGACGAGAAACGTTGCAAAAATTTATGTATAAGTCGCTATTCACACTATGCCTTTTTAGCCTGCCTTGTATTGACAATTTTCTTTTGAAACCCCTACGAAAAGTCACACACATTTACATTAAGCCTATTTTATTCATGCCTTTTTGGCATTTATATACACGTTTAATGCTGAGAATACGAAAGAGGCAAAGAGAAATGTCATTAATCCCCTCGAATTTTAATTTCGTGCCTTTTGTTCAACACCGCAACCTTCTCACCCCCTCTCACCAATAAACTGAAAAAGCCTGCCTGCACAGGCAAGCAGAAAAGGCACAGTGTAAATTGCGTCTAATTAAAATTACAAAACAAGATAACTATAAAATATGTCAACGATTAGCGCTACGCTTTCAAAATTAAGCCTATAGTTCTTTTAAACATGATACACACATATACGAGACGAGGCAAATTATATTGTGCACATTTTGAAACTCGTTTTTGTTACTTTTTTGATGTATGAAACATTTAAAAAAAATAGATTTTTTGATTGATTATATATGTATGAATAATGTGTCCTCTTTACAAACTCGTTCTCAGTTTTCCGATATCTTACATATATAAGGAGATAAAGATCTCCAATATTGCGTCATTTCCACAATTGTTAAACATTTAAAAAATTGTTTTACGGCAATCGACAATTTTTGGGGTATGTGGCACATTTCCAACGTAAAAGTATTAATATTGTTCAAATATATTCAAACTGTCTTTTATTTCTTCCGTTGTTTTCGTCAACTTTAAGTTTGAATAAAAAACATAAGTATGTATTACTTTTATTATTAAACAAAAAACTCTGTCGTGTATTTTTATAAAACTAATGAACTTAACATTCTTCATCGATTTTCTCGAAAACACATTTTGTTCCATGCATCAAACCAGAAACTAACCGACGACATGCATTATTGGCCTTTCTGTCCAATAAATAAATAAATAAATAGTGCAGACAAAAGTCAAGTCATATATGTTAAGCGCATTATGCACGGTCAAAATGCATGACCTGCATTATAATAGTATTAGTGAAATTTTTTCTATATGAGTCACAACGACGATGTTTGAAGAAAAATCTAAATTGATTAATTTTGCACATGCATGTATGCAACACAAACATAACAAGATAAGCTACTCAAAGCAGTACCTTAACATCTACTTGTCAAATTCTAAACGTAAAACGCTTGACAACTGTGTTTCATTTAGCTTATGTGAAAGATTATATTGATTTATCGTGCAATGCATGCACGTGTATGCCGAAAACTTCACGCACACGTACACTATGGTTGTGCCATGCATTTTGACCGTGAATAGTGCGCTTTACATACTTGACGCATCGTTTTTACAAAATCATCAATCTGGCAAGTCTAAATATTTTCCCCAAATATCACTTTCAAAACTATCCGACTGTATTACTGGTAACACTGCTGCAGTGTAAGGAAAAGAGAAAAAAAAACAAATGAAAAATTTACTGCAAAATTGCATTATATAGCAATAAAAAAACAAAGTGTTAAATAAATTATCTTATGATAGATAATGTTTACCTAAACGAGAGCAATTTGTATTTTTAAGTATTTATTTTTAACACAATATGAACATAAGACCCAGATGTCATGAGTGGTTGCCCTTAAGTACGCAGCAATTGAGATTAAGAAACCTTCAAGCTGTACAAGGTGTAAATATTGAAATAAATGGTAATAGCTGTTCCAATTTCCAATTAGGCTGTGCATACGCACAGGTATTGTTATACTACACACTTCATGATCATGCGGACAATGAGCCATTTTATCAAAGTGAGAAAATTGTTTTTCAAAAACATTTAAATCTTAAGTGGGCGGAGATACAATGTCCTGAAATACTCAAGTCCAATGCAAATTGTGTGTGTATTAAAATATGGGCTTGTGTTAAGACTGAAAATTTTGACAACAGCAGTAGTTATAAGACCGCGGAACTAGTAGCTAATGTTGGAGAAGATAAAAATACTCTGCCTAGAACGCAGAAAATAAAGGAACCCATGAGGTACATATATTTGATGTTTCTCGAAAAGTTAAAAGATGATTTTTTTATTTTTAGTGCCTTGACGCGAGAGTTTGTTAAATTAAAAAAGTTGCGGCGACCGTCAGACACCCTCCTGTTTAAATGGGCTGTTTACTTTTCAGGTCTTATACCACTGTCACAAAATACTGAGATTAAGTGTTACCCAAATTCTTTAATATTTCAAATGAACGATGAGTATTTTGCATCTCCGGAACTTTTTAGCACAGAGTGTTTACGGGGACAATTGGCCTTAAACTATGAAAGGTATTCGGCGAGTGTACCCAAGTGTAGCATTCCTACGCCCGATGAATTTACCATTAACTCACCCCAAGTTTCGCGTAGTTCTAGTCCTGTTGCTGTCGATTGGCAAAAGGATTTGTTGCGAATGTTAAAGACACGTTACGTCCTTTTGAACTGCTTACGTTCCGAGGTAAGACCCAGTTATGACTTGAAGAAATTGTTGAGGCTGCAACAACTCCAAAGACAACGTCTACAAACGCAGCGTAAAACGGAAGAAATGGCAGCGGATATAAAACGTTTAAGCTTAAGATGTATTACCAAAGAACAAGTGCTAAAAAAAACGCGCACAACGTCAATTAATTCATCATCATCTGTATCAACTGCCTCACAGTATCATTCCATGGGTCGCACTCTCAGTCTCCTACTAGCCGAACAGCAACATGTTGATCCTAATCAACTTCTACAAGCCCAACAGCTTCAACAACAGCTAGAAACATTGAGGAGCAAACAAAGACTCCTAATAAGTGCTCAGGAAACATTTGCTGAACGTATTGATCATCTTAAGCAACAATTAAATGATGCTACTACTTCGAGGCAGGAAATACAAACTTGGTTATCGGAACGACGACGTCAACTGGATGACGACAAGTTGAAGTTAGAACATTTGCTGGTAAAGCAATTGCAACTTTGTCAGCGCAAACGTGCCGTTACCCAACATGTTAAACGTATAATGTTTTCATTGTGTTTGGAACTTAGGGACATTTATCCGATTGGACGCACTCGTTATGGCCTATATACAATCTGTGGCGTGCCTTTTCCTAAAATGGATGGCTATGTTTTTGACTCTCTAAATTCGCAAAGCGTTCATATATCGGAAAATATTACACCAATGGCTTTGAGTGCTTCATTGGGCTATGTGGCTCATTTAGTGGAAATGATTTCAGTCGTACTAAATCACCCTTTAAGGCAAGTTCGCCCATGTAACATAAGCTTCTGAATATTAATTATAAATATACTTTATACCTTTTGTTATAGAAATCCAATTGTACATGAAGGCTCCCGAACTCGTATTATGGATGTTATAAAAGACCTCCCACCCTATACATCAAGAGAGTAAGCGTTTATCATATCAATCGTTATTTGCTATTGAAATAATGATGAAAAATTTTAATATTATTCATAGATTTCCACTCTTCAGTCGGTCTTCAATACCAACGAAACCTGTCAAATATGCAATTAATTTGTTGAATCAAAATATTGCGCAATTGTGTTTTGAAATCACAGGAATATGCTGTGATATGAGAGCCACCATTGAAAATTTACAGATTGTATTTGCTATTTTTAACCAATTAGAACAAAATGAACATGAAATATACATCCACAAAGAACCTTTAGACTCTAAACATTTAACTATTAATGAAATAAATAATTCCGATGAAATTGACAGCTCTCAGCAGTATCAATATCTTTACAATCATCATAACAACCATAATTATCAGGATCAGAAAGATAGTCATCACGAACTACATTTGTCTAGTCAAATGTCAAGCAAAATTGGTAAACAAAATGATTCTCTATCAAAATCGCATTCATCCGTCGAAAGTAATCATATGATTCCGCCGACAACAATGGTGCATCATCATCTTAATCATAATGTGCCTGCATTTTCGTTAACAGCTAATAATTTGTCATATGCGTCACGAAGTTCTCAGCCAGTCGCTATACAAGACCGATCAGTACTTACTGCAACAACTGAACAACGGTTAGTATATAATTATGCTTTCAATATATATATATATATATATATACGCTCATATACTTATGTATTTTTTATGTAGAATTTGTCGTTCCGCTGGATCTTATACAGATAGCGAAGAAGAGGTTAGTCACTCCAATTCGATGAAGTGTTTTTCAAATTCAGAATCCAACGTAACCTCTTTACATGGTGTTGGTAATAAATATCATGCTTAATGATTTCCTAATGTGATATGTATTTTATTCTAAGTTTTTACTTCATTTCATTTAGTATATTAAACGTCTTCATTATTTTATGTTATTTAACTATAGTAACATGCAAATGTTACATATGTAATATATTTTTCCATACATATATTTGTGAGTATTTTAATGGAATTAATTAACACATAAATACTTGTTTGTGTTTATGGCAAATTTAATAAACAACTATAAAGTTTAATACAATTAAAAAAGTGTAAACTCTCAATTTCTTTAAAAATCTCAATCCATTCAAATAAATATCTCGGTTTCTTAAAAATGTTGGGGATTTTCCTGTTTAAATTGTTGAGAATTTATGATAAAACGTCAAAAAGATTATGCAGCAAAAAGACCCCAGTGTAAATGTACGAGGGTTTAATGATGTAAATCAAAGTTATGCACAATACATATAGCAGGGACAAAAACCATCGATGTAAAAACGAAATATGTATGTACTAGACCACTGCACAAGACCACTTACAAGAACTTTAAGGACGAGATATTTTTCAAATTCTTTACTACAGCGAAATCTTCTAAAACAACCGCTAAACAAAACTGTTTGCAAGAAATTTGTTTTAGTTATTGAAGGCATAGGAGTAAAAAAGAAAATACTTTATGACGAAAGAATTTGTGATGCTTGCTTCTTCCTACGCATGGGCGTGTATAGAAACGTCATGAATGTACATATACACACTCGTTGTGTGTATGATCTTTTATTTTTCTGCGTACATACAAACGCACACATGCATTAACATTAGTTGTGTGCGCTAGCCTTAAAAACCCACTCAATACATCAATAGTATCAAGAATGATAAAATAAAGATTACGCCTTGCGCATGATTTACCGTTTGATGACGTAGTAGTCCCCTCGCAAAGGTTACCAAGTCTGTATCATATGTGAAATTTATAATTTCTTGCAAAAAATTTATTTATTTTGTTGTAGTTGGCAGCCCTGTGATTAATTTACTCAGAGAGGTCTCCAAGAAAAAAATTATATGTTGTTGCTTAAAAGCTGCAAAACTAAGAAAAATAAAAAAACAAAATAAAAATAAAGAGATAAGAAAGAGAGCAAATATGAAATGCGAGTTTGTGTGTGCGTAATAGTTCTATAGTTGAATTTTACTAACCAATTAGAACACAGGCTGAGTGACGTCAGAATTCCATCACGCGCAGAAATGTATTTTTATTCTTGCGCGCTGGCGTAATCTTTATTTTATCATTCTTGAATAGTATAATACATCCCTCTAGTCAGCCAAGAACCATATGTCGCTATTTCAATACTCTTTCTCCAGCGACAATTGCACTAGTTAAAATATCGTCAACTTTCCTTTTATGCAAGAGTATATATACTGTTACGTTTAAATTTTATTAAACGTGTGAGTTCTTTTGATTGCTCAAAAATAAAAATAAATGACACACAATTTTTATTTGCTACTGTTTTTCCTTTTATTCTTAACGAAGCAAATTACAACTTGTCTTTCACTTAACTACTTCTTATCGTTATTATCCACTTTCAACGAGGTCTTAACTTGACTACTTTCTGATTAGCACTGAACTATTCTCGCACATGCTGCCACTTTTTATAGTACATGAATCGGGTCTCGAATGTTCGCCCGATAGGTGGCGTAATAATATGTCTGTACTTAGTAATGGCATCTATGCATGATGACATCTGTATTGTCATTTACTATTGGTAGCCAGATGTTCAAAAAGTCCTCTAGCACAATCGGGAAAATTCATGTTGCTGCTTCTAGGCGTTTGTAGATAATTCGATTGGCCGTTATTTTTGAATTTCAAAGTAACGACTCCAATGCGGTGTGCTACTGGTAGTACAGGGTGGTTACCATAAGTGCTCGCATTTTTATTTGTATGTGCGTATGTCTGTAGCTATGTACACAATTATTGTTGTTGCTATAGTGTTTGCACGTAAATATGTGTGTACGTTTAGTGCTTTAGTTAAATACTTCCAGATAGTTCTTTGCTTTAACCCTGTAGGAATATTTTTACGTAACAATACGTTAGAGACAACAGTTGTAGTGTATTTCTATTGATATTATCAATGGACGCGTAAATAGTTTGTTTTTATTTTTTATTATGCTATGCAATAATCAAGCCACATTCACCAGGTAGTAGCGGAAACGCAGCTGAGCTATTGTTTTTTTAAAATTATAGTTCATTCGAAGCTTCAAAAATTGTTTACGAAAGAGAAACTAAAAAAAAATTTTAAAAAATTTTCAATGTGAAAAATATTTTTTACTTAGGGTTTACACGTGCAAGTGCAAGTTCGAAAAAATCAATACACTCAAACTCTTTTACTAACACATCTACACTTTCGGCACTTGCAGTCTACTTCCAACTCAACTGCCAAGGAATTTTACAAGACAGTGACTTGTTGAACTTGTTGCAAGTAGATGGAAAGTTAGCTAACAGTGTTGCCCTATTAATAGTTTAGCACAAATTAACTGGATTTCAGTGTAATGTTATATGAGTTTTTACTCATTTAAAATACATTCAAAAGCTAACTTAATAATTTTTTTTTTAATATTCATAAATCGAGCAGTTTATTAATTTTTTAGACATAAATAACATTGAAACAATACGAATAAAGTTCAACACTATATGGTTCCCTTAAAATTGAAATTTTTTATGTTATGGACAACTCTGCACTTAAATTCAAACATGCAAGTTGCAAGACAGTCCGGCATTTGTGCGAAATTTTCGTTGATAATACGTACACAGAGCTTGCATGCAAGGTACTTCCATGTGTAAACGCAGGGTAAAAAAATTCTTTTGAAACAAATTTAAAAATATGAAATAACTATTAAAAAATTGTGAAAAGTGCTTAAACGTTGCAAATTTTGTTAGTGGTAGCTGCCGTGAAGAAATTTTTTCAAATTTATGTGAATAATTTTCATTATTATTATTTTACAACAAATTCTATTTTTGATATTTTGGATCAACTAAAAGCCATGTTGTTTTTTTCATTGTTGTATTTTTTCATTGTTCTTGTAATCCTGATATTACCTGGAAATAAATGTGCCTTGGCAATAATATTAAATAAATATATCACACACTAAATCATAAAGAGTCACAACTCAAAAAATTTGAGATGCTGAGTAGTGACAAATAACTGTTGATTTCGTAGAAATCAGGCAAGTATATAACATAAAAACAAGCATAACGGTATTTTATATTCTTTAGGAAGACTGTAATGTAAAAGAAATTGTTGAGGTCATTATAGATTTCTTCAATTGACTGGTTTATAAGAAAACAAAACCAGTTTGATCATTTTGAGTTGCGACTGTTTATGATTTAGTGTGCGATATGTAGACGAGCGTCACTAAAACCTACTAGTGAATCTTTGGTTCAAATATCTCAATATCGTCATAAAAGAACTACCTTCTCAATAGTGCTAAAGTCTACTGGTAGATTTTCAATGACAACCCTATGTTATGTCAATAGGCGATTACATTGGCTGGGGTACACCTAGTCAGTAGCACTATTGACAATGTCACTAGAAAATCAATATAATTTTAATATTGACAACGAGCGAGGAAATATCGATATTGTAGACTAGAGCCCCTAAAATTTACTAGTGAATCTTTGGTGCCAATGTCTCCATGTGGTCCCAAAAGAACTACTTAGTCAGTAGTGATACAGTCTAGTGGTGGATTTTCAATGACAAGCTAATGTTAAATATCAATAGGCGATTACATTGGCTGGGGTACACCTGGTCAGTAGTACTACTGACAACGTCACTAGTAAATCACCACAATTTCACTATTCGCACTTTCTGCAGGGATGCTACGGCAATACATTTAAAAAACAAGACGTATTTACATTTCGAGACTGTTTACGCAGCCCTATAGTATGTATGTATCATATATAGTCAAAACCACACCGAAAAACACTAAACCGTTTGCTTCACATAACAGCAGAAAGCACACTTGTGATTTTAAAACCACAAGTGATTACAAGAACTGGCGTTTTAATTATGTATGTATACCTCACATTCGTAGAGTAAAAAGTTACTTTCGCAGCCACTCGGCAACTCTCAGAAGAAAAAATACAAAACAGCTGATCCATACAAAATAAAAACAAACTCAAAGTAGATAAATTTGCAATTATCAAACAAACAAATAAACTGACTGGAAATATTTAATTAATAAAATATACAAAAATCAGTGGTAAAACAAACATGCAACTAAAATATATGACCAGAAGTTTAAATTGTTGTAATTATTTAATGGTAAAACGACATTTAACTGAAATACATGTTCCAACTAATGAGGGAAACCTCAAACAAAATCCAGCGGCAATAAGGAAAGTTGATAAAGATAATGCTAAATCGAATTTAAAAATGTTCGGATGGCAAATCCATAGTTACGGAGACGTAAGTGAATTGCAATTTTCCGACAATTTGAAAATGCCGCAGCTTAAGCAGGCCAACGAGTGCCTCGTAAGAGTAACTACCACAACGGTTAACCCTATAGATGTGGCTATGCTAAGTAATAATTAAAAAATAATAATCAAATGAAGACTAAACTAGACAACTAATTATTTTAGATGGTTATGGTGCCACTGTATTAAACACCATGCGCTGTCAGGGTAATTCCATTGAGTTCCCATTGGCCTTGGGTCGAGAATTTAGTGGTTGCCTAGTTCAAAAAGGCATGAATGTCGATATACCACTAGGGGAGAGAGTGTGGGGCGTGATTCCCCTACAAAATACAAATGGTGCTCATGCGGAATATGTGGCTGTACCAAATCACTGCGTAAGAGTTTGGTTTACACAACTCAAGTGATTTTTATACGCATCACTCTTACTCTTTTTAGCTCTCTTTAGCACCTAAAAACCTGAGCGATGAAGAAGCAGCTTCAGTTTTATACGCTGGACTTACAGCATGGTCCGGTCTTTATATCACTGCCAACATTGGTGGCATATGTGGTGCTCTGTCGGCCGGGGGTGGAGGTGGAAAAAAACGTATTTTAATATTAGGGGGTTCTGGTAGTGTTGGCTCTCTAGCCATACAAATGCTAAAGGCTCAAGGTGCTCAAGTGTTAGCAACATGCAGTGAGAACGCTAAGGACTTGGTTAAATCTCTGGGTACGGATATTGTAATTGATTACAATAATAGCGATGAAATGGAAAAATTACGTTCATTTGCTCCCTACGATGTAATACTTGACTGCAGCGGACAAGGACCGCATGGCGCTGAAAATTTAAATTTTAATTACAAACAATACGTAACGTTTTCATCGCCTCTCTTGAAAAATATCGACAGTTCTGGTCTGGGTTTAGGAATTTTTAAGAATGTCAGCAGTATTTTAGAAACAAACATCAAATCAATTTCTAAACAAAACGGTTTGATTAAATGGGGTTTCTTTGCTCCTGCACCTCAAGGTATTGAGCTTTTAAAGAACTTGGCAGAGCGGAAAAAGGTACATACTTAGAAGACTATTTGAATTTTGTACATCATTAATTGTATATACATTCATATATTTTCCACTTTTAATTTCAGATAAATCCCTTAATAGACAGCACCTTTAAATTTGAAGAGCTACCAGCAGCCTTTGAGAAAGTACTCAGTGGCCATTTACGTGGGAAAGTTGTAGTTCAAGTAGATTAATTATTTTAATTACATGTGTAAATACATATATATTTTTAAAGTTTTATATTTATTTTACCCGCTTTTACCCGCGGTTCCGCTCGTGTTGATCTGCTTAAATAATACATAAAACCGGTTGAACAAAACCGAAACGAAAATTAAAATGTGTTTTTTAAATAGGTTCCGAACCGGATAAAATATGTATATCCTATATTTTACGCTGGCATGAATACTCTGTCTTTCTCCCAGCTGAATTAAGACTTTGCAAAGTAAACTTTCCGTGTGTAAAAGGGGTATTAGTAAGGATAATTATGATTCGGCTTGCGGCAAGGAAATCATATGAATTCGCCTTGGCTTGAGGTGTGGGTATATGATAAAACAAACTTGTACTAAAAACTCAGCGTGCGTACTTAAAAAGGTGTGTGAATTGGCTGTATTGCAGTTTTTTTTGTTTTGGATAAAAAAATCTTGATGAATGTAAAAAAACATGGTGTAATCGGACGTAGTTGGGTCTCCGAGTGGTGGTGCGGTATAGCACCACCCTTTAGAGCTGGCAAACTATCGATAGTCACACCATTCGATATTTTCGATAGTTTGTTGGAAAACTATCGATACTATCGGATAGTATCGAATTATTTTACACTATGTTCACACGGCAACACAAACAGTCGTTTTGACTGCTGATATATGGATATGGTTAAAAAAAAAAATTAGGTAAAAATTATAACTGCCTTATTCAAAAAAAGTAATTTTGGTTTAGAATTGGTTTACACAACAAATTTTGTATGAAAATTTGTTTGTTAAACGTTTTTTAAACTTAAATTATTTTTTCTGAATAAGGCCTCAAATAATTAATTTTATGTTTAATTTTATTCTAATTTTTCAATTTTAAAAAAGGAAATAAATGTTTAAAAATATATAAGCATCCATACTACAAGTAAATTTCTAAGAAAATTTTCAAGAATACTTTATTATTACTGATATTGTATCGTTTTTTTGTTTCTCCTGTAAAATATATAAAAGAGTAGTTACATACGTTTGCATTTAAGGTGACGATACTCGTATGTATGTAATAATTTTGTTTTAATAGCCAATTCAGATAAATTAGCGATAATTTGTTCTCAAAAAATTCAGTAAGATTCAGAATGGAACAAATTGGTTCGCTCACAAAATTTTGTATATTTCAATCAATATTCGAGCGCGAATCGTGAATGTGGATGAGAGCGAACCTCGATATTTTATGTTTTTTTATTTCATGTAAGTATTATTTAATTATGGTTGCATATGTAAGTAAGTATGTGTGTATCTGTGTTTTAATGAATTTTTTATGACGTTTAGATACATTTTCTTTGAATCTTAATAAAATTATTTACATTTTGATTCTAGAATACGGACGATTGTGTCGTCCGTTTAGTATATCTAGTATTAATAAAGCTTTCTTCTATCAAGAGGTGAGCTTGCACGCCATTGCGTGAATTTTTTTACACAAGATGAAATATGAATTGCCGGAGCATTCTGTATTATTAACTGAATAAATTAATTTTTTGAGTTATGACGTTATTATATTAATAGAGCGATATGCACTTATGTATTTTCAATAGAAGACAAGTAATATGTTAAATTTTATCGAGTTTGTTGACAATTTGGTAATAAATTTTTTCAACGATAGTACCGCTATCGAGAAAAAACTATCGATAGTCTAATAAAAACAAAACCATCGATACTATCGATAGTACTATCGATAGTTTGCCAGCTCTACCACCCTTCCTAATCTAAATTAAAATCTGCAAATTGTATGCCCTATTGTACATTTGTTTTGTTTTTATGTATTAATACATACTTTTAATATAAATGTCTCAATAAAAATACTTATATACTTTCCTGAAGAAGCCACACAAAGCAGTAGGGAAATATCGAAGTATGAAGAAAAAATTTTTATATAAAAACGAGACCTTAAGCTTAACAAAATTAGAGATTACTATAATTAAAAAGCGGTCAAAAAATTAGAAAAATTATTCCATACTAACTAAAAATTAAAATCTATATTTATGATTTGATCAGGCTAAAGTTCGTATGGCTTTGTAAGCCAAATTACATGTGATAATTATTAATGAACAAATAACAGCAAAGTTAATTGTAAATATTCTGACAAACACGTAGTAGAACGTAACAACTAGCTGTTTTCGAAGGCCACTACACTTTCATCATCAGCATTCTTTGTGTTTGGTCCACTGTGTGTGGTGTCAGTTGATGTTGTAAATTAGTGATGATCAATATGAGCTTTCATTGCAAAAAAGTTTTCAACAAATTGTGATGCAATGAATAAAAACAATTCACGTATTCCATTTGTATTGAAAAATTTGTATGTAAGCTTGAAATTTGCATTAACGACACCACACCACATACTGTAACAGACACGTGAACGCTGATGACGAAATCGCAGTGATCTCCTAAAACATCGCTACTATAATTACAAATGCCTTTGTTAATTAATTAAACAATATCGCTCTTTTATTACAACGTAGTCATAACTCAAAAAATTAATTTTTCGAGTTAATGATGCAGAATTAATCCTCATATCGTTATTTATGTTGTTTAAAAATTTCATACAAATATCTGGTTTACTGAGATCTTGAGAGAAAAATAAAAATTTTCTTTTTCCATTAAGTTGTGTGTAAATTGAAAATTTTAAACTCGTTTTCTGGCGAACTAGTTTTTTTTTTTTTGAGTTATGACGACGTTGCAATAAAGGAGCGATATGTCATTAAGCTTCTTCAAAATAAGAACTTTAACCTAATAAAATTAAAAAAAAAAAAAAAAATACTTACGTATGTGCATATATTTGTATTTACTTTATTTACTTAGAAAGTGCAATATAACGCAATGACATTGCTCATTGGCTACTCGGAATTGCACGATCCATACATATGTATGTATGTATTGTAGTATATGCATTATTTTAGAAAAAGTTATACGCATATATTAAACAATTTACTTCTTTCAATTGGCAAAACTTGCAAAATTAAAAATACGTTTCTTATTCATGGTACCTTCAATAAGACTAGCTAGACATTTGATTTAAACATACAGTATAATCTCGATAGTCCGAACAGTTTAAGGCCATGTGGTGTCCCAAATATCGAAATGTACGAAATTTGGACTCAGGATAAAAAAAATATAAGAAAACTTTGGAAAACATAAGCTTACTCACGTTTATTTACTAGATTTTCACTTTGAAATAAGATTTTTACAATGAAATTATTAGTTCCTCTTTTACAATCAAATTAGTTTCCGCTTATTACATTTTGTAATTGTAATTCAAAATTTCTTTAATTGAAGTAAAAGTATTGTAATTGAAAGTGCTCAAGTTTGTCGAATACTGGGCCAAATTAGTCCACCTTATCGTGTTTGGCGTATTTCGATTTCGACTACGACATTTTTGTAACAGATTAAGTAACAACGCAACATTTTTTCTTTAATCTAGGACCAAAATGCCGTAGTCGAAGTCGAAATACGCCAAACACCATAAGGGGGATTAATTTGGCCCGGTATTCGACAGACTTGAGCAATTTCATTTACATTACTTTTACTTCAATTAATTCAAAAAATTTTTAATTACAATTACAAAATGTAATTTCAATTGAAAAGCTTCAATTACAATTACTTTTCAAAGAATGAAATTATTACATAAATTTTCTATAACTAGTTGATTAAGAAATTATTTTTCCAAATACATGCATGTAATTTTAATTTTTTTTTTTTAAATTACAGTACATTAAATTTTAACTGAAGATTTTTCAACAGGATTACTTTTTTCATTTTCAATTGCATCAAAATGTAACTGTCACTGAAGACTTTCAATAACAATTACAAATATTTTGTAGTCAATATTTAATCAATTACAAAATGTAATCATTACTGCCCAAACCTTGTAACTATTATCTGTTCCTTAAAATGGTCGCAAGTCATTTGACTTTTTTAACGAAATTAAAAATATATACATATGTATGTATGTATTTATGTATGTATATTTCGAATAGAATTATCAAAATACTAAATTATATACAATGTGGATATATTACACAATTATTCCAATGATGCACAACGATAATCATTGATTGATTAAAGTATGTAATACCATGTTCACGTGGTATGAAACGTGTTTAAGGCGAGTGTTTTAAAAAACTAAACACAACCGTTCACATTACATTTGAAATATTTAAGGTTGACGTTTTGTCAGTAAATAATTGTATTTGTAAAAAATTACGAACAATTATGATTTTTTATTGGTTTATTATTTTCAAGCAACAAGCCGCCATTTAATAACAACATAAAGTTGCCAGACGGACTGAACATACTCTATTTACATGTTTAAGGAAGTGTTTAAATCTTAAACACTTCATTTGAGATGTTTAACAAGTCAATGTATGGTAAAATATCTCAAAATCGTCGTGTTTAAGCTCTTAAACCAGAATGAGGCATTAAACACGTAAGTGTGAACATAATATAATTCACGATCATATAACCGAAGTCTTATCTTCATGATACTTTTATTGCATTGCATTTTATTGCATTTTGCATATTGCGCACACCATCACAGATGAATATTTGAATATTTAATTATTTGCTATTATTTGTTTTAACAAACTTATTGTCTTATGCTGATTAGAAACAATGCGAACAATTTTTCTTATGTATATTTTCATGTGAATAATGTTTTTAGAATTAAGGCTTTCACTGTTCAAATTATTCTATGTACTATGAATTATAGATGGATGGCATGATCACCCAAGATATCTCTAGCCCTCAAATTTAAAATATTTAGGCGAAGCGGCAAAATAATGTTAGGGAAGTTAATTATTTTCCTGTGTGATACGAGTAGATCGGTGAAGTTACCGATATTTCATTACTATAGAGAACTCAGTAATTGGGTAGAACGCATTACCAACAGATCATGGCGAAGTAGGGATGATTGTATGCTATAAAAAAAACTACTGAAGCTTCAGCTGTGTGGGACGTAGTGCCGGCCTGTTGAAACCAACTGTTGCCAATATCCTCCTTCAATTTTTGTGAACAAAAATTCGTTCAACATGGCCCGATAACGATCGCCATTGACTGTAACGGCCACTCCTTGCTCATTTTCGAAAAAAAATGTCCCAATTATGCCTCGGGACCAAAATCCGCACCAAACAGTGACTCGTTTTGGGTGCGTCGGCTTTTCAATGTATGCGTGCGGGTTTCCTGTGCCCCAAATGCGACAATTTTGCTTGTTTATATAATCGCCAAGATCAAAATGAGCTTCATCTGAAAGGTTTTTTTTTTTTGGCAAAATCGGCATCTTCTGTAATTCGATCGCAGGCCCACTTAGCGAAGCGAAAACGCATTGGATGGTCAGTTGGCTCGTTCAGCGGAAGGATAAAACTAATTATCTGTCAAATTAGACATGAGCTAAATGTTACCATTCACGAAATAAGCACTAGTTGAAAAAAACGTTAGATGGCGGACCCTTTATTTACCTTACAGGTGAATTTCAAACTGTCAGGTATTTCAGAGAGACACAAAATGTACAAAAGTGAAAAATATGAATATTCAGCATTTGCAAATCCCACTTGGAAATAAAGAACATTATTAAATAAATAAAACTTTGAGCATATTTTTAGAAGCTACGAATTTATCAATAAATTTAATACTTTTCAATAATTAATAATTGAAATTTATTTGCTGGAAGTCAAGCATGTCTATATAGGTATTTCATTGGCGCTTCAACCAAATCATCAGTAGACTTCAAGCACAAATTCTGAACAGTAACAGTCTAAAATGTATTACTTCAACGTTCGCGTCGCGAGGCCCTTAAACGATTATTTTGGGCGCATCGTAAACGACTCACATGGAAGAGTCGCCATCATTACACAAGTTTTTCCCGTTGTACTGGACAATTTTTAAAAAAGTTATGAACAAAAAATTAAAAAATAAATATTTTTTTTAATGTAGTGATTCGTCAAATTTTTTTGAACAATATCAATTATTGCACAATCATTTTACAATCATTTATATCATTTGAACGAACAACAAATCTCTTAAATTTACTAAAAATAATTATTTCTGTTGGTTAAAAAGAATTGCGTGAAATATAAAATTAAATTTTAATGGGCGTGCCTCCAGCCGTTTTTCGATTGTGTGTTTTTTAGAGCGCAGGATGCGTGTTAAGTCTTGTAAAAATCGGTAAAATAAAATCTTAAATTTTTTAAATGGAGGATTGTGTCTATTCATTCAAGTGACCGCTCATTTTCGTTCATTTTATAAAAAAGAACGAGTTCGTTCATTTCGTTCATCCGCTCTTTTCAAGAAATAGAACGAAATAAAAATATAACTGACTTGTTCGTAACTGACTCACAACTGCAACTAACTAACTCATTGGATACGTCACCTCTTTTTATATTTCACACAAATTCCACTAGAAGTTTCAAGCAATGTCTAGACGATCATTATCATCTTATATGCTGCCTAATTAAGTTCATGTGGTAACTATGTACATACATGTGTATATGCGTACGTGTGTACATCATTAACTAAGCAACACACGGTGGTTGTTTATCTTTTGCTTTTCGTTTGAATTGGCATGTATTTTTGTGTGTAAATATGTGAATCTTCTTAATAGCAGACGCTTTTTTTGTTGTTGTTGCTTTTGCTTGTTTAATCAAGCTAGGCATGCTTATTGAGGTAGTTTAGACGAGAACAATTTTTAAGCCGCACAATTTTTGTTCTTTTCCAAATTACACGAGACTAATTCATCTGGCACAAAATGTATTCGTATACACAGCTGTGTGTGTGTTAGTGTTTTTAGTATTCATTTAACATTTGCTGTTTTTTAAGTTGTATGTGTATTGGTTTTATGCTGCTAATGCGGGGTTGAAGCTGGTTGAAAAGTTATGCCAACCGCAAAACCACTCTCTTTGCCTCTCTCACGTACAAACTGGCATGTTATGCCAGCACAATTATGCCCGTGTAAATCAGCGCATTTAGTTGTTGGCTACTATTTTAGACTATTCTTTGCTTTGACCCTGTAGCAATATTTTCGCGTAGCATTTACATTAACCCTGTTGGAATATTTTTGTGTACTGCTGCTTAACATTGTTGACGGCTGTTTTCGTAACAATATTAAAGTATTTTATATTCTTAGGAATAAGAAATCAAAAGATTCATATTGCCAAAAAAAAGCCACTTATAAAGAATAAAAATAAACTGTTTATAATACCTACGTATATATATATATATATATATATATATATATATACATAATATATATATCAAATTTGGGAAAAAAAAACTATTAATATGTTCTAAAAACTTAAGAAATATTAATGGCAATTTTATTAATTTCATAAGGGTCTATTACTGAAAGCAGGCAAAAAGGCAAATGAAAACCAGAATGTGACAAAAAATCTCACATGAATAATAAAGAAAAACCAAGAAGAAAAAAACAAAACAAAAACACCCAAGTACGTTCGTTCGTTCAATTATACTTTTTATCAATACTGCTGAGCCATTGATTCGTTCAATTGTACTCGCTCGTTCATGAACGACACAGCTCTAATTTTAGAGCTCAAGGTGTATGGTAAGTTTCGTAAAAATCGGTTAGGTAGAACCTCGTGAAATATAAAAAATATTAATGGGTGTAAGTAACCCCGCCCATTTTTTCAAGATTCAAATTGTGCAATTACAAGAATCAAAGGTGTTTGATAGGTGTCGCAGCAATCAAATAAGTAGAATATCATAAAATTAAATACAAAATTGTGGGTGTGTCCCTCCCCACTTTTTACAATGGGACGAATGGGAAGGTATACCCTCTCATAAAAAAAAGAAATTTTACAATCGGTTTAATATGTACAGAGTTATGAAGTAACACCGCCAAAAAAAATAGAGATGAATTGTTAACCTCCTCCTTTTTTTGAAGTCGGTTAAAAATATCACAAAATTTGATGAAATGGAAAAAATCAAACCATCCGATTTGGCGTGGAATGCCCCATATATAAGTTTATTTATAGTCGTTAGTTGACGGCATATGTAGATTGTGGGAATGAATTTTATCATTTCGTTTTTTATTTAACATTATATTTTTATTATTATACTTGGGTACACTGTGTGTACCCATGTGCGTGATCATATTAATCTGGAAAAAGTAGATTAAAACGAAGTAAATTAACAATAAACAGTTTTTCAATGTTTTTTTTACATATAAACTGATCATCGTACCACGCTTATCACATTTACAGTTGGGTTCAAAAGTTTACTTATACTAAGCATTTTTAAAGAAGACAGGCAATGAATGATAATTATTATTACATAAAATATTTGCCTGAAAATTTATTTGCAAATTTGGTGAATAAAGTTGCCAAAAATGTGTCCGATTCATTTCATCTGAAATTCTGTAATACAATGTAAAAACTTTTTTGAACAATTGAAAAAATCTGATCCACTATATCGACAACGATCGATTTGTCGTACACTTACATTTGAAACAACAAAATATTAAAATTTGTTTTTGTTTTGAGTCTTAGTGTGCGACAAGTCGAACGTTGTCGACATCGTGGGTTTGGCCCATAGTATACTTTATAGTACGAGTAATATCTGAGGTAGTCCATATTGATAAATTTCAAGATGTTGTCCGTATGTATTTAAACACCTCATAACTTAAGAACGGGTCAACAGATCGGAAGCAAATTTACCGCATTCGAAAGATGTTGATGTCACTTAGGTGGCGTGTGATAGTGAATCGATTCGGTGTGGTAAATTTTCAAATTTTTGAAAATTAAATTTTTAGACATTTTTTTTCCTTAACAAATTTGTACTATTAAGATAATCAAGTTTAAAATCTAATCAGCTCTTAATTTTAAAGCGAAGTTTGGGAGATATCGAAAAAATCGTTTTTCATCGAATAGATTTTAGATATTCACTGCCTTAAGTTTGAGCGAAATCTATAGCTTTGTGGGAAGTTTCAGGGATCGGCAGCAAGGTAAATCGTTTCCCATATTTTTTTAGTTTTTTTGTAAATTTGTCTACTAATTCTACTGAAATAATCACAATCAGGTGGTGTACTGTGGAATTCGAAACTAAAGAAATTTCTTTCAAATTTTTTTGTTAATAACATGTGAAGTCGAAAGCGATTTTCTTTCGTTTCGAATTACAGAGTAGATACCCAGCCTTTTCAAATAAAATTTCTCGTTCACATGGATTTTAATTTCGTATTATCAATTCCATTAAAATTAAAAACTTACAGTAAATACTTTTATTCATAAAATTGTCAAAATGTTTCACAGTCGTATGAAGTTTTTTTTTTTTTTGAAAGCAAACAATTTCACAACAATTTTTATTCGCAGTTTAAAAATGTAAATATTTGAAAACTATCACAACACATTTTATTCATGATACAAACTATACACACGATCGGAAATTTTCACGTGAAATTTTATTTATTATAAGGCTGAATATCAAAGAGCTGTAGCTATAAAAGCAAAATCATACGAGGAATTATCTTCTGTTTTCTTCCGTCACTTTTTATAACTGATGTGTCACACTACTTCTGTATGACACTGTCAAGATGTAGATGTAAGTGTTTAGATAATTTTTGAAAATATAACAAGTATATTTATAAACATGTACATACATATGGATTCAGTAGCATGAAATGTTCACTCATTCAACTTGTGTTCTGCACAAGATATACTATCACAAATATTTGATGCATTATAGGTTTATTATCACTACTCTGCACTATAATAGGAAGAATTATAAGCTTATCATTCGTTTTGTAATTTCATTATATCAGCTATGTACATAAAAATAATTCTCGTTTCGTTAATCTCGCTAAAACTCAGAAACGTCTTGACCGATTTGAATACTTATTTTCTGTATCGTTACCTTAATATAGAAAGGCCCTAACTCATTATTTTTTTAAATCGAGTTTTTTGCATATTTCGATAGAAGAACATCAGCGTTTAGACACGAAAACATTTGGAAGGGAAACATTTTCATCCGTGTGAACGCGAAGGAAACAACAAAAGAGAATTCCTGACGCTATGGCTGAGTTTACATCTGGCATTTCTTGTGTGTCATTTGCCCAAAAAAGCGTAACCAACTAATTATTAATAAAAAACTGTTTGATTCAGACATATATTTATTGATTTAAACAGTTTCCAATCATGTTGGATTCTATAAAATTGTCTATTAGTTATGTATGTATGAAACTGTTTAACTTAATAAATACGTGCCTGAATCAAACTGTTTTTCATTAGTAATTAGTGGTTACGCTTTTTTTACGACTGTGTGGCACATGGCACACATATGGAAAGCGGGATATCCTTCCAAATATTCGCCCGTCTAACTAAACTAAATAAATAAAATAAATATACTGCTTGGCGATTGTTTATTTTGCTATATTTTTCACAAGTAGCACCTAGGGAGAAGTAGGGAGGCACATCTGTCCTCAGAAAGTATCCAACCGATTTTTATAAAATTCAAAACAAAAATTAATTTCGAGCTGGCAACGCCGCGGTCATAGCTAGTCATTTCATAAACATAAAAGGCCCGGTCCAGACTTGTAATTTTTGAATATGTGGGAGAGTGTTGAAATAGAAATATGTATAAACATTTTCTCTCGCTCTTTTTCACTATAAAATAAAAAGTTTCTGCAACAAAAATTTTAAGTCGATACCAGAACTAACGAGGAAATTCAAGTGACAAAATTCTGTCATATCGTGCCATAACCGCAAAAATAGCTTAACTGACATACATACGGGCCTGTTCTGCAAATCACGACATGTCAAATAACGGTGATTTCAATAAATCAATAAAACCTAAATCATTGCTTTTGTAAATTTGACAATTTATAGCGATGGAAGTTGCATTAAAATATTTTATTATACATGACAAAAACTTAAAATACAACAAAAACCCACTAACAAGTCAGTTATTAATAGTTTACTTTTGAAAACACTGTGATTTAAATCACCGTGATTTTCCGAACAGGCTCGATAATTTTCAAACTCCAATTTTTGACCAAAATCGATCATTTGCGATCGTAAATAGTCAATTTTCGTCAAAAAAAAAACGAAGTCCAAAAAATGTGTCGCTTAAGAAAAATAGAAAACACTATCAAGATTAATAAAACTCGTTAGACCGTATTTAGACACGAAAACATTTGGAAGGAAAACATTTAGTTTGAAGCAATTTACGGGTGGGGAAGAGAGAATCATTTTTGTGTTCGGTAATCGGCGACACAGACTTTGTTGTTATTTGTTCATTAATAATTATCACATGTAATTTGGCTTAAAAAGCAATACGAACCTTAGCCCGTTCAAATCACAAATATAGAAACAATGGAGTTCGAATAATAATTAAAATTAGCGACACGCTTTGTTTTCATATTCTTTGCTACATATACACGCATACATGTACAAATATGCTTGCTTTTATGCAGTAATATTGGAAAAAGGAAACAACAAAAGAGAATTCCAGATATTTTCCTTCCAAATGTTCGTCCGTCTAAACTGGGACTTAAACGATTTCAGTCAAAAACAAACTAAAAATAATCAATCGCTAAAAAAAATAGGAATAGCAAGACTGTACAGAAATGATTGCAAATTGCTCACAAAAATGTTTTGATATTAAAAAAATAAAAAGAAAACACAAAAATTTGGAAAAATGCTAAATAAATATTTTAAATATCATTTAACTAAGAAAAGGATAAAAAACACATACACAAGTAATCAAGTGAAAAGTTGCATAATCAGCCTGATTACGGTTGGCGTATTTCAACTACGCCAAGTACTTGATTTAAAAAACACTATACAGAAAAATGTATAACATTTATTGTTTAATATATATTACTAAAAACGTATCTAGAATATACTTAGACAGCTCGTTAGGAGGGACTGTGTATTATAAATTCTACTTATACTTACTATTTGTTTATTTAAGAATTAACTATGTAATATGCATTTGAATTAAATAAACATTAAATAAAAAATAAAAATAAAAATTAAAAACACAGCAAAATTTTTCTTTAACCTATTACTAGGCGTAGTCGAAATGCGTCAACTGTAATCAGGCGGAAAAGAAGTATTGACGTCCAATTTTTTTTAATTTAGGATCATATTGGGACTTTCTAAATTTGAAAAAGTGTGTGTAAAATTCGCCACAAACTTTCATATGTAGCACTTTTATTTATTTTTGTTGAAGATGGGATTCTCTTGACAACCGACCGACCCGATCAAAAGTTCAATGGATCATGCTTTTTATTTGATAATAGATTTTTGTCTACCATGAGTGCACATGAAATGAATGAATGTGTGTGTTATCTTTTCGTCTGGTTTGGTTGTTTTTGATAAGGTATTGAAGAAATTAAATTTATGGTTTGGTTGGTTTATGTATATGATTACTTGCTGAATTCCTGCAATTAAGTAGAATCGGGAAATTCAATTCAGACATTAATTCATTTATTCTTCTGCTATTAAAAATTAATTTTTAAAATTAAAGTTATGGTACACACATATCTGCATCGTCGGTTGGTTTCTGGTTTGATGTGTGGAACATTTAAAAAAAAATTAGTTATTGATTGATTATATATGAATAATGTGTCTGTCCTCTTTCCATATTCGTTATCAGTTTTCCGATATCTTGAATATACATATCAGGAGATATAGAGCTGCAATATTGCATCATTTCCACAAGTTCCCTTTTTCTTTGTAAAATTTTGCCAAGACATGTAATTTAATGGTATTCATGATAATCAACCAAAAACTCGGTTATTAATTTTTTTAGTAGTTACGCCTTTTTGCAGTTTAGCTAACGATATTTATGTACATAAATGTATGGATGTATAAAATAATAACAAAAATTAAAAATTTTGAAAACCCTAGAACATATATAGAAAAGATGTGATATCTTCTAAACAGCTGGACCGTTTTTCTTAAAACATAGATAAGAACCCTCTCGCTGAAGTCACCTTTCAAACTGAAAAAACTAAATCAAAATCGGTCCAGCCGTTTGGTCTGTCCGTGGACACGGACAGACGCACATACACACGCTACAAACTTATAACCCCCCTTGTTTTAGTCGGTGGTTAAAAACTTCCTAAAAATATTTAGTGCCATTACTATACCTTAATAGGTATAAAAAGGCCATTACTCATTTTATTAAATCCAGACTTTTGAATTTTTCGAAACTCTAATACCAGATTCGTAATCAGCGACCCCAAAAACTCCGAGTAACGAGTTTCAAGCCATGAAAGCGTTCATTCACATCAAAATAAACTTGTTAACTTTAGTCATTTTTCTCCAAAGCTTATTTGCTGAGAAAATCTAATGTATCGAAAAATTCAAAAGTCTGGATTTAATAAAATGAGTTATGGCTTATTTGCATAATAGAGCTGTGGCAAGGAATTTATCAAAACTTATTAAAAAAGTTTTAACAACAAATTTGAAATCGATTGACAAAACGACTGTACATACCACCACAACTTTTATTGTTTTCAAATCGGTTTTGTATCTAAATAGTTTTTCATCACATGCCTGATTATATTTTGAAATGGAGGTTTTTGTGTATGGGAAAATTAACAAGGGACAAAAAATCGATTTTTGCTTTTTTAGTGATTCATATAGTCGACAACACGTTCTTTTCTATTCGCATTAGTTTTGTCTTCAAATGCCTTTTTAATAAAAAAGGTAAAAAATAATACGATGCGACAAATTGTTTATATTTTGAGATTAGCTTAAAAATTATTATCAAAATTTATCCGAATTGATCACACCTTTTCAAAACTATCGTTTTCAAAACGATCGTTTTCCATCACATACCTGGGGGTCTACTATGTAATTCGATTCCAAAGAAAATGCTTTCAAATTTACATATTATAAACATACAAATTCTAAAGCTTTTTCTTTCGTTTCGAATTACACAGTAGACCAGACCCCCTGATTATCAAAATTGATCAGAGTTCATTAAACCTTTTCAAAACTAACGTTTTCAAAACGATTGTTTTCCATCACATACCTGAATGAGTTAGGGCTTTTCTATATTAAGGTATGTGATTCCCGTTCAGTGAAAAATGAAAAGAATTTAAATACATTTTCATTATGAAAAAAAATATGGGGAATGGAACAAAAATTTTCACAGTTACATAACTCTCTCGATTCTCGTTTAGTGTAACTGTGAAAAAAAACTTAAAAAACTTTTCATATGATAAATTATTTTACACAAAAAATATTTACGTGAAAAACAGTAGAGAAGCTAGAAAAACATGCACAACAGAGAAAATCAAATTTTTTTGATTGCAAATTATTTAGAGGATGTCGAAATTTTTAACAACAAGTCCGAAATTTAAGTACATAATCAATGTCGAAATTGCAAGCGAAAATTCAGTTAATAAAAAAATACAGTAACAGATGCGTCTGCAGACAGTGAGTACCAAGATCAAAGAAGAAAAGTGCAGAGAGGTACATATAGGTCATGCCTTTGGGTCATGCTAAAATTTAAGATGATAGAATGTGGAAAATAAGTTGCGGTGTTTAAGATGTGCGCGGCAGCATTTAAAAAAGGAAATAATAACGTCCATGATGTCACGATGGGGATCATTTCCCTTTTACAAAAACATAACATTTTACGAGCATATCAAACAGTAGCTTCATAAGTTTTTAGCCTTCAAAGTTGTCGGCCGGACTAAAGAGGTTGCTCTCCTAAGTATGTCCAATAACGATTTTGCTGAGTAAATATTTTTGCGTATCCAGCCTTCTGCAAAACTTAATGGCTTACAAAGGTTTTCTTTATTAAAGGCTGCAGGCAAGATACAAAGAAAATTTTTGTTCAGCATAGCCACTTCGGTATTTAAGCTCGACAGGAGACGTGCACTTCATGACAAATTTCCCTATTCCTGCAGAAGAAACGAATAATAACTCCTAGGGGTTGAAGTAAAGTTTGTTCCAAATTCTGCTTGTGACGATGATTCGGAACAAACAGCGGACCTTGCAATTGGAAGAGAAAAATATTAAGTTTATTATTATTTATTTATTTATTAAGTTTGTAGCGAAAGCTTTTAAACACTTTTACCTATGCAATATGTACATAAATAATAATTAATATTATTTATTTACATGACATATTTCAATAGCATAAAAACAAAAGTTTCATAGGCACAACGGAATAAAACAATGTTTTCATAATAGCAACGAGAATCGGATTTTATGTAATTGTGAAAAGTATTATGAAAAATGGTTGTGAAAACGAAAATGAAAAGTTTTTTTTCATTTCACATTATCACAGAACCAGAATCTACCCCCTGGTAAATTGAATTAAATTTGTATTAATGAAAATGCATGTACCGACGGTACATCGAATAAGTAAAAATAATTAATGTGATGATCGTAAAAGATAAGCAAGAATAGTTAAACATACGTAGGTAGAGTAATATAACTTCGTGCTAACCTAAATAGAAAAATGAAAAATATGGAAAAACAGGGGAAATAAATAGTGATACTTACATATGTATTTACCAAAGGTAAATCAATAATTGTACACAACAATCATTTCTCACATTCCGTTTCATTAGAATTTACGTTAAATAGCTGATGTTAATAACAATCTCTACCCAAGTAGATAAACTAGGGTGCTGATGAAGTGCGTTGCTGCACAGAAAAATATCGGTATTTCCACCAGCTTAAAAGTCTAATTTAATTTTTCTTCTCTTCTTTAGAAACTCACATTAATTAATAAAATATTTCATTCAATAAAAAGAATTGAAATTACTGAACTCAAGCCTGACTAAAAATTATTTCTGATTAAAAATTCACTATAGTTCAATTAAAAATCTAAAAATGTCTCAATTAATGAAAAACTTTTTATAAGTCCGATAAAATCCTAAGTTGTAATTATGGCCCTTAAAGTTAAAAATAATTTATGGCTCATTTATGGATGGCAACCGAATTTTAGTTGCTGTGGCAACTGGACAAATAATCAGATTGGCAACTAAATACAAATAAGGGAAAAATTTTCAAAAGATAAGATATACATATATATACATATACATATATATGTATGTATGTATAAGTGCTAAGACTGGCAACTAATTTAATTTAATTTTTAACACATAATTTTTATTACATTAAACTTTATCACAAATATTTTACATCCAACATTGAAAGTAAATTAAAAAAAAGGACTTAACGTCGTCGTGAGCGAGAACTTCGACGGGACCCGCTACTACGGCTGCGATCACGAGCGATTCTGCTACGAAGACCACGAGCTATAACAGTTGGTCGTACGGTATATTCGCGTAATAGTCGAGTCCAAAGTTTTTTTCGAGGATAAACGGAGGTGGTGGTAGCCTTTTGTAGACTCTGATTTAAAAAAAAAATGGCTTTCAATTAATAAATAAATGAATGAATGAGTTTTACCTGTCTTAAATTTGATGGACGCGCCACTGAATTCTGATTTATGCAAACAAACAACATGTTTTTTAATATTTACATATGCATTTCAACTTGCTTGAGAGTATAACAAGAAATTTACCTTCTTCAAAGCTGGTGGTGTCTTTTGTATTGTCTTATTGTATTTAAAGGGCATTCGAATAAGATCATTAGTTATTACTAAAATGCCTAAATTTTTGCCTATATCCAAAGCATTTTGAATATTCTTTTCAATATTTCCATAACCGGGTGTAAGATTTTCCTTTGACAAAACATATTTGATTTCATCACAAAGATTTTCATAAGTATCACCTGCGTTTGTTAAAATAAATATGTACATATGTAAATAGTTATTGCACCACTAACATTATTATGACGATGATTACGGCAATGGTGTTATGGTCTAACTGAAACTTTATTAATCCAAATAACAGACATTTTTGCCGAAAGTTGTACTCACACATTTGCGGCTTTTGACTAAGCGTTTGCAATATGAATGGTAGCACCATAGAACCGCTGTTATTCATCATTGCCAAATTCTCCATTTATTATTTGTTAAAAATTTTCACAAAAATTTATTAATTATTATTTTTCACAAGAACTTAAAATTTTAGTTTTCGTCTGAAAAATTATTTACAATTAATTAAAACGAAAAATTCAAAAGCATGTTGATATTTTTAACTCTACAAAGTGGAGCAAGCCCCACATACGGGGCCAAGGTGTGTAATTACACCATGTATGGAGAATTGCACTCCTAATTCTTCGGTTTGATTTTGGTTTTTAAAATTTCTCCAACTTTGTGATATTTTTTAGTACTCTTCGAAAGAGCCTTCTTCGCAAATTGTGAGATTTGTTTGATTACGCGTTCAAATGGTTTTTATATTTTAAAAAATTCTTTTTTAACCCCCGATTAAAAAAAGGGGTGTTATAAGTTTGTAGTGTGTGTCTGTGGATCTGTGTATCTGTGTGTCTGTCCGTGTCCACGTACAGGCCAAAAGGCTGGACCGATTTTCATTTAGTTTTTTCTGTTTGAAAGATGACTTGATCGAGAGGGTTCTTAGCTATGTTTGAAAATCGGTCCAGCCGTTTAGAAGATATAACATCTTTTCTGAAAAAAGTCGGAGGTGTTTAAAATTTTTAATTTTTGTTATTTATTTATTTTATTCATAACATGCAGTATACGGAAGTAAAAAGCCACAAGCGCGATGACGTAATTTTGAAGTCATCGTGAAGCTACATTGGATACATAGCGTGCACAAGTAACACATTTACATGCAGGCATTGACATATTGACACATTTGCTGCCTCTGGAAATGTGTCCGTTTCGGCTAGAGGATTATTGTATACATATTTGTATTCTTGGACAAAAATATTATCCAAATTTTTGGGCCATGCAGCCACTACTAATTACATACATATTTAAGTAATGGAACCAATATGCTGAAAATTCTCGTGACGTCATAGCCTCATGCACAGTGGATTTTTACATATCGTGTGCCATAGGCTTAAATTAAATGGCCACAGTTTAGTAGCAGGCGGAACCCATTTATTTTGTTTTGGCTTGTAATTTGGAATTGTGTCCAGCCTGCCACTAAACTTAAAGCGGCTAATTAAATAAGGCCGAGGTAGAGTTTATTTTGTGTATATATATAGTTTATTTTAATATTGATTTCTATTCTTAATTTTGCTTGGATATTTTTAGTGAACTCATTTTAAAATGTCTTTTTTACAGTAGTATTTTTGATTTTTTTTAATTATTTTTTTTTAATTTCAATTGTGATACATACCTGTGTGTAACGAATACTCGTACTCGTATTCCCGGATATTCTCCTACTGCGTAAGTAAGTACATACATATGTATGTTTATAAAGTGTAAAAGCAACATTTAATTAACTAGGTATACACAATATATTAATTTGTAATAACTTTTAATTTAGTTCATTTTGAAGTTAAAATAATAATCTTCTATTACCTACATACGTACTAGTTTACATTTTCGCGGAGTAGGTATTTAATTTTCTTTTGCAACGCCATTCCAGCCGATGAACAGCGTTGCCAACTATTTATAACCAAAAAGCGTTATTTATTAGCCAAAAAGTATTATTCAAAACGCGCTCAATTACAACATTTTAAACTATTTATAACTAAAGCGGCCTAATTAAGTCTTAATGAATGTCGATGCATATATTAAAAAACCAATATATGTATATTGGAACAAAATATTTAATTATCTACATATGTATATGTATTTGTTTTTAAAATAACATACATACATGTGTATGTATATTTTCCCTTCAGGTGCAAAAAGTAAATACAACTAAATATTTAAAGATTACGTATGAACACACATCGAGCCATAACCTCTAAAATAGCTTAAGCGACACATTTTTTGGACTTCATTTTTATTTTTGGCGAAAATCGACTATTTACGATCGTAAATAATCGATTTTGGTTAAAAATTTAAGTTAAGTATTTTGGTGGTTATGGCATATTGTCAGTTAGTTTCTGGTTTGATGTATGTTTAAAATAATTTAGTTATTGATTGATTATATATAAATAATGTGTCCTCTTTCCAAATTCGTTATCAGTTTTCCTATATCTTGAATATATCAGGAGATATAGAGCTGTAATATTGCGTCATTTCCAAAATTGTTGAACATTGTAAAATCTGTGTTACGGGAATCGACAATTTGTTGGATATGTGGTACATTTCCCACGTAAAAGTATTAATATTGTTATTCGCATATGTTATAATGCATATCAATGCATACTCTACTCAAAGAACGTGGATCAAAGCAAAGTATAAACATTTAATTATTGTGTTATGTTTTAATCAAATGAAAAGATATTTATTTTTTTTTATTAATAAAACTTCTTTTATTAAATATATTGAAATTTCTTCCGTTGTGTTTCCTCTAAAAGTCATGTTATATGAATAAAAATTATATTTTCACCTTTTATATCCACTTAAATATATACAGTAATTTAACATACTTGAACAAGTAGTGAACAATATTTTTGTTATGACTTTGACATGCGTTGACAAAGATTTTTGTCATTTTTTCTTTAAGTCCTAATAACTTATGTACAAAGTTTATCAACTGTAATTTTGAATAAAAAACATATGTGTCTATTACTTTTATTATTAAACAAAAAATTCTATCGTTTATTTTTATAAAACTAATGAACTAAACATTCTTCATCGATTTTCTAGAAAACACATTTTTGTTCCATACATCAAACCAGAAACCAACCGACGATATGTATAACACGATAACAAAAACTTAATGTACGCTTTTGGTGCGTCAATCAAAATTTTTTTGTTTTGTCTATTACATAAAATTGTACGATGTACAATTAAAAAAAATTAAAAAACCGTAACATCGAAACTGGTTATCCATAGATTAATTTATCATTGGGTTGCTTTAGTACGTTTAGTTTTCAAAGTGTTAAAAATATAAAATTGTATCACCTTTTCCATCCCTGTATAAATACATACATACATACATACATATTATCTTCTCTCATTTTTAATCTTTACTTTCTTCTCTCTTAGCGTTTAAGAGAGTGTTTCTATTCATTACGCAACGAGATGATATGAAACACTTTCTTCACTCGTTCCACAAAGTTACGTGGAAAAATACAACATAATCATTTACACTCGTTCAGTGCTGCCATGCGTTAGCTCAAATCCGTTTTTTATTTAATTTTTGCCGGCTGCTAAAGCAATTTTATGGGAGTAAAAGTTCATGCATCGTTCATTTACTTAAAAAACGTCTTAACTCCAAAATTTAGTTTTTCAATTTGCACACAACTTAATGGAAAGAGAATTGTTTTCTCCCAAGAGAATAATGATATCGAGCCATTACCGCTAAGAAAATTGAAGCTTCATTTGTTTGGAGTTCGTTTTTTTAATAAATTGGATTATTTACGATAGCAAGTAATCGATTTTGTTGCAAAAATCGAATTCGAATATTATATCGCTTAAGCTATTTTGGTGGTTACGGCACGACATGAAGATTAAGTCGGTATTATTAACTAGACTTGGGTCGAACGAGTTGACTAGTTCATTTTTGACAAAAATCTATGATCAAACCCAAGTAATTTAAGCAAGTTTGATCATCGGTTTGTGTAAAAAATAAAGTAGTGAAGATAAATGAAAATATTTAATTCTTTAAGTAATTATGCAAGCCACAATAGTTGTATTTATAAATAATTCATATCTGCATATGTAATACACTGCAAATCTAACTAATTGGAAGTAGTAAGGTAACAGATAATAGAATCAAATTTATCTCGAAAATTCGTATATCTAAAATACAAAATGACTTGTTTTGCTCAAAGTAGAAACATACTATTAAATTTCTTACAATTGGCTAATACACAAAGTGTTGTATTATGCCCTATTGTTATAATGTTTTATATTATTTCAATATATTTTTTTGCTTTCAAACAATACTTTTAGTACATTATGACAATACAACACAACATGGCACCATGTGAATCTGCAAATTTACACAATTTTATTTAATCTCGGAAACATTGACGAGTAATCAGCGTAAAAAATTTTCAGAAAGCAAATTTGGAAGTGAATTGAAAACGAAACTTGTTTTTTAAATCATCGTATATATAAGGTCCTGAACCTACTTCCAATAATTTTGAACACTACACACGGTTACAAGATTTAATCCCAATTCGCTTAATTAATGATAGACTGGCAACACTGCCCTCATGTCGCCTGATGTTTGTGCTTTCTATATAAAGACGTTTTTATTGCTGTTGTCTTTCTATTTAACATCATCTGTTGTTGTATTTTCTTTTTCATTTGGTATTATTTCAATTTGATTCTATTTCTCGTCTCGTGTTAAGCTTCTTCTTGCGTATTACAATAACACGACACCGTTCTGTTCCATAAAATTTCAAAAATTTTTTTATATTTGTAGTGGGTTAAATTAAATGTTCGCTCACATTAGCAAGTTTATATTAGTCTTCATTGACAGTACAAAAAGAGTAGACGTGTTGAATTTGAAATCTAAAGAAAATATAGAAACTATTTTGAGGTTTGAGGACTATTAAAATATTCCATTATTAACGGATTAATTACATACATACATTTCTGGAATATTAAAAGTAACTGAATCTTATATAAAATCGCTAGAAGAAAATAATTTATTAAAAAAAGAAAACTAGTGGAGTGAAAAGAATCGCTAAAGTAAAAAAATTAAAAAATTTACAACAACATTAAAGCTGTTTTTAAGTTTACTTATTATGCCAGTTATTAAATTCTTGCAGTTTATATTTAATTAAGTTCACTAAACTTGTGCTTTACTTTCCTGGACCTACGGTAAAGCACTTGGTTAGTTTCTACTACATCGTATAAATCAAAAAGGACTAAAAGCAAAAACGCGAAACAAGAACTCGAGCTTTATAAAAAAATCGCCTGATTTTAAGGTATGTATTCATATGAATATATAGTATGTATAAATGTGTATATATAGGCGAGAATTCATGTAGATACATATGTGCATATGTTGAGTTGTGAATGCGAAAGCTGAAAATGTCAGTGTGTTTGTAATAATAAGTCCTTTTATAAATATAATGATGCGTTGACATTTAGGCGTGTCCTTGCAAAAACTAATGTTTCAATTTCAAAAAAAGAAGCGATAGCCGGCAATTTATTTGAAAGAACTTCGTGAATCTTAAGCAAAAACGCATTTGAAAACTTTTAATTTTTATATACCATGTATGAACATATGTTTACATACATATTCATATATTACACATACATACATACATATATGCAGATAGCAAGCATGTACCAGCTTATGAAACCAATATAGTGCAAAAAATTTAAAGCTGTCGTGTTTGGAATATTGGAAAAATACAGAAATGGAAAATGTTCTTAAATTTAAAAATTTAACTGTTTTTCAATCAGAAATTTCGTTCAATTATATGTATGTAACTGTGAATTAGAATTCTTCATAACCATATACATACATAGATACATATGTATGTACCTATATAGCTATGTACATACATATTTATCTACTTGAACATAATTCAGGCACTTACTTATTAATTAATACATAATTAAGGCCCTATGTATAATCCAAAAATGGCATGAAGTTAGCATAAGTGGCAAAATTGAACATGATCTGAACGTGTTTCGCCATGTAATTTTATATTAAAAATTATGCTAGGATGTAATTCTGTGTTAAAACTAGGTACATTATGCGATGATTTTTAATGTCATATTGTATGGAGGAACTGGTCAACCCGTAGTTCAATTTTGTCACTTATGCTAACTTCATGCCAATTTTTCATTATACATAGGGCCGTTAGTATTTTACCGCCTTATTCAGAAAAATACATACTTATGTATGTACATACTTTACAATTTCAATAAATGTATTTCATTTAATGTCTTTAAAAGCTTTATAAACCGAATTTTGAATGGAAAATCATTTTATAAATATAATAATTTTATAATTTTTATGAATACGGCCGTTAAAATATAAATTTGTACTCAAATATAACCTGTAGGAATTGTTAGATCCTCTTTTCCTCACACAAAATTTACTTTGCAGTCTAACTTCACCAGGTAGAAAGACGAAGAAAAAGTATTTCACACCCGTCTTTCACGCAGCTGAAGTAAAACTTTGCAAAGTAAACTTATCCAGTGAAAAATGGTTATTATTAGTGAAACAGTACTGAATCACTATTAAATTTGTCAACGGTTCTACAGACAATGTTGCTTTGCAGTAGACATTTAACATGTGCGTGTCATTAAAACTAAACTACTGACCCTGGTACTACTGATTAGATAGGTTTCTTGGACCATAAGTAGGCATTGAAAACATACATTTTAGTAGTTCTAGTCTAGATTTTTGATAATGCAACCCCACAGATATGTACATATTTTGTTCTTTCATTTGCAGCCTTACTACATGCATACATATTTACATATATATGTACATATATATATATATGTATATATATACATACATACGTATGTATATATAAGCAAAAACTTTGTGCCAGTAGTTAGAATGCTAGGAATAAGACAGAAGGATCACGAAATTCGCTGATAAAGTCATATGAAACATAACGACGTAAAAATAACTAATTTTATAATTAATACAGTTGTTTACTGTTTGTGTTTGATTTGTCGTTTCTATTAGATATACATAAATCAAAAATTCAATGTTTCGTTGAGTTATTAGTAAAGTCAAACATTTGCATACATACATACGTATACGTATGTATGTATGTATGTATGTATATATGGATCTGAACAAGTGACAAATCTGTCATCAGAAATGATTTAAAATGTTACAGGCCTATCTCTAAGCTTTCTTGCGTTATTTTTCCAAATTAAACCTTGGATTTCTTCGTATCAGCACGGTTTTTATTCCGGCCGATCAACTGTTACTAATCTGACCCTTTTCAGTGAATATTGTCTAGATGCTCTCGAGCATGGTAGCTAGGTAGAAGTTATTTACACAGACTTTTCAAAAGCATTTGATAAAATATCTCATTCCATTCTGTTGTCAAAATTGAGTTTAATGGGATTCCATTCCAATTTTTTGTTATGGCTTAAGTCATACTTATCTAATAGAGTTTGCTCTGTATATAGGAAGGTTTTCAATCCACGCCCTATTGTCAAACGTCTGGAGTGCCCCAGGGTAGCATACTTGGCCCGTTATTATTTAATTTATATATTAATGATATTGGTGGCTGCTTTATTAAGTCAAATTATCTGTTATATGGATTTAAAATTTTTCATGAAATGTGATTGATTCATTGAGTGATATTTGCACTATGCAAAATGAGCTTAATAATTTAAGCAATTGGTGCCAACTTAATTACTTGTATTTAAATATAAATAAATGTTTACATGTTTCATTTCATAGATCCATGGGTCCCATTGTACTGATATTTAATATTAATGGTATTAACTTGAACTACTTCGAATTCTAAACTTGATTTAGGTGTTGTTTTTGATAGTTCTATGTCGTTTGTAGCTCATGTTGAGTATATACTGCCTAAAGCGTATAAAATGCTTGGTTTTCTGAAGATAAATTTGCTCTGAGTTTGTTAACCCGTACACGCATAAATACATTTATACGTCCTTTGTTAGATCTAAGTTAGAATATGCTGCTGTTATATGGAATCCTCATGTCTCAAATCTTATATCTCGTATCGAGAGGCTTCAACGCATCTTTCTTAAATTTGTTACACGCTCATTACCTTATTAAACTGCTGTTCCTTATGAATCCAAGTGCCTTTTTATTGGCCTACGTCCTCAAGAAGGACGTAGAAAACTCCAATCCGCCCTTCTGGTTTACGATATTATTAGAGGTTACATTGACTGTCCTGATTTGCTTCAAGCTGTACCATTTTTTATACCTCCTAGAAATTTCAGATTAACTAAGCTGTTTGATGTTCCTTTTCATCGGACTAATTATGCTCGTAATGGCACACTAACCCGTGCTTTCGCGTTTCTCAATGATATTAACTTTAAATTGCAAAAAGAATCAAAGTCTTACATAGAGTTCAGCACTGAAAAAATTAGTTTAAACTTTGTAATAAAATAATATTGTTATTTGGAACTTTGCTTTAATTTCATAACTTTGTATGTATGTATATACATTCATTAAGAAATTTGCCTTCTTTATTTTTGGTTGAACTTTTACTATTTTAATATTTATATAAGCTATTCAATCTTAGTTATTAAGAAAATTATTTCACATTTATATCGTTGTCTGAAAGGACTTTCTGTCCATAGACTGAAATAAATAAATATGTATGTTCAGTGAAACTATTTTTTTTTTAAGTTTTAGGGCAGTAAATTTTATATATTTTTTATATTTTTAGTCTTATAACGATATTTTGTTAATTTGTTTTTGACAAAAAATAAAAATATAAAAAATGTATAAAATTTACTGACCTAAAGCTTAAAAAAATAGTTTCATTATTGGTAAACATAAAGTTGGTTTAACAAAACTGGCATCCTTTTACTTTAACAATTGTTTTTGCATAAGGAGTAAGTATTTAAAGTTTCTTTTCAAAATTATTAGCATAAGTAAGTACATACATACATATGTATGTATGTATAATAAAGACATATGTATCTACGTGTCAAGTGGTCTAATTTAGATCACCGGGCGAGAATCTGAAGCATCTGTATCTTACAAAATGTTTTGTGCGCATCCAAAACAATGTCGCAAAAAATCATCAAAATAGTCGCAAAAGAGGTGACTTGGAGACACTTAACCCCAAGCTACATTCCTTCAGGGTATGAACGTATTTAAAAATGTAGATGCACTTACATATACTTATATTTACCTATATACATATGTACATTGTATTTTGTATGTACGTGTAACTACCCTGGCGGCAACTCAGTTAAATTGCAACAATGCTAACTTTTTTTCAACTAATGGTCATTGACACTTAGATTATTTTTAATTCTATGAAGTAGTCAATTGTCCGACTCTGCATTACTTTTCAATTATGTAACCCAATCTTAGTTATCGTAAAGTTAGCCTATAATTAAGTTATTAATAACTACCCTGCAGTCAGACTGGGGCCAAGTGTCTCTATGTCAACACTAAAATTCTAGTAGTAGTTACATTGTCTACAATTTCTCTTCTATTCGTCAGTATAAAAGAAATAGAGAAAACAGATGTGGTGTATTTCTGGTGGATTTTGCAACAACTTGTGATTATACATAAATTTGTATGTACGTAAGGTATAGAAATGTACCAGTAAATGTCTGGTTGGTATGTCTCCATGTTCCCATAAGAACTATGAATTCACTATCTAGTCAATTGTTTTAGTGTTACTAGTAGATTTTCAATGACAAGCACATGCTAAATGTCTATAGCATAAAGTATTGTATGGGGAATAATTGTAGAGTAGTACTGGTGACAAAGTCAAAAGCGACTCAGTACATTTTCACTATTCGCACTTTCTGCAGGGTACCGAGAAGCCAGTTATTTATCAGTCAATTATTTATTTATTTATTTAGTTATTTATTTGTTTATTCAAAGTAATATAAAGCCTAAAAGGCCAAACTTACACATATATTACTTAGTGTTAATAATGCCCATGTATATAAAATTAAAATATATTAATTACAAAAATATAAATTTTAACTATAATAACAAATTAAAAATTTTAAAAACCCCCCGACTTTTTTCAGAAAAGATGTTATATCTTCTAAACGGCTGGACCGATTGTCTTCAAACATAGCTAAGAACCCTCTCGATCAAGTCATCTTTCAAACAGAAAAAACTAAATGAAAATCGGTCCAGCCGTTTGGCCTGTACGTGGACACGGACAGACACACAGATACACAGACACACACTACAAACTTATAACACCCCTTTTTTAGTCGGGGATTAAAAATAGAAATTTTCATTATAAAAATATATATTTATTTTTTTATTTATTTTTTTTTATTATAAAAAATAAAAATTTTTAATTATAAAAAAAGAAATCTTTTATTGGTCCCCCAACCATAGTGTTCAAAAAAAGTAATTACAATCATAGGAATTTCAAAAAGCAGTAAGTATTCTGATAGTCCAGATCAATAGCAATACTAGTAATATAAATCAATTTAATTAAGAATAACTCGGTAAAGTATGTTAACAAATCCTATAATATTCGTGAAATTAAAAAATATATTTATGTTTAATTCACATAACATGTATAATATATAGTATAAGGATATATACATATATACACCATATCAGTATAAGTACAAATTATGTAGATTGAAAGAAATTTAAAAGTTTGAGGCGGAAGACATGCGATGTTCAATAATTTCTATTTAAAGATAATTTACTTAAAAATTTATAGCTACGGGTTTGACTTATAAAATTTAACTTACAAGATAGATATCTGGGTACAAATTACGGGTATAAGTTGACTTTTTTTTTATAATTTATATCTCGTGAACATCAATAAGCACAGTAATGAATTATATAGTATATCACAAAAGTCTTTAAATATACTTTTTCAATGATACATCGACCTTTTCAAAATGTGGCCCCATTTTGACAGGACTATACATACTATAAGGTTTCATTTGATATAATAATATGTTACAGTAAGCAAACACAAAGAAAAAAAGTATTCTTATTTTATCTGATTCGCCGTATGCATTAAAAATTTTGTAATGCGTGGCAAGGATTCTGCACTTAGTCAATACTTTGATTTGATAAAATGATGCATTACATTCTAGCTTGCTTGTAGTTAGGTCATAAACGTGAATTACAAGTCGATTTTATTTGTAGTCGACTAAAAAATTTACCAGCAGAGTATGAATCAAGAATACGTTTTTACAGACAATCATGTTATGAAATTTGTACAATGATGCAATATTCCTTTTACATAAAAGTACAAACATTTTTAGATTTTGTACCTTTGCATGAATGAATGTATGTATGTACGTATGCTTATATTATTTATTCCTGGAAAATTTGATATGGGAAACAATGTTGTCGAAACCTAATAAAAAATGTATGACTGAGTTCGTTCACACTTAATTTTTTTGCGGTAATCTTAATTTCTCTTTTGCTACTTCTTTTATGTTTAGAAAACAATTTCAATAATTCTATCAGAGTCAAGAAGTATCATATCGCACATTCAGTTCAATAGTGACCTAACTCAAAAAATTGTTTTTTTTTTGTTAATAGTGCAGAATAATAATGCATTTCGTATTTTATCTTACGTAAAAATTTCATATAAATAGCTTGTACTATCACCTCCTGAGAGAAGAATATTGAAAATTGAAAACTTTAAACGTGTTTTCTGCAAAACTAGTTTTTTTGAGTTATGACACTATTGAACTGGATGTGCGATATGTACCTATATTCTTTTTTTTTTCTTTTTCATAATTAAAAATGCATACCTACATACATAAGTATGTGCATATGTACACATATAGAAGGGAACTGTGCGAAATTGTGCAGACCTTTTTTTAATTTTCAGATGTACATAGGTATAAAATTAATAAATTTTAGGTTCATACAAACATATGTATGTACATATATAGTTATATACATATGTACATAAAAAATCGTTTTCTATTTACATATGTACGTCAGACAATGAAAATAAGAAAAGACAAAGCAAAAAATATTTTGAAGTTACATATGTTTGTACATACATAAACACATACATCATATATATTATAATCTAAAAATCATGAAATAAGTAATTTGAAAAATATGGAAATGAGACATTAAAATATCACGCGCCTCATCGTCATTATAAAACCAATCGTCCACAACGCAAGTTTTAATGCCAGTTCTGATATATGCTTATTATCATTAGTATGTGCCTATTAAAATATTAATTTATTTAGTTTTTTTTTTAATTATTATTGTTCAAAATTTATTTGATTCTTACAAACAACATGTGATAATTTTTAAGGAATAACAATAACACCAAAGTTAGTTCTAAATAGCAGAAGGAAAAATTAAGAACATGGTATGTACCTATGAAATCAAAAATTTTCCTTTGTATTCGTTTATTTATTTTTCTTTATTATTATGTTGTTGGTTTTTAAGGTTTCTGCCAAGTTTTTCATAAAAGATGTTTACCGAAGTCCTATTATTTCATTAATGAAATAAAGTTGCATTTAAAATACATACATACGTGCATATGTATGTACATAATTAAAAATAAAGGGATGACATAAAAATGTTTGCAATTAATTTATTGAATAAAGATACTAAATATATGTACATACTAGTGATGCACAAATATTCGTATTCGAATTGCCGAATATACGGCCATTTTTAGAAATTCGTATTCGCCAAATTCAAGCACTTCTATCCATACGAAGAAATTTGTCTTCCAGAATGTATGGGAGTAATACACAACCTACTAATCAATTGAACTTTAAAGTTTTTATTTTTTTATAGGTATTGTCAAAGTAATACCTATGTATGTAAATATGTATATACATATGTACGTGTGTATGTACCTACGTAGCTTAGAAAAATATGGACAGAATTATTAATATCATACCTACATACTTGTGTACATGTGCCCATGACAGACAATATTTTACAATATTTTTAGATTTTGCTTATTTGCATGTTACCATTCAAAACAAAAAGAGAAATAAATCAATTGATTTGAGACGTAGTGCTTCCCCGAAACAAATATAGGTACATACGTACATAAATATACGTAATATGTATGTAGGTATGTTTAATCAATTGAATTTTTTGTGAATACGATTTTAACATGCATATGTATGTATGTTTGTATAATTATACATACATACATGCATATGTTTGTATGTATGTATGCATATAAATTAGCAGGAATAGAGATTGTAAGTACCCAGCGGTAAAACTCAGAAGACCTTCTTGGTGCAGGCCTTATTAAAGGATACTTTAGCATAACATATACGATATACATTCCACACTCGCTTCTATGAGAAAGGAGAAGAGAAGGAGTAACATGTTTTCTTTTGTTTTTTTTTATACCAAAGCAAAAACAAAATCTATTAGTTTGAAGGCCTTCCAGAATCTCTGGCAAAAGGAACAAGAACGTAAGGCCTGCTCCGCAATGACAACGCGTGTAAAAAAGATGAGTATGGAATGGAGCGAGCAGGCCTTCTACATCCAAAAGAAGGCGTACAGAGGCCTTCTAGAAGGCTTCCCTACTCCTTCTTGTTCCCGCTGGGTAATAATCCAAGTCAAAATATTTTTTCTTAATTTTGCAAGGGCTTAAAAATCATACGATTTTATTTTTCAAAACGATTCACACCTACATGCCTATCAATTCATTATGAAAAATAATTCTCATTTCGGTCGTTATCTCTTCAAATGTTAAACTCTCAAAAATAAACAAATACCTACCGATACTTATTTCTTTGTTAAATAAAACAAATATGAAAAAACGTGGAGTAGGTATAAAAAATTTAAAGTGAAAAATTATTATTGACGCTGTCGTATAAAAAACATACATACATATATGTAAGTATGTACATATGTATGTATGTGTTTGTTTTTGTGCGATCGTACGATTTGTGTTAATCACGTTGCGAACGTATGTCCGCTAGTTGATATCAAAACTATACATACCTATTTGATTCCTAACATAATTTGTAAGTACCTAATGACAATCGGAAAAAATACATTTAAATACGTACATAAATAGACATACATATGTACATTTGAATGTACGTACATACTAGAGACCTGCGTAAAAGGTCTTTAAATGTAAATACGTCATGATTTTTAAATGTATTCACGTCGCATGTATTATAGTAAACCAATAATAAATGCTGTCGTACTATAACCCAGTGGGAATTTGAGTTAACTCAGAGCTATTGAATTATCAGCCAAAAATTAGTCAGAGGTGGTTAAAATTAGCACTCATTCTGCATGTTAAAAGTGATCAGATTTAACATTGAGTGGCCGCAGAACGAGTGCATCAGTTTTGAACTAATCATGAGTTAGCTCATTATGAGTTAGCTTGTGCCAAATAAAAAAATAAAGTGTTAACATTTTTTAGTCAGCTTAAAGTTTAAACAATTTTAAATTATTTTTCAAGAAAGGAGAACGGGTATCGAACCGTGATCACTTTGTTTGTCAGCTATCATACTTAACACTTTGCTATCGCGCCATATAAAATGTAAACGGCACAGAGTTATTATAAACATGAATTTTATGCTGACATCTTTTCTCTGAGCTTTGACTATATCAGCTTTGAGTTATCTAAAAGTTAGCTCAAAACTTATCGAAGAAGTTAGTTGTACAAAAACAACTCACTAATCTCTGCATCAGTTTTGAGTTAGCTAAAGTTAGTTCAATACTTATCGGGAAGAAGACAGTTGTACAAAAAACAACTGACTCGCATCTGTATCATTTATGAATTAGTTCAGAAGCTAGTTGTAAATCAGTTATCAAAAAGTCAGCCATATTCTGAGCTAGCTAATAAAAATCCGACTGGGAAGCGAAGCACCATGGATGTATTGGTGTACGTGTATATCAGTGCCCTGTCGGAGAATGTGTGGTTGACTACAAAAATAGTTAACTTTTCTTAGACTGACTAAAAAGCTAGCTGCAAAGTCATCCAGAACAAATCCAAAATTAATTCTAAAGTTGAGTACGTAATCGAATTTGGTGAGAGCCAACAAATTTATTCTCAGCTACTTTAAAACTCATTTCAGTTTTATATTAACATCTTGCTGTTGTTATTTTAGACGGCAGCTTAGCCGAGTGGTAGCGCGTTGAGTACACAACGTGTGATGTTACATGTTCGAGCCCCAGAAATTTTTTTTTAATTTACTGACTACCAGTTGATGTAAAAAAGTCAACTTTAAGTTAGCTTAAAGTAGTGCCTAGTGAGACAATTGACTACCGCCTAGGACATCGCAATGTTAAAATAGTCAGTTGATTACATTGCAAAGTAATCCAAGTGTAGTCAGTACTAGTTGCGAAATAGTTAGCTTAAAGTTAGGGCCAAACCCACGATATCGACAACCAAACTGAACGCACATTCCGTAAGGAAACAACTGTTTGTGCATTTTTTGAACACAAACAAGCAGCAGCAGAAAATATTCATTGATTTTAAATATTTTTTTATTGTTTCTTATTTTAAACTCGCAAAATAAAGCAAAACTTTTATTTTCATTGTTTGTTTTACAATACACATATAAACACATACACATGTATTTAGTTATGTATATTCAATGTTGTACTTTTTAGTAGGCAAAACAAATAAAACAAGTAATAAGGTGATGAATATATTTATATGTGAATTTTTAATATTGCATTCATTTATGAGTTATGAGAAGAAACAAAATTAATACAAGATTATTGACAATACCTAGATGTGCAGCTGTGGCTAAAGAAGTGCATGTAACCCTACGTCTCCACTAGCCATCGACTTGGACATGACATGGACATGACAACTGTGAAAAATTCATCAACTTCCTTGTTGTGGTGAACACGTGCGATGTCCATGTTCAGGCATATGAAAGTATTTTGCGGTAGTGCAATAGAGATGGAATATTTACCAATTTTGGTCTGTCTCTTTTCTTTCTATTGCAAATGGTTGCGAACGTTAAATCTCATGGCGAACATTTTTGCTCAGACATATGCTCGGGCATTGATGTCAGAGCATGGACGAAAGTTGGACATGAGCGGTCTCCATTAGCCATTTGCGATGTCCGACATGATGCCCATACCAAGTTCATGGCTAGTGGAGACCGCTAGTAAGTACATTGTGGCCACCTAAAAGTCACATCTGAATTGTTTAAGCATTTGACAGAGTTGTCATTCAATTCTGACATTAGCTTAAGCCAGCTTATTCATATTATAGTTGGGCCTTAAGAAAAGTTAACTATAAGTTAATTATTTTTGTAGTCAACCACACATTCTCCGACTGGGTGGTAAGCTATTATGTGGTTAACCGCATACAACTAATGTTAATGCATGTGTGTGCCTTTGAATGTGCGCAGAAAAACAAAAAATCATACACACATACATGCATGACGTTTGTAATCGCGCTTATGCGTAGAAACAGTGATGCCAACTTTTGAGACTCAAAACGCGTAAAAATTTTTGAAAATAGGGCTAGATTGGGGCTAAAGGGCTAAATTGAAAAAATATTCAAAAATCAAAAAAAAAAAAAAGTAAAATTTATTATTAAAATTATTATTAAAATGTTTCTGTTGAAAATAAAAAATCAAATCAATTTTTGTAAAGTAATTCATTAGAATATTAATAACTATCATGAGATCAACACATACATAGCTTTAGAGCTTCAATATTGTACATATTTCATTTACATTTCATATTACATTTCAATAAGGTATGTACATACATAGATTAAATAGTTAGAATATACATACATATATAATAGAAATATATATACATATGTATGTTTACATAAGTAGATACATTTAAATTTGGCCGTTATTAAATAAAATTTCGATTTCTCGCTCTTCAAAAAACATACATTATCTGTTTTAGTCTGTACTGAATAACTTTCAAGGCATAAAAAATTTGGAAGAAAAAAAAGATTACTCTATATTATTCTTCTTTTTTAAATTGGTAAAGCAATATCGACTTTTACACATTTTATTTTGCTAGATTATAGACTTGGGTCGAACTCGTTCACTAGTTCATTTTTGCCACAAACCACTGATCAAACCCATTTAAATTACATGGGTTTGATCATTGGTTTGTGGCAAAAATGAACTAGTGAACGAGTTCGACCCAAGTCTACTAGATTAAAGGAAGGAAAAATTTAAATTTTAAATGTAGCCATATCGAGCAAAAACTAAAAAGGGCTGAAATGAAAGATTATTGTAAAAAGTGCTAGGTTTGCGCCTTTTTTAGTTTGGGGCTAAAATTTTTTTTTCGCGTTTTGACTGACTGAAAACGGGCTACATCTAGCCCTAAAAGGGCTAAGTTGGCATCAAGAAGCAAGTACCACAAATTGTTCTTCCGTCACGAAGTGTTTTCTTCTTTACTCTTATACCTACAATTCTCAAACAAATTTCTTGCAAACAGTGTTGTTAACGTTTGTTTTATAAGATTTCGCTGTACTAAAGCATTTGAAAAATCCCTTATGTCTTGAAAGTTCTTATAAGATGTCTTATGCAGGACACTAATACATACTTAGATAATTTCATTTATTTATGCCCTTTTTACAAATTGATGTTAAAGTTTAATTTAATTTTAAATAATTCTATTTTATAAGCTTTACTTCAGTGCACATGATTTTTTTAATATCCATCGCGTAATTACTTTTAAGTGAATTTAAATTGTTTTTTGGGAAGCCACTAATTTAGTGACTAATCGTTTTAAAATTAAGAAAGTTTTTTTCGCATTACGGATGTTTAATTGCTGTTGGCGTGTGATCTAATTATATTGATAAGTATTGTGTTAATATATTGACGTTGGAGTATCGGCTAGGTTAAATTTTTGATAGTCATATAACTGATTGCTTAAGATTGAGTGATTAATTACATTTTTGCTTGTGATTATCAGCTTTTTCGAGTGACCGCTCTGTTCAGCTCAGCTCACTTTTCTGAGGAATTTCATTCAGTTAGCTATCGAAATCTTTCTTCTCAGCCACCTGTCAAACCTATCCGTAATCTCTTCTTACAAAATACATACATACATATGTACATCAATGCTGCCCACAGAGCGAAAATCGAGATAAATGTATAAGCGTATGTGCATTCATTTGTACAAAAAGCCGATTGATGTTCGGCACTCTGGCGCTTCTCTGGCCAGCAGTGATATACATCAATGCTGCCCACAGAGAGAAAACCGAAAGAAATGTATAATCGTATGTGCATTCATTTGTACAAAAAGCCGATTGATGTTCGGCACTCTGGGGCTTCTCTGGCCAGCAGTGATGTACATACATATGTTTATCTTTCAAATGCACCTTTTGTTATAGTCATTTACATATGTATGTACATCAGAGCTGCCCACAAAGAGAACACCGCGAGAAATGTATGAGCGTCTGTATATTATTTTGTATTCATTTATATAAAAAGCCGATTGATGTTCGGCACTCTGGCGCTTCATTAGGCAGCATGGATGTATATGCATATGTATATACATATGTATGTATGCATATGATAAGTACTCAGGTATTTATCTAGTCGATATTAATGAATTAATCATATACCCTTATTCCAGTTGTCGACATCGACGTCAGTTTCACACAATACCAAAAATGCTATTTTCTAGTCTTTAGGGAACGGAAATAAAAGGCCTGACCCACGATATCGATAACGTTCGACTTGTCGCACACTTACATACATTTGAAACAACAACAAATTATTAAAATTTGTTTTTGTTTTGAATGTAATTCTGCGACAAGTCGAACGTTTCGACATCGTGGGTTTGGTCCAAATTGTCAGTAGCACAAAATTCTTAGTTAAGGCCTTTCTATATTAAAGTAACGATATGTACTTTTGAAATCAATAATTATCGGTTATAAATAACTGTTTGATAAAGAGGTGTCACCACTTTAAACAAGACCAAAAAGTGCGTATAACAGTGGCAGAAAAGCCAGTGCATTTGTACTTATATTTTAGTACTTTTCCGTTTGCGATCTCAAACACTTAAATATTGAAGGCTTAAAATTATGTTTAATATACAAATGCATATAAGTAGGTATGTATACATATTTGATCCAACAATGAAGAATCATATAACATACAGCAACTTCTACGCAGCGGTGTATTGAAGTTATAAAAGGGTAGTGTTAAGAACAATGCTTTCACATTTCCTTCTAATTTAAATCCGACACTCAATGATGACTTCAGCTACTTTCACACGGCCTGTGTGTTAGAGCTGCAAAACTATCGATAGTCGCTCCACTCGATAGTTTCGATAGTTTTATGTAAAACTATCGATAGTATCGAATAGTTTTATAAAAGTTGCCACATAAACTACATTTGACTCGAAAAAAATCCAGAGTCCTCAACATTTTCATTAGTATATAAAAATATATCAAGCCTTTTTTTCGATTTTATCGTAAGCGGCATATTATCGAAAATATCCTTTTTTATTGAACTTAAAATTGTATGGGCCTACCCATGGTTTAGAATTATCAAAATGCGAAAATTGTTGATAACTTTTAAGACACTAATACCTGATTTACATTAAGCATTTTTTTAAGAAATTTCATGAATTTTGTTGAATGCAACTTTTTCTAATTGCTGCGCTATAAAAGAGAATTTCATAAGAAAAAGGGCGTAGAATGAATCTCTGATGCAGTTTTGACAACTTTTTTGATATGAGTTGCTCATCCAGGCCTCCCATTGACAAATAAAAAATTTTCATGCAACTAATTTCATGAAAAAAATGCTTAATGTAAATTAGGTATAACTGTAAAGTTTTATCGTAAGAGACGATTGGCGGCCGTCGCGATATCAGTACCACCAAAATTTATCTTTGTGTCGACGATGTTGAATTTATTAAGATACTTGTGACTACTATTTGTCGAATAACACTTGGATTTATAAATAAATTCATATACATACATATGTATTTAAGTACTTATGTATTAAGAAGCAGGGATGCGATGTCATATTTACAAATTGTACTAACTTTCAAAAAAAATTTTAATTTTTTCAGTACGATTGTACCTAATTCTTTATTAATATTTTTTTTAATAATTGTACTTTTTAGTTATCTAAAAATCAATTAACAAAAAGCCAGAAGGTGCACAAAGAATATTAGTTGCTGGGATCTGAATATAAAAGTAACATTTACGATATACTACGTTTATAACCTTTTTTTTTTATTCGATTGTTCACAGTCGATGCAAATAGTCGGCTTCTCTCCTTGGTACGAAAATAAAATTTCCACATTTGCAGATGAATTTGGAATAAATAACATTCCTTCAGCAATTCTTTAAGTACCGGAAAATATCGTTTGATTTACTTAATTTTCTAATACCTTCGAGCTAAAGATTAACCCCCTTGTGCAAAAAATAAGTGAACGTTAAAACCGGTTTTTCTATGGAAATTTTTTTTAATGTACACTACGAGCACGCATTATTTTTTGCATAAGGGGGTTAATATATTTTAATGCTATTTTTGGCATGTAATAAATATAAAGAGATTCCAGTAGTGCTATGGGTCATTGCGGTGCTACTGTACTTTTGGCATTCAAATAGCGCTAAAATTATACAATTGTACCAACTTTTGCATCAAAGCTGCCGGCCGGCTACTGTTTACTGACTTCGATTATTTTTACTCTTTTAATTACTTCTTTTTTTACCGATAGTATCGATAGTGGAGAAAACTATCGATATTTCATTTACAACAAAACTATCGATACTATCGATAGTACTATCGATAGTTTTGCATCTCTACTGTGTGTTACACTTGTACTTTTAATGTGAAAAAAGTACTTTTTTGATTGGAAATTGAAGTTTAGTCACTGGCAAATAATAATATTAAAAAAGCTTTTGTTTATTAATGTGCACATATGTATATACATACATACTTATCATATGAGGAGTTTCTTTCCTACGAATATTACTCACATTGAACTTGAAACAAAATTTGATCACGCCACCTTATCTCTCGTTTTTTTAAAGAGAATTTTCCGAAGCAAAAAATAAATCTAAAAAATATACATATGTATGTTAATATGTGCACATGTCGAGCCATAACCGCTAAAATAGCTTAAGTGACACATTTTTTGGACTTCGTTTTTTTTTTTTTTTTTTTTTTTTTTTTTTTTTTTTGATGAAAATCGACTATTTACGATTGCAGGTAATAGATTATGGTCAAAAATTGAAGTTCGAAAATTATGTCGCTTAAGCTTTTTTTGGCGATTATGACACGATGTGAGTAAGTATCTACCTACATATCGTTAGTTGAAATGCAAAATCCCCCTAACTAAACTTTTCAAATTTTATGGGAGAGAAAAAAAACAACAAAATTAATCAAGTGACTGAAGTAAATTAAAATACCTGTCTGGCTTTATTTTAATTTTTAATGAATTTTGTATTTTTTGTCGTCATTTATAAGGCTGAGTTTACATCTCGCGTAACCACTAATTACTACTGAAAAACTGGTTGATTGAGTTAAACAGTTTCATAAATCATAGATAATTTTATAGAATCCAACATGATTGGAAACTGTTGAAATCAATAAATACATGTTTGAATCAAACAGTTTTTCATTAGTAATGAGTGGTTACACTTTTTTTTTGGCACATGACACACAGTTGTAAACCCGGTCTAAGTAGGTACGAGTAGTTATGACTGGAATATTTTTTTAATTGTACTATCTCTTTTCTTCTAAAAATAAATTGGGCATGTACTCATACAACGTAATTACCCAAAAAAAAATGGAATTTTTGAGATAATTATGCAGAATTAATCAATCCTCTTATCGTTATTCATATTGTGTAAAAATTTCATACAATCTTGTTTAATCGGCTATAAGTAGAAAAATAAAATTTTAATTTTCCATTCAGTTGTATTAAATTGAAAGCTTTAAATTCGTTTTCTGGCAAACTACTTTTTTTTTAGTAAATGAGCGATAGGTATGTAGATAAAACAACTTTTGTTATTAAGATAAAGCACTATATAAGCTATAGAGTTTAAAAAGATCTGATTCGATGGGAATAATTAGGTAAGTATGTATTAGTATGTACATTAAGAAATTGAAAGGTTTGCTTAATGGGTCGATTATGGATAGTAACCGAACTTTAGTTGCGTTGCTAGTTGCCGAAATGGTATTACGGACGGCAACTGGCAGCAGCTGATAATTGCAGTTGCCATATTGGCAACCACAAATTTTTAGTTGCTGCATTGTTTTTAAAGCAAAAAGTGGAAATATTTAAAAAAAATATTTTTATTTTTGATTTTCTTGGCATATTTAAAGAAAATTTGCTTTAACTCGTCATCTGAAGTTCGGTTGCCATTCATAATCGAGCCATAAACTTATTTCGTCCACTGTAAATACATATCGTCGCTTTTTTAACTAACTGACCTAACTAACATTTTAAAAATTTAACAGGACAGCAGCTTTTATGGTTGTTTTATACATTCATTCTTATGGCTGCGTCAGAAATCTTTTATGTAGGCACAAAAGTAATGCTTAAAGTCTTGAAAATTGTAGACAATGTGTATTAGGACTTATAAAGTCTAGTAGAGGACTGAGCCGCTTTTGACTTTGTCACCAGTAGTACTCTACAATTATTCCCCATACAATACTTTGTGCTATATACATACATATGTACATTTAGCATGTCCTTGTCATTTAAAATCTATTATTAACAATAAAACAATTGACTAGGTAATTCCTAAATTTATAACTTCCTAAATTTATACATATTAATTATACATACATATGTACATATGGACGTACATCCATTTGTATATGTACATAAGTATACATATGTATATGTACAAATTTACCTTTTGTTGTGCTTCAGTATATGATAAAATAAAAAGATGTGTATGAACTTTCGGCACTATTCAAGCATTTAGATCATGACTCAACTCAACACATACATATGTACATGCATACATATGTACATACATACATATGTATGTACCCTGCAGAAAGTGCGAGTAGTGAAAATGTACTGAGTCGCTTTTGACTTTGTCACCAGTACTACTCTACAATTATTCCCCATACAATACTTTGTGCTATATACATTTAGCATGTCCTTGTCATTTAAAATCTACTATTAACAATAAAACAATTGACTAGGTAATGAATTCATAGTTCTTATGGGAGAATGGATACATACCAACCAGACATTTACTGGTACATTTTTATACCTTACGTACATACACATTTATGTATAATCATAAGTTGTTGCAAAATCCACCAGAAATACACCACATCTGTTTTCTCTATTTCTTTTATACTGACGAATAGAAGAGAAATTGTAGACTAGTTACATTGTCTACAATTTCTCTTCTACTAGAATTTTAGTGTTGACATAGAGAGACTTGGTCCCAGTCTGACTGCAGGGTATGTATTTGACCTATTATAAAATAATCATATATTTGATCACATTTACTTACTGGCAACACTGGCGATACATCTTCGCACAAATTATACCGGCATCATTTACAAACTAAAAATCATGCCATATACCACCCTGAAGGAAATGTCGATGGTGAAAATGTACTGAGTCGCTTTTGACTTTGTCACCAAACTACAATTATTCCCCATATAATACTTTGTGCTATAGACATTTAAGCATGTACTTGTCATTGAAATTCTACTAGTAACACTTAAACAATTGACTAGATAGTGAATTCATAGTTCTTATGGGAACATGGAGACATACAATCCAGAACTTTACTGGTACATTTCTATACCTTAATTTATATATATTGACAAGTTGTTGCAAAATCCACCAGAAATACACCACATCTGTTTTCTCTCTTTATTTTATACTGACGAATAAAAGAGAAATTGTAGACAATGTAACTACTACTAGAGTTTTAGTGTTGACATAGACACTTGGCCCCAGTCTGACTGCAGGGCAGCTACATTCTACACACCCATATTCGTATGTATATACATACACACGAATAAAAAAAACTACAATAATAAAATAGTGTTGCCATTTCGTGGCGTATTACCCGAATATGGTGCAATTTTTACTGCGGTGAGTAGAGCGTGGGCAATTCCTGCAAGGTAAAGGTCAGGTGCAATTGAACATTCTTTTGTTTTAAAAACATGCCCTTCCATTTTAAATTTTTGTTTTGTTTTCGTATACCTGTATCTATTTTTTCTGGATGATTAAATTATTATTAAGAATTTTTGGTTTTTCTTATTTAACTTGTTTAGGCCGTGCATTAATTTCTTGAAATCAAATGAAATATACACATACATACATTGGTATTTCGGCTTATGAGTCTTGTCATTCTTTTCCGATATAGAAAGGACAATTATAGTTGAACATGTTGGAGAATTTTATATTGACGTAGATTCCCAAATCCAAATCTTCTCTACCAAGATCCCATTTTCTGAAGAAATTATTCCCATCGTTTGCTATAGATTTGCAAAATCTTTAAATTTCTATAAATATGAGGCTCATAGTGTCCACGAAGCTTAATAGAGAAGGTATTCAAAATAAAATATCACCTATGCCTTGTTTCTTTAACTTATGAGAAGTTCTCGCATCGAGAAAAATTAAATAATTATATTAAACACGGCTCTTCATATAAAAACTTACATATACTTACAAAAAATACCAACAGACATAGTTTTTTTTTACTCACCGTAGAGTTCACAAATTGGTAAAAAAAAAATTTCAGCTCGAAAAGTTCGTACATTCGTTACAAAATTGAGGACTGGGGATAAATATGTTTCTAAGGGCCTGTGCCAAACGGTATCAAAGTACTAGTGTAAGTAAATTTTTGACACTTCTGAGGTGAATAAAATTTCACTAGCCCTGGGGGCTAGTAGATTTTTTGACACAACAGGTAAATTTTTGACAAGCTGCAATAAAAAGCATGGTATCATAAAGTTTAAATCCACCGCCGTCGCTTCGAGCCGTCGCCCAATATAAAGATTTTTGCGTCTTTTAAGTTTAATTAGACTGTGAAAAAATCATTGTTTATTTTAGTTTGCGAAAAATGTTGCATCATATATAATATTATATAATTTTTTGCTACAAGAATATTGTTTTATATAAAAATGTCCTCTTAAAAATTTGTTGGTAGCCGGCGGGTTTGTAGTCAGGCGAAGCAAAACCGCCGCCGCAGCAATTGTTTCATCAGCTTCTTTCTATGCTAAAGCGAATTTGTCAAAATTTAACATTGTCAAAAAAGATATCATTTGGCACAGCAGAAAAATGAAATTTTTTCCCCACAGGCAAATATTTTTTCACCATAGTACTTTTCTACCGTTTGACACAACGCCCTAATATTACAAAAAGTAATAAATTTATGCCCCTATTACAGTTTACAACTCAACTGAGTTGAATTGAAACTGGAAAATTTTAACTTAAAAAAACTAAACTGTTTTTTTTTTTGGTATTCTGAATTACAACTAATTTTAGTTGTCTTCGAAAAATGTTCGACATAAAAAGTTTTTATCTATGCCATATTTTTTTTCAAACAATAGTAGCCGTGAAAAAATATTTTGAATATTTTTATTTTTGGCATTGCAATTTTTCCTTAGATTTTATGTTTTATGAACATGGCAATAATACATATTGGTTATGGTATTGGTTGGCGTCTGGAACAATGAAGCAAAACTAAAGCGGGTGTTAAGCGGGTCCAGACACATCAATATTCAGCGTCAATATGTGCGTTTGTTTGCCAAAAATAGTCACACATATACCACTGGTGTGAATATTTTTTATAAAAAAAAACGCACACAACTACACACATTGAAGCTGAATGTTGCTGTGCCTAGCACCCGTTTTAGACATATCAATATTCAGCTTCAATATGTGGTTGTGTGCGTTTTTTTTTATAAAGGGCGTGTGCCAAACGGTAGAAAAGTACTATGGTAAAAAAATATTTGGCTGTGGGGAAAAAAATTCATTTTTCTGCTGTGCCAAATGATATCTTTTTTGACAATGTAAAATTTTGACAAATTCGCTTTAGCATTGAAAGAAGCTGATGAAAAATTGCTGCGGCGGCGAAGCAAAACCTTTGACTACAAGCCGCCGGCTACTAACAAATTTTTGAGAGGACATTTTTATATAAAACAATATTCTTGTATTAAAAAATTATATAATATTACATATATGTATGATGCAACATTTTTCGCAGATTAATATAGACAATGATTTTTTCACAGTCTAATTAAATTTAAAAGACGTATAAATCTATGTATTGGGAGACGGCTCGAAGCGACGGCGGTGGTTTTAAATTTTATGATACCATGTTTCTTATTTGCTACTTGTCAAACATTTATCTGTTGTGTCAAAAATTCTACTAGCCCCCAGGGCTAGTGAAATTTTATTCACCTCAGAAATGTCAAAAATTTACTTACACTAGTACTTTGCTACCGTTTGGCACAGGCCCAAAAAATATTCACACCAATAGTATATGTGTATTTTTGGTGAACAAACGCACACAACCACATATATTGAAGCTGAATATTGATGTGTCTGGCACTCGCTTAATACCTACAATAATCGAAATAAAAACAAAAATGCAACTGTTAAAAAGTAGCCTCATTGTGAAAAAATTTGTAATACATAATAAAAATTTTAAAACTACAATTCAACTACATACCTATCAATTTAGTTGTAAATCTAATTATATATTTTTTGTTAATTTATTGTTATTTTAATTACATATACATATGTTGTTATTGTGAAGCCAAATTTTTCCTAATGTTTAACTTTGTTAAATTATATTTTTGTGTTTTTCCTTTTTGTAAGTTTTTTTTTATAAAATAAAACGATAATATGTGATCAGGTGTAATTTCAGTTAAATCGGGTAATTTTGCTTAATTGTAAAATGTATTTTTGAATTTTGCTGGTGGTAACACTGTACACAAACGTAGCACACACATACATGCATTCATGTACCATGCATTCGTGCGTACAAGAAAACCAAAACATTGGAGTTTTGAAAAATTGAAAAATCACCTGATTTTCACACTGTATACTAAGGTTTCAATTCCAGGTTCTTCCATAACGCAAAAATGAGTATAGTAAGGAATTGCCTTGAAAAGAGTCGGTGGGGAAAGAAAACAATTTATTTTGGGATGGCAGTAAAACGAACTGAGATGAAATGTTTTTAAACTTTTAAGAGATTTATTTCCAGGGATGGAAAAGTTTATACTATTTTACATTTTTGTTAGCACTATCAGGACTGTCAGATATGGCGATTTTTCAACTTGTTTGGCGTCCAAATTTTTGGTTTGGCGATATGTCGATTTTTCTGACGACAAATAAATTTGTATGCTATTTTTATGGCTATTTTTTAACAACATTGAACTTTAAAATTTTTGTAATTCAACAAATTAGTCTGTTGAAGGACTATTTTAAAAAATGAATCCTACCGAACGAAACTCGTCTGCAAGAAATTAAAACAATGGATTTTGATGATTTTTCTTATATTAACTGTAGTAATCAATGCGTTTTGAATTTGGATGAGAAACATTTTTGGCGATTTTATTTCTGCTTTTGGCGATTTTCTGCTTAAATTTTTAGGCGATTATTTTATAAAAACTTTTGCTCAGTGGAAGCGTGCTGGGCCCATAACCAATGTTTAATAATATTCTTCTCTTAGTTTTATAAAAAAGGTTATTTATTACAAATAATAAAATGTGTGTGAAAACTTATGACTTTAGTAGGTTAGTTAGTCAGAATATTTACAACAGACTTTGGTTGTTATTTGTTCATTAATAATTATCACATCTAATTTGGCTTAAAAAGCGATACGAACTTTAGCCCGTTCAAATCACAAATATAGAAGAAGAATTTTTGTTGAAAGTTAGTACAATTTGTAATCTGATTTCGCATATCCACTCTTCACAATGGATGATAAATAAGAAATTTAATTTCGTACCTACCAACTTTGTACTTTTTGGCGCGAACTGTGCTCAAATGTCCTTATAAATTTTGGTATCTAATAATACTGATTTTGTTTTGTACACGTCTATTTTTTGTTTCTTATAAATCGCATTTTTTTTTTTTTTTTTTTTTTTTTTTTTTGTTAAACTCTGCTCGATTTAATTTGTCCGAAATTAATCCTAAAGCTATGAAATGTTTTTTTACATTTTACATTACATTTTACATGTATAATTATTTGATAGCAACTATTTATTGCAACTATAATTTGGTATTCTTTTTAATTTTTATTAATTGCAGATCTCTCTCAAACTGTTGAAAACCGAGAATAAAATTCATTCTTTGCAAACTGTTCACCAAACGCAACAACATTCGGCCAACAGCCATAACATCAATTCATCACCATCATCATCTCTTCAAACTTCGGCTAATAAAGGTAAATCTGCAAATCGTCGGAGGAAGAGGCGTAACAAACAGCAACGAAATTCTACTCCAACGCAAGAAGGCCAACAACAACAACAAAAGCAAAACGACAAAACTGATCAGATAGTAGAGGAGGTAGTTAAGGAGACGACCGCAGAATTCGATACATCAAACTCTATTTCAGTCAATTCAAATCAGCTTATCAATATGCCTGCTCGTTTCGCCGATGGTATTGTAAATGAAAATGCTGAACGCAATGTCCCCCATGACCTACAAGGACGTTTCGGTTCACGCCCGAATGGAGTAGCAACTGCCAGTGATATTGGTATTACTGGCTTTTCTGGTCGCCTGCCAGAAAGTTCGAACATCGAGGAGTTCAAAAGAAATCTATTCGATGGCGTAGATATGGTGAATGATGACCCCAGAAGATGGGAAAAGGGGCTGTATGGCTTGCCAGATCGATTGGGTAAAATCAAAGATGAAGACTTGGAGCATTTCGATCAACAATTCTTTAGCGTTCATCAAAAGCAGGCCGAATGCATGGATCCGCAAATGAGAATGCTGTTGGAGTGTACTTACGAGGCTATTATTGATGCTGGTGTAAATCCTTCGGAAATAAGAGGTTCCCGCACTGGTGTTTACATTGGCGTTTCGAGCTCGGAAACTGAACAATATTGGACCGCTGATCAAGATCGCGTAAATGGCTACGGATTGACCGGTTGCGCTCGCGCTATGTTTGCCAACCGAGTTTCATTCACTTTCGATTTTAAAGGTCCCAGTTATAGTGTTGATACTGCCTGCTCCAGTTCTTTATATGCCTTAGAACAAGCCTTCTCCGATATGAAAGATGGCAAATGTGATTCGGCCGTGGTGGCTGGTTTAAGTGTTATCTTGAAACCAACCATGTCTCTGCAATTTAAGCGTCTTAATATGCTGAGTCCCGATGGTATGTGCAAGGCATTCGATGAATCTGGAAATGGCTATGTGCGATCCGATGGCTGCGTAGTAATATTTTTGCAAAATGTCAGCAATTCGAAACGTGTTTATGCCACCATCTTGAATGTTCGCACGAATACTGATGGCTACAAGGAACAAGGCATTACGTATCCCGATGGCAGAATACAAAATCGTTTGATTAAAGAAACATATGAAGAGATCAATTTAGATCCCAATGATGTGGTCTATGTCGAAGCTCATGGTACTGGTACTAAAGTTGGTGACCCTCAGGAAGTCAACTCCATAACAGATTTCTTCTGCAAAAATCGTAAAACTCCTCTGCTTATTGGTTCTGTTAAATCTAACATGGGCCACTCTGAACCTGCTTCTGGTGTATGCTCGATTGCTAAGATGTTGATTGCAATGGAAGAAGGTGTCATTCCAGGCAATTTGCATTACAAAAATCCAAACCCTGATCTATACGGTTTGATGGATGGACGCTTGAAGGTGGTTGATAAAAATCTTCCATGGGATGGTGGCATAGTTGGTATCAATTCGTTTGGTTTTGGCGGTGCAAATGCTCATGTTATTTTGAAATCTAATCCTAAACCCAAAGCCATAACCCCAACTGTTGGGCCACCGAAAATGGTAGTTTGCTCCGGACGTACTTACGATGCTGTGCAAGAAATGTTGGAAGACGCTACGGCCCACAGAGATGATGATGAATACTTAGCTTTGATTAACGATATCCACTCTAAAAATATTCCTGTCCACTATTTCCGTGGCTATTGTGTCATGGACAACAAGGGTTCCTTGCAACAGGAGGTAGCGGAGTGCAACGAAGAGAAGCGTCCCATTTGGTACATTTACACAGGCATGGGCAGTCAATGGGCCAGTATGGCCAAGGATCTTATGCATTTTAAAGTTTTCGCCAACTCGATTCATAAATGCGCCGAGGCTTTAAGACCAGAAGGCGTTGACTTAGTGGATGTTTTAACCAGATCCACAGAAGATTGTTTCGATAATATTTTAAACTCATTTATGTCAATTGCCGCAATGCAGGTTGCTTTGACGGATCTTCTTACTTCACTTAATATTAGACCCGATGGCATTATCGGCCACTCTGTTGGTGAATTGGGCTGCGCGTACGCCGATGGCTGTTTCACACCCGAACAAACCGTATTGGCTGCTTACTGGAGAGGCAAAAGCATTCAAGATACCAAAGTGCCTCCGGGAAAAATGGCTGCAGTTGGACTAGAATGGCAAGAAGCTCACAAACGCATGCCCGCTGACTGCTTCCCCGTTTGCCACAATAGTGTTGATAACTGCACTATTTGTGGCCCTGAGGCATCAATTGACGCTTTAATAACGAAACTGTCCTCAGAGGGTATATTTGCTAAAGCCGTCAACTCATCCGGTTATGCATTCCACAGCAAATACATTGCCGATGCTGGACCCAAATTGCGAAAGAGCTTGGAAAAAATTATTCCCAATGCCAAGAACCGCACAAGCAAATGGAAAAGTACAAGCATTCCCGAAGCGGCATGGAGCACACCTGTAGCTAAACAGTCCTCGGCCGCCTATCATGTAAATAATTTGCTTTCACCAGTTCTGTTCTATGAGGCATTACGACACGTGCCAAAAAACGCAATTGCTATAGAGATTGCTCCCACTGGTTTATTACAAGCCATACTTAAGAGAGCCTTGGGTCCAGATGTCACCAATGTTAGTTTGGTAAAACGCAACCATGAGAACAATATTGAATTTCTGTTGATGAACATTGGTAAAATCTATGCTGCTGGATGCCAACCTCAGGTATCGACTCTGTTCAAGCCAGTTTCATATCCTGTGGGACGAGGTACACCCATGTTAAACTCCAAGGTTGGCTGGGATCATTCGCAAAGATGGATGGTGGCCAAGTACGGCAAAGAAACAACTTCAGGTGAAACAATTATCGAAATCAATATAGGCAAGGATGAAGATGCCTTTTTAGTTGGACACACAATTGATGGCAGAATTTTATTCCCTGCTACTGGCTACATGACACTGGCTTGGATGACCTTTGCCAAAATGAAAGGCGTAGAGCACCAAAAGTGCCCTGTCGTTATGGAAAATATTGTTTTCCACAGAGCCACCATTCTAAGCAAAGAAGGTGTTGTTAAATTCGGTCTAAATTTCTTTGATGGCACTGGCTGCTTTGAAATTTGCGAAGGTGGCAGTTTAGCTGTTTCGGGTAAGATTTCTATTCCTGAAGATATTGAAAAAGAGGAACTGCCCTTGAATTCTTTGCCAGCGAGCACTTTAGGCAAAGAATTGAACACAAATGATGTTTACAAAGAGTTGAGACTCCGTGGCTACGATTATTCGGGCATCTTCAAAGGCATCGTTAAATCAGATACAGTAGCTAATGCCGGCCAGCTGCAATGGGTCGATAATTGGATAAGCTTTATGGATACTATGCTGCAATTCAGCATCTTAAGCAAGAATCTAAGAGAATTGTATTTACCCACCCGTATTGAAAAGGCAGTTCTTAATCCAGCTAGACATTTTAAGGAATTGTCTAAATATTCCGAAGAAAATCTAAAACAGAATGGCATGCCTGTTTATATGTACGGAGATATAAATGTCATCAAGAGTGGCGGTGTTGAAATGAGAGGTTTGAAAGCCTCTTTGGCCTCAAAAAGACCTGGCACCCAAAATCCACCCACACTGGAACGTTATACCTTCGTTCCAAATATAAATCAAGCAGAGTTACATGAAAACTCTGAAAAATCTCGCTTGCACGCCATAACAGTGGCTCTTCACACCATAATTGAGAACTCGCAGGGTGCCATAAAAATTAAGGGTATTGAGTTGGCAAATGGTCGCAACCCCGATGTTCTCATGGCTGCAAATTTACTACAGATCATTGAAGCAGAACCAACGATCACAGCTGATGTCGCCGTAGCAACCTATAATAAGAACGAGGAGACTATTGCATCGGCTTTAGGTGCCGAATCAGGTGTTCGCATTATATCCAAAAATATTCTTGAAGAACCGGTAGAGCAGAACTGTCATTTTATTTATGCTTTGGACGTCTTGTCGAGACCCGATACTATGGTTTTGACAAATTGCAAAGCCACAATTAAAGAAAATGGATTTTTAATTTTTGAGGAATCAACAGCATCGTATGACAAAACTGGTCGTGAGGTGTTAAGAAAAGCTGGTTTAATCGCGGTGACTGAACAAGTCATTGGGGGCTCCAGAGTTCTGATAATGGCACGCAAGCCAATTGATTTGAAACAAAGAGAATCCGTAGTAGTCCACGTGACTGAATCTAACTTCAACTGGTTGGACAAACTTAAAGAAGCTTTGGCGAAAGCCACCGAAACCGAAAACTATGTGTACATTGTGTCCCAAGGAGAAGAACTATTTGGTGCAGTTGGTTTTATGAATTGCATTAAAAATGAAAACGGTGGAAAATACGCACGCATGGTATTTATTCAAGATAACAGTGCTGAAAAGTTCTCCCTCACCAGCAGATTGTATACTGAACAATTATCTAAGGACCTAATAACAAATGTTATGAAGAATTCTACCTGGGGCACATTCCGTCACTTAAAGTTGGAGACTGATGTCGCAACTTTGCAAGTTGAACATGCATATGTAAATGCCTTAACGAAAGGCGATCTTGCTTCGCTGAAATGGATTGAAGCGCCCCAAATAAATAGTGGCTTGTTGGATGATAACTCGGAACTTTGCACCGTTTACTATGCACCCATTAACTTCCGCGACGTCATGTTGTCTTCAGGCAAACTCTCAGCTGACGCATTGCCTGGTGATTTGGGTCAACAGGATTGTGTTTTGGGTTTGGAGTTTTCTGGTCGAGATTCGAAGGGACGCAGAATTATGGCAATGGTGCCTGCCAAGTCAATGGCCACCACTTGCATCGCTTCAAAGAACATGATGTGGGAAATACCAGAAAGCTGGACAATGGAGGAGGCCTCAACTGTGCCCTGCGTTTATGCCACCGTCTACTACGCTTTGGTCGTGCGTGGCCAAATGAAGAAGGGAGAGAAGGTATTGATTCACGCCGGATCCGGAGGTGTAGGCCAAGCTGCCATTTCGATTGCCTTACATGCTGGCTTAACTGTTTTCACAACTGTTGGTAGTAAGGAGAAGAGAGAATTTTTGAAAAAACGTTTTCCCCAACTGAAGGATAATCATATAGGCAACTCTCGTGACTGTTCCTTCGAACAAATGATAATGCGTGAAACTCAGGGACGCGGTGTGGATTTGGTATTGAACTCTTTGGCTGAAGAAAAACTGCAAGCTTCCGTCCGTTGTTTGGGTTTAAATGGGCGGTTCTTGGAAATTGGTAAATTCGATTTGAGCAACAATAATCCACTCGGCATGTCGATATTCCTCAAGAACACCTCATTCCATGGAATTCTTTTGGACAGTGTTATGGAAGGTGAGAGGGCTACGCAAGATCAAGTTGTTGCCTTAGTTGCTGAAGGCATTAAATCGGGTGCCGTCAGACCTTTACCCACTTCCGTTTTTAATGAACATCAGATTGAGACTGCTTTCCGTTTCATGGCTTCCGGCAAGCATATTGGCAAAGTTGTCGTCAAAGTCAGAGATGAAGAAGAGGGTCGTAAAGCTCTCAAACCTTCAGCTCGTTTGGTCAATGCTATTCCTCGAACGTACATGCACCCCGAAAAAAGCTACATCATTGTTGGTGGATTGGGTGGTTTTGGTCTGGAACTTACTCACTGGCTGGTCTCCAGAGGAGCCAAATATCTAGTACTCACCTCTAGATCCGGCATTAAGAGCGGCTACCAATCCCTCATGGTCAGAAGATGGCAAGAAAGAGGCGTTAGTGTGTTAGTAGATACCAGTGATGTAACCAGTTCCAAGGGCTGCCAGCAACTGTTACATAATGCCAACAAAATGGCTTTAGTTGGTGGCATTTTCAATTTGGCTGCTGTGCTCAGGGATGCCCTGCTCGAGGATCAAACTGTTAAAGATTTTGAAACCGTGTGTGAATCAAAGGTACAAGGCACCAAGTATTTGGATCGATTCTCGAGATCAATGTGTCCCGAACTGGACTATTTTGTATGTTTCTCAAGTGTGTCCTGCGGCCGTGGTAATATTGGTCAAACAAATTATGGTCTCGCTAATTCTGCCATGGAGCGTATTTGTGAATTAAGACAGGCTAGTGGATTCCCAGGTTTGGCTATACAATGGGGTGCTATTGGCGACACTGGTTTGGTTATCGAGAATCTTGGCGACAACGACACAGTCATTGGTGGCACTTTGCCACAAAGAATGACCTCTTGTCTATATACCATTGACTTCTTTTTGCAACAACCACACCCTGTCTTGGCGTCTATGGTGGTAGCCGAGAAACGTAAATCCGACCAATCTGGTGGCATCAGTTTAATTGCCTGTGTTGCCAACATTCTTGGAATAAGGGACACCAAAAATATACAAGATTCCGCTTCATTGGCAGACTTGGGCATGGATTCTCTAATGGGCGCCGAAATCAAACAAACACTTGAGCGCAACTTTGATATCGTAATGTCACCCCAAGAAATTCGACAATTAACATTCGGCCAATTGAAACAACTTGGTGGTGGTGCCGAAAATAACGAAATATCTGTTTCTCCCGCATCTCCCGATAAGAGAGCAGCCAGTCCTAATGCTTTCGGTGACGGTACACAAGTTGTGTTCTCCGCAGAACTTATGCCCACGCGAGCTATCTTACGACTGCAATCTGCAGCACCTGCCGATTCCAAAAAACGTCCTTTCTTTGTGGTATCAGCCATCGAAGGTTTCGCGGACTCTCTTAAAAAGTTGGCTTCCCGCTTAGATTGTCCCGTCTATGGTTTACAGTGTACAGCCGAAGCTAATCTTGGTTCCATTGATTCCTTGGCCGATTTCTATTTACAACAAATACGCACTGTCCAACCTAAAGGTCCATATGCTATTGCCGGCTATTCGTTTGGTGCTTTGGTGGCTTTTGTCATGGTGCTGCACTTGGAGAAGGGAAAAGAAGAAGCTCAATTAGTTATGTTGGATGGTGCTCCCAAATACGTTAACTGGTATACCACGAACTTTAAACAGCGCTTGAATACGTCCGATGATCAAAACGAGGCATACGGCTTGGCCTACTTTGGCATGGTTGTGGCCAACATTGATTATAGTTTAGTAGCCAAGATTTTACTTAATATACCAACATGGGAGAGCAAAGTAGCCAAATGTGCAGAGATTGTTGCAGCCGAAATCAATCAACAAACAGATTTGGTAAGATTTTTGTTTTAATATGTATCCAAGCATAACATATCGTTGGTCACAAGTAGAAAGCCCCTAACTCAAATAACTGTAACTTTGCAGGAGAAGGTGAATACATAATAATAAATAGTACAACTGCTTGTACAACTTCTTTGTATAACTGCTTTGCTTTTAAAAGCGTTATGTTTTGCACTATTGCAATAAATTTTTGTGACGAGGTGTATTTGTGTGAAATGCATTGTAATCGCTGAAAACCCAATTTCCTCAAAAATACGTGTTAGGGCTTTTCTACTTGAGACCATCGATATGTATATATGTATGTACATATCGCTCATTTACTTAAGCCAGAAAACGATTTAAAAGTTTTCAGTTTACCAACTTTATGGAAAAAGAACATTTTATTTTGCTTTCAAGAGTTGAGTAAACATGATATTTGTATGAAATTTTTACACATTCAACACCCTTATCCTGAATCTACCGTGAAATTTTTCCCCCGCTAGATATCAGTCCCAGTGAGTGTAAAAAAGGGAAGGAAGGTAAAGCTTAAAAATTAATTGAAAATTAAACAAATTTAATAATACACAAGTTTTAGGTTCCAAATATTTATTTTTTTTTTTTTTAATTTTAAAGTTGTGTTTTTAAATATTCTGTGTGCAGTGGAAAAAATTCTTTAAGACTCAGGTTGCCGACTGTAATGGAATGTAACTGTAGCGGTAGGAAACAGCTGATCGATATTTTGGGAAAAGCTATTCACGATTGCAATTTTGTGAAAAGGGGAAATATTTCGAGGGAAAAAATGTTCGCGATAAGGGCGAATATGAAGAACGAAAGGAGGATTAAGATTAAATCCGCATTATTAACTCAAAAAATTGAATTTTTGAGTTCTTTGAGTAAATGAGCGATATGTACATACATATACGAGTACATATATGTATGTATGTAGGTTTCTTAAAAATATTTTGTAGACGCACCCCTTGAGAAAAGAAAATGGATTTATAACTTCATTGCGTTGAAAACTTAAAACTTATTTTCTGACTTGCAATAAATACGTTTTTAATATTTTTTTAAACTTTTCCCACTACAAAATGAAGTAGTTCATTCGCGCCTTCTTAATCATTACATGAAGTGAATTCCTGAATCATTATATTAAGTAAATACGAATTTCGTATAGAAATTTGTTTAATAACGTTCTGTAAACCTAAATTATTTTCTATGAATACGACGGCAGTTCAATTCAATGATGATGAATTTCTTCGGATTATTGAAGTGTATCTTGTTAAAAAAAAAAAACATTTAACATAGATAAACCATTCATGTATGAAGCATTAAGCATAATTAATTTCTTTTTTTTAAATTACAGATTGTTAAAGCTGCTACAACATTCTATAAAAAACTCGTAGCTGCCGACAAATATGTTACCTCCACCAAAGTATCGTGCGATGTTACACTAGTCAAACCCACTGAAAATTACGCCAAGTTAGAAGAGGATTACGGCCTCAATGAGGTAAATATTGTTATAGCTAATATTAAGAATTAAATTGTATTTAAATACTAACGCATACATATTTATTTTCATTTACATCTTTTAGGTGTGCCAGAAATCTGTTAAAGTTTTGACCGTTGACGGTAACCATCGTACGTTCTTAGTGGAAGACAAGTCGTTAGAAAAAATAGAGATAATACTTAACAACATAATTAATTGTGATTAAATTAAGAAAGAGTTTCTGTTTACGAAACTTTTTTTTAAATTCAAAATTAATTTTACGTCATCATTAATTATCATTAAGCAAACAAAAACAAAAACGCCCATTTCATCTTATCGCATCTTCATCTGTTATAAGGCATTGAAATTTGTATTTGCATTCCACACATATGAATTTGGGGTAAATTATCACCTATATCACCTATAATATATACTATGTACGTTTGTATAATTATGCAACAAGTGCTGCATACATATACATACTATTGTTAAAGGAATCATTTTAATCGTTTATACACATGTTTTTGTACACTTGAAAACAAAAATATTTACCAAATTGTAAGTTATACTATGTATACTGATGATGTCTTGCATAGGCTGCAGTTCATTTAGGTCCAATTTATTTACTGCAGCATATATGACACTTGATCGGTTCTATATCCTTAATATAAATGTAATTTTAATTTTTTGTTATATACCACTTTTATTAAAGTAAATAATTCCTTAAACAATTTAATCATCCACCCAGCACACACAAATTAGGTTTTATAGTTTTAAGTTTTTTTTAATGATCTAGCAAATAATTTAAATTTAATATTGTTTTGTGATTACGTTTAGTTGATAATATCTCTTTTATAAATTTTTGTAGTTTCTCAAAAAAATTTTAAAGTTTTAAGTTGTTTTTTATGCAAAGCTAAAATAGTATAATATACTCTACTTACTTACATTAATATATATTTCGCACGAACAAAATTTTCAATTGATATTATATTATGCGAAAATTTCTTCAAATACATAAGTGGATATATAATTTTATGTATGAAAAAGAAATATTTAATTCGAAAATGAATTTAAAAATAAAAAAAAATAAATGTATACAAAATATTTACAGAAATAAAATAAAGGAAATTAAACAAACAAGGAGCTTTTTTAGTTCTATTGGAAGATTTTTCTAATACGATTAATAGTTTAAAGCAGCCCGATTAAGAATAACAATTCGCGGTTAAAAATATTTTCCCTTTTCCCATTACTCTTAGTATGAATTACAATTTCCCTTGGAAAAAATTGTCGGGGAAAAAATAGGTATGGTATGTTGTATGTATTCTAAATATGAGTGAGAGGTAGAGTTTTTTGTGAGTTTTCTCCGCCTCCCACCACATTTTGAAGGGAACTAATCATGGTGTAATTATACAGGTGACTGCGTAAGGATTTGTTATACAAAAATACGGCAACCATAGCTGTGTAAAGAACCGAAGAATGTCAAAAGCACAAAAATAATTGGAGCAAAAAATTATCAGCTGAAGTAGCGCTGCCACCTAGTTAGATACACCTTGAAACTAATGTAAAAATTTAAAAATCAAATTTTTTAAACAAGGGAACATTAGCATTTATTTAGAACAGCGTTTAAAAACTTCCCACTTGTATATTTTCTTTTGCTTCTGCTCATACTCCTGCTTCTAAAAATTCATGTGTCGTTGTAGAAGTTAACACAATAAACGAATAATTATTCAAAACGAAGAGCTTCAGCTTTCGACATGTTCGAAAAGTTTTCTGTTTGTCAGCGCGCTGTTTTAAATAAATTCTGAAGTTATCTCGTAGTGGAGATGTGTGCATACACACGTTGTGATTGTGCAGTCAAACAAAAGAATTGTCTATAAAATAGCGCAATTTTACAATTTTACGACTTTTGCTATTTCGACTGCAGTTTTTTAAACTGATTTAGAACAAGAAAGAAAAGAAAATTCATAATTGGGCTGAATTTACTCGTATTTTAAAATGTTTATTTATGGCCTTATTTATATGGAACAAATGTAAATTACAAAACCAAAACACATGTACGTGTCTGTCATGACTTTCGAACGAAACTCATTACAGACACGATAATTTGTCAACGCTTAGCGTTGCGTTTTACAAAATAAGGAAGGTCCTTAAGCCTATAGTGCAGGATAGAGTTGAGACCGGTGAAAAACGTCAATGTTAATTAGATGGTTTTGAAACAAGTTTTGGATCGAACGCGAACTAACTGTTGAACCCAACTCTAGTACTGGATATGTAGAAAGCCACATGCACATGTAGCTGTGACGTCACGAGAATTTTCAGCATGATGGTTGTCTTTTTGTGTGAAAAAGTTTATAGTATTTTTGTCCTAAAATACAAGGGAACTACTTTGTATTTCGAAACAAGAGAAAATGCTTTCGAATTTGCATATTATTAATCACCCCTATTCTGCGTTTCTAGTCGAATCGAAAGTTTCTCCGTTTGGAAACTGGTATTCTGCGTTTCGTTCTTCGATTTCTCTTTCGATTCTATGTGTTCTGCATTTCGATCGTAATTACGTTTTTGTAAGTTGTTATTTTAGTGGCGGAGCGTTTTCAATTTTTGTTTGTTTCGCTTCAAAAAGTGATCAATTAAAAAAATAATGCAAGTATTATATGTAAAAGAAAATTTAATTAATGAACTACACAATTTGTTTTGTTTCTCTGTGCTAAAATGCAATTTTTATTTAATTTATTACAGGTAGAACAGTATAGAAAGTTGACATACATATTTAATGGCAATGAAAAGCGATATTGTCTACAGATTTAATTAAATTTAAACAAATATACTTTATTTTTGTGTTACAATTATGTGTAACAGGTGCGACAGGATACTTCACACTGGATAGATAAGTTTGGCTACAAATACCTCTTGCTTATCTTGTTTTTTTTTTAACTCTCTGTACTTTAATTTGCAAGAATTTATTTAATAAAAATTTTCACAATATTTAATTATTATTTGTTTTAATGTTAAATCACTGTCTTTTTGCACTAACTAAATTTAACTTTTTGCTAAAAATTTTGCAAAATTGCTTAAATTTTGTGTTTCTATTTCACCCGTTTCATAGCGTCATAGCAAAGCAGCACGTTTAAACATGATCTTCTTCTCTTCTTCTTTTTCTTTCGATTCAGTTGTTTGGCAGAATACCTCTTTTCGAAACGCAGAATAGGGGTGAATATTAAAATTCGAAAGAATTTGCTTTCGTTTCGAATTACAGAGTATACCCCCCAAATGTCATACATGTAGCCGATGCGGATACATTTCCAGAGGCAGCAAATGTGTAAACGTGTGAATTTCTACATGTGCACATGTTACTAGCTGCATGCGCATGTAACTTTTTACATGCCCTGTACTGTAGGCTTGATATTGCCAATACACATTATTACGGTTGTCGAACCAAGTTCGGTTTTTGTACTAACTTAAAGAAACACGAACATTTTCCTTCGATATTTGTACATAATTCAAACTATCTGGCCGACAATTTTTTTTAATGTGTGCAGCTAACTTAAATTTTTTATATGATTTTTTTTATATAATTTAAAACTGACAAAAAATATGTTAAATGCGCAGGTATACAAAGTGCACTTAAAAAACGAATTTATATGGGATTTTAAAGAACAGTGACAGAAATTTATCATTTTACGCAGTTAAGTCCAAAGTGCACTTAAACAAAAGGCAGCTAAATCAAAACTACTGTAATCCATTCATTCGATACGTGACGAACTTTTATTCGATAAAGTAAGGTGACCAGATTTCGGAGAAAGAAAAAGATGACATCAACAAAAATAGTAAAAAATTTATTGAATTCAATTTCTAAAGGTCTAATTCATAAAAAACATTTTAGGTTTATTACAGGTTTATTTGACAAATTTCCCATAGAAATATGTCAAATAAGCGTTTAATAAACCTGAAATATTTTTTATGAATAAGGCAGTAAATCTTTTACAAACTTCAGAAAAAAATACATTCATATTCATACATGTATGTAATAAAATTAGTTCAATAACAAAAATTAAAAATTTGAAAAGCCCCCCGACGCGGTTGGCGCTTTAGCAAACCATAAAAAGAGAAAAAAATCTCAATAATAAGATGTTTGCAATATCACAGCCATGTACACATTAAGCTTACCGGGGTACACTCAAACCAGGTAAGCCCATAAGACAGCGAATTAAAATAGATGATTGTCCTCTAAAAAAGAAGACGTGGTCATCTTAGATAAATCCTACTCGATCAAGGGGGTTATTATGTAATCCGAATCGAACGGAAATATGTTCGAATTGTAATGTTAATAAAATACAAATTCGAACAGTTTCCGTTTCGAATCGAATTACCGAAATCCCAATTCTCAAAAGCCATGCATGTATGCAACTTGTTTGATTAAACTGCCCTGTCTAACACCTGCTATGGTTGCCATGTGGTATTTCTTGGACATTTTCTATTAGACATTTAGTACATCCACAACGGTGTTTGTCTTGACTAGATAGTAAGTGTGTAAGGGAAATTTTTATTAAATTTATTATTTGCCAACAAGTCTGGCATCCTTTTAGTACCGGCAATTCGAGGAGTATGCAATACTGATGTATTGGAATAATATTTAAAGCATGTTTTTCAGCGTGAACAGTTGTTATGCGCCGTCTGTCATAAAATCAACTTACGGCCTGTCCCACGATGTCACCAGCAAACGTTCGATCGGCAACTTGTATTGCAAACGTTCAATCGACAACTTGTATTGCAAACGTTTGCTGGTGGCATCGTGGGACAGGCCGTTACTGTCAGAAGAAGAACCCCACGCAGAAAAATACAATCGGGACATCGTTGGCCAAGCAAGTAAAAGTTCTCGCCTGTCTGTTTATATTGAAAAAAAAAAACAAATTTTAATGCTTTGTTTTTGTTTTCAATATACATAGATACATTGGCAGACGAGAATTTTTACTTGTGTTCTATAAACCAAAAGTTAATCAACCCAATACTTAATATTCCCCGGGAAATAATTCCCACGGAATTAATTTTTTTTTCTAAAAATAAAATCTACCAGTTTGAGCTAAAAATTAAAATTTGAGCGAGAACTTGAACTTTCGAAGTCCCTTTTTTGTTTCCATTTGTTTTATTTTAACTGAAATCTTGCAAATGACCTTAAAATGGGGAATAAACTCCCGGGGAGATGTTATTCATAGTTGGCCTTTTTTGGCGATTTTTTGCATCAATTCACATTCACCTCTTGAGAGAAAAATTATGTGTACTAACATTACGATTAAATTAAATTGTTAGACAATTTTATGAAACGAGCAAAGGATGGGTATGTGGTATGTATGTATGTATATCTAGTTTAATTTATTTTCATTTCAATATTTTATTTTATTTAATGCGTTTCAAAATTAAAACAAATTTAAAAATTTATTTGTTGCTATAAAACCTCAATGCTTATACCCCTTTTAGACACGCAAAGTTTTCTTTGCAAAGTCTTAATTCAGCTGTGTGAAAGCCAGAAGGAGGAATACTATTACCCCTTTGAGACACGCAAAGTTTACTTTGCAAAGTCTTAATTCAGCTGTGTGAAAGCCAGAGGGAAGAATACTATCTCATTCTGTCTTTCCCCCAGCTGAATTAAGACTGCAAAGTAAACTTTCCCTGTCTAAAACGGGTATTTCTCTGTCTAAAAGGGGTGTTATTAATAGAAAAAGTCTCATACTAGTCTAAGAATTGTTTTTCAAAAACAACAAATAATATTATTGAGAATGTGTTGCCTATTTTTATTAAGTAAAAAGCTGAAGCTTCGCCTCAGTTGCAGCTGTTTCAATTCGATTAAGTAGACAATTTATAATCATGTATTTATTGTTGAAACATTTTTATCAGCTTATTGTTGCTACTAAAAGTATAATTTGCAGGTTTTGATTTTGCGGAATAAAAGAAAAAATTGAGCACTTCTTGCAAAAAAAAAAAAAAAATAAATAAATAAATAAATAAAAATAAAGATTTATATTAATAAAGTTGCAAAGATTATGACCTTTATGGCTATGTTTTTAATTAAGTATTATTTTTATACACTTGTCAATGGTTGATAAATTTTGTGGCCGCGTTTCGTTATGCTGTAACGACCACTACAATCTCAGCTTTAATAAGGCTGGAGATCCTTTGTCCTAGTTTACACTATGCAAGTCTTATTGCTAAGCTGATTAGTTTGTTGGGAGAGAGAAACGAGGGCGAAAGAAACGTTTCTGTTCCCCTCGTTTCTCTCTCCTAATAAACTACTCAGCTTAGCAATAAGCCTTGCCAAGTGTAAACTAGGACTTTAAGTTGTCACAAATCTTCTTGTATTTCAATATATATATGTAAAACACTATGACACTAAAACAATTAAGTATCATAGTGAATACCCCAAATTGAAAATTGTCTAACTAGCGAAGTTCTGGAACAAACTTTTTTGTTTTTTTGTTTCTTTTTTTTTATTATCAATTGATAAGATGTGAAAACAACGTGTTTCATATTAAAATTTTTAGTCTGAGTATTAATATGTTTACGGCGACCCACAATGTGTGGATAGAGAAGGTTCAATTAACAACTTGTATTGAAAACAAAAAAAATGGTTTTTAATAAAAATATTTACATATGTATGCACAGAAGTATTTAATGGCGCCTTTACATATTTACATTAAAATGACAAAATACTTGTAGTACGTACAGCAAATTTGAAAAATCACCACGATTAAAACATCAAAAATAAAAAATTTAAGTGGGTTATTAAAACTTTTAAATGCTTAATCTTAATAATTTGTTTTTTTATCTTTATAACAGAAAAATGTAATAAAGTGTCTCAAAAATAAACAATCCATTGCGTTTAGATTACAAAAAAATAATAAAATAATTGGCATTTCACGCAAAGAAAATATGTATGCATGTATGTATGTATGCATGTATTTGCTTAAGGATGTATATATTTGCGTATAGTTATATGTATGTGTGTGTGCATAGATGCCCTGAAGGAAACATGGAGTTAAGTGTCCCCAAGTCACCTTTGTCGACTATTTTGGTGACATTGTCAACGGAGCGTTTAATAGTATTGTTCTTAATGCGTAGAAAAAAATTTTTCAGATACACTCAACTATGCTTCTTCGTGTTTTATTGGTTTGTTGAAAATCAAAATGAAATGAATGAAGCAAAATTTAAGTGTTTATAAAAATTAGTTTAAGAAAACAAATTAAAAGGTGAATATAAATGTATTTAACAATAATTAAAAAGAAAAATACACAAAAAGAGTTTGAAAAAAAGAAATAAAATAACAATCCGTATTGTATAAAAATAGAAAATGTGAAAATTAAAAAAAATTGTAAGTGAAAGTGCCAATTATGGAATTTTTTACCATCTGGAAGATTTTGTGTCAACAGTTAAAGATTTGTCACAATTGCAGATTCATTCGTAAGTGTTTGACTTTACTAATTCAGCGAAACATAAAATATGTATTTAATAGAAAAGACAAACAAAATCCCTATAAGCTGGTGATATGCTGAACGAATAAATGAATTAATTCCGATTATTGTATGTTTTTTAATCATAAGTTCCATTTTTTATATATTTGTTTAATAAAACACCAATATGTGAACAAAATACGCAATTTCAGTATCAATATAGTATACTAGAATTACAAAAATTTGCTAGTGACTAACTGTATCCAATGTCTTCATATGTTCCTCAAAGAACTATCTGATCAGTAGTTCCAGTGCCAGTAGTTGCTTTTCAATGACACGCACATGTTAAATGTCTATAGCAAAAAGCATTGTGTGGGATATAATTAGTCAGTAGTACTGGCGACAAAGTCAATAGTGAATCAGTACTGATTCACTAGTGACATTTCCTACAGGGTGAATACTGAACTAAAACACTAGAATGCGAGTATTTGAAATAGGTATGCATATATACATATAAATGAATATACAAGTCTGAAAATTTTTGGAAGGCTTTAAAATAATGAAAGCTATATATAATGCTGAAAGCAGACCCTAAAACAAGCGCTTAAGATAATTGAAATTCTTTGGAACAATACAGAATTTTGCTGCGTCCTGGGGCCCGTTACGCAAAACTTACAAGTGTTGTAATACAAGCAAAACGGTCGTTAAAATATGTTATTTTCAAAACTATTTTACTTGTATTACGACACTTGTAAGTTTTGAGAAAGTGGCCTCTGAATGAAAGCTTAATAATTAACATACCGAATAAAGGAGATCTGACTGAGTGCAAAAATAGGAGGGTCTTAATATGGTTAAAAAATGTATTACAATTACATACGTATGTATGTACATATTAAATGCCAGTTCATAGAAGCCATGTGAAAATTCTCGTCTGGCTATTTATATTTAAAACAAAAACAAAGCACTCAAAATTTGTTTTTGCTTTCATTATAAATAGACAGCCGAGAATTTTTACATGGCTTCTATAAACTGGCAGTAAAGTCTTGCGCAACATGTTCTAAAAGTCTTGTATTCTATTTCACACTTCTTCCAAGCACTCACTGTGTTTTAGTGTAAACATAAATAACAAAACAAAACGAACAAAACATCATGAATCAAGAAAACACAACAACATTGCGCAGGTCCGTTATTTTATTTTCTGCAGAAATTTGTTGTAAACAAAGTACATAAATTTGTTTGTGGAATGTGCTCTCTCTCTCTCTCTCTCACACACACTTTACAACAAACACACGTGTGTATTCTATATTGACGTAGATGCGCAGTACACAATTTTTTTCTACGGCTGCGTGCGCAATCTTGTTTTCTTGATTCATGTATTCTATATTGACGTAGATGTGCAGTAGAAATTACCCATATGTAAATAGCCCGTAGAGTGGAGATATCCTCTGTACCTGTTCTTCATCGATTTACAAAAAGCTTTTGATACGCTCTCTATTATGCTATTTGGAAAGCTTTCGTGTGCTAGGCCGTACATGAGAAAACAATATTCTTGTATAACTGCCGAGATGTTAAGATTCGACTGGGCAAAGTGAATTTCGCACAAGCACATTTTTCGCTTATAAGTTTTGACAATATTTAGTTTCCAAATCGTGCAATTTAAATCTTAGATATGTACTATGTACATACATATGTATTGTATATTTAAAATGTGCCAATCTCTGTAGAAACATTATTTTATGGGCGCTAATTTGACGTCAAAAAATTAACAGATATTTATGAAATTATATTAAAAAAAAGTTTGATAAAAACTTTTATTTGTTTTTCATTTCGGCTAACTGCTTGGCTCTGTCTCTACCCAAAGTCATAAACACTCGAAAAAAAAATACAAATTTATGTACCATGTCTAACCAAATGCTTTTATCAAGTTATTATGAGTTAAAAAAAAGCAAAACTACTTCTTGCATAAATTAATTAAAATCGTTTATTTATATATGGATTATGGTTTCAATAAAATATTAACACGTGCTTGGATTTATATTGAAACAGTAGGTGCTAATAAGGCGAATAATACATTTTTCAAACGATTTAACATCAATAACTTGTGATTTTTCTGCAAAAAAAAACAATTATTGACTTTTAAAATTAAATTTAAAAATAAAATGTTTGCTTTCACAATTAGTTTAAAATTATTTGAAAAATAATAGAAATAAAGTTGGGCTTCGCTAAATAAAAAATAAATAATTTAAAAATTTTAACTACATATTAATATTTTAATAGTTAAATATTAAATATTTTTAACCCATTCAAGAAAATTTACATAAATAAAAAATATTTTTAAACTAAAAAGTCGCTAAAGAAGAAGCAGATATGCATATGTACATATGTATATACGTAACAAAGAATGTTTTACAGTTCCAAGTCCTAGGCGGTCCATGCAAAAGTATGCCTTAAAAATTATAAATAATAGACAATAAATAATTTAACTTGACTTACATTTATATGAGCAGGTTTTTGTTACAAAAAGTAGCTAAGAACGATTTTTTAAGTTTAAGGTCAAAAATTTGCAAACTTAGCGGTAGTTTTTCTTCTTATGTTGGTTTTTTTCTGATAATTCCATGAAAATAAAATATCCGTATTTACTATTTTTAAATCTATAAAAATCTCAATGATTTTAAAACCCTAAATCATACGCATGTACTATATACATATTTCTTATTAAAATATTAAAAAAATTAAAAAAAAATTTCAAATAATAAATTATTTCCAATTGTCGCTCTATCAATGCAACTCTGTGTTCGTTAAGTAATTGCAACCCACATAACAGGCAGCTGTTGTGATTCTCGAAATTCAACAACAGATTGTGGATACTATTTGATCACTGTGAGAGTGATATAGATTAATATACACATACATTTTAGTATATTAAACATAAACTAGCTTTTTATTACATTGTTGTCATTATTATCAAAAATACAATACAAAATATACGAATACAACGAAAAAAAAATCTAGTTCTAATCTAACTTGTGCTTTCCTAATGAAAAATAAAAAATAAGTTATTGCCGTAATATAAAATATGAGATAATATTGATATAAATATAAAACTAAAGATATTAAATAATATAATAATAAACAACGTTCAAGAAGAACAAATTATGGAAATTATAAATGTATTAAGAAAAGTAGAACGATAAAAGCAAAGGTGTGCAATAAAATGAAAGATTTGATTATGCGAGTAGCAAATGTGATATCACTCATACGCTCCCGCAAACATAAAGAACTCAGTGCAAAAAAAAAACAACAAAACAATAAACGGTGCGTGGGATCAAGTTTGTGTATGAGGGAGTGTGAGAGAGCATTACAAACAGAGATGTGAGAGAATGTTTGTTTTATTTCATTTGTTTTCAAGTTAAGTAGTTTTGAAGAAAATGTAAGGCCAGGCAAAGCCAATATTTTACGAAGTTAATATTAAACACTTACTGCCTTATTTATAAAAATTATTAATTCTTTTAATAAAGGGTTTATAAAATCGATTTTCATACAAAATTTTTCTTATTAAGCCTTTATAAGGCCATATTTTTTTTTTTAAAAGGCAGTAAGAAATTTGAACTACAGTAGACTTCCGATTTAACGAACCTGTAGTAAGCTATTTTTTTATTTCTGTTGGATTCTTTTGTGTCTTTGAATTAGTTAAACTTGATTTTTATTTATTGGGAAGCCAAATTATACAAAAGTGATAATTTTTTATATCAAAGATAATTGTGATACTTCAAACTACAAAATTAGTGATATGTATGTATGTATGTATGCCGTATTTACATACTTATTCACGCCAAATCTTGCAACGTGACCAACCTATTTTGTTTAGTTGGCATTAAAATCAAACACATTATACATGTAGACATTTCCATAGGAATGTCAACTTTTTGTAGCGTGCGACACCAAGCAAATCTGCTTGTTTTTTTTCAAAGAAAACGAAACTTTTTTTTACTTTTTTATATATTTGTGTAGGCCGCCAGCAGCTCTACATAAGGTAAAATTTTAAGAGTCACGTTGTTCAGAATACAAGGTTAATTGCTTGCTGCCGCACGCGACAAAAAAGTGGAATTTCTCGGAGAAATGCCTATATGTCGGTACACACATACATTATGTTTCTTGATTGTTAAAAGTTTTTGGTAAAATACCGAAACTAAGTGTCAAGTTTTTCTTCATGGACTAATTAATGAATTCTGTGATTAAATTAATAATAATATCGCACCTTCCATTTTACAATACGCCAAAAGGCATCAATATGTGATTCGTTAAAATATTGTTTAATACATTTCAGGCCTCTTGAGAATGACAAAATTATTCGTTATCCGAAAATATAATTTATTTTTTATACATATAACTTATCTTCAACTACTTGTAATTTTTCATTCATTTAATTTCTGCATTGTAAGGTGGTGTAGAGTTGATTTTACAAATACATTTTGGCCTGGAAATACCATTTTACATGTCGTGTATTGCAGGCTTTTGGGCTTTCACAAAAAGGCGCACATTTGCACAAAACAACAAAATATACTTATTTGTAGTTGTAATTGCATATTTGCTCAATATATGTAAACAACAAATTTTGACATATCGACCGACATATTTTTATTTGCAAAATTTAAAAATTTATAATTTTCTCTTTTTCACTGCTTTTGGGCAGTGATACATAATAATTTCCCTAAAACGAGAGCACTTAAAAATTTGCTCCAGTAATGTCTGTCTGTAACAAAACATTCCCGTTTACCAACATCTTCTTTTAGCTATAACAAAATCTTGGACTTAGTGTTTCAATAGGCGAGGAATTGCGATAATCGAGGGTTGCACAAAGCGAGACTGCACTGTACTGGCTGGTTAAACTATAAGCACTTTAACGTCAGCCATTTATGTACCTCGAAATATTCGACTCAATTTTAAGCGCAAAGCAACCATTATTAAATTTATTTCTTATTTTTAAAATTTAATCTAACGAAATTGAAATAACAACACACATTATCTAAATTTAAGATTTTATTGTTCAACTAATTAAAAAAAACACAATTAAGAAACTGCTAAGAGCATTTATTTATATACATACATACATATGTATATGTATGTATACATATTCATAAGAAAACTTATAAAACTTTTTATAGTAAATGATACGCTAAAACTTAAAAAAAGAGATAATCAGGAATATTTTTAAAGAAAAAGTTTTATTGTATATACATCAATGCTGCCCACAGAGAGAAAACTGAGAGAAATGTATAAGCGTATGTGCATTCATTTGTACAAAAAGACGATTGATGTTCGGCACACTAGCGCTTCTCTGGCCAGCAGTGATGTACATTTATACGCATGTGTGTGTGTACAAGTTTTTCTACTAATATTTGTACTTTTACTGCTTAAAAGAAATATTTGGCTTTCCAAAAAATAAGTTCTATGAAGAAATTTGTGTTATAAAAACGATTATCACTATATAATACATATACTGTAAAATGCGGGTTGCCATCTTTTTGGATATGCAAATTGCAAGCGGCGAAAATAGTCAGTCACCTGAGCAGTTGAGCACACCTACAAACACAAAAATTTATGCAAGGCGAATCCATACCAGGTGGTCTCAGGTAACCAGGGTTGTCAGATTTTTTCCAACCATTTCGCCAAATTGACTTTAAAAATCGCCAAAAGTCTCAAAAATCAATTTTATGTACTTTTTCTAAATATATATATATTTGATAATAAATTTGTTTTTATATAACACTTTTTTAATATAAATTTTTATAAAATAATCGTATAAAAACTTAGCAGAATATCGCCAAAAGTAGAAATAAAATCACCAAAAAATATTTCTTGCAAATTTTTCTCATCTATAAGAAAAATCAGCAGCAGTAATTTATTGCAGACGAGTTTTGGTAGTGCTTATTTTATAAACTACTCCCTCAACAAACTAATTTTCTTGAACTACAAAAATTTTGAAGTTCAATTTTGTTTAAAAAAATATTGTTTAAAAAAATATATCCATAAAAATTGCCAATAAATTTATTTATCGCCAGAAAAATCACCATGTTGCCAAATGAAAAATTTAGACGCCAAACAAGTTGAAAAATTGCCACGTTTGGCGAGATATCGCCATATCTGTCAGCCCTGGTCTCAACAGCCCAGCTAACTGTTTTCGCCGCTTGTAATTTGAATATTCCTCAGATATCAACACACATTTTTCAGTAATTTTTTTTTATATCCCAAGTATGAATTTTTTAATTCAAATTCAGGCGAGTCAACTTTATATGAATATGTTTGTAACTTAGTGATTTTTTTGTTCCTGTTCAGAGGACTGTTTTGCAAAACTTACAAGTGTTGTAATACAAGTAAAATAGTTGCGAAAATATATTATTTTCATATAAATAACCACAGAAAAAAGTATTCACCAATTAATATTTTCAATTAAGAATTTAATTGATTCAATTAAATTTTTAATTGTATTAATTAATTTGAGTGGAAAAATTTAATTGATATTATCAAATTGTTTATAGGTGAAAATTCAATTAATTTTTTAATTGAAATTACAAATATTTTAATTGATATTACAAAATATATTAAATTACTTTTTTTTGTGATAGGGGGGGGGGGACTCAAACCGTAGTCTTAAGTGTCATAAGGTTTTACAATTTTTGTTTAGTTTAAAACATTTATATGAAAATAATATATTTTCACAACTATTTTACTTGTATTACAACACTTGTAAGTTTTGAAAAACATGCCTCAGATGTATGTAGATAGGTACATATCGCTCATTTACTCAAAAAACGTCATAGCTCAAAATATATAATTTCTGAGTTAATGATGCAGAATTAATCCTCATATCGTATCAAAAACTTCATAAAAATATCTTGTTTACTCAGATCCTGAGAGAAAAATAAAATTTAAGCTGTATGTAAATTGAAAACTTGAAACTCGTTTTCTTGCAAGCTACTTTTTTTGAGTTATGACGTTGTTTGAGTAAATGAGTATCGTATGTTTTGGAAAATTTCACGAGAAAGCTTAATACGGACATGGAAAATAAAAAAGAAGAACTAAATATGTACCTCTAATCTCTTTGATACCTTATTGAGTGATTTTTTTTTACTAACACACTCACAATAAAAATTCTACATACACACACATGCATACATACATACATACATATACAATTGTGATAAAAAAATTAACTGGCGATAAGATTGAGTACTGACTGTTTCCCTTACAATGGACGATCAAATTCACAATGGCACACAAATACAAGCGCAAGCATTAAAGCATGGTGAAGTGAAAATCAACGCTGCTGCTGACTGACTGACATCAACTCAAAAGTAATTTTTCAACGTTTTTACTGTAAAATTTACTGGTAAGCACGAGTATTACAATTATCGTTCGAGCTCAGATAGAATCTTGAAGTCTACTAAGAAGCAGTATTTAATAACGTGATAGGCGGTGCGGTTGTTTAGATACTCTAGTGACTGACTAACGGAACGTACGAACGTGAATTAAAAAAAAAGAATTATAACAGCTTGTTGTTTTCGCGCAGCAAAATAATCGAATTCGCATAAAAGAAATTATTGCTTCAACGAAGAAAAATATAATAACTAGTTGAGTTTAATTTTAGTGAATATTGAAGAACTCTTACAAACTCATGATTGATATCCTTACAAATACTTCCGGTATGTGGATATTCTAACCTCTTTCTCTCTCTCTATTAGGGCATTAAAGTGGGCCAGTTAATGCATATCTAAAAACTATTTGCACCCCTAATATTCAAATAATAAGATAAATTAAAATTAAAAGATAATCAATCAATCTATCGCACGCAGTTTTGTATGAATATTTGCTTTAAGAGAAAATATTTCTTTGATAATTAAAAAAAAAAATAAACACAAGCTGTGCTAAAATTATGAATAAATATCTGTGTCATTCTACGTACTGTCTACCGCCTGTAACTATCACGATCAGTGATCACTACCAGTGTGACCGTATGACCAAATACATATAAAACATTTTGCAGCCTAAAAATGCTTTGAAATAAGGCTAAAATATCCTAAAAAATAATGGCAAAATATTAATTGCATAACAACAATGATGAGTTTCTTTTACATAGTTTATGTGATTGTGGTAATCATTCAGGGCAATTATGAACAAAATTCCGCGAGAAATTTCTCCCTTTTCCCATTAAAATTTTTTGTTTTCCCTATTACTTCCTATTAGTTGGAATTATTCCCCGGGAAAAATTTCTCGCGGAATTTTTTTCATAATTGCCCTGATTGTTTAATAATTTAATATCAGGGCAATTATGAATAAAATTCCGCGAGAAATTTCTCCCTTTTCCAATTAGAGTTTTTTGTTTTCGCTATTGCTTGCTATTAGTTGGAATTGTTCCCTGGGAAAAATTTCTCGCGGAATTTTATTCATAATTACCCTCTATATGAACTGTTCTTTAAAATTTTTGTATATTTTTTATATCTAAAAATTTATTCTAAATAGTCATTAAGATATGCCATGATAAAAAAAAATTTCGAGACATGAATTTAAAGTGGGAGGTACTCAAATCATTTCGCGTTTTTTTAACTTCTGAGGCTTTTAAAATAGCAAGCTACATACCACGCTTTATAAATTTTTGTCTTGTAAAATTTTAGCATTTTTTTACTTTTTTTTTGATTCTGTGCATTTTAAATTTGCTCCTATTTTTCCAGTTTACAATCCTGTGGAAATAGTCTTGCATTGTGGCAAACAATATGCTATTTTTAAACGATTTTAAAAAAGGGAGGAGGTTATTAATTCGTCCGTAATTTTTGGAGGTGTTACTTCATAACTCGGTACACTTTAGACCGATTGTAAAAATTATTTTTTGTCTGAGAGGGTATAGCTTCCCATTGATATTGTGCTTATTTGTTCTTTCAATTATACAATTCTAAAGTTGAAAAATGGGCGGGTCTACGCCCATTAAAATCTATTATTATATTTCACGTTGTTCTACTCAACCGATTTTTACGAAACTTACCACACACCTTGAGCTCAAAAATAAACACAATCTGCCATTTGAAAAAATGGGAGGAGTTACGTCCACTGAAATTAATTTTTTTTATATTTTAAGTGGTTCTACTGTACCGATTTTTACAAAACTCAACACACACCCTGAGCTATGAAAAACACACAATCTTGCATTAAAAAAATGGGCAGAGGCAGGCCCATTAAAATTTAATTCTATATCTCATAAATTTTTTCGAAAATATTTTATCAGATCTTTGCATTGAAGTCGGGTTTTTTTTGGCAGAATTATTGTATAGATATACAACACGAAAAACCGTAGCTTATATTTACCAAGACGTATACATATCAGCTGGTCTCTAAAATTTGGATCTCAAAAAAATTTACTGAAAAATATAACGGATATTATAATTACAAACGGTGAAAAAAATCACTTGAACAGTTGAGACCAGTTGATATGGATTCGCCTTGACTTGATACATATTTTCTCTTCTAATGCAACACCTACATACATATGTAAATGCAAACTGGCAGCTAGAAGTAAATAAAAATATAAAAACTAAAAAGCAAATGAAAACGGGGAAGACCGAATAAAAAAATGGATTAAGGAGGATGTTGTATATTATCTCCTCTGCAGCTTCATCTACTAAAGAGTCCACGAGTTGTGTTTTAAAGCTTTCATTAGACATATTACATTCTAATTTTCTTAAACTTAAATAGTAGTAAGAAATATTATTCTTTTCTTAGTAACCAGTGCCTCTTTTCTGTAATGAATGTAAGATCTTTTCGAGTCGAAAAAAATCATCATCCTGTGAAACACGGGGTGAGTAAGAACTATATACGAGTATGTATGTTGATATTTTTTTGTAAGTTAATTCAAGTTTGTATATGAATAACCCTGTGTAAAATAGGACAACCAATAAATTGTTTAATTTTTCTGGATGCGAGAACTTCTCACAAGTCACAGAAACAAGGCACAGTATTGCAAGCTAAACCAAAAACCAATTTGTAATCTCAAATGTGCAATATTGTATTTTTTTTTTTAAATATAGAAATTCCCTAAATCATAATTTTTTTGATATCTAGATCTTTGCATTTTTCGATGTATGTATGTACTTCTGTCGAAACATAAAAAAACTCGATATAAAAAAATATAGTGAGGTAGGGCCTTTTTATATTAAGGTAACGATATGTATATTTATGAATCTAGTAATGCGCTCTGCCTGGAAGTTAACAAATTTTCAACCTACCAGCTGTTGGTAGTTTTGAAAAAAGCTACAAACGTCGTATGATTATAGAAAAAGTCTCAAACTGTTATTGAGAGTAACGTTCATATGCGTACCACGTCCAAAAATTTCAAAAAAAAAAACAAAAACAAATTTTCTTATTTTATTGTTGTCGATCGAACGTTTTCTGTCGACCTCGTGGAACACGCTGTTAAATTCACAACAAATATTTTTATTTGATTATGATTTTGTTTTTATTTTTCCTTCAACATAAAAAATATTTTGAAATTAATACGTTACAGACTTCAGTATTTTTTTTTTTTTATTTTTATTTTAAGGGATACAAAATTCACAGATACAAAAATTATTTAGTAGCAAAATTCTTTTGAAAGATTGTTTAGAACTTAAAAAACTTTATACTACATACGTAAGAAGTTTTTTATCGCATTTTAATTTATGAAGGACATTTATTGAACATAATGAAAGAGTGAAATCCAAACTTTGGAATATTTTATATTAAATAAAATTAAAAAAAAAATTTAAGAACAATTATAAAAAGTTGCAAAATTTAGCCGCAGAAATGCTCACATGGTCACACTGGTCATTCAATACAACGAACAGTGTGCACACTTCTACCGATATTCGGTAGATTCTACCGAATATGTTTGTGAATTTAACAATCTACCAATTCTACCGAACAAGGCCTGAAATCTACCGAATATTGTTATTTAGTAATTTAAGTCGATATATGTGTAAATTGGCTATTTTGCCACATAGCAGTGCGGCCGCAGAGCGGTCATTTTCTGTCATCAAAATCATTAAAACAGAACAAAGAAATCGGTTAAAAACTGAAACCTAACGGTAACCTAACATTTGCCAAAGAATTGTGCGTTGGGGATGAAATATTTATTCCTACCAATGATTTAATATTTTTTGCACAAAAGTTTAAATTCATAAATGGATCTTACATATAATCTTTGTAGTTACAAATGTTTGTCAAATAAAATTTATTTTAGTAGCTTTATAAAACCTATGTACAAAAACTCAATTCCTGTTATTTATGTATATTATTTTATATATGCATAGCATATCTATTAGGGTGATCGACTCGGGTTTTCAACCGGTTTTAAAACCAGATTTTTCAAACTACGGTTGTCGGTTTTTTTTTAAATGTTGCTCGAATGTCGAATATTCCAGTTTTTTTACAATTTAAAAACCGGCTTAGTCGAATACTTTTCTATTTGTACATTTTGCAATAAAATTGGTTTTTACTATGCTGAAACTTAGACCAACGTGTTCTGTTGATTTTTCTAAGTATTTTTTTTCAGTGTATATACCAAAACATGAAAATTAAGCGAAATAATTTTATGAGGTGGTAGCAGAGGCGAAGAAAAGTGTTTTTTAGATTTGTTGACATTTTGCTTCATATTTTATATTGAGGTAGATATCCACTTTTTCCATACATTCATAGGTATATACATATATATATATATATATATATATGTATATATATATATATATATATATATATATATATATATATATATATATATATATTTTATATACAGATGTACTATATATAAGTATATGAAGTTAATTTTTATGTTTTACCTTTATTTTTTTAATAGTTTTATAGTATTTACATGAACTTTTAACTCTTTTTTTTAATAAAGCTATCTAAAATAGAAACTTTTGTGCAATATTTTTGTTATTTAAAAAAACCGGTCGACCGCATTTTTCTTAATTGTAAAAATCGAAACCGGGTTTTTCATAATTTCAAATATTCGAACTATTCGAAAACCGGTTTCTGGAAAAAGTCGAATAATCGATCACCCTAATATCTATATAAAGGGTAAGGGCAAATAACTGGGGATGACACTTTTTTATTGGAAATGCTTCATTGTTTATGGCAGTTTAATTTCCAATCACATGTGAAGTTTTAAATGCGCTTTTGGAACCTGTTTAGTTTGATACTCCTTGCACTTACCCTTTATATATAAGTACATATATTATATTTTTTATGTTTCTTTGAATTGTTATTTTTATGTTTCTCTGAACAAAAAAAATTTTTCCATCGATTTTCATCCAAATCTACCGAATTTTTTTGTCGATTATGCCGAATTTAAAAAAAAATTAAGTGTGCACACTGACAACGAACTGTTTCTTCACTTATTTTCATATATTTGTTTGTTTGTTTTCGTTTTTGTAACTATTTAATATTTATTTATGTTTTGCTATTCATTTGTTACATTCTTCATCATCATCATAATAATAATGAGAATCACAATATTCAAACTGTAAACTGTCTACTGGCGATTATTTACAACATTTGAAATTGTGCTAAAAATGAACAACAACAGCAACATATTTACATACATACATATTACATATTTATTAAAAATAATTTTTAAGATTATTAAACACATGCTGTTTTAGTTTCATATAATAAAAAAAAAAACTAGATATACCAAACGGACGACACACTCGTCCGTATTCTAGAATCAAAATGTAAATAATTTAAGATTCAAAGAAAATGTATCTAAACTTCATAAAAAATTCATTAAAACACAGCCACACACAAACTTACATTCATATGCAAGCATAATTAAATAAGACATGCAATTAAAAAAAAACATAAACAAAATCCCGTTAACCAAGTTAATTCAATTTATTCAACTCTCTTCCTTTAAGTATTATGGCTTTCATACAACAACAAATAAGAGACAAAAATTGTTAGATCAAGAGAAATACTACCAAACCCACACACACACTCATGTTTTGTTTCTTTTTTACTTGCAAGCTAATAAATGCGTGTGTAATATGTTTGTATGTAGTAGTAGCAACTTTAAACGCTTATAGCTCCCAAAATACTAAACCGATTTCAATAAAATAAAGATTCTGCACATCTGTATAAAAAATCCTTTAAAACCATATAAATCTTTTTAAAATCGGTGCAGTGGTACCAGCGTAAAAGGGATTACAAAAAACATGTTTGCCTATTAATTATATAGATAGATAATTATGTATACATATATATATATATATATCATCATGATCAATTTTATCACACAAACCTCATGGAAATCCTAATAAATAAATTCTAACAGTCTTATTTATAAAACTTATTAAGGCTTTATAAAGGCTTAATAAGAAAAATTTTTTATGAAAAATTGTCTTAAAAACCCTTTATAAAGCCTTCATAATTTTTATAAATAAGACTGTAACTATTTTCTGTTTCAGTAACAGTCCAAATAATTTAAAAAAATTTACTCCAGCTGTAGAATATTTTTTTTCCTTTAAAATACAAATTAGTTTGTCGTTTAATTTGTCATAAAAATAGTGTTTGTATTAAAATGGCACGATCAAAAAATTATGCCAGATTATTTGAATAACGAGTAGTGCAAATTTTTGATTTTAACGCGATATATTTCTTTGTGTGAACAATGAAAACTCACAATCTCATTGTTGAACAATTAAAGTGAATTAAAAGTCTTCACAGACGTCAGTAATCGAAAGAGCAATTGGAGGCAAAAAACAAGAATTTAAAGCTGTGCATCTCCACATCATATTTGGCTTAGAATTTCATTTAAAAAAAGGTAAATTATATACACTAAACTAATTAATTTTTATATGATGTAAAACATACATACATACATACATATTTATTTGTTACTTTGATATGGTGAATCCCATGAACTAGATATGGATTGTACGATTATTTAAATAAACATTCCATATTAAAAGTGTGAAAAAGCTTGAATTAAAAAATCTTGAAATCAAATTTAACATGTTTACAACAATAAAAACTTGATAATATTAAGCTCAAATATGTTTATTCTAAATACAGGTGTAAAAACAACTTCAGTGATTAGAATTAAAAATTATGTTCACACGTAAAATTATCTTATCTTATTCTAAGTTTCTTATTTTTTCCTTTTCGATTTTGTTCGATTTACATTTAAATAGAAATGCTTAAGGTTTGACAACTCTTCGAAAATCTTGAATATATGTTAAAATCCACCCAATCTGATCTTAATGCAATATATATTTTCTTTTCGTCGATATTTCAAATACCGGCTAGGTTAAAGGTTTAATTAGACGTGCCTGACATTTTGCCATAGCCATAACTTAACACGATTTTCCGTCTTCCTACGTGGGATGACAGAAAACCGGTCCAAATTAAAGAAAACTCCGTCGGAAGAAAAATACATCACTTATTGACATAACCATAAATATGTGTGCTTCATCTATTAATGATGCCATGGCCATAAACAGCTGTTTATGTTTTTATTGCCCCTTCACACAGGAGAACAATCGTGCTGGCACAACATGCCAGTTTCTAGGTGAGAAAGAGGCAAAGAGAGTGGCTTTGTGGTTGGCATAATTTTTCAACCAGGCACAACCCCGCGTATACATTTTTATGCCAGATGAATTAGTCTTGTGTGTTCTTAAAAGAACAAAAATTGTGCGGCATAAAATTTATGCATTTGAAACGTTCACGGCTTTCACCTATAATCAAATACAGTGTTGCCCATAGTGTTGTTTCGAACAGCTGTTTTGTATGGCTGTGACTATGGCACGTCTAATTGAACCTTAAATCCCCATAAGTGGACTTATCGTGACTAACTAAAGATATTTTCATTTTGATTAATAATACCAAATTATTATTTTACTTATTCAGTGAAATATTTTTAAATAAAAATTCTTGAAATTTATTATTGAGGGGTTAGCTGGATTCTATGCGCACTTGACTATTGCTAATGTAGATCATCAAGGAACCTTTACCCAAAAATTTCTTAGAGCAACTAGATACGAGTATATTATGTTAAACTTCCATTCAAATAAATGAGAAGTTCAACTAATATCAAAGTTGAAACAAGAACTCGATAATCAACATGCTTTTTATTTTCTTACTTTACCATTTCTACATTGGCTGACTTTTTCAGCTCGTATTGTAGTTGCATGAAGTACAGTGAAACCACTCACCGTCGCGATATTTTTGTCTGGTTGTTAGAGGTGTCCGAAGTACATATTTTTGGTAGTTTATTGTAGTTGAAAAATTATATTAAGAGTAGACTGCTTCATTTTAGATTGGTATAATTTCAGCTGTTGGATTTCAAAATGACTTTCAATATTTTATTTGTTGGAATGCAACAAAAATGTCTCTAGAAAAATGCTTCGGACGGACAAATTTTTATAAGAAATGTAGGAATATGAATTGCTAAAATATACAAGAAACTTTACATCTACGCAATTTTTCGTTTTCGTTTAAAACTTAAATTTTTTTAATTGATAAAAACAATTTTTTCCTCTACAATTTTGGGGCACGAGCTAATCAAACGTCTTCTTCGAATAGACAGCAATTTCTTTGCCGTCTTCAACGCATCAGTATTTACATTTGCGTTAACCGGGCAATCACCAATATCATTGGCACTAATACAAATATGAATCAGAGTTGAATAAAGAAAGACTTACTATTTAAATTCAACTCTTGTTGCCGTGTTTCACCGCTCATGTACGCTTAGGAGAGGTATTTAGAACAATATTTAAAATTAGTGTCTGCGTCCAGTTATTAGAGTGTCCGGTTATGGGAATGCATTTTGTATGAAAAAACTAATGAACGTTGTGGATCTACACGGTTGTAGGAGGTGTCCGTTATGAGAGGTTTCACTGTATGTAAAGAAAATAAATGCAAGAAAACAACAGCTATTCATTGCTTTAGCAAGAATATAGTGGTGCCACACAAATATTTTTTGACCGGGTGCAGTCAAATTAATAACAAGTTTTTTTTTTTGGGAATAGTTAAAATTTTAAGTTTAACGCTTGGCTTTTACTTGGCCATAGAAATTTTTTCCTCTATGATATTTTGCTGCTGATTTCGTGGACTACATTAAAAAATGTCCACCAGTCACACCCTATAATGAAAGATATGCCAATGAAGTTTCTAAAAGAGAAAACAAAGTTATGGCCACGCCCACTTTTTTATATATAGCGCCACTATTTAAAGTCTGATCTCAACATATCGTGCATCATTGCTAACGACTAGAATATGGCTTCATTTTTGGCTTTGATGGTTTTTTAATCTAACGTCAAACTCTAGATGACATTCATGATATCTCGAATCCTCCCCCTCTCTGGTCCGATTTAAAAAAAAAATCCTTCTACATAATAATTTTTAGGTCAAGCTGCAAATATGGGCGTAGGAGTACACTGCAATATGCGTTAGCATAGACACTAAGCGTATCAGAAAAATCTAGGATGTTGATATGACTGGGTCTAGCCAGTCTGCTGATTTGTAGTTAGGCAACGCACTAACTAATTAAGCCAACAACATCCTCTTTCTCATCCCATAAAGACTATGAAATCTCACATACTTTACATTTTGTATGTCTTAATATAGTTTTCCCCCAACTGCGTGAGTTTTTCTATCGCCGGAAAAATTAATTAATTTTTTAAGATTAATAACTTCTTAACTCTCGTCGTCATAATTAGAAGACCTTGACCTATCACAAATATTGTCCTACAATCAGCAGTCAAATAAGAAATAAATAAATATAAACAGAAACGCTAATTCAAATGTCAACGAACGCACAGTTTTTTTTATAACAAAATTAGCAATCGAATAAAATCTAATTTGTCGTGCTTTATTGAAATTAAGTGGATTAAATAAAACACACTCACTCGTCTGTCTTTTTAAATGTCTGTTTGTACTTGTACATTCACATTCATACATACAATATATGAGAAACAAAATTGTTGCTCATATTGATAAATTAAATTTTTTTTAATATTTATTACTTGTTTTTGTGGTATTTTTCGGACAGAATAATCTATTGCCTTTAAACTTTAGCTACCCTTGTACATTTATAACTCTCACTGATAAGCAAATTCATAAAAGTCTAAAAAATAATATTTTAACACGCAGAAGTTCTAGTAAATATCATTAGAAATTAAAATCATATTAAAATAAGGGCATAAACTTGAAAGTTTGTTCAAGCAGCTTGCACAACTTCACCCTTACGATCATGAGTTCTAACTAGAGGTGGAAAACTATCGATAGTGTCACTATCGAAAGTTTTCGATAGTTTAAAAAACTTTATCAATATAGAGATTCAAGACTATCGAAAGTTAGAAAAATCAATTAATCGAAGTTGTATGGTTCTCTTATAATGTACACATTTATTTACACTAAAAATTCAAAACTAAATATTTTTAAACAAAACAAAGCAAAATAAAATAAAATTTTATTTGTGAGTTCAATAAAAAACAAAACTAAAATAATTGTAAGAAAAATAAGTAACATCAGCATAAGAAATTTTCCCGTCATTAAGTTATTTTTGTTAATGAAAAGCAAAATATTTACATTTTTTGGTTTTAGTGGTGTATAGTTTACTATCAATAGTGACTAAAAAATATAGATTGTTTTCAAGTATTAATCGATGGCAAAATTAAAACATCGAGTCACAAAAAAAATTAACTATCGATAGTGCTATCGATAGTTTTCCACCCCTAGTTCTAACCAGCAAGGTAAATGGGTGTATTTTAGAAGTTTCCAACTGAATTTTAAAATTTACGAAATGAGTCTCAAGACTTCAAAATTATTTACGTCTATCGTATGATACTTCATTTCGTTTCACCAGTATCTACATATTTCGACCTAGTTGAGCGGATATTAGTTATAAACACAAGGTTTGAACATGAACTTTTTAATGAAATAGAATATGAGAAATGGTTTTCATTCCATTCACAATTATTTTGACGTTCAATAACTTTTTTTAAACTAAAAATTTATTACAGTTCGAATAAATAATAAAAGCATATTTATATTTCAACGACTCTCTACGAAGACCCGATATTTTTTTATTTGTTACTAATATTTTTATAGTTAATAACTGTCTCATCAACCATCAAGCTTTATAAGTATAACTTAAATATGTACTTAGCCGTTTCTTGGTAATAGCGTCAGCATAATACTATATGTATGTACACATGTATAGTATTGTAATTCGTTGTCGACACGTTCTCATTTAAAATTTACATGACAATTTTTAACAAATTAATTCTCTTACGTTGTTGTTGTTGTTGTTGTTGTTGTTGTTGTTGTTGTTGTTGTAGTTATTGTTGCAATGTTTGTTGCACTATGTTGGGTGATTTGTTCTTTCTAATTAAATCAATGTTAAATTAAAACACTGGACTGAGAACTGTTAGGAAAAGAAAATAGGCAATACTGAAAAACTACGGACATACATACATACGTACATACATACAATCCACAAATCCAAAACTAAAGACCATAACATTTTTAATTAATACAATATTAATTTGCCTTAATTTCTAGAGGAAGTTGGTGATTTAAAACAAGACAAACGACACAGCGCACAAAAAGTACAAACAACTATTTATAATGGGCGATATTTCTGGGGCATTCGTAAGCTATAATGTTTCATTACACATTTTATATGTAATAAATGAGCATGTTTCTTATACAAATTGAGTTTAAAATTTTCGTTTTTGAAATATGATACTTTTCAACAAAATAAACTGAAATAGACATTCAGTTATTGTTGTTATTTTGTTAGTAATCCTAAAGTGCCCTAGAGACAGTGATGCCAGAATTCTTTCATCGATAATGGCTAATAGTATGTTTTCCACGGGCTTTAAGTAAATCACTTCAAAGTGTTTCCACCGAGCTTGTGAGTGATTTGTTGTTCGAATTTTCATATTCAATTTATGCACGTGCCTTATGAGATGGGCGAAGCAGCTGTAATGTGAATTTTATTTACATGTATTTGACATTTAAAATTGATTAAATATTCCTGAATGTCATTTTTTCGAAATTTTCAATCACTATTGATGGATGACCCAGGGATGGAGTTTGTAATTTATAAAGCAGCGAAAGGTTTGCATATATAAATTGAGTTCGAAAAATAGTATTTTCGACATTATTTTTTTTTTTTTTTAAACACAAACACAATTCGCAAAGCGATTAGCTTGTCAACTACTTTCGAGGCGATTTATCCATATCCAAAATGTATGGTAAATATAAATTAACATGATTTGCACAAATCATCATGATTTTTCTAAATCATGCCGGTGGAAACATACTATAAATGGCTAAGCGCCATCGAATGCAAAAATCATGAACTTTAAGCAAAAACAAGAGGGTATTTCATATATTATTTTTTTAATGCATATCGGGGACATTGTTCAAAGTAAATAAAAACAATAAGCTGAAGTAATAAATAAAATTATTTTTCTTCAGTCAATCAAAAAACTGCTCATTTAGTGCAGACTTGCAATACTTGCAGTACGCCTTGTATTCATTTGTACATTCTGTTATGCAGTCTTCAAATTTTCGAGTTACGAATCCATTCCTTGCGAAATTTTTGTTTATGTTTTGTGTTCATTTTCTATTTTTAACCCCCGACCAAAAAAGTGGTGTTATAAGTTTGTAGTGTATGTCTGTGTGTCTGTACACAAGTACACGTACAGACCAAACGGCTGAACCGATTTCGATTTAGTTTTTTCTGTTTGAAAGGTGACTTGATCGAGAAGGTTCTTAGCTATGTTGTAATAAAATCGGTCCAGCCGCTTAGAAGATATCACGTCTTTTCTAGAAATATTCGGGGTTTTTTTAAATTTTTAATTTTTGTTATTTAAACTTTCATTTAAGCTTTAATTTATATTTTATTTTCACTCGTGTAAAACAAAAATTACCCTTGTTTGATTGATATCATAAACCACCAAATAGGCCCGACAGCTTATAACAACATTGCAACGATTATAGGAACGGAGTAGAAAATATTATTGTTACCAATTTAGCCATCCCTTTCATATAAGCTCTTTTAGACTTGCGATCTTTGTTGCAACAATTCTTGAATATGTATGTGTTCCTTTGTTGCGAGTTTAAATTTTTTATGAAAAATCAAAAACAAATTTCATGTTTGGAAAAATAGCTAGATTAAAATAAAAATGGCTAAAAAAATAGCTAACAGTTAAATTCACTTTTCTTCCGGCTAAATGGGACGACAAATTGCTAAATTCAGCCAGAAAATGGCTAAATCAGAGTTTGTCAAATAATAGGCAGTTAAATAATAAAAATTAAAACGTTTTGATTATCATCCATCAACGAGTAATTGCAGCCGAAAAAACACGACTGCACGCACACAATGATGTGATTGATGAGTTTATTGGATCGTCTACATGACACTCAGGATTTATGGGGAAGCAGAACTTTATTACTTTGTTATATATTTTTTTGGAAGTACTACATATAAATTTACATATTTATGTAGATAAATGCATGTACATATGTACATACATACTTATTACACGTTGTTTTTACCTTTCGCACTCACCAACTACAACTATTAACATAAAAAAATAAATATGCAAACTGTAAAAAGTAAATCTAGCAAAATGTCAGATTGCTATTTGTCGGATATTTTTCAAGAGACCCACCAAAAAGCTCAAATTATACAAATATTAAAATAACTGAGAGTCAAATTATCGAGAGTATACTGTATTTGTATTTGTTTTTGGAATAATACACATTATCTCAATTATCTTAGAACTTGTAACACTGCTAAAATTATAATTAGATTCAGTAGACATTATTATGTTAAGGTTTTCTTAATTGTCATCTATCGTAAGAAAACTTTGTAATCGTTTTCAATTTAAGATCAAACCCCAGTATTTACTGTGTATGTATGTATATTAGAAACAACTCTTTGTGCTTACAACTCTCAATATATTAAATAAATTATTATCTAATCGCACTTTGAGCTTACAAATACACATTACAAATATTTATGTCATTTACTACGTTGTAACTCAAACTAAAAACGATTTTTCAGTGTTTAAGAAAAAAAAATTTTCTTCCCAACTGAAGCAGATACAAGATTTGCTCACAAAGTACCAGGAACAATGTATGGACATAAAGCTTGTATAGTCACGAAGGTTTTCACGTAAGTTTTAAATGTATTTTCCCATCAATGGTTTTAGATTTTTTACTTTATACATAGTTGATCATGAAATCCCCGAATACATTGATCAAAATAGTAACAATTCTTGCCTAAAAACAAAAATTGCTTTTAATATTTTTAGTATTTACATATCGCACATTCAGTTCAATAGTGACATAACTCGAAAAATTCGTTTTTTGAAGAATATTTGTTCATGCCTTCATAGAGTTGTGTGTAAATTGAAAACTTTAAACGTGTTTTCTGCAAAACTAGTTTTTTTGAGTTATGACACTATTGAACTGGATGTGCGATATATGTACGTATATTTAGTACAAATATTGCTTCTTGCGTAAAAACTAACATAATTGCTTTTAATATTTTTAGTACAGCTTTTCCTTTTTTTTCTGTTTGTTTGTTTCATTTACATATTCCAAATTAAATCAAGTTTCTTCTCTCATTAAATGAAAACGCCTCTATTGTAACTGTCATTTACAAAAATAAGACAACCCTGGTCAGTTGAATGGAATAAGTACAAAATTGGTTAACCTGCTGTTTGTTCACCTTTGGATGAAATTATTATAAATATCATACACATACATATATATGTACATATGCATGTATGTATGTATAAAAAAATGAGCAAAAATACATAAAAATAAATGCAGAAAATCTACAAGCTCAGCAAGACTTCCTCGAATCTAATGGAATGTAATTTTTTGTGCTTTAATTTTATATTGACAATGTCAACTGCCAGCCCAGACTATCACAATTCAGCCAAGGAACTTGTTGCATTTAAATGCATTCGCAATGGAATTATTCATTGTCAGTGTATTTGTATGAGTTAGTGGAAATAATTTCAGGCAACCTGCCATTTAAAAGTATTTTTCAAACAAACAAAAAATTAATAAGAAGTAGTTCTTAATTCATGAAACAAGAGAGAATGTTCCCTACTACATACATATGTATGTATGTACCCTGCAGAAAGTGCGAATAGTGAAATTGTGGTGATTTACTAGTGACGTTGTCAGTAGCACTACTAACCAGGTGTACCCCAGCCAATGGTATCATCTATTGACATTTAACATTAGCTTGTCATTGAAAATCCACTACTAGACTGTAACACTACTGACTAAGTAGTTCTTTTGGGACAACGTGGAGACATTGACACCAAAGAGTTACTAGTAAATTTTAGGGGCTCTAGTCTACAAAATCGATATTTCCTCGCTCGTTGTCAATAGTAATATTATAGTGATTTTCTAGTGACATTGTCAGTAGTGCTACTGACTAGGTTACCCCAGCCAATGCAAGTGCCTATTGACAAATAACATAGGGTTGTCATTCAAAATCTATCAGTAGACTTTAGCACTATTGAGAAGGCAGTTCTTTTACGACCATATGGAGATATTTGAACCGAAGATTCACTAGTAAATTTTAGTGACCCTCGTCTTCATATATTTATTTAATATTATTGCACAACATAATAAAAAAGAAAAACAAACTATTGACGCGTTCATTGACAATATCACCAGAAATATGTATACTAGAACTGTCGTCTCTAACGTATCTCTACACGCGCATAAAAGGAAAGTTGTCGACATTTTAACTAGTCCAATTGTCGCTGGAGAAAGAGTATTGACATAGAGACATATGGTTCTAGGTTGACTAGAGGGAAGTTACCGTTTTGATATGAACTCATACTCATACATACATACATGCACGTGTATATGTATTTTAGCATGCACATGCACATACATACACTCCCGATCAGATGATTAAGGTAGAATTAGTAAAATCGTATCATTCTACTTTACAGCTTGCCGTATCGTTCAACTTTGTGCATAAGTTATAGAAAATGTAACAGTTTACACAGCACATTTTTTTTGTCTGGCATTAAATACGGCGTTTTTGACATTCGCTACAGAAAAATCTGTTTTCTGCAGATTCCTACGTCAGCAGTGCTACCACCACATATTTTATAACTAGTAACATGCATTGTATATTGTATGGTTTTTGTCAGCTGACACGCAACATCACGATACGATTTTACTAATTCTACCTTTACAAGTACTTAAATTTCTGTTTTCACCACACCATTTCTTTTTACATTTTTTGTTGACAGGTAAAATTTTACTAGAAAGAGTATTTAGTGGACATCACAAAAATATCAATTACAAATACATATAAGCCCAAATTATTATTTCATTTATTCAGTTAAACTTTTTTAATTTAAAATATATTTAAATTGATTATTTAGGGGTTAGCAGGATCATATGCGCATTTCAATGTTGCTAATGCAGATCATCAGGGGAGCTTTATAGCATAGACAGACGACAGCGTTAATTTGCATTAACTGTTTTAATGAAAATTAACTTGTGAATTATCCTCATTCCAATGCGTATTAGATTTACCGTAAATGCACTAAATGAGAGTGAATTAATACTGAATTTAGCTATATATAACACCGTCCTAATATGGTAACAGCGTCTACAATCAATCAAATGTTGGCAAATTGTTTTCGTTTTCAAAATTAAAATGCGATTCATTCAGGAAATATAAGTTATTTTAATTGTTTTTAGAAAAAGAACAAAGAAATATTGAAATTGAGACGCATTTTTTCCATTTTAATATTTCCAAGGAAAATTATCAAAGTGTGTGGTACGAAAGGGATGCACAGATTTTGTTTACTTAATGCAAATACTGTCGTCTGTCAGGGTAAATTTTTATTTCACATTAGTGAGATTTTAAATGCAAATTAACGCTGTCGTCTGTCTTCAAATTTCTTTGAACAACTAAAGTTAAACTTTCATTTAAACAAATGAAAAGTTTAACGAATATCAAAGTTGAAACAAGAACTCAATAATCAATCGGACATATTCTCGTTTAAGTATCGTTTTAAAACGACACATAAAAACGACAACTTTACCTTGAAAGATACCGTATTACCCTAGCACCGTATTATCATTTTAATGTAAAATTTTCGTTTTTATGTGTCATTTTAAAACGATACTTAAACAAGAATAGGCCTGAATTTGTTTTTATTTTCTTCCTTTACCATTGCTACATTGGCTCACTTTTTTCAGCTCGAATTGTAGTTTTTTTGTTGTTGTTATTTTTATAATCTTAAGAAAATGCTATTGCCAATGGTAGTAAAGTTTTAGCAGTCCAGAAAAAATTTAAAAATCATCTGATCGAGAGGGTATGCATGTATGTATATAATTATGTACATTGATACTTGCCGCATTTGTTCTTCTTTGTTTCATTTTCTAATTCTACTCGTATCTTCCAGTTTTTATTTTTTTTAAATAAAATGTTTTTAAAGCAAAGAGGGGGCATAAGGAGAATTATTTTGACGAAATTTTAATCATAGATAGATCAGCGAAAATAAAACAAACAGAGTAAAAAAATTAATTAATTGATGATAAGACAGACAACGTTTGGCGGGATCAGCTAGTTTTTCATAAAATATTTTTTATAGTAAATATGTATGTAATATAAAATACCAAACCATCCCCCGTATTCCTTAACCCCGTATTCCTCTATCGCTAAAAATCTATAAAGTCGATTTATCGATTTGCGTCTACGAATACAATTTTAAAAAGTGTATTGCTAAATCAGACAATGCCTTAGAAATCTAATCTGCCGAAGTTTTATTATTTTATGCCGTTGGTAAAAATTTTTAATTTTGTATTTGTTCAGCATTTTAGCCATAAAATTTAGCTTTAGCTTTAGCGAGTTAAAAAATACGGGGGCAGTTCTATAAAAATCGTATTCACTGACTGAATTTATTAACATTGCATGTACATATGTATGTATTTTGCTTTCTTTGTTCCATTTTAAATGTCATCAATTCAAATTCAAATTAAATTATCCTCATAACAATTGAATGCAACCAGCAATGAAAAGGCAACAAAAGATTGTAAAGTACATACATGTGCATGTAGTATATGTATGTATGTATGTGTGTATATGTATGTATGTATGTATGCATGTAAATGCTCTAAACGCTCAATAATAAATATGCATAATCGGTTGTTGTCTATAATAAGCCAAATCTGATGCAATAGATACCAATGAAATGCTTAGGACAATTATAATTGAAAAAAAACCTTTAAATATGGACGTTGCATAATTTTTACAAAGCACAGTGGTATTATTTGAAAATTTAAAAAAATAAAAAACCTTTTGTTTAACTTTGCATAGTATTTAGTTTTATTTTAGTTTTTGGCAAATCTTGCGACTGCATTTTGTACTACATATTCCCACTATAGTATAGTATATAGTATAGTGACTATACCGATTCTTATGCAACTTTGCATACTAATTGGCTTCCCATGACAATACAACATTATTTTTACGCCCATAGAAAGTAAATTTTCTTTTTTTTAATTACATATATTTAGCCGATTCGTCGATTGGTTATTGGTTTGCTACAGACATAATGTATTTTGAATATACTGTGCCGCAAACCAATAACCAAACGACGGATTGTTGTCAAACTTTGCACATACAGACAAAATTATCGTATTCTGAAAGGACTTTCTGTCCATAGACTGAATTAAATAAATAAATAAAAAAGTGAGCAGAGAGTGTCATGTCGATACAAAAAAATAACTTTTTCCAATTCCACAGATGAAATGGCCAAGAGGGCCTCTGCTGCTTCTTTTGTGGGCCCAGAGCCTTTTATGTGGCTTAAGTTGGTCGGCCGTAAGATCTCCGATCAAAGAAGATAACACTTCGACCGCTAAGGATAAGTGGCTGTCTTCTTCTGGTTTAGGGCAGGTCAAAGCTTTGATGCAGCCATTTAATACGGCTTGTTACTGGTTTTCTTTCCGGTCACTTTGGACTGAACTATCCTCTGTGGAAAAGTAACCAAGCTCGTCCACCCTTGTGTGGTTTATGCTTGGAAGATGACGAGACGACGGCACAAATTCTTTGTGAGTGTATCGTATTATGTGACAGTAGAAGGTGTGTTTCTCATTCTGAGTTTCTGTGCTGACTTTCATAAGGAGAGTCATACAGAGATTGATTTAATTTAATTTACAGATCTATGGTACAAAAGATTCATCAGGTGTCGCAGTGCCGGTCTTTGGACCAGATCATCCCCCTATTCTATTCTAATTACACAGAGGTAAAACAGGCTGAAAAAGTTGAAAGCGAATCGTGAACAATATTTTGTTAATAACTGCTGTTTTTAAACTTAATTGTAGCAATTCCCAAAATAAAAAACTCCAGTTATTAACTTGGCTGTACCCTGTAAAAAAATACTTGTGTGGCAACACTCCATTCTTGCGAGAGCAATTAGGATGTTGCTGCTTTTTACACTTTTTTCTTTACATACTTCTTACAACTGCAAAATCGAGCTGAAAAAATTTAGATATTGCTACGGTAAAGTAAGAAAATAAAAAAATAAACATGTTGATTATTGAGTTCTTGTTTCAACTTTGATATTAGTTGAACTTGTCATATGTTTTAATAATTATTATTAGTGCGCTAACAAATGTTAAACTTGATATTTTGTTAAATTTCAGTATCAAATCAAGTTTTAAGCGTTATCAATCAAGAACGATCTCTTATCAAATCAAGAACTATCGTTACAAAATAAGAAGGATGCGATATCAAAATAAAAACGAATGGTAACAAAATAAAAACGACTCATAACAAAATAAGAATAGTTAATGTGTTATCAAAACAAGAAGAGTTGATAATAAAATGATATCGAGTTGTTTTTAAAAAATTGATATCAACCGTTATCAAGGTTTGACACAAAATAGTATCGATTTAAGTACTTTTCTACCACTTTTTTCCCTTTGTGTACTTATACAAAACCGATCCCAATGAAATTTTGTCCATATATTAAGCTCCTCTCACTCTTTAAGGTTATAAAAAAAATGTTATTGTCTTTTTAAAATAAAAGGGTTGTGTTTTCTCGAAACTCGTTTGACTTTTATTTTTTTTTTAAACTTCTTCCAGCCGGTTTCTGTGAAACATCGCACTCCCATTGACTTCCCGCAACAAAACAACATTATAGTTAAAAAAGTGGGCAATGCCACGCCCATACAACTTATATATATATATATCTATCGCACTTATTCCTCTAAATGGGTTAACTCAAAATTTACAACTTTTTATTAGAAGCAAAAAAATAGTTATTTTTAAAAATCCTCCTATATCACAAGGAGAGATACAACTGTAGTTTTTTTTTTTTTAATTTGGCGAACGGGTAGAGAAAGTGATGTGAGTTTTTTACAGTGGGTAGATATGACTACTGTATACATAGTTGTCAGATGAAATAGGTAAGAATTCGTAAAATTTCGCACGAAATATCGTCAAATTCGTCAAAATAATTATCCGGAAACGTCCAAAATTTGTCAAAAATAAAACAAACACTTTTTTCAAATGAAAATATAGTACAACAAATAAATTCGTAGTTTTTGTATAAAGTAAGCTAAGCTCTTATCAAAAAAGGAATCAATTGTTTAAAAAACAAAATACATGTCATACTTTGGTTTTGCTTAAGTTAACTTGACTTAATACTCTTTCTACGTTTGCTGAACACTTTTTTTTATCAGAAATAATTTCTTAATCGGACTTAAGTTCAGTATTTTCAATTCTTATTGAATAAAATATTTTTATTAATTAATGTAATTTCTAAAGAAGAGAAGAAACATTAAACTAGACTTTATTAGCTGGGGGAAATTTTTTTGATTAAATTAGTTATGGTGGGATATAAAAGTCTAGAGTCCTTTTTTCGATTTGGGAATGTTTTCCAAAAATCTAAAAGTTTTTAAGTATGTATCATGAAAAACTTTTTCCAATTTTAATAACTTTAATTGCCTGAATTTTTATTCAATTTCCTGAGCTTCACATTCTTTATCAATGTGAGAAAACTCTTTTAGAATATCGTAGAAATAACTTTTATTTTCTATAATAATATTGTAGGGATTAATTAGACTTAATTTATCTTCGAAGTGTAATCTTATTAAAATTGTATCACACTGTTGCATATGAAAAAATTTAATGATACCACATTTTTCAATTTGATTAACCTTAGCATCAGCAAATACTTATATTCCTAAGTCCCTATTTACAATATGCAAGTCTTATTGCTAAGCTGATTAGTTTATTAGGAGAGAGAGACGGGGGGAAAGGAAACGTTTCTGTTCCCCTCGTCTCTCTCTCCCTGAAACTAATCAGCTTAGCAATAAGAGTTGCACAGTGTGATTTGGGACTAAATAAATTTCATCAATGTCTAAAAAAATTTATCACACTCGAGCAAATCTGTTTTTAAAAAATTACTCATAACTTTTCTAAATAGTTTTTTAAATTTTGTATTTCTGTTGTTTTAGTTGATAAATTCTGTACAATAACAGGCATAAAAAACATTTAATTCCAAAATTATTGGTACAAAAATTAAAATTGACTGCCTTTTACTCCTTAGTTTTATTGCATATTCTTTCAAAAAAGCAAAGTTCTTGGTCGAGCTCAAAATTGTTTTAAAGTTCTAATAAATGGTATAAATTTATAATTATTTTAAAACCGTCTAATTGAAGGAGAAAATCTACCAGTCGTGAAAGTGCTACTTTTGCAATCCAAAATCGTCAAAATGACGATAAATCGCCAAATCTGGCAACCAAGACTGTATATGTGACCTTCTCCGAGAAAAGGGACATAGTATGTGAAAATGAGGTTTTGAGAAAAATTCTACAACATTTTAGGTACCAGAATCCACTCTTAAGTCCAAACCCGATTTTTGACACACTAGGTGCATTTTCTTGGAGAAGGTTACATATTGTTTTCTTGCAAGTGCGTTATGTATAATAGAAATAGTTTTATTGGATATTCGTAAATTAAATATTGGACCTAATTGGGAATGTCGTATTTCGACTTCGACGATTTCGCACTAGATTAAAGAAAAATTTGTGCAAATGTCCTTTACTCTAGTACAAAATCGTCGTAGTTGAGCTCGTATTACGACCCTTGCAATTAGGCCCAACAATAATATTCGAATGTAACAGCAGCTTTGGATTTTTATAACTATTAGTGCTTTTAATGTGTGTTTAGTAGCAACATTTATAACATTGATAAACTGTTTGATCCGCAGTCTCTATTATTACATTTATTGTTTAAATAATCTAATCAAATTATTATAATTGTTCGTGCATTAGATAAATGAATGAATGGCATTTGCATTTGATAAGAAGTTTGTATACAATTCCATAAAAAAATAGCAACTGGTACGAGAGAGATACACTTGATTTTGTTAAAATGTTTTTAATGTCATATTTCCTAAACAAACACATTTTTTCCTCGATGACTTCTCAAGCCAAATCAGCAGTTGGAGAAGAGAATTTTCATTCAAATTCTAATTAATTTGATGTCATAAATTGGAAGTAAAAACTTTCTAATGCAAATCATAAACTAACATACTTGCAAACTGGTCAGGGATTATTATATATAATAGCGGAGTTCGATGTTTGATGCAAATTGTAGTGCGTAAGTGCAAATGCAAAATATCGCAGCTTTTCTTTGGATTGTGTGTGTATTTTGTTGTTGGATTTAAAATAAAAGCTACGATATTTTGCATTTGCACATACGCAAGACAATTTGCTAAAAGCTATTTTAGGAGTTTTTATACTTCCCCCCCCCCCCCCAAAATCTCGAACGTTACGTAACATGTGAACAGGCCCTAATCATCATCGGAATAAATGCATTAAAATCGTTATTAACATTCACAAACTAATCTGTTTTTTTTTAATTTCTTCTCTAAAGAATCACTTTTATATTTAAACAGATCGCTGTTCGCAATTTCTGATTTGTTTGTAATAATGAAATAATCTTCTCATCAATAGGCAAAAAGTGTCAACGAGTAATTGTAGAGTGTTGTTATTTATTTTTGCATCTAATTAATGGACAACGTTTATTGAAAATGTAAATACGAGTGTGTATGCAAGTGTAATTGTCTTGATTATGCACATAATTTTCAATGACAAATTGTCCTCTATATAAATTAAGAAGAAATTACGTTTGTTTTATTATGAAAATACAGTAGCGATCAAAACATTTCCAATTAAAAGTCGTAAACATGAAATGTTTTATTCAATATTAAATATAAAAATTAAAGAACTACAAGAAAAAAATAGCAAAATACGAGTGTGTACCATAATAAAATTACATAAGAAAATAATAAATAATAATTAAAAAAAAAATTATTTTTTGTTGGTTTAGCATGACTACACCTTTTCAACTTGTAATTGAGAAAATACAAATTTATAATGAGAATTCCAAATTGATATTGAGAGAATACAAATTGATATCGAGAAATCTAAATTGATATTGAGAAAATACTAATTTATATCGAGAAATCCAAATTGCTATTGAGAAACAACAATTTGATAATGAGAAATCCAAATTGATATTGAGAGAATACAAATTGATAACGAAAAATTCAAACTGATATTGAGAGAATACAAATTGATAATGAGAATTTCAAATTAATATTGAGAAAATACGAATTAATAGTGCGAAATCCAAATTCATATTGAGAAATGCAAATTGATATTGAGAGAATTCAAATTGATAATGAGATATCCAAATTGATATTGGGAAAAATCAAATTGATATTGAGAAATAAAATTTGATATTGAGAGAATTGAAATTGATAACGAGAAATCCCAATTGATATTGAGAAAATATAAATTGATATTGAGAATTCCAAATTTGTATTGAGAGAGCACAAATTGATATCGAGCGATACAAATTGATATTGAGAAAAACCAAAATGAAATTGAGAAAATCCAAATTTTATATTGAGAAACCCAAATTTTAAAATAAGATATTCATTAATACATAGTTTTATTGCGGAACATAATAACTTTTACACTCAGGAAGCATTAAAACCCGAACCTTCAAATCTTGTAAAAGTCACTATGTCCTGCGCTATTGAACTTGTTTTTTTTCCTTTTCAGCTGTTTTTGTGAGTCATGTTTTTTTATTTTTTTTATTTATTTGTTACTTCAAGCTTTTTAGTGTCCCGGCAACTCTTTTTTGATACCTCACTCGATAGGTTTGGTAAAAAAATGTTTACGTAATATTTCACGCGGGAAATCCGCCATTTTGTTTTTATTTTTTGAACACCTGTCTGAGAACACTTGTGTGCTTAAGACAAATATAACGATGCCTAATTGTTGAAATCCATGCAGCCGTTTGGGAGATAAGTGGTAATAAAAAAAATGTGCAAACCACTCGATAGGTTTGGTATAAAAGTTTTTTGACGTGTTGCTATTTCTCAGGAAAAATCCGCCATTTTGTTTTTTGTTTGGACACCTGTCTAAAAAATACAACCCTTCATGGGAATCGGGTAAAAAAGAAGCTGATGTAGGGCACGTAGTATGCAGTACTGCAAAAAAACTATGTCTCACATACATAATAGTAAAGAATCGAAAAAATAGCAAATTTTACATAATTCAAAACTTTTCGTTTTAAGTTACGTACATTCTCCCAAAAACATTGAACAAAAACTTGTGAATATGAATTTGGATTTTTTCAATTTCATTTTGGTTTTTCTCAATATTAATTTGGATCTCTCGAAATCAATTTGTGTTCTCTCAATATCAATTTAGATTTCTCAATATCAATTTGTATGTTCTCAATACCAATTTGGAATTCTCAATATTAATTTGTATTTTCTCAATATCAATTTGGATTTCTCGTTATCAACTTCAATTCTCTCAATATGAATTTGGAATTCGCAACATCAATTTGAATTCTCTTAATATCAATTTTTATTTCTCAATATCAATTTGATTTTTCCGAATATCAATTATAATATCTCATTATCAATTTGAATTCTCTGAATATCAATTTGGATTTGTCAATATTAATTTGGATTTCGCACTATCAATTAGTATTTTCTCAATATCAATTTGGACTTCTCAATATTAATTTGAAATTCTCATTATCAATTTGTATTCTCTCAAAATCAGTTTGGATTTCTCGTTGTGAATTTGAATTCTCGCAATATCAATTTGAATTTCTCATTATCAAACTGTTGTTTCTCAATAGCAATTTGGATTTCTCGATATAAATTAGTATTGTCTCAATATCAATTTAGATTTCCCGATATCAATTTGTATTCTCTCAATATAAATTTGTATTTTCCCAATTTCAACTTAAAAACGTGTAGATGTATTATTAATTGTTATTAAATATTGTAATTCTCAATAATTTATAGGACAGTTTGTCTATAAACATTGGGGTTTTGTAAGATTTTTTTGGATTGTGCTTGAAGTCAACTGAAGTGTTACTTAAGTCTAGGACTCACTATCATACACAATCGTACGACTTACCTTTTCAAAATCCCAAATATGAGATATGAAATCCGTCATACTAGAGTTGTAATTTCTCAAAATTCGTACGATTGTGTAAAATGGTAAATCCCAGCCTTTAGCAGTAACGAAATGCATCTAGATGTGCTTAACCAACAAATATTTTTTTACCCGATTGCGCAACCCAAAGAAGGGTATTGTGTTTATCAGCCTATGTATGTATGCATGTATGTATGTATGTATGTACGTATGTGTGTACGTGTGTTCGTTTGCGGTACTATATAAGCCGAACGCGTGGACCGATTTTGATAATTCTTACGTCAATCGATTTGTCTTAACCCCGGGAGTGTCATTTTTTAAATATGAAAAAAATAAAATAAAAAGTCTGTGAACTATGTATATCAAAATGTGTATAATTTTAAAGGTATTTTAAAATCATTTTAGGTTTCTCTCAGGACTTTTCATTTTTAATGACCATTTAGGATATTTAACGGTTCAAAATTGGTCGGAGTCGGTTTTTTTTTAATTTTTTTTTTAATACTTGTTTATAAATTCGTATTCATTTTGGCACGCGTTAAATAATAATAAGATATTGAAATAAAAATAAGCTCATTCCTATGATTTATGGCTTAAAGCAAAACAACATCTGCCGTATTCAGGAAAAATTATTTTGGTATGTATAAAAATGTGTTTGTTGTTAAACGTTTTTTAAACTTAAATTATATTTTTCTAAATAAGGTCTTAAATGTTTAAGCGCTTGTGAATAGATGAATTTGTTGTAACGTTATTTTATCATATTTTTAAATATCAGAAATTGAAAATGTCAATTCAGTGTAGTCCATGTATGGGAACTTTCATTTGATGCAAAATAGTTATTAGTTTTTTGCAAGTAATTTTTATTGAAATAGTTTGAAAATTAAATTGAAATGAATTAAATATATATTTAGCATTAATACAAGTTTATTTACTTCTGTTAGTTATCACTTACTTAAAAGATTTTTATAAATTAATCTAACAAATAGAATATTCCCAAACCTGACCTCAATACAACTGTTTGAAAAGCATATATTTCTAATTTGAAATCTTATATCATTTGCTATATTTTCGCCCCATACATATCTAATGTATTAATCTGATAAATATAAAAAAAAAAACTTACATACTTATATATGTATGTATTAGTGTCCTGCACAAGACCATTTATAAGACCTTTCAAGACATGAGAGATTTTTCAAATGCTTTACTACAGCGAATATTCTAAAACAAACGCTAAACAACACTGTTGGCAAGACAAACAACTAAAACAAATGTCTTGCCAGCAGTATTGTTTATCGTTTGTTTTTAGAATATTTCGCTGTAGTAAGGCATTTTAAAAATCTCTCATGTCTTGAAAGGTCTTATAAATGGCCTTGTGCAGGAATTTAGTATGTATGTGTTACCAATTTTTGTTTGTTTAGAACCAATGTGCACTAATATGTTAAAAATTACCATAACTCGAAAACTAGCCATTGTATATCAAAATATTTACTAGATTCATGGTCAGCATGTACGCCAACTTTAATAAAGTATGAGGTAGATTTATAAATATAAAATAAATAAGCTGTTGTTAAATTTTGTCAAAAAAAATAAAGAAATTTCACAAAAAAAAAAACTTTGATATAGCAGAACAACACAAATTATTTTTTTGGTAACTTTCGAATTATTTAAAACTTAAACGTAGTTTATGTCCATATTGAAAACCAAAAACATTATTTGTATTTCATTGTTTACAATATAAACAATCAGGAAGTTATTTTACTTTTTAGAGAATCAGACAGTAAGAAATTTAATTAAAAGTAATTCTGCAAAAAAAACCGTCTTCAAAGATCTGAAGAACATTTTTGAAAAAAAAAATTATGGGGCCAAACTGGAAGTAAACTCTTTGAAATAACAAGAAGTTATGAAAATCTGTTGGTTAAGAAGAAGTAGGTGAAATATAAGATTGAATTTTAATGGGCGTGCCTCCGCCCATTTTTAAATGCTAGATTGTGAATTTTTCAGAGCTCAGAGTGTGTTCAGTTTTGTAAAAATCAGTCAGGTAGAACCACTTAAAATAAAATATTAAATTTTAAGGGGCATAGCCCCGCCCATTTTTTAAATTGGGAGTTTGTCTCTATTTTAGAGCCCAAGGTGTGTGGTAAGTTCCATAAAAATCAATTCATCAGAACCACGTGAAATATAATAATAAATTTTAATAAGCGTAGCCCCGCCCATTTTTTCAAATTTAAAATTGTATAATTGCAAGAACCAAAGATGTTTGCTAGGTTTCGCAACGATCAAATAAGTAAAATATCATAAAATCAAATAAAAAATGTGTGGGCGTGTTCCCGCCCACTTTTTTTATAATGGAACCTATCCGCAGCTATACGCTCTCAGACAAAAAAAAAAAGAATTTTTATGTTCTGTTTTTTATGTTATGAAGTATCTAACAGATGAATTGATAACCTCCTCCTTTTTTTAAAGTCGGTTTAATTAGTTTTTCATAAATTTATATAAACGAATATATTTTCAATAAATAAAGTTTTTTTTTCTATGTATGCTATTTTATGTAATATCCCTATAGGAACTCAAACCCATTTGTAAGTAACTTCAAACTGGTTTTTTAATAACCACATCTGGTTGATTCAGTGACTTTTTTCCTTGTAACCGACTCACTATTTTAACATAGGCATGTCATAGGCGGTAGTCAATTGGCCATCTCTGCATGACTTTTTAATTGACTACTAACTACTTATTTTCCAACCAATTTGTAGTTAATTAATATTATAGCAAAAAAAAGATATACATATGTATATTTATATGATATACATATATTATATACTATACAGATATATGTATGTATATATTCATATATATCTATGTAAATATATGTACAATGTACATATGTATATATAAATATTTATTTTTTAACCCCCGACTAAAAAAAGGTGTGTTATAAGTTTGTAGTGTGTGTCTGTGTGTCTGTGTATCTGTGTGTCTGTCCGTGTCCACGTACAGGCCAAACGGCTGGACCGATTTTCATTTAGTGTTTTCTGTTTGAAAGATGACTTGATCAATTTTTGTTATATTATATTCACTAATAACAAAAATTAAAAATTTTAAAAACCCCCGACATTTTTCAGAAAAGATGTTATATCTTCTAAACGGCTGGACCGATTTTCTTCAAACATAGCTAAGAACCCTCTCGATCAAGTCATATTTCAAACAGAAAAAACTAAATGAATTCGGTCTAGCCGTTTGGCCTGTACGTGGACACGGACAGACACACAGATACACAGACACACAGACACACACTACAAACTTATAGCACCCCTTTTTTAGTCGGGGGTTAAAAATAAAAAATACGTACATACATACATCCATACATACGAACCGCTCGTAGAAAATATTAGAGCCTGAACACAATGTAACGAGAATTCATTGCGGTGCGGTTTTTCATACGATTTTGAAGTAAAAACCCGCAGTGCGGAACGGCATAAATTTAAAATATATTTTATTTTCATTGCGGACTTTCTTATTCTCTCAATTTTTGACTCTCTTTCTCTTTCTGATGTTGCCATAGTTTTTGAATAATTGGCGGTGTTCACAACAAAAAACATGATTTTGAAGTTCAAAAATGTTTGTCATAAAATATAAAAGCTTAAAAAATTTATCAAATAATTCTGCGAATTTATAAAATTTTAATAATTTTTTGTTTTTAGCTACTGCCATTACAAAATATTTGACACAAAGAGTAAATTTTTTATAAAAATGTATGCACAAAAAAATTAATAAAAATTTAAACAAACAATGACAAGTATTGCCGTCGCCGTCTTCCATTGTATTATGTTTATTTTTCTCTCCCGCAACGAGAAATCGCACCGCACCACAAACATTGTGTTTAGACTCTTAATATGTAATATGTATATATAAATGCTCTCTAATTTTTGTTTTATTTTCTTTTGTGCTTATTTTTCTTTGTAGTTTTGTTTACAAAATGTATGAAATTTATTGAAAGTATGGTAACATTTTTGTGAGAATGAACATTGATCTGTGAGAGTATAAGAAAAAACGCTCTCAAAATAAAATAGATTCTATCTCACGACCGGTTTCTGCGGCTGTTTTTTTTTTGTGTCAATTTGTATGGAAAATGTGTTGAAGCCGGTATTCTGTTTAATCATTTAAATTTATGCCGTTCCGCACTGTGGGTTTTTACTTCAAAATCGTATGAAAACCCGCACCGCAATGAATTCTCGTTACATTGTGTTCAGACTCTAAGTATTGAAAAATATTAGTTTTTTTCAACATTTGATTTCATGACATGCTTCTTTTGTTTTTTTATTTCCTTTTCATTTACTTATTTTGCTTTTATTTATTTCTTACGTGTGCTTTTATTCAATATGTTTGGTTGATATCTGCATGAGATTAAAACCAATTTGTAGTCACTTGCAAAATAATTAATTTATAAACTAGTGTTTTTTGTCAACTGATTATTTTATTTACTACTAATAATATCTATTAATATCTATTTACAGATTTTCAAATTGATATCAGCATTTAAGGGAAAACTAAACAACAACTGAAGTGAAATAAATTCCAAGGCAAATTCATTTTAATTTCATATTTGCAAGAAAAATTTCAGACAACATTTTAGAAAAGAAATTTTTGGAAAATTCCAACGAAACTAGCAGCTTAAAAGCTTTGTGTCTGTCACAATAGCAAACTAATCGACTGATAAATGTGCAATAACTATAAAAAGATTTGCATAGCTAATTAAACAATAAAAATCATAATCAAACGAGTAAATAAGAACGAAAACACAATTGTTGCAGATAATAATCACAAATAAGGCAAATCTACATACGGAACAAACAAAAAGTAATACACAATAATTAATTATCCCATCATTAATAACCCTCTGCCAATACTCGTACACCAGATAGATAGTCGAGGTAATAATAAAAATTGCGGCAAAGAAGGCAAATGAAGGGAAACGCAAACCCCTCAGCAACATGTTGGATGTAGCAAGGCGGAGGGCACCTTGACATTTCACATAATAGGGAAGAGAAAACAAATTTCATAACCATTATAATTATATAACAAGTACTCGTATTATTTAATGATATTAAATATTGTTAGTCTAGAATATACATGTACATATGAGCCAAATATTTAAATATACACAGCAAATACTAGGAGACTTCATGCTTGAAAATGTACTCAAATAAAAAGTAAACATTTAAAACCAAAATTTTCAATTTATGCATAACTGCCTTTAAGCTTACATAGATAAAAAAAGAGGAAAAAAAGATCGAGTAGTCTTAATCTCAAGTAATCTCACTATGAAGTTAACTAGTGATGATGCAACACACACAGATCTATCCACAACACCATGTCTTACAAGCTGCCAGAAATCTCCACATCACCAGCATTCAGCTCTACAAAGTGCACCTGCCACAAATCAAACATCAACAACACCTGCACAAAAACCTCACAGCCTCCACGATCTTCTGCTGCAAACATTAGATTGCATACTATCATGTCTAGTTGTTGCACCATGTGTTATTGCCTATTGGCGTGGCACTTGGGAGCTAATGGGCGTCCTTATCTTTCCCAAAAATTTACCTCTATCAGCGATCTGTTCGTTCCTCATCGGAGGTCTGGGCCATATAACATTCACATTAACGCAGCATATCTTCGCAGATAACCTGCATCCGGATAAGCATCGCCTTACGTTTTATGTACTTTCACGTTGTTACACATTTATCTTTGGTATTGTGTGCGTAAATATGTGGAGGGGGTCATGGGTGCTATGCGATTGGCTGACCAGTGCCAATTCGTTAATTATCATTTGTGTAGTGACACTGGTAGCCATGTTCTTCCTCATCGCTACACGTACAGTAAGAAATTTAGGAGCTGCCCCATATTCCGTCATTATGGATCATAAAAGCGATTATTTCGATGTAGAAACAATGTTTAAAGTTGGGGTAAGTTCTTATTTAGATTTAATTGAAATATTTTTTTTTTTGTGAAAGTATAGATTTTTTTTAAATTTACCAAATACTTTATTTTCATTCAAATGCAGTTGTTGTTAAGTTTTAGCAAAGCAATGGAATTTTTAATCTGTTTAATATTTTTAAGACAAATTATATTTTAGAGAGACTGGGTTCACATACAAAAATCTCAGGTTAGGTTACGCAAGGCTGCTAGTCAGAATACCGGACTCACTTAGACACCTCTGGTCTAGATAGTCGGCCATTTTTGACACATGTTTAAACCCAGTAGCTCGTTTCTGTATTTCTCGCATCGTAAAATTTCCCGCATGAAACGAGGGAATCGTACCAAAAACAGTGTAAATTGAAACACAAAATGGCTTTTCTCACATAAGTGTTTCTGTATATTTACTTTGCGAGAACTTTCTGTCAGTTAAGTAAATTTCCATCAATTATTGGAAGGATGTGCGAAAAAGTGTTTCTGTAACAATATTTTGTGAAAAGTTTCTCGCAAGAACTGTCAAAACAACTCGCATTTTAAATTGGTGCGAGAGCAATCAAATTTGGACAAAAATATATGAGTTTTTTAATTTGTGTGTGAAAATATGAAAAATAAATTATTTGAAAAGATATGAAACGAATTGTTGAACTAAAATTATAATTAACGAGTCGATATGATTATGTTTATTTAGAATTTTTTTGGGTAATTTTCATATGTAGAAATAGTTGATAGAAAAAACTTATTTCAAGCATTTTACATTCACTTTATATACATGTTCATTATTTTATTTTCTTTTTCTTGTATATATTTCCTTTTTTTGTTATTAAAATAATACTTTTGTGACATTTTGTTTTCATTTGACACTCGATGACTGGAAATATTCCAGTCAAAACAAAATCAGTGTTGTCTGTTCTCGCATTCAAATACAGAAACACTTTTTTCTCACATATCGAGAAACGATGGAATTTTGTGTTTCACATTTCATGTGAGAAATTTTACGATGCGAGAAATACAGAAACGAGCTACAGATAGGTTGAATTGGTTTGACCATAAGTTTGTGTGAAAAACGACCGGCTGAATGAGCTCAACTCAAGTCTACTCTGGTCCATTATGGTACCACGGAGACTCTGTCTTTGCGGAGTCTTCACCCTGAACCCAAGAGCTCCTATAGCGCCCTTTCTCTTTCTTGTTACACTTTCTTCTTCATTGGCGTCTTGGCAGCTACCGAAAATTCTATTTATTTCTTTCTCAATCTTGCGTTTAGTTGTGAGTTTGCAAGAGAGTAGAGGTAAACCTACACATTACAGTTCCAGTGGAACCTGTAAGGTTGTACCCGTGTGAGAGATGACCGGCGGTCGAGGGCTGTTGTTCTTCTTAGAACGAGGATTCTATATTAACGGCTCGACTATCAGTGTATATGTTAATTACAGTTCTTGAAGTGACATTCACTCGCAACTAATCTGCGACTTCCTTAATGGCAAGGAAAGATACTCCTTGGTCAATCGAACTCTGCAACAAATACCCGTGAGAGTTTGCTGCTATACGGATGACTCGAACCCATCTTTCGAAAAAACGGGCCTCGGTTTCTTCATAGAATAACCGGAGACAGAAATTTACTTCCGTTTACCTGACCATAATACAGTTTTCCAGGCGGAAAGTCGTGCGATCACGGAGGTTTTAAAATGAAGTAGTGTGAATATTAGGATCACATACATATGTCAATATATTTTCTGACAGCACATCGGCAATTAGGGCAAGCACAACCGAAAGAGTAAACTCCATGACCATTTTAGATTGCAAGAATATGGTTAACGAGGTGGAAATGGATTGGCGAAAAAGGCCAGAACGTTACGGACAGTAACTCTAATTAATGCAAAGCAATTACAAAATTGGGAGAGGATGGCCCACAGGACACGATGAAATACTGATATTGTGGGTAATCTAACCAAGGTTATATGTAGCGACCTGGACGAAGACAAAGCAAGAGAGCTGTTAAAACTAAAAGAGCTCGAGCTAGGAAAGTTAACCGGCATCTTAACGGGGCGCTCTAATTTACGAAATCATTTGTACAGGATTGAAGCCACAGATAACACGAATGCAGGGCATGCATGGAGGGCAAAGAAACAATGGAGCATTTGCTTTGTCATTGCCCACCTTTCTTTCAGCCGAAATCTCGTTATTTTGGGGAAGACACCTTATCCATCTTAGAGGTATTGACTGGAAAAGTTTGAGAGGGTTACGTAAGTGATACTGAGTTCCTATAAAGGTGAGGTTCGTTTTTAATTCTCATGAGAGCGCACAACAGCCTTATACTCTGTGGCTTCTCGTTTCAACCTAACCTAATAGCAAGCATCTGTGCCTCATAGACACTGCATTGATGTTGAAGTTGCTTTGCAATACGAAGCCCTAATGACCCCGAATAGAACTTGCATATTTACATCCGTACAAAAATCTACATCTTTTCTTCTACCTGGAGTAACGTTCCTCTACACTTCTCTGCATACATAGTACCAGGTTTTGTAAGGACGTTCTTGAAATAGAGAAGCTTAGGTTTGGTCAATCGTTCATACCCAAGCTTCATGGTCCAGTACCCTACAGTGTCCGGTGGCGTCTCCGCTCCACAGAGATACACAACGAAGATGGATTGTAGTGATCGTTGAGATCTCCTTTCTTGTTAAGTCCAGTAGTAGCAGGTGCAGGAGCATACCCAATGTATCGTTATGAGTGGTGCGAACTAATTTACATCTAATAATTTTTAACTATTTACTGAAATTTACATGAAAGCAATGTTTTCCGTTTAAATTAACATAAAATTAAAAGAGTTGCGAAAAGGGGCAATTGTTTACCCTTTTTCCCAACGGAAAATATAATTATGGAACCCCAGCAAAAAAATATAAAAAAATTGAAGTAGTTCAAACAGTGTGTCGTTTTCACGCCTTCTTAATCATTATTCGTTTAATGAACTCATGTTTAAGGCTTTCCAAAATTTTAATCAATTCGTCATTATTCAAGTGATGAAAATTCAAAAAGCTTTACAATCAGGGAATATGCATCACCGACTTATAAAAATCTTTATTTTTTAAACTATGAAAAAACTTTTTATAGTCAGATAATATGAATTGGTTCGATTCATCCAGTTCGTCATGACTTTAATTCATGATTCAACCCCATTTTAGTATTTTTTTTTTTTTTTTTTTTTTTGATGGTAAAAAGGAAAATTTTCGCTGATTAAGAATCGTAAAAGAGAACTTCTTACAATGATAAACCTATGCAAAAATCATTAGAAATGATCCAAATTTGCACTACTTCCTTCCAGATTGCAAATTCGACATTTTCATGAGTTCTTGTGAATGCATTTTTCACTGGGATAGGGAGAGAAATCTTTCTGTGATATTTTTGTAAAATGTTTTGTTGTTTGTAGTTACAATTAAATAAGTATGTATATATAATTTGTATACATTTATAGGGATTTCATCAGCCCGGATTATATGTAATGGATACATTGTTTTCAGTATTTGTTATTGGTTCACTTGTGGTCATTGCCTGGAGAGGTCTATGGGGCATAATGGATCTGACAATTTATCCGGAAGACAGAGCAAAGTCTTCAATGACTTCATTGGCAAGTATTATAAAGGAAACGAAAAATACCATGTGATTTAAATACTAAGACCACAATTAATTATAGATCATGGGTTACATAACGGTATTATTTACGTTTATTTTGCATCCTTTAGTACGTTGGATATGCAAACGCCTCACTGGTCTAATGAAATTATTATTTTGCGACGTTTATTATTTTGCTGAATTTTTTGGAGCTGTAAATACCTGGCGCGGCATATGGAATCTCTTGGATGTTTACTTTTATCCAGGTTAGTAAATTAAATAACTAAGATTTGTAAATATGTATATGTACATGTGTATGTTTGTTAATAATTTTGCAGAAAATAAAATTATGAGCTACTGGCTGTCCCATCTTATACCATTTCTTGTGTTGGCTGCATTAAAATGTTCCAACTCCATATTGGTACGCGGAGTTTACATAGACGCCGAAGGCCCTGGAGGCAAGTGCGTCGACATACCCATCAGCTATGTGAAACTACATTTCGAAAGGGAACGCAACAAAAGAAACACCGCTAACCAAATATACTCCCAATCAAAACCTAATCTTATGATCAAATCGGCACGCGATAAGGAGGCACAGTGTGTTTTAATTGAAAAACCAACGAAATCTGAAATAAAAATACAATCCGGAATGGATGCAACGCAATTGGTTTAACCAAACCTGGACTGAATCAACAGCACAAAAATAAAGAAGCTTATTTTCTTCTTATTAATTTAGTAGATTCGGTGGAAATTTTAAGATACGATATCGATTTCAAGTTATTTATTTAAGCAATTTGTTTGATATCGTATGCCTTCAGTTTCCGCCTGTATTTCACAAATACTTAAAAAAGAAAACAGCAACATTAGTTTTTGTTTATATTATTTAATATTAATTTGATTATTGCAACATAGTTGTAAAATTATACAAAAGAAAAAACTGAAAAAAAATTAACAAATCTAGTTAAGAAATTTTTAATTAAAATTAACAAAAAAAAAATCATTCCATTTCTCAAAATAATAATTCAGTACTTCTGGCCAAAAACCTGACTAATTATCGAATTATCACAAACTAAAAAGGCCTTCTTAATCGGGTTTAGTACCAAAAATTTAAATTAGCTTTAATTAGCTATGAAATTTTGAGTCAATTACTGCGTGTGATCAAAAATATATATATAAATATAAATATATTATAAATTTTAATAAGAAACTACAGCAATTGAATTGAAATCAAATTTCAGTTTTATTTCTGTATGTCTCACTTGATTTGTATGTATAAGAAAGAGCAATGTTATTTAATTTTTTTAATTTTTTCTTATCCTTATAAAATTAATTTGGTATAAGTAATGTAGATCAATAGCTGCTTGAGGACAGTGTTTCCAACAGACTTTACTGGGTGTCAATTACTTTTTTTTTTTTCAAATAACTGAAAATTTTACAGAAGGTAAAAACATTAAAAATAAATAGAACAACTGCTTCTAAATGCGTTATTTTTTTACCCTATTGCAATAAATTTTTGTGACGAGGTGTATTTGTGTGAAATGTATTGGAATCACTGAAAAACTCAATTTAGTGAAAATTGACTTGTTACCATCGATATGTGTGGACTCGTATAGTGGACTTCTGTGCAAATAATTAATTACATATACACAAATAATGTAATTGAGTAGCCGAGGTTTGGTTTGTAATCACTTGTTATTCAAATTTGCAAAGTACGATCAAACGGGTGAAATTTAAGACGAAATAGGCGTGACTAAATATATGTAAATAAAAATAATTATACCATCCTTCGTTTTAAGCAAATAAATAATCATTAAGACAAGACAGTCTTTTTATAAATAATAAGCAATTTACCAAATTAATTAAATTTGAAATATAAATAAAATATACATAATATGTATGCATTAAAGTCACGTATAACTGACCTAATAGTGGTTTCGTTTTCTTCGTTAAATATTTGACCCGTCTGGCCGCACATGCTTAGTTAATTTAAAAACGGATTCCAATTCTTTTTCAATATTAATTTCAAGTATCATTCCAGAGAAATGTTAAATAGAAAATAAATTTCGAAATGTCCTTTTTAATGCTAAAGTCTTTAATTGTAACGCTTTAATTGTATATCACTGTATTTAATATTTAAGTTTTTATTATTATAAATTCTTTGTGGTTGAAAAATATGTATGTATGTATGTATGTATGTATTTCATTACCTATTACTATTTAACTAGATGATATTAGCTGTATGTATATATGTACGTATCTCTCTCATTATTTAGTCTGTATGATTTTTTTAGGAAAATTTAAACAAATTAACAAAAATAAAATCAATGTTAAAAAAATAGAAATCGAAATTAAAATAAATTTGTATAAAAACGAAATGCATCGAAATTGTTTTTATTTTGTTTGGCTTTACTATTACATATTTCATTTAAATGGTTATTGACTATTTGAAATCATCATTACGCCAAATTAAATGACGACTTCTTGCTAAATTTGGGTGAATGTTGAAATGCCATTTTCAAGAAAAAATTTGCAACAGAAATAGATTTTCATTTCTTTAATACAGATATTTGAATGTCTATACATATACATATACATATGTACATATTATGTATAAAAAAATATTGTTACTTTAACCGTTGCGGGCTTGCCGCTATAGATATGAGCCTTAACATAGCCTCTCAATTGGTCCATTATATCGCGTGATGTGAAACCACATGTCAGCCAAGTCCATCTCTTCCATTTTGGGTAACAAAAAAAAGTAACAGAGGCACAATTGCTTATGACAATTGCAAATTACAGAAATAGGATTTAGAAATGGTGTTTAATTTAAAACATTTAAACAAATTTTAGTATTTTGGCGCCAAGTTGATTTTTTAGATTCTTTTAAATTTTTAATGAAAAACATATGTACATATTACACAAATTACTTTTATAACAGATAATTTCTTATTTTTTCTTGTCGAAAAAATATTTCAGCGTCTATCATAAGCAAACTCATTCACGATTTGTTTAACCCTTTGAAACGTATGAAATGCTACGTACGCTAAGCGTTGACAAATTTTGTATGTGTTTTTGTAATTTAAATTATTTCCATATCGCACATCCAGTTCAATAGTGTCATAACTAAAAAAAAACTAGTTTTGCAGAAAACAAAGTTTCAATTTACATACAACTAAATGAAAGTATGAACAAATATTCTTCTCTCAAGAGGTGATAGTACAAATGAAATGAAATTTTTAAGCAAGATAAAATACGAATTGCATTATTAACTCAAAAACGAATTTTTTGAGTTAGGTCACTGTTGAATCAAATGTGCGTCAGAAAATTTTTCAACGCCTAGCATTGCGTTTTAAAAATTAAGGCTCTTAGTATTTTAGACTTTTTTTCTGTAAAACTTGATTTTTGAGTTATGATGTTTGTATAAAAAATAGGTTAAAAATTTATTTTGAATGAATTTATACTTTGGATTTAAAAAAATTTACTGAAAATGTGTATTGACATCTAAAGGATATTTAAATTACAACTAGCAAAAATAGTTAGCTAAGCAGTTGGAACCATCTTATATGGATTTGCCCTGAAAGGTTATGAAATAAATTTTGTGATAAAAGCCTCTAATACATATCGGAAGGGGTTAAATTTATTCGTATCACAAGTGAAATTAATGCAAAGCCAACTGCAGATTAAAGCCATCAAGTATAACAAACGGAGAAGAAAAAATAAAAAAAAAATTTCTGAAACAGGCATGTACAAACATATGTACATACATAAGTACATATGTACATATGTATGTATGTATGATTTGGTTAGTGGCTGTTGAATTATAATGCAAATCAATCGGGGACAATTTCAATTGTATTTTAAATTTTGAATGAGAAAAACAAAATATATTTTCTAAACGTTTCAAGAGGTGGCGAAACACACAGATTTGCTGAATTGTATTTATTCTATTTAGTTTAATTTTAAAGAGCAAATAATCTAGAAAATAAAATACATTTCAAGAGCTGGCGAAATAGACAGATTTACTGAATTGAATTCATTTTATTTAGTTTAATTTTAAAGAGCAAAGAATCTAGAAAGGAAAATACAATTATCGATTTTCGTTCGCCTTTTACTAGCATTGGAAATTCATTACAATTACGAAATAGAAAAAATTCTTCACAAATGAAAAATAAAAGTTATTAATATTGAAAAACTACACGAAATCGACGCAAGTTTTCAAACTTCTTCAGAACTGTGTTTTTAGTTTTTACTTGGAAATAATAATATACATACATATCAAACACAAAGATATATTTACATAATAAACAAAGGTTAGACTTTCTAACTTTTTAAGTGAAAATTCCAACAACAAAAAATGGGTATTCCAGATATACGACAACTAATAACAGTCGAATTCGAGGTGTACGGCCATGTACAGGGTAAGGAATTACAACAAACAAATTTAAAAAAAATAGCAAAATAGTGCTTAGTGCATTTCTTATATGTACTAATGTTCTACTAGAGTGTCACCTCAAATTAAGTGAAAGTATTCCATTTTTTTCGTTCTTAATTTATTAGTCTTAAAAAAGTGCTGGATTAAAGAAAGGCTTAAGCACGACTCGCAGCTAGAAGTGATTAACCAACCACACACGTTTTTTAAATTGGTATAAACTTTAACAGGGCTTAAATAAACGTAAGAAATTACAATAAATAATATTTTTTTTTTAATTATCAACAACTAAGTAAAATATGTAATAATAAAGCAAAAGTTAATAAACTTTTAGGATGTTATCACAAAGGGAACAGAACCATAAAAATGTCAAATTAATGCATGACACCAGGATATAAGCAATAATAATAAATTAAGAAAATTAATTTTTTCTTTCAATATAAATTATGGAACAAATGTGTGTGCACGTACCTTGAGTATGGTTGAACAAGCTGTATTAAATCGGTAGACACCACCTAATACCATATATGCAAATATGTATGTTTGTACATATACAGTGACTTCCACAACCAATTTTTGGTACTTTAGCAACTATTTTTTTTAATAATTAATAACTTTTGGTTTGTTTTGCCTTTCCTTATATTTTTTTAGTGTTCCAATTTCATTTTTATTTGTTATGTACAATGATACCGTTATTTATAGAAACTTTCACATTTACCTCGTACAATCGGTTTCACCGTAATTTTCCAGCAAAGTCTTGACATCCGAAACTAGAGTTATTGCAATTCCAAACATTTCGTGTATTAATTTTTAAATTTTACTCACTTCTAGAGCTACAAAACTATCGATAGTACTATCGATAGTATCGATAGTTTTGTTGTAAATGAAATATCGATAGTTTTTTCCACTATCGATACTATCGGCAAAAAAAACAAGTAATTAAAAGAGTAAAAATAATCGAAGTCAGTAAACAGTAGCCGGCAGCTTTGAAGCAAATTATCCGTAGTTGGTTTAAGCTTTTTTACAGCGATGGAAAAGTTGGTACAATTGTATAATTTTAGCGCTATTTGAATGCCAAAAGTACCGTAGCACCGCAATGACCCATTTAGCACTACTGGAATCTCTTTATATTATATTACATGCCAAAATTGCATTAAAATATATTAACCCCCTTATGCAAAAAATAATGCGTGCTTGAAGTGCACATTAAAAAAAATTCCATAGAAAAACCGGTTTTAACGTTCACTTATTTTTTTGCACAAGGTGGTTAATCTTTAGCTCGAAGGTATTAGAAAATTAAGTAAATCAAACGATGTTTTCCGGTACTTAAAGAATTGCTGGAGGAATGTTATTTATTCCAAATTCATCTGCAAATGTGGAAATTTTATTTTCGTACCAAGGAGAGAAGCCGACTATTTGCATCCACTGTGAACAATCGAATAAAAAAAGGTTATAAACGTAGTATATCGTAAATGTTACTTTTATATTCAGATCCCAGCAACTAATATTCTTTGTGCACCTTCTGGCGTTTTGTTAATTGATTCTTAGTTAATTAAAAAGTACAATTATTAAAAAAATATTAATAAAGAATTAGGTACAATCGTACTGAAAAAATTAAAATTTTTTTTGAAAGCTAGTACAATTTGTAAATATGACATCGCATCCCTGCTTCTGTATACATAAGTACTTAAATACATATGTATGTATATGAATTTATTTATAAATCCAAGTGTTATTCGACAAATAGTAGTCACAAGTATCTTAATAAATTCAACATCGTCGATACAAAGATAAATTTTGTTGGTACTGATATCGCGACGGCCGCCAATCGTCTCTTACGATAAAACTTTACAGTTAGTGTCTTAAAAGTTATCAACAATTTTCGCATGGGTAGGCCCATAAAATTTTAAGTTCAATAAAAAAGTATATTTTCGATAATATGCCCCGCTTACGATAAAATCAAAAAAAGGCTTGATATATTTTTATATACTAATGAAAATGTTGAGGACTCAGGATTTTTTTTCGAGTCAAATGTAGTTTATGTGGCAACTTTTATAAAACTATTCGATACTATCGATAGTATCGATAGTTTTACATAAAAATATCGAAACTATCGAGTGGAGCGACTATCGATAGTTTTGCAGTTCTACTCACTTCAATAAAAAGAAAATTGTTGCGCGTTTGGTACCTATTTAATTTTGCTCTTCTTCTTCTAACCATGTGTTTTTTTTGTTTGTTTTGTGTTGACCAATATTGCCACACTTAAGTTGAAAACAATATAATTGCCGGTTTTTGGAATGAACAACATCAATAGTAATACGCAAGGTGTATAATTACACCATGGTAATACGGAGAATAAAACAAAATCGTTCGATATGAAAATTAGTAATCAACAAAGCATATTCATTTGCATCCTGTTTGTGTAAGACGTTGACGATGGAAATCTTGACATTTCTGTAATAGACTAAGGAAAAATTTTAAAAATTTCCTTTAATCTATTCTAACGTCAACGTCTGATGGTATTAATATGCTTTTAATACTGTTGCATCACAGAAAAAATACAGGTGGATGGGAACCCAATAAACACACAGATGTGTTAGGGAACGCGTTATGAAGACAAAAATTAAGAACCGCTTTTGTCAGTTAAACACCGTACGTTTCGTTTAAAAATTACAAAAGAACATATAAATTGAACACCCGAACAGACCGTTTGCGTTCTGATGATCACATATGGTCCTGCCATAACCCAAAAGTGGACATCACTCTCGCAATAATCAAAATAAATTGAAATTCGGAGGGTGTTCGTTCGCTAAAGATATGCGGTTGCTTCCAAAGCAAAAAGTTAAGATTTCTTCCAAAAATGCAAGGCATTTTTTAGGCTGAAAATTTTATTGAAACTACAGGATTCCTGCTTTCCTATTATTTTGGTGAGCTAGGCGATACCTTTTTTATGCAAGATAATGACCCAAAGAACAACGCTAGGATAACTATAAAGTGGCTTGAAGAAGACAATATCAAATGTCTGGATTGAATATCAAATGAGTTATTCGAAGTGAATCATTTGCAAACGTTGCTCCGCCGAAAATTTATTCATGGTACATACATACATATGTATGTACCTTGAGTAAGAGTTTTTGTTATCACATTGTATTCACGTTTATTTTTATGTATTCAAAGAAAATTCTTTAATTTTACTAAATTAAAATTAGATTTTTAAATTCAACATGAGTGTGTGTATGTGTGTAAAAGATTTTAGTTTCTAAATGAAATGTAATGAATTCGTGGCCACAACAACAGATTGGAAAGCTTTCTTTGCATGTGCTTACCCTGTCGGAATTTGAGCTAACTTAAAGTTACGGCCTTAAACGCTATTCAGTTTTTCAAAGTAATGTCCTCAGAACGAATCAGTACTCACTAACGCTGCATAAGTTTCAAATAACCACAAGTTAGCTCATTTAGAGTGAGATTGATAAAATGCAAGTGCATTATTAGTTAGCTGCGACTTAGTTTTTGGCGCTTCAAAAAAGAAGAAAAAAATGTCTTTCTTTAGTTAAGGCCGTGATCAAGGCGAATTGATATAAGGTGGTCTTGATTTGCAACTCTGCGTATTCGCCTTGTATATTTGTTACGTACCTTTTCACAATGTCTGGTTAAAAGATAACAGGGACTTTAACGGCAAGTTTTGTATGAAGAACTTGCAGTTAAAGTTCACGTTAACTCTTAACCATATATTGTGAAAAGGGAGGTTAGTGTAAAATTTCCTGCTGTCAAAATATTTCTTAACGTTTTGGTTCATTTGACAGCAGGAAATTTATGTCAGCTGGCGAATTAAGATCACCTTATGTGAAATCGCCTTGGCCGTGATACACTATCTTACAAAGTCGTGCGATCTACGAAAAAGTACAACGCTGGTGTGATGGAGTTTGTGAATATTTTCAAAAGTGCCCTTTTACATTTGGGAAATTGAAAGACAGACAGACGAAGTTTGTAGGAAGAAGGGGCGAAGATGCAGAGTGTGTAGTAAACGACCCTCTGTACCAAGGCGAATTAATAACAGGTGATCTTGACGGCTCAGGTAACTATTTTTTGCTTCTTGTACATTTGTATACTTGCGATGTCAAAAATTATTTACATACATACATACATATATTGTCAACACATATTGTTTTTAAATTTGAATTGAAACCATAAAATTGTGAAAAAGAAGAGACTATTTATTAATTGTGCAATTTGTGTATTTTGACTGTACTGGATGCGCGTAAGGAATTAAAAATAATAATTGTGTTTGTGTGTGCAATAAGCTTATTTTCCATTTCAACAGGAAACGGGTGTTAAAACGAATTGTTAAGAACTCCCACAAAAATTAAGGTTCTACTTTTGTGCATCGTATTCGCGTAATGGAAGAAGCTAGACATTCGCACTTAAACAACAATTTATTATTTGGTTCATCACATGTATTTCTTATTTGTAAAAATAAAGTTTTCTTGATATTTATCTAACAAAAATTACGAAAAAAGGATTTTAAGTTGCACTAAAATATTACTGTGTTACACATAAGGAAATTTTATTAAAAAAGCACTTATAAAACTATATACATACATACATATGTATGTATGTATAAGTACTATATTCAGCATCTATGTATATGGTAATGATTTTGCATCAACTTTTTTCGTAACTGAAATTGCAAAGTCCTGATTCACACACATCAGGTTTAGCTGATCAGTTTTTGTTAAATTTTCGTTTGAACCTGCATTTACGTTCATACACACCGTCAACACAGAATACACAGAAATGAAGTGACAGGTAAAAAAAGCTCCAATCAGGTTTTTGTTAAAATTCATGGAAGAAAGAGAAAAGCATAGTGTATTTGATACTGTAGTGTATTACTACTTACCAATTAACACAGCTAATAAAAATGTATTGCACTAGAAAGACGTAGCAAAACAAAACCGACGACAAAATTTGAGGGAATACGAGACAAACTGAAAAATACCCGTATCTTCCGTCTCGTGACACTTCTGTATGTTTTGTGCCGTCAAGTTTGTTTCATCAAGTCTCATCAATTTGTGTTGCAGTAGAGTATTACGAATGACAAACCAAAACGAAAAAGCAAACTTGACTGGTACGGTCAAGTCTGTACCCCTTTCCATTCTCTTTTCCTATCTCTCCTAAAAACTCAAGACTTGACGACTCAGACCTGACGTGTGTGAATCAGGACAAAGATTGTTCCCATTTAACAGGTCATACATTATACAACCTAAAACACTGAAAATGAATAATACATTTATTTATGTACACATACATATAATCACATAATTTTTGCTTTTGTGTACTTAATCCTGCATGTGCCACACTTTAATGATTCCATTATATACGGCATTTAAAGATAAACGTTCCATGCGTTTTATCTTTAAATTATCCATTTTCCTGCCTGGTGTACATAAAACCACAACCATTGCATAGAGGGATTTACAAAGCATCTGCTTAGCGATTTGCACCCACTTAGACCCTTATTAAAACGTATAACAAGAAGTATCAAAGCTTTCAATTGTTTTAAAACTAGCAAGGATATAACCGTTGCTCGGTACAAATTAACTTATTCCCCAAACTTCTTAAAAAAATTTTTACTACCCATACCAACTTAATGCAATTGCGGAGCAGTAACACTATGGTTTGGGGGACACATAAAATACTTTTTTTTAATTTCTTTATCTTTATTTATCTGTTTATTAATTTTTAAAACAAAACGCTCAAAAAATACTTTTTTTTTTCTAAAACACAACAGCTGTTTCTGACATTCCAAGTAATTACATAAAATACTAAAAGCGAATTCAAAAATTTGACGTGAGTATACCTTATATGAATTTGCCTTGCTCTGTACCGGACATTTTTTGTTTTTCTTTTCTACTTTTCGCAATTTATTGTTGCTTCACGTGATTTTTCTCATTTCAACGGCTGTATCAAGGCGAATTTATAACAGGTGACCTTATCGCTACAACAATACTAAAAACAACATGCAATTCGTCTGGCTTCAAAAACCCCATCTGTCAAACACAGTTGACTAAAATACCAATACATACATATTTATAAAAACACATTTTACTATCCATGTGCATCTACTATCAACAACACAGAAAATAATATTTGTAAAATAAATGTAATTAAAATGATGAAAGACGGTTCTAGTTAAATGATCCTGATATTTTGGGACAACGTAAAGAAACCTTACTTGCTGCCTTATTGCAGCCTCTCCGATGGTTTGTTTAACGCGAAATCAGTGAAGTAAAATGTGTTTTACTGACCATCATGGCCGTAAACAAAATATCCTTAAATGCATGAAATTATTCACAAAAACGGACAATGAAATACTTAAGTGTACAACAAATAAACGTGCGTCTTATTTCTACATACATACATACATATATAAGAAGTCAGCTAGTATTAGCTGAGCCCGGAAGAGTTGTTTTACCCCCACATTTAAGAAATTGCCTTGTGTTGAGTTGATACATGAGGAAATGCAGCGCATTGTGGCAATGAAGTGCAACAGGAAATGTTAAGGTATGAATATTTATTTCTATGTATAAACATAATTTATAATATATGTATACATACATATGTATGTATGTTTATATCTATTTAAGGTTTCCCAAAATGGCACGGAAAAATTGTTGATGTGGTGACAATGTTATTGCATCGTCGTTTACCAGCCACCAATGTCATGGTTGAGAATTTGGGAGCCATTGAATTGGACTATATAAATATCCAATTTTCATAAACATGCCTATTCTACTAAAAGCTGACACAATGGAACCATATGGACATCAGCAACCACAACGACGTGCAAATGCGTCGAATAGTATTAATTCTTTGCCTCAAGGAATGCAGAACGTTTGATAAAATCTTATTTCTATATTGTGCGAAAATCCATACAAGATTCTGTACCAAAAGCTATCATGCATTTAGGCGAGACACATGTGGTAGAAATATTTTATATTCGATACAATTTTTTAAAAATCATCATCAATAAACTAATGGAGTTAATCATTTTGCAAGAGTTAATTTAGAATGCATAGGATAGGAAGAGTGGTGCTATACCGCACCTCCACTCGGAGACCCTATTTGGTTCCATTGTGATAAATATCCATACATTATAATCCTTTTTACTTTAAAATATATTTTTTTAACATAAGAAACGATACAATTTTTTTCACTTTAAATGTAAACAAACATCAGATAAAAGAAGACATTTTGACAGTTGGGGTCTAAGCAGTCTTCTAACACCTGATAATCATCGGGACTGTTAAGGTCACCTGTTATGAAATCGCCTTGGGCTGTACGGACAAGATGTGGACTATCAAGGCATATGGTATGTATGTGTATGTGTGTAAGTACCAAACGCGAAGAAGAAGTAAACAAACTACAAAATTTCTGTCTGTCTATTAATTTCCAATACTCATGTTTTAGACTTGTCAGTTTTTCTTGAAGCAAGTCTGAGTTTATGGGAGAGAGAGGAAAGAAGAAAGAAGAGGGGTACTGACTTGCTTGTACAGAAAAGTTACTTCAATTCTCTTTTGTTATTTCATTCGCAGCATTAAAACAATAGGAAAATTGATCAAGAAACCGTCTGAGTGTAAAAAAACGAGCAGTTTTAAAAAAGAATTGAAGATAATTGCTTCAAGAAAAACTGCCAAGTCTAAAACATGACATATGTAAAAGCTTCGGAAATAACAAAAGAGAATCGAAAAAAATGTTCGGCAAGAAATGTCTCAAATGTAACATAGCGTCTACAACTGCGATTAACTCTGACATAATATTTGAGAGAACGTCGGCAGAATAACAAAAATAAAATGCCGATATTTCTCTTCATCTCATACAACAGGAACACGTAATTTCAGTTTTCTTATAACATTTCATTTAATGCAAATTCTCATCGAGTTAACATGTTTTATTTTTGTATAATTAGTTATTTTATTTTTGCATTTTCACACAAAATTTAATTTATGAATCAATTAAGCACATTTAAACATATAAAATCCCAGAAATGTTGTCCAAATCATTGTTTTTCATTTATTTTAATAAACACTCACACATGCATACTAATTTACTTTCAAATACGTGTGTTTTTTGACACTTCATCTCATAGGATTGTTGTTATAGGATTTCTTATAACAACGCTCTTACATAAGGTCTACACCTAACATAATATGTAAGATAAGAGCGTCAAATTCAATCGCAGAGCGAATCATGTTACGTGTAGACTTCAAATTAGTGTTATCTCAATCTTATAAGATTTTTTATAAGTTAGGAAAAAGACATCTATATTTTGAGCTAGCTAATAAAAATCCGACATACACATATGTATGTAGATATGTATGTACGTGCATGTACATACATATATATACTTATAAGTACATACATATGTATGTACGTATGTATACGAGTATGTATGAACATGCATGCGTATGCATTAACACACAGAATACATTTACTACATTTATACTATAAATACTATACATTTTATAGCATTTGTTGGTAAAATAAAATTATACTCTTGAAAGAAGTTAAAAAACAAACCTTGACTTTTTTTATTTGACCGTAAAAAGTTGTTAGATATGTACATACATATGTATGCACACACATCCATGCATATGTATGTATGTAGTATTTACATACATATGTATGTTTTGAGAGGTGCATTAATACATCTTGAGGTGCATAACTATTTCTCAGCCTTGCAATCTTATGAGCTTCAAAACTCATTTCAAATGTAATCCTGTTTGATGACAAAAGACTTAAGAAGGAAAATTATTTTTAATTTCAGGTTGTTATTTTACAAAGTTTACTCGAGATTTATGCACGAAGGCTGGAATTACGGGATGGGTAAAAAATTCAAAACAAGGCACCATTGTAGGCAAAATGCAAGGACCGAAGGAAGAAGTGGATAAAATGTAATTGCAAATATAGTTTTAAAAGTATAAAAATTTAAGAAAATAAAGTTATATTTCTTTCAGGATTCAATGGCTGTCGACAGAAGGTTCTCCTGGTTGCCAAATTGAAAAATGTGATTTACGAAACATGGGCACATTAAATCGTTTAGATTATAAGACATTTGAAATTCGATTTTAGTATTTCCTTGCTTAATTTACAATATGTATATGTATGTATGTGTGTATGTATTTTTGTATGTAAAAAATGATAAATAAAGACGTGAATAATGTAAATGAAACCATGTTTTACATACATACATATCGCACTTAATCAACAAGAGGGTATTAACCCAAAATTTAAAAATTTCCACTAGAGACGAAAAACTGCATGTGGTTACATTTTAAGAGAATTTAAAAATTCGAATATGTCATAGTAAGCAAATTCTATTTGAAAATATATTTAAATTGCTTTTATTTTAAAATATTGCAATTATTGGGGAAGAATATCTAAGGCAGAATTTATGTACATCTGGCATTTCTTGTGTGTCATGTGCCCAAAAAACTCAACCACTAATTACTAATGAAAAATTGTTTGATTCAGGCATGTATTTATTGAATTAATCTGTTTCCAACCATGTTAGATTTTATATTATATTATTTTATAATGTCTATTAGTTATGAATGAAACTGTTTAACTTAATAAATACGTGTCTGAATCAAACTGTTTTTCATTAGTAATTAGTGGTTACGCTTGTGTGGCACATGGTACACAAATGTAAACCCGGCCAATGTTTTGAAAAAAGCTACAACTTAGAAGACATTTGAGCAATTTTATCGTAAAAACAGTCACATTTTGAATTAAAATCATAAAGTAAAACCAATTTTACCAACAAAGGAGTAATCGGAATACGTTGAAATTTTTACTGTAGATAGACATAGTGAAATTTAAAACATTTCGATTTCATACTCTCTTGTTGGTTAAGTGCGATATGTATTGTGAGTTCGTACATCGTCGCTGTTTTAACAAACCTACCTAACTGAACTTTTCTTTTTTTTGAAAATGAGTTAAGTCTACTTACTATTAGATTTTATAAGTTGTGTCTATAAAAGTAAAAAAAAATTCAGAGGTATTTCTTTTCGACTATGTCGACTAACATAGTGACTTTCTGGAGATATTGTCTGTCTACATATTAATATTTCATTTCGGTATAAAACATCTTGTCAAATACATATTCTCTTCGTCGAGAAGAGAATGATTTGCGCAGGCAGAATATTTTTTATCCAAAGTACCAACGTCAGTAGTGTAGTCTAGAGTTACTCAAAGTACTTGTGAATCTCGAATACCTGTCGACGATGTTTTTAAATGGTATGCAATCAGTTTATTCTCAAAAGTTGCCTTTTATATGAAATTGTTACACAACGTTAAATATGATATAACTTTTTTTTCAGCTTGTTTGTATGCAATTTTGTCTGGCTTATATTCATAAAAAAATTAAACGCATTTGAAATTTATTCTAACATTTTTTGTGAAAAATTCAAAATAAAATAAATTCCTCATTTAAAATTTTATGAATATGGGGACAAATTTTAATTCAGTTTGCGGAGTAATAAGAAAAGGTGTTTTTAATTTTGTTTTTCTTTCAAGTTTTAATGTATACTGTTACAGTTCAAACAATCAAAACTAATTTAACATGATTGGAAGCGACCATTGGCCTTCATTCGCTCAAATGATTTTTGGGCATCATATGTTCTAAAATTATTAAAATGAAATATTTGGTTTATACTTTGTAATCATTTACTTGTTTATAATTTTTACATACTTGTAGAATTCTGCATAGGCCTGCTTCCGAGGGTCGTTGTTAAGAAGTTTAAATGCCACCGTAACGCAGGCTGTCAAACCAATAGCAATAGCTAACTGACGTTTTGTTTGCAAGTTGTGCAAGCCACGCATTACTGGAGCAGATCCAGCTGTAGGAGCAGGAGTGTTGGTCATTTTAAAATCGATGAAACAAATTACTGTAAGGGAAAACAAAGTAGTAAAGGTTACGTAATTTTTGTTTCGTTCTTCAGTGTTACAATTTTGTAGTATCAAAAACTACATTAACAAAACTAACTGTTACATCTAAACACACTATTATTAAAAATTTACTTGATTTTATAAACCATAGAAATTTCAATATTTAATTAAATATATTATTACCTTGGAATACCCAGCAAAAGTTCTCCTGAAAATTAAATGTGAAATGTCAATATAAAGCTCGAATTCGAATAATTTCAAGTTATGTGTTTAGTAAGCATATATTCAGTGATGCCATCTGTTTTTGGAACACAAGCACCATCACAAACAAGCTATTCACACTATGTCTTTTCAGCCTGCCTTGTATAGACAATTTTCTTTTGAACCCCCTACGAAAAGTCACACACATTTATATTAAGCCTTTTTGATGTGTTAACATCATCTATACGCGCGCCTCTAGGGCAGTAAACTATCAGTTTCAATACATACGCAAGTGTTAGGTATGTAAGAGTAAATCATGGTTTGTTTGTTCGTTGCTTGGCAGTCGGTATTGAAAGTGATTATTGGGCGATTTTCATATAATTTTCCCACGCGATTTTCTCCGGAAATTCATAGCCGATTTTATTAATTTTTGGATTAAAAAGCTAGTGCGGGTTTCGACGAAGAGTTTAGGCCAAAAATTAAGGCGATCCGATATCGGCGAGCCGAGATTTAAGTGTTTAAATTTGGAGTATTAATTTGGAGTAATATTAAAAAAGTGTTTTATGTTGATCTTCGGTTTTGTCTTATGCATAGCAAAGAGAATAGTGACGTGGTTATACGTACATATATAAAAATGAGATAGCAAGACAGCAACGTATGTAGCTTATGTACAAACATAACAATGTATGTATGTACATTTGTCTGTTGCTTTGCATTCTCTTTGTTTTTTGTGGGTTTAATATAAAATAAATAAAAAGTATTAAGCAAGAAAATAATGAAATCATTAGCACTTCTGTTTATTTTTTTTAATTTTGAGTGCATCTACTGAATTTATATATATATATATATATATATATATATTGTTACGTTTTTCTCTCTATAAAAACGCTTTTCCGTAGATCCGAAGATTTGCAAATGAATACAAGAGCCGAGTGTAGTAGTTAGGGTTAAGAATGATACAAGTTTTATTTACAAATACACTTAAACTAAATTACTCAAGAGCTTAAATACACTAATACAGCTTAAACTAATAAATTACACACAAATATTCACAACTGGTTACCACTGCGCCTTCCTCGCTGTAGTTTACGCACGTTTCTTAGCTGGCTGCGCAAGTATTCACGTGATACCTCTTTGTCTGCTGCCGTCACTTACTAGACTCTCTCTGCCGTCACTCACAGTTGATACACCAATACCTCTTTATCTGCTGCTCGTCACACACGGCACTCACTCTGCCGACACTTACAGTTGATACACCAATAAAGACTCACTGGCTTTACTTACACCCTTATACACGTCTATTCGCTGCGCTGTTCCCTTTACTCCAGTCGACACGATAGACTCCACAATAATCTCAATTCCACGACAGACTATTATTAATTCACAACTTAATTATCAACTGACTAACGAGTTCTTAACTTCACTACTTTCTGATTAGCACTAACTATAACTGTTCGCGACTGACTTACAACTGCAACTAACTCACTCATTGGATGCGTCACCTCTATTTATATTTCACAGAAATTGCACTAGAAGTTTCAAGCAATGTCTAGACGATCATTATCATCTTATATGCTGCCTAATTAAGTTCATGTGGTAACTATGTACATACATGTGTATATGCGTACGTGTGTACAACATTAACTAAGCAACACACGGTGGTTGTTTATCTTTTGCTTTTCGTTTGAATTTGGCATGTATGTATGTGTACAAATATGTGAATCTTCTTAATAAGCAGACGCTTTTTTTGTTGTTGTTGCTTTTGCTTGTTTAATCAAGCTAGGCATGCTTATTTAGTTGTTGGCTACTTTCTAGACTATTCTTTGCTTTGACCCTGTAGGAATATTTTCGCGTAGCATTTACATTAACCCTGTTGGAATATTTTTGTGTAATGCTGCTTAACATTGTTGACGGCTATTTTCGTAACAATATTATATATTAACTGTGCTGAAAACATAACATTAATAAATTATACAAAGTAAAATTAATTTCAATAAACTATTCTTTTTCATTAAATACTTTATATTAACTCTACCTCCGGGTTTGTGGGTCTGTGTTCATAGAAATCGAACAGGTACCGTGTAACAAAAAGGTGTTAACACATCACCCGTGAGTTCGAACACTCATTGTTTTTTTATTCTTGCCTTTTTGGCACTTATATACACGTTTAATGCTGAGAATACGAAAAAGGCAGCGAAACGTCATAAATCACCTCGAATTTTCATTTTGTGTCTTTTGTTCTACACCGCAAGCTTCTCACCCCCTCTCACCAATAAACTAAAAAAGCCTGCCTGCACAGGCAAGCAGAAAAGGCACAGTGTAAATTGCGTCTATTCGTAGGATGATTTTAAACCCCATTATTTTTATTTTTTTCATAAAAAAGTAATACAAGGCCAACCGGTCAAATACACTATCATACACAGTCGTTCGATCTGTCAAAAAAATCGTGTGTGCTCAAAAAGTATAATAGTGTGGATTAAAATTTGAAATGTGTGACAGGTGTTTTGACAAGTCCAAAAGTTTATGAAAATTTTCATAAAATGATAATTTCTATTAGATCAGAGATGCATTTTGCAAATCAGTTGATAAGAAAACAGCAAATTCTGCTTCATTTAGTTAAAGATAGAGAGATACATTTTGAAAATTTCATTTTGCGTTATTATTTCTTTAGAAATGCAAAATAATTAAACATAAAAATTATTTTAAATGTTTTTTCATCTTTTTTGTGGAATAGTGTGGCACCTATAAGAGATTTTGTTGCGATTTTTTTGGAGTGTGACAGAATTCAATCCGATTTTCCAGTGAATGAATCGTACGACTGTGTATGATAGTGTATCACGGCCTTTACAAAGCAATACTGAATTTTAATACATTTTAAAGTTTACCTTGGTTCGTTTATTATGAATACGTACTATATTTAAGCACCCCATACACGATTCAATTAAATTATCAATTGAGTCGGTTGTTGTTCAAATCAAAGCGTGTATGGCTTTGTCAATTGATTAGTTTGGCAGTTGTCGAATTGGTTGAAGAAAAATCAAAAGATTTTGATCTTTCAATTCGATTGTGCTGTGTGTGCTCGAGTCTCTTGATTAGCTGTCAAAATTTGTGTTTTTAGTTTTATTTTGTATAGAAAAGGTTATGTATTTTTAAAATTGTATTTAATTTCATTGAATTTTAAATAAAAAATATAAAAATTAATGAATGAATGCAATAGAAGTTTTAAATTTGTAATTGTGAAAAATATATCAATTTGACGGTTGAATGAAAATCTTTCAGTTTATAAAGTGTGTGGCCAAGAATCAATTCAATTGAAAGACTCAATTCACAATTGAATTGAAACGTGTATGGGGTGCTTTACACATGCACCTGCTGCATAACTTTTGTTTTAAATATGTGGGTGAAGAGTCTTATTTATAATGTTAATAACATTATGGTCTAGTTACTGCATATGTATCAAATGAAGAAAATAATATTTTGTAGTACAGTTCATGTTGAAAAAGTACCTCAATGTAAATTACTTACTGAACACATTTTGCATAACTAATTGCACTATGTGGAATTGAACATGTCTGCTAAATTATATAAAATGGCTACACTACACTGGAAAGCAATACTGCTATTTCACTTTATTCTATGGTAACAACATAGTGTTATTTCATTTCAACTCATATGTAATCACGCTTAAAATCCAAATAATTATTTAAATTGAGAAATCGTGCAAGTCGCGAAGTGGAAGTCAAATGCAAATGGCGGTTGTTATTGTTCGTGGTAGAAAATTTTTACAACACGACTTTTTTTACAATTTTCAACTAGAATATACATTACAAATGTAATACAATTTTGCAGATATTAAAATATGATTTGCTAAAAATGTGTGTCTAGAAATATTATTGAAAAGTGTCAACATAAACTGAAAAATTCGATTAAAATTTGATCTGTACAAGAGAAGGAAAAGTATCTTCAATCATATTTTCAGGCCCCTTGCTACCAATACAACAACAAGAAGTAAAGAAAAAAGTTGATACTTCGTATGGTTCGTTTTTACGCCTGTGAATATTTTTTTGGTCGCGCTGCTTGATCTCCAAATAAGCTTCTTGTGTTGTGTTAGGCCTCCTCTAGTTACCAAAAAAGTGTATAAAATTTACAAATATACTTTCATACTGGTCATAATTCCAATTTAATGACGAGTAGTGTTCCAAACATTTACCAAATTTGAAAACAATTTTACAAAAAAAAGAAAAAAAAAAAAACGCTATCACCCAATAAAATATATCGAATGAAAAGTTAATATAAAAATGCATGTTCAGAATGGTGCAGTATTTCGATTTATGATGTGGACTCTAGTGTGTGTTTCATTTGTTTGATGAAATAATAGAGGTCTTGAAATAAAAAATCTTAAACTGCCAGAACTCCCAAAAGTAAATTTACGGGTAGGCAACGTAATACAACAAAAGAATAATATAAAATCACGTCCGATATTTTTTAAAATGCAGCCTTTCATAGTTCACAAAGGTGGTAGGCATATAAGAATTGCAACGTAGCGATTTTATACCATGATTTTGTTTTGAAAATAAATTTTGTTTAATAAATAAAAAAAATGAAAAATTATGTAAAAAGAAACACATAAAAATCCTAAGGAGTTGCCATACTTTAGGAAAAATATCTATTTAAAAGATTAATAAATATGTACTTTAAAAATTTTAATATTAATTTCTTCGCTACCACCACTAAGTGCTCCAAAAAATTTATTACGAAAATGTCAAGATTGTGGTCATAGATTTAAAAATTAAAATATTAAGTGATTACATTAATTTCATTTGAAAGTTATCTGTAATTGATAATCGCTAACAAAAACAAAAAATAAACAAATGCAAGTTTTAATTTTTAATATATATGAATATCGCACGATTCCTGCTAACTTAAAAATAAGTGCATTTTCACTAAATTTTTGTTATAAATAAACACAAATTAATAAGAAGGCCAGACAGCTCCCCGTCAAGTGTGATATACGTCGTGTAATGATATGCAACTTAAACAGGTAAGTTTTTGCGTGCGCTTACATTTACTAATCCTTGTTAAAATAATCATTTTGACAATACCTGTGAAGAAAAATCTAGCTCAATCTCTTCAATATTGTGGCTTAATTATTCTGCATACAAAAATCAAAAGAGAATGTATACCAACTATGATGAAAAATCGGATTTTTAGTTAAAATAATTTGGTTTTAGCAAAGTTTTGTAAACAATTGAAAAAGTGTTAAAAAGAATTATTTCATTGTTTCCCATAAAGAAACAAGTACATCATATTAAAGGTGAATTAATTTATCTGTAGGAAACTCTTACTCTGTGTTATTTTCCTGACTAGTTTTTGTTCGCTACTCGTTAATCTCTACTATTTTTTACGAGTTGTCAAAATGGCGGACATTATTTAGTATTAATTTATGCTAAACAAGAAAAATAAAAACATTTTTATTAAATACATGCAAAAAATAAAGAAAAAGATTTTTATTGCTTTGTTTTGATAAAAAGAAATATTTAGGTTTTATGCTCAATTCATTTAATTGTGCATTCATATGTTGTACTCTTTAATTCACTTTTCTTGTTTTTGTACTACCCGATGTACTGGAATGTTAAAATTGTGTTTGTGTAAAAAAACTAGAAGTGTCAGAAACTTGTATTTTTCAGTAAATCATTTCGGAAATAAAACATACTAATTAAAATTCGTAAGCCCTAATTAAATTCTAATAACTTTCTAAAATAAATGGTAATTAAAATGTAAATACATATACTATTTGAATAAGAATTTAATTTAAAATTAAGATAGAAATAATTTTTCCAACTCGATACTTTATAAGAGAGTTGCCAAGTAAATTTATATCGCTTCTAACATTAATTTTACCATTTGTATCAATATGGTTTGATTTTGGACAAAAAATTAAACATAAATTATGTACTTCATCAGTGACGGCAGTATAAAGGTACATATTTCGAGCAGTTATAATTGTAGGAAATATCACCAAATCTACATTATAGAAACTATAGCCATCTAAAAATACAATTTTGAAATCGTCCCAATAATAAATAAAAATTATGCGGAAGATATGGTATATTTTCTTCTTATTTTTAAAAATTTCCATCGGATATTATAATTTTTATTTATTTTTTCAGAGGAAGATTTTTGCTATTATGTATTTCTTATTTATAAGGGGCATAAATATTAAAAAAATAAGAAAGAATATGAAATATAGAAAATTCCGATGAGTTGACGGAAAGTTTCCATTCGTAAATAGACAATAAATAAATAGAACATAAATTTATTTACATCTTATTTATACAGAATTATTTTTATTTATATGAATTTTGTACCAGCCAAATAAATCTTTACTAATTGTTGTTAGTAGAGTAACCTAAATATCAAACTAAACTAAACTAAGGAGTAAAATTAATAAAAATTAATAACAAGGCGAGAAAATATGAAATGCCAAAAAAAATTCGGTTAAATATTTATCTGAATTTTAAATTTAGTTTTAGTCAGCAATAGCTATAGTTTTTTATACTATATTTCTTATAGTAATCCTTACATGTTTGAACTTCATGCGGAACTCAGTAAAATATTAAAGGACAAAATGACTTTCAGTATTGAACAACCATCTTTAAAACTTTCAAAATTAGTCTAAAACTATTGATTTGGATGGCTTGCATTGTGTTGTCTCATTGCACGACACACCAATTGACACGTTTTATATACATACATATATAATAGATATATAAATAAAATTCGGGAGCGAGCATACGTTCTTACTCTAACGTTCGTATAGGAAGTTGATTTTAAAATACTGCAGAATCCAAGTGAACCGTATCTTCGCGTAGAAAGTTTGATTTAGTTTTGGTATCCTCCAGTAGAAATTTTATTTAAAAAGTTCACATGTAGTAAAGGACAATTTCAATTGCAATTTACTTTATTATTCAACTTTAAAAAGTGAGAGAGAGGCGTATAACTCTTTGAGGCCAAATAAGAAACATAAGCCTTGACCACGCATAAAAAGTAATTCCGATGAAGCGAGATCTGCTTTTCAGATCTTCTTTTGGTCGTACGTATTTCAAAAATAGTCGGCAAGGATATTTTATTTCCTTACTTATTCTCAGATATGAGCTTATAAATGTAAAATCGTAAAACTAGTAAAAATAAATTCAAACTGTAACAGTTACATCTGTCCATAGATATGTATGTATTTAAATACGAGTCGTTCTCATATGAAATCTTAACTTCTTAATATCCTAATATATCACAACCCTTACAGCAGATTGAACCGTGTATGCGGATAACAGTGCAAATCCCTAAGGATGCGGCGCAAAGGTTACGCCAGTTGGCTACCGAGGGTAATCCTACTCTACGGGCCCTTGGTATCCACTCCGTACAGCTTGAGGGTGATTCCATGATATCACTTAATCTCGGCGGCCAACAAATTGATGTCAAAGTCTCAGGTATTTTTATATGCTCTACAAAATATATAAAATTGAAAAATCCCTAATTCTTACCACATATATAATAGATATTTCATCCGCCGTTGGTCATGGGACGTCCAGTACGTCTGTAATCGGCGATGAAAGCGACAGAGTTGGAATTGGATTAAAAGAAAGCTGCAATACAGACATAGGTGATTTATCACAATTACTCAATGTAGGTAATATTTGTGGAGCTGGAGCTAGTGCAAGTAGTGCTTTTGTAAAATTGCCTCAAGGTCAGTTGCAACAACATCAGCAGCAACAACAAACTCCAACGGCCTTACTTCAGCAGCAGCAACGAAGTAATACAGCACCAAGCATCAACTTTGCACCAAACGTTAACGTTGGAAGTTCTGATGGAACATTTTCGCTACAACAACAACAAATATTGCAACATCGTCGAAATATGATGCTTGGTGGTCCTAGTACGAGTAATGCGGCCCTGAAGCAACAAAGCAATTTCAACGCCGTATTAGGTTCTCAAACATCGCAGCAGCACCACCAACTACAGCAACCCGTATTTAAGTCACCGAATACCGTTTGTCCAATGGATGGAAAAGTTCCGGTTCCACCACTGCCTGTCGGAATTGGTCATTCGTCCAGTTCTAGAGAATTTCCTTTTGAAAGCATGCGTCAAGCCCGTGTATTGCAGGGCCGAGATAACTCTTTTAATTCAGTAGGAACACCTTCAACAACAATTCCAGCTCCAAGCGGAATGGCCTTAGCGGCTGGTAAGCCATCGGTATCTGGTGTAGCTGTTAATCCTGGTAATGGCAGCATGCAGCATCAGCAGCTTATGAGTTCACTGGGGCCACCACCAAATGTTGCTCTTAAAGTGATAAAAAATCCTCAAAGTGGTGAAATAATTACTACAACTATTTCAACAACCTCTGGAAAATCGCACTTTTTACAACCACCTCCTCCACCGTATCCAGGATTAGGCTCAACAGCATCATCATCATCATCCTCACAAAACTCTCCTACATCAGCGAAAACTATTGCCAGTTTTTTGCAATCGCGAGTAGCTCCTTTATCGTCTGCAACAGCATCATCTACGAATGTGGTAGGCTCCGGTGGCGGTAATAACATAGCAATGTCGTCGCCGCTGTTGGTAAATCTACTACAGAACGACAGCTCAGTCGCAAATCAACAAAACAATCAAGTAAAATTATCTCCTTTGCCTTCGCCGCAACATCAGCATCACCAACAGCAGCAACATCATCAACAAATGCCGCTAATGCATCAACAACAGCAACAGCAACAATCTCCCATGATGGCGGCAATGAGTCCTCAGCAGCAAGTTACGAACTCACCGTTAAGAACAGCAACTCCTAGTATTGATTTCATGATGCAACAACATTCAAGTCAAGTGCAACAACAAATTGTATCTGCACCTGGTACCCCCGATAATGTTCTTAGTGTGCCTTCTTCTCCTACCGCTGCATCAAATTCAATGCGTTCTGTCGTCCAAGGACCGCAACAAAAAGTTATGCTGAGTCCAAGCAGTAATAGTATGTACACTCAGCAGCAGCAGCAGCAACAACAACAACAACAGCAACATTTTCCACAACAGCAACAAATTTCTCCACAACAAGCTGCGTTAATGCGTCAACGTCAACAACAATTGCAAACGGTCAATCAGCTACAAAACCCACAACGCTTTGCACCACAGCAGCAGCAGCAACAAATCCTGCAGCAATCACTGGGAGGTAATGCAATATTGGGTAATCAACAGCAGCAAATGAGACAGATGCGGATTGGACCCGGTGGCGGAGTTGGTATATTGACGCATCAAACTGCACCATCACCTCTACAACAGCAGCAGCAACACCAGCAGCGTCTTATTGTACAACAACAACAACAGCAATATATATCTGGCAGCTCCGGAAACATGTCCCCAGCTGCTGCTAATTCACCTGCATCCAGCCATCATTCAATGCATAGTCCTCACATGCCGTCGCAACACTCCCATCAACAACAGCTGCCTTCACCTTCGACAACACCCGCACAGTCGCCTCTAACAGCATCTCATCTCACGCAGCAATTGTTACCTCCACCACAATCTCCCTCAACCAGTCTCACGCACAATACTTCCTCTTCCTCCATTCACGCAGTACCTTCTTCACCGTCTACGCCAAATATGAATCTACCGCCACCACCAGATTACAATCAAGCGGCTGCTTCCTCAAGATGGCCGGCGGCTTTAAGTAAGCCAATGGACTCAGCGACAAAGTCAAGTTTTCAAGAGTTTACTCGGTACCAGATGCAATACAATTTACAACAACAACAAACCCAACAGCAGCAACAGCAAATTATATCCGAAATTGCAAATTCCTTGCCAGGCGCTTCATCCAACCACACTCATTTGCAATCAACATCAACATTAGCTGTTGGGCAAAATGGTGTTGGTACTAGTTGTGGAGGACTATTGGGTGTGGGAAATACAAATGCATCGTCCTCTAACTCGTTAACAGGCATAAGTTCAGCAGGTCAAGGCGGGGTAGATGGCGCGCTAGATTCTCAAACGGTGGATGATTTGACAGATCCTTTGATAACATTATCCGACTTAGATGCTTTAACTACAAACGATTTAGATGCTCTGTTGCCTACTTTAAGCTGTGATATTGATTCATCCCTAAGCTTGGATGACAAAAACGAATTAGAGTCTTTGCTGCAAGATGCAAAGGATCTTGACTTGGACCTCATAGAGGGAATGGATATTGATGAAACTGCGGCAGCAGCGTCTTCACTTTTAGCGGGAGATGAGCAATTGCACACAAATGTTTCATTAACAGTGGAGCAGTTGCAACCCCAACAACATCAGCATCAACCATCACAACAACACATGTTGCAACAACAATTCATGCAGCAACAATCACAGCAACAGCAAATGCAACAACAACAACTTCAAAATCAATTGCCTCAAACTCATACCATGCAACAGCAGCAGCAGCAACAACAACAACAACACCAGCAAACCCAGCATATTTTACAGCAACGGCTACAACAACAGCAACATCACATAAATCAGCAAAATAATGTGCCTCAAAATCAGCAGCAGCAGCAGCAGCAACAATTCCATATGACCACAAATCAGCATCATCAGCAACTTCCTTTACACAAACAACATCCAATAAACACAAACTCTTCAGTTGTGTCATCTGCTCCTATTTCTACGACAAGCAATACAGTTTCAGTGCAACCCCCTTCACAACCAAAACAGTTTCTTATAAATCCACTGACTGGCGAACTAGAACCCAGTCCAAGCGATGATAGCGAAACCGAAGCTGAGCAAGAGACCCTTCAATCTCGTAATTCTACACTCCACAACATCTCAAATGCTACAACTGCCTCCCAAGGAACAAGTTATACCCCCAACAACAGCACAAGTAGCATTTCTGATTTGCTTCCCAATTCTACGCATTTCTCCGAAGACTCCAGTTCAAACTCGTGTAGCACTGCCATTTCCAAATTGTCGACTTCTGAACAAAATAATGGTGGCTCTTCGACTCCTCAATTCATGGGCGCTGGTTCGGATACCGAAAGATCTAGAGACTCCTTAATATCGAATAAGTCGCAAAGGAGTAGGAAATCTAATAAATCAAACTTATCGGCAACCGGAGGAAACCCGAATATAAATACAAGTATAGCTACCAGCAAACCTGGAGATATGGGCTCCCCAAGGTCAAACTCATCTTCTCCATCGGTAGGAGCAATGTTGGCCGGCGGAAATTCAACAAATAAAAAATCTAAAACCAATTTATTAAGGGAGAAACTTCAGCAGGGCTTAAGAGAGAAGAAAAGTAAGGAGGCGGCAAACACAAGTGTTGTCAAACCAAAAAGAGAAAGATCCAAAGCTGGCAGTAAATCAAAAATTGCTTTGGCTGCTGCAGCTCAAACAAAGGCCCACATACAAAATAAAAAGAATAGTGCAATAGTAGGTAATTTAATGTCCGGAAACACGTCAGTTTCAACGACTACTAATACAACTTCGATGATTAATGCAATGGATTCTGCCGCAACGACAACTGGTGCAAGTGTAATGACGACTGAAAAGATCAAACTACGTCTTAAACTGGGAAAATCTGAACCTGTTTCACCGGCCTACAAAGTTGACGTGACGTTTAGCTCTGAAAATGTGCACCAACAGCAGCAACAGTCGCAGCTTAATGCTCAGCAATTGGCAAATAATGTAATGCAACAAAAGCAGCTGCAGCACCCTCACAATCAGCATGCGACATCATCTCACTTCCAACATAATCCTAATTTGAATACACAACAGCAACAACACTCCATACAACAAATCAAACAGCAATTAACGCAACAGCAATCGTCTATGAACCCGCCTCAGTATCATCAACCAGAAAGTTCTTTCCCTCACCCATCGCCCTCATCACTAGCTGAAGCAAGCGGCACGAGCTCTGCATCCAGTTCATCTTCTACCACTTCAGATGAGCCCAGAGTTCCTCCATTGCACATAAGCTTACGAGGAGGCAAAAACTCAATTGTCATAAAAAATTCGAGAAAAGAGCGTAAGAAAGCTCAGAGTACAACAACTAATTCAAATGATTCAAATCTATTTCGAACAACGGCAGACAATAATTCATTGGATAACAATAAAACAAAGTCAAACCTTAAACGTACTCATCTCATTACGGGCAATAAAAATTCCTGCACAACAACATGCGACACAGGTTTAGACGGACAAGGCGGCACTGAAGCCAAACAGTCTAAATTTGGTCAAAGTGCAGCAAAAACATCAAAGTCTCAAATAAATGGCATGCCAAACCAATCAACTCATGCTCATACAACTCAAACCCACTGCAATACTGAAAACAAATTGAGCACTTCTTTAGAAGCTGGAAAAAATGGTCTGATCATTAGTGCAACAGCAACTACAACAACGGCTACAGCTGCTGCAACAACAGCAACAACAACAGCAGAAGCAGTAGCAGCGACGACATCAACAACTACATCAATGAATAATACTTCTTTGGAGAGTAATAAAACCCAGAATTTATTGATGGATACACAGAGTTTAGGTTCAACAAATTTAGGCACAGTCACCAACTTACCACCTCAGCAATTGCTGCAACCCTCCACTCAACAGCAATTGGCCAAAATTACATCTCTCCCAAACAGCATTACTCTTAGCACAATCGCAAATCCCAATAACTGTAGCGGAAGCGGTGGATTCGGAGCAAACACCAATAGTTTGCAAGCGAAACATAATCTAAAGACAACGGCAACTATAACACCAATACAGGGAAAACCACTCACAAAAAACCATAAGCCACCGTCGTACATCACGGCGGTACAACAATTACAACTGCAAAAGCAGCAGCAACAGCAGCAGTTGGCAGCACTAGCTGAAAAACAAACGCAACAGCAAATGATTGCAGCTGCAGTAACGATGCTACCCAGTGCTACGACTCTCAAACGTGTCGAAATAACAAAAGTAGAGCGAAAAGATGCTATGGGCAATGTGGAACATGTCTTGATCAAATCCAATGAGCCTGTCACAAAAGCAACAACAACGACAACAATGAAAGCCAACACCCAAGTTACCACAAGTGCCGCAAATGCTACAGCAACCACAATATCATCGTCACCGCTACCGTCATCATCTTCATCTACGTTATCTGCAAACACCAACACAAGTGTTAATGTGGTGGATTCCAATACAGCTGGCAAAACAGAGACCCTACCCCCGACATCTCGAAATGTAATCAATCACACCACAAGTTCAGCAATAACAACTGCCACAATAGCATCCACAGCAGCAATTGTGTCCACAAGCATACCAAACACCAATACAAACTTAAATTACAATCAATCATCGCTTGCCGCAACGACCTTGCGTAACTCTCCCGCTAGTACGGGCGGAGGTACGCCAGCTCATGCAAACAGTGCGGGAGGAGAAGACAGCGGTATAGAATCTATGGATGCGCTGTCCGAAAAGTCACCACACCAACTCACATCTAGTAGTCCCCAATCCCTGCAACCGCAAATCACTTCTGAAAAACCACCCCAACAGCTTCTGGCTAAAGTTACGCCTTCAGAGACCTTAATAAAGACGACAAGTGAGGAAGTGAATTCTCAATTATTAATTGCAGACGACGAAATCGAAAAGGCATTGGCTAAAATGGAAGGTTTCACAGAAGACGATGACAATAATATAACTGTTGGGGAAAGTTTAAAAGACAAAGATGACCAACAGCAGAAAATGAATGGCGATCTCTGTGCCTATGACGGCGATCTGATTAAACAAAAGGACAACAAAGTTGTTTACAATAACATACATGATCACCACCATAATCTTGACGCGGATGATGATGATGATGACGACGAAGATTTAATAAAAAATCTCACTGCCAGTATTATTGAAGAGCATGAAGCGGGTGAGAAAGCTGCCAAAGAGAAGTTAGAAAACGAACGAAAAGAAAAAGAAAAATTAAAAAAACTTGATGAATTCCATGATAATGACGAGGGAGCAAACAGATATAATTTAAGAGACATTAAGACAGAAGACTTTGAGGAGAAGATTACTAATACAACTACAATCATTAAAAAAGATGATACCATTAAAATCGAAATCAATTGCAACAACAATAATAAAGAAAAAATAATAGAAATAAAGAAAACTGCAACAGAATTTCATATCCAAGTTGAAGAAAATAAAGAATCGAAAATGGAACAAAAGCACGATTCTACATTCAATAAACAAACCGAATCGTCTCACACAAGTCTCTCAATTCCAATATCTATAGAAATACCACAGGTTACAGACACAGATTCTCCGCGAATAAGAACAAGAGCGAGTAGCCGTTTGGGCAGTCCTATGGATGTCATAAAGTCCACTCCATCTTTGGACTCTAATTTATCCTCCCAATCAAGTTTGCTTGCAAAGCACGTTATATCTACGAGATCATCTAGCCATACGCATGACCGCATTGGTATGAGTCCGAAACTTCTTCAAACAAACTCCTCTTCAAGCACCAACACTAACACCAGCACCACCAACGCAACAACTGCCATCAGCAGTTGTTTAAACTCTACAAATAATACTAGCCAAACGCATCATCTTCAAAATCATCATAAGCGAAAACGTCGAGAATCTGAAGGCAGTAATAACATCCCTAGTTGTGAAAATGATCCCAAAAGGTCTCGAAGTGGCAGCACAAGTTGCAGCAGTGCTTTAACTCTGACCAACCATAACGAGTACTCAACTATTAAAAAAGCGGATGATGGAAGTGTAAAAAATCCTTCCGGTGCTGCGACAAAGAAAATTGAAGAATCATCTGATTCGGATGAACCTCTAATAGAAGTGGCTGGCAAAGTTAGAAATTCTAAAGCAGCGGCTGATCTAAATAATAGTTCAATATCGGCCAACACTAACAACTCTCACATAAATTCTTCAGCTTCGTCATCATCATTTACTTCAACAAATTTTGAAAATTCTTTTGAAAAAGTAACACGCAATAGTCGATCACATCAACAACAAAGTAAGTAAATTTATTTAGTCTTATGGAGACGTATATGTATAATAATGCAAACATTACTTATTTATTATCTTCGAAATCAAGCATACGATTTTGAAAATTCTTTGAGAATTATGTATATATATGTATGTAGAAATTCTTTTAGAACTTGCCCAAATATAAATAATAATAATAATAATAATAATAATAATAATAATGTTGCGAGGCTTTTGGTATTATAAATTGGCAAACATTATTAAACAAATTAATTAAAAATGACAAGCAGATATCTTTCGACGCAAAGCCTGAGAATGAAGTTCCTAAACGTTCCGTTAGTTTTTTTTTTCTCAATTTTCAAAAATTTTGTAATAAAAACGGTTGCAAAGGTTTTGTTCAAGCTTTTGGAGAAGACTTTAGTGAGACCGAAAATTAATTTAATTAGGTCGTCCGATACCGGATGGGAATTAATATTCGTAGGTCGTGTATTGGCCGAGAATTTTGCGAATTCGAAAAGGCCATCTAGACTAGTTTGACAGTCAGGCAACGCTTTGAAGAATTATATTGTCAGATCGAAATTTGTTAGCTCGACTGTTGGGGGCAATAAATACAGGCCCTGCAATCTTGAGAGGTGCGTTAAAATCTGTGATTAGTCGGTACTTTAGATGGAACGAATCCGTTCTTGGTGGGCAGGATTGCAAGGTATCGGTGGCGACTTGATTTGGGAAGATCGAATTACTATTCAGTGTGTACAAACTTGTACTAAGAAATTTGAGAGGAGTGTTGACTGGTCCCTGCTCGGTCAGAACAAGGAAACTGGCACAAACTGGCCATGCAGGCCTGACCATGAGCTGGAGACTGGAACATTTTAAGTATTATTACCCGAGACTACATACAATTCATAGGCATAGACGACAGCTGAAAGATTCTAAAAATTTTTTAATTATAGTTTTTTCTATTTAGATGTCTATATTTCCTTTTACTTTATTAATTATTGTAGAAACGCCAACACAAATGGTTACAACGGCGGCTGGAAATGAAACAAGTTCTCATTCAACAACTTCTTCAATATCTAAAATTGGAAGGGTAAATAACAGTCATTCCGGCCAAAGTGGCAACCATCTAAACACTTCAACTAGTGCTGGTTCAAATAATTCATCTCTGTTGGCATCAAACTTAACAACAACGCCGACATTGCCTTTAACTTCAACTTCAACTCCATCACATGCAACAAGGGGAGCATCCCATGGCACCTCTAGTACTGTGAGTACTGCAACAAATGCTTCATCGGCGAATCACGCTACCAATGTCAACAGTAGCGTCACTATTCCTAATGATGAGAAAATCGGAACACGACGAAGCGTAAGAGCTTCGGCGGCAGCAAATAAGATGATTTACACCAGGGGCATCCACAACAATGGCAACAGTAGCGAAACGACAGGAAAAACAACTGGAAAAGCAAACACAGTAAATTCAAATTCCGAAAGCGGTGCAGAGGCTCGAAGAAAAACACGTAGTGCTGGTAAATATATACATATTTTTCTGATTTGATTATTCAATATCATTTCATAATGCAAATAATTTCTTTCAGTTGTAGGTGAATCTGTTTTAACCGAAGGACGTCGCAGAAGAGGATCCAGAGACTACAAGTGACCATTGTCTAGCGCCTCGGCTACAGGCTCTGAGGAAATATGTGAATTTTTTAAAATATCCCAAGATGATGATGAATATGATGAGGATGATGATGATTGCGTAGATGAAGGAAATTGCCAAGATTTAAAAACATTAAATAGTACAGATCCAAGTATGACCGAGACGCAGAATAACAATCATTTTAAAACTGTAAACCGCAAAGAAGTTTTTGACGATCACAACCGTGTTGCTAATAATAAGCAACAAAAGCTTAACAAACAGCAGCAAAATATTAATGTGAATGATAACTATAGTAATTATCAAAGTAGTATCGCATCGTTTGTTGATGAACCTGTCGATGATTTGTTGACTTTGGCTAATGATGATGCTACCGCTGTAGAAACCGCCAACTTATTGCTATCGGAACATCAGCAGCCCCATTTTGTGGACTTTGACGAGTTTAATATATGTCTTAACAACATTCTCAATGATGAAGTTGACTCTCAATTGCAACTGTCGCCATCGGTAGTAATATCCGATACCTTAACGACGGCCGAAGTCGATGAATTATTCAAGGTAAATATTGATGTTAAAAATAAAAGTTTTTTAAATCACATGCCAACATCTCCTTCGAATGACGAAAATATAAATATTGATAGCAATAGTAGAATTAGTAGCAATAACATCAGCAGTTGTAATAATAAAACAAGTCTAAAAAATAATGAACAGGTATCTCAATCTCTTTTAAACGAACATCGCTCTAATAATATTGAAGATGATGAAGACTTATTAAATATGGTACAGTTTGATGATCATATGAACTTTAGTTTCTCGTCTGAATTAGAAAATACTACTACCGACACTTCTTACATGACCACACAACATATAAAATCAACAACTAACAATGCTAAATACAATGAAAACAGCCATAACAGCAGACATTCTTTAAATCATAGTGGTCACAGCTACTCAATTGAGGGAAACAATGATGACGACTTAAATTTAAATATGATGGTAGATCCAATAAACATACAAGTGACTTGTAATCCAACAGCAACAATATCTGCAACTAGCAATGTTAACATTCTCGATGGTGGTCATGATGGTGCCGATGATGAAAATAATGAAACACCACAAGAAACAGCCTTAAATAATGTCATTAAACGCAATAGTCATAATATTGTAAATATATTTCAATAATATAACAAAACGTACATACTTACACTTTTACGTTTTGTCTAAAAGTGCAAAAAAATATGTATATATGTATACATTTATATATATATATATATATATATATATATATATATATAACTTAACGAAATGAAAAAAAAAATATATAAATTATTAAATTTTTTAAGGTATACATATTTTCCTTTTGTTTTCAAAAAGAAATTTTGATTATTAATTTCTAGTCAATATATGTTGTTAAATAAAAAAAAAATCCCATAAGTTAAAAGCTTAGTAAAAGCTTTTTATTTTTCATTTTTTTATTATTACCATTTTTATATCTATTTCTTAACAATTTGCATTTCCTATATATTTTTTCTTTTGTATTAAGCTAACATACATTGAATATATGTAAATATGTAGTTAAAAATTATTCTACTGTCCCAACTGCTGATGATAAAAACTGATTAAAGCGATTTTTTTAACAAAACTACTTCAACTAATGATGTAATGATGTAATAATTCATTGCATAAAATTTCTACCAAATTACAAATTATTTCTTATCCGATAGATAATATTTTGTTTATTTTTTTTATATCAATTATGAACTTGGTTTTATCATGCATATAAAAAAAGACACGATTTTTCTTTTGAATTTTCCTTTTCAGATTTGGAACAAAATATAATCTCACTTTGTTTAATCACAAAATATTTTTTTGGATAAATTTTTAAGAAGTTAAACTTTTTTCAACTTGCGAATTATTTAATAGTCTGAATAATTTTTTAACCTGGTTACGCTTTTATTTGGGTTGTAAGAAAAATATACAGCCCAATCATGAATATTCCCTCGGAATTTATTTCTCACGCAAAAAAATTTTGCTCGAGAAAACATTCCTCCAATCATAAATTCCTTGGGGGAAAAAAGAGTAGTAATACGTGGCATCACCGCGTTGTTTCTCTTTTTTTTGAGTGAGAGAGTAAACAAAATTATTACAATTCACCAACTTGAAAAATATGTAAAAAAAAGATTTATTTGTGCATTATGTATTAAGTTTTTCCAAATACATACAAGAACTGTAAAATAAAGTTTATGTATATAAAGTTTGTTTTAATGGAGTATTAACTATGGCGCATAGTCATAGTCAAAACAAAGTATACTTTATGGGTTTAAAACCAGTATTTTGTATGGCAATACTGGTTTTAAACTCTTAAAGTGTACTTTGTTTATGACTATGACTATGCGCCAATGTTTTTATGTAAACTCCCTTCTGTTTTGCAAGGGAAAATTTTTTAGTGAAAAAAGAAAATTCAAGTGAGTTCATAATACCTACTTTTTTCCCGGGAGAGTTTTTTTATTCCCGCATTTGGTAAAACGAGGGAAAAAACAAATTCACAATAGGAGAATAGCGAAAAGTGAGAAAATTCGTGAGGAATTTTTGTTTATGATTGGGCTGATAATAAATTACTGTCCTTCAATTTGCTGCTCTAATTATTTATTTTACTCATGGGGTTTAAGTACAAAATTATTAAATTATTTTGCGAACTCTTTTCTACAGTGCATTTTAAAAATACATATAGAAAAATGTGAAAATGTTTCTCACATAGAAAAAAAATTAATACATAATTAATAATAATTGATAAATTTTATTGAGACTTAAAAAATTCATTACAGTTTTTGAAACATAATTAATAAATAAAAATTACACCCAAATGAGAGATGATAAATTAATTGAAAAAGAAAAATTTCTTATTCAGCTGCTGATAAATTACAACGTAAACATTTTATTTTAAGGAATTAACGTTATGAAGAGATATTTAATATTTTTAATTTAAATTTTCACAATTTTTCTAAGCTTTCATAAGTTGGCTCATATTCAGTGTTTGTCTGTTTGTCTTATAATTCACAGAAAAAAAAACGCTTTAGGTTAAATCTTAGAGTTGTGGTTTTGGATAACAAAATCAATTTCCAGAAAATATTGTATGATTTTGCATTTTTTGTGTATTTTTTTTTTTAATTTTTCTATTTCTAATAATTGGCACTTGAGCCTTTAAACTATAAACTTATTGTAAATAGCATAAAATCTTTAATATCGACACTTATGGTAATAGAAATGGGCACATGAAATATGTATGCATAAAATAAATAGTTAATAAATCAATAAATAAATATATATTTTAAAAATATATTAATATACCCTTGTATATCATATTTAATGAATATAGAAAGACGCAGGCTTTCTATAATATGATATAGTAAAATATATGCAATAAATTGTGAATAAAATCGACAGAATATTCAATAACAATGTACATAAAAAATTTAATAATATAAAAAAAATAATATTTTTGCTAAGTATTTATAAAAAAAAAAAAAAAATGGATATTATAATCAATTTAATAAAAAATAATATTTTTGCAAAACATAAAATCGTTTTAAAAAACAAGCCCTCCATTTCCTTGTAATTTCTTAAACATCTTAAGTTTGTATTAAATAATTTAAAATAAATACACACACTACTTTACGGCTTTTATTTCTTAATATCAATTTATATATTTATATATAAAAAAAAAAAAAAACAAAAAAAAAATAAAAAAAATCAATACATGGTAATTAATATCTTAAATAAAATAACATTTATAAGCAATTAGGTTGTAAGCTTTAAATAATTAAGTCCCCCTAAAAATATAAATATAATCTTCTTTATACAAAAAGAAAAATTTATATAAATATGATTGAAAAAAAATAAAAATAGTAATATTTAATTAAAAAACAAAGTGTCTTAAAAGAAATTGTAGTATTAGTTTAACTCGTATATCTATCTATATTAATTTATATTATTATTAAACATATAAAAACGATGAAAAAAACAAACAAAAATAAACACCACAAATAATTCATATAACAATGAATAATTATTGATCGTTATTATTTGATTGTTTAATCAAAAGCAAAAAAAAAATATCTCAGAAAAACAAATGAGAGAAAAAATATGCATGAAATACAATTTTAATTATATTATTATTATTAATTCTATCATTATTACAATATTGCAATTGTATCCCTTTATTACTATTATTATATACATATACATAATTTCTATTGTTTTTTTTTTATTATTATTATTTTAATTTCATTTAAAAAATGCAAGAAAAACAAAACAGAAAATCCCTGAAGATAATTGCATAAAGCAGTAAAAAGGAAAATGTTTCATAAACAATAAAAAATTAAAAAAAAATAATAAAAATATTTTTCATTCACGTTTTGACGTCAAATGATTTTCTCAATGCAATGACTGGAATTGGCGAGCAAAACTAGCTTTCGAGGTAAGTGCACCGACAGTGTCACTGTGTATATTTTTACCACTGGTGCTAGGAACACAACCGAGACGAACGACGAATTTTTCGGTGCGAACTTTCGTCATAAAAAATTAAACACATTTGTGCATATGAAAATGAACACAACACAGCCATAGAATGAAATTCGTCGTGCGTGACGAACTGTGAGATAGATCTATTTCTATTTCATTCGCCGACGAACGACGAAAAAACAATTTGCTCTCTATCTCTCTCTCTCTCTCTGCACATCCAGGGATGGAAAAGTTGGTACAATTGTACTTTTTCAGCACTATTCGAATGTCAAAAGTACCGTAGCACCCCATTTGTTACATGCTAAAATTTGCACAAAAAAATATTTAATCTATAAATAACTAGTTTCGAGCTTTGGTTGATGTAGAAGTTATTAAGACTGTCTCTAATCGAATGAAAATAAAGGATGGAAAAGTATATCCTAATTGTTACTTTTATATTCAGATCTCAACTGATGGTCTTTTGTATACCTTCTGAAATTAAAGATTAATATTAGTTAATAATATAGTAATTGCCTTTTTGTTAATTTTTAAGCTTTTACGCAAATAGTACGTACGTTTTTAGTTAATTTTAAAAAAAAGTATTGAAAAATAGTACGAAAAAAATTTAAAAATTAAGAAATTGGTACAATCGTACTGAAAAAAGTACAACTTTTCTTGAAAATTAGTACAATTTGTAAATCTGATTTCTCATTCCTGTTGCACACACAACACAACACCAACTTTATCAATTATAAGCGCTCAGTTCGCTGAGTAAATTCGTAGTTATTTTGGATCTGTTCGTAAATGCACCAACTGGTTCACTGGAGTATATAACACTAGAGTTGTGTCGTTCCGGAACGACCAGCTCCATTGAACGATTCGCTAAAAGGAACGGTTCGGACTTTTACACAGTTTCATTTCTTATTGTTCATTGTTCCGACTAAATTTTTTTTAACAAGGTTGTGTTATTATTACAACCACATATGCACAGAATAGTTGAAGGGTTCTTTTTTTTTTTAATGAAGTTTGAGGCATTGTTTACAGATTTTGTAAATATTCACATGAAGTTTGACAGCAGTGGCCGGTATTTGCGACCAAGTTAATGGTTCATCAAGATAGCATTTTACAAAATAATCTTTCACTTATTACTGATACAAGGTTGATAGTTTTGTGTAAAGATGTACAATTAATTAATTAAACAATGAATTATGTTGCTTAATAAATGTATACGCGCTAATATATAATTTGTTTTTTAATTATAATTAAAACAATGATTTGCTCAACACGAAAATATACATATAAGCAAACAGCAATTCTTAAACGTCAAAATACATGACATGCATTTGTTCACATTTTTTAGGATCGACAGACAAGTTCTCTCGTTCATTTCCCGTTAAAAAAAAAGGAACGATAAACGAAATGAACGACCTAGTTCCTTTAATATTTCGGATCGTTCCGAACGATTCCCAAAAAGAAACGACTTTGCCCAACTCTAGATAACACACAAATAAATGTCAAATATGGTATACAAACATGATTACTACTAAAACAGATTATCAGCGAACTTGTATTGAATTTCAATAAAAGTTTGCACGTATGATGCAGAGCAGTGATGCATTTACGAACACATTGTGTTCACACGACGAATTTAAACAGCAAATCCTTATCGACGAATTCGTCGAAGTGGACGAAATTCATCGTTCGTCCCAGTTGTGTTACTAGCATGAGTTATTAGGTGATGATACTCCTCTCTCTCTCTCTCACTTAGATTTTCGAATACGAAGGATTTTATTCTTCGAGAAACAAATTATTAAAATGTTCATGTTATTTTTATTAGCCTATCCTCCTCGCTTAGAAGGCTTTAAACTCTACAGAAATGCAATATAGCTGGCGCGAAAATTACTAAATTGCGGTAAGTTTTTTATTGTATTGTATATAAGTTCGTATTGTTATTTATAAAGAATTACAACTACTACTATTTCTGTATCTGTAAAACAATTTGGGGATGACCAGACCTTACTAATCGACCTTAATAGTGAATGTTGCAGCTAATACATGTTCTATCATGGCATCATTACGTGTGTATAGAAATCCAACCGACTCATCAGCATCTTTTGTCTATCTATGTTTTAATAACAATAAGCAATAACTAAATTATAAGTACGTGCTAATTAAATATCGTTAATTAAGAATTGACTTAGAGACTTGATAAAGAAAAAAAATATTGTTAAAATAAATGGTTGCAGATTAAGAAGCCAGTGGCTCTTAATTTTTTCTTCCAAGTGTGCAATTTTAGTTAGTTGATTAAGTATCCTGCTTCAAAGATTTCATACAAAATAATATGGGCCTTTATATTAATTTTATACCGTTCGTCTATAAGCTGTAAATGAATCATGGAAATCTCGTAATGGATAATAAGGACCATTTAATTTATGTCCCTCTGTGTTACCTGCAGGAGAGAGAGATAGAATAAAAAAAGGGAAGCTTAGCGAAAGGAGAAGGGTTTAGAAAGATGGTTGAACCACTCACCGCTCCTAATAAAGGAACGCAGGTTTTTAAGATCAACCGCTGATAGTTCCGAAAGTTCACTGAAAACCTCCCTCTCAAGTGCAGGGCAGATGTATGAGTTGAGTTACATATAGTCTCCTCATCTAGATATCCTGAACAGTAGTCCCATCCGTTTAGCATGGATATTAAACTAAGCAGTGAACTTTTTTTTTATACATGGCCATAATGATATTGATGTAAAACACGTTGGCTCATTATCCCACCTCTTTTGGGCCGTTGCCGAGAGTTCATCCTTTAGACGCTTCCAGTAGGAATTTATAGGACGCCGCAGAAGTCGATGGAAGTAATTACGAGTGTCGTATTTCGACTTTGATTACAACGATCTAGTACGACACTCGTCATTAGGCCCAATATCTTCATCCTGAAGCATAGTTCCTATATTTCCTAGTTTGTCTGCTGTTGAATTTTCTACAGTGGTCCCACGTCCTCGCGCCCAATGTATGGTGATATTGGAATGATCCTAACCGTTATGGATGTAATGGCAGCTCTGTTCTCAGGGCATTTTTATTCCGAAATCTTCAACATACAGCCCTCCAAACCGACCCTCTCCTCCGGCCACCCTTTGGAGAAATCCGTAAAAACAAGTAAAGCTCCAGAGTGTATCGAAATTTTCTCTCGGAGAAAATTTCTTTTGCATTTTCCAAAAGACTATCAGGTCCAGAAATCCTCCGGTTCCATACGCCTGTGAAATTTAGCCTGATGAAGCAACATGTTCCTAGCATCCTCGTTTGCTTTGGTTGGTGTTGATTTCATAGCACCGGTTTAGGTTCTCTTTCCTTCCTTCCTTATGCATATTAATACATACGAAAAATGCATCAAATATAGGACTAATTCCGAGTGTCACATTTCGACTTTGGCTATAACGATTTTGTACTAGACTAAAATACATTGCAACATATTTTCTTTAATCTAGTACAAAACCGTCGAAATCGAAATACGATACTCGTAATTAGGCCCATTATCACTTTTTTTATTTTTTTTTTTTTTGGAGTGCAAAACTTATAAATTATTAAAAATATTTCCAAGGCAATGTCTTAATCTTTTGATGCACCCCTTACATGTTGGGAAAGCATGATTCGTTTTGATAGGCATCATTACCACATTAAGAGTGTACATACAAACATATTTATATACATATGTACATATGTAAACAAAATTATTATTAAAGTTTTTGTTCAGAAATTGTATATAAAACAAGAATTTCTAAAAAATGTGCCAGCACTAGTGAGTGATCATAATTTCTAATTACTATTTTATTGTACAATAATGAACTCAATCACTGTTATTGTTGTGGTTAGTTCCTTAACAATAGTTTTACTAGCAACGACTGAGGCTGACCGAAAGCAACGAAAATTCTATGCAGGCAATTGTTCAAGAGATCATGATGTTAGAAGAAGATTGTGGGGTGGATTTCCAATTTGGCCGGATTTTGAAGGCGATTATATTGTGGATAATTGGAAACGTAAATGTGCGAAATACAATATTGAAAATTCAGTTAAGAGATTGATAACGGGAGGTCTGAAAGCTGAAATGAATATGTTCCCTTTCCTAGTGGGTCTTTTAATGCTCCAACCGCCAAGAGTGTACCAATGTGGGGGTTCCTTGATAACGGAACGTTATGTTCTGACAGCAGCGCATTGTTTGTACAGGTAAATATTAAATAAATGTGTATGTATGTATGTATGTACATATCGTTAGATTAAAAGAAAAACCATGTAATTACAAAGAATTTTTCTTTATTGTTGGTTAATCACATCTACATACATATATGCATTTCATTTCTGCTTAAGAAATTCATGAGTGTAGTACAACAAAAAAATCTTGAAAAAAGCTAAAAAAAACATCATACGTTTATAGAAAAACTCTAAAAATGTTAATGATAATTTCGTATGTACATAAACATTATAAGCGTGAGGCTTAGCAAAAATTTACATAAATTCACGACACATATTTTAATTTGATTTTGAAGCTGTTTTTATTTTTCTTGCAGCTTTCTTACAATCAGTTGACTATTGTAATTGCTCACTGTTGTTGTATTTATTATATTGTTACCCAAACCTCAGTAACTAATTGTAAGAAAAATAAAAACAGATTCAAAATCAAATCAAAATGTTTATTGGGAATTTAAATTTTTGTTTGAGACTTTGTAACTATTGTAACCCCTATAGTGAATAACAAGTGGATTTTATTTTTGTTCCCGCTAAATTTTCATTCCCCTTGAGGGGAAAAATGCTATCGTGAATCTCAAGTGAACTATTTTCCCGGCTATCAGTCCCAGTGAATGTAAAAAACGGGAAAAATATTTGCAAAGCCTCAAAATTAAATGAAAATCAAACAAATTTAAGTTTAATAATAAGAAATAGACAAAGTTTAGGTTCCAAATGAATTTTTTTTTAGCTTTAGTGAACCAAAGACATTCTACTCCATGAAAAAAGATATTGCAGGGAATTATTGAGAACAATCGTAAACTTTTTTTTATGACTTAATATTTAATTCGAAGGTAAATAACGAAATTATGAGATGTAATAATTCAGTTCGCCTGCAAAAATAAAGTGAACAAAACCAAGGGAAAAGTGAAAAATTCCCCGTAAAAAAATTTTCATCCCTATCGTGAATATCTTTTCCCTCGAAATATTTCCCCTTTTCACCAAATTGCAATCGTGAATAATTTTTCACTAGAAATATTTTTATTTTTTATTTTTATTTTTGATTCCCCTTATGAATAATTTTTAATTATTACATCGCATAATTTCGATATGTTTCTTCGAATTAAATGTTTAAAGTTAAAAATATTTATTTTTAGGACAAAGTTAGTAAATAAAGTTGACGATTGTTAACAATGGGCGCATTCATAAGACGTAGTTGTTGAGTTCAACAGTTGTGAAACCGTTGGCAACTGTTGGCCCCAACAGTTACGTCTTAGAAACGGCTTGATGGATATAATTTTATCTTATATCTTTATTTTGTTACTTCATCGCATTTGTAATGTAAAATTTAACAAATATTTGCTCCTGCCACCTAACAAATCAAATAAAAGATAAAGCTCTATTCGATCAGCTGTTCAGGCTGAGCACAACATGTTGACTATAGGTAGCGAAAAAATTTTATGATGGAAAATTACTCAACTGTTGAGTGGAGCGGAACTACTCAACTATGCGTTTCTAAGACAAACACTCAACGGTTGCACAACAGCACCCAATGATTCCCTGCAACACGTTTTTTCATGGAGTAGAATGTCTTTGGTTCACTAAGGAAAATTGGTATGGCCGTCCACCGTGGTGACATACTAAAGAATTTTTTTCCACTGCACCTAGAATATTTAAAAGCACAACCTTACAAGTTAAAAATTTAAATTTTGAACCTAAAATTTGTGTATATCTTATTATTAGATTTAAATTTGTTTTATTTTCAATTAATTTTTAAACTTTACAAATCTTCTTCCCTTTTTTACATTCACCGGGACTGATACTCGTAGCAGGGAAAAAATTTCACGGGAGATAGCATTTTTCCCTTCGAGGGGAATGAGAATTTTACGGGAACAAAAATTCCACTTGTTATTCATGATAGGGGCGGTTATTTATGATAAGGGGAAAAAAGTATTCACGATTTCAATTTAGCGAAAAGGGGAAATATTTCGAGGGGGCAAATGTACGTAATTCTCATCAACATTATGAAAGTTTTTGTACAAACGTATGAAGTTTTTTAAGCTTTTTTCTAAAGAATTTTTTGTTTGAGCTGTACTGATGAGTTTCTTAAGCAGAAACGAAATGCATATACACAGAACGAAGTTGACTGTGTTTTAATGCAAGTCATAATAATAATAAAAGAAACCTGATTTCTATCTTTTTTTTGTTAACGACTTGGTTTTTGATTTGTTCTCACGATATTTGTATACATACACACATATCGATCATTTTCTGCAAAAATAGCATAACTCAAAAAAACTAGTTTTGCAGAAAAAGAGTTTAAAGTTTTCAATTTACACACCACAACTTAATGGAAAAAGAAAATTTTAAATTTCTTACAAGAATTGAGCAAACAAGATACATAGATATCTGTATGAAATATTTGCACAATATGAGAATTAATGCTGCATTATTAACTCAAACATTTTATTTTTTTTAAGTTATGACGTTATTGAAGTAAATGAGCGATATGCACTTATATTTCTGTTGTTTTACTGTGTTCATCTAAATTACTTTTCTCTTACAAAGATCCATTGAAGCTCGTGTTTATTTAGGATCTTACGTGTATGCAGATGCGGATACTTCTTCCTCTGTGTATAATGTTACGACACGTGATTTTATAATTCACGAACGTTATGGTCGCCAGGGTTTTGATGATGACATCGCTTTGATTCGTCTGCAGGAACCAGCTACTCTGTCCGATAAAGTGAAAATAATTACTTTAGCTGCTAGTTACATGAGCCAAACGTTTCTGCAAGGTGAAGTTGTGACGGCAGCCGGTTGGGGTCGAATTAGCGACAAAAATACAACAGAATTTAATGTGCAGCTTTATTATGTGGACACGCGTGTTATTGCTTATGAAAAGTGTATGTGTTATTATTTGCCTGGTTTGGTGAGCCGTCGTCCACATATTTGTGCGGATGGTTCCAATGGTGTTGGCAGCTGTGATGGCGACTCAGGGGGACCATTAATTTATTACAAAAATGATGTGCATTATCAGGTTGGTGTAACGTCTTTCGGTAGTGCGGGCGGATGCGAAATCGGCTTCCCAACTGTATATACTAGAATAACAAATTATCTGGGTTGGATTTCCAAAAAAACTGATCTCAAAGTAAAATAATGTTTTAGTTTCACTTTATTAGTAAAATTTTTATATGGTAAATTCTTAAAAATAATTGAAAAATTACTTAGGCAATGAATATGTACATATTTAAGTATGTATGGTATATAAATTAGAAGAAGGAAGCTTATTATCAAAATTTTGTTGTCAATTTTTTTGTGTGCTGCTTAAAAGAGAGAATAAAAAAAACTTTTGTTAGCCCATGTAAACGAAATGAAATGTGTTCAACTGAAGAAATATATGGAGTTGAGGACATTGCGTAGATCAAAATCTCCCTTTTTAGGCATTTGACGAAAAACACGATTTAAGTGGCGTTTTGAAAGGCCTTCAGAGGAATCATTATGATCCAATTCACTGAAAATAATTTTTATATTAAACATTTTAATTTACTATATATATATATTTCATTTAAAACTTTTCTTATGTACCTTTCTTTGAAACTATATTTTTCCTTAAGAAATTGAGATAAATTTTCTAAAATTGGTTGAGAGTGTAAGGCTACAAACTGTTCGCGGCATATCTTATTGAGTTGAGGTACAGTGCAGGCATGCGTCCAAAAACAATCGTGCACTGAAATAAAAGTTAAGCCCTCTCGTTCGCAGTGCAGTGATGTCAACATCATATGCGAGGAATCCAACGAATGTATAAAGTTGGGAGGGAAAGCATTTTTTTGTTTCATAACATTTGGTTTCTCGTACATATCGGTTGAAATATTTTCAGATACTCGTATATTTGATATCTGGGTATGTTTAAATTCTTGCTTATTGTAAGGTTGTACGACAGGTAAGCCCAGAGGTGTTACCCATTCAACATTCTTACCACATACGCCAGATATAAGACGGGCGCAATCTGTAAACCAATCTTGTATCTCTCGAGTTGAAGTGAACATTTCGCGCAAACTTTCAAACGTTTTTGTAGTCAAATAAGTTGATGCAGGCCATACCCAGTCTTTAGGAAAGTCATCGATGTCTTTGAGTTGGCGAGCAATTTGTAATCTGGCTCCGTAGCGAGTTACTCCATAAACAGTTGTCATTACAGTCTGTTTGATTACTTTACGCCTCACAAAACCATCGAGTGCTTGCGCTACGTGAAGACCATTATCGGCATCTTGTCTGCGCATCTTTTCTACTAGTGCCGCTACTGAGCTATAAACATCTTGTGGTATGGGCGAAGGTGCCAAATTAACACTTATCGCACCAGCTTTATCCCGGCCCAAAGCAGCATAATGTTGTAATCCATTGCAAGATCCATCTTGGTGTACAGGAAAACGACTTAAATATTCTTCTGGGTTGGGAGATCTATGCACTTTAGCTATTTCTATACAGCAGGCCAATGTCTGCCACGGTTCATCCGATTTTGACCACCATTTGCGGCCAGTAAGTGGATTGTCTGCCGAATCTAGTATATCCGGCATGACTTGTTCAGCGTAGAGCAGACGTTCTCTAACTGAGTCCCTTTTCTTGAAGCCAGTTAAGTTAATGCAATGTAATTTTAGCCAACTGAAACCGTCTACACCCAGCGGCTGATTCTGATCAAAAATAAGCATAGAGCGGGCCAAATCGGAACCCAAATGATTAAGATGTGGCGGCACTGGATACACACGTCCCCTGAAATCCATATTGTGTGGCAGCCAAAATACTCTATCCCGATACTACACATTTATATTAAAAGAATAATAAATTGTAATTTAAAAATTTTCACATTTTGTTTTTTTTAATATTACATGATTAGCCAGAGAAAGCCGATATAATGTGTCGCACCACAAACTATACATTTCAGCTTGCCTGCGTCTGTGGCTCAGTTTTTCTTTGAATAATTTTGCTCGTTCAGCGTTTGAGATTGTGGAATCTTTTTCTGGTATGGATGGCAGGGGTGGCAACGAACTTGGAGGCTGAGGTACATCTAACTTATTATCACCGCCGTTTTGAAAAACTTCAATAATTACATCTAATATCTGTAAAGTAAGCGAAGTTGGCTAGAAATTTCATCTAAAATTGTCTTCAATAATGTTTAACTTACATCTGTGTTAACACGCCAAGGCACACTGGCCAATTGATTAAGAGAATCTAAGGCAGGATAAATATTTTGAGAAGGCATTGAGTTAATACGCTCCCATTGTTGTATGGCCTGAAAATATAAATTTTTTTGTTTAAAACAGTATTGGATTTTTAAAACGAATAATTCACTTGGTGTGGCAGCCTTATTAAGTCCGATTTATTCAATAGATATCCGCCATTGTGAGGAGTACTCCACGGCTGTGGTGGGCAAAGCATAGGCACTAGATTCGAGTCGAAAGTTAAGGTTTGTTGGCGAGATGCTCTTAACAATCTTAAAATAGGGAATATAACATTGGTGTGTTACATATTAGTTCCTTTAAAATTATCAAAGCCAGAGCGATATGAACTTAAGCCTAATCGAATCATATACTCGTATATAGAAACAAATAAAGTTCGAACAAAAATAATTGAAACTAACTAAAAGTTAATAGCTATGGGCTTGTTGAAAAAAATTAAACAAATATACTTAAAAGTAACAAACCAAAAATGTGTTTCTTAAGTAGAAGAAAAATAAGCAAATTAAATGGCATGTGTATAATTAGTACAGAACAAACGACAATAGCAAGACTGTTGTAAATTGAAGATGGTAAAATTGAGCTTTCATTACAAAAAAAAAAGCTTTTAGCAAATTGTAATACGATGAATCAAAACAATTCACATATCCCATTTGCACTGAAAAATGAGTATTTAAAGCTAAAAGTTGCATAAACTGAAACCACACACAGTGGACCAAGCACAAAAACGCTGATTATGAAGGTGTGGCGGCCTTCGAAAACAGCATGCTGTTCCGTTCTCCTAGTTTTTGCCAGTGTTAATTTACAATTACGAGAAACTTTGGTGTCATTTGTTCCTTAAAAATTATCGCATATAATTTCGCTTACAGAGCGACACGAACTTTAGCCTAATCGAATAATAAATATGTATAGAAAATAACTCTTATTTACAGTTTATGTTGAACATTTCTCAAATTACCTTGCCAGTACCGGATGTGGTTTTACCTCCTCCTTAACTACCCTTGCTTGATTGCGGAATAACGTATAAAAAGCGGGTAGTAAATTTTGAGTTTTAGCCTTTCGATTTTGCCTCATAACGTATGCATCAATTTTAATGTCACGCATTAATATATTATAAAGGAAACGTCCAACACCAGTTAAAACATTGGGAGGCCAAGCAGCTTCAATTGTATCCATACTGGGACCTGAAGTACGTTCTCTATGTACTAATCGTTGCCAGATTTGTCTGGTATTGTCGCTGGTATTTGCACGATCCCAAATGTCGCAGTAGGCATTATAAATTTCACCAATTTTTTCCAAAGTACCGTTTTTCTTTTTCTGTTCAATTTTATAACTGCCATTTTAAACAAAAATATATATATAAATTTACTTCAAACGTTATTAAAAAAAAACATTTTCTACTAACCGTTGTTGAACTTTCTGTCCCAATTCTTTGTATAGTTGGCCCACTGTAGGACTAAACGTTTCCGAGCCTTCAGCTAGTTTATATATTTCTTGAATCAATATATCAACATATTCAGATGTATTCAATGTTCTTAGGTAAGTGTAGTAGTTCATATAACCCTGTGGTTTATAACGAACTTGTGCTCTCAAAGTATTCAAGTCCCTAGCAATAGCATTAGCTATTTGCAAACGCCACTGCGTTTCCATGTTCTTAAGCTTTTCACGCTATAATAATTTGCAATATGCAAAGTGAATTAAATGTTATTAAACTTATTAACAAAGTAGGTAGGTACTCTTTCTTAACTTACACAATGCTCAACATTAGCAAATTCTTTTCCTTTTTCTATAGACTTTATTGTTATAGAACCATCTAGCTCAACTTTTAATTGCTCTTTAGCCATTTCCTCCAGTTGTTGTTTGTTGTAACCCAATTTAGAATTCATTATTTCTGCACCATATATTCTTTGATTTGTTTCAGTTCTATTAGCTAAGCTCCATTCAACGGGTGAAACCTTTTCATTTAAACTGTTGAGTAGGGGGTTATTATACTCTAAAAGAGGCGGTGTATAGACCGGTTCAAAGTCAGGAAATACTCTTCGTATAGCATCTAGTGCAATATCCCTCTGATCGCTAATAAATACCGATTTATCCATAATTGCGTTTAATGTCATATTCATGCTTTCGGCTTTTTTGACATACATTTGTATTTTTGCGACATTGTCCGACGACGTTTCTAAACGTCCTAGGCATTCGAAAATGGCAGCAAATGTTTGCTCATTAAATTGCAATCCATCTTCCTTAATCAAGGCGAATATATCACGGAATCGTTCGAAGGAACCCTTTTCGGCATAACCGTGCAACAGAATGTTATATAAATCTATGGTTGTCAAATTAAACGAAGTGTTTTGTTTTTTGGCTCTTTGGCGATAATTTAAAAGGGTCGATAAGCCTCGATTTTGTAAACCTATTGAAATACAAACGTTCAAGTACGTTGTGAGATTTAGCCGTAAAGCTCGTTCCTTCGCTAATCGTTCTTGGATTTCATTATGATGCACTTTGGATTTAAATCTAAGACAAAATCCATTTTAAGAAAGTGGAATATATATATGTACATATGTACGTATGTATATAATATTTATATATCGTTACCTTAATATAGAAAGGCCCAAACTCATTTTTTGAAATCGAGTTTTTTGTATATTTCGATAGATAAGCATCTACAGCCTTATGCAAAAAAAAAACTGGCATGAAGTTAGCATAAGTGACGAAATTAAATTAGGTATTAACGAGATTCTCCATACATTTTGACATTAAAAATTAGCGCATAATGTAGTTTTAACCCACTAATAAATCCTAGCGTGACTTTTAATGTGAAATTTTATTGCAAAACTCGTTAAGATCATGTTAAATTTTGCCCCTTATGCTAACTTCATGCCAGTTTTGGTTATACATATGGCTGCTAATGTATCGAAAAATGCAAATCTCGATTTCAAAACAATGCTGAGTTAGGGACTTTCTATATTAAGGTGACGATATATATGTAAATATATATTGTACCTGCTCTTTGGCTTTTCTGTAACTGTGAATACTTTTTGCTGACTTTTAATTATCGGTTCATTTAATATATCTGGTGATACATAAGGCTCGGGCGAGGCTAATGGATCTATATCTTCTTCAAGGCTCGGTTTTACACTGGCCATACAAAATATATTATCAGCTATTTTTTGTTGGTAGATTATAGAAACTTACCTGTAACCATCATTAGAAATTTGATCTTGTTCTAGACTTTCAATAATATCTCTAAAATTTTGAAAACTTTTAATGATTCTTTGTATTTGTTCGGGATTATCAATGATTTTTTTTGAAGTAGATGCTTCATCTTTGCCAAAGAAAATCATTGGTTTATCGTCATAAGAACAGGTTTCCAATAGACTGCTGTCCAGCGCTTCCATATTAACCTTTTGATATTCAACCGGTTGAACGAATGATGAAGTAAGCAAAGAATGCTTTTTATATGTTTTTGTTGGTGGTTTTGCAACTTGATTTGTTATCTTCTTTATTATTTCTTTTTGAGTTTTGGCAACAAAGTTCTGAAGCCTTTTGGCATTTAAACGTTTCACTCGTGACATACGCTCATTTGCGGCAGTTTCAGTTACTGAAAAAAGTTTTTTTTTAAGTTTTTTGCGTCCCTTTTCATAATTTATGATTAAGAATATCCGTGAACTTTAACTAAAAGTTAGGCATACAAAACTTGCCGTTAAAGTCCCTCTTAACTTTTAATTGTACATTGTGAAAAGGACCGTTAGTTGTTAATGTAATTGGGCCTACAGTTTCAATGTAAATTCAGATTTTTGCTTACTCTCCCAAAAGACGTTATTTGTGATTATTTGATTAGATTGTTTTTAACCATTATTGGTTACCGTAAACAATATAAATGAGAAATATTTTTTTAGTTAAGTATGGTATAGAAAATCCTCTTTCAATGATAGCAATATTTCTGAAATATTTAAAACTCATCTCACAGCAACAGTAACTTGTTTCGTTTTTAATGTATCGTTTTGAATTGAATTTTTTTATTTAAAACAGTTTCACCTTATAAACGATTCTGTATCATTCTTACTTACCTTCTAAAAGCTCAATATATTTAGAGTAGCGTGGTTTTAATCTTTTCTTTTTCATAAGAGTCTCAGCATTAGTTGGCGATGTTGACTGTGAACGTGCGGTCAATAGTTGATGTGCCGAATTATCTATTTGATAATATAAAATTTTAATATATTAAAAATTACAAAACTAGGTACATATAATATATAGGTTTGATATAATTTAAAATTACCTCCACTTGTTGCTGTGGCATTCTCACCAACTCCTTTACTCTGAACGCCCCGTTTTGTCAACTGGACGTTTTGATTCATATGACAATATACGGCTTTTTGGTGAGCATTGTTTATTGTTTGATATTTAGCCGGTTGCAACAAAAGTGCATTTGTATCATGTCTGCCAACAATTCCACCAGCACTGATACTGTATTTTAGGCCCACATGCTTTTTACGCCCGTATACAGCCAAACGACAATTTTCTACAGCAACTCGATTAATCGTTAATAAACGATACATTATATTAACTAATTCATTAATTAACACTCTTGTATACTATATACTTATTTTTATTAAGTTAATTTGCTTTATTCACTTGCATAACTATTAAATTGTAGTACCAAATTTCCAAAAAATTCAAGAAAAACATTGCGTAGTTTGACAATCACATGGCAATAACAATCGTGAAGTTGGCTGAAGTTGTCAGCCAAAGATTTCATATGACAGCGTTGAATTTGTTGTTTTACAGCGATGTGGCAATGATTGAACCACCATTTTAATTTTACCGTAAAATGAATCTAACTAATTAGACAGCCTTCTTTAATTTATGCACTTAACATGTAAATAGTTATAAGTATATATATATATATATATATATATACATATATTAGAAAACCTAAATGTTTGAATTCAAAATTTGCTAAGTGTGTTCACACGATGAGTACTTGTTTGTCATGCGGAAGATGACCGTTACAATCGTGTGTGGAAATGAGACCCTTTTTTGTAAGATGTTTATAATTTTCAAAATTTTCATTTACCCTGGTTCTAATCTATTTTTCAAATTTTATATGGATTGTAACAAGGCCTTGGATTGTTATTTAAGAATTTCAAATATTTTTTAGTTTTACATATGTACATACATATGCATGTGTGTATGTATGTATGTTTATGTATTTATTTGTGTGTGCATGTATGCATTACTACAATCAATGAACGTGTTTCACCCCCTTATGGGAAAAAATAACGTGCACTTGAAGTGTACGTTAAAACAAAATGTCCATACAAAAACTGGTTTTAACGTACACTTGAAGCACATGTTTCTTTTTTTGTTCGTGGGAATTAATTTTTCAAATTCACAATATTGCATATATTGCAATAAAAAATTAAATTGAAAATAGCAGTATTTTCCAACCAAATATTCAAAGTCAAAAAATAAGAACTATTTAACAATTAAAATATACGAGCAAAACATATTAACAGATTTTATAGTACATATAACAAAAATGTAAAACAATTATTTATTCTTGCAGCAACAAAATTTAAATTCAAATTAATTTTGACTCCCGTTAAATAGAAATAAAATATTGAAATAAATTAAAAATAAAATTTTGTTGCATATGGAGAACGTTTTCGTAATACATATGTGTGTATGTACTTCTGGATTTGTTTGATTAAAAATTCCAACATACATACATACATATGTATATACTTTTATGTACATTGCACAACTACTTGAAATTTTAATAGCTTTGGAACATGCATATGGTTAATATGATAGCAATTAATCATTTTTATTTTAATAGAATAAAATTACATACTGAACTCGAACAATAAAGAAATAATATATTATAAACATATACAACATACTTTAATTTGAGTGTTCTAAGTTTCTGTAAAATAGGGAAGCATACATCTACTTACATTCAATTGTACATATGTATGTATGTATATATGTATGTACATCAATGTATTTTCACACTTATAATTTTATTTAATTTTTATGAGTTTTATTCTTTAAAAGATTGAAGAAATAAATTTAAATTGTAACATTCACGTACACATGCATATGTATGTACATATGTATGTATATGCATACATATTCATTCAATTAATATTATTGAACATTTTATATACATACGTATATGTAAATTTAACATTGATTTATGAGTTTTATAAAAACTTTATTTGTTATTATTTATTTGATTTTAACTTAGTTTTAAGTCATTGCTGGTGCGCTCCTCTGTGGACACTTCAATATTAAGGTTCAATTATGGCGCTCCCTACAAGGGGGCATTTTTGCAAAGGCATATATATTTCCCTTCAGGGGGCTCTTAACATAGTTATACAGCTGAAATCGTACAAGAGTAAAAGAAGTAACATTTTGGCATTTGTGAAATACATACATACATACATTTCCTACACAAAACTAACAACTAATTATACATACATATTTACTTGTGTACAAAATGCTTATAATTAAGAGCATTAATTTTTATTTTTAATTACATATTATTTAAATTAAAATGCGTTTTTCTCAATTTTCCTTGAAATTTTCTCTCTACCACAAGAAACGCACATTGAAAACTTCCACAATGGACCTTTTTTATTTTCGGGAAATACTGATAACCAGTGTGCACACTTAATTTTTTTTTAATTCGGTAGAATCGACAAAAAAACTCGGTAGATTTGAATGAAATTCGGTAGAAATTTTTGTTTATTCAGAGAAACATAAAAAAAAACAAATCAAAGAAACATAAAAAATAACAAAATATATGTACTTATATATAAAGGGTAAGTGCAAGGAGTATCAGACTAAACAGGTTCCAAAGGCGCATTTAAAACTTCACATGTGATTGGAAATTAAACTGCCATAAACAGTGAAGCATCCCCAGTTATTTGTCCTTACCCTTTATATAGATATGCTATGCAAATATAAAATAATGTACATATGTAAATAACAGGAATTCAGTTTTTTTACATATGTTTCATAAAGCTACTAATATAACTTTTATTTGACAAACATTTGTAACTACAAAGATTATATGTAAGATCCATTTATAAATTTAAACTTTTGTGCAAAAATTATTAAATCATTGGGAGGAATAAATATTTCATCCCCAAGGCACAATTCTTTGGCAAATATTAGGTTACTTATAGTTTCAGTTTTTAACCGATTTCTTTGTTCTGTTTTAATGATTTTCATGACAGAAAATGACCGCTCTGCGGCCGCACTACTATGTGGCGAAATAGGCAATTTACACATATATCGACTTAAATTACTAAATAACAATATTCGGTAGATTTCAGGCCTTGTTCGGTAGAATTGGCAGATTGTTAAATTCACAAACATATTCGGTAGAATCTACCGAATATCGGTAGAAGTGTGCACACTGCTGATAACGCCGGCTAAAACAAACACAATCTCAAGCACTTTTGCTCTCACATCCATATAAAATTTTATAAATACATACTACGTACATATTCACTAGCATTCTTGCTCTTAAGCTCGAAGGGATACATTTCACTGTTCTGCTGCATTCTGTGAGGAGACAACGAAAAGATCTTTAAAAAGCAAAGACACTGCTGAATGAATTTTATTCGTATTGAAAATCTGGTGGCGTCAAGTAACTGATAAGAAAACGGGTAAAAGTGAAAAAAAAACTGAAAGTCAAATCAGTTTTAGAAAGATTTAAACAAAAGCCGAAGCAACAAAAAACGAGAAAAATAAAATAATCAACATTAGAAAAATTATTTATTAAAAAGAGGCTAAGCAAATATTATACGAATTTAGTGAAACATAAACAATTGAAAGAATAAGATAGTTCTATTTAGAAAAACACTCTCAATTGTAAGTATAATAATAATAATAATAAATAAATATATAAAAAGTTATCGCTTTTGTCGTGTTTAGTAATTGTAATTTGCAAAAAAATTTTTTCTAGCTTTGTCAACCTTTTGACTTATTTGAATTATATATACATACATGTACATTAGGGGTATAACCAATTTTTTTTGGCATAGTACCATGAGATCAACCATGTCCTAGTAGCCACGAAAATCATAGTATTTTGTAATTTTTCTCAAAAAAGTTCACGCACCAATTGGGTTTTCTAAACACTTAAAGCACGGACTTGAACTAACAAAAATATTATTTTACATAATCTGAAATTATTTCGAGGCCTTCTTAATGCAATCTTGAATATTTGTAATTTTATACGATATGTTTTTTATTTATTTTTTGTTTTAAATAAACATATTATTAATTTTTCTTAACCAAAAAAAAAAACTCCATCGCGGTTGGTATGTGAACTTTTTTGACATTAGCGAAAAAATAAATATACGTTCCCTTATAGTTTTTTATGCTCTATCGGACTGTGCTATGACAATATTTTAAAAAATTGTTAAAAAGTTATTTCCCTAATGTACATACATATGTATGTATATTCCTAAATCATTGATAAGTTCTAAATCAGGTCATTATTACTGTATCGAAATTGTTATTTAGTATTTACAGCTTTGAAGACGAAGATTTACTGATAAAACTTTGGTTTGAATTACAATGAAATTAGAAAAGGGATTGCAAAATCGCTAAAAATTTTTTCAAGAAATATATTAGCCCAATTCACAATCTTGTGCAAATGGTCTTGCATCGTTGCATGTGCAAAATAGTATAGCATATTGATATTCACCACTTAACAATTCTTAGTGGTGAGAATCAATACACTATACCACTTTGCACATGCAACGATGCAAGACCATTTGCACAAGTTTGTGAATTGGGCTATTATGAAATTATTGTATTTGTATTGACAATATTTACTCACCTCCAATTTATAATTTGTGACATGTTTAATACCTACATAAGGATTATACAAATAATTGATGACAATTGTGCAATAAAATTGTGATAATTAAGAAATTATTTAATTATTTTGTATTATGCATGCATAATTTATTTAAGTAAATATAAATTTAATATCTGCGCATATGTATTTATGTACAACCATGTCACAGATTTGAATCCATATCTAAATTCTTTAGCAAACGAAGCTTGATATATTGTCGAATACGTAGTCTTAGTTATACATATTGCCATATTCATTACATAATTAGTGATTTTATAATATTTCCTGGTTTGACAACGAACGGAGGCTAAAGAACTGAAATTAAATTAATTCGGAATATAAAGTATGGATTTTATGACACATCAGATAATATACGATTATTTATTTATATTGAAGCATGGCTCGAATGACAGAAGAATAATCTATGAATTTTTATAAATTATGGTTTTTAAAAAAGCAAAGGCATATGTTTATTTTTAAATAGATGCACATATCGAGCCTTTGCTGCAAGAGTGTCCATGATGCAAAGGAAAACTTGTTTTACCAAAAAGGAATTGAATGTTTTGAGTTTACTCGTACTAGCAACATAATGGTAAAATAAAATACAATTTTCATCTCAAGAAGAAGGGCAGTATAGTACGAACTTTTTACACGAAACTTTTTACATAAAGACTGATAAGAGGTGTCCCTGTCGGCAGTATTTTTCATATGGGATTTCCTGGGATCCCGCACATTTTCCGAAAAAAATCCTGGGAAATTTATACGGGAATTCCTGGGATATTCACTCATATTCGATAGTGTGTACCCCACTTTACAACAAAATTCAATTAGAAATTTGAGCGGTAAAGCGATTCTAATGATATTGAGCTCCAGGGATTTTTTTGCCCTTTATGATGTGATGCCTTTGCATCAAATTGTTTTAAGCCATCGTGTATTTCTTTAGCAAGCCACCTCCACATATTTTCCATTACCCTACGATGCGAAGAATATGAAAACCTTTTTAGAAGTTCTACAGCTTGTTCTCGAATTCACTGATTTACAGCTCTGGCAGTGTGAGTTGAAAAAATGTCATGTTGGTAGGTAGGTCGAAGGTATGGATCCATATACATACATATGTTTTTAATATCATTTTGTGCGATGCTCCCCACATATTTTTTCCATTTCAAATACCAAGTAGACACTGCCATAGTAGGGTATGGCATTTAATACCATAATTTCAACTTTTCTGCTGAGTTTTTGTTGCAAAAATATTACTTCCTTTCTTAAGTAGTGGAAATAAAAGTTGCATCTATCTGGTCCAAAAACAAAAAAAGCAACAGAGAAACACATAACTACGTAATGAGAACTTTAATGTTCGTATGCGAAGTTTGCATTGTGAATCATACTTATTTTGCATCGTCCATAGGTATTGAGCTAAGGAAAGTCGAAATCAACAACGTCAAAAATGTTGCTAAGTATGAGTTCGATGCGCACTTGAAACTTTCGAGTGAATATGATTCATAAACAACATTGCCATAAGTGTGAGTGTGCATAAGTACAAGAAATTATAAGTCGTGATTCAACTCTACTCACTTTTTCACTACTCATTGCTGTTCTCTGATTTGCACCAGTTATGATAAACATTTTAACATGCATAATTTCGCTTCTATATCTACATACATATGTATGTACTCGTATGTAGGTATGCAATGCAAAAATATTTTCCTACAAATGTAATTATTATTTTAAAAATATTCCAGAATCAAAAATTTGCATGTAAATAGCATACACACATAAATAAATATTATTAAATAATAAAAACCACTGCCAGTTAATATAAATGTTTATATTAATTTAATAAATATTAAATCATAACATTTCCTTGTTTAAGACAAGAGCCATATGAACGTGTGTAGATACCACAATAAAAACATTCGTATGTATGTTTGTATGAAAATGCATTTTAAAATAAATTTCGTTTAAGAAATTAATTTAAAAAAAAACACAAATTTATATGTACGTTTATCAGTTTGAAATAATTTGAAATAAACAATCAAATTATGGGAAAAAGGAAGCCACATACCACACAGACAAAACCATAAATTATATTCAAAACGAACTGGGTCGATAATTTATACTCGTACATACATAATATAAAGATGCAACTTTCTAAGGAACGAAACGGTCTTTCGGTTTTAATTAAACTGCATTATGTGTAAATAATTAAATGTTTCAATATACAAACATACATACATATGTATGCAAATAGTGCACATGTATGTTGCACATACATACGTACATACATATCGTTACGTTAATATAGAAAGGCTCTAAATGGTTATTTTTTTTAATCGAGTTTTTTTGTATATTTTTATAGAAAAATGTATCGAAAAATGCTAAAATCTCAATTACAAAAAAAAAAAAAAATAATTAGTTAGGGCCTTTCTATATTAAGGAAACGATATATATATACTAGTGTCCTGCACAAGACTATTTATAAGACCTTTCAAGACATGAGAGATTTTTTCAAATGCTTTACTACAGCGAAATATTCTAAAAGAATCGCTAAGCAACACTGTTGGCAAGTAATTTTTTTCGGTTGTTTGTCTTGCCAACAGTGTTGTTTAGCGATTCTTTTAGAATATTTCGCTGTAGTAAAGCATTTGAAAAAATCTCTCATGTCTTGAAAGGTCTTATAAATAGTCTTGTGCAGGACACTAATATATACATAAATACAACATGTTTAGTTAAAATTGTCTAAATATTTACATACGTCTCATGTGCTCAACATAAATAAAGTTATCAAATTTTTTTTCTTTTTGGAAATAAAACTTTTGGATAATTGTACGCGAACGTATAGAGCACGTTACAAGTGTATACATACATATGTATTTATTTTTAGTTTTTGCTCATAAAAAAATTTGAATCTCTTGCTATTAAATTGAACCAAATAGAATTCTATATATAATTTAATCTGTTTTCATTACTTTGGACATTAATTTTTATTTCTATTTTTTTTAAATATTTTACAGCACAAAATAAAGGAGAACACAGTGGTTCCCAATTCCAACCAATTATAAGTATTATCGACACATCATTTCATTCAGCAATGAGACAAATTACACGAATAATATTTCTAGCCTTGATTGGTTTAAGTTTAGCTGAATTAACACCAGCCCAAGTCACGTAAGTTCTACTATTTTTATGTAATTTTTCATGTAAATAGACATAGAAAATTACACAGTAAAAAAAATTTAAATAATTTTTAATACTCGTACCAAGCCCGTGTATGTATACGTTACCTTAATATAGAAAGGCCTTAAGTCATTATTTTTTGGAAATCTTCTATCGAAATATGCAAAAAACTCGATTTCAAAAAAATAATGAGTTAGGGCCTTTCTATATTAGGGTAACGATATATAACAAACCCAAAACAAGTACTAATTAATAAATATAAAAACAAACCCGACTGCGACCAACTTTGAACAGTTAAATATCCTAAATGGTCATTCGAAATGAAAAATCAGAAGAGAAACCTAAAAACCAGCGTTGTCAACTCGGTGCTTTTCGCACCGTTTTTAGTGCTTTTTGAAATTTTCGACGCGACAAATTTTGAAGTTAGTGCTCAGTGCTTTTTTAAATTCAGTTTCGGTGCTTTTTGTTTCGAGGCGGTGGCACTAAACCAAAAGCTCAAAGGAAAATTTCTTTACCTTTTTTTTCGAGGAAGTCTTTCATTCAAAAACATAAGCTCTGAAGTTAAATATAGCATCTCAAAAAATCGACTAAGATTTTAAAAGTTTTGATTGAATAAATACGTGTCATATTACCATCAAACTTTAACATTTTAAGCATAATTAATATAAACAGTGTTTTGCCATACAACAAAGAAGACGTAATATAGGCTGTTTTTTTTGAGGGGTATAGAACTTCGAATTGAAATAAAACACAAGAAAATCGTTTTAATGTCCATCAATTTGGCTTTATTGGAAGGATAATTTTATGCCATTAATGTTTAAATATGATTTCGGGCATGTGGCCGCCGCGGCTGGCTCGAATAAAGCTAATTCTACAGGTCCAATTTTCAACCACTTTTTCGAGCATATGGGGCCGTATGTTAGCAATAACGCCACGAATGTTGGCTTCCAAGTCCCCTAACGTTTCTGGTTTGTTGGCGTAGACGAGCGACTTCACATATCCCCAAAGAAACTAATCCAATGGTGTCAAATCACACGATCTTGGTGGCCAATTGACAGGTCCATTCCGCGAAATTATGCGCTCATCGAATGTTTCCTTCAATAAATCGATTGTGACGTGCGCTGTGTGGCATGTAGCGCCGTCTTGTTGGAACCACAACTCATCCACATTCATGCCATCCAATTCGGGAACAAAATAGTCGGTTAGTCGGCTCCAATTGCTGTGCACGGTGGCGAATCGATTCATTCGGGTCCTCTTCAACACTTTGCTCTACAGCGGCAATTGTTTCTTCGGTGCGCACTGTTCGACGTCTCTGCGGATGCGTATTATCACATAGAGTAAACGTAGTGCGAAAACGATCCATGGTTAACCGAATTAATTGCACTGATGGACGATTATGTCGACCATAAAATGGACGGAGCTTGCGGTAAACTTCGCGAACTGAACCATTATTTTCGAAATAAATTTGCACGATTTGCAAGCGTTGTTCTTTTGTCAACCTGTTCATGATGAAATGGCAAACCAAACTAAATATTAATCACTTGACAGCTGACAAAATGGCCGCCAGTTAAAAAAGTGATGCCAACTTAAAGTTCTATACCTCAATAAAAAACACCCTTTACAAGTATTTACTAAAATATAGCATAATAGGGAAATTTTGTCTAGTATAGACAATGCAATGGGAAAAATATTGAGTCCACTTTTGACAGATTCAGTTGATATGAACTCGTTTGAGGCATTATCAAAACTTGCATTCCCATCAAACTTCTGTTACATCCAGAAACGCAGAAAGTCACCATTTTTATTTCGATCAAAATTTATTATCTTTGTCACATAGCAGCCGAGAGAATGTGTAAAATTTTTTTATATAATAATAAAATTTTAAATTTAGTGCTTTTTCACTTAAATTACGCGCTTTTTTCTTGGTTTCGGTGGTTTTTGAAATTTAAAAGTTGACAACGCTGCTAAAAACGATTTTAAATACCTGCCGAACAACATAAGTAGTTCGCCGACTTTTTATTGTTTTCGTGTTTACAAAATGGCGTCTGTTGGCCGCTATATTGAGTTTTGACTCCTGCCATATCTTTAGTGACACTCCCAAGACAAAGACAAGGTAAATCCATTGAAGAAAAAATCATCAAAATGGGTCCACGTATTCGGTTTATATAGTGCTGCAAAGGATCACACATACATACATACATAGAGTGATAAACACAATACTCTTCTTTGCGTCGCGCAGTCGGGTAACAATAATTAAATTTGTCCCAGAATAGTATGAAAATGAATTTTGGTTTTACAAATAATTTTTAATTCCAAAATAGTCTATAAAAAAATTAATTAAAAGCGTTGAGTATAAAAAAACAAACATGAAACCACAACTTTTTATTGTGTAGGAAGTGAACCACATATCCATAATTATCTCCTGTATTAGAAAGGTATATTTAAAATATTTAGCATGTTACCGATAAATGAAATAGAATCCTGACGATGACACAAATAGCACATTGTAGTGATATTGTACAAATAGAAATTTAGATTTTAGAATTTTGATGGTCGAAATTTTCGATAGGAACTTGGCCTTATTTCACATTTATATTTTTGGGCGGATCTGAGTCCTTTTTTAGGGTTCCGTACACCAAAAATTAAAAGGAACCCTATTGTTTTTGCTACGATGTCCGTCTGTCTATCACAGGCTATTTTCTTGAGAATCGTAAGAGCTAAGGACCTAAAATTGAATATGTAAAACTTTGGCCACTACAAAGCAGGGACCGTAACTGTTATGACTTTTATCGAAAAAGTCAAGAAAAAAAGTTATTTTTAACTTTTATTTTTTAAGGCAGAAATAAAAGTTATTACTTAAATAAAAATAAAATAATAGAATAATAAATAAACAAAAAATTATAAAATAAAAAAATAGAAATAAAAGTTATTACTTAACTTTTATTTTTTTAAGGCAAAAATTAAAAGTTTTTTTTACTTTTATTATTTTACTCAAGAAATAAAAGTTAATTTTAACTTTTAATATTTTAAGGCAAAACTAAAAGTCTTGAATTAAGTATTGCATAGTAATAAGCTAGTTTTGTTGCCTCCAATTTATAGGCAATAATAATTGATGTATATTACAGAAGTCTATAAAAATTATTGTTATTATTATTATTGTGATAACGGATGTTTTGTCATTTACAGCATTGAAAGCAATAAAACTTGCGTATTACTATGCAATATTTAATTCATGACTTTTATTTTTGCCTTAAAATATTAAAAGTTAAAGAATAACTTTTATTTCTTGAGTAAAATAATAAAAGTCAAAAATAACTTTTAATTTTTACCTTAAAAAATTAAAGTCAAAATTAAAAGTTATTTTTTGACTTTTATCAAAAAAGGCCCAAATTTAAAAGTCATGCAAAAATTTGCATCTACATCACCAAAATTTTCTACGATCATTTTTTATGCGTGCTTTTTTGATGTAAATTTTTAAAAATAACAGTTATTTTCTGTCCCTGCTACAAAGACATTTTAAAGGGTATTTCTAAGCGAGCAAAGAAAAATTTTTAAATCCTAACGCAATATACATACACACATACATATGTACATAGAATTAAATTTAGACACTTCATATTTGCAAAGTTAGTGTATTTTTATACAGACTACACCAATTAACACAGAAATTAAAAAAAATTAAATTAAGGATATTCTATCAGTTAATGTAATTTGGACAGATGTGCGATTGCTTTACGTGAGTACCTGCCATTACGGCCTAATCTCACGTGTGCCAAAGCACTGGGTGTGGGTTAGACGCCAGACCAACGCCCCCATGCACCCTATTAGAATGAACCTATGGCTCACTCCATAAGGCACATAGGTTGCAATCTTTGAATATAGTTATCCCTGTACTATATTCAATTACCTTGCTGAGGTAATTTGAGCTATATAAACTCTGCTGCTATGTCCGTGCCCATAGCTGCTTCTGTTGAATGGCAACAGCACCTAGAATAGTGTCTTTTGGCTGACCGCGTCAGACCAACCACTAGTATTGATTTCACACTGGGAAGCCAAGACTATTCTCCCAGCGATTTTGGTAGCAACCACAGCCACCACGATAATTCTCCGGCTTCCACGCCAAGGTGTTGTGTATACACCCATATCGAGGTCCCCATGAGAATTCCTCAACCATTGCCGGCACAGCTCAACCACTCATTCGAGATGAACCCATGCCTGTGTCGCCAAATAACCAGTGCCTACTCCACACATACCAAAATCATCCTTTTTACCCCGAGAGGTAGGACGAACTCGGCATTTTAGCAAAGGAAACTGACGACCACTACATGCACTCAACTCTAAGCAGCTCGGCTACCAGGCCACCGGCACCCGTGGCACCAGAAGTAGCCTCTGGTTAGACTTCGAAGTTCCACCACAAGGGCTTCACCTCTATCGTCTTTTGAACTCAGGGGCAGTTCTAGGTGACGCTGCACCTAATTGACATCAACAGGACCTGTCTTCCTTTTGTTATAAATATGTGCACATCCTTTGCTCTATTTGTGTTCAGAGATCGGGTAGTAACACATAAGTTCTATGGGTAATGTACCAAAGGTACGTCAATGGAAAAAGCCACATCACCCCAGCTGGGGCCCCGGGGTTGCCACACCCGTAGTCTATAATAGACTCCCCTGGGGGGATGTAATTTGGACAACTTGTATCTTGGAAACCGTAAGAGGCAAACTTTTGAAATTTTCAAAAATGCTAAAACTGAAAAGGCCCAGAATAAAAAATCGTCAAAACGAAATAAAAATCGCCAAAACGAAAAAAGTACCAAAAATGAAAGCTAAAGCTAAAAAAATCGAAAAAACGCAAAAAACTCGAAAATTAAAAAAAAACGCCAAAAACCGAAAAAAGTTCAAATTAAACAAAAATTATTCACCAGATGTTCTGAAAATCAATTTTTATGAAAGTGATTTGAAATCACAAGAAATGTGTTCTGCACACAAAACTTTTTAAATCTTTGTGATTTTAAGCCGGTCAGCTAAATGTCTGCCGATTTGAAATCACTTGGTTATTTTTTCAATCACTTTATTTTGAAATTCGCAATAATATACAGGGTGGGCCAAAAGAAACCAAGGGGTGTAAAAGTTTAATAACTTTTTTGTTTATTAATTTTTTTTTATTTTTTCTTTCAGATTATATAGACAACACTTGGAGAATTTATAATGGAGAGGTTTACAACTGAACAGAGAACCAGAACAATAGAATTTTATTATTTAAACCAGAGATCAAATATTTTAACGCAAAGAGCATATCGTCGACATTTTAACGTCAGAATTTCGCCCTCTGAAGCGATGATTCGTTGCTTAGTTAATCGTCATCACTAACATGGCAACGTAAGAGATTTGCCTCGAACCGGTAGACCACGTTTAAGTCGCACTGCGGAAAATATTGAACGAGTACAGCAAAGTGTTAACGAAGCACCAGAAACATCTGGCAGAAGGCGTTCTGCTCAGCTAGAAATGTCTCGTACGTCACTACGGTGCATTTTAAAAAAGATTTACAGTTATACCCATATAAGGTGCAATTGGTCCAAGAATTAAAACCCGCAGATCATCGGCAACGTCTAAATTTTGCAGTTCAATTTCAAGAGTTGGCCAGAAATGAAATCAACTTTATTGAAAATTTGATTATGAGTGATGAAGCTCATTTTCATTTGAATGGCTTTGTTAATAAGCAGAACTGTAGGTTCTGGGGTTCTCAAAATCCAAGAGCCATTCATCAACGCCAATTGCATCCCATCAGGTGTACAGTATGGTGTGGGATCACATCTGAAAATGTCATTGGGCCCTACTTCTTCGAGAATGAAGATGGAAGTGCTGTAACCGTAAATGGAGAGCGGTATCGGTTTATGATAGAAAATTTTTTACGTCCTGCTCTTGAAAACAGACCTGGTATGTGGTTTCAGCAGGACGGAGCCACTGCCCATACTGCTCGAGACACAATGGCACTTTTAAGTCAAATTTTTGGAGAGCGAATAATTTCTCGAAATTCGGAAATTATTTGGCCAGCGCGATCGCCAGATTCGACAGCACCCGACTATTTTCTTTGGGGTTTTTTGAAGGAGCGAGTGTATGTGAACAAGCCAGAGACAATCCTTGAACTCAAGGCAAACATTGTTGCAGAAATTCGAACGCTACAGCCACAAGTTTTGAAAGATGTTATGGAAAATGCTCTAAAAAGAGCCCATCAGTGCCAAGCTGAAAACGGTGGTCATTTAAGAGACATAATTTTTCATACTTAGTGTAAAAAAATTTCCATTTTGTATATTATATAATCTGAAAAAAAAATTAAAAAATGTTAATAAACAAAAAAGTTATTTAACTTTTACACCCCTTGGTTTCTTTTGGCCCACCCTGTATAAATACTGAAATGAGCAATTTTCTACGAAAGAATTTATAAAATTATGACAAAATTGAAGGCGATTTCTTTTGCAAGAAATGTTGTTATTTGCTTTGTGATTTGCATTTTTGATTTTGCATTTACAAAACAACACATCAGATATTTTCTTAGGGGTAAAATACACCGAAAAGTTAAAATTTTTGTACACAGAAAAAAATATCATCTAAATGCAACCAACAAAACAAATTGTTGACATTTAGTTTAAAAATTAACAATCATCATTGTTGATATAACAAATTTAAATTTTTTTAGTCAATTAAATTACTCAACAAAATTATTTGTTAAATTATATCATAATGGAATGCGCACATTTAGAAGAAACAAGAAATCATATTTTGTGTGTATTCATCATTTGCGTATTAAATAAAATGTTGGTCTTTAGCTGAGAGGTAAGTGATTCAGTTTATTAGTGTTGATGTTGCCGGTTCAACTCCGCCCAAAGACATTGATTGTTTTTCGCAGACAAGCAAAAAATCGTTTAGAGGATTGTGATTGTGTATAAAAAGCTTGTTAATAAAACAATTATGATACATAAACTCAACAATTAACATTGTTAATATAACAATAACTTTAATTGAAATAACTTTGAAATCTAACAAAAATAAATGTTGAAAAAAAATAAATTCCAACAAATTATTTGTTGATATATTTAATTGAAAATATTTTTAAGATTTTCCTTCAACTTACAATTTCGTTAATTGTATTTACAAAAATCGTTGTAGGTTCAAAATCAATTAATTATTTAATTGATATAACAAAAAAATTAATTGTATTTACAAATCATTTTATTCTGTGTATATAGGATAAAGTTCGTATAATATTACATATGTATTTACACATATAGCGTCAGTACGGAACCCTTCGTGTGCGAGTCAAAATCGCACTTTACAGAATTTATTTAAAGTTTTATTTTTTTTAAGTTTCTAGTCTGTAAGGTTTCTTTCTATTCATGATGAATGTGTCAGTATGCTAGATTTTAAAAAGAATCACAAGCAATGCATATACCACCTGGTTCCAAGTTTAAGCAACTTTTTTTGATTACATATTTTTATTATTTGAAAGCAATCCTGATTATTTTCGCATTATGAGCAATAAAAAGATTATTTACAGAAAATCATGTATACGTATAAATATTAAGACTCTTATTAAAATTTAATCTAACTGATTAGTGATCGTAATAGCAATCTAAGATTTTTTTAAATTATAAATCTTTCTGAATCAAAAAACTTTAAAGCTCTCTCAAGAGCAATTATTCATTGTAAATTGAAAATCATGAATACGTATAAATATTAAGACTATTTTTAAAATTTAATCTAATTGATTAGTGATCGCAATAGCAATCTAAGATTTTTAAATTATAAATCTTTCTGAATCAAAAAACGTTAAGCGGTCGCAAGCGCAATTATTCAAATTATTCATGGTAAATTGAGACTTTTTTTTATTATTATTATTCAAACTTTTGTATGTATTTTCTAATTGAAATCATTTATTAATTAAAACATAAACTGCATAAGAGTTTCAGTTCAGTGAATTTTATTTTTAAATAAATGCACTTTTTCTCATATCTTGATGCATAAACAGCAACAATGGTTTATGTACGAGTATGTACTCTAATTTAAAAGAAGTCAATGCCATGCATCTATGATTGCAATTAATTAATCGAAACCTCTTAAATAATATTTTCGCTTTTAGTTTTTAGAATAATGATATTCATTCATGTTAATTAATTTATTTTCACTAAACGTTGAAAAAAGGCCGAGAAATGCTCTCCTGCTAATAGACCCAATAATATTTTCAAGAAGAGAAAAAAGTAAAAAGAATATTTTTTCTTTATTTAATTGGAAATAAACTAGAAATAAATTGCTGCCACAGAAATCAGTATCGCCAATTTAAAGTTAAATCGATAAGGCAGTTAAAGAAGTACGAGTATGTATGAGTGAGTTTGTATTTGAATTTCTAATAAATAAATAAATCTTTTATTTATGTAAAGTAAGTAAGTATTTTCCGACATAAATTAAGATTAATCTTAGCAAATGGTGAAATGAACGAAACTATTGATTTTAATAAAATACTTTTTTTTAAACGATTTATTCTTTTTATGAATTTTCAAATTTAACTACATAAAAAGCACACACGCACACACACACAACTGCATACAAACAAAATTACAAAGTGTTAGTAGGAGAAGAACCAACCATTCAAGCGGCACATCCATTCATTACATCATAGCGCCGCATTGTTCGATCACACACACGTTCCTCTTCCTCTAATAATTATGCAAAGGGCATGCACAAGATCAACAGACGAGCAAACAGACAGACGTCAGTCATTCTTATAGAAATTGTAATAAAATATGAAAAAGCAGCCATACACATACATACTTATTTCTTTAAGTACCAACAAATTCATAGACATGGTCTTTGTTTTAAATTGGGGAGGAAAGTTATTTGTTATTTGTACTTTATACACATGAATGAAAAATTTTATTTAAAGTAGATTTTCATGTTAAAATCTTTTACATGTACACTTGTGCTCATGTAATTAGCACACTTCTGTGACAGCTTGAAAGTTTTTTCACAACTAAAATTCAATGCAAGGAATTAAAAATTAAATTTCAATAAATTATTTCCTTAATTTATATTTATTTTAAAACTAAACAAGACTACAGAGAAAAAAACCAGTTTTTTTAAACAAGCTTTTATTATTTGTTAATAAAATGAACTAAAAAGTTAAATACCAAAAAAAAATAATATTGCAAAATTTTAGCTCAATCGGAAACTGGGAAGTGAATCACATTTAATTTGCAAGATTTGATTACAGACAGACAACGGGACAGGTGAAACTAAAAATAAGATTGTAAGGAGAGCTTTTCACATTAAAACTTTATTTAAAATTAAAACTGCATTTTAAATTAAAGTATAATGCAGAGCAGTGATGCGTTTCCGAACAGGCCATTTGTCTCACTTACATAAAAGGGTATTTACTGTTTGATGCAAATGGTCTTGCGTAAGTGTAAATGCAAAATATCGTAGCTTTTCTTTAGATTGTGCGTGTAATTTGTTGTTGGATTTTAAAGAAAAGTTCCGTTATTTTGCACCTCTCTGATGAACGACCATATTTTACGGTTCCTATAAGGGAGGACATCTTACATATGGTTTACCATCAATGTCACGTCACTCTAAGCCACCCCAATTTCCAAAATTTGGAGTCCTTCTACAAATACTCTTTGACAAAATATTTTAGTTTTTAGGGTTAAGTACACCAAAGGTGAAAAGGAACCCTATTGTTTTCGCTAAAATGTCGGTCTGTCAGTCATCTGACCTGACAATTTTTAACAGAATATATAAATATTTGGCCGCTGCAACAACAAATATATGACAGTTAAAAATTAAAGGGTTTTCTAAAGAGAGTGCGAAAAATTTTAAAATCCTAATTAATGTACAGACAATTATCTATAGACACTTGAAATTTTAAAAGTTTGTGTATTTTCATGCAGACAACACCAATTAACACTGAAACTTATAAAAAAATATATAAAAATTAAAGGGTATTCTATGATTTAATGTAATTTTGACAACTTTCTGTATCTTGGAAACCGTAAGAAGCAAACTCTTGAAATTTTCAAAAAAACTAAAAAATCCCAAAGTAAAAAAATCTCTAAAACGAAAAAAACTAAAAAACGAAAAAAAGTTCCAAAACTAAAAAAATACTAAAACTACAATAAATCGCCAAAAACCGAAAAAAATCGCCAAAAACGAAAAAAACGCCAAACACCGAAAAAAGTCCGAGAAACGAAAAAAGCGCCAAGACTAAAAAAATCACATAAAACTGAGCACAAGTGTACATAGATATGTATGTATGTATGTATGTAGAATATATTATTAACTTTCTATGTATGTGCGGAAATAAAATAATTTCTCTCTTCTGGTATTTGCCTGCAATCATCTAACAAACTTACTTACATACATATATGTATGTATGTATGGGGATTTAAGTTATAGTTCAATTGAATTTGTATTTTTTATACATCTTATCTAGATTCTACAACTATGCATAAACATCTAAAATTATGGATTTAACTTTCTATGTAATAAAACTTTAATATAAAAATGTAATATTTGAAATGAATTATAATTCCAAGAAACGTTTTTCTTTTTCGAATAATTAAAGCAACATAAGTATGTAGTATTATTTTTAGAAAATACTGTACGAATTTATTTATTTATCTGTCAACAATGTCTTTGCACATTACAAGTGAAATTACAAGTGATTGTAAATAATTAGAATTAATTGAAAAAAAAATTGTTTTAAAATAAAAAGATATTTTTTATTAAATAAGATAAATATGTTTCTTATTCTATAATATGAAAATTCATTCTTGACGTACTGTATGTATGTATTTATACACTTTGATGCCGTCGGTGTTGTACTTACTATGGTGGCATGGACAGAGTGTTGACACGCAAACTAATGTAGTCATTCATTTCACTACTTGTGACAATTTATTTTTAAAACGATTATAAAATATGAAAATTCATTTCTGTTTTTTGAATATAAACTCATATCGCACTTAATCAACAATAGGGTATTAACTCGAAATTTTTAAAATATAAATTTTTGCAAGAAATCAACACTGACACCACACACAGTAGACCAAACACAAGGAACGCTGATGATGAAGCTGTAGTGGCCTTCTGAAACAGCGAGTTGTTCCGTTCTACTACGTGTTTTCAAATATTTACAACTAACTTTGGTGTTATTTGTTCATTTAATAATTATCACATGTAATTTGGCTTAAAAATCGATACGAACTTTAGCCTGTTCAAATCATAAACATAGAAACAAATGAAGTTCGTCGAACAATAATAATTAAATTAACTAAAAAGTAACCATAAATAGTTTTTCGTTTCTACTGAAAATATTAAAATTTTGAGTTAAAAATCTCTTGTTGATTAAGTGCGATATTTGCTAAATTGTCGAACGAATATTTTCTTTCAACATATTAGCCCCATTCACAATCTTTAAAAAAAATATTTAAAAAAATTACTTTGTTATAATATTGGTTTTGTCATCAAAGTTTTGAATAAGAATTTTGTTAACACTCGTATTTAAATTAACACAAATTAAGATATTAAAATTCATTAATTTTAGTCTTGGTGATATTCGAGGAACGCTACAGTCTCTAATTTATTCCTACAATCAGTTAGACAATAAATTAGAAAGACATGAACATCGTGAAAGAGCTTTGGGTGAATTGATGAAGAAGGGAATGATGGCTTTGCAAAAGGGTCAAAAGAATCTTGAACCGATAAATGGCATCTTTTCACGGCTAGATGAGCGTGTCAGTCAAATAGAAACCATGTTAATAGCGGTAAATATTAAAAACTATTATTATCTAACATCCGATTCAATTAAATCTGTGGCAATAAGGAAAAAGTGCTTAAGTCATATTTTACTCTTTTGCAGGAGAGCACTTTTAACCGTTCAACTCGATTTTCAGAAATTTGTTTCTTTTACAGTTAAATTGGGAAATTCTCTGTTAACCTTTATTCGTTTTAAGCAAACATCGTTTTACACACTATAAGTAATACACATAAGTTGAAATATACTAAAGTATAACCTTAATAATAAGCTATTCTTCCAAATGAGATTATAAGTATAAAAAAGATAAGTCGCAAGTCATACTTCTATAGCATCCTGAAAAATTACACAAATTCATTGAGATTTTGATCAGATTAGGAGGTACCATTAACACAAAATCAGCTTATCTCGACTTAAGCACTTTTTCCTTTTTGCTACAGAAATTAAAGAAAGCAAGATGATATGTTATACTATGTGCAGTTACAGTAGAATTTGGCCATAATTTCCTGAACATTTTTAACACTGATTGCAATTATTTCTAATTTATAATTTACATAGCAAGAAGAAAAATACAATATGCAAACAGAAAAGCTCGGAGAAGCTTTAGAGCGAATCTTTAAATGGATGCAAGACAATGACGAATGCTATAAGCGACCACCGGTAGCACCGGGTGCTGCTGCTCTACTAACTGCACCTAAGCCAGCAGAGCCTACAATACCACCAACTTTTCTTAAGGATCAAGAAGAAATAAATAAAAAACTTATAACACACATGAAAACTCTATCTCAAAATGTTGATAAGTTGTTAGACGTTTCACGCAATATGTTAGAGCATACCGAAGTGGCATTTAAGACAAGTCCTGCTACCCAGGAAAAGCTGAAGAAAATCGAAGACCGTTTGGTCAGTTACAGTATGACAACGCCGGCACCACCAACTCTACCGCCACCAGTTGTTGTACAGGCAAATAATACAGTATTTGAAAGTAAAGTAATTAAAATGTTCCAAGAGGTAAATACGGGTTTGGCACAACTCCGGGAAACACCACAATCAGAAATTGGTCTTCTGCCAGCTGACAAAGATTTTATACAAGATTTAAGTAATAAAACCCTTAACGCGCTACAGCATGTCAGAGCCGAAATACTTGAAGCCTCAGATGTAGGTGAGTATTTAATAGTGTTGTCAAACTATTTGTGTGTGAATAAAATCTTTAATCGAATAACTTGATTTCTTTTTCAAAAAAATCAATTAAAAAAGCAGATAGTCCATTTTTTTAGCTTGTAGACGACTCATTTTTTTAATAAAAGACACGGTACTTTTCTGTGATGTTTCCAAATAATTTAAATCGACCTCAATAATCGGCCGTGTTGATTTGAAATCGCAAGATAATAGAAATTTTTCAGACTTTTTTTAATTTTCCTATTACAGAAAATATCAAATATCTATCATATCTGAAAGAAAATTATCATATATAATTTTAAACATATTATTTTGGAAATCGTAAGATTTCAAATCGATTCGAGTTACAGAATAGGGTCGATTGTTAACGATTTTTACGTGAATACAATTTCTTAATTATTGATAGACTCTTCTTAGATCAGTTAATAAAACAGGTCAGGTCAGGTCATTCCCAATATTTTCATTACAAAATAATCATGAAAACAAAGTATTTGTGTACTCTTTTGCGACCTCTAGCTCATTATTTAGTCATATACAAGGCGAGAAATTTTTAGGGAAATTATTCGAACATTCGAAAAAAAAATTATTCGAATAATTTTTTATTCTAAATTGAAAATTTTTTGTTCATTCGAACAAAAACGAAAAAATTAAATCCACGGTTGTGGATTAAAATTAAAAAAAAAAATTGTTCAGTTAAAAAAAAACAAAAACAGTATTCGAATAATTATTAATGATTGATGCATACATATGTATGTAGCTCTAGTAATTTAGTAGAAAACAAACGTTCCTATTGATTCTCTTAAAAAAAAAAAGATTGTTATCATTCAAACCTCGTAATTGTTCATTACAAAATGAATGTCGAATTTATAGATTATTTCTTAAGTAATAATAATATTAATTACTTTTAGTAAGTAGTTCAATGCATGCATTTTAATATTATAAAATTAGCAAATATATTGTAACATTTTATAACATGCTGATCACAATTCTGTTTTACATTTCACTTTTTCAGCTACTCGAAAGACTTACAGTGCAGTTGAAAACCAAGGTAAAGACGTGAACACAAATATTGAAAATATCAAAAAGAATGTCATCGACTCGGCAGAAGTATTGGACAAATTCTATAAGGAAATGAATAACAGTTACACAAAATTCAATGAAGGGCTAGAAATATTTAATAAGTTCAATAACATCCTAATGACTAATTCCGAATACGTATTGGATACACAACGCAAGGTCGAATTTGGAACAGTGCAGATCGTGCAGAAAATAACAGATAACTTGGCCAAGCAAAGGGATGAATTATTCGAAATAATGAAAGAACGTTTCGATAATGTCGACGAGATGGTTATGAATAGCCAAATTGAAACAATGCAGAATTTCTCAGCTCTTATTGAATCGGAAATAACCCAAGTGTGGCATCAAATATCGATAATGCATGAAGAACTTGGCGATACAAAAGATCTGCTCAAGGCCGTTGATGCTCGTAATGAACTGGCTGTCAACAGCACTTTCGACAGTGTCAATATAATGGGTCTCAAAGTGACAGATATTAAGGATCGCATGCTGGATATGGACTCAAACTTAAATTATCTTCTAGGCAAATTATCGATAATATCGCAAGAGTTTAGCAACATTAAAAAGGGCTTGGGTGAGTCCCTGGAGGAATTGCATAAAACATTTGAAGAAATTCATAGCAAAATGCCACAAATTGCTGCCGGACAACCAAATTTAGAAAAATATGAAACGGAATTGAAATTATTGTCCAAACGTAATATATTAACATAAATCGTATTATACATATTATATATTTCTTTAATTTATGCAATTAAGAATTTTAATTTAGAGATGTATCTACTCGAAAACATCGAAATCTTAAATAAAACAATACTTACATACATATATATGTATATACGAGTATGTATGTACGTAATAGAGCTATCAGAAGTAATTAAAAGGACTAACATATAACAAATGTTTGACCTTAATAGTTTTAAGTTTTACTATCGTTTCGCTTAATTAATTTAATGCTTAATATGTACGAGCTTATTCACAATTGAATACACAATATCTAATACTCTTGCTATGTTTGTAATGCAATTGCTTTTTATGTATTTTATTTATATGCGTTAAAATTTACAAAAATATGTGCCAAATAAATAAAAAGTAACAAATAAAGGAATAAAAAATAGTTGTCCCACATGATATGCGTTTGGAGGCAATAGTTTTTTTTTATTATTTTTAGGACTACAAACAAAATTGAAATTTTTAAACTAAAGAATTCAATTGTTATAAAGGTGAATTGGATTGTTATTTAAGAACTCTGTCATTTTTTTAACGATATAGCTCCTGCTGTAATATAAGTTTATATACAACATATATATTAGATACTTCTAATGCACTTTGGGCTCTTATAATGACAGAATCTTGCATTTAGAAAAGTAAGCTGGCCACGACCGTTATTATTTTTAATTATATTTCATGGTTTCTGTCCTACCATATCTTAATGCTTTTTATACGGGTATGTGATGGAAAACGATCGTTTTCAAAACGATTTCAAAACAATCGTTTTGAAAAGGTGTGATGAATTCCGATATATTTTGAGTTTAATTTTTGAGCTTATCTTAAACTACTGACTTCTAAAAAGCATACTAGAAGATAAAACATAAATCATATATTAGAGCTGTGAAAAGAAATTTATCAAAAATTTCTGGAAGGACTATTAAAAACAAATTTTAAAATTATTGACAAAACGACTATAAGAAACATATCACACCTTTTATCGTTTTGAATTGTTTTTGTGTGTAAATCGTTTTTCATCACATACCTGATAATTTCTTTCGAAAATTCATTCGAATGTGATAAGTTACATTTTACAATTCATACTGCGCCACCTTTAGCATATTTAATATACTAAATTAGACGAAATATTTATTTATCGCCCCTAAGAGTATGCAATTAATACTTTCTAATTATTCCTTGTTTTTTTAAATCGGTTTGGCAATTACGACACGTGAACAGTAAAAACTTTTTTAACTTACCAAAAAATATAAATTATTTAAAGTGCGCGAATATTTAACGGCATTATTTAACTTAACAATTAATTTAATAATTTATTTTAGGAAATTGTTTCGTACACATATACATATAACATTTTCATAAATGTTATTAAATTATTATACTTTGCTAACTTAAACTCTTTTAAAATTATTGAATTTAAATAATAATAATGGTAAGTCTTTTTTTAAAGTGAACATAATCTGTCATTATGAATAAATCCACTTTTTGTATACATACATATGTATGTGTAAATATGTATGTATATGCTATTTTTATATCAAATATGTTCATATTATATTAAAAAAGCCTTAAAAACCTACCCAGCGATATTTCATAACCGAGGAAGATAAAATATTTGTAAGGAAAACTATTTACCCCATCTTTGCTCACATCGGGAGTATCTGTATAGTATATGTGCGAACGTTTTAACATCGAAACGCTGACCATTGGCATGCTGATAAAATTCAGTGAATCGTATGTGCCATGGAAGCATGCCAAATGTGCAAGTGTCTTCATTAAATATAATGCTTATCTCGGGTTCCGTTAAATTCCCTAGATGATACGACAACTCTTTACTCAACCGCTCGGTAAGCGAAGTCCTGTTTTCCAAGAGATTTTTAACTTCAATCGTATGTCTTTCTTTGAAGAGGTCTTGACATATTCGCACCAAAAGTGAGTGGTTATGTTTTGGTTGTATTTCGTAAATCTAAAAAGGAAAAATTATAAAGGTACTTATTTAATGTTAACAACAAACAAACATTCAATAACAAAACTCTATATAGTTTTCCCGATCTTTCGGAGTTGTGATTCCATAAAACTTTAAGCACAATCATACTAAAAATTTATGTATTTTACCCGTAAGCTAGTATTATCGATTACTGATGACAACGATGTACTAGGCAAATGTCCATTTTTTGTTGTTGACTTAGATATATTATTGCACAGTCCATTCATACCTTTCGTCTTATGTTTAGTGCCATTCAAGGTTTCATCTTTACAAATATACCATACGGAATGATGTGCATCTATATTTTGTCTCTTCCATCCTTTGGCACATTTAAGTTTTTCCAGGGCAGTCAAGCGAGATTTGGACGAGTTGTAGGCGTTCGTATAGCGTGTATCATAATAGCTGACACAATTTATATTCATGTGAAGGGCATATGAGAATATTCGCGTTAATAGTTCATCATTTACTTGTGTGTTCGTTGGACCAATAATAAGGTTCAAGTGTTTGGGTATTTTGTTCAAATGCTTTTTACATTGCTGTAGAAAATCATAATCATTTAGTTCTTGTTCTTCTGTTGTGCGGCAATGATCATATGACCACAGAGCAAAAGCTATTATACGTAAACGCATCCACAAACAATACTCAAACAGAGATACAATGTAATGCAGCAACTGCCACAGACACTTATAAATGCAAGTAGTAAGCGTACCCATGTGTACGGAATAATTGTTCACAAAAATACCAGAATTATGCTTTAATGTTGATTTGATTTTGATGATAAACTTTATCTAACCTTAGATAGGTTGTAATACATGTATGTGTGCATTGGTATTTTATTTGTTGTTTATTAAAATTACATTACTCATCCTTCGACGTGATGATCTTTGGAATCGGCGCGTATTTTATAACATTTTAATTTATGCTTTCTGTCTAAACTCTTTATCAATTATATTATCACGAAATTCAAGAACGAAATATTTCATTTAGCACCACTACCCTTTCACTTCATACCCGGCTGATAAATTTCTTTTTTCAACAAATGTCAACAAGTATGACAACTGAGAAGAAAAAAAACACGTCAGCATGATACAATTATAACAGGTACATGCACAAGCCCAGCCTGTTAATGTATACAATTCAAATAGTTGTCAAACTTTGTTTACAAGCTGCAAAAATGTTAGTGTATGTGTGTGAATAAAATGATTACAGTGCTGCCAATGAATTTACACATCGCTGTGTCTCCAATTACACATCGAAGAAAATTACACTACACATCTTTTGTGTAGGTTAAAATTAAAACAAAAATAAATAAAAATAGAACCCAAAGTAGAATTACACACATAAATATTATACAAGAATTTAATTACATGGTCTACACATGTGAGTAGAAATTACACACTGTCTAACTACACACAGATTGGCAACACTGGCAATTGTACTTTAGTTACCCTGTACTTGTTATTTTTAAAAGCAAAAGGCATCTGTTTCTGACAATTATTTGTTTGTTTATACCAACAAAATGAATGTGTTTGTTGGTGTTGTAATTTTGTTGTAGTCGTGCATGTACCTAGTATAATTGTACCATGCACGTCAGTATCAAGGAAACAAGTGCTGCCAGACTATATTTAGATGATAGCCATCTGGTAGGTCTGCCAGTGAATCAAATAAAAACTTGGCATAACCTTTGCTGAATTTTCTGAATAATAAGAAGAGGCTGAATTATCTTTTGCACAGTTGTTGGTTTCTTGTTCGACGAATCGTTCGTAATATTTTTTATTTCATCCAATTTATTAAAAATTTGGATTTATTGAAAATTTTAACGCTAGAAGATTTACCCTATGAAAATTAAAAACTAAGGTAAGCCTTATTATTATTTGCTACAAGCAAATTATCAAAATCAATCAAAAGTGCATTCTGTTAAATTAATCTAAGTGAAAATGTACATATGTATATAAGTAGGTGTGTATGTACATAAAAAGCTAAAGAAAATATAGGAAAAGCCGGCTTTTTGATGCATTACAAATTTATGGGTGGTGGCTGCTTGTTGGCACCTTCAACCGTAGATTACTATATTTGTGAACTGTGCGACGTTAAATAAATTTATAGACATTTTCCACAACTGAGAAGATGTAGGTAAATTTTATATATGTACCTACATTTCTAAGATCCAAGAATAATAGAAACTTCGTGGATATATTCAAGACCTCGAAGATAAAAGAAGATTATAGTATACTCACATGGATGTTTGGGTGGTTGTAACTTTTTTTTTATCAATTGTCCAATGCATGCAAAGATAACGGTGTTTATGAGTATACAGGCAGCTAGCTGTTGGTAAAAAATGTTTAATGCAATTCTTTATTTGCAAGGTAACTCCTATATTTAATAAACGCTAATGTGGATCTGTTCCTACATAGATACATATGTGTGTACATACCAGTTTATATACATATGTATTTGCATAGGTATGTATGTAAGGAAGTTTTTGTGCTAAAATGTAACATTTTTTTTATTGTTTTGGTGATAACATGCATACTTAGTAGAGCTTCCCAAAAATATGACACATATTTAGTTTGCTTTTATTATTTACATGTGTATGTATGCAGATATATACACGTACATAATATAGCATTGCCCAGATACATCTGTTTGCACTAGTTTTGCGTGTTTTTTGGTTCTGGTATGAACAAATATGTTATTTATCGTTTTCTGTTACTAGTTGTAAATGTTGATTTTTTATGCAATTATTGTATGGTTGGGCAATGACCAAATGAAAACAACACATTTATTTTTTTTTGTTTTTCCAAGGCAAATATGATACATAAAACTGCTTTTAACATAAGTGCCTTATGATGTGTTGAGAAAAAATGTAATTGGCTGATGAATGAATGAATGAAAGCAAAATTGCACATACATATGTAAGTAAATGATACATGTACATTAAACACATGCATTTGTAATTACTCTCAGAGCAAAATTGTCTCTTTCTCTCTCTACACTTTGGCTGCGCCACAAAGTCCCAAATCACACTGTGCAAGTCTTATTGCTAAGCTGATTAGTTTCAGGGGGAGAGAGACGAGGGGAACAGCAACGTTTCTTTTCCCCCCGTCTCTCGCTCCTAATAAACTAATCAGCTTATCAATAAGACTTGCATAGTGTAAATAGGGACAAAATAACATAACGAACGTCCGCACATACATATGCACATCATGTATTTGTTTCAATAGTGGTTTTTTCATATATTTGTATTACAATATGTATTTTTTGAGCAAAAACAGATCAAACAGTTGCTCAGCAGCAATACAATAAGCAATTGTTATTTGTTTTCAATTGTATTTTAATTTGGAAAATCACGCACACACAATAACTCTTATACTAGTTCTGTCGCTCACACTACAATTATATGGTACATACCATGGTATATTTGTTTTGGCTATACAAACGAGTATACAAATGCAACCATTTAGTACATAAATATTCATTCATGATAAGGTTTACTATATTTAGATTTTCATCGTTAATTACATACCATACCAGTATTGCATACAGCGTGACCATATTAGCTTATTTTGAGCTAAATTTAGCTTATTTTTTTGGGATTTAGCTGCAAAATTTCTATTTAGCTCTTAGCTTATTTTTTAGCTTTTTTTAAAAACTTATTTAGCTTTTTTAGCCGTTTTTTAATCTAAATTGCATGCTCTCAAAAAATATTTTAAAGACATAAAAAAGTTGTATTGACAAAAATTAAAAATTTTAAGAACCCCCAAGCGTACTAACTAAATGGCTGAACCGATTTTCTTAAATTTTAGGCGAAATTTTTGAAAGAAGTAATAATAATAATGTTTGGGGCATCCTTAGAAATGCAGGATGTCTTGAATACAATAAAATTAATTTGGATTATGATGTAAATGAGGTAAATAACTAGTTCGTGCTTGACTCAATTACTGGCACTAGTGCATTAGATTTCAATTACCCTGATGAAAATTTTTGTTTCTCATTTGACAATGTAACTCAAGTGGAATTTTTATTGGCATTGACCAAAGTGAAATCAAATGCAATTGGACATGATGGCATTCCTCTGAAGTTTCTGAAATTAATGTTTCCAGCTATATGTTCGCATCTTCTACATTTAGTAAATAGTATTATTACAACATCTATTTTTCCTTCAGCTTGGAAAGTTTCGAGGGTGGTTCCCATTCCAAAAGCAGGGGCAGTTTCGACGATTCAAAACTTAAGACCTATTTCCATTTTGCCGGTGATATCCAAAGTAGTAGAACATTTGCTTAAATTCAGGATGTTAGATTATTTGGAGAGAAATAACATGATTCATGCCAGTCAGTATGCTTATCGTAAAGGTCATAACACCTCGTCGTTGCTAATTGAAATGACTGATCTTATTAGACAAAACTTGAATGAAAGAAAAGTGAATATTCTATTATCCCTTGACCTATCCAGAGCATTTGATTGTGTAGATCATAGCAAACTAGTAGTAAAACTCCGTGAAAAATTTAAATTTTCTAAAACCGCATGTAAACTAATATATTCATACTTGACTCAACGCTCGCAGTTTGTTGATATTGATGGTCGTTTCTCTGATACACGTAACGTTAACATGGGTGTTCCCCAGGGCTCAGTATTAGGCCCAATTTTGTTTGTTTTATACCTTAATGATGTGATTGATGTAATTGAAACTACTCATAGCTGTAAGACCTTCATATTTGCAGATGACATACAGGTACTTTTGAAAAATGATATTCAATATTTGGATGTTTTGGAGGCTAATGCAAAGTTTTGTTTAAATAACATTTCCTCTTGGATGTTGGAGAATAATTTTAAGGTAAATCTTGGTAAAACCAAATACATGGTATTTGGAAATTTCTCGGGTTTCGAGTTCAATATTCTAATCAATGGTCTAATAATACAACACGTTGATCGCTTACGTTGTTTAGGAGTTCTTATAGATGATAAGCTTGAGTTTTGTCATCACATAAATGAAATGGCTGGAAAAATTATTTTTACTTTGCGCAGACTATATAATTCAGATATTTATTTACCATACGTTATTAAAAAAAGGTGGCGGTTGCGCTTCTAATGTCGCGGATATGTTACTGCTTGGAGGTGGTGTCTGGAATTAACTCGACAATTTTCCACAAATTGGAAAGAGTTTTCAATATGGTCGTTAGGTTTATTTTCAACGTTAAGCTGAGAGAACATATAACACCGTATGTGGTTAAGTTCCTAGTGTGTAGTTTTCGGAAATTTGTTAACTTTAGATTACTATTCTTTTTTTATAAACTTATTTTAAACTCTGTACCATATAACTTGCGTCATGTTTTCAATTTTAGCAGATCAACAAGAAATGTCAAGATCCTTATACCTCGTATTTATATTTCTGTCTTTGAACGATCGTTTCATGTAAGAGTGGCTAGACTTTGGAATAGTCTTCCCTCTAACTTAAGAAATTTTTCAGACTCAATAAATATTTTTAAGAGAAAAATCCACTCGTTTGTGTGTGTGACAAATTGAAAGATTTTAAGTATTGCTAAATTTTTAATTTAAAATTTTTATTGCTTAAGCTATAACAAGTGTATTAGTATTGTCATTACACTGGACTCACATATATTTCAGTAAATAGAGAAACCTGGCTGGGGAGCCTTAAAAGTTATACATATTTTTTTTCTTTCTTTATTTATTTTTTTTTTTATTTCTTTTCTTTTTTTTATTCTTTGATATTTTATGTATCATTTATTATTTTCAAATATCATCATTACTTTCTAATTTTTAAGGCTGAAGATAAATAACCATTGTGAATTAGTCAGTAATATTATTGTTTTGGCCAAAGGTGGCCTTTTAATGTTACTCCAACTGAAATAAATAAATAAAAATAAAATAAATAAATAAATCAAGTCATTTTTCAAACTACAAAAACAAAATTAATATCGGTCTAGACCTTTATGATCTACGGCGTCAAAGACACACAGATTCAACTAAATATATCTAGAAAAGATGTGATATCTTCTGAACATCTGGACAGATTTTCTTCAAACAAAGCTAAGAACACTCTCGGTCAAATCACCTTGCGAACAAAACATAAATAATTCAAAATCGATGCAGCACTTTGGTCTGTACGTGGACTCGTACAGATGCACAAATGTACAGACACACACTACAAACTTATAACACCCTTTTTTGGACGAAAGAAGGTTAAAAACTGTAATTTGTTAACAAATTATATAAAGTATAAAATTTTTTCATTGAAAAATAATTTAAAAATACAAAATGTAAATTGCGCATTTATAAGAGAAATGACAAATTTAAAAATAAGTGACATTGATTGCAATTTTGGAGTTACAATGGGAAAAGTTAAATTAATGTTGCCTATAAGACTTTTAAAGATTTTCTTTGAGTTGAGTTGAACTTGTATTCAGCGGCATGAATTTACTTAAAACAAAAATTAGGAAATAGGCTTTCTGTTAATAAGACTAATTAATTTAAAAAAAGGTTTCGTATTTTAGTATAAATGTTTTTAAATTTTTGGAAAGTTTTTGTGTTATTTTTCTTTAATACACAAATATGTATATATTTAACGTTATTTTAGCAATAAGAAACTATTGCAACGTGGAAGAAGCCGAAAAATGTTTAGCTTTATTTTACGGCTTAAAATTTTTATTTTTAGCTTATTTTAGCTCTTTTTGAAACGTGATTTAGCTTAACTTTATTTTAAAATCTGGTCACACTGATTGCATCCCATGAAATGAAATTCTAATTCAAAGAACGAGTTCACTGTATATAAATACATGGATACATATCGTTATCTAAAATGCAAAAAGGCGTAAGTAACAAAAATATAATTTTATAGGAGAAGAAAAAAACTAAAAAAGAACTTAACAAAATTGTAGTTAAGTCCGCTTGCTTTTTGTTAATAACAGTGAGATTTTTAATCGCAGAACTGTAAAATTTGGTCAAGACATGTTGTTTAATGGCATTCATAATAATCAATCAAACCACAATTTTGAATTTTTTGTTAGTTACGCCTTTTTGCATTTTAGCTAACGATATGTATGTATGTATGTATATACCTACATAGATATTTATGGATGCGGATATGTACATACTATATATGAATGTACATAGATATTTATTTTAAAAACCTTAAGGGGTTTTAAAGGCCGTTTTTAAAGAAAATCAAACATCAATAAGAAAATATAATTTGGGGTTTCTTGTTAAAATTTAATCAATTTCTTCAAGTATTTGGTATCTACTACCCCACTTGACCTGAGTTGAAATGTTTTTTTTTTTTTTTTTTTTTGTATTATATTTTTGATTCAATGCTATAAAAAAACCAAAACCACAACGAACAGTTTGCACATTAAAAATAAAAAAGGAAACTTGATATTTTTTTGATGATTTTTTTTATAATTATCATATTTATGTATACTACTCCAACGTCATTAAACATGATTTCGGTCGCCAAAGAGTTAAAAAGTTCAAAATAAATGTATGTATGGATTTTATTTTCTAGTATTTATACTTATTAAATATACCTATTTAAATGAATATTTAAATGAGTATTAAATCAATTTTCATATATCGAGAATAGGAAGATTCTGAATACGATCGTTTGCTTGCATTGTGAAAAGTACACATAAATATAATAATTTAATAAAAAATTATTAATAACACAGGCTTGGGGAAATTTTTTAATAAAAAAACTCTTAATATTTTAAAATGTTTGATGAAATTTAATAACACCAGCACCAGCAAGATTATTTTGACAAAATATTCTTAGGGCCATTATTACAACTTAAAGTTAGTTAAAAGTAGGATTTTATCGGACGTATAAAAACTATATCATTGCAAAATTTTACTTCAACCTAAAGTGAGCGATAAATTATAAGCAAGTTTATTCTACCTGGTAATTTAAATCCAATTTGCAATAATGTAAACCTTTTTGTACGTCCGATAAAATCCTGCTTTTAACTAACTTTAAGTTGTAATAATAGCCCTTAGAACAATTCGCATTTATCAGTACTAATTTTTAATATATGTATCTATGTAAAATATCGAGAGCCTATATGCAAAATACGTCAAATTTGGTCAAAATGAGTTTCCGATGGCAAATGCTCCCCTATGCAATATTCATCTGTAATATAACTTTCGAATCAAACAAATTATTGTTTCTCGTTTTTATTGATTTGTTTTATTCTGCTCTCTCAAAGTATAATTATTTTTGGTGAAAATAAATGATAATTCCCATGTAAATGTGAAAAATTTTTAACAAATAAGTAATTTATTATAAATCTACCTCATATTTTATTGCATTTGGCATGCTGAATACAAGTATTAGTAAATGCATACATATAGGGGTTCCGATAAAAGAAATTTGTAATATATGTATAAATTCGAAACTGTTAATCGAATAGAAACATTATGTATAGACCGATTATAGTCAATTATGTAAGGATTCAAAATTGAAAATTTGGAGTGAGCTTGTTACAATAGAGATTGAGTTAGAGAGTGTCAAAGCTGATCTAGGGATGGAAGAGGATTTCAGTCAGGCTTAAAGCTTAAATTAGACGTGACATAGCCATAACGCCATAACCATAACCAAACCAAAACACAGAATACACAAAAGTGAAGAAAGTGACAGGCAAAAAAAGCTCCAATCAGGTTTTTGTTAAAATTCGTGGAAAAAAGAGATAAGCATAGTGTATTTGATACTGTAGTGTATTACTGCTTACCAATTAACACAGCTAATAAAAATATATTGCACTAGAAAGACGTAGCAAAACAAAAACGACGACAAAATTTGAGGGAAAACGAGACAAACAGAAAAATACCCGTATCTTCCGTCTCGTGACACTTCTGTGTGTTTTGTGACCAAAATTCAATTGGTTTCTATGGTGAGAGTTATGGCGTTATGACGTGTCACGTATAATCGAATACAGTGTTGCCCATTAGTTTGGTTCGAACGGCTGCTCTCTATGGCTATGGTTAGTTATGTCACGTCTGATTGAGCCTCAAGTTATTTTTTATGTTATTTTAAGTTTTTTCTTGTAGCTTTTCAAATCTTATATCTAGTATTGGGTAAAAGATCTCACAAATTGATTAAAAAATAAATATATTTAAAAAAATCATGTTTTTGTTTTCCGACAAAATATGATAACTCTAAAAAATATTGTTTTTTTTGATCGATTAAAATATGCTATCTAAAAAAAATACGTAAACCAGTGCAAAATATTTTTTTTGGAAAGCTTTAAATTAGTAAGTATATTTAAATCATCTTAAGGAAGGCACATAATTTTTTTTACAATAATGATCGAATTAACTAGTTTTTTCGCTCCACTGAAAAGTTAGCTTTTTTGAGTTGACGTATTTTGAATATAGGCTCTGTATATAATAATTTAATATAAGTTTTTTTTTTTTTTAATATGTATATTTCAAGTGTATTCCATTAAATAACTCAAAACAAGAATATATTATTTATGCAGGGCGCAAATTACGGCACTCTTTATCGAACGAAATTACGAAATATGTATTTCAATAGAGTTTATATTTGGAAATATTTTAAAATTTCGAATGGATCGAATGCCGCAACTTGCCTCCAGCCTTACTTTATCTCGAAAATCAGAACCAGCTTAAAAAAATAAGAGTGCAGATTTGAAAGCAACGCCCAAATAACCCCCTAGAAATAGCTTTTAATTGCTCTTAATCTAAAAGTTGACCTCAATTTGTGTAATTATTGTCGTATAAGGCTTGCTCCTTAAGAATGCTTCACTGACAATATTTACTGTTATTTGTTTCTAAATTGGAAATAATAACAGTAAATTTGAAATTTTTGGTGTGGTATCATGGAGTAATAATAATGTTGTTAGTTTAATATCGTTAATACTTTTCTCATATTAGATTGTATACATATTTGTATGAAAATTAGCTATTTATTACTGTATTTATGTTTATTGTTTATTTAGCTTCTTATTTTTTATGTTGTGGTGGGTTCGGTTGGCTACAGCTGTCCAACTTGCGTGTTTTGTTTGTTATTTAGAAGTGCTTTATCTATTGTATGCGTAAAATCATGTACAAATTCATTAAGCGTAAGTGTATAAACGGATGGACATATATTTTGGAATTAATTCTTTTCCTGTATAACTTGTGGGTGTACGTACGTACGGTGAGGAGTGAGTGGTGTGGCCAACAACCGTTTAGTTTTATAAACATTTCAGGTGATTCGCTTTTTTTTTCTTTTAACACAATATTAGAAAACGTTTTTGGCAACTTGAAATTTTAGTATATTTTTAAACGTTCATTCAAACATACGCAATTGTAATTTTCGCTCGATTAAGGTTTTATTTTTTTCTGTGTTTAAAGAAATTTTAAGAGATCATACATTTCCGATTAATTAAAAATAAAAGGATAAAAATGAATTGATGAATAATCCAAAATAAGAAATAAATAATTATTCTATTCTATTATGTTCTTACAAGAAAATGGAGTAGTAATTTCAAATGAATAAAGAAATCAATTTACTCAGTTTGTTTATTACTCTGCATTAGTTAAACAATACGATTAATTAAAAATAGTTAAAAGATATTCATTCCTAATCGGTAATACTTGTCCCGATAGTCTACATAGCTCTTTATATTATGGAACTAGGGCAAAGTAAATTTTTATCAGTAGGTAGGCAACTAATAATGTATATTCTTATTAAAGTTATGCTCAAAAATGACGAAAGGCGGCATGGCCACACCCGCACATAGTAATAAATCGGAGGAACTTATGACAGCAAGCGCTAAACAAATTTATGCAAGATATTTTGTTATTTATGTAGTCGAAGTAAAAATTCTAATGAATTGCACACAAAATGTAAATGTGAAAAATTATGACAATGAAGGGCTAAATTGAAGCAATGGTCGTGGCGCACCTAGTACTAATTAATTTACGACTTAATTCATAAATAACGGAGTTTGAGTGAAAAAAAACATTAGTGGAATATTAGATAACAAGCCCAAAAATTCATTAAAAATAGGCAAGACTTTAATAATGTCAAAAAGACGGAATTTTTTTTCTCTCAACACTTAACTGTTAGGAAATAACATTCTGGAAACGGAAATATTCCAAAACTAGTTTAAAATCTTTAAAACTAAAAGAAAAACAATATTTTAAACATTCCCTTATGTAGAAAAGTTTTGAAAATACATACATATGTACATATCTAAAAATGTAAGTTCATCTTTCGAAGCATGCTAATAATCTCGATTTGGAAAAAGAATGAGTTAGGGCGTTTATATCACCTTTATTCCAGTTGTCAACATCAACATTACGTCAATGTAATACCAAAAAATTTGAGCTATTCTACTCGCTCTCGAGAACAATTTTGTGCCATTGACGGTCTATTTCTGTCTCCTAAGGTCTAGATAAAAGCATGAGCCTGTCAATTGCAGTGTAGTTGTTTTCGACAACGAGTAAGCAAGGCCCAGTTTTTGGGTATTGTATTGCCGTGACGTTTGATATTGACAACTGCAGTAAGGGGTGATTATGTATGTGTGTTGTATGTATCGATAAACTACAATGTCGACATAAAACTGTCAAGGAATGCAAAATTAGTATTAATTTTGTGTTAAAAGGTGTTGACTCAAAATTGAGAACTATTTATACGACGAAAACTAGAGTAAATCTGATTATAAATATGTGCATACATGGGGTCTTTCATTAAGAGCTTCCTATCTTTTAATTTAAAACAATAAAGTATGTTTTTGAAAAGCCTATAGACATCCGACATGTCCAATTCACATCGCCTCCACGCGAGGTGCAGGATGGTTTTGTGGTTTTTGAAACCACATGCCATTGATGTTCATATCATCCAATAGTGCTCGAAAGAAATGGGTGAACCGAGCAGAACATTCCCTTAACAAAACATTTTTATATCCTTTCATGATGATTTGGCAAAACAGAATATACATACATAACTGCCGATTCCACAGAGAATATGGCCCCTATCAACTTTTAAATCTTGGAAGTACCCATTGAAAGACCCGGTGGATTGATTTTCGAGTTGAACAAACGTTACCTATCCTTTTGTATGTAAAAGTTGGAATTCGCAAAGTACTCACTGTAAAAATGTACGTACAAATGTATGTATGTATGTGTTTCGGCTGCTTTTATAGTTAAGAGAATTAATTTTAAAGCGCAAACTCAATTTTTAGAACACTACATTTAGTAGAAGTGTCATGCATTTTTCTTTCGGATTCTATTTTTTAAGGTAACAAGTCTTATTAAGATGACTTAATATATAATGTGCTCATAATCTTCAATTAACATGTAAAATTTAATATTAACAATTTCTCTTCTCATCAATGAAAAGAAACTCTTTGCTACTCATAGCGCCCAAATTTTCATACGCTAATGCCGGTATGGATTTGAAATTTTTGCAATTTTTAAAGAGTTTGTTGAACAGTATAATCACTATCATCATCTCTGCTGCAGCTTTATACGAAAATTTAAGTGCGAATACGAAAAGAAACACACATGATTTTTGCACTTGTTTCAAATACAAATGTATGTATAATTTCGGTTCATTTCTTTTTCAACGTTTGTTAGAAACAAGTTTTATTTTTACTGCGTTGTACATACATGGACGTGCCGTGCCGCGCTGTTAAAACAAATAATTTGTTTTACTGTTTACTGTAATGAAATTTACAAAGTATTCTATCTTATTTATTGTGTTATTGTAATGGAATATCAATAAAGTATTAAATTATAATACGAGTTAATAAAGAAGATATGTACATACATACGTGAAATTTAATAAAGTGCTATTTGTATTTTTTTTATATAAAAGAACTTCAACGTCACAATGTATTTTCAGCAGGAATCTTAAAAGTTATTCGTATACGTGTTCGCCAAATTCAAGCGAATATTTTTTCGAATATATTCGCTGAAAAAAAAAAAAACTAAAGTATAAAAAACATTAAGTAAATGACGCAAAAGATATTAGTTTATAATAATTTTTAATGTAATGAAATTTTATTTTAAATCAAAATAATAATCTTCTTGTAGTAAACTGTAAAAAACAGAATAAGGTTCTTTCAAAACTAACTAAAGGTTAAAATCATCAAGCAACATTTGAAACTAGCAATACAATTTTTCCATCTTTATCTATATGGTATGACATCAGTGAACTGGCAACGTATTGGCCAAACGCTGTGACCACAACGAGATGTCGTTATTAAGAAACTCATTATTAATGATATGTAGGACTTTATAGTTCAAAACATATTGTTTTATATACAAACATATGTACATATATAATTATGAAAATATGTAGATTAAATTTCATTGACACTACAGCAATATTTTCGAACTTGAATTCCTCCTACCTCCTGCTTTTGCTTTTGCTCACTCTATTTCAAACATTTTCTTTAGGTCATTCAAACATGACAACAGTTTTATAGATACAGTTGCTTATTAAATGTTTATTGTTGCTCATTTCCAAAAATGCGCAACTAGTCATAAACATTTTCGTAATTAATTGTGTATTTTCTGTTTCATTTCAAGTTGGAGATTAAAAGAAAACTAATGTAATGTTTAGTTTATTAAATTACATAGAAAAATAAAAGAGAAATTGAATTAATTAATCATCAAGTGTGAACGCGTGTTTAAAGAAGTGTATAAAAATTGCATGCTAAATAAACTCGATACATATTTTCGCTTAATTTGTGGATGAAAATGTAAACTTTAAACATGTTAAAAAAAGTCATATGAAAATATGTATGTATATGTATTAAGGTTTGATTTCAAACTAATTTTGTAAAAAAAAGTCTTAAATTCGAATAGAAGACTTTTAAAATTAAATTTATCATAAATATCCTCTAATTACGTCAACAGAGTACAATTGCATTTAAAGGCATTTTATGAACCAAAAAAGTTGGCACTCTACTCCATTTCGAAATTAAATTTAAGAAGTCCAAGACTGGGTTCACACACGGGAATTTTTGTTGAGCAACTTTTTAGTATATAGAAGAGAAAGAAAAATATGATGGCTCCGCTTCTTCCATAAACTAAAAATTTGCTTAACTAAAGTTGCAGTGTGTGAACCGAGTCTATCAACTTCAAGTTAAATATTTTTATATTTTCGCAATAATTTATAGACTTATGTTTAGTTTAAACTTGTGCCATTTATTAAACCTTAGCTGTAAAACAGATACATATCGTTGGCTTAGAGCTTAAACCTGCTAACTCACTTCAACCAAATTTTACAGGAAAGACAAAATACTGTTAACATTTTCTATACATAGCTTAAGAAATTACCCTGATACATCAAGTTTTTTCGACATGTAGAGTTTCAAAGTAAAATAAATATTTTAGGCAATCGATGCGGTATCTTTTTTTCTATCGAACAGCATTAAAATGTCATATCTTATAAAAAGTAGATTTAGCAGGTTTACACTTTAAGCCGACATAATGTATAATATACAATTAAATTTGTGTTAACCAAATTTTTGGGCGTGTTGCTCTTAAAAAGGGTCAGAGTAAAGTTTTACATATAGTTAGTATGTATGTATGTATGTATTTCTCAAACTCTATTTTCGCCGGGTGTTTTTTTTTCATACTTTTCATTATTTTATTTTTCGTTTGTTGTTCCGGCTTGACCTATTTCCCTGTACAAACATGCAACATAACATACACACATATGTATTTAGTTATGTTCTCACAGTGAGAATTGTATCCTAGCAAGGATGTTTTTGCTCTCTATATTGTGTAAGTTAGTGCTTGCTGCATGCACACTTATACATTATATACATATGTATGGGTATGGAGTATATACATATGTATGTATGTACATTTACTTATGAATGTGTAAATTCATACATACAAATGTACATACATATTTAAATCATTCAGTTGTAGTTCAACCATTTGAGTTGAATGCTGTGAATTTTCTATGGTTTTGTTTTTATCAATTAAAAGAATGAGTTTCATATTTAAAACAACTTGATTATACTTTTATATTAAATACTGAATCATAGATTTGATTAAAAAAAATACCTACCAATATATGTAAATTTGTACAGTGTGTTGTGGTGCAGTAAAGTTCAAAATAAACAAGGAAAATATTAGAAAGAAAAATGTAATGTAAATATTTTGTTTATAGCGAAAAAAAATTAAATCCTATACCAAAAAGCAAATTGTTTGCGGAAATATGAACACAGTTTATTTGAAAGTATTCTAAAACTGTTTAATTTAATGTATTCATTAATTAGTATATACTTTTTTGTATACATATAATATTCATTCTTATTTTAAATTTAAACTTTTATAGTCATGGTTGCTTGAGTTCTGTTGCATCTAGAAGCTTTGAACAGAAAATAAATTTTCAATGAAACCGTTAATCTTTGTTTAACTACCAGCTGTGTGTATTAATTTTTTTTTTTTTTTATCCAGAGCAACTACAAAATACATAATGGCCCAAAGTTTTAGAAAAAAAAATTTATTTTTCGCAATGGACCACAGTGAAAATGCACAGGCAATGTTAAGTACATACATATCTATATGAACATCACACTTATTTGATAATAATATCGTCCAAAGTTCAGTAAAAAAATATCAATGAAAAAGAAATATAAACACATAATTATACTTGGTAATGAAACGAAATAAGTTTGTCTTAAGTAATAGAAGTTAAACAAGTAAAAATTAAAAAAAAAATATATATATATAAAAGCAACTTTTGCTCAGGCAATCGCCGTGTAAAGTTGTGTTTTCTCGTCCTGCGTATATAGTATAACGGTTTAAGCTTTACTTTGGTTTGTCTTATTTAACAAAAACGTGCTGTTTAATTTTACACTTTGTCTTAGAAAAGGTGTATTACTTTTTAACTGGTGAAGTGTTTTTGATTTTTACTTAATCAGGGGTGGATCGCCCGACAATGAACGGTCCCAAATCCCTGAACCACAATAGGTTCAGGGAACTAGGCTCCAATGAGGAACTATCCAATAAAAATAAACGCTTTCGTGACGACGACTTTGTGCCCCTTCCCGAAATAAAGCAATGCGATGACCATATCCCACGGTATCTTGTTGTAACAACCAGTGCAAATAAGGAATTGACCCCTAAACCTATATCAGCTTATAATGTTTTTCAGATAGAAAAAGGATTAAATTTTATCTCTAAGGAATACACAGATGTAGTAGAATTGAAATCAGGTGATCTTCTGTTAAAAGCTAACAACCTCAAAGCTGCTGAGAAATTCAGAAAAGCCAATTACATCGACACGATCCCTGTTTCCATCACATATCATAAAGCCCTTAACTATGTACAAGGTAAAGTAAAAAATTATATCACTTTCGGAGGATGAACTGTTAGAAGGCCTAAAAGAACAAAAAGTATTTGAAATCAGAAAAATCATGAAGAAAGAAAACGACAAACTCACACCGACTGGAGCGGCAGTCTTAACATTTGATCTAATCAGACGTCGTGGGTACCTAAAGCTTGGATGGGAAAGAATTAAAATCAATGAATATATCCCCAACCCTATGAGGTGTAAGAATTGTCAAAAACTGGGTCACACCAAAAACCGTTGCCGCAACCCGGAAACATGCAAAGAATGCGGAGAAATTACACCGCATGAACTGAACCATGCAACAAAAAGTTTTGTGTCAACTGCAGTGTCGAAACGCATTCGTCAAATGAATCAACATGTCCATCCGTCCTAAAACATAAAGCTGTTTTAAAAATCAAGATAGATAAAAGGTGCACCATTAGGGAAGCCTGGAAGACGTACAACACAAACCCAGAAGCACATCAAACATTTCAAAATAGCAATCATCCTAAGCCCTCATTCGCAAATATTATAAAAAATACAAAAAATTCCACAATTGAAAAAGAAACACAGCGATCAGAAGAAAATAAAACCACTAACCAATACAACAACACCACATCAAATCAACAAACTGTAAAAGAACAAAAAATCCAAAATGAAACAAAACTTAATCCATCGACAAAAAAATCAGAATTACAAAACCCAACAACAACACTTACAAAAAACATACAATACCCAATTGACAATACATATAGCACTTACACAATGGAAACAGACAATGAAATAGAAGACAATCCAACAATGCCAAAAAGAAGACAAGACTCTGACTTGGAATCTTTAGGGGCGAACTTAACCCCATACTCTAAAGCTATCTTTTACGATATGAAAGAACAACTAGAAAAAACTAAAATGAACTTAAAAGATTTAAATAAAAAATAAAACTATTTTTTCACCATGGTTTATAACTTTTTGAATTTAGGAACAAATCTATCAATAATACAGTGGAACATCCAGGGCTTCCTAAACAACAAGTTTGCTTTAGAGCTTCTAATACATAAACACAAACCCAACATTATTATTATTCAAGAAACACACATAATAGAAAAAAACAAACACATCTTACATATACCAAATTACAAAACATTTCACCACAATAAAGAATATACATATTGTAAAGCGGGCATCGCGATACTCACAAAAAATTCTCTGAACGTGTCAAACCACACAACATCCACAGGTGAACTTCTACATCAAACTTTAAAAGTAAAAGCAAGGGAAGATTTATATATAACAAACATATACAAGGAAACTGATGTTTCCCTAAATCAGGAGCTTATAAATTCCATTCCTTCATTCTGTTCTGGACATCATTTGGTATGTGGAGACCTTAACGCACAAAACACAATTTGGGGTTCCCAATATACCTCACACGCGGGAAATCTCTGGGAATTTTTCGCAAACGAAAGAAGTCTTACATTTTTAAATGATGGGTCTCCTACTCTACTGAGTACTAAACACACACTCACAGCAATAGACGTATCCATGGCATCAGCGGATTTAGCTTTGGGTCTGAGATGGCATTGCTTTAATCACGAACTAAGTGATCATTTTCCAATATTCATTCAGAGTCTGGACAATGTAAATCATAGCACAAAATATGTCGTAAAATTTAACGAGAAGCGTGCAGAAGAGTTATCTCATTCTAAACCAATCTCAGAAAATATCAACAGGGAGGCAGCCACACTAGGAAAAGTCTTAAGAGTCGCGGCAAATAAGACAATGCCAATATCTCAAAGGCACAAGCAAAACGACAAAAATAATCCAATATGGTTCAACAGTGATATCGCTAAGCTAATCCAAGATAAAAACTCCGCCTGGAAACTTTTCAGAAGAAGGAAAACTCTAGCTCACGCAATAAATTACAGGAGGAACTGTGCATTGGTGAGGAAAGCATGCAAAGAAGCTAAGCGTAGATCATGGGAAAATTTTTTGAACTCCATTAATCCTTTCATTGACTGCAGAACTCTATGGAACAAAGTGAGAAAGATAACATCGCCCAAGCTAACTAATTTCCCATCTATTTATTTTGAAGATCAAATTTTATCGCACCCTCAACAAATCGGTGAAACTTTTGCAACAATCTGGTGTAGAACAAGTTCGAACAGTTCGTTTGATCCTGACATAATTAGGAAAAAAACTCAACTCAATATCGATTTACTTGAAAATAATCCCAAGGAAATCTCAATGTTAAGTGATCCCATAACCGTATCTGAACTTCAATGTGCGTTAAAAAAGTGTAAAGGGTCAACGCCAGGTTTAGACAAAATAACCTACACAATGATAAAAAACTCCTCAATAACATTTAAAGTGAGGCTATGCAAATTGTACACCAATATTGTACTCAAAGGAATATACCCCCATGCGTGGAAACAAGCACTTTTGTGGCCGATTCCGAAACCTGGCAAAAACCCAAATAACGTCGAAGGTTATAGGCCTATCTCGCTCCTTGTTGTGATCTCAAAAGTTTTTGACAAAATTATTTCTAAATGACTGTGGAAGCACTGCAAAACCAAAATAGCAAATGAGCAACACGCATACTTACCTAACAGGGGAACACACACTCTATGTCATTTAGTTGAAAGCCAAATAAAAGAAAATATGAGAAGAAACAAACACTCAATCATCCTCTCTGAAGATCTAGAAAAAGCTTTCGACAAGGTTGTAAATTTTGTAGTAATACAAGAGCTACACAAATGGGGAATACAAAAAAACTTGTTAAAACTCTTCCAATCTTTCCTATCGGACAGGAAAATACTGGTAAGAGTAGATGGTTACTGTTCCGAGCTTTTTAACATAGATAACGGAGTCCCACAGGGTTCTCCACTATCAGTGGTACTGTATAGTGCATATGTGAACTCCTTACTGGACAAACTAAGACTTCACAACGGTACTGACCACATATCAATTTACGCAGATAACATCTTCATCATAGCTTCCGGCACAAATGAAGAAATCTCCATAGCTCTAAATAATTGTGACGCAGGAATAAAAGAATGGGCCAGGGAAACAGGAACTACAATACCAATAAACAAATGTAAAACCATCCATGTTTGCAAGAAATATAAATGCAATGCTACACCTATAAATATAAGAGACCATGAAATTCCATTGAAAACAGAATTGAGAATTCTGGGCATAACATTTTGGAAGAGGCTCCTCTGGGACAAACACACACAGAACATGACGGACAAATTGAAAAAAATTAATAATTTGCTAAAAGTAATATGTACTAAACGCAAAGGTCCCCACATGGAAACTGGAATTTCAATCTGCCGCGCCTTGACGGAAGGTATTATTCAACACTGCATAACAATATATGGATGGACAACAAAAACTAACATCAAAAGAATCAATGCTAGTATCAACACATGTTTCCGTACGGCAACCGGTATTCTGCAAGCTACTCCCGTCGATGCTTTGAGAATTGAGGCAAAAATTAGTGACTTTGACAGCATCTTAAAAAGACAATCTATCAAGCTTCTAGCGAAAGGATTAATAATTAATAACCATTGCTTACACGAAAAGTTTTGGACATTTTTGTACCAAGATGAAGTATCTCACCCTTGTAGTATAAAAAACATCACAAATTATGCAAAGAAAATTAATTTACCACTTCCACCCCGGTCAAGCATTGTAACTGAAAATAACAAAACGCACACTAAACTTAAAGTCAACACCTCACTTAACTCCATTCATAAAAGCGGAATTGACCCACTGATATTCCAGCAACTCTATCTTGAAGAGAAAAATAAGATCAATGCAAGCTTTAAAATATTTACTGACGGCTCATTTTCAAATGGAAACACCGCATACGCTGTTGTAGAACAAGAAAGCAACAACTTTGAAATCATTAAGCAATCCATGCTCCCCAACTCCGCTGGTATCTTCTCAGCTGAACTAGCAGCCATTAGATATGCCGTTTCATATGCTTCTAAAAAACCGGGAGAAACCCTGATATGCACTGACAGACTTAGCGCTGCAAAGTCATTAATGGCAAATGGAAATAACAAAAGCTTAGTTCTCGGAAATTCCGTTTTATTGCACGAAATCATCATCCTCTGGATACCAGGACACGCCGGAATCGAAGGCAATGAAACTGCAGACGCAGCTGCCAAGGACGCTCTAAAGCACCCGCTAATAACAGAGGTACTACCACTAATACCAGCTATAACTAACTTCCATAAGAATATCCAACAGACGCAACACGAAGAGCAATGGAGCAAATCAACTTGCTTTTTAAGACTTCATAACATCAGTACATCGCGCCCTCTCTACCATAAACATCTATCAAGAGAAGACTGCATTATATTAGCCAGAACAAGAGTTGGCACAACGAAATTCAGTACACAACACTACTACGTAAAAACATCGCCCAGAGAATGCTTAACTTGCTCAGAAAACCTGAGTATAAGTCACATTTTAAAAGTTTGCCCTAGAAGTTCCACATCTGAACCGCTTGAAGACATCCTTAACTGCAACAACAAAAACTCATTAAAAAAATTAAAAAACATTCTTAAATCGGCAAACGTATTAAAGGAAATTTGAACCAATCATATATGGTGTCATGGCCCAGTAGCCCACACCATTTGTCGGTGTATTTGTGTAAATTTATTTACAAAATACTTTTAAATAAATAAATAAAATATATATAAAACCCCGACTGCGACCAAATTTAAACCGTTAAAGTTCTTAAATGGCCATTCTGAATAAAAAATCACAAGGGAACCCTAAAAACGATTTTAAATAGCTGTCGAATGATACCCGTTTTAATATAGTTCGCCGACTTTTTATTTTCTTCGTCTTCTCAAAATGGCGTCTTTTAGCCGCCGTCACCTTTGGTGACACTCCTGGGATCAAGACAACATCTTCTGCTTAGAAAAAGCTTAATAATCAAATAAAGGCAAATTTGCCTTTACACCAACAAGCTAAAAAGTTTTGCAGCAAATGTATGACGATCTGTAGACGATGACTTAAGTAATTAACAAAAATCTTAAAAGATAGATAAATATATTTTTAAGAAGAAAATAGTAAATTAATTTCTGCCGGCAGGCAGATTTAAAATATATACATACGTACATATATATATATGTATAAAATAAAATTAAATGTTCCACTGAGTGCTTATATATTCCGAAATATATCAGCTGGGCTGGAAGAACAACTCTCGCGGTCACCCGTGTGTTTTTTTTTTGGCCTTCGATGGTTTTTCGTCTCGCTCGCACTGGTTGATTGATCTGCCATGGATAACCGTATAATCTTGCGGATATTTTGCGGAATTTCGCTGACAACCACGTTGCTACCTCCTATGTGAAGGCATAGGTTGTGTATAGTTTGCATTTAAGGTGACGATATTTAGAAAAAAATTTAAAAGTATGTATGTAACTTTTCTTGTAGCTTCGAAAAATCGATTTCAAGGACAGGCGGACATCGCTTATTCGACTTCCGTATACATATATGTACATACATGACTTACCATTTTTAGTGAAGGGTATAATACGAGTAATTAAAATTCCACTAGTATGTATTAAATAAGTTGTGGCTTTATGTTCGATTGCAAGCGATGCTTTGAAGTCAATTTCCGATTTCAAAAAATATTAATATTAGGTCCGTTTGTTTACCCCAAAATTTGTGCAATTTTGTGCAAATTTATACTGGATTTTACTGAAATGCGTTCGTTTACACACAAAAATTGCAAAAGATAGTGCCAATTGAGAGAGTAAATTGACAGTTGTTGACTGAGAGTCTGCAAATTTTTACTGGACAAATTTTTGCCAGTAAAATCCAGTAGACGAGAAAAACATATGATTCAATAAAATAAACCAAACTAAGCAAATACAAAGTATATTTTTTTTAAATAAAAACATTTAAAAGAAGAAAAGTTGAAGTAAAACTTTAACAAAGCAAATCTAAAAATTTTTATATTCAAGATGAAACAAATTAAAGAGTAATAATCGTTAAATATATCAGTTTTCAAATTTAATTTGTGTTATTTACTTTAGTTTTTTAGAGATGTAAGGTTTATGTATATGTGAATACTTATTTCTGCATACTATTCAGGGTACCGAGTATCAGAAATCAAATATTGATGTATTTCCCTATGCCATTTACCCAGAAAAAATTAAACTAAAATCCAAATACAAACTTAAGCTTTCACACAACGTCTATTTTAGAAATATGTATGTATATATCGCATCAAATTTATAATTATAAAAATGTATGCATCAATTACCAAAAATATGTATTTGATGGGTTTCAAAAACAACAAAAACATACAACAATATTATCAACTGTGTTGATTAATCTGCAAATTTTTGCAATTTTTCCGTTCGCGTACTTTTTTATGCAAGAGACATTCTTGAGAGTAAAATTTTCAAATTACCCAAAATTTACTCAACTACTGGATTTTACTGGAAAAGTAAACAAACGGACCTATTATATACCCTAATCCATAATTTAATTTTTACATGACCTAATTAAAGTTTCGCATGTCAATAATAAATAATTTCTTTAAAATAATAAATAAGGATTTAAGTGTGTTAAGCACATAGTTTTTACAATCTCAATATAATTCAAATGCATGAATTGTACACCTTATTTATACATATGGACATAAATCAGTATAAATTAAAAACCGCCGAAAATAACTTTATTACCATAATTCGACTTTTCCTTATCAACTGTAGAAAAAGTAACAAACAAACAAAAAAAACTCTTTTTTTTAAAGTCTGATAACGTATTATAAGAGTTAATTATAAAAATGTTTTCGTGTTGTCGGGCGAATACTAAAAATTCTAAAAAATCGAAAAAAGTTAATGATAACTCGAAAAAACAACAACAGCAGAGTGAAACGAATCAGGAAAATGATGCATCGTCTAAAAATGTTAATAAGAAGAAGCTTATAATACCAACGATAACCATTGAAAATGGTAAAACGATAGAAAACGAAATAACGAATAACGAACAAGAAAACGGTAAAAGTGAGAAGTGTGTAACAAATAATTTAAATGATAAAATAACAACAACAATTGATGCAGCGGAAGCTATTGAAAATGAAAAATCTTTGGAGAAGGAAGCGGATGTTGTTAACGAACAACCGACGCCAATTGCTGTAGTAGCGACTGAAGCCGAAACTGTTAAGAAGACAGCGGAAATAAATGGTATTTTTGTGTGTTATTTTTCTTCTCTTAAAATTTTTATCAGGGGGCAAATTACGGCATCCGATACAACTCGTAATTTAAAAATATTTCAATAGAGTTTATATGGAAATATTTTTAAATTACGAGTCGTATCGAATGCAATGATTTGCCCCCTGCTCTTTGTTTGTTTTCTTTAATTAATTTGTACATATAACTGAACAAAATATGTATTAAGTATTAGTAAATTTATTGGCAAATCATTGGCATTCTTGCAAACAAAGTCCTTGAAATTGTACTATCGAAAAAAACTGTACATAGTTTGTATTTAGGTCTGTATTTCACTTGTGTTTTGTTTATTTTTTTTTTTTTTTAATATGTATTAAAATTTTCAAATTCAAGCAATTACCATACCAATGCTTGTTTAACTTTGCAGTTGACAGTGTTAATATATCGCAACCTAATGATGCGGAAATTATTTGTTGTAAGTCGTTGGATAATACAAATAATAGCATTGATGTAGAAGCGATATCAAATGCTGTAACACCGACAGATTCTCATGAAAATGCCAGCGTCGCAAGTAATTTTAATCAAACAAATTATTGTGCCGCCTCAATTCCATTAACAAATACAAATGATACAAATATAGTCAACAATGAAAAGCCCAAATCGTGTCTTTCACGTCACAATTCAACACGCACGTCAATTAAGAAACGTGTAAATATAAGTGTACACGCAGAAATAATAGAAACTGATCCTTCGTTGCCAACAATAGCACTACCTTTAACATCATCGATTGGCGATGAAGAGGATGATGTTTTCTCCGATTCAGTGCCGCCACCCAAAAGAGAAAGCATGTGTGCTCCATATGTGGAACGTGATATGAACAGTGCTGATGTTGTTTCGGAAAACTTAGTGTATGCTCATGGTTTGCCCGAGTGGTTTGACGATGAACGGATCAATGATGCGTAATATAAATTATTTTCTTTTCCTTTTGCCCCTTTAGTTTGAGAACATTATTTGAATTTCATGTAATTATCATCTTTATCATTGAGTTTAATTAGGAAAAAATATGAAATAACTTCCGTGTTTGCATACATGCAGTTGTCTTTAAAAAAAATAGGAGTGGTGTTAAATTAAAAGAAAGTAATTTCATTCAGTGTGCACAATTTTTAACTAATGAGTGGTTCGATAACATCTGGAAAATGCATCTATTAATTTATGTGAAGCATGTAAGAAAAACCAAATCATCTAAAAATTCACTCTTAAAAACAATAGGACCTGCATTTTTTCCAGATAAAAATAAAAAAACCGCTTACAAGAACTCGAAAACAATTTATTTTCTTTTAATATTTTTGTCGACTGCCGTACATCTCCGAGGTATCGATTGAGTCAATAAGGTATTGACATAGTTTTGATGGGATTTTCTGCCAACCATTTTGAATCGAACTCCATAAATCGTTTACATTTGGCGACATCTTTTCTGCCAAATATTGTTCAATGTATCTCCATAAATGTTCAATAGGGTGAGAATAAGGAGATTTCGCTGGCCATGACAACCTCAATCAAATTGTACCTAAACCACTCTTTGCCAAGTTACTGGTGTGTTACGGGTCCACTCAGAATATGACAGCATTATTTATTTAATAATTTTCACGAGAGAGGGAGAAAGCATGCAAATATAATAATTTTTCTCACCAGCTTGTGCTTTATATTCTGTACTGGGCGGATGTAAAACATGCACCCCCCCCCCCCCCCCCCCGGCAGCTGTACTTTTTTTCTTTGTTAATGAAACCTTTCTTGGACTCTGCATCTTTACGGTGTTTCAATCAATGTCTAACTCCTGTTTAATCTTTTTTGACGATGCCGACGGATTACCTTTACTCTCTCTCTCTCTCACTATGAGTCGGTATTTAAAACTAGATGTTCTGAGTTTGTGAGCACGAGTTTCAGGTTTTATTTTGTAATATTAAGAATTCGTTATCATTTAAGGCTCGATTATTGATGGCAAAAAACTTCATTTGACGTGTTAACTGGCAAAGCAACTGAAATTAAAATTGGTATTACGTATGACAACTTTCTCCAGTAACCAAAATAGTTATCGAAAATACGATTATGGCGGATTGGCAACTGAAAATAATGTAAGCAAAACTTCAAAATATGTATAAAAAATATGAGTGATAAGAAAATTTGTATATATTTGTACATAAAGATGATTATTTTTGCCGAATTATTTTACCAGGGAGAGATGAGTACAAAATGTATTGAAAATATAAATTTCCAGACTAACAAACTTTACCTCTAAAAATATTGGTTACCACCACTCCTATTATTTTGAACAAACGTGTACATATGCAGTAGATTATTAAAAAATTAAATATTAGGCGCTATTTTGTTTTGCAAAATTTCCAAATTATTTATGCGAAATTACTTTGAATGCTTTGCTTTAGGAGTTCTATAATTTTGTTTATTGTACCATCCATCCATCTATCTATTGTTTTAAATCATCAAGTGTCTGGCAATAATAACAACTTTAATTTGTAGAGGTTGTATAGAACCACCAGTTACACCTGTTGGACGTGATGAGCTCGAACTAAAACGTCAACGAATTTATAAAGACTTAATGCTAGCAGCACAGGCTGCAATCAAACATAATGCGCGTTTTGAATCGTTTATAATTGGTTATAACGATAGACAGACATCGTCTTCATCAACACAATATAAACGTCGGGAAGGTGATTATTTAAATACATATACTTAAATAAGTACATTTTTAAATAATTAGTCATGTGATTTTTTGTTTGTTTATTATTACTCGTATTTTGTTTTGTGTTTGTTATACTGAATTTACACCATGAAATTTTTAGATACCATATCATAAGTGCATGAAACTTTTCTTCTCATTTGCCGATAGCAGGGAGTAAAAAAGCAAATTAAATTAAGTACATTGACACAAAAGAATCGTAATATGTGTACCATTACTATTAGTTTTTTGCAGCAAATTTTATGAATATATATTTTGCATTATTCCGAATATTTGTGAAGTTTTAATCATACATACTCGTAATTTAGCATTGTAGGTAAAATTCAATATACATATACACTATTTTGTGATAGAAGTGTTCGCATTAGCAAAAAAAAAACTCTTAAAAGGAAATTTTACATAGTACATATCGCTCATTTACCTAAACAACGTCATAACTCAAGAAAGGCGATTTATGAGTTAGTAATGCAGAATTAATCCTATAATCTTTATTCCCATGATGTAAAAATTCCATTCAAATATCTTGAATATTCAACTCTTGGAAAAAATTAAATATTCTTATTCCATTCACAGAAAAAAATTTTCACCAATTAAAATTTTCAATTAAGAATTTAATCAATTCAATTAAATTTTGAATTGTTTCAATGAATTCGATTGGAAAAACTTAAACTCAAATTGTTTACAGGTGAAAATTTAATTAATTTTTTAATTGATATTACAAATTTTTTCATGTTACTCTTTAAACCCCGTCTAAGAAAAGGTGTGTTATAACCAAATGGTATAAGGGACTAGCTCCGTACGTGTAGATTCGCTAGCTACTTTTGCACCACCTCTAGTCCCGCTACAATCTACCTCCCATGCATTTGAGTGGCGAATTTAACACGGACTTGTCATTGGAGGTGACGATTCACCTCTTTCTGCATTACCATTATCTACATACGGCGTTAACGCCATAGTACTATACAGCGTACTACTTCCAAAGTGCTGTAGCGAGCGCTAGCACCAGAACTGAACCAAAAGCGCTAACAAAGTCACCACAAGATTAATACTTTCCTCTTTTGTGCAATTATTGAACGTATTTATTTATTTTAAAATGTCATCTTCAATTGCATTATCCTCGTCTTGAATTTCCTGAATTTTGTTAAAAACTTTCAAAAATTATTTTTCTTCACTGTTTTCCAATTCAACTACTTCTAACACTCCTGATTTTTTTCCTTGTGAAATTGTATTTAATTCCGCTAAAAACTTTTCGGTTTCTAATTTTTCCAATCTTTTAAAATTTCTTTTGCTCATTTTAATTACCTTTCACTTTTTTAAACTTTACATTCTTATGTACATATGCACGTTTGTATTTAAAAAATTAAAGAGGAACAAAACTGTGATCATTTAGTTTGTGTAATTTTATAACGGGATCTGCATTTAGCTATGTACATAATTGATGCCCTTAGTGACGAATAAAGAATTTGTAGTAGAAAAAGACAAGCATCCTGCACTACTAAGGGTTAGAGAATTCGGCATCGATTAGCCAGTAGTTATTGTTTTAGCTACAGGTGTCTGGAGAAAGATGTAGATACAGTTAGGAATACATATCGCTAGCGCCTTTAGTTCATAGAGTGAAAATACTAACCACATCGCTAGTCCCTAGTGGCGATGGTTCTTTGTTATACCACTGGGAAGTTTGTAGTGTGTATCTGTGCATATGTGTGCCGGTTCAGCGGCTGGGCCGATTTTGATTTAGTTTTTCCTGTTTGAAAGGTTACTTGATCGAGAGTGTTCTTGCTATGTTTAAAAAAAATCGTTCCAGCCGGTTAGAAGATATCGTATCTTTTCTAGATATGCTCGGGGGTTTTTAAAATTTTTAATTTTTGTTATGGTATGAAATCATTTGAATTCAAACCCAGCAAAAAATAAATGAACGCGTTCAAAATGAGGTAGTGTTTCATGAGTTCTTGAGCATGTGTTTCTTCGCATGCATTCTGAATGGCATCGCAAAACGTAAATAATCCTATAGAATTTGAACTCATTAAAAACGCATGCGACGAACGCATGCATACATTGAAATTAATATCCAACAAAAAAGGCATGCAAAAACGGAATTAAATCATCACATTGAAACATTTTCATAAAACAAGTTTTATCTCCAACAAATAACAATAGTGCAATAGCTCAGTGGTAGAGAGTATGCCTTAACTAACAGTCAGAACAGCACGGCTCGTATCCTGGCTGCGAAAAATTTTTTTCGTTTTGTATTTACGTGAAAAAACTTCATCGAATCATGGGTTCTTGCATGGGTTCTAAGCACTCATTTCAAACGTCATCGAATCATGGGTTCTTGCATGGGTTCTAAGCACTCATTCGAATGATGAGCAGTTTTGCTAAATGTGAACCCATGCTCGTCATTGATACGCCTGTGTTAAAATCATGCGTTCTGCACCTAAGTTGAACCAATGCATTTGCAGTAGAACCCATACAATAATTATTTCTTTTGCATGTCTTTTTTTGCTGGGAATTGTTTTGAAACCTTGCAAGTCTGTGAAAACTATATTGTTTTTCATCTTTTTTAATTTATAAGATTTTACGAACTTGTTTCTTTTTTAATTTGTGTGTAAATTGAGTTATGACGTTGTTCAAGTAAATGAGTGATGTGTACATTGAAGTGTGGGCGTTCTTTTTATTACTTACCAATTTTATGTGAAAATGCTTCTTAAAATAACAGAAAGAAACACACAATTTATAAATTCAGTATAAAATGTTCCCAGCGTTCATTTATTTTTTGCTGGGTTATAGTAAATCTTTTGAGTGCAAAAAAAATTGACTAGCCGAAAGTATATGTATGTTCGTACTAAAAACGTATATACATATGTACATATCGTTACCTTAATATAGAAAGGTCATAACTCCTTAATTCTTTTGTATATTTCGATAGAAGAACATCTAATGTAACGATTTCAAAAAAAAAAAAAAAAAATGAGTTGGGGCCTTTCTATATTAAGCTAACGATATACACATTTGATGTTGCCATTGTTCTATCAATAGTGGAAAATTAAACATTTTTTATTGCTGTTTGAAAAAAAATTTGTTTAATAGTAAATTGTTTACAATTATTTTAAATCTATAAAGTTTTCACATAAACAATTAGTTATTTGCGCTGAACAGTGAAATATTTCTACGAAAAATTATATAATAAAAAGAAACCTCAAGTGTTTTCAACTTACATACATATGTACGTATGTATATATACATACATACATACATATGAATGAATCCCTACAAGCAAAGTAATTCGAAAGTGATTCGAAATCGTATTGCTTGGAAGAAAAATATTATTGCGGCAACAATCATATTCGTATTGCGGAAGATTCTACCTTCGGGAGAGTTTGTGCGGCCAAGGCGATACTTCGAAGAAATACGAATGCAATACTTCTAGAAGATAAAACTGTGATATTGCTAGATAATCATCTAATAGAATTATTTATGATATTGCCAGATTATCTTTAGGAAGATAAATTATTTATAACGATAGATTATCTCCTAAAGTACAATTTTACAATTTTGCTAAACTATCTGAAGGAAAAAATATATATATATATGTATATCAGGGAAAGCCAAAAAGTTACTTTTCGAATGCTCAATACATATCGGTACTCCAACGACAATGAGTATGATAGCACATCCGCATCAAGAAGCATGCTTACATACAGGCATACATATCTATAGCTATCAGCACAAATAACTGCGCATATCTATAGGTGCGAGTTCGATCTAACAAATGTGCTATAGATATTCGTATCAATACATTTTTTTTAATGAAATCTACTTCACGAAACTTTTTCTATTTGCTTATTGTAGCGGTAGAGAAGACACGTAACATGAATTTCTGAAGAAATTTTGACAACTTTTTTGATCTAATTTGGTTCTCCAGGAGCCTGTTTACAAATGAGAAAATTTTCATACAACCAATTTTATGAAAAAATGCGTAAATACGAGGCGGGATTCTTTAGCAAATTTCTATTAAAAAAGTCATATATTGCAAAAATTATGCAAACTCGCAAGCTGATTATATAAACCTCAAAAAAGCAATAAGTCGAAAAGTTGCAAAAATGCTAATATTATTTAAAAAAATGTCCAAAACCTAAAAAATGTGAACGAAAATAATCAGTAGATTTTAAAAATCAAAAACAATCTCACTTACAAAAAGTTGCGAAAATTCGCGGATAATTTTTTAATTGAAAAAAACCTTAAAATGTATTTAAAAAAAACACCAAATTGTAACGAATGACAAAAGCTTGAAAAAATTTGCGACCATGTCAAAAATTAGCAAAAACTTGGTAACATAAAAAAGATAAAGGATATCATAGTCTGATACTGGTTGAAAATCTTTAAAACGGCCAAAAAACAAATAACTGGGAACAATCACTTTTATTGCGAAATAAAGAAAACATTTGCGATAAATTTCCCTAAAATAACTTACAGATACTTAAAGCTCTAAGGAATGCCGAAATGGCGAAAATTCGCTAATATCAAATAGATGTGCAAGTGGATTAAAAATAGGTAAAATATTAAAAAAAAAGCCAAGATTTGGCTAAAAAGTCAGTTTCATCGCGAAAAATGGCGACAAACAAGCTCAGATCTAAAATGGAGCGTGTTTCTATACCCGCGGTCAAATTACTCCCGCTTTTATATCTAAGGACTATGAAGTGTGTGTGTGAGTGGGTAAAACATTTTTATTGAATTTTATGTTAAAATAGTTTGAAAAAATTATTATTACCGCAACAACTACAAACTAGTATTTCTGGCAACACTTATCAAAAAATATTTAAAAAACAGAATGTGTTGCAAGTCATGGGTATGTCGATAGATATGCGTAGATATGCGGGATGTAACGAAGAATGCGCATCGATACATACAAGTATGAAATAAAGTGCGCAGGGGTACACGCAAGTATGAGAATGAATAGATATCAACACGCACTAGCATAAAAAATGTTCGATATGTGCGGGAGTATCCAAAATTATTTGTATCAATTGGCTTTCCCTGATGTATATATGTATGTATTTATATATAAAACTACCATTAATTTAAATTTAAAGGAATTTTTTATGGTCAACTAAATTCAATTTATCATCACGGGAGTCATCATATGTGCATTATAAAAAGAAATTTCCGGACATAATGTTTTGAAAATTTTATGATTGTTTTTATTTTAAATTAAATATTTTTTTATCTTCTAGTCAAAAACATATTGATATTATAAATTTATTGCGCATGTGATAAAACGCCAGGCTGAAAAAATGCAACATTTTAATGACACAAAATACCTTGTTAAAGGAAAAAATAAATAGTCAATACATTTTGGACTGTTCATTCAGAAAGATTCACTGAAATGAAAATATTTTAATATAAAAAAGAATTGCTTTGATGATTTTCTTCTAAATGATAAAAATAAGATATTGTATTTATATCTTCTGGGTAAGATATCTTCCAAATGTTTGTAGGGAATTTTAAAACTGAGTTGCTAAAATTTTTTTAAATTTTAAGGCTTTTTTTAAATTTAAATCTCATCTTTAATTGTTTTGACTCAATTTAGATAATTTGCATTTTGTTTGGTTTCGAGACTTAATTTTTTTTAATAAATTAATATACGAGTACATTAAGGACTAAACTCTTCATCACTCTAGGGGTTTAAGAAAACTTCGAAGAAATTTTAAAAATAAATTATGCCAATATTAAGGGCGCTCATAAATAATGTCGCTGTTTTAACTAATCGACCTGACATTAAAAAAAATAAAAAATTAGTTAATTCCACTTTATAAAAAGTCATAGCACACCTTGTCTATAATTTTTATGGCAGCAAGCATTACTGTTAGGCCTATAAAAGCAAAAACATTTCAGATGTATCCATAAGAATGCATTTATAAAAAAATCATAATCATCCTGTAAAATTTAAAAAAAAAAATGTGAATTAGGTAAGTTTGTTAAAACAGCGACAATATGTTTATAAAAAAATATAAAAAAAACTGATTCATAATTATAATAACTTCAATTGTACTACTATTAATAGTTACAAAAATATTCAAAATTCAATGGACAAATTTCTTAAAAGAAAAAAAAAATCCGTGACTTCCGGTACCAAGCCGTCAACAAATGGCATCGAAATATGTATGTTCTAATATCCCAGCAAAAAAAGTGAGGAAAAAGAAGTAGAAAAAGCACCACATCTACTGAATAAAACCACTTCAAATTTAGGTAAAAAGCCAATGAATTTTACATTGACGTGTCATTGGAAGGTTTTGGTTTGGTTTGGAAGTGGTTTGCTTTTAACATTTTTTAAACTCAATAAAAATCATGTTTTTGGTGCTATAAAAATCCGAAATTCGGGAATGAATAATAATAATTCACTTCACAAAAGTAGTTAAAATGTGCTTTTTATTCAGTGATTAAAATCACTTGTATATGGTTTGAAAAGAAAAAATGTTAAATTATTTAAGTTTTTGTTATTTTATTTATTTATTGTATTTTTATTATTTATTGGCTTGAGCCAAAAAAGTAATGAATTTTCTGAAAACAAATTAGTGATTTAAAATTTGATATGTTGTTAAAAATAACTTATTTAACATCTAAAAATATGCATTAGATACTTTCGAAGTAATTTAAAACTGGTTCGTAAGGAAGTACTCCTTTTATTTTTTGCTGGGATGTTCTTAAACTAGCAATAGTTGATATTAACTAACCTTTGCCTATACTTACAAAAATCTTTCAATAAATTGTGATAGCTGGGTGACTAATAAAAAATAATTCACGTATTGTATTTCAATTGAAAATTTTTTATTAAAGCTGATATCAACCATTAACTGATATCACATACGCCGATCCATGTGGCCTTTTCCTGCTAATGTTTGTCATAATAACTGGAATATTTCATGGTGTATTGTCACATGCCATTTTGCTTTCTTAATAACACAAACTGAAAATTTTATCTTATCGTATATTTTAACCCATGTATTTTTTATTTCTTGGAATAAAACACATATTATGTATCGTCATCTGAAACGAAAAACGCCCTGACCAACATTTTCATGTTCATGATTCGTTTAGGCTAAAGTTCGAACAATAATAATTAAGTTAACTAACATTTTCATATTGCTATACTTACATATGTAAATAAACGTTAAATTTCTATGCATACACACTGAAAACTAACGGTAAAATCCACTTTGTATATGAATAACAAAAATTAAAAATTTTAAAAACCCCCGACTTTTTCAGAAAAGATGTTATATCTTCTAAACGGCTGGACCGATTTTCTTCAAACATAGCTAAGAACCCTCTCGATTAAGTCATCTCTCAAACAGAAAAAACTAAATCGGTCCAGCCGTTTGGCCTGTACGTGGACACGGACAGACACACAGACACACACTACAAATTTGTTAACTTATAATACCCCTTTTTTAGTCGGGGGTAAAAAAACAAATAAACTGAAGACAAAAAATTAAAATTGTGATGGGGCGAGTTACAAAAATTTTAAGTGTTGCGATAACAGAGTCTACAATGTAAAAAAATTTGGCTGTTGCAGTAGGTTGTGTTAATTGAAGGTTGCACAAGGCGACCGCGTAATTAATAGTAATTTCGTGAAGAAAATAACTGTACATCTCGTGATTATCGCGGAGTTTTTATAAGTACTAGGATCGCCCGGTGGTCTAAATTAGATCTTTTGACACGTACACTGAACCAAAAACGCATTCTTAAAACAAGAATCTTGCGTTTTCGATTTAAAAATGCAGCATTTTTAAAAATAATTGTTAAAATATGAATATTTCTTATAACATTAATATATAACATTCTTATTTTTATAATGAAGCAGTTTTAAAACAAAAATGTGCGTTTTCGTTTTAAAACTGCAGCATTTTTAAAAATCATTTTTAAAATAAAAATGTTTCTTACAACATTAATAAATAACATTCTTATTTTTATAACTAAGTAATTTTAAAACAAAAATGTGCGTTTTCATTTTAAAAATTTCAAAAACAATAATGTTTTCTTATTAAAATAAAAATTGTAATTTTTGAAGTCATAATGAAAAAAGAAATGTGAAGTTTTAAAAATAAAGGAAATTATATTTTTCAGCGAGTAACATTTGTGTCGTGTTAAAAAAAGAGAATTAATTCATTATTATGACCAAGTGTATATTAATGTCCATTACCCTGTATGATCCTGGAACACAAAAAAATCGTCATAACCCAAATGAAAATTCGTTCCATTAGCGGTTATCGAAAATTGTTCATAATAAGGGCATTTTGATTCCAAAAAAAAAAAATATTTTTAATTTAAAAACGAAAATTCTATATTATTAATTTAAATCGTTTCATTCTTAATTTAAAAACCTTCCATTATTAATTTAGGGCGTTTCATTCTTAATTCAAAAACGCTCCATTATTAATTTAGGGCGTTTCATTCTTAATTCAAAAATGCTTCATTATTAATTTAAGACCTTTCATTCTTAACTTAATAATTCTCCATTATTAATTCAAACGCTTCATTTTTAATATCAAAATAATAAGTTTTAAAATAAAAATGCTTCATTATTACTTCAAGAATATTTAATTCTTAACTCAAAAACATAATCCTTTAATTTGAGTATATCCAACTTTATATCAAGGTTGTTGTCTTTATCAAACAAAAAATATTCTTTTTTGATTTCAAAATATTTTTCATTTTTAAAACCAGAGTGAAAATTTCTAAAATAACAGAAAACAAACTTAGTTCTATTTCATAAAGGTTACGTTCTTAAAATCAAATTGTTTTTTCTTGATTTTAAAACTTTTTTTTTTTTTGGGTTTATATATGTATGTGAACATGTGTGTTCAAAACAAAAATCAAAGAGAAAAAACGTTTATATTGTGCATATCTACACAAAAGTACCTTTTAAACCATATACGTTTCACCAATGTTCGTGGACGACAAAGAAAAATGTGTGCCGTATTTATATATAAGATAATGCTATTTTTTTCAAGTATGATGGTGGGGGGGGGGGGGGGGGAGGAGCGAGGGTAATGTCTTCACGCTCAATTTTTATTGATTTTTAGGAAAGTCAAAACATAGATATATACATCTGCATCTAAAAGGACGCACAGGTTACATATAATGGGTCTCCTAATAAGTTGTTTAATTTTTAAAAAACCAGATCCCTCAGGGGCAGCGGAAATTTCTGACCCTCCGAAATTATCCAACCGATATTTATATAATTCAAAAGAAACATCTACGTAAAAAACTAATTCTGTGAAAGCAATGTCACGGGCATAACTAATTTTTGATAAATATCTGATTTATTTAATTTTGTTGTCTCTATACACACATATCGCTCATTTACTCAAACAACGTCATAACTCAAAAAATTTAATTTTCGAGTTAATGATGCAAAATTAATCCCCATATCGTTCTTCATATTGTGTAAAAATTTCATACAAATATCTTGAAAAGCAAAATAAAATTTCCTTTTTCCATTTTAACCTTCATAGGGTCTTTGGGTCAATTTTGACCCATTTCAGGAAAAAACTTTGTTTTTTTCTGAAAGTAAGTGATTGATCTATGTCATATTTTCTGACTTTTATTTAATTTTATATCTTAACAGATATAGTAGGTTTGCGGATATATAAACTTGCCAAAGAAAATTGTATGCAAGATTTTACACTAGAGATCTTCGGGTCAAATTTGACCCGTGTGAAAGTTTGGAAGTGTTGTGTCTGGTATTTCTTGTAGAATAATGAAAGATAGTGAAATAGAAAATGGCCTGCATACATTATCAAACGATTTCGAAAATCTAACATGACTGCAGATAATCTTTTTACATCTTATCGGTTGGAACAATAAATACTGAGATCACAAATCATTTTATTTCAAACTACACCTAAAAATATAAATAAGTTACTACCAGAGATAGTACATGTGTTATTATCATACGTGTTTATCATTATTTTCGTTTTACCAAAGATAGTACTCGTACCCTTCTTATATATATTCCGATAAAAGAAAGTCTGTCAATCTTCTTAGTATAATATGGTCACTTCTGGCTGCAAATGGGAGGATAAATATTACTTTTTTGGGCAACAGAAGGGAATCACAATGGACCCAATCGGGTCTCCAAGTGGAGGTGCGGTAAAACACCACCCTTCCTAACCTAGGGTTTATTTGCTGGATAAAGTTAGATCATGTTTTACTTGCAAAAGAAAGACTAATCAATGTTGTCAAGTGGTGGTTAGTAACATGCTAGATATATAAGCTCACAATGCTTTTGTGATATTTACATCAGCTAATAGCGGCTGGAAATAAACTGTTTTGCAAGACGTCGACACTTCTATATATAAAGCACCAAAAGGCGTTATCAATATCAGTATTTTCACAGAAAGTTGCACTAAAACTACGTGAGGTAAATGAGTAACCATAAACTTCAACTAAATCCAAAGAAAAAATACTTGAACAGGGTAAAAACAGAGCCAAAAACAGTCGTTGCCAATTATGCCTCAACGCAGAAAATGAAACATCATTAGATACTATTATAACTTGCAAAAACTTTATATGAAAACTGCACTCTGAAACAATTACATTATCTACAATTAATATTAATATTGATTTAATATTACGTTCTTATGTATCATGTATTAATCGAATTAAATCTATGAAATAATGTTTTCGTTCATTGGCAATAAATGAATCAAATAAATGAAACCAATACATAATTTTCAATTTAGGTCAAATTTGACCCGAAGATCGTTAACGTCAACGATTTTAAAGACCCTATGAAGGTTAACTTGTGTATAAATTTAAAACTTTAAACTCGTTTTCCGGCAAACTAGCTTTTTTGAGTTATGACGTTGTTTGGGTAAATGAGCGATATGTGTTTAAATGAAACATCACTATTTCTTCCTCTCAATTATTTTATACATATGCACATTAGGGGTATAACCAATTTTTTAGCATAGTATCATGAGGTCAACCATGTCCTAGTAACCACGAAAATCATAATCTTTTGTAATTTTTCTCAAAAAAGTTCACGCACCAATTGGTTTTTCTAAACACTTAAAGCACGGACTTGAACTAAAAAAAATATATTACATAATCTAAAATTATTTCGAGGGCTTCTTAATGCAATATTGAATATTCATAATTTTATACGGTCGTTTTTATTTATTTTTTGTTTTAAATAAACATATTATTAATTTTTCTTAACCCAAAAGAAAAAAAAAAACTACATTGCGGTTGGCGCGTGAACTTTTTTGACCTTAGCGAAAAAATAAATATACGTTCCCTTATAGCTTTTTATGCTCTATCGGACTGTACTATGCCAATTTTGATATTTTAAAATATTTTTACAAAGTTATATCCCTAATGTACATACATATATTTATTATATGGCCAAATGTCACAAAACAGCTGAAATTGTTCTGAACCATAAATCAAAACATTAATAAATGAAATTTCCACAACAAAATCATTTTATTTTTAGTACAGCTTTCACAGGAAAGCTTTTTTTCACACTTTCTATTTGAAATAGAACATTTAAAGATTGTTTAAGTTATAAAATAGTTGAAAAGAATCTGCGGAAAATAAAGACATAAAAACGTAATAAATACACAAATATTATTTGAATTTTATGTGAAGTCTTAAATTTTTAAGTTTAAATATATGTATGTATGTAAGTCAAATGTTTTTTTTTTAACCACGAAACAAATTGGCAACTACTATGTACAGTGTTAAACAAAAAATCTTTAGCATTAAATACCAAGCATTTATCATTAACTACCAACAAGAAGATCTGTGCAAATAAGCGTAAATGATGGATTGGGATATTACACACACATTTAAAAAACTTTTGTTTAGCCCTTTTTTATGCGAGGTTTGAGATAGATCGTCTGCGAGATCCTTTTTTTTTTTTGCATGTACATTATTAATGGGTCTTGTTCTCTACTGGTACAAATTGTTACAGAATCTATGGAAAATTACATATATTATATATAGTATATTACAATACTTGATATAATGTGTTAATGAATTTTTTGGCTATGTGTCTGTTGTGTGTGTGCTTTTTTTTAGTTTTGTCAACAGTCATACTACCAAAAAAAAGTATTAAACAAAGTTTATAGCCATGTACTTTATTTCATATGTACATACATATGTATGTACATATGTGCTTGTATAATTTTATAATCATTACTAACTGTGACAGAATAACTGGCGGACTGACTGACAAGTGCCGCTTAACTCTGAGATAAAAAATAAGGTAAAAAGTAGAAACGATGACAACTGCAATAAACGTAACTACAAACACGTACTTAGGATGTGTATATACCCTGTAGGAAGTGTCAATAGTTAAGCAATACGAATTCACTATTGACTTTGTCACCAGTACTACTGACGAAACATTTAACATGTACATGACATAATATAACGGCTTATCAATTTTTCGGTTTCAAAAGTAAAGTTAAATAAAAGAAACACAAAGCAATGATTTCGATGAAACTTTTATTTCATTATAATGCATGGACTTTGTCATTGCGTACGAAATAGAATATCTATCATTTAAATGATCGCCTCTAGATTGGTCGATCCTTTTAAGTTAGTTTTTTCGAACATTTAGGTCATGAATGCCTACTACATTTTTTAGGAAAGGGATAGTGACAGCGAAGCCTGATGGGAAAGCAAGAGATAGAGGAAAGCTTTATTCTTTTACAACTCTGTTCTTATCCTCGTTTTTAATAATGCTATGTTGCAGCGCCTCTAGTGTAAGTCGTATTAAATTTCGAAGCTGTGCTTAGTAGCCATTTTATTGGCTATTTTTACTTCGCCGATGATTCTACTACACAATGCCGACGAAGGAGGGCCGGTCTGGATCAATGACCATTGTCTATGGCTTCATTACTTCAAATTTCCTACAGCAAACAACATACAAAGGAACACTAATGCACATCAGATAAATGTGTGGCGTTGTTATTTTTTTTAATGACGGATACCGGGCTCGAACCCAGTACCTTCGGTTTTGTAGTCAACGTGCTAACTACTTCAGCCAACGCCACCCTTATACGGCCATAGGGCTCTGAATTTACGGCAACGGTTCTTCCAGCGTCGTTTTCGAAAAAAACAGTCACTTTTTCCCGATGCAATGGCTTTTCCACAATCACTTCTGGCCTCTCCCAGCCCCATGCGCAACAATTTAGCTTGTTGACGTAAACACCGGATGAGAAATGAAATCTTGTTAGAAAAAAATCAGCATTGAAAGCCTGTTACTCTAACACCTAATCAGCATATCTACGACGTTGTGAATGGGCAACCGGCTTTAATTCTTGCGTGAGTAGGACTTTATACGAAAAATGCAAAATACGCAACAATGAGCCGCAAGATAGCCCCACCCTGCAAAAAATATTCGACACATATAGGGTCCGTCATCTAACGTTTTTTTTTTTTCAACTAGTGCTTATTTCGTGAATGGTAACATAGCTCATGTCTGATTTGACAGATAATTAGTTTTATCCTTCCGCTGAACGAGCCAACTGACCATCCAATGCGTTTTCGCTTCGCTAAGTGGGCCTGCGATCGACTTACAGAAGATGCCGATTTTGCAAAAAAAAAAAAAAATTATCTTTTCAGATGAAGCTCATTTTGATCTTGGCGGGTATGTAAACAAGCAAAATTGTCGCATTTTGGGCACAGAAAACCCGCACGCATACATTGAAAAGCCGACGCACCCAAAACGAGTCACTGTTTGGTGCGGATTTTGGTCCAGAGGCATAATTGGGTCATTTTTTTTTCGAAAATGAGCAAGGATCATTATCGGGCCATCGGCGATCGTTGTCGGGCCATGTTGAACGAATTTTTGTTCACAAAAATTGAAGAGGAGGATATTGGCAACATTTGGTTTCAACAGGACTGCGCTACGTGCCACACAGCCGAAGCTTCAGTAGTTTTTTTATAGCATTCTCAAAAAAAAAAAAAAAAAAGTTATCTGGCGGACCCTTTAGATAGTAGAAGCACTAAAAGGTGTTAGAAGCAATACATTGCATTCCGAGAAGCGAGACCATTAAAATATGTTCTACGATAATACACGAACAGCACATAATTAAATAGCACACGTATACATTTGGTGGGTAATTTATTATTTCTAAGTGGCTCATCGCGAACAAAAATCATGCATTCTAAAAGCGCAATTGTAAGTGATGCCGTCTCGATGTCTCCCTTACAAAAATGTTTCCAGCAAGCAAAAATGTTTGCCGTGCAACTGCTAAGAACACCGTGGAATCGATAAATTGGGATTATCGGAAAACTTTTACCAACAGAATTGATATTTCTGGCACTGCGCGCTTTGCTAAGATGCACAGGCCTTACCAAATCCATAACGCTTCCAGTCTCTTAAAATTTTTTTAAAATCTTGCCACGTTTGAACCACCTTTTTTGTAGTAACTTTTAACTATTTTACGCATTCTGCGGTTGTTAAACGATCCATATTCGTAAAGGCTAGTTAGTATTCACTATACTACACAATCGTACGATTTTTGAGAAAATACATCTAGGTATGATGGAGTTTATGTAATTATTCAAAAAACAATAGGAATTGATTAGTCGTACGACTGTGTAGGATAGTGAGTCGTAGCCTTAAATGGCAAACCTTTCACTAAATAAATTACACTTCAAATGGCAGCTGACAGCCTTGACATGCCGATGGTTTTGAAACCACTAAATGGTTAACCCTATATAATTAAATAAATAAATCAGTTGCCGCCCTCGGGAGTCTATTTCTTATCAAAAGCAAATATTAATATGTAGACGCTCCAATAACAATTTCCCCAAAAAGTCACCACAAACTTCCTACAGGGTATATACACAAATAATCATACATATATACTTATGTACATATATATGTACAAACATATTTATTTATAAAATATTGTATATACAATTATTACTTTATTCGCCATAAAACTAAATACACAATAATAACAATGAATCAGCCGTAGCGTCAACATATAACGAACAAGATTTTTAAAATATTTTTTCATTATCAAACAACCCAACATTATTAATTTGTAAAAAAAAATAAGTGTATGCACTCATACATATGAATATTAGAGTGGATTTGTGATTTTTAAAACAAAACTAATTGGACCATAGGACATGAATTTTGTTCTAAGTTTTTAAAAGTTAATGGGTCAAACACTTGGTTCTTGTTGTGGTCGAAATTTAACTATAAATGAAATAAAAAACTGTCAAAATCCAGGTAATAAAAAAAAAAGAGATCAACTAAGATTTTGTTTTATTAAATAAAAAAAATATTTCGTGTTCAAATTGTCACCAGTTGCGGAATTTTTAAAAATTTCGCTCATTTAATACAACAACGTCATAACTACTTGGCCAGAAGACGAGTTTAAAGTTTTGAATTCACATAATGATAAATTAATTTGTAATTTTCCTCTCAAGAGGTGATCATACAAAATATTTGTATGAAATTTGTAAAAAATAATTCTGTAATCTTAACTAAAAAAACAAATTTTTGGAGTTACATACATAAATACAAATGTATTTATGTATGTATTTACAAAGTGTTTGAAGAAAATGTCCTTATTTTTGTGTGAATAGTGTTACGTTTTGATATGATTTATTTTGGACTATTTTATGTGGGCGTAACAAATTGAAACAAATCTGAAAGTATTGCGAGCAAAAATAACGTGAGACAATTTTTAGTGAATGTTAAATGTTAAATATATCGCATTTACTCAAAGAACGTCATGATGCACAATTAATCCTCATATCGTTCTTCATATTCATGACAACATTTTCATGACAACACTATATTTCGTACAATATTGTTTATAGACCAGAAAGTCTACTCTATAATTCGAAACGAAAGAAAATGTGTTACAGAGTAGATCTCCAGGTTACTTTGAAAACTACCCAAATCTCGTTTTAATATGTATTGTAAATAATATGTATTATTTTAAATGTTTTGTGGTTATGTAAATATTTGCAAAAATAAAATTTTCTCGAAATCACAGAAAAATGGCACAAATATTTCCTAATTTAACGATAAATTTTTAGAGTTATATAATTTTATTAAATTATTAAGCACCTTTTTTATATCATCTACATATGGGCATTTCCACAGAAAAGTACACTTTTTGTCACGTTGCGTAACTTATTGACATACATACATATATACATATACGTGTATGTATGTAGTTTGTTTTTTTTAAGAAACACGTCTGTTTTATATTCTTTTTTGATATTGGCTTAGAACGTATTTAATTCTACATATACTAGGTGTGTTTCTATACTCTACATTGGGATCCCGCGGGATCCCAATTTGCATGAAAAGCGTTCCCGTACTATAGCATTGCACAGATACATCTGTTTGCACTAGTTTTGCGTGTTTTTTGGTTCTGGTATGAACAAATATGTTATTTATCGTTTTCTGTTACTAGTTGTAAATGTTGATTTTTTAAGCAATTATTGTATGGTTGGCCAATGAGCAAATGAAAACAACACATTTATTTTTTTTTTTTTTTTCTAAGGCAGATAAGACACATAAAACTGATTTTACCATAAGTTCCTTATTATGTGTTGAGAACAAATATAATTGGCTGATGAATGAATGAATGAAAGCAAAATTGCACATGCATATGTAAGTAAATGATACATGTACATGACACACATGCATTTGTAATTACTCTCAGAGCAAAATTGTCTCTTTCTCTCTCTATACTTTGGCTGCGCCACAAAATAACATAACGAACGTCCGCACATACATCTGCACATCATGTATTTGTTTCAATAGTGGGTTTTTCATATATTTGTATTACAATATGTATTTTTTGAGCAGAAACAGATCAAAAAGTTGCTCAGCGGCAATACAATAAGCAATTGTTTTTTGTTTTCAATTGTATTTTAATTTGGAAAAGCACGCACACACAATAACTCTTATACTAGTTCTGTCGCTCACACTACAATTATATGGTACATACCATGGTATATTTGTTTTGGCTATACAAACGAGTATACAAATGCAACCCTTTATCCCGTACTCGAAAATTGGGTAAATGAGAGAGGTTTTGAGAGAATAATGTTCTTCTTCTTCTTGCACGAAACAGCCCGTACTTTTTCTCAGTGCTAGTTTGGGCAAACACAAAATCAAACAGCTGTTTGAAAAATAAACAATTACAAAGAAAAATTACATTTGCCTAAACACTAAAAAAATGGAAAAATTTATGAAAAAATTGTAAAAACTAGTGGCAAACAAAGTTTTATAAGTTTTTATATGAAATTAAGATAAAAATCCTATATAAGTATGCTGAATCATGTAAGTAAATATATACGTGCGTGTGTATGTACATAGGCATGTGTTTAGTTATGTGTATACGTATATATGTACATGCATACATGCATTGACGTTTATTTTCGTGTTAAAATGTTGGTTTTTCGCGTTCCCGTACTTTTGTGCATTTTGTATATTATTGAGCGAAATTATAGTTTCCTCTCATTTTACCGAACTTTACCCAAAAAGTAAAGAAACAAAGCTACTAAAAGATAGGAACAAATCTGACAGCATGGCTCTGAATTACAAGTTCAATTGCTTGGTGACTTAATGTGACTGTGGAATTGCCCATTTATTAAATTTTTTGCAACTGCACTTTATTGTTAATTTTCTTTCTGAGTTGTGACTATCAGGCGTGTTGCAAAACCGACTTTGAAAACAAAACTATTTAAAAAAAATGTACTTTTTCATAAATTGTTTGAACAGTAATATTCGTAATTTGAGAATTTATGAAAATTGAGTTCCGAAATCGCTTACAATCTTTGGAACATTTAGTATTCGGTCGGCTTCTACCACACATTTTATATCCATATACATACATATTTATATATACGATATGTCTAATGGAAATTTCTTTCATATTGACAGATTGTGATCCTGATTTAAAACCTTCAGTGGCTGAAAATCTGGAACATTTGGTCAATCGTCTAGAGAAACTTGTGGAACGGTTGGAACGTTCTATTAGTGCCCGTGAATTGGAAATAGCCAATCGCACTTTCGACAGTGTTTTAGAGAAAAAACGTGCTAGTTTCGACTTGGAAACAACTGAGCTACCACCAGTGCCCATTGACGACTTATCGATTTCCAATCAAACTGTAAAACTTAATCAACGTATCGAGCGTATAGAGGAGTCATTGGGAAAGATTAACGAACGTCATAGTCTGAACAGTCATAGTGATAGTACAGTGCACAACGACCACATACAGCTGCCAAAAGACAATAATAGTCTTGAAGATATCCCCACTGTATTAGAAGATTTTTCATCTCTACCCCCACCCTCACCGCCACTAGAACTCAATATGAGCGTTTTGGGCTATCAAGATATTATGGCTGGTCCCTTGAGCCAATATTTGACATTGTCGGTTAAAATTGGCGGTGATGTAGCCAAACATGCTGAATTTGTTAAGAAGGCTTTCGAGTAAGTGATTTAGTTACATATACGATGCAGATAGATTTATACCTAATTTCCAATTTGTTTAACAGTGCGCAACTTCAGTATGTGACTTTGGCCACCCAATGTTCGCAACCGAATCAAAACAAACAAATGGAATTGTTGAAACCCACATCGGATCAAATAACAGCCATACAAGACTTCCGTGAAAAGAATAGAGGCTCACAATTCTTTAATCATTTGTCAGCAGTCAGTGAAAGTATTCCAGCCTTGGGTTGGGTGTGTGTGGTAAGTGGTAAATTTAATATAAAAATATTATTTCTTTGTCATTCGCCGCAATTCTATTTTAGTCGCCCACTCCTGGTCCTCATGTCAAGGAAATGAATGATGCTGGTCAATTCTATACAAATCGTGTATTGAAGGAATGGAAGGAGAAAAACGCCACACATGTTGAATGGGCACGAGCCTGGGTGCAAACATTGACCGAATTGCAGCAGTACATCAAACAATACCATACAACTGGTTTGGTATGGTCAGGCAAGGGTGCAGCACCATCAAGCGGTGCTGCTCCTCCACCACCATCCATGGGTGGTTGTCCACCTCCACCACCACCACCAACTTTCGATATGGCCAACATGAATTTGGGTGAAGGTCCCGATGATCGTACTGCTTTATTTGCAGAAATTAATCAAGGCGAACACATTACTAGAAGTAAGTTCAACAACATCTTCTAATTAAGTGAAGGCTTTTTTGATTGTGTTATTGTGATATTATAGATTTGAAAAAGGTTACCGCTGACATGCAAACCCACAAAAATCCAACATTAAGAACTGGCCCCGCTCCCTTTAAAACACCTACACAATTTGGTTCTTCCAGCAAAAACCCTGTAGCAGGTCCTATTGTCAAAGATCCGGTCTTTGCACGTGACGGTAAAAAATGGCTAATTGAATACCAGAAAAACAACAACAATTTAGTAGTAGACAATGCCGAAATGAACAACGTCGTCTATGTGTTCAAGTGCGAAGGTTCCGTTTTGACCGTCAAGGGTAAAGTGAACAACATCGTGTTAGACTCGTGCAAGAAATGTTCGCTAGTGTTTGATTCTGTGGTGGCTTCGATTGAATTTGTCAATTGTCAATCGGTTCAAATGCAAGTATTGGGTTTTGTGCCCACTATTTCCATTGACAAAACCGACGGTTGCCAAATGTATTTGTCCAAAGAATCATTGGGCGTTGAAGTTGTCAGCTCTAAATCATCTGAAATGAACGTTATGTTACCCGAAGAAAGTGGAGATTATGTAAGTTAAAATAATTACCCTCCCAGAAAGACTTTGAAGGAATAATATTTTTTTTATTTATAGACGGAGTTGCCTGTTCCCGAACAATTTAAGACTACTATTACTGGCAAAGCTTTAAAAACTGTCTGTATTGATAGTCTTGGTTAAGCTGTTTTAGTCAGCGGCATCCGTTTGCAATGATGCATATCTTCTTTTTTTTTAAATAAACAACAAAAAAAAAAATCATTTATACAATCTCCATTTAAGAAACGCCAATCGATAATGAAAAACACTTGCTGTATTTAACTATAATCATCATTAACAACTCAACCATAAATAAAAACTTTTTTATAAATAAAATCTTTAAAACAAAAATATCTACTCCCAGAATAATATAGAGCAAATTTGTTCTGCAATAAATTAATAAATTAAATATTTGCATTGATAATTGTTGAATCCTTATTTTTGTATTAATTTTGTTTTGATTAAAAGATGTCCATTTATACCTTTTATTTATTATACATTTTATTTTTATTCAAAACTTACATACGTATTAGTAAATTGTATTTTTTGTAACTACTTATTTTATACTTTTTTAAGTTTTCCTAAATAAAAATCATATTTAAAAGCAAATTTTCGTTTATAAAATGTGAAATTTTATACAACTTCTTCAATCGCACCGTTAATTTTTTTTTCGCAAGTACTTTATATAGTAAACGACCATAAATATAGTTGTTTTAGTTTAGACAATGTTCCAGTAGATAGGAACTCTTTCGAATTTGTATTTAAGCTTATTTGTATATGGTCTTTAAACAAGGACTTCCGAATTTTGACAGCTGGTAGCGGCTATATTGGTCAAAAACAGTGCAAATGATAATAATTGTTTTATTAAAATCAGTGTTCTATTTGGGAATCATGTATTTTGTTATCTACGATGTTGTACATCGATAGTTCAAAGAAGTGAAACGCATAAAATTCCAAACTAGCAGTAACGCTTTATTCGCAATCTGAAAGCTTTGAATTGAAAATATTTTTGGTTTGTTTACTTCGTGAAAATATTTTATGGTCAAATTTAAACTAAAGATTTTCATCAAAACTTATGCACCCGAACCTCAAATGCTTTTCCCTTCGGAAATAATGTTAGTACTTCACTCCAGTTAAAACACGATGCCTATAAATATATTTAATAAAACGAAAATAGTACATAATTATAAAGTAGTTTAAAAGTTTTTTTTATTTATAAAATACTATACATAAATTAATTATTTCATACATATGAATACTAATTCTCGTATCTTACGGCCATTAAAAAAAGCTTAAAGAACATCAGCCTTTCTTATTCACGCACACATGTGATAACCGCAAATCGAGCTTATCATAATTCCAGCACCATACAATAGTACTTTTAAATTTTTTTATATTCGATACGTTCCACCTTGACTTCATCGCCAATTAGTTGATAAACGTATGTTACAACCGTCGAACTTTGTATGTCCATCAATACAAAAGATGGGACAACATTGGTATCTAAAGGATTAAAAGCGCCCGTGGCCGAGCCAGGATTTATATAGAATTTATTACCATGTTCATAGGCCTCAAATTTATGAGTGTGTCCAGTTATTAAAATATCTACATCCAACTGACGTTGCACTAAGGCCAATGCTTCGGGATCGCCTCTGGGTACCACTTGGTGTCCATGACAAAGTCCAATACGGAACTGGCCAACTGTTACAACTTTTTGTTCGGGATATGAGAGATTGTCGTCAAAATCTCCTCTTACAATATGAACATCGTTGGCTAATGTTTTAAGATAATCGTGTGACTCTTTTGTGCACAAATTGCCCGTCACCAAGATATGATGAATACGCCCTGGTACCAGAAGCTTCTTGAATTTGGCTGGTAAACTACTGCAACGGTGGGGTATATGCAAATCTCCCAGTACTAAAACAAGCATTATGGCGAGGTCTAGGAATGTTTTTCTTTTAGGCTAAATTTATTTTAAAATAGTAAAAACGCCAAATTTTTCCTTTCCAAAACATAAATTTATGCAAAATTATGGAATTCTATCTGACGTTTATTTTTTTCACAATGATAAACACTAGTGTATGTTCAGTGTACAATAATTTGCAATACCATTTAATGCTATTAATATTTGGTGAGTGACATCTTTTTAAATTGTAATAGAATAAGTAATTGGAGTGGTACTCCAAATAGGAATGTGTTTTGCAGCGAGTGTTTTTAAGCGCGTTTTAACCACAGACTAAAGGCTCAGTTAGCCGAATGTAATGTAATGTAACTGTAACGTAGAAAACAGCTGATCGATATTTTTATATGAAAAGTAACTTGCGTTACATTACATCTCTATAACCATTTTCATTACTTTTCACATAACAAAATCGATCAGCTGTTTCTTACTGTTGCAGTTACATTACATTACAGTCGGCTAACTGAGCCTTAACGCGTTTATTTTCGTCACAAAAGCAATATTGCAAAATCTAAAAAAAATAGTATTAGAAAAACGATCAATTTTATTTACTAATATGCGAATCGAATTTTATTAAAAATATATTTAGCAGGCTGGAAAATAGCAGGTTTTTCATATAAATAGTTGTGAATGCTGCAATTTGCGCGTTTTGAGAAGGGAATAACGAATTTTGGTTATAAATAGTTGACAGCACTGTTTGGATTAAGTTTACCGGGAAGAGGCAGCGTATTATTAAACATGGAAAAGCCGGCTGCTGCGGATAGTGAAGGTATTTAACATAAACTATATTATTTTTTGTTATTAAAAACTTTAACAATTTTTCTCTATACTAAAATAGAATTAAATAGTGTTAGCCTGTTAGTAATTGTTGTGGACACAAATCCATCACAACGTATAGTGCGTCAAAACCCTGAAAACTTGTCGCAATGTTTGGATGCCATTATTGCTTTTGGCAATGCGCATTTAATGCAGAAATCACAAAACAAATTGGCTTTAATATCTTGCCATCATCATGCAACGTAAGTTCAATAAATAATTAATAAAAATATACATACATACCGTACATATTTACAAAAACTTATACAATTTTGCAGAGATTTTTTATATCCCATGCCAGTTAAACAATTGGAAGTGCGCCAAGTTGATGGCCAGTATGAAGCATTCAGTTTGGTAGAGAAGACAGTCAAACAACGTCTAAGTCATATCATAACCAATGCTCCCAAGATAAGTCAGCCTACCGAAAGTTTATTGGCTGGTAGCATGTCCATGGCTTTGTGTTACATATCCAGGGTAAGTTTTATTTTTACTACTTTATATTACAGATTTTATTAACTGCTTTTTTTCTTTTGTTAGGTGCAGCGCAATGGTGCTGCTGGTATAAAAATAAATTCACGAATTTTAGTTTTAACTGGAAGCAATGAATGCGCTTCGCAATATATGACCTATATGAATGTTTTCTTTACCGCCCAAAAACTTGGAATAGTTCTTGATGTTTGCGCTCTGGACAAATCTTTAAGTTTATTACAACAGGGTTGTGATATCACTGGTGGTCAATACTTGCGTCTGAGCCAATTAGATGGTTTGCTTCAATATCTTTTGTGGGTATTTTTACCAGATCCACAGATGAGGGCAAAACTAGTACTACCACCCCCATCCAAAGTTGATTACAGAGCTGCCTGCTTTTGCCATCGGGAGTTAATAGACATTGGATATGTTTGTTCCGTGTGCTTATCCAGTAAGTTTTGTTTATTTTTTAAACATTTTAATTTTTTTTAAATTAAATTTTTTATTTTTATTCTAGTCTTCTGCAAATTTAGCCCTATTTGCACTACCTGCCAGTAAGTACCATAAATAATTCAAAGTAATTTGATTTCTAAAATTATGCATATTTATTTATACACAAGCGTATTTACGAAAATAACTTCATAAATTTCAAAAATATCACGCCAACATAAATATGTATAAATGTACATATTGCAGTTGATTTTCTCCAGTCACGACACCACTATAAAATAATCTCTTATTGAGAATGGCGTCGTCGACGTCACATCAAGACGACAGCAAGTTTTGTCACTTGTATACTCTTTACCGGCAAAAATTGGATCTTATTGACAATCTCTTACTAATCTCTAAGGCATTGTAAATTAATGGAGCATGTTAATAGTAGTAAATTTTTGTCGACAAAGAGTAGACGAGACAATTTTTAGTGTCGTCGATGACCTCATTTACAATATATACAGTTTAAAATTTCAAATTATTCCTTTTTTCTTTTTAGTACTGTATTTAAAGTACCCGGTCCACTCCCCACGAAGCCCAAAAAGAAGAAAAAAGTATAGCCATTTACATTTCAAGTAATAATATTTAATAAGCAAATTTAACACTACAGTCATAAAAATACTAACTACAATAATCAACGAAATTACCGCGCTGACATTCTGGATTTCGGCTGTTAAAATTTTTATCTATTGCTTTCGTGTTATTTTACTAAAATACATAGGTCCAAAATTTGCTGGTAAATATGGCAGAACCATTTGACCATATTTTAAGTTTTTCGGATTTTCAAACTTATAAATATCATTAAACAAAGCTACAATATTACTTAAATCCTTAACCGTAAACGTTAAACCATGTTCGTGGAATACTTTTTGCAATGCCATGTGAACAACACCATCGTTTTGTACGGGCGACAAGGTGCAGGTGGAATAAACCAAGCTTCCGCCAGGCTTCAATAAACGCAAACAATTTTCCAAAATTCCAGCCTGCAATTCGGGTATTCTTAATCTTTCCTTAATGCGTGTGGGCTTAAAAATATTATTATCGTTTTCCATGAGCGAGTGGCGATCTGTTGTGCAGGGCACATCCACCAACACTTTATCATATGTACCATATTCATCTATATTACGAGCATCACATTGATTGAGTATTAAACGTTGACCTTCCCATCTTTCATGATAATCAAATAAATATTCCTTCATAACATTCCGGATGCGATTTACTCGCGATTCCATTACATCATTACATACCAACTGTTCTGGATGTAGTGTTTGCAACATTAATAAAGATTTACCACCCGGAGCAGCACACGCATCCAAAACGCGCTCTCCAAGCTTAACATCTAATAATAGTGGAGGTAGAACTGAAGCACCATCAAGTAAATAATGTGAAAGAACGCCTGTAATAAATTTGGTAAGTGTTAAAATTTTTATTAAAATAATTAAAATGTGTTAAGTTTTGTTCCCAATAAAATCTGAAGATTTTAAGACGCACAAGAAAATAATTTAGCAAATTAGCACAAAGTTCAAAATTTTTATACATTTTCCTTTTTGTCATACAAGAGCATTTTTTTTTTAATTTTTCTTTAAAATAGAAATTATAAATTCTAACTGACCTGTTATACATTTACTGGGTCGTCTAAACTCTGAACAGTTTCCCATTTCATAAGTGTACAAACACAAATGTTCAGGAAACAAAAAATCTATTTCTGGTTCTATATGCAGAGGGAAATCCGTAGCTGTTTGATAATATTTATAATGGTCTGATTCTGGTATCCAATCTTCCATGCCTTTTATTTGCGTGGCTGGTACAAATTCGTAAAGACCGCCCGTGTTTACATCGGGATCCACCATACGCGTTTCATCTATACAAATATCATGTTCTAAAGCTTGACCCATACTCATTACTGGCCTATCGTTGTTATGTACTGGTTTATCATTTATATCTCTGTTATCTTTGTTCTCTAAATCAGTGGGCAATGTGCTTTCGCTTTTTGGATATAACGATTGTATTTCTTTTTGCTTTTGTTTTTGGGTAATGACATCCATCTTATCGCCCAAATATTCGCCATTTGTATGCAAAGGAAATGCATGTGAGCTTTCGGAACGCTCGTTAGCTAATTTGACTAGCGATTTAACATTTATGGCACCTGAAATAAATTATGTAGATTTAGAAAATATACTTTGAAGTCAAATTACTTCTTTTGCTTACCGTCCATTTCCAATTGACTGCACGTTTTCTCCGTGTCACCGAAATTATTTACCATGGCTATATACTTGTGCTCTGTTAGCAGGGCAGCTCTCATATTTCTCCATCTTATTCCAAAAACTGAGCTATAGAAATCGTCAAAGCTTTCGAGGGCTCTGCCTGTATTTGTCTTTCTTTTCTGTTGTATCGACCACCGAGTCTTGCCGCTTTTCCATCGCTGTTGTATATTCCATATGTTGCGTGATTTTAACATTAATTTTTATTGTAATTATAGTGCCCCAAATGTATTGCTTTGCTTTAAATAATTTCTGATCTTTTACTTCTCGACCGGCAATTTGTACTTGAACAGCTGTCGACGACAGAGAAACAAACCGATCGGCTCATAGCCGGCTCAAGAGCCGCCGCCGACTTTTAATGTAATTTCAAGCCGCCGCCGATGCATGCGGCTAGCGTCGGCTCAAAATTCGCCGCCGATGCATGCGACTAGCGTCGGCTCAAAATTTCAGCCGTCTAATTGCTTTTTGTGGTTTTAAGAGCATCTGTTTGATATGCCTTGCAATGTATATTAGTAGAAATATTTGACAATGCTATTTTTTTTTTGACAACTTGTTTTTTAACTTTAACAAGGTTGCTTATTTATTTGTGGGGGTGGTAACCACTAGGTTTTCTTAAATATAACCGCCTTTTTGGTCTAAAAATAATTCCAGCATTCATCAAAATGACTCAAAGAAATATAGAAAGTTTTTTTATCCAAAAAAGTGTTTTAGAAAGTGACTCTTCTGAATCCAATGAAACTGTAGAGATTCAATGAATTGTTAAAAAATAGAGAAAAACAAAAGTATTTGCAAGGTGGTGGTGAGTGTTAATACAATTTCGGAAAGCTGGAAGTATTTCGGTGACTTATACATCGGTGAGAAGATGTTGGAAAAATATAGTTTCTGCAAACCATGTTTCGATAAAAAAAATGATACTAAAAAAAGTATGTATTCCTATCATATTTAGTATAATATATGTAAGTATATTGATGGTCTCAAGTAGAAGGGCCCCAAGTCGTGTTTTATTTATTTTTTTTTATACGTTATACAAATTAAATTTGCATAATATGGTTGCACAAATATGGGCGGAGTAACTAGACCATATGCCCAAGATGTTATTAACAGTATTTTAAAAAGGTTTTGTGACTGACTGTACACCATCTATGCCTTCATATAGGAAGTAGCAACGTGGTTGTTAAATTTCACAAAAGAACCGCAAGAATATACGGTTGTCCGCGGCATATCAGTCAACCAGTGCGAGCGAGACGAAAAACTCTCGAAGACCAAACAACACACAAGAGCCTGACCGCACTTAATAAATAATGACGTTAGGGCCTTTCTGCTTGAGACCAACGATATGTAGCTAAAGCCCCAAAAAGTTTGTGTGAAGATGAAATTGAAGTGAGTTTTAACGAGTTCTTTCATAAAAGTCTACATTGAAAATCAGGGAAGAATGTAGTCCCGACTTGTGTCTATATTATGCACTAAACACATAGTCCACAGCAGGATACACGACTACAAGTGCCGCTGGCAACAAATGTTGCCTGGTAGATAACTACTTAATTATTTTGAAAACGGCAGCAGCACCACAAGAACCTGATACTGAAGTATAAATACATATGGTCACCTTAAATGCAAACGGACGTAACTACACAAAAATTCGAAATCGAGTTTTTGATTGATTCTGTTTCATTTTATGCAACTACATTTAGACCTCTCCAGGAAATCGGTCCACCCGCTCAGAAGATACTATCACATATTTTCTAAATGTATTTGCGGCCTTTTAAAATGTTTAATTTTTGTTGTTTTAAAACTGCTTCGTTATAAAAATAACAATGTAATATATTAATATTAAAGAAACAATGTTATTTTAAAACTGATTTTTAAAAATGCAGCATTTCTAAAACGAAAAATTATTGTTATTAGATACTTTTTTGGTTCAGCGTACAAATCAAAACCATCGGCTAAAAATGTCAGTCGGCCAAGCCGCCGCCGCCGACTTTTTAAGGCGGCTTGTTTCTCTGGTCGACGAAGATATTTATCAATCATATGTTTTGTTGGTGTTGTAATTTTAGTAATTGTAACAGTACGTCTCCACGCGCAATATTTAAGGCTCAGTTAGCCGACTGTAATGTAATGTAACTGCAACAGTAAGAAACAGCTGATCGATTTTGTTATGTTAAAAGTAATGAAAATGGTTATGGAGATGTAATGTAACGTAACCTACTTTTCATATAAAAATATCGATCAGCTGTTTTCTACGTTACAGATACATTACATTACAGTCGGCTAACTGAGCCTTAACTGAGCCTTTATTTCCGAACATAAGCAATAACGTCGGCAGCATGACGTCACAAATATGTTCATGTACAAGCTTATGTTCTGGGCTATAGAACAGACATTGTGGTATTGGACATAAATTTAAAAAATTCACTGTGTATAGATCGATGTTTTTTATGTTAATTTTAATTTATTTTATTTGATTTAAAACTAATTTGTTTATATTCGTTTTATTATACATTTAAAATTCTGTATTTGTACCCCAGTCACAAGTTTATTTTATTTAATTCTCACAAACAACAAATGTCTATGAAGTTTGACAGCTTATGGTCAACATTATTTCTTCGAAATAAGTTTGAACAACTATTTCGAAATTTATTTGCAAATAAATGTCTATTCGGTCCACACGTGAACATATATTGTTGGAAATAGAATTTGACAGTTGAAAACATAATTATTTCCAAGTTTATTGCGCGTGGAGACCCCCAGTAAAAGAATTTAATACAAATTGGAAAGTTATTCTATTACAGAAAATAGGAACATTTTTAAGGAATGGGAAAGGTAGGTTAGGTTTAACAGGTTCTGTTTTTTTTCTTAATTGTATGGGCAATATTGTGTTTCCGGTAGCATTCGCACCAAGTGGCAACCACAAAACAATGGCTTCTTTAAAATTGAAAGGAAAAAAACCGCTGAAACTAAACAAATTAGCTATTACTACTAAAAGCTTTACAAAATTAAAGACAGTGATTGAAAATTGTTAAAGTTATAAATTAAATAGTTTATTTTGTGGCAACAATTTTTGAAAATGTTGACAATCGAAAAGTAAATAAATTCAAGGTGGAGTAGAATATTGTCGGTGTTATTAATTTTTTTATTTCCGTCTCACTAAACTTATTTGGATTATATTGGAAAACATACATACATGTGTATGTACACATGTATGTATGTATCTACAGTGGCGATGAGCAATTATGGCTACTTTCTTACTAAATACGGCATAAAGCCAAGTAAGTACAGGCTTCATGTGAAATTGTAATAATAAAAAACTTTTTATACGTCCTATAACCAAATTTTTGTAGTTCAAACATAGATATGTACATATTATTTTCAACACTGCCGGACGAAGTTGGTTGTTCGAATGACAAGTTGTTATAAATACATATGTATCTCTTGTGTCCAGCAGATAATTTTAGTACATACAAAATAACTAAAGAGCACAATAGAAAGATCACTGCAGGGTGTCAAAATTTAAATATTTTTCTACACCTCCTGTATACATACTCGTACATTAGGGTGGGTCAAATTGTATGGTTGGGGAAAAAATAAAAAAATCATATCGTCGGCTTAGAGTGAAAACCTGCTAAATCCACTTTTTATAAAATATGAGATTTTAATGCCGTTCGAAAGAGAAAAAGACGTCACATCGACTTTACATTAATTTTAAACTCTACATGTCGAAAAAACTCAATGTATTAGTCTAATTTCTTAAGCTATGAATAGAAAATGTTAACAGTATTTTGTCTCTCCTGTAAAATTTGTTTGAAGTGAGTTAGCAGGTTTGCACTCTGAGCCGACGATATAACAAAAAAGAAATTTGCGGAAAGTTTAAAAAACAATTTCCTAAGAAACCAACAGTAAGTTTAAAATCAGGTCCCATTTCGTGCTAATTCGTCATAAAAATGTTCTGCTCATATTCTTCAAGAGGTTAATAACACAAGTATAAAATTTTTAGGGACTGAAAGTTGTTCCTTATTAGGGTTCCGTACACCAAAGCTGAAAAGGAACCCTATTGTTTTCGCTACGCTGTCCGTCTGTCTGTCAGTCACATGCTATTTTCTCGAGAACCGTAAGAGATACGGACCTGAAATTTGGACAGAGATGTAGAACTTTGGTCGCTACTAAAGGGTGTTTTTTATTGAGGTATAGAACTTTAAGTTGGCATCACTTTTTTAACTGGCGGCCATTTTGTCAGCTGTCAAGTGATTAATATTTAGTTTGGTTTGCCATTTCATCATGAACAGGTTGACAAAAGAACAACGCTTGCAAATCGTGCAAATTTATTTCGAAAATAATGGTTCAGTTCGCGAAGTTTACCGCAAGCTCCGTCCATTTTATGGTCGACATAATCGTCCATCAGAGCAATTAATTCGGTTAACCATGGATCGTTTTCGCACTACGTTTGCTCTATGTAATAATACGCATCCGCAGAGACGTCGAACAGTGCGCACCGAAGAAACAATTGCCGCTGTAGAGCAAAGTGTTGAAGAGGACCCGAATGAATCGATTCGCCACCGTGCACAGCAATTGGAGCCGACTAACCGACTATTTTGTTCCCGAATTGGATGGCATGAATGTGGATGAGTTGTGGTTCCAACAAGACGGCGCTACATGCCACACAGCGCACGTCACAATCGATTTATTGAAGGAAACATTCGATGAGCGCATAATTTCGCGGAATGGGCCTGTCAATTGGCCACCAAGATCGTGTGATTTGACACCATTGGATTATTTTCTTTGGGGATATGTGAAGTCGCTCGTCTACGCCACCAAACCAGAAACGTTAGGGGACTTGGAAGCCAACATTCGTGGCGTTATTGCCCATATGCTCGAAAAAGTTGTTGAAAATTGGACCTGTAGAATTGGCTTTATTCGAGCCAGCCGCGGCGGCCACTTGCCCGAAATCATATTTAAACATTAATGGCATAAAATTATCCTTCCAATAAAGCCAAATTGATGGACATTAAAACGATTTTCTTGTGTTTTATTTCAATTCGAAGTTCTATATCTCTAAAAAAAACACCCTATACAACAAATACATTAGAGCTAAAAATTAAATTAACAATTAAAACTAAAATTAGAAAAAAAAAATTAAATGAAAGGGTGTTCTATCAGTTAATGTAGTTTTGACATCTTATTGTATCTGTGGAAACCGTAAGAGGCAAACTCTTAAAATTTTCAAAAACGGTAAAACTAAAAAATTACAAAACTGTAAAATTGCCAAACCGAAAAAATCCTCAAAAACCGAAAAGAATCGCCAAAACGAAAAAGCTCCAAATTAAAAAAAATTGCTGAAAATAAAATAAATCGCAAAAACCCGAAATAATCGCAAAATGAAAAAAATCACCAACATTAAAAAAAATCTAAAAAATCGCCAAAACGAGAAAAAAACACCAAAACTAAAAAAATTGCCAAAAACCGAAAAATGCCTAAACTAAATAAACGCCAAATAAAAAAAAAGTCCAATACCGAAAAAAAATCCCAAAGCGAAAAAATTCCAAAACTTTTATATTATATAGGCTCAAGTTCCTATAGTATTATATATCTAGTGTCGGAAGGAACCCTTCGTGCGCGGGTCAAAGTCGCATTTTACTGAATTTATTTAATTTCATAAGCTGAATTCAAATATGCACGAATTCTATTTTCCGGATTGGTTTTAGTTTTCGAAAAAAATACCGTTTTAACCAAAATAAAGGGGCTACAGAATATGTATTAGCAGAACTCAAGAAACGTATGTCCTATTGGTGGCATCCAATAAAATCCATGGAAATAAAGTCCATACACTTTTAAACGTTTGTGTGGCATATTGCCTTCGTTTGCTTTTACCCTTTAATGATGAAAATATCAGCTAGGCACCGAAGCCACCATTCCAAACTCATTTGGCCAATTCACAAGGTGTTATATTGTCATAAGGTTTTAAATTATTTCAACATAATTTTGTTGCTTTCAAACAAAAATTTTAGTACATTGTGACAATGTGACACAATAGAACACTTTGTGAATTGGCCAACTGTGTACAAACATACTTTTTTGCATGTATTTTTCTGGGATACAATAAGTAAAAACTATTGAAGAGATACTCTTTTATATGTACAATCAATCGTACTTGTATATTATATTTCTATGATCCGTAGAAATGTAGATATGTAAAGAATATATGTATTTTACTTTAAATAGGTGAGAGCGATCTCAAAAAATTCTAATCATATCAAATACATAAATATAGTTAAGAGATCGAACAATACAATTTGTTTGATTATGACATTTATTTAACTTGGTATACATAATACATTACATACATATGTATTTGTATAATGCAATAGTAAAACTAATAGTACAAATGTTCTGATTTTGTTTGTAAGTACAAAAGCGGCGGAGATATTTTTGTATATATGTAAATACGTTAATACTTAAGTAATATCTTTATATTTTTAATATCTTGTAAATTCAGAGGTAGTTTAGCACTTTAAAAAATGCACTGTGAGAAAATAATTATGCAATAAATCTTTAGACATCTTTTGATTACAAAAGCGCAAGAATAACCTGCAGTTCACACACAATAGTTTTTCTTGCTCAAGTTTTGTTTACGCATTAGAGAGATGAGAAAGAAAGAAATATACGTATAAAGTTTGCATAGTTATCTTATTTTCTCTCAGTGTAAAATCAAAACTTGAGCAAACAACCTTGAGATGCACATGCGTATGCGAACTTGGTCTAAGTACAAAACTAATAATCTAAAAACTTAAACGATTTATAGTTAATTTGAACTTAACATAATACATACATATTGTCTATATGTATGTATATTTTTATCCTTTAAAGGATATATGTAGTTGTACATTTGTTTCGTGTAGTGGTGCTTCAGTTAAGAACCATTTGTTTTGTTTAAGCCTTTTAAGGGAGTAATTTCATCTTGTTGAGCTTGTTCTGGATCAGATTTTTGTGGCATTTTATTCCATGGTTGTTCTTCGCCCGAGCCAAATATAACAAATACCAAAAACTCAATAATAAATAGAGCAATTGTCACAAAGAATATTACACGCCAGGCGCCAATTGTTTGCTATAAAAGAAAATTAATTTTATATTTTATTTGAAAATATTTAAATGAAATAATTACATTTCCTTTGGTTATAAAGCCGACAAACAAGGGCACAATAATGCCGGGCAAAGTAGCTGCGGTATTAGTAATAGCCACAAGAGTTCCAGCATAATTGGGCGCAATATCAATGTGATTAGATAGGAAGCCCGAGAACATGCCACCCATAGCCACAATGCCAATGGCCATAATAATAACTGCGGCTGTATGTTTGCAGCCAATATAACATAAACTCAATAGACAGGCAATGGGAATGATTGTGCATATAGAAGTGGCAGTTTTACGAGCAGTGGTGGTTGTAATTTTTTCTAAAATTTCAAAATTATATTGCATAAATATGTACGAGTATTCAGGGAAAATATTGTATTAAAACTTACGTTTGTCCTTGAGCGTATCCAGCGTTTTGCCTAAAATAATACTGAAAATTAGCATTGGGAAATAGGGCAAAGCACTGGCAACAGCGTTGCTGGATACATTAAACGCCAGCACCTGTTTCATGTAGAAAGGAATTTCAATTAGAAACATGTACCAGCCCCAGTTGCTGCAGCAGTGAGCAATTAAAATAGCCCAGAATGGAACCGAAGTCAAAACTTTCTTCCATGGTACCGGTGGATGCTCTTCCTTACCGGAAACCTTTTCAGTTTCCACACCCAGTGATGAGTTAATCATTTGTCTTTCTTCAATACTAATAAATCTTTGTTTATTGGGGCTATCTTGCACTAGAACTGCCCATAAAAACATCCAGACACAGCTTAAGCCACCCATTATATAAAAGACGGACTCCCAACCGAAATTGCCGGACAATACACCAGCCAAGAGAATAGATATGGCTGTACCGAACGATGTGCCCACATAAATAATGGTAGACATGACAGATCTTTCATTGGGCGGAGACCAAGCTGCAATCATACAGTGCATAGCAGGAAATGTAGCGCCGCCGCCAATACCTTCCAGCACGCGCATTATTATCAAGCCCACGTAATGCAATTCTGTCATAATTGGTGTCAATAAGGTGCAAATAACATTGATAGCAACGGAAAAGCACATGACCCATTTAGCGGAGAAATTTTCAGCTACACGTGCGCTTGGAATTTGGGAAACCAAATAGCCCCAGAAGTAGCAACTGAGCAATGTTCCTTGCAAAGGCTCGCTCCATGTGAATGGTCCATCCTGAAAAAGGAAATCAAATATTGGTCCGTTATTTCACTGCGTGTGTGACGTAGACATAGAATATGTACGTGTTACAAACAAAGTACATTTGTGTATGGAAAGTAGTCTCTCTCTCTATAATGACGTAGATGCGCAGTAGAATTTTGCTTTGTACGGCTGAGTGCGCCATCTTTTTTTCTTTTTGATTAGTGTGTATCTATGTACATAGATATCGCTCATTTACTTCAAAATCGTCAGAACTCCAAAAAATACAATTTTTTGTATAAAATATTGTATAAAAATTTCATACAAATAAATGACATACTCGACTATTAAGATAAAAATAAGACTTTTTGTTCATTAAGTTGTGTCTAAATTGAAAACTTTAAGCTAGTAAAACTAGATTTTTAAGATATGCCGTTTTTGAAGTAAATGAGTGATATGTCCATAGTATGTAGATACCAGACAACAAGTACTAAAAAATATACTTAATTATTTACTCTTAATTTTACTAACTTCATATACATATGTACTCATAATTGTAGCAAAAACAATTCATATGCTGACATATTTGCTTTCAATCAAGTATGAATATAGCCGGTTCCAACACAGAAAAGTATGTCTATTTCATTTATGCGAAAAGCTTAAATACTCTAAAGCTATAAATAGAAAGACAAGTGCATATTTTGAGTATTGAGTGTCTGTCGTACTTATACTCAGTGTATGGATATTTACTTGGATAAAATAAATATACCCATGATACTCGGAGTATTTATTTAACATACGCCTCCGTATGCATTTGTTTGTATGAACTGGAACAATATGAATGTAAAGGGGCTAATTGTGTAAAACGCAACGCCAAGCATTGAAAAATTTTATATGGAAAAATTTTCAATTACAAAACCAAAATACATACAAAATTTATCAACGCTAAGCGTTGTGTTTTACAAAATAAGGCCCAAAATAAATATAATCTTTGAGCAACTGACGTTATTCCTAAAATTTTTTTTCGTAAAATTTGCAAACAAAAATTTTTAATGAACTGATATTTTATAATTTGTAGAGTGATAAATGTATTACTAGTGAATATTTACTTATAATCTTTTTTAGAACGTTCGACAATTATTAAATCGCACTTTCCATCCCTGTCATGCAATCTGCTAAACAGCGTTGTGACAATGTGTACATACCAAATGTTAAATGTAATATTAAAATAACCCACTCACCTCAACTTTTGTGGTAGCATTCGTAGAACCTCCTGGTGCTTCACAAACTTCATACTCCGATGCTGCTGAACTAACATTGCCACCGTGGCTCGCACCATGCGAACCATGCCCAATCGCGGTATGATTTAACATGGCTACCATGGTTACACTAAGATTTACTTTCAAGCCATATATAATGGCCATGCCGATTGAACCCAAAATTGCCAAAATATATCGTGCCGGTAGACATTCTGTAAACAAGTAATGGTAGGGGATAAATAACAAATTTAATAGAAATATTTATATATATAGGTGCTGCTTAACTCATATCACAATATCCTGTTTTCAAACGTGTAGTTAGTTACATGCATACAAACATATTTATTACTTCAACACATACTGGCATACGACATACCATATTATTTTATTTGACTCTAACGGTTTTCATGTCGTCCACCTCCTTGTTAAAGTAACCGAACCAAAATTCATTGGTTTAAATTGAATAACTAACAACAGTTTTAATTAGAATGAATTTGATTTGGACCTACATACACACATACATACATATGTCTACACAACCCTGCAGAAGGTGCGAATAGTGAAATTGTAATGATTTACTAGTGACATTATCAGTAGTACTGCTGACCAGGTGTACCCCATCCAATGTAATCGTCTATTTACATTTAACATTAGCTTGTCATTGAAAATCCACCACTAGACTGTATCACTATTGACTAAGTAGTTCTTTTGGGTCAAAGTGGAGACGTTGACACCAAAGAATCACTAGTAAATTTTAGGGGCTCTAGTCTACAATATCGATATTTCCTAGCTCGTTATCAATAGTTATCTATTGACATATAATATACAGTTGTCATTGAAAATCTACCAGTAGACTTTAGCTTAGCACTATTGAGAAGGTAGTTCTTTTACAACCATATGGAGATATTTGAACCAAAGATTCACTAGGTAGATTTTAGTAACCCTTGTCTACATATATTTTTTTTAATATTATTGCACAGCATAATAAAAAAGATAAACAATCTATTGACGCGTTCATTGACAATATCACCAGATATACACTAGAACTGTTGTCTCTAACGTATCTTTACTCGCACATAAAAGGAAAGTTGTCGACATTTTAACTAGCGCAATTGTCGCTGGAGAAAGAGTATTGACATTGAGACATATGGCTCTAGGCTGACTAGAGGGAAGTATGTATGTATGTATGTATATGTATATGTATATGTCTTTAAATATATACATACATATGTAGGTTATTAAATAAATTATTTAATTAATTAACTGAAAGAATTGATTAGTTACATAAGCTAATAAAAACAAACCCATGACAAAATGTATCTATTGTTGAATCGCAGATATATTGAGAATTGTTTTTTTTTTCTAGAAAAAAGTTAGATTCGTTGGAAATGGTTTCCATATGGTAATAATATGTCCATGTAAGGGACAGATGTCATCTTAAACATTTGAATATATTTCTTTAATTGCGTTGTTTCTTCATTTACTTTCCTGTACAGTAAAATACGACTATAATGAATTCAAGGAAATTATTAAAAATAAATATCAGGAGTTTTCCCTACGTATTATTTAACTTCTCGTTATAGGATTTTAGTGCAATCTTCGAAAAGCGAGATTTCATCGTATTTCTACGTTTTGTGGTCCTGAGAGTCGGTTCTGACTATTTTCGTAAAGGTTTCCGTATGGATGTGTGTGAGTGTGTGTGTATGTATGTAAAGATCTCATAACTTAAGAACGGGTCAACGGATCGGAAGCAAATTTGAAAGATGTTGTATGTATTTAATTGTCGTAATTTCGAAATTTTTCGAAAGTAAAATTTTGCACAAAGCTCTTTTTTTCCAATTTTAAGGCGATCAAGTACAAAATTCAATCAGCTCTTAAAATTAAAAAGACTCGTCGATTTTAGATATTCACTGATTTTCATAGATTAGATAGTGTGTATCGGATGTTTGCAAATGTGACCAAAAGCTACAGACCTTAGGCGAAACTTTTAGAGAGGACTGCAAGGTCAACCGATACTAATATTATTCTTCTCTGAGTGAATCAACTGTCGAGAATAATTGATAAATTTAACAGAGGTACAAACAAATTAATGTTAATTGTTTATTAATTATTTTTAATAAGGTAAAATTAACAATAATTCTCATAAAAAAACAGACTTCAATGCAAAGATCTGATAGAACATTTTCGAAAAAAATTGATGGGACCAAAATGGAAGTGAACTCTTTCAAACAAAAAGAAGTTTTGAAAATCTGTTGGTTAAGATAAAGTATGTGAAATATAAAATTAAATTTTAATGGGCCAAATTGTGTGTTTTTCAGAGCTCATGGTGTATGTTAAGTGAACTTAAATCAAAATATTCAATTTTAATGGGCATAGCCCCGCCCCTTTTTTTAAATGGGAGATTGTCTCTATTTAAGAGCTCAAGGTGTGTAGTAAGTTTCGTGAAAATCGGTTAAGTAGAACCACATGAAATATAGTAATAAATTTTAGTGGACATATCCCCGCCCATTTTTTCAACTTTAAAATTGTGTAATTACAAGAACCAAAAGTGTTTGCTAAGTTTCGCAGCAATAAAATAAGTAGAATATCATAAAATCAAATAAAAAATTTGGGGCGTGTCCCGCCCACTTTTTTACAATGGGACCAATTGAAACTTATACCCTCTCAGACAAAAAAAGAATTTGTACAATAGGCCTAAAATGTACCGAGTTATGAAGTATCAATGTCAAAAAAAAAACAGACGAATTGATAACCTCTTCCTTTTTAGCCGAACTGCGTCACGCAAACCCTATGTATGTGTGTTCCTTTGCGGCACTATATAAATCGAACGCTTGGACCGATTTTGATGATTCTTACATCGATCGATTTGCCTTAATGATATGACAGTAGTCAGCAGGAGGAGGAGATTCTATTCTTTATCAACATTTAGCTGGAGATATTACTATATTATTAACAGATCGAAGTTGTAAATACGAAAAAAATAAAAAGTAGGCAAACTATATCACAAGGGTTATCATTCATCATTAGGTTTCTCTTATGACTATTTATTTCGAATGACCATTTAGGATATTTAACGGCTCAAAGTTGGTCGCAGTCTGGTTTTTTGATTTTCTTAATTACTACTTGTTTTAAAGTCGGTTAAAAAAAATATTATATAAATATTAAACTTAAAAAAATAATCTTGCCTTTAAAAGACGTTTCTTTAGCTTTCCAAAAAATTATTATTTTGTCACTTATGTACATTATTCAGCACATTACATTATTTAGCTCTATGGAACATTTTCAAAATTTTTATTTTTAACCCCCGACTAAAAAAAAGGGGTGTTATAAGTTTGTAGTGTGTGTCTGTGCATCTGTGTCACAGAATACACAGAAGTGAAGAAAGTGTCAGGTAAAAAAAGCTCCAAACAGGTTTTTGTTAAAATTCATGGAAAAAAGAGAAAAGCATAGTGTATTTGATACTGTAGTGTATTACTACTTACCAATTAACACAGCTAATAAAAATTTATTGCACTAGAAAGACGTAGCAAAACAAAAACGACGACAAAATTTGAGGGAAAACGAGACAAACAGAAAAATACGCGTATTTTCTGTCTCGTGACACTTCTGTATGTTTTGTGTCTGTGTGTCTGTCCGTGTCCACGTACAGGCCAAACGGCTGGACCGATTTTCATTTAGTTTTTTCTGTTTGAAAGATGACTTGATCGAGAGGGTTCTTAGCTATGTTTGAAGAAAATCGGTCCAGCCCAGAGTACAGAATGAAACCATTCGCATTTGCTAACAATTCATAAATTCGTTGCTTTTGCCATGCATCTATTCGACAACAACAAGAAATGTAATTGCTATGGTACAATTCGTTGCGATTTGTTGATTGCTCATACGCACTCTGTTATTACAATGTCGTTATAACACAAGCAGTGAAATGAAATGATGCAGCATGAATGTATGGATTTCTTTCATACCATTCACTCAGTATTCGCTGAGCTTTTGTATATCACGTTTAAATAATAAGTTTATTTTACGTGATTTTAATGTTATAAATAAAAAAAATGCAGTGTGAGGATGACATTTTAGAAAAAAAAATAAATGCCGATATTTAAAGTGTTAGAAAAAAAGAAAATATAAAAATTTAAATTTGGAAAAAGTAAAATATGTCTGAAATATATTTAAAATAACCGTTTCATATAAAATTGTACATAAAATGCATTTCAAATCTATATCGTGTTTTCTGAATACTAATGTAAGAGTTTTATACAAGCAAAAAGTACAAAGACTACGTTGTGTTCAATAACAGTAAAAAGTATTCGCACCATTCACTGAGTGTTCGTTGCTTTTGGCAAGACCAGTGAACATTTATACAAAACAAGCAATGCAAGCAATAAAATTCGAAGCACTCATCACTTTCGATTGTGCCATGCGTTGTTTTTTTTAAATATTGTGGATTGACAACAATATGCAGGTTTTCTGTGATTGCATTCAAAACAACAAAATAAGGTATTCAATCCTTTCTCTGGTCCAGCCGTTTAGAAGATATAACATCTTTTCTGAAAAAAGTCGGAGGTTTTTAAAATTTTTAATTTTTGTTATTATTTAGCGATACTTATTTTATTATTTCTTATTAAAAACATTTTTTTTAAATATGAATAATGCTAAAATAGAAGAGTAAAATAAGTTCGCTATAATCGAGTTTTACTGTATAATAAGCAGCAGCTAATTTGTCCAACATTTGAACAAGTAATTAATTTTCTATGTTATGCGATGCATACATACATACATACATACATATGTGCATGCATGCATATAATCAATCAAATATTTGTTTCATTTTTAACAAAAATCCATTGTCATGGGTTAGTTAGCAGAAGGGTTACCGTTGATAAATTTCAACAAGTAAGAGTGCTATATTCGCCTGTGCCGAATCTTATATACCCTTTACCAAAGTGCGTTTATGTAGTATAGAGATACATACATAAGAACATAGTTACTTTTATGTACAAAGAAAAAAATAATAATTTTCAAACCCTAGAATCATAATTTTAGATTTTCCTTATTACTTATACCAATCTAGTAGTATAAAAAGTACAAAAAGTGTAAGTGTCCCAACCGTGAACTCATCCTTTTTGATTTTCTGATTTCTTACACCAATCTCTTTCTTTTAAGAATTTAAGAAATGTTTAATTTATAAAAAAAGGAAAAATTTGTTTTAGTAACTTTTGTACAATAAAAGTTAAAGTTTTCCAACCCTGGAACCGTCTTTTTAATTTTTTTAATTGTTTTTTTTTATTTGAAATTCTTTTATTTAAGTTTTCGGTAGTTAATTTTTTATATCACAAAGAGTGTAAGTTTCCTAACCCTGGAATCCTCCTTTTTGATATTTTATGATTTCTTACACCATATTTTTTTTTAAGAATATAAGATATGTTTAATTTATAGTAAAAAAGAAAAAATTTATTTTAGTAAGTTACTTTTGTGTAAAAAATAAGGTTTCCAACCCTGGAAACGTCGTTTTAATTTTTTTATTTTTTTTTATTTTGAAATACCAAATTCATTCGTACTGAAGTATGAAATAAGTTTATTTTATAAAAAAACATAAAAATTAATTTTCGGTAGCTAATTTTTTATAACACAAAAAGTGTGGGTTTTCCAACCCTGAAATCAAACTTTTTGATTTTTCTGATTTCTTATACTAATCTCTTTTTTTTAAGAATATAAGATATCTTTAATTTATAGAGCAAAAGGGAAAATTTGCTTTAGTAAGTTACTTTTCTATAAAAAAAGGTAAGGTTTTCCAACCCTGGAAACGTGTTTTAAACTTTTTTAAATCAAAATACCAATTTTATTCGTACTGAAGTATAAAATAATTTTATTTATTTAAAAAAAATTAAAATTAGTTTTCGGTAGTTAATTTTTTATATCAGAAAAAGAGTAAGTTTCCCAACCCTGGAACCATCCTTTTTAATTTTTCTGATTTCTTACACCAATCTTTTTCTTTTAAGAATATAAGATATGTTTAATTTATAAAGAAAAGGAAAAATTTATTTTAGTAAGTTACTTTTGTATAAGAAAAAAAGTTAAAGTTTTCCAACCTTGGAAACGTCTTTTTAAATGTTTTTATTTGAAATACCAATTTTATTCGTGGTGAAGTATAAAATAAGTTTATTTAATAAAAATAAATAAAAAATTAGTTTACGGTAGTTATTTTTACATATCACAAAAATCGTAGGTTTTCCAACCCTGGAATCATCCTTTTTGTTTTTCTGATTTCTAACATCAATTTCTTTCTTTTAAGAACATTAGATATGTTTAATTTATATTTAGAAAAAAAGGAAAAATTTGTTTTAGTAAGTTACTTTTGCATAAGAAAAAAGTTAAAGTTTTCCAACCCTGGAAACATCTTATTAATTTTTTGAAGTTTAATTTTTTATTTGAAATACCAATTTTATTCGTGGTGAAGTATAAAATATTTTTTTTAATAAAAATAATTAAAAAATTAGTTTACGGTAGTTAATTGTATATATCACAAAAATCGTAGGTTTTCCAACCCTGGAATCATCCTTTTTATTTTTCTGATTTCTTAAATCATCTCCTTCTTTTAAGAACATTACATATGTTTAGTTCATAAAAAAAAGGATAAATTTGTTTTAGTAAGTTACTTTTGCATAACAAAATAATTAAGGTTTTCCAACCCTGGAAACGTCTTTTTAATTTTTTTATTTTTTTTAATGTTTTTTAAATGAAATACCAATTTTATTCATACTGAAGTATAATTAATAATTATTAAAAACTAGTTTTCGGTAGTTATTTTGTATGGCAAAATGAAGTTTAAGTCTCCCAGCTCTGAAACCGTCTGCTCGATTTTGCTGATTTTCAATACCAATCTTATTTCGACCATTTCTGACCCACCAGTCCAAGAACGAAGTCTCTAGCTTTTCTGGGAGCTTCGGAAAATCGATTTCACGTACAGACAGACGGACAGACGGACATCGCTTATTCGTCTTCCCTATGCATAAGGGTCCAGAATATACATACATATGTATATACTTTATGGCTCGATTATTAATATTCTGGAAATTATAAACGGAATGACAAACCTAATGACAAAACCTTTTACCATTTTTTTGGTAAAGGGTATAAAAAGGGTTGGAAAAAGGGGATTTTACAAAAAAGGTTGTTTAAATAAAGTGTTAAGTTTCATTTCACTTTTAGTATAAAAAAAATAATAATGCTATAATTATAAAACAAATATTACACAAATAACAATACAAAAATGTTACATTTGCCAATGCGCTAATCATATCAAATTATTGTTTTACTTATTCAGTTTCCTAAAAATACGTTGAAATTGGTTATTGCGCATTTCACTATTCTTAAAGCAGATTATCTAGGCAGTGCGCCAGGCCAAGTTCTGGCCAATGCACGCAGTGTGTATATTTACACGAAGCCATTCGAGCTGTTTTTACCCCCCTCATAACTTTGTTCCCCGCAATCGTAAAATTATTAAATTTAAATCATAATTAGAATAAATTCATGTAACCTCACATGCGAAGTTTGAAAGACAATGAAAGGTTCCAGAGATATAGAGGTGCAAAAAGTGCATATTTTAAGACATACTCACTGACCACTGACACACTCATCAAATTGATGAAGCACTTCCGCTATCGCTAGAAAGCTAAAATTTGGTACACGAGTAGATCTAGGTGAGCAATGAACCAGAAAAATCTGAAAACACGGAAATTTTAACCAGGTGGTCGGGGCTACGCCTATAAAAATTAAAATTTGTGCTAGTGAGCTGAAATTTGATACATAGCTTAAATAAAAAAATCTGAAAACCCGGAAATTTTGGCCAGAAGGGCGGGGCTACGCCCATAAAAGTCAGAATTAAAAAAGCTAATATAAGGCGCTTAAAAGAAGCTGTTTTATTGAAATTTTGCATGTATACTGCGATACTTGACAGGAATAATAAGCACTGGTCGAAAAAATCTTAAGTTTGGAAAAGTGGGCGGGGTTACGCCCATAATTAATTAAGGAGCTGAAATTTGATATACAAGTAGGTCTAGGTGAGAAACCAACTAGAAAAATCTGAAAACGGAAATTTTAGTTAAAGGGGCGGGGCTGCGCCCACAAAAACTATAAATTAAAAGTTGAGCTAAGGAGCTGAAATTTGATACACAAATAGGTCTAGGTGAGCAACCAACTGTAAAAATCTGAAAATCCAAAAAATTTTATCAGAATGGGCGAGGCCACGCTAATGTTGCTTGGTACTAAAATCTTCATATACAGCTTTTAACTCAAACTAATTTAGTGAAACCTTGCATACGCGTTGCACGTGTACAGCATTTTAAACTATCAGCTTAAAAAGTGGGCGTGATCACTTCTATAAAATGTTAGCCTTGTGTTTAATCATCTACTTCAGTCTAGCATAATTTACTAGAAAATTAGCATGAGTTGTAAGCCCTGCTCACAACAAACTTGTGAGCTGAAAATAGTGGGACGAATAGTGCTCATAAAATTTAATTCTCGCTAGAGAGCTGAAATTTTATACATAAAAGTGTAGAGTAAGCCAATAGGAAAATCTTAAAACCAAGAAGTTTTTTCCGATATGCGGGGCTACGCCTTTAAAACTCAAATTCGCACTAGAGAGCTGAAACAAGATACACAAATAAATCTAGATCAGAGATCACTACGATAAATCTAAAAAACCTGAAGCTTCAACCAGAGGGCGGTAACAAGCACTTTAAATTCAAAATTATGAAATTCATGAAAATTTTACGTAATGTTATACTATAGAGAGCTGACATTTTGTAGACAAATAGTAATTGATTTACTCAATCAGAAAGTCCAAAAATTAAAGCACCAGCTACCCTATTGAAATTTTGCATGCACATTGGGCATATCCTTTTGATATATGTACTTTGGCTAATCAGACTTTAATATGTAAATTTATTGAGAAAAAAAAGACGGGATCACGTCCACTAAAATGTACGCTGTATTTAACATGTTTCTTTCCAGAGGACTCTTACCAAATTGCGTACACACTAACGACCCGTTGGAATGATGCAGTAGTGCATTTTAATGGTCTACAATTCAACACCCATCACGCTCTACTCTAACCCATTGTTTTATGCAACTATGCCATTTTCAACTGGCACAGTGATCATTAATAGAAATAAGACACAATAGAAATTTTAAGTTTAAAGTCTTATTATAGAATTTTTTTCAAAAAGTAGTCAGATCCTCACAAAAACATAAATGTGAAAAAAAGCCAAGTTCCTATCCAAAATTTCGGCCATTAAAAGTAGTGAGATATAAATTTTGACCAAGTTCTTGTTTTGTACAATACCTAACACAGAAATATGTATGCGTTATATAAATTTGTAATCGTAAGGGTGTCATATAATTTCTAGATAGTCTGTTTACTTGGCAATATTTTTACCTTTCTAAATGGAGAGAATATTGTGTATTTGTTTATTTCTTTCTATTGGAAAAAATGTTGTCAAGTAAGCAGACTATCTAGAAATTATATGGCGCTCTTACGATTACAAATTTATATAACGCATAGCATATTTCTAAAATTTAGAATTCTAATATGTTCTTCACATTTCATTTCATTAAAATAAATTTGTACCTTGTACATGTACATTTGAGGTTTACTTTAGTGAAATGCAACTGCATCATTCGATTTTTTAAACTGAGTGGTCGAAAAAACAGGGGTTTTGACATCAAAATTCCATTGCAAAGCCAAATAAAATCACAACAAGACAAAACAGATCCAGTTAAATTTTAAAAAGCGACACCTATAGAAGCAACGTAAGAATGGATGCACGTAAAACGGGTCTCTAGTGTCGTAAATATGTACATACATATTTATATGTATTTAAATATAAAATAAATATACTTTATTTAGAATTGTGTTTTGGTGGGTGACTGTTAGTTGGAGTGTGACTCGTTTTATATGCATTTCTTATTTCTAGCTTATTTATAGCATACATATGTAGATATTTACATATGTATAAACGTGTGTACATATGTATGTATGTATGTATGTAATGTGCGAGTAACTTTTGCGGCTTTTACGCTGTAGACAAACAAACCTCAAGCTTCTTTAATACTCCCATAAATAATGCTAAAAATATGACTTTGTGACTACATAAATATGTACATATGCCGTGGTCGGCAACTCATATCATTACATTTTGCAATTGTGTGAGTTATACTGTTACCACGAATCGGTGTTGCCAGTTAAATTTTCGTCTCATTTCCCTAACTTGAAATTTTAAATCTCCATATCAAACTTGATTTTATTATGGTCAGAAGAAACACTCAAGTTTTGTTTATAAAAAAAACATCTTTTGTTGCTACGCCAATGTAAAGATGAGTAAAGAGATAGTTTTGTAGAAAATTTTCTTAAAATAATTTAAATATATGCTTGAAAATGCCTTTGCATGTCACTTTTTTCATGCATGACAACGTACGTTGACAAACCAAATTTTCTGGTTTGCCATAATAATTTTCTGAAAATAAAAAATTTGGTAAATTCTCATCACACATATTTTCTTATTGTTAGGAAAAAAAATTTTCTCTGGCAACGCTGATTCTTAAGAGTATGCGTGTGTACACATACGTAATAGAAGAGTATAAGAAAAGGCGCGGCATCCTTACATGCCGACCACACGAGCAATAATCTTGGCAATTATTGCCGTGGCAACTGTCAAATTCGATTGCCGACACAAGATATTAGCGTGTGGACCGTATGAATATGTGTTCAAATATATATTCAGCAACAAATGTTAAAATACATTGCTGAACAACAATTCCTTAACACATGCTGTCAAATACAAATTATATCAAATTTTTTTCAACGTAAAAATAGAAAACAAAGGTTTTAACTACATAAAACCAATAAAAGTTCAATTTAAAATTAGAAAAGGATAAAATTATTGACAATTTAAGTTTTTATGTGAATAAAAAGCAAATATATTTGAATATACGTGTTCACCACCTCCAAATACATTGTTGAACACAAGCAATCTGACGTCATCATTCTGCCGGCGTTATTGCTTGTGTTAAGACACATCAAATTGCTGGTGTGGTCGTAGTGTTAATTTGCTGTCCACAGATGTACATACACATATGTATGTGTTAAAATCAGAGTTCAGAGTATAAAAATAAACATAAGGAAACGTTTGCTTTCGTTTTGTTTTGTTCTTTGTGAGTAAAACAAACAAATATAATAGCCTGATCAAATCATGTATGTATATAGAAACAAATGAAGTTTGTGCATAATTAGTAAAGAACAAACAACAATGGCAAGACTGTTGTAAACTTAGAGATGGTAAAATTGAGCTTTCATTAAAAAAAAAAGCTTTCAGCAAATTGTAATACGATGAATCAAAACAATTCACATATTCCATTTGCAATAAAAGTTGAGTATATAAAGCAGAAATCTACACCAACTGACACCACACACAGTGGACCAAACACAAAGAACTCTTCGAAAACAGCTAGTTGTTCCATTCTACTACGTGTTTGTCAGAATATTTATAATTAACTTTGGTGTTATTTGTTCATTAATAATTATCACATGTAATTTGGCTTACAAAGCGATACGAACTTTAGCCTGATCAAATCATAAATATAATTTTAATTTATGACGTTTTCCTTTCTAGAAATAGTGCAACATATTTTAACTTTATTAAGAATAATTAAATTTAACGTTCGTTTAAAGTAAACATTTACGCTAATGAAAAGTGCAATAAATGTAAAATTTTTTCTTAGAAATTAAAGCGCCATAGATGGCGTTTTTTCACACACAGAATTAAATGGGCTATACAAAGTTCATTTTTCATTCAAAAAATGAAATGGACAAGACATGGTCCATTTTTTCACAAAAAAAAAAAAAAAATTAATGGTTATCATGTATGTATATGTTAACTATGTGCAGTCGACATTTTAGATGGCGCAATAGCAAATGTGATGGGTGACAAACAAAGTGACCGCGGTTCGATACCCATTCTCGTCTCTAAAAAAATAATTTAAAATTGTTTCAAATGTAAGTTGACTAAAAATTTTAAACATTAGTAAGTTAAATCATGGCTCTCGGAAATCGCTCCTTTTTTTTTTTTTTTTTTTTTTTTTTTTTTTTTGATGCGCCCGCCACAAACTAACTCATTATGGGCGAACCAGAAGTTAGTCAGTTCGCAGCTATGTAACTAATAGTGCACTTGAATTTTATCAGGCCAGAAAGTAAATCGAAATGAGCTAACTTATGGTTATTTGAAACTTATGCATGAAATGAAAAACATTAGAGCAAAATTTAATAGTTTCGCAAAAATTTGCTGACTGATTTGATCATTAGATAGTACAAAATGGTATATTAGCATGATATAAGTGTAATTTTTGTTTTTAAATGCAATTAAGAGACAGATTGATTGTAAGGTTTATTTTTAATTTCCCGCTACAGGAAGTTCCTGATTTTATCCCAATTTTCGACGTTTTGAGGTCCTGGGAGTCGGTTCTGACTGAATATATATGTGTGTGTATGTATGGGTACGCATGTGTGTAAATATATGTGCATGTATGTATGTAAACATCTCGTAACTTAAGAACGGTTCAATAATCCGGTCGCATTCGAGTTATTTGATTTTTAAAATTTTTTATTTTTAATTCGGTTAATTGTTATGATAAAGGGGACAATAATTAATTTAAAATGCGATTTTTAATTTTTTTTTTTAGTTACGCGGTTTCGCAGCTGACGGTAGTATGTCGATGCTCGCTTTATTGTTTCCAGCGTAAGTTAAAAATTAATTTTTAACCCCCGACTAAAAAAGGGGTGTTATAAGTTTGTAGTGTGTGTCTGTGTGTCTGTCTGTGTCCACGTACAGGCCAAACGGCTGGACCGATTTTCATTTAGTTTTTTCTGTTTGAAAGATGACTTGATCGAGAAAAAAATCGGTCCAGCCGTTTAGAAGATATAACATCTTTTCTGAAAAAAGTCGGGGGTTTTTAAAATTTTTAATTTTTGTTGTTGTGATCCGATTTGATTTTTTTTTTCAACATATAAATATAATATGTATTATAATGCCAGTAAATATTTTAGAATGTCGTTCTTGACGCCAATACACTTTCAACCGTGGTATAGTATATAAATATGTGTGTAGTATGAACATTTCTAACACCTTTGCGTCAATACGATTTGAAAAGAGAAAATGTTATAAGCATAGATGATTTCTTTTGTATTCAAATTAATCTAGAAATTATCCGGCCAAACTCCAAAAAAACAACATTTTTTTTTTGTTTGCACATTTTAGCAGAAAGAATTGCTGCGGAATATTTTATATTATATACATATCTACATACATATGTGTGTATATAAGTTTGTAAAATCCCACCTTTTATATAAACAAGTTCTTTAATTATTATTTTTATTATTATTATAAGAATATGACAATAAAATATTCATAATATTGACATTAAGAAATACAAGTAAATACATAAATATTAAAAAGTTAATAAATAATTCTTGACGAATTCGAGCCACGCAAAAAAACCATATGCTCCGAATTCGTAAAGAATTCGTAGTGACTAGTCGACAAAATCTTCCGATTTCGAAATCGAAATATTGGCGAAATCGTAACGATTTTTGTATGTAATGGTTGACACGATTTCGCAACGATATTTAGTTATGAAATCTCAACGATATGTATGTAAATATTTATAACATAGGGTATGTTCATAAATGCATCACTGCGCTGCAAATGGAAATTTAAATGTCTTAAACTGTTTCACTGAAGTAGATAACGCACAAAACAGATTATCAGCGAACTTTTATTGTATTTTAAATTAAAAGTTTGCTCATATGATGTAGAGCACTGATGCATTTACGAATATTTACATACTTACATTTTTTATATGCATATTTACGTACATATAGTTACATATATATAATATATGTATATATAATACTTTTTTATTCATTTTAATTATTTAAAAGAAAACTTTTCACCGATATTTACTTATAAACATACATACATATTTATAAATCAGTCTTATTGTTTTTAAAAATTTTTACGAAAAAAGGCTGTTCAGACAAACTACCGAAATGTCTTAACGAATTCGGTACGATAAGTCTGACTTCAGAAAAAGTCGAAAAAATTTGGTTTGAGTGGAAGTTTTTAGTGCATTTTTATTTCAATACTTTGATTTTTAAACACAACAATGAAATGACTTCTAAACGACCTTTATTTCATTTATTTATTTTGAAAATTATTTTTATTGTTGCAATTTCAATAATAAGATTTTCGCAAAAATTTTAAAACATTATTAATAAAATTTATAAATGAAATAAAACTAAAAATTGTGCAGAACACAAATTAATACAAACGAGTACACAAGTGTGTAAATGGACATAAAAGATTATGGAAACTTTCTCTTTTCATCTTATTTTCACTTTTTTTTAAACAGTGTTAGTTAACAAATCCTACAGGATTCAACAATTTTACAGTAGCAGGCATGTAGGTATATATTTATCTACATATTAACATGTAGATACATGCATACATATGTATGTATGTATGTATGTATGTATGTAGTAACGACCTTTAAGGAATAGCATAAGGTCACACGAGTGTTAAATAAATTGGAGATAGAGTAGAGATTTCTTCAAATTTCGTAATTCTTTCTTCCACTATCAATCAAAAGATACCAACGAACACATTCACACTCGTTATTGCATTTTTTCACATATTAAATTTTCGTTTAGAAATTTTTATACATCCATATGTACATACATAGAACACTATTTAGAACTTACTTCCTAATATGCTTCCCTTAGCTGGTACTTCTTCAACCATATTTGTGAGTTTTTAATGAACAATGCAATGCCTTTTTTATTGTTTTAGTAATTTTATTCACGAAATTAAATAAAAATTATGTATAGGTATTATTTCATTTAACAAAACAAAATTCTAAACACATCCGGTGTTTTGTTTTACAAAATTTTCTGTGCGCACTCTTGCACTTGAGAAACGTTTTCCGTTTGAACGACAATCTTCACCAACTGTATATTAACAACTACCACTGAATTCTGGATAACTGTCGGCTTTTTGTTTTATTTGGTCTTTTCGGTGCCATAGTGTGTGTAAACAAAAAATTCTGTTAAGCGTTTAACCAGTCCAAACAAACGCCTGAACTGAGTGAGCACAGTAAATAATATAAAGAGAAAAGGAAACGGTTGCGTTTACGAAGAGATTTTCGTCTCTTAAGCCAAAACGTCGTTTCAGTTTGGTGGTGTGTTGGCGTTGTTGCATTTTTTTTTTTTTTGTATTTTGTTTGACTGTACCGTGACGTCACTTTTAATGGGTTTCAGGTTGAATTCAAATACGATCAGATAGGTCAAATGTTAAATACTATCTTTATATAAATAAATACATACATACATATGTACATATGTGTGTAAATATTTCACTGCTGAACTCCTAGTAACTGCAAGGCACTTTTAAAAACTACTTTTACCCAAACAACCGCCTTTTCATACAAATCATGGTACAATTATGCTAGGTACATTCACGACTACAACAAAATTACAACACCAAAAAACACATGCATTTTGTTGGTATAAACAAACGTATAATTGTCAGAAACAGATGCCTTTTGTTTATGAAAATAACAATTACAGGGTAACTAAAGTACAATTGCAGACGCGGCATTCATGAATCATTGTAGTCATTCGGTGTTGCCAATAGGTTTGTACTTACACAGAATGTGCAATTACTCTCATGTGTAGGCCATGTAATTACATTCATGTATAATCTGTGTGTAATACTACATTGGGTTGTATTTTTATTTATTTTTGTTTAAATTTTAACCTACACAAAAGATGTGTAGTGTAATTTTTTTCAACATATAATTGGAAACACAGCCATGTGTAATTTCATTGGCAACACTGTAATCATTTTATGCACACACATACACTAACATTTTTGCAGCTTGTAAACAAAGTTTGACAAATATTCGTATTGCGTACAATAACAGGCTGGGCTTGTGTATGTACCTGTTATAACCCTGCAGTCAAACTGCGGCCAAGTGTCTCTATGTCAACACTAAAACTCTAGTAGTAGTTACATTGTCTACAATTTCTCTTTTATTCGTCAGTATAAAATAAAGAGAGAAAACAGATGTGGTGTATTTCTGGTGGATTTTGCAACAACTTGTCAATATACATAAATTAAGGTACATATACAAAAGTACCAGTAAATTTCTGGTTGGTTTGTCTCCATGTTCCCATAAGAACTATGAATTCAATATCTAGTCAATTGTTTTAGTGTTACTAGTAGATTTTCAATGACAAGCACATGCTAAATGTCTATAGCACAAAGTATTATATGGGGAATAATTGTAGAGTAGTACTGGTGACAAAGTCAAAAGCGACTTAGTACATTTTCACCATCGACATTTCCTTCAGGGAATTGTATCATGATACAAATGCATACGAAAATTTCATTCGACTATTTACATTCATATGTATATACATACATACATACATACTCATATATGTATGTACATACATAATTATCTACATATTGAAAACAAAATCAAATTTTATAGCCCGTTTGACATTGTCGATGGAAATCTTGGTGCAATAGATTAAAGAAAACTTACACAAATTTTACAAAAACGCCAAGATTTCTAACGTCAACGTCTTACACAAACCGACTGTTAATGATTAAACAGAATACCGGCTTCAACACATTTTCCATACAAATTGACACAAAAAAACAGCCGCAGAAACCGGTCGTGAGATAGAATCTATTTTATTTTGAGAGCGTTTTTTCTTATGCTCTCACATTCAATGTTCATTCTTACAAAAATGTTACCATACTTTCAATAAATTTCATACATTTTGTAAACAAAACTACAAAGAAAAATAAGCACAAAAGAAAATAAAACAAAAATTAGAGAGCATTTGAAGTTACTGCCGTCGATGTTAATATGGGCTTGATTAATTTGTCAGCGATTTTCCTGAAGTTGCAGACTTTATTCTGTTTCTACATTTAGTTGTTTTTTCTTTTCAATACAAATTTCATGGCCAGTAATTTTCAAACTGCTAGAAAATTTTGAGCTGTTAGGATAAGTTAGTGATGAAGAATCGAACTAGTGCACGTGGCTCAAGAGCATGGGAGAATATTGCTGGTGTAGCCCATAGTGCTGAACATAATATGGTCCTGCAAGCGGTCATTTGTCTGATTACATTATTAATAAAATTAAATAAACTTCCGATAATTTCGCTTACAAATAGGTACTCGTTTTTTTTACAATAGGTATCAAAATGAAACTTCTTGGAAGATCCGTATAAGCCTTTCAAAAATGTTTTTTAATTCATGACCTTATGTGCTCTAGAGGAAAGGAGTCATATTGAATTTAGTATGATACCTATTACGATGATTTTATTATAGATTCAGATACATAGGTATAAGTACATACATACATAAACATTTTGAACGCCGCTTGCATGTTTTTACGCTATGCCAGTTTATTTAAAAAAAAATGTTTTTTAGCTGCATTTCAAGGAAATCATTTCTAAGGATTGATGTTTGTGTGTACATAGATGAGTATGTGTGACTATACTCTATATATATATGTATGTATGTGTATAAGTAAAATTGCATGTATGCACGTGCATATGTATGTACATATCGCTCATTTGCTTCAATAGTGGCATAACTCAAAAAATTAGTTTTTTGAGTTAATAATGCAGAAAGATGCGGCATTTTGTATTTTATCTTGTGTAAAAATTTCATATAAATAGCTTGTACCATCACCTCTTGAGAGAAGAATTTTTTTCATTTCTCCATTGAGTTGTATGCAAAATAAAAACTTAAAACGCGTTTTCTGCAAAACTGTTTTTTTTGAGTTGTGCCACTATTGAAGTAAATGAGCGATATGTATATGTTTATAGATACAATGCAGATGTGATTTACCTAAATGTAAAAATAAAAACTGATGCTGCACATATTGAATCTTTAAAATTGTTTCAAGATTGAACAAAATTGATTAAGGAAAATAAATACCAACATATACATACAGTGCGCTCGTGATAACATGAACAAATTAAAACCAAGCCAGTTCACTTTTGCAAGATTGTTCACATCGTCGATGTTTTAACTAACCGACCTAACTGACATTTTTTTGAAAAATGAGTTAAGTGAGCTACTAGACTTTATAAGTCATAATACACATTGTCTACAACTTTCATGACTGTAAGCATTACTTTTGTGCCTATATAAGTAAAAATATTTCTGACGCATCCATAAGAATGAATGTATAAAACAACCATAAGAGCTGCTCTCCTGATAAATTTTTAAAATGCTAGTTGGGTCAGTTAGTTAAAACAGCGACGATATTTGCGAATGACATCTAAGAAAAATATTTCCCTAAAAACAAGTTTATTATGTTAAGTTTTTATTATTGTTTATTGTACATATTTAAAAATAATTTATTTTTGAAAATACAAAGGTCTTTTAAGATTTCATCACTGTTTTGATCAAAATCCGTTACAAAATCAAAAATAAGTTTATATTTTAGAGTAGCAAATGGAAGAAAAAATGTGTTCATATTTTGGGGTGTACTGTACATGCATACACATGTACATATGTGAATATAGTGTTCGCTTAATATCCTATTGGTCTAACATAAACGCAGCGGCATGTGTTTATACTTAAGGCTCAGTTAGCCGACTGTAATGTAACGTAACTGCAACAGTAAGAAACAGCTGATCGATTTTGTTATGTGAAAAGTAATGAAAATGGTTATAGAGATGTAATGTAACGCAAGCTACTTTTCATATAAAAATATCAATCAGCTGTTTTCTACGTTACAGTTACATTACATTACAGTCGGCTAACTGAGCCTTTATGCATGTAATACAGAAAAAAAATATTCCAGCAATAAACAGTTTTAATTGAAAATAAAACCAAAAATCAATTTAAAATGTAATTGAGTAAATTGTTGTAATTAATTAAATATCTAAGCAAAAGTTTAATTGACTTAAATACATTTTTAATTGATTTTTGGTTTTATTTTCATTAAAGTTGTTTATTGCAGATTTTTTTTTTTGTAATGCATGTCCAATTTTAATTAAATTTTTCGATTTACAAAAAAGATGGTTTTTTCATATCGCTGGCTTAACATGTAAAGGCTCTAAGTCCATATTTTTGAATTTTATATGGGAGACTAAAAGCAATCAATTTACTGACACGTTACTTATTATAAAACAGTTAGTCGATTTGGATTTGTAATGTAATTATTAACTTATGAGATGTTTAAATACACACACATACATATACATATGTATGTACATATGTGCATGATGTCCGTATGGACATCATCACTAAAATAGTAAGAATCGACTCCTAGGACCTCAAAACGTACAAATACGATAAAAACTTGAATTGAACTGGAAAATTGGGCTAAAATCAGTAACTTACAATAGCGGGAAGTTAGAAATCTAAAATGAATGATTAAAGTTTTGTATGTATGTAAGTATGTATGAAATGCACAACAAGCCAGCGGTAAAACTCAGAAGACTTTCTTGGTGCAGGCCTTATTAAAGGACTCTTTCGCATAATATATGCGATACACATTCCACACTCGCTTCTATGAGAAGGGAGAAGAGAAGGAGTAACATGTTTTGTTTTGTTTTTTTAACAAAGCAAAAACAAAATATATTAGTTTGAAGGCCTTCCAGAATCTCTGGCGAAAGAAGCAAGAACATAAGGCATGCTCCGCAATGACAATGCGTGTAAAAAAGATATCAGTATGGAATGGAGAGAGCAGGCCTTCTACATCCAAAAGAAGTCGTACAGAGGCCTTCTAGAAGGCAATCCTACTCCTTCTAGTTCCCGCTGGGAAATTACATTTCAGTGGACTCTTTCTCTATTCGTACGAGTATTATTGATTATGTAGACATGTGTGTTTTTGCTTTTGTCATTAAAGATCACAGTTTGAACGATTTATGTATAACGCGTGCGTATCCAATTTTTGGTTGTTATTTCTAAATATATTTTTAATGTTTGAATTCATTTTAATTTAAACAGAGTTTGTTATTTATATAATGAAAAGAGGAAGTGGGGTGGCTACATATATGTTATATTCTATTAATTATACAATTCAATTGGGAATACAGAAATATTTACGATATAACAGTTAATAAATAGTCTTATGTACGAACACATACATTCACACATACATATGTACGTACGTATATTGCATTAAATTAAAGAAATTTTATTATTTAATGGTTCCCCAAATTAATCAAAAGCCATCATATTCAATTGATCGATTAACTGCATACTCAGAAACTTTATTTATTTATATAGTGTAAAAAGTGTACACAAATGTTCTCAACATAAAAACATACATACATACATACATACATACATACATACATCTGTATGTACCCACCAAACCAAATGCTTCGAATTCGTAATAAGTCCCTATTTATACTATGCAAGTCTTATTGCTAAGCTGATTAGTTTATTAGGAGAGAGATACGAGGGGAAAAGAAATGTTGCTGTTCCCTTCGTCTCTCTCTCCCTGAAACTAATCAGCTTAGCAATAAGACTTGCACAGTGTGATTTGGGACTAACGACCAGTCAGTATATCAATACGAAATCGATAAGATATGTCGGTACGAATTCGCCTAGATATGCAGGAACGGTTTCTTTTTTGCTTATACAGCAGAATACCGCTTCACCATTATGTTGCTGCTTTTGTCGAAATAAATTGCATATACTATGCACATAATTTAGTACATTCTCACTACATATTATTAAAATATTAAAAAATATTTCTTACAACTTTTTTATTTTTTTATTTATTACATTTATTTAAAACAAAACTTATAAGTAAAAGTTTTAATGATTTTAAAAATATTCAATAAAAGAATTATTTAGAGAAACTATCGAAATGTCTAAACGAATTCGGTACGATAAGTATGACTTCAGAAAAAGTCGAAACATTTGATTTGGGAGGTACATGAATATATTTCAATATCGAAACGGAAAAATAAATACATAAATTTTAATTTATTAAATATTTATTTTGATTACATACTTACATAGATGTATTTATAAATTATTAAGTTTGTGCATTTCTCTTACTAGACTCGTTTATACTCGTAATATTATTCTATTTTACTCTTTGCCATAGATGGAAAACTAATTTTTTATGTGAAAATAAAATGTAGGGGCTGTCCCACCATCAAGACAACGTTAGACGAAATTTACATTGTTGCTGTTCTGTTTGCCTGTGCAGGCAGGCAGGCATTTTAGTTTGTCGGTGAGAGGGGGTGAGAAGCTTGCGGGATAAAATAAAAGGCACTTAATGAAAATCCCAGGGGATTTTTGACGTTTCTCTTTCTTTTCGTACTCTCAGCATTAAGCGTTTATATAATTGTCAAAATGGCATGAAGAAAAAAGTATTTTTAATGTAAGTGTGCGTGACTTTTCGTAGGGGTCAGGCTAAAAAGGCATAGTGTGAAATGGCACTTAGACTTGTCGCACACTTGCATTCATACATAGGAAATTTAATTGAACTGGAATGAGTTTTAATTTACTTAAGTAGAATGATATAACTTCGTGCTAAACAGGGGTCAAATCGTTACATCCGTGAACGTACAACTCATCACGTAAAAACACAATTTTCAGATTATGACATACGTGAACGTATTGAAATCCCATTCAGTTTATACGATTGACGTATCATTTAATTTTTTTTCGTACGATTGCCGATACGATCACGTATGTAACGATTTGATTATATATATATATATAATCAATAATTGTAGTGGATGCACATAAAGATGTCGGCATTTCCACCCAGCTAAAGTCTAGTTTAATTTTTCTTCTCTTTAGAAAATCACATTATTTAATACAAATATTTCATTCAATAAGAAGGAAAAAATACTGAACTTAAGCCCGATTAAGGAATTTTTTTCAGCTTTGCTTAAGAAACAAATATTTCATATACGAAATTTTAAAGTTCTTAACATAAAGCTGTAAACCACCAAAACACTGGTAATACTAGAACATAGATCATAGATAGTTCGACCATATGTTATAATCGCTTAAGCCGACTTAAGCAAAGGAATGTTTTTTGGAAGTTTTGACTTTACCGTTAAGATATTAAAAAGCTCTAATTCATGCTTCTACTTTCGTAAGATCCAACGTTTGTCATTTCCGGGATTTTTCGTTGTGTGGCATTACTTTCCATATAAAAAACACAATGTGAAAGGAGTTGCACACATTTTGAAAATGTAATGAAAAATTTTTTTAAGTTGGAAGTACTTATGCTTTTAGTATATTTTTTTAAATTAATTAATTAAAAGTATCAAAACTTTCAATATTGGAAATACATATGAATTTGTTTGTTTTTGTTTGTTTTATTAAACTTATTTGGTTAGTAAATGGGCACACTGCAGTATATGTATATGTACTGCATTCAAAATTGCAGTAAGCAGTAAATTTACTGATTACTAAAAAAATTCAGTAAATTTTTACTGCTAATGAAATTTAATTTGCATTACCAGTAAAATCGTAGGGCCGTAATCATAATAAAATTGTAGCAAGTGGCAGTTTTTTCATTCAAATTTTTAAACTTTTGTATGAAAAACATTTAGCCACTTGGTAGAATTTCATTATGAATACGGGCATTACTGATTACTGAAAATTCAATGCACCTCATCATATAACAAATCATTTAGGCAATTTATAAAAATTGTCGAAAAAAACTTTAGTAATCAATAAAAATTTACTTGTTAAACATTTTTTATTGTTTTTACTGAAACTTTAGTGGTACTGCAGTGCTCATCTATGGTAAATGCCTTTACTTTTACTTTTTAATTCCTGTTGTTCATCGTTTAGTTGTTGCTGTTCTTGTTGTTGTGTACGCATTACAATTAAAATAAATTCAGTAAAGTGCGACTTTGACTAACGCACATTCGGTTTTGGTCATTTTTTTTTTTATTTTGCTTTCTTCCTTTTTTTAAGTTTTTTTCAGTTTAAACGATTTTTTTTTCAGTTTTGTCGCTTTTTTCTCGTTTTGGCGTTTTTTTCTCTTTTTGGGTTTTTTAATTTTCGCAATTTTTTTAATTTTGGCGATTTTTTAATTTTGGCGTTTTTTTCTGTGTTTTTGGGTTTGTTTCATTTTGGCGATTTTTTTGTTTAAGGATTTTTTTCATTTTGGCGATTTTTCCGGTTTTCGCGATTTATTTTAGTCCTAGTGATTTTTTTTAATATGGTGCTTTTTTCGTTTTGGCGATTTTTTTTGTGTTTGGCGATTTTTTTATATTTACCGATTTTATATTTTTTTGAATTTTTAGTTTTACCGTTTTTGCAAATTTCAAGAGTTTTGCTCTTACGGTTTCCAAGATACAGCAAGTTGTCAAAATTACAAAGTCAAAATTGCATTTAACATTGATTTAAATTTTTTAAATTTAGTGTTAATTCTTGTAGTCTGTATAAAAATACACTAACTTTTAAAATTTCAAGTGTAAATATGTACATACAATTGTATGTATATTACATGGGATTTTAACATTTTTCGTTGCTCGTTTTGGAACACCCTTTAGTTTTTAACTCTCATGTATTTGTTGTTGTAGTGGCCAAATGTCTACAAATTGTGTCCAAATTTCAAGTCCGTAGCTCTTACGGTTCATTTTCACCTTTGGTGTAAATATACAGAAAAATAACCGGCGGCGGCGCACCGTCGGCTTCGAGCCGGTCGACTTGTTTCTCTGCTTGGTATTGCTTCTTTCAAACACTAATACACTCATACATAGCTCACACCGATTTGACAATGCAAAGAAATCACAGCAAAGAAATCTCAGCAAAGAAATCAAAGTCAAAAAATTTTTACCCCCAAGCGTATAGATGTTTACACATCAAAAAATAAATTTAACATTTAATAGCAAAAATATGCCGGCTTTTAAGTATTATTGACAGTTGAATTTGATTTGATTTCATAAATGTATCGTAAAACAGTAGAAATATCAAGAAGAATAAACAAAACCGAATGCATCAACTTTTCCATCCCTGCACTTGGCTACGCAAAACTTAAAGAGAAATTGTTGTAAATTATAAAACCGATTAAATTTAACAATCATTGAATTTTGTGGAGCCTTTGTTGTATGTGCATGTGTGTTACTCTTATGTATGTACATATCCACATAAACATATCTGTGAACTGAATTTTGCACATATTTTCTCTTGATTTTATTTGACATTGGTTAATGTTAAATGGGGTTTATGACGTTCTCTGCTGCACGTAATTTTTGATATGTAATCGCGTGCAAACCTGTTGCTTTCATTTCATCATCAGATTGATTATGGAAATGTAAACAATGCAGATATTTTTTGCAATTTCGTAATTAGCATTTACAATTTCATTTCACTAATAAATATATAAATAAAATTGTTTAAATTGTATGTGTGGACATACATGTGTACATGCATACACATATTGAGTGACGAAAAACAGTGATTATGATGAAAATTAGTGAACTACTTACAAGTATAATGTGTTAGGTTAGAGATGGGCGCATGTCGAATTTTTCTAACACGACACAACACGTGCGAAAAACGCACGCGAAAAATTTCGTCAACACGATACTAGACAACACGCACGAAATATTATTGATAAGGTATTGAAATGCAGAAAATTTAATTGATTTTTTTCTAGAGTCACTTTTCAAAACATGGCACCAAGTTGGCATTGCCAGCTGATACTATCTGCTACCACAGTCGTTACTACATATCGGTTTACGTGCAGAACTTTAAACTTCAGAGGCCTATACAATATCAACAAATGTGCTGGTGTTGTGTGTTTGTCGATACAAAATATTAAATTTTTTCTCTACTGGAAATTCATTCATACATATTTCACATCTAAAATCGTTTCGTGTTTTTCGTGTCAATTTTGCTCAATACGAAACGAACCGAATTCGCACGAAATCAGTTTTTTTTTGCCACAAACACTGCGTGTTGAGTCGTACGTGTTCGGATCACGGAAAAAATACGACACGCGCCCATCTCTAATGTAGGTACAATATTAATATGGTACACATACATGTGTATCCATGGTACAATTATACTAGGTACATGCACGACTACAACAAAATTACAACACCAAAAAACACATTCATTTTGTTGGTATAAACAAACGTATAATTGTCAGAAACAGATGCCTTTTGTTTTTAAAAATAACAACTACAGGGTAACTAAAGTACAATTGCAGACGCGGCATTCATGAATGATTGTAATCATTCAGTGTTGCCAATAGGTGTGTAATCACACAGAGTGTGCAATTACTCTCGTGTATAGGCCATGTAATTACATTCATCTATAATCTGTTTGTAATTCTGCTTTATGTTCTGTTTTTATTTATTTTTGTTTTCATTTTAACTTACAAAAACCATTTGTAGTGTAATTTTCTTCCATATGTAATTGGAAATACAGTCATGTGTAATTTCATTGGCAACACTGCAATCATGTTATATACAACACATACACTAACATTTTTGTAGCCTGTAAACAAAGTTTGACAACTGTATGGATTGTATACATTAACAGGCTGGGCTTGTGCATGTACCTGTTATAATTGTATCATGTGTGTATTTATTTTTTAAACGACTTCATGTATTACCAGTCTTGCCAGAAGTAGGGGAAAATCCCTACATGTAGGTATTTTTGATACTAAAATAGAAGCGTAGGGAAAATCGGACAGATTTTTTATATATTCCAAAATGTAGGGATTTTTTCGTCATGTCGCATTATTTATGAAATAAATGCAAATATAACGTTTTTTTAATAATACTTTATTTTTCAAAACGGTTCAAAAATTTTATTTTCGTTAAAATCACTTAAAAATGTATTTCCCGATCTGTTCGTGGTTTAAAATGTTGGCGATACTAATATGTAATATGCCAAGTCGAATTCATATACCAGGTGGTCTATGCAACAACAAAATCTGCCTAGGACTTTATTGCAATAAAAATTGACAAATCAAACTTCCTACAAATATTATTGCAATGAAATTTGACAAGCTAAACTTCCTAAAAAAGCAGCTGTTAACTTGGCACCACCTGGTACATGAATTCGTTTTGGTATATGCTTTTGCTAAGATATCATTCAATGTTGAAAAATAACTTGAATGTATCCTTTAAAATTTTATTTAAATTTTTTAATTAAAAGTTCATATGTATTGTATTATTTATTTTTAGTTTTTTAATTATTTCTTTTACCAAAGTTTAAAAAAAACATATACATTTTCTTCTATTTTAATGACAAAAATGCGTAGGGATTTTTGTAGGGGAAATTTTTTCAACGTGTGGGGAAAAAACGGATTTTTTTTTAGCGTGTGTAGGTATTTTTTCGAGAAATCTAGTGGCAACACTGTGTATTACTCCCACGTTTTACTTTACAACTCGGTCTTGTGTTAATCGACCTTCAAGATATTATTTTTTTGCCAAAAAATGGACGGGTACAAGCCCGTAAAACGAGTTTAATAATTTTATGTAGCACACACCAGATTTTTGCGAAGCATAACACACATCTTAGGCGCTTACAGTGAAACAACCCAATGTGGGCGGGATCACGCCCATTAAAGTTGAAGATTAGGTTTCACGATCTTCTACTTATTCGATTGCTATGAAAAGACGCACATCTTTGGGTTTTGCGTGGCTATAATATTGTATTTGAAAAAGTGGGTGGGGCCACGCCTCTTAAACATTTTATATTATATTTATATGACACAATGTTAACATAATATTTCCTCTAAGAATTTTGTGGGGGAAAAGGTTCCCTGATGATCTGAATTAGAAGCAGTGAAATGTGCATAGGAACTAGTTAACCCCTCCAATAGTCAATTTCAATATATTTTTATGAAATAATATTTTACTGAATAAGTAAAATAATAATTTGGGATAATTAGTGCGCTAACAAATGTTAAAATTAATTAATTAAAATTAATTGTAACAAAAAGCACCAATTATTGTCAATATTGTGTCAAGATTGTGTGTTTGAACAAGTGGGTGGTGATACGCCGCTTAAAATTTAATATAATATGTGTCTCCGCCCAAGTCCTATGAAACTTTGGAAATATTTTAGGCTCTTAAGCCCCGGTTCACACACTTCTTACAGCTGAATTACAAGTTGAGCAACAAAAGTTGTAACGTGTGAACCGGGACTATGATAACACAATCTTGCAACAAAAAAAGTATACGAATTATTTCATGGTTGCATTTATGAACTTCGTTTTGTTTTGGTTTTGGTACAATTATTTTTGTGCTTTTGATATTCTTCGGTTCTTTACACAGCTGTGGCTGACGTATTTTTGTATAACAAATCCTTACGCAGTCACCTGTATAATTACACCATGGTTACACACTTTTAAATTAAAATAAAGGAAATATCAATTAATTTGACGTCATTAATGTTTAAATATGATTTGGTCCATGAGACCTCCACAGCTAGCGAGTACATGACGCAATCTGGCACTCCAATTTTCTCACACTTTTTGCAGCATTTGCTGTCGCATTTCACCAGGTGTGACTTTACATAAACTCAAAGAATATAATCTAATGGGTTTAACTCACACGATCTTGGTCGCCAGTTAACAGTGCCTCGTTTCTGTAAGGAATGTGAGAACTTTCCGAGTCGAGAAAATTGTTATCATCCTGTGAAACACAGGGTGAGTAGGAAAAAAACTGTATTTGTTGATATTTTTTGTAAGTTTGTATAAGTTTTTATGTGAGTAACCCTGCGTAAAATATGACAACCAATATAATTATTTAATTTATCTCGATGCGAGAACTTCTCACAAGTTACAGAAACGGGGTACAGGACCATCAAAAATGGCTTCGTCCTGTTGGAAAAAAATATCGTTAAGTTTAAATCCAACTAATTGAGGTACGAAAAATCTTTTACGTGTCTGTCATGACTTTCACATCCGTGTGAAAGTGAATCTTTTCCGCATATTTTCGTGTCCTGACATTCACTTCCGAATAATTTTTTCGTTTTACTTTCGACTGCGCCAAGCAACGTGAAAGTAAATAGAATCGCATTTTTTCCACAATAAAATTAATTTAATTTAAACAAAATCTTTTTTAAAATTAGTCTTGATATCTCATCTACCTAATTCGGAAATTTAAACCAATATATATTTGGTTTTAATACATAGAAAAAAAAATGAAAAACATTCCCACATTAGCAACCAATTTTGCAAAAATATTCGGAAGTATGCAGACACCTAATCTTCTTTTTTACGATTCGGAAATTTTCATTCTAATTGAAAACGTTCGAAAGTCATGACAGACACGTTAATAATTTTTTTATAAAGTCTGCAGTTGACAGTAACATTCTTCCCATCATCGTTTTTAAAGTCATATGGGCTAATTATTTTCTGTGGGTGTAGTGGTTTCTGCACAAAAGCTTGTGGATTATCTTTACTCCCAATGTGAAAAGTTTGTTTATTCAAACAAAAATTAGCTTCATCTTTGACTACCACCATAAAATGGACAAAGTAGACGATAGGTTTGACAAAGAGAACCATTATTTCGATAGACAATTTGAACAATTCGCAATGTTATAAATATGGGGACGGTTAAATGAGTGGGTGACCTTTTGGATTTCCCGCGATTTAATTGAAAGAGCAACACTTTCATGAAGCATTCCTTTTGGGCGCAAAAAAAAACCATCACTCACAACAAAGAGTTAGCTAAGCAATTTCAATAGTAAAAAAGTGGTATTTCATTGTGGTGATACAAGCGCGGAAGATGGCGAATGTTCTGGACACCTGAAATAATTTAAAAAAATTCACTATATAGTATTGGCCGATCGCAGACTATAAGTAAGTGATTGTGGAAGCCATAAGCATCTCGCATGACTCCGTGGTGTAAATTTTGAATGAACACTTGGGTTTGCTTACAATCGACCACAAGCGCAATCGTGTGACAACTTCGCAGCAGTGATTGTCGTTGCTCAGCCGCAATATGAACGCGCTTTTGCAGTGTTTCTCAACCGTGGACGAAACGTCGATCCAACACAACACACCTTGTTCCCAAAACTGAAGAAGTACCTTGGCGAAAAGAGATTTGATCTCACAAACAAATGCCTATTTTGATGAGTTCGATAAACCTTATTTTTTGGAAGTTATAAAAAAATTGAGGAATCCTTGGCCAAAATGTAAAGAGCTCAAAGGAGACTACGTTGAAAAATAAAATAAATTTTTATCGAAAAATTGATGTTTCATTCAAAAGTTCACGTACTTATTGACTCTTCCTCATATATAGAATATACTTAAGGTATGCACAAAAAAAGTTCTCTTTATCACTTTCTATCGCCGTAGATTGTGATCAAGAGAAGTTTTTTTGTTTGTTTTTGAATTGGTTCATTCATTTGTTGTTTTCGTTTGTTTGTTGTTTTGTTTTTATTGAATACTTTATTGCTATTATTGTTATTGTCGTTTTGCTTCACACTATTCAATAGATTGCAGAATATTAAAAAAATATGTATCGTAACTTTTCTTACGATATATGTAACATTAAACAAGTACATATGTGCGTTTAAGTAATTTGATTTGATTTGATTTATTTATTGAAATTAAATAATTTTTAATAAAGTAATTTAATAATAGAAAAATATTGTTTAGTGATGTAGTATCTGGAAATAATTATTGTTCAATGTTAGCAACACATTATTAAATATTTCTTGTTGCGCAATATAAATTAAAAGACTTTTAATTTTATCCAATATATTGTGCCATATACCACAGGCAATTTTATTGAACAATATCAATTATTGTACAATAATATTGCAAATGTGTGGGTACCTTTACATGATCCATGATAAAATGGCCAATCAAACTAAGCAAATATCAACGACCAACTGTTAAATCGGTTGTCAAATAAAGCAGTGCTACCAACTCAAAGTTGTTAACCTGGAAAAAACACCCATTATTACATAGTGTCCACACCGGATGAATTTATATCATGATGAATGTCAAATTGATATCATGATGCAAATTCATCACGTATAGACTCTATTTATTAATATTTTGGTAGCGTTATGATATAATCGTCAGAGATCACGGCCTGATGAATTCATCTTGATATCATATGTCATTTTATGTGTTATTGTGCATTTAACGTTTATTTGTTAAACAATTTTCGTTTAAAAAATGCGGCACAACAATTATTTGTGATCAAAAAATTAAACAACATGCAAATTATTAATTTTTGGCAAATATTTTTCAAATATTTGTTTAATTCATCATAATATAAAATCATCAACGTCTACCCCTTTGTGTTGATATTAATGAAAAACTGACAGTTGCTCTGCCGGTGTCATATTACGAGGTCTGATATAAAATCATCAGGTGTGGACACTATGTTACTGAAAGTAAATCAGCCTTTATTTTTACTTTCCAAACTTTAGTTCACATAATTTGCAATCTATTTTCTGAAATCAAATCAGAAAATAAATCATAACAGATTTTTTAGATCTCATAACCGTATGACAGTCTCATATCTGTCACAAAATAGAAAATTAAAACAGTCATTACAAGGATAAAACAATTTGTGCTTTAGTTTTTGCTTCTTTTTATTGAAAACTTAATATTTAAAATAAGGCCAAAAGAAAGTAACTTTGAAATTATGTATAAAGTTGTATATTAGTACATGTCTTTAAATATAAAAGAATTAAACTTAAAAAAAAAATTAAACTATAAAACATACAACGTTAGAAATCCGGAAAGAAATTTATAATTCCTCCAATCACAGAAAAAAATATTCCTGCAATACACAGCTTTAACTAAAAATAAAAACAAAAATCAATGAAAATTATATTTAAGTCAACTAAACTTTTGTTTAAGAATTTAATAAATTACAAAGTTTAATTGACTCAATTACATTTTGTATTGATCTTTGGTTTTATTTTCAATTAAAGCTGTTTATTGCAGGAATATTTTTTTCTGTAATAAGAAAAGGATTTGTAAGTACATATTTAATACGTTAGTTTGGTTTTGAAAATATGTATAATTTTAATTTTATTTTATTTACTTTTATATTATTTATAAGCACGAGACATGCTTCTTCAGTACAATAGTTTTATGTATGTACTTAAATTTTAGTATTTGTTTGGTAATATTAGGATTTTCTTAATATTTTTATTTTATTTGTATGTATGTTGTAGTATAGAGTTAAAAAATCTGTTAAAAAAATCAGATTTTTTTTTGTTAAATCAGAAAATGATTTTTGAAATCGTTTTTTTTAACAAAATAAATAAAATAAAATTTTTTTGCTTAAATGTTTTTTATGTATGTATAATATGTCTGTGTATAATATATGTATATATGTATGTATATAATATTTTTATTTAAGTAAATTCCGAAAAAACAGTCCTGTTTTAGATTACATAGTTTATTAATATTAAAAAAATTGCATGAATATTCTTGTTAAAATATAATGCGATGAGCCACTTTTACTTTTAACAAATGATACATTTTACATAAATACATAAAATTATTATTTCCTATTAACATTTATTAGTTGTGTGTAATATAATAGTGTTAATTTTTTAATTTATTATTATAATAATATACATACAAATATAATAGTGTTTTTTTATATATGTAGATGCAGTATCCCTAAAGGAATAATATTAAACAATAATGTACCAGTATTCATAAACGATTGTTAGAGCTAAAGCATTATTTAAACTGTGTTTCTCATACGATATTTATACAAAGCTTTCTGTCATTTTAGCCAGACACGCCCTATTTTCGTCATTTACGCTTTGCAACATTAGGTACCATAGATATTTTCAAAGAGTTGAGCAAACAATTTCACAACAATCGTTTTGAGATGTTTGAATTTAAAAAATTTGAATAAATCTAAAGTTGTTTGTTGGCTTTCATACAAGCAACATAAAAAATTGTAACGAGAGATTTATCAAAATTATTTGCAAAAGTGTTAAAAATGAAATTTAAAGAATTCATAACACGCACTTAATCATAATGTTATTATTTATCTGTTCTAATTGAAATATATTCACCCCTATGGTGAGCAAGAAGTGACATGTTTGTTTCCCTGGAATTTTCATTCCCCTCGAAGGGGAAATTGGTATCGTTGAGTTCTGGTGAAATTTTCTTCGTCTATCAGCTCTCAGTAAATGTAAAAAAGGGCAAGAAAATTTTTAAAATTTGAAAATTTATTAAAAATTAAACAAGCTTAAATTTAATAAAACGAATTGGGCCCAAAATTTGGTTTCAAATGAAATGTTTTTAAGTGTGAAGTTGTGTTTTTAAATATTTTAAGTGATGTGGAACAAATTCTTTAGTATATCATAGCCCAAAGATTTACTGCATGTGGACAAGTGGAATTTTTATTCTCAAGAAATTTTTATTTCTCTAGGAGGAAAAATATTGTCGTGAATCTCCCATTTAATATTTTTCCCGCTTTCAGTTATCACTGGATGTAAAAAAAGGGAAAAAGATTTGTAAAGCTAAAATAATAGAAAATGAGACAAACCTAAGTTTAATAATAAGAAAAACACAAATTTTAGTTTTCAAATGAAGGGCCTAATTTTGTAATTCCATTGTATGTATATGGAAAAAATTAAAATTACAAAAACAAAATATATACAAAATTTGCCAACGCTAAGCGTTGCGTTTTACAAAATTAGGCCCGAAATATTTTTAAGTGTAAAGTTATATTTTTAAATATTTTAGGTGCAGTGGAAAAAAACTTCTTTAAGATTTGCTGCATGCGCAAAAAGTTATTGCAGGGAGTAATTATTGCGAATCTTGAATATTACCTACTGATTTTGTCCTTAAAATAAAGATTTAAAATAAATTGAAAGAAAAATATGGAAATTACTCGATGTATTAATTCAGTTCACCTGCAAAAATGAAATGAAAAAATCCAGGAACAAGTGAAAAAAATCCCCTAAAAATATTATTCTTCATAAGAACTATTATTGGGGAAAATTATTCACGCTTACAATTCTGGGAAAAGGGATAATATATCAAGGGAAAATCTTTCACGGTAGGGGTGATTAAGTCGGTCCTTTATTTGGATATACCAGTTTAAACGCTTTAAATACATGAATGATCATTATTATTATTATTATTATACTTTACATAAAATAAACGATGTTTTTAGATTATATTTTTATATGTTTCCTCAGAGCAAAAATTGTTTAAAGTAAGATATTGAATAAAAATAAAGCAGGAGTATAGAGAAAACTTCTCCAAATTCCTATGGGCTTCAAAAATTTTGCTTCTACCGCTGACATAAACTCTAACTTCATTTGAAATTATTGTATGTGTATGTTTTTATTTAGCAAATCACAAAGTGCTCTATTGCGTCATATTGTCGTTTATGTATTCAAATTTTTGTTTGAAAGCAAAAAAAAAAATATATTGAAATAACTAAAAGCATTACGACAATATGGCATATAAAACACTTCGTGAATTGGCCAAATGTTTCCATATTTTTATAAATATACATATCCTCCTCAATAGTTTTGTTTCGTAGTCTATAAATAATTGATTGATTGAATTTTGTGTATAATGTAAATAAAAACTATTTTTTTTTGCTGAAAGTGATATACATATTTTACATAAATGCATTTACATCAATTGCACGCACGTTAGATACAAATATAATAATACGACATAAAATAGTTTCCTTATATAAATAAATTCAACAGTTTTTCTGAGACTAATTTTGTGAAATGTAACAAGCAGCACCAATTTTTTGTGCTCAGCTTTGCATTTCTTAAAATAAGCCCCTTATTTTAAATTTCATGTGTAAAAAGTAATCATAATAAATAAATTAATGGAAAAAACTTTCTGGGGGCGTATTCTTTTTAGTTTATTAATTATTACTTAATATGAATATTTAGTAATTTATGTAGTATGTGTCTTATGGTGTATAATCTTACAATTTACTGTTTGCCATTTTTTTCTTTCTCTTAATTTTCCGAAGTTTTTAGTTCTTCGAATACGATTTGAATTTATTTTAGGGTTATTTTATTTTTGTATATTTTTTGCTCTAATTATAGAGCTGAAAAATATTTTGATTTTTAATAATGTTGTGTAAATGTTTAAAAGTATGATTCGGGCTTATAAGGTATTGAAGGCTTAGCGATGGATCTCTTCCTTTTGGCCACCATAAAACGCTTGTTGTTATAACCTGTTGAATATATATAATCAGATTTGTGTTAAAATTTCCCCATAAATTTGCTTAAAACTTACGATTTCCATTTGTGTTTAAGGCAAAAGCATCATTATATTTATTCTCCCTTTGTATTTCTTTGGGTATTTCATATTTGCTCATGGCGTCCATATTTAAGGGCATACCATAGTAATCTACCATAGATTGGGGTTCAAACCAGCCATTGTTGTTGTTATAATCTAAACTCTCTTCTACTTGGGGCATTGAAGGATAATCATAAATGTTGCTTGCTGTGTTGAAGTTGTTGTTAAGCCCATATGTCTTAGGAACATAGTTTTCAGAGGGATAAGTGTAGCCCGCATCGGCATCTGTGTCCTTGCGAGCTCGTTCACCGGCTTCCACTAAAGCCACCAAAGCCAGCATATCGGCAGGGGTTAATTTTGTATCGCGTTTCAATCTAAATTTTGAGAATAGAAAAATGAAATTTATTTGTTGATGGCTAAGCATGTCTATATGCATTTCTTTGGTGCTTTACCAAATTGTCATTTAAAATAAGATTGTGACAATATGTCAAATAATAAATGTCTCAAAAGTTTAATACAAAAGCGATTGATGGTGGCTAAGCATGGCTGTATGCATTTCATTGGTGCTTTACCAAATCGTCATTTAAAATAAGATTATGGCAATATGTCAAATAAGAAATTTCTTAAAAGTTTAATAGAAAAACGTTTTAAAAAAGAATTTAAGATATCACAAAATCTTGTGGCTGATTAAAGGGGGGGAGGGTCTAGACACTATCAAAATTCTAATCAATAATTATAGTAGTAGTTGTGAAAATGAGTTTGTATATGTTACACCAATGATGATTGATGAAAAATCAAGCAAAAGTTGAACTGGTTTTAAAACTGCGGATGATAAAATTTGTTTTTTGAAGCAACTCTTTCAACCCGTTTTTTATTTTTATGGCTTTCTTTTCGTTTCAAGTGGTAGTGTGCATTATTGATATTAAATTTTCTCTCCTTGTTGATATTTTTATGATACTGCCAGCACAAAATCTAATGCAAATTTAATTATCCGCTATTGACATTCATACGACATTGATAGCACAAAATGAAACTAAAAATATATGAATGCTTAACGGGTCATTCAGCATTTTTATATCAACAGCTGTATTGGATTTAGAAACTTGTTATTTTTTGGTGATGTACAGTGTACAGTCGAATCGGCTTTAGTGCAACACGCTTAACTGAACAAAAATCGGATTACTGAAAGCGATACAAATCCCCGCACTGATTTTAAACGCAGCTAGTCTTATTCACTTCGCTTTAGTGAAACATCGCTTTATTGAAAATATCGTATTACTGGAAACCAAAAGCAAGCCCACAACTACGTTTTGTATGAAACTTACTTCGCTTTAGTGAAAAAATAAACAATGACAAATTTATTTATTAGAAATCGATTGCATAACTTAAGGCTTAAAAAATTTTGCATGTTTTGTCCGTTAAAAAATTAAATGAAAAAATGTATTTGTCCTTTTCGCTCTTAAGTACTTTATTGTATTTTTCTATTATATTGTCAATGCAAGTGGCTAGACATTTACTGATTTTAAGCAGTACGCTTAACTGTAACAAATTTCAATAATCCGAGCTACGTTTTGTAGAAAAAATCGGATAACTGAAAAAATTGGGTTTTGATTATTTCCAGTAAAGCGGAGTCGATTGTAATTGAAAACTTTATGAAAGAAAAACTAACATAAAATTAAATTCTAGAGGGGCTTAACTAAATATTAATGGTAACGAATTTATTCTCCAGTTCTATTCACAATACAATGCAAGTGCCATAGCCATAACCAAACCAAAACTCAATTGGTTTCTATGGTAATGGCTATGGCGTTATGGCGAGTCACCTATAATCAAATACAGTGCTGTCCATAAGTTTGGTTCGAACAGCTGTTTTCTATGGTTATGGAACATTAATCCATATCGTGTAGTCTCAACTGCCAAGCTGACTATTTTCCCCGCTTGTAATTTGAATATCCCTTAGATGTCAACACATATGTACATATTTGCCAGTAGATTTTTTTGACTTCCCTAGTATGAGTTTTTTAAAGCGAACTGAGTTCAGTCTATTCTATATTTATATCTAAATATATGATATGATCCAATGTTCAACAAATCCTTCTTAATTTATTTTTTCCGCTTACCTCATATCAGGAAATTTGCTAGCCAACTGATTGAAGATTTTGTATGCTCTCTTATTACGATCAGTATCCAAGCCAGCATTGTAATAACGACCACTGCTATAAGGTAAGGGTACCGTATCCAAGTAAGACTCTGAATTCAAAATGTTTTGTAAATTATCATAAGCCTTGTTTCTATACGACGAAGCTGAAAATAATAAAAATATAAATAATAAAATTCAAGTTTTATAAAACAATAGAAGAAAATCATCGATTAACTTACTCTTTGAAACCGGAGCATAATCATCAATATCACTGTAGACAACATTGCCAGGATCCAATTCATCAGCCCAAGTGCCTTGAGGCACATCATTGCCAACAGCTGGTATTGCATCAAAGCTGCCATATGGCAAGGTATTGTAATAACCACCTGGACTATAAACACCGCCATTGAAATCGTTGCTTCCCCAACCCAAACCAGAATTCGCTGGAGAGGCACTGCGATGTGGATATTGGTGATTATTTATACCACGTTTATTAATAGCTGACGAAGTTTGCATATCGTCTCCTGTATCAGCATACAGTTGATGTTGTTTTCTTAAATGTTCAAGTTCATGTTGATTAGCTGCAACAGCAGCTGCCTCTACTGCGGCTGCTGTTAGACCGGCCGCAATGGCTGAACTGAGCAAATCGTTATTCTTTTCCATGCCATTGTGATTGAAATTCAATTCATTTGAATCTGACTTTTGCTGCTGTTGCTGTTGCAGTTGTGGCATTGTTGATTTGGGTTTAGGAGGGGCTGTGTAAGAAGATGGTACAATTTCGGGGCTAGATTTTTTGTTCATAATAGCAGCTAGTGAGTTGTTGTTGTCATTTTTGTTGGCACCACTTGAACGTTTTACTGAATGTAAAATAGAAATAAAGTGAAAGAACAATATTAATTTCTAACGAACAAAATTGCTTTTAACGATGATTGATTCCTTCGTAATTTTTCAACAACTATCTAGCAAAAAAAAAAATATAATTTATTCAATAAGAAATAAAATTACTGATCTTAATCCCGATTAAGAAATTATTTTTGATTAAAATTCACTACAGTTCAACTAAAGGGTAGATTTTGTAAATTCAAACGATTGTTTCGTTTTGAAATTTGTATGGAAAAAATGTTTTTTGAAACGAATTTTCGTTATTTTTCATACAAATTTGAAACGTTTAGAAACGAAATTTTTTACAAAATCTGCCTATAAATCTAAAAATTTCTCACTTGAAATTTAAGTAGTTCAAAGAGTTTGCAACTTTTATGCCCAAATCATTATATGAAGTGAATTGATGTTTAACGCTTTCCTAAATCCGAATAAATTCGTCATTATTAAAGTGATGAAAATTAAGATCCAAAAAGCTTTAAAGTCAGAGAACATGCACAGGCTCAATCACCGATTTAAAAAACAATTTATTTTTTAAACTATGAATAAACGTCTTCGAACCACAGAACATTCATTGGTTCGAGTCATTCATTTTAAAGAAGATAAATTTATTTAAATCCGCACAATCATCATTATAGGTAGCACATACGAGTATAAAAATGTTTTATTTAACTGAATCTAAATTATTTATAACTTTTTAGTGCTTATTTTTGAAGTCGATTTGATTTGTTTTAAAAAAGTCTTATTTTTAAATCTTTAGTGCCAATATTACATTTTCGGGGAGTGTCCAAGCCTGATTTGGCAAATATTAGTGTCCGCCCACTTTTATAAATTCAACATTGCGTCCCTATCAAAGCTCAAGGTGTTTGCCAAATTTCGTAGAAATAGGTCAGGTAGAAACACGTGAAATATACGAGTAATATTAATTTTTAGTGGGTATGGCACAAAACTATATCAATCTAAAAGCGGAAGTTCTTTGTCAGGTTTCGTGGGAATCGGATAAGTAGAAGTAAATATAATTTAATACTAACTTTTCATGGGTGTGGCCCCTCCACTTTTTTAAACACAAGATTAAGGCCCCTATTATGATTTACAACTAAATGGATAGTTTAGTTGTAGTTGTATAATTTTTATTATGGATTAAAACTTTTTTCACCATTAAACAACTGTTTTTTATCAGTTGTATATTGGTTTTATTTCGAGTGTTGTATTAGCTTTGCTTCATTATTACAGACGCCAACCAATCCCATTAAAATATTTAAAATGTTTTGTGATGGCTACAAAAAACATAGCATATATAAAAACCTATTCTTTTCGAACAATGTTTCGAATACAACTAAAATTAGTTGTAATTCAGAATGCTAAAAAACAGTTAAGTTGTTTTAAAGTTAAGTTGTTACAATTTCAACTAAACTTGGTTGAGTTGTAAACCGTAATAAGGGCATAAGTATTTTTCAGAGCACAAGGTGTGCGCCAAGTTTCCTAAAAACAGGTTAAGTACAAGCACGTGAAATATAATATTAAAACTTGAAGGCAGTGACCCCGCCCACAGAGCTCAGGTTGTGTTCAATGTTTCGTAAAAATCGTTTAGGTACAAACACGTGGAATATAATATTAAAATTTGATGGGAATGGCCCCGCCCACTTTTTTGAATGTACAGTTGTGTATTTTTTTATAGCTCAGGGTGTGTGCCAAGTTTCGTAAAAATCGTTCAAATAGAAGCAGCGGAAAGATAATACTAAGTTTTATGGGGCGTGGCTCCGCCCACTTATTAAACTTCGAGATTGTGTCGTTACTAAAGTCCAATGTGTTGGATAAGTTGCGTAGCAATCGCGTATGTAAAATATCATAAAATCAAAGAGAAGAAAATTAGTGGGCGCGTCCCCGCTCACTTTTTTACAATGGTACCAAATGCAAGCTATATCCTCTCAGACAAAAATAGAATTGTTAAAATCGGTCTAAAAACTACCAAGTTATAAAGTAACAAACACAGACGAATTGATAACCTCCTATTTTTTAAAATAGGTCAAGGTAGCTCAATCAGGTACCACCTGATTGGAACTTTATAGTTTGAGAAGAAACTCTCAACAGATACTGCAGATGCCATCGCATGTGCTGCAGAAGATATCTTCATCATAAAACTTCTGTGTATACGATTCTTGTCACTTGTGTGCTTTCCCTCTTTTAAATTCTAAGACAATATTTGTTCATAAGTATTAAATAATTACTTTCTTTCACCTACGCTTAAGTTTTGCTTGAGTTAATTCAATTAAATAAATATCTAATTACGCATTCGATACTGTTTTTAATTTGCTCTTAAAACGAGCGGGCGGTCCTGATTGTAATGGGGGATGGAATGTTGTTCGGCTAACATTTTTGCTAGTTAATGGCAGATAAATAAATACTGTAAAGGAATTAAGGTTTTTATTACTTTTTATTTATATTTATATGCAATTTTCTTTTCAATTACATGGATTTGCTGAAATACTACTAATTTAGTTTTCTGTTGCTTCGTTTGAAAGTGCGCGTTTTCCATTAAATTTTATTTTTTAATGTGCGTGGGCGGGCAGTCGTTTGCGTGTGTGTGTCTGCGTGTAACTACAGTTTCAGTGCCAAGGATTTGTAAATTGTATTATTTATGTTATTATTTATTTAATTTTCCAACGAAGGGACGGACTGTAAAGCATTTTGCAATATTTTTGCATTGACTTATGGTTATTTGATGTTTCAGTATGCGCCCTTATGCTTTTTATAATAAAATTAATTACATTTTAATAATTTGTTTAAATAATTATTGTTTGTAGATTATACTTATTTTTATTTTGCGATTTTATTGCAATTAGTAAAAGATTAAATTAATAAGATTCTTAGTATTTGCTGCTGGTTAAGCCTGTTGCTGAGCAACAATTTATTAAATAAAAGCTAAGGAAATGTGTTGAATAGAAAGGATATAACTACTCACATTTACATACATACATACGTATGTATGTATTTATATTAATTGGTCATGTACATACATGTACATACCCAGTCAGCATTTTATGAAATTAATGATCATATTCGAGTCTTTTTTGACTCCTCCGCACGATTAAAATAAGCATTTATGCGCTCGTTTTCGAGTCGAAAATGACTGTTCATTCGGGAGAAAATGGTACCCTAGCCGCGAGTCTTCTAAAAGAGTCTTTTATGACTCGCATTTCTGATCAATTTCGAGACAGTTTGTGAGTATTTACATTCAGTTTTTTTTTGGTTTTAAATTTTTATATTTTTATATTTTCTTGATTTTACTACACGAGCTTGCTGATTGTTTTTATTTTTTAAACAAATAACTTTCTAAGTGTTTCTGGGAATCATTTTCGAATCATATTTTAAGCGCAGAACTGATTAATCAGTTTTTGATCATTTAAGGCAGTCGAAAGAGACTCAGTTTGGTGAAACAATCTTCCACATGCTGACTGGGTACCCAGTCAGCATTTTATGAAATTAATGATCATATTCGTGTCTTTTTCGACTCCTCTGCGCGATTAAAATAAGCATTTATGCTTATGCTTAACAGTCGAAAATGACTGTTCATTTGGGAGAAAATGGTACCCTAGCCGCGAGTCTTCTAAAAGAGTCTTTTATGACTCGCATTTCTGATCAATTTCGAGACAGTTTGTGAGTATTTACATTCAGTTTTTTTTTTGTTTTAAATTTTTATATTTTTATATTTTCTTGATTTTACTGCACGAGCTTGCTGATTGTTTTTATTTTTTAAACAAATAACTTTCTAAGTGTTTCTGGGAATCATTTTCGAGTCATGTTTTAAGCGCAGAACTGATTAATTAGTTTTTGATCATATAACGCAGTCGAAAGAGACTCAGTTTGGTGAAACAATCTTCCACATGCTGACTGGGTACATACATACATACATTTGTAGGACATACATGTGTTAATAAATATGTACTTAAAATACCTAAATATATGTATGCGACACATAAAGTGTTACGCCAGCTATAAAATCTCATTTTTGTTAAATAATTGTAAAGGGTGTTTTTTATTGAGGTATAGAACTTTAAGTTGGCATCACTTTTTTAACTGGCGGCCATTTTGTCAGCTGTCAAGTGATTAATATTTAGTTTGGTTTGCCATTTCATCATGAACAGGTTGACAAAAGAACAACGCTTGCAAATCGTGCAAATTTATTTCGAAAATAATGGTTCAGTTCGCGAAGTTTACCGCAAGCTCCGTCCATTTTATGGTCGACATAATCGTCCATCAGAGCAATTAATTCGGTTAACCATGGATCGTTTTCGCACTACGTTTACTCTATGTGATAATACGCATCCGCAGAGACGTCGAACAGTGCGCACCGAAGAAACAATTGCCGCTGTAGAGCAAAGTGTTGAAGAGGACCCGAATGAATCGATTCGCCACCGTGCACAGCAATTGGAGCTTTGTCCATCAACTTTATGGAAGATTTTGCGCAAAGATCTTGGCTTTCGACCTTACAAGATCCAGCTTGTGCAAGAATTAAAGCCGCGAGACCATGCAATGCGTCGTGATTTTGGCGTATGAGCCGAAAATGAAATTGATCTCGATGCTGATTTTCATCGCAAAATTTTGTTCAGTGATGAGGCTCATTTTTGGTTGAATGGCTACGTCAACAAGCAAAATTGCCGCATTTGGAGTGAAGAGAATCCACATGAGACCCTTGAGACGCCATTACATCCACAAAAACTGACTGTTTGGTGTGCTCTATGGGCTGGTGGAGTCATTGGGCCATACTTCTTCCGAAATAATGCTGGAGAGTCAGTTACCGTTAATGGAGACCGGTATAGAGCCATGATAGCCGACTATTTTGTTCCCGAATTGGATGGCATGAATGTGGATGAGTTGTGGTTCCAACAAGACGGCGCTACATGCCACACAGCGCACGTCACAATCGATTTATTGAAGGAAACATTCGATGAGCGCATAATTTCGCGGAATGGACCTGTCAATTGGCCACCAAGATCGTCTGATTTGACACCATTGGATTATTTTCTTTGAGGATATGTGAAGTCCCTCGTCTACGCCAACAAACCAGAAACGTTAGGGGACTTGAAAGCCAACATTCGTGGCGTTATTGCCAACATACGGCCCCATATGCTCGAAAAAGTGGTTGAAAATTGGACCTGTAGAATTGGCTTTATTCGAGCCAGCCGCGGCGGCCACATGCCCAAAATCATATTTAAACATTAATGGCATAAAATTATCCTTCCAATAAAGCCAAATTGATGGACATTAAAACGATTTTCTTGTGTTTTATTTCAATTCAAAGTTCTATACCTCTAAAAAAAACACCCGTTACTTAATTAAAATACTTATACTATTTCGCTTTTGTTGTATCTATTAAACAAAAAAAACCCCCAATTTCTAACTCTGCCTCAAGCATATTACATTATATTTCCCAGAATTTTTCTTAAATCATTACACATAATGGAATCGTGAATAACTCGGAAATTAGTCTTTAAAAGGATCTAGTGTTGCTTAATTTCTTCTGTTAAAGTTTAATTTCGTATATGTATATAGTAGAAATTCATAAATATTTTTGTAGATCATATTGATCCGTCATATCCCTGCTTTTGCTGTTTTTAAGAAGGGGTCAGAAAATACTCATATTGAGAAGAATTGTAGGCTAAAATTTTCCATAAAAATTTTCCTAAAAAAAAATAAAATAGTCATTTAAAATTTAAAAATATACAAATTTTCAAAAAAAAAAAAAAATAAAAATTAAACATCTACAAAAATATTTACTACAAGCTAATTAAGTTTTAGTTATAATTTGAAAGATAATTATGCTGCTATATATTTACATATTATAATGTTGTTGTTTGCAATAGAAGTTGTCGATCGAGCGATTTCTGGTGACATTGTGGGACAGGCCGTAAGTATTTTTAACAATCAAAATTAGTCGGCTCCTACAGCAATGTTGCCACAATATAAAACGTGTATTACATATTTATTTTATCGGACAGTTTTAATAGTGAAAAAATTTTCAAGTGGAGGACTTTATCCAGAACTTTATCACCAAGTTGTAATAAAACCTTTAATCTCTAAAATTATTTATGGTCACATATTTTAAATAAAATGGCTGCTTTTATTTTATTTTTTTTAACAAATGGGTTAAATTTAGAATTAACAAAAAAAATACAAGAAAATGTTTCACTGTCATAAATTATCATTTTTTTACAATACTAGCTGAGCGCGGCAAACGTTGTCTTACCCTCAATTATTTTATTATTTTTTAACTGCAAATTACTCCACACTGTGGTCATTTGTTGAATCAAAAACCTACTGAGTATTGACCCGAACCTGTGTTGAAAATTTCACCTTCACAGCTCTTATACATAGTTCCAGAGATCATGCGTTACGAACAAACACACACAACGATTTTATATACATATGTATATAGAAGAAGAAGATAAGAAACAAATTTATTATGCTCTTAATATTGTAAAGCGGAAATTGTTTTGTAGCGCTTATTTTATTTTAGTTTTTATATAGCAACATAGTTGACGTTTGGCTGGCTTTTATCCTTGTTTTTACAGTGTAAACCTTCTTTTGTAAAGAATTTGCAAATTCTTGCTCTTTTTGCTGGTATTTGAAGGAACTTCCTGCAATTTTGAGTTAAGTGTTGTATGGTTTTTGTTATCATAATTCAATTGATTAATAACGTCATTTTCATCTTGAAAGCACAAAGTTTAGTGACTTGTGCTTTCATGATGAAAACAAAGTAAAACTAGCAAGCAAATGATGATGAAAGGAATGAAAGGTATTTTTTATCACTTTTAAATGACAAAAATCAATTCTTTTGTAAGTTATAAGAACATTGAATCAAAGATGTTATGAAAAAGAAGTAAGATATTGTAGCAAAAAAGGATTCGGATAGTGTTAGGCGAATTACTTAGGAAATGAAAAGCAGATTGATTATTTTCCCACTCTGCTGTTGTACGTTTTGTTGGTTTTTATAGCGTTGTTGTTTGTAGCACCTCAGGTGTTTAGTAGCCGTATCAATTCAAGCTGTCCAGGCATTTTATTAGTTATTTTTCTTCGCCGATGACTTATTGTTACATATACTGATGCAAGAGGGCGCTGTGTTATGCATTATCATAGACATTAATGCATATCAGAAATCTGCAATGTTTGGAATAGCTGGGTCTGGCACTTGCTTTGCAGCCAACGCACTAACTATTTAAGCAAACAGAACTACCAATAGGTGCTCACAATTTTAATAACTTTTTTTATATATATCATTTTAATTGCAATCTATCATTACATATCATGATAATTTTAGTTGTAATTTACAGTAAATACTTTTTTCTCCTTTTAACAAAGAAAAAAATTTCTATTGAAAATATTTTTTAAAAATTATGTAGTTATACAGAAGGGAACAAAATTGTTACTTATTGAAATTTTTTAAAATTTTAACATGGAAACTCCCTAAAACTACTACATGGCGACATACATTTTATTATTTCACTATGGCAGCTCCATTTGAGAATTACCGTTAACATTTACTCTGGTGTTAATTTAACATTAAAGCCACATGTCTGAACAATATTAAATACTGTGTTAATTCTCTCTAAATATTTTAATAAATTATAAGTTTTGCTTCAGAATCAATCTACAATAATTTATAAAATTATTGAAAAGAAATAGAAGAATTGAAATTTATTTGCTGGTAGTTTAGCATGTCTATATACGTATTTCATTGGCGCTTGAACCAAATCATCAGTAGACTTTAACCACAAATTTTAAACAGTCACAAACCTCTTACTTTATGCATAGACTTTCAAAAACTATATGAGAATTCATAAAATAATAATACTTTTGAAAATCGCAAAAGAAAAAATAAGCTTAGTAGGCTTTGAAACTGATATAAAGCCCAGCAAATAATTTATATCCAGGTGAACTCATTTTATTTTTCTACATCCTTATACAATTAGAAATCCATTGGATAACAATTAAAGTATTTACAAGGTTAAATGAAAAATAAAACATTAATTGAACTTTAAAAAAATAAAATGAGTTCACCTGGATATAAATTATTTGCTTTCAAAAGTATTATTATTTTATGAATTCTCATATAGTTTTTGAAAGTCTATGCATAAAGTAAGAGGTTTGTGACTGTTTAAAATTTGTGGTTAAAGTCTACTGATGATTTGGTTCAAGCGCCAATGAAATACGTATATAGACATGCTAAACTACCAGCAAATAAATTTCAATTATTTTATGTACACTTCTGACAATATGTCAAATAATAAATTTTCTTTAAAGAAATAGAAGTATGCAAAACCTGAGCAAAATGAAAGAATTAGTTCAAAATGGCTCGAGATCGCTAAAAGAAAGCTAAAACTCGACTCGGAAAATATTTTCATTGTGTAAATAGCAGAAATGTATGAAAAAGGTTTTAATTTGCTGAAATTTATAAGAAAATTTATAACTGAAGTTTATAAAAGTTGGAAAAAGCTATTAACGCCTAAGAGAATTTATTATATGTATTTATGTGTTGACAAACATATGAAATTCATTTCTTTTAATAAAACCTGCCTTTAGAGACGTATTCGAACACCAAAAGCGTTTGCTACTAGTAGATAAAGAGACATGTGTGCTGTATTTTATTAAAACTATTGTGGAAAGACTGTCAATATCATCTTTAGACTTTTGCGGTTAAAGGTGTTGACTCAGAATTTACAACGATATTGACAACCGCAATTTCTTCTTATCGGCTGAAGCACTTATGCCTTATTGCCACAGACAAAAAGCTAACAAGCAGATTCTTCTTACTTAAGCTTAAATTAGAAGTGACTTAGCCATAATGCCATAGCCATAACCAAACCAAAATTCAATTGGTTTCTATGGTAATAGATATGGCGTTATGGCGAGTCACCTATAATCAAATGCCGTGTTGCCCATTAGTTTGGTTCGAACGGCTGTTTTCTATGGCTATGGCTATGTCACGTCTGATTCCAACTCTGGGCTGAAGAACAGTTCTCTCGTCATCGTAATTATTTTTGAAGTGCGGTCATGATTGTGTTTGTAGCTTGGCCTTCGAGAGTTTTAAGTCTTTTTCCTCACACTAGTCGAATCAATTGACTCAAACAACTGTACAGTTTTGGAATTATTTTATGAAATTTCGTTGTCAAGCACGCTGTTTCACAGTTAATCGCAAGAACGTTCACAAAAATACTGTTAATAAGATCATGGGCATATGGTCTTAGTCACTCCGCCCATTTTTGTGTAGACATATTTTCCATTCTTCCCAATTCACTTTTTAAATCATATTTTAAATAAATAAATTAAAGTATCAATTCTAAAGGCTTTTCACTATTATGATGACGTCTGTAATGATACCTTGAAACTTTTTGCTTCAGACTTTTAATCTTAGGAGATTAGATAGATAAATATTATTAACACAAAAAATACCATATTGCATCACCAACAATATGATAATCAATAAATATGTAGATAACGAAATGAAGAGATATAAATAATATTGATACTCAAATAATATTATATTGCAAGGCCAATGTGGCAACCGTCACTCTTTCTACAAAATGAACAAAAACCAAACCCGTTCGAACTGCTTTATTAAAATAAGCTTATGGATCGATTACGGATGGCAACCGAACTTCAGTTGCGTTGCCAATTGACAAAATATCGTGAACAGTTTTCCCTCAAAATATTTTACCTTTTCCCCAAATCGCAATCGTGAATAAATTTTCCCAGACATCGGTACCCTTTGTTGATTACCCCTATGGTGAATAATATTTTTCGCATGGATTTTTTTACTTTTCCCTTGGTTTTGTTCACTTTATTTTTCCAAACGAACTGAATTTATACATACATACATATTTGAATATTATACTTCCAATTATATATTAAAAGTTATAAATAATTATTTTTAGGACAAGATCATTAAATAATGTCCACGATTAATAACAATAATTCCCTGCAACACTTTCATTTTCATTGTACATGAATCTGTTTGGTTCACATGCAGTAAATTTTATGGCTGTGGTATTTTAAATTTTTAAAACACAACTTTACACTCAAAATCATTTCACTAGAAAGATTTATGTAATTCTTACTATTAAATTAAAATTTTTCTGATTTTCAATTAACTTTTAAGCTTAATCTTCAACTGGATAGCAAATTTCCCTTGATTCCATGGGAACAAAAATTTCACATTTTATTCACGATAGGGGTGATTATGTATGGCAACTTTCTCCTTAAAGCTATTGAAGATATGATTATGACAGATCAGCAACTAAAAATAATGTAAGCAAAGCTTAAAAATATAAGAAAAGATAATTTTTAAGTAAAATTGCTTAAAAAATTACTCACCATGGAGATGATTAGTTCAGTGGAATAATTTAAAAATAGTTTGTAACTAGCAATGTCCTTTTTAGCTTTAGAGCATATTTTCGCCTTTTGAAAAAAAGAAGGACTAGTTTATTAAATTTAATTTGAATTTTCAATTTCTTTTTTAGTCTTAACATCTTTCTGCCTTAAAACCTTAAAACTAAAAATTCGCAGAGGCTAATATAAAAAAATATTCGACAACTAAAGCTGTCAGCTGTTAGTTGTCAGTTGCCGTCTATATAAATTATAGCAGTTTGGCAATTAGCAAGGCAACTAAATTTCCGTTGACACCCATAATCAAGCCATTCTGTTCTGTTGTTTGAAGTTACATTCTTTCACTTGTAAGGTAATCAACGAACTTTTTTCTTAATTCTGTGGCAATAAGGAAAAAGTGCCTAAGCCTGAGAGCACTTTCAAACTTTTAAGTGGGACCGGCGGATGGTATTAATTGGAAGGCGTTTGTTATAAGTCTTAAATATATTTGATACAAAGTAAATTCATGTTGTTACGAGTATTCCAAAAGACATTACGTACTAAAATTAATTAAGCAAAAAGTAAATTTTGCTGTAAATTTTCTTAAACATCACAAAAATAAACTAAAGTTTCGCTCAGGGGTAGATTTTAAATTAAGAAATTATAATTGTGTTATTATGTAACTTTTAGCTTAAGTTGACTTAAGTGCTTTTTCCTTTCTGTCGCAGAATATCAATATTTCATTTGAAATATTGAAATCTTCGCTTGTTTTAAAATTAAGAACGTTTTTAAACTAATTTTTTTACTGCACATGATGACATAAAAGAACAAAGTTCTTGTTTATTTGAACTTTGTATGGCTCCGTAATTTGTTGACAAGTAATTCTCTATACGTGACGCGCAAAATAGAAAGGGACCTAATGGTAAAAACCGATTTTGTTCAGGAGAGCCATTTTAAAGATTTAAATACGTGTATCTTTGGTGTACCATCACATCATAAAACGCGCATATCTCTGGGAGGGAACACTTTTGGGGCATGGGATCGGTCTCATTCGATGCTCAGATGTTGTCCACATAAAAAAAAAGTGAAAATTGATTTTTTTTACCCTTAGGTCCCTTTCTCTATGCGTTGTCACATACATATGTCTGCATCATACTCGTAAATGTCAAAGCACAGTGACATTTGGCGGCATCTAACAAAATGATATTACTTTTATACCACCTTGTACATACACTTATAAGCGATCAAATTATGCCTATTTGCATAAAAACATTTTTATTTCTGGCAACTTAATTTAGTTAATTTTTTTCATAACATTTTCTTTTTCAAATTCATACGTTTTATGAATTCTCTTTAATTCAGTTTTTTTTTTACCAACTCATGCATTTGTGTTTGCCTGGATAAATATTCATGAAACAAATTACCTAAAGCTAAACTGAAAAGAAACAAAACAAATGGTTAAACAAAATGAAATTTAATTTACTTTTATACATTGAATGCAAACATTGATGAAAAATTATTTGATTAAAATTATAAAAAAAAAGAAAATTATGTAAAATTATATATGCTTGAGAAATATGTATAAACAAATGATTTGACATGCTCATGGACCAAACAAAGAGTTTGGCTCTTAAGCCAAATTATTATTTAGCTCTACACTTCATTACGAATAGATCGATAGATTTTTCCCCCTGCCTTTCATAGTCATCCACTTCGAAACTTTGCATTCCTAATCTCGGGTAACACAAAAGGCACAATTTATTATTTTACCCAAGTGTACAATTATTATTCTCTTCTCAGAAACCTGCCAAACTAACTTCATAATACCTATTCCTTAAGCAAAAGTACAGAATGTACTTAAATTTGCAATGTTTCCCGGAACAAAACATTGCACATATGTACATATGTATGTATATTTGTATACATATAGCGTGTTTTTTTTAGACGTATAAAACTTCGAATTGAAATAAAACACACAAAAATCGTTTTAATGTCCATCAATTTGGCTTTATTGGAAGGATAATTTTATGCCATTTATATTTAAATATGATTTCGGGCATGTGGCCGCCGCGGCTGGCTCGAATAAAGCCAATTCTACAGGTCCAATTTTCAACCACTTTTTCGAGCATATGGGGCCGTATGTTGGCAATAACGCCACGAATGTTGGCTTCCAAGTCCCCTAACGTTTCTGGTTTGTTGGCGTAGACGAGCGACTTCACATATCCCCAAAGAAAATAATCCAATGGTGTCAAATCACACGATCTTGGTGGCCAATTGACAGGTCCACTCCGCGAAATTATGCGCTCATCGAATGTTTCCTTCAATAAATCGATTGAGACGTGCGCTGTGTGGCATGTAGCGCCGTCTTGTTGGAACCACAACTCATCCACATTCATGCTTTCCAATTCGGGAACAAAATAGTCGGTTAGTCGGCTCCAATTGCTGTGCACGGTGGCGAATCGATTCATTCGGGTCCTCTTCAACACTTTGCTCTACAGCGGCAATTGTTTCTTCGGTGCGCACTGTTCGACGTCTCTGCGGATGCATATTATCACATAGAGTAAACGTAGTGCGAAAACGATCCATGGTTAACCGAATTAATTGCTCTGATGGACGATTATGTCGACCATAAAATGGACGGAGCTTGCGGTAAACTTCGCGAACTGAATCATTATTTTCGAAATAAATTTGCACGATTTGCAAGCGTTGTTCTTTTGTCAACCTGTTCATGATGAAATGGCAAACCAAACTAAATATTAATCACTTGACAGCTGACAAAATGGCCGCCAGTTAAAAAAGTGATGCCAACTTAAAGTTCTATACCTCTAAAAAAACACCCTTTATATGTACATATATACATATCCATTTATATCTATGTAATTTAGCTAACAGAGTATGAAAAAATCTATTTATTATCACTAATATTATTTTTATAATTCTTTATTATTTAAATGCACATACTAATTACAAATTGCTTGTTTGTTCTTTTACAGTCTGTATGTACTCGTATATGTATATGTATCTGTTTCTCAGTTTGTGTGTGTGCTTATGTTTGTTCTGTCAATCCCCGACTGTTTTCCACACAGTTTTATATTAAATTATACTAATGTATGTACATATTTCTTGTTGTTTCACTTAATCATTTTCATAAACAAAATATAGTTGTATCCATTGAAAAAGATGTTATAATAAAAGCAAACATATGTTGCATGCCAGATATTCAAAAGAAGCCCATAGAATTTTCTCTTATGCTCCTCTTGTGCAATATGGTCTTAAGAACAAAAAAAAAAAAAAAAAAAAAATGCGAAGTGATTAATATTAATAAAGGAGATGAATAACAATTTAATTTGCATTATAGCATTAAGTAAATCTCTAATACGGAAGATGAATTTAAAATAGCAAGAACACTTTAGTAACTTGAAATTATTTCGATGGTGAAAGTTTACAATAACTAAAAGTAATCAACACTTAATACTACGATAATATGAATCACTCTTCAAAATTCCATACCATTATGACCCCAAAACGCCCTCTATTGACCAAAAGTTACACTGCTAACAGGATCTAAACAAGAGCAAAAATCCCTTTGGTTTTAATTTTTCGATTTCTTTTCCAAATTGGCAACACTGTAGTGAGTTTCGACTAAAATTACGCCGTAATTACTCAACTTCGGGAACATATCGAACATTGTTTTGTTTATTAATAAACAAAATCTTCGCCGTTGCGGCGCTGGCAATTCCACAGACATTTGGAAGGCAGATAAGTGGTTTCATAGCGCGCGATTAAATTAACTTACTCAAATAAATATTTGACGAGCAATTAATTCGACCTCCTACAGGTACATACATGTTCGGTTAGAGATGACGAAATCTCATTTTTTTTTTATCGTAGAATCCAGCTTATATAAATCCAGCATCATCGAACCTTTGTTCAACTAAATACATACATACATAATTACATGCATACATATGTACATATATAATTTTCTTCGATAGAAATAAAAATTGCTGTTTTTTTAAATAAATTTTTTGTGGCGCCCTTTTTAAATTATGAATTTTTTGTATGAAACTACTTGCAAGATAATTTTTTTATTTGTCGATAGGAGGCCTGGAGAAGCAAATCAGGTCAGACATTAATTTATTTATTTATTTATTTGGTACATATTATACAAAGTAAATTTGTATAATATGGTGTTGCACAAGTATGGGCGGAGTAACTAGACCATATGCCCAAGATGGTATTAACAGTATCCTAAAAGTTTTTGTGACTGACTGTACACGACCTATGCCTTCACATAGGAAGTAGCAACGTGGTTGTTAAAGAAATTCCACAAAAAACCGCAAGATTATACGGTTATCCGTGGCAGATCAGTCAACCAGTGCGAGCGAGACGAAAAACTCTCGAAGGCCAAACAACACGCACAAGCCTGACCGCACTTAAGAAATAATTACGATGACGCGAGAGATGTTCCTCAACCCAGAGCTGCTTAACGACTGGTCAGACATTAATATTGAATTAATGTTACAAAAGTTCTTTGAAGAAAATATGTAGTAGCCAAGACGAATCCATACTAGGTGGTCGCAAGGGATCAGGTGACTATTTTCGCCTCTTGTAATTAGAATATACGTTGGATGTCAAAACGCATTTTTCAGTACATTTTTTTACATTTGAAGTATATTTTTCTCAAAGCGATTGATTTGCCTTGTGTAGTAGCAGACGACAGCGTTAATTGGCATTAAAAGCTCACTAATGTGAATTAAAAATTTACATTGACAGACGACAGTATTTGCATTTAGTAAACAGCACACTTCGTTTGGAAACCTTAAAATGGCAAAATGTGTTTCGATTTTAATATTTCTTTTTTTTTTGCTAAAAACAATTAAAATAACTTATATATGTATCTTTCCTGACTTTGAATCCATTTTAATATAGCAATAGAAAACAATTTGCCAACATCTGATAGATTTTTGACGGTATTGCCATATTGAAATAGCTAAATTCATACATTGGGATGGCGATAATTCACAAGTTAATTTGAATTAAGAAAGCTAAAGCGATTTAACGCTGTTGTCTGTCTACACCATAATATAACATGTATTACAAAGTACTCTCCGCTCAAATAAAATTTAAACAACATCTTACAACAAATATTGGAAGAATCAAGCAATAATGAAACCGTGTCTCAAGAAAAGTGATATGGAAAAGTTTGTAAATGTGAGCTAAAAGCATTAGGTACAATAACTGATTTAACGTCCATGCTATACTACATAGTAACTAAATTGCCTAACGCAGCGATGCTATGTCATTTTAATGTTTTAAATATACTCGTAACACTATAAGAAATTCTTTTGGGCAGTTTTTCCTTCCAAAAACAGTTTGTTTTCTATATGGAGAGATTTTTGTTCAAACGTTTATGGCAACACTGTCATTGTGTCTCGAATCATTAAGGCCGGTGAACAATGAATCCGCCATGCGTTAAGGCTCAGTTAGCCGACAGTAATGTAAAGTAACTGCAACAGTAAAAAACAGCTGATCGATATTGTTATGTGAAAAGTAATGAAAATGGTTATAGAGATGTAATGTAACGTAACCTGCTTTTCATATAAAAATATCGATCAGCAATTTTCTACGTTACAATTACATTACATTACAGTCGGCTAACTGAGCCTTTAAACTTCGCCTTTTTCAACTGACAGCTAAGTTGAAATACATGGTTTCTTATGAGGTCTTTTAAATTCTTTACTTTTTGCGTACGTTGAGTAGTTTGACAAATATTGGTTAGTGTTTTTAGTATGTTCTGAATTAGGTTTTTGTGTTTTGTGGCAGCAAAAATAAAATTAAACGAATGAAATAAACGAAATAAATACAAAAAGTTGAATTTAATAAATAAAATAAAGAATCGACCTATTGAAGCTGTTCAAATACTTTCATCAATAAAGTACTCATTGTGCCAACCTTCTCCGTCGTTGCGTTAATGTCAGTTCAAAAAGGCGAAGTTTTACGTATGATGGATTCATTGTGCCCCGGCCCTTAGAGTCTAATGTTCCACTTACGTTTTTCTCTCTCAGCTTTGTGCGTTTGTGTCTTTCACCAGTGTTGCCAGATATGGCGATTTTTCGTGAACGTGACGATTTTTCAACTTGTTTGGCAACTAAATTTTTGATTTGCCGATATTTCGATTTTTTAAACAAAATTGAATTTCAAAAATTTTGGTAATTCAGAAAAATTAGTTTGTTGAAGGAGTAGTTTCAAAAATAAACTCTACCAAAACTCGTCTGAAAGAAATTAAAACAGTTTGATTTTGATGATTTTTCTTATACTAATTAAAGTTATTAATGCGCTTTCAATTTTGATGTGAAAAATTTACAAGAAATTATTTTAATAAAAAAATCCATAAAATCGATTTTGGCGATTTTTAAAATCAATTTCGCGAAATGGGTCGGAAAAAATCTGATAACCCTGTCTTTCATTACATCTCTTGATCTCTTTGTATGTATCTCTTTCCACCGCCTTTGCGTCCGTTTTTCTAAAGGCTCAGTTAGCCGACTGTAATGGAATGTAACTGCAACGGTACTAAGCACCCGATCGATATTGTTATGTGAAAATTAATGTACAGATTCTTACATTCCGTTTATATATCTATAACCATTTTCATTACTTTTCACAAGACGTGATAGCCCAATTTTTATGCCAGATTCGAATTCAGCGCACTCAGATTAGTTAAAAGACATGCTTCGTTTCTGCAGTCAATTTGTTTTTCCAAATTTGTGGACCAGTGTATTCATATATTTTTTATAAACGTAAATTGTCGCCTACGATAAAATCTTATAGCCTGTATCTCAAAAGCTATCAACAATTTTGGCATTTTGATAATTCTAAGCTATGAGTAGGACCCATAAATTTTAATTTCAATAAAAAATTCTATTTTCGACTACATGTCGCTTACGATAATATTAAAAAAAAAGCAAAATACAAATTCCCACAGATGCATCGTGAATACCTCTAATGCACTTTTATACTCGTATTGTATTTTTTGATACTCCTGCATTCGCAATTGCTTCTTATTGCAGGGAAATTTTTTTAAATAATTTTTTTGCTATAGCTTTTTGTTTTTGGCCAAACGGATATAAAAGCTTCTCTTTGCATTGTTATACTCGTAATATAATACACATACATACATACATACATACATACGTACATACATACATACATACATACACATGTACATAAGAGTGTGTATATTTTCGGTATCATACAATAGTTTCAGTTAGGCGCCGCCATGCTGTTTTCTATTTTTAACTTTAAACAAGCTTTTTTTAGTAAAATATTGCATCCTATAGAATATATAATAGTAAATACAATAACTTTTTAGTTGCAGTTAAGAAAAGAGCCTACGAATACACCCACATATATATTTGTTCCTTTTAACTCCTACAAGGAGGATAAGGGCCTACATGCATAATTTTTATTTTTAAGATGAATTGTTTTCATAAATTCCTTTTGGTAACTTGAAAGTCTTGGCAATATGTAAATTAGAGCGCATAACCTTACAAGCAAGTGCGCCGCACACCTTGGAATATGAATATTGCAAGGCTATAACATTTTTTTTGCCGAACATAGTTTTTGAAGTTTTCCTTGTAACTTCAGCACTTACAGTCGGATCTTACTTACCGTTTACACATGCAAGTACAAGTGCAAGTAACTCATACATTGACATTTTTTTTACTAAGTCGTGGCCTCACTGGCGAAAGATTTTCAATACAAATGATTTTTTTTTACTTACTTACCGTTTACACATGCAAGTACAACCCTGAAGGAAATGTCGATGGTGAAAATGTACTGAGTCGCTTTTGACTTTGTCACCAGTACTACTCTACAATTATTCCCCATATAATACTTTGTGCTATAGACATTTAGCATGTGCTTGTCATTGAAATTCTACTAGTAACACTAAAACAATTGACTAGATAGTGAATTCATAGTTCTTATGGGAACATGGAGACATACCAACCAGAAATTGACTGGTACATTTCTATGCCTTAAATTATGTATATTGACAAGTTGTTGCAAAATCCACCAGAAATACACCACATCTGTTTTCTCTCTTTATTTTATACTGACGAATAAAAGAGAAATTGTAGACAATGTAACTACTACTAGAGTTTTAGTGTTGACATAGAGACACTTGGCCCCAGTCTGACTGCAGGGAAGTGCAAGTAACTCAATACATCGACATATTTTTACTAATACAATCATAATGCTACAAGTTGTAGGCTCACTGGCAAGAGATTTTCATTACAAGTAATTTTTTCACTTTCATGTAGGAGAATTGTCAAAAATAAAAACAGTGTTACCCTTTAAGGATTTTATTTTAATTTTAATGGAAGGGAAAATGGAATCATTTTTAAAATATTATTATTTCAACTTACATACAGAAAAAATAATATAAAAAGTAAAATCATGTAATTTATTATAAATTTGAGGAATAAATTTATGATTTATTTTGTTAAAAAGTTGTTCACTTAATTTGCTTCCCTGCAATGTTCCGGAACGAAACAATTTTCATTATAACCTTTGCCTTCGAAGACATTTTAAAAATAAACTCGCATTTCCATGTGTAAACAATCAAGCAACTTGTAACAAGTTACCTGCATGTGTAAATGCAGCGTTAAAGTATGATATATTGATGTTTTTGTCTCAAGGTGACAAATGTTTTGTCCTATGGGCTATTGGCCTCATGTATTCCGTTCGAGTATTGACCCATCTCAGTTCTCAGTTCGTACCACCCTAATGCCAGAGAACTAAAGCTCACAAAAAACTATTCAATTAAAAAAAAAGTATATCCATAATTGTAGCAGAACAGTTTAACATTTATGTTTTAAATTTAATATAATTTTTTTTATAATTTGGCCTAACGTATAACACAATTCTTAAGGCTCAGTTAGCCGACTGTAATGGAATGTAACTGGAACAGTAGGAAATAGCTGATCGATATTGTTATGTGAAAAGTACTGAAAATGGTTATAGAGATGTATTGTAACCTGCTTTTCATATAAAAATACCGATCAGCTGTTTCCTACGTTGCAGTTACATTACGTTACAGTCGGCTAACTGTTTTTTACTCTCCCTGTTTTGCTAATGCTATTTGTTTTACCCGTGAAATAACTGTTGGAAATACGTTTTCTTTTTAATTTAATCAAAGATTTATATTCCATTCTGGTTTCTTGCGAAAAGCCAAAAGCCGCCACGTTTGCAGTTTTATACGTAAGACGAGCATTAAAATTTTCAAACGAATTAATCTAACTAAGAGATTGGGAAAAGTAGTGGAAATAAATGTTGTATACATCTGGTCCATAGACATTGAACTATTTTCGTCTGCAAAATATTCTTCTTAAAATTAAATTCCTTATAAGTCATTCGCAGTGTATAATAATTAATATACATATATGGATAAATTCTTCATATTAAATCACTTTAGTTAATGTCGAATAAATATACTTCGGTATTGTAATCTTGTAGAAAGAAAAAATAAAATAAAAGAGGATTATAAAATCTCCCAAAGTAAACTTTGTCTGTCGACAAAAGGTGTTACATACTCGTACATAAACACGTGTCACCATTTTCGCCCGATTTAATTATCATGAATTATGCATGGAAACTAAGAACTAAGTTTTTTTTCACACATTTTAACTATACGTGTCTGAATCAACCAGTTTTTCATTAGTAACTAGTGGTTACGCTCTTTTGGGCACCTGGCACACTGATGTAAACTCGGCCTTAGTGATGTGATTCCATTGTTCAAGTCGTAATTAATCAATAACTTCTAGATTTTCATCTTTCTTTGTTGTTGTTATATACATTAATAATTCTTGAACACAACTTCTAAGAAATTACTTGCACGTACAGCATTACAAATAAATGTTATTGATTTTAATAAAAGTTTTTGGTAACATTCATGTACATAATATGTATGTTTAACCTTTTTTTAAATTCTACTTTTTATATAAAGTATTGGATATAGAATGGTGTTGCGATAGCACAATTCTGTTGAATCTCCCACCCCTGACTGGAACACATGTATGTTGTGCTTGTGAGTATTTGTTTTAATATTAACGGCACACTTCTCTTCTTATCTAATACATTCTTCTTCCTGTAAACAGCGTTACCGTTGTGCGACTAAAGTCGCATTTTGCCCCCTTTTCAAATGCGTTGCCACTTTTTATGCCCCTTACTTTTAAATCCCCTTTTAGTATCATTTGCATTATTTTGTGCCTTTTTTGAAATTTTTCAACGGTAATGCTGATTCCGGTTGAACAACGCGAAACACACCTGCAAAATTGTCACACGATGGTAGAGTCAGAAATGTATACCCTGCCCCTTGGTCCTACCATTTTTTGAGGGTTTTGTTGGCTGCACTAGTTACTACAAAACCAAAGGTCCTGCGCTCGAGCCCGGCCTCACCACCATGCATTTTTCTGATGTGCATAGAGCGTCTCTTTGTGTCAGTTGTTGTCGTAAAGTTCAAGTGATGAAGCCATAATGAATGAAATAATATAATTCTTTATATACTGCAACTCAGTTTGTTTTCTATGTAAGTTGCCTGCTGCCAACACTGCCTGCGACTCTTTCCCTCACATCATTTTGTTTGTAGAGATGAAGAAAAAAAAACAAGCTAACTTCATTTAAAATTAATGAAAAATAATCTAGTTCTATGCCTTTGTTTAGCATGGAGGTGAATTGTGAGTGAATCTTTGCTAACACTTGTTACTGTTGGGCTTCTTGTGTTTGAATGCCTGCTGCTTGCACACGCAAAATAGATCAAGATTCGCCAGAAAACTACATCTAACAAAAAATTTCCTAAGGGCGCTAAAGTCTTTTTCAAAGCATCGCTCTGCAGTTTTGGCTAGGAAATAAATATTTTTTTTTAGATATAAATAGAAAGGAGAAGGGCACTCTTATATTCAGAAATATATAATATCCAATATTCAATAGCCTACTATTATTAATATGTATTACGAATATTTCGCGTATAATATGTATTACGAATATTTTTTTTTAGTATATAAGGAAGACTCCGCTGGGGCATCTGTTCAGTCTGAAGGTGTTCGCCGACGAGTCAACATCAATAGTCTGCCAAATCACTCTTCAGCCAGTCCCGCAACTATACTTAAGCCTGCAGTACACAGCATTTAATAAACCACATGCGCATGTGGCTCTGACGCCATCACGAAGCTACATTTGCTACATTCCTTGTACTAGTAACACATGTGCATGTAGATGGTCACATGCTTACAGATATGCTGCCTTAGAAAATGTGTTCAATTCGGCTACATGTGTCACATGTACATTTTAGAATAAAAGTTTTAGGGCATGTAGCCACTACTAGTAATTTAAAAAAATGCAACCAACATGCTGAAAATTCCCGTGACGTCATTGCCACATACGCATGTGGCTTTTTACATGAACCCCTGTGGTCGAGTGGGTAATGTGCAAGCATGTCATGCCGGAGCAGTGAATGCCAGAATTCCTTCACTAAAATGGCTAAATGTAGATAAAAAACGGCTAATAGGTGGCTAAGCGAAATCGAATGCAAAAATCATGAATTTTAGCAAAAACGAGAAGGTATTTCATATATTACTTTTTTAAAGCACATCGAGCACTTTTTTTTAAGTAAATAAAAACAATAAATTGAGGTAATAAATAAAATAAATTTTCTTCAGGTAATTAAAAAACTGCTCATATAGTGCAAACTTGCAATACGGTTTCTATTCAGTCTTTAAATTTGTGGGTTACTAATCCATTCCTTGTGAAATTCTTGTTTATACTTCTTATTCGTTTTCTGTTTTTTAAACTTTAATTTATTTTTTATTTTCACCTTGTTTGATTGATATCAAATGTAGCATCAGAGCGCCCTCTTTCGTCGGTATTGTGTAGTAGAATCATCAGCGAAGTAAAATAATTAATAAAATGGCTACTAAATAAAATAAATCTATCCATAATATTTTTATACTCAAAAATTTCGAAGTTATTAATGAAATTAAAAAGACTTCTGAGGAGTAAATACACTAAAATTTATAATGTGTATAGCTTCTTCTGTAAAATAACTTGCGACTTTTTTGAATTTATATGACGATATAAAGCGTGTATGCCCTTTTAGAAGCAATTGTTACTATAGTTTCAATTTCATAAAAATAGCTTTTATAGTTTCGAAGAGACAGAAATCGCCCCTTGGCTCTCCCCCTCTTAGTCCTAGTCAGCTGATTCGTAACAGAACAGGAAGTAAAGCCTAATTCTGCCACAAGTTAAAATTTTTACTTGCAAATAAAACGTGCGAATAAACGTAGTATATACTCATATGAGTTCTCATAAAATTAATGTTTGTGTACTTTTTATACATGAGAAATTTGTTTTATTGTATTGTTTGTTTTTAATAAAAATAGCTTAATAAATATGTTTGTTTCTTTAATTTTCGTTTATTTTAAAGTTGCCCCTTTTTTTTCTTAGAAATCCCCTTTTTGTGACCCTTTTTGAAATTTTTCAACGGTAACGCTGCCTGTAAAGATATTTTCCAAGAAAGATAAATTGCCTAGGTCCTTGTTTGATTAAAAAAAATGAAACAAAGCACAGTTTTTAAATGTATACATACATGCATATGTATACATACATATGTACATATGTACATATGTATGTGTTAAATAAGTGGGCTTACTTGGCTTCTTTTCTTTTTTTAAGAAAGAAGAAAAGCTTTTATTAACCGTTCAACTTAAAATTGCTTTTTCAACATTTTTAGATGTATGAAGTTTTTCCTACGAAATTTAAACAGTAAAACAATAAATATAATAGTCATGTTATTGTTTTTTATTTAACAAATACATATACAGTATTGTGCAGAACAAAAGCAACTAAATACCTATTTGACTTAAATGTGTAACATTTTGGATATTTGATTATTTCAAGCAGCCCTTTTTACATACTTTTGTACTAGAAAACGAATTCGCATTTAAATTTTTCAATATTGATATTTCCTGAAAAATTAAATAACTTATATTCTCAAACCCGTGTATCGTGACTGTGCAGAACAATAGCAACAAAATAGAGAATGTCACAATTATCAATAAACTATCTGATATAGCGCTATAATTCCGAAGTCCAACAGGCTTAATAGTACTTATTATTCCTTATATTAGATTTTAGAATTGCTTTCTAAATGTTGTTGGTGCTGCTTGATCTAGCAAGAATGAGAATGAGTAGATATTGCTGTACATCCGAATCTTTAAAAAGTTAAGGGTCTAAAACATATAGAAATTGGCCGTTAATCACTTAAAAGTGTAATAAAAATATATCCCAAGTTTTCCGATAGGTAGGTCGGCAGGATAATTACATATTAAGCAGTTTTGTGTACGACCGCGAAAAACTTCCGCAGTTTATGATAGAAAATTGTATTTCACATAATCCAAAAAGCTCGATTACTGTTTCTAATGAGGTTATAATATCTGCAAATTTAAGTGAGCTGTATGGTATAACTCGAAACCGTGTTAGAGAAAGCAATTGAAAAAGTTGCAGACTAAGAAAATACCATAGTTGACCAAGAGATAATTCCAAAAAGAAAGACACGTAAATCTTATATTTCCTTCATACAATTTTATTGCTTTTATATGCTTAAAATAGAGTTCAGTAGAACACATCCTAGTTGGATCATAATAAAATGGGAAACCGATTTATTTATTGAAGAATTCTAATTCTATGTAACAAATTGGTATATCATATCTTAAGTTCGGCTCTTGCCTAGCAAACAGTTTTCGCTACGAAATATCAAAATGGGTTTTAAGCATAACAGCTGTTAGGTGATGGTGATGTTTTGTTTTCCGACGAATAAAGTTGGACCATTCCAAAAATTTTGTAAAAAAAAATATATTTGAAGTAAAGTTCATTATGCATTTTGAGTGGAATATGACGGATGTTTCAATGCGGTAGTAGTCCATAACATACTTGGAGGTTGGGCAACAACTAGCAAGAAAATTAATTTAACTCCAATCCTTGCTTGACCGACGTGCAGTTTTCTTCAACGCCATTGAAAACCTCTTTGCAAGATGGTGCAGGAGTGTTTTCGGAAAATGGTTCCAAAATTGCAACAAACACCTCGAAATTCCATTAACTCAGCCGAAATGTATTTCATAGTGCATAATAAATAATATTTGTGAATTAATTCTGCGTTGAAATACACGTGTTATGAAAAAACTAAAGATTATACGAAAAGTATTCATTTGTTGCTTTTGTTATGCACATCTCCATATCAAAGCCTGAACTATTTTATACAACTTTTGAAAACCCAGTATTTTTAACCAAGATTTTATTTAATGCGCTACATAGGCCACATAAATACAAATAAATTATGGTCACAGTTTTTGTCACATATGATGTATATTCGGAAATAATCATCTGCATTTATTTTTGGAGAATTTGTTGCTTTTGTTTTGCACAGTACTGTATGTAATAAAAATAGTAACTTAAATACCTACATATGTACGTAAGTACATATGCATATATTTCTTTATTAGTATTTACTATGTCATATATACAATGTATTATACATATGTATGCTTTTATTTTGAAATGAAATGTGTTGAGTAAATAAATTGTAACTTAACAAATTAATTTAATTGGCTTAATTAAGATGAATCATTCCTAAGAGGTAATACTCTTCTTTGGAAATTATTATTATTTAAATTTGATAAATAAATCGTTTCAATGTAAGTTTAACTTTGAAAACATACTTGAATGTTTAGACTGTAATGCCAGTTTTTCTTGCCTTATAATATAAACTTAAAAAATAATGTACCATGTTTTCCAGCAGTTGTCCCATTTTATATAAATATGTGTACACACATATGCACATGTATAGCACATACATATTCACACATAAATATGAAGTATATATACTTTTCTGTTTTTAGAACAAGTGCTGTATTTCTAGAAAATATAGAATGAAAAAATGCAAAAACATTTTTTTTTAAGTGAACAGCAGGAGTATGTCGTTAGAGAATGTTTTTATTTTATCTAAATTCTATTTTTAGACTTCATTCAACTGCTAACTATGCATATGATACATGAATAAACGTAACTATGTACTACGTATACATACATATAAATATATATGTATGTATGAGTATACAAAATCCTCATTATTGTGATTGAAACTGTTTAAATGCTTGCATCTGTTCATTTCTATACTATAAATTTTGCAGTTTGTGCTGTTAAGTTTTAATAGCAGTGACGTAAATGTTATTTGTATATATGTACATACATACATACAATTTGCTGTTAGCAAACTTAGTTTAACCCCACCAGCCAGCCAGCTGCAGTTTAAATTGGAAAAGTTTGTTTTTTATTTATTAAAACAATTTCTTTAAACATGTAAAGTTGTGCGTGGCTTATGAGCAATATTTCTGTAACAATATTGATCATACGACAGTCAGCTTTATCGTGAATAACAAGTGGAATTTTTGTTCCCATTAAATTTTTATTCCCCTCGAAGGGGAAAATGCTGCTAGTTCAGTGAATGTAAAAAAACGGGAAGAAGATTTAAACGAATTTAAAATGAATTAAATGTTTTATGTGTAACATTGTAATTTTAAATATTCTAGGTGCAGTGGAAAAAAAATTCTTTAGTATGCCACCGACATAAAAGGTCTTATTACGAGTGTCGTATTACGACCTCGACTACGACGATTTTGTACCAGACTAAAGAATATTGCAACATTTTTTCTTTAATCTAGTACAAAAACCGTCGTAGTCGTAGTCGAAATACGACACTCGTAATTAAGGCCAAAATTTCAAAAAACAGGTTCATACTCTAAGTAAAAAGGTTTTGCAGGAAATTATTTTTAACAGTCGTGAACATTATTTACTGATCTTGATCTAAAAATTAGTATTTATAATTTATAATATTTAATTCGAAGGAAAAATTGATGAATTAATTCAGTTTGCCTGCAAAAATAAAGCGAACAAAAGCAAGGAAAAAGTAATAAAAAAACCTCGTGAAAAATATTATTCATAATAAGAGGAATCAAAAAAGGGAAATATTTCTAGAGAAAAATTATTCACGGTTGCAATTTGTGGAAAAAATGTAGACGATAGTAGTGAGAGTAAATTAATAATACATGTATACATACATACATAAATGCCAGTTAAACAGTAACCCCCTTATGCAAAAAAAATTTGTAAACTTAAAGTTGGTTTAATAAACGAATTTCGTATGGCAAAACCGGTTTTAATGCATGCTTTAACTTTAACAATCGTTTTTGCATAAGAGCATAAATTTTTAACATTTTCATTAAGAAAACGTGAGAAATAAAAATTGACTGTGATAAACACATTTTCGTGCGCAAAAAAATCACAAAGTTTAGATAACTTTATACGATTTGGCAACACGGAATTTGTTCATTGTGGTTTTAATAGATATAATTTTTACATAATACAAACATATTAAGGGTGCGGCAATAGTTATAATACCTAAAATAATTCTTGCTTTTAGTGAATTGTGTTTCTAAGAAAAGGTAGCAAGTACTACGCTCATTTATGTATACAATAAAAGAAGTAAATAATTCCAAGAAACAGCAAATTTAAAGGAATTTTGTTTTTGCTTAAGAGAAACGTTTACAGAATTCCACCCAAAACGGCTGTATGATTCAATATAATAATAATTATGATTATATTAAATAGAATGAATGGAATTAATTTTAAGTAAATTTAATATATTGATTATGTTAAAAAAAAATATTTATTTTTGCAAAAGCTACAATAAAAAATAGTTACTAAAATGTAGTCAAATTTGCTTAATTTGTGTTCCTCATATGGGGCCCCAGCCGTTTTTGCTAGAATTTCAGTTAAAAGTTTAATTGACTCATAAATGGTTTAATTAATCAAAATGTTTAATGTGCATTATTAAATTTTTACAGTCTTGCTTATAAAAATTATTAATGCTTTATAAAGGCTTAATAAGAAAAATATTGCATGAAAATTTGTTTTAAGAACCCTTTATAAAGCTTTAATAATTTTTATAAATAAGGATGTTAATTTTTAGAGGAATTTTTTCTTCTGTTAAGCAGAATTATCACATTTTAAATATTACCAGATATCGGCTACTATTGCAGAAATCACTTTAACTGCATTCGACATGTAAATACTGAAATATTTCTGATTTGCTGTAAAATTAGAATTCCATATGTTTATTTTTGCGTCGAATTCTGAACTTGAAAAAAAAACTCGTAAGTTTCGATACAATCAAAAAAGGTATTGCAGATGCATGTGTCTTTCAATTCAACTGAATTATGAAACGTAGTTTTTTTTTAATATAAAAAATAACGAAAGCAAATAAGAATAATTACAAATTCAAAGTTTTGTTATTCAAAAGTGTCTATTTACGTTATGTAAATACTTACATACATAAATATATAGTATGTACGCGCGTTTGTACGACTATTTCTTATATTGAGGAAACGGACTTTATAAAAATTCCATTTTGTCAACAAACATGTAAATTTGAATATCAAGTGAAGTGTGGTATGTTTTGCTTCTTTTCTAATTTTTATCTTACAACTTTAATTTTCAAAATATTTATTCAAATTTGTTATTTTTTTTAATAACATACCGTCGAGAGAGTTTATACACAGCTCAACAGCCCAAAGTAATATTTGCCATAAACATGTACATACATATGTATGTGTGAATGTATGTAGGTATGTATGTATGTATGTATGTGTGAATTTACACAACTATTGCATTCAAATTTTTTTGACCCTTTTTATAATCAATTTGCATATTCCGTTAAAAACAAATTGTATGTATTAAAAAATTTCCTTCATCTTTAGGGGTCTTAAGAATTTAAATTTTATGTAAATGGGTATTCAGTTTTGCTGCTGTTGACTTGATATATGTATGCATATCGCCGCCTAAAATATAACAATTGAAAACCGATATTTTCGTTACTGATTATGAAATATTTATGCAGAGTTCTGTTATCTTTTTTTATTCATGCATTATGCCACTACGGACTTACTTCGGAATACAAATATTGGCAGTACTCAATATAAATATAATAAAAAAATTAAACTCAACTGTAATTTCTTAAAAAATTAATTAGTTTAAAAAAAAATTTAATAAAATAAGCCAAAATTTATGGTTGTGAAAATCTGCGTACGTTTAGATCCTCCTTCTAACTTTACCACTTCCTTTGGCGCATTAGGCATTATGGAAACTGACTAACGTGCATTTTTTGTAGCTTGCTTTGTTTAAAAAGAAACCAAAAAAGTTAGTAATTTTTAGTATACATACATAGTTATAACTGTAAAAGTAAAAAATCGAAGCCGTCCAGAAACTTTGACGGCGTTTCCAAACCAGCATTCTTAGTTAATTATTACTAAAGTGCCGTTTAAACAGAGTTACCAAAATGTTTGAAGTTGATTTGGTTTTTCATCAAATTGTATGTCTGTATAAAAACTATGTGAACATCCAGCAACAAATCTGGGATATACATATATTGAATTTTTGCCATAGTCCTTAAACTTTTGTACACATTCAAAAATATTGATTTACGCTACAGCCACAAGTTCAATAAATGGCTTTCAATTTCATCACACATATTGTGTGTCAAAACTCCTTGAAATTGATAGCTGTGACACAAATTGATAATCAATTTCATTTTTTAAATGCCACCGACGAAGAAACAACTCAAATTTGTAGCTTCAATCAATGTGTGCTGTGACCAGCCGTTAAAATTGAAAATTAAATTGCCATTTAAATGGATAGATGGATTTGAAATCGATCTAGTTTTCAATTTAAAAAGTTTGATTGTGTTAGTGAAAAAAGTGCGAGTGTATTGCAAATTGAATGGAATTGAAAGCCAAAAATTGAACGTGTGGCCCCCAAGTTATTAAAAAAATTATGGCATTTTCTTTTCTAAAAATAAGTCATACATTTTTGCGCTTTCAAAGTAAATGAAATAAGTTTCATATTAATGAGGAAGTATAAGTTTATTATGAAAAAGTTTTCTAAAATTGAAGGCCAAGTCTTAAGCCTAAATCCCACTATCGGCAAAATGTACCGATTTTTTGTCGGCCCACTCAAAAATAAAGTCATAAGTAATTAGCTGAGTTGGCCCTATTTCTGAATTTATTGAAATATAAGGACATAATTGCACATAATTGCAATTGTTAATTAAGCCATATAGACTTATTCCGGAATTAAATAAAAATAAAGCAATTTTAGTTTATTACTTAGGATTTTATTGCACTAACCAGATGAAAATCGATACATGGTGGTGATAGTGGGATCTCGGCTTTAACTTCATTAAAAAAGAAAATAATCAATTTTAATGTTTTTAAATAAAAACTATTTTTCTGAATAAGTCAAATAGTTACATATGTATGTATGTGTATGGGAAAAATAAGGCTATACAAAATTTTTAAAAGAAATTAAATGTACTTTTTGAAAAAAAGCCCTTAAATTAGTTTTTGCTTCTCTTGTAGAAAAGTTGTTTACAGCCTTTTGGATTTTAGACGACGATATGCAGGTACAATATATTTGAATTTCTAATCAGCGTTAGAGCAACAATATTAGACAATATTGAGTGAACAAAGAGATAGCAATTGAGCACCCAAAAGTTTCCACGACATCTTTGTTTCTGCATTACAAGCAATCAAATTGTGTAAAAGCTTTTGCATAAAATTTAGTGTTAAATCTTTATGGTTTACAAGGAACGTCTCCATGTTATTTAATCACTTGGAATATAAAGAAACAATATAAAATGCTAAACTATATTCAAATCTGCTATAATGACTAAACTATAACATAAACAATTCGCTGCATTAAAAATCAATTTATTGCAGCAGTTATTAAATTTTGATATATATATTATATTTAAAGATTGATGTTATAGCGCATAAAGAAACAATATTTTGTTTATTTATTTTATTTGTGTATTTATTTGCTGAAAATACACATCAAATCGTTAGGAGGGATCTTCCTTCCGTTTCCAGGAAATTGAGTTTTTTTTCATTTCATTCATTATTTGTGAAATAAAATTTTAAACAAAACTATGAGGTATTTAATAGTTAAACTATAAAAGAAATAAATTTATTCTGTCATATTCTAAAAAAAAACTATTTGGGCTTGAAGCTGTTAAAAGAAAATTTCCATAAAGTACTTGAAATACAAATTAATTTTTTTTAGAATACAACGGTTGTAAATTGAAATTAAAATTTACAGTATAGACACTAATGTAATATCAGCAAAATCTATTATGTTGATACGAGTATATTCTAAAAAGAATTTGGTAACATTCATTCATAATTCATAATATGGTAACTCAAAACTAACAGCACTCTTGCTTTTAATTTGAAAAAAAAATAAACGGTACAAAGAAAAGTAAAACACATCAAAAGCATCGTAACTACAACGAAAAACATAATTACAATCAGAAATAATTTCTTATTCGAGCTTAAGATCAGTAATTCAAATTCTCTGCAATTATCTTCATCCCTACTGTGAGTAACAAGTGGAATTTTTATCCCATCAAATTTTTATTCCCCTCGAGGGGAAAATGCTATCGTGAATCTAACGTGAAATTTTTTCCTGTTGTCAGTTCTCAGTGAATGTAAAAAACGGGAAAAACATTTGTAAGACCGAGGCCAAGCAATGAGCCACAAAGCGGCATGCGGTAGAGCGGTGTTTTTGAGTTCAGAGTAAAAAAAAAATTCAATTTTTGAACGCTGCCATTCTTCCTCTCGAAAATGTCGGTCTGCCACTTAAATATGCCGCTCACTGCTTGGCCACTTCCATAGTATTGCCCAAAGCTTAAAAATTAATTGAAAATCTAAAAAAAATTTTAGTTTCAAATTAAATGTTTTAAGGGTAAAGTTGTGTTTTTAAATATCCTAGGCGCAGTGGAAACAAAATTATTTAAGTATACCACCGCCACATGCGCCTGAAAAAATAAAGCGCACCAAATCAGAAGCGAAAATATCACTGTGAAAAGGATTATTCATGATAAGGGGAATCAAAAAATACATATCGCTCCTTTGTTGCAAGAGAGACATAAATCAAAAGGTTAGTTTCGTAGAAAACAAATTTGAAGTTTTCAATTTCTTTACAACTCAATGAAAATATTCAAATATTTTCTTTTATTGAGATATGCGTGTACAAGACATTTACGAAACGATTTTTTTTTTTTTTTTTTTTTTTTATTTGTCTATGTTCAATAAAGGAGCGATATGTATATACATATGTATGTACATATTTATACAAAAATGTTATATACTATGTTTCGAACAACTTGGAATTTTATTATGGATACCTATCCATTTGGGAAACATTGCTCTAGATTAAATGTTTACACATAAAAATTTTGACATCATGCTTATGTACATACATACATACATATACATACATTCCGCCTAATAAATTCAATTTTACATAACTTTAAAATATTGTAAACACAATGATTATAAAATGGTTGTTAAAATTGTTAAAAAAATTAAATGTTACTGTAAAATGTGTATTATTTTCAAGGAAATAAGGTCAATAAACTGTAATTAATTCTCCTCAAGCTAGAAAGCCATCTGCTTGCTTAACATCTACATACATACATACATACATACATACATACATACATACATACGAGTACATATTAAAAGAATGAATGAAACATATGGATTTAACGCCTTATACATATAAATAATTTAAACAAAATTTTTAAATACATTTGTGTTCTACATACCTTTAGTCATAACATTTTTATTGTTGTTATTTAAATTTTTATTGGAATTTTGAGCATTTGAAGCCAATTCGGAATTTTGTACCAAAACAGATGTTGGCACAGAAGCAACAGTTGCAATTAAGGCCAGCCACACAAATAGTTTTAAACTATTCAATGATCTTAAAAAAATTGATAACTTCATGTTGTTGAACTGAAGTTCTTTTTCACTTGTCGCAAATTAAATTTGTTTTTGAATAGAATATGTATTTGATAAGTTTTTTTTTTTTGTAAAAGTTTAAAAGCACACACAAAAAATATCACTTTAAAGTTTCACTTTTTATACATATAAAATGGTTTTGAGTTCTTTTTCTTAATGTTTTCTTTTTTGTTATTTAAAAAAAAACCTTTATTTCCAGGATATGTTTACAGCACCAGAGTCCTGAACATACTGTTAGAATATTTAACAAAGCAACAGTTTTTATTATATTTTTATTTTTTTTGGCCTCAATTTATAGTTTGCTTTTGTTGCTCTTGCTGCAATTGTCGGTATTCGTTTAACAGCGAAACACAAAAGACCGAATTAGGAAAAAAATTTAAAAAAGTAGATTTACGTGGGGGCCGGCTAGGCAATCCCGGGCTTAGTTCAATAATGTAAGTGCTGCTCTTATGCATACATACACATGTACATACACACATACATGTATGTGTGTACTCACACACACACGTGTCATGCAAAATCACAAATACGCACCTACTTACATACATAAATATTTACATGCATATGCATGTATTGGTTTGGCCATACTTCATTTTGATGTTGTTGTTGTTTTATTTTCCATTTAAATTTAACTCCTGTTACAAATACAGACGCATTTCTTTTCTTCATTCATTCATATTCAAAGCATGAATACCGTCGAAAAGTGTGGCCAAACTAACGCTTTATTTTCTCCAATTTTTTATTCGACAGCCTTATTTATAAAAATTATCAAGGCTTTATAAACCCTTAATAAGAAAAAATTTTATGAAAATTTGTTTTAAAAACCCTTTATAAAGCCTTAATAATTTTTATAAATAAGGTTGTTAATATTTAAAAAAAAATAGTATCAAAAGCAAAATTTAGTAAAAAATTATACGCAATTTAAATTAAATTTAAAAAAAAAGTAAATTTCTCGCCGTTTTTTCTCAGAAAAAGTGGGTTAATGATGTCGCTTTTATAAAAAAAAATTGCAAAAATACTAAACCCATATTTATACTTATTTATTTATTAGTATTACCTACTATAGAAAATATTACAGATTTTTTTTAAATTTTGAGTATTTCAGTTACCAGATCTTTTCGAAACATACCTATTTTTGTTATAAATATCGAATTTAAGGCCCTTTTTTATCTCGAATTCCGAAGCTGGAACAAAAAAAAATTATTATGATATCTTAAAATATGATGTGTATTTAAATATTTCCAAAAATACAACAAAAATACTGAATAATCCCATTTTTGGAATTTTGCGAAATTTCCTTGCGAATTGCCGGAAACTCAGAAGCAAATGTAATTTTTTTATATTTTATATGCATTAATTATATCATTTTACACGCAAGTGAGCAGCTTAAAATATTACCGGATTTCACTGTTCGTTTTAAATTTAAAACCCTTAAGCGTAAACGATTTTTTCTTCTGTGTTGTAAAAAATGTTTATGGTTCAATTCAATGAGAAATACAGAGACTATCTGAGAGGATTTGTATGCATCTTGTTCTTCTTTTGTACAAACTCTGGTAAATAAATTCAGCTAAAACCAGGGGGCAAATTACGGCACTCGTTATCGAACGAAATTACGAAATATTTCCATATAAACTCTATTGAAATACTTCGTAATTTCGTTCGATAACGAGTGCCGTAATTTGCCCCCAGGCTTGTTTGATTTTCTTCGACCTATTTCTCCAAATTGATTTTAAAAATCGCCAAAATTCAATTTATATAGATTTCAACAATCGTCAAAAATCGCCAAAAATCAGTTTTATGTACTTTTTCTTAGTGTAAATTTGATAATAAATTTGTTCTAATAGGTATAACACTTTTTTTAATACAATTTTTTATAAAATGATCGTGTCAAGATTTATCAGAAAGTCATAGCCAAAGCTAAAAATAAAATCGGCAAAAATTATTTCATGTAAATTTTTCTCATCCAAATTCAAAACGCATTAATGACTATAATTAATATAAGAAAAATCATCAAAATCAAATAGTTTTAATTTCTTGCAGACGAGTTTTGGTAATATTTCAACAAACTAATTTTCTTAATTAGAAAAATTGGAAGTTCAATTTTGTTAAAAAATAGCCATAATAATCGCCAACAAATTTATTTACCGCCAGAAAAATCGAAGTGTTGCTAAACCAAAAATTTGGATGCCAAACAAGTTGAAAAATTGTCAAGTTTGGCAACAAATCGCCATATCTGACATCCCTGAATGGTGTATGCATAGTTAATTAAAATTTAGCTTTAATTTAAATTTATCACGATTTATCAAAGCTACAATATGTAAAAGATCTACAATAGCCAACTGTGAATACCGCTATTGTTAAATAAAATTTTTATAGCATCCTTCTTCCCAAGACCTCTAGTGTCTTCTTAGTATTAATTTATGTTAAGAGGAAACAATTCTTATTTTCCCAGTGATTGCTAGTAATAGTTTTATATATATTCACCTGAGACCGTATACCTATTTATCGATTCACAATGCATCGTCATTAGCAAAAATTTGCTAACAATCTCTAGATTGAATTCACTGGGATTTTTATTTTTTTTATCGCATTTGGCGTTTTTAAATAAAAGTGTACATGTTGACAATTCTGTTTGCACCAACAGCAACAACAACAATATCACTGACGATAAAGAAAAATCTGCCTAGTTTTTTCCGTTGCTTACCTTTCTATGTACATACATACATGCATATGTACATTATACATACATACATACAATGTAAGTACGTCATTGATATTTAACATCAGAGTGTAAATGTGTATGTGGCTGTGAACCGCAATTTTTATTTCATCACTTCATGTGAGAAGTTACGTACATGTTTTTCAAATTTAAAAGGAAAAAATAGAGAAGATATACTCACATACATACATAAATGCATATATATGCACACTTCTATTCATACAAAGGAATGAAAATATCTCTCAGAGCTTTGATTATTAAGGGTCATGCGCCGTTGTGAATTGTATAAAGTTAAGAAAAACAGTAAAACTAAATAAAAGCTTTTCACATAAAATGGTTCTTGGCTTCGTAGTTTTTCAAACAACCTACTTGTGTCACAAGGTATTGCGGACACTTTCATAGCAATATATTACATATGTACATCCATGCATACATACATGCATGTATGTACGAGTATGTATCTAAATCACACTACATGCTTACATGATTTAAATGTATAATAGAGGATCTTCCAATAAAGGGTTTCATTTCAATATATAAAAAAACGAGTATTTTTACGGTAGATTATGGAATTCATAAATACGAATACTGTTTATCTACTATGTAGTAACAAATTCAACGAGAATACTGTACTAAACCAACTAAACATAAATATCAAAATATTCAATTGTGTTTTATTTTTGGATACATAATTTTGGACTTTTAAACTCCATATTCTTACTATTAGTTTGGTGGAAGTTGTAAACACAATGTTTTTTTATTTAGAGAAATTTTGTTTCTTTACTACTTACCTATAATAAATTAAGAGATTTGTATTCATTACTTCAATAAGGAATTTTTGTGTTTTAAAAATGCATACATTTATGCATTTATGTCATAAAAAACAGTTTTATTTGAATTGAGGGGTAAATCGGTCCTATACAATGATAATGATATTGATATGATATTGAGCTCCAGGCATTTTTATTAGGTTCTTAACGACTACTCTGTATAAAATCGTTTTAAGCCGACGTATACTTATCTAAAATGTCATCTCAAAACATTTTACATTATGTGAGACATTTTTAGATTTTAAATCTTCACTAGATATACCAAACGGACGACACACTCGTCCGTATTCTAGAATCAAAATGTAAATAATTTAAGATTCAAAGAAAATGTATCTAAACTTCATAAAAAATTCATTAAAACACAGCCACACACAAACTTACATACATATGCAAGCATAATTAAATAATACATGAAATTAAAAAAACATAAACAAAATCCCTTTAACCAAGTTAGTTCAATTTATTCAACTCCTTCCTTTAAGTATTATGGCTTTCATACAACAACAAATAAGAGAAAAGAATTGTTAGATCAAGAGAAATAAAGGGTGTTTTTTTCAGAGGTATAGAACTTCGAATTGAAATAAAACACAAGAAAATCGTTTTAATGTCCATCAATTTGGCTTTATTGGAAGGATAATTTTATGCCATTAATGTTTAAATATGATTTCGGGCATGTGGCCGCCGCGGCTGGCTCGAATAAAGCCAATTCTACAGGTCCAATTTTCAACCACTTTTTCGAGCATATGGGGCCGTATGTTGGCAATAACGCCACGAATGTTGGCTTCCAAGTCCCCTAACGTTTCTGGTTTGCGACTTCACATATCCCCAAAGAAAATAATCCAATGGTGTCAAATCACACGATCTTGGTGGCCAATTGACAGGTCCATTCCGCGAAATTATGTGCTCATCGAATGTTTCCTTCAATAAACGAACGGAGCTTGCGGTAAACTTCGCGAACTGAACCATTATTTTCGAAATAAATTTGCACGATTTGCAAGCGTTGTTCTTTTGTCAACCAGTTCATGATGAAATGGCAAACCAAACTAAATATTAATCACTTGACAGCTGACAAAATGGCCGCCAGTTAAAAAAGTGATGCCAACTTAAAGTTCTATACCTCAATAAAAAACACCCTATACTACAAACCCACATACACACTCATGTTTTGTTTCTTTTTTACTTGTAAGTTAATAAATGCGTGTGTAATATGTTTGCATGTAGTAGTAGCAACTTTGAACGCTTATAGCTCCCAAAATACTAAACCGATTTCAATAAAATATAGATTCTGCACATCCTTTAAAACCATATAAATCTTTTTAAAATCGGTGCGGTGGTACCAGCGTAAAAGGGATTACAAAAAACATGTTTGCCTATTAATTATATAGATTTTCCATTATATTAAGATACGGAAAATATAGAGGCTAACAAAGAAGTTCTACCTCTTGCTCAAGAATTCAGTGACTTACAGCTCTGGCAGTGTGAATTGAAGCATTAACACAAACAAATTTTTAAATTGTGCAAATTCGCCTTCTAATAAACTTTTGTACAATGCTGAAGTAATTTCTATCGTTTCAATAACAAGTCGATAGTTCCATAGTAGGGCATGACACACCATATCACAACTCTATCTTTCCTGCAGTGTCTTTATTCCAAAAATATTTCTTGCTTTCTTGAGTTGTGGAAATAAAAGTTGTATCCAGCTGATTCATCGAAATTAATAAAATTAAATTCTTTATTTAAGTGATTTGTAGTGTCCTTATGTACTTATGTTCCGTGTCAACGTTTGATATCTTCAATTAATCTTGTGAAACCCGAAGTTCACAAGAAATTACTACTAGGAAGTTGATTGTTGGTTAATGTTACATTTAAAGAAATCAAAGTATTAAGTACACGCAAGATCACAGAGAAAACAGTGCCTACTAAATACCTTATAAAATAGAACAAAATTAATAAGAAATCTCTATGGTTTTTTTTTTTCAATATGGAAATCTTATTAATTTCATAGAGAAAACCTTTTTGAAAAAATCAAGAAGAAGCCTTGTAGTTTTTATGAGGTTATCTTATTGATTTTTTTAATAAGGTTATCTTCTTGATTTTATTAGGCTATGAGGTTGCAAAAAAAATGTTGTCTTTATTATTTGTGCTTTGCTTATGTATTTTCATTTAAATTCTATACCTATATTCTATAGGGTGTTTTTTTAGAGGTATAGAACTTTGAATTGAAATAAAACACAAGAAAATCGTTTTAATGTCCATCAATTTGGCTTTATTGAAAGGATAATTTTATGCCATTAATGTTTAAATATTATTTCGGGCATGTGGCCGCCGCGGCTGGCTCGAATAAAGCCAATTCTACAGGTCCAATTTTCAACCACTTTTTCGAGCATATGGGGCCGTATGTTGGCAATAACGCCACGAATGTTGGCTTCCAAGTCCCCTAACGTTTCTGGTTTGTTGGCGTAGACGAGCTACTTCACATATCCCCAAAGAAAATAATCCAATGGTGTCAAATCACACGATCTTGGTGGCCAATTGACAGGTCCATTCCGCGAAATTATGCGATGGACGATTATGTCGACCATAAAATGGACGGAGCTTGCGTTAACCTTCGCGAACTGAACCATTATTTTCGAAATAAATTTGCACCATTTGCAAGCGTTGTTCTTTTGTCAACCTGTTCACGATAAAATGGCAAACCAAACTAAATATTAATCACTTGACAGCTGACAAAATGGCCGCCAGTTAAAAAAGTGATGCCAACTTAAAGTTCTATACCTCAATAAAAAACACCCTATACTTATGTATGTATGTAGTATATGTAGATGTTATTTATTTATACATACTTACATACATACATACATATTATAATGTATTCTTAATTAACTAACTCACCACACATACATATTATTACTTGAAACGAGACAAGTATTGAACCAGCAAACTTCTGACTGCTAGACAAACACTCTAACCAATATGCTAACAAGCGGTCTAAATAACCTTTGAAATAATTGTGCAAATATGCTTATACAAAAACGGAAAAGATCATGAAAAAATTGTCTGTATGTCTATTTATAGATATGAAATAACAAGACACCTCATAAAATCAGGAAGATTTCCTTATTGAAAAAAATCAATAAGATGCTTTACACATAATCATATAGGAACCTAACAAAATCAAGAAGAAAACCTTTTTATAAAAATCAATAAGGTAACCTAATAAAATCAATAAGAAATCCCTATAGTTTACAATTTATAAGAAAACCTAATAATGGGTGTTTTTTATTGAGGTATAGAACTTTAAGTTGGCATCACTTTTTTAACTGGCGCCATTTTGTCAGCTGTCAAGTGATTAATATTTAGTTTGGTTTGCCATTTCATCATGAACTGGTTGACAAAAGAACAACGCTTGCAAATCGTGGAAATTTATTTCGAAAATAATGGTTCAGTTCGCGAAGTTTACCGCAAGCTCCGTCCATTTTATGGTCGACATAATCGTCCATCAGAGCAATTAATTCGGTTAACCATGGATCGTTTTCGCACTACGTTTACTCTATGTGATAATACGCATCCGCAGAGACGTCGAACAGTGTGCACCGAAGAAACAATTGCCGCTGTAGAGCAAAGTGTTGAAGAGGACCCGAATGAATCGATTCGCCACCGTGCACAGCAATTGGAGCTTTGTCCATCAACTTTATGGAAGATTTTGCGCAAAGATCTTGGCTTGCGACCTTACAAGATCCAGCTTGTGCAAGAATTAAAGCCGCGAGACCATGCAATGCGTCGTGATTTTGGTGTATGGGCCGAAAATGAGATTGATCTCGATGCTGATTTTCATCGCAAAATTTTGTTCAGTGATGAGGCTCATTTTTGGTTGAATGGCTACGTCAACAAGCAAAATTGCCGCATTTGGAGTGAAGAGAATCCACATGAGACCCTTGAGACGCCATTACATCCACAAAAACTGACTGTTTGGTGTGCTCTATGGGCTGGTGGTGTCATTGGGCCATACTTCTTCCGAAATAATGCTGGAGAGTCAGTTACCGTTAATGGAGACCGGTATAGAGCCATGATAACCGACTATTTTGTTCCCGAATTGGATGGCATGAATGTGGATGAGTTGTGGTTCCAACAAGACGGCGCTACATGCCACACAGCGCACGTCACAATCGATTTATTGAAGGAAACATTCGATGAGCGCATAATTTCGCGGAATGGACCTGTCAATTGGCCACCAAGATCGTGTGATTTGACACCATTGGATTATTTTCTTTGGGGATATGTGAAGTCGCTCGTCTACGCCAATAAACCAGAAAAGTTAGGGGACTTGGAAGCCAACATTCATGGCGTTATTGCCAACATACGGCCCCATATGCTCGAAAAAGTGGTTGAAAATTGGACCTGTAGAATTGGCTTTATTCGAGCCAGCCGCGGCGGCCACATGCCCGAAATCATATTTAAACATTAATGGCATAAAATTATAATTATTATTATAATTAATTATAATAAAGCCAAATTGATGGACATTAAAACGATTTTCTTGTGTTTTGTTTCAATTCGAAGTTCTATACCTCTAAAAAAAACACCCTTTAGAATCAAGAAGTGTTTCTCTATGGATTGTTTTTTTGGTGCCAAAAATAACGGAAATTGACTAAACAAAGTTGTGAATAATAAGATTTCTTCTTGATTTTATGTGGTTTTCTTCTTGATAAAATTAATAAGATTTACCACATAAAAACAATAAGGAATCTCCATGAAAAAATCTTCGCTTCTTACTGCTGGGATACCCCTTAGCCTAAAAACGTTTCATAGAGAAAATCTTCTTGATTCTATGAGACAATTCTTTCTCTGTGATGTAAATTTGCAAAAAAGGCACATCGCTAATTTATTAAAACAAAGTCATAACTCGAAAAATGGGATTCTTGACTTAACGATGCAGAATTAATCCTCATATTGTTGTTATTAATTATTTGTACATATGTAATTATATACATAAATATTTCATACAAATATCTTACATAATACTCAGTTCTTGGGAGAAAATTAAATTTTCTTTTTCCATTGTGTGCAAATATAAAACGTTAAACTCGTTTTCTGGCAAAATAGTTTTTTTTTAATTATAACGTTGTTTTAGTAAATGAGCCCTTTGTATGTATGTGTGTATGGTCGTTTTTGCAAATTTACATGTTGCGTATACTTAACGCGTTGATTTCTTTATGACTAAAAAAATCATAAATATTCAGAAGCAAAAAAAAACTGTTGATATTGTACATATGTATGTATGTAAGTAATATAACAATGTACATAATAGTATTTTTCCAGTTAAAGAAGACCGTTATGTAAAATAAGTTTTTTTAATAGTCAGAGTAAGAGAGAGGGGACTTCGATATTAAAGAAGTGATATCATTCATACTAGTCTCCTGCACAAGACATCTTATAAGAACTTGCAAGACATGAGGGATTTTTCAAATGCTTTACTATAGCGAAATATTATAAAACAAACGTTAACAACATTGTTTGCAAGAAATTTGTTTGAGTATTGTAGGTATAAGAGTAAAGAAGAAAACACTTCGTGACGGAAGAATTTGTGATACTTGCTTCTTTCTACGCGTGAGCGCGTGTACCTACGTCATGCATGTATGTGTGATTTTTTTTTTATTTTTCTGCGCACATGCAAAGGCACACACATGCATTAACATTAGTTGTATGCTGTTAACCACATAATAGCTTACCACCCTGCAGTCAGACTGGGGCCAAGTGTCTCTATGTCAACACTAAAATTCTAGTAGTAATTACATTGTCTACAATTTCTCTTCTATTCGTCAGTATAAAAGAAATAGAGAAAACAGATGTGGTGTATTTCTGGTGGATTTTGCAACAACTTGTCAATATACATACATAAATTTGTATGTACGTAAGGTATAGAAATGTACCAGTAAATGTCTGGTTGGTATGTCTCCATGTTCCCATAAGAACTATGAATTCACTACCTAGTCAATTGTTTTAGTGTTACTAGTAGATTTTCAATGACAAGCACATGCTAAATGTCTATAGCATAAAGTATTGTATTTATATATGTATATAGAGTAGTACTGGTCAAAAGCGACTCAGTACATTTTTAATAATTGCACTTTCTGCAGGGCATCTACATATTACACACACACTCAAACGTACAACATGAAAAATAACAAGCATACAGTAATCAACAGTACTTTTTTTGAGTGTTTGTTACAAACAAGCTGTCTTACGACATCGCTTGTTACAACTGATATACACATACACCAACACATCCATCGTGCTTCGCTTATAGTCCCTGCATAAAGTGCGAATAGTGAAATTGTAAAGGTGGAAGTACATAACTCGCGTTCAATGCGCTAATGCGATACACGCGTCTGTCAAAAAAGTTGAAATGGTGTGTTTTCATAAGGTAAGTTACACAGTGAAGTTTGCGACGCGCGTACCTCGCAAAAAGTTGAAAATTCTTCAACTTTCACCCGTTGTATACAAAATTACAGCTAGTGTTGCCAGATTCATAAGCTAACATACACAAATATGATTAGAAATTAATTTTTTTATTAAACAATGGATAAAAAATGCATTAAATATTTAAAGAAATATAAAACGTAAATGCAAGACGAAAAAATAGCCGGCATAGGCTTTAAATTTTACAACTAAAAAAACCTCAAAAGCGTGTTGTGTAACTTTCCATTTGTATAGCGTTAAACGTTTAAAAAGCCAGAAAAGCGTTACCGCGTAACGCGTGGTATGTACTTCCACCTTAATGATTTACTAGTAACATTGTCAGTATTACTACTGACCAGGTGTACCCCAGCCAATCTAATCGCCTATTGACATTTAACATTAGCTTGTCATTGGAAATCCACCACTAGACTGTAGCACTACTGACTAAGTAGTTCTTTTGGGTAAACATGGAGACATTGACACCAAAGATTCACTAGTAAATTTTAGGGGCTCTAGTCTACAATATCGATATTTCATCGCTCATTGTCAATAGTAAAATTATAGTGATTTTCTAGTGACATTGTCAATAGTGCTACTGACTAGGTGTACCCCAGCCAATGTAATTGCCTCTTGACATATAACATACGGTTGTCATTGAAAATCTACCAGTAGACTTTAGCACTATTGAGAATGTAGTTCTTTTACGATCATATGGAGATATTTGAACCAAAGTTTCACTAGTAAATTTTAGTAACATTTGTCACCATATATTTTTTAATATTGCATAGCGTAGTAAAAAAAAAACAATATATTGACGCGTTTATTGACAATATCACCAGAAATACACTAGAACTGTTGTCTCTAACGTATCTTTAGTCGCACATAAAAGGAAAGTTGTCGACATTTTAACTAGTGCAATTGTCGCTGGAGAAAGAGTGTTGACATAGAGACATGTGATTCTAGGTTGGCTAGAGGGATACGACAGAATTTATTTTTGGTTTAGTATAATACATGCGACGTGAATACATTTAAAAATCATGACGTTTTTACATTTCAAGACTGTTTACGCAGCTCTCTAATTCATACGCATTTTGACATGCATACATATGTACATGGATATGTATGTACATATGTATGTGCAACATATAACAGTGCATCACGAAAAAATATAAGGCCGGGTTTCCATCTGTGTGCCATGTGCTACACAAGCGTAAAAAAGCGTAACCACTAATTACTAATGAAAAACAGTTTGATTCAGACACGTATTTGTTAAGTTAAACAGTTTCATACATACATAACTAATAGACAATTTTATAGAATCCAACATGATTGGAAACTGTTTAAATCAATATATATATATATATATATATATATATATATATATATATATATATATATATATATATATATATATATATATATATATATATATATGTCTGAATCAAAGAGTTTTTCATTAGTAATTAGTTGGTTACGCTTTTTGGGCAAATGACACACAGGAAATGCCAGATGTAAACTCAGCCTAACAATTTACGGACACGACTACGTGATAAAAGACCAAAAAAAAGACCCGTGTCTCCCAGTTTTGCCCCAAGTCTTGCCATTTTTTTGGTCGCCTCGGTGTCATTTTTGCATTTTCTCAGGCTCATATCTTGCAAACCGTTGGGAATTTTTGAAAAATTTCCCGAAAATTTTTTAACATCATTTGTTTGGAAATTTTTCACTTTTGCGGCTACCTAAACGGTGTTAGAATCATTCCTAGGAAGTTCATATGTTCTAGAAAGTTGTTTATTGAGATCTTAGGTACATTTTTGTAGTTGATTGTTTGCTTGAATTTTGAACTGTTTGCTACCTATGTTCAGGTCCATAGGTAATATAAATCGAATTTTTTAAAATTTTTTGCGATTTTGATCTTGAAGATGAAGTTTTTTTTGATTTTATGTGTTCACAATTTTTGTTCTTTATGACAAGAGCTACAACTTTGCCTCAGAGAGTAACAAAGACACGTCAATGTAAAATTCATTGGTTTTTTTTACCTAAATTTGTGGTTTGATTGAGTAGATGTGGTACTTATTCTACTTCTGTTTCGTCATTGTTTTTGCTGGGAATGCATAGAATAGAATATGCACATACTTGGTACATACTTATAAATGCAGTTTCTTTCTGAATGGGAACGTAGTCGCGGGAAATAAATAATAAGCAAGTCAGAACGTCTTTCGATTTTATTCCTGTCCGTTTTTTCTGTTGTAAACTTGCTTAATTAAATTTTTAAAAATAATTTTTTTGAGGAAAAATTTCTCCCATTTCACTACGAGTCCATTTGAATACGAATTCAAATTAAATAAACAAAATTCTTTTTAATTTTTAAAGAAAGTTTAAGCCAATTATAAATCCTGTTACGTATATATTCCATATATTTAAAGTTATAAATGATAAAATTAAATAATTTAAAAAGCAATAATAATAACATAAAGAACGTAATAAACATTTTCTATTTAAAGGAAACAAAAAAAAAAAAAGGAATTAATGTAAAATATGTAGGCTTTATAATCTATCAGCCTTATTTATAAAAATTATTAAGGCTTTCTAAAGGGTTTTTAAAACAAATTTTCATACAAAATGTTTCTTATTAAGCCTTTATAAACCCTTAATAATTTTTATAAATAAGGCTGTATATTTTTAAAATAACTAACTTTTAAATACATAAGTACTCGTTTCTTTGACAAAAAAAGTAACAAAATGACATATAAAAATGTTATTTTATATTAGGCTACTCACAATTATATAAAAAAATTTCAAAATCTGATGCAATTATAAGGTTTTGTCGTTTATTCTAAATTCTAAATATAAATACATAACAATTACGTTAACTTAGAACCATCTAAAGTTTGAACAATATGCTTAGATACTATAGCTGTTGCTTCACTAGCGTTCGGTATTAGAAAACGATCCATATCGGTAATTAGAAGGCCATCACCATCAGGGAATCCATACTTGAACGTAATTAAATCGCGATGTCTCTTTTTGGCTGTAATTTTAACAATGCTCTCCAACGGCCGTCTCACTATGATCTGTGCTTGTCCTTTACCCAATTCACGCAAAACAATCAAGTGCGTTGGCGTTATAATTAAATGTGAATCATACATATAGCCATTGATGTGAACCTCCTGACATTTGAAAGTATTCATTATGTCCGGTGATTTTAAATAGTTAGTTATATTAACAATTTCTTTGGAATCTCCCGGCAATTTCGTTGCTGCATTTGCTGGAGAATCTCTATTTTCGTGTTGAATACCATGACCACCTTCTAATTCGCCGTCGTGATCATCGTCAATACTAAAAACTGGAGCCACATTACGATAGCGTTTCCCATTTCTTTCGGCAGCCGAGACATGGCGTTGTTGTACAGCTGCTTGATTGCCACCGATATCACCGTTACCTGCCATTGCACTCGCACCGTTTGTAGGATTGACAATAATGTCCATTAATTTACCTTTAACTTCAGCTGATTTCAGTTTCATAACTTGAGAGAAGCGATTAAAGAAATCGGACGAAGAACCTTGCTTGCTTGAGCTATCTCTTCGTGCCTGACCACCCTTCGATCTCATTTGCACATCATGTATTTCAGTTAAACTACTTTTACTGCATACCATACATTTTTTAGGATCGTGATCTTCTAGGCAATCAGCCATGTGATCACCGAAATAGTCGTGTATGGCATTGTAGCCACCACTCAATAGGGAAACATATTGTGTGTTCTTTTGTAGAAAGGAGGCTACAACCATATGTGTATACTGATCCTCCTCTACACGGCCACTGCCCATAAAGCATAAATGTTCTCCACCTGCGTTTGAATTTGCCTCAATAGATTGACGTTGAGCTGATAACAATCCTTGGACGGCAGTAGCAAATGCTATAGGTTCCTGTAGCATTAAATTGCAATCTAAATGAAAAGCTGTAGAAAGATGGCCTGCATTATATTGGTCTGCCGGACGGCAATCAACTAAGAAAAATCGTACAGCATCCGGCGATGTCAGCTCAATAGATGAATTTTCAACCAATTCATATACAGAGACTGGAAGACAAAGAGCCTGGTGCAAATTTAATAAAAAAAAATACGTTATTCAGCAAATGTAATTCTGATAGAAAATGTCTTATTACAGGCTGAACTTGTATTGGTATTAAACCAATTGAAACATATACATAAATAATACCTGCGATACTGCACACGGCTCCTCTTGACTACGTATTTCATTTTGCTTTCCATACAGGGCTTTAAGAAAATCTGTCTTAAATGATCCTGGTGTTTTCATTGAATAATACTGAGCTAAAGAGCAAAAGTCAACCACATCATCTGTGTCTAAAGCACAAGGCATATTTGATAAAAATTTTATAATATTGTCTTTAGGTGCATCTTTCATGGCTAAAATTTGATCACGTCCGTTTATCAAAATAATAAGACCCAAGAAAAATACCAAAAATGGGTCTGCATGTTGAAAATATAGATCCCACATTGAGAGGATCACTGACAAACCGCAGCTGGAGGCGAATATGCATTGAAACCACTGTTGGGAATACAAATCTGGTGAAATCTTCTTGGTATCCAGCATGGTGCACAGCTCTGGATCATGATAAAGTATTAGTAAACGGAATACATGGAAAACATTTCCCTTTGGTTTGCATCCATTTGGTATATAAGTATCACGTATGGCTTCAAATAGATTGTAGGTATCGGACCGATTCAGTTTTAGGGCCAACAGTGGCAACATCATTTCTATCCATCCATTATCGCATTCATATTGAAGATTTCGATTTTTACAATAGAATGTCAAGATAGATTCTAAATCTGATAAAACTGAAACTTTATCCTCGTCATCGTTACCTATTCGCTCTACCATTCTATGGCAGTCCTCGCGCAATTTGTTTTGAAACGGCAAGTCGTAGATCTCGTTGAATAGCGACATTTGGTCACTTTTGTGTCGTACATCAAGGCATACTTGCCAAACATCTGGACGCAAAGCTTCTGGTATGGATTTACCTTGACAAATTGCGTAAATATCATTGACGTTACAGTCGTCCAAAAGAGCAGATTCTAGTTCAATGAGCCTACAACAGGAGGATTTTTTTAGATAAGTTTAGAAATGACTCATACAGAGATAGCAATATTAGTATATAAACATTCTATTTTAGTTTCATTGTTGTTCTTTTATTGACCATTTTAACAAAAATATGCTCAAGCATATAAAGAACGGAGTTAATAAAATATCTCATTGATATTGTTGTTTTCATTTAGTTTATTAAAAAATCTCTTACCACAAATTATCAACCATTTTTTAAGTGTAATATTTTGTAAAGTGCTGAACTTGTTTGTAAATTACGAAGCGATACACCATTTACTTTAAATTTTGAAGTTGTTCTGGTATTAAAAATTATTAAAATTACCAAAATACAATAATATACTTGGAATTTTCTTACTGGACTTCGTATTTTTATTTATTTTTTTTCTTGTAAGAATATACCTTCACGTAAGCATCTGTCAAAAATGTATATCAATCATAGACTACTTAATATTCATATTCATATTCTGTGATATCAATGAGGTAGTTTAGACGAGAACAATTTTTAAGCCGCTCAAGTTTTGTTCTTTTCCAAATTACACAAGACTAATTCATCTGGCACAAAATGTATACGTATACACAGCTTTGTGTGTGTTAGTGTTTTTAGTATTCATTTAACATTTGCTGTTTTTTAAGTTGTGTATGGATTGGTTTTATGCTGCTAATGCGGGGTCGTAGCTGGTTAAAAAGTTATGCCAACCGCAAAACCGCTCTCTTTGCCTCTCTCACCAACAAACTGGCATGTTATGCCAGCACAATTATGCCTGTGTAAATCAGCGCAATAATCATATATTGCCATACTATGGCAATATAGTTCAGTACTGCCTTATCGTGTTAATAGTTTATAGTGAATGCAGCTTGAAAAACTGCCGTTGGGGATGTGAATAGAAGCTGAAAAAGCTACTCCCAGATTGATATTTTATTTTCGGTTTTGTGTTGTCTATATTTGTTTAAAATTTATTCTATATGTATTTGAAAAGAGAGAATTTGCAGTATATAATTTTTGAAATATTTTAGAGATGCTGCTTGATTTAGACACCGTGGTTGTTGACCTAGAAAGCGATTGATAGTGCTGCCAACAAAATATATATGCAGAAATAAATATTCTGACAGACTCGTAGAAAGTTACCATTTGTAGTGAATGCCAGTTCATAACAAAGTTGAATTCTGAGAAACAAGTCGAGGCAAAATTATCGGCGGCGGCGGCGCAGTAGTTTTTTGACCGGCGGTGACGCGCCGATAGAATTTTCGATGTTACGAATAAGCATATTTACAGAAAATTGAAAATTTAAATTGAAAATCTATTTTCATAAGTTTTTCTATGAAATTAGTCTTTTTGAGCAGATAAAGTTTCGGCTGGTTTTCAGACGATGCAATCAGCGGCGGCGGGATATACAGAAAAAAAATCGACGGCGTGTTCGAGCCGATCGACTTGTTTCTCTGGTTGCATTGTGTTGAAAAAAGCATTAATTTGAACGCGTTTGTGTGTGTTTAAGAAACATAAGTATTTTTTGCTCAATTGTAAACTTTAATATTTGCAAATTTCTAAATTGTAGTAAGCAAATATTTAATTGCTTACAGAAACTAAATTATTAATAGTGTTTTAAATAATAAAAGTAAAGTGTTTAAAGTTATTAGTGCGGTGTTAAAATTTGACCGTGGTGTTTTTTCCATACAAATTTGCATAAATTATCTTTTTTTCTTTGCTAAAGGGCTGCTTTAACACTTTAATTTACAAATTCTTAAAAACGTAAGTATTTTATTTATTTTTTAAAGACTGCAAATTCTTCACAAAACTTTCTCTACTTTAAATACAGATGTACATATGGACGTGTATACATTTTATGTACATACATACATATTTTGCCATCATATAAGTATGTGCAATTTGTATATATGAGAGCTTGTAATTTCTACATACATACATCCATATATATGTATGTATGTAACTACGTACATACATGTGTTGTACATACTTCTGTTATATGTACTGCCATAACCACGCATGTTTTCACAATGGCTCACAACATTTGTTCTTGCCTGTTTCTTTTTCATGGTTTTCAAAATATTGAAGTTTATTATGTCTATTTGTAAGATTTGCCATATGGGATCTTACACTCATTGCATCTTAAACCCATGATGCAGTTTTCTAGGCTACAAAGATTTGATTATAGCTACATACATATGTATATACATAAGTATGTATGTATGTATGCACATTAGAGTGGGTAAATTTTTTTTGTAAACAGGCGTCTGGCAAAAATTAAATCTACACAAAATTCTAAGTATGTACATATATTACCTAGCTCCCGCCCAGAGGCATCAAAATTCAAGCTATTCGTTGGGTAAAAGCATTTCTAGCCAAATAACAAAAGTAACATTTTGAATATGAAATTTTGTACGAATGTTGCCTCTGGCATAACTACCGTTAGTGCGAAATCTTGAATCCTTATACGTGCTAGCTTGATCTACAAAATTTGATAAAGCTCAGAAGCGAAAATATTCGAAATATTACTTTTGTTACTTGGTCATAAATGCTTTTAGGTTTTCATTTTAGACTCCTAGTTTCTTAGGGTAATATTCTTGGAGTTTTGTGTCGATTTCATTACATCCATAAATCCTTGTTCTCTAAATACGGTTTGAAATCATCATGAGATGAAGAAAAGTATTTAAAGCTCGTAACATAAGGCTCATTCATAGCATAATTAGTACTATGTGTAGTTACAAGGAATGAGACATCTAAAAGGTATACCTACAAAAAGAAATTCAAGTTAAATAAATAATCACAATCAGTGTTACCATTAATCAAATTGAAAACAAACATGAGGGAATGAAAGTTTCTTCTCAAGTAAAGCTGTTTTAAGCCTAAAAGAAGGCAACAAGCATAATAGGAAGGTGGTAAAAAGGGTTTCTTAATTTCTACGAAGGGTGAATTTCCCAATTTTTTTTTGTATTCTCGCTATTCTATTGACATGGATCGCATAAAATGGATTCCATACAAAGGAGCAGTATTCTAATTTTGAGCGAACAAAAGCAGTATATAATATTTTCATAGTCATAGGATTCAAAAATTCATTACAGTTCCTTATAATAAATGCACACGCAGAATACGCTTTACATCCCTTTTCACAGTGTATGATTAAGAGTTAACGTGAACTTTAACTGAAAGTTCTTCATACAAAATTTGCCGTTAAAGCGTCTGTTAGCTTATAATTATTGTACATTGTGAAAACGGGTCTAAGGGATTAAATAATCAAGATGTGAATTAAAATTTAATTCACAATCAAGCACAATGCCCAGATCTAACATTTAACTAACAATCTTCAAACTTTCATCAACTAACTTGTATTGGAAACCCCTAGAATTACGCAAGACTAATGTCATCTGGTAACATTTATTTATGTTTAACGATAAATTATTAATAGAACACCAATTATGTATACACTTCATTGATGCAATTTCATAGAATAAATAAATGTTAATTAAAAAACATTGCTAAGCCCTCATCATGTTTCACGTTATAGTCTTGCGCTATTTGTATATGATATATTTCTTGTATTGACCCAGTTTGAAGCAAGAATATTTCTTTTGGCTCACAAGTGCATAAAATATAATGTCATCACGGCCTACCTACTAGACACACATACATACATATAAACGCACACAATACTTCCCCACCAATTGACACGTCTACTCGTTGCACTATTTAACCATGACCAACATTAAATGGTTTTTTGAAGAGCAACCAGGCAAAATCTAAGTGCATGTATAAAGAAATAATTATTTGTAGAAACTTGCATATAATATAAACAGACATAAAGATTTTTATAAACTAATAACTAATAACTAACTAATACTAATACAATGCAGAATTTTTCTTGTTTTTATTTAAAAATATTCTATCGATTTTCTTCTATTTTAATTGTGACTTTTGAATAATGAACAATGAAATTTTGAAAGCGCCTGCGTTGCAACATTTGAAATTGGCACGCTACATATAAGCAATCAGTTGGACTGATGTGAATGTTTGTTATGTTGGGGAAAGTTACTGATTTCACCTTGATTATCGAAAATCGCCTTTTCGTCAGATCTCCACGTTTCAAGGTTATGGGAACCTATTCGGACTATTTGTATGAATGTGTGTCATAACTTTAGCATTAAAAACATTCACCACAGCAAGCTACAGACTACCAAATGTCAAGGATAGAATACACATGTTTATATGAGAATAATTCTTATGAAGACAGCAAGGCAACATGGCGACATGTTGTTGTCTATGCTGATTTTGTCGTTGTAGTCCAATTAAACTAATTTCTATTTCAAAATGTTGAAGGAATGATTTTGTACAATTATTTCATATTATTTTACAGAAATAATATCCAAAAATTGATGTTAAGAATAAATTAATTAATTTTTGTACTTTTACGTGAAATAAGCACATTTTAAGAGAGTAATTAATGGCTCGATTATGGATGGCAACCGAACTTTGGTTGCGTTGCTAGTTGCCGAAATTGTATTACGGATGGCAACTGGCAACTAACAGCTGGTAATTTTAGTTGCCATATTGGCAACCACAAATTTGTAGTTGCTGCATAGTTTAAAAGCAAAAAACATGAACAAATTAAACAGTAATTGCAATATTATTTTTATTTTTGAATTTCTTCTTTACAGATAAAAAATAGATTGTTCAAACTTGTTTAAGGCAACAACATTTACTCACAGTAGAGGCGGTAATTCTAAAGATTCGTTCAATAGATTCAACTTTTGTATTTCCTTCTCTTCACCAATAATTAATTCCACTTAACTAATAATTTTTATGATCAGTAATGTTTTTAAACACTTTATACTCAATAATTTTCTTTTTAGCACTTGTATTTCTTATATTTTAAATATTTGTTTATATTATTTTCAGTTGCCAATTTGTCATAATCGTATTTTCGATAACTTTTTGGCAACTGTACGAAGTTGCCATACATAATAAAAATTTTAAGTTCAGTTGCGTTGCTAGTTAACTCGGCAACTGAAGTTCGGTTGCCATCCATAATCGAGCCATAATTTTTATAAATGCAAAACATATAAAAGTGGCAATACTGAACTATGTATTTGTACTTGAATATCAACTGCAGATGGTGCTGCTGCCGTCTCCAAAATAATTAAGTAGCCAGCTACGAGGCGACAAATGCTGCTGGCGGCATTTGAAGTCGTATGTTCGTGTAGCCTGCTGTGGTGAATGTGTTTAATGCTTTTCATAACTTAATTGGAAAAGGGAGAAATTTCACGTGGAATTTTATTCATGATAGCCCTGATTATATCACTTAAATTTCGTGGTATAATGAAGCGAAGCCGTTCAGTAGATTTTGAGAATTTCCAGAAAATAAAGTTTTGGAAACTATTTTTTTAAATAAATTTTAAAGTATGTATGTAGTTGTTAACGAAAACTTTTACAAAATATTGTTAATAACATATGGAATAGTCACTCCGGCCCATTTCTCGCAGCCATATTTTGTAGATTAACTTTGCCAATTATGTTTTAAATAAATAAATAAATAAATATATGAATCCTTCAGCGATTTGTGTTAAAAATGAGCTAGAAGTTCCATAGATATGCCATATTTTTTTAATTGTAATACCTAAATAGCGAAATTAGTTTCATATGTTCGGTATACCTATCACATGTGAAAGCCATTTTAAATCTCATCTTCAAATTATTCCTAGAGCTTATACGGCCGGCTTGTTTAATCCAATTGATTTTTAAATAATTCTTTGTCATATTGCTCTTTCCTCTGCGTCATATTATTTATTCAAGAATAATTTGCATATGCTACTCCAGCAAGTCATTTATCCCGTGTTTATTTAGTTATATAAATGTTAGTATACATTAGTCAATCTAAAAGTATTGTATCTATTGATAAATAAACCAGTAAAAACATCTAGCAACAAAAAACTTCCATAAATAACACTGCACCCCAAAATCTAATTTTTTTTCTACAGAAATTTTTGAAAGTCTCCGTCAGAGATTAATTTAAAGTGTGTGGGTCTGCCTATTAGTTCTTTTATTTCCAAAAATAAATATCTAATTAATAAACTCTTGCTCATTTACATAGATGTTTAAAACCTATAGATTAATATATCGGCGTAGGTGGGAAAAATATGTCTAATTATAATTAGAGTTAAAAAACTCAGTTCTGGAACAAAAGCACTTTCACTTTTCAATCGTCACATAAAATAAAAAATATTTGCTATTTTTGTTTAGCTTGAAAGACGAAAAGTTGAACTGAAGTGCTATTATATAATTATGCTGCTCTATTTCGAGAAGAGTATTCCAAATGTCTTCACTGCCACTAAGATTTTATTACATGCATGTGCATTTTTAATGTTGACATTTATACATTTGATGATATCAACTTTTACCCTTTGAAGTGCCATTTCAGTTAAAAACTTTTAAAACTTGCATACTTATTATGTACGTAAATACATGCAATATTTAAAAATGATAAAAGTTAAATTATTATCTACATACTTAGTTAGGCTGGGATTAAATCTGTGTGCCATGTGCCCAAAAAAGGTAAGCCATGTACTATATATGCCTACGTTATACGCAGAAAATCAAATAACGGAAATGAGCAATATTTTTTTGAATCTGCCGTGAAAAAATTTTTTCCCTGCTATCAGTCCCAGTGATTGTAAACAAGTAAGAGTGCTATATTCGGCTGTGCCGAATCTTATATACCCTTTACCAAAGTGTGTTTATGTAGTATAGAGATACATTCATAAGCACATACATAAAGTATAAACAAAAAAAAAAATAATTTGACCTAGTTACTTTCTTTTATCTACAAAAAAAGAATAATTTTACAAATCCTAGAATCATTATATTAGATTTTTCTGATTCCTTATATCAATCTAGTAGTTCTTAAAAAAATATAGAAAGTGTGTTAAGTAAAAAAAGAAAAAAGGAAATTTAAAAAAAAATGTTTTATTTAGTTACTTTAATATCCAGATAAAAAGTTCAAAGTTTCCAGCTCTGGAGCTGTGGTTTTTATTTTTATAATTTTCTGCACCAAACTTTTCTTTCCAAAACGTAAAATATGTATAATCTATAAAGGAAAATATAAAAATTAATTAGACTTTGTTACTTTTATATATCACAAAAAGTGTAAGTTTCCCAACCCTGAGATCATTCTTTTTGATTTTTCAGATTTCTTATACCAATCTCTTTCTTTTAAGAATTTAAGATATGTTTAATTTATAGAAAAAAGGAAAAAATTGTTTTAGTAAGTTACTTTTGTACAAAAAAAGTTAAAGTTTTCAACCATGGAATCGTCTTTTTAATTTTTTTAATGTTTTTTTATTTATTTTATATACCAATTTTATTCGTACTCAAGCATAAAATAAGTTTATTTAATAAAAAAAATAAAAATTAATTTTCGGTAGTTAATTTTTTATAATAACACAAAGAGTGTAAGTTTCCCAACCCTGGAATCCCCCTTTTGGATTTTTCAGTATTCTTAAAAACAATCTTTTTTAAGAATGTAAGATATGTTTAATTTATAGTAAAAAAGGAAAAATTTGTTTTAGTAAGTTACTTTTGTATAAAAAATAAGGTTTTCTAACCCTGGAAACGTCGTTTTAATTTTTTTTATTTTTTTCAATTTGAAATACCAAATTCATTCGTACTGAAGTATAAAATAAGTTTATTTTATATAAAAAAAAAATAAAAATTAGTTTTCGGTAGTTAATTTTATATGTCACAAAAAGTTTAAGTTGTCCAGCCCTGGAACCGTTCTTTTTGATTTTTCAGATTTCGTACACCAATATGTTCCCTTTAAGAATATAAGCTATGTTTAATATATAGAGAAAAAGAAAAATTTGTTTTAGTAAGTTACTTTTGTATAAGAAAAAAAATTAAGGTTTTCCAACCCTGGAAACGTCTTTTTATTTTTTTTAACTTTCTTTTTTAATTTGAAATACCAATTTAATTTGTAATGAAGTATAAAACAAGTTAATTTAATAAAAACATATAAAAATTAGTTTACGGTAGTTAAGTTTTTATATTACAAAAATTTTAAGTTTCCCAACCCTGGAATTATCCATTTTGATTTTTCTGATTTTTTAACCCAATCTCTTTCTTCTTAGAATATAAGATATATTTAATTTATAGAAAAAAGGAAAAATTTCTTTTAGTAAATTAATTTTATATAGTTTTGTATAAAAAAGTTAAAGTTTTCCAACCCTGGAAACGTCTATTTAATTTTTTTAATTTTTTTTTTAAGAAATATTAATTTAATTCATACTGAAGTACAAAATAAGTTTATTTAATAAAAAAAATAATAATAACTAGTTTTCGGTAGTTATTTTGTATGGCAAAATGAAGTTTAAGTTTCCCAGCTCTGAAACCGTCTGCTCGATTTTGCTGATTTTCAATACCAATCTTATTTCGACTATTTCTGATACACCAGTCCAAGAACGAAGTCTCTAGCTTTTCTGGGAGGTTCGGAAAACCGATTTCACGTACAGACAGACGGACATCGCTTATTCGTCTTCCCTATGCATAAGGATCCAGAATATATATACTTTATGTCTCGCTTATTAATATTCTAGAAATTACAAACGGAATGACAAACCTATATATACCCCTTTACCATTTTTTGCTAAAGGGTATAAAAAGGGAAGAATATTTGTGGAGGTCCATAACAAAACGTAACAATTCCACTTTTTGAGTTTTTTAATTTTTTTTACTAAATACAATTCTACAGCTTAAAATCTATGTAAACATTTTCAAAGGCCTATAGTTTTATTGTGACTCAATACCTAAACTAGATATTCAGACCAAAATGAAATAATTCCAATATATATTCTCATCAATCTAATTACAGTTATTCGTTTATTCAAAAATTTATTCAAGTTGAATTGTTGCATTTTGTTATGGACCTCCTCATTTGTAAAGCTTCAAATTTAATTGAAAAAATCAAACAAATTCAATGCACAAAGTTTAGGTTCTAGACTTGGGTCGAACTCGTTCACTAGTTCATTTTTGCCACAAACCACTGATCAAACCTATGTAATTTAAATGGGTTTGATCAGTGGTTTGTGGCAAAAATGAACTAGTGAACGAGTTCGACCCAAGTCTACCATTTAAATTACATGGGTTTGGTCATTGGTTTGTGGCAAAAATGAACTAGTGAACGAGTTCGACCCAAGTCTATTAGGTTCCAAATGAAATTTTTTTAGCAATGAACACAACCAAGGGAGAAGTGAAAAAATCCCCTTCAATAAGGGGAATTCAAAAAAGAGGGAAAACATTTTTAAGGAAAGATTATTCACGATTGCAATTAGGTGAAAAGGGGAAATATTTCGTGGGAAAGAATATTCACAATAGGGGTGAATATTTTTCTTCTGCTAATAGTTTAACGTTTAAATCTATTCAGACTAATAAGTCTACTTGCAAAAAATTTAAAAATGCAGTGTTTCTAATCATATGAACGGAAAAATGTGTATTTTTTGTCTTTTTTTGCAAAAAGGACCTTTAAAAAACTGTTCCACTAAACTTTTATGTTATTCATTTAAAAAATAGATTTTTAGCAGCAAGGAAATACATTTAATAAACTCGCTAAACCAACAAAAAATAATTTTTTTTAAATTCGTATTAATTTTCGTATTAAATATTGAAGTAAACTTTTACGTTATTGTTGCTATTTTTTTAATCTTAAGAAAATGCCTATCACCAAAAAATTAAAAATAGTTTTCGTACTAAAAACAGCAGAAATTTAAGTGGTTCTATATTTTGTATACTTTTCAGTAAAACTTTTTTAAAATGAAAAATCGTCCAACTAATTCCAACACTGTTTCGGAATGGGATGATAGTGTTCGCTTCGACGTTGACGATCCGGATTTCTGTAATATCAATCCGGCTGAAACTGGCGTATTAAACAATGTAGTTGTCGATGGCGCTAATAACGCTTCCAGCATTTTTATACCACCACCTCCTATTTTAGATGCCATATCGAATGGATCTTTCAACTTCAAGGGTAAGTTTTTCTGCATTTCTATTACATTCCACAATTATTGAATTTTAAGATTTATTTGCAAAATAATAAAAATCATGCCATGCGTTATTAAAATTTAAAAAGGTTTCTATAGAAAATCGTTGAAAATTTGTCACTTGAAAATTAAAGGAAATATTTTCAAGGACAATACAAAATTTTTTCAAAGATGACACTTCTGAGTTGAATAAAATTTCAGTAGCCCTGGGGGCTAGTACATACATACCCTCTAGTCAACCTAGAACCATATGTCTCTAATTTAATACTCTTTCTCCAGCGACAATTGCACTAGTTAAAATGTCGACAACTTTCCTTTTATGCGCGAGTAGAGATACGTTAGAGACGACAGTTCTAGTGTTTTTTTTTCTTTGTTATTATGTTGTGCAATAATATTAAATAAATATATGTAGACGAGGGTCACTAAAATCTACGAGTGAATCTTCGGTTCAAATATCTCCATATGGTCGTAAAAGAACTACCTTCTCAATAGTGCTAAAGTCTACTGATAGATTTTGAATGACAACCCTATGTTATTTGTCAATAGGCATTTGCATTGACTGGGGTACACCTAGTCAGTAGCACTATTGACAATGTGACTAGAAAATTACTATAAGTTTTCTATTGACAACGAGAGAGGATATATCGATATTGTAGACTAGAGCCCCTAAAATTTACTAGTGAATCTTTGGTGCCAATGTCTCCACGTGGTCCTGAAAGACCTACTAAGTCAGTAGTGCTATAGTCTAGTGGTGGATTTTCAATGACAAGCTAATGTTAAATGTCAATAGACGATTACATTGGCTGGGGTACACCTGGTCAGTAGTGCTACTGACAACGTCACTAGTAAATCATCACAATTTCACTATTCGCAGTTTCTGCAGGGTATGTATGTACTTGATCAGTTTCTTGAATTAAAATTTAAATTTGTATGTGTGTGCATATGTTCATAAAAAATACGAGCATTTATGATTTTTGAATAAGGCCGTAAATAGTTTTCTAGATTTTATGGTAATAGTGTTTTCACTCTTTAGGTTAAGTATACTACCATATTGCAGGGATGGAGAAGTTGATACGATCATACTTTTTTATACTGTGCTTGATATAAAAGGCCTTACTTATCATTTTAATGAAACAATCTTAATAATCATTTTTTATTGACATATCAGAAAAGGGATATTTATTATTTTATTTGACACATTGTATTTGCTGTCATGTTTACTCGTTATATGTATGTATGTACATACATACATATGTATGTGTATTTTATTAAAAATTTGCTTTTGTATATTTACTCAATAAATTGAGTGAAGAAATGAAAGCCATATTAAATTATTACCAATTCATTCTGATTTAAAAATCCCTACGTATGCAAATATACACAACACCTAAATACATTGCATGTATGTATGTATGTATGTATATGCATAAGTGTGTATCTGAAAAGTGTGTGAATTTTAAAAAAGTTTCATTTAACGTCTGGTCGATATTTAATTTTGTCTTATTCGCAGAAAAAAGAAGCCCATGTATTTATTATATGTACTAAACAGATTTTGAAAAATAAGCAATTAATTTTATGCCTTGGGAATAGGTCAACGTCCACTGTTCACCATATTCAGTATACAAAGTAAGGTATCTGTTACACCTATAACAAGTTGTTTTATTATGTTAAAACGAAATGCAAAAAGAAAATACATAATAATAAAAAGAAAGACAGACTTCAACGGAAAAGCAAAACAAATTTATTCCAAATATTTATTTTTAAATATTTCCACAAAAAAAAGCTGCCTTTAAAGAAATTTTATTGCAGTTTACGCTTTTCTGAAAAAAAATAACCTAAACGGATTTATTTTATTTTTTTTTCAATATTAAGGAAAGGAGGACATGCCGAAAATAGGAAATGGTTTAAATAACCGTCAACATGTTTGAGTTTTGTTTTTGAAACTTTTGTTATTTTTTGATGTTTTTTCTTCAAAATTTTCAGCTGAGATATGTACCCTTAAATATGAAAGTGGTCTAAGTCATATATTTCTTTGGTCGAGATATTTAGTAGATTACATTTGAAGAAATTAAAAAATATTAATTTATTGTGCAATATTTTAATTTAGAGTGGTAGTAGTCCTCGATTAATATAAATTTATTTAATATTTGTTAAATATTTATTGAAGTTATTCTTAAGATTTATTTTGATTAAAAAGTAAACACACAACAAAGAGCGGGAGTCTTTAAATTTCATTTGTTGACACATGAGTTTGTTTCCTTAATTTAACAGCTTAATTTAGTCTATGGAATCTTATTTTATTTTATTTTTTAGTTTTTCACTTTCTTGTTGATGTAATTGTAAATTTTACTTTGCTGAGTCTTCGTTGGACAAAACTTGTCTGGTAAAAACCAGCTTTTTTTCTTAGACGATTCGCTGCATTACATTCGCTGCTGATATCTCGTTATAACTTAGAGAAAAGCAACATTTTGCAGTTAAATGCAGTTCAAATCTTTATTATTATTACTATTACACATTTTATTAACCAAATCAACATCAATATTGATGTTGAAAATATGTTGTAGAATAATAACAAAGTACATACATACAATACATACATACATATGTATATTTATTCGATGTTAGCGGTTAGAAAAAAAAAATTCCCGCATGTCTAGAAAAACGATACGAAAACGTTTGATGTTCACAAATGTTTTTTTTATGATACCAGGCTTTGTTGCAGCGGAACCGCCCTAATATAACAAAATAAAATTCCATACTTTTGAATGGCTATCGTTGCAAATGTATAAGATACAAATTAAATTTCAATTAAAACATTTGTTTATTTTTAAAGTTGTGGCTGCAATTTAAGCATTAATCACCTTGTTTAGATGAGCTTTAATTTGATTGCTGCTAACCTTATATAATAATGAAAAGCCAATTGTTTATTTGTTTATTTGTTTATTTATTTTTTTTTTTTGTAATGAAATTTAATCATTTATATTACCTTCATAACTATAAAAATTTAAATGTGAATTTTTTACAATTTCTTAGTGTCACCAGCAGTTTAGATTTGTAAAAAAAATATCATTACATTATTTTTATGACAACACGTACACGTAATACTTGCGAAACTAAAATCGAAATGATGCTTCACTGCGCTGCAAATGGAAATTTAAATGTCCTAAACTGCTCCGCTGAAGTAGATAATGCACAAAACAGTGTCAAATATGAAGTACAAAAATGTCTACTACTAAAAAAAAAAAATCAGGGAACTTGTATTGCATTTTAAATTAAAAGTTGCTCGTATGATGCAGAGCAGTGATGCATTTTCGAATAGGCCCTATAACGAACTCCAGGTCATACGATTGTATTCCTTGTATGTTGATAATGTTCTTTATAAACACAATAAATATATTTTTCCTAATTTCAAAATTGATGCAAATTCAATGTCTTCCCATTTCATTTGTTATTTGCATTTTCATACTTATATTTAGAGATTTTTCTTGCTTTCGAAATGAGACACAGACGATAACTTAAAGTGTTAAATAATTGCAAAATGTTTGTTGACATCTGAGGCATATTCAAATTACAAGCGGCGAAAATAGTCATCTGGACAGTTGAGATCAAGGCGAATCCATACTATATAGGTGGTCGCTAGGGATCAGCCCCCGTATTCTGCAACTCGCTAAAGCTAAAGCTAAATTCGTTTGTTAAAATTGTGAACAAATCGTCGGATGGTTACTGTTTTGCCGCACAGCATATTAAGAATACATTATTATTGCGTCAAACCAGTAACCACCCGACGAAATAGAAAATGAAAATTTTTTGGCGATGACATAAAACGCTAAAATTTTGGGGGAATTGAATTTTTAAATCATTTCCTGATTTATCAATACACGTTTGAAAATTGTCGAAAATCACTAAATTGACTTTGTAAATTGTTAGCGATAAAGATTTAGCTTTAGCGAGTGACTATTTTCGCCGCTTGTAATTTGAATATATGTACGTTGGATGCCAGCCAGTGTTGCCAGAAGTAGGAGAAAATCCCTAACTGTAGGTATTTTTGATACTAAAATAGAAGCGTAGGGAAAATCGGACTGATTTTTTATATTCTCCAAAATGTAGGGATTTTTTCGCCATGTCGCATTATTTATGAAATAAATGCAAACATAACATTGTTTTCAGTAATATTTTCTTTTTCAAAGAGGTCCAAAAAAGTTCTTTTCGTTAAAATCGCTTAAAAATATATTTCCAGAGTTGTTTGTGGTTTAAAAAGATGGCGACACTAATATGTATGTATGTAAAGGGTGTTTTTTATTGAGGTATAGAACTTTAAGTTGGCATCACTTTTTTAACTGGCGGCCATTTTGTCAGCTGTCAAGTGATTAATATTTAGTTTGGTTTGCCATTTCATCATGAACAGGTTGACAAAAGAACAACGCTTGCAAATCGTGCAAATTTATTTCGAAAATAATGGTTCAGTTCGCGAAGTTTACCGCAAGCTCCGTCCATTTTATGGTCGACATAATCGTCCATCAGAGCAATTAATTCGGTTAACCATGGATCGTTTTCGCACTACGTTTACTCTATGTGATAATACGCATCCGCAGAGACGTCGAACAGTGCGCACCGAAGAAACAATTGCCGCTGTAGAGCAAAGTGTTGAAGAGGACCCGAATGAATCGATTCGCCACCGTGCACAGCAATTGGAGCCGACTAACCGACTATTTTGTTCCCGAATTGGATGGCATGAATGTGGATGAGTTGTGGTTCCAACAAGACGGCGCTACATGCCACACAGCGCACGTCACAATCGATTTATTGAAGGAAACATTCGATGAGCGCATAATTTCGCGGAATGGACCTGTCAATTGGCCACCAAGATCGTGTGATTTGACACCATTGGATTATTTTCTTTGGGGATATGTGAAGTCGCTCGTCTACGCCAACAAACCAGAAACGTTAGGGGACTTGGAAGCCAACATTCGTGGCGTTATTGCCAACATACGGCCCCATATGCTCGAAAAAGTGGTTGAAAATTGGACCTGTAGAATTGGCTTTATTCGAGCCAGCCACGGCGGCCACATGCCCGAAATCATATTTAAACATTAATGGCATAAAATTATCCTTCCAATAAAGCCAAATTGATGGCCATTAAAACGATTTTCTTGTGTTTTATTTCAATTCAAAGTTCTGTACCTCTAAAAAACACCCTATATATGTCAAACCGAATTCAACAAAATCTGCCTAGGACTTTATTGCAATGAAAATTGACCAACCAAACTTGCACCACCTGGTACATGAATTCGTCTTTGTATATGCTTTTTCTAAGATATCATTCAATGTTGAAAGATGACTTGAATTTATCCTTTAAAATTTTATTTGAAAAGAACTATTCATATTAATTTTTAAAAAACTGTATGTTGTTTTAATTGAATTCAATTAAAAGTACACATGTATGTACTATTTTTGTTTGTTTTTTACTTGTTTTTTTTTACCAAAGCTTTAATAAACATATATATTTTTTTACAACTAATGGTTTTCTTCTATTTTAATGACAAAAATGCTTAGGGATTTTTGTAGAGGAAATTTTTTCAACGTGTAGGGAAAAATCGGATTTTTTTTTAGCGTCTGTAGGTATTTTTTGGAGAAATCTACTGGCAACACTGATGCCAGCACACATTTTTCAGTACATTTTTTTCTCATTTAAATTATAAATTTGTCAAAGCGAATTGAGCTGCCTTGGTTGTGACCACCTGATAAAAATTTCGCCTTGCTTTCTTTCTAACAAGCGAATAAATCATGATACAATTATAACAGGTACATGCACAAGCCCAGCCTGTTAATGTATACAATGCAAATAGTTGTCAAACTTTGTTTACAAGCTGCGAAAATGTTAGTGTATGTGTGTGAATAAAATGATTACAGTGTTGCCAATGAATTTACACATCGCTGTGTCTCCAATTACACATCGAAGAAAATTACACTACACATCTTTTGTGTAGGTTAAAATTAAAACAAAAATAAATAAAAATAGAACCCAAAGTAGAATTACACACAGATTATACAAGCATTTAATTACATGGCCTATACATGTGAGTAGAAATTACACACTGTCTAACTACACAAAGATTGGCAACACTGAATAACTATAATCATGCAGGAATGCCGCGTCTGCAATTGTACTTTAGTTACCCTGTAATTGTTATTTTTAAAAACAAAAGGCATCTGTTTCTGACAATTATTCGTTTGTTTATACCAACAAAATGAATGTGTTTTTTGGTGTTGTAATTTTGTTGTAGTCGTGCATGTACCTAGTATAATTGTACCATGAAATAAATTGATATTCATTTCTGTTAGCAGAAGTTAATAAGTTAGATGTAACCTATAAAACCGTATTTAGACAAGAAATGTATACTATCTCTTGAGTTTATAGAAGAGAGGAGAATGAAAGTTCAGTTTGTTGATTGTTCTTTTCATTTATTTGTTCTAATTTACATATAGTCGCTTCGTGAAAGTTTAAAGGCGAATTCAATAAAAATTATTGAAGTAAACTTTGTATGAAATATGATTGTTTAATAATCGATATTCGTTATCAACGAACTCAACTCTATTTAATAATTTTTTCAAGAACTATTTTCCTTTTATTTATTTTAGTGTAATTCATATATGTGACTGATTACATTCCTTTGTAACTTAATCAATGTTATTTTAATTGTCAGGTGGTACGAGTAGTAATTGATATCAACACTTAATAAACCTTAACTATTAACTCCTTTTTTTTTGTTTTGTTTTTTTTTTATTATTAACGCCAACAAAAGTACCACTAGCATTCATAAATAAACTATTTATTGCCATACATTTAATATAAATTGCTTATCGAAATCAAATAATTCAAGTACTTTTACCTGAAGCAAAAAAAAAAAAAAAAATGCGAAATCATTTCCCTTGTTTCAATTATAAAATGCTATTAATATTATCACATTTTAAATAATATAATCTTATAATTTATTTAAATTTATTAGCTATGACTTTCCTACATTAAAGGTTTTTCCACGATTTTTATCAATCTTAAATTTATTATTATTAACTATAAAAAAATACTTATTTATTTGTGCATAAATTTATTTATTTTTACAAAATACAACTTGTTGTTTTTGTTTGTTAACAATGGAATCTGTTAATTTTTATGAATGAAAAAAATATAAAAAAAATTCCGATTGATAGTTTTGCGTAGATACAAACAAGTAAATCAGAGTGTGCACGAGTTCATCTTTTTTCTTTCGCCTTGCAGTGTGAGTTTAAATGAATGAATTTTTTTTTTTCGAAAACGGAAACAGGAATTTTAACAAAAAAAAAAAAAAAAAAAAAGAACTGCGTTCTTGTCGACCTTTAAAATGAAAAATTAAATGTGAATAAAATATTTATGTATAATGAATTGAAACATGCAGGCGAGTTTTAAACTAATATCAAAGTCTGTCTGCTAACTAATATCAAAAGTTATTAATAAACTCCCATTATTAGACAATATTCATTCACTTAATTGGGCAATTATTTTTGTAATAGAACAATTAATTTTTACAATTTTATATGCTAAAGATAAATAAATAAATTCCAGTATTACAACATGGCGCAAATAAAATCGCTGGTAAAATACATATTAAATTTTTTCTAAATATGTGTTTTTAATTCCAAGAAAATATTAATTTATACACAAATAGAAAATTTTTTTAGGTACAGGGGGATGGTGGGCATTATGAGTGGTGGTTTTCACGAGCAATATTAAAATAAATAATTATGTACATGCAATTTTTAATATTTCTTGTGTGTTGCGACAGCAGTCCTTGGGGGAAGGGGACAATTTACCCCCAGAATGGCTTCTCTATGTCTATGGCACCAGTCTCTATTCTTAGCTCTACAGACAAATGTTAGATGAGGAGGAAATAAATAAATACGTTTTAATAGTCGCATATACGAGTACATACGTACTTACATATCGACCCCTTTGCGCGAAATTATCGTATGTTACAAAAACCAAATTTTACAGGACAGCCATTTTTCTGCTTTTCTTTGCTTTCGCTTGCAATATCAAAATGAAAATATACATGTGCTTAGATATTTAACTAATATAACTACACCTAAAAGTATTCCGGTGGAAAAGTTCAAGTTTTCCGACAAAAACGTATTTTTGGCACATACGATAATTTCATTCACAACATTTCGTAGATGCGTGTGTGGAAAATGGCACTTACGATATAATTTGTCAGTGTTAGAAATAAATTGAAACAAAGATTTATTCGTGGTTTTATGTATTTGTTCATTATTTTTTAACTTAGAATTATACAAAGTAATAAAAAAAATGTAATCCATATTTAACAAAAGCATGAATTCATTAAAAAAAAAAACTTAAAAAAACCAATAATAATAATAAGTGAGTTAATCTTCTTCGTCGCTTTCATTTAAAGCTAAGTCTAGACGATATGTTGAATCAGCATATTTATGATGAAAAATTTGTTACCAGTGCCAACATATCGTGTAGACACAAAATTTTTTCAATATACGTATGCTTAGCTACATATGAAGGGCATTTGTTAAGGTTTTCAACAAACATATGTTCAAGATTTTAGCATATCGTGTAGACACCATATTTTTACTTTGTAACAAATTTCCTACGTATGCTATCAGATATGATCAGATATGTTATTTGTTGAAAAGCCTATGTAAGCTTTTCAGCATACGGCAAATGGAATTGATATAGCATATGGAATTGATATTTTTACTCTGCTCATGTATGATCAGTGCTGCCTGATTTGTCATTTTTAAAATAAAAATAACGTAAACATTAAAATAACGAAAATAGTTTAATAAAAGAAAAAAAACATTGCATTATGCGAAAAATATACTGCAGAAATGTGAATTGGGGTGAGTAAAAAATAAGGGAAATTACAATTTCTTAGAAAATAATTTTAGGCGATTCTGAAGAAGACTATCACTCTTATTCCAGTTTCTTTCCAATTTTGCAACTTCTCACAAATTTTTGCAAACTTCGCAATAAAAGCAACTTTTTGCATGCTTTCAGCCTCCTAAAAGCTTTGGCGATTTTTAAAAAATAATAGAAATTCTCATCATCCCGTTGTTGGTAAGTTTTTGCGAATTTTCGTAATTTTTGCGATTTTTATTGAATTTTTTTTCATTCCTTACAGTTTTGACGATTTTTGACCAATATTATGACTTGTTTAAAGCTATGCAACTTCTCGCGATTTTTTTTGCAAAAATTCGCGATATAAGCTACTTTTTACATGTCTTCAGCTTCTTGGCAGTTTTGACGATTTTAAAAAAGTATAAAATTTTGTTATCATCTCGCTGTTAATAAATTTTTGCAAATTTACGTAATTTTCGCGATTTTTTTGAATTTTTTTTTACAGTTTTAGCGATTTTTAATCCATATTATGGCTTGTTCAAAATTTTGCCAATTTTCGCGATTTTTTGCAGTTCGCAATAAAAGCGGCTTTTTGCGTGGGTTTTAGCAGTTTTAATAATTTTGACGAGTTTAAAACATTATTTAACTTTGTCATCCTGCTGTTGTAGCTTTTCGCCAATTTCCGTCATTCCGTGAATTTCTTTTTATTTATATACATGTATAATTGCACTAATTTTTATTAACCAAAAATATAAATTTTTTGCACTGAAAGCGATAATTGATATACATACATAAATTTATTTTAATTGTAAAATTTATTTTATATCTAAGCAAATGCTCACATGACTCAACATATATATCAGAATACAAAATTCAACATATCATGTAGACACAAAAATTTTATGGTAACTCATATGTTGTATTATCATTTGCTGACATATGTTGACTTTAAAAAATTTGGTAGTTTCAGCATACTGTGTAGACGCCTAACATATATATATGCTGACAGCAGGATTTGTTGTTATTTTAAAGTAGAGATGTGCAAATGTCGTGATTTTATCGTGTCACACGTGAGTCACGCGTGATTCACGTAATTCGTGATCAAATATTGTAACTAATCACTCGTGAGTGCGTGAGCGTGACTGAAAAAAATTTACTCGTGCGTGAGCTTTTTTTTAATAATCACGCACGAATTCTCACGCTCTCACGATATATCATTCCTGCATAGGTACATATGTAACTGTATTCAATCATTTCAAATAAATTATTTTATAATAATAAATGCATATATGTATGTATAGTAATATGTATGGTAGTATGAGCTTACAAACATAATGAATACCCCCAAACAAAATGTTTCGACTTTTTCTGAAGTCAGACTTGTCGTACCGAATTCGTTAAGACATTTCTGAACAATTTGTTTTTAAACATTAACCTTCATATTCATAAAATTTGAAACGATTTTGAAATGTATTTTATTTCAAATTTTGAATACAAAATTTTCCTAAAATGAATTTCAAATTCATTTTATTTTTTTATGAATATGAGGGTAAAACTTTGATTTTTGTATACATAAGTTTAAGTTTGTAAAAATTTTTTTAAATAAATAGGTATGTAATGGGTGTTTTTTATTGAGGTATAGAACTTTAAGTTGGCATCACTTTTTTAACTGGCGCCATTTTGTCAGCTGTCAAGTGATTAATATTTAGTTTGGTTTGCCATTTCATCATGAACAGGTTGACAAAAGAACAACGCTTGCAAATCGTGCAAATTTATTTCGAAAATAATGGTTCAGTTCGCGAAGTTTACCGCAAGCTCCGTCCATTTTATGGTCGACATAATCGTCCATCAGAGCAATTAATTCGGTTAACCATGGATCGTTTTCGCACTACGTTTACTCTATGTGATAATACGCATCCGCAGAGACGTCGAACAGTGCGCACCGAAGAAACAATTGCCGCTGTAGAGCAAAGTGTTGAAGAGGACCCGAATGAATCGATTCGCCACCGTGCACAGCAATTGGAGCTTTGTCCATCAACTTTATGGAAGATTTTGCGCAAAGATCTTGGCTTGCGACCTTACAAGATCCAGCTTGTGCAAGAATTAAAGCCGCGAGACCATGCAATGCGTCGTGATTTTGGTGTATGGGCCGAAAATGAGATTGATCTCGATGCTGATTTTCATCGCGAAATTTTGTTCAGTGATGAGGCTCATTTTTGGTTGAATGGCTACGTCAACAAGCAAAATTGCCGCATTTGGAGTGAAGAGAATCCACATGAGACCCTTGAGACGCCATTACATCCACAAAAACTGACTGTTTGGTGTGCTCTATGGGCTGGTGGTGTCATTGGGCCATACTTCTTCCGAAATAATGCTGGAGAGTCAGTTACCGTTAATGGAGACCGGTATAGAGCCATGATAACCGACTATTTTGTTCCCGAATTGGATGGCATGAATGTGGATGAGTTGTGGTTCCAACAAGACGGCGCTACATGCCACACAGCGCACGTCACAATCGATTTATTGAAGGAAACATTCGATGAGCGCATAATTTCGCGGAATGGACCTGTCAATTGGCCACCAAGATCGTGTGATTTGACACCATTGGATTATTTTCTTTGGGGATTATATGTTGATAAAAAAAAGGATTGTAACAAATATTAAAAAAACGTGAGTATGTGCAAATTATTTCAACAAAAGCAGCAACATAACGGTGAAGCGGTACTCTGCTATAAAAGCAAAAAGAAATCGTATCTACATGTCGTTGCCAATTCGTACCGAAGTCGTGTCAACCATTTCATACAAAAATTGTTACGAATTCGGTAATATTTCGGTGCCGAAATCGGAAGATTTGGTCGACCAATCGTTACGAATTCTTTACGAATTCGGAGCATTTTGTTTGTACATACAGCTTTGTAAGTATGTATGTATGTATGTATGTATGTTTCTTAGATACCCTGTAGGAAGTATTAATTGAGAAACACTACTGATTCAACAGTGCCTTTGTCAACAATACTACTGACGAATTGTACAGCAGAAAATGTATTTTGATTTAGGGGCCGTCCATATATTACGTAACGCTGTAGGGGGAGGGGTGGGGTTCGAGTTTTTTTATGATTTGTTATGGTCGGGGTGGGGAGAGTCTTTGAAAATGTTACGTAACAGAAAAATTTTAGTAATTTGTATGTTTTCTCATTTAATATGCTTTTCTCGTTTATTTGATTATCATATAATTAATTGATCATACGTCTTACCTACACATTTATATTATGTATGTATACATATATACATGTGCGGAATGTCAATTTTTGATATACGAGAATTCGAATTCGAATATTTGAAATGATATCCGTGAATACGAATATTTAAAACGATATTAAATTAACTTTGCTTTATTTTAATTTACATTGTAAATTTAAAAAAAAAAACACGAGCATACATATCTACATAGATATGTATATCGTCACCTAAAATCCAAAAGGCCGTAAGTACACTTTTTACTATATTACAGGAGAAGCAAAAAACTTCATAAATTTATTCTATTTACATATATGTTAGATGCCAAATTGAATAATGAATAAAATCGGTATTTTTAAATTTTAGGAATATATGTATTTTGGTTAATCACATCATAATCAATCAAAAAGTCTATTTTGAATTTTTTGGTTGTTACGGCCTTTTTGATTTGAGGTGACGATATGTAAGAACCTATTTTTCAACCCAAAAAACATGAAAATTATATTATACATATACTTTTTCGTGAGCATGCGTGATCGTGATAAGTTGTAAACCAATTGTGCGTGATTAAAAATATTTTATTCGTGAGCGTGCGTGATCGTGAAAATTTTCAAAATCATTCGTGCGTGAAAGTGCGTGAGTAAAATATTTTTCTGCGTGAGCGTGCGTGTCGTGAAAACACTCACGTGCACATCTCTATTTTAAAGCATATTAATGTAAGCATATATTTGCTGATTCAACATATCGTCTAGACTTAGCTTAACATATATTTTTCGCGTACAGAATATTTTAAATTTAATTACTCACGGTATGCTATTTTTTAAACATAAATTTTTCAAATCATTGAATGTTTGCAAAGAGATACACAAATGTGAATTGTACAACTTTTGTAACTTACAAGGTAAAACTAAAGTTATTTATAGTTTTTAGTGGAATTGTTGAAATATGCGTAAATGAGTTCAATTGATTTTGATTTTTTGTCTAATAAAGCTATGCGAACTTTATGTTTAGTTTAACTTGGAGTGGTTTACAATAACTGATTACCTCAAACACATGATCAGAAAAAGAATGCATGCTAAATGCTTCTCTTCAACTTTATTTATTGTTACTGAACTTTACTGCATTTTACTAAATTACGTTCATATACCATGTAAATACAGTAAATGAGAACACAAATTGAGAGAGTAAAGTGAGAGTTCTTGACTGAGTGTTTTGCAAATTTTTACTGCAGAAATTTGCCGTAGTAAAGTTTAGCAAGATAAAAACATATGATTCAAAATGTAAACAAATGAAAAGTAAGCAAATGAAAAATGCAAAAATTTGAGAAAAGGTTAAATAAAAATCGTGAGTCATTAAAAAATAATTAATTTATAAATCATAGTAATAATAGCTGTTAATATACATATTTAGTAATATATTTTATTAATCCTTTTGTTTTGCAATTTATTTTAATTACTCAGAGTTGTAAAACTGTAAAGTATCATCTGGGTACTTAGTATCGCACTTGCTTTTAAGGTAATCAGTAACATTAACAAATAGTCATGTAATTTTTATTAATTTAGACAAAAACAAAACAAGGAAATGAAGAAGAAATTAATTACAAACAATTACATGAAATAAATTACAGAATTTATTCTTAGATTGTCCGTGTTATAATAATATTGTATCGAGTACCAATAGTTTAAAGAGTTGCATAGTCAAAAGGTTATATATTTTTCAACACTATGTGGAGTTAGAGTCAGCTATTTCTTTCATCTAACAAATTTTTACTATTTTTCCGTTCGCGTACTTTTTTCGGTAACAGCTCTTTTTTAGAGTAAATTTTAAAATTTTCGCAGTAACTACTCATTTACTGCATATTACTGCAAAAGTAAACGAACACACTTATAGCCTTTTCTGTAAAATTAACGGTAAAACGAATAGAGGCAAAATAAAGCGAGCAATTCCTTTTACCTTCTAATTCTAACTTAGAAAGAAATATGTAGTAACATCTACAATATGCAAAATATTCTTCATTGGCAGATATGATAAAATCACTCAAAAAAAAAAAAAAATGGAGTGTAACATACGATAAAGTATTCAATCAATTTTTGGAGCGACGAAGTGGAATTCGCCTACAATATTTTGTCAGGTGACGTCTCTTTGAATGTAGAACAAGATTGCATCAAAAACTCAATTTCAAAAAAATTGGCATATACGATAATTTCGCGCAAAGGGGTTGATATGTAGGTACATTTTGTTTTGGAAAAATATATGTATGTACATGTGCACATTAAGGATATAACTTTTTAACAATTTTTTAAAATATCACATTGCACAGTCCGATAGATCATAAAAAACTATAAGGGTACGTATATTTATTTTTTCGTTAAGGTCAAAAAAGTTCACGATGGAGTTTGTTTCTTCTTTTTGGTTAAGAAAAATTAATAATATGTTTATTTAAAACAAAAAATAAATAAAAAAAAAAATAAAATATAACAAAATTATTCAATATTGCATTAAGAAGGCCTCGAAATAATTTTAGATTATGTAAAATAATTGAGGAATTCACAATGAGTATATTAAAATTTTAATGCGGCAATATTGTGCGATCTTAATTTTTTCATTGTGAGCAGGCAACGATATAAACATTTTGTTAACATGTTTAGTTTAACATTACCATATTTCCATATTGAAAATGACATGCTTTTTATACTATTAAATTTGCCACATGGTAATTAATTTGATTTACATACAAAACAAAAACAACAAACTTGCCAGACCATATTAAAGTAATAAAATTGAAACGTTGCAATATTAAAACACATATACATATTTTAAAACGCTATTGTGAACTCCCTAAATATTTTTGTTAGTTCAAGTCCGTGCTTTAAGTGTTTAGAAAAACCAATTGGTGCGTGAACTTTCTTGAGAAAAATTACAAAAGATTATGATTTTCGTGGTTACTAGGACATGGTTGACCTCATGATACTATGCCAAAAAATTGGTTATACCCCTAATGTACATATCTACGTACATAATTTCAAATCTGAGAAATATCACGACATACGGAAAATGGCATGAACCTATTGCTTTTCAACTGACTCTGTACATATTTACGAGTACATACATGAAATGAAATTGCCAATTATTGTTATTTGTTTATTGAGCTACGAGTCAGTTGCTTTTGACATTTAGCCGTCTTGTTTTAAACAAATAAAGATGCCTTTAGCATCCATACACCACAATAAATGTAAATAAAAAATAGACTCACACATGCAAACTTATGCATTGACGTTTAGAACGCAGTTGACGTCAAACTATAAAAATTAATATTAAATAACAAATTATTTTTGTTTATTGACAACTTCTTAAAAAAACTAGCAATATTTTAATTTTAACAGGTTTTTTTGACAAGTTCAAATGAGATTGAAATTATTTTACAACTGTTTTACCTTGATTACTTCATTTGAAATTGTTGTTTTTTTTTTAATTACTTTCTCTCGTACAAAAAGGTTAACTCACACAGTGTGCGCAGTACAAAGAGAAAAAGAATGTGTATGTATGTATGTACATATATGAACTGGTGAATTTGAAAGTTGTTAATATAACTTTTTTAAGAAGTCGAAAATATACACTTCTCTTAATTTGGAAGCAACGAAAATGTTATTCCTTAAAAAAAAAACTTAATTCACCCCTCATCGTGAATAAAATGTGAAATTTTTGTTCCCATGAAATTTTCATTCCCCATGAAGGGAAATTTGCAATCGTGAATTTCATGCGAACGTTTGTTCTCGCTATCAATGCGTAGTGAATGTAAAAAACGGGAAGAAGACTTGTAAAGGTTCAAAATTAATTGAAAATCAAACAAATTAAGTTTAATAATAAGAAATACACATATTTTGGGTTTCAAAACTCTATAACATGAGTTTAAAGTTGTGCTTTTTAATTGTTTTAAGCACCGTGCAAAAAAAATTTTAGTATACCACAGCCATAAAATTTACGGCATGTGGACCATGTTCAATGAAAAAAGGTGTTCCAAGAAATAATTGTTATTAATCTTGCCCTAAAAATAATTATTTATACATTTTAATATATAATTGCAAGTATAATATTGAAATTACACAGTGTATTCATTCAGTTCGCCTGCAAAAATAAAGTGAACAAGGTGCTGTTTTAATATAAAATTTCTATGAGTGAGTGCTAACAAATTTCGAAAAATGCATAAATACAAACAATGCGAACGCATGAACGTACATATTAGAGTTGGGCATAGTTGCTCCTTTTGCGGATTGTTCCTTTTTGTTCCCAAAAACAAAAAGAACTAGTTCGTTCTTTTCGATCAGTTGTTCAGTGAACAACAATACAGAGATTGGCACAGTCATCGAATCCTCTTCAATGTTTTCTTCGTGTATTGTTATTCTAAATTAATTTCATTTTATACTTAGTGACCATATTCGTTGCGTAGTTTTTCTAAGTAAATGGTTAAAATTAATATTTTTGATTGAAAATGCTTAAAATTAAGTCTGTGATCATATTCAATACAACAAATTCTTTCTTTTAATTTAGTAAAAATGTTCCTTGTTCATACGTATTTTCATTTGTACTTTGTGGTCTCATTCGCTGTATGGTCTTAGTAAGTAAAAGGCAAAAATTGACATTTTTGAACGAAAATTTTTAAAATGAAATCCGTAATCAGTTTAAAACAAATTTTAATCAAATTATTTCCCTTAATTATTTAAAATTCACTTGTATATTTCACTAAGTATAAATTTTTTGTTGTTTGTTTTGATTATTGTACTAAAGATTTGATAGGCGCACTACATTTGTCTCTTTTTAACGGTATGCAAATCAGAAGCTATAATATTTTATTTGAAATGTTTTGCATGTATGTATATTGGTTAGGAACAGGGAATAAGATAAACAAAATGAAATAAAAACCAAAAATTAACGAAAGAACAAAAAAGACCAAAAGAACAAAAAGGAACAATTAGACTGAACTACATAGTTCACATTGTTCACTCAGGGGAATACTTCAATTGAACTAGTTCGTTCCTTAACAGCACAACTCTAGTACGAGTACATATATAAATAAAGTAATAAAATGTTTTTGAGGTTTGTTTTTATTTTAGTCGTTTTGTTTGCTGGTTGGTTGGTTTACGTGGCTGCCAATAATGGAAATAATTGGAAGGCTATACGTTCTATTTTCCCTCCAATTTGGATTTCACTTATACATAGAGCACATATAGATAAAGGCCGACGTTCTCTTTTGGAGTCCCTTTTTAAATCCACGCGCGTTTACATCAGTAACCCGCACGCCATAGCACAATTGTGCGGATGAAAATCACACACATGCTTATGCTCTTTAATTTAGTCGTCACTGAGCAAGCGACGAATTAAGTTGTGTACGCATGTATTAATTTTTTCCTGGTTTTCTGTTTAGTTTTTTTGAGCACACGGAACGAAATTAAAGTTCAAATTTAATAAATTTCTACAGACAAAAAATTGATCATATAATTATGGAAGCTGGGAAATATTTCGTGATTAAAAATGTTTTTGGCAATACGCAATGCATTTTATGTTATGAAACATTAAAAAATAATAGGGAAAATAGATTAAAAAAGCATTTTAATAGTATCCACAGATCTGTAATAAATTCAATTTTGAATTTATACACTAAATTGTTGAATGGTTATTAAATTTTTACTTTTTATTTAAGTTTTTATTAAATTGCTTATTTACAAACAAAAAAATTCAAACAACTAATAACCACATCATGTATTTTACATTACAAAAGTTTTCTTCAAGTGCAAGTTTATTTTACACTCATTTCTCTCACCAACACAAACATATTTTATTTTGCGGGACACTGGTTTACATAGACTTTTTTTTTATCGCAACAGCCTTTTTAGTATTTATTTGATCAACGATTTTTATTCGTTCATTCGTAGCAGTGTTGCCACAAAGTAACTAACTGTTAGTTTGGAAAATTTTGAATTGATACGTCCATATAGTTTTATTTTGTTTAAATTTACCACGAAAATACCATACTTTTCTCTTTTCACTTTATTTATTTTTAACTTTTATGCTATAACTGGTTATTTCATCCATGTTATGAAAAAAGGTCTAACTGGCAACACTGATTGTACATAGCATAACAAAAATACCAGAGAAAGATTTAAAATTATCGCTTTAATTCTCATAACACGGTATTTTTGCTACCCCGCAAGCTTCTCTTCACTTCCCGCCAACAAGTCGTAGGCGCCCTATCGCAGTTAAGTCACTCTTCGTCTAAACGGGCTCAAATACAGATTTTGAATTTGATAACCAGCTTTATATTAATTTTGATTGAATTTGCATTACATGCGATTTCCAAAAATTGCAATCGTAACCAATTTTCCCTACAAATGTTATTCTTTTTTGATTGCCTTATCGTGAATAATCGCCCCCCCCCCCCTTTTTCCCCCGAAATATATTCCTTTTTTCCACAAATCTCAATCGTGAATAATTATTCCCTAGAAATGTTTTGCCATTTTTGATTCCCCTTATCATAACTAATATTTTTCATTGGGATTTCTTACTTTTCTCTTGGATTTCGCCATCACGATAAGGGGAAAGGTTGACGATTGTTAACAATAATTCAATGCAACACCTTTTTGCATAGAGTATGGAAGGTCCACTTTGGTAAATTTTGCAGGTGATTTTTTTTCACTACACCTAGAATATTTTAAAACACAACTTTACACTTAAAATCATTTCATATGAAACCAAAAAATTTTTGTATTTCTTGTTTAAGTTTAACAAATTTGTTTAATTTTTTAATTAATTTTTGAACTTTACAAACCTTTGTGCCGTTGTTTACATTCACTGAGAACTGATAGCGGCAAAAAAATTTCACGGCAGATTCACGATAGTATTTTTCCCTTTGAAGGAAATAAAAATTTTATGGGAATAAAAAATTCTAATTGCTATTCACGATAGGGGAGGGGTAAGGGTGAATAAATAACCTCATTTATTTTTACTCAATTCACACGAACGCATCGTAAGGGTATTTATACCAATGACTACTGCATATGAGATACTCGTAATTGTAGCAACATTTTAATGTATAGGGTGTTTTTTTGAGGGGTATAGAACTTCGAATTGAAATAAAACACAAGAAAATCGTTTTAATGTCCATCAATTTGGCTTTATTGGAAGGATAATTTTATGCCATTAATGTTTAAATATGATTTCGGGCATGTGGCCGCCGCGGCTGGCTCGAATAAAGCTAATAATACAGGTCCAATTTTCAACCACTTTTTCGAGCATATGGGGCCGTATGTTGGCAATAACGCCACGAATGTTGGCTTCCAAGTCCCCTAACGTTTCTGGTTTGTTGGCGTAGACGAGCGACTTCACATATCCTCAAAGAAAATAATCCAATGGTGTCGAATCACACGATCTTGGTGGCCAATTGACAGGTCCATTCCGCGAAATTATGCGCTCATCGAATGTTTCCTTCAATAAATCGATTGTGACGTGCGCTGTGTGGCATGTAGCGCCGTCTTGTTGGAACCACAACTCATCCACATTCATGCCATCCAATTCGGGAACAAAATAGTCGGTTAGTCGGCTCCAATTGCTGTGCACGGTGGCGAATCGATTCATTCGGGTCCTCTTCAACACTTTGCTCTACAGCGGCAATTGTTTCTTCGGTGCGCACTGTTCGACGTCTCTGCGGATGCGTATTATCACATAGAGTAAACGTAGTGCGAAAACGATCCATGGTTAACCGAATTAGTTGCTCTGATGGACGATTATGTCGACCATAAAATGGACGGAGCTTGCGGTAAAGTTCGCGAACTGAACCATTATTTTCAAAATAAATTTGCACGATTTGCAAGCGTTGTTCTTTTGTCAACCTGTTCATGATGAAATGGCACACCAACCTAAATATTAATCACTTGACAGCTGACAAAATGGCCGCCAGTTAAAAAAGTGATGCCAACTTAAAGTTCTATACCTCAATAAAAAACACCCTTTAGAACCGAAAACAAATACATACATGTTTATAAATCTGGCAAATAATTTATTGTTTGGCAGTTTTCAAATTCGCAGAATTTTTTTATATCTTTTCTTTTCCAAAATAATATGAATGTACTAGTATGTTTGTACATACAAGCAATTCCTTTGAAATTTTTTGCATTTTTGCAAAAACAGTCAGTCTGCTTATATAATATTAAAATATTTGCTCGTAATTTTAATTATTTATTTTTTTTAACAAGTACAATAACAATGCCTCACTAAAAATCTCAGAGATAATTTCTATTTAATATATGTACATACATACAAACATGCATACATATGTACATATGTACATTTATACTTAAGTACGTAAATATTTACATGAATGAATGTATGTATTTTGCATTCCAGAGCTGATGAAATCTTTAATTAAATTTCAATAACATCATCGCATTTTCATTTGAAAATCTGTTACTAGTCGTTCCAAATTTTTATTGCTTTATTATTTAATTTTCTTAATTATAATATGTATTTTATAGTACATAGTTCCATTTAATAGAAGTGTATTTTTAAATTGAATTTTCATAAATATAAACACAATATTTATTAAAAACAACACTGTAATAAATATTTACGTAGTCTTCCCTTTTTTTTTGTCATTGCACTATTTTTAATTTGTGATGGCAGGCAATTAAAAAGCATTTTTGCTTTTTTTTTTAATATTGTATTAATAAACGAGATGATTTTCCCCGAAAAAAAATATGGAATAAATATTTATATTAAACATGTAAACATCTTTTTAATTTCTAATAAAGTGGGCGTTGAATTTTATTCTGAGGGAAGAACTAAGAAATTCTTTCAGATACATTCATGCAATAAGTGATAAGCACAAATTGTTACTTTTTAAGTATGACGATGAACTATGTATTTGGAATCTTTATTAATAGTATTATGCATGCATGCATGTAATATATGATAAAATAATTTCGGAAATATAAAATTTAATGCATACACAGACATATAGATACATATATACATATATTTTTAATAAATATATTTACATACATACATACATATTGTAAAACCGCACTAATTAATATTTTGAAAATTTTACAACAGAAGCAAAAAACTTGTTTAACAACTAACAACACTTGTGCATGAGGATTTTTGTTATTATGCTAATAAAATCGTTATTTGTTGCCGGAAGAGTTTGATATTTTACCGACCGGAATCCATAAAAAACACAAAATTTAAATTTATTTATTTTTTTTATTTTTTGCTAAATTTTGACGGTGGTTTGCATTTTCTCAAATAAACTAATATGAAGTTGTTTTCCTTATAACACTGTCTGACTAATTCATTGAATGCAAACAAAAGATCTTTATAGAAAATCATTAAGAAAAGCAGCAGGAAATATTGAACTTTATTTTTTAATGCTGATTACACATTTGGTATTTCTGTTGTTGTTGTCATTTTGTGGTGGCATTTTCTAAATAGTTGTAAACGCAATACCACACAACTAAAACAATCGGAAATGTCAAACATTGCCATTAGTACACATTAGTGATGTAACGAATGTCAAGTTTTGATATTATCGAATACGAATACAAATATTGGAAACGATATTCGCCAATACGAATACGAATATTTCATGTGAAATTTATAGACATTAGGGTTTTATTTACGCCTGCAATATGAAATATTAAAAAATTTTTATGAAAAAGAACTTCATATTCCTGTTGGCGTTCTTTAAAGTTAATAAAAACTACCCAACATTTTAATGAACGTCAGTAAAAAATATTTGAAAATAATATAAAGCACAAATTTTGTTGATTACTAGTACACACCAAGGCGTATTGTGAAATGGGGGACCTCCTCAGCCCTGATGATGATCAGCTGTTTTATGCCGAATTGAACTGCTTTATACTTGAATTGTCAAAATCTGTTTTTTTTTTTTTTTAATACGAATTGGATGATTTAAAATGTTTAAATTGTACTGTTTTTGACAGATGGCATTATTTGAATTGTGCATGTTGTACATGCGATGAAGCCACCTGTCTATTTATTCGCCTTGGTAAACACAATTACTACATATATCACAAATTGCCATAATGTGTAGTCAGCCTAACTTTAAGATTTTTATGTATGTAAATAAAAAACAATTTACCAAAACTCTTAAATATGGCCTTGAATTTAATGAGAATATTTAACCTGTTAATATGTGTTTATTTCACGGCAGCTGTTTTTGACTTTTAACCATCAATCAGCTTACGTACACGCAAAAACAATCCCAAGCAAACATTTTTAGATTTTGTTAAAATTCATGTTTGTTTTTTTTTTAAGAGAAGTAACACTCAGGCAATTAATATGCATACATTCATACATATTTACATATCCATGTGCATAAGTTTGTTACCTTTTTTAGGAAAAGACAGATAATAAAGTATAAAATTATTCAGCTTAACTCGTTTGACAACTCTGCTATCGTAAGCTTTGTTAATTTTTATAGCATCGTTGCAGCGCTTCTGGTGTTAAATAGGCAAATTACTTGTAAGATATATTGATTTTATTATTTATTTTACTTCGCATACGTTTCATACAAATATCAACGAAGAAGGACATTAGCATAGACAGCAAATTATATAAGTAAATCTATGATGTTGATATGACTGATCCTCATGTTCAATAAATCGCTTTCAAATTCAACACACATACTAAGAGCTATTATGAATAAAATTTGCCCGTGAGTCTTTTCCCTTTTCTCATTCCTCCAATTATGAATTAAAATTTCCCCCGCGAAAAAGTTATTCTAAATATGAGGGAAGAGAGAATTTTGTCCCCAAATGTTTTACAGGAGCTAATGCAAAAACTTAAAAATTAAAATTAATAAATATTGTAAGACAATGAAATAATAATTTATTTATAATGTTATATTTCCCTCTCGTTTTATGCATTTTTATCCAAACAATGCCGCCATCAACTTCAAAAACATGAACAATTTCCGCCTTTAAAAAAATACTTGGATAAAAATTAATAAAACCGGAGGAAAATACAACATTCCGGTGCTTATTTAAGCTTTTTGTTTTAAATAAATTGTTAATTTGATTTTTAAATTTCTTCATTAGTTTCCTTCAAAGTAGACTTGGGTCGAACTCGTTCACTAGTTCATTTTTGCCACAAACCAATGATCAAACCCATGTAATTTAAATGGGTTTGATCAGTGGTTTGTGGCAAAAATGAACTAGTGAACGAGTTCGACCCAAGTCTACTCATTAGAATACCTACTTCTTTCCCGGGGAAATTTTAATTATAAGGGGAATGAGAAAAGGTAAAAAACTAAGGGGAATTTTTATTCATAATTGCTCTTAGTATGTGTGTTGAATTTGAAAGCGATTTATTGAACGTGCGGCTACAGCCAACACCACCCTCATCTCATAACTTCATGTTTAGTTCATAAATTTATTTTTAATATATCTGTGGCAATAAGGAAAAAATGTTTAAGTCATATTTTGCAGTTTTGTAGGAGAGCGCTTCTAAACTCTCAAGTTGATTTTATTTAAGAAAATTTTGTTCTATACACTATAAATATTTCATTCAATTTATTCCATATAACTCGGAACAAGATATTCAGCAAATCATTGCGCTATAACTTCCTGAAAAATCGCATAAAATAATTGAGATTTTGCCCAGGGATACTTTCGAATATGTAGATTAATCAAACATGTAATTAATGTTTATTTTCATTTGGAATTTTTGTAGCAAATTTTAATTAACACTTCTCCGGGAACTTTTTTCCCTATTCCTGGTTTCCCTATTTAAAAAATTAATATGTGAGAGAAAGTAACAAAACAGCTGACTTCGATCATGTGATTTACACAATAAAGGTTCAATTGTTTTTACAATGCTGCCGTACTTTAACAGTTTTTAGAGGTAGTAAATTTTCGAACATTTTGTTGGCGCTCTGCTGCCCTGGTATACATACCATCAATCACTCTATATTATTTATACCGTAGGAACACATTAAAAAAAAACTCAAAAATTGTATTTCTAACTTGTAAACTGCTTCTACTATTAATTGCACACAAAAAATATAATACATAATAATAAAAATCGACCTTTGTATCAAACCATGCGTATAAACTTTCGTTGCTTTCTTCAGTTCTCTTTTTTGTTCCAATAGCTAATGTCAAATGGGTCACATTTTCAAATATTATGGCGTGTGTTTTATTTAATTAATTTTTTTTTTTTTTGCATAACAAAAATTATTTCTAATGTTACAATAATTTGGTATTGAATATAATTATACTCGTACAATGTAAATATATGCACATATTTCGAAAATGGTGGTGTTATTTTTTTTAATAAATTAAATTCAGTTGAATATTCAGTTCTTACAAAACAGAAGAAAAATACATATTACGCTCATTTATTAAAACAATGTCATAACTCGAAAAATCGAGTTTACCAGAAAATGATTTCAAAGTATTCAATTTACACACAACTTAATGGAAAAAGAAAATTTAATTTTTCTCTCAAAACCTGAGTAGAGAAGATATTGGTATGAAATTTTTACACAATATAAAGAACGATATGAGGATTAATTCTGCATCATTATATCAAAAAATTTCATTTTTTGAGTTATGATGTTGTTTGAGTAAATGATTGTTATGCATTTATTTAACCAATGGAATTTCCCTTCAATTTATGCACATCATTAATTAAACTCATACGGAAAGAATTATTTTATTTGGAAAAAGTGATAAGATAAAACTAAATGAAATGAATAGCGTAAAGTGATTTTGGTGTCAGTAATTACTTTGCAGTTTTTTTTTTTTTTTTTTTTTTTTTTTTTTTTTTTTTTGAATACACTAATATAATCTCTGTAAAAAATTAATGAGTGAATCTTACTTTACCGCCTGTCACATGTAAGCAAACTCTCTGATAAGCCTGCAAGTATAACAGCTGTAATTTGTATTTGATTGGCCATTTTTTTATACACTGACACATGTTTATTTTCAGTAAATAGGGGTCCGTTCATAAATGCATATTTTTGGTTAATCATCCGCTTGTGATTTTTCTAACATACCCATGTCTACATTGCATGCAAGCCAGCCAGCTCATTCAGGTACCACCAGAGCTCTACAACAAAATTACAACCCCACACATGTCGGTAGAAACAAACAAAATCTTTTGCTTTTAAAAATAACAAAGCAATATGTCTTTTCCTGTGTATGTTTTTAACAAAACACACTTTATGCCACTTGCAGACCAAAGGCGAATTCAATAAGGTGAAATGTAATACTGCAAACAAAAACATTTATGTATATTGTATAAAATTGTATTGTATTCTGTAAAATTTTCATCTGTCAAAAAATATATGAAACGTTTGCTGCATGGATAAGCTATCAGCTGATCGTCATCTGCTGAAATGAAGTCACTGGGTGTGAATTCGCCTTGTATACAAAATTTGACCAATTTATGCCTTCAGCCCAATTATGAATAACAATTCCCCGGGAGTGTTTTCTCTTTTCCCATTCCTCTTATTATGAATTGAAATTTCCCCGGGAAAAACTCCTCGAGAAAAAAGTGGATATTTATTCAGCTCAATTATGAATAAAAATTCCCCGGGAATGTTTTCCCTTTTCCCATTCCTCCTATTATGAATTAAAATTTCCATGGAAAAAAGTACTGACTCAGTCCAATTATGAATAACAATTCCCTGGGAGTGTTTTCCCTTTTCTGATTCTTATTATTATGAATTGAAATTTCCCCGGAAAAAGCTCCCCGAGAAAAGATAGAGGTATTCACTGGCTCTGTTTTTGCTCTATTTTCCCAGCATAAAGTTATTCCGCATGCGTGTGTATGGTTACGCATTTTATTTCATTGTTTATTTAAGCAAAAACAGACATTTATCTTAATACACAATCTTATTTGGCAATGAGAACATAAAAGATTTATGAAATTTCTATGGTTGAACTCTTCCGTTAGTGCAGAAGGAAATGTCAACATTAAACACTGATGCAGATTTTACTCTATCCGGTATTTGCTTATTCCTCTATTTATAATAGGAAAATTCATAATTGGACTGATTGACTTTTGCACGAACATACATATCGCTACCCTAATATATAAAAAGCCCTAACTCATTATATTTTTTTAAACCGATGTTTTTTGTATATTTCGATAGAAGAACATCTAATGTATCGAAACATGCAAAAATCTCGATTTCAAAAAAGAATTAGTTAAGACCTTTCTATATTAAGGTAACGATATGCACATAGAGTAAAATTTTCCATCATCTCAAAGATTCAGTATCGATATATGTACATACATATGTGCCATTAATTATGAAAGATATTTAGTAGATTACATTTGAACAATTAAAAAAATATTTTTATATTATGCAACATTTCAATTTAGAGTTGTACTTAGTGTTGCCAGTAGGTTTCTCGCTAAAAAAAATCCTATTTTCCCTGCACCTTGAAAAAATTTCCCCTACACAAATCCCCACGCATTTTTGTCATTAAAACAGAAGAAACCCATTAGTTATAAAAAAATATATAAATATGTTTATTAAAGTATTGGTAAAAAAAATAAAAAACAAACAAAAAATATACACTTATGTACGTTTAATTAAATTCAATTAAAACAACATAAAGTTTTTTTAAAATTAATATGAATAAAATTTTAAAGGATAAATTCAAGTCATCTTTCAATATTGAATGATATCTTAGAAAAAGGCATATACCAAGGCGAATTCATGTACCAGGTGGTGCCAAGTTAACAGCTGCTTTTTGAGGAAGTTTGGCTTGTCAATTTTCATTGCAATAAAGTCCTAGGCAGATTTTGTTGTTGCGGGCTAGACACCAACTGTTATATGAATTCGCCTTGACATACACATACATATTAGTGTCGCCATCTTTTTAAACCACAAATAGCTCTGGATATATATTTTTAAGCGATTTTAACGAAAACGACATTTTTGAACCGTTTTGAAAAAAAATATTACTAAAAAAACGTTATGTTTGCATTTATTTCATAAATAATGCGACATGACGAAAAAATTCCCACATTTTGGAGAAAATAAAAAATCTGTCTGATTTTCCCTATGCTTCTATTTAAGTATCAAAAATACCTACATATATTGATTTTCCCCTACTTCTGGCAACACTGGTTGTAAAGGGTGTTTTTTATTGAGGTATAGAAGTTTAAGTTGGCATCACTTTTTTAACTGGCGGCCATTTTGTCAGCTGTCAAGTGATTAATATTTAGTTTGGTTTGCCATTTCGTCATGAACAGGTTGACAAAAGAACAACGCTTGCAAATCGTGTAAATTTATTTCGAAAATAATGGTTCAGTTCGCAAAGTTTACCGCAAGCTCCGTCGATTTTATGGTCGACATAATCGTCCATCAGAGCAATTAATTCGGTTAACCAATGTTCGTTTTCGCACTACGTTTACTCTATGTGATAATACGCATCCGCAGAGACGTCGAACAGTGCGCACCGAAGAAACAATTGCCGCTGTAGAGCAAAGTGTTGAAGAGGACCCGAATGAATCGATTCGCCACCGTGCACAGCAATTGGAGCCGACTAAACGAAATATTTTGTTCCCGAATTGGATGGCATGAATGTGGATGAGTTGTGGTTCCAACAAGACGGCGCTACATGCCACACAGCGCACGTCACAATCGATTTATTGAAGGAAACATTCGATGAGCGCATAATTTCGCGGAATGGACCTGTCAATTGGCCACCAAGATCGTGTGATTTGACACCATTGGATTATTTTCTTTGGGGATATGTGAAGTCGCTCGTCTACGCCAACAAACCAGAAACGTTAGGGGACTTGGAAGCCAACATTCGTGGCGTTATTGCCAACATACGGCCCCATATGCTCGAAAAAGTGGTTGAAAATTGGACCTGTAGAGTTGGCTTTATTCGAGCCAGCCGCGGCGGCCACATGCCCGAAATCATATTTAAACATTAATGGCATAAAATTATCCTTCCAATAAAGCCAAATTGATGGACATTAAAACGATTTTCTTGTGTTTTATTTCAATTCGAAGTTCTATACCTCTTAAAAAAACACCCTATACTAGTCTCGATTTATATAAATTTATTAAATATGTATTCAATATTTATTGAAGTTTTTTTTTTGCATATGACTTAGACGACTTTCATAATTAAGGACAGACATATGTATGTATTTAGGAACGTTCTACCCAATAATATTTTGCATCTTAAATATTTACGGCCTGGCCCACGATGTCGACAAGAAATTATCTGTCGCTTAGTTATATTGAAAACAAAAACAAAATAAGAAAATTTGTTTTTGTCTTGTCGACATCGTATGCCAGGCCATTAATTTGTTTGTTTGGCACTGTGAACAAAATTGCGTGAATAAAACAATATGCAAATAATTTAATTTTTTTTCGAGACTCCAAACTATCGCTTTTTAGCTTTTGTTTTCCTACTTCTGCAAATTATTATTCAGAGTAATTTATTCAACTAAATTATGTTTCCATCTGAATTACGAGTAGTTTCAAAAGTAAATTTCAGCAAAAAAAAAAAAAAAAAAATTAATAATAAAGAAGTGGGCAAAATATATTGAATTAACACAAGTTTGCAATCTGTAGCAATCAATACTTTTTAATTAACACCTAATATAATATTGAAAAAAAAATATAAATTATCGCAGAAAATAATTAAAAACACCTGTCAATTTGCACTTTCGTGGCTGAAGAGTTTGTCGACAACAAAAATAGCAAATGTACAACAACATCAAAATTTTTCCAATATAAGAAGACTTCAACTACTTATTCTGGCAGAGGAGATAGACAATAAATATATGTGCATGCATTTGCATTTTGAATACGAAATGATTATAAAATGGGTGTTAAATTTTCCCCTTCCCTTTTGTTGCGTGGAACATTTTGTTATAAGGTTTTAACCATATAAGTCTTTAAATGAGCCTTTTTTCTCTTTCGACAAATGGGACGATATTTGCCATAAAATTTTATTATAAATCCCTGAGCACAGCAAAGCTCGAAATAAAACCAAAACAACAGAATTTAGTCGAAACTGAGAGAGCGTTTATGGGTCATAGATGATGCGTGCATTGTAAGATTTTACACACAAAATTCCTGAACATATTCAAATTGCAGTCGTGACTAATTTTTCCCTAGAAATGTTTCCGTTTTTTTAATTCCCTTTATCATGAAGAATAGTTTTTTTTTCACGGGGAATTTTTACACTTTGCCTTTGGTTTTGTTCGCTTTATTTTTGCAGACGAATTGAATTATTACATCGCATAATTTCCATATTTACTTTCGAATTAAAGATTCCCCCTTATCCTGATTGGCGTATTTCGACTTCGACTACGACGATTTTGTAATAGATTAAAGAAGACTTCAACAGTTTTTCTTTAATTTTGTACCAAACTGTCGTAGTCGTATTTGAGATACGCCAACCACGATAAGGCAGATTATACATATTTATTTTTAGGACAAAATTAGCAAATAAAATTCACGATTGTTAACAATAATTCCCCCTGCAACAGGTTTTTTATGGAGTGTGAATCTGTATGGTTCACACACAATAAATTTTATGGCCATGCACCTTGGTGAAATACTAAAGAATTTTTTTCCACTGCACCAAACTTTACAAATCTTTTTCCCTTTTTTACATTCACTGGAACTGATAGCGGAGAAAATATTTCACGGGAGATTCACGATAGCATTTTTCCCTTCGAGGGGAATAAAAGTTCCACTTGTTATTCACGATAGGGGTTTATTATTTATCTAAACTTCAAAATATTCATGGTTTCTTATGACTGTTCACAATAACAATGTACAACAGTTGCACACGTAAACTTATGAAGCGCCAATATACATACATATATATTTTGTTTGTCTCTTGATTATTTTTTGTGTTGCACAGTGTTATAAATGCCATAAGATTGCAATAACTTATTCAGGAATTAATATTTAAGCCTCTACGCTTGTCAGTAGTAAACTTGGTTATTCAGGTCATCATTTAGGTTTGAATTTTTAGAGTGATACACAGATATTGTTAAGTTTTAATTGCTATACCTAACCAATTTTTTCAGTTTTGGCACTTGTAACATTTTGCTTTTCAGCCCCCCAAATATTATTTATTCTTTCCTTTTGAAAGAATTTTGGGGATACAAATTTTATATTGGAGTAAAGTGGAAAAAATCTGGCAACCCCTGATTGGAGTTCTGTGCCATTTGTAAGTGCCTTTTTTTTAATTTACTTTTATAATTATAATTTAAAATGCTCTAATTAAGTGTAAACACACGACGTATGTCACTGTCCTTTTATTTGCAAATAATAAGACATCACATGATGTTATTATCAGCTACAAAAAAAATCGCGTGAATGTCGAAAAAGCACCAAAAAATAGAATTTATCATAAAAGTAAATCAATAAATAAATAAATGAATTAAAAAATATTAATTAAATAAAAAATATAACAACACAAAACGCACTTGTATACACAAATGGCGGATTAAATATAAAAAATTTATTTCGTTGTTTCGCCTGCTAAAGGGTGTCCCAACAAGAACGCAAGATTTAAATTTTAAATAAAACACAGATATTTAAAAAAAAAATCGTGAAACTTTATTATATCGTAAAGTAGACAAAATGAGGTTATGTGTGGAACAACAAATCGGGCAGATGGCCGCCGCGGCTTTGCTGACACACACGCGATCTTTTAATGAACTTTTCAATGGCCGTTTTGCATAAATGCTGCGGTATTTCATTAATGCAGCGTCCAATTTCCTCTTTTAAGGCTTGAGTCGTCGTCGGCTTATTCACGTAAACCATTGACTTCAAAAAACTCCAAAGAAAAAAGTCTAATGGTGTTAAATCGCACGATCTAGGCGGCCAATTCTGATCTCCAAAACGCGAAATAACACGTCCGAGAAATGACTGATGCAGCAATTGAATGTATGACATGTGGCGCCGTCTTGTTGAAACCACATGCCCTCCACATTCATTTCTTCAGTTCTAGGCACGAAAAAACTGGTTATCATTTCACGATACCGAACACCATTGACTGTTTGCGCTTGACCTGCGTTTGAGCGACATCATCACGTACAGCTGCGATATTTTCGGTCGATCGGCATGGTCGAAGGCGCGTTGTTGCCTTTACATCACTAACAGACCCACTTTCGGCAAATTTATCCATTAATCTCTTTACAGTTGACTCTTTTGGAGCATTATTGTGGCCCCAAATTGATCGCAAATTTGCGAACTGTAGCCGCAAAACTTTCACCATTTTGGTAAAACAATTTCACAATGAGAATGCGTTGTTCATTCGTGTAGCGCTCCATTTTTACTAACCTCGTACCTTCTACTAGCAAACAATAACAATTGTTCAAATGTCAAACAATGACACTTCGAATGGCGCCAAATTTAAATCTCGCGTTCTTGTTGGGACACCCTTTACAATAGTGCGATCTATTCTCGTTTGAGAATTGCATAAAAAAGACAATATTGAAATGATAATACGGTGCAAGGGTAACACGGTCAAGTTAACTTTTCGAAGCATGCGGCTAGGAATGTCAATTGGATCAAAAGTTTTTTTAAATATCATTTTATTAAAAAAAAAAAGGAATGATTATATTACGTTCACGTGAAATGTGTTCCCTTTCCCTAAAATTCTGATCACCAATTTTTATGTTGTGTTGTGTCAGTATATTATTTTCTAATTTGGTCAAATATTTCATGTGATCAAAATGTTCGCCTTTTATTCCCTATAACGGTGAATAATTGCTTATAAAATAATACGTAATCCTTACTTTCTTAGGCTGAGTTTACATCTGGCATTTCTTGTGTGTCATCTGCCCAAAAAAGCGTAACCAACTAATTACTAATGATGTGTGATTCAAACATGTATTTATTGATTTAAACAGTTTGTTGGATTCTATAAAATTGTCTATTAATTATGTATGAAACTGTTTAACTTAATAAATACATGTCTGAATCAAACAGTTTTTCATTAGTAATTAGTTGGTTACGCTTTTTTACGCTTGTGTGGCACATGGCACACAGATGTAAACCCGGCCTTACTAATATTATAAACGTGAAACTGAGTTTGTTTATTTTTTTTGCTACGCTTTTACGCCCAAACCGCTAAACCTATTTTGAAAATTCTTTAACCAATGGAAAGCTACATTACCAGGATAGGATATTTTTTATCCGTTTCGGAACAGGCTTTTTATATATATTTATAATTGGATTATTCCGAAAAACAAAATTTTAGGCTGGCTAGGGTAGTTTTTGTTTCGGATTTGATTGTTTAACCAGTTTTTAAACCGTGTTTAAGCCCCGTTCAGACTATTATACAAGTATTAATACTTTTATCACATTTTACGATACAGAAATCTAAATACATTCGTTGTGACTGTCAAAAAAATCTAATGTAAAATCACATACTGTGTTCAGACCATCACACTTCAAATCAAATGTGTAATACAAGTAGAAAACAAAACAGCTGTTCAATGAAAATGTCTGCGCTATTCACTTACTAGCGGCGGTAAAACGGTTTCATGCATGCCGGGACGTGCCGACACTTGAAAAAATTCAGCAGTTAAAAATATTCTATGTAAATAACAGAAAAAATTTAAGAAAATATATTACAAAAACGTTAAAAAATTACGTCAACGAAATGTACTTCCATACGATTCACTTATTCAAAATTTTGAGCCGATATACATATGACAAAACATTACATCAATGACGACACGCTATCGGCGGCGAAACAGCCGACTTGGAAGTTTGGTTTGTGTGAAAATGCAACCCTGATCTAATGAAAAGTATTATCGTTTAGAAAATTTTCTAAAAACGAAAAAGTCTTATGGGATGTCAAAATTTGTATCGTATTATTTGCCACTTTGATGACATTTTGCGTTCAGACTATCACACATGCACGTATTATTTGAATTTTTGACAAGTATAAATACAAAGTATAATAGTCTGAACGCGGCTTTAATAAGTTATTTGAACAGATCAACGCTAGCGGAGCCGCCGGTAAATGCTGGTATAATTATGAAATCATCTATGTGTTTGTAGTATTATTTGCATGGAGTTCACACACAACAACTTTAGTTGAGCAACCTACGGATGGAAATCATGGTACAATTGTACTTTTTATGGTACATTTTTGACCTTGTTAGTACCGTGGTACTACCGCGAGTTACTTGGTACAATTTCAAAATGTCAATGTTTCACTATATGGTAACATTGATTCTGCCTATGTTCTCTTTAATTTTTTTGCGTTTGTTTAATTTTAATCTCTAATATATATATATTTTGTCCAAAATCACACTGTGCAAGTCTTATTGCTAAGCTGATTAGTTTCAGGGAGAGAGAGACGAGGGGAACAGCAACGTTTCTTTTCCCCCCGTCTCTCTCTCTCTTAATAAACTAATCAGCTTAGCAATAAGACTTGCATAGTGTAAATAGGGACTTATGAATGTACCCAATAAGGTCCCAAAAAATTAAAATTCAAGAGCTTGAAATTGAACTTTAAACAAAGTTGAATTCAAGCATTTTTTTCAAGTAATTTTCAAGTTTGAAATTATTTTTAATAAAAAATCAAACAACATACATACATATATGCTCAAACCTTGTCAAATACGTAATTTATTTATTATTAAAACTGAAATTGTGGTGAATATATCAAAAACAAATAAATAAAAGTGAATTTGGAAAACAAAGGTGGGTAAAACGTTAAAACAATAGCGAAGGCAGATGTGCAGAAAATAATTATTAGAAAACAAAGGAATTGCATTTTGCTTTCCATTTTAAAAGCCTTGTTTTTGCAGCTTGAAAAACACTTGAATTCAATTGTAATACAAGGTTGAATTACAGAATAATTCAATGCTTGAATTAAACTGTACTACAAACTGAATTGTTCGCATTGAGTTCAAGTTCCCTTTTCACTGGAGAATGCTATTGAATTAAAGTGTGAATCAAGAATAATTCAACCCTTGACAATTGATTGTGTGGCTTGAGTAACACTTGTTTTACACTTGATTTCAAGCAAAATTGCTTATTGGGTAATATTTAATATTTTTTGTTATTTTTTATTGTATACTAACCCCCCATATTCAGGAAAATTTTGTATGGAAAATTTGAAATAAAATACATTTCAAATTCGTTTAAAACTTTATGAATATGGGGGTGAATTTTTATACACATTTGTGTTAAGTTTCTATTTTTTATTGTAAACTTCTGAATTTTTATACTTATTTTTTTACGTTTCTGTTTTAATTAATAGATATTAAAAATTGGTACCGTCATGGTCTAAAAATTACATTTTATTTTCATAGTTGGTCCAAAATCCAAGAAATCATTTTCCTTCCCTGGAGCAACTTTTTAATTCATGTTAGAGAGAGGAAAATATGATGGCTCTGCTCTACCCTTCATTATCTTCTCCTCTCTTTCTTTCATAAGCTCAAAAATTGCTCAACTCTAATGGTCATGTGTAAAGTCTATACTGTTCCATGGTAGGTGTACAGTAGTACTCGTATTTACAGTTATATTTCCAAGTGATGTGGTCGTGTGCGATGTTATTTAATGCAGGTGTTGTCAAGAAAAAAATCAAGTATTCCCCGTTATTGAAAATCACTTAAATGTGTCACACATGAGAGTCGTTAAAGCAAACAATCAAGAGGGCTCTTATAGTAAATTTGAATGAAATATATTTTATTTAGTTAACGTACTTCAAACTTTGTCTATTAGCTACAATAAATTAAGTGCCTCATATATTTTTACCCTAGTGTAATCAAGAGGTGCCTACAACAATATGTACGTTGTCTAATTCATTTGAACTTTATAGTTTTAATTACACTTGATATTCTTCAAACAATAAGCTTTTAAACGAATGATTGATGTAATTTCTGTAATATACCAGTTCCGCATAATTTTGGTAATTTGAACGACAGGAATGACCTTAGATATAATTATGTATGTATGTACTTAAAAGTAATTTATTTTTACAAAACTTAGAAATGTATTTTATCATAATAGATAGTAAAAACCAGTTCCTAATTGAAATACACTTTGGATTAAAGATTTTTGATTAATTGATTTTTTTTAGCAGTTCTAAGAAACTGAGTTTTAAGAAACTGCAAAGTATATTTAGGGCGGCTTTTTGAGTTCAATATTAGAGATTAAATTAACCTTAATCTTCATTTGTGATTTTTGGGTAGTCGATTATATGGTTTACTTGCTAGTTTAAGCGGGCAATCGTGGTGGTTTAATCATACATTAACATTGACAACATACACTTGTGAAACTTATAACTTTTTGTAAAAATTATATTATAAAATAATTTAAAAACACATAAATAAATATATATATTTTATATTATTTATCTATTTCCTTTAAAACGCGCAATATTTTACTTGCAAATAATAAAACATGGCAGTTTCTTCTTCTTTCCACAAAAAATCAAAGTGTGTTGATAACATGTATGACTTTTACACAGAAAATGTTGCCACTATTTTGTTCCTCAGTATGGTAATACTACAAATAATATGAAGTTTAAACTACCACTCAAAAATATCAAATTAATTAATTTGAGATTAAGTTAATTTTCGGATTAGCTAATTATAGAAATAAACTAATCTTAATCTCGTACCCAAAAAGTCGCCCTTAGAGATTCAGACAATCCAAAAAAATTGTTTGCTTTTAATGACTCGAAAATATGAAAAATAAAAACTTATCGGAGCATTACAAAATAAAATGTATCATCGATATAAAAAAAAAACTCACGACGATAATGATGGGAATTATGATTCAATTGTCTAAAGTTTCGTCGCCTAATTAAAATGTTAAATAAAAATATATTTTGCTCATGAAACAATAATTTCTTAGGTAGTGTGTTTTTTTGTCATAATCTTAATTTAAATATTGTGAGAATGATTTTTATTTCAGCAATTTCATTTGTTTTATAACATGTGAAATAATTAAATTTCCTCACGTGCATCTTATTCAACTCATTTTACATAAGTATTATTCCTTATAATAATTCACTTGTAATAATTTAAGATTGAATTTGAACTAAAAGTTATGAACTTTGAAGTATTTGTACAAAAATACAATACATATCGCAGCTGTTTTCCTAAAGAGGGTCAACTCTAAATTTTGTAATTTTCACTCTACAAAAAACGACATCTATCCACTGTAGAAATTTTACACAATTTTCTCTACTCTTTCACAAAAAAAAAAAAGTTTTATGGCTCTTATTAATACAAGATTATATGAAAAAAAAAATCGTTTTTTGCCTCTAATGAAAATTTGTAAATTTTGATTTGACCACCTTTAGAGGAACAGGTGCGATATGTATGTATGTATTTATAATTATAATGATCGATTGCAGGTTTAGTGCACACCGTTGTACACTCGTGTCTGTCTTTACTCGTATTAAGTCCCAAATCACACTGTGCAAGTCTTATTGCTAAGCTGATTAGTTTCATGGAGAGAGAGACGAGGGGAACAGCAACGTTTCTTTCCCCCCCGTCTCTCTCTCCTAATAAACTAATCAGCTTAGCAATAAGACTTGCATAGTGTAAATAGGGACTAATTAATATCGTTATGACAATTAATTTCATTATAATTCCAGTCATATGGACAATTTAATACTTTTTGTTAATATTTGTATTTTTTTAAGTTAAATTTGTTTTCCAACGCGTCAATCGATAGAGTGAAAATTTCTAAGAATTAATTGATAATGATAATAATAAAAAAATAATAGCTAAAACTTAATATTTTATTGGTTGTAATAAAAGGATTTGAGGATAAATTGTAGCCTTCGGCATCGATCGAAAGGTCAACGGCTGACCTTAAAGACCTGATTTCCTTTATTAGGAGCAGTAGTGGATGGCTTAATCGCTGCAGAAATTTTTAGCACGACCATAAGTGGACCTTCTATAAAGCTTGCTCTTCTCTGAACCTCCCCTCCTTTTTGCCTTTTATCTGATGCGATCTTCTTTAATTTCGCTCTCTGTAAATTTAATTCCTATCGATTAGGCCGTTCTTAAGCAGCGATGCCAATTTGGTGCTTTTGGCACTATTTTTAGTTCTTTTTTTTAGACTCAAAACGCCAAATTTTGAGCGTTAGTGTCAAACTAAGGAAAAGCACCAAGTAGTGCTTTTAAGAAGTTTGTGTATTTCTTAAAATTACTTTTAATAAAAACTTATTGTATTTATTTTTTCAGTGTAAAGCCGAAATATAGAATAGCCTAGAAAATATTAAACATTATTAAACTTCACTTCACACGTTACTGCTTTTTACGCTCTTAAGATCTCAAAATTACGCTTTTTCGTGCTTTATTTAAGCTTTGATATGCTTTTGGAGCCAAAAAAATTGGCATCACTGTTCTTAAGTTGTAAAAGGTTTATAATTACATTTATGTATGAGTACATACACAATCTCACACACATACTCGCACACACACGACCACATACAGTTTGTTAAGAAAATTTATTTATTGATTTTGGCTTTTGTCATAAATATTTTTTTTTTCTTTTTCGCATTATGAAGCTTTGATTATAGATTGCGTTTTAATTACATTTCAGCGAGAAAATAGTTATAAAATATGTATAAACCAAATTAAAAGTAAAAAAATTTCGTTGCCAAGATATTGTATTCAGATGAGCGAGAGAGGATGGATGCACTATAAAAAAGTTTGAGTATTTGAGTGTTTGTGCTAAATTTCATCATTCGCTTACGTTATTGCATCCTCGTAAGGCAGAAGGGATGTACTGTATGCTTTTTCGCATCTCCGAAGCGCTTCTTTTGCCTTATTGCTTACTTGTACCAAAATTATTTTTGCTGGGTAGTTTTCTGGCCTATCATACGGAGATCGTTAGATTCGATTCCTGATTCCTGAAAGTAGCCGATGACCTTAGTAGCTAGTGGTTATCTATAATGTCAATATTAATAAATAAATAAATAAGAAAGTAAGAAGCTCATACCTGGATATAGACCAAGAGGGACATCACGAAGCGTACCGAAGCAGGTTGTTAAGGGAGAGTTGGGCTCTCTATCCCTTACAAAACTGCTTGCAAGTAGACAGATATTTTTGCTGTAATATATTGAGGTTCTGTTTACAGTAAAATTTACAATAGAGAAATTTTTTGTCAAACGTGCGTCGTAATATCAAAATAATCGTTTGATCATCTCTTTCGACATCAGTCGAAGATCACACATAGTGTGATCATAATAGGGGCCGAAATGCCACAGTTCTTGTATGCTAACACCTCATGATGTTATAACACATACAATTGAACTTTTTTTACGAAGATAAATTAATTAAATTCAATCTAAAGCATATGTCAAATAAAGGTATTAACAAATTTGTTTCAATAAAAAAATTGTATCCAAAACAAATGGGTCAATATGCCATAAGAGAAAAAATCCCATAATTAAATCGAATATGGCCATTCAAATTTGATATACTTAGTCCCTATTTACACTATGCAAGTCTTATTGCTAAGCTGATTAGTTTATTAGGAGAGAGAGACGGGGGGAAAAGAAACGTTGCTGTTCCCCTCGTCTCTCTCTCTCCCTGAAACTAATCAGCTTAGCAATAAGACTTGCACAGTGTGATTTGGGACTTAGGGAGTTCGCAATGATTATCTTAAAATTTTAATGTGGCAACATTGTGCCATCTTAAAATTTTTATTGTGAGCTGGCAACGATATAAAACACAGTAAGGGTTTTCATGAGAATGTTCAAAAGTCTAGCAAACTGTGCAATTGTGTATTTTTACACACTCGTAAATAAAATGTCAAAAATTTTATAGAAATTTATTTACACAAACCTGTTAAGTTTGCCCGATAATTTTGAATCGTAAACTTAAGCTGTGCAATTTGTAAATAACAATTTCTTGCTTTTTTGGCTTTCTTTAGGCGATTTTAGACACACACACACTTTTTTATTTTTATAGCAATATATCAATATGTTTTTAAATGTAAAATTGCTTGAAATTTTCTTATTTTATTTTTATTAAATGAACTTTTTGACGTTTGTTTGAAAGTAACATAAACTGTTTGCGCAAAAGTGCAAAAGGGGCTTCATAAAAAAGTCTCGTAAGTTTGCCCAATTGCACAAATGGCAATTTTAAGAGTTCTCATGAAAACCCTTAGTATATTGAAGTATTAAAATAATAAAAATAATTTTTGCACTGCAAAATGCTTAAATACAGCGAAAAATACAAATATATTTTCATCAACTATAGCTGCGCTGACAGTATTAATTTGTTTAGTTCAACATTACCATTTTGAAAATACGAGTAACATGCTTTTTATACTTTTAAATTTGTCACCTGGTAATAAATTTGATTTGCACACAAACAAAAACAACAAAGTATTACAATTGAAGCGTTACAATATTAAAACATATTTTAAAACGCTATTGTGAACTCCCTAACTAAAGCTATGTACAGACGATTGTCAGATCTTACAATATTGTCAGATCTGGCAATGTGCTGACAATGTACTGGCAATCTAAAATTGCCAGCACAATATTTCTTGTCAGTTTACACGGATGTCAGAAAATCTTACAATTTATTGCTAGACGGTTGTATGACAATAAATTCATCTGACAAAATCGTCAGTAGAAAAATTTTCAGTTCACACGGTTGTCATATGCACAAATTGTTCGATCTGTTGTTATGCGTTGCCAGACTTAAACCATTTGTTGGCCATTGTTAAATATTTATCGTTTGTGTTTGTGTTATATGTAAAAAGTGAAAGTATAAATAATTATGGACCATAAAGAAGCAATTGCAATGACTTTGTCTTCATATCTTTTATTATAAACTTTTTCTTTAAAATCAAGCGTGTGCAGTGTTGCCCATAGAAAGAATTATCTTACAATGACGCCATTGTCAGATGCATGAACTTCGCACATCTGACAATATTAAAATGTCTGACAAATATCTGGCAACAATTTTACAATGTGTTCACACGATTGTAAGATGTCTGACAATATGTTGTCAGTTGCTAGTCTTGCAGTGGACTGACAATGCTTTTTCTGGCAACGTCGTCTGACAAAAATTGCCAGTTCACACGGTTGTAAGAAATTTTTAGCACATTTTACTGGCAATATTGTAAGATCTGACAACCGTCTGTACATAGCTTAATAGTAATCGAAATATTATTTACTTTCTAAAACTTACTAACTTACTACACTTACTATGTACTATAAACATCTGTACTAATCAAACATCATCATTAATCAAATATTTGCTTTAAAAATACGGCTGTAATTATTAAGATGTTGACATGTAAATTATTTAAACAAATTCGTACATACATACATACATATGTAGATGCATACTTATAAATATGTATGTATTACATACATACATATTCTTAAAACAAAACAAAAAATGTTAATAAAGTTTAAATAAGACAAATTCTAAACTGAAAATAATGAAATCTTACTCGTACAACAAAATTCTAGTTAAAACCAATTTTTACTGATATAAATTCAACTTGTACATAGTTGTAAAAAAATTAATGAATTGAAGTATACAATTGAATATCTTTATACATACCTATGTATATGAGTATCTTTTACAAATTGTATTGGTATTCATCTTTCATATACACATTTAAGTAAGTGTATACAGTGAAACCTCTCCTAACGAACACCTCCCATAACCGGACACCTCCCATAACCGGTCAAGTTTTGTAGAACCAAAATTAAAATAAAAGAATATGTACCACTCTCATAAGCGGACAAAAATATGTCGAAAGTGAGTGTCCGTTTATGAGAGGTTTCACTGTACATATTTTAAATTAACGTATGCTTAAATGAAATGACCAAACCTACTACATCTGGGGCAAAAAAGAAGAAAGAAAATATAAAACACAACGTTATTTTGTATTTACTCGTATCTACCAGAGAAACGGGAAAAAATATTTATTTCTTCTTGATATCAAGAATCAATATGAAAGAATTTCAACAAATAACCGCACTGTTGTTAAGGTGATAGATGATACATAATAATAAAAAAACTGAATTCGCAGGAAATTAATATAAAATTTGTTTAAAAAAAAGAACGCACACTTTCATGCAATATCAAACTTGTAAAATCTATATTGTACATACAGTATAACCTCCTTAATCCGGACAGATATATGTAGTTTCAACTTTTGTCTGGATTAGTGAATCTTCCAGACTCAAAACATACATAATTTTAATTATTATTTATTGTCGGAAAATTCAGTTAAACAACTAAAAGACAAATAAATACACTTAATTAATTAATTAATAATATAATAATAATAATTAATAATTAATTTTCATTTAATTAATTTACAGAAAACATTTAAAATCTTATACTAACTAAAAGTGATTAAAAATATTCATTGTGTGAAATAAGAATTTGTTTTTGTTTGAATACACATATCTGTATGCATTTTATCTGCTCTCTTTTTAAATTCTTTTAAAAATCAAATTTCCTTTTCTGTCGCTTTTGTTTGTTCGGAATATAAAATAACTCTTGAAAAAAGTTCACTTGCTTCTTTATTTAAAACACTCTCAGATTCCTCCAAAAAACTATCAAGGTCTTTAATATTATGGTTTGCAGTTAGCGATTGAACTATATCTTCATCTGAGAAATCGAAAGCGTATTCATTTTCGCCGCGTACCTGAGTATCGTTCTCAGAAGTGCAGAAATAGGGGAAAGGTTTAAGGCTAGGTTAGCCGAACGTTGCTGTTTCAGTACTGTACCGTACCGTACTGACGTTTGTGCGCTGAGTTTACTTTGTATTGTTTCAATATGAAAAAGAAACAGCTGTTCACAAAACAGTGATGGGAATTTAAAAAGTTCAAATGGTGACTGGAGCGAAGAAAGAGTACCTACCCTACCTGTAGATGCTACCCTTTCTACTTGTGACCAACGATATGTATGTTACAAATGAAAGAATACCCTCATTAGATTTAATATATAATATTACCATCACTGGTTTACAAACGTCATTTAAAAACGTTAAGAATTTCTATTTTATACAGATTGATTCGCGCCGTCAACGTTACAGTAAAATTCGGTAAGCATTTGCATTGTTTTCAATCAACAAAAACAAACAGCTGTTTCGCTAGGGGGGACGTAGACGTTCGGGGCTAATTCTGCCTTTAAGAGTAGATAAAGTTGAATAAATATTATTCATATGCTGACACATGGTATCTGTGTCCTTTCTTGATTTTATCTCAAGTTTTTGTTCATGAAACTTGTCTGATCAATTTTCCCCTTTTAATTGTTTTCGCGTTCCTTTATTTTTACTCATACAGAAATGTATATTGTGCGTAGCGGCAAAATACTAAGAAGAAAAAAACCCTTTTCCGGATAGTCCGTATTATAGAGGTTATACTGTATTTCAAAAACAAAATTTACTCTAGCAAAACTGACTTACATATATACATTAGAGTGGCCGTTATTTATATATTTTTTTGATTTCTTTTATTCTCACCGGTTCAGTTTTATGTAAAAAAAATACAAAAAAATTTCATAGCGATAAGTTGTGTTATAGGGGGTGCGTCCGCCTCTCAAAGTTGGCCTTCAAGTCCATTTTTAAATGTAATTTTTTGCATATGACTATCTTTTTAAAAAATTACTTTAAAAGAATATGATATATGGCAATACTTTAGCCCTTCTCGTCTACAACATTAGTCTCAAAGAAAGTTTTTTGCTAAAATTAATATATGAGGAAATAATGAATAAAATGACCAACAAAATACCAAAAATTATATATACCAAAATTGCATTTATATGGAAATTATTTTTCTAAGCGTTTACAATAAGAGTTTATATCTATTAAATTATTTCATACATATATTAAGTATAGTCATAAGAAAACTAAACAAAAAAAATTACATTGAATATATGGGCTCGAGTGTTAACTTTGAGGGCCGGAAGCACGCCCTAAAACAACTTATCGCTATGAAATTTTTTTGTATTTTTTTTACATAAAACTGAACCGATTTGGGGGGTGAGAATAAAAGAAATCAACAAAAAAAATTCTCCATACAACTAAAGCATTAAACACATTCACCGCAGCAGGCTACACGAACACACGACTTCAAATGTCGCTAGCAGCATTTGTCGCCTCGTAGCCGGCTACTTAATTATTTTGAAGACGGCAGCAGCACAATCTGCAGCTGATATTCAAGTACAAATACATAGTTCAGTATTGCCACTTTTATATATTTTGCATAGATAAATATTAATTACTCTTTTAAAATGTACTTATTTCACGTAAAAGTACAAAAATTAATCGATTTATTCCTTACATCAATTTTTGGATATTGTTTCTGTTAAATAATATGAAATAATTGTACAAAATCATTCATTCAACATTTTGTATTATACTGTCAACACTGAATTTTCTCATTGTAGCCAAAGAAATAGAAATTAGTTTAATTGGACTACAACGATAAAATCAGCATAGACAACAATCTGTCGCCATGTTGCATTGCTGTCTTCAAAAGAATTATTCTCATATAAATATGTGTATTCTATCCTAGAGATTTGGTAGTCGTTAGCTTGCTGTGGTGAATGTGTTTAATGCTTTACGGTCACTCTAATATACATACATACATACATATGTATATGTATATAAAAATAAAAAAATAAATATAATTTTATCATTTCATTGAAAAGAGCACCGTCATTGATTTGTAATTCCCCCAAGTCGCCGCTACGCAATATCGGTCACAAGTTGACATCATCTGTTCTACATTTATCCGAATGCTGACAATATAACCAAAACGTCTGACTGTAATGTGATTTTACAATCAATAAAAATCTAACTAAAAATAGATCCCACCGATCTGTAAATAAAATTACAAACTACATACATACATACATACATACATACATATATACATACATGTGTATGTATATATGTATTTATATTTCTATTAATGTCTAAATACATTACATACATACATATGTACATCATATTTTTTTACTATAATTTTTTTTAATTTATTTAATTTATTTTTAACATTAATAATTCAGCACAATAACATTTTTTCTGAATGAAATGTAAAAAAAACAGCAAATAAAATTTTAAATAAATTATAATAAATATTTGGCGAAAGTTATACAATTCTTCAGGCAGTATATACAAGTGGTCTGACAATTTCTATTCTATTCAAAAGAAAACTAGAACGTAAAAAGAACCACATTGGAATTCCTTCATTAATATTTCAATACAATCTATACGTAAGCTTAATAAAATAATTCAGACTCGTTTGAGCTTTGCAACAAAAAACAAACAAAAAAAAAAAAGAACTTAAATAATACTTAACATGTGTAAATACGAGTAACTGTTGAATTCTATCTAGACTTATTTCTGGAAGTTATTCGAAGTTTTCTAACAATCACACATCAAATTCTACCTCAAATGATAAACGTTTGATTACGATACTCAGACTTCGTTCTCAAATGTTTTTAAATGACGACGCTTTTAAATTAATTGAGGAACATTTATGTACAGATACATACATATGTACATATGTATGTACATACATTTCTCCTTATAATTTTTTTATATGCTAAAACGTTTAATTAACTTAATTACGCGCCACTATATTAATTAAATTTCATACTCGTAATATTCAAATATTTGCGATTTGCGTCAACCTTTGAAGAATGCTGGAGAATTTTTAATACACAGATTAAAAACTTAGAGAATCATTTTACTAAGTAAAATTTTGTTTGTTTGAGACATAAATGAAGTGTCATGTTTTCATTAGAAATCATAATAAATTTGTGTAATAGATACATATGTATGTATACCTAATTTACATTAAGCATTTTTTTCATGAAATTGGTTGGTTGGTTTACGTGGCTGCCTACTGCACACAGGCATTCAAGTAGAATCTAGATGATTCCTTTCTGAAAGGACCACTACACTTAACGGTATCAACCTATGTAGAACCCTATCTAAGTATTCTGATACGGTGATCGTTACTAGATCCAACCTGTCGCTTTGAGATATACGATAAGATCATTCAACCCAGTCTCAGATAAATCTGAAAGATTTATTCTGTAAAAATTTCAGGTCCATAGCTCTTACGTTTCTCGAGAAAATATCCTGTGACATACAGATAGACGGACAGCATAGAGAAAACAACAATAGGTTCCTTTTCACCCATGGTGCACGGAACCCTAAAAACGTAACAGCTGCCAATTTATTTTGGTTTGTATATCACGTGTTTGTTAAATTAAAAAAATAACACAAATCTACACTTGCTTTTTTGAACCCATAGTGCAGCCTGTGATATTATTTGTCGTACATACATACATATGTATGTACATATATTGTTGTGTAACTTAAGGCTAGCCGCTGTGTCATGGTAATTAATTATAATCTCTACTGTTTTGCATTTGAAGGAAATTCTAAACTAACAAAAAATCAAACAAAAAATATAAAATCTAGATTTGTTTAACTAGCAAAAAGTTTTATTAGCCGTATGCCATTGAGACAGCTGTATTACTACAGAGTTACCGTATTTTTATTTATTTTTCCCTCTTTTATACTGCATATGGGAACTTCAAACAAAAGAAAATGTAATACAGTACAATAGTTCCTGTAGAGCCACTATCTATCTCTACTCTATGTCTAATAATTTAATGAAAAGAATTCATGAAAATGTTTTAATATAAATAACATGAAAAAATGCACGCTTAAGTGAGTTTAGATTAATTGCATTATTGACTCATCAAATACAATCCCTAGTTGAAAATCGCATGCAAAAGTTCCGGTTATTTGATTTATGAAAATATTCAAAAATATTGATGAGGGTATTTTTAATAACATAATAATACACACCAATAACATCTTCCTATTCTGTACATTCGTATACCATTTCATTTTCAAACATTCACGATTTTATGAATGTGCAATGTGACGTGAACTAGTCAAATAAACAAATGCTTTCGGGAAATATTTTTATTTTCCAAGTTGTAATAATGATCTGCTGTTATATGTATATATAAATTTTTCGATCCCAAATCATTTGATAAAAAAAAAATCATTGGAATGTTCGAATAATTCTTAAAAGAGTGACAACTCTAAAAGTATGGATGTATATACACCTGGAGAAAAAATGTCACCATGCGTGCTCAAACTACCCAGCGAAAAATTACACATTACCATCAGAATTACTTGCCATATAATTTCACTACTCGCTTACAAATCATATTACCTAAAATTAAATAAAATTATGTACAAGTTACTAAATGACGAGAATGATTCTTTTAGATTAAATCGATTACGTAAACAAGTTGCTAATTCAAAAAAAAAAATTAAGTACTTCTCAAGAATTGATTATTTTAGTCTCACGCCTTGTTAAAATCATTAAGTTGGTAGGTAATCCAGTAGGGTAGAGTTTCCACCAAAAATGCTTAATTCCAAACCCGATTACCTTTTTTTTGGAATTTTTTGCTGGGTACTGATCACATTCGTTGTCAAAAGTCTATGAATAGCGTTTGTTTTAAAATTATACACACAGTTGTTAATTTCACAGCTAAATATTGACAACCAATGATAGTTGACAGCAATCGTTGACAACGTACCGTTGTCAGTTCGTACACGTCCGTGTACAAGTTTACAACTAACGTTGCTAAAAAAAAACTGACAAGAGGCGTTATTGATTTTGCAACGTATTTTTTCCCTCAGTGTACATATATCAATGCTGTCCACAGAGAGAAAACCGAGAGTAATGTATAAGCGTATGTGTATTCATTTGTATACAAACCCGATTGATGTTCGGCACTCTGGTGCTTCTCTGGACAGCATGGACATACATAGATTTACGTATATTAGGCTTATGCAGAAAATAATAAATTTGCAAAACGCGAAGGGCTCACTAGGTTTTCATATGCAGGAAACAATTCTAAGACAAACTGCGTTTTTACTTTTTTGATATCTTAAAAAAAAGTTCCCCACCAAATGCATTTTCTGCAAAAAAAATGTGGATTTTTCAAATCCAAAAAAAATCTCACATTTTCGTAATGACAAAAAGTTTTTTGTTAATAAACCATCTACTAGTACCCGAATTTTATAGATTTTGATCCGCTGATTACGAATCTGCTGTTTATTTTAAAATCCATTAAGTGGTTTTCGAGATATGACCATTTGCAAATTTGTGAAATTATCACTCAGTTTCTTTTGCTCACAGAATTACTTGTTGTATTAGAAATTTGCAAAGAGAGCTTAATTTATGTAAAAATGCTATAATTAATAATAATTTTGGCGATTATTAAGGTTGGTATATGTAAAAAATGTAGTTCTCAAGAAAAAAGTTTGGTGACCACTGTTGTACAAATTTTGTACTCTTGGTTGGTATATGTCTATTTAATTGAACTTACATCATCCTGAAAGCTTAAATACATCGATAGCGTATAAATAGAACGCGAAATACAATTTCACAAGAATTTGTCACATAGGGCCTGTGCCAAACGGTAGCAAAGTACTACTGAAAGTAAATTTTTGACACTTCTGAGGTGAATAAAATTTCACTAGCCCTGGGGGCTAGTAGAATTTTTGACACAACAGATAAATTTTTGACAATTAGCAAATAAGAAGCATAGTATCATAAAAGGCAAAACCACCGCCGTCGCCTCGAGCCGTCGCCTTTTACATATATTAGACTGTGAAAAATGCATTGTCTTTTTAATTTGTGAAAAACTTTGCATCATTTATATAATATTATATAATTTTTTGCTACAAGAATATTGTTTTATATAAAAATTTTCTTTTAAAAAAATTGATGGTAGTCGGCGGCTTGTAGTCAAATTTTTTTCTTTGCCGCCGCAGCAATTTTTTCATCAGCTTCTTTCTATGCTAAAGTGAATTTGTCAAAATTTTACAATGTCAAAAAAGATATCATTTGGCACAGCAGAAAACTGAACTTTTTTCCCCACAAGTAAATATTTTTTCACCATAGTACTTTTCTACCATTTGGCACACGCCCATAGTGCAATATAATAATAATATGCAGAGATATCAAATTATATCAAATGACCTTATGCAAAAATTACTCAATATATTGAAAAATAAATGATAGATTTATAATCAGCGGACCAAACTGTATGATGAATGTGCAATAAATAAATATTGTGCTGAAAAAATAAGTAACTTTTTGCAAAACCTGAACTAGCGAATAACTGGAAGACTACTCATCATATCTCGAAAACAACTTGATGGATTTTAAAATAAACAGCAGATACGTGATCAGCGGATCAAAATCTTTAAAATTCGGGCACTAGTAGATGGTTTATTAACAAAAATTTTTTTGTCATTACGAAAATATGAGATTTTTTTGGATTTGAAAAATCCACATTTTTGCTGCAGAAAATGCATTTGGTGCGGAACTTTTTTTTAAGATATCAAAAAAGTAAAAAACGCAGTTTGTCTTAGAATTTTAGCCCGCATATGAAAACCCAGTGAGCCTTTGTGTTTAAAAAATACGCATATACATACATATCGGTCGTTACATTAATATAGAAAGGCCCCAACTCTTTATTTTTTTGGAAATCGCGATTTTTGCATTTTTCGATATATTAGATGTTCTTCTATCGAGATATACAAAAAACTCGATTTCAGAAAAATGAGTCAGGTCCTTTCTATATTAAGGTAACGATATGTACATATGTACATATGCACGTATGTATATAGAAAAAAATTTCCATATGATTAATTACTCGGCTAAACCAATAAATTAAACTTAAGCAGCTTTTGGAATGATCAGCCCACTTGTGCTTGATAACAACAACATTTAAAGACAATAAAAGATAAAAACAAAAGAATAATTATTAAAGAAAACAACACAAAGAAAAATGTTAAAAAAATTTTTTGGTGAAAGTAAATATATTTGTCAGTTGATTAGACTCATGCATGTGTTCGCAATGCAGATGCCCTTGCAATCAGTTAATTATTAATTGGAGTGTAATGACTGGATACACTTTTAGCAATCTCCAAATTTTTCAATAAATTTCGTTTTCTCTTCTCCACTCAATATGGCAACTTAATAAGATTTATCTATAAATAATTTTTTTTAGCTGATTGCGAATTTTTTTCCGTTTTGCTAGCGTTGGCGGCACTAAGCATTGAATTTCGTCTGCGCGTGGCTAAAATTAAAAAAAAAGATTATAAATTTTAATTATACGAAACGATCAAAAGTGTTGCCTCTCATAAGATCTTGTGCAAAATGGGCAAATTTTAACATAATGAGAATTTCAGAACAACAAACAGAGTTTCAATTACATTTTCCAACTAAAATGATTTTATGGTACTCGTATTACTGCAACTCATGAGATTTCAGTGTGCTTTTATGAAAAGATAAAAGTATGACGGGCAAGGTGGTGGGGGGGGGGAGGTGGAGGTTTGTTATATGTATGTGTACACATTTAAATTTTAGTTTTGAGAAGATACTAAAAAAAAAAATTTCAATTGAAATATTTTTCTCTTTTTATTCAATTAAAGAAAATGTGAATGAACTTTTGTAAATAAACAATAATTTAAGGTAAAATAACAACCTTTTTTGTTGTAAAATTTCAAAATATTAAAACCATTTATCAACACAATCATACATACATATTTTGTTAAGCCATTTAGACTTGGGACCCTACTGCTTATAATGAAGAATGTAAATATAAAACATTAATTAAAAGTTCATTGAATTTATTCAAGTTCACAATGAATTTGTAAATCAAACAAATTTCGTGAATTATTTTACAGTGTATTACAACATTAAGTTACACACATATGTATGTGCCCTTAATTATGAAAGTGGGCTAAGTCATATATTTCTTTCGTCGAGATATTTAGTAGATTATATGTAAACAAATCGGAATATATTTTTATACATACTCGTATTATGCAACATTTTAATTTACAATTGCACCACTCTCGATTAACATAAATTTATTTAACATTTATTAAATATTTATTGAAGATTTTGAAAGATTTATTTGATATATTGAAGCAAAAATGCAAATGACTTAAACCACTTTCATAATTAAGGGCACATACTCGTATGTACATACATGTATGTACATATGTATAAATACGACTATACACATGTACATAGAAACGTATTTATGTATGTATGTACTTGTTTATCTCAGATTCTTAAGCTACGGTCACACTTGTCAAACATTTGCCCAAAAAAGCGTAACCACTAAATGCTAATGAAAAATCTTTCAATTCAGACAAAAGTTTGTCAAGTTAAAGAGTAGCCAATATTGTTGGATTCTATGACATTGTGCATTAGGCTAAGTTTACATTTGGCATTTCTCTTGTGCCATGTGCCCAAAAAAACGTGACCACTAATTACTAATGAAAAACTGGGGGCAAATTACGGCACTCGTTATCGAACGAAATTACGAAATATTTCCATATAAACTCTATTGAAATACTTCGTAATTTCGTTCGATAACGAGTGCCGTAATTTGCCCCCTGTTTGATTGAGACATGTATTTATTAATTTTAGTTATGTATGAAACTGTTTAACTTAATAAATACGTGTCTGAATCAAACTATTTTTCATTAGTAATTAGTGGTTACGCTTTTTTACGCTTGTGTGGCACATGGCACACAGATGTACACCCGGCCTTAGTTGTTTTCGAAACTGTTTAATATGATAAACAAGTGTCTGGATCGAAACTTTTTTCATTAGTGTTTGTTGGTTACGCTTTTTTGTGCAAATGTTTGACAAATATGACCGTAGCTTTATTGAATGTATAAATTTCCCTTTATGTTATCTTACTTTTCTTAGGAAATAAAATAGCGAATTGTATAGAAATATTTTTGATGTGTATGTACTCGTATAAATAAGAAAGCAGATAAGAAAAACCCGTGTTAAATACGTTAAAGTTGTAAATAACTGTTCGTTTAAAGTTTGGATGCGTTAATTAGTTTTGATTAACAGGACAGAATTGTTACTATCCATATTTTACATTCTCAAACATCCCTATTTTATTTTTCTAATAGTTTTCTTCTATCAAAACACAAAAAAAAAACGGTAAATTAAGTAATAAAAGTTTCGAGCTTGCTTCCGTCTAATCTAAAAAAAGTGCTGCTATGGTGTGTTCAATGGGAATTACTAGTTACATACTCGTACATACTTAATTAATTGTTGTTGCTTTTTTTAGGACTGGTATGGCCTGACATTAATGACGACCAACCACGAGCATTTCTTATCAATTAAATTATTAATAAAAACAAAAATCTAAGTATAGAATTTTGTTTAAATTTTAAAGCAGCTTGTTGATAAGCCAAAAAATAAGATTTAAATTGGAAAATAAAAATTGTATGGCTTGGCATCATTTCATAAAAACAAAAATAAATAATAAAAAGGAAAAATATTTTTGCTATTGTTGCAGCCGACTCATTGACTTCAATGAGTTAAATGCCAAACCTTACAATACATAATAATTTCAAAATAAATGTCATGTGCGCAGTATAAATAAAAATCGCTGATGCAATGAAACAAACAGTATCGGACATCAACATCACAAAATATTTAATTATATTATGTATACAAACTTCTTTGTGTCCGTGCAAGACCTAATTCACGGCCCTATGCTCCTTACAGGAGTTAAAAGAAACAAATATGTATATATTAGAGCCGCTCACGTAAAAAAAACATCGATGTTTTTTCTCATTCGATTCATTATTAATTCACATCGATGTTATTCGATGTATCGATTTAAAAAAAAACATCGATGTTTAAGATGCATCGTATTGATTAATTGGAACCAAGAAAATTTATTAAATAAATAAAAGTCCTTTTTTAAAATTTCATAAGGATTAAGAAAAGCATGTGTGCAAAGCACGGTATGTGCTTCTTTATTCAAAGGCCAGTTCTATAGCTTTGCAAATCGGACCAAATGCCAGTTGTCAAAGTAATATTTTCCATTGTGTGTAATTTAGTTTTCAATGTTCTTGACAAAGCGTCACATTTTTTATCAACCCAACGAGTCACAGTTGCTCTACTTGGAACTTTAAAATGCGGTAGTATAACTTTAACTAGGTGTCTAAAACCTTCTGTAACAGGAATTTTAAGCCAAATATATTATTGATTTTAACATCAAATATGGAAAAAGAACTTACATTGCTGATTATTACCATACAATACCAAGAAAATTTTGAAAATTTTTTCACAATAAAAATATATATTTGGATGCTGTAAAATAACGCTGTTGCTTCGATGACGCTTTGTAAATTGACAAAAAAAAAAAGTACCTTTAGTATTGTGTTGTTACATCAAGCGATTTTAAAACAATTTTAAAATTTAAAAAACGTTTTAAGTCATTCTTGGAGGTTTTTTTTTATCACTAAATTAAATGAGTTGCAAGCATCAATATATTCAAAGTCGTCTTTTCGATACATCGAATAAAAACATCGATGTATCGATTAACATCGTATGATATGATACATCGGCATTTATTCGATGTATCACAACCAAAACATCGATGTTTGCGATGCATCTAGTATATATACATGCATCTAGTATATATACATACATAAGACAAAATTTAAAACTTTTATGTAGATTAGATCTTTGGTTGGTCTCTTAATTATTGTTATATTATTCCAAATTATTTGATTTTATAAAATTTGAAAACACTGTACACGGAAATAGTTTCAACACAATTATATGGCAACACCGATTTTACAGCTGATATGGCACTATGCGCCCATTTGGATGGTATTATTGATTCTGCACGCATCCGCCCGGAAAGGAAAATTCAAACGGAAATAAATATCGATCGACATGCAATTTTCAGTTATCCATCCCTGTCCATACAATTTCCGGAAAATTTGATTTAACACCACCTTTTTATAAATTCTGAGATGCTATAGTGTCAGCTCTTGTTAAAAACTTTATACTTTATTGTGTTTATGTTTTATTACAAATTTTGTTTGTTTATATTTTAATTTTTTCATTGATAGCCTGTTGCAAAACAGCTGTTTATTTTACATTTATTGCAGTGCTGCCACAATGTTATTTTTTAAACTTCGCATAATATATTGTGCATTCACGCATTTATTAGAACTAAACATTACGGCTACGACGTTATATTATACCATAACGTCTAATTAAACCTTTAAATATATAGATGACACTGAAAAAGTGTTCTCAATAAATATTAAAAAAAACGATAGTTTTTGATTATTTATTATATTCTTGGTCTGAAATAAAAAATACCGCTTAAATCTAAAAATTAATGGTTTTTTTTTTTATTAATTTGCGGAAATACAATTCGAAAAAAAATTGTTAATAAAAAAAACTATTGCTTGTTTAGATAAATATATATGTATGTGTGTATGTACATTTGCCATTTGTGGAGAGATTTAATCAATATTATGTATGTATGTGCATATGTGCGAGTACTATGCATATTCAGTTTCATTATTCCATTTTTAGAATTGTAAATATTTAGAGTATCAAAAATAAAAATAAAAGTCATCAATATTTCTTTTGTTCGCGTATTTTTTTAAAAATTTAACTTCCTCCCCCGTTAAAGACAAATAGTAGACATTTCATCTATTCTTAATAATCAAGAAATAAACAAAAGAAAAGTAAATGTTCGTTTAAGTGTGCAGCAGCTCATTTTAAGCTGTACTTAAAACAAAATTGACTTTTAAACAAAAGCACAAACAAAAAATATTATCTTAATAAATATTAAGGAGTGCTTGCTGTATGTACACTTATTGAATACAGCAACAATTTTTGGATACGAAAGTATACGAGAATTTGGGAGGATGCGAATTATTTTGTACCCTATGTTGAAAATTTTACAATATATTTATTTTAAATATGTAAGCATTTTTCATTGATTTGCTGCGTTCAAAACTGTTTCATTAATTACTCTTGAAAATAATTCTGACAAGTTACAAGCGTAAGCAACATGCTTGTGCATAAGTAATAAATTTTTTGTTGATAAAAAAATTAAGTTTAACGTCATTTCCGAAGGTTAAAATAATTTATGTGCGAAGAAAAAAATCATCACCATAAATAAATAGACAAATATGTGAACTCGCATAAATGAATAGGGTCTGAAAATGAAATGCATAAATTAAGTTAATGTTGATTTATTTGCGTATATACTAAAACCTTTTTTCTTCTTTACTTTCCATTGATTTTACATCTTTGCAAATTTATTAATTGAAGTCCAATAATGGAGATATAATTGTAAATACGATATGAGAAAAAGAATCAATCATGATAAAGTTATGAACATAGACGTCAAATGTCTGGGGAGAAAAATTTCATGTTGGTGATACGGGCATATTGGAAAATTTTATTTTTATATCCAATTTCTTTCGAAGCGTCTAATAAAATAACTTTAAATAAATTATATAAGTAAGAAAAAAAAAATAAGAATTTTTAAATAATAACCCAATAAGCAATTTTTCTTGAAATCAAGTGTAAAACAATTGTTATTCAAGTCACACTTTCAATTCATAAGCAAGGCACATTTATTTCCAGGTAATGTCAGAATTACAAGAATAATGAAAAAATACAACAATGAAAAAACAACATGGCCTTTAGTTGATCCAAAATATCAAAAATAGAATTTGTTGTAAAATAATAATAATGAAAATTATTCACATAAATTTTAAAAAATTTCTTCACAGCAGCTACCACTAACAAAATTTGCAATGTTTAGGCACTTTTCACAATTTTTTAATAGTTTTTTTCATATTTTTAAATATGTTTCAAAAGAATTTTTTTAATAAAATATTTTTCACATTGAAAATTTTTTAACATTTTTTTTTGTTTAATTTCTCTTTCGTAAACAATTTTTGAAGCTTCGAATGAACTATAATTTAAAAAAAAAAATAGCTCAGCTGCGTTTCCGCTACTACCTGGTGAATGTGCCTTGTTTATAAGTGTTGAATTAAGCTTGATTTACACTTTATTTCAATAGCATTCTCCATTGAAAAGGGGACTTGAATTCAACTCAAACAATGCACTTGTATTACAGTTCAAGCCTTGAATTATACTTCAAATAAGCCTCGTATTGCAATTGAATATAAGTATATTTGAAGCATCAAAAACAATGCTTTTAAAATAGAAAGAAAAATGCAATTCATTTGTTTTCTAATAATAATTTTCTGCAAATCAACCTTCACTATTCTTTTCACGTTTATTTTTTAAATTCACTTTTTTATTTATTTTATTTTTTCACCACAAATTCAGTTTTATTAATAAATAAATAAAATATTTGACAAGGCTCGAATATGTCGCACATTCAGTTCAATAGTGTCATAACTAAAAAAAAACTAGTTAATTTTAATTATTATTCGAACTCCATATGTTTCTATATTTATGATTTTAACAGGCTAAAGTTCGTATCGCTTTTTAAGCCAAATTACATGTGATAATTATTAATGAACAAATAACACCAAAGTTAGTTGTAAATATTCTGACAACACATAGTTGAACGGAACAGCCAGCCGTTTTCGAAGGCCACTAAACCTTCATCATCAGCGTTCTTTTGTGTTTGGTCCACTGTGTGTGGTGTCAGTTGATGTAGATTTCTGCTTTATATACTCAGCATTATTGCAAAATGGAATATGCGAATTGTTTGATTCATCGTATTTCAATTTTCTGACAGATGTTTTTTAATGAAAGCTCACCTTACCATCTCTAAATTTACAACAGTCTTACCATTGTCGTTTTGTTCTTTTACTAATTATACACATGTTAGTTAATTTGCTTATTTTTTGTTTTACTTAAGACAAACTTTTTTGGTTTGTTACTATTAAGTATATTTTTATTTAATTTTTGCCACAGGCCCATGGCTATTAATTTTAGTTAATTTTAATTATTATTCGAACTCCATATGTTTCTATATTTATGATTTTAATAGGCTAAAGTTCGTATCGCTTTTTAAGCCAAATTACTAAAAAACTAGTTTTCCAGAAAACGCGTTTAAAGTTTTCAATTTACATACATCTCAATAAAGGCATGAATAAATATTCTTCGCTCAGGAGGTGACAGTACAAGCTTATTATATGAAATTTTTACTCAAGATAAAACACGAAATGAATTATTATTCTGCATTATTAACTCGAAAAGCGTCTTTTTAAGTTATGACACTATTGAACTGAATGTGCGATGTATGTATGTATGTTGTTTGATTTCTTATTTCAAAATATTTTCAAACTTGAAAAATTGCTTGAATTCAACTTTGTTTCCAGTTAAATTTCAAGCGCTTTAATTAAATTTTTTTGTGCTTATTGGGAATGTTTTAGAATTTCATAATTTTAAATTGAAATTTTCCGTCAATATGCGAAATTTTGAAATTCCTGTAATTTCAACTGGTGCTTGTTGCGCTGCAACATCGCCAAACACTATTCTATTCTCATCTCTTAATTGGTCGACAAACCTATATTTTATAATCGTAAACGAGCATACTCTTATCAGAATATAATCTAGCCTGGCTTTGATATTGGTTGGACTAAGTAAGACCTTTCAAGTGAAAGTATGGCATTACATAACGGTAAACATGTTTATCAAGACGCTGAGTGAGTTTATTTTTGGTGGCTCTAATGGTAGGTACAGACTTTGCAACGTGTTTACGCAATACGTTTATATTACATGTTGCATATTTTGACACAGACACTGCAACCTAAAATGCAACCTATAAACATCAAAACATTTCGATATTGTTGAAACTTCGAATGCAACTTCGAACGCAAACATAAACAAGAGTACACACTATGCAACCGACAATGTAATCTGTCTGGTAGCATAAACATCTCGCAAAGTCTGTACCTACCATAAAAGAATTATTAAACAACATGCCACCTTGAAACTTCAAACGCATGTTTTATAAGGTTTCCACTTTTAATCAAAGTAATTTTTTCAAATTACTGCCGCCATCTATATGTCTGGTCAGGCAGTTTTGGGACTGCAGTATTTCTAAAAGTAAATTTGTTCGAATTAACGCTTGGGCCGCTTTTTAGTTTAGATTAAGTAAGTTATTCTATTAACGAATTCATTTCGACATGAATTTGTAACACAACTTCCGATGATAGATATTCAGGGCTATCATGAATAAAATTCCGCGTGGAATGTTTCCCTGGGAACAATTCCAACTAATAGCAAGTAATAGGGAAAACAAAAAATTCTAATTGGAAAAGGGAGAAATTTCACGAGGAATTTTATTCATGATAGCCCTGATTAATTTGTGTTTGAGATCTGTTACAGTTAGATTTCTATGGACGTATATCGACATACATATGCATGTATGTATCTACATATGTATTTATTACGTTACGTTTCTAGCGGTATAAATTAACGGCCTGGCCCGCGATGTCGACAAGAAATTATCTGTCGCTTAGTTATATTGAAAACAAAAACAAAATAAGAAAATTTGTCGACATCGTGGGCCAGGCCGTAAGTGTAGAAACAAAGCATTTTCTCGATCGCTAACAACACCTAGAGGGGTTATTCCTTAGCAACAGTTTGAAAAAAAAAAAAGAATTTCACTTTACTAATCACTTTTGATACCGTTTCAGAGCTAAAGTCACAAGAAATTTAAATTTATTCACGCTTTTAAATATACTGCGAGGCCAGTTGTTTTTAACGTTTTTCTTTATGCTTAGAAAACATTAAAGGAGAATTTACAATTGTAATTTTGAAGGCGATAATAACCATACATACACAAATAATTTACAGTAATTTGGTATTTGAATTAAGGTTAACAAATAAATTGAGAAAAAACTATGCTATAAACTAAATAGACGCATTTATTTTTGTACATACATGCATACATATCGCACACTAAATCATAAACAGTCACAACTCAAAAAATTTCATATGCTGAGTAGTTGCATAACAACTGTTGGTAGAAATGACTCATGTATGTTACATAAAAGCAAGAATAACGGTATTACATATTCTTCAAGAAGACTTCACCCCAAAAGAAATTATTGTGATCGTTAGAATTTTGTTCAGGTAAATGATTTTTGAAAAAGCAAAACCACTTTGATCATTTTGAGCTGTGACTGTTTATGATTTAGTGTGCGATATGTATGTATAACGTCTGGATAGTGCATTAAACACATTCACCACAGCAGGCTACACGAACACTCGACTTCAAATGCCGCAAGCTGCATTTGTCGCTTCGTAAGACAGCTACTTAATTCTTTTGGAGACGGCAGCAGCACCGTCTGCAGCTGATATTGAAGTAGAAATACATGATTCAGTATTGCATTTATAAAAATGTATTACTCTTTTAAAATGTACTTATTTCACGCAAAAGTAAAAAAATTAATCAATTTATTCTTTGCATCAATTTTTGGATATTGTTTCTGGTAAATAATATGAAATAATTGTAGGATATCATTCATTTGACATTTTTATTATACTGGCAACACTGCATTTGCTCATTGTAGCCAAAGAAAAAGAAATTAGTTTAATTGGAGTACAACGACAAAATCAGCATAGACAACAAACAACCTGTTGCCCTGTTGCCTTGCTGTCTTCAAAAGTATCATTCTCATATAAACATGTGTATTCTATCCTTGACATTTTGTAGTCGGTAGCTTGTTGTGGTGAATGTGTTTAATGCTTAACAACAATAGCAATACGAGTACATGCGTACTGCTATGGAGGCATAAAAATAAATATAAATATTTAACTATCTACGTACAAATTTTTTATACTTTTAAAGAAATAAATTACAAACAATAGCAATCAACCAACCATTTTAAAATCACAGATTTACGAGTACTAAATACATCGGACATACATACATATGTACTAGGGTTTCTAATTTCCCGGACTTTTTCAATTCCCGGGAATCGGGAAACAAAATGTTCCATTCCCGGGAATTTCAAAAACATGTGAATTTAATTAAATGTCCCCAATAAAAAATAATTTTATAAAAAAACAGACAACATCTATATACATACATATATAAAAGAGGATGTGTGTATGTATGTATGTATGTATGTATGTAACGTATGGACTCCAAAACGGCTAGGCCAATTTTGATAAAATTTTCAGGGAATCTTCAGAATATTCAGGCGGGTGACACTGTGAAGTCCGATTTTTTATTTTCGGTCTGCGGGCGGAGGGGTGTGGCAAAATCCATTTTTCATAATGCACCACCAATGCCATATACATATATATATATATATATATTTTTTTTTTTGCTTTTTTTTATTTTTTTTTAATGCTGTTGTCATGTTTTTCAAAACGAGATATCAAACTCTTAAATCGGTTATGTAGCTCCGAAGATATTTACAAAAAACCTATGTTAATAATGATCCAATATCAAAATTTTAAAACTTTCGAAATGTTGCAGTTAAAAAATCCGAGTTTTAGGTTTATTTACAAAAAATTTACATCATTCGATAACACGATGGGGGTAGCGAAGCACACCGGGTGTAGCTAGTTTAAATTAAAACCAAAACAACTTTATTCGTTCATTTCAAGAACAACAATATTTCAAAAACAAAACAAAAACAAATAAATTCATATGCTTTAAGTTATAGCATGGATAGAAATTTCATCTACATCTGCCACCTTTTCCATAAAATTGATGCAACATCCTTGTTTTTATAAATTTTTACGTGGTGTAGTGTCGGCTGTTGTTAAAAAAGCATTTTAAAACATACATACATACTTACTTAGCTACACGCATATGTAAATACATACATACGAGTATGTATGAATATATGTATGTATGTTAGTGTTTTTGAAAGGTAAAAACAACAAAATATAGAAAGAACAGTTACAGTTTAATCATAGAGAGTAAGTTGGAATAAAGAAATTTTAATATACTTATGTACAAGGCGAATTCACATAAGGTGATCTTAATTCGCCAGCTGACATAAATTTCCTGCTGTCAAATGAACCAAAACGTTAAGAAATATTTTGACAGCAGGAAATTTTACACTAACAAATATACAAGGCGAATACGCAAAGTTGCAAATCAAGACCACCTTATATCAATTCGCCTTGCTTATGTAGGTTAAATTAAATTAAGAAGTGCTCCGATTTGATTTTTTATATTCTTATTAAAATAAAACAAACAAATTAAAATAAAATAAGTTTTAATTTGGCCAGTTTGCGTATTTTCCTTACAATTTTGTTCTTTCCGTACGCTTTCCGTTATAAAATTTGAGTGTAAGCAAAATAGCGAAAAATACCGCAGCAACGAAATGAATAATTGTAAAATTTGCTTCCGCAAAAAATTAATGAATAATTAATGAATGAATAATTAATTAGTCCCACTATAAAGAGTTTTTAGGCTGAAAATATTTCGTAACGCTTGAAGTTGTTGGAGTCACCTCGGAAACCTCTATTACATCGGCTTCCATGCTTATATTATGCATCGTTACAAAATTGTATTTTTAAGTAATAAAACAACGAATAGCAATGTAAAAAAATCAAATTCCAAAAACATAAATATTAGATTCCCAAAAATTCCCGTTGAAAATTTCCCGGGACTTGTAAAAAAAATAATTCCGGGAATTCCCGGGATTTTTTTCCCGCGTAGAAACTCTAATATATACATACATAACGCTCATTTGCTCAAACAACGTCATAATTCAAAATTAAATATTTATTTTTATTTTATTTTCAAATATGCATAGTCATCGGCTTTTATTATCAAAATTTAATTTAGGGCGTAGGTGTCTAACACATTTAGATTATAAATAATTGGCAATACTGTAATTTAGAGCGTTTTAGTGGGAATGGGAATAGCACGTTTTAGTTAGAAACATTTGAGACAACGCTGATTCTAAAAGCAAATTGGTATGTTAATTAGCAGCTCCTGTATGCAGTCGCTAACGAGCTGCCAACTTTTGATTAATATTTAATAATAAAAAATTTTTAATAAATGTATGTATTAATTTTTTCCATATCAACGAACCTTAACTGCAGATAAACTTTGGCTATAAATATTATTACATATTTATAGAAACGAAAAATAAACAATAGGCTTAGCCTAGCCCATATACATAACTGACACAACTTTTTGCGATCAACATTCACTATTTTGCAATAACAATCGTATTTTCGATATAGAAATTTATTAGTGAATTTTGTAATAATAAAGCCTTTTTTAACACTAAAATAAAACCAAAACGACAAAGAAGTCCAATTCGTAAAATTGGATCTACTCGAGCCACGTAAACCAACCAACCAAACAACAACACAACACATCTGAATCATACATACGTACATCAATCAAACATACATACATTAATCATAAAATAACACGAGCGTCCTTGATACTTGTTTACTTCTTCGAAAAATAATAGGTCCAATGCCAATTCTGGATTTAACAATGAAAAATTAAAATATGTATTTGCTTACACGTGCCTGCGTAAAAACTTGGTTAAAAACAATAATAATTTGAAGTTTTTAATTTATGTGTGGATAAGAGATAGAAAATTTATTTTACCTTGAAACTCTCTCTCTCTCCTTCTAGTAGGTTGTAAGTTTTTAAAGTATTTGTTTTCTCGTACTGCAGAATTTTATGAAAATTTATATAAAAAATACAATAAAAGAATATATTTGTATATATGAAGATATATTCATCGAAATTACGGCGTTTTTTTTATAAAAATGTTTACTGTAGCCAAAACCTTCTTACTCAGTGAATCAAACCTAAAGAAAAATAAAGACAACAAATCATACTAATAAACTGAATTTACAGTATATCCCAATTAATATATGACTTTGTGAAAAATTCGTGAATCAAATTTAAAGGAAAATAAAGACCACAAATCTTACCATTTGCAAAAAATCATTCAGTCAAATATGCATTGCAGAGTTGTCCATTTACCTTTTTTTATATAAAAGCGTTTTCTGTATGTTGAGAATATAAAGAAGAAATATTGAACTAAAGTGCATAAAATATAAATTTGTATGGGGGTTTTGTTCAAGAGTAATTTATGCAGAACAATACACAATACGCCTCGGGTTGACGTCAGCGTAGTAATTTCACACATTAGATAGCGGGAAAAAAATACCTGTTCATCAAATGATGATATTCACTAAAGCGTCAAGGTATTGAAATATTAAAATTAAAACTATAAACTAAATAAACGCAATAAAAATTTTATTTGTTCAATGGAAATGTTTGTTGTCTTAGCAAAACTGTCAATACAAAATTAAAAGTTACTGCTGCTGCGTCATTGTGGACCCAATATATTTACCCAATTGTAAACGTAAATACGAAGGGTGTTAAAAAGCAATTGGTGCTACAAATTGAAATTAATAATAAATACTCATTAAATTTTTAGTTTTTATTTCTGTTGGAAAAAAAATTACGTATTATTTCGCAAAGTTTACATTGAACGTGCGCATTTTGGCTTTTTCTCTATATGACTTAAGTCCGAAAGAGCAATAAAATGTATAGTATTTCCTGTTGCAACCGAGATCCAGTGCAATTTCCTTATATCCATGCAGATATGTATGTACATCCTAAAACTGTATTTATACACAAGTTTTCTTCAGTTCTCTTTCGAACTTGCTTTTACTTTTACACAGGGGAAATTTGTTTATTTGTTAGATCGTTTTCAATTTAATAGCCAGAATAATACGAGTACAACGCACAACAAATTAAATAAATTCAGTGAAGTGGGACTTTGAGCCTCGCACGAAGGGTTCCGTACGGACACTAGATATGTAATTCAATACGAACTTAATAAAATATCGTTTTGGCATTTTTTTCGTTTTTTGGGGTTTTTTCGGTTTTGAGCGTTTATTTAGTTTTGAAACTTTTTTTCTCGTTTTGGCGATTTTTTCGGTTTTTGGCGTTTTTTAATTTTGGCGATTTTTTTCATATAGGCAATTTTTTAGTTTTGGCGCCTTTTTCGCGTTTTGGCGATTTTTTTCGGTTTTTTAATGTTGGATTCTATGACATTGTCTATTAGTTGCATTCGAAACTGTTTAATTTGATAAACAAGTGTCTGGATCAAAACTTTTTTCATAAGTGTTTGTTGGTTACGCTATTTTGGGCAAATGTTTGACAAGTGTGACCGTACCTTAATTAGACTGCAAGTGCAGAAAGTGTATTTGGGTTAATAAAAGAGTTTGAGTGCATTGAGTTTTTCCAACTTGCATTTGCACCTGTAAACCCTAGATAAGTGTGCGACAACTCGGATTGGCCCTTAAACACACAAGGTTGGGCATTTAAATTAGGGGCTATTCACATACTCGCTATTTTCCGAGTTTTTATAAAATTACATGATATGTGAATATTGCTTTACATGGATTTGATCACAGGTTTGTTTCTAAAACGAGTTGGACCCAGCTTTAATCGTGGGTGTACTTGTTTTTAATACATATTGAGTCTTTACATATAACTATGTACATATGTTGTTGATTTAAAAAAAAAAACATGGGATATACAAATTTCAGGGGAACAAAATAAATCTTACATCACACATCACAGATAAATTGTTTCAGAACTGTTGGGTAATTTACTTTCCTAAATTACGAGAGTGCATTTACCCAAACATTATTTAAAATAACAACAAACAAGGTCATTGTATTTAATTTATTGATGTAATTTGTTTTTTGTCTGTGACTTATCTGTCAAATAAATATTATTTGATGCTTTGCGTAATAATAAAATATTGTTTGCAAAATCATACAACCTAACAAACATTTAAATAAATAATTTATTCTTATTTTCATCAAACGAACAAATAGATACATACGAGTAATATTTGAATATTCGAAATAGTTATAAATTGTATTGACATACATAAATATGTACATATAATGCTAATATATTCGGTGTAACTTTACGGTATTTAGATTTTAATATTCGCTTCAATTAGCATATTCCCATTGAATTTCTATTTATTTTGAAGAAGCAGCAATTATTCTTTCTAGTCCGGGATGACTATACAAAACTATGTACAACCAACTTATGAAACCGCAATGTTGTTTTGATAAAATGCTTTTGACGCAATATTTACCGGGAAATACCGGTAATAAGTTTATGAGGCACATAAAAACAAATACAAATACATACTTGGAAATTTTTATTAGAATAGAATCATTTAACCGTACGTTGACTGAATGAACGAGGAGAATAACTAAAATACAACGTGTGAAACGAGTACGAAAATTTATGTATGGTCATCGGTAGGAAACTTACCCATTTATTTATAAATAACTAATCGTGAATCTGTGGAATAGTATGTCAACGACGTTAATATAATTAATTCATTTTATTTTTATTTTTTATTTTGATACAAAAACAAGTTTAATTTAATTTTAATTTTATTAATTGCTTTCTGTGAAATGAAGGGGATTTCGTTATAAGTTTATGTGGGTTTTTATATGACACTCGTAGGTAAACGATATAAATATGACTTCAAGGGAATGCAAATTGTCAGATTTTTTTATATTCCAGAAAATATTTTTTTCCTAGATTTCGAAGAAACTTTTTCTTTTAAATTTTCAATGTAAATTACTTTCAATTAAAATATGTACTTACATACAAATATATTTTAGCATTATACAAATACGAGTATTATTTAAGATTTGAATCAAGGTTTTTACTTTTTTTTTAGAAAGAGAAGTAACACTCAGGCAATGAATGCCTACTACTATTGCTAGGTGTTATGTTCTTTTAGAAAAGGAATACTGTCGGAGAAGACAGGTGGTGAAGGAAGAGATAGAGGAAAGCTACATTCTTTCATAACTCTGCTTTCTTTTTGCACGTTTTTAATAATGCAGTGTTGCAGCGCCTCTGGTGTCAATGAGCTGTGCTTAGTAGCCATTTTATTGGTTATTTAACTTCGCCGCTGATTCTGTTACACAATACCGACGAAGAAGGGCGCTCTGAATTTCCATTATCATTAGTATCCGCTGAAGCCGGTGTAGATCAGTGACCAGTGTCTATGCCTTCATCACTTTAACTTTCCTACAACTGATACAAATGGACACTAATTTATATCAGAAAAATGTGTGGTGTTGTTATTTAATTACTGTTGGATACCGTGATCTAAGCCAGGGCATTCGGGTTTTTAGTCAACTACTTAAGCCAACGCCACCCTACTGCTGTTTAAAAAAAAATTATAAAAGAGAGAAAAGCGCCAGCTCTAGAGAGCAAAGTTTTATAGTCTAAAACCGGTTTCACACAACGTTTTTTTACATCTGACATAACTTAAGGCAGAATTAGTTTTTACTTTCTGTTCTGTTACGAATCAGCTGACTTGTTTTTGTTCATAGAAAGTCATACAAGTCGTTAGTTTTTCTGTTTCGTTCTGTTCTGTTACGGTTCATCCTGTGAAAATCAAAAAATTGTTAAGTAATTGTAAGCGACAGCATAAATTAAATAAAAACATTTTGAAATAAATTGTGATTGTACTTTAAGAATAAAAAAAGATAATTTTTAAAAGAAAAAAATTGAACTATATTGAAACTTACCAGTGGACGATGCAAAAGTCATCGCTGCGACCCTTATGGTCAGAAACAGCTGATAACTTACTACAGAAAAACTAAGTACTCAAATTTAGAAGCTGAACGGCACAGCACAGAACAGCAACAGAAAGTAAAGACTAATGAAGCCTTTAATCGTTATAATGGCATTGCCCCCTCCCACCCCCTTGAATTATTAAAAATTGCCTGTAATTATCTATTTTAATATTACTCACGGCCCCCAGGATTTTTTTTAGCTACGCTAATGACAAAGCGAGAACATATTCAAGATTTTTATACGCAGAGAATAAATGAAAATTATTGATATGTAACTATGGTTAAATACGCTGAAGAACGAGTTGCAACAGTTACAGCCAAACTTAAACTAGATCGTTGCATAACGATGGTTTACTAACGCAACCTCGTAACTTAAAAACTACTACTTTTCAGGAGAGACAAAAAATGATTTATAACAAGTATTTAAACATTTTTAGTATATGTTTTTTTATAATCTAATTACTTGGATGATTTTTGTTAAATTTTCAATTAAATACTTGCAAATTTTCATTAAATACTTGTTATAAATCATTTTTTGTCTCTCCTGAAAAGTAGTAGTTTTTAAGTTACGAGGTTGCGTTAGTAAACCATCTATAAGCAGCAGAGTACGTATTTTCAGTACGTTCAAAGTATTTTTATATGTTTAAATCAGCTACGTCCAAGCCACATCACAATGTGCAAACTTTTATAAAAGAGCTATTAGATGCTTTTACATCGACGAGAGCACAACAGCCAATCAGATCTCGGCGTCAACAAGAACAAATTCAAGAGCTTTCAAATCTGTTTACCTCAAATGCAAATGTTTTAAATCAGCTACCCAATTGACCAAAACTTTCGTTATTGATATCGATTTCGAATATATCTCGAACATTTATCGTGTAAAACTATCGAGAGTGACACTCAAAAATGAATCGAAAAAGAGTTCCACTGGACGTAGCTGGTTTAAATGTATTGTAAATAAGTACCCTGCTTACGCAACGCTTGACGCTCTAATTTAGGTTTGGCTGTTCGACACCAAGGCCTGTAATTTCATTAGCAAAATCTTCGGATTCAAATTATAATTTTGTTGAACTTAAATAAATTCTTTCCTCCACTAACAGGTAGTACAAATATACTTGAATATGTCGCGTAGAGAAATGCACAATTAAAGACAGGGTGTGAACAAAAATATCTTACGAAAATAAATCTACAAAACAAAAGTATTTAACCAAAAATGGTCATCCAACGGTTCTTCCAAAAGGGACTATTTGAATTTACATCTTTGGATATAGCGTTACGACAAATGCAAATGATAAAATTGTTTTATCAATACGAGTTCTGTTCGTTTTTTAATTTTCATTAAAAAATCATCTGCAGCGAAAAAAGACTCATATCTGGATGAATATGTATGTCAGCAAACAGAATTCTCGAATTTGGGACGATATCAATTCACATGATATACAAGAGCATTTGTTGTGGATTTTATGCTGGCGGCGTCATCAGCCCACCCGACAACGGCGATGATTACCAACTTCGTTTGGGCACTGTTGGATGATATGGATACCAAACACATGTGGTTACAACAGCATGTTGCTGTGTGCCCCACAGCTCATGCCAGGCCTGGTAATTTCACATGGAAGTTATGTGAACTGGGCACATTTCTTACAGACTTATGTTTAAGAAAAAACTAGCATAAAGTTAGCATAAGTGACGACATTGAACTACGTGCTACTAGCTCCTCCATACAATTTGGCAATAAAAATCGACGCGTAATGTAGTTTTAACCGAATATTAAATCCTAGGGTGATTTTTAATGCAAGAACACATTTAAATTTGCCACTTATGCTAACTTCTTGCCATTTTTTCTTATACATAAGGCCGTTAGACTTTTTTCTTGTGGGTACTCCTTAAGTCGCAGGTGTTTACGAACCACAGCGGCCCTCAAAGTCAATATAACCCATGTCATCGATCAAATTTAGAAAGGAAGCAATTAATGAAATACCCTTTATCATTCAAAATAATTTTCACGTGATCTTCGTTGCCCCTGATATAGTAAGCATTTTTTTTACAGTTTGGTTTAACAGATAGAAACAAATATATGTATGTGGACACATATATTTTTCTTGGCAACAGAATAGAAAATAAAAAATTATTAAATTTTCTTTTGTCTACGAGTACAAATGCGAGAATTAAACTTTCTATAAACAAGCAATAAAAATAGAAATAAAATTTCAAGTGATAAGAAAATTAATATCGTATGGGGTTTTATTATTTTGATATACATATTCTTGAAATCACTTTTTTAGGACATGATTTCCCAATTATTAAATTGTATGAATGTAGTATTTTTACTGTACATCACTGCTGGCCAGAGAAGCGCCAGAGTGCCGAACATCAATCTGCTTTTTGTACAAATGAATGCACATACGCCACTGCTGGCCAGAGAAGCGCTAGAGTGCCGAACATCAATCGGCTTTTTGTACAAATGAATGCACATACGCTTATACATTAGTCTCGGTTTTCTCTCTGTGGGCAGCATTGACATACGCTTATACACAGCGATGCCAACTATTTATAACCCAAACGCGCTACTACCCTTCTCAAAACGCGCTAGAACGCGCTAAGTTACAGCATTGTCAAATATTTATAGCAAAAACGCGCTATTTTCTACTCCAATAAAATTCGATATACATATGTATTAGTATTAGTATCACAATTATTCAATTCAGATTTTGAAATGTTGCTTCCTCGACATTATGTTTTAATAAATTAAAATCATTTAATACAGAATCAGAATCGCCTTCCAAATAATCGAAATCCTTAGTTTTTACTTTTAATATATTTGTAAAACTTTGTAACAACATATAAATTATCGAATAGCTTTGCGATTCAAATGCTTTTTGTAATTCAGCTATAATAGATGCTTAATAAGTTATGTATATATTTTGGGACATCTAGTACATAATTTTAGCTGTGAAATTTAAAAATATTTGCCATTAAGTATAAAAATGCGTTTTTAATTCTAACCACAGTCGAGCGAATTTTTTTTGCGACAGCTAAATCATTAACTTATTTTAAAAAAAAATTATCAGAGTTTTGGATATTAGAAAATTTTTAAATTTATACAAAAAAGGTTAAAAAAATATTGAACTGAAATGATATTATTGACTTTATTCAAAACGCGCTAATTTAGCGCTTTTTTATTAAACGCGCTAAGACGGGAAAAAGCGCGTTTGGGATAGTTAAAACGCGCTAAATCTACTAGATTGGCATCGCTGCTTATACATTATTCTCGGTTTTCTCTCTGTGGGCAGCATTGCTGTACATACATATGTATGTATGTATGTATGTATGTTGCTGTGGCATATGTAATAATAATAATAATAAGGTGACTTAACACATTGACTGCCCCCAAATAAAAAATTATCATTGCCAAAATTTTTTTTAAACTACAGTTTCACGGGGGTTGTTATCGTCGTATTTAAATTTCTAATTTTGTCTTTAGTAATTTCTGTCGATTTGTGAGTGTTTTTAACATGTGTCCACTGGTGGTTCACATGGCGCTCTGTTTTTAATGTAGCGCCATGTGTACCACCGGTGGTCGAAAATTATATGATGAAAAAGAGAATTTGTTGTGTTGAATATGAATCAGTATTAAAAAAGTGATTAAAATTTTCTTTCAAATGATCACTGACTTCATTTTAAGTATTTTCAATCAACAGTATTAATTTTAACCATTTACTTATAAAAACTACGCAACGAATAAGGTCACTAATAAGCACTAAGAAGAAAACATTGAAGAGGATTGGACGACTACAATCTCTGTTCTGATGTTCATTGAACAACTGACCGAAAAGAACAACTGAACGAAAAGAACGAACTAGTTATTTTTGTTGTTGGGAACAAAAAGGAACAATCCGCAAAAGGAACAACTATGCCCAACTCTAGTACACATGGCTTCATATTAAAAAAAAAGTGTGACACACCGGTGTGTCACATGGCAGCCAACGTGTTAAGAAAATTTAGCTTTATTATGCCGTATTATATCCCAGTTGAAAGTTGCAGTGCAATGCTACATATCGTTACCTTAATATAGAAAGACCCTAACTCGTTATTTTTTAAATCGAGTTTTTTTTTTTGTATTTCGATAGATAAATAAACATCTAATGTATCGAAAAATGCGATTTCAAAATATAATGAGCTAGGGTCTTTTTATATTAAGGTAACGGTATGGTTATTTTATATGTGTATTAATAAAGTCGTGTCTAAATCAAAAGGTTTTTTCATTAGTATTTAGTGGTTACGTTTATTTTTTGGGCAAATGTTTGGCAAGTGTGGCCGTACTAGAGATGGGCGCGTGTCGAAATTTTTCAACACGAAACATGCACGCGAAAAATTTGGCCAACGCGCACGAAATATTATTGGTATGGTATTAAAAATCAGAAAATTTAATTGATTTTTTTTCAAGAGTCGCTTTTCAAAATATGGCACCAAGTTGGCATTGCCAGGTGCTACTATGTATCTGCCACCACAGCTGATACTATTGGTTTACGTACAGAACTTTAAGCTTAAGATGCCCATACTAGTTGAACAAAAATGCTGGTGTTGTGTGTTTGACGATACAAAATATTAAATTTTTTCATACATATTTTACATATAAAGTCGTTTCATGTTTTTCTTGTAAATTTTGCTCAACGCGAAACGAACACTTCGTGTTGAGTCGTACGTGTTCGTGTCACGACACGCGCTCATCTCTATATCGTACCTTTAGAATTGATTTAAATGTGAATGAGAGAGTAGAGTACGTTGCTTGCGTTTTTTTTTTACAATCCATCATTATTGTAAAGAAATAAAATAAAACTACTTGTTTGCCAATATCAGTGTTAATTGTTCAAACCTACTATTTTCAACTAAATAGATTTTGATTGAAAATTATTGGTGTAAAAAATTAATTGAAGAGACGGTAAAGTTCGATTTCGAAAATTATAAATAATTTCTCTTTGTACTCCAGATGAGTATTGCTTAATGAATTTAATTTCAGAATCGCAAAAAATTAAGGGCCAATCCCACGATGTCGACATAGTTCGACTTGTCGCACACTTACTTTATTTTGTAACGGCAGTAATTAAAAACAAAAAATGATTAACATTTCATACATTCGCAGATATATTTGATATAATTTTTAAATTTTTATATTTCATGACAAAAATTTTTGAACTTCAAAATCATGTTTTTTGTTCACAATAATGTTGTGAACACCGCCAATTATTCAAAAACTATAGCTACATCAGAAAGAAAAAACAATGTCAAAAATTGAGAGAATAAGAACGTCCGCAATGAAAATAAAATAGATTTTAACTTTATGCCGTTCCGCACTGCAGTTTTTACTTCAAAATCGTATGAGAAACCGCACCGTATTTTAATATAAAATTTAAATGAGTTTCAAAGTAGCTGACAATAAATTTGTTGGTTCTCACCAAACTCAGCTTAAGAATTAATTTTCGATTTGTTCTGAATGACACTGCAGTTAACTTTTAGTCAGTCTAAGAAAAGTTAAATATAAGTTAATTATTTTTGTAGTCAACCACACATTCTCCGACAGGGACATAATAGCTTACCTACATACATACATATATGTACATCTTACACACATACTCAAAGGTACAATATGGAAAACAACAAGTATACATGCATCAACATTACTTCTTTTGATTGTTTGTTACGAACAAAAAGTCTTCGCGATATCGCTTGTTAAACGACAGCATTTATTATTGTTTTAGTATAATACATGGACCTAAAAGAGGTTTAAACGGAAAGTTTACTTTCCAAAGTTTTAATTCAGCTGTGTGAAAGACAGAGTTACTTTCTATTTCTGTCTTTCTCTCAGCTGAATTAAGATTTTGCAAATCAAACTTTCCGTGTGTAAAAAGGGTAATGCGACGAGAATACATTAAAAAAACAAGACGTATTTACATTTCAAGACTGTTTACGCAGGCCTCTAGTTTCTATTTGAATATAGAAAAATGCTTTTTTTTACCCCCAACAAAAAAAAAAGGGGTTTTATAAATTTGTAGTGTGTGTATGTACGAGTTCACGTGTAGACCAAACGGCTTGACCGATTTTGATTTAGTTTTTTCTGTTTAAAAGGTGACTTATTCCAGTGTTCTTAGCTACATATGTTTGAAAAAAAAATTGCGCTAGCCGTTTAAAAGATATCACATATATTCTGGATATATCGGGTATATTTAAAATCTTTAATTTTTGTTATTTCCTATTCAATTTGATTATTTCATGCGTGTTGTGCAGTTTTATATTCGACACGCGCCCTCTCTAGTTCGAAGTAGTAAGGAAAACTGAGAATTTCTTGCTAATTTTTACAAAATTGTTTACATTTAAAATGTGTTTTGGAGATGCGCAATCGGAGTTAATGAGATAAATCAAAAATTCGTTAATTTGTATGAAAAAGTGTGTTGGCTGTCACGAGAATATTGTGAAAATAATTTAATGAATATTTAATAATGAATATTAAATTAGAATTGATTATTGCATGAAATATCGCTTACGTATATAAATACATATGTATGTACATGCGTACATAAAGGAATAAATACATACACATACATACGTACATATGTATATATAATACTTTGGGTATTATCTTTTTTTGTGCAAATCATTTTGACATCGTGTTAATTAAATAACATTACAAATTTAACACTGCTATAGGTGCAAATGCAAATATTTATAAGCATAATTTTTTTTAAATATGTAAAGGGTGTTTTTTATTGAGGTATAGAACTTTAAGTTGGCATCACTTTTTTAACTGGCGGCCATTTTGTCAGCTGTCAAGTGATTAATATTTAGTTTGGTTTGCCATTTCATCATGAACAGGTTGACAAAAGAACAACGCTTGCAAATCGTGCAAATTTTTTTCGAAAATAATGGTTCAGTTCGCGAAGTTTACCGTCCATTTTATGGTCGACATAATCGTCCATTAGAGCAATTAATTCGGTTAACCATGGATCGTTTTCGCACTACGTTTACTCTATGTGATAATACGCATCCACAGAGACGTCGAACAGTGCGCATGAATGTGGATGAGTTGTGGTTCCAACAAGACGGCGCTACATGCCACACAGCGCACGTCACAATCGATTTATTGAAGGAAACATTCGATGAGCGCATAATTTCGCGGAATGGACCTGTCAATTGGCCACCAAGATCGTGTGATTTGACACCATTGGATTATTTTCTTTGGGGATATGTGAAGTCGCTCGTCTACGCCAAACCAAACCAGAAACGTTAGGGGACTTGGAAACCAACATTCCTGGCGTTATTGCCAACATACGGCCCCATATGCTCGAAAAAGTGGTTGAAAATTGGACCTGTAGAATTGGCTTTATTCGAGCCAGCCGCGGCGGCCACATGCCCGAAATCATATTTAAACGTTAATGGCATAAAATTATTCTTCCACTAAAGCCAAATTGATGGACATTAAAACGATTTTCTTGTGTTTTATTTCAATTCAAAGTTCTATACCTCTAAAAAACACCCTATACATATTAAAATTATGGTTTCATATTTCAACTTTTTTTTTTTTGCTTGTAGCTTGAATTTGTGAAGGAAATTTCCATTGATTATTGTTTTGAATTAAAGTGCAATCAGTTCAATATTAATATTCTTACTTTATTTAATACTTGCGTTTTTATACTCGTAAGTAACGCGTGTACGTCTCGGTGTTAGTATGTGTGAATGTAAATTGAAACTGCAATTAATTACGAAAAAAAAATATTTATCAAAATATTGGAATTACATATGTACATATGTACGTAAAATAAAAACAATAACAATCATATGTTAGTACACATGGCATTTATGTGTTCTTACAGTTACATAAGAACATAGAGAATAAGACTTGATCGATTGAAGATTGAAGTTACCAAAGTATTAATGTGGGAATATGGTTCGATTTCTTAATGGGCCCTGGAAACGGTATCAAATCAATCCGTTAATCACTGTATATGTGTGAGTGTCGTATGCTTGTCGCTTGAAGGTATATGTACAAATAAGCACGTCAATCACCATTTGTATTTTAAGTTTTTAGCGTTCGTGTCAAATTATGAAAAAGATATAAACAAATTTTGAATCAAAAGTTGGCATGAAAAGATATACAGTAGACCGCAAAACTGAGGACACACTACTAAAATTAAAAAGTAAAAAACATGATGGAAAATAAAATAGATACATACACAGAAAAAATATAATATACATACATATATTATATATATATACATATATAATTTTAATCGAAAATAAAACCAAAAATCAATTAAAAACGTATTTAAGTCAATTAAACTTTTGCTTAAAAATTAAATATTTTTGCAATAAAACAACTTTAATTGAAAATAAAACCAAAAATCAATAAAAAATGTGATTGAGTCCATTACACTTTGTAATTAATAAAATTTTTAAATAAACGTTTAATTGCCTTAAATACATTTTTATTGATTTTCGGTTTTATTTTGAATTAAAGTTGTTGATTGCAAAAATATTTTGAGCCTTATTTATAAAACTTAAAAAGTCTTTATAAAAAGGGTTTAAAACAAATTTTCATACAAAATTTTCTTAAAAAGTCTTTATAAAGCCTTAATAATTTTTATAAATAAGGCTGTTTATTTTTAAGCAAAAGTTTAATTCGACTTAAATACGTTTTTAATTAATTTTTGGTTTTATTTTCAATTAAAATTGTTTATTGCAGGAATATTTTTTTATGTGCAATCGAATAAAGATGCTTGTTTTGTAAAGATTTTTGTTTGCGGCTTTCAAACTTATTATATTTGTATACAGTGGAATCTCCCTGACAACTCCATAAGCAAGGCATTGCTTTCTCTTGAGCGGACACATTTCAATGGTCTTTGATTCCACTATAAGAGTCTTACTATAAACATATGAAGTTTGTTAGCTAAATTCAAAAATTTGTTGGGTTGAAGTCCACTGATGAGTTCCAAAAGCCGGGAACGAAATGGATATAGACAATTGCTTAACCATAAAAACAAACCAAATTTTCAAATTAAATAAATAATAAATTTGAGTTTAATTAAGGAAATCGAGAACAAACTTATTGAAGTTGATCAAATGGAATCACGCATGAAGGGTTATATGTGACTCGGCCTTAAAGTACAGTTTACAACAAAAACGATCTAACATGGCGGTCTTAGTATTGCGGTGTTTTTCCTATCATGGTGTTTCTTAAAAATTGTATTAAAACAAAAAACATATTCCAAAAATAGCAAATTTAAAACTCTTGGAAGTAGAGTCTGCTGAAATGGCAATACAGCATCCCAGTAAAAAAAGACACTCCTAAGAAGTCATGAAAATGTAGAGTTTGCAGTCTGGAAGTAGTTCTAATTTCGATCCGATCTAATGATTTTTACATAGGGCTGTCATTGCAAGAAGTTCTCTTTTTCGATGCCTAGTCACCGAATTAGAAGCGATTTTAAGAAAAATTTCCTTTTTTGTGTTCTATGGTAATATTTTCATCTAGGAAAAACTTTAAAAAGTTACATATTTTAACAATTCGTTTCTTTTTATACGAATTCAAACGCGAAACAGTGTTTTCATGTAAATTTAAGCAAATAACTTCTAAATTTTAGGCCAAAATTAAATTAATTTCTTTCAAAAAATCGATTTTTTGAACATTTTGGTGAGTATTTACTAAAACTATGGGAAAACTACAAGGTTTTGTGTGATTAAAATAAACTTTTACTTGGTTTTCTGCTAACTATCGGCAAATTAAAAATATCGGTTTTTTGGAAGCAATGAAAATGTGGTTCCTTCAGAATGACTTCCATTTTTTTTTACTGGGATGTATTGATTATTTTTTGTGCTACAGTATCTTAACGACTTAAATGACCCTTCGGAAATTCACCTTGGTTTAAAGTATTTATGTACCTGCGCTATATTATTGTTTAATAGTTTCAAAGGATAGTTTTTTTGCGGATATTCTTAGTTTGCTCATAAAATTGTTGCTGCTGCCTAACTTTCACTTTGTTGTAAAAACTATTGTTATCGCTCAAATAACAAAATTCTAATAGATTACAGACTTATAGATTTCTTAAGAAACTGATACCTGAAAAAAAATAATTGCCAGATTTCCAGCAGCTCACAACTATATATGTATGTATGTATACATACATTTATATGTATGTATCTAAATATGTATGTACTAAGTGAAACAAACATTATAAACAAACAAGAAAACCTTAAAAATATTCAGCAGAAAATTTTGTTATCAAATAAGACATGTCTTTCTTAGTTTTAAGTATTTGTTATTAGTGTTAAAACTTTCTACTAAAATTCATTTTGAGCAGGTCGTTAGCTGAACTTGTAAATTTTAATTTAATACACACACTTAAAACCTTTGAATAATAAAATATTAGAAAATTTATGTATGTACATCGTGTTTAGCGCCTTTGTGTTACCCGTCATAACATGGAGTGGAACTTTTAAAACGTTTTGATCTCGGAAACACGTGCTTGAATAAAAAAAAAACAAACAAATAATATTCATAGGTTTCCTAATTTCAATTATTCTCTGGTTTAAACTTGACGTAATTTTCTAAACATTTGCATTAAGTACCTGTATTACTTGCTATAAAAGCCAATTTTTAGGTTCGAGATAAAACTTAGTTTTTTTCCCCAGTTAACTAATCCGAAAATTAGTTTTCTCTAAAGCTGAAAGGGTTTGCTTTTTATTAATTTATTCTTAAGCTCTGTACAGGCGGTTGTCAGATTAGTCACTAAAGTGTGCTACACTTTTCTTACAACCGTGTGTGAACTGGCAGTTTTTGTCTTACAACGTTGCCAGAAAAAGCATTGCCAGTTCTTTGCATCTGACAATCGTGTGAACACATTCGTTGCCATTCATTGTAAAATTATTGTCATATATTAGTCAGAAATTTTATTATTGTCACACATGCAGGTCGTATGTGTGACATTATTGTCAAATAATTCCTCCTATTGACAATGCTCCACACAGCTGATTTTTAAAGAAAAATTAAAGTGACAAAATATTAACAAAATATGTGCAGCCAAAATTGTTGTAATTGATTTTTTTATCGTCCATAATAATTAATGTTTTCGCTTTTTTTACATTTAACACATCGATTGATAATTCACAATTTTTGTCAAATGCTTAACAACAGATCTGACAATTTTTGCATGTGACAATCGTGTGAACTAACAGTTTTTTCACTGACAATGTTTTCAAATAAAAAATTTTAACCCCCATATTTATAAAAAAATAAAATGAATTTGAAATTCATTTTAGGAAAATTTTGTATGGAAATTTTGAAATAAAATACATTTCAAATTCGTTTCAAATTTTATGAATATGGGGGTAAATAAGTAAAAATTTAAAATTGTATGAAATTTTATTTTTTTAAATGTTTCTAACATTCATTTCCAAAACTAGGTACATACAGATTTTCGGTTGCATTCAATGTTTTCCGTTATTTATGTTATGAGAACTAAATTCTATTTTCTGGTAACGTTCACCTTTTTTTTTAAGTTAAAATAAGAAAAAATATTTTACAGTTTTAGGTCAGTTAATTTTTTAACATTAACCCCATGATTCTACAACTTGACTTGAGTAGAAAACTTATATGCAGATCACTTATTTATTTTTGAGTGATTTTCATACCAATTTTTTTTTACGAGTTAGTTGCTTGAGTTATGGAAACAGGGTGTAAAAATTAAATTTTTTTTTTTTTTTAGTTATAGGGCAATTTACACCTGCACAAAATCTAGCATATTTTAATTAAAATCTTTACGAAAATCTATACCGTTTACACCATGTTTTTTTGACATTTATCAAGATTTTTTTATACAAAACAAAACCCATTAATCGAAAAATTTCCAGAACTACAACCAAACAACTGCAATGTAGTCAATTCACACACCTTTTTAAGCAGACCGTAGCTAATTCAATCATCTTTTATATAAATATGTTCTACAGGGTAGTGAAAATAAAATAAAAATATTAGATTTTGACTAGATTGCCTACAAATCTGTTCACAAACTAGATTTTGTTTTTTATGGGAAATCAAGTAAAAAGCAGTTAGATTTAGCTTGAAATCTCGTAAGTATTAGATTTCGGGATAATGTAAATGCATTATTATTATTATTGTTATTTTCTTTAAGTAAATTAAATTTTCATTAAATTTAAATAAAAAAATAAGTTCACAGGTTTCGAAGTGAATTTTCACTTGCTTAAATTTTGATTTCGTATCGTAACTCAGAAATGATTTATTATCTATCTATACTCAATAGGTAGGGAGGGATATATTGATTAAGTTATGATGAAAAAAAACTAAAAATATCTTGTATTTATAATTTGACCAGGCTAAAGTTCGTATCGCTTTTTAAGCCAAATTTCATGTGATAATTATTAATGAACAAATAACACCAAAGTTAGTTGTAAATATTCTGACAACACATAGTTGAACGGAACATCCAGCCGTTTTCGAAGGCCACTAAACCTTCATCATCAGCGTTCTTTTGTGTTTGGTCCACTGTGTGTGGTGTCAGTAGATGTTGATTTCTGTAGAACAAAAATAAGCAAATTAACTAACATGTGTATAATTAGTAAAGAACAACCGACAATGGTAAGACTGTTGTAAATATAGAGATGGTAAAATTGAGCTTTCATTACAAAAAAGCTTTCAGCAAATTGAAATAAGATGAATCAAAGCAATTCACACATTCCATTTGCAATAATGCTAAGTATATAAAGCAGAAATCAACATCTACTGACACCACACACAGTGGACCAAACACAAAAGAACGCTGATGATGAAGGTTTAGTGGCCTTCGAAAACAGCTGGCTGTTCCGTTCAACTATGTTTGTGTTGTCAGAATATTTGCAACTAACTGGTGTTATTTGTTCATTAATAATTATCACATGTAATTTGGCTTAAAAAGCGATACGAACTTTAGCCTGTTCAAATTATAAAAAACAAATGAAGTTCGAAAAATAATAATTAAATTAACAAAAATATCTTGTTTTATTTCTTTCAAAAGCATATGCAAATGTATGTATATATATATATGTGTGTATATTAGGATTCGCGTGACATTTTTTTTTTCAAAAATAAAAACATCTTAAAAATAGATGCAAAACGTAATAAAGTATTTTAAAATGATTTTTAAGTTGTTTTCGATTTTGGTATTATATTTTTGTTTATACTTTTCTACACTCACAAAATTGTTACAGCAAAAAAAAAATACTTTTACCATTTTAAGACAGTTAGTTTTTTAACATTAAAAATAAAAGAAAACTTCGTGAATTTAAATGAAAAAAAGTAGACTGGGGTTTAAGTGAATTTGCATTACTTTACCCACCGCCTAGGCTGGCATAAAATTGATTAGCATATATTGCAGCTCATTTCCCGTGCTTGAAATAATTGCAAAGAATTTTTCGTTGACAATTATTGCGAACATGAAACGTCAAACGCGGTGTTAATTTATGTTCGGCTTTTCTGTATTGCACTTGACATTTAGATAATATAAGTAAAATTGAAAAAGGAAAATAGTCTCTTGAAAATGTGTGTAGTAAAACAATTTGTACAGTAATAAGTTTAATAAAATAAAAAAATTGTTCGATTATTCAGATATTTACAAGTTAATTATATTTTTGCTATGCACCTTCCCTGTTGATTTTTTCCATATTATGAGAAGGTGTGGTGGGAGGGATTATAAGAGATTTGAGAGATTTTTTTTTCTGTAAAATGCATTTAAGTGACCAAAAATGTGACCTTAGTGAAACTAAGGAAATTGAAAACGTTTAAGAATTTATTAAATTTTGCGCAAAGTTTTTCTTTTCTTGTTTTATGTTTTCCAATTTTTTTCAGTTATTTTTTTTTACAAAATTATGTTTTCATTTTTTCAATTTCTTTTTCGTAAATAAATTTTGAATTTTCTCTAGACATTTTTAAAGTGAAAACACTTTTTGTTTTTTTTTTTTTTTTTTTTTGTTTTTGTTATTGGTACCACAGGCAAGTGAATCGGCCTTAAAATTTGTGGCAAAATGAAAATAATAACAAAATTAATTATTGCAAATACATATTCACCCTTAAGGCTGGTACTCTGTTCAAAGTTGTGAAAAATTTTCAGCACCATTGGTTACTTCGCGTGAAAAATTTGACATGTACCAAATGTAGCCCAACTCGCGGTTTTTTTATAAATTTCTCGCTTTGACTGCTTGAAAGTATGCAACATTGTCAAAATTCCGTGCGAAAAAAGCACTGCTCATGTTGTTTCGCAGCTAAACTAAAATGATGCCAGACTAATTTTGCATGAAAAGACATGATTTTACGTGTTTTTCACAACAAGAACAGAGTACTGCTTTTGCGAATTTATTTCGCAAATATTTTATACGAAATACTTTTATATGTAGTTTGACAGCATTTCGCACGAAATTGTAAACAGAGTACCAGGCTTTATGGGGAAAATAAAAGGCGAATATTTTGTTCACGTGAAATATTTCCCTTGAACAAAAAATTGTGAACAACATATTATTATTATTATATTAGTAGATCAACAAATTTTCTAATGTTATTGTTGTTTGCAATACAAGTTGCCGATCGGACATTTGCTGGTGACATCGTGGGACAGGCCGTAAAATTAAATTTAGCAATTCCGAAAAAGGACCATATACTACATAACTTTTTTTTTCATGACAATACACGTACATATTTCAGAATGCCAAAATTACAAAATGTTGTCATTTTTTGTTATTATAATGTTGTTATTGTCACAGACGTTTAGAACACGACTGTATAAAGTTAAATTTTTGAATACTTAAATTTTTTTAAATATATTTTAATTCTTGTTTTTGTATTATACCTCCAGGCTGCCCAGAGAAGCGCCAGAGTGCCGAACATCAATCGGCTTTTTATACAAATGAATACACATACGCTTATACATTCCCTATCGGAAATTTGGCTAACTTTAAACTAACTTTAAGCTAACTATTTCGCAACTAGTGCTGACTACACTTGGATTACTTTGCAATCTAATCAAATGACTATTTTAACATTGCGATGTCCTAGGCGGTAGTCAATTGTCTCACTATTCCCTACTTTAAGCTAACTTAATTTTGACTTTTTTAAATCACCTGGTAGTCAGTAAATTAAAAAAAAATTTCTGGGGCTCGAACATGTAACATCACACATTGTGTACTCAACGCGCTACCACCCGGCTAAGCTGCCATCTAAAATAACAACAGCAAAATGTTAATATAAAAATGAAATGAGTTTTAAAGTACCTGAGAATAAATTTGTTGGCTCTCACCAAATTCGATTACGTACTCAACCTTAGAATTAATTTTGAGTTTGTTCTGGATGACTTTGCAGCTAGCTTTTGGTCAGTCTAAGAAAAGTTAACTATAAGTTAACTATTTTGGTAGTCAACCACACATTATCCGACAGGGTTTCTCTCGGTTTTCTCTTTGTGGGCAGCATTGTTTTGTGCGTTACATTCTTCAGAAAACATTTTTGCTGGGTTTTATTTCATGCATATCCACATACACATTACATGCACATCACATGCACATACACATAATAATGCATCTGCAATGGATTTGAAACTAATCCCTGAGTCGTCTACTCTACCCCGCTTAAAATTTTGACTATTATTGCCAGATTATAAAGTACATAATTATTTTCACAATGTAGAAAGAAAAGAAAATGTCTCACTTGTCCATAATGCGTTGTAACAATAATAACAAATCTTTCTAGAAATTATTTAGATAAATATACATACATAGTACATACATACATATATGTATATTATATACATATATATGAACATAAAAACAATGCTGGGATAAAGCAAAAGTATACCAGCAAACATAACATATGCATGTGTGAGACCCAACTACAGTCAACTCGCGAAAACGTGTACCTTTTTTTCCAAGGGTGTTCACGTTTTCGAATGTGAATATTTTAGAGCTTTTACATTTGAATTATATACTTACATATTTAAAATTGCATATTTTTTATTATTTATTCATCTCAAGTGATTAAGAATATGAACTACTGACATATCTAGGCGCACAGCAGTGCGCCAGGCCAAGTTCCGGCCAATGCACGCAGTGCTGCTTTTACCCCCTCATAACTTTGTTCCCCGCAATCTTAAATTATAAAATTTAAAGCATAATTAGCATTAATTCATGTAACCTCATATGCAGACTATCTAGAAATTATATGACACCCTTATAATTACAAATTTATTTAATGTATAGCATATTTCTGTGTTAGGTATTGTGCCAAACAAAAACTTGGTCAAATTTTATATCTCACTGCTTTTAATAGCCAAACTTTTGGATAAGAACTTGGCCTTTTTTCACATTTATGTTTTTGTGAGGATTTATATTTATATTTAAACCAATAATACACGAAATAAAGGAAAAAGTAAGAAAATCGTCTACAATGTTCAAATTTTAGAAGTCAATGAAAAAATAAAAGAGTTCACGATTCCGACACGTTAACAGTACGAATCGTTCACATTTCCTTGTATTCGCTATATACATACATATATACATATGTGATACGCAAAATAGAAAGGGACCTAAGGGTAAAAACTGGTTTTGTTCAGGAGAGCCATTTTAAAGATTTAAATACGTGTATCTTTGGTGTACCATCACATCATAAAACGCGCATATCTCTGGGAGGGAGCACTTTTGGGGCATGGGATCGGTCTCATTCGATGCTCAGATGTTGTCCACATAAAAAAAAAAGTGAAAATTGATTTTTTTTTACACTTAGGTCCCTTTCTCTATGCGTTGTCACATATGTATATTTATTTTACGTTAAAGACCGGGGCACAATGAATCCGTCATTCGTTAAACTACGTCTTTTTCAACTGATAGCTAAGTTGAAATACATGGTTTCTTATGAGGTCTGTTGCATTCAGTACGTGTCCGTCAACGCAAAGTACAAAATTTGGTCAACTTTTAACTTTTTGCGTACGTTGAGTAGTTTGGTTGGTTTTTTTTGGTATGTTCTGTTTTGTGGCAGCAAAAATAAAATTAAACAAAAGAAATTACGAAATAAATACAAAAAAAAAGAAGGTGTTCAAACACTTCCGTCAATAAAGCACTTATTGTGCCAACCTTCTACATCGTTGCATTAACGGATGACGGATTCATTGTGCCCCGGCCTTACGTCGCCTGTATAAACGTAGTATATTTAAACAAGTTCACTTTAGACGACAGATATTTAACTGCTGATTGCCTTGCCTGATCGGCGGTTTTGAAACCACTAAATGAATAACACCATATATCTGCTTGTAAATAAAATTTTCAAACTCTTCCGTATGTAAATAAGAATTTTATTAATAAAAATTTCCTATGCACTAGTGTGTGTGTTTAGTTGTTGAACAAGTTACTTTGTTTCCGCTGTAAAAATTTTAAATTAGGCCGATATTTTTTCACATAATAATATTCTAATATATACATACGTCCTTATGTATGAGCAAAAATTGGCATGATGTTAGCATAAGTGACGAAATTGTATTGGGTGTTAACGAGTTCCTCTATACAACTTGACATTAAAAATTGTCGCAATACGTAGTTTTAACCCACTACTAAGTCCTAGCGTAATTTTAATGTGAAGTTTCATGACAAAACTCTTTAAGATCATGTTCAATTTTGCCACTTATTCTAACTTCATGCCAGTGTTTGCTTATACATATGGCCGATATTATGTATGTATGTCTAATATTGTTGAACTCTGTGATACGTAATTTTTGAGAAATTTGCATTAACTTATTCCATACATATATGTGTACATACATGTATATTTATAAATATTTCGGTTTTTTTGCTAATCGCTTTATTTTTTAAATTGTTGAACGACGAATTTCATCATTATTATTTGTCAGCAGATTTTTCCCCATTTTTGTTATCAGTTGATGTAACTTTTTCTGCGCTTGTTTAAATTCAAAAACAAAAATATTTAATGAGGCGGATTTGTTTTTTTTTTCAATTTATCACTAGTTTATTATGGAAACAGTGTGTATTATAAAAAAATACAGTTAAAGATTTCATGGTACATATCGCCCATTTACTCAAACAACGTCATAACTAAAAAAAATTAGTTTACCACAAAACGAGTTTAAAGTTTTCAATTTACACACACGCACACCTTAATGGAAAAAGAAAATATCATATTGCTTTCAAGAGTTGAGTAAACAAGATTTTTGTGTGAAATTTTTGCACAATATGAAGAAGGATATGAGGATTAATTCTGCTTAATTAACTAAAAAAAATAAATTTTTTGAGTTATAACGTTTTTTCAGTAAATGAGCGATATGTATGTAGTACATCAATCCATTACTTTTAATGAAAAAGGACATTACATAGACTATGAGGTATCAAGAGCATTTTTCAATGTATTCCCTTTCAATAATTTTCAGTAGAAAACAAACAAAAAAAATGTTTAAGGTCTAAAAATTCCCAGGGCTTGTCCCATAATTTCCACCCAGAATACGCACTATAAATTCTCGAAAAATTTTTTAATACAAAGCTCCATTATTCTTTAATGTGTCCCTGAGAACAGAACTTCGATATATCAGTAGACTTATGCCCATTTCCTGACTTGTTAATCAAACTGTAATTATTTTTAAGTTCTAATTAAATGCGAAATTGTGTTTTTGAGTGCATAATTAAATAATAATTAAATGCCCAACCTTGTTTAATTAAGTATTATTTAAGTTTTATGAGCGTACCATATGTTTTTAATGCGTGTGTGTGTGTTTATTGCAAACATACACATGAACATCATGTGGTTTGTTTGAAAACATCATGTGGTCGTATTAGGACGAATTTCGTTTAATATGCATAAATACATAACATAAACAATTCATAGTTTCATACTATGGTATAAATAAATAGAAAAATGCATTCTGATGCTCCTTTGGTTTCATAAAATGTGTTTTTATGCAATTTTAATTTTCTGCATTTTGATAACCTAACTTTTTTGTTCTTTGGAAAGCTTTCCATAATATTTGGAAATTTTTGAGTGCTGCCGCTTTTTCAACGTAATTTAATAAAAACTTAATTAACCACTGAAAAAATGAAATCGTATTTAATTGAAACTTAATTTTAAATAAACATTAGCTAATTACGTACTTAATTTTTAAGTTAAAAACTAGGGGTTAAACTGGATTTCTTTTAATTGGGTATTTTTATATGTATAAATTTATATGTTAATGGGTTAGAGAGCTGCGTAAACAGTCTTGAAATGTAAAAACGTCATAAACAGCTGTTTATGGTTATGGCATCACTAATAGGTGAATGAAATATATTTATGGTTATCGCTATGGTTATGGCTATAACAATATGGTATTGCACGTCTGATTGAACCCCAATCGGGCATGATTAGTTATAATCAAAAATACTGACACCACACTCAGTGGACCAAACACAAAGTACGCTGATGTTGAAGGTGTAGTGGCCTTTGAAAACAGCTAGTTGTTCCGTTCTACTACGTATTTGTCAGAATGTTTACAATTAACTTTGGTGTTTTTTGTTCATTAATAATTATCACATGTAATTTGGCTTACAAAGCGATACGATAAATATATAAACAAATGAAGTTCGGACAATAATAATTAAAATTAACAAAAATATTTTCACCGGAGTCTGAGAGGGTACAGGTGGGCGTTTAAGGGTTAATACGAACTAAATTAAAAAGTATTCATATAAGTAAAATTTTATATGAAAATTTGTCTTAAAACACCTTTATAAAGCCTTAATAATTTTTATAAATTAGGCCGTTAATATTTATATTACGAGTATAAAGTTCAAAGTTCTTAAAATAGAATGTTAGACTAAATTCTTAAAATAAAATATATGTAGTTCATTTACATATTTAGAAGGTATTTTAATATTTCTTTCTAATCGATCATTTAGTGACAAATAAATAAACTTTAGAAATTGTGTTTTATTATTTGTTGTAAAGAATTGAAAAAAAATGTGATAGATATATTAGGTTTGTTCATTTACTAAAAATTTTTACGAATTTGTAGCAATTGTTACTGGAAAGTATTCATTCGGGTATGTTCTGCATTCCACGTGAAATTAAAACAAGTAGAATTGCCATACAATTGTTGTTATAATTACATATTTCCAACAACAATTGTATGACAAATCCACTCGTTTTAATTTCACATGGAATGCAGAACATACCCGATTAACTAAAAAAAGTTTGCAAGGAGAGAGCGTCAACAAAGAGAGAGAAAAAATTGAGAGACCAAAAAATTATTAAAAATTATTGCTAGTAAAATTTTTTACTTGCAATAATTTTTACTTTTACTCCAACCACCTGTTGAGTGTTTTGTTTTCAAATTAATTATTTCAAAAATATCTGAAAAAGGAAAACTCAAAAATGTGAATTTCTTTATCTAAAAAACATGTATATGTATGTATACGTATGTAAAAAGAAAGCATATTTTCTTAATTTATTGTTTTTCTTCCATTAATCCATATAGGAGTAAATTCAATTTTATTGTCAAGAAATTTTGTTTGTTTATCATATCTGATCAGAGATGGAAAATTGGATTCTTGTATTTCTTAATAGAATATAATTAAAAAATAATGAAAAATTTATAAAAATAGTAAACAATGCATGAAAGTATGTATTTAATATCAAATGCCGATTTTTAAATATTTTGTAATTTAAAATATCAAACAAGATTATCCAAAATATATTAGAAAAAGTACAATAGTATCATTATTTCCATCAATGGTTCTGACATGAATAAAATTTTCTTGCAAGTTTTTACAAGTACATACTTACATATGTAAATGGTTCATTTACTTTCTCGTATCTGGGAGAGTAATTTTGTAAATTTCTGGCTTGCTCTCTCGTTGCAAGTTTCTGCTAGTAAAGCAAATTAACACACCTATTTAATTAAATAAATTGAAAATTTAAATAATTACATGTGTATGTATGTATGTAGATATGAGTATGTATGATCGTATAAAAAAAAGATATAAATAGATACAGTGTGACTGAGTGAAATTTTTAGGAGATTATGTAAATGAAATAAATATTTATTTTAAAATGTTTAAAATATCCCAAATTATATATATATATATATATATATATATATATATATATATATGTATATATGTATATATATAATTTGCATTTCCATAAAATTTCCAATTATAAAAAATAGTTTAAGATTAACTTAATGTTTTAAAATTTTCCTCAAATCGTTTTTACAAATAAACAACTTATTTTATTTATACTTATAATAAAATAAAAAAAAAAACAAAAATAAATCCTAATATTTATTTATTATAAATAATAATGTGGATTTTCCCAAAATTTTAAAGTCAATAATGTACAACGTTTACATATCTGTCGTAATATGGTATAATCGCTTACATAAGTCGACAGAGCAGTGTTTGTTCTAACGCATGATTCTACTTTCGTGAGATCTCTCTTTGCATATGTAGCTTTGAAACTTTCAACTGGGACGTTTTACAGCAGAATAACGCTAAATTTTCTTAAGTCGACTTAAGTGATCATTCGACATTGCCACAGATGTGTATGTTTGTATGTACATATAACACTTTCAGTTTATTATAAGAGGTACTTACGTAACTCATTTCGAGCTCCCAAAAGTAGCCTACATGTACATACATGTACGGCAGTTATTTAATTTACGAGGGCGGATCAATAACTCCGTGACTTTTTGAATGAAACAGAGTTAATTTTTGCAAAGCAAAAATTCACACTTATTCCAACGTTTCTCCAAAGAAAATCCTACAAAAAGAAGAATCCTATTTTAGATGTCCTTAAAATAGGAAATTTAAAACTTAAAAGTTAAAAAAATAAAGATCCTGTTTTAATACTCAATTCGAATTTAACATACGAGTATTTATGTATTATTAAAACATAATATGTAAATAGTATATGTTTTGTTATTGTTTTAAGCTTTCTAATCAAAGTTTCTTTCTATGGAGTGGGATCACGGGATATTTCAAAAAATGTCCCGCTTTCCCGGGAAATGAAAACGTCCGGGAAAAACTCTATTTCATCAGGCACCTTATTCGCCATGTTTATCACGCTCGCATTATTTTCCATTTTCAAACATTAACAGGGCTATCATGAATAAAATGCCACGTGAAATTTTTCCCGGGGAACAATTCCAACTAGTTAGCAAGTAATAGGGAAAACAAAAAATTCTAATTGGAAAAGGAAGAAATTTCACGCGAAATTTTATTCATGATAGCCCTGTAAAAAAAAGGGTTGGTGGCAAAAGATTTGCCAAGAATGAAGAGCACGAAAGTTCTTAATATAAACAGAGTATCGAAGTTATTGAATTTCGCTCGTAAAAGCGTATTGATCTAAAAGGAGATTATGTTGTCGTACATTTAAAATCTATCTATGTATATATAATTAATAGGCGAACATGTTTTTTGTAATCCCTTTTACACTGGTACCACTGCACCGATTTTAAAAAGATTTATATGGTTTTAAAGGATTTTTCGTACAGATGTGTAGAATCTATATTTTATTGAAATCGGTTCAGTATTTTGGGAGCTATAAGCGTTTAAAGTTGCTACTACTACATGCACACATATTATACACGCATTTATTAGCTTACAAGTAAAAAAAGAAACAAAACATTAGTATGTGTATGTGTGTGGTATGTAGTATTTCTCTTGATCTAACAATTTTTTTCTCTCTTATTTGTTGTTGTATGAAACAGTGATGGGAATTGGAAATCTTGATTTCGTGCCAAATCTGCTTTTAAATAGTGCCAAAATCACTTGAACAGTGCCAAACTACTTTTTGTATAATTTTAATGTTGGCACTTGATGTTCATTTAAACTATAGTTCTTGAATTATAATTTATTCTGTTTATAACTATCAAAAAAACACGGTCTAAAATTAGTTGTATATACACATTAATACATTTCGATTCCTATTTTCGATACATATAAAAAATTAATATTTTTATTATCAAAATTGTTGATAACTTTTAAAATACAGGCTGTAAAATTTATCGTGAGCGAAAATTTACGTATGTACTCGTAAAACATATTTGAATATTATTAGAAAACCTTCTCCTGAATCGAAAATAATCACCCTTCGACATCGACGTGACTTTAACAAAATACCAAAAAATTGGAACTTATTTACTCGCTCTCGAGAAAAATTTTGTGCTACTGACAATCTATTCCGTTACATAAGGTCTACAAAATAGCATAAACCTGGGGGCAAATTTCAACAGAGTTTATATGGAAATATTTCGTAATTTCGTTCGATAACGAGTACCGTAATTTGACCCCTGGAGTCAGTTGGTTTCGACAGCGGAGTGTCGTGTTAAAGTGACATCGATGTCAATAACTGGGATAAGGGTGAATGTTCGATATATATGCATCATATATTAATAATTTCTAATTATTTAGAAGAAATACAAATATAAAAACATTTTTTACGTTATAGTAATGATTCTAAAGGACATACTTATAGACTATAATAATAATCCTAAACTAATTTATATGATAAAATAACTATTTCTTATTAGATGTATGTAGTTAGTGAGTCGAGTTGTAAAAATTCGTACACGTTAAAAATAATAACAAGCTATTTATTTTAATCAAACAAGGTTCTGTCGGAATAGTAGAATTTGTATTGCTTTTTTGGTTCATAATTTTATATGTATTACAATTATAACAAGATTTATTGTTAGACTTCAAAAATCTTTACCATGTATTAAAGATGTTAAAATTTATAATTGCATTCCATTTAAAATTTTACTTTTGATCAAATTTCGAACTAAAAATATACTTTCCACGCTTGATGAAGAATAGAAAAAAAAAGAATACCGTGAACGATTCGATAAATATTACTTAAAAATTTTTCATTGAAACTTGTTTACGTCTCCATGTCTTTCAAAAACTCACTCACAACTTTATGGTGGGAAAATTAGTTTTTGATTATTAATATTTAAATTTCAGTGCCGCAATAATTTTCTTTTTTAATTTCATGTATTATTTAATTATGCTTGCATATGTATGTAAGTTTGTGTGTGGCTGTGTTTTAATGAATTTTTATGACGTTTAGATACATTTTCTTTGAATCTTAAATTATTTAGATTTTAATTCTAGAATCAGGGCTGTCACATGTGGCGATTTCTCGCCAAACGTGGCGGATTTAAATCTAGTTTGGCGTCCTAATTTTCGATTTGGCGACATGGCGATATTTTGGCGTTTTATAAAAAAGTTGGCGATTTTGTTGGCTATTTTTGATGAGCCTTGAATTGGCTTGAAAATCGTTAAATATTATTTTTGTTATGGTATTTTTATATGTTGTGCTAAGAACATTTAATACTGGTATTGGTAGCAACCGTTTTAGAAAACTTGTACAAATTTCTGCAACTCGTTGAATGTGCAATGGGTGGAGCTTAAACATCAATTTTTCTTCTCTTCTTTAGAAACTCACATTAATTAATAAAAATATTTCATTCAATAAAAGAATTGAAATTACTGAACTTAAGCCTGACTATAAATTATTTCTGATTCAAAATATATATAATGGCGATTTTTCCCATTTTTTTTGGCGAATTTTAGCGATTCGGAACAAATAAATTTTTTATAATTTATAAAATAAATTTTTAATAATTTATAAAATATAACGGGTGTTTAGAACTTCAAATTGAAATAAAACGCAAGAAAATCGTTTTAATGTCCATCAATTTGGCTTTATTGGAAGGATAATTTTATGCCATTAATGTTTAAATATGATTTTGGGCATGTGGCCGCCGCGGCTGGCTCGAATAAAGCCAATTCTACAGGTCCAATTTTCAACCACTTTTTCGAGCATATGGGGCCGTATGTTGGCAATAACGCCACGAATGTTGGCTTCCAAGTCCCCTAACGTTTCTGGTTTGTTGGCGTAGACGAGCGACTTCACATATCCCCAAAGAAAATAATCCAATGGTGTCAAATCACACGATCTTGGTGGCCAATTGACAGGTCCATTCCGCGAAATTATGCGCTCATCGAATGTTTCCTTCAATAAATCGATTGTGACGTGCGCTGTGTGGCATGTAGCGCCGTCTTGTTGGAACCACAACTCATCCACATTCATGCCATCCAATTCGGGAACAAAATAGTCGGTTATCATGGCTCTATACCGGTCTCCATTAACGGTAACTGACTCTCCGGAATTATTTCGGAAGAAGTATGGCCCAATGACTCCACCAGCCCATAGAGCACACCAAACAGTCAGTTTTTGTGGATGTAATGGCGTCTCAAGGATCTCATGTGGATTCTCTTCACTCCAAATGCGGCAATTTTGCTTGTTGACGTAGCCATTCAACAAAAAATGAGCCTCATCACTGAACAAAATTTTGCGATGAAAATCAGCATCGAGATCAATCTCATTTTCGGCCCATACACCAAAATCACGACGCATTGCATGGTCTCGCGGCTTTAATTCTTGCACAAGCTGGATCTTGTAAGGTCGCAAGCCAAGATCTTTGCGCAAAATCTTCCATAAAGTTGATGGACAAAGCTCCAATTGCTGTGCACGGTGGCGAATCGATTCATTCGGGTCCTCTTCAACACTTTGCTCTACAGCGGCAATTGTTTCTTCGGTGCGCACTGTTCGACGTCTCTGCGGATGCGTATTATCACATAGAGTAAACGTAGTGCGAAAACGATCCATGGTTAACCGAATTAATTGCTCTGATGGACGATTATGTCGACGATAAAATGGACGGAGCTTGCGGTAAAATTCGCGAACTGAACCATTATTTTCGAAATAAATTTGCACGATTTACAAGCGTTGTTCTTTTGTCAACCTGTTCATGATGAAATGGCAAACCAAACTAAATATTAATCACTTGACAGCTGACAGTTAAAAAAGTGATGCCAACTTAAAGTTCTATACCTCAATAAAAAACACCCATTATATTTCATTGTCAAAAACTAAAAAAGAGGATTTGGCGATTTTGGCGATTTTTAACATTGGATTTGGCGAAAAGGTGAAAATAAATCTGACAGCCCTGTCTAGAATACGGACGAGTGTGTCGTCCGTTTGGTATATATATTATATTAAAGCTTAAATTAGACGTGACATAGCCATAACCAAACCAAAATTCAATTGGTTTCTATTGTGAGAGTTATGGCGTTATGGCGAGTCACCTATAATCAAATACAGTGTTGCCCATTAGTTTGGTTCGAACGGCTGTTCTCTATGGCTATGGTTATGTCACGTCTGATTGAGCCTTTAGAAAGAAACAGAGAGCTAGGTATATTTCTTACTCATTTCTCTTACACAAAATTAAAACTTGAACAAGAAAACTGTGTGTGTGTGTGTATGTGTGTATGTGTGAATTAGGGCTTACTAAACCGGTAATTCACCCAAACCTTTATTAAGTCCTAGTTTACACTATGCAAGTCTTATTGCTAAGCTTAGCTTTAAAGACTTGCATAGTATAAACTCGGATTAATTAAATTTCGACACTTAAAATAAATAAGTCGAAATGGAAAATTAATTTATGTTAATTTGGCAACAGTGTGAAAACTAGCCAGACAGAAAATGTGCATATGTATGTGCATAAAAATGTAGCATACAAATTGTAAATAAAAAATGCAACTACGAGTATTTCCATCCCCTCTAAAATGAAGCAGTGCCAGAATTGTAAGTATACACAAGTGCGGTGCATTATTTTGCTGAATATTTTGAAAATGTAGTACACAATCGTTTTACATACATACATGTGTATATACTCGTATGTATTATACATTCATTATACTGTATCTATATTGGTTTTCATCGGATCCGATCGTTGTAATATTTTTATTTCTTTTTGTGCTTTTGATTTATTTTATTTTGGTTGCTAGTTTGCCTTTTATTTGATGCATGCCTGTTATACTGCATTATAAATGGATTTGAGTCGACATTTGGCGGCATAATGAATGCTGTTTGTTGCTTGGGTATGTAGTGTTGTTGTTGGCTTTTAATGCGAATTTGTTGTTATGACTTGTCATACGATGGCTTACTTACTTACTATATACATAAATATGTTTGCACATACACATACATATGTATGTACCTCATATATGTACATATGTACATGTATACCTGTCCCTCATATACATACATGTACATATACCCTTGCATCTAAGTAGGTTTGAAAACACAACACAAATGCATTCATACATCCAACGAATGCAATTATCTCAAAATTCGCATGTATGCGTAGGCGATTTCGAGTGTTGTCAATGTATGTACATACTATCGACTTAAATACATACATATGTACGTACACATAAAGCAAAATTTAAAAAAAAAATTAATAATACTTTTTTTTAGTTAATTTAATTATTATTTTTCGAACTTCATTTGTTTCTATATTTATGATTTCAACAGAAACAAATGAAGTTCGAAAAATAATAATTAAATTAACTAAAAATTAATAGTCATTGGCTTGTGGCAAAAATTAAATAAAAAATATACTTAATAGTAACAAACCAAAAAAGTTTGTCTTAAGTAGAACAAAAATAAGCAAATTAACTAACATGTGAATAATTAGTAAAGAACAAACGACAATGGTAAGACTGTTGTAAATTTAGAGATGGTAAGGTGAGCTTTCATTAAAAAACATCTGTCAGAAAATTGAAATACGATGAATCAAAACAATTCACGTATTCCATTCGCAAAAAAGTTTCGTATATAAAGCAGAAATCTACATCAACTGACACCACACACAGTGGACCAAACACAGAAGAACGCTGATGATGAAGGTTTAGTGGCCTTCGAAAACGGCTAGCTGTTCCGTTCAACTATGTGTTGTCAGAATATTTACAACTAACTTTGGTGTTATTTGTTCATTAATAATTATCACATGTAATTTGGCTTAAAAAGCGATACGAACTTAAGCCTGTTGAAATCATAAATAATATTTTTTTTTTTAATTTATGATTTAATTATGCTAAAGTTCGTATCGCTTTGTAAGCCAAATTACGTGTGATAATTATTAATGGACAGATAACACCAAAGTTAATTGAAAATATTCTGACAAACATGCAGTAGAACGGAACAACCAGCTGTTTCGAAGGCCACTGCACCTACATACGTCATCAGCGTTCTTTATGTTTGCTCCACTGTGTGTGGTGTCAGTTGATGTAGATTTCTGCTTTATATACATATACTCAGCTTTTCACTGCAAATGGAATATGTGAATTGTTTTGATTCATCGTATTACAATTTGCTGAAAGCTTTTTTTTTATTAAAGGTAAATTTTACCATCTCCAAATTTACAACAGTCTTACCATTGTCGTTTGTTCTTTACTAAGTATACACATGTTAGTTAATTTGCTTATTTTTGTTCTACTTAAGACAAACTTTTTTGGTTTGTTACTATTAAGTATTAATTTTAATTATTTAATTTAATTATTATTTTTCGAACTTCATTTGTTTCTATATTTATGATTTGATCAGGCTAAAGTTCGTATCGCTTTTGTTTATTTGTCGAAATGCAATTGTTATGATTATGGTCTTCCACCTTCCGGCTAGCACAGTTTATTTATTTTTAATGTGTGGTAATATTTAATCCAATTTTGAAAAAAAAAATGTTTTTTTATATTGAAAACAAAAACAAATTTTTTTATTTATTTATTTTTAACCCAAGACTAAAAAGGGCTATTATAAGTTTTTAGTGTGTACCTGTGTATATGTGTGTATGTCCGTGTCCACGTACAGACCAAACGGCTGGACCGATTTTGATTTAGTTTTTTTTCTGTTTGAAAGGTAACTTGATCGGTCCAGTCGTTTAAAAGATATCACATCTTTTCTAGATATATTCGGGAGTTTTTAAAATTTAAAATTTTTTTTCAACACACATAAGTAAGCGATAAAAACTTCCTTGTCGACATCGTGGCCTATAAATAGTGCCATAAACTGGAAATAATGAAACTGTATCCACCTGAAAATAGACGGCTAAATCAAAATCGGCCCAGCCGTTTGTGCTGTACATGAACACGGACAGGCACACAGATACAAAGACGCACACTGCAAACTTATTATATATAACACCCCTTATTTTAGTCGGGTGTTAATGAAACTTGAAAAAATTAAAATATTTTTTTATGGGGCATTCGCATATTAAATTTTCTAAACTGTAACAAATCCTTAACTACCCCCCCCCCTCCCCCTGGACCTTTACGTCGTAATTTGTGAACAGCCCCTTTCTGGAGACTTTTCAACTGCATATTTAAAAGTAACGTTGACATCACTTGAAAATATAAGTATGTACATATGTATCTCAAATCTCACTTATATATACATACACTTGAAATTTGTTGTATCCTATTTAATTTTTGTTGGAATTTATATTTTATTGAGTTGAATATAACAACAAAAGGCAATACGATAGATAATAACAAAAATAAAGAAAACATATTCATACATACATACAGACATACTGTGAGAGATAGATAGCAAATAGTCTTTCCCTCTCTACATAAAAATATATACAAAATGAAATCTCCATACGATACTACAGCAGTACAAACAAATTGAAAACCGCTCATAAAAGTGGATGTCTGGTGTGAAACATTTTCAGTTTATTGAATTTAGTCGTGGCTGTCAGTACTCTTGAAAAGGGTAAAAAGTTGGATTTATACGGAAATCGAGAAACAGCAAACCTAAAACTAATTTAAACACAATAACTTAAAAAATAAAATATTTACTTAAAAACCTGAAAAGGTCGCTTAAAGCAACTCTGTCGGTACTAGTTACTTTTTCAATATTACATGTAAAGTTATTTACAAAAAAAAAACAAAGAAATAAAACTTGTCTTCAATTTAGTGCTCATAAAAGAAGTTTTGGAAAATTTATTATTAATGCAAAATAATAATTTATTGAAAATAATAAATACAAAAATTATTTTCACTTTACAAAAATATAACTATATATAAAGAAAGAATAAATTGAAAAGCATAAAGCTTACAAAAGAGTGACAAAGTGTGATTAAAAGCTCTATTAAAATAAAAATTGAAAAGTAAGTTAAAAAATACATATTTGTACCTACTTTTATATGTATATAAATATGTATGGAAGTATGTAATTACGTATTTTGTAATTCTTAATTAGCTACATACTTACATACATATTTATATTTTAATAATGTACGTATTTTGTATAATCAAGGTTACTTGTCTAGCCAAGTAAAGCTATTTTTAGATTAAAAAGTATTTGTCATTTTACACAGTCTATTAGAAAAATTAGGTTTGAAGTTTACATTGTGATAGTACTCGTATTATTCATCAGCCTTGTATTTGCAATTGTAAAAAAATAGACAAGGTTTATTAAAACAAAGCATATTTTTTTTTAAATTATAAAATATTAAAAATTTAAGTACATAACTGCATACAGTAGATTTGTTTTGTTGCATCATCCATGCAAAAAAAAAACTCGATTAAAAAAAATAATCATCTTTATTCTAGTTGTCAACGTCGACGTCACATCAATGCAATACTAAAAAATTGGGGATTGTTTAACCATTGTGGAAAACAACTGACTGCTTTGATAAGCTAATGGTGGCAGCAAAAATAATGTCAATAGCACAAAATTGTTCTCGAGAGCGAGTAGACAATTCCCAATATTTTAGTATTGTATTGTCGTGACGTCGATGTTGGCAACTGGAATAAGGCAGGATGAGTTAGGGCGTTTCTATGTATATCAAGGTAAAGATATGTACATAACAATAACAACAGTTTGCTAATGTTTCGCTTTATATGAGGCCATCCATCCATTTTAACCTAATCCATGTTTTGCTAATTTATGTTTCAAACTTCCCATTTTTGAGATGGGTTACTTTTGTTATGACATATTTTATGTATGTACATATGTAGTGGGAACCGCCATATTTAATGCTTTTTTAATCATACATATGCATGTAACTACTTACATATGTATATGTATATTTATCGTCATATAAAATCCAAAAGGGCGCAACATACGAAAAATGTTTCTACCCGCAGCATTTTATCGATATATATATATATATATATATATATATATATATACATGTATGTACATACATATATGTATGTATACATCCATGCATACATACATATATGTAGTATAAATGTACATATGTGTCTCAAAACTGCCGGTTTTATGAACCAAAGTCAAAAGGCTACTTATAACTAAATATTCTAAAATTCATGTTTTATGCTTTCTATTTAACAATTTTGCATTCTACGTCACGGTATGTACTCGTAGTATGCAGGAATCTAAAATAACGGCCTGTCCCACGATGTCACCAAAAATCGTTCGATCGAACACTTATATTGAAAACAACAACAAATTTTCTAATGTTGTTGTTTGCAATACAAGTTCTAATAATTTGGGTTTGAAAAATTCTTTAGAATACATTATTATTATTGCGTAAACCAGTAATCACCCGACGATATGTACACATTTGACCTGTGATTGATTTACGCGCCATAAGTATGTATGTAAGTACATTCATACATACACATATACCTATGCGTGTGCATATGTACATATCTATGCACATGCATATGGATATATGTATGTACATGCATATGTAGATATCGTTCATTTACTCAAACAACATCATAACTAAAAAACAATTTGCCAGAAAACGAGTTTCAAGTTTCAATTTACACACAACTTAATGGAAAATGAAAATTTTATTTTCCTCTCAAGAGCAGTAGACAAGATATTTCTCCCCTTTTAAACACGGAAAGTTTACTTTGCAAAGTCTTAATTCTTATTTATTTTTGTATATTTCGTTAGAAGAACATTAGAAAAATAAAAAAATTAAAAAAAATTATGATTTAGGGCCTTTCTTTATTACGATATGTAGTGTACATATGCATGTACACATACTTAAGTATGTAAGTAAGTAAGTACATTTGTTTGTATAAAAATTTGTGCTTCCCTTCCTACTAATGCACTGGCTGTCAACTAACAATAGCAAACTGTTTTAGTTTGGTATTTTTTTTTAGTTGCTTTTGTATATCTTCAATATCTATTTTTATACATTATAAAATACACAAAAAAAATATGGGATGCATCACAAAAAAAAAAATTATTTTTATGTGTATAATTTTTTCTGTTTCTTGCTAAATTTAGTTTTGTCTAGTTTACATTTTTCAAATGATATAGTTAGCACCAAAATAGAACGTGCACTTCCAACTTGCGTTCTCTCAAATTGAGAACTAAAATAAAATTCTCAAATGCATTCAATTAAATAAAAGTCTTGCCATTTTGTCACATTTAGTTCTACATGCAACGAATTTATTAATAGTTCAAAAATGTACTTCTTAAGGCCGATATTCACTATACTCAAACAAGTTCTGCGAAAATACAACAACCCTGACACAATGGATTTTATGAAAATGTTCAATAGGCAATATCCCTTATTCTATAACTGTTTGTCGATGTCACGTCAAGACAACACAAAAAAATTGGCGCTTGTGTGCCCGTAGTCGAAAACAACTGGCTGCTATTGACAGGCTCATAATATTTTCTAGGAATAGACAGTCAATAGCATAAAACATTTTTTGAAAGCGAGTAGACAATCGTTAACTTTTTGGTATTGTATTGTTTGTTGTAATTATGTATTTTTATTTTCAAAAGTTTTACGTTTATGTACAGAAAATAATATAGAAATCTGTGAACAGAAAATACTTATGAATCGATGAGCGTGTAATTGTAACATTTGTTTTAAAGAACCATAATTATTTCCCATGGTTTTAACCATTAATCGCTCCGCAATGACTTCGTTAAATAAACCTTAAGTGGGAATTGTTAAGGAAAAATATGTAGATAGGTATATAATTTTATTTGTACCCTGGCTAAAGTGGCAGAATAAAATCTCACCAGTTTATGATTTAGATTAGTTAACACTATGCAAGTCTTATTACTAAGCTGATTAGTTTGTTAGTGCGTGATATACATATCAAAAAAAAAGTTATTTCAATTTTAATTTATTTGGTACTTTACATTTTATAAATTCTAAAAAAAAAACTGATTATAACCAATAAGACCTTGGCAACTCTGCGTATTAGTGTCCTGCACAAGAGTATTTATAAGACTTTTCAAGACATCAGAGATTTTTTCCAATGCTTTACTACAGCGAAATATTCTAAAAGAATCGCTAAACAACACTGTTGGCAAGACAAACCACCGAAAAAAATTACTTGCCAACAGTGTTGCTTAGCGATTCTTAGAATATTTTGCTGTAGTAAAGCATTTGAAAAAATCTCTCGTCTTGAAAGGTCTTATAAATAGTCTTGTGCAGGACACTACTGCGTATCTTTATTAAAAAAATTCCAATTTCATTGAAAATACATACATACATACATATGTATGTACATATGTATGTACACATATGTATGTATATACATTATAAAATACGAGTACAATTGCAATATCTGGTTTTAACCACATATAAAGGCTTATATAAATGAATATTATACAGACATATGTACATACATATGTATTTAAACATGTTTTGTATACATAGGTACATATAATGCACGTGTAAAGGTAAAATTGTCCAAACTGACCAAAGCCCGACGATATGAAAGATTGCATTCCAAATTTAACGTTGGCATTTTGGCATATGCAACTTATAAATACATACATACATACATGTAGGTAAACATACATATGTACACATGTATGTATATATGTATGTATGCAGATGTATGAATCTGCAGCATTAAATTTTTCTAAAAAGTTCATGTTTTTATACATATGTGAGTGCAAATAAAAAATTAATAGATACCTTGTTCTCCATATGTAGTTGAACATTGTATTATTGTGAGTTCACTGTACGCTAAAAAAAAACGGGTATTTTAATTCAAGGAAATTTAAAATATTCAGCACAATACGACGTTAGAGCGAATTAATATTATTTTGTTTTTGTTTTACAATTCTATGTACATCGTATATACATATATACATACATATGTATGTGTGTATGTAAGTATATACTATTGAAATTCCACCTTTAATTATTATTATTATTTGCATTGCGATTACTCTATTAATTTATCTTTTGGTATACTTACATAGGCATATGTATGTATGTATGTATATACGTACATATGTATGTATGTATGTATTTATTTTTAATTTTTTAAGCATTCTTATCATTCATAAATTTTCTCATAAAAAAATATCAACTGTACTGTACTGTAATAAAAAACCAGTTCAATCGACTTAAATCTAATGATTCATTGTTTTACTTATTATTTAAAAATTAACAGTCAAGATAATTCATTCAATTCCAAGAAAGATGAAAAGCAATAACATTTCAAAAGACTGGAGTCAGTTAGTTAATTATTTACAAATCACAATCGAAATGTAATTAATATTCTAAATAAATACGAAACATCTATCCATAATTATACATAGAACAAACAAACAAAAAACACAATTTGAATTCAAAGATCACTCAAAATCTCTGTCTTAACAAAGACTATACATAATCAGGGCTATCATGAATAAAATTCCGCGTGAAATTTCTCCCTTTTCCAATTAGAATTTATTGTTTTCCCTATTACTTTCTATTAGTTGGAATTGTTCCCCGTGAAAAATCTCACGCGGAATTTTATTCATGATAGCCCTGAATATTTATTTAAAACTTAAAAGAATTTTCGTTAATACATATTGTATGAGTGTGATAAGCGAATTTATTATTTTTCCCCAATTGGTAAATTTTTTTATTTAAATTTTTAAAAGTTCTCAAAATTTATTTTCCCTCTACTAATTTTTTAAACTTTTTCGGCTTGTGTTGACCAAATAAGTCTTTTAAGAAAAAAAAAACATTCAGTTAACTGCCTGTTTATAGAAGCCTTGTAAAAATTCTCGTCTGTGTATTTATATTGAAAACAAAAACAAATTTGAGTGCTTTGTTTTTGTTTTCAATATAAATAGGCAGACGAGAATTTTCACATGGCTTCTATAAACTGGCAGTAAGTTAATTTTGTCAATATAATTTCATTACCTTATTCATTTTATTCAATTTAATTTCAAATCCACATTTTTCCAATGAAGTAAATTTTAAATTTAGTTTAAAACGAAATAAAAAAATTAAGTGTTACAGTACAAAAATAAATTTATGGAAACCAAATATCATTGAATTTTAAAATTATATACAGGCCAAACTCTTAATTGCACCATACACATTTCTTATCTATCTTTAGATAACATCCTAATTTGAGTATTTCCATACGTTTACTAATTTTTTGTTTTTAATGTTTTTTTCTATTTTTTTTTAGTACCACCAACAATGTCTTTAGCCAGTGTACATGGTCCTCAATTCACCGATATCTGCAGTACATTAGGGTGAGTACATATATCAAAATAAGTGTTTTCTTTCAGAGGAAATAAAACTAATATGTATGAACCTACGTACATATGTATATAAATTGAAAACACAGATTTCTGCGCTGTTTCTCAGTTGTTTTGGGACTACAACGCACCTTTTCTACACCCAAAAAGGCGTATAAAAATTTTATGCGCATGATTTTGTACAGTATTGCAATATCTACTTTGTGTATCGGTTCTATTTCGAACTCCCGCTTATAAATAATAAAAAAAAAGTTGTAATTTTCAAATAGTGAACTTACTTGGTCATTTTTATACTAAAATTTAATATGTAATTCAAAGCTTTTCAGCATATATCTTTAAAAGGCAAGTAACTACGCCTTTTCTAAATTGAAAATCAACCTTTGCTTGTGTTAAAATTTTCTCATTTATTATTTTCTTCTTCTGCTTTTCATGGATAATTAAATCAATAAAAAAATTATTTTATTATAAAGTTCTCCACTTCTCAAAAGGCCGATAAATTTTTATGCGGAAATGAATTTTAATCTTGAGCTAATTTTGAAATTTTAATATACACTTCTAACTAAATTTGTTATTCATTATTAAATTCTAACGAAGAATTAGTTATTTCCAAAAATAGGAACCGGAAAATTTTCCGAAAGTTCATTAACGGCATGATTAATTTTATTATGTAAAGATTCCGATTCCAGAAAGCGTTTGGCACAGAAAATTAATTTTTATTTGAAACTTGATAGATTACGCTGCTTACTTTTTCGCACTCGATTTATCGATTAAATTCTTTTGTACTCACTCTTACAGTGCCTTGCGAATGTATCATAATTTATTGTTTAACACTTGCCAATAAAATTTATTAAGCGTATTAACGTCACATATTTTGTTGGTTATAAACTTGGAATTTTGAATATTTACAAATAATTTATTACTATTTCTTTTCTTATCAATTTTAGTCGCAACAGTATGAGCATGTCGTCGTCATTGTCTGATTTAGTTGGCAGTCCCTTGGAAATTTCGATGGATAATGTATTGACCATCGAAGAACTAAGACAACATATGGGGTCTTGTTTCACCTGTGGTGTATCTTGGACCGATGATCATGTATCTTTAGATTGCAGTGAATGCGGTGGATATAGCACCGAGCGTCCCTGCCCTCTATGTGACGGTCAGTGTGGTGTACAATGGAAGCGTGACTTTACTATGGTACGTATTTATGCCCACCAACTTGCGGTGATTTTAAATCAATAATATTTACTATTCAAAATTTCGTATTTGAAATTAATATATGTTGTTTATTTCTTTCTAAACAGTCACATGCTTGTAGTAAAGCACGTTGGTTGGGCGTCTGTCCCAGTTATCCTGAAGCAGCCTTGCATTTTAATCAATCTACTTCAAATACTTCTACCATTACCAACGCCTCCGCCTCTTGTGCTGCTGCGGCTGCCACACAAATGCGTTTAGCTACCGAGTTATGTGCGCGTCTGGAGCAATTATCCGCCTCGACCTCCTCATCATCAAATCATATATGATTCCCCTACAATCCACCATTAACACCTCTAAACATCCAAAATAATAACCCCATCTACACAACATAATAATTTACCACATGCACATCGTATACAATTAGTTTGTATGTTTTCTCGCTAAAGATTTTAACTTTATTCGCCCCCATACACACCACAGGAAGTTAATATTTTGGAGTTATGTTTGGTGTTTTCGTTCGTAATTTTTAAGTTTATTTAAGAGAATCTTTAAACTTTAAGATACCAGCATCATTTCTAAGTCTAGACTTAAGTTTAAAATACTGTTAAATAAAAAAAATTTATAAAGGAAGAAAATTGAAATACGTTTTCGGTTATCACAGCCATAAAAATTGGTTTGGGCACTTAGATTGGATTAACAAACTTTTAAAATATTCTCAATTATATTTAAATAAACATTTTCAAAAAAACTGGTTTTCAGTAAGCAAAATTTAAAACATGTTTTAAATGCTTGTTACTCCAAGTTGTGTACTAGACCATTTTTTAATGGCCGCAATTTGACTGAAATATTTATAAACGAAATATATTGCATAAGTAAAATAAACAAAAAGACTATATTGCTTTAAAACTTAATTTGTATGATATTAATATGGATTATATACTGCAAAAAATATAAATATTTGCGTATATACATATGAATATATCTTTGTACTTTGTTTTATAGTATAATCCTAGCTTAACTAAATGATGTTATTTTAAACATACACACATATATGAATACTACACTCTTACATACACAGAAGCTATGATTGATTGATGTGTTTTAATTGCCACATAATCAAGCTCAAATCATAAAGCCAACAAGTTTTGTTTTTATTGTACTTAAACTTTGTTTAAAAGCAGCAAAATCATGCGGGCCTAATCTCGACAGAAAAACGACAAATTTACATTGAAAATATACAGTATTACCCTAGTACCGTATTATCATTTCAATGTAAAACTGTTGTTTTTTATGTGTAGCGTTTCAAAACGATACTCGAACGAGAATAGACCCAGTTATATTTTGCATGTATCTACATACATACTTATATCTTTCGTTTTTCATTTACTAGTTTAAAATAGATCTTTCAATTTATAATGAAGCTCAAAACATATGTTTATTATATTGGTTTTCTATGAAAATCACACTTTTTTTTAATATAATTTAATTAAAACTAAAGTGTAAAGTGTTAGTTTTTCTAAATATGTATTTCAAAAGCAACTCAGCTCATTTTTTGTATTAAGTATAATTTTTTTTATTAATAAAATTCCTAATTTGAAAAATAAGAAATGCTTTTTTATATTGAGAAGAGCATTAATATCTATTGTTTTCTTTTGCATATACATACATACATACAAATATCACATCAGTAAAACCATTTGTCCTAGTTTACACTATGCAAGTCTTATTGCTAAGCTGATTGGTTTGTTAGAAGAGAAAGTAAGAAACGTTTCTGATCCCCTCGTCACTCTTTCCTAACAAACTAATCAGCTTAGCAATAAGACTTGCATAGTCTAAATTGAGACTTTCAGACTTCAACTTGGTGTTTTCTTAGTTCTAAGAATTGTTGGTCAATCAGCATAAGCTAAATTATTTTTATTTATGCAAATAAAAATTGAAATTTCTTCCAGAAATTACACATCAACTTATCCCTCCTTATAGAGAGTACGAGTACTGTATTTCTCTACTAAATTATATATGTACATATGTGTGACATCCAATAGTACAATTTTAGTATTTATTATATGGCATCCACCAGTATAAGAATTCCAATTTGACACGTTAATGATATCCACCAGTGTAATTCGTGTTTTATGTATATGGTACTTAAAAAAAAGAGGTGAGACAAGATTGTAAAACATTTCCATTTGGATTATGCTGATACAAATATATATGTATATGTGTGTATATGTTAAACTCAACAATATTGTTGATCCCATATGATTATCCTGTAATCATTTTAAACATGTAATTTAATAACATGTAAAATTATTAAACGGGAAAGTTAACCTGACTACATACATAATTATTAATTATACATACATACATATGTAATTATATATGTAAATATATGCATGAATTATAATAATTCAAGGTTGATTTTAATAAAAGGCATAAAACAGACGCTAGAACATTGAATAAATTCCTCGAAATAATTACCAAGAAAATACCAAAGCATACTTTCAGGCTTTCAATTTCTTAGAGGTTCAAGTTGGCAAACAAATCTATTGAATTTCTTCAAATGGATGCTTATGTCTTAAGTCTTTTACAAGTTTCGTCCAACAATAGCACAAGCATTATTTGAAAGACTTAAGACAGCTACACAATTAATGAATTTTTGGAATTTTCAAGTTTTTGCATTTATCTCGGAAACGCGCGGCCAAAAATGGCCGTTTGTCCCTATACTAACGAATTCCATCCGCTCAATCCGAAAATCATCATTAAATTTTGATTCGACCGAATTTTCATATTTTCCGAGTTTGGGTCTTAAGTCTTTGGTTGTTTTTCTTTCAATACAGCTACAGTATTAACTAATGATCTGCATGAATGTGATTGAATCGCTGTTCAAAACATTCTAAAATTTTCAAGCAGTCTTCCTATTCTCATTTGTAAAAGCGAAACAAGCAATGGAACTAAAAAAATGTGTGCTGTTAGAGAATGGAAACATGAGAGAATAGAGACATGAGAGTAATGAGACATAAGAGATCGAATAGAATATAACATCACTCTAGTTGTCGTTTGTTTCGTTCAAAAAAAGCGAAACAAACGAATCATGCATGTGTTTGAGAGAATGACAAACGAAACACTCATTTACTCTCATCTTTCGAAATTATTATGGAAACATTCGAATGTTTTGTTTTAAAAAGCGAAACAAAGGAAACATGCACATCTGTTTGGAAGTAAATGCGGAAGTTGGTGTTCGTCGTTTCTGAAAGAAGGATACTCAAAAAATGGATTGCCATGACGTAAGTGAAGTTTGTAAACACATATGTACATATCGATGTCATAATATAAAAAAGGCCTAACTCGAATTTTAGATATTTTACAGGAGAAGCAAAAAACTTAAGAAAAAATAAAGCATTTACCTGCAGAAATAGTTTTTAAAGTTGCCATAAGTCCTTGATTTTGAACTGTAACGTACTAAGACCTTCAAGGAGGATGCCATTATACGTTATCGCCCAAAAATTGTGTTAAGCCTTTTTTATATTAAGCCATCGTTATGTAGGCGTTATACTATTTAAAAATGTTTTTAACTGAAAATATAGGTTTTATAATGAAATTAAATGAAAATTTTTGTTTTGATTCATATGTGCATTGGCTATTTTCCAATTTTAGTGAAACAACAATTCTGTAAAAAAAACATGTCTGTAAAAAAAATTAATGTAAGACCGAATTTTTATTTCAAACATAATAGGCAGCAACCACAGACTCCAGTCAAACTGATGTCTCCAATCAAATGTTAAATAATTCTAATATAAAAGAGAACATTATTAACGGCAAGTTCACAATCATCAGTAAACGAGGTCGCAGTAAAGTTTGGGAAGTTTTCGGAAAGGTTTCCGATGATACTGGGCAGGAAATACCGAACATTGTAGCTTGCAGAAAGTGTATAAATATTCATAAATACAACGAGAGATCAACCTCTAACCTCGTGAAACATAGATGCTATTTGTTGACTACATCTATAGGCACAAAAGCTGTAGTCGATGAAGAAAGCAAAAAAAAACGCAGTAAGTGTATTTACTAAGTGGAGTGTTGAGAATTGCAGGCCTTTCAAGATTTTAGCTGATTCGAAGCAACTCGAAGCAACCATGAGAGAAGTCGCTGACTAACTTTTGCCGTGCCGAGTTTTGCGCGTGCACTTGCACTTGATTTTTAAAGCGACGGCGTAGTCATCTTTGTATATACACATTAATTTCTTTACCTCTGCCTTCCATATTTTTAAAACTGTTACAAAAATAAATACAAAAATTTGACTTTAGTTCCCCAAGTACCCCGTTCACAATATTTCTTTACCGCTGCAACACCGTAAATATAAAAATTTGACTTAAGTTGGGAAATTCACATTGTGACAACCTTATAAATATGTATTTAGAGCATTATGACAACATTGAAAACAAGAGTCGGAGGACGGTCATTCGGCGTTATCATTTTAATGTTATGAGTACATTAAAATCTTGGTAAACGAATGTTGTACTGACGTTAGTTGTACCCGGAGACAATCGTAGCAACGTCATGCTGATTGTCTTTTTCTGCCTGGGTAGTTGCATTTTTGTACCTGTAATAAAAATTTACTTTATTAACGCATACTTTATGGGCTATGTGTATGTATAAACAAGTGTATGTGGGTCTGTAAGCGTATCAGTACGCTGACCAAAAATTTCATCATGAAAGGAGCAATAGAAAGGGTTGGATTTTTTATTTCAATCGTACAACTGTTGGCACGCAGAAGCAGTGTGACCATATTAGCTCTTTTGAAGCTAAATTTAGCTTTATTTTTTAATGTTTAGGTCGAAATATTTCATTTAGCTCTTAGCAACGCAGACAGAATCACTGCAGCAGATTTGATCTACATCATAGTGTAACAAGTATATAGGTGGCCGCATAAGGGCGACAAATACAAGATAACATCAAAAAACTAGATAATGCTTGTCAAGAAAATCCATGTGATGGACGTGGCGTATGAACAAAGAAATGCCAAATTTTAGCGTAGATGATATTACTCTTTTAGAATTACAATGCCAAAAATTAAATTGCTTTGATTTGAAAAACCAAACGTCAACTACGGAATATTGGATTAATATTTTTGAGTACAAAAACGCAATTAATGAAAACCATTTTAGGGAATTGTAAACTTTTGTGATGGAATTTTTAGTTTTACCTTTCAGTAACTGTGACGTAGGCTGCACGCAAATTAATGAAAACCCTTTTAGGGAATTGTAAACTTTTGTGATGAAATTTTTAGTTTTACCTTTCAGTAACTGTGACGTAGGCTGCACGCAGTTTCATATCAATTTCTTTTCAAGATGTCGTCAAGAAGAAAACTAAAAATGGCTGCTTCATTAAAATTGTTAGCAGAAATAAATAAATTGGGCATCATTATATTTGTTATTTTTGCGCAGAAACATTTTTATTACTCTTTTCAAAGTTTAAGCTTTTTTTGTATCACTTTTCATTACAATAGAGCCAAACAAAACAAAAAATATTTGGAAAAACAACGAAAAAATGTTCTCAGCTGCTTTCTTGATTGTGACTCTATGGACCGAAAAATTGTCATCAAGTTTGCATCAATTTTTAAAATTGCGAGTGTATTAGTAAAAAAGTATGAAAGTTAATAAATAGTTTATGTTGTTTTTGATTCAAGGTTTTTTATTTAAATGAACCAAATATATTTTTATATTATTTATACCTACATAAACACCATTTAAACTATAAAAATTTAGAAATAACGAAAAGTTGCTATTGCAAAGCTATAAAAAAATTTAGCTTTATTTTTTGGCTTTAAAATTCCTTCTTTAGCTCTATTTTAAGCCTGATTTAGCTTCATATTATTTTACAATCTGGTCACACTGCGCACAATCAACTGATTCAGAGAGAAAAGCAAAATAAATTCGTAAATGTTTCCTTTGTTTCGCATTTTAAAACAAAACATTCAAATGTTTCCATAATAATTTGGAAAGATGAGAGTAAATGTGTGTTTCGTTTGGTATTCTGGCATGTCTCGTTTGTTTCGCTTTTTTTGAACGAAACAAACGACAACTAGAGTGATGTTATATTCTATTCGATCTCTCATGTTTCATTACTCTCATGACTCCATTCTCTCATGTTTCCATGTGTGTTTGGTTTCGTTTCGATTGCTTGCCTCCCAGCGAATAGAGTAAATATTCGTTTCGTTCGTTAGATGTATTCTCAATTAGAGTTCTGTTTTCGCTTCATTCTCAATAGACAGAAAATCAAAACATTCATGCAGCTCTTTAGTATTAACATCAAAAGACTTAAGACACATACATGAAATAAAGGAAAATCAAACGTCAAGTGAATTTTTTATAATCTTTTCAGATCCGGGCAGGTGAAACGGTATATTTGTGCTATCGTCTTTACTTAATATCTTCATTAAAGGAGCAAAACCTCTTATTTTCTTAAGAAAATTCTGAATTAACATTGGAAATACCCAGCAAAAAATAAAATTAGTACTTCCTTAGGCCCGGTTCACACGTTTCAACTTTTGTTGCTCAACTCGTAATTCAACGTCTTACTTACAGCGTGGAGCAACAAAAGTTGAAACGTGTGAACCGGAATCGAAAATATCTAATGCATATTTTTAGATGTTAAAGAAATTATTTTTAAGCACATATCACATGGCAAAATAATTGTGCTTTGCTTTTACTTTTAAACTGACAAATACTGAATGAGTATGTAACTTTGGTTTTCATAACTTGAAAGCAGAACTTGATATAAAATAAAATGCAAATAATAAGACTTTTGATTCAGATAACAATGGTAATCAATATGTCCAGATGCTGGGAATATTGTAAAAGTGACATACAAAGTAAATTATGCGGAAATTACACACATTATGTTTGTGAATCCAAAAATTCTATAACTGAGGTAAGTTTTGCATGATATTTGTTATTAATATTAGGTAGAGATAATTCTATGGACCTTAGAAGATCCAAATGAAATAACAAAATTAATTTTTATTTTGCAATTAATATCGCATTGCAGCCTTCGAACATATCAAAAGAATTTTTAGCACATGTACCATTGACGAGAAAAGTGAAGGCATCTTTTTTAAATTGGCATAATTATTACCGAAATCGTGTAGCAGGTGGTTGGGCAAAAAATAACGTAAATAAATATTTTCCAAAAGCCGTTCGCATGCGGGAATTAATATGGGACAATGAGTTGAGCTATTTGTCACATATTCGCGCCAAGTTGGTTTGTAATGGAGAGGTAACTTGCCGCAGCACGCAGCGTTTTCGATTTGTTGCACAAAATTTGGTAAGCACAAGAACAATTTGTTAAATAATCTTTTACTCCTTCATTGCAACGTACGATAAGTCTTTAAAAACAAAATGCGATTTAAGTTTACAAAATGTTAGCAAGCTCGTGGCTAGTATCAGATTTTTATTTAATGTAAACTTTGATTTGAAATATAATGCTGAAGTAGCAGAGGACGTAATAAGGAACAAATTGTCTTCAGTAATTATAAAATTTTTATTTTTTTTAAGAATGTAATGAAGCGATATTTAGCTAGTCAAAAAAAAAAAAAAAATTAGAAATGCATATACCAATGGTAAACCAATGATTGTGTACACAATGGGTATAATCATTCCATTAAAAATTCATATTAAATAGTTGATGCTAACAACAACCTCTGCCCAACTAGATAGACATGGGCGCTGATTAAGTGAGTACCATCACAGAAAAATATCGATATTTCCCCAGCTAAAAGTCTAGTTTAAATTTTCTTTTCCCCTTTAGAAAATCAATTCTAACATTATTTAATTATGAACATATGTTTTTATATACCTAATAAAACATTATTTAGAAATTAAAAAATTTTCTATGGGGACCACCCTAATGATTGAAGATGAAGGCCAGCTGTGTTCTGAACTAATGTTGGGACAAAAAAAATATTGGTGGTCGGTCATATATTTGAGTCATTTAGGGGCACTCTGGGCTAGCTACGGCAATGTATAAAAAATAACATTTTGTATGACAGCGTCCTTAAATACCGTAGATAAGGGGTTGGTGTGTTAGCATAAAATGTGGGGGACTGGAATATTAGATACGTCGGCCTAGGAGCAACTCGGGACAGTTGCGATGCTTTTTGTGGATTTTTCATATTTTTTTTCCTGGTTTTGATCCCGATGAGGACTCATTTACCTCCATCCCACTGCTATCAGTTTTTGGTCCATGAATTTTTTTTCAAAACTTGTACATAGGTTTTAGAAAGTGTAATTTCCAACATTTGTTTGTTTTTTTTTTACCAGGTAGTCGAAGCAGTAAATAATAATACACAGCCTGTTTTAGAGATTATTGCCTTATCATTGAAAAAAATGTTTGAAACAAAGAACTTTATAAAAGATCCCGAAGGAATGCCAAAAAAGTATTTGGAAAGGTAAGAATTGATTTACATACATATGTACATACTTATATGTAAATAAGTATATGTAATTATAAAATATAATTTTATCATAAGCCATAAAGAATCAAACCAATTTGTAACTATAGTGAACGATCGCATTTCACGATTAGGTTGTGCTGTTACTTTGGGAACAGAATGTGGAGAGTAGGTAAACCAACTTAACTATCTCTAAAAAAAATTTACAACTATTTTGTTTAAATTTTTAGAACAGAGTTTTTTCACAAGTTTTGTTATTACACCGCTTGCAGTTATGATGAAGACAACTATGATTATATTTATAAAATTGGGGAGCCTACTGGCAGATGTTCTCGATGGGAAGTTGGAAGAAGTAAAACCTATAAATATTTATGTGCAAATTTTGGCAAAATATTTAGACGAGAAAACTGAAAATCTACTTAATATTCTACAGAATTTCATCAATGTTAAATTAATCTCAATGACTTAAAATAAATAATAATATTTATGCGATCTAATTTTGAAACCTGTGATTTTGAATTATCATTTTCACAACAAAAAACTAAACGACCGTTAACTACACCATTTATCATTGTAATTGAGAATATTCCAAATGAAATTGAGAATTTCAGTTTGAAATTGAGAAAATTCCAAATGAAAATGAGAATTTCAATTTGAAATTGAGAAGATTTCAAATGAAAACGAGAATTTCAATTTGAAATTGAAAAAATTCGAAATATAAATGAGATTTTCAATTTAAAATTGAGAAAATTCCAAATGAAATTGAGAATTTCTATTTGAAATTGAGAAAATTCCAGTTAAAATTGAGAATTTCAATTTGAAATTGAGAAAATTCCTGTTGAAATTGAGAATTTCAATTTGAAATTGAGAAAATTCCAAATGAAAATGAGAAATATTAATTTGAAATTGATAAAATTCCAAATGAAAATGAGAAATATTAATTTGAAATTAAAGGGCAGATTTTGTAAATAGAAACGTTTTTTTCGTTTTAAAATTTGTATTGAAAAAATATTTTTTGAAACGAATTGTCGTTATTTTTCATACAAATTTGAAACGTTTAGAAACGAAATTTTTTACAAAATCTGCCTATAAGAAAATTCCAAATAAAAATGAGATTATCAATTTTTTTTGATATGACAACGCTCCCTGCCACAATCGTCTACAACATATTGTCGACAACTCTCTATACTCTATACTCTTACCACTGAGCCCCTATTCACCGATGCTTAATCCTATTGAAAGTACTTGGTGAAAAAGTCCCCAAATGTTGGAGGGCAGAGGCTTGTGTTTTTAGAAGATATAATTAATATTTCAAAGGCAAATATAACTGTTGGAGATTGCAGTAGAGCTATACAGTATACCAAAACGTTTTGCTAGTCTGCTATTTATCTGGAGGATATTTCGAATTCCAACTTTATTTAGAATTTTCTCAATTTCAAATTAAAATTTCTCATTTTCATTTGGCATTTTCTCATTTTCATTTGGAATTTTCTCAATTTCAAATCGAAATTCTCAATATCATCTGGAATTTTCTCAATTTCAAATTGAAATTCTCAATGTAAACTGGAATTTTCTCAATTTCAAATAAAAGATCTCAATTTCATTTGGTATTTTCTCAATTTTAAATTGAAAATCTCATTTATATTTGGAAATTTCTCAATTTTAAATTGAAATTCTCATTTTCATTTGAAGTTTTCTTAATTTCAAATTGAAATTCTCATTTTCATTTGGAATTTTCTCAATTTCAAATTGAAATTCTCAATTTCAATTGGAATTTTCTCAATATATTCATGAATTTTCTCAATTTCAATGAAAAATGGTGTAGTAATGGACGTAAATGAAGCATGTTCAGTGCATTTTTGATAACTCTGGCAAATTTGTCTATATGCGTCAGCTCATCAGTTCCCAACTGTCAAACACCATATAAATAAAGTGAAAAGAGAGATAAACAATATTTTTAGCCTTTTAGGTATAGACTTTGACAATTGTTTGTATGTAGTTGCATTAGTTATGCATCACCTAGTTAACAAAGCTTGAGTAGTACTATGAAATGGACACGATTGCGTTAAAGTTGCCAGCATTGGCAGTTATCATTTTGTGTCTTTTGTTAACATGTCTGTGGATGAAACATTACAGATTAGTGTACGGAAATAGCATTGGACACATAGGCAGCCAAAACAAATTGTATAAAAACTAAAATTAAAAATATGCAACAATAATAATATTTACATACAAGTGTTAAATAAAAATTAAGTTAATCATTAAACTTACAAACGCAATAATAGGAGTTAAACTTGCAGCGTGTGTGTTATACAATGAAAACTCCTGCCACTAAACACTTTAAGCAAGTAAAGAGATGACTACATACACATGTATAAATACGTAAACGCAAGTACATATGTATGTGGATAAGTGCATAAAATAAATACAACATTTGCCTATTTCACCACAAACATTGAACATTTTAATTGTATTAACCAATATTGCTGGCGAATACACAAAAATGAGAATACATTTCCGTGAACAATATGGTACTAGAGGCGAAGAAATACTCTATGTAACACCTGCTGGTAAAATGAGTTTTTGTTTTGTTTGTTTACAATTTAATCAATACCTTATATTTTCAGAACAACAATCAATTGTCCGTGTGCCATTGAAAAGTGACAATAAATCGGTTATCCATGAAAAGTTCTTTCTTTTTCGGTTGTTCCAACAAATATTCTTACCCAAAGGTTACCCGGACAGTGTGAGTGAGGATTATGCCGCCTATCAAATTTGGGACACACTCCAGGCATTTTGCAGTACAATATGTGGTATGTTTTACAAGAAATATGTTTAAGATGTGTGGGGATACACATGCATATATACATACATACATACATAAATACTCTGGCACAGAGTTAAATTTGTAAGCACAATTCGATATCAGTTTCATATCCGAAAATTAATAAATGTAATTACATACGTACATATGTATGTATGTATTTATGTATATTGGAGCTCCTAAAAGTATGCCTGTTTTATAATTGTTATGTCAATGTCAATATAGGCTTGCAATGTTAATATTGGGCGAAAAAAACGTAACCGCTATACTTATTTTTAATATGAACAAAACAAACAGAAATCAAACACAATATTTTGTAAAATACTAAATTATCTATAATACATTCGTTGTAGGCACACTCTGTACACACGCTATTCTTAAGGGCCTCGGTGTTGGCAACGAAAACATAAACGCTTACTCGGCTACAGTTACATGGATTTTAAAGGAAGGAAGTGGTCATATGGGGCGAATATTCTTCTCTTGGTGGAAAGGTGCTCAATTAGATATAGACAGTAAAAAATGGCGCTTAAGAGCAGATTTTCTTAACGATTTAGCCATGGGCATAGAAATTTATGTGCTTCCAAAATACCCCCATTTGGGTACACAAATATTATGTGGCACAACAGTTTTGAAAGCCATTGTAGGCGTTGCAGGTAAATGTAATTTTATTTATGTTATAGTATTTACTTAAAACAACACATCTTATGTATAAAGGTGGAGCGACGAGAGCAGCTTTGACACAACATCAGGCTGTGCGCGGCAATTTGGCAGACGTAAATTCAAAAGATAGTTCACAAGAAACTTGTGTAAATCTCATAGCTTCATTTATTGGTTTATATTTATTGACTATTATCAAGACTCCAGGGTATTTTTTTATTAGTTATTCTTGATAAGTATAAAACAAATATAAAATTATATTCTTTGCAGAGTTCTTTATACCGTTTTCTCAGTGGTAATCATACTACATTTGTACGCAAATTTAAAAGCAGTTAAATCAATTTGTTTAAAGACTTTCAACGAATCTCGTTACTTAATAGCTTTAGAAGAATTCTTTAGATCTGGTCGAATGCTTACACCTAAACAGGTAAGATTAATTAATTTGCTTAAGGTGTTTATGGTTGATTTAAACATATTATAGGTAAACAAATTGGAAAGAGTTACAGTGGGACAAACTGTCTCGGTGTCCTTAAACATACGTTTGGGCTTGTCAATTAAACATCTAGTTGATGAATATCAACAAAGTCATATTATTGACAATATCGTTTCTTCATTTGACCCACATGAACATTTTATTATTGCGGAAAGCAAAAAATTTCTAGGTGTTTATTTTCATTTCGATACAATGCCTCATGACGTTTTGAAGGCATATTTCTTTGCCGTGTCATATTTACAAGATCGCAATCAAATTAAGGAAAAATACTGGGATGTACAAAGTAAATGGCAAGAGTTTTATAATATGGCACAACAAGAAGGTATTTTTTTCCAAACTACAATAAAATAAAAGTTTTTGAGAAGTCATATCTAATTGATAATTTTAGACTCCATACAAACAATTTTATCACTTAGAGCCATTATTACAACTTAAAGATAGTTAAAAGTAGGATTTTATCGGGCGTATAAAAACTTTATCATTTGCAAAATTTTACTTTAACCTAAAGTGAGCGATAAATTACAGGCAAGTTTATCCTACCTGGTAAGTTAAATCCAATTTGCAATAATGGAAAGCTTTTTATACGTCCGACACAATCCTACTTTTAACTATCTTTAAGTTGTAATAATGGCCCTTAGAATACGAACTAAATTTTTTTGTTGTATATATCAATTTTGTTGCTTCTTAACAAGTCATCAGTAGACTTCAACCACTATTCAAAACTCCAATGCTCGTACACTAGAAAAACACAATAAGAATCTTTTTTCAAAGTCTCCATCAGCAATATTTCAACATGTGTTGATATTTTTGTAATTATTGAGTTTTTCTGAAAACATTGGAAGTTTTGTGAGGTTTTTTTGCATAGTGACTAAAGTTGCCTAAGCAGCAACGAAATGCGTCCAAACGAGCTTAACTTACAACAAACAAGCTTTTTTAATTCGTTTTCGATAGACTCGTGGTTAAATAAAAATAATAAATATTACATTTCTATTTTTGTTTAATTTTTGTTTTTATTAATTTGCTTAAATATCAAATATATTTGATTATATTTCTGCAAATAGGTTGGATGACATCACAACACCTTTTGATGATAGATGAATATAGACTGAACTGGAATGCATAGGAATATTATCGGTAGCAATCGTGTAAGTATGTCAAATCCAAAGCTTACTTTAAGTAGAAAGAATCAGATTTTAGAAAATAATCTTAAGTTTTTAACATATTTATAATAATAGGGCCATATTTATGATACTGTTAATTATTTAATCAAAGTTTTTGTTCTCTTTAGGAAAATTTTAATGTGAGCAAGCATATCTATTTTATAAAGATTGCTTTCTAAAAAAAGTTGAAAAGAACTTTTTTTAGAAAGCAATCTTTTACAAATGATGTTCGCAGTCATATTATTGAAAGAAACAGTTCCGAATAAAAATTTCATGCCTGGACGCAATTGTGTCTGTTTGGCAGCCAAAGAGGAATTTCTGTCCAATATAAACTACCGAAATGAAATGTTAGATTTCAATTTAATTGGACTTGTGAGTATTTTACGTTTTTTTAAAGCTCAACTAAAGTTTTTACAATTTTTTTTATATTAATATTTACAAAAATATTATGTAAATAAAAGTTTTTATTTAGTTATAAATATGACTGATATTTATAATTCCATTATTTTGTGGTGAACATTTACATATAAGGTTCATTTCGAAAGTGAAGGAAATAAAAAATAAAGTTTGATCTATAAATACTATTCATTTTTTTTAACTGACTTGTTGCTCTTTAAAGATGAAGGTTTTCATATGTTAATAGATTTTCTATTTGTATAATTTGTGTTCAATATTACATACATACATAAGTATTAACATTTAGAATCATTTAAACATTTTTAAATTTTATTGGCGTACTTAGTATTTAAAATTAGAATTGTTTTTTTGTAATTAAGCTTTTTACTTTAAAGAGTAGCTTTTACTTATAGGTATTAGAAATCTTTTAACATACATAATTGATGAAGAAATATCATATTTTTAAATACATGTAATACATAATGTCGTCATTAAATAAAGTATTGCATTCACATTATCATTCCAAAAATGTATGCTTATTACAAACTAATAAAGCATATTAAAAATATAACATCATATAAAACCATACATACATATCTACATATTTATAAATATTTATATCTGGTAATATATTAAGATCGCATTGTAAAATTTAGTTAGTTCTATTTTTAATTTCTAAAAAACTTCCAATTCGAATGCAACATTTCTGCCTTAAATTTATAATAGCAGTTTACTGAAAAAACACTCCCTTCTAACCGTAAATACAATACTTAAGGCCAAACCCACGATGTCGTCAACGTTCGACTTGTCGCACACTTACGTTCAAAACAAAAACAAATTTTAATATTTTGTTGTTGTTTCAAATGTAAGTCTACGACAAGTCGAACGTTGTCGATATCGTGGGTCAGGCTCTTAATTAAAGTGAACAATAAAATAACAATACATAGGCCGAGTTTACATCTATGTGCAATGTGCCCAAAAAAGCGTAACCACTAATTACTAATGAAAAACTGTTTGATTCAGACACGTATTTATTAAGTTAAACAGTTTCCAATCATGTTGAATTTACAAAATTGTCTATTAGTTATGTATAAAACTGTTTAACTTAATAAATACGTGTCTGAATCAAACAGTTTTTCATTAGTAATTAGTGGTTACACTTTTTAAGACACATGGCACATAGATGCAAACTCGGCCATACATATATACATATCTACATGCATAAATATAAATACATATGTATGTATAGGTATTTAAGTGTAGATTATCTATTTATTAGAAATTATTAATAACTTCAAAGGTAAATAATAAACATACTTACTTACATACTTAAATAATAAACATACTTACACGTAGTTATGTGTATGTATACAAATGCATACATACATATATTCATAAATGCATATGCAAATGTTTGGTGTTTCAAAATTACCTATTTTCTTACATCCTTTTACAAAAAAAGTAAATAAAATATCACAACAAATTTATAAAAAATTTGAATTTTTACTGCCTTATTCATAAAAAATATTTCAGGTTTATTGAGCGCTTATTTGACATATTTCTATGGGAAATTTGTCAAATAAACCTGGGAGCAAATTACGGCACTCGTTATCGAACGAAATTACGAAATATTTCCATAGAAACTCTATTGAAATATTTCGTAATTTCGTTCGAAAACGAGTGCCGTAATTTGCCCCCTGTAATAAACCTAAAATATTTTTTATGAATTAGACCGTTAATAAATAAATACCCAATAATATTGTAAGTTTGAACAATAGCGAAAAGTGCCTTTGTTATAGTCTGATGAAAATGTGCACTCTGAGGAGCAAAACGGAACAAGAACGGTTCGACCCTTTCCTAAATAAAAATGCATCCGTTAATTTCTTACATCGATCAGAGTTTGGAATGGTATGTACTATATACATATGTAATATGTACATAATTTAAAAAAATCAGTTCATCCCTGACACATACATAGTATGCATGCGAATTGAAATTTGCTAATTTACTTCAATAGTGTCACAACTCGCAAAACTAGTTTTGCAGAAAACGCGTTTAAAGTTTTAAATTTACATACAAGGCAATGAAGAAATGAAAAAATATTCTTTTCTCAGGAGGTGATGGTACAAGCTATTTATGTGAAATTTTTACACAAGATAAATTTGAAATGTCAAATTATTTTGCATTATTAGCTCAAAAAATTAGTTTTTTGAGTTATGACACTATTGAAGTAAATGAGCGATATGTATGTACATATATAATAATGCTTGTTTCCCAGGTCATCGCTGACTTTTAAGTGATTTTATGGCATTACAAAAATTTTTTTAATGCATATCGTCACCTAATCCAAAAGGCCGTAAGTACACTTTTTACTATTTTACAGGAGAAGCAAAAAACTTCATAAATTTAATAATATTTATATGTTAGGTGCCAAATTGAATAATGAATAAAATCGGTATTTTTGAACATATGTGAGTAAAATTTTAGAAAAATATGTATTTTGGTTCATCACATCATAATCAATCAAAATGTCTATTCTGAATTTTTTGGTCGTTACGGCCTTTTGGATAGGTGACGATATGCAGTTTATCCATAGCATTAATCGGTCATGTTCTGTAAACACTTCTCTACAACAAACTCAAGATTTTGACGGCTTTTTCACACGCAAAGTTTGCTTTGAAAAGTATCGAGTCTGTAGAAGATAAGAAATAATAATAGCTACCAAGAATCAAGAATGATAAACTACAAGATTACTCCAATCAGAGAGTTTACCGTTAGACGTGACGTCACACGTCTATCGTAAGAGTTGCTATAAAGGCTGGGAAAAATCAAATGAAAGACTTAAAGCATAAGTATGGGAAACTAAGAAATTTAAACAAAGAAATTCTTATTTTTTATTGAGAGTTTCTTTTAATTTTTGAAATTAAACTTGTTTTATTAATCTTAACAAAGCGCTTAATTTTGAATTTTATTAGTTATTTAATATATTCTGTGTTAGTACATAGCACCAAATCGAAACACCAAAACTAAAGACTCTAACTATGATATATTTTTAAATAGCTATTTTCTAATATAGTTCACACTGAATTTTGTTATTTGTGTATTTAGTAATCAGGGCTATCATGAATAAAATTCCGCGTGAAATTTCTCCCTTTTCAAATTATAATTTGTTGTTTTCACTATTATTTGCTATTAGTTGGAATTGTTCCCCGTGAAAAATTTCACGCGGAATTTTATTCCTGATAGCACTGAATTTTTTTTAAATAATATTTTTGTTTAAAATATTAGAAAGTAAAATTTTAAATTTTAAAACATCAAAAATGGTACATAATTTTACCAAGTAAACAAATAAAAAATCCAGTGTGAACGGTACTAATATTTTGTTGGCATAAAGGCCGGGGCACAATGAATCCGTCGTACGTTATACTTCGCCTTTTTCAACTGACATTATCGCAACGACGGAGAATGTTGGCACAATGAGTACTTTATTGGCGGAAGTATTTGAACAGCTTCAATAGGTTTATTCTCCATTTTATTTATTAAATTAAAATTTTTTATTTATTTCGTTTAGTTCTTTTGTTTAATTTTATTTTTGCTGCCACGAAACACCTACACCTACCACAAAACCTAATTCAGAACATACCAAAAAAAAAAAAAACAACCAATATCTGTCAAACTACTCAACGTACGCAAAAAGTTAAAAGTTGGCCAGTTTTTGTACTTTGCGTTGACGGACACGTACTGAATGTAACAGCCCTCATAAGAAACCATGTATTTCATGTTAGTTGAAAAAGGCGAAGTTTAACGTATGACGGATTCATTGTGCCCCGGCCTTTACACCCCTTCTAGCAGGTACATTATACAAATTACAAAAGGAATGACATATTTATATGTATATATACATTCATAAAAATATGTGTGTATGTACATATGTAAGTCTGTATTAAGAAGTGGTTGCACTTTAACATATTGCTGATGTTATGAATGGTAAAGTTTAATGCACCATTGGTAGCGGCTTGAAAAACTCTTTCAGATGATCTTTTTTGTTAAATGTTGTCTTGGGAGAAAATATGCAAAAAAAACTACAAAAATAAGCATTTTAAGACTTTGTATATCGGTTAAAAATCAATTATCTAATTACGGATAATATTAAAAAAATACCTACAACAAAAACAATATTGTCTTCTTGTTCGTAAGTAACTGCAAAAGTAAAAAAAGTGGGATTATTTTATGTCCAATTTTCTTCACCGAACTTAGCAAAACCAGTACTTGTTGGCAATCCTGCAGTCAAAATAGCTTTAAAGATTTTCATAAAAAAAATAAACGAAATTATCAGCCAATAGAAACGCAGTGTGCGTGACGTCACACGTCTACTATTTTTTTTGCACTGGCGTAATCTTGTAGTTTATCATTCTTGATAGGTACCATTCTATTTTAAATTCTCTCCTACAAACTCAAGATTTTGCGAAGTAAACTTGGCATGTGGAAAAGCCGTACTTGCAAAATTAAAACTACCTATCTACAACTGACTGCTGCTATTGGCAGTCTCATGTTATTGTCTAGACAATGGGGAACAGGAATGGACTTGTCAATAACACGAAATTGTTCTGGAGAGAGAGAGTACACAAGCCCCAATATTTTGTCATTGTATTGACGTCGATGTGGACAACTGGAATAATGGCGATTATCTAACTTACCCAGAATTGACCATGTTTTTCATTATCGATGGAATATTCTCAAACATTAAATAAACATGCGCATAAACATTAAATCACAACTTAATTTCAAAATAAAACAACCAGATCAATTTTGTTCAAACAACTAACGGTAAATGTCTCCCGTGGTCAGAAACATCATTGTTGATACTTTTAACGGCGACAGCTATGCTAACGGCGTCAGTTTCCAAGCAGCGAACGGCTGTGCTTTGACATGTATGTCATATTTTAGAAGGCTGTCATTGTCGCTGTTTTTACATTGTGTGAGTGAGTTGTTTGTTTTGGTTAAAAAATGCCTGAACGCAAAAGGTATTTTGTGGCAAAAGGATTTTCCGCATTAAAAATCTAAATAATAATTAGCAGTAAATAAAATGTTTAAAAATTTGAGCATTTTTTATATATACATTTAGTATTAAAAAAATCAAAGAACATAATGGCCAGCACTTTGGGTGAATTTACGAAAACTGATATAACACATATCAGTAGCTGCAGCATTGATGAAAAACAATGCAACCACCTAAAAATGTTTAAAGATTTTCTATGTGTGTTTTCAAATGATGCTGTGACTAATGAAGGCAGCAGTGAAGAATACAAATGTGCTAATTTCTCTAGTAATGGATGCAGTGGTGGTGTTGAATTACGACCATTTATGTTAACTCGTTCTAATAATGAAGGTTATGCAGTGACAAAAGACGAATTGCCCGCCGAAATAATAATGTGCATATGGCAGTGGCTTAGCCAAAAGAAGTGCCCGGAACACTTTCAAATGGGAGTTTATCTTTCAGCCAACGAAGACATTCAAGAAGAACTAAAGAACAAAAAAATTCAAGAAGATTTAAAAGCTGTGACTGTTAAACATTCCGACGCAACATCAAATTGCGAATTGTTAGATTTGCTAAAACTGCAAAAGTTTATCCATCATCAGCTAGACAAGTTTCTTTTGCATTTATCTGACAATTCAAATGAACAAAATTTAAAAAACTTTGCAGATTGTAATAGAGAGAATAATTGTGCTTTGTTAGATTCAAATAATTATATGCAGTATGTGGAGGGACATGTAAAAAATAAACATAGAAAAATGGAGGATCGCCATATATGTTTACAAAAATTTAGCAAAATGTATCAAATTGAAAAATCTCTTAGTTTTTTCGGCATATTCGATGGTCATTCTGGATCCTTGTCTGCTACATATGCTACCAACCAAATCCCGTATCTTCTCGCGCAACAGCTAAAATCTGTTCAGTATTCATGCTCTATTGATAAAGATATTTATAGGGATGCTTTAGAAACGAGTTTTCTGCAAGCTGATGCCAATTTCTGCCAAAAACAGTTAAGTAGTGGAACAACCGCAGTTTGTGCTCTCTTAATAAACGATGTTGTAGAGAATTCCAAACATTTGTACGTAGCTTGGGTAGGAGACTCAAGATGCCTCTTGGTTTCACCTACAGTACGCTTACAGTTGGTAAAACCGCATAAGCCCGACTCAACAGATGAAAAAAAACGGATAGAGTCAGGCGAAACTGGGGGTTCGGTGCTATTTGTTCAGGGTCAATGGCGCGTTAATGGTATCATTAATGTTTCACGTTCTATAGGTGATTATACTGTAAAGGCGGTTATTGCCGAACCTGATATCGTTGATGTACCATTACAATCCTCACACGATTTTCTCGTGTTAGGTTCAGATGGTCTTTTTGATCATGTTGGTGAAAGTGAAATTGTTGATTGCGTTTATAAGTCCATACTTAATGGCAACCAGTGTTTGGACGCCATACCTAAACATCTTATTGAGTTAGCCAAACAAGGCGACTCACAAGATAACATAACCGTTGTTATAGTTTTTCTTAAGGAACCTCAGCGAATTAAAGAATGTTTAAAGAAATTGTCGTAATGCGAGTTTGAACCATTACTTTTAACTTTCAACCCATTATTAAAGAAATTTTAAAATTCGCTTAATCAAGAAATCTCTAATGAATTGCACCTTCTTAGATAATTAAAATCGCATTATCTATTCAAAGGAAAACTATACATACAAATACAAAACAAATAATGATAAAATATCTTCCAAAGACAAAAATACTTAAAATATAGATGAGATTTTCTTTCACAATTTTTATTCTTTTTTGAGAATGCAATCACATACATAACTTTTGGAAAAGAACAAAGTATAAAATTATTTAAGCTTCAAAATATTGTGCCTACAAATAAAATTATAATTATGGGAATATATTAATTGAACCAATAATTAATTTTTAAAAAGGTTGCAACGGAAATAAATAATTGGAATGAAACCCTTTAAAAAAACAGTTTAGTGCTTTGTTCTAGTTATTTAATATTTTAATTACATTTTATTTCAACAAAACTTACAGAAATAACAAATTTTGTAGTTTTAAATCAAAAGATGTCAACGAAGCAAACGAATTATTGTTATTGTATGTATGTTTAAACAGATTTGTTTAATTTTAAATTATCGAACACTACCTAGTAAGAATTTAATTAAAACAAACCAATATTTTATTGTTATATAATTTAATAAGTTACAAAGTATTAATGTATGTTGTAAAGTAAAAATTTAATTTCAGTTGTAGATATAAATCCACAAAAGCCAAGTATGTATTCGTATGTATATCATTTAAAGTAGAACATTTTAGTCTTAATTGGATTCAAGTTTTGCCAGACGTCTATCAAGAAGTTAGAATATAGTAAACAATTCGAGCATTGTGTAATAAATATAAATGAACCTTCTTTCGTCCCTCCGTATTCCACAGTATAATAATATACATACAAAATATGTATATGAATCTGAACTATATATACACTACAAACTTTTTGTACCAAACACACAAATATTTATTTATTTATATGTATCTTAAATATATGTAAATGCATTTCCAATAAAAAAATTCGCAAAAACATTTTTAATTTTTTATTTGCATAAAAGTGAAAAGGATTAAGACGAAGTTTTTATTGACTTCCTGGTGGAGGAGGTGGGTTTGAGCTATACTGGTGGTGTGAAACAGGAGGAGGTCCTTGGAGGGTGGAAGGTCGTATACCAAATGCATTTGGCATAAGCTGAGATGAATGTTGGGGAAACATAATTGGTGGACCATATTGCGTTGGTTGATTTGTGGGATATGGCATATGCGGGGGTGGCATAGAATAAGCAGGTACATGGGAAGAATATGGTTGCGAAGACTGAGATTGATTTGGAATTGGACGCATTCCATATCTAAATGTGGGATGAGGTGGGAAGGGTTGGGGATAGTAATTGGAATGCCAAGAACCACGATTATGGCTTGGTGTACTATGCTGATTTTGAGGCGGTCCATTAAAACGAGGTCTAGCGTTCACATTTGAACAACCTGCTAAACCGCCTCTACTGTTTCTTTGTTCATTATGACGATTTCTGTGATGTGCATTAAAGTTATTGGATTTATTTACATTAGAATCTTCTTCATCATCCACAGTTCTTGGTCTTTTAGTTGGATCTTCGTTGTCGGTTGGTCTGTCTTTGTTCCGCAATTGCCTCCTCGCCAACTGTTCTTGCTCATCATCCGAGTAATCCAGAAATCTCGGCGGGGGTTCCATGTCATTTTCCCATGAAGCGTCAGACCCTCTTAGGTTCATTAAGTTGGATAATATCACATATTGTGTGTACTGGGTTTTAGGTGCTACATAAACTACATCACCAATACTGATTAGTTTCTCTTTGATTTGGTTGTTCGAATTAAAACGCACGCAATATAAAGGATCGGCAACTTGGCCTAACACATCAAATACTTCTCCCAACACCTTTTGACCCTTTTCCAAAAATATAACAGTTTCTAAATCCAATAATATTGCGTTGGGCAAAGCACTAACTAACACTAGTTGATCAACAATCGAGTGTACTTTACCAAATTCTATACACTCATCTTCTGGTACAGTTATTTGGAGCTCTTGTATCGGGGGCAAATCTTCTAACAACATCTCACCTTTAACTCTCAATTTCGGTTGATGTCTTTTCTTGCCCCTAATATCTTCGTTGTCATCTTCTTCCTCATCTTCATCAGCTATTTCAATACGTTTTTCTATAGTTTTACGTAACTTATTAAGATACTCAACGTCGGAAGAGCCAGTGCTATCATCCGAACTATCGGAATCGATTTCAACAATTTGACTACGATAATCTTGAGCTGATGTAGTTGGAACTTCAATAACAGAGTCATTGTCATCATCGGAGAAATATTGAGCTAATAAACCAAGGCTATTTGTTATTGTTTGGCCTAAGGGATCTAAAATTTTTGTAACCGTTGCATCCGTATTAGTATTCAGATTTTCTTCCTCTTCCGTCTGTATTAATCCAAAATTTGATTCAATCGTTTGCATTTCATCTTCTCGCAAAGTTTCGTTATTCGCTACACTTGGGACTCCAATTTCCTCTTCGTTACTCTCCAGATTTTCTGAAAGCTCTTTTTCTGTATAATTTTCCTCATTTTTACTACCATCAGGATCTATATGATCGTTGGCCACGGACGCAACCAATTCCACATTCAATATTTCTATGGTCTCCTTTTGTTTTGTAAATACTATCTCATTTTCTGCTTCTTCCATGATCAATTCCTTGCAGACATTTTCTGTCATATTCTTGTCAGCGCAATCAAAATTATTTAAATTTTCTTCTGCCTCCTTGAAGCCTTTAGATATTGTATCTTGTATATTGCTCTCTGCTATCTGAATTTTTTCAACATTCGGTGCTTTAACAAACGTATCTTTAACTTCCGCCTCCTTAGAGCCTTTCGATGTTGTGTCTGGTATATTGCTATCCGCTATTTCAATGTTTTCAACTTTCGTTGCTTCAACAAACGTATCTTTAACTTCTACCTCCTTAGAGCATATAGATGTTGTATTTCGTTTATTGGTATCCGCTATCTGAATGTTTTCAACATTCGTTGCTTTAACCGATATTAACTCGCTATCACCAGCATCCATGATTTAAAATTTTTAAATTTATTTCACTTTTCACTTTATAAGTATATAATTGTAAATATTAAAAATCCAAACAAAAGCAACGTGCTCCGCTCGTGGTATTTTTTAGTGATGTTAACTCAAAAAAATTAATTGTCAAAAACGCAACGCAAAAGGTACCATATTTCTATGAAAAAAAAGCAACCACATGTTGCCAGGTCAAAATGAAAATGATTTTATTTAACGAAACGTTTTCTACAGCTGGATAGCAAACATATTTACATATCGTTACCTGAATATAGAAAGACTTTAACTCATGACTATTTTATTTGCGATTTTTGCATTTTTCAATACGTTGCACATTCTTTTATCGAATTACCCAAAAAAATCGGTTTAAAAACATAAAATGAGGTAACGATATATACATACATATGCATGTACTTACACACTGTACATTTGTATATACTTGAGAACTGGTAATCTTTTATTTTAATTTTTTTACGTTAGGATACATTTGCAACAGTTTCATGGTCCTGAAATTAAAATTGTTAAAATTTACTGCCTGTCCAACGATGTCACCAGCAAACTTTCGATCAACAACTTATATTGAAAACAACAAATTTTCTAATGTTAGTTTGCTATACAACTTGTCGATCGAACGTTTGCGGGTGACATCGTGGTACAGGCAGTGAGACACGCCACAAAGCTCGAATTATTACGTTAGTCCTTATTTATATTAGTAGGTATACAAAATTATGGACACTATTTGCTCATTAGTTTTCAACAAATTTTATTAACAAAATAAAGTTTGAGGCAGTGAATTGAGTTTCAGTGATATCTGTCCAGGTTTGTCTCGAATATTCTCAGCTATTTAAGGGCTGCAAAATCGGACCACTAGCCTTTGCCGCATTTTGCTCATCTTTGTAACCAGTTTGCGATAAATGTTTTACAATATCAACCCAATCCCAACCTCTTGGCCGATCTCCTTTATGATCTGCCCTTTCCCATTGCCTACGTTTCTGGGCTTTGGTTAGTTGTTCTTTTTTCGGTTCTTTTTTTAATGTTTCTGTATTGTCTGATATCTGTATTGCACTTATTCCTACCTTATCCAAATCTATAGCCTGAATAGTTGAATGTTCTGGTTGTTCCGCTGTTAACTCATCTATACGTTCTTTCAAACATTCAAACAAAGTGTATGTCATACCGCATCCTATCCATTGTTCGCCTTCTTCTTTTAGAACTGTTTGAATGGCGAGCTTCACTGAAGTCGCACTGGAAAGAGTTTATTGAAAATAGTTAACGTGTTTTAAGTTTTACATATATACATATGTACATATGTATTTTCAATGTCTTACATATTTCTGTTATAAAACGTGTCCATGTTTATAGTGGGTAGGTCATTCGGATAATTTTCACCCCATTGTATTTCTACCAAAAACGATTTGTAATTATTTTCTGCTCCATACTATTATTGAAGATATTCCAAATTTATTTCATTTTGTATTTATTTTTTCACACACTATGTACCTTATATTGAAATGTGGTGCTGTTCACTTCTTTAAAGGCATCATCACCCTCATATATGGAATGTAAGGCTTCTCGTTCTTCTGCTTGTTGTTCCAAACTTTCCGACATTTTTAATTACACGTTCAGTTTACTTTTATCTAAGATTTATTTATTTTTCAAGTACTTAATATAAGTAAATTATTCTATTTTATTTCTGTTAAAATTGCACAGCTGTTTACGCTTTCACTAGTGAGGCCAACTCAGCGATTTTATCGCATAGTTTTTTTAGTCGTTGTAGTTGTGTAAGTCCCGGTTCAGACACTCAACTTTTATTGATCAACTCGTAAGTCAGCTGTAAGAAAAATGGAGATGTTTGATTTCATTCTCCGTCCTTATTACAGCTGAACCAAAACTAATATTTGCACTTCGTCTCTATCAAAGTGTATTAATAATAGGTGTGTTCCACAAGATTTCGTACAAGTTCGGACTATTAAGGGGAAAAAGAAAATTACTCTCTGAACATGCAAAAGTTATCCAAAATTGCTGGAACGCACAACTTGAAATAATAATATTGCTTACTTTTTACATTACATTTAATTTAAATGATTTTAGTCCCTCAGAACGCATAACATTATAAAACAAAATATTTTCATCATTGGCAACAGCTGTAAAAAGTAAATGAAAATAAGTTCCAAAAAAGTGAATTATTTAAAAAGAGCATTTTATTACATTAAAGAATTGGAGAAATATGCACAAATGTACTTAAAAATTCAACTTTGTTCAAAAACCCTCCCATTTTGCTTTTTAATAAACTTGTGTGTAAAAACTTTTTTCCTATATTTGCAAATTTTCTGAGTAATCTTTCAGTTTCATATGTGAACAAAAAAACAGCTGATTATTTAATTCTTGTCCGAACTTACCCAGAAGAAAAAGTTCGTACTAGTTTGTACAGGAAATGAAAAAAATTACTCTCTAATTCTCTCTCAAAATTGCACAAAAATTGCTATCTGGAACGCTTTCTGATAACTTTGTACAAGTTCGGACTGTTTTGTTATGCATCTGGAACAGACCTAATACCAATTAGCCCTAATCGTCAGCTGACTTTACCCCATCTATCAAATTCCCTATAAAATAGCATAAAATCTTAACCCGAACTGTCAACATACAAATATAAATAATTCATGTCACTAACTAATTGTCCTAATTGTGGAAAACACCTAATCAAAAGCAACTTAACTTACAAGAATAACGTTTTTAAAAGGTAAAAACGCAACAATAATAATTTCTACATCATTATATTTTGATATGCAATAAAATTTGTTATTCAGTGTAGGTAAGTAATAAGGTTATTCACATGATAGTATCTCCTGGGGTCCAGACTTGCGATTTTGGTTGCAGCAACTTTTTATTTTTTTAGTGCAAAAGAGCGAGAGAGGAATACAAAATGTATATGTATTTCTATATGTTCTTTCTTCACCGTTTTGTTTTTCTTATACATATGTATGCTTACACAGTTTTCGATTTCAACAAAACACGTAAACTAGGCACTTTTGATTCAAATTAAAAAAAAAAAATTGTAAATTTAATATTCATCGAGACTTTTTACTGCTTTGATTAATGTTTATATATATAATATCCCATAGAGCACAAAATATTGCTGGAATTTTGCTGGAATAGTTTTTGGTAATATTACATTTGCAACGTAGCACCAATATTATTATAATATTACAAAAAATTATTACATGATATTATATATGGCCACAAGGCCATATACCGGCAAAAGTACCGATAAAAAGGCATAAGGGCGTATAATAATTTTTTTTTTCTAAATCCAAAAAAAATTTAATTTTGGGAACATTTGTTTGTTTTTATTTACGTTTCAGGTAAAAATACGTCGATTCCCAAATTTTTTTTTCAAAGATTCAATTATTTCTCTGTCCAAAAAAATTAAATTTTTGAGAATTTTTTTTTGCAGATCTGGACGTTTTAGGCGAAAGTATGTTAATTCGAAAAAAAATTTTGACGTTATAGAAATTTTTGCCATATTTTTGCAATGTTGCAACATTATTGCAATATTTCCTCAATCTTGCTGGTAAGACAAAAAAGCGGACATAGGAATATTGCAGGAATACTGCAAGAATATTGACTGTGATATTACAACATTAGGAAACAATATTCCTGCAAAATTCCAGCAATATTTTTTGCTCTATGGGATATGTACATAAGCATAAATATGTAATTAATGTATTAAACATTTCAATCATTGGATGCGTATCAAAGTAATTAAAACGAAATATGTTGTCCTGATTAAGCTTTTTCATATAGCTTGTTATTTTTAGAAATTTAATAATTCTCAGTTTTTATTTTTTTATATGAAAGTTTCAAGAGTTTTTTTGAAGGCCCCTTGATAAATTTGTAAATCCGACGACAGGAACAGAGCATATCGTTTTAATTTGAAGCAATAAAAAATTAATATGTATTCTTGTTTTATTAGTGAGTTGTTTAAGTCAATTATTAGATGAATTGTTTTTAAGTTGATTTTCAATTAAATTTTTGGTTCAGGCAATTAAATGCGTATTATATATAAATATATATAACTACATTTTGAATTAACGAAAAAAATCCATATGTAGCACATAGTGTATGTATGTACATATATGCATATATGTATGTAAATATATATGAAGTCATTCATGCGATACACTCTTTTAAGTATCTGTGGTAATGACCATGGCTATCATTTGGAAGAACAAGGTCAACAAGAAATTAAAAAAGCATGCATAAGCTTCGAAATAAAGATAGCGATGCTTCCAACACTTGTTAACATACATACGTAAATATAATTTCATTTTAGAATCTAATTTTCATAATACTTTTTCAACTCAACAAAATGTGTTCTTTTAAATTGTGTTTAATTGTACAAATCATTTATTGTATTTATATCAAACAAGAAAAAGAAAATATACAATTGAATAAATAAAAAATATAAGTAGATATCCAACTGAGGTCTTAAGAATTTAAATTATGTACATACGAACATACATATGTATGTATGTATGCACTCTGTAGGTACTTACAGAAAATTAAAATTTTATTGTTATTTTTAAATTAAAAAAATTATTTAGTTGATCAATAATAACCTTTGTATTATGCAAAAGTGTGTCGGTTTGATGTTATATTATCTTAATTGCTCATATTATTTTTTATTCGATTCATAATTTAATTAATGAATACATATCTACACACACACTTGTGTACATACATATATAGCCATGGGAAATAACGTGTCTTTGGTCAATGAAAACAAAACTTCTGAATTGAAATGTTGCAAATGTTTTGCAATGCCATTCCAAGACATTTATGAATCTCCTATTCAATTGATGGAATATAAAACAGATGAAAGAGGTGAGATAAGTCCGTATGATCAATAATTTTTTTTTTTGTAAATTTTAAGTATTTTTAAATAAATATTCGGCCATTTTTAATGCGAATACCAAGCATTCGTATTCATCAAATTCAGGCGAATACGAATACGAATATTTTTCCAAAAAAAATTAAATAAATATATGCATAAATCCGAAACTAAATTTAAATAAATGGATAAAAATATTAGTTTGAACGAATCCATTAAATTTTTTATAGAAAGTTGTGCTTTGTATAATTTTCAAATATTTTTTACTGACGATCATTAAAATTTTGGGTAGTTTTTATTAACTTTAAAGTACGCCAACAGGAGTATGAAGTTCTTTTTCATAACAATTTTTTAATATGTCATATTTCAGGCGTAAACAGAGCTCTAATTTAATGTCTATAAATTTCACATGAAATATTCGTATTCGTATTCGCGAATATTGTTTCAAATATTCGTATTCGCATTCGTATTCGCGAATATCAAAAATTGACATTCGTTACATCACTAGTATGTACATACAAACAATTGCAACTAAGCAAACCAACAATTTAGGAATAACATATTGCAAACAATTAGATTAATTATTTATGGTTGAAATATTTTCTAATTACATAATGAAAAAAAAAGTATTTTTCTCTCAAGAGTTGCTCAATATAAATAAAGATATGAAAATTAATTGTGCATTATTAACTTGTTGAGTTATGCTATTTGATTAAGGATATGCGTATGATTGATATGTATAGCCCGGAAACTATTAACAGCTTTGAAAACGATATTAAATATTGTATGATAAGCTAAAGTTTTTAGTTTAGCCCCAACTCTAAAATACTTTATTTAGTCTGGAGGAAAATTTTAAAAAGCATAAGAAAACACAACGAAACAGAAAAATCTCAAAAAGGCACAGCTGCTAGGAGCAGGAAAAATTATTTTTAGTGACATATTGGGGATAATTTATCGAACATCTTTGATTCGAAAATTTTTCGATTGAAAGATTCGCTTCAAAAGGCGCAGATTGATAAACATTATACTCGTATTCAAAGCAAATTATTTTCAAGCTACAAGTTTTTTATGGGAAAACAGGTTTTAAAACCAACATTAATCATCTTTTATGTTTAAAGACATACATATGTATATATGCATGTATATAAAAATATTTGTATGTAATTAACATTCTTTTCAGGTTAACTTCACCGTATTATATTTTCTCCCATTAAATAATGTAATTTTGTGGATTTTAGTCACCAATTTGTATGAATACCATGCATAATATATACATATTTATCATAATACAGCAAAGTTTATTTATGACGTCATATAACCAGGAAGTTCCAAGAATTTATTTAGTTGTTTTTACGAATCTTTAACAATAAAATTTGTCATCACTTGCAAATCATTGGCATGTTAAACTGTCAACGAAATATGTAGATGGTTAAAATATTCAGAAATAGGTATTTACATGAGCACGTGTAATTGAGCATTCAACCAGAGACTATAGATTTATAAGGATACACAGATACATATGTACATACGCATACTTAAATTCTAAAGGTCTGCGTGATTGTATTCAAGAGTCATTACCCTGCAAATAATGCATATAAAGACTAGTCCAAGGAGTAGTAGGACTACTCCAAAACTACACATGGTCCAATTTTACATTACAAAGGACTAACCTCGCATACAATTTGTCAGCGGATAAGAAAGAAGAACGATCATAATCGTTTAAACACGAACCCTTATCGTGCAGCATTGAATGCTTATATGAAAACGACGTCATCCATGACTGCATTACATGAGATGACGATATAACTAGTCGGTTTCATCTAGATTGGACTATGTAGTCTAATTTTTTTGCAGGGTACATGATGGGTATTCATGGGTACATGCATTTATTTACACATTAAATACTTTCATAAAGTAATTGTAAGAACATTTTACGCATCAAGCAAAGCAAATAACTAATTGTTAAATAAATTGTTCGTTATATTCGAATTTTCTGCATTGCATTTGACATTTAAATAATATTAGTGAAACTGAGAAACTAAATTAAAAAAAAAAGGAAAATAGTCTCTTGAAAACGTGTGTACTAAAATAATTTGTATAGTAATAAGTTTAATAAAATAAAAAATTGTTCGATTGTTCAGATATTTACAGGCGAATTATATTTTTGCTATGCACCATTCCTGTTGACTTTTTCCATATTATGAGCCACTATTTCCCAAAGCCTTAACATAAGTAAGCAAACATATTTATTGCCAGTCTATACAGGGTATAATGGGGCAGTTAGAGTTTTGAGTAAAACCCAGAACTTCAGAATCAAAATCAGCTTTGCCTTAAAACTACCAAACAAATTGCTTAAAGCTTTTAGTTTAGTTCACCATTCTTAAATGATTTGTCATTGAATTATTAATTGATCTTTCAAAAATGATTATTACTAGAATATATGTATGTTTATTATTTTTAGAATATATATATATATATGTATGTATGTATGTATTAAAATATCTCTGTCTACATTTTAAGCCATCGGATGTTTGCAACATCAATGTTTTTCATGGGAAAATAGTGTGCAGCCTAAGGAATGCATGTATTCGTGCAGCGCTCTAGTAAATATTTGTATAAACGCCAACGAAATAATTTTCTAATGTAGAGGTTGAGTATCAGAATTCGATCAATTTAAACGATGACGCCATCGATTGAACACCATACAGTTCTTTGTTACTTGGTCATTAAAATTTTAAGTTCTTCAAATTAGATTTTTTCTCTTCTTGGTTGATTTTATTTTCAATATTTTCATGAGCTATTGTAGTTTTATGATACCTTAATATTAATAAACAATATACGAGGGTTACGACTTTTAATTTTTCGTAAATCACACGCTTAAGGCAAACCATTTACTATTGGAGTGGTTTTATTGCTGTTCAAACAATTTCAAATCTGATACAAATTTCATTTTTATACCTTCGAACGAATTTTTAAATCAGTTTTTCTAATTTTATAGAGATAACTGCACAGCAAGACAGCTTTTCCATACGCAAAGCTTGTGTTTGTAGTCGAGAAGGGAACAGAAATGGGACCTCTTTTTAATTTTTTCCTAGAAATCAAAAGTTTGTAAAGTAACTTTTGCGTGTGGAGAAGCCGCCCATGCGTCACAGCCTTAGAATATACATATTTTAGCGTTAGTGTATGTATATTTTAAAACACAAAAATCAACCCTCGTATTAGGTGCAGTGCACTAAATGCACAAAGCTGTAATACTTTTTTTAAAGTATGATTTTAATTACAGTAATAAAAATGCAAAATAAGACCATATTTATTAGTTGACTATATAAAAGCATAGATTACAAAAACAAATAAACAAAACAAATAAACTTAAATGTGCATATGTATGTGTGTAACAAATATATGAATCGATTTCATAGAACAAGTAGGAGTTTTGGTTGGTACATGTAATTTATTCACAGTATACATACATACATATTTACATACTTACATACATATGTATATGTATGCACTTACATATGTAAGTAAAATATTTTACTGTCGTTAATTATTCTTGTTTTATTTAGATCGCAAATGAGTTCAAATCTTTTAACACTTTTTCCTGTATTGAAATGCATATTCTACATATGTATCTACATATGTATATTCAAAATGTAGATTTTACATGCATATATGTATGCATTAGTCTCCTGCACAAGATATCTTATAAGAACTTTTAAGACATGAGGGATTTTTCAAATGCTTTACTACAGCGAAATCTTGTAAAACAAACGTTAACAACATTGTTTGCAAGAAATTTTTTTGAGTATTGTACTAGGTATAGGAGTAAAGAAGAAAACACTTCGTGACGGAAGAATTTTTGATACTAGCTTCTTTCTACACATAAGCGCGTGTACAAACGTCATGCATGTATGTGTGTATGATCTCTTATTTTTCTGCGCACATGCAAAGGCACACACATGCATTAACATTAGTATGCGGTTAATCACATAATAGCTTACCATCTACATATTACACACACACTCAAACGTACAATATGAAAAATAACAAGCATACACTAACAGTACTTCTTTTGAGTGCTTGTTACAAGCAAGCTGTCTTGCGAAATCGCTTATTACAACTGGGGGCAAATTACGGCACTCGTTATCGAACGAAATTGCGAAATATTTCAATAGAGTTTATATGGAAATGTTTCGTAATTTCGTTCGATAACGAGTGCCGTAATTTGCCCCCTGATATACACATACACCAATACATCCATCGTGCTTCGTTTATAGTACGACAGCATTTATTATTGGTTTAGTATAATACATGCGACGTGAACACATTTAAAAATCATGACGTTTTTACATTTCAAGACTGTTTACGCAGCTCTCTAGTATGCATGTATATGTGTATAGTAGATACTTTGACTTTGACTTTGTCACCAGTACTACTCTACAATTATTCCCCATACAATACTTTATGCTATAGACATTTAACATGTACTACTAGTAACACTAAAACAATTGACTAGGTAGTGAATTCATAGTTCTTATGGGAACACGGAGACATACCAACCAGACATTTACTGGTACATTACTACACCTTACGTATATACAAATTTATGTATATTGACAAGTTGTTGCAAAATCCACCAGAAATACACCACATCTGTTTTCTCTATTTCTTTTATACTGACGATTAGAAGAGAAATTGTAGACAATGTAACTACTACTAGAATTTTAGTGTTGACTTAGAGACACTTGGCCCCAGCCTGACTGCAGGGTACATACATACATACATATGTACATATGTAAGCACGCATATAAAATAAAATTTTTACATTTGCATTAATAATCGCAACAGAATGCAGGATGCTTTTTCATTATGGCCAATGCGAACTGTTTTATGATTACTGTGGGGCCGGCCGGTGGTCATACACACATTCATATACATAAATATATATATGTACATACATATGTATGCATGTATAGTAAACTTTGAGCTAAATTAAAGTGGAAAGATCCTAACTCAAATAATTATAACTTTACAGGAGCAGGTAAAAATATAATAGAAAATGTATATTCAATATGTAACTTTTTTGTGCAACTACTTGTAAAAGCATTATTTTTTACACTATTGCAATAAATTTTTGTGACGATGTGTATTTGTGTGTAAGTATTGGAATCACTGAAAAGCTCAATTTCGTAAAAAAATACGAGTTAGGACCATTCTACTTGAGACCATCGATACATACACATGTGTATACTATACCTAGGCGAATAGTTTTCCAGGCAGCCTGCCTAGGCATATTTCATGTACTGTGTCATTTACATATATGGGTATGTATATTTTGACAACACTCACCGTGGACCAAGCAAAAGAATTCTGATGCTGAAGGCGTAGATTTTTTCCGTAGATTTGACTTTTGCTTTAAGCTTATGGCAATTTGAATCATTCTAATTGTATATACACAGATAATGAATTTTATGTAAATATATGTAAAATCATTACCTCAATATAGAAAGGCCCTAACTCATTATTTTCTTGAAATCGAGTTCTTTGTATATTTCGATAGAAGAACATCTAATGTATCGAAAAATTCGAAAATGTAGATTTCATAAAAATAATGAGTTAGGGCCTTTCTATATTAGTTAACGAAATACATATTAGTGTCCTGCACAAGATATCTTATAAGAACTTTTAAGACATTAGGGATTTTTCAAATGTTTTACTACAGCGAAATCTTCTAAAACAAACGTTAACAACACTGTCTGCAAGAAATTTGTTTCAGTATTGTAGGTATAGGAGTAAACAAGGCGCATTTATTAGGTGGCAGCACTACACCAGGTGACTAATGTCATTATACCAATCTAAATGTCAAATTTGGATTGTGTAGGCATAAGCCTGAAAGCATGCTTTTGTTTGGGTATCCATAAACACCTTTCGGATATTCAGTTTTGTATGGTGTTTGATATTTTCTATAAGAAGCATGCAATCTGACGATGCTACCCTGTTTTGAAAAGTAAGAAGGTAATTTATACCAACAAAGTACATGTGGTTGTTGCTGTTGTAATATTTCTTGTAGAATCGCGGGTACCTGATTGATGTGCCTTGGGAGTAAAGAAGAAAATACTTCGTGACGGAAGAATTTGTGATACTAGCTTCTTCTACGCATAAGCGCGTGTACAAACGTCATGCATGTATCTTTTATTTATTTATCTTTTATTTTTCTTCGTACATGCAAAGGCACACACATGCATTAACATTAGTTGTATGCGGTTAATCACATAATAGTTTACCATCTACATATTACACACACACTCAAACGTACAATATGAAAAATAACAAGCATACACTAATCAACTTCTTTTGAGTGTTTGTTACAAACAAGCTGACTTGGCGACATCGCTTGTTAACACTGATATACACGTACACCAATACATCCATCGTGCTTCGATACCCTGCAGTCAGACTGGGGCCAAGTGTCTCTATGTCAACACTAAAACTCTAGTAGTAGTTACATTGTCTACAATTTCTCTTTTATTCGTCAATATAAAAAAAGAGAGAAAACAGATGTGGTGTATTTCTGGTGGATTTTGTAACAACTTGTCAATATACATAAATAAGGTATAGAAATGTACCAGTAAATTTCTGGTTGGTATGTCTCCTTGTTCCCATAAGAACTATGAATTCACTATCTAGTCAATTGTTTTAGTGTTACTAGTAGAATTTCAATGACAAGCACATGTTAAATGTCTATAGCACAAAGTATTATATGGGGAATAATTGTAGAGTAGTACAGGTGACAAAGTCAAAAGCGACTCAGTACATTTTCACCATCTACATTTAATTCAGGGTTTTAGTACGACACCATTTATTATTGGTTTAGTATAATACATGCGACGTGAATACATTTAAAAATCATGACGTATTTACATTTAAAGACTGTTTACGCAGGTCTCTAATACATATGTCCATACATACATAAAATATACATATTTTCCAAGGTTCTTAACGCTAATTCTTTGATTACCAAGTGGATAAGAGCGTGGGTAAAAATAAGTAGTTTCTATTAGTGTTGTCATTCGAACAAAAATTGTTCGAATATTCGAACAACTTTTTATCATTTTTGTTCGAACGAACAAAAATATTCAATTTAAAATAAAAAATTATTCGAATCATTTTTGTCGAATATTCGAACAATTTCCTTAATTACTTTATATAAAAAGTATTTTACATTGCATTACTTTTTAATTTGTTAACAATATGATATTAAGTAATCAAATTAATCCAAATTATAAATAACTACTTGTGTAAGTTTTGTTTGTATGTACATATGTATGTATGTATACATACATATGTTCGCTAAACTCAATTTTTTTCTTTTTGGGAGGTAATGCTTCTTTCATGGAATTAGAAGGTGTCTTACAATTTCTGATAAAGAGATTAGAAAAAAAAACTGATTTTCTCCCATCAAAAGCGTTAAAAATCGAATTATTGAACGACGTAAAATACCAAAAAGAGAAAAAAATTTATAAGTTTGTAGTGTGTGTCTGTGTATCTGTTTGTTTTTACGAGTCCACGTACAGACCAAACGGCTGCACCGATTTTGATTTAGTTTTTTCTGTTTGAAAGGTGACTTGATCGAAAGTGTTCTTAGCTATGTTTAAAGAAAATCGGTCCAGCCGCTTAGAAGGTATCACATCGTTTTTAGATATATTCTGTTAGATCTGTGTGTCTTTGACGCCGTGGCTCCCAAACGGCTTCACCGATTTTAGTTTGCTTTGTTTTCGTATGAAAGGTGACATGATCGTATATCTTCTAATTTATACTTGAAGAAAATCGGCCTAGTCGATTGGAAGTTATCTTAAATTTTCTATATATTAATTTACTCTCTTCTTTTTTTGCGATTCTGTTCCTTCAATGGTATTAGTGGAACATAGAGTTCTTAACTTATACTACAGCGCCAACTGCAGCAAAGGTTATTAAAATTTTTAAGTTTTGATATTAATATTTCTAACGGCCCTTTTCACAATGTACAATTAAAAGCTAACAGGGACTTTAACGGAAACTTTTGTATGAAGAACTGTCAGTTAAAGTTCATGTTAACTCTTACCCATACATTGTGAAAAGGGACGTAAATCTGTTATTGAAATCATATGTTTTTTGTGTGTAATGAATAATTTTTCGTTTGTTAATAAAAAAAATTAAACTAATAAACATACGTGTCGTTTTTTGCAAACTTTTTTAAGATTATTCGAATATATTTTTTTATTCTTTGTTCGTTCGAATATTCGAACAAAAGTACAAAATTATTCGTCTGTTCGAACAAGAAAAAAATCATGAAATTTTATTCGAACAAATATAAAAGACGAATAATTAACAACACTAGTTTCTATACATACGAGTATTTACATCAGTCAGAAATCTAATAATTATTAAACGATATTACAGTTATTTTGTGCAGTTGTGGCGCAAATTGTAATAAACTCTATGTGTATTGTTTTTTTTATAAAATCTCTTATTGTTTAAGAGACTAAGTGAGCACCCTTTTGCTAGTGATTTTTAATATTTTTAAATCAAATAATGAAACTCATGTTAATGAAAACAAAAGTTTTCTCTCTTTTTCTATACTTACTATGAATGTATGTATGTACAATGTATTTTTTAACAATCGAGGGTAACTAAGTATTGTTATGCTACTAATTCAGTTAATAAATACGATCGCGTTAGAATAGACCCTAAGCGGAATAACGTGGTGATAGTTCAAATAAAAATAATAAAATAATTTTGACTGAAAATAAATGCTCACGTAAGAAAATAAATAAAGTCAATAATAGGACCGTTAAAAATAACAAAATTAATATGGCAACTTGGTATTCAAATTATTTGCCGACTTGGGTAAATCGATGGTGGCAACCTCCACGACGCTTAAATCCTTATCGAAGTATACGTCCTGCTTCAGAAAGTAAGTTATTTTTTGAGAATTTTAACAAAAACATTTTCAAAAATATATACTGCGTATGTTCGTAATTATACCCACATCCATGTTTACGTACATATGAATATACGCGAGTGTTAATGCGTGTATATATGTGTGCGTGTAACTTAATCTACATACATACATACATATTGAATTTAATTCGTCTGTATTTGTTGTACTTCTTGTTAACATTTGTTTTGTTTTAAATTTGTTACCAAACATGTTTTTTATCACAGTAAATATTTCTTTTTAGACGCTTTGAAGTCAAACCTTAAAATTTTCGCAAATTTATACTCGTAATTTAAATGTTAATGAAAGCCATGGACATCGTCTTTTAAAAATTCCAAACATACATACATACATATTTATATACATACTTTCATACATATACATACATACTTTGATAAAAAATTATTAAGGTAAAAAAATACAAAATTAAAGTCATTAGAAAAATGTCAATTCCAGTAATAGATTGATTCTTCATTCGAAAAAGTATTTAAATATTTTCTACAAAATATTTACTTGTGTTAGTATAATTTACATTAAATAGAAAGAAATAAGATTTTTATATTAAAAATGCAGCTCTTCGAGATTGTATATACCAGTGCACGGCTGGAAGGCACGTTTAGTTTTCAACAAAGCTAAAATAAAAAATACCGTAAATACTGACCAATTTGTTTTGGGGCAACGCAGATATGTTTGGATGTAACTTTAAATGTTTAGCAGCATTTATTAGTTTTTACTCGTAAGGAAATGGAATAAATTCATATGTAAGCAATCTTTTTTCAAAATCTCGTGAAAATATGAATTTTTTTACTGATTTTATTTATGTTGCTATTTTTTAAGTTCCCGCTATAGGAAGTGGAAGTTACTGTTTTTATCCCAATTTTCGAAAATCGAGTTTGATGTATGGCACATATTTCGACGTTTTAAAAGCATATTTTGACTATTTTCGCGATGATGTCCGTATACGTGTGTGTGCGTGTGTATGTAATTATCTCATAACTTAAGAACGGGTCAAGGCAGCGGAAGCAAATTTGACGCATTCGATATATGTTGGAGCTTACTTAGATTATATTCGCGAATACGAATACAAATATTTGCAAGAATATTCACGAGTAGTTTGTAAGGGCTCAATTTATGTCTGCAAAATGAAATATGCAAATTTTATATGAATAACAAAAATTAAAAATTTTAAAAACCCCCTACTTTTTACAAAAAAGATGTTATATCTTCTAAACGGCTGGACCGATTTTCTTCAAACACAGCTAATAACCCTCTCGATCAAGTCATCTTTCAAACAGAAAAAACTAAATGAAAATCGGTCCAGCCGTTTGGCCTGTACGTGGAAACGGACAGACACACAGATACACAGACACACAGACACACACTACAAACTTATAACACCCCTTTTTTAGTCGGGGGTTAAAAATAACTTCATTAAAAATTTTAAACACATTTTTCTATAATAAATTAAATAGATTCCCACACCGCATGACAAATTTTCATTTTATTTTTTTGAATTTAAAAAAGTTATACCAAACAATCTAGATTCTAGAGACAAATTTTAGTAAAATTTAGTTAAATGGTTTTCGTTTTCTCATCTCTTCTCCTTTTTACATTTTTAAATATTCTTAATCAGTTGCCGTAACTGTTATGAATTTTATATTTTTGAGCAGAAACAACTGTTATTTTCTGATTTTTATTTTTTCGAGTATAAATATTTAATTGTAATTGTTGATTTTTATTATAATAAATACATACACACATATGTACATATTTATTTACTTAAAATAAAATATGCAAGTACTGAAAATAAATAAATAATTTATTAAGAGCAATTTATCATTAATTTAATTTATTCAAAACATTTTATTTACTAGGTCAAACTCTCTATTTACTAGGTCAAACCCTCTCTCTAACTAATTATTGTTATACATACATACATACATACATACATACATACATACATATGTATATACATATAGTTATGTATATGTAGGAATGATAAACATTGAATCGGAATACAAGTGAAAATTTTTTATTGATGTTCAAACTATTTTATCTTATGTAGATACTAGAGACCTGCGTAAAAGGTCTTTAAATGTAAATACGTCATGATTTTTAAATGTATTCACATCGCATGTATTATACTAAACCAATAATAAATGCTGTCGTACTATAAGCGAAGCACGATGGATGTATTGGTGTACGTGTATATCAGTGTTAAAAAGCGATGTCGCCAAAACAGCTTGTTTGTAACAAACACTCAAAAGAAGTACTGTTGATTAGTGCACGCTTGTTATTTTTCATATTGTACGTTTGAGTGTGTGTGTGTGTAATATGTAGATGGTAAGCTATTATGTGATTAACCGCATACAACTAATGTTAATGCATGTGTGTGCCTTTGCATGTGCGCAGAAAAATAAAAAATCATACACACATGCATGCATGACGTTTGTACACGCGCTCATGCGTAGAAAGAAGCAAGTATCACAAATTCTTCCGTCACGAAGTGTTTTCTTCTTTAAGGCTCAGTTAGCCGACTGTAATGTAATGTAACTGCAACAGTAAGAAACAGCTGCTCGATTTTGTTATGTGAAAAGTAATGAAAATGGTTATAGAAATGTAATGTAACGTAACCTACTTTTCATATAAAAATATCAATCAGCTGTTTTTTACGTTACAGTTACATTACATTACAGTCGGCTAACTGAGCCTTTACTCTTATACCTACAATACTCAAACAAATTTCTTGCAAACAGTATAGTTAACGTTTGTTTTATAAGATTTCGCTGTAGTAAAGCATTTGAAAAATCCCTCGTCTTGAAAGTTTTTATAAGATGTCTTATTCAGGAGACTAGTACATACCTATGTGTGTACATACATATGTATGTATAGTATATAGATATGTATGCTTGTATGTACGAGTACATACATACATACATATGTATTTGTATGGTATCAGAAAACATAATTAATATTTTCATTTACTTGAATAACGTCATCACTAGGGAAAGGATTTTCATGCATTTAAAATTACGTTTTATGTACATAAAATACATATGCAGTAAAAATATAAAAATATGTATTTAAAACTAATAAAATATGCATTTATCAAAAATAACCTTCATTGCTTTCTTAACAAACATTTTGTCATTACAAACTAACAATATTTTGTCAATAAATGTTTTTCTTTAATTGTCAAATATAAATCTTTGAAGATTTTTTCTGAAAAAATTTTATGTAATTAAAATAATTGTTCCACGTCACCAGAAGTTATTGCGTACTTAAATGCTGCTATATATTTCGTTTGTGGAATATTCAGTTTCTAAATTTTCGTTCTTAGAACTATAAACTATTGATCCAATTTGTTGCACATATTTTAAGTTCATAATTTTTTTGTATAACTATTTCTAATTGATGTGTTAAAGTAACGAAAGCCTCTAATTGGCCTATAGTGTGAACAAGAAAGCAATACTATCTGCCACGCTCACGATGTCGACAAGAAATTTGCTTTCGCTTGTTTATATTGAAAGCAAAAACAAAATAAGAAAATTTGTTTTTGTTTTCAATATAAATAAGCCAAAGAAATTTTTTTGTCGACATCGTGAGCCAGGCAGTATATGTGTACCGAAATATCAATTAGGCAGAAGGCTGTCGGATACTATATTTCTATTAATAAAATTAAAGAAGTTGTAAAGTCAAAAAACTTGCACCCATATGCAAAAAATAACCTATGCTTCAAGTGTACGTTAATCCAAGTTTTGGTATGGAAATGCACGCGTTATTTTTTTAAAATTTTATTAATAGTCATTTTGTATCCGACAGCCTTCTGCTACGTTCCCCGATCATATGTATCATATCATTTGATATTTTTCATTAAAGGCTGAAACACGCAAAGGTGCTTTCAAAAGCACTTTATATCCACATGAAATTAATGCGCAACCAGTAGAGAGCGCTGAAAAAAATTACACAAAAATTTTTGGGCTTAAAAGGGCTATTATCCCCTGATATTTTTTTTAATTTTCAATGGTATTGGTATTCTTGACTTAACCCAAGGTATATGGAATAATATCACAAAAAATACGATCGTAAATTTTTCTCGTTTTCCTCTTTTTTTGTTCTTACACAGCCGTAAAAACAGCAGCTTTTAAATACTTACTAATAAAAAAAAAACCAAAATTAGATTTATAACATGAAAAAACTAAAAAATGTATTAAAAATATACAGTTATAATAAAATATGCAAAAATATGCACTAACAAATCGATGCCATTTTATCACATTTGTTGATTCGCAAAGATATTTTATTTACGTTGATCTAAGACCAACGACAGAAAACATGTATTTACATGAAAATCCTTTTCCTAGTCATCACTCAAAAATTGCAACTTTTAAATTAATAATGCAGAATTAATGTTCATTTCATTACTAACATTGTGTAAATATTTCGTAGGAATATCTTATATACGCAACTCTTGAGAGTAAAATAAAATTTTCTTCTTCCATTAAGTTCTGTGTAAATTGGAAACTTTAAACTGGTTTTCTGCGCAACTAGTTTTGTTTTGAGTTACGACGTTCGTCAAGTAAATGAGCGATATACTCAAAGAACGTCATAACTCAAAAAATTTAATTTTTGAGTTAATGATGCAGAATTAATCCTCATACCGTTCGTTCTTCATATTGTATAATAATTTCATACAAATATGTAATTATTTTGTTTACTCAACTCTTGACAAAAAAAAATCATGACCTAATTCAGTAAGAAGATTTAGGACGTTTTTGTTTGAAAATACTTCTGAGTTCTTGTATTTGAATTCTCTAAATTATTTTCTTCCAAAATGGTTGTTGCCTGTGATAATGAAAAATAAAAATATTATTGCCATGTTTTTAAAACATAAAATATTATATAGGGATGTAACGAATACCAGTGTAGCGAATGTGAATGCGAAAACGATTAATGCATTTGAATTTTTGCGAAATCGAATGCGAATGCGAAAGCGAATGCAAATACTTACAGTACGGTAAAAAATCGCATGAAACTAAATTTGTTTAAGAACACGAAGTTTTATTATATACATAGATGTACTACATATAGCATTTTATTTAAATTGAGTCTTGAATTGAGCAAATGTTTATTAATTTATTAAAATTTTAAAACAGAAAGTTTTATATATGAAATTATATTAAAATAAGTATAGATCATAAAAAATAAATTTACAAAATGTTAGGCAATTAACCCATTCGTACCTTGGTCGTAAATTCTGGTACTCTGTTCAGCATTTCATGTGAAATTCTCTCAAAATACAATTACGAAAAATTGGCATGAATTCATGAACATTTTTTTGGAGAAGTAGTACTTTGTTCATCTTGGGAAAAACATATGAAATATATCTTCAAAATTTTAAATTTTTATGTGAAATAGTATGCGTGGCACTTGTTTCACATAGAATTTAAACAAACAACGGCTATTTAAAATTGTTTGCATTTAAAATTTTCTGTACGAAGTAATGAATGGTGCTCAAAATTTTTCAAAAGTTTGAACAGATTAGTCTTAAGTGTTTTTCAAAAACTGATAAATATTTCCAAACACAGCTGCATTTTGGTTTAGTATTCGCTTGAAATATTCGCATACATTTCAGCGAATGTAAAAGCGAATGCAAATAGCAAAAGTAAGCGAATAATTTGCGAATGCTAAAGCGAATGCGAACATTCGTTACTCCCTACTATTATACAATAGTTTAAAAAATATATGAAAAATGTGTGTTGGAAATAATGTTTAGAACAAAATCATAAAGCAAATACACAAACCTTCTAGCATAGACAATAAATAATAATTGTTTTAAAGAATCATAACTGCGCCTCTTTTTCGTCCATAGACAAGACGATACAATCGTCGAAAAGAATTAAGGCATACTTTTCTTTTTCGGTTAAGTTGTGTGTAAATTTAAAAGATTAAACTATTTTTCTGGCAAATTAGTTTTTTTTGCGTTATGACGTTCTTTCAGTAAATGAGCGATATGTAAATGATGAATCTCAAAAAAATCTATTAGGATAAATTGCTTCGATTACTTGACAATTAATAAACAAAAATAGAATTTGCATCCGTAAAACATGAGGTCATCTTTTTAAACAAACTTATATGTAATTTTAAAATAACTGCACATACACACGCACACACACACACAGAACAGCATTCGTGTAGAGGATTTTGTTTACAAAAGAAATATTTATATTTTAAAATAAAAGTGGTTTTTATTAATTATTAAAAAAAGTGATAATAATTGCAGGCGCCTTCTGCACGTGTGCCTGTGTGTGTGCGCGCGTATTTAGTTGTTTCTTTTCTAGTACAAATTTATAGTCTTTTTACCAAAATTGCAAGCAACATAATTGTTCTGCTTAAATAAGGAAAAAATTTAAAATTAAATAACTTCCTACAGCAAAATTATCGAAAATACATTTTTCTGGACAAAGTAATTTACACAAAGAAAATTATATTTAGTTGGTATTTTTTATTATTGATCAATTCTACGAGTATATAAATATGTATGTATGTATGTATATGTATGTATGTATGTATGTATATGTATGTATGAAGGTATTTTCTAAAAATTTTACTCAACTTTACATATGTATAAGAAAAGTAATATTTTTATCTTACCAAATTGACACAATACTACGCCAGAGCAATTTCTTTGTATTTTTTTCCAGAAAAAAAAAAATTAGGAATCTTCTCCTTTGTTTTCCTTATTACCACTTTGCAGATGAATTCTAATTCTAGAATTCTCGAAGGATAATTGCACATTTTCAGAAAAAAAGTACATATGAAGGGCTTATTGCAAAAACACGATAAGCCACACGATTTCAGAAAGTGGTTTTATCAGTTCATTCAATTACATTACAGCATCGGAACGTCCTCTTAAAATATTGTACCTATATTCCGTTTAATTTCCGCCTTAGCCGCAAGTGTCACTTTTTACATTTTGATTTTATTCAGAATTATTTGTTCCAAAAACTCGATAAGCCACAGCAATAGAAATTATTTGATGTAATAAATAGAAAAAATAATAAATTTTAAACTACAAAAACACGATATGCCACTTTATTTCAACCAAAATAACAAAACTTTTGATATTCAAAAAAAAAATATGATTATTCATGAAATTTATATTTCATGCAATAACTGGATAAGCCACAACTTTTTGCGATTTTAGCGATTTCCGAAGATTTCTTGGTGTACAGCGACGGGTATGTGATAGTAGTCTTCCTTAAGCACTAAATAAAAGTATCTGTATCATGATTTCATCAAATCCCTATTTTCTGCATTTATTTTAAACTTCAAAGGCGATTTTCTCAGTATTTTCATTTTGTGGCTTATCGAGTTTTTGCAATAAGCCCTTCATATATAATATATTTTCAAATACATATTTCATAATCATCAGATATTCTTTTATTTCATTGGAATCAAATTTGAGAAAAATTTAATTTAAAATTAATTAAAAAAACTATCGGATACGGTTTAGCTTTCAGGCCATCCTTGGAATGTTCTATCACTCCAACTTTTTGAGAAAAAATAAAATAAAATTTTTGAAAACTGGTCGATATCAATAAAAACTTGATACTAATGAATCTGGAAAATCGATTTTACAATAACTTTTTCAGTTATTAAACTATCATGCTTCTTCCGAAATTTTTTCTCTGCGATATCTCTCGAACGAATCAATCATAATCATAAATAATCAAACTGTATAACAAAAAAACAGTTTTATTAATGCTTTTTTTTCTCGACAATTCTCAAAGTCTGTCTAACCGAATCGGTTCACTATCTCTCGAAATCTGAGTGAGATCAATATCTTTAGAACGTCATAAATTTAGTTCCGATCGGTTAAGTTAAGCATTAAACACATTCACACTAATGAATCTGGAAAATCGATTTTACAATAACTTTTTCAGTTATTAAACTATCATGCTTCTTCCGAAATTTTTTCTCTGCGATATCTCTCGAACGAATCAATCATAATCATAAATAATCAAACTGTATAACAAAAAAACAGTTTTATTAATGCTTTTTTTTCTCGACAATTCTCAAAGTCTGCCTAACCGAATCGGTTCACTATCTCTCGAAATCTGAGTGAGATCAATATCTTTAGAACGTCATAAATTTAGTTCCGATCGGTTAAGTTAAGCATTAAACACATTCACCACAGCAGGCTACACGAACAAACGACTTCAAATGCCACTAGCAGCATTTGTCGCCTCGTAGCCGGCTACTTAATTATTTTGGAGACGGCAGCAGCACCATCTGCAGCTGATATTCAACTACAAATGCATAGTTCAGTATTGCCACTTTTATATATTTTGCATATATAAAAATTAATTATTCTTTTAAAATGTACTTATTTCACGTAAAAGTACAAAAATGAATCAATTTATTCTTTACATCAATTTTTTGATATTGTTTCTGTTAAATAATATGAAATAATTGTACAAAATCATTCATTCAACATTTTGTATTATACTGGCAATACTGAATTTTCTCATTGTAGCCAACAAAATAGAAATTAGTTTAATTGGACTACAACGACAAAATCAGCATAGACAATAACCTGCCGCCATGTTGCCTTGCTGTCTTCAAAAGAATTATTTTAATATAAACATGTGCATTCTATCCTTGACATTTGGTAGTCGGTAGCTTGCTGTGGTGAATGTGTTTAATGCTTTATTCTTAAGCTATGAGAGGTTTACATACACATGGAGATAATCGGCAAAATAGTCAGAATATATGTATGTCCCGACCACTGATGAAAACTCGATTTTCGAAACTATGTGTGAAATGATTTTTTTACAGCTACATTTTTAAATTATATTTGATCACTTGATTCTTATAGATGTCATTCGAATAGGATGAAGAAACATACGTATAAATACGAAATATACGTATTGGAATCTTTTTTTATTTATCTTTTGTTTTAAATGCTGACCAATTTACGAATCCATTTCAAGAAAAATGCCATTCACTTTAAAAAGTGAGTACCGACCAGTCGACCTTAATATCAAATAGTAAGTTTTGTCACTCAAAGTACGACAATTAACTTATTGAACCAAAAATTGATGCTTTCAAACCGAATAATGATTTTCGAAACAAAGTTGTGTGGTTATAGTAAAGATTATGGGAATCAGAAATTTTTGTGAATTTTATTGTTACGTTTTGACTCATACACTTCAGCATCGAAATAAACTGAAAGCAGTGGGTAAAGTTAGGCAAATAAAAAAATATACGTAAAGAAATATTGATTCATTTATTGAGTATTTTTGTAAATACGCAAATGCCCATAGGCGTGGAAAGGCCATCCTGGATTGCTTTTGCTCTAGCCTAGGATTATTAAAAATTGCCTGTAATTATCAATTTTAATATTACTCATAAAAAATCATCAGTCGTAATGCAACACCCATCCATCCCCCCACCCCCCAGCCAAGAGTTTTTTTTTAGATCTGCCAATGCAAATATCACACACAAATTTAAATATTTGACCATAACGATATTCAATTGTAACAATTACATGACATCGATACCCACTCATTAACACGAATTTAATGTGGGATTGAAATTCATATGTATGTATGTACGCTTATAGTACGTTTCCATTATGAGCAAATTAAGTTGATTTGAGAAAATCATGTCGAAGTGTGTCCATTATGTGTTGTAAGTGTTTCTATGTTCGAATTTTCGAAATAAACTTAATTGTTTATTTATTTTTATAACCTAAAATTAGCACACAAATTTGTTTAATAATAATTTGGAACAGCACAATAAATAAAACATATACATAAGAATGAAAAACAACATTGGCAATAACTTTCTTTTTTTAAATTACTTTTTCCTTTTTATAAGCAAATAGAATCTGCCATTTTAAATCGTACTTAAATGTCACTTTTTCGGATTTGTAAGTCATCAATAATGGATGACCCAGAGTTGCATTTGTAATAATAGCAGCAGCGCAGTGTTGCATTGACAAATTCGACTTAATTTGTAGCAAATTAAGTCATTTGAGATAATTTGCTCATATGAAAAATGTATGGCAAATCACTTCGCAAATTACTTAATTTGGGCAAATCAAATGTTTTGAACTAAATCACGTATATGGAAACGTACTATTAGTTTCAACCTTTATAAGTTTTTTATACACTTTTCTACTTTATAACTTGCTAAAATTATTACACATAATATTGCACACATAACAAATAATTTGAAATAAATATGTAAACCTCAATTGCAGCTACTGCGAGTGATGACGTTCTGGCAGTAATCTCCGTTGAATTGCATCAAGAAGAGAATCACGATGAACATCACACAGATCATTTTTATGCATCCAAGGATGCTCTTATTGTGCGTCGCGGAGAACATTTCCGATTGACATTGAATTTCAATCGACCCTTCAGTCCCAACCGAGATGCCATAAGTTTCATATTTACAGTTGCCGATGATAAGAAACCAAGTCCTGGCCATGGAACGTTAATCGGCATAGTGCCCAGAGACGGCGTTGATTTCTTAGGTGATGCTCTCGAATGGAGCGCAGGTATAGAAGTGCATGAGGGCAACTCTTTAACGGTTTTAATCAAACCTGCCGTAACAAGTCCAGTAACAGAATGGAGGTTAGATATCGATACCAAGCTGCTGGGAGATGGTTCAAAATCGTTTGCCTTGCCGGTGCCAATATACGTGCTTTTTAATCCCTGGTGCTCGGAAGATCAAGTCTATCTTGCAGATCGTGACGAGCGTAAGGAATATGTAATGCATGATACCACGCTGATTTGGCGTGGTTCTTATAATCGTTTGAGACCGTCCGTGTGGAAAATTGGACAATTTGAACGACATGTGTTGGAGTGTTCTTTGAAATTATTGGGCACCGTCGGACGTATACCGCCAGCTTATCGGGGAGATCCAGTAAGAGTTGCCAGAGCTTTGTCAGCAGCTGTTAACTCGGTTGACGATGATGGTGTTATTTTGGGTAATTGGACCGAAGATTTTTCGGGCGGCATAGCTCCCACTAAATGGATGGGTTCTACGGAGATTTTGCAACAGTTTTATAAAACACAAAAGCCAGTAAAATTTGGCCAGTGTTGGAATTTTTCTGGTGTCCTTACGACTATAGCACGTGCCCTGGGGATACCTTCCAGAATTATTACCTGCTATTCGTCGGCTCATGACACCCAGGCTTCACTGACTGTGGACATATTTATTGATCAGAATAACAAAAAAATGGATGCTGAGACTACAGATTCTATTTGGAACTATCATGTATGGAATGAAGTTTGGATGACCAGACCCGACTTGGGTGTGGGACAAAATGGTACCAGCTATGATGGTTGGCAAGTTGTAGATGCAACCCCGCAAGAAGCGTCTGATAACATGTACCGTGTAGGACCCGCATCGGTGGTAGCTGTAAAAAATGGCGAAATCCTAAGACCATTTGATTGTGGTTTTGTGTACTCCGAAGTAAATGCTGATAAGGTTTATTGGCGTTACAATGGTCCCTTTCAACCTATAAAATTGTTGCGTAAGGACACATTGGCTATTGGTCATTTAATAAGTACTAAGGCCGTCTTGAAATGGGAGCGGGAAGACATTACTAGCTCATACAAATTCGAGGAGAAAACAGACGAAGAACGCAATGTTATGCTGAAGGCATTACAACAATCCCGTCAAGCTTTTAGTAGATATTATTTAAATGATAGTTTTAACGAAGTTGAATTCGATATGCAATTGAAGGATGATATTAAAATTGGTGAAAATTTCACAGTTATTGCCAGTATTACAAATAAGTCTAAAGAAAGAACCCATATCGCTACGGGCCAACTGAACTGTGATACCGTTTTATATACGGGCCTCAATAGCGAAGAAGTCAAATCAATGCCTTTTGAAGTAGAAATTAAGCCAGGAGAGACAGAGTATGTACGTATGGGAGTGGTGTTTGAGGAATATTTTAAGAAATTAACAACGCAGGTAAAACGACTTTATTAAAAATAATTTTGAATGAATTAATTGAAATTTTTAATGCTTGTTTTCTACATACATATGTACATAGGCCGCATTTAATATTTCATGTTCTGCTTTGGTCAAAGACACCGAATACGAATACTACGCTCAAGATGATTTCCGTGTACGTAAGCCAGATATAAAATTTACTTTCCAAGGGGAAATAGTGTCACAACAGCCAGTAGATGTTATTGTACGATTGACAAATCCATTGCCCATACCTGTCAAAAAGGGAATATTTTATATTGAAGGTCCTGGTATAGACAAGCCCCTAAGATTCAAGGTAACAAATTATAAAGTTTTTATAAAAACTCTCTCTATCTTTCTTATCGTCCATAAGATTGCTGAAATACCGGTTGGTGGTACGGCAGCGTCTACTTTCAAATATGTACCTCCATACTCTGGCCGTGGTACGCTGCTGGCGAAATTCTCATCAAAAGAATTGGATGATGTGGATGGCTACATGCACTACGAAATTAAGCCCAGACCTGAAGATCTAGTCAACGGTGATACTAGACGTTCTAACAGCAATATCATCAGAAGAAGAACCGATGTTATATCTTGAAAATTATTTTTCCTCTCAGCGATAGAGAGCACTGTACAGTAGAAAAAATAGACATCTATTGCCGTTTCGAATCCCTTTTTAGGCATAAGATGTTTTCAGTGCTTTCACGTAAAATAAAAATTGATTTTGTTGTACATTATAATTGCTTTAAAAACAAGGTTGCTTGTTGTTGGTTATGCATGTCCAGATGTATTTCGCTGCGGCTTAAGCAAGTCATCATTAGAACTCAGCCACAAGCTTACAAAAGCCCAATGCTTATAGACAAACAAACTCTCAATAAATTATCACAGTAAGTCAAGAAACTTTTTCAAATAACAACGAAGCAATATTATTCAGCTTATGTTGTCTATTTGATTTTTCTACTGTATTTGTAGTTTTGTAATTCTCAATGATTTTTTGAGACTTTGTCTATAAGCACGGGAGTCTTGTACTGATGAATTGAACCAACAACAAACAAACTTTTTTAAATACGTATTCGTTTTGATACGCTTTATATAAAAATAAAGAAATTATCATAATTCCTTTTATTTAGTAACAATCTATTAAAGCTGAAATTAATAAATTATAAGAAATTGCGTAAACGAATTTATCTTCTAGTACATACATACATACATACATATATGCATATGTACTTGTATTAACTTTAAACATACATATACATATATATCTTTTATGTTGATCATTTGAGAATAAATAATTTTTATTTCTACGCAAGGTATTGTTTTTAATCACAAAAGACAATTTTTATTAAAATCAAATAACACTAAAAACATTTAAACGAAGAAGTTTCCATACTTTTAAGACATATACAGTAAAAATAAAGATTATTCCATACCGAGGGCAAAAGCTGGTTTATTGGAGGTTTTCAAATAATAAATTCCATCTGCGGATCTGGGTACAGGATCTCCCATCAGTATTTTTGCACCAGTACAGTTTTGGCTGCTTACATTATCCAAGGAAGTACAGGGAGTAGCATAAAATCCTTTTTCGCTATTTATCGACTCGGCATAGTATTCGTACGATCTGCCATGGCTGCAACCGGCTAAGAGAGGTGAAAGCGGATTAAGTATTAAAAACACAATACATATACATACATATCGTTTCCTTAATATAGAAACGCCCTAACTCATTATTTTTTTGAAATCGAGATTTTTTAATTTTTCGATACATTCGAAATATACAAAAAACCGATTTCAAAAAAATAATGAGTTAGGTCCTTTCTATATTAAAGTAACTAACGATATGTGCGTATTTTTTGAATTTTTTACTTACTAAAGATTTGACTTATTTCAGTGCAACCCGGTTGAGGTGGATGTCCACCATTTGGATAGAAATCAGCATGACCAATGGGATTTTTAAAACCCAAAAATCCAGCACAGCTATGGATTATATCCACGAATTCGGCATCAGTACGATCCAAATGATTTTCGGGACCTATGCAATCTTCAAAGGCGGGACGTGCTGGATCCAAGCCTGCTTCCAATAACAGCGAATCGAAAGAAGAAGAAATAGTTCGACCATGAAACACTCACACATCTCACTTACCAGTAATTCTTCCTACACGATATTTTGTATAAGAACCGGCATAACCCATTATGTGCGAACCCAAACTGTGACCGATTAAATGAATACGCTTTGGGTCTGCTCCTTTCTCCTCCACTAACAAATCAATCAGTTTGGCTACGGCTCGTCCAACTTGTACAGTGTAGCGCGCTGGTTTCAAGTAGTATATATTGTCCGCTTGATCTCTCCAATTTATGGCTTTAAAAAAATATTCTACAAGATTTAAAAAAAAATTAAAAAAAATAATTAAATTAAACTTACCAAAAACATTCATGTGTCCCTTTTGCCTGTAGGCGCCTCTTATTGATTGTATAGAATTACTTTGTGTACTTGATTTCCAGCCGTGCACCAGTATCTTTGTATCCAATTTGGGATTAAATTTTTCCGCCATTTCCTCCCAAGTATCACGCTTAGAGCGCAAATGGACTAAAGTTTCACTGTCTTCCAAAGCAACAGTATTTACTAATAGAGCATCGGGATTGGAACTATAATTTCGACAAATTAACTAACTATTTTATTTTAGAAATACAATAGCTCATCAGAGTTGCATTGACAAGGCCTTCAACCGATTGTTTTTACTTATCGGTTGCATGGGTTATGAATTACATAACTCTAGTGTTCACTAGTGTAATACATACTTACTCGTCGTAATATTCAAATTGTATTAGTTTCGGAGCTTTATTGCGATTATCCTCGGGCGGGGGTTCGACTAAATAGGCCACTTGTGGATTACCATCCCCATCCGGCATATAGATCCAAGTATCGTTATAATCTTCTTCGTTTAGTTCAACTTGAGCTCGTATACCCACTTTAAAAAAAAAGGAAAAATACTGTTAATTTATTTTGGGAAAAAATCGTAAAATTGCAAAGAAAAGAGTTTATTACACAAGTGTACCACCGGTTTTACAAAATTTAATAGTGTCGAAACTCCTCCAATTAACCATTGGATCAATACAAATGTGGAAGATAATTCATTACGACAAGGACTAAAGAGATTGCACAAACAATGAGCTGATGTAATGGCAGCCATTTTTTTTAATATGCTTCCGGTTATGGCGGTGTTTTTAAGCAGAGATGGATGCGATTATTGTAATCCTATTTGGATCAGATCAATATTAATTAAAAATTAAACTAATTTTCCGTAAGTACAAATCGTAACACGTTAACGTTTAAAATGTTATAAAACATTTATCTAATACTTCTAATTGAAGTATGTGATGAAATTCGATCAAATTAGTTTAAAAAAAATTATACTCCTTCTTCAACTAAATGCAAGAAACACGTCTTTATATATTTAAAAAAAAAAAAAAAAAAAAACGTTAAAAAATCGCTTACATGAATTGCAACGACTTCAAAACTACTTTCTTTCATTAAATACTTCTTTCTTAATCGAAAGTTGTTAAAACAATGTTAAGTAAACCTTAAAAAGTTTTGTTATGTCCATCATTCTCGTATATACTCTTTGAAATTGTTATTGTTGAATTATTACTAAAATCCTGCAGCAACTGACTAACTGCTACTAAATGACGTCCAAAATTGTAAACAAACTGGTTTTAATGATGATTAAGTGATCATTTAGTGTCATTTTTAATGAGTGATTGATACAATTTGAGCGAACTATCTGCTCATTAAAATCAAAAAGTAAAATTTTAAACTTAATGTAAGAATATGTACGTATGTACATACATATGTATGTGTGTAATTATGCATTTTTGTAACTAATTAGGTCAGTTATTATAAACAAATTTAAAAATACCTTAATAAATCGAAATACGTAGGTATTACGCATAAAGAAGTACTCGTATCAGTTTGTAAATTGTTTCGTTAGCAGGAGGCTTTTGTGTTTCCGTGATCAAATTTCATCAAATTAATGATATCAATTTTGATACTGGCAACTAGAAAACGTTATTCAGCCCAATTCTAAATATTCCTCGGGAAATAATTCCCACGGAATTAATTTTCTTTTTTTTCTAAAAATAAAATCCACGTATTCTAAACTGATTGAGTTAAAAATTAAAATTTTAAGAAATTCGAATTTTCGAAGTCAGCTATTTTGTCTCCAGTCGTTTTATTTTAACTGAAAGCTTGCAAAAGACTTTTTGACATTGGGAAAACAATTAATAGGGAATTAACTCCTGGGGAGATGTTATTCAGAATAAGGCTGATTAAGTATTCATAACACATTTATTTGAAAAAGTCAATAATACGAGCAAACCCTTGCTAAAACTTAACATGTTTAATTTTTAAAGGCGCAGAATTTTACATTTCCTGGAGTTTAGGAATCATCTAGGTTTTGAAACTTATCATCAGACGTAAATTTTTAGAACGCCCTTCCTCTTACTTTCTTGGGAGTTTCTCTACCATGATCAGTAGTCAGATTTTTACTATTTTGAAAAAAAAGTTTGCTTTTAGTGTACACTGGACATAAACGAAAAAATATACGGAAATCGGTTGACTTTGCAGACCATCCTTGAAATTTCCCGCTAAGCTACAGATTTTGTTGAAATTTGTGGCATCCGATAAAAATCAGTGAATATCTAAAATCGATATGAAGTTATTAGAAAACAGCGATTTTTTTCGAAATTTTTCGTCAACGTTTTTTTATTAGAATATTTTCTTGTGGAAAACAATTTGAAAATGTAACTTTTATATAAAAATTTAGGTTTCGTGATCCAACTGAGTCTGATAAATAAATCTTTTGCAATTTAAAATTTTTGTTTAGATTTCGTGATTCAACTGAGTTGCTAATAGAAAAAATAAATCTTATGCAATTTCAAGTTTTTGTTAATGCGTTGGTAACAAAACAAATGTATAACAAAAGACTTTCATGAAGTTAGCAAGAACAAAAAAATTGTCCAATTAAGCACATACATTTTTATTTTCGTTACTAAATATTTTTTATACATATCGCTCATTGACAACAACAACTTCATAACTCTAAAAAATGCAATTTTTGCCATATAAATTTTTACATAAAATTTGAAGATTGCTGCATGACTTCAACGTGTTATCCACAACAAACAACACACTTTAAAATTCATCAAATTTATTTTTTGTTTAGTATTCAAATATGTACATGCTAGATGTAGACTTTCTATTGGCCAAAATACGTAGCGTAATAATTGCTGTTAAATAAACTCGTTAAATATTCAATAATGTTACCATTTAAACTGATCACATATAACAACACTTTAATATAAAGTTTTATAACATTGCACATTTTTGATATTTTTCAATAGCTCTTTGATTTTCGTTTTTAATTTTAAAACTTTAAATACTTTATATAAATATCACCAACTTCTATTACCAAACATACTTTTAACACTATTTAACTTAATATTGTAATGAATAATTTCTTTCGTATTTTAACATTTCTTTTATACTCTAAATTAAAAATATATATTTACATACTTTATTTATTTACAATAAATGTTCTATGTGTAGTGATATGAATGTTACCACAATCAATGTCATACATATGCACTCGTAGTAGGGTGCCAAACAATTCACCTTGCGTTCAAAATTTGAAAATGATGATAAAGTTAATTAATTATCCTACTGTTAAGTAGGCTGAAGCTTATTTACACATTCTTATTTATAAAGGGTTATGTACATATTACAAAATAACCAGTTGTCGACTGAATGTGTCTTGTTAACAGGTATCACTATTCCAGTTGATATACATACATACATAATAGAGCCCTGCACAAGACAATTTACAAGAACTTTTAAGACATGAGGGATTTTTCAAGTGCTTTACTACAGCGAAATCTTCTAAAACACACGCTAAACAACAATGTTTGCAAGAAATTTGTTTTAGCTATTGCAGGTAAAGGAGTAAAGAAGAAAATACTTCGTGACGGAAGAATTTGTGATGCTTGCTATTCTAAACGTCATATATGTACATATGCACACACGTTGTGTGTATGATCTTTAATTTTTCTGCGCACATGCATGCTTAGAAAAACCACCCTTAAACACATACCCAGCATTAAAACTCAGCAGGCTTTCTTGGTGGAGGCCTTATTAAAGGCCTGCTCAGGAATTGTTTTGATTCAGACATTTCACACTCCCTTCTCATAGAAGGGAGAAGAGAAGGAGTAAATTATTTCGTTTTTTTTTACTAAAGCAAAATCCATTAATTTGAAGGCTTTCCATAATCTCTGGCGAAAGAAGCAAGAACAGAAGAGCTACCCCCCAATGACAGCGCGTGGTAAAAAGATATGATTATAGCATGGAGCGAGCAGGCCTTCTACATCCAAAAGAAGGAGCACAGAGGCCTTCTAATTAGAAGGCATAATTACTCCTTCTTGTTCCCGCTGGGTACAAACTTATTATCTTATGTACAGACTTTCAAAAATTATTTCAGAATTCACAAATAATAATTATTTTTGAAAATTACCAATTAGAATAAACTTATAACAATATGTCAAGTAAGAAATTTCTTAATTTTGATATTATTTTTTATTTTGCTTTATAAATACGAGTACTTTTATTGCTGGGTTTTTGTTACAGTTTCTAAGCCTACCACGCTTATTTTAATAAGTATTATTATTTCTGACTTCTCAAATAGTTTTTGAATGTCTGTGCATAAGATAAGGTGTTTGTGATGGTTCAAAATATGTAGTTGAAGTCTACTAGTGATTTGGCTAAGCACCAATGAAATATATAGAAAATGCTTAACCACCAGCAAGTAAATTTCAATGAAGTTCTTATGAAATTTTGAATTTCAGAAGATTTCTGCTTATATAATTTATGATTGTACATTTTTTCGAACTTTCTGTCAGACTTTTGATAAAACTTAGATTTTTACATTAATCTTTTTTAAATTTTTTCTTAATGGTCAGAAATTATTTTTAAACGTTTTCATGAACATCTATCAATATAAATAAATATAAATTAACTTTGATTTTCATATTTTTATATTTTTTTTATTCATTCAACTTGTTCTTCTAATTGGGTCAACTCAAAAATTTGGTTTTTTTTTTCACTTTTTGGAAGAAACCGTTTTTAATGAAAAAGTTTCATCCTGAAATATATAAAATAAATACATATGTATGTATTCATATTTTATTATGTAAAATTTGTATATAGTTAATGAGTTTGGTAAAATATAGTTTAAGATTTAAACTTTTTAATGTTGCTATTAGCTTGTGATTACCTAAAAATTATACAGAGTTAAAGACAGTACTGACTAATTCCTATGGCAATGTTTTAAAAAACTAAATAGGATTTAATATAGAAAATGGGTAAGCATTTTAGTCACCTGTGACTCATTTCTGACTAACAATGAGTTAGTTTTAAATAAACTCAAATGCCGACATGAATGAACTTATCAAGGCACATCATACCCGCGATTCTACAACAAATCAAGGCAAATTCGGTATCAGGTGACCTTATCAGCCCGGCTGATTATCAGCTGTTGGTGTAAAATTAAGCAATTTTAACCAAAATGTCAAAATTTGCTCAGAAATCTTTTGACAGATTGGTTTTGTATCATAGCAAACTACATGTTGTTTTTTGTGTTGTAAAATTGTTGTACTGATAAGGTCACCTGATACTGAATTCGCCTTGCAACAAATATTACAACAGCAACAACCACATGTACTTTGTTGGTATAAATTACCTTCTTAAGTGGGTACACACTTTGCAACGTGTTTACGCAACACGTTTATATTGCATGTTGCATATTTTGATACAGACTATGCAACCTACAATGCAACCGCCAATGCAACCCATAAACATCAAAACATTTTGATATTTTCGAAACTTCGAATGCAACTTCGAACGCAACCATAAACAAGACTACAAACTATGCGACCGACAATGAAATCTGCCTGGTTGCATAAGCACGTTGCTAAGTATGTACCTACCATTACTTTTCAAAACAGGGTAGCATCGTGACATTGCATGTTTCTTATAGGAAATGTCAAACACCATACAAAACTGAATATTCGAAAGGTATTTATGCATACCCAAACAAAAGCATGCTTTTAGGCTTATACCTACACAATCCAAATTTGACATTTAGATTGGTATAATGACATTATGCAAGCCACAGACCTTGCGACCGTTGGTACAACACGTTGGTTTATCAAGTTGTGTGTTTTGAACACAAACTATACAACAACGTGTGCAACATTAGCGCACAACTTCATTTCACAAAAAAAAATTTGAGTAAACATGACATCGGGTACTACTGCGCATATTGTAGTCGATGATTTTTTTCGTGCAAAACGAAGAAGAAGAATGTAAAAGTGCAGAAAAAATTTTGGTAAAAAAAATTTGATTTGTATAAAAAGAAACATATTCTAACAACAAACTTTTAAAAACACTAATGGCCTGGCCCACGATGTCGACAAGAAATTATATGTCGCTTAGTTATATTGAAAACAAAAACAAAATAAGAAAATTTGTGCACAGTGCCTATTAAAATTGTACTAACACAAACATGCTTTGCAAAGCCAAGAGAAAACGAAAGTACATGTATATTGTTTTCCTCTCTTGTCAATCATAAAACAGCAATAAAAATCACTGTTGTTTTATTTGTTGTACATTTGTTGTAGATTCGCGGCTACCTGTATTATTGTATCATGCATTAAAGGCTTCATTAGTCTTTAAGGGCTTTGGACACCAGCGATGCCAACTATTTATTGTCAAATATTTATAGCAAAAACGCGCTGTTTGAATTACAATTTCAATAAAAGTCTATGTATGTATATACAATTAATTTTTCAGATTTTGCTTCCTTGGCATTATGTTTTAATTAACTAAAATCATTTAATACAGAATCAGAATCGCCTTCCAAATAATCGAAATGCTTAGTTTTTAATTTTAATCAGAGTTGTAATAACTGACGTAAGGAAAAAGCTAAAATCATTTGTGGTACAGGAACTGCGAGAAAGGGACAAATAGTGTGTGTTTGTTATGAAAATTTCAAACAAAACAAACAGAAAACGTAATAAAGAAATTTAATTTTACAATATTAAATTAAAGTAATTTAAATTAAAAGTATTTATTTGTTTCTAATTGAAAAATATAACGTGGAAAAGATTATTTGCATTAAAATGTGTACATACGTATTAGATTTGTGTTTGATGGTGTGTGTATACAAAAAATTAAAATGCCACAATTAAGTCCCTGCTTAAAAGAAAAATGTGACCAATATATAAAAAACATGAAATTTAAAAGAAATAAAAGTGAAAATGAGGAGCAAATAGATATATTCAATCAGGACTAATATTTGCTCCGGCGTACGTCATGTGTCTTATTTGGATTTGGGGTTGCTGGCTGCCAGACATGCATCTGATGATGATAATACGATATCTATTGCGAAGGTAATGAACCAGTATTTTATTTATTTAAAGTAAATAATGATTTGGTTTCTTTTCATCATTCAGTGCGTTTGAAACATGGTGTTCTAAACATCCGAATGTTATGCTATGTCCATTGTGGTTATACATTACTTGATCTAACTTTTCAATTTCGGAAAAATAATGAAATTGATTTATGGAAAGATGGAGCTATTATTCACCCTTATCGGGAATGAAAGTTCGCTTGGAAGATAACACAATCTTTCCCTTTGTGATCGCCAATGTTTGCGTTGTGTCGGTATACTATTTTCCATTTTGTCCACCACTTGTTCATGGGAAATATTTCAGGTGAACAAAATGTTCGCCTTTTATTCCCGATAAGGGTGATTATTTGTGTACAGACGTTTGGATTTTTCTTTATGTAACTAATTAAAAACAACATATTTTATTTTGCAAATAAATTTATGCATTTTATTTTTCTATTTTGTCTTGAAATTTTAATTATAAGCGTGTAAAGAAAGTTGAATTCAATTTATATTATTACTTAATATAATTTATTATTGTTGTCAAAATGTTTGTTTAAATAATTTAAAACTAGTAAAGGGTGTACAATTGCAGTTATATAAATGCACAAAAAATAGTTAAATATTGCATTAAACACAAATAAAAACTTATAAAAATAAATACACAATTAAATTTTAGTGTTTTAAGTTCAAGAGTTTCGATCAAAGTAGCCTGCAACAGGTCTTCTGCATCATTGTTGGCCGTGTACTGTTTGATGCTGGTTACAGTTGCTGTTGTAGTATTTTTTAATCTTATCCGCTGCGTGCCCGCTGAAATAAAGTCAAAGTTAAAATTAGATATTATTTTACTTTAAAAATTTATAAGTATGTAAGTCTAGTTGTAATATACTTACAATTTTTTTTGTTGTTTTTGCCGATGTAGTAGGTGCATCTCCAATTTTGGTGAAAGCCTGTATAAGTGCACTTTCAAGCGATTTTATTTGTTGCTGCCTTTGGTGTTGGGCTTCCAAATGTTTTTATTAGATTTTGCGTTGCATTTCCAATTGTGCCAATTTGTCAAGTCCCCAGGCTGCGTCGTACGAGTTCACAAAAGTGACTCTCTTGGTGTTTCTGAGAAAAATTGGGTTAAGTTTTGCCACGGCAGCTCATGTTGCCGCGCATACCCTTGACTTATTAGACAGTAAAGCGGATAAGGCAGGAGGATTACTGCCTGTCGAATTAACGTCATCGTCATCAGATTCGATACAAATGGGCGAGTTACGCGTCTCAACAAATCATTATCCTCGACATTTTTTTCTTTAATGGATCCATATGTTGCCTCCGGCAAGAATCCTCCCTTAACTGATTATTTTCCCACAATTAAATGACTGTTCCAAGGGGTACGGAAGATCTGCCAGGCGGGCAGCCTTTCATGCATTTGTTGCTCCTAAAAAATAAAACGATTTAAATTAATATACGTGTATATTAGATAAAATTATAGGTTTTTTACTCACATAGGTATTTTTCTGTTTTGCCAAAAATGTGCTTCTGAAAATATAGAGAAAAAACTAGCTATTATGACAATATACAGACATAAATTATCAATTGCAGAAACTACTCACCTTTAATTTCAACCAAGATTACGTTTTTCTTACAAAAATCTGCAAATAAATAAAATTTAAAGCATATTTCTTTAAAACTAATAAATTTTCACATTGTACTTACCAAAATCACAAGCGAATGAAAAACACATAGATTCTTTGTACGTTATGAACATTTTTTGGGTCATTGTATGCAGTACATATTTTTATTTGTGAAATTTCAAAATATTTGTCATTACAGTAGTAAAATGCGTTTTTTATTCTAACTACAGCCAAGAGAATTTTGTTTTCGACAGCTGAATCATTAACTAATTTAAAAAATTTTATCGGAGTTTCGGATATTAGGAAATTGTTAAATTTATACAAAAAAAGTTTAAAAAAATATTGAACTGAAATGATATTATTGACTTTATTCAAAACGCGCTAATTTAGCGCTTTTTTTATTAATCGCGCATAGTTAAAACGCGCTAAATCTAGCGCGAAACGCGCTAAATTGGCATCGCTGTTGGACACGATCAAAATGCTTGCTGTCAAGTTCGTGTACGTGTGCTTGTCGGCTTGATGTTACCATGCTTGATGACCCACCAAGCATTCATTTTTTATTTTGATTTTGTGCTGTTCGTTTGGTTGAAAAAAAAAATATAAAAATTTTTAAATAAAGAAATTCAATAGCAATAATGGCAGCACTGTTTACAAAAAAAAAGAGAAAAGCAAAATAACTCTTCTTTTTTCTTCACCTGTTAAATTTATGTTTTTCTTCTTTTAATTCCGATGTTTTGGGCAACCGTTTACAATGAAAATATTGTTACGTAAAAATATTCCTACAGGGTTAAAGCAAAGAACTATCTGGAAGTATTTAACTAAAGCACTAAACGTACACACATATTCACGTGCAAACACTATAGCAACAACAATAATTGTGTACATAGCTACAGACATACGCACATACAAACAAAAATGCGAGCACTTATGGTAACCACCCTGTACTACCAGTAGCACACCGCATTGCCAACATAAGAGTCGTTACTTTGAAATTCAAAAATAACGGCCAATCGAATTATCTACAAGCGCCTAGAAGCAGCAACATGAATTTTCCCGATTGTGCTGTTTGAACATTTGGCTACCAATAGTAAATGACAATACAGATGTCATCATGCATAGATGCCATTACTAAGTACAGACATGTTATTACGCCACCTATCGGGCGAACATTCGAGAACCGATTCATGTACTATAAAAAGTGGCAGCATGTGCGAGAATAGGGCAGTGCTAATCAGAAAGTAGTCAAGTTAAGACCTCGTTGAAAGTGTATACTAACGATAAGAAGTAGTTAAGTAAAGACAAGTTGTAATTTGCTTCGTTAAGAATAAAAGGGAAAACAGTAGCAAATAAAAATTGTGATGTTATTTATTTTTATTTTTGAGCAATCAAAAGAACTCACACGTTTAATAAAATTCAAACGTAACATTTGGTGTCAGAAGTGGGATTGCAAAATTAAAATAAAAATAATAAATTAATTAGAAAATAATTAATTCGTAATACGTGGAAGAATGAAATTTCAAGAGCTTAAGGCGGAGCAACTCAAGAAAGAGTTGAACAATCTGGACTTGCCAACAACTGGTAATAAGGTCGAACTACAGAAAAGATTGTTGGAAGAGTTCCAGCGACGCAACATCGACATAGAAAGCTATGAGTTCGATGAAAAAGAAGAAATTGAGGTATGTACTCGTGCAGCAGCAACCAGTACAGACACCGGAGCAATGTTTGCTGCCATGATGATCGAAATAAAAGCGGTCAATGAGAAAATGGAGGCAAACAATGACAAACTTCTAGGCCAAATGGATGAGAGACTTCAGGAGTCTTCTAGAGCTATAAAGGCCACAAATGAGAAACTTCAAGAAATTTCTGAGGCCATAAAAAGACGGGCATGTGATGTAGAAATGCAAGTCAGTAAATCTGACGAAAAGATACTGGCTTGGATGACATTTCTGGCAAAGAGGAAAACGTTGACCAAAGACTGAAGGCAGAAGATGAAATTAGCAGTGGGCAGTGTCAACAAGTTGGACGTGAGCCAGAAGTTTTCAGCAAAGAAAATGAAGCTAGTGACGTAGAAGATGTACATGTGGTCTGTGAAACAGAGAAACAAGCTATGCAAGCTATGGGTGAAATGGTATCGCTTGCTCAGGGTAAAGAAAATGCTACCGTATACAAAGTGCGTAGCATAAAAGCAGTCAGGAAGAAGAAGACAACTTCTATAAAGAACCTCAAGCGTGTGGTAAGGCACACTCTAGTCGAGGGACAAAGTAGAGTCAGAGCCCAGGGCCATAAATGTGGAATGGTAAGGCAAGCTCTAGTCAAGGCACAAGGTAGAGTCAGAGCCAAAGGCCATAAATGTGGAAGGAGTTGTCATCTACAGCGTACGGCAAGGCAAGCTGTAGTGGAAATACCAGGCAGATTCAGTACCATGGGCTGCAAATGTGGAAGAACTTGTCATCTTCAGCGCAAGGCAAGGCAAGCTGTAGTGGAAACAGGAAGCAGAGTCAGTGCCAGGGGCCACAAATTCCAACGAAGTAGTCACCTCCAGCGTATGGTAACACAAGTCCCAGTTGAAAGACGAGGCAGAGCCAGAATTAAAGCCTACAAGTATGGAAGAGGAAGTCGTCTCCAACGTAATTACAAGGCGTATAGAAAACGAAGAAAGAGAGAGCCGGATAATGTTCCTATTCGGGACGAATAGGCTTAAGTGGGCGGCAGTGTTACGTAAAAATATTCCTACAGGGTTAAAGCAAAGAACTATCTGGAAGTATTTAACTAAAGCACTAAACGTACACACATATTCACGTGCAAACACTATAGCAACAACAATAATTGTGTACATAGCTACAGACATTCGCACATACAAACAAAAATGCGAGCACTTATGGTAACCACCCTGTACTACCAGTAGCACACCGCATTGCCAACATAAGAGTCGTTACTTTGAAATTCAAAAATAACGGCCAATCGAATTATCTACAAACGCCTAGAAGCAGCAACATGAATTTTCCCGATTGTGCTGTTTGAACATTTGGCTACCAATAGTAAATGACAATACAGATGCCATCATGCATAGATGCCATTACTAAGTACAGACATCCCTACAAGAACACTACCAGTCAATTGAATGCTCATTTGATCGGAAGTCATGCAGGAGAAATTCATCAATGCGTAGAACAAAGTTTCTATCACATTGTTAAAGGCAAAATGAAAAATGTGATGGAAACTTTTGTGTACGTGTGATGTTGCATCTCTCTCTAATTAATGAATATAACATATAGTTGAACTGCTCACTCCAGTGCTTTTTACTAATAAATGATAGCATAAATATTACTCAAGTTTGACTGATCATAATTGACAAATATATCCCCCATAATTGAGTAATCAGCAAATATACTTTTTAATTTATTTTATTTGCTTTTTTATTATAAAAAATAACTTTAAACTACACACGAAACTAACATTTTTAAAACAAAAAATACAAATAAACAAAAACACCAAATAACTTCGGCAGTGTCTATCCCTTTTCACGCTTTTTCATCACCAACGCACCTTGCTCTTTACAAATATCTAAAATTTTGAAAATAAATATACACATTAAATTAAACTTTGTGAATTTCTTTTATTCACTATTTTACTTATCTTTTTTAACACTTTTCACAGACAGAATGAATTGTATTACCGCCTTTTTCAACTCCTAACGCATCTTGATCTTTCCAAACATCTAAAAATTTAAAAAGAAACGAATACATACATATATATGTATGAATATTTTTAATTAAACTATAAAATTTCTTTTGTTCATTATTGTTTTTATCTTACTTTTTCAGAAACACCATAATTTTTTTTTACTTTTATACATTTTAATTTTACAAACCGAACGAACTATAAATTATTTTCAGTAAAATTCAACATTTTAAAAATTTTGACATGTGTACATTAGACATTCAACTCTAGCATATATGTTAGAGTAGAGCAACTATAATAACTGTTGAATTGAATGTAAAATTATTGCAAATGTGTTAGTAAAAAAATGTTGTTTGTGTTAGTTTCAGTCATTCATTTCTTGTAGGGATGTTATTACGCCACCTATCGGGCGAACATTCGAGAACCGATTCATGTACTATAAAAAGTGGCAGCATGTGCGAGAATAGGGCAGTGCTAATCAGAAAGTAGTCAAGTTAAGACCTCGTTGAAAGTGTATACTAACGATAAGAAGTAGTTAAGTAAAGACAAGTTGTAATTTGCTTCGTTAAGAATAAAAGAAAAAACAGTAGCAAATAAAAATTGTGATGTTATTTATTTTTATTTTTGAGCAATCAAAAGAACTCACACGTTTAATAAAATTTAAACGTAACAATATAATTATAACGAAAATTTGTTCGTGCTTGACGGGTTAACACATGCACATATATAACAATTGACAGCAAGCATGAAAAAAATCAAAATTTTTTGATTTTCCATCAAGCATCGTTGGTGTCACACATACTAACAAATTTTCACTCATGCTATAACCTATCTCAGGAAGCATTTTGACCGCGTCTAAACCCATTTACTTTCTATTGCTGTTCTGTGCCGTTCCTTTCTGTATAAAATCACAGAATACACAGAAGTGAAGAAAGTGACAGGTAAAAAAAGCTCCAATCAGGTTTTTGTTAAAATTCATGGAAGAAAGAGAAAAGCATAGTGTATTTGATACTGTAGTGTATTACTACTTACCAATTAACACAGCTAATAAAAATGTATTGCACTAAAAAGACGTAGCAAAACAAAACCGACGACAAAATTTGAGGGAAAACGAGACAAACTGAAAAATACCCGTATCTTCCGTCTCGTAACACTTCTGTATGTTTTGTGATAAAATATTTTGCAATTACTTTGTCTGTGAAAAAAATCAGCTGGCAACCTATAGAATTGATTACACTTGTACACAAAATATCACAACACACTAATACATACACACTTTTTGCTGTCACTTAAAGTTGAATTCTATTTTCTACAGATTTGTCCGCAACAGAACAGAACGAAAAAGTAAAAACTTTTTCACTAATACATTCATATTTTAAAAATTTGATTATACTTTGATTTCAAATTTTCTTTCTAATTGTTTGTTCAATTTATAGGCAAAAAAAAAACAACTGACAGCAATTTCAGTGAGCATAATTTTCGTTTTTATTTTCAAAATTTCTGCCGACATAGTATTTTTGTGTTTTTTTATTACAAATAATGTTATATTCTACCGAAAATGTTTAATTACACTTAAATAAATATGTTTAGGAACAAATATAAAAGTGTAATGATGTGTTGCGATTTAAAGACCTATATAGAAGCCATGAAGTTTTGTTGTCTTGAGCTGTTTTTTTTATCAACGGCATATTGAAAATAAATTTGCTTGGAAATTGCGTGCAGCCTAGGTCACAGCTTTCAATTTAGACTTTTGACAACCAGTATGTGTGAAAAACTTGAAATCAAATCTTGGTCGTGTAACTGTAGCGTTATGGAAGAGATTGGAAATAAGAGGTGTACATTTTTGCTTGTACCGAAAAGATACTTCAATTCTCTTTTGTTATTTCATTCGCTGCATTAAAACAATAACGAAAATTGAACAGACTGTATGTATGTAAACAAATGAGCAGTTTTAAAAGAGATTTGAAGAGACTTGCTCCTGGATAAACTGGTTTGTCAAAAACATGAGCAATTTACATATTTACAAAGAAGTTTAAGATATTTGCAAAATAAAGATATTGGTAAGCTTAATAATGTTTTGCTTTATATGTATACATATTCTTATAGCTGATAGCCAAAGTAGCTTGTGCTATTTAAATATTATATTAGTCTTATATTTATATAAGATCATAAATATGAATGTTTTGAGGAGACTTTTGATACATCGAGCAACCGGATTTTTAAAATAATTTTTGTTTTGATTCAATTTATTTATTAATTTTTTTGAAATGAATATGGCGAAAATGTCGATGATTTTTCAAAAGCGACGATTTTTCAGCAAAATCTTCTGGCAGCCCTGGTACATAATTACAATTTAAGAATTTTTGTTCCATTCCGTTCTATCTTTTCACAAACAAGAAATATTTGTGTTAGTGCGTCATTCTGAGCGAATTTGTGAAACACATTTTGTTAATTTTATAGAATAATTAGAAAAACAATCGTTTTCATAGTCTGCAAATAAATCTAAGCCTTGCATATTGTATAATTACTAAGGAGGAAAACATGTCGGGTACGTCTCAAAAATACAGAAATTTCGTTGCCGAACCCATGAGTGATAAACCTGTCACGGATCTCGCGGGCATCGGTGAAACTTTGGGAGGACGCTTAGTTGAAGCTGGCTTCGATAAAGTAAGTTCTATTAGCATAAATCGGAATGATTAAATTGCATGTATGTACGGTAATGATTTAAATTGCAGAGAATTTCCACTTATATGTATGGTTAATTAGTTACATATATACATATGTATATGTACAAAAGTAAGACAATTTTGAATTCTAACTGTTCTTTATCTATTATATTCAGGCGTACACAGTACTCGGACAGTACTTAGTACTGAAGAAAGATGAAGAGCTTTTTAAGGAATGGATGAAAGATACATGTAATGCCAGTTCCAAACAAGCTTCTGATTGCTACAACTGCCTGAATGATTGGTGCGAAGAGTTTTTGTAAATAGTATTAGTTAATTATGTTTATTCCGTTTCTATTGTCCTTGAACAAAAAAACGAAACTTCACTTTCTGTGTTGCAGTTATTGAATACTTTGCTTGTGTAATTTTTTGTAACTAAAATTAAACTAATCTAATTAATAAACTTTTAAGATAAACGAGAAAATTAAAAAGTGATTTAAATGTGCTTTACCAGTGAAACTACATACATTTTCCAAGAGATATTAATATGTGCCTTTCCATATTTGGCTTCGTACATATCCTCCATGAGGTTTGTGTGTAAATATGCATGTGTATGTCGAGAGTTATTGGCCCGTACGAATAAGCAAAAACATCTCATATCTTTGGGTGTTTATTTATTCTTAAACATGAATTGCAGTAGTTCTGCAACCAAAAAAATGCATGTATCGGGCCTGTTCTGCAAATCACATGTAAAATCGCGGTGATTCAAAAAATTGGTAGAATCTAAATCGTTGCTTTTGTAAATTTCACTATTTATAGCGTTGGAAGTTGGAAAAAAATATTCTATTATAAATGACAAAAACTTTACAATAAAAACCCACTATCGTCAGCTATTAGTAGTTTACTTTTGATTTACCGTGATTTTCAGAGCAGACCCGTGTGTTTATTAATACAAACAGTACGCATGTTCTTTTGTATGCAACACGCGATACCCACCAAGCATACAGTTCTCAGTTGAGAATGACATTAATCAGGGCAATCACGAATCAATTGGAATTTTTTTTGTTCTCCATATTGCTATTGTTTGAAATTGTTCCCCGGCATTTTATTCATAAGAACGGCACTGCTTCTATAGTTGAGTAACATTCCTCTATGTGTGTATCGTCCGGCTATTAGGTCATATATATTTAATAAACTAATAAAAAATTGGACGATTTTTTTGTCCTTTAAATTTATTAAATTTTATTTTACTCCCAATATTTCGAATAGCTACGCTATTCATTTTAAGGGGGGAAAAACAATGTGAATTTAATAAAATTAAGTAGTCAACTATCGTTAAAATATTGACTGTCATTAGCGGCAGGAAATCGAGTCCTGGCGAACGATACACATAGAGGATAGAAATAAAAAGGTCAACTATTCAACATATAGTTGAGTAACATTTTCATTCTCGACTTACCTGAAATTGATATAGTTAAAGTAGAACACATGTGTGAAACCATCTCTTTGTATTGCTTACATAATGTTCGTCATTGTGTATTTTGTAAATCTGGTTTTGACGAAAAGAATCATGTACAGGTACACGATGATTGTGTCATACAAATAAACTACACTAACGGTTTGACAAACAAAATAAAGCTTCAGTATTATACATACAAGCCATTTGCGAGTCCCGGATAGAGATTTTGTGTTTGCGCTGCCGCCTGTAAATTGCTTATATGAGTATTTTTTGTTTACATAAGTTCACCTTATCGCGCTGCCGCCTGTAAGTTGCTTGTTGCCTTGTGGTATATAGATTTATTCCGGTTTATTCGTTAGGAGTTTATGTGTGAGAAAACATTTATAATCAACTGTTTTCTTAATACTTCCTGTTTTGAAAAGGATGCCATATATTTGAAATTTATTAAATGAATGAATCAAAGCGAATTCAGTATCAGTTGACCTTATCAGCCCGGCTGATTATTACGCAAAATTGACCAATTTGAACCAAAATGTCAAAATTTGCTCAGAAATCTTTTGGCAGATTGGTTTTGTACCATAGCAAACTACATGTTGTTTTTTGTGTTGTAAAATTGTTGCACTGATAAGGTCACCTGATACTGAAATCGCCTTGGAATGAATAATTGGCTTAGAGTTGTTTAACCTAATACTTAATACTGCAACCAAGGCGAATGATATGAGGTGGTCTTGATTTGCAACTCTGCGTATTCGCCTTGTATATTTGTTAGTGTAAAATTTCCTGCTGTCAAAATATTTCTTAACGTTTTGGTTCATTTGACAGCAGGAAATTTATGTCAGCTGGCGAATCAAGATCACCTTATGTAAATTCGCCTTGACTGCAACTATGAGTTGTGTGAAAGGCCACTCATTTTCTTGTCGCCGTGAAGAAAAAAACTTTTGAAAAAACTTTTTCAGTCACGTACCAAACTTTTTTAAGAGTTGCAAAATAGGTACTATTTTCCGTGTCGGTGTGAGCACGTGCGTTTTTTGAGAGTGTATGTGTGCCACGTGCTTGCATGAAATTTATATCAAGAAATTTACTTTAAATAAATAAGAAATACATTAGATGTGCGCTATTAATTTATATACGTTTCAAAAGAAGACAAAAGTAGGTATCAGAATTATTAGATGTCATATTTTTAATTACTTGATTTCGAAAGTTATAGCCCAGCAAACTTTTTATAAAAAAAATAGTTTTCGTCTTATAAATTCAAAACGATTAAGTGTGCGCTATTGACAGATTAACCAATCAATAGCAAATCAATATACCTTCCAGAAAAAGTAACTGTCATATTCAGATTTACTTTAGTTCCGAAGTTATAGCCCAGCAAACTTTTTATTAGCAAAAAAAAAGTTTGCTTCATAAAATCAAAACCGTTACTTGTGCCTTTTAGAAATTATAACTTTCATATTCAGATTTACTTTAGCTCTGAAGTTATAGCACAGCAAACTTTTTATTGACAAAAAAAATGTTGCCCTTTAAACCAAAACGGTTGACTGTGCGCTATTGACACTTATCTTAATTGATGAGGAATAAAAATACCTTTCAGAATTTATAAACGTCATATCCAGATTTACTTTAGTTCTGAAGTTATAGCCCAGCAAACTTTTTTGGGTCGTTAAAAATAGAAAAAGTTTTCGTCTTATTAAACCAAAACGATTCATTGTGTACTTCTCAGACATATACCAATCAATAAAGGACAAAAATACTTTTCAGAATTGATGACAGTTTTTTTCTGAATTACTTTAGTTCAGAAGTTATAGTTCAGCAAACTTTTACAAATTTGTATAATTTTTGTGAAAATACAGTTTTTTCCATTAAGTGTGTAAGTGGCAACCTCGTGGTAATTTGCCTAATAAAATATGTAAACAAACTGTGGAAAAAAATGCTGATTTTGCAAATCAATAAAAATAGATAATTTTTGCTTTTATTTAAAAAAAAAAAAGTTCTAAGTTTTATGCTTTCGTATCCGTAGAATCAGATTTAATAAATGTCATTATTTTTATTTGAATAACTATGGAGAAAAACACTCTCGAAAATTACTCCAACCAAAAATTTGTTCTTGCATATAAAATGAAAAGTATTGATTGTGCTCAATTGAATCATATGCCAATCAATAGGAAATCAAAATACCTTTTTAATAGGGCAAAACTTTTTTCGTCACAAAAAAGTTTGCTGGGCTATAACTTCAGAACTAAAGTAAATCTGGATATGACGTTTATAAATTCTGAAAGGTATTTTCATTCCTCATCGATTGGTATATGTGTCAATAGCGCACAAGTAAGTGTTTTGAATTTATGAGGCAAAAGTTTTTTTGTCATAAAAAAGTTTGCTGGGCTATAACTTCAGAGCTAAAGTAAATCTGAACATGACAAATATTACTTTTAAAAGGCATTTTATGCTTTTAATCTAAACAGAAACTGTTACGCGCCCACGAGAACGTGCTTTTAATGTAAACAAAAACAAAAATACTCCTCTTTTTGCAACTCTGCTTGAAAAAAGTTTTTTTAGAAAAGTTTTTTTTCTTCTCTTCCGTTAAAATGTATATCATTAATTTATATTAATTTTAAGAATTAATGAGGACGACCCCTTGGGGCTTGCGTTTACGTTTTACCGCATCCCATTTTTTTCACAAAACCATTGGTGCGATGTTCAAGGTTTGAACGTTATACGTTCCAATTTTTGCGCAAACGCGGCGAAAAAATTTAAATACTTTTATGTTCTTGTTGTAAATGTTTGAATTACAACAAGAATATAGTGAATAAGTAAATAAGAAGAGAAGAAAATATTTATTGTTGAATCCGCCACAAGCAGGGATGCCAAAGTAATGCCGATTTTTTGGAATCTTGCCGATTTTTTCATTAAAAGACAAACAAATGCCGATTTGCCGATTTTATGTAAAAAAATTTTGATTTTGATCGAACACCAACTGAAAATCCGTTAACTTCGATGAAAGTATTGAGAAGACTGTTTGCTGTTGCATCGAACAGTCAGATTTTTAAAATAATTTATTTGTTTTAATTCAATATATGTACTTATTAATAAATGCTTTGTAGAAAAAGTTTCTTAAGGGGCCCATAGACACATACTGCTTGCAGCTACTGCCGATGAACACTTCGCATACGTGTTTGATTGATATTTTACCACAAACTTATCAATCATCATTTATAAAATAAACATGGTTTTGAGAATAGAAAAAGTTATTGGTAGAATTCAAGAAATTAAGAAGAAAAAACGTATTTTCATTACACATACAGTGGACGTCCAATAGTTCGTACTTTCGTTTCCACGAATTTCCAATAGTACTTTAACATTCGTACTTTTTGCATTGGCAGTTCTGTAGTACGAATATAATAAATGTTTGGCATTCGATAATACGAATAACTGTATTTTTTGAAAGAAAAAGTTTTATTTTGAAGTTTATTACTTGTTTACTTTTTCTGCTGTTAACTGCGAAATATTCAGTTGGTACCAAATTTTACAGTAATAACAAGTGCCTTGTGTCGTGTGTTCTATACATATTTGATACATACAAAATGTTTAAAGCAAAATAAGTCAAAAAGAAACAAATTTTTTTAGAAAACAAGTTGAAAATTATAGAAGACAGTGAGAGTGGAAAATCTCTTTATGAAATTTGTAGCAAGTATGGATTATCCAAATCAACCATTTGCACTATAAGAAAGCAGAAGGTGCAACTTTTAGCTGCAACAGGTGCACTAAAATCCCGCTACAGAATAGCAACTGGAGAATTTAAAAAAATGGAAGATGCGCTATACAAGTGGTTTCTATGCCAAAGAAAGTCTCATATTCCAGTAGGGTCTACGCAGTTAAAATTTAAGGCTCTGGAATTTCATAAGAAGTATTATACAGCCAGCTATTTCGTCAGTGATGGCTGGCTCACCAAATACAAAAAACGCTATGGTATTAGATTACTCAAAGAATCTGGTGAAAAACTTTCGTCTTCTAAAGAACTTGTAGCTCCATTCATCAATAATCAATAATTATTAAGGAATACGACCTTATACATGAAGCAGTTTTTAATGCAGACGAGTCTGGACTTTATTGGAATTTATTGACCTGAATTTTACTATTTTTTAAAGTTTTTTTTGTATTTTTTGTTTGAAATAAAAAACCAATTTAAATTAAACTATCTGCATGTGTTTTATTTAAATAAAAGAAGGAAAAAACTGTCGTCCAATAATACGAATTTTCCAACATTACGAAAACGCCTGACATTATATAATTCGTACTATTGGACGTCCACTGTACTTTCTTTTTTTTGCGTCAAATTAAAAAAAATACATATCATAAAAATTAATAAATTAATTTTTTATTCATGTGAAAAACTGTCAGCAGTATGTATGCGTCAAATTAAAAAAAATACATATCATAAAAATTAATAAATTAATTTTTTATTCATGTGAAAAACTGTCAGCAGTATGAGCTCATTTCAAAATCAAAACTATTTTGATTTTTAATACTGCATTGTCTGTGTTACGAATACATTAACAAAACTTGAAAATTTACCAACACATACTTATTGCATGAGCATGAGCAGTATGTGTCAATCGGCCCCCTTAGCCAACTATGATTGAAGTTTTGCAATTCTTACAATGTATTGAGATTTTGGGATTTTGTAAACTTTTGGAAATTGTGGCTTTTAAATATTTATTAATTTTGTTACAGCAACAATGAAATGCATATAGACAAAGCTGAACCACCAGCAAATAAATTTCAAATTATTTAATATACTTATGACAAAATGTCGAATAATTAATTACTTCTTAATTTTGACACACGTTAAATAATATATAAAACATATGAAATATTTTTTTCTAATTTTTCGACCTTTTTTATATGTATTATCATTTTATAATATACGCGAAATTGCATATGATTGTTATTTTTGTCTAATTAAGAAAAATTAATGAAAACCTCGTGCCAATTTTCTCGACGATTTTCGAAATTAATATGCCGAAAATGCCGATGATTTTTCAAAAAAGTGCAGATTTTTCAGCAGAATCTTCTGGCAGCCCTGTTTCTTGTGCGTGTGTTTGAAATGAAGAAAATTTTTCTGCTCTCGGGTAAAAAAAATTAGATATTTTATTGAATTTGGAAAGAAAAATGTATTATAAACTACCATAAAAAATATATTTAACTGAAAACACTGCCTGTAATAAAAAAGAGCTGAAAAATGACCAATATACAAAAGCTTTGTCAAGATTTGTAATATAAATCTAAAAAAAGAAAATTCTATGTGTGTATGTCAGCAGAAAAAATAAAATTATAAGAGTACGACGACGTAGACAAGGAAGCACAAACGACATCACACAAAAAATTATGTGAACAATGATGGAATGAAAATATATTTAAAAAATTATACATATTTTAAATGAATTTTTTTTAAATTCGATATTAATTGCAAACAAATATTTTTAATTGTACAACAAATTTTCGATTTTATTTTTAGGGATGAATAAGTAGTTCTAATTAAAATGTGGCAACACCTTAAAGTGCAGCCATTGGGAAAAATATAAATTAACAAAAGAAAGAAGCATTGCCATTTGTCTACAGAAAAAAATATAAAACCCTATTAATTAAACTAAATATGTAATAAAAAGTATATTTTTTTAATAATATACATACATATGTTGAATTAATCAGTCAAAAAAAAAAAAAAAACGCGAACATAAAATATTTACTTTTATTAAAGAATTTTTATTTGAATCGAATTCAAAATTTAATACTTGAAATACGTATGTATGTATGTATATTTACTTAAGTACACACGCACATACATACGTAATATAGATCGCTAATATTTTCTAAACGTTTGTTGAAATTTGCTATTGCAAAAAGAGAAAGCTTTTCTAAATACAAAAAATTAAAAAAAAATTAATCAAGCCTGTTGAAAAGTGGAATGGTTAAGTGCTTATGAATTGTGGACAAGTGTAGGTCTATGTGACAAGTTTGAACGAGAGTCTGCTTGCGGAGACAATCTTGATGATAGTTGCCGTATAAAGCAAATATAATGGACTGAATTTAAAAGAAAAAGTAGTTGTGTGTTTTAGAAAAATACCTGTTAAATGCAAAATTTTTTATACTTTGTGCATATAAAATGCCAATCCGAATTTGCGACTTGGTGTCTTTTATTTTATTTTTTTATTCCACTCAACTGCAAAAAGGATCAAAAATAAATGCATCTATCACATTTTAAAAAAGTTGTATATTCATAAATAAATATATAATTATACACACATATGTACATATAAAACAATATTTTACAAGTGTCATTTATGAAAAAAAAACTTAGCAACTAAAGCAATAACTGAATGATATAAAAAATAAGATTATATATAATAACATAAAAATATAGCTAAAAATAAAAACAGTAAAGGAAAGCGCGATATATTAATAACAAATTGTATTTAATAGATATAAATAAGTAAAAAAAAATACCACAGAACAAATAAACACACACCACAAATGGGTACTAATTCAGGAGCCACGACTGGCATAAATAATAAACCGGTTGGCAGTAATACAGGTGCCGGCGGTGGCGGTGTCATTGGCACTGGCCTAGGCGGTTCTGTAGGTCTTGGTGGAAGTGGTGTTGGTGGCATTGGTAACACAGCCAATAATAGCATAAACCCTAATTCTGGTCTTGGGTTAGTTGGAGGTAACAACGTTTCCAATACTGGTGGACTAGGGGTTGGTTCTACCACCAATACAGATGACGGTAATGGTGGTACATCTATTGCCAACAATCAACAAACCACACCACAGTATACAATACCTGGAATTTTACATTTTATTCAACATGAATGGTCGCGTTTTGAACTAGAGAGATCTCAGTGGGATGTAGACCGAGCTGAATTACAGGTGAGCGTATCTTAAAAAACACTGAACAAACTTTAACAATAACAATAACTTGAGTTATTATTTCCCATATCTACATATCTACAATATATTGGGGGTTAGCATGTAAATGTTTTGAAGGTTTCAATTACAGATTTCGTAGACCTTCCGCGGTATTCGGTGATTGATGTAAAATATCATAGCTTTTCTTCGGATTGGGTGTGTATTTTGTTGTTGGATTTTAAAGCTACTTTATTTTGCATATACTCTTACGCAACACCATTTGCATCAAACACCGAATACCTACCGCCAATGATTTTTACATGGGTTTTGATAAGAATTTGTCATTGAGATATTTAATTAAATTAATTATACTTCACTGATTATTTGCTATACATACGCTGGATAATGGTATGTGGATATACATATATACATTACATATTGCTAATTTGCTACAACAACGTCATAACTCAAAAAAATAGTTTTACAGAAAACGAGTTTAAAGTTTACAATTTACACACAACTTAAAGAAAAAGAAAATTTTGTTTTAACTCGGCGTAGTAATCAAGATATTTTTTAATTAATTCCAAAATTAAATTTTTTTAATTATGACATTTTTGAAGTAAATGAGCGATATGTTTGTATTTAACTATGTGCACGAATTTCGAATTGCTTAAACATAAAGGACTCGTTGCTTAATTCTTAATATAGACACATTATGTTTTTCATAGATGTACCTATAATATAAGTGCACAGTATTAGAGAAGCTCATTATACCTATTTAACATACATTTGTGCCCTTAATTATGAAAGTAATGTATTTCTCTTGTCGAAATATTTACTAGATTACATTTGAACAAATGAAAAAATATTTTTATATTATACAAAATTTTAATTTAGAGTTGTTATACACAGTATTCAGACTATGAAATTTATGACGTCTATTTTTCTTGATTCCCTTTTGAAGTTTCTACCAAAAATTATTTGCGTTCATACGATGATTATTTTTACATGTCTAATTTTTTTTATTGATTTTGATTTTTATTGATTTTATTGTTTATACACACATTTGCAGTACATACCATGTCGGTTAATGTGTTGTTGACTAGAAAAATAGTTAACTTATAGTTAACTTTTCTTAAGGCTCAGTTAGCCGACTGTAATGTAAAGTAACTACAACAGTAGGAAACTGCTGATCGATATTATTATGTGAAAAGTAATCAAAATGGTTATAGAGATGTAATGTAACGTAACTTACTTTTAATACAAAAATATCGATCAGCTGTTTTCTGCCTTACAGTTACTTTACCTTACAGTCTGCTAACTGAGCCTTTAGACTGACTAAAATCTAACTGCAATGTCAGCCAGAACAAACCTAAAATTAATTGTTGAGTTGAGTACGTAATCGAATTTGGTGAGAGCCAACAAATTTATTCTCAGCTACTTTGAAACTCATTTCAGTTTTATATTAACATTTTGCTGTTGTTATTTTAGATGGTACCTTAGCCGAGTGGTAGCGCGTTGAGTACACAACGTGTGATGATACATGTTCGAACACCGGAAAAAAATTTTTAACTTACTGACTACCAGGTGATTTAAAAAAGCCAACTTTAAGTTAGCTGAAAGTAGTGCAGAGTGAGACAATTGACTACCGCCTAGGACATCGCAATGTTAAAATAGTCTCAGTTGATTACATTAAAAGTAATCCAAAGTCAGTACTATTTGCGAAATAGTCAGGTTAATGTTAACCGAATTTCCGACAGGGTATGAAAAAAACCATAGAAAACAGAAATCGAGTAATTTTTTCTACCCCTCTTTCTTCTCTACCCCGTTCGCTATCAAACCAAAAATGACGTCGAAAATAGACTTCATAAAAGTCTTCGTGTGAATTAGGTGATAGTCTCGATTAATATGAATTTATTTAATATTTATTGCAGTTTTTAAGACCACTTAGACCACTTTCATAATTAAGGGCGCATTTGTCTTTTTTCTAAATATACAGCTGATTTAATTATTTAACAAAATATAATTGGAAAGAATAGCAAAATGAGTTAACAAATTGTAATTGAATTTAGGGCTTTTAGGCTTGTACTGCATTTTTGGAATAAATAAATTATATTCTTCTAAGTGGAAAGTAGTTTGCAATGTCGAAGTTTTTTTCAGATAATTTTTGAAATAAGTCTCAATTTATCCAGTCCAAGACATAGTCCTCGTCCAGATTAGCAATTTTTGTTGCTGCAATTTCTTAAAATTCTGCTTTGAAATTGCATAAGTGTCCACATTATGAAATTCTAATTTTGCAGATATGAATTTAAAAATTCTTTATACCTACAACAAATTTCTATGAAAAATAAAGTAAATAGACTTTAATATATTATAAAATTATAAAAAACGTCAAATACAACTAAAAACTTGAAATTAACAATTACGAATTTCAAATCAAAAGAAAATTGCAGAGCACATGAAACTGTGTACACCTCCCCAATATTCTCGCCCCTCTCACCAATAATCTCAAGAATTGCTGCAACAAAAATTGCAAGTCTGGACAGGGACATAGTATAATTGCTATATATTTATCTCTAAGATATTTACCAGAAAATGTTGATCTCACATAGGCTAGTAATTCATTTCAGACTTATAATTTCTTGGCGAAAATTTCTTTTAAACCGAGTCGACTCCCAACAAAAAAAAAAATATGAAACAAAATCAAATTTGCGATAATCCTTGTATGATACATATTTCTACGACTATTAAAAAAAAAAAAAAAAAAAAAGGATTTAATATAGAAAGTCCTTAAATCATTATTTTTTGAAATCGAGATTTTTACATTTTTCGCTACATTAGATGTTCTTCTATTGAAATATGCAAAAAGGCAAGGTCATGGTACTTCCAAGTCTTAAAATTCATACAGCGCGTTTTTTAATTTTTATTCGCCGTTTGATCGTTTTTTATCTGACATGAAATTTTAGACAAACCGCGAGAAACCCCACTTAAAACTAATGGTCTAATTCATAAAATATTTTATGGGTTTATTACAGGAAATATGTTAAAATATGTCAAATAAGCGCTTAATAAACCTGAAATATTTTTTATGAATAAGGCAGTAAGCATATTATTGTAATATCTTTTAAAAAATCAATATCCTGTCAAACCCAAAAAGGCATTCGTTTTCCATGAAAAGCGTTTTCTTATTACTATTGTTGACAGGAGTACTTACTGAACAGGATGTCAATAAATAATTGTTAATATTTCGGTTATTTAGTGGCCATATTACGTAACGCTCTCTTTAGCCCCGAGATTCGTATATGAAGCCCAATTTTATATTTACATTCCTTTATTCATATACATATGTATATACAGCTTAATGAGTAAGCTAAAAAAAACTTCTAATTAAAAATGCAAAAGATAATAGTAATGACATCAACAATATGAGAATGTTATAAAAACACAAGAGAATGAAATGTAAATGTAGAGTGGACATATATATCTAATGTAACGTGTGATAACTAATACAACATAGAAATCCACCCAAAAAAGAATAATGTAAGAATAAGATGAAATAGATTTCATGCAGGTGTAAATATCCTATAATGGTAGGTACTCATTTCGCAATGCGTTCACGCAATACGTTTATGTTTCATATTGCGTATTTTAAAACACACATTGTAATATACAATGAAACTAACCCCCTGTTTGTGTAAGACGTTTGAGTTAGAAATCTTAGCGTTTCTGTAATAGATTAAAGAAAATTTGTACAAGTTTCCTTTAGTCTATTACAAAAACGCCAAGATTTTTAACTCAAACGTTTTACACAAACAGGGGGTAAAACATTTTGATACTTTTGAAACCTCGAATACAACACAAAAAAAATGAAACCATAAACAAGACTAACATTTTTTTTTTCATTTCATTTCATTTCATTTGAATTCCATTGAATGTGAATGTACTTATATATGTGACGCGACATGACGAAAGGGAGGGGCTTTATCTTGCCAGAGTAAAATTTTCAGTACAGGCCAAAACGTGAATTAAAGTCTAAATATCATGTTTTGGGTTTTTGACACCTAATGCTACCAACATATCTCAAGATGAACTATAATTGATCGATTATTTGATTTTTTATCCGCAAGATGGCATAAAAGTCCATTTTCCAAACCTCTAACCATGGTTCAAGGATAAAGTTTCTAGCTGTCACAGCACTTGGAGGTGGGTGTGGGGCTGGTCAGCACTTGGGGGTAGGGAGAGTTCAAAAATAGCAGTTGTGGGTAAAATTTCCAAACGAAATCAAAATAAACACATGGGCACTTCATAGGGTAGCCAAAATCCTAAAAAACACGTCCAAAAATATAGTCAAACTTTAACCTCAATTATCTCGAAACTACCTTTTTTGAAAATGCTGTAAGTTCGTAAATTTTTGAGACTTGCATGATTTTGGTGTCATTTTGTTCAGAATTTTGTCCTTTATCCACTGGTAAGATAAGGTCCCTTTCGTTATGTCGCGTTACATATAGTATGTAAGAAACACGTATGATGAAATTAGTATTTTTTTCTTTTACCTAACATTTTTTCTGGTTAGTTATAGGGCATTTAAACCTTCACAAAATCTAGCGAATTTCAATTAAAATTTCTATCAAAATCTATATTGTTTACATTAAGTTTTTGTACATTTATCAAGATTTTTTATCCAAAACATAAACCGTTGACTGAAATTTTTCCTAAACTACAACCAGGAAACTGCAATGTAGTTAATTCACACACCTTTAAAAACAAAATTATGAGATAGGTAAAAATGGGACCAATGGTTTTTTTAATGTACACCAGTGAACTGTATGAGTTGATTCACTTTCGCTCTCCACTCACTTTTACAATGCTTTTGTTTTGTTTTTTAACATCAATATGTACTAATGATATTGCTTGCAGTGTTGCCTCTCTAACAACTGACTATCTTTAACTCACTCTCTTTTTTTAAGTGTTGTCAGTAAACATAAATAAAAAATTCGTACTGTTGTTTGATTGTTTTGTATAGTAATCAAATAACTCACAAAAGCACGTTGACTAGATGAAGTCTTCAGTTTATAAAACATTGAGTAAATATTTCCACACATAAATAAATAGCGTTAAGAAACTATTAAAAAGTGTTTTTAGAAAATTTAACAGAATGTATTCAGAAATAATAAAAAATTTCGAAAATGGAGTTTTTCGTGTAATAAAAAAATTAGATAAAATGAAAAAATCTATCCCTTCATATTGTGTTAATTAATAGTTTTTCTCATATTAAAATAATTTATAAAAAAGAATGGGCCTAGCTATTTTATTTTATAATATTACATAAAACTATATTTGTCAGAAGTGGTTTAAGAAGTATTAAAAACAATCATACTGATTCATTGCTTTAGTGAGTCATATGAATGAATATAAATTGCAAGCAATGACAGGCATTTATTAACAACAGTCTCATTGATATGAATCATGCAATAGCATCATTCATTTTGTTAATGTTAAGTGCTAGCTCAATATTCATTTTAGAAAATGCAAAATTATGCCGTTTGAATCGTAATCATGCAGATCACTGATGCACACACACTGTGTGGACAAAGTGAAATGCATTAAACTTTTTTATTTATCAAATGGGGGCGTGGAAAAGAAATTAAGAACAAATAAACTGTAAAAACTTGTTTCAGAGAGTCATGTTACGCCATTTCAACCTTTCTCTTCTCTAGGGTTGCTAATAGCAAATAGAAAAAAGTTTCGTGCAACAAATTTAATGAAATAAATGAACAAATAAATAAATAAATAAATAAAATATATTAGGGAACGAAAATTCAGTAGTCAAGAAATCCCTCAGCTAAATTTTAAAATTACCTTAACTTAATTTGCAATATATCCATGAAAAATTATTCTTACTCAATAAAACGTACAACAGTTCTATAAAATAAAATAATAAATTAATTGAAATGATGTAAAATATAAAATGTTGTACAATACTCGCATTCTGTTCACACATGCACATTTCTCATCAAAAAGAGCAATTTTAAAATTTTTGTTTACAATTCCTTAAAATGTTAACAATTTATTCAAACAAAACACCATAAAACTGAAGCAAATTACCGTCCGTGACAATGAGCACACTTCCATAATCAGGCGATAACAAAAGTTGCACCAAAATACCACACCGTAGCCCAACAGCAGCACAGCATGCAAGCAAGAAAAACTTTAGACCGTACGAGTGCAACCATACATACCATTGACTAAATAAAATAATGAATGAATGAACAAATAATATACAATAAATAACAATGAAATTAGAATGAGAAATAATACTTGCTTTTAAAAGTACATGTGTACATACATATGTATATAAGTACATGTTTGGAAAGTACACATGTACATATATATGTATGTATGTATTGTAAACAATACTTACCCTGCAGAAAGTGCGAATAGTGAAATTGTAGTGATTTACTAGTGACGTTGTCAGCAGTACTACTGACCAGGTGTACCCCAGCCAATGTAATCATCTATTGACATTTAACATTAGCTTGTCATTGAAAATCCACCACTAGACTATACCACTACTGACGTAGTAGTTCTTTCGGGACCACATGGAGACATTGGCACAAAATATTCACTAGTAAATTTTAGGGGCTCTAGTCTACAATATCGATATATCTCTATCTCTCTCGTTGTCAATAGTAAACTTGTAATGATTTTCTAGTGGCATTGTCAATAGTGCTACTGACTAATTCTACCCCAGCCAATGCAAATGCCTGTTGAAAATAACATAGGGTTGTAATTCAAAATCTGTCAGTAGACTTTAGCACTATTGAGAAGGTAGTTCTTTTACGACCATATGGAGATATTTGAACCGAAGATTCACTCGTAGATTTTAGTGACGCTCGTCTACATATATTTATCTATATAATTAATAGACGAACATGTTTTTTGTAATCCCTTTTACGCTGGTACCACCGCACCGATTTTGAAAAGATTTATATGGTTTTAAAGGATTTTTTATACAGATGTGCAGAATGCGTTTAAATTTGATACTACTACATGCACACATATTACACACGCATTTATTAGCTTACAAGTAAAAAAATAAACAAAACATGAGTGTGTCTGTGTGTGTTTGTAGTATTTCTCTTGACCTTACAATTGTTTTTCTCTTATTTGTTGTTGTATCAAAGCCATAATACTTAAAGGAAGAGAGTTCAATAAATTGAATTAGGTTGGTTGAAGGAATTTTGTTTATGCTTTTTTAATTTCATATATTATTTAATTATGCTTGCATACATATGTATGTAAGTTTGTGTGTGGCTTTGTTTTAATGAATTTTTTATGACGTTTAGATACATTTTCTTTCAATCTTAAATTATTTACATTTTGATTCTAGAATACGGACGAGTGTGTCGTCCGTTTGGTATATCTAGTTTAATATTATTGCCCAACATAATAAAAAAGAAAAACAAACTATTAACGCGTTCATTGACAATATCACCAGAAATACACTAGAACTGTCGTCTCTAACCTTTCTCTACTCGCGCATAAAAGGAAAGTTGTCGACATTTTAACTAGTGCAATTGTCGCTGGAGAAAGAGTATTGACATAGAGACATATGGTTCTAGGTTGACTAGAGGGTAAATACAACAATACAATATTTAAATGCAGTTGCATTTATTGCATTTATAATAGAATGAAATTCCTATTTTAGGCTTAAAATATAAATGAGGTTAATATTACTAAATGCTTTTATCTTGAAAGTATCTTACAACCTTTTGCAAAGCACAATATATGTATGTATAACAGAATCCTATTTTTAAAGGCTACAAAATGATAGCACCAATTACAATTCGCGTTTAATTGCTAACTCTATTTCGTGTCGAAAATAGATTCTTATATTATTATGTTCTCTTTGAATGTGATTATTTGTTGAAAGATTTCATTATTGTTTGTGATTCAGGAAATATCATTTGTCAACTTATTAAATTTAGTATATTCAATATAATAACAACAGATACATTTCTCTTAATTTGTTGCGCTAAATTTTGCATTGCGGCAAAATCATCGGCGAAGTAAAATAACCAATGAAATAAAATGCCTACTAAACTAAACACAAATTTAATACGCCTCGTTTACATCAGAGGCGCTTCAACTCTGCATTATTAAAAAAACGTGCAAAACGTGCAGACTTAAAGAATGAATGTCTACTCTATCACTATCCCTTTCCTAACTCTACGTCTCCACCTGACATGAAATATTGCTGTAACTTGAAGTTATAACTTAATTGTTAAAACAAATGCACTAACAATATTCATTGTCTGAGTGTTACTTCTCTTAAACAAATATATATATATATATATGTATATATATATATATATATATATATATATATGTATATATATATATATACATATATATATATATATATATATATATTATTTCTTCGCTGTGCCTAGGATCTTTGTCTTGTAAGAAGCCAAACTTACAAGTATTCAGGGATATCATGAATAAAATTCTGCGTGAAATTTTTCCCGGGGAATAATTCCAAGTAATAGCAAGTAATGGGGAAAACAAAAAATTCTAATTGGAAAAAGGAGAAATTTCACGCGGAATTTTATTCATGATAGCCCTGATTATATTAGAAGTAAAATAGTTGTGAAAATAAATTATTGTCATATATGTGAATCTATAACCTTATTCTGAATAACATCTCTCCTGACTTCGAAAATTCGAAGTCAAATTTTAAAATTTTAATTTTTAGCTCAATCTGTTATTTTTAGAAGAAGAAAAAATCAAAATCCGTGGGAATTATTTTCCGTGGAATATTTAGAATTCGCTGAATATATTTCCAGAACTATTTTACTTGTATTACAACACTTCTAAGTTTTGAGAAACAGGCCCCAGGTATACAGTTTCTTTTGATGCTCACAGTAGATATTTATTTAAAATCTAAATAACATAATGAAGGAATAAACTCTTGGACCGTCCAAAAAGATTTTCTTAACTATTTAATTTTACAATTTTTAAATAAGTTTCTTTAATATGTGGAATAAGCTAAAAAAAATATTAATATATTGTTACAGAAAAGTATAAGTAGTCCAAAAAATAAAAAATAATCTTATAAATATTTTGGTCTATTTATATACGCAGGCTCGTATTGCCATGCTGTTGGGTGAAAGAAAATGCTTGGAAAGTCTTAAATCGGACTTGACGCGTCGCATTAAGATGTTAGAATATGCTTTAAGACAGGAACGTGCTAAATTTTACCGCTTAAAATATGGTACGGATCCTCCACAATTAAATGAATTGAAGCCATCAGGTGATGATTCTTCACTGGGTGGAGAGGTTGCACCCGACTCAGAAGTTCCCTACAGTTCAGTATCAAATACTACATGGCGTCAAGGTAGACAAATGTTACGCCAATATTTAGCTGAAATCGGTTACACCGATAATATTATTGATGTTCGTTCCAATCGCGTACGCTCGATCTTAGGACTGAACAATAACGCCGAGCAGGAAGAAAATGTGAGTCCTAATATCAATGGAAATGAGAACAATAAAAGAGCGTCGGAGTCCGAAGGTATTATTAAATTTTACAAACATATTTTCTAATTTAACTTAAATTTTGTTTTTATGTACATATGTATATATTAATTATTTAAGGACGTCGCACACCCGCGAAAAAGGTTCAACAAACAAACGATGCAATTATATTAGACACTGAAGCTGCTGTTATGGCCAACTTTGAATTTTTAGGACCCACAGAAATGTCAGATGATGATGAAATTTCCGACGATTTGGAAATGGTCACTGGTGACAATGACGAAACCGATATCAAAACACAGAAACGCTTAAAATCGGGAAAGGATATGCTTAGTGAAGGTAAATGAATATAATTTTTGTTTCGATCTGGTATATTATCACTATTTTTTACTCACTTTGTTTGGCTCTTTGTTCCTGCCTTATTATGTATAATATAAATTTCAAATTGTATTCATGCCCAATTTGTATGATTTATTTTATTATTTATTTTTAAGCCGACTATAGTCATTTCGCAAAGTCAAATTCTTTTTATCTTATTTAAGCAAAATTTCAACTTCCTCTTTCTTCTCTTTTTCATTTCTAACTACATATTATTACTACATATTCGTATTTATGTGTTTGTAAATATGTACTTCTTACTTCTTTTAACTTTTTATTTGCTCAATGAAACATGAGAAATACTATACTATTATATTTGTTTTTCAATAATTTTATAAAAAGATCTGGGAGCCGAGTTGGGAGAGCAGCTGCTCAATGATATAAATCTTATAACAGAAGGTGCTTATTATATTATTGATGTAGTTTTTGTTATTATTTACACTTTGTTGTTTAATTAGAACGTTTACAACGGCGACATCAGAATATGGGACTAGAAGATAGAGTATTAATGATAGTTTATATTTTACTTCATGTAATGATGTCCCTAACTCTGATGCGTGGATGATAAATAAGATTTTCAATAAGTAATGAGGCTTTATAAACCACAAATTTTTAAATATTTTATAATTTTGCACAAATTTTAACCAGCTTTCTAACAAAAAAAAAAAAAAATAAAAAAACAAAGTTGGCTTTTTAGACTAACTTTTGTTTTAGTGATGCCAAAAAAAACTGATTTATTTAAATTCGATATTTTCATTGTAATCTAATATATGTGTCTTTTTAAATCTTTCCCCAAACATATGTTTTTATGAATGCATATATATATTTGATAAATCTGATCAAATATTGCACTCATTCACTTGCAAACAACTATAAAAAAAACAAAAACTTGATTTCCCTTGATCGGTCTCATCAAGGATATTCATCATCGAATGTTGAACAAACAAATAACACTGTTAATACAGCCGCTTCGGCAGCCGCTCGACGTAATCTCATAACAGCAGTAACAGCCGGAGGTGACGAAGATGTGGATGCTTCTTTAGGATTGGGAGAGTTGGCCCAATTGACTGTCAATAACGATTCGGAAGGTTCATACGATACGAATGCAAAAGATGGTACTGGCGGCGGAACTGGCTATCGCAAGACTTGGAATGCCAAATATACATTACGTTCACATTTCGATGGAGTTCGTTCGTTGATCTTTCATCCAGAAGAGCCGGTGCTTATAACAGCCTCAGAGGACCATACGTTAAAGCTGTGGAATCTACAGAAAACGGTGCAAGCCAAAAAGTCAGCTAGTCTCGATGTTGAGCCATTATACACGTTCAGAGCTCACACGGGCCCCGTTTTATGTTTGGGTATGTCAACCACCGGAGACACTTGTTATTCGGGAGGTTTGGACGGCAATATCGAGTGCTGGCAATTGCCATCACCTAACATAGACCCATATGACTGCTACGACCCCAGTGTACATTCGGGAACATTAGAAAGCCACACAGATGCTGTCTGGGGTCTGGCTACAATGCACAGTAATATTGTATCGTGCTCGGCCGATGGCACGGTGAAACTGTGGTCACCAGCCTACACCAAGGAACCACTGCTTCACACTTATACAGCTTCGGATGCCGAAGGTGCCCCTTCATCCGTCGACTTTGTGCGCAATGAGGTCGACCATATTGTAGTTGCTTACAACAGTGCTCACTGTATTATATATGATACCGAGACCGGAAAGCAGATCATAAAGCTGGAAGCTGCTCAGGAAATGTCTGGAAATACGGGGAAATTCATAAACAAAGTGATCTCACATCCAACGTTGCCCATAACGATCACTGCTCATGAGGATCGGCACATACGCTTCTGGGATAACACTTCGGGGACATTGGTGCATTCGATGGTTGCTCACTTGGAGCCAGTCACATCCCTGGCGGTCGATGCACATGGTCTCTATTTATTATCGGGCTCTCATGATTGTTCAATACGCCTGTGGAATCTAGACAATAAGACATGTGTGCAGGAAATCACAGCGCATCGCAAAAAATTCGACGAAAGTATATTTGATGTTGCGTTTCATGCTACCAAACCCTATATTGCAAGCGCGGGAGCCGATGGTCTGGCGAAAGTGTTTGTCTAGATGGCAAGACCTGAAGAAACAACGATTACGTAAGATAATAAATGAGTTGAGATTGTAATTGATTCAAACGACAATTTCACAATGCCGTTATTTTTGTTAGAATAGAGAGGTTAAAAAGGCAGCCATTAAACAAACAAACAAAAATAAAAATATATTTATATATAAAATAAAGAAACAACAAAAAGAAATTATTTAATTAATTAATGCTCGACATAAAGTAGCCAAATGTATAAAGCGACTGAATGAATCAGCAGCGTATATTCGAAGTAAATGGCGACTGCAAGTATTTTCAAACTTTACTACAACTCAAAGTTGTTTTGTTAAATCAATTCGAAGTCCTTATTACATTAAACTACGAGTAATTATATATATTATAACAACACCAACGTCACAGACATTAAAAATTACTTTTTACACTATAATTTATTTATTGATTGATTTTTTATTTATAAAAATACTACCTTCACGTTTGAAAATACCTTCCATATGTTTACAAATGAACGTCGTCTTTTTATATTCAAATAACTAAGAAATTAAGATTCATCAAAAAGAAAAAAGGAACACAGGCTTATCGTCGAAAACCCTCTCTATAATAATGATTGATAATGAAGATTATGAATAATAAATAAAATGCATTATAAGCAGCAAGAAAATTTTAACATTTATTATAATTATATGTTATTCAAAATTATAACAAATACGCATTAAATTATAGAAAAATAATAATAAAAAATAAGTTTAAATAATATAAATAAATAAAAACCTACTTTTACTATGCATACATAAACACACATTACATTTATAGAAAAACATATAGAAAAGCAAATATATATGTATATAAATAAATACATATCCCTATTTTACTACAACAACTTCATAACCCAAAAAATAATAATTTTTCAAAAAAAGATTTTAAAATTTTTCATTTACACACAACTTAATGGAAAACAACATTTTATCTTTCTCTCAAGGGTTGAGTATAGATACAAGATAATATTTGTATTAAATTTTTACACAATATGAATAACGATATGAGTGTTAATTGAGCATGATTAACTCAAAAATACCATTTTTTTAGTTATGACGTTGTTGCAGTAAATGAGCGATATGTATATAAATGCATATGCATTTGTCAATAACATGAAATACGAAAAATAAAAAACAGATTTCTTATACCAATTCCCTTGTTCTGTAATTCGCAAAAGCTGAATTCGATCGCTACAATGCAGGAAAAATACAAAATTATAAATTTTTGGCGATGACATAAAACACTAAATTTTTTGCGGATTTAATTTTTAAGCCTAACAATACACGTTTGAAAATTGCATTCGTATCCGAAAATCGGTAAATCGACTTTATAGAGTTTTGGCGAGTTCAGAATTAAGGAGCAAAAAACATTTATACTATTTAGGCGTTGCATCACAAATAAAAATATCGTCTTGCAAAAATGAGAAAACTACAAAATATTTAAGTATATAATAAAAACAAGTACATACATATAAATACATACTACAGGCATATATACCTTATTGTGATTTATTCTTTAAACCTTAAACCAAAATTATGAAAACAATAATCATATGTTAAACAAAGGAAGCAAATAATAGTAAATAAAATTTCATATGACACAGATTCTAATATATTTAAAACTGCACAATTTTTCTGTTTTTGTCATAAAACTAATGGAAACATGTGTGTTGACTGATGAGATCATTATACGAAAAGCCCACTTTTTTAGAGCTCTTAATCATCGTAATATGAAGAACGAAATTTAATTTCCAAATTCATATACATATGCCGGCGTAGTAACCAACCTCGCTAATCGAACAAATAGTATATTTGCATTAACATACTCTTATCGTGAATTCTGAAAAATATAAAGAAATATATACATATATTCAGTCGTTAAGCAGCTCTGGGTTGAGGAACATCTCTCGCGTCATCGTAATTATTTCTTAAGTGCGGTCAGGCTTGTGCGTGTTGTTTGGCCTTCGAGAGTTTTTCGTCTCGCTCGCACTGGTTGACTGATCTGCCACGAATAACCGTATAACCTTGCGGTTTTTTGTGGAATTTCTTTAACAACCACGTTGCTACTTCCTATGTGAAGGCATAGGTCGTGTACAGTCACAAAAACTTTTAAAATACTGTTAATACCATCTTGGGCATATGGTCTAGTTACTCCGCCCATACTTGTGCAACACCATATTATACAAATTTACTTTATATAATATGTACTAAATAAATAAATAAAATAAATATATACATATATAAAAATATATAGTAATCCAGAATGAAATGAAGACGTTTCGCTTTAAGTTGTAAAGTGTTTTTCTTAAGATTTGAAATAAAAACTCAAGTTATTACATAAATTATAGGCTTACAGAAACCATTTAAGTTTGAAACTCCCCAATAAAGCAATCATGAACAAACTAAGACTAGATTTACATACATATGTATGTATGCTAAAACTATATCATGAAGTTTTGTTGAATTAAATATTCGTTTGCCCATTTAAGGAAAAGGATTCTATATAAACTTACAATTTAATTTTTTTTCTGGCTCCTTTGCTTCTTCAGTGTGCAGTGAATTTCTTGAAAAAGTCATAGTACGAATAAGTCAAGTTTAATGCGTACGTACATAACTCCTTCATATATACATATTTAGCTGGTCAAATTTTATAAATACAATTATTTAAATTTTTATCTTTAAATATTATACAACGCCCTTAATTGAGTGCTGATAATATTTTATGTATAATAATTATAAATATATTATTGTAGCATTTTGATCATAAAAACATTAAACAGCTCTAGACTTTTATTTTGCCAGAAAAATTCTAAAAATTGCCCAGCTATGCTTACAAATTAAAAATTTTCTTTTGCATATTTTTATATTGTGTATGCCTCTTTTTTTGAATTGGTGCCAATGTCCCCTATTCTGCATTTCTATTACGTTTCCGTAATTCTGATAAATTTATTCCAACAAAAAAATTAATCGTAAGAAAAAGAAGAAGACAATTTGGAGTTTGTTTCGAAAATTTATAAAATAAGAACCGACTAAATAAGCAATTTTAAACATAATAAAAAAGCTAAATTTATTGCAAATAAAACAGTGATTTAACAATTAAAATAAGTAAGGATTAAATATTGTGGAAATTTTAATTAAAAAAATACATCATAATAAGTACTGGAAGTCCAAAAAAAAAAAAAAAAAAGAAATGAAGGAACTGATTTTGTATACATACTTTTTGCACACAAATAAAGATTCTTTGTTTTAATTTCAATTTCAATAAATTAACCAGTTTTTTATACTTAATTAAACTATTATTTAGAGCTTTAGGTCTGCTTTTATTTGTATTTTATTAGTTCATATTGTTAACCTTAACTTACATTTTTGTAATTACACTCTTTTAAAGGTAAACAAACAAAAATCGAAAGACACTGTTACTAAATTAACAACTTATTATGCTGATTACACAATATGGCAATTTTTGTCACCGTAATATTGTGTACTAGTGGCAACGATTGTCATTTCCGATATTTTTCGTTGTGTGGCAATGAGTTGCAAACAAAAAATTTGGGATACATTAATGCAATAATTATCAAAATGGTAACACAAATCGAAATGCAGAATAGGGGTGGTGTAAAAAGCCAAATCCACATGTAACTGCCTTAATTTTGACGTCATCATGAAATGTGTCATTTGTATTTTGGGTGAAAAATTCTATCAAAATATTACGGCATGTAGCCACCACAACTTATTTAAAAAATGCAACCCACATGCAACATGACGCCTCGTAACATCATAGCCACATGAGCGTGTGCCTTTTTACATGTCGTGTACTTACTATTGGTTTAACAAATTAATTTATCAATTCCATACTAATATTTTATGGAGAGAAAAAAGTCGCTGGTATGTTCGAAATTTTAAAGTAATTTTATATCTGGGTAGTCTTAAGAATGATTTACATGTGTTGTTTCATCGCCTTAACGCTGACAGTTGTAATTTGTAGCGCCTAATTAGATTCTATTCTTTATAATAACCGAAAATAAAAAATAATAAACCTGCAGCCATATTCAAAACATACAATATAGCTTGTTAGCAAACATATTATTATTTTGAATTAGGATAATACAAAAGTGGTCAAATTACAAATGGCATGATATTAGAACGAAATAATATATAAGAAAACATATAATTTTCATTAAGTTACCGTTAATTTAAATTTACTTTTAAGCTTTATTTTAATTTTCTTTTGTATTGACTGAAATGTTTAAAACATTTGTTTACTTTTCATGCAATCAAAAAAACAAAATAAGTACTTTTTATATGAATGTACATTTTGACGTAATTTATCAAAGTAATAATTATATTTTATTTAATAAAGAAGAAAGGTAAATACATAAAGTAAAGCAAGGAAAAGGAATACTAATTACAATTTAAGTTATACATACATTCATATACACAAAATATTGATAATAAAAATATAAGAAAAACTACATACAAAATTCTCTAATGAATTATTCTAATTTTTATTTTTTTTGGTTAAAGTACATACCTATGTATGCAGTATGTATGTGTGTATGCATGTACATACATCGATACATTTAATTTTAGAAATCTTTTTCGTGAAACTTAAACAATATTAAGCAATTTAAAAAATGCCTATGCTATAAATTTATGCTGTCTTTTTTAGTAAACAATTTTCAGAAAATTAATTGAAAACCAGAAAAATAAAGTAGTTTACAAGCTTATTAAACAGAAACAAAACATTAAAATTTTTTGTAGATATTATTAAGAGAAGAACCACAATATATTACATACCGTATATAATATACAAACCATAAAAATATTAAGCCCTTTTAATTTTTTATATACACATGCATACATTCAATGAAAAAAATATATAGTGTTATAAGAATATTAGAAAAACCACACATAAATAAACAAAAGTATGGAATAAACAACAAAATGAAATTTAAGAAAAGTACTTTAATTAGATATGCTAACTCACATTCATATAAAAACGGTCGTTACATAGAAACATGCATAATTTTCAAAATGAAATCTAATAACCATCTAAACTAATAATAAGTAGTAACAAAAAAAAGAGGCAATGAAAACCAAACATTTTCCAATAATGGAAAATAACCCTAAACCGATAATTAAATAAAAAAAAGAAATGATTTATGAAATAAAAATTTTGAAACCAAAAAACAACAAAATTCGTATCTGTGTAGCAAGGAAATTATTTACAAGAATAAAAACGTATTTGCTTAAATTTCTTCGATCTTTTTGTTTTTAATGTGTTTTTATATTTATTAAGCTTGAGATCTTATTTTTATTATTATTTTTTTTATAAAAGAATTAACAAATTTTATTTATTTTCCAATATTTTGTTGCCACAATGGGTATATTTCCCTGAAGAAGTTACCCATTGTGGCAACGAAATATTGGAAAATAAATAAAATTTGTTAATTCTTTTATAAAAAAAATAAGATCTCAAGCTTAATAAATATAAAAACACATAAAAACGTATTTTTTATTAATTTATTGTACATATTTGAAATATAATAGTTCACAATATTTGTCCCCTTAAATATCTCATGCTTTTATAAGGTTCCTTTCCCAAGTACATATTATTTCGATGATATTTATGTATTTCTTACTAGCGGATACCCTGCATGTGCTGCTACTACACTGCAAAAATAGGAAACTGTTTATTTATTACCTATTTAAGTAGAATATATACACATGTACATACATATGTATGTATATACTCTTTGTTTAATCTTGCAGCGAACTTTAGCAAAATCAAATACATATGGTTTAGAGAGTGATTGAGTTAGTTCACTCTCAAGAGTCGTGAACTTACGTGATTTGGGTTTTAGAGAAAATGAGTACAGGATGGAATACCTGCCTTAACTCGTTCTTTATGAAATAAAATCACTTAGTTGCATTCGTTTTGTTCTTGCATTAATTACAAATTTAATTGAGGATTTATACTTATTAGGTTTCGATTTCCATGATGGCGATTTTTTGAGTAAGGATGATTGATGTCGATAAAAGGAGAGATATGTGGTTCTTATTCCCCAGTTGACAATAGAATAATAAACAATTCTTTCTGCCAAAAAGAAACCGACTTCAATGCAAAGATATGATAGAAGAAGATAATAAGTATGTGAAATATAAAAGTAATAATACTATTAAAATTCATTTGATTTTTAATCGTATGATTAGTTAGATTTGTATATAAATTGAAAATTAGAACTCATGTCTCTGCTTATGTTATAGATTTTATTGGCTCTTCATTTGAAAATTTCATCAAGTTAAGAATATTATGTCTGTTTCGAAAGACCATAATGACGAGTTGTGCTAGATACTTGGTGGATAGTTTTATATTTCCAAGATCAATTAGAAATCTGCAGTTAGTGTGTCGCCGCATAGCTTTCTCAATATATGAAAGATCGCTACATGTGAGAATTACTAGAGCTTGGAATCCCCTTCCCATTTATCTGAAATTGTTCTCGTTCTCAAATGATACCTTTAAAAGAAAGTTAACAATTTTTTTCTCTGCTTCAACTCTATGACCGCAGCAATTAAAATCCTCTTTTGCTGTTATCTGTTTCTTTGTAAGGATTTTTTTATATAACATAAAACATACATACAATTACATACATACATATGTCTAAATATGTATATACTGCCTTATTCTATGGGAAATTTGTCAAGTAAACCTGAAATATTTTTTATGAATTAGACCGATAATGTTTATCTTTTGTTTATAAGACTTACCCAGATATAAAATTACTTTAAAATTTCGAACGTAGCAGCGACTTTTTTATGAATTAGACCGATAATGTTTATAATTATATTACTGCTCTATCTTAAAATTTATATATTATGTAAATAGTTTTGTTACCTGTTACTTTATTATTTATTTAATCATATTACTATTATTTTGTGAGTAGAATATGAATCATATTACAAGAACCACTGCTACAATGGGAAGCTATACCCTTTCAGACAAAAAAAAAAGAATTTTTACAATCGGTTTAAAATGTACCGAGTTATGAAGTAACACTAAAAAGAAATAGACGAATTTTCCTTCTTTTTTTGAAGTGGGTTGAAAATCACACGACATCAACCGTCCTTCAACATTTCGTTCTCAGTCCTTCGTCAAAAAATCGCTAGCATTACATTGTACATATGTACATACTTCTGTTCCTTAATTAAGCAATTCACAATAGTTTTTACAATTCAGGTAGATATGGGATAACTTTATAAAGTTATGTATTTGAACAACGTTGAATATTTATTTATTTATTTATTATACATACATACATATTATACAAAGAAAATTTGCCTAATATGGTGTTGCACAAATATGGGCGGGGTGACTAGACCATATGCCCAAGATGGTATTAACAGTATTTTAAAAGGTTTTGTGACTGACTGTACACGACCTATGCCTTCACATAGGAAGTAGCAACGTGGTTGTTAAAGAAATTCCACAAAAAACCGTAAGATTATACGGTTATCCGTGGCAGATCAGTCAACCAATGCGAGCGAGGCGAAAAACTCTCGAAGGCCAAACAACATACACAAGCCTGACCGCACTTAAGAAATAATTACGATGACGAGGGAGATGTTCCTCAACCCAGAGCTGCTTAACGACTGAATGTTTAATATATTTATATGTATGTATGTAGTAATAAAGAGAAAGTGCATTAAAATATTCGACTTACAGTAATTCAATGCAAAATTCTGTTGTTGGTTCCATCGAATCGAAGTTAGTTTCATTTCGAGATTTTTATAATTATAGCAGAACCATTTTTTTATTTTTTATTCTGTGTTCCAAATGGAACAAAAATGGCAAAAGCACGTAGCCAAAAAGCCAGGGTATCTCACGTGTAGAAGCTTCCTTCGGTTGCTGCGAACGACCTATACCTTCGTATAGGAAGTATAAGTTTCCAAGATCCACTCCTAGAGTTTTTTATGGTCTCCACCAGTTAATCTTATTAAAAACGTTTGCACTTGATAATGGAAAATTCCACAAAAAACTATAAGCGATACAGTTAGTTGCGGTAACCATTAACAAGTGCGAGTGAGACGCAAGACTCTCGAAGGCCAATAAACAACAGTGGCCTTGTTGCATTTAAGAAATAATTGCCAACGACGCGTGATGTTGACTCGCCCAGAGCTGCTTTACGACTGCAGAACCATTTTTAATGCATATTTTAAATTTAGCCAAGTCTTAAGCCTACAGTACACGGCACGTAAAAAGCCACATGCGTATGTAGCGATGACGTCACGAGAATTTTCAGCATGTTAGTTGCATTTTCTAAAATTACTAGTAGTGGCTAGATCCCGTGCAAAAGAAAATAAAAGTAAAGGAATATAGATACATTTAGATTTATTTAATTCTCAGTAATATTAATTCAATCAAGTTTCTTATATTAACATAACTTCATAAACAATTCATTTCTGTATACGTAATCTATTGTTAAATTCATATATTGTAATAGGTATTTCTAACTAAACCAAGATTTCTTATTAATTGAATTCCATTTGGCAACGTTCATCAATATTGAGCTAACACACTGGTCTTTGTCACGATTTTGTCCATAATAATCAACAAATTCACCATCAGGATTTACTAAGTACATTATAATTGTATGATCGACAATATAATCATTATCTTGATCCCGTGGACCAGCAGAAAAATAAACTCTAAATGCCTTGCAAACTTTACTTATCTGTTCCACAGTACCGGTTAAACCTAGCAACTTTGGAGAAAATTCTTTTACATATTTAGCGACGACTTCTTTTGTGTCACGTTCGGGATCAACTGTTATAAAAATGGGCTGAATTTCCAAGTTTTGGGGAGACTTTTCTAAAAATTGATATAAAAATATGATGTACTTACTGTATGTTGTAGGTATGTATGTATTTGCATCATCTATGAAAGATGTTAAGATGGAAAATATCTTACCTATTTCATCAACTACAGCAGACATTTTTTCTAATTCATCAGGACAAATATCGGGACAGTGGGTAAAACCGAAATATATCAATAACCATTTCCCCAAAAAGTCCTCTGACTTTCTTATGTTACCTTCGGCATCTATCAATTCCCATCTACCACCAATAGCGGCTTTGCCTAATTGTCGTTTACGTTCCTTTAGAATGGCTTCCTCTTTTTCATGCTTAATGTATAACATAAAAGCTAAACCTGCTGCTCCCAAGCCTCCAATAGCAGCAAAACTTTTCCATGATATAGGACCTTTCCCCTTGACTGGATCTGTTGCTGCTGACCGACGTTGTTCCACTGTTAAACTTGCAATTTTGTTAAAGTAACTATTACGACCACGAAGTTGGGTTATGAAAAATCGTTGCAATTTGCGGGACATCTCTTTTTAATTGAAAAATTCAGTTTTTTTTCCTATTAATCAAAATAAATTTACGTAAACGAATTACAATTGGCCGGCAGCGATGCCAATTTAGCGCGTTTCGCGCTAGACTTAGCGCGTTTTAAGTATGCCAAATGCGCTTTTTTCCGTCTTAGCGCGTTAAAAAAAAACCACTGAACTAGCGCGTTTTGAATAAAGTCAATAATATCATTTCAGTTCAATATTTTTTAAAATTTTTTTGTAAAAATTTAACAATATTCTAATATCCAAATCCCGAAAAAAAAAATGTTTAAATTAGTTAATGATTCAGCTGTCGCAAACAAAATTCGGTTGACTGTGGTTATAATAAAAAACGAATTTTAATACTGCAATGACAAATATTTTGAAATTGCACAAATAAAAATATGTACTACATACAATGACCAAAAAAATGTACATAACTTACAAAGCATCTTTTATAGCTGAAGTACAAAAAGCATTAGAATCGCAAAACTATTCGACAATTCAAATGTTGTTACAAAGTTTTAGAAATACATAAATTAAAAGTAAAAACTAAGCATTTCGATTATTTTAAAGGCGATTCTGATTCTGTATTAAATGATTTTAGTTAATTAAAACATAATTTCAAGGAAGCAATATTGCATAATCTGAAAAATTAATTGTACGAGTACACTAATACATACATACATCGACTTTATTGAAAATTTAATTTAGCGCGTAGAAAATAGCGCGTTTTTGCTATAAATATTTGATAATGCTGTAACCTAGCGCGTTTTGAGAAGGGTAGGAGCGCGTTTGGGTTATAAATAGTTGGCATCGCTGTTGGCCATCCGTATTTCAGTGATGCTAACAGCTTTTTTCAGTTTTGCGCTGTTACAAAGTGTTTATATAAAATTGTGTGTAGCATGGTCAGACAGTACTTTTGAGATTCGATCAGAACTGAAAATTAAACCATTGAAGGATCGTTTATTTATTATGCTTATTTATTCTACTTTTTGGACAAATAATCGCATTAATTTCTTCAAATGCATTCATATGAATTTGGTAGAGCTATCAATCAGTTGTACCAATCATATAGTGTAAGAACTTGTCAGCACTGATAGCCAACACGAACGCTCCTTTTGACAGTTAATTTTCAGTGAATAGAATTTGCAAGCTAGTTGTTTTAATAGAAAAAGTGATAAAAATTATTAAAAAATGGTAATTATACGAAAAGTAGCACATGTTAATACAAAAAGTAAAACACGAATAAAATTTTGCATTTGGTTCAAGTAGAAATTTCCTATGAGAAATTTCTAAGCCTGGAGAATTGTATATAGTCTTGTTTAACACATAACCTAACAAATCCTATTGTGTTTTTAACATGTTCACATATTTAAATGAGTATAACTTTTATATGGCATTTTTAGAGACCTTTGATGCTTCAGGGACATGAGCGTTCCATTACGCAGATCAAATACAATCGTGAAGGCGATTTGTTATTCTCATGTTCAAAAGATCAAAAACCTAATGTGTGGTGGTCAATTAACGGTGAACGTCTAGGGACTTACGACGGTCATCAAGGTGCTGTTTGGTGTTTAGATGTAGACTGGACTACATCGAAACTTATAACTGGTTCAGGTGATATGACAACAAAAGTTTGGGATGTTGAGCATGGTACTGTGATCGCGTCTTTGCCCGCCAAATCCTCTGTTCGTACCTGTAACTTCTGTTATTCCGGAAATCAAGCTGCCTACTCCACAGATAAGGCTATGGGTCAAAACTCTGAACTATTTATTATTGATGTACGCACAGCAGACTCAAGTTTAGGCGAACAAAGCCCTATTTTGCGAATACCCATGCTGCAATCAAAGATTACGTCTATGTTGTGGGGCCCATTAGATGAAACTATTATAACTGGTAACTTAATATCGAGTGAGCATTGTGTGATTGATTTTTTTTTTAACAATCTAATATTCTTTAAGGTCACGATAATGGTCAAATCTCCATCTGGGATATTCGGAAAGGTCGCGAAGTTAATTCTGTTAATGATCATACTGCCGGCATCAATGACATGCAAATGTATAAAGATGACACCATGTTCGTTACTGCTTCAAAAGATACATCAGCGAAATTATTCGATTCTGAATCTTTGATGTGCCTCAAGACATACAAAACTGAACGTCCAGTTAATTCGGCTGCAATAAGTCCAATTTTGGATCACGTAGTTTTGGGCGGAGGACAGGATGCTATGGAAGTAACAACAACATCCACGAAGGCTGGCAAATTCGATTCTCGTTTCTTCCACTTGATTTACGAAGAGGAATTTGCTCGACTTAAGGGTCATTTTGGACCTATTAACAGTTTGGCTTTTCATCCAGATGGTAAAAGTTTCGCTTCTGGCGGAGAAGATGGTTTTGTTCGTGTAAATACATTTGATAGCTCATATTACGAACCACTTTTTTAAACAGAATACATATATGTAATTGAGTTTTTTATATTAATTATCTTTTCTACTACAAAGCCGAGTTCATAGATCCACAGGAACTTGTTTCGATATCTCTGATAAAGTAAATTTATCTTATCTGGATGTATTGGAATAAAATTAATAATCAAATACATGCGATAACGAAAAGAAAATAATATATATTGTCGTGGTTGGCGTATTTCGACTTTTTGGTCTTAGATTAATTTATTACAAAAACGGCGTAGTCGAAATACTCTAACCACGATAAGCAAAATACAATGTGGTGAGAAACGCGTGCAGTTAGTATACATTTCAGAAAAATCAATACAGGCGAAACCATAAAAAATATTTGTTTTCATAACGATGAGTTTTCGTTTATTTAGAGGTACAACAAAATTTATAAGACAATTTTTATCTTTCATGTAGGCGTTTAACATTTTTCTTAATAATCAAGAGTACGTTCTTAAAACATGGTCCACAAAATGACGCACTAGGTTTCACCAAAAGTACCTCTTTAAAAGAAAGATTTTTTCTGTTTCTTTATTATGACTGGTTGACCAGCCATAGCAGCCATAGCAGCCATTTGACCGGGGGTGGGAGCACAACCTGGAGGCGGTGGTGGTATGCTTATGGCACCAGATGCTGTAGTCCTTACCTTGGCACCTTTAGCTAAATATAAAACATTTTCTGTAGATTTTCTTACTGGAAACTGTTGCAATGCGGGTGACGCATTGTAAAAGCTTTGCTGTTGCTGAATATGCATTTGGTAAGGATTGGCATAACCATAAGAAGACTGAGATGGCCCGGCTGGCGGAGGAAAAAATGTTTGTTGTAGTTGATATGGTGCGCTATCAGAATATGTGTGTTGATGAGCTGTTGCGGATGTATTATCCATTTTTAAGCACTCATCATATGAAGGAGGTGGAGGACCTCTCTACAATAAAAAAAATGCATGAATTCAAATGTAAGAAGTACATAGTATTTGCATGAATATATATTTTACTTGGACATTATCTGGTGCAGATGGAGCCATAGAGACAGGTATTTGAGATTTATCTAAAAAAAAAATAAACATGATTTAAGTATCAAATAATAATGATTATTAACTTACTAAAATTTGCAGACATATTTATTGTTTTTATTTTATTGGAATAAGAGTACCAAATGACTACTGCAAAACTTTATACAAATGCATACGTACATACGTATGCATGTGTGAACATAAGCACACACATGCATATGTAATTGAACATGTCAAAATTATTAGGTGGGTAGTTTTAGCACAGATATAAGATTTTTAGAACATCCGTGGTTTAATTAAAAAACGTTACTATTATTTCATATAATTAAAAATCAAATATATATGTATGAATTTAGTTTAGTTTGATATTTAAGTTACTCTACTAACAACAATTAGTAAAGATTTATTTGGCCGCGAAGAAATTCATACCGCCATCACAAATTCCGGTGTATGAATTTATATTCAAGGTTTTTTTAATGCACAACTTAACCTGTAATTATTGTAATTAATTACTGTAATTATTATTATTGTAATCGCTTATTTTTATTTAACGAGTGTCAAAATGAACACGAATTTTAAAGTTCGTTGTGGGGTTCAGCGCCTAGATGCATTGACTTGCATAAACTTTGTTTTTATTTTTAAGTACACTTAATTAATACCAAAGTTTGGCTTGATGTAAAAGGAAGGCAGGAGGAAAATAAAATAGACCATACATGCTGAAGAATATTTCACAGATATAGAATATTTCCTTAATTCACAAGCCTTGTTGTATCGTATAAAGTTGTATTTGAAAAGAATATTTCAAATAAAATTCTCAAAACAAAATTTCTATCGTAAATTTCAAATAAACCACAACTGCAATGTTTTGACTACAATTCTCGAAATTGTAATAAATTTTATTATTATTAGTTAGAACTTGATGTTAATACATTAATAAATTTCACGCCGCTTCAATTTCTTCCAAGAATTTGCGACATTTTTTCTTTAGCACTTTTACAGCTTCAATGAATATGATGTCTGGTTTAAGAGCCCCAACTGATTCAACAGAAAATATGTAATGATCTCGAATTCTTGACATCTCTACAGCGTCGGCTAATTCAGGATAGCGGTAAACGTTCCGACTACATGTGTCATAACGTGCATTTTTCACATATGCACGTTCATCTTCATCAATACCAATAACGTCGGGTGAAAAACATTTCTGCAATAAAAAAGCATACTTTCCCTTCACTTCCCGTTTCAATTTAATTTCCGGCAAAAGGCGATAAAAGGCAGTGGCTACAGGCGAAAATTTGGCGTGGTCTTTACCTATACCCTTAACAGCCACTAATTTCAAATCAAATTCATGGCCTGGTCTCATCTGTGATATTAGAATGTCATCTTGTATGCAGCCCACATCGGATTCAGAGTACAGTTGTGATTGTTTGCCCCTTGGTAGCCATTTTATCTGCCCTGAATATACTTTATGATTCTTGTAGATGGCGTCAAAGTTTGAAGAATCTTTAACATCTTTTCGGCGTGTGCACTTTACTTTTAACTCAAATTCCAACGTATCCAGTTCAGTACCCTGTTCATTATCTTCACTTCGATATTCAAATAGTCGTGGGTCTGCCTTAATCGGTATTAAACCTATTCGATGAGCTAAAACTTCATCTTGCACTATAGATGTGTTATTATATATATAAACTTTCTCAAACGCCATGCTGGGAACTTCACTAAGCATTAAACGTCTAAACGCATTTGCAATAGCGGGATGAACGCCAATCATATCAAATTCCAATTCATTATTTTCATACCTAAAACCGTAAGTTTAACAAGATCGTTTATTTTAATATAGGCTTCATAAGCTTACATGAAAGAATGCTTTTACCTGATAACAATAATTTGCATCTTTTTCTTGAACGTTTCGATGTCTACAGGGTCGTCAGCCAATCCATAATCGTGTGGATCCTGTTTGAGTTTATATTCGTCCATATAAAGTCTAGGTTTTTCATTGCCCATATTATCGATATTAATTTATATAGTTCAATAAAAAAATCCAGAAAAGTGAAATACTTAAACCCTTTTATAATTACACGTGCAAGCAAAATGTAAACATTTATGTAAGGCAGAGTCGCTAAAATACCTTCACTTAATTTACGCGACGATTTTTCCATGTTTCTTGAAACACGATTTTTGATGTGTGTTGACAAACGGTGTAGTGGCAAACGCCGCAGACAAAAGTAAGCAAATTTTCTGTTTTGGCGTTTTTCTCATTTTTCTCTTAAAGCTCATTTGTGTTTCCCATGCTATATTTTATTCTTGTTCGTATTTTTATGTGTCATTATTTATTGCAAGGACTCACCATCCCACACAATCATGCTTTTGAAAAAAAAAAATATTACCCTGATCAAAAGAATTACTGTTGTCTTTTGAAAATTTTCATAAGCTCCATCATCTCAAAAGTCGTACGATTGTGTAGGATTACAGATTTAAGTAAGTCAATAAGATTAACCGATTACGTGCTAAAATCAACCATAGGATCCTGTTCACACACGGCAATTTTAGTTTCTGAGCTATTAAATTTATAAGAGCGCGGTAGGAGCAATAAGAAAGGGAACATCATTGGTTGTACTCTATATATAATTTTTTTTTGTAATTCACAATTTTTGTTTTTGCATTTCTTTTCATTCTCTTTTTCTCACAAAGATATTTATCTCAATAAGGTGCACTATTTTTTTTTAATCAACACATATTGAGATATATGTATATATACTAACAAGCATTTAAAAAAGTTTTCATAACGTTTCATATATTTAGTTTCAATTACCAAAAGTGTTTCGCTTTCTTCTGTAATTACCTACATACATACAGATATATCCAAAAACTTAAGAAAATTGAAATAAAGAAAAGACGATAACTGCTGGGAATAATTTTGAGGCAGACATTTTTAAAAAGTTTAGCAACTATAATTACCGTGTGTGATCCGGGACTAGAAACATGGAAACACAATCCTCGTATGCATGTACATTTCTATGTATCAATTGACTACATTGATTTAAGTCAGAGATGTTAAACAAAAAACATAGAGGTTATCTTATTTGGTCAGCTAATTATCAGCTGTCTGTTTTCAATCTATCAAATTTCCTATAAAAAAAATGTGAATACAAGTTCATGTGCAGAGTTTGACAGTGGACAATTTTATGAAAGGTTCTTACCATTATATTGGCGGATATTCAGTTTTACCTGGGGGTATTTATTTTGTTTTGCCGGAATTTCTTATAATTTACGATTTAAAATTATTTTCTAACGAAATTGGTTACCTAGTTCGAAAAAGTGATTGCAATAGCATAAAGCAATAATGTCCAAGCGATTTCAGCCCATGAAAGAATTCGGTCGTTCTATGAAAAAGCCAAAACTGGACATAAGTATTAATAGCAAATGCATTTCGGATGCAACACCACGTACTTTGAATACAAAAGCTCCTACAGTTCGAAATGTATTACCAATCAAAAACAGCACCAATGATTTCTGGGATGATGATGACGACGACGTCATTCTGTTGGCCACCCAGGTTGCTGACGCAGCAGAAAAGATTTATAGCCAAGCAAAACAAGTACAGCACAACAGTATGAATATAACTGAAATTACGTTTTCAGAGTTTGCCAATGCAGCTACCACAAGTACTCAACATAAGGTAGAAAATAAGGTTTTAAGGCCAGATATTTTGTCACAAATGTTTCAAGATGACGACGACGATTTTGAACTATTGGCCGCTGCCCAAATCAGCGATCCAACGGAGTTCAAAAAGCCTGCTCCACCATCGTCAACACCCTCATCAAGTGTTACAGCACCAAAACCGAAACCAAAACTTACACAACAAGCATACGCTTCAAAAGAGTCTTCTGAAGATGCAATGGAATTTGTATTATCACAAAATACTGGACCAGAATCAACTTTGCCTTCCAGCCAAAGTGCTGCCAGAAGACAGTTGGCATCTGAGAGGCAAATTAAGTTCCTAATTGAGAAGGTAGATGTTTTAAAAAAGGAAAACTCGAAACTGAGTAAGGATCTGTCCGAGACGAAGACAAAGGTAGCTTCGAAAGAAGGTGAAGCAACTTTGCTGCGTGATGAGCTACGCCACATAAAGCAACAAGCGCAGTCTTTAAAAATGGAAAAGATCTTAAGTGCCCAAAATGCGCAAAACGAATGTCAATTAAAAATGGATGAGCTGGCGAAAGCAGTACAGGCTAAAGACGCCGAAGTCCGTATGAAAGAAATGGAATGCTCTTTGGTTAAAATGAGATGCGAGGACGATACGCAGCGTATGCAACAAACTCTATATGATGATTCTGTCAAACAAGTGCAGAAGAGCCCATGTGTCGCAGGTCCAGCGTCAACGACAGAACAGCGGCGACTGGCAAATAGTCTAATGAAAATGCCATTTTTAGACGTGTATTCATTAGCAAGTCGATTAGATCAGTGCACCCTTAATCAAATACATCCTTTAATATATGAGCATACAATGGGCAAAGGCAGTTCAAAGAAGCAGAGAACACTTTTCCAACTTGAATTGGAAAATATACAAATCAAATTGGCGCAGTTGCAGCTATTGGGAGTCGAAAAACTACCGGAGAATTTCATAAAGAATTGCATAGATTCTGTCAGCAAAACATTATCTGAATTTTGGTCTTATACTCACAGTTTGGAGTTTCCCAAGAACCGACGTATACATCCTTATCATGACTACTCTCTTACCAATACAAAATGCTCACGAAAAGGTGACAATTATGTTCGTTGTTTACAGGAACCCTTTGAACTGTACGATGATGAACGATGCTTATGTTTAAGGCGATACCTTGTTGTCCTATCTATTATTTGTCAGCAAATACCGAAGTTATCATCTTCCCTTTTGGTGCATAAGCAGGGTAAATATTACCTGTTGCAAATTGCTACGGACTCTGTTGTAAAATTGGGATTTGCCCGTGAGATTTGCGAACATTTTGGAGTGCTGGAAGCTTTAACTGTTTGGTTAAACAGTTTACTTTTACACGTATCGTCAGATACTCAATCAAACATTTTAATAATGCTAGTTGATCTTTTAAAGTCTTTAATATTTGCTCGTCCTAGCGCTTGGGTTTTTAGAGAAATATCAATAGCTCTAAGGCAAAGCTGCAAATTGGACAATCTTTTAGAATTATTGTGTGTAAATAGTTCGCAATCGACGTTTGTGGCAGATCGTGTGAGGTCCACATACAGATTTTCTAACGAATCATGTTTGCTGCAGGCAAGTGTCATTTTATTTTGTCAACACGTAAAATTAAACTAATTTACTTTTTAATTCCATTTAAGGTATACTGCGGTTTACTTGAAAATGCATTTCCTTTAAGTATGCGCCTTCAATTAAAACATTTCAAACTTCTCGTTGTAATATGTTTAAATCATGTGCGTTTTGTATATCACTGTTTTCAAAAACCACCGAAATTTATACAAAAACTGTTGCCTTTATACGATGACGAAGAAGATGAACCTACAAGTAATGAAAGGATCGGTAATACTTCGGACATTACCAGCAACAATAATAAAATTACCTTTGAAGCAATCGAACAGAATTCAATTCAAAATTCGGCTAGTAAAAGTAATATTACTTCTACTATAATAACGGGTCACAATAGCGCTGCAGATGCTTCAAATACGAGATGTGAGTGCTATGTAAAATTATGCCTGAGTGTAGTAACATTGACTTTTCAACTCCTTAGACAGTGGCTACTTCATAAAAAGCAACATAGTAAGGAAATGTTAATTTTCTCCAAACTTTGCCTTCAGAGCTTAATTTTTTGTTTGTTTTAACAACAGGTACTTTACAAGTGGCGGAAATTTCACGCTTAGCTGTGCAACTTCTGCATGCTATATTTTGTGAAAACTATTTTACGTGCTTATTTCAAGACTCTGAAGAAACAACAAAACATCATTTAGTTTTAATCGTTAAATGGTGGTCTGAAAATTCAACGCAACTCCAATTTAACGATATTAACAGTATGTTTTGTTCTATTAATGGTCTGATGAATCAATTTTTATTTTTTTTATGGTTTTTACGGTTTTCAGAAATTTTTTTACAAAAGCTACAAAATTCTCATGTGCTACCACCTAAGGAGCTAAAATCCGATGTAAATTATCATAATATAAATGCTGATGTATCTGAGTGGCAAAAATGTACAAATGAAAATGTTGAACGTTTGAAACCTCCTAAGGATTCGGCAGAAGCTGATAGTTATGCAAGTAAATTAAATTTAATCTCAGATGCCGCAAATCCAAACAAATTTTTTGAAAGTCTCAAAGGTTTTGCCTTCAATTTTCAATGATATTATTTACATAGATATACAAACATATTTGTTATTTTGTTAAGCAATTAATTTTAATTGTTAAATTTTCTCTAATAAAAATATTATTTTATTTTATGTTGGGAAAAGGCGAAATCCAAAAAGAAATTTTCAATGTTTTATTAAATACACTTTTTAGATTTCACCTGCATCAACATCAAACTGTTTTACACACCAACGAAATTTTCAAGTTTGTAAAAAAAGTTTTTATTGTTGAGATATAAAAGTATAAAATTGTTGTTTGTTGCATATAAATCTACTTTGAATAAATACCATGATGATGATAATGATTTAGTGTGTGTATGACTAAGAAAATTGCAAAATTTTGGTGTTCAATTTTTGGTTTGGATAAATTTAAAGCAAATTACTAGTTAAAAATAAAAATTTTAGTGAAGCTTTTACTTACTTCAAAGCTTAATTAAGTACTTGTTCTAATTATGAGTGTCCATAAATATATTTCTGTATGTATTATGTAGTATGTATGTATGTATGTGTGTGTATTGAGTTCTTGTTAAATGTTGTTATAACGTTAAAAACTACTTGAAATAATCCGAAACACTATAAAAATAAATAGAAAATTAAAAATAAGAAAATTCCAAGTTACGAACAGACATGAAAGGGAAGGAAAACATATTCGATTATATAAAGTGCTAAAAAGAGTTAAATAAATTAAAGCAAATACAAAGTATATAATACTTATTTGTTAATACGTATGTGTGTATATATGTAAATGCATATACATAAGTATGTATATTAATTATCGATAAATTACCATTTTAAAGGCGTGCTACGGTTACTAGCGGCATTAGCCCTGAAAATAAATATATTTTTTTAATTTCCTTAAAAAAAAACTAATAGATAATGAAGTAATTAGTACACTTACTTTACAACACCCTGCGCCTGCGTGGGTGACATTGTAATTAATGGAGTTAAACGTTCAACAAAACGGTCATTGTTGCGTTCTAGTTCGCGTTGGTAGTCCTTTTGATCGGACAATATTAAATTTCTATTTTTCTTGAGAGCATCGGCACAGCGCTTTGAGAATTCTCTGAAACATAAACGTAATTTATTTTGATTTTTAGTTGGAATAGTGACGCCGTCCAAGAGATTCGATAGAAATACTGCCGCCATTTCCATAGGCCCCTGATTGACTGTGGTTCCAATGCAGCCTTGCAGAACCATTTGTAAGATTTTTGGATCGGCCGGTTCTTGATTTGTGGCCGCAGCCAGCTCTAAAGTTTTCTTTTGTATGTCTTCGATAGCCACCTCAATGGGATCTAAAATTATTTGCTGACGACTTATGACCTGAATACGAGTCTTGACATATGGGAAGTGATTTGCTGTTGTTAAAATTGTTTTTCGTTTACACTGTTCGTGTAGTTCACCATGAGCTTTGCCCGACTTTGTGAATGGAGTAGCGAAAATGAAACGTTCTAAAATATTTAGAATAAAAAATCATTAGATCAGTACGCCATACGATTGAGTTTACTTCAGAAATTTACTTATGTTAAAGTTTCTCTCGAAGTAGGTTTCTCTGTGTCTGAGTTCATAATTCTCAAAATATGGCTCAACGTAGGTAATTTGTATGTATGCTTTATCTGGTTCAAGACTATTTACATCGACACTATTGGAATCCTTTATAATATGAACAGAGTCTGGACCAAAACGATCTGCATAAAAGTTCTAAAAATATGTAAATAAATACAAGTTCTAAACAAATTTAATTTCTTAATAAAGAGATTTTTGTTATTCTTGTATTAAATATTTTACTTCAGATAATCAAATGTGCAAACTCACTTGAAGCCGACTGAATATTTCGGGTAATTTAGTTAATGTGGGTTCCTTGTAGATGAATTCCTGCTGATCCAAATCACCGAATTTGGCGCCATAAAAGCCAACCCTGAAATACGTACCAAATACTCTTTTCCCCTGAAGCTGTGCTATACGATTAAATGCCTCTTGAAGTTTGCCATGAATTTTACTCAATTTCTGAAAGTCTCTATTCGCCTCACAGATGGGTATAAGAATTTTGTACACTTCATTCATGGCTTCATACATTCCGGCTATTTGAAACGAATTTGAAGCTTCTTCCAGCAATACTTTTAAGCCTGATTCGGTAAAGTGATTACCAAGGCATATCCCATCCTCGCCTGGACTGAGGACATCATCGGAAACAGCTGACTCTAGTAAAGAGTTAGGAGTGACCTTTTGGAAACTTACAGCGCCCACCGGCAAATGGGATTGCGATTCCAGCATGCTTAGATATTCAGCCACTAGAGCAGCGGAATGTACAAAACACATGGCAGCTTCGGTGTGATTGGCACGCTCTTTGTGTTTTTTAGCCATATTTTCCAGCCAAGTAAGACGTAAATCGGGATTATTTTGATAGCCTTTGGCTATACGATGCATGAGGTCCAATAACATTTCTGGATCTTCTTGATATTCCTTCATTTTGACCGTATCCGAAAGAATCATATGAAGATTGAAAAGCAGATCTTGTACTTGTTCAGGGAATGAAGTATCCTGAAGATCTGTATCGGACTCAGCATACACTAAAATAGTTTTAAGTGCTCGTCGCAAAGATTGTTCGCTGAATGATGAACTAGTGCCCACAAGAGAGGACAAAGACATGGTTACTTGCATTTTAACGCGTGCAAAGTTCTGAAAATTATATCAACATGTGAAATAATTAAGATTTTTGAACACAGCGAACTTACATTTCCGATTTCAAAATTTTGCCTCATTAAAAGGTACAAAGAAGCAGCCGCCTGAGATCTAATACCTGGTAATTGCGAACCGCAATGCTTCAGCAATAGCAAACACAAATCGGCACAAATGTCTGTTTCTTCATCGAACAACAGGTTGGGAAACTTAAAAATAAGCGATCTCTGGGAGGAAAACAGATTTTTCAGTGCCGAAGTACTTTGGTTTCGTGACAAAGCATGCAATAAAACTTTCAACACTGTGCCTAACAGATTGTGGTGCATTTCTGAATTTGTTGCCACCTGAACGATGATTTCCAGGCAGTCTAGAATCACCAAAGTGATTTCGGTGGCCAACGACCCTTCGATATAGTGACTCAATTCCAATTCAGGATCACTTTTCGTTATAGTATCATAAAACTGTGCTCTGTATGGCATTTGATCCTTGCGCCAACGAAATTTCTCAGTAGAATTACGATCCTTCCGGCGATTAATTAAGTCGTAGCGTGCTGAATTGGTGCCTCGTATACATTCCTCCAATTTTTCTTTAAGATCTGTCGGTTTACGAAAGCTTTGCGTGTTACGTTTCAATATTGGCAAACGCTTCTGACCCTTATATTCGAAGCACGGTATGCAACTATTCAGTACCTGCAACATCTGGTGTACTCTATGAGGCGAAAGTCCAAGAGTCCATCTATACAGAATAGTCTTCTCCAGATTCTTCAGTATCCAAGTGCAGCAAACCAAAAGATGACGGGTGTTTTCACTACTCAGCGGTGATTTATTCTTCACATGGTCATTCATGTAGGCATACGATCTTGATCCTGATATGGCATAGGCCACTTCCGGGCTAATAGTTGTAGTAGCTATAGTTGAATGTGGGCCCTGGTAGTCGTCTAGTAAGCCCATACTATGCAGGCGATCATTAGAGTCAGTTAAATATTGATGTAGTTGCGGTATGGCATCCATTACTATGCCCAACAATGGCAAATACAAAGAGGCCACTCGAGCTCTAGCTTCGCCATCACTATAGCGTGGATCCAAGTCGTGAGATGTCATTAAATTGCGTATACATCTTATAGCTTTGCCATGCAGTTGAGGATTTCTAAGAAAGAAGAGGGTGGGTGCATCACACTGTAGTTTATCAAGCGATTATTTATTAGTGTTGCAACACCAAACTTACGGTACTTCCAAAACGGTGGCCAAGTCGCTTAGCACCAGCCCAACGAGGAAATGTTGCTGTCTGAATTCGATACTCAAATCTGCATGTAAAGATCGTTCGGTGGATCCCTGTTGAAAAAAAAAAAATAATTTTTATCTTAAATCTAGGTGCGCAGCAGTATGCACACAGTGTGTATATCAATCAGAACCAACCATTCTACTTGTTTTTATCCCTCTTATAGCTGTGCGAAATTAAAAAAAAAAACTTAAACTCCACATATATGTACATATGTATGTTACATTTATATATATAGTTCTTGGTGATTAAGTGATCCGAAAAACCTGAAAATTGGTATTTTATAACGAACGGGACGGAGCCATCCACATCCATTAAAATTCCATATTACATTTTTAGCTCATGTAATGACACAGCCATTAGAATTATGTATATCAACTTCCAACGGATTGCTACTAAACTTTTTCTGCGATTAATGATAGGAAAAGTGAACATTTAATATGGGAAATATAATTTTGGTAGTGCCAGAATTTGATTTCAGTCTTATCAACAAGTTTAGTGGAATTGGCATTAAAAATAAGTTCAAAACGAAAACTTTTCATCTGTAACAATCTTTATTAGTGCCATATCTCGAGATATAAACTTGCACACTCATTACAAAGAAAAAAAAAACTAAATAGCGAAAATAAGCATAAATTCCTTTTCCAAGCTATTTTTTCACCATGAAGGTGCTGGTTTCACTTCTCGGTGAGCTGCTAACCAAGGCAACATTTGTCTTACAAATTGTTTTCCATATTCAAAAGCTAAATATGTATATAAATAAGTATTATATTTATTGCATATACTTACATATGACGTGCCACTGGTGTTTGAGTTATTACTGGGAGTGGGGCTACAGGGGGCGGACTTTGTTGTGTACGGGGTTCCAAAGGGTAAATTGAGAGCAACGTAGTGCTCGTGACTGCAGACAATTCGCAAAAAATCTATTTTATAGTTCATTAAATCTGGTATGGAAGCGTTTTTGGATATTAGAACTTTGTAATAGGTTTTTATTAGCCCAAATATGAATCCTCTGTCCATGACACTGAACAAGTCAAATATAAAAAAGCTTAGGCTGGCGTTTAGACATTGTGCCAGTTTTGGTTCATTGCTATGATATCCTACGACTTTGGTGGTAACTAAATGGACTAGGGTAGATACGTCATCTGTGTACTGGTGAGGGAATCTTTGCTTTCGAGGTGCTTGAAGTGAGCGTGTAAAGTCTAGATGTTCTATCATAGATTTAACAATTAGTTCAAATAAAAACCAAGAATTGCTCATAGCCAAATCAGCAGCACGACCACTTGCAACTACCCAATGCAGCGCTAGTTCTTCATGCAGTAAGCGGATCTGGCCGTCGCGGCCTACAAATGTTGGTGACATGTCCAAAGCCAATTCTTTGCGGTCCAAGCTGCGTGCAGCTATTACATTGTCATAGACGCTATACGTCTCCGATAGAGAAGATGAAGTATAAATTTCTTCCGCATTGCTGCGGCTGTAGGTAATGCGCCTTTTTCCACTAAATGGATGAGGAATTTTGCTTTGAAATTGTATATACGTGGACAGCAAAGATTGTCGCCCATATTGGTCTACTATTAAGTCATCACTTAAAATCTACAAAATGAAAAAGGATAAGTATTTTATTTTCATCTAGAGAACTATTATGTACTTCAATAAACTCACTGATAAGTTTGCAGACACTAAGCATAAAACTTCAAATACTGTAGAGCCCAACGATAGAGTTTGTCCACCAATTTTATATGTTGTTACCAACAGCTCTATTAGTTTATCCAATACTAAATGTAAGTTCTTGACTAGGGGCTCACGTTCAGCGTTTGCGATTTCAAGTAAGCACTTTTTCATTTCAACTTCCATGTTACCTTCGCCTATTCGCGGTGGCACTTTTCTAGAGTTTAAATATTCTGACATCAAGAAGAAACGATCCAAGTTCGGATCCAAGGTATGCACTGATGTTACTGCCTCCACAATAATAGTAAATACAGGACGATGATTGTCGAGCCATTTGGTGCCAGGTAGGTGAACATTTGGTGGAATGAAGGAATAATTTTCCGGAGGAGTTTCTACCATTACAGGAAGTTGAAATTCGCCCACTTTGAGTTTCCCATCCTCTAACAAAGGCCACCATGTATAGCCCACAGGTGTTTCCACGGATGGCTGCAGGTCTTGCGGTTTTTTCTGACATGACACATGATAGATTGTAAAAAACAGATGATGATTTTGCTTAAGATGAGCTGGTAAAGCAAATTTAATTTCATCATAAAATGCTGGACATTTATTATGGTAGTTGACGGCAGTAAAAGCTTCTTGTGCATACTCGGGACAGGAGGATTTTCCGAAAATAGCGTTTACTACATCGTTTTGAGTCTCCCCCGCCATGAGCTGCACCCTGACGGAGATGTTGCGTGCAGATCCGGCTCTTGAGGAAAAATTAAGTTCTTTAGGTGATACAAACAATAGGTTACGGTAAGTGTAGTGGGGATTGTAGATGGCTGATGGAGGAAACTCAAGGATTTCCTTGACTGGTCTGGTTTTGTCCTCTACATACGGCTCTACTTTAGCTAACTCCGGCGTCAAAGCATTTCTCACATCCTCAGGGCAAGGAGAAATTTCCAATTTAATGGAACCTGGTATACATTTATATTTTTTCATAGCTGAGCTCGGTCGTTTTAATTCCATTAAAAATTTATAGAGATCCTCATCTTTCATTTTGTCTGTTTCCTGTTTGAAAAAACTTGATATAGTTAGTGTAATTGGTCGAAAAGACTCCACTACATTGGCGAAATCATCAGGAGACCAAGAACGTCGTTTCTCCTTGCGTTCTAAGGAGCCTCTGCGGGTCAAAGTGCCACTCATATCGTTCGCTTTACGCCTCAGCTGGTCAAAGCTGCTTGTCGATGATTTACGATCAAGACTGTTTGAACTGGCTGCAGAACATAACGATCCATTAGTTTCTCTGTCCTGATTCGAAGAACATTCTTTACCACTCTCAAAGCTTTCACCGTTGAATATGTTAGTCAAATATATACCCGTCCAAGCAAAAGGCATTCGATATTTTCCTAGCCTTTCACAAAAGTCAGATGCATTTTGTTTTGCTTTTTCACGGCATTTGTCTTTGTCATCTTTAATGTAGGGCTCGACTGAGTCCTTAATATCACCTTGAAGTACCTTTTCTAGTCGTATGACCAAAAACAAATCGTTACTGGGATAACTTATTTCGAAAATTCCTGTTCTACTTTGTGTACTTTCATCAGCACAACGCACATGTGCGTGCAACATTCGCTTTAAGGTGTCAGAGTTCATATCAAAATAAAAGTTTTCAGAAACTTTTTTCTTCTCTTTGGCATCGTATATTGCCATAGAAGCAAATATTGGTTCTACTTCTAATTCCAGTCTTAATTGTAAACATTTTATAAATATACGATGACCCATATGTTCTAAGGGCAATTCGGCTGATAATCGCCTTTCAATTATATCTTCTGATTCTGCTTCAGGATAAAGAGAAAACAAAGCTTCCTGTCGGTCCTCTTGCCTTTTTGATTCATTCGTTTGATCAACCTGATCCGGGGGAACATCATCTAATAAATTTGGTATTAAAGGGTCATTCACTGAGCGTCGCAAATCAAAACTTGCCCAAGAGCCACGGGGTGTTAAGGTATCAGTACAAGAGCTTACCGACGATAAGCTTGCTATAGATTGCCTAGAGCTAGGAGTGCAACTGTTACTCTGATCGGTCAAGGACGACTCATCAAAAGACGCAAAATCTTTATCTACTTCGAATTCTTGTTGGTAAGCGGATGGACTTATGGTTCCACGATCAATACGTTCTCTTGCGCAACAAGAGCTGGAATAGTGGCGTTGGGCATATTCGACTACTTTCCAAGGACGTGTATAACAACTTACACACTCTTGAACATGTTGCGGAAGTTCAGCACTAATTCAAAAATGTAAAATTGTTATTAAAAAGTATCTTGGTAGTATCCTTGGTAGGTATATTACCAAAAACAACTTACAAATTTTCTTTTGGCACAATGTGTTCTAATGTTCTTATTTTGCGTGGTATTGTCCTGACAGCCACGTCTCCCACTGGAAAATCGAGTATATTTTTCAAGGGATCACGATTTATAGTGTTTATATGAGAATTTAAAAACTCTTCGTAGTCCAAGGGCTCAACCGGCTCGGTTAAAGAAAGCTATGAGAAGCGATTAAATTAATGGTGGTGCTGGTCATATATAAATTGTACATGTATGGCGAACTTGCTAATACTTACTGTCGAAGAGCACATGGAAGAATCTGTAGTTTTCGTTTGCATATGGCAATTGACCACATTTTTACGTACATCACTAGCATGCGTCCTGCAAAGGATATTACATACATAAGCACACATGAACATATTTACATACTTTGGTACACTTCAATTTTGATTTAGCAAGTGGCCTCGCCCTTTTTCACAATTACATTTTTTAACGATTTTGCTTCTATACCTTGACAATTTTTGCGCAAAAGAGCGCTGAGTTGTAGACATTTTTTTTAGATCCTTGTACTTTTTGATATTTAGTTGTTTTAAGAACCAATGAAAAAAGAAATTACAAACTTTTCTGCTAAAAATGTTTGTATTTTTATGGCAGCCAAATGAAATATGGCTACTAAATTTTGCAGTGTTATGACATTAGCAAAAACAGCTGACTGAAATGTCATTATATTTAAATCTGTGTTGCTAGCCTCAGCATTTCTCGTAAGCAGTTAAAAATCTTTACCATAGCACAGTGTGGTTCCTACGAATTAAAAATTGTAATAAATTTGTATCTTCTGAAATAGAGAATTCGATTGCAAAATGATGTATACAAGAAGGATAAAAGTGTGTTTAAAAGATAACATGATCTTAAGCCGTAAGTTGAATTAATTCAATTTATACATACATGCTCCTCAATAAAGTTTAATTTTTCCCCTAAGGCTGATTACAGAGTGGCCGCTAGAAGCGAAGTAATGATAGAATCCATAATATTTTGTGCTATACCATGCTATAAGATGTCAGAGTGAACGCTATATTGAACAAAGCGATTTTTCGGTATCCACTTCCATTACGTCAAGATTTTTTAACACACAAGTTTCTTATATTTTGTTTAATTTAATTTTATTTGATTTTAATACACAAAAGTTTATTAAATAATCAAAATTTCACAAAGAAAAGAAAACAAGAAAATGCCACGACAGAAAAACAAAAACAAAAGGGAAGAAGCTACAACGTGCTAGAAACCATTACAAAACCTGCTTTGTAGCACACACTCGCATCTCGCTTCGCTCGCACTCTGACATCATTTGAGCGATCACATAAGAAACCACAGGCGGTGGTTTGTAGCACATTGTAGCGCCATCTTATAGTATAGCTTCTAGCGGCCAGTCTGTCATCAGCCTAATGAAGTTTACAAGCCATTTGTAAGAAAAAAAAAAACCAATTTTTGAGATATGACTACATATGTTGCAATATCTATCTATCTATCTATCTATATAATTAATAGGCGAACATGTTTTTTGTAATCCCTTTTACGTTGGTACCACCGCACCGATTTTAAAAAGATTTATATGGTTTTAAAGGATTTTTTATATAGATGTGCAGAATCTACATTTTATTGAAATCGGTTTAGTATTTTGGGAGCTATAAGCGTTTAAAGTTGCTACTACTACATGCACACATATTACACACGCATTTATTAGCTTACAAATAAAAAAAGAAACAAAACATGAGTGTGTGTGTGCGTGTGTGTGTTTGTAGTATTTCTCTTGACCTTACAATTGTTTTTCTCTTATTTGTTGTTGTATCAAACTTTGATAATCAAAGCCTTAATACTTAAAGGAAGAGAGTTGAATAAATTGAATTAGGTTGGTTGAAGGGATTTTGTTTGTTTTTCTAATTTCAGGTATTCCCAGTTGGCCACGTCTTTAAGACATCTTTGACGACGGGTACAAGACAATGGTAAGTCGTAGAAGACATATTAAAGACAACTCCATACAAATCGTTGACGAAATTTTCATACAAATGGCGGCGAGGTCACACAAGACCAGATGAGCGACATTGTCGCTCAGATTGTCCTCAACAAGGCTTTATTGAAGACAAAACGTGTGACACTGTCGCTCAGATTGTCATCAACAAGGCTTTATTGAAGACAAAACGTGTGACACTGTCGCTCAGATTGTCATCAACAAGGCTTTATTGAAGACATAACGAGGGTCATTGCCGCTCATATTATCGTCAACAATGCTTTATTGAAGACACAACGAGGGACATTGTCGCTCAGATTGTCCTCGACAAGGCTTTATTGAAGACCAAACGTATGACACTGTCGCTCAGATGGTCCACAACAAAGTTTTATTGAAGAGAAAACGTGTGACATTGTCGTTCAGATAGTCATGAACGCCGATTTCTTTTAAATTGTCGATTAGAAAACTTAATCTACAGACGACATGTCGTACATGAATCGTCGAAGACAATGTCGTCTAGGACGATTTGGACAACTGGGTTATTTAATTATGCTTGCATATGTATGTAAGTTTGCGTGTGGCTGTGTTTTAATGAATTTTTTTATGACGTTTAGATACATTTTCTTTGAATCTTAAATTATTTACATTTTGATTCTAGAATACGGACGAGTGTGTCATCCGTTTGGTATATCTAGTACACAGAGAAAAAACTGCCTCATAGAATCAATAAGATTTTCTCTATGAAACGTTTTTAGGCTAAGGGGTATCCCAGCAGAAAGAAGCAAAGATTTTTTCATAGAGATCCCTTATTGTTTTTATGTGGTAAATCTTATTAATTTTATCACGAAGAAAACCACATAAAATCAAGAAGAAATCTTATTATTCCCAACTTTTTTTACTCAATTTCCGTTATTTTTGGCACCAAAAAAACAACCCATAGAGAAAAACTTCTTGATTCTATTAGGTTTTCTTATAAATTGTAAACTATATGGATTTCTTATTGATTTTATTAGATTGCCTTATTGATTTTTTTAAAAAGGCTTTCTTCTTGATTTTATTAGGCTATCTTATTGATTTTTTCAATAAGGTTTTCTTCTTGATTTTATTAGGTTCCTATATGATTATGTGTAAAGCATCTTATTGATTTTTTTAATAAGGAAATCTTCTTGATTTTATGAGGCGTCTTGCTATTTCATATCTATAAATAGACACAGACAATTTTTTTTCATGATCTTTTCCGTTTTTGTATAAGCATATTTGCACAATTATTTCAAAGTTTATTTAGACCGCTTGTTAGCATATTGGTTAGAGTGTTTGTCTATCAGTCAGAAGTTTGCTGGTTCAATACTTGTCTCCTTTCAAGTAATAATATGTATGTATGGTGAGTTAATTAATTAAGAATACAATATAATATGTATGTATCTATGTAAGTATGTATAGTATGTATAGTATAAATAAATAACATCTACATATACTACATACATACATAAGTATATGGTATAGAATTTAAATGAAAATAGATACATAAGCAAAGCACAAAGAATAAAGAAAGACACATTTTTTTTATTTTATGAGGTCGCCTCATAAAATCAAGAAGAAAACCTTATTAAAAAAATCAATAAGATAACCTCATAAAAACTACAAGATTTCTTCTTGATTTTTTCAAAAAGGTTTTCTCTATGAAATTAATAAGATTTCCTTATTGAAAAAAACCATAGAGATTTCTTATTAATTTTGTTCTATTTTATGAGGTATTTATTAGGCACTGTTTTCTCTGTCTATATGATTAATTTTAAACCGACCATTTAACAAAACATTGAAACTATAGCTAAATAATTTAAAAATTTGTTTTATTAGTTAAAAAAAAGCTCACAGCTTTGTTATATATAACATATGGTTTATATTTTTTTCTTCTAGTATGTTTTTAGGAGTCAGTAGTTTGAGATTGGCTCAAAAATAATACTTAAAATCAATCGGAATTCATCACACCTTTTCAAAACGATTGCTTTGAAATCGTTTTAAAACGATCGTTTTTCATCACATGCTCCTCAATAAAGTTTAATTTTTCCCCTAAGGCTGATTACAGAGTGGCCGCTAGAAGCGAAGTAATGATAGAATCCATAATATTTTGTGCTATACCATGCTATAAGATGTCAGAGTGAACGCTATATTGAACAAAGCGATTTTTCGGTATCCACTTCCATTACGTCAAGATTTTTTAACACACAAGTTTCTTATATTTTGTTTAATTTAATTTTATTTGATTTTAATACACAAAAGTTTATTAAATAATCAAAATTTCACAAAGAAAAGAAAACAAGAAAATGCCACGACAGAAAAACAAAAACAAAAGGGAAGAAGCTACAACGTGCTAGAAACCATTACAAAACCTGCTTTGTAGCACACACTCGCATCTCGCTTCGCTCGCACTCTGACATCATTTGAGCGATCACATAAGAAACCACAGGCGGTGGTTTGTAGCACATTGTAGCGCCATCTTATAGTATAGCTTCTAGCGGCCAGTCTGTCATCAGCCTAATGAAGTTTACAAGCCATTTGTAAGAAAAAAAAAAACCAATTTTTGAGATATGACTACATATGTTGCAATATCTATCTATCTATCTATCTATATAATTAATAGGCGAACATGTTTTTTGTAATCCCTTTTACGTTGGTACCACCGCACCGATTTTAAAAAGATTTATATGGTTTTAAAGGATTTTTTATATAGATGTGCAGAATCTACATTTTATTGAAATCGGTTTAGTATTTTGGGAGCTATAAGCGTTTAAAGTTGCTACTACTACATGCACACATATTACACACGCATTTATTAGCTTACAAATAAAAAAAGAAACAAAACATGAGTGTGTGTGTGCGTGTGTGTGTTTGTAGTATTTCTCTTGACCTTACAATTGTTTTTCTCTTATTTGTTGTTGTATCAAACTTTGATAATCAAAGCCTTAATACTTAAAGGAAGAGAGTTGAATAAATTGAATTAGGTTGGTTGAAGGGATTTTGTTTGTTTTTCTAATTTCAGGTATTCCCAGTTGGCCACGTCTGTAAGACATCTTTGACGACGGGTACAAGACAATGGTAAGTCGTAGAAGACATATTAAAGACAACTCCATACAAATCGTTGACGAAATTTTCATACAAATGGCGGCGAGGTCACACAAGACCAGATGAGCGACATTGTCGCTCAGATTGTCCTCAACAAGGCTTTATTGAAGACAAAACGTGTGACACTGTCGCTCAGATTGTCATCAACAAGGCTTTATTGAAGACAAAACGTGTGACACTGTCGCTCAGATTGTCATCAACAAGGCTTTATTGAAGACATAACGAGGGTCATTGCCGCTCATATTATCGTCAACAATGCTTTATTGAAGACACAACGAGGGACATTGTCGCTCAGATTGTCCTCGACAAGGCTTTATTGAAGACCAAACGTATGACACTGTCGCTCAGATGGTCCACAACAAAGTTTTATTGAAGAGAAAACGTGTGACATTGTCGTTCAGATAGTCATGAACGCCGATTTCTTTTAAATTGTCGATTAGAAAACTTAATCTACAGACGACATGTCGTACATGAATCGTCGAAGACAATGTCGTCTAGGACGATTTGGACAACTGGGTTATTTAATTATGCTTGCATATGTATGTAAGTTTGCGTGTGGCTGTGTTTTAATGAATTTTTTTATGACGTTTAGATACATTTTCTTTGAATCTTAAATTATTTACATTTTGATTCTAGAATACGGACGAGTGTGTCATCCGTTTGGTATATCTAGTACACAGAGAAAAAACTGCCTCATAGAATCAATAAGATTTTCTCTATGAAACGTTTTTAGGCTAAGGGGTATCCCAGCAGAAAGAAGCAAAGATTTTTTCATAGAGATCCCTTATTGTTTTTATGTGGTAAATCTTATTAATTTTATCACGAAGAAAACCACATAAAATCAAGAAGAAATCTTATTATTCCCAACTTTTTTTACTCAATTTCCGTTATTTTTGGCACCAAAAAAACAACCCATAGAGAAAAACTTCTTGATTCTATTAGGTTTTCTTATAAATTGTAAACTATATGGATTTCTTATTGATTTTATTAGATTGCCTTATTGATTTTTTTAAAAAGGCTTTCTTCTTGATTTTATTAGGCTATCTTATTGATTTTTTCAATAAGGTTTTCTTCTTGATTTTATTAGGTTCCTATATGATTATGTGTAAAGCATCTTATTGATTTTTTTAATAAGGAAATCTTCTTGATTTTATGAGGCGTCTTGCTATTTCATATCTATAAATAGACACAGACAATTTTTTTTCATGATCTTTTCCGTTTTTGTATAAGCATATTTGCACAATTATTTCAAAGTTTATTTAGACCGCTTGTTAGCATATTGGTTAGAGTGTTTGTCTATCAGTCAGAAGTTTGCTGGTTCAATACTTGTCTCCTTTCAAGTAATAATATGTATGTATGGTGAGTTAATTAATTAAGAATACAATATAATATGTATGTATCTATGTAAGTATGTATAGTATGTATAGTATAAATAAATAACATCTACATATACTACATACATACATAAGTATATGGTATAGAATTTAAATGAAAATAGATACATAAGCAAAGCACAAAGAATAAAGAAAGACACATTTTTTTTATTTTATGAGGTCGCCTCATAAAATCAAGAAGAAAACCTTATTAAAAAAATCAATAAGATAACCTCATAAAAACTACAAGATTTCTTCTTGATTTTTTCAAAAAGGTTTTCTCTATGAAATTAATAAGATTTCCTTATTGAAAAAAACCATAGAGATTTCTTATTAATTTTGTTCTATTTTATGAGGTATTTATTAGGCACTGTTTTCTCTGTCTATATGATTAATTTTAAACCGACCATTTAACAAAACATTGAAACTATAGCTAAATAATTTAAAAATTTGTTTTATTAGTTAAAAAAAAGCTCACAGCTTTGTTATATATAACATATGGTTTATATTTTTTTCTTCTAGTATGTTTTTAGGAGTCAGTAGTTTGAGATTGGCTCAAAAATAATACTTAAAATCAATCGGAATTCATCACACCTTTTCAAAACGATTGCTTTGAAATCGTTTTAAAACGATCGTTTTTCATCACATACCTGACTGTTTAAATTTAGTGGCATCAATATTTAACAAAAATAAAAATAAACTTACCAACAAATTAATACAAAGCGTTGTTTATACCGACTTCCCATAGCAACAATTGAAGATTTCATACGTTAATCATTACTGCAACATTGTTTATATACATTCATTGTATGCAAAAGACATGTATTAGAGGCAGTTGCTGATCTATTGTTGAAAAACTTCAATATTAAAACTTTTAGCAGCAATTATTTTTTGTATGTATGTACATCATGACCCACCAAAACCCTTTGCTTTGACGTCACTGTCGCATTGATTTCGTATGTGCCTCCGATGTTCTTTCTAAAAAATTTTAGCAAGAAAATTAGATGCATGGAAGTCTTATTTTGTAATTCACTAAAGCTAAATTCGATTGAGTAAATGCTAAACAAATACAAAATTAAAAAATTTTTGGCGATGGCATAAAACATGCAAATTTCGGGAAATTAAATTTTTAGCAAGTTACAGAATAAACGGGCTGATTTATTAATTATGCATCAAAATTTGCATATCTTTACAGCAAGCTTAGGGAATTTTTATTATACTAATAAAAACTTTATTTATTGCCGAAATAGTTTAAAATTTTGCAATTAGATGTACATACATACATATGTATTTATATGTGTGTATGTATTGAGTTACTGCAAGGGATCAATAAAAGACTAACAGCGTTATTTATACAAATTATTACGGCTTTATAAAGACTTTTAATGTTTAATTTCTTGTTAAGATAGTTCAGTATGTATTTTCTGTAACGATGTGCTTTCTTGTTAATTTCAAGATATCATTTCGACTTAATTCATTGTTACACAAAACAACTTAAGAAAACTTTTTGCGAAATAAATGCTATTTAGAGATCTTTAGAGCACGGAAGCAATCGATTTGGCCATTGAAGCATCCATATTCAAATATCTGTTGCTTGCAATACACATATCGGCAAATTTGAAAAGTTTCCATTGTTATCTAAAAGAGAAAAATTAAATTATGAATTATATAATTTCGAAGGTCTTTGTGTTCAACAAAGTTTAATTTTATATTGAAGATGCTTGATCATGAACCCATACAATACATACTCATATGTATGTTCATTTTTGAATGGACTTTATAGTTTACAAAGTTTTTGTTATTGATAAAGCTAAAAATAAATTTCAAAATAAACTGATATCGTAATTTATCTTGGGTAAATCTATCGCATATTTAATGTTCATATGTATGTATGTATGTATGTATGGATGTGTATCGTACTATATAGCAACAATAAATAAACCTATTCAGCATCACAAGAACAATATTTTTTTAATAAGAAAATGATCTTCGTAATTTTTAATGCACATATGAGTATATGTATATTCATTAGGGCGGGTCGATTTGTATGGAGGCAAAAAAATCACTCAAATTACAAGGAAAATCGTATTCTAGGCATAAACATAAGAAACTATGCCGAAGAAACCATACCTCTAAAATGTATTTTGATGTCCCGACTTTTGATCAGAAGGGTCAAATTTTGAAAAATCTCACTTTGATGATGATTGTTTAAATAATAAACTATGTGGCTTACGCTTTGAGTAGTTGTAAAATACTGAATTTTTATTATAAAAGATTGGACTTAAATACTTAAAATGAGAACCTTAAAACTAAATAGTACATATGCGTAACTGATTTTAGGCATGCTCTTTACTGCATACAGCTACATATTGCAAACACATGGAAGATATATTTTATTACCTAGCTATCAGGGATTACCAGTATTTAACCCAAAAATAACACAAGATTCTTGTTTCATTTATATATGTTCTGACTAAATAAATTTCTAAAGAGAAATTTTTTTCAAAATTTGACCCTTCGGATCAAAAGTCGAGACATCAAAATACATTTTAGAGGTATGGTTCCTTCGGCAAAGTTTCTTATTTTGATCCCTAGAATACGATTTTCCTTGTAATTTGAGCGATTTTTAAATCGACCTGCCCTAATATTAATGCATGTAAGTATGAGCAAAGCATCGAATAGAGGTATCGGTAATTTGTAATTTAACTTTATTTATTGTGATATTGTTTTGGGAATTTTAAATGCATATGTATGTATATGCATTTTAATATATCGATTATTTTTTTCTTTTTATCTGCAATGTTAAATCTAAGTGATGCGATCTTTTCGCTCAGTTTCATCTCTAGCTCTCTATAGCCATAGGCGTAGAAAGGTCATTATGGGGAGTGCATTGCCCGGCCAAGAATTGCTATTACACACCTAGAATTATTAAAAATTGCATGTAACTATTTTTTTATTATTAGTCTCAATTTACACTACGCAAGTCTTATTGCTAAGCTGATTAGTTTGTTAGGGGAGAGAGACGGGGGAAAATAAACTTTTGCTGTTCCCCTCGTCTCTCTCTCCCTGAAACGAATCAGCTTAGCAATAAGACTTGCATAGTGTGATTTGGGACTTACTCATGAAAATCACCAGTCATGATAAACCTCCCTCCCAACCCCCCTTTTCCTTGAAAATATGTATTGCTACGCCAATGTCTATATCTTTATATGCACACATGTGTACATACGTATATATGGAGCAGCTTTTAATCAAGTTCTAAATAATATTTATGCCATCTGGGCTTAAACATTTTGGTTACTGTTCAAATCTTTTTAAATTAAATTCACAAATTCTTAGCATTAATATCGATATGCACATTAGTATGAGTATTTGAGCGCCATAATTATGTACATATGTACGTATATTGATTTGGGTTTTTTGTTATTCTTCCTTTCACTTGCAAAAATAATTGCGTTTGAGAAGATATAATAACAGCAGGTGAATGGAAGATCATATCTACCTACTCCCACTGTATTTTAAAGTGTGTAGTTCAAATATCACAATATTTAGAATGCTTTCAAATAGTTTTAATATAGAAATAATTCACTATCTGTACATACATACATACTTACATACGTACACATTCATATGTCTGTAAGATATCCATGCTTAAAAGCTTTGTTTACAACAGGGTGCCCAGAAATATTCTTGCCTTAGTGTAATATCGAGCCGTAACCGCCAAAAAAAGCTTACGATAAAAAATAATCGATTTTGGTAAAAAAATCAAGTTCGAAAATTATGTCGCTTAAGGCACGATATAATACAATACATACGTACACATAGGTATGTATGTATGTGCGTATATATATATACATATGTAAGTATGCAGTACATACATAAACACATTGGCGTAAAAAGACCATTCTGACCTAAAATTGCTGTTGCCTCACGCCCCAACCCACAGAATTTTTAAAGATTGCCAGTAATTATTTATTTTAAAATTACTCATGAAAATCGCCAGTAATATTGTCCCCACAGAAAAAATGTCCAGCTACGCCACGCCAACACATACATGCATGCATATGCAATTTTATTGACAATTGTTGAATTTTCTAGGACTCATGTGTGTTAAGTCTTTCGTTTGGAATTCTGATGCTATTTTCAAAAAATATAAGTAATTTTTATTTATGTGTGTATGCGTTAGTGTGTTATGACTAAAAGAGAAACCATTTTAATGAAGAAGGCCTCATATCAGGGAAGGAAAATGACTTCTTGGATTTTGTACCAACTATGAAAATAAAATGTACTTTTTAGACCATGATGGTACCAATTTTTAATATTTATTAATAAGAACAGAAACGTAAAAAAAATAGTATAAAAGTACAGAAGTTTAAAATAAATAACAAAAATTAAAAATTTTAAAAACCCCCGACTTTTTTCAGAAAAGATGTTATATCTTCTTAACGGCTGAACCGATTTTCAAACAAAGCTAAGAACCCTCTCGATCAAGTCATCTTTCAAACAGAAAAAACTAAATGAAAATCGGTCCAGCCGTTTGGCCTGTATGTGGACACGGACAGACAAACAGATACACAGACACACACTACAAAATTATAACACCCCTTTTTTTTAGTCGGGGGTTAAAAACAGAAACTTAACACACAAAAAAAAACATTAAATATTACATTCATAAAGGTACATTCGTAGATTCGACTATTATATTAGAGATTAAAATAAAACACACACACAAAATTAAAAAGAACATATGTAGGCAAAATTAATGTTACTATATAGTGAAACATTGACATTTTTAAATTGTACCAAGTAACTCGCGGTAGTACCACGGTACCAACAAGGTCAAAAATGTACCGTAAAAAGTACAATTGTACCATGATTTCCATCCGTGCCTCATATTGAGCAATTTTGCTTACAATATATCCAGCGTTTGCTGCAATAAAGTCATAACTCAAAAAACGTAATTTTTGAGTTAATAATACATAATTAATCGTCATATCGTTCTTAATATTGTTTAAAAATTTCATACAAATATCTTGTATACTCAACTCTTGAGAGAAGAAAAAATATTTCTTTTCCATTAAATATTAAATTCAAAACTTCTAACTCGTTTTCTGCAAAACAAGTTTTTTGAGTTATAACCCTATTGAAGATAACAAAAATTAAAAATTTTAAAAACCCTCGACTTTTTTCAGAAAAGATGATATATCTTCTAAACGGCTGGACCGATTTTCTTCAAACACAGCTAAGAACCCTCTCGATCACGTCATCCTTCAAACAGAAAAAACTAAATGAAAATCGGTCCAGCCGTTTGGCCTGTACCTGAACACGGACAGACTCACAGATACACACACACACACACTACAAACTTATAACACCCCTTTTTTTAGTCGGGGATTAAAAACGCTCGATATGTAAAAGTAAACAAAAATACATGTGTGTGGTTTAAGAAATAGTAAAACTAGTTTTTCGTAATAATACCTTAATAAAGAAAGGCCCTAACTCATTATTTTTTTGAAATCGAGTTTTTTTGTATATTTCGATATTATACGGTACGTATCAGAGTCCAGAATGAAACCATTCGCATTTGCTAACAATTCATAAATTCGTTGCTTTTGCCATGCATTTATTCGACAACAATAACAAATGTAATTGCTATGATACAATTCGTTGCGAGTTTTTGATTGCTCATACGTTATAACACAAGCAGTGAAATGAAATGATGCAGCATGAATGAACGGATTTCTTTGATACCATTTACGCAGTATTTGCTGATCTTTTGTATATCACGTTTAAATAACAAGTTTATTTTACGTGATTTTAATGGTCATAAATAAAAAAAAATGTAGTATGAGAGATGAAATTTTAGAAAAAATAAATGCAGATGTTTACAGTGTTAGAAAAAAAAAAATAAAATATAAAAATTAAAATTAGGAAGAAGTAAAATCTGAAATGTATTTCAAATAACTGTTTCATATAAAATTTTACATAAAATGCATTTCAAATATATATCGTGTTTTATGAATACTAACGTATTAACGTAACGAATACAAGCACAAAATACAAAGACTACGTTGTGTTCAATCACAGTAAAAAGTATTCGCACCATTCACTGAGTATTCTTGCTTTTGACAAGACCAGTGAACATTTATATAAAATAAGCAATGCACGCAATAAAATTCGAGGCACTCATCTCTTACGATTGTGCCATGCATTGTTTTTATCAAATGTTGTGGATTGACAACAATATGCAGGTTTTTTTTGATTGCATTCGAAACAACAAAATAAGGCATTCGATCTGTTCTCTGGTACGTATTATAAGGTACGGTACATATACATATGTACATACTACAGTGCGTAAAAATTTTTATCGAACGGTTCTTCAGAATAAAAGGAAGACAAGAACAAAACAAATATTAAAAACAAAACAAAATACGTAGTCAATTAGATTTTTATAATTTTTTGTCATTAGGTTTCATCTTTGGTTTGCCTTTAAAAACATATCCATATATACTAGTGTTGTCATTCGAACAAAAATTGCTCGAATATTCGAACAACTTTTTTATTCGAACGAACAAAAATATTCAATTTAGAATAAAAAATTATTCGAATCATTTTTGTCGAATATTCGAACAATTTCCTTAACTACTGTATATAAAAAGTATTTTACATTTCATTAGTTTTTAATTTGTTAACAATATGATAATCAAATTACTCCAAATTATAAATACTTGTGTAAGTTTCTTTGTATGTACATATGTATGTATGTATACACACATATGTTCGCTAAACTCATCTTTTTTCTTTCTGGGAAAAGGTAATGCTTCTTTCATGGAATTAGAAGGTGTCTTATAGTTTCTGATAAAGAGATTAGAAAAAAACTGATTTTCTCTTATCAAAAGCGTTAAAAATCGAATTATTGAACGACGTATTTAAAAAAAGCATTAAATACCAACTTTTTAAAATACGTCACAAAAAGAGAAAAAAATTTATAAGTGTGTGTCTGTGTATCTGTTTGTTTTTACGAGTCCACCTATAGACCAAACGGCTGGACTGATTCTGATTTATTTATTTCTGTTTGAAAGGTGACTTGATCGAAAGTGTTCTTAGCTATGTTTGAAGAAAATCGGTCCAGCCGCTTAGAAGGTATCACATCGTTTTTAGATATATTCTGTTAGATCTGCGTGTCTTTGACGCCGTAGCTCCCGAACGGCTTGACCGATTTTAATTCGTTTGAAAGGTGACATGATCGTATATCTTCTAATTTATACTTGAAGAAAATCGGTTTAGTCGATTGGAAGTTATCTTAAATTTTCTATATATTAATTTACTCTCTTCTTTTTTTGCGATTCTGTTCCTTCAATGGTATTAGTGAAACACAGAGTTCTTAACTTATACTACAGCGTCAACTGCGGCAAAGGTTCTTAAAATTTTTAAGTTTTGTTATTAATGTTTCTAAATCTGTTATTGAAATCATATGTTTTTCATGTGTAATCAATAATTTTTCGTTTGTTAATAAAAAAAAAATTAAACTAATACACATACGTGTCGTTTTTTGCAAACTTTTTTAAGATTATTCGAATATATTTTTTTATTCTTTGTTCGTTCGAATATTCGAACAAAAGTTCAAAATTATTCGTCTGGTCGAACAAGAAAAAAATCATGAAATTTTATTCGAACAAATATAAAAGACGAATAATTAACAACACTAATATATACATACATATTTATTTTACTACTTTATTGTTATTTTTGTATTAGATTGTCTTCAATAAAATCAAGTATATTTGAATCCGGCTGGCACAACCTAGCACCATCAGCAAGACAACAACAAATTCTAGCATGTTAAGATGACTATACTACATACATACATACATACATATGAAAGATACGCTTCTTTACATTTTTATACAATATTTCTTAAATTAAAAAAAGAAACAAAACGAAAAATAGAATGTGCGATGTTATTGTTTCTTTTCGTTTATAATCTAATCTTGCCTTTTTAGGCAAAATAAAAAAAAGCATGCATACATACATATCGCACACTAAATCATAAACAGTCACAACTCAAAATGAACAAAGTGGTTTTGCTTTTTTTTATAAATAAGGTACATGATCAAACCTCTAACGACCCCAACAATTTCGTTTGCCACAAAGGATTCTTGAAGAATATAAAATACCGTTATTTTTGTTTTTATGTTACATATGTACTTGCGTTTTTTGTACAGTATCAACAGTTGTTTGCCACAACTCAGTATTTGAAATTTTTTGAGCTGTGACTGTTTATGATTTAGCATGCGATATGTACATAAAACTTGAAAAGAAGGGTTAATAAAAAGTTGCTTATTATTGTTTCGTATGTTGAATGATTGTTTTAATTTTTTAACATCTATTAAAGATTCAAGAGGGGTTTTTATTAAAAAAAATCCTTTTAAGGTTCATTCGCTTTTGAAAATTACAGAAATATATGCACATATGCAAATTTGTATACTTACTTGCATAAATAAATTAACGTTTTTAATTTTATTCGATAAATTGAAATTTATACTATTGAATTAATTTTATTTATTTTCTAAACATCTTATTTATCTGTGTTGTACGAAATTTTAAAAGTATACTTTTAATCTGATCAAATCTGTTAATAATTATTGATTATTATAATGAGTAAAGAGCGATGATTATTAAATTACTGATACATTTAGTTAATACAAATCAATTTGTATGAAAAGATGTTATTTTTATATTTTATAAGCGGAATAATAAAAAGAATGAACTTTAGTTTAGGTAATTGGTATTAGAGATGAATGATATTTCTAAAGAAACTCGTTACAGCTGAGATTGTATTTGTCTTATACCTGCCGTATTCATAAAAAACTATTTAAGTTTTATTAAGGGCTTATTTGGCACATTTCTATGGGAAATTTGTCAAATAAACCTGTAATAAACCTAAAATACTTTTTTTTTATGAATATGACAGGCATGTTTAGCTGTTACTACTAAAGTTGTTCTATTAGATTTATTATACCAATATTTGTGGAATTCAAATCTATCACCACCCTAAATTAACATGTATCATTATTAACAAAAAATTTGTAATTTGTTCCAATGTCATCTACTAAAAATCTTGACCAAAAAATATATGACTTAGATCACTTTCGTAATTAAAGGCAAATATGTATTAAAGTCCTTCACAAGACCACTTATAAGAACTTTTAAGACATGAGGGATTTTTCAAATGGTTTACTACTGCGAAATCTTCTAAACCAAACGTTAACAACACTGTTTGCAAGAAATTTTTTTCAGTATTGTAGGTATAGGAGTAAAGAAGAAAATACTTCGTGACGGAAGAATTTGTGATGCTTGCTTCTTTCTACGCATGGGCGCATATACAAACGTCATGCATGTATGTGTGTATGATTTTTCAATTTTCTGCGCACATTCAAACGCACACACATGCATTGACATTGGTTGTATGCGCTTAAACACATAATAGCTTCCCTGCAGAAAGTGCGAATAGTGAAATTGTGGTGATTTACTAGTGACGTTGTCAGTAGTACTACTGACCAGGTCTACCCTAGCCAATGGTATCATCTATTGACATTTAACATTAGCTTGTCATTGCAAATCCACCACTAGACTGTAGCAGTACTAACTAAGTAGTTCTTTTGGGACCACATGGAGACATTGGCACCAAAAATTCACTAGTAAATTTTAGGGGCTCTAGTATACAATATCGATATTTCCTCGCTCGTTGTTAATAGTAAAATTATAGTGATTTTCTAGTGACATTGTCAATAGTACGCTGACTAGGGGTGTACCACCCCAGCCAATGTAATCGCCTATTGACATATAACATAGGGTTTTCATTGAAAATCTACCAGTAGACTTTAGCAGTATTGAGAAGGTAGTTCTTTTATGACCATATGAAGATATTTGAACCAAAGATTCACTAGTAGATTTTAGTGACGCTCGTCTACATATATTTATTTAATATTATTGCATAGCATAACAAAAAAGAAAAAAAAAGTACAATATGCAAAAAGCAACCCAGCGGGAACTAGAAGTAGGGATGCCTTCTAGAAGGCCCCTGTACGCTTTCTTTTGAATATAGAAGGCCTGCTCGCTCCATTCCATACTAATATCTTTTTTTACAGGCGTTGTCATTGCGCAGCAGGCCTTCTGTTCTTGCTTCTTTCGCCAGAGATTCTGGAAGACCTTCAAACTAATAGATTTTGTTTTCGCTTTGGTAAAAAAACAAAACAAAACATTCTCTTCTCCCTTCTCATAGAAGCGAGTGTGGAATGTGTATCGTATATTTTATGCGAAAGAGTCTTTTAATAAGGCCCGCACCAAGAAGGTCTTCTGAGTTTTACCGCTGGGAAGCATACACTCATCAACACTACTTCTTTTGATTGTTTGTTATGAAGAAGTTTTCGTGACATCGCTTGTAAACACTCATATACCAATGTATCTATCTTGCTTAGCTTATTATAAGACAGCATTTATTATTGGTAGAGTATAATACATGCCACGAGAATACATTTAAAAAACAGGAGGTACATATTTACATTTCAAGACTGTTTACGCTGGTCTCTAATATGTATGCATATGTGTAAGCCTGTTAGGTAATACACAATTAGTATTGACGTTGCGTGGTTTTGACTCTAAATTGACGATGATGTTGACGACGTTAAATAGAATAACGGTGGTTATCAGTGCTGCCAAATTTTGCTTCCAGAAATTTTAACAACTTCAATTAAAATGAGAATTTTAGACAAGACATGAGCCGACTTCAAACAGGCACTAATAGGCTTTTTACACACTTGCTTACATCGTAGAGGAATGCATGAATTATGTTTCTAACATACATAAAACGAATCGGTCTGCCTTAGAATCGTTCGTTAAACCGGTATACCATTGTATTTTAAATAAGAAGATGTTAAAATCTTGGCAAATTGATAAAGGATGTGAGCATGTGTAAATAAGCTATAATAAGATAAAAATAGAACGTTTCTAAACGTTCAATCAAATTAAACATTATTATATCGAACCTTATTTTCGATTTTATCGTAAGAGACAAGTAATCGAAATCAGACTTTTTTTTAAAATTTTATAAGCCTATCCATAGTTTAGAATTATCAAAATGACAAAATTGTTGAAAACTTTTAAGATAGAGGCTGTCAAATTTTATCGTTAGCGGCAATTTACGTACAAAAAGATATTTGAATATTAAAAAAAACCTTTTCCTTAAAACTTTAATTTTTGTCGACTACAATTAAATCGAAAATAAGGTTCGAAATGGGTTGTATCTAGGGGTCTCCACTAGCCATGAACTTGGTATGGGCTCTTGTGGAAGTTTCGTCCATGCTCTGACATGTATACACTAAGATATGTCTGAACAACAATGTGCGCCATGAGATTCTCAGTCCGCAATAGAAAGAAAAGAGACAGAACAAAATTGGTAAATATTCAATCTCTATTGCACTACCACAAAATACTCTGATATGCCTGAACATGGACATTGCACGTATTCACCACAACAAAGAAGTTGATAAATTTTTCACAGCTGCTCTGCTCATGTTCATGACATGCTCAAGTATATGGCTCGTGAAGACGTTGGGTAAGGAGTGCATTCGGTCAACTCTTTGGAACTCAACTGTGATTGTTTGTTTCTTTCAAAAAAAAACACCCGTACTCTTTGGTAGCTTTTGTATTCCATATTTATAAACGATTATTGCATATTCATAAAGTAATTCTCAAATACAATTTTTTTCTTCAGTAATGAATTTTTTTTTGATTATTTTTTTTTGATATTGTTATACTTAACCCTACTTCTACACCTGATATATTTTTATCATAACAAAAGTCAAACTTTATATTGAAAAATATTTTTTTTATGTTAGCTCTTTTTTCTATAAGAAATTTGACATTTGTCTTGATAAAAATATATCAGGTGCAGACGCAGCGTCAGGAACCAAGCAAATGTTAACGGCCTGTCCCGATAGAAAACGTTCTATCGATTACTTACATTGAAAACATAAACAAATTTTCTTATTTTATTGTGTTCAATCGAACGTTTTCTGTTGACATCGTGGAACAGGCCGTGAGTAAATTATCACTGGCTATACTCTTCTGTTATAACCAAAGAAAGAATATTACATCTGTTAAAAAAAATTCTCATTGAAACTTTAAAATAATATATATAATCGAAATTAAACTTGATAAAGGTTATTCCATTGAATTATATATGTATATTAAAAGCAGTTCGACTGTTCTTTTGATGAATTTCCTACGCACGCAAAATATTGTATGTATATGCATATTTTAAATTTTTTCTATTTAATAAATTTATTACACAATTTTTGGCAGAAGCTTATTTGTTATATATAAATACCTATATGTATGTATGTACTAAAGGGTTGCATTTGTATACTCGTTTGTATAGCCAAAACATATATACCATGGTATGTACCATATAATTGTAGTGTGAGCGACAGAACTAGCCCTGAAGGAAATGTCGATGGTGAAAATGTACTGAGTCGCTTTTGACTTTGTCACCAGTACTACTCTACAATTATTCCCCATACAATACTTTGTGCTATAGACATTTAGCATGCGCTTGTCATTGAAAATCTACTAGTAACACTAAAACAATTGACTAGGTACTGACTACGTAGTTCTTATGGCAACATGGAGACATACCAACCAGACATTTACTGGTACATTTCTATATTCAATGAAACTATTTTTTAAGCTTTAGGTCAGTAAATTTTATATATTTTTAGTTTTATATCGATATTTCGTTAACCTTTGGTTAACTTCTTCAGGATTATATTTATTTTATTTTTTGGTAATTAGTTTTTGTCTTTTTTTCTTTTAATCAGAAAAAAATATTTGTTGATAATTAATTGTTATTTATAATTATCAACAAATATTTTTTTCTGATTAAAAGAAAAAAAGACAAAAACTAATTACCAAAAAATAAAATAAATATAATCCTGAAAAGGTTAACGAAATATCGATATAAAACTAAAAATATATAAAATTTACTGACCTAAAGCTTAAAAAATAGTTTCATTGAACATATAAAAAAGGTCGAAAAATTAGATAAACAATTTAGTACATTTCTATACCTTACGTACATACAAATTTATGTATATTGAGAAGTTGTTGCAAAATCTACCAGAAATACACCACATCTGTTTTCTCTCTCTTTTATACTGACGAATAGAAGAGAAATTGTAGACAATGTAACTACTACTATAATTTTAGTGTTGACATAGAGACACTTGGCCCCAGACTGACTGCAGGGAGTATAAGAGTTATTGTGTGTGCGTGCTTTTCCAAATTAAAATACAATTGAAAACAAATAACAATTGCTTATTGTATTGCTGCTGAGCAACTGTTTGATCTGTTTTTGCTCAAAAAATACATATTGTAATGCAAATATATGAAAAAACCACTATTGAAACAAATACATGATGTGCAGATGTATGTGCGGACGTTCGTTATGTTATTTTGTGGCGCAGCCAAAGTATAGAGAGAGATAGAGACAACTTTGCTCTGAGAGTAATTACAAATGCATGTGTTTCATGTACATGTATCATTTACTTACATATGTATGTGCAATTTTGCTTTCATTCATTCATTCATCAGCCAATTACACTTTTTCTCAACACATCATAAGGCACTTATGGTAAAAGCAGTTTTATGTATCTTATTTGTCTTAGAAAAACAAAAAAAAAAAAAAAAAAAAAAATAAATGTGTTGTTTTCATTTGCTCATTGCCATACCATACAATAATTGCTTAAAAAATCAAGATTTACAACTAGTAACAGAAAACTATAAATAACATATTAGTTCATACCAGAACCAAAAAACAGGCAAAACTAGTGCAAACAGATGTATCTGTGCAATGCTATAGTATGTACATATGTATGTATATATGAATATGCAATAATTAGTATTCTTTAAACTTACACATGATTTGCAAACAGAAAACAAAATATTTAATTAAATTAATTCACACGTTTTACAGAAAATGTATTCATAAGTCAGTTTATTTATGTACATACATACATATATACGTGTTCATAAATATGTGTACATATCGCTCCTTAATTGCAACAGAGTCATAACTCAAAAAGCTAGTTCTAGTTTGTCACAAAATGTGTTTAAAGTTTTAAATTTTTATACGGTTTAATGAAAATATTTACTAGCGTTATGTGTAAAACTTTCCACGAAATCAAATATGACATGACGAATACTTTTGCATTATTAACCCCAAAAGAGATTTTGATACAGAATGTTCCCTTAATTATGAAAGTGGTCGGTCTAACACTATTTTTCTTGATTCCCTTTTGAAGATTCTACCAAAAATTATTTGCGTTCATACGATGATTATTTTTACATGTCTAATTTTTTTTTATTGATTTTGATTTTTATTGATTTTATAGTTTATACATACATTTGCAGTAAATACCCTGTCGGAGAATGTGTTGTTGACTACAAAAATAGTTAACTTATAGTTAACTTTTCTTATAGGCCGTTTAGATGAAGGGAGGCCTCGCTGCCACACGTCGCCTGCGAGTCTTGTTTTTAGGCGAGAAGTGAGGAGAAGCTTGCGGGGTAGCAAAAGGCCCACGTACTGGGAATTGAAGCGACAATTTTATCTCTTCTCTCTCACACATTTTTTTCTCTCGTATTTTTTGTTTGCAATGTACAAACAGTGTTGCCAGTTAGACCAATTTTTTAGAACATACATCAAAGAAATAGTTATAATATAAAAATTATAAACAAATAAATTAAGGAGAGAAAAGGAATTTTGGTGGTAAATTAAAAAAAAAAAATAAAAATATGTGGACATATTAATTCTACATCTCAAACTAACAATTAGTTCCTTTACGGCAACACTGCTACGAAGGAATGAATAAAAAGCATTGAACAAATTAATATCAAAAAGTCGCCTGACTATTACGACAAAAAGGTCTTCATGTAAAATCGCGTGGATTTAAGAAGGGACTTCAAAAGAGAACGTAAGCGTTGTCGCAGCGAGGCATCATCTAAATGGACTCTTAGACTGACTAAAATCTAACTGCAATGTCATCCAGAACAAACCCAAAATTAATTCTTAAGTTGAGTACGTAATCAAATTTGATGAGAGCCAACAAATTTATTCTCAGCTACTTTGAAACTCATTTCAGTTTTATATTAACATTTTGCTGTTGTTATTTTAGATGGTACCTTAGCCGAGTGGTAGCGCGTTGAGTACACAACGTGTGATGATACATGTTCGAACCCCAGAAAAAATTGTTTAACTTACTGACTACCAGGTAATTTAAAAAAGTCAACTTTAAGTTAGCTGAAAGTAGTGCAGAGTGAGACAATTGACTACCGCATAGGACATCGCAATGTTAAAATAGTCAGTTGATTACATTAAAAGTAATCCAAAGTCAGTACTATTTGCGAAATAGTTAGCTTAATGTTAACCGAATTTCCGACAGGATATGAAAAAAACCATAGAAAACAGAAATCGAGTAATTTTTTCTACCCCTCTTTCTTCTCTACCCCGTTCGCTATCAAACCAAAAATGACGTCGAAAAACAGACTTCATAAAAGTCTTCGTGTGAATTAGGTGTAAGTCATATATTCCTTTGGTCGAGATATTTAATGGATTACATTTTAAAATATCAAAAAATATTTTTATATTAAGCAAAATTTAAATTTAGAGCTATGCTATTTATTGAAGTTTTTTAAAGATGTATTTAATATTGCGAGGCAAAAATGCATATGACTTCGACCACTTTCATAATTAAGGGAACATATGAATATATATATATGTTGCAAAAATGAGCAATATGTACTTATACCATCATACATACATATGTATGTACGAGTACAACGTAGATATATTTTTTAATTTTATATCCTTTTTTACAGCATCTCCAAAATTGAGTTTTGTTAAGTACTGGCCCAACATATTTTAAAAATTTAATTGTTGTTGCTTTTTAATGGTTATAGCAAAAAAAACATGTTTTTTTTTTGTATGCGATATGCACAGTTCGTAAAAAACTCTTTTATTACATGTTATATTGTAAAACTGCATACATATTAGAAACAGAAAATAACGCCATTCTATTGACATCTCGGTTAAATCTGCCCTTAAATGTTTGTTGGGTTTAGAGCAAAACCAATTTTTTTTATTTTGTTTCAAGCCAAAAAGTTAAATGCTTATTATATTAGTCAAATTTTTATATTATTCATCACGAAAGAACGTGACGAACAGACCATTTTGTTTTTTGTTGCGATTACTAATTTCGCAATTTTCATTACTTATGTATGTACGTATATTAAAATAATTTAAAGTTTTTAGAAATGATCAATAAATAGAATAAGTGTGTTAATTTTTATGTGGTAATTTTAATTCCGATTTCTTTGTTTGCAGATTTATTAAAATTTTAATATTTTTATTATGCAATTAAAGAAGAAAAACAATTTCTGTCTTTTGAGTTTTCAAATCTAGAGATTACAAAAAAGTAAAAATAACGCTCCTAAGCAGCTTAATTTTTTTATATATATTTATTATTTTCCATTCTAATAATAAGATTTCATTTGATAGCGTTACACCCATAAGCAGATTTTGTAACAATTTCGTTTCTAAACGATATTAAAAACAAAAATAAACTTTCTTATTTTTATTTTGTTTTCAATATAAGTAAGCGATAGAAACTTTATTGTCGACATCGCGGGTCAGGCCGTTAAAGTTTCTAAGCTTTTTACCCTAAATGTGAGAAGTTATTAGGATAATATATTCAAGACAACGAAAAACTGCGAAATTATTCAAAAAAAGTACACAAAGTAAATATTTTTTAAATGTTCCATACGGCAAACCAGGAACCGTCAACCCGACGATATGTATAAACGAAAATTTCAATATAATAATCTATTAATTTTATTCACGTTTAAAAACAACCAGTTATGTTCTGAATTCCATGTGAAATTAAATCGTTCAGAAATGCAATAGCATTGTTATTATAAATACATACATACATATGTGCATACATACATATTTCCAAAAATTATATGGAAATTCCGCACGTTTTAATTCCCGAATATTTTTCTAGCATCAAACTTTAATAAATGTTATAATGCCAATTTATAACTTAATACATTTGTTTTTTTTTATTTTAAAAATTTCATCATAAACTAAAAATTTTTGTTTCCCTTTACTTTTGTTTGTTTATATTTAAAAACATATGGTTTCGTTTTACTGGATTTTACTGGAAAAAATTTGTCCAGTAAAAACTTGCATTTACTCAGTAAATGAACTGTCATTTTTCTCTCTCAATTCGCCTTCTCATTTACTGGATTTTGTGTACTCGAACGCAATCCAGTAAAAAATAGTAAAAATTTTTACAAATTTTTGAGTTCTCGAACGCACTTAATGAATAAACAAATGAAAACATAAACAGCTGTTTATGGTTCTGGCAGCACTAATAGGGAGAATCAAATGTACACTAAGAGAAAGTTAAGTTCTGGCAGCACTAATAGGCAGAAGATTACGATCTAAATTTAAGAACAAAATTCTTAAATTTACGAGTATATTGCAGAAATCTTAATATTTCAATCTTGAATTTTAGTCAGTAAGATTGACGTTCTCAAATCTAAGCATAAATTCTAAATTTATAGAATGAATTCTTACAATCAAGAACATAATCTTAATTTTAAGATTATATTCTTAAATTTTTAAGAATATGATATAAATTTAATATTTTTATTAAGAACAAAATCTTAAATTCGATCTTAAAATGAGATTTTATTCAATATTATAATCTTAAATGCCATCTTAAAAAAAATTAAGGTTTTATTCTTGGATCAAGAATTTTCGCATTTAACAGACTATTAAGATTGAAATGATTTCATTTCGAGTGTAAAATCTTGATTTTAGCACATTTTTTCCCTTAGTGTATTTATGGTTATGGCAATGATTGTGGCCAAGGCGCATTTATTAGGTGGCAGCACTACACCAGGTGACTAATGTCATTATACCAATCTAAATGTCAAATTTGGATTGTGTAAGTATAAGCCCAAAAGCATGCTTTTGTTTGGGTATGCATAAATACCTTTCGAATATTCAGTTTTGTATGGTGTTTGACATTTCCTGTAAGAAACATGCAATGTCACGATGCTACCCTGTTTTGAAAAGTAAGAAGGTAATTTATACCAACAAAGTACATGTGATTGTTGCTGTTGTAATATTTGTTGTAGAATCGCGGGTACCTGATTGATGTGCCTTGATTGTGGCTTTGGCATTATGGTATGGCACGTCTGATTGAACCTATATTCGTTTTAATACACTCCATGTTTGCGCACCATTCTGATTAATTATTTCTGTAACTTGTGTGAATAGTTCATTTCGATTAAAATTAAACAATTCTATTGATTGTAAAATTTTTCGTATAGTGCATTACATAAAAAATTAAATAAACTTGTAAAAGACATAAACATGTGAATGTGTTTCACAAAATATTAAAAAAAAATTCGACTGAATAGATCTCACATTCGTTACAGAAAAGAGGCACAGCAGCGGATTTGAAACTTTGGAACGCTATTCCTTAAATTGCACACTTTTCTTTCTGCAAAAAATTGATTTGGTCTTACGAATGCTGATTAGAAATGTAAAAGCAAAAATCTGTTTGCTGTTCTTTAAGAAAGAGTTTTAGGATTCTGCAGGTAAATAATAGCCGAATTATGACAGTGGAATTTGCGGACTAACTGGTCGTTAATTCTTTTAGGTAAAGGATTGCCACATATACAAAGCATATATAAGCAAAAAGCTTCTAATTGTTGAAATATTAAAAATAAAAGCATTCGAAAAAGCCAAGTCCAGCTTTGTGTGCAATTCACTTTGATTAAAAGTTCTATTTTTTTAGTTTACAAACCAGTTAGTTTGAACCACTGTAGGTAGACAAAGAAAATGTTCATCTTGAACTTACCTCATTCATTTAAATAAAACCTTAAATTAGATACGTATGTATGTACATGATTACATGTACATATATTTATAAAAGATTTAATAAATTTACATGACAAAGTTAGAAATATGTATATAATTAAAACTTCAAGATCAAGGTAAATGGTTAAAGTTTTTTTTAGCTTTTAATAGATTCTTTTACTTGAAACAAATTGTATTTTTATTTTAGATACATAATTTATTTCATTGTCCAAAGCATACATACTCGTATAATAACAAGCATAAATTAATATTTTAATTTCCAATTGACCTACATACGAACCTATTAAACTAGAATTATATATAATTTGCGGTTGGACTTCACAACGACAATAAATCTTTTTAAAAATAATAAATTTTTATAGCAGAAAACGTCAGCGAACTTTAAAATTATTTAATAAAATTCAACAATAACTTGATTAAATAGTTTTCTTTCTTTACTTTTTTTAGTTATATAATTTATTTACAAAATACCGAAGAGTATACGAGTATTTATCTAACGTTAATCTGTAAAGGTATTAATTAATATAAAGGATTTTCGTTTGTTGTTGGTTAAGCAACGTTTCTGCTTAAGAAACTCGTTAGTTGACTTCTAACAAAAAAATTCTTGAGTAAAACTAAAAATCTGCGTTTGTTTAAAGAAAAACTCTCAAAATGTTATTGATAATTTAATGAAACTATTTTATTAAGCTTTAAGTCTTCAGCGGATACTGATTCTAATGTAACATCAGAGCGCCCTCCTTCGTTGGTATTGTGTAGCAGGATCATCGGCAAAGTAAAATAACCAATAAAATGGCTGCTAAGCTTAGCTTCAGAAAATTTAATAAGCGCCATTGACACCAGAGGCGCTACAAAAACTGCATAATTAGAAACGTGCAAAAAAACAGCTAAAAAATAAACAATGAAGCTTCCCTCTATCTCTTCTTTCACCACCTGTCTTCTCTATCACTATCCTAAATAAGTAATAGTAGTAGGCATTCATTGCCTGAGTGATACTTCTTTAAAAAAAAATTAAGCTTTAGCTCAATTTATATATTATTTAGTTTTTTATTTCGATATTTCGTTAACTTTTGCTTAACTTCTTCTGTTGTTTGATATTTTTTTTCTCCTTTCAATCACAAAAAATTATTAAAATTATTATAGTTATTATTATTATTGAGAATTACGCACACAAACATAATAATGCATTAAACACATTCACGACAGCATACTACCGACTACAATTTGTCACAAATAGAACACATATCGCTCATTTACTCAAACAACTTCATATCGTCATATTTCACTGACGATTTTAACAAACATCTGACCTAAATCAACATGGCATGTCGCAACCAAAACGCATGAGTTATAGAACATGTAGAAACAAGTTTGGCGATTTGCAACTCACATGCGATTTGAAAAACATGCGAGTGTCAGGTCATACCATAACCGCCAAGAAAGGTTAAGGGCCATTATTACAACTTAAAGTTAGTTAAAAGTAGGATTTTATCGGACGTATAAAACTTCATCATTTGCAAAATTTTACTTTAACCTAAAGTGAGCGATAAATTACAGGCAAGTTTATCCTACCTGGTAAGTTAAATCCAATTTGAAATAATGGAAAGCTTTTTATACGTCCGATAAAATCCTACTTATAACTAACTTTAAGTTGTAATAATGGCCAAAAGTGATATAATTTTCTAACTTCATTTTTTGACGAAAATCGATTATTTGCGGCCGTAAATAGTCGATTTTAGTCAAAAAAAAAAAAAAAAAAAAAAAAGAAGTCCCAAATACGTGCCACTTAAGCTATGTTAGCGGTTATGGCTCGTTATATGTATGTATGTATGTGTGTATGTATTATTTCAAAAGGTTTTAAAAACTCCATCGATATTACCTTTAAATTTAAGTTATATACTAAACTTCTATGATGTAAAAGTTATGTTAGTTGTTTGGTTCGAAATCTGTTTATATGTAAATATATAATTATAAACGTATATTTTAGCTTTTACTTATTTTTCGCAATATTCAAATATACATACATAAATATTTATGTAAAACAAACAAAATCGCAGCTATTTGAAAACATTCATCCCACAAAACACAGAAATAAATATTTTCAAAGTCAATACGCAGTTTTTTCCTTATTACAGTTAAACTGTTTTTTGATACACTTTCGAAAACGTGAATAAATTTTACAAGACATTAGGTCTGTTCATTTACTTTCCCAGCAGAAACTAGCAACGAGAGAGTAAGGCAGAAATTTCTAAATATTACTCTACCAAACACGAAAAAGTAAATGAAAGCTTTACATGTAAAAACTTGACAGAAAATTTTATTCATATCAGAACCATGGATGGAAATCATGACAATTGTACTGGTACTTTTTCTGATGTATTTCGTTTGATGATATATTAAATTGATTTTTTTTTTAAATTTACATTTAATATGAAATACTTTACACAGTTTCAGGTATTATTTACTATTTTTATGAATTTTTCATAATTTTTTAATTTTATTGTATTAACATATACAAAAATTTCACTTTCCATCTCTGGTGAGGTATGAGAAACAAGCAAAGTTCATTGGCAATAAAATTGAATTTATGTGGCTGAATGAAAGAAAAACAATAAATTAAGGAAACGTGCTTTCTTTTTACACGACTGCGGAACGCAAAGAAGGGTATTGTGTTTATCAGTCCATGCATGTATGTATGTACATATGTATGTATTTTAGGGTGGCCGTTATTTTTTTTGATTTCTTTTACTCTCACCCCCAAATCGGTTCAGTTTTATGTAAAAAAAAATACAAAAAAATTTCATACCGATAAGTTGCGTTTTAGGGGGTGCGTCCGACCCTCAAGCCCATATATTCAATGCAATTTTTTTTGTTTGTTTTTTTAGTTTTATTTTGACTATATGTATATGTATACATATGTATGAAATAATTTAATACATATGTATATATAAGCTCTTATTGTACATGCTTAAAATAAAAAATTTCCATATAAATATAATTTTGTTACATAAAATTGTTGGCATTTTGTTGGTTCTTTTCCGCATTATTTTCTAAAATATTAATTTTAGCAAAAAACTTTCTTTGAGACTAATGTTGTTGACTTGAAGAGCTAAAATATTGCTATATGTCATATTCTTGTAAAACAATTTTTAAAAAGATAGTCATATAAAAAATATTACATTGAAAAATGGGCTTGAAGGCCAACTTTGAGGGCCGGACGCAACCCCTAAAACGCAACTTATCGGTATGAAATTTTTTTGTATTTTTTTTTACATAAAACTGGGGGGTGAGAGTAGAATAAATAAAAAAAGTCTCCATACAATTAACGGCCGCTCTAATGTATTTGTATTCCTTTATGGGACTATATAACATCAATCGATTCATCTTAATCCCGCGAGTGTCACTAAAGATATGTCAGTTCTCAAAATTCAATATGGCGGTCAACAGATGTCATTTCAAAAATAGGAAAAAATTAAAAATTCGGCGAACTATTTATATCAAAATGTGTATCATTCGACAGGTTTCTATTATGGTTTTTAATTTTGAATGACCATTTAAGATATTTAACGGTTCAAAGTTAGTCGCAGTCGGGTTTTTTGATTTTTTTTTTATAAATACTTGTTATATACATATACATGTTTTTTTAACAAAGAAATGCACATTTTTCAGTTTTCCCTTTTTCAGATATTTTCCAGATAATTAATTTGAAAACAAAACATAGAACAGCTGTTTGGATAATTCTTGAAAGTAAAAATTTTACTACACAGAAAAAATTTAAAATCAACTTTAATTAATATTTTAGTTAGAAATTTGTACTATTAATTAAATCCTGTACTGATTTTCGTCCTGCAAACAAATTGATAATATCAATTAACGAATTTGTAAAAATGAGGTTTTCTTGCTGTTGAGATTTTAAACAAACGATTAATTGGCCCAATTAAATTAATAATTGAATTTAGAGATTTTAAATAATTAAATTGTTCATTGAATGAATTAATAAAAGTAATTGAATTGTATAAAGTTTTAAAAAGTAGAAGTAAAAAAATTTTAAAAAGTAAAAGGTCATTTGTTTTTATTTATTTGTTTTAACTTACTTATTTAATTTATTTGTTTAATTCCGTAACTTACGCTGCAGGCTTTGAACATGTTACCTCCATTCTAACAGGCTAAAACACATCCACTAGGCTATCGTGGCAAATTATTTTTCATTCAATTATTGGACATATGTAGCTATGTGTTCTTATTTTATTTTTTAACTTACAGTGCTGTCATGATTCGAACTTGGTACTTCTAGAATAACAGGCTCACACACTTCCATGAAAACATGAACAAGCACAAACACAAACTAATTTTTATTTTTTTTCATTAAACAAACTTAATTCAAACAATCAAAAAATTGGTTGAATTTTTAATAATGCGTAAAAAAGTTTAATATTCGTCTGTATGTTTGCATATTTGCTAACATCCATACAAACATTTTCTTTTCAATCAACAAAATTTAATTCGGACAATTATAAAATTGTTTCAAACAGCATTACTTGATTTAATTGGAAGCATTTTGGCTAAAATTTTTTCTGTGTATGTAGTAATAATTTGTAAGTATTTTTTATTCTCTCAATTTTTTTCTCTGTTTTGACGCTCTCCCTGCAAACTTTTTGAGTTAATGAACACTTTCCAGTAGCAATTGTTACAAATTCGTAACAATTTTTAGTAAACGACCAAACCTATTTTATGCCAAATTCATAAAAAAATTATTTTGGTTAACAAAACAAATTTTGTATGGAAATTTGTTTGTTAGACCTTTGGTAAACCTAAATTAATTTTTATGAATTAAATTAATTTTTCTTTTAAATTAATATTAGATATTTTAAATAAAATGCTAATTTTTAGGCGCTATCAAAAATTAATTTTTTTTGGAATTAATATCGCTTTAATGTTTCAAACATTAAAAAATTAATTAAATGTTTAGGCTTATTAAAACTTAATAGGACCACAAACAGATATTGTAAGAAATAGGCACTTGTATGGACAGGTTTTCAAACTAGTTAATTATCAGCGTTAATACTCTTATATGTATACATACATATGTACATATTGGTTAAGAGTCCATTAATTTCAATATTTGTTTCAAGTTTTATGTTTTTCTGTTACTTATAAATATACTACTTTTGAACTCTTGTAAATGACTTAAATAAATACATAGCTATGTAAGCATCTTATATAATATGCATATACATACATATGTAATATGTATGTATGTATGTATATTTATATTTATTTATAATTAAAATTTTTGTATTATTACATCCGTATACGCCAAGATCTAATGAAAATCTTATATAGAATGCGAGTATTGATGATGCATCTAATTCCCCCACTGACGATGTTCCCGATGACGTTTTGTTAAGAGTTATAAATAAAATATTTAAACAATTACTTAAACATATAAATAGTAACTAATAAATAGATTTATAATTGTGATACACAATTGTTTGCACACCCTCCATAAAAACAATTTATACAAGTATGTATGCACAAATGTATAATTACAGAAATTTACTAATTCGTGTTTTCAACTTATTGGTTGAAAGGGAGATTTAATGTACGAGTATAAATACGAGATTTCTATTTGAAGTGTTAAAATAATGTTAATTACATGCTTGGCATATGCATATGAAATTTGCACGAGTGAAAACCATCTAAAATCTTGTTGAAAATAATGTAATAGTAAAACTAAAAATACTGTTTGCTTAAGGAACTAAGGGCCATTATTAGAACTCAATAGAAAGATGGGATCAAATTAAGTAATTTTTCAATAGCAACCAAAATGAAGGATGCACCCATGTAGGCAGGTTATAATAAACAACTTTTAGGGCCATTATTACAAGCTGGTGTTAGTTAAAGGTAGGATTTTTTCGGACCGATAAATTTCTTTGCATTATAAAACCTTCATTTATTATTTTTTATCCATAAAATCTTATTATTATTAATAAAAATAACAAAAAAATAGAGGTTTTAATAATGCAAAGCAATTTATTTATGGATCTAAGGGCCATTACTACAATTTGACGTTAGTTAAAGGCAGCGTTACCATTTGTTAAATTTTCCCTTTTTTTTTGGAAGTTTTTTGAGATGCCAAACTTTTTTTGAAAATATAAAGTTTTGTAAAGTTTTTTTTTAAATATGTACATAATTTAAATTTTGCAGTATATTGAATGAAAATATTAAGTGATGTTTGTATCCAATAAAACGATCTTATATTTCCTCACTATCTTATTTACCGTAACAGTGCCTAATTGTGTTTACTCCATTTTATGTACAAATAAGAAATATATTTATTGATGTGTCATATTTTTTTACAGATCTCTAAATCTAAATATGAATTTTATTTTATGTTTTTTTTATTGTGTGTTACGTTTTTGATTTAAATCGTTTTTATATTTTTAATAAAATGAATTCCAAATACATTTTTATGTTTTCTTTTAAAATGGTACTTTTGTTTTTTTTTTTCGAAACATTTTTTTTCAGATATAAGAAGTTTTTTTTAAATTAAAAATGGTAACGCTGGTTAAAGGTATGATTTTATCGGTTGTCTAAGCATTTACACTAGGGTGATCGATTATTCGACTTTTTCCAGAAACCGGTTTTCGAATAGTTCGATTATCTCAAATTATGAAAAACCCGGTTTCGGTTTTTACAATTCAGAAAAAACCGGTCAACCGGTTTTTTTAAGTAAGAAAATAATTATACAAAAGTTAGACATTTTTAGATTTTAATTGAACTATATTTTTAATCAGAAATAATTTTTAGTCAGGCTTAAGTTCAGTAATTTCAATTCTTTTATTGAATGAAATATTTTTATTAATTAATGTGAGTTTCTAAAGAAGAGAAGAAAAATTAAATTAGACTTTTAAGCTGGGGGAAATACCGATATTTTTCTGTGCAGCAACGCACTTCATCACTTCAAATTTCGCATTTGCACTGCAAAATATATATGTATGTATATAAAGCTGAAATTTGCATCAACTGACACCACACAGTGGTCCAGAAACAAGAACGCTGTTGATGAAAGAGTAGCGGTCTTCGAAAACAGCTAGTTGTTCCGTTCTGCTAGTGTTTGTCAAAATATTTACAATTAACGTTGGAGTTATTTATTCCTTAAAAATTACCACACTATACGAACTTTAGCCTAATCAACTCATAAATATAGAAAAAATAAAGTTTGAACAAATATTTATAAAAATAACTGTATTTTATTCTCTTGCTTCTTAATAAACACAAACATATTGCCCAATTGTTTTTTTTATAATAGGACCAGCAACCTAGTCATGCAATGCATTGTGCTAGAACTAGGAAAATAGGATGACGACGATAGAGGGAGTAGTGTCTGTGGACAGAAAAGACTAAAAAAAAAAAAATTTCTCTCTTTAATGCGTAGTGCGGTTTATTGGCCATTCGACCACAAAAGGATGTGCTCTGAATGAAGCACGTGTTGTGCGACTTCAAAAGCAATACGATGATTGGGTTAGGTTAGGAAGGGTGGTGATATAACGCACCTCCACTCGGAGATCCAGTTGGGTATATTGTGATGATTCCCTTCTGTTGACACCCTTTAATAATAATATTTAATCCCCATTTGTATCCAGAAGTGTCCCTATTATCTGTCACTAAGCCACTGAATTACTATGATGAATCACTAAGGCTCTCATGGAAACGTCTGCTCAGCCAACTAAGCTTATGGATTTGCAGCTTCGGGCAATATCAGATAATATGTTTCTGGTTCCTCTTCATTCCTCTTCTCCATGAACAGTTGGTCCTGCTCTCCACGCAATTACCGAGTTCTAGGGGTGGAAAACTATCGATGGCACTATCGATACTATCGATAGTTAATTTGCTTTGTGACTATCGATGTTTTAAATCTGCAATCGATTAATACTTGAAAACAATCGATATTTTTTGGTCACTATCGATAGTAAATGATACACCACTAAAACCAAAAAATTTAAATATGTTGCTTTTCATAAACAAAAATAACTGAATGACGGGAAAATTTCTTCCGGTGATCTCATTTATTTTTCATAAAATTCTTTTAGTTTTGATATTTATTGAACTGACAAATAAAATTGTATTTTAGTTTGTTTTGTTTTGTTGAAAAATATTTTGTCTTGCAATTTTAGTATAAATAAATATGTATGTACATTATACGAGAATCATACAAGTTCGATACTATCACGATAGTATCGTCGATAAATCGATAGGTTTTTTAACTTTCGATAGTCTTGAATCGATATATCGATAGAGTTCTTCAAACTATCAAATACTTTCGATAGTGGCACTATCGATAGTTTTCCACCTCTACGAGTTCCCTGTGGTAATTTCACCGATCTGTCACATATTTCCTCATCTAATGCCGACCCTATTATTGCCAACTCATCGGCAATTTCATTTTCCTCAAAACTGCTGTGGCCAGGAACATAAACATATATTTATCCATGAGCAAGCTGAAAGTTCTCATACAATCACTAACAAGTTTCGATTTCATATTGTGTCCCTTCAAAAGTTCTAGCGCTGCCTGGCTGTCGACGTAGAAGCAATACGATACATCAATTTTTCCATTTTTTTTTTTGAAGTTTTATGTTGTTATTTGATTTTCTTTGATATTTCAATTAATTTTTTAATTCAATCTGTAAATAAAATTTTTTTGATTGAAATAATAAAAAAATAACTAAAACGTTGTGGTTGATATTTTTTTGATTGTTAGCAAAATACACATCATTGTATCTTGTTTGTTTTTATATTACATATTATTATTTTTTTGTTTAAAATGCTTAACAGCAAAAATGTAATGAACAACCTTTCTAAAAAAATACAATACATAAATACATACATACTAAATACTTATTTATGTTAATATTTATACATATGTTGTATTTGCCCACACTTACATACATACATATATCCATACAACATAGGACATAAACAAAGAAATAAATAAATAATAAATGCAGACAACCAGAGAATTAAACAAGAAAAAAAATATTTGATAACGGTTAAGGTCACTATAAAATTCTATTAAATTATTAAACTATCTGCCTTTAAAATTCTACTTTGGCTGCTTGGCTGTCAAAATTCTGATTTAAGTTCCTAAAAATTTTAATTTGTGTTACATTTTTATAACTTTTCGAATACTAAGAGTTTGTATGTATGTACATAGCATAAACATATGCACATATGTATGTATATCGTTAACTTAATACGCAAAGGCCCTAACTCATTTTTTAATATTTTACAGGAGGAGGAAAAAACTAAATAAAAAAAGATGCAATATTGATAAAAAAAATTTTTTAAACGCAATATTATGTGCTTATGTAAAGTGTTTTAAATAAAAATTGCGTTTAAAAAAATTTGTATCAATATTGCATCTTTTTTTATTTAGTTTTTTCCTCCTCTTGTAAAATATTAAAAAATGAGTTAGTTCCTTTTCGTATTAGGTTAACGATATGTATATTCACACTTTTATGGATATAATATATAAAATTTTGCATAACAAGTAATTGAAAAAAGTTTTTGATGATTTTTTTTTGATAAAATTAAAGTAAAAACCGGAAGTTATTTAATTAACATAAATATTTGCTTGAAAACTAAAACTGATGGTTCAATCGCACTGATACTTCCGATCGCTGAGATACGTTTAATTTTTGTCTTTTTATGTTCACGAGGTTTCTTTTTTTAATTAATATTGAAAGTTAATTTATTTATAACCTGATGTTCATCTTCTGCTTTATTCCCTTTGATTTCAATATCAGCAAGGTCATTCATTATCAGTACACTTTTATATTTTTATTAACCAGATATTTTTGCTTTTCTGAGTTTAGGCGGAATTATAGATACCCTGCATAAAAAATCTCATTGAAGTTTTTTCCCCTTAGTATTCATTTAATAATTAATTTAAAAGTTACTAAACTTGCACCTATTGTATGTACTTCTGTATGCGTATAAAAAAAGTAATTTAAAGGCAAAAGTAGGAAATAGTTTGCTACTTTTTCTTAATTTAGTATCTATGTATATCGAGCCATAACCTGAAATTTTTAAAACAGGTTCGGATCAATAACCGGCAGATTTTTGTTTTGGTTTTAACCCAGTAAGTGACGAACGTGTGGAGTAGTTTGTAGTTAAAAAAATAATTGAGGGTAAGACAATGTTTGCCGGGGTCAGCTATACATATGTTATAAAAATTCAGGTTTTTTTAAATGCTACGTTATTGCTGGTAAAACTTATTTAAAAATTATATATATATGTATATACACTCCGTTAACATAGGATAGCCTCACTTGAAATTTTAGAGAATAGTAGACATTTTCGCGATTCCTTAAAAAAATAGCAAATATGTTTTTAAGTCATCCTTAAGAGGATACTCTGTTGCTTTATTGACAAAAATTCCAAATGGGTCAGTAAGCATTAAGTGGACTTTCATAATAGTTTTCGTAAACAGCATGAGAAATTTTAATATTTCAGTGTTAACATAGATTAGCCTCAGTGATGAATTTTCAATTGATCTTTGATGTTTATGCCAAAATACCTTTAAGTGCAATAGAAAAACGTTTTAGTTGCACAAAAAAAAGTATTAGGAAAAAGCCGTCGCTTAGTTCCACGGAAATCGCAAAACTTGAGACGTATCACGATCTAGGGCTTTCTAACCGCGCTATTGACGGAAAACTTCGTCGCAGCCCAAAAGTTATAAGCAATTACATGAAGAATACATCAGAGTATTCCAAATGGTACAAAGGAAAAACTTACAGGAAGTCTTCACCTCGATATAGACGCAAAATTCTCTAAATGGTTTCGAATTCATCTGTGAGTTTAAGTATAATTAGAGCTGCAGTCGGAGTTAGCGTCAGTAAAATAACTATTCATAATGTTATACAAACCACGGAGTACTTGAGGCATCTAAATCATCAAAAAAAGCCACAATTGTAAGACGTACATAAGCAACACAGACTAAAGTTTGGGAAAGACCACATGACGTAGATGGTGCATCAAGGTCATCCAACGAACGATGGAAAAAAGTAATTTCTTCAGACGAAAAGCCTTCCTCCTTCCTGATATTATAGAAATAATAACTATACCCATCTGGAATAGCGATATTAAAGCACTTTTCTTCAGAAAAAAATACTTTTTTCCAATCGTTCTTTTGATGCACCATCTACGTCATGTGGTCTTTCCCAAACTTTAGTCTGTGTTGCTTATGTACGTCTTACAATTGTGGCTTTTTTTGATGATTTAGATGCCTCAAGTACTCCGTGGTTTGTATAACATTATGAATAGTTATTTTACTGACGCTAACTCCGACTGCAGCTCTAATTATACTTAAACTCACAGATGAATTCGAAACCATTTAGAGAATTTTGCGTCTATATCGAGGTGAAGACTTCCTGTAAGTTTTTCCTTTGTACCATTTGGAATACTCTGATGTATTCTTCATGTAATTGCTTATAACTTTTGGGCTGCGACGAAGTTTTCCGCCAATAGCGCGGTTAAAAAGCCCTAGATCGTGATACGTCTCAAGTTTGGCGATTTCCGTGGAACTAAGCGACGGCTTTTTCCTAATACTTTTTTTTTGTGCAACTAAAACGTTTTTCTATTGCACTTAAAGGTATTTTGGCATAAACATTAAAGATCAATTGAAAATTCATCACTGAGGCTAATCTATGTTAACACTGAAATATTAAAATTTCTTATGCTGTTTACGAAAACTATTATAAAAGTCCACTTAATGTTTACTGACCCATTTGGAATTTTTGTCAATAAAGCAACAGAGTATCTCTTAAGAATGACTTAAAAACATATTTGCTATTTTTTAAGGAATCGCGAAAATGTCTACTATTCTCTAAAATTTCAAGTGAGGCTATCCTATGTTAACGGAGTGTATGTATGGATATTATGAAAAGCTAAAATATTAAAAAATTTACTTTGTGGAGAGTTATTTTTCGAAAAGAGAACTTTTTAGAAAATATACTTTGGAATAGCTGCTATTTTGAAAATGCTGTAGTGCTTTTATCTTTTCGTATAGACTTTCCTAGAATTGTTTTAAAGTGGATTATATTAATATTATTATAATTAAATTTTTTTTATAGCTTTTAACTTTTAAATTCATTTCAAAATATTAATATATGTACATATTTTTTGTAAAAAGCTTAAAAAAATAAAAAAAAAATAAAAATATATACAAATGACTAATTTATTTATTAATTTGCTTTAAAGTGCACTTGTTTGACAACATCATATGACGATATTCGATTAATGATGGCAAACAACGCCGTCAGACACCAAATCCGAATATATAACAAGATACTGCATACGGGCATTTCCATAGAGAGGAAAAAATATTTTTAGTGCTTCAGTGCATGGAGGATGTGTTAGAGCTGATTTTTGGACAGTGTGAAGAAATATACAAAAACCTTTGAGCTGGTACATAATTTCTCTGAGCTATTGTTATTTTTCTAAAAAAACAATAAAATGCCCCCATATTTATAAAAAAAATAAAATGTGTTTGAAATCCATCTTAAGAAAATTTTGTATGAAAAATTTGAAATAAAATACATTTCAAAATCATTTTAAATTTGATTAACCAGGGCGAAATTTTGTTTTGTAAACTCTTTATAAGATAAAATGTATTTTTTATGAATAAGGCAGTATGTGTCCCAAGTATCTACAAAATATAAAAATAAAAAAAAATATTTCTACTAAATAATAATAGCCTTATTTATAAAAATTATTAAGGCTTTATAAAGGGTTTTTAACACAAATTTTCATACAAAATTTTTCTTAAAAAGCCTTTTTAAAGCCTTAATAATTTTTATAAATAAGGCTGTAAATAATTGTGTGGCAACACTCTATTCTGACATATCGTGCTATAACCGCCAAAATAGCTTAAGCGACATAATTTTCAAACTTCAATTTTTGACCAAAATCGATTATTTGCGATTGTAAATAGCCGTTTTTCGTCAAAAAAGCGGAGTCCAAAATATGTGTCGCTTGATCTTTTAGCGGTTATGGCTCGATATGTAGCTGTTATTGTTATTTACATTTATTACAACTACAACTCGAGCTGAAAAAAAGTCAGCCAATGTAGCAATGGTAAAGTAAAAAAATAAAAAACATGTTGATTGTTGAGTACTTGTTTCAACTTTGATATTTGTTGAGCTTTCTCATTTGTTATACCCTTTACCAAAAAATGGTAAAAGGGTATATATAGGTTTGTCATTCCGTTTGTAATTTCCAGAATATTAATAAGCGAGACATAAAGTATATATATTCTGGATCCTTATGCATAGGGAAGACGAATAAGCGATGTCCGTCTGCCTGTACGTGAAATTGGTTTTCCGAAGCTCCCAGAAAAGCTAGAGACTTCGTTCTTGGACTGGTAGGTCAGAAATTGTTGAAATAAGATTGGTATTGAAAATTAGCAAAATCGAGCACACGGTTTCAGAGCTGGGAAACTTAAACTTCATTTTGCCATAAAAAATAACTACTGAAAAGTAGTTTTTATTATTTTTTTTATTAAATAAACTTATTTTATACTTCAAAATGAATAAAATTGGTATTTCACTTTAAAAAAAATTAAAAAAAATCAAAAAAATTAAAAGGACGTTTTCAGGGTTGGAAAACTTTAATTTTTTTTCTTATTTTTTTTCTTCAAATTATACATATATTATGTTCTTAAAGTACAGAGATTGATGTAAGAAATCAGAAAAACAAAAAGGATGATTCCAGGGTTGGAAAACCTACAATTTTTGTGATATATAAAATTAACTACCGTAAACTAATTTTTTATTTATTTTTATTAAATAAACTTATTTTATACTTCACCACGAATAAAATTGGTATTTCAAATAAAAAAAAAAATAAAAATTTAAAAAGACGTTTCCAGGGTTGGAATACTTTATTTTTTTTTTCTTATACAAAAGTAACTTATTAAAACAAATTTTCCCTTTTCTTTATAAATTAAACATATCTTACATTCTTAAAAGAAAAACATTGGTGTAAAAAATCAGAAAAATCAAAAGGGATGCTTCCAGGGTTGGGAAACTGGAACTTTTTGTGATATAAAAAATTAACTACCGAAAATTAATTTTTTTTTATTAAATAAGATTATTTTATACTTCAGTACGAATAAAATTGGTATTTCAAATTAAAAATTAAACTTCAAAAAATTAAAAAGATGTTTCCAAGGTTGGAAAACTTTAACTTTTTTTATACAAAAGTAACTTGATAAAGCAAATTTTTCCTTTTTCTCTATAAATTAGAGATATCTTATATACTTAAAAGAAAGAGATTAGTGTAAGAAATCAGAAAAATTAAAAAGGATAATTCCAGGGTTGGAAAACTTACTCTTTTTGTGATATAAAAAATTAACTACCGAAAAATAATTTTAATTTTTTTTTAAATAAAGAAACTTATTTTATACTATAGTACGAATAAAATTGGTATTTCAATTTAAAAAAGTTTAAAACAAGTTTCCAGGGTTGGAAAACTTTACCTTTTTTATACAAAAGTAAGTTACTAAAGCAAATTTTTCGTTTTCTCTATAAATTAAAGATATCTTATATTCTTAAAAGAGATTGGTGTAAGAAATCAGAAAAATCAAAAACCATGATTTCAGGGTTGGTAAACCCACACTTTTACTGATATAAAAAACTAGCTACCGAAAACTAATTTTTTTTTTTATAAAATAAATTTATTTTATACTTCAGTACGAATGAATTTGGTATTTCAAAATAAAAAAGTTGAAAAAATTAAAACGACGTTTCCAGGGTTGGAAAACCTTATTTTTAATACAAAAGTAACATACTTAAACAAATTTTTCCTTTTTTTACTATAAATTAACATATCTTATATTCTTAAAAAAAAGATTGGTATTAGAAATCAAAAAAATCAAAAAGGAGAATTCCAGGGTTGGGAAACCTACACTCTTTGTGATATAAAAAATTAACTACCGAAAATTAATTTTTGCTTATTTTTATTAAATAAACTTATTTTATGCTTGAGTACGAATAAAATGAATATTTTAAATAAAAAAAAGTTTAAAAAAATTAAAAAGACGTTTCCAGGGTTGGAAAGCCTTAACTTTTTTTCATATACAAAAGTAACTTACTAGAACAAATTTTTCCTTTTATTTACAAATTAAACATATCTTATGTTCTTAAAAGAAAGAGATTGGTGTAAGAAATCAGAAAAATCAAAAAGGATGATTTCAGGGTTGGGAAACTTACACTTTTTGTGATATATTAAAGTAACTAAGTCTAATTAATTTTTATCTTTTCGTTTATAAATTATACATATTTTACGTTTTGGAATGAAAAGTTTGGTTTGAAAAATTATAAAAATAAAAATCACATCTCCAGAGCTGGAAACTTTGAACTTTTTTTCTGGATATTAAAGTAACTAAATAAAACATTTTTTTGGAATTCCCTTTTTTCTTTTATCACTTAACACACTTTCTATATTTTTTTAAGAACTACTATATTGATAAAAGGAATGAGAAAAATCTAACTTGATGATTTTAGGGTTTGAAAATTAATTTTTTTGTACATAAAAGTAACTAGGTCAAATTACTTTATGTATGTGCTTATGTATGTATCTCTATACTACATAAACGCACTTTGGTAAATGGTATATAAGATTCGGCACAGCCGAATATAGTAGCACTCTCACTTGTTTAAATGAAAGTTTAACATAATAGCTCTAGTTGTTCTTAGAAATTTTTGGGTAAATTTGCCCCGATGATGTGCATTAGCAACAGCGAAATGCGCATAGGATCCAGCTAAACCCTAAAAAATATTTTACTGATCCAGTAAAATAATAATTTGATATTATTAGTGCGTTAACAATTGTTAAAAATAAAAATGTTTCTATTTGTAAAAAATTTTATTTACCATTATACACTTTTGGAATTCAAATTAAAAGATTTCGATTTTTTATTATTTTAAATTTATATAAAAATATTTTATAAAGCAGGCCTCACATGTTGCAACTGTTGGTAAAACTTGTCCAGTGTTTCTTGGCCAGCAACGATACAACTTTATATACAAACTCTCCGCAAAACTTAATTTTATGAAAAAATTATTTTGAGTATTTTGTCAATAATTACAAAAATAATACAACAACTCACAAATGTAACAATCTCTTACATAACCTTACCAACTTCTAAGTTTACAATTTTTTAAACGCACTAATAATCCCAAATTATTGAGCTTATCATTTGTTTAAATAAAAGTTTATAACATAATTACTCTAGTTGTTCTAAGAAACTTTGGGTAAAGGTTCCCTGATGATCTGCATTAGCAACAGTGAAATGCGCATAGGATCCAGCTAAACCCCTCAATAATCAATTTCAATATATTTTTAATAAAAAAATATTTTACTTAATAAGTAAAATATTAATTTGAGATTATTAGTGCGTTTAAAAAATTTTAAACTTAAACAACAAATTTAGTTTGTGATAATGGATTGCAATATTTTATAATGGAAAAATGTTCGTAAACTTTAAATTTATTTATGTTTTCAGGAATTCTATTTATTAATTCTTTCACGAGCATCTTTAAATAAGGAAAAACAATTTTCTCGACGTTTTTAATATCTTCATTAGCCATTTCAATATTGCTTCATTCAGTTTCAAATGCTGACCCAAAATCGATTGCTTTTAGTGGGAGAAAAGTGTTTGGTGTATCAAAAGCTATAACAACATTGTTTATCAATATTTCGCTATTATGAGTTTCATTCAAACTTGTTGGTTTGAACATTTTTGAGAAAAATGATAGAAGAGTAGAATATAGATTCTGATGCATACTGCCTGCATGCCTGACTGAAATTCAAGATTTAAATGGTTCATTTCATTTACTATTGGATTTATAAATATCTAAAAAAGTCTTGTCTTTTCGTCACATAATTCTTTGTATATATTTTGGGCAGTCTTATGATTTTCGGCTTTCGAAATAAGTGAAAAATGATGTTTAAGCTCCACCCATTGCTCCAAAATTCGTCTAATAGCCGCTCCATAAGACAACCAACGAGTTGCAGAAATTTCCACAAGTTTTCTAAAACGGTTGCTTTAAATACCAGTATTAAAGGTTCTTAGCACACCATCTACACGAGACAAATACCATAATAAAAATAATATTTAACGATTTTCAAGCCAGTTCATGGCTCATCAAAAATAGCCAAAAAAAATCGGCAACTTTTTTATAAAACGCCAAAATATCGCCATGTCACCAAATCGAATATTAGGACGCCAAACTAGTTTTAAAATCGCCACGTTTGGCGAGACACATCTGACAGCCCTGATCGTAATATGAATATGAAAGAAATAACTACTAAATAAAAGTTTTCTCTTTCCAGTATTCACATCAAGAAAAATCAAGCAACTATATTGATGTCTTGGTCTCTACAGGCTGATTCATTTAAAATCTGAAATAACGTTACAAGAAACATCAACCAAAAATTAAAAATTTTTCGCCAGGAAAAGTTCTCACCAAAGTTACAGCACAGACCCATTTTCTGAAAAAAACAACTTAGATGAATTGGAATTCCTTTAATTTGTACTCGTATTATAAAAATATTTAACATAATGTTTAAAAAAATGTTGAGAAGTAGACTCTTAATGGAATCACCCATATGCAAAAAGTATAAGAAAATAAATGATAGAAGGCAGAAGAACATAAAGACGACTCAATAGACCAGTGAACTAACCGTCTCATACACACGTCAAATACTTAGTTAAAACCAAAAGAATAATAGTGTTGGAAAAAAAATAATAAAATTTACAGCACAAGTTGAGAATGAATATCACATGTTTAAAGTTTGTTTTTAACATAATAAAACTTTTTTTAATATTAGCTAGTCAATTTCAAAATAGTTAGACGAAAAGCAAAAAGAGAAAGAGTCTCGCCACATGCAAGCAAATGGTAAACATTCCCTCGAAAATAAAAATGACCATAGACACAAATAATGAAGATAAATTCGATGCACACACATCACGACTGTTTGATAATAAATTTTGCAAAATGATTTGCAATCACTGTTGCCAGATATGATTATCCTTATTAAATTATTTGAACTTGATTTGATCTGATTTAAATTTTTTATGTTTGACCTTACTTTCTGGCAACACTGACATTAATATTTTGTTCGATATTTTAAAACTTGACACGGATTTTACTAAAGTATATACATACATATACACATACATATGTCATTAATAATACTCGTATGCATGTAAATTTTCGATTTGAATTTTTTATTATTTTGTAAAATTGACGATGATGCTATAATTAATTTGGCATCATTTTTTAATTTGTCTGTTTAATACCATTTTCCCGGAAATTCCCAGGAATGTAATATTTTTCCCCGTTTCCCGGGTAATCAAAAATTCCGGGCATCCGAAACCCTAATTTTCATGCATAAAGGAACTATTTAATGGCGCCAACCCTCTCAGACAACGATATTATTTTCCAAATGGGTTGACACAAATGAGGGACTTCAGACTCAACAAAGAGAAAAAAGAGAAAATAAAAAAGAATTATTTAATCCGATCTTTACAAAAAAATATTACTACACTTTTTAGAATTATGTATTTGAAACAAATTTTTTGTATACATGTGTATGTATATTGAATACTTGATATATCGTTACCTTCAGTCGTAAATAAACTAAGTCCAATTTGATCAATTTTACCGGAGAGTGAAAAACTTGCTATACAAATAAGAAAATTGGTATGTTTTCCTTTAAAGATTCAAACAAACACTACAAAAGTTGAAAATTTAGTTTGAAAATTTGCAAAATACTAGATTTATCTCATTTTATTTATTACAAAGCCGCAACCAACAATTATTAAGATTTTGTTCGAAATTTTCATATAAATGCCTCTTATCACTTTTACATACATACATACATATCATTGCAAAACATTAACTAGAAAAGATATACTAATATTATTTTATATAAACGATGTAGTTTTATTTACGATACTTTATTGCCCTACATAAAAATTTGAATTTTCAAAAATTTTGGACTTAAGTTCTTTACGACTGAAGGTAACGATAGACACATATATATATATATATACGATATGTATTGGCGCGTGTCATATAAAATGCAAAATATCTTAGCATCACCGAATTAATGTTTTTTTAGATGGCGGTATAAAATCTCTAGCAATTAATCATCTACTTTTATATAAATAATAATTGATTAACAATTCAATATTGGATTAAGGTTGTTATCTTACATCTTGTTTCACGTATTTCTATTCAAAAAAATTTTATGGTTTTCCAACCAATTCAGCTAGAAAATTACTAAATCAAAATGACTAAAATTTCGAAAACAAAAAAGCCGAAATGTCTTAAAATACTACAGTGGCCTTTCTTTATTAGACAATCATTGCGGGTAAATTTAAATTTTGTTTATTTAATAACATAGAGCAGCAGCACGTTAACTGCGCCACGGAATTTGTTAGCGAATTTTTATTAAGCTTTGTTTATTTAATACGAAAATAAAACAATTTCCATACTGGTAAAATTTTATGATTTTGTGTTATGTAATTTTGACTAATTTATAGCTGATGAGCATTAAAATTTTTAAATTCGTATAGTCTTATGGGATGTTGCAAATTTTTTGCTTTTTAAACAAATCTAATAAATATTGCTTGTTTACTTAAACTGAGTTCACACCAGTGTGCACACTTCTACCGATATTCGGTAGATTCTACCGAATATGTTTGTGAATTTAACAATCCACCAATTCTACCGAACAAGGCCTGAAATCTACCGAATATTGTTATTTAGTAATTTAAGTCGATATATGTGTAAATTGCATATTTTGCCACATGGCAGTGCGGCCGCAGAGCGGTCATTTTCTGTCATGAAAATCATTAAAACAGAACAAAGAAATCGGTTAAAAACTGAAACTATAAATATAAACATTTGCCAAAGAATTGTGCCTTGGTGACGAAATATTTATTCCTACCAATGATTTAATAATTTTTGCACAAAAGTTTAAATTCATAAATGTATCTTACATGTAATCTTTGTAGTTACAAATGTTTGTCAAATAAAAGTTATTTTAGTAGCTTTATAAAACCTATGTACAAAAACTGAATTCCTGTTATTTATGTATATTATTTATATATGAATAGTATATCTATATAAAGGGTAAGGGCAAATAAGTGGGGATGACACTTTTTTTTATTGGAAATGCTTCATTGTTTAAAATCTATTGACTTAATAAAATTAAATTTATGGCAGTTTGATTTCCAATCACATGTGAAGTTTTAAATGCGCTTTTGGAACCTGTTTAGTTTGATACTGCTTACTTACCATTTATAAAGTACATATATTTTGTTATTTTTTATGTTTCTTTGAATTGTTATTTTTTATGTTTCTTTGAATAAAAAAAATTTCTACCGAATTTCATTCAAATCTACCGATTTTTTTGTCGTTTCTACCGAATTTAAAAAAAATTAAGTGTGCACACTGGTTCACACACAGAAATTTTAGCCACTCAGCTCTTGAGTTTATAGCAGAGAGAGAGAGAGAGAGGAGGTAAGATTACTTTAATAACTTCAGATAAAGGGTGGTTAAATTTTAAGGTCCGATGTTGAATGTGAACCACACCTAAACATCAAGTTTTTTTCTGCATTTCATGTGACATTCCTCAATTTCAGACTAACTCAATTTGAACCATGGAAAGATACACAATCGAGCAACGCGTTAAAGTTATTCAAGCTTATGAAAATGGGCGATCAAATCAAAATGCATATCGTTACAAAATCATCTTCAGTGATGAGGCTCATTTTCACCCCAGTGGATTCGTCAATAAGCAGATTGTCGAAAAACAAATGCACCCACAAAGAGTGACTGTTTGGTGCGTAATCATCAGGCCGTAGTTTTTCCAAAATGAGGCCGGTCAGGCAGTTACTGTGAATGGTGTTCGCTATCGTGAAATGATAACGAACTTTTTAGGGCCCGAATTGGAAGATATGGATGTGGACGATATGTGGTTTCAACAGGACGGTGCCACTTGCCACACAGCTAACGAAACAATGTCTCTTTTGCGCGACAAATTCCATGGCCGTGTTATCTCACATGGTGGCGATATCAATTGGCCGCCAAGATCATGTGATTTGACACCGTTGGACTTCTTTCAACGACAATTATTTCCTAAATAATTTGTGTTTTATTCAAAATCAATATCGGCCCTTAAAATTTAACCACCCTTTATGCAAACAAACTTAAGTTCAGTACTTTGTTTTATTTGTCATTGTCATTGAATTGGCCAACTTTTCGGTTTCCTAAGATGTTATCTTTGCCCTTGCTGTTAACGTTTCGTAGAGCCTCTTTATTACGTGATGGTGAGTTCTTTTTTCTAAAATGCCCAACAAAGTTAGTTAAAAACGCAACTAAGACCAAGAGAAATGCAAAGTAAGCAAAAAGAAGAAATATTCTTAAAAAGTAACGGTATCATTAAAACACAATAAAATAAAAGCAGACTTATTTATTGGTTGTAGTTTTTAGTAGTTGTTTTACTTAAATAGTATTATTTAAAAAAAAGCAGAGATGTATTTGAATAGTACTCTTTTTTTAACCACAGAAGATATAGAAAACTACATGAAGGTAAATTTGATATCAGTAACATACTTTCATTCATTTTGTTTATGGAAAAATGACTTTTAAATATGAATTGATATATAAATAAGTTGGTGAGATTGGCTCTAAATCAATTACGAAATGTGTAAGATGAACTCAGGGTTTGTGGGCGATGTGTAAATTTATCATTATTATTATTTTTTAATTCACGCTGTTGTGCTACAGTGTAAAAATATTTAGGAAACATTTTAACTTGCAGCTAAAGATTGTTATTTGTTATTTAACGCTCAACTGGTGATACAAACCTATAAGGAAGGCATTTTACATCATGACAGGTTTGAATTTAAAAAATCAAATTAAAAAACATAACACTGTATGAAGGCCACTATCATAAAAATTATTTTTGTTTTATAAAAAAAGTTTATTAAAAGAAACTTCCACTCAAAGTTTTTGAGAAACCTGCTATAAATAATAAAATATTTTTTATGAATGCGGTAGTAAGAATATCACAGACGACATGCTTATGTACTTGTGTTTCAAAAGTCTAACATTTCATCTAAAATATGTATTTGCAAAGTTTTTCATTTGGATGGAATTTGTAAATTTTTTCCAGAAGTACATATTTTTTCCGAAAAAAAAAAATTGCCAAATTGGCAACCTTGAGCACTGTGGATGTGCGAGAGTTAGCGCAAGGAGGAGATCAACAAGAGAGAAAATAAATATAATTTATAAAAACAAAACGTAGTTTTGATGAGCTACTGACTATGACTCTTGAACTTTACAAAATTATTACAATGGCTGCGACTTGCGTACCAGTTTGTATCTTGACCACATTCATAAATAAATAAAATACATGTGATGCTCAATGTGGTGGTTTTCGTATATACCCTGCAGAAAGTGCGAATAGTGAAAATGTACTGAGTAGCTTTTGACTTTGTCACCACCCTGCAGAAAGTGCGAATAGTGAAAATGTACTGAGTCGCTTTTGACTTTGTCACCAGTACTACTCTACAATTATTCCCCATACAATACTTTATGCTATAGAGATTTAGCATGTGCTTGTCATTGAAAATCTACTAGTAACACTAAAACAATTGACAAGGTAGTGAATTCATAGTTCTTATGAGATCATGGAGACATACCAACCAGACATTTACTGGTACATTTCTATACCTTACGTACATACAAATTTATTTATATTGACAAGTTGTTGCAAAATCCAGCAGAAATACACATCTGTTTTCTCTATTTCTTTTATACTGACGAATAGAAGAGAAATTGTAGACAATGTAACTACTACTAGAATTTTAGTGTTGACATAGAGACACTTGGCCCCAGTCTGACTGCAGGGTAATTACATACATAAATATGTATGTATGTACATATTTAGCACAGTTTTTTGTTTTTAACTTTTAGCTGATTATTTTTGACTGAAATCCAAAACAAGTTTTGTTTTAAAATTTATGAGGAATCTTAAAACTTCTAAGATTTTGATGAATAATTTTGTTTTTATTTTGTTTAAAATGCTTAATTTTATAAAATCAAACTAACAGATAAGTTAAGAGAAAACAGTATAAGCTTAAAGACAGAAATTTAAAGACGATTAAAAATGTTTTTCTACATAAGACTGTCTAAGATTTTTTTGGCAACATTTTCAGTTTACTAGAAATAAAATTTGGTGTGCCAAGACTCCATCAATATTCTTTTTGTAATTAAAAAACTGTGCTTAAAATTTTATTGTCGTTAATAATAATTATTAATATTATACATACTTTTTTTGTTCAGTAAATGATTGATTATGCAACGATTAAATGTTTAATGCATCTGTTTTTTTTCGCGGGGCAATGGAATTGCTCATTGATGCAATTTAGCATGGATGACGTTAATGCATGTTTTACAACATTCTTGATGCCAGTATTATACCTACTACTTGTTTCCTTATGTAGTCGTTTGACAAAAAACATCTTAAGTCATATTAAGCAAATTTCCCACACTTCTTAATATTATTTATATTAAATACTTGATCAAATACAAATAAAAGTAATTGTAATTTGTACTGTGGATATTATGATCGTAAGTAATTGTAATTGCATGTATTCTTTCTAATTAATTATACTGTATCTGTGCATGTAATTGTAAATAAAGTATGCACTCGTATATGTTAATCATAATGGACCCAGCTGGATCTCCAAGTAGAGGTATGTTGATTAAAAAATTAATTTTTTTTTGTAAATTATCATCAGTTGCAATGCATTTCGTCGTTGCTCTGACGTGATCGTTTATGTGTAGATTTTTGAAATTGTTTTTATTTCACCATTATAAAACTTGATTTGTCATACATTCACTCACCAAATCGTTTAGAGATATTTTAAGTGGTTCAGAAGTTAACAAAACTAGACTTTACAAATTTATTAAAAAACATTAAAAAACAGTTACATACATATGTATGTATTAAAATCAAAAATAATTTTATTAGAAATGCTCTTGAAGCTGAAGAACAAAATGAGTTATGTGTGGTTTTTGAGGCAATTCCGCTATACCTACCAAATCTACAACTTTTTAAGATTAATTTTACGAAATACTTATATAAATGCTATATATGTTTCAATATAGCGTTGCAGTTTGCAAAAATATTGAAAGGTTTCAAAATAAAACGTTTTTTATTTGCTCTCCTGAAAACTTAGTAAATAACACATAGCTGATTTTGTCGGAGCAACTACGATTTATAACACACGATTGTAAACTACATTTATTCAGAAAAATTAATTTAGCTTGACAAAAAGTTTAAGAAACAAATTTCCAACAAAATTTATTTTGTTAACCTTTTGTAAATCCGAATTATTTTTATGAATACGGCAGTAAGAATATAAAATTTTCTTCATTACCCGAAATTATAAAAATTCTAAAAAGAGAAAGAAAGCAAAACAAGTTCTTAAAAATATAGATAAATAAAATAAAATTAAGAGAGCTTGCAAAATACTTAAAAAAAGCATTACACGTTAAGTTATTAATTGATTTGTATAAAAAAGTTTATTTAAGTGTTTTAAACCTTTTTTTTTTTTAAATATACAATTGTTAAAAAACCCAAATGTTTCTTCCAGACTAAATGCTTTTATGCCTTAAATGTGAATGGATTTTTTTTTATATATTTATCAGTTCCTCTTCTGCATAATTTATACTTAAAACATTAAAAAAAGAAAAACAAACAAAAAATATGAATTACTTTGTTATTTTTAGTTTATTTTTCAACCTATTAATGGAAACGTGTTTTGCATTGCAAGCATAATTATAATAACATCATGTCGTTGCTGATGATGACGTCTTCGGGTCTGACACCTTTACATTGCACAAACAAATATCATGTGATATGTTTGTTTAGTTCTTTTATTTTCTCACAAAAAAAATTAACTTGGCTTATTTATATGAAGAGTTCATTTATTTAGCAGTACATATTTATTTAAAAATATATGTTAATAGAAAAAATAAAATAAAAAATGTTAGTAAGTGAAAAAAAAAGAAAAAAAAAATAAAAAATGACACAAGAATCATTAACAAACATTTTACAGACACTTAAAGGGTTTCAAATGCAACACCATGCATTAAAGTATGAATGTAAGAGATAATAAACATTCACATATACATACATATATATATACATACATTCATGTTCATACATGCATAGACTCTTACATGTTGTTTAGATTGCAAATGCATGTGTATATATGAATGTATGTAAATATGTATGTATGTACATATTTGCTACTGACTGCGATTACTACATAGTAAAAAAAGGTTTGTTGCTTAATTCTTTTGTTTATACAGCTGTGACAAATGAAAAAGTAACAAATAAATGATGAACTACACTTAACCCTCTTTTCACGCAGTACTAAGATTAGAACTATGCTTTAGATAAAACATTTCTAGGAATTTTATAAGCATTTGGAGTTTATTGCCATTAACTTTTGTGGGAAAGTTAAATCAAATACACATTTAGAGCTTTTTGAGTACAACAATAATGGGATACATTGCGGTAGCATTCATTTCCTGACCTTCAGAACTTAACCTTTACTTTAAACACTAAATAATTGCTTGGGAAATTTTTAAAGCATTCAAATTTTTTTTTGAAACATAAAAAAACACTAACAATTAAATGTTTAAAAAAACCAACTAACGACTGACAACAAGAACAAACTACAAACCTATATTTACACATACATACATATATTACATGGATATACGGTTTAATGTTTGATAATTATTAACTTTGTATGCGATCCCATAAAGTATATACACATATTCTGGGTCCTAATAAATAGGGAAATTAAGTAAGAGATGTCCGTTTGTATGTACATGAAATCGGTATTCCGAAGCCCTCAGAAAAGGTTGGACTGATGTGTCAGTATTTGTCTTAAAAAAGATTGTTATTCGTCTCTGGAGCAAATTTCTGCCTAATATCCAAACACTAAGCAATGCAAAGCACTTCGTTGGACAATATGTATTCACCCGCTTGGGATAAAAATTGCAAACTTTTAAATTTTTAAATTTTACAACCATTTTTCGTAACATGTGGTACTAAGTATTAGTTTTTTTTTTAATTTTTTAATTTAAGATAAAACTTTTAAACTTTTTAATGTGAATGACTTAATCTTCGCAGTACTATTAAATAAGATTAACTATTGCTGTACTGTATTTTAATAAATATATAATTTATGACACTATGACACCTAAGGCTACCGTTTGAATCACCCACATAATTAATTATGTTAAAGATAGTAAAATAAGGCAATAGAGGGCAGGTTAATAAGTCCGAAATTGAAATGCCAACATTTCTCCTGTCAACAGGCAACTGTCAGTTGACTCCTATCTAAATTTGAACAAGCTGCGTCATTAGCTTGTGTTTGGCAGCCGTTGATACCAGACTAGCGCGTTTTGAGAGAGAGAGATAGAGATTGTAGTCGGTCAAACGACTAAAGTGGCAAATTGCCACAAGTGACTGTCTTGTCACTTTGTGTCGCCCTTTTTTTATAGTGAATTATATAATAATACATTTAAAATAAAAAGTTTAGTGTAGTTGTCTTGTTTTTTAATGTTGCCTCTTTTTTTTATAAATCCCCTATTTGGTGTTACTTTTTGAAAAATGTCATCGGTCACCCGGCATATGCATCTCAAATGCAGTGATGCCAACTTTTTGGTTCTAAAAGCACATCAAAATTTAAAAAAGCATAAAAAGCGTAAAAAACACTAACGTGAAAAAGGAGTGAAGATATAAACGAGTGAAGTTTAATAATGTTTAATATTTTCGAAGCTATTCTCTGTTTAATGAAATATATCAGTCGAAAAAGGTATTCTTTACCCTGAAAATAAATACACTAAGTTTTTATTAAAGTAATTTTAAGAAATACTCAAATTTTTTAAAAGCACTACTTAGTGCTTTTTCTTAGTTTGGCAGTAAGGCTGCTCACATGGCTCAGTGTTTTCAATTTTTAATGATCACTTGGTTATGAGAAAACTTTTCGCAATATGGGTGCTGCATTTGCTCACAATCGATCACAAACGCAACAGTGTGACAATTTCACAGGAATGCTTGGCATTGTTCAACTGCAACAAGGACGAGTTTTTGCGCCGTTTCGTAACCGTGGATTCACCACAACACATCGGAGACTAAGCGGTCAAAACAGTGAATCGGATTGAATTGGAAGCTTAAAGAAACAGGTCGGCGGAAGGAGAATTGTCTGTAATGACGAAATCATCTCACAAACAAATGTCTATTTTGATGACTTTAACAAATCATATTTTTTCGGAAGAGATAAACAAATCGGAGAAACGTTAGAATAACTGTATAGACTATGTTGGAAAAGCAAAAAAAAACTTTTTATATAAAAACCAGTGTTTCATTCAAAAAGTCATGGACATATTGACCCGCCCTCTAATTCAATAAAGGGGGAAGGGTGTTTTCTATGCTTATGTTTGTATAAACATTTGATATACAAAAGCATATTTAAATAATCAAAATATATTAATATAAATTAATATAAATTTTCTAGAAATATTTAAATATTTCAAAGTAATTGAATATTCATTTCGAGATAACTAAAAGTATAAAAGTGTACAATTAATAAACGGCAATAATTCTATCACTGACTACGAGTAATTTAACTATTTATGCATCTTTTTATTTTATTTAATAAAACCCTAAAACCTTAAATCTTAAAATAAGTATTTTATTAAAAAATAAATGTAAAACTAGCAATAATTAAATTTTTTTAATGCTTCAGTTGTTTCTCTTCCTTTTAGCAGTTTTGTAATTGAATAAGAAGAATTTTATTACATATTTTGTTTTACTTTAAAGAAATCATCATCATTATTATTGATCTTAAGCTAAGATCAACATTAATGATAAAAAACACACACACACACACACACACAACTCTTTTAACTCACACAGTTTGCCATTATTATTTATTCATACAGCGCATACAAATAAATGAAAACAAGAATAATAATATACATACATACATACATACATGCATGCACACGTACGAAGAAGAAGATGATATTATAGTGGGTTTTTTCTACAACCATCTTCACTATGAACAAAAAAGTAACTCACTTAAAATGTAAGAAAGCTTACAAATAAATAAACAATAGCAACAACGTCGTGTGCTTGTTGCTCTTAACTCGTTTTTGGCATGTATGTGTTTAAAAGTTTTCTGCTTGTGTGTGTGTAACAATATAAGTGGCTATAAAATACTTTGCGCCTGGCAATTGATTTTTGTTTTCGTTCGCCAGTTTCAGCGTTTGGTTGCTATACTACCAAACCCGGTCATTTACAAACAAAATAGGCAAAAAAATTCGATTAAAAAATACAATCAAAAAGTGAAATACAATCCAAGGTAAGAAATAGTGCAGCTATAACTAAAGGATAACAACAATATGTATATTTTAAAGAAACCATGGATTACTACCATTAATAAGAAGAAACAATTTAAATGGATTATTATGGCTTACCTTGATTTATATAATAAAAAAAATATGATATAATTTATGGAAGAGAAAAAAAAACGTTTTTTGTTCAAAGAACAGAATTAATTGCCTAAACTATAAAGCTGTGTTGTAATTTCCTGAAAGTGAGCACGTAAAACCTTTTTTAAGATTGACTAAAAAAGAAATAAGAAATAAGAAAAAAATCACACAAAATCAATGAAAATGTTTAAATCTACCAAACAAGTTTGTTGCTTAAGTCTTTTGTATTTTTCCAATATGCCTGATGCTGTTGTTGTGCATGGATGGATTTTGTTTTGTGTAGCCAGCTTATGCGTGTGTGTGTATGTGTGCAGTTGTGGGTTTTGTCATAGTTTTTTACATTTATTACAAGCATAAAAATATTGTAAATTTTAAAAATGAGATTCTCTATAAAATATGTGTCAATCATGCATTCATGCTGCAATAATTAATATTGACGACGAATATATTTGTGCGATAGTATTTAATCTTAAGCTTGAAGTGCTGACTGACATAATAACGTATGACAGTCATAAATTCAAATTTTATTTTTAAAACTAAAATACAAATGTTAATATCCCAGCAAAAAATTTAAAAAAATGTAATCGAGTTTGGAATTAAGCATTTTTGGTGGAAGCTGTTCCTTACTGGATTACCAACTTAATGATTTTAACAAGGCGTGAGACTAAAATAATCGATTCTTGAGAAGAATATTTTAAAAATTATTAAACCAATTATTTTTATCACCAAAGTAAATGATGCAATTATAAAATTAATTGAAAAATAATTTTCAATCAAAAATTTATATTGCATTTTATTTTCGTTTTCAATATAAATTGTCGGACGAAGTTCTTTCTAAATGCTGAATACACATATGCCATTTTATGGTGTTATTTCCAAAATGTGGGCAATGCCGTTCACGTTATACCTCAATGCCACATAACAAAAAAATCTCGGATATGACAAACGTTGCCACTAGTACCCACTATTGCGATGTCAAAATATTCCTATGCCATAATGAGGACTCAGCATAATTTTTGAATTTTAATTTTTTAATAAAAAAATTCATTTTAGAAGTTTGTGGGTAAAACATATATATAGAAGTTACTGATTTTGTCCTAATTTTCGAAAATAGAGTTTTAATTAAATATATCGAGATTTTCAAGGCGATTCTGACTATTTTCGCGATGATAAATCCGTATGTATGTAAACATCCTCATTAAATAGCTCCTAACACATCGATTACTGGATATTTGACTAAGATCGGGTGATTTCTTAATTTTTTAGGGTGTTCCGTACGATGTCCGTCTGTTTTTTAATATCGCTAAAACTAAAAAATTCCAAAATAAAACAAAATATGCCGAAACCCAAATGACAAAAGCGTTTAAATGAAAAATAAATCGCTAAAATACAAAAATATCACCATGAGTAAAAAGGTCACCAAAATCCGAACAAAATCGCCGAAACGAGAAAAAGCATACATACATACTAAAAAGCGCCAAAACTAAAAAAACCCTAAAATAAAAAAGCGCCTCAACTAAAAAAGCTTCAATACCAAAAAAATCTCCCAGAACCGAAAAAATATCACCAAAAAGAAACAAGCGCCCTTCGTGTGCGAGTCAAAGTCGCACTTTACTGAATTTATTTTTATTCGTCAAATTGATTTTAAATATTCAGAGATTTTTATAAAATTTAAAATTGTATCGAATGCCGAAAATTGAAGCAAAATCTGTAGATTAGCTGAAAGTTTCAGGGACGACCTGCAGGGTCAAGAGATTCAAATAATCTCAATTAGGTTTTTTTTATTAAAATTTAATAAAAATAGGAAATTGTTTCCGATTCCGAAATTCAGTTTGAAATTGATGAACATTTTTTAAAACTTGTCAAACAGTTTAATTTTTGATTTCACAAGCAATTGATTTGATGAAGAAGTTAATTGAAACAAGTCAAAACTCTGATGAATTTTTTTAAAGAAATTATTTTACGAAGTTTGTAATGATATCCTTTTTAAAAATATATGCATATATATTTATGAGGATCTCTATACTCTCCGAGATTTTAGTATTTCACATAAGTTTATTTTCTATTCCATTTCTCATTTTCTACAACAACATTTTAAGGCTTTCTTGAAAGCTTATTCTGTAACATATGACATGTTTTTGTGAAGTTGTCTAGGATTAAGAAAAACGTTGCCGTATATATATAATAAGAACTGTATTTTTCGAGAAATTTCAGTTAAAAGTAAAGCTCCAGCCTTCAAGCACATGGAACTAATTTTTGTATCCCTTTATATAAAAGCAATTTTGGGAAAAGGGAATATATTTCGAGGGAAATATGTTGACGATAGTATGACTATGTCTTCTGCTAAATGTTATATTCTGTATATGTATATATAGACAACACGGATCTGGACATCATAATATTAAAAAAAAAGTTAAGTGTAAATTTTTATTATGCATGTTCATTGATTTGACTTTTACAATTAAAAATCAAAAATAACACTAGAGATTTAAACACAATGTCACTGTCAATTCAAATAAATGTTGAATATTAATTAATTAAACAACCAAAATATTTTTTTTTTTTTTGGTTTGGTTTTTTTTTGCTGGATATATAAAGGGTGTCCCAACAAGAACGCAAGATTTAAATTTGGCGCCATTCGAAGTGTCATTGTTTGACATTTGAACAATTGTTATTGTTTGCTAGTAGAAGGTACGAGGTTAGTAAAAATGGAGCGCTACACGAATGAACAACGCATTCTCATTGTGAAATTGTTTTACCAAAATGGTGAAAGTTTTGCGTCTACATTTCGCAAATTTGCGATCAATTTGGGGTCACAATAATGCTCCAAAAGAGTCAACTGTAAAGATATTAATGGATAAATTTGCCGAAACTGGGTCTGTTAGTGATGTAAAGACAACAACGCGCCTTCGACCAGGTCGATCGACCGAAAATGTCGCAGCTGTACGTGATGATGTCCCTCAAACGCAGGTCAAGCGTAAACAGTCAAGGGTGTTCGGTATCGTGAAATGATAACCAGTTTTTTCGTGCCTAGAATTGAAGAAATGAATGTGGAGGGCATGTGGTTTCATCAAGACGGCGCCACACGTCATACAGCCAGAGAAACAATTCAATTGCTACATGAGTCATTTCCCGGTCGTGTTATTTCGCGTTTTGGAGACCAGAATTGGCCGCCTAGATCGTGCGATTTAACACCATTAGACTTTTTTCTTTGGGGTTTTTTGAAGTCGATAGTTTACGCGAATAAGCCGACGACGACTCAAGCCTTAAAAGAGGAAATTGGATGCTGCATTAATAAAATACCGCAGCATTTATGCAAAACGGCCACTGAAAATTTCATTAAAAGATCGCGTGCATGCCAGCAAAGCCGCGGCGGCCATCTGCCCGATTTGTTGTTCCACACATAACCTCATTTTGTCTACTTTACGATATCATAAAGTTTCACGATTTTTTTTAAATATCTGTGTTTTATTTAAAATTTAAATCTTGCGTTCTTGTTGGGACACCCTTTATGTATGTACATAAATGTACTCGTATGTACGTTTGGTTTACCACTCAACAATGATTAACACACAATTGAAAAAAAACCTACACCAAAAATCACAACAGCCAGAAACAAAGCACAACAAAATATTTATTATTTTAAAATGATAAATAATAATGAAGTCAGAAATTTGTGGAATTCGTTTAAGCAGCAAACAAAAATTAAATTGTTAAAAATAAAATAACTAATAATACGTGAATGAGTAGATGAATAGACATAAAAACTTACTGACATAGTGACAGACAGGTTTCTCCCCAAATTTGTATATTATGTACATATTGTATGTCTGTATGTACGTATGTATGTATGTTTTTTGTTGTAACAAAATTTTTTTCAAACTAACAATAAATCTTATTAATTATTTTACGAAAATAGCACAACTATTACGATAGTACGACTGTGTTCACATGTAGTAGTGCGTTCTTTAATAAAAATGTATTCAAATCTATTCTTTTTTAAATTTTGTTATTAAAAAATTCTTCGAATAGCTAATTAACTTGTAAAGAACTTATTAATAAACCATTCTATGACAGATAGTATTTCATTTAATTTACATTATGTCAATAATAAGTTTTTACATTGAAGATTAATAAAAAAATTATTTTTATATTAAAACAAATGGTTTTACTTCAGTCTAACTATTTACATCATTTACAAAGATTTAAGGCAAACAAAGTTCACTTTGATAATAAGAAGGCAACAAATTTTACAAAACAAATAGTACTTAATGGGCCTTATTACGAGTGTCGTATTTCTACTACGACTACGACAATTTTGTACTAGCTTAAACAAAAAATGCTGCAATGTTCTTCAGGCTATTAGAAAATCGTAATAAGGCCCAATTTGTTTGGTGTCAAGAAATTATTTTCATAAATATTAAGATCCTATTTCACCAGTTCTATATACATAAATATTAATTCATATTTATTATTGGTCTGCACAATGTTTAAATATTATTGAGCATCTATTGTTGTCCCTATGAAGGCTTAATCTTCTACCCCTTTACTCGAGATGCAACCTCAAATATTTGATGAGATTTTCCCAATTTGCAATTCTTTAAAGATGTTAATGTCTATGTAGTCCACATCCGTGCTTCTAGTTTAAGATTATTTTGGTATCATTGAAAAATATAACGTCTTCCTAATAGTGCACGGTTGGCGAAATGTCCATCATGGCGAAGGAAAAACGCTTTTGTAGTAGCCCAAGCCTAAAAAAAATTCCGTGCGAGTTTTGTGCACTTTTCCTTTTTCTCTAAGTCAGGCAAATCATGAATATTCCCTCAGAATTTTTTTCTCAAGCAAATATTCCTCAATAATAAATTCCTTTGGAACAAAAAAAAAAAAAAAAGAGGAATACGTGGCATCACCGCATTTCAAAGCAGGGATGCGAAATCAGATTTAAAAATTGTACTAATTTTCAAGAAAATTTGTACAGAAGGTACACAAAAGACTATTGCTTGTTGAGATAAGCGAAAAACAGACTTTTTCTCTTTTGGAAGAAAATGCCCTTTCACCATTTTCAGATGAATTTGAAAGAGATAATATTCCTTTAGCAGTTCTTGAAACAGCGGAAAACAACAGTTCATTTACTTTATTTTTCATTTCTAATACCTTCGAGCGAAAGGTACATATGTTGTCGTTGCTTAAGTTCATTGTTCGAATATTTCACTGAATAAGTTAAATAATAATTTGGGATTATTAGTGCGTTAATAAATTGCGTTGGCTGAAGTAGTTAGCACATTGGCTACAAAACCGAAAGTCCTGGGTTCGAGCCCGGTATCCAACAGTCATTAAATAACAACACAACGAATTTTTCTGATGTGCATTAGTGTCCCTTTGTATCAGTTGTTGTAGGAAAGCTTAAGTGGTGAAATCACAGTCACTGGTCACTAAACTATACCGACTTCAGCAGATACTAATCCTAATGTAACATCAGATAGCTACTAAACACAGGTTCAAAAAAAAAAATTTAATACGACTCATTTAAACACCAGAGGCGCTGCAACACTGCATTATTACAAAAAGCGTGCAAAAGGCAGAGATGTAAAAGAATGAATCTTTCCTCTATCTCTTCCTTCACCACCTGTCTTCTCTATTACTATCCCTTTCTTCTCTTTATACCTTTATTTCTCTTTAAAAAATGTTAAACTTAGGGCTTAATTCTGTAAAACGCAACACTTAACGTTGACAAATTTTGTATGTATTTTGTTTTTGTAATTTAAATTTTTTTCATATAAAATTTGTCAACGCTTGGCGTTGCGTTTTACAAAATTAGGCCCTTAATAAAATGAAAGCTTGTATTTTTCAAAATATGTGGACGATAAAATACTATTCAATTTACATAATTTTACATAAGTTTAATGGAGTACTCGTATTAATTATATTTTCCCATCTGTTTTGCAACGGAAAGATTTTTAGTGGAAAAAACAAGTTCAACTGCGTTCATATTACTACTTTTTTGCCGGGGAATTTTTTTCTTCCCAAATTGGGTAAAAGGGGAAAAATCAAATTCATAATAGGAGAAAAGTTAAAAATATTGCGCGGAATTTTCTTTTATGATTGGGCTAATTATGAACTAGTTTTTCCCCATTTTTTTACCAAATGCGAGAAGGAAAAATTCCCCGGGGAAAAATAGGTATTTATTATGAATGCAGTTTAACTTCTTTTTTTCACCAAAAATCTCTCCTTAATAATTACATTATTACTTCATTAAACCATAAATTTATATAAATAAATTAGTATTTTATAGTTTTTGTATTTCGAAAAACACAAATAATAACCAAATACATACAGCCTTATGTATATGGAAAAACTTCATACCATTTAGCATAATTGGCAACATTGAACATGGTCTTAACGTCATCCATACAATTTGACATTAAAAATCGGCGCATAATGTAGTTTGAAACCACTATTAAATCCTAGTGTGATTTTAAATATAAAATTGTATGGCAAAACTCGTTAAGACTTCGAACAATGAAGTTTTTCCTTATACATAAGGCTGACAATTTGTAAGCTTTATTTTACATATTTTTTTCAAGTTGTTGAATACCAATAGTTTTCTTTATGCTTGCGCGCAAAAAAGGCTGAAAACAAAATGCTAACAAGCAAAACAACTGGCTTCCAAATGCAGTGATGCCACTTATTGCTCGTTTTTGTTCCCAAGATATTCATGATTGGGGGAATTTTTTTCACGAGAAAATTATTTTTCATGAGAAATAAATTGCGCGGTAATATTCATGATTGGGCTGTATATTTACTTCAGAAAGTATTCAGGGCGGGATATCATGAATAAAGTTCCGCGTGAAATTTTTCACGGGGAATAATTCCAACTAGAGAAATTTCACATGGAATTTTATTCATGATAGCCCTGATTGATTTTTACTCGCTGATATTGTTTCTCTATTTATGGTTCGATTAAGCTACAGAGAAAAATAATATTCCTGCAATAAACCACTTTAATTGGAAATAAAAGCAAAAATCAATTAAAAATGTGGTTGAGTCAATTAAACGTTGTGATTATTTAAATTTTTAAACAAATTGACTTCAATAGATTTTTAATTGATTTTTGGTTTTATTTTCAATTAAAGTTATTTATTGCAGGAATATTTTGTTCTGTGTAAAGCTCGTATCGTTCTGTAGGCCAAATTACATGTGATAATTCTTAAGAAACAAATTACACCGAAGATAATTGTAACTATTCTGACAAATATTATCAGAAGGGAACAACATACTGTTTTCGAAGGTTGCTGCACCTTCATCACCAGCGTTTTTGTGTTTGGTTCACTGTGTGTGGTGTCAGCCATTGCAAGCTTCAGTCTTATATCCATATTTACCAGTAGAAATAGAATATGCGAATTGTAATCATCGTAATCCAATTTGTTGAAAGTTTTTTTTTTGTAATATAAGCTAAAATTTTCCATTATTATTATTTTTTTTGCTACATCTACTTCAATTTCAAATTTGTCACTACAAACTACACATAGTAAAATCATTTAAAAAAATATTTATTAATTTTTAACAACGATTCACTAAATGCATGTCCTTCCGCAAACTCAGTAAAATTTAACTTTTTTTTCCTGAATGTTGTAGCGTCTTTATAGAAATTTGAAGCAAAAATAAGGAAACTGAAATAGTAAATAAACTACAACACTATTGTTGAGACACTTCTTATCAAGTTTCAATAATTTTTTTTTCTTCGAGCGATATTTCTAGGTTATAAATATTTCTCAAACGCCCATAAGTTTTTATTTCGATATTTAAATTTTAATTAAAGCTAAAGAACTTAAATACATCCGGATATCATTTACTATTATATTGATCAAGTTCTTAAGTCTTTTATTATTTTTATTTTTTATTATTATCATATTATATAATTATAAAAACTTTAAGGGCCATTTTCACAACTTCCCTTTAGCTAAAGGTAGGATTTTGTCTGCGCGATAAATGGCTTTGCATTACAATACCTTCACTTATTATTATTTTATCCATCAAATATCATTATTATTGATAATAGTACCATTTAAAAATTTAAGTTGTAACAATTCAAAAATATTTATTGGGCAGACAAAATCCTACCTTTAGTTAAAGGTAAGTTGTGAAAATGGCTCTAAATTTTACAAACCTAAAGAAAATTAATATGCTATTTTTAGCATAAAAATTTATTTTGCTGTTAGTATAGTTATTTTAAGTGAATACAGCCAGAATTTTTTTATTACCATTCTGTGATATAAATAGATTCTGTGCAGAGAACCAGTTCCATAATATATTGATTAATAAAATATTCTAACAAAGAATATTGCTTTTGATGTGATGACGTCTATTGTTTAATTCCGCGGTTTTTAATTTTCATTTGCTTGTACCAGTTTTCGTTTAATTGTGAAGTTATTTCATTATTATTATTATTTATTATTATTATTATTATTATTATTATTATTTCACCAACTTATTTAAATATCAATTCACATCTAAAAGTAATTTTTCCATACAAAAATTAATGAAAATCGACATTTAAATATGAATTATATTTAAATAGCATTATTGAAGTAGGCTCTTGGCCACCGATATATATTTCAGACTTTCTCCTTTGAGGCAAAGTGAAAAATAAGGTCTATACCAATGACCTACAATCGGTTCAGGACCTCAAAGATGGAATTCCTGAAGTTATTGAGGACATACCGCAGCAAATATGGGAATTTATTAAGGAAAACTTGTATCGAATACTGAATTGAATCTACAGCTATTTTGGCCCATTGGGCTTTACAGCTGTTACGGAAATAAAATAAATAAAAAATAAAAAAAAAAATTCATGAAAGAATATGGTTCTTGGATGATATTGTTTTTCATTATTAATGGCATACCCTCCTCTTTACAAGTAAATAAATAACCGACAAATTCGCTTAAAAAATAAAAATTTTTGTACATATTAAAATTTAATCTCTTATTGGAAGAACCTTTAACTAAAAAATACAAAAGCACGGCAACAATAGAATTCATTTAAATGCACATCGATGCCCTCTACTTAATGGAAAAACCACAAAATGTGCTTCAAAGACTTTTTTCAATTTATTTATTTTTTTTTTTAATAAAAATTTAAAGGTCATTGGGGTGTCATTGTCTATCAATTTGTCTGCCATCATGTAAAATTAAAATTTTTATCAGCTAAAATGCACACATATACGCACACATATTTAATTTATACCGAAATGTGGTGTGCTACATAAAATAAAAAGTTTGTTACACAGCCATACACACATACATACATGTGTGGACATACAGATGCATGTTCGTCAGCATGTTGTTTGTATTGGTGAATGCATGTTACAACTTGCAATACTAATTCACTGGCCTATGGTTTTTTTTTTGTTTGTTTTCTTTTGAATGAAAATAATCGAAATCAAGAGTCGAAGCTTCTTCTCATTCGGTGTTTGAAAATTTTAATGTAGATATTGTTTTGCCAATTTATTGAAAATATACAGAATTTAACCGGTTAGTATGCATGAATGTCTGAAGTTAATAAAAATGCATCCTTGACATAAAAAGCAATACAAAAAGCTATTTTCAGTTTATTGTTGTTTTTGTTTTGTTTCGTTTTGTAAATGGCAATATATGTATGTATGTAAGCATGTACTTCTTACACTACACTATGTCAGGCCAACGGTGTCATGTGCTGGCAAACAACGCCATCCGTTTAAAGGTGATTCCAATGCGTATGCACCATAATCACGCATACTGCATTTTTAATAAGCATGTATGCATGACTATGTTTCTTTTTGTTTTTTTTTTTGTATAGGTTTACTTGTCATTCAAGCATGTTAAATTGGTGCTTATCATGTTCTCATGATAATCATCACCCATCACCGTGGTTAGCAGCGCAGCGCCAAGTTAATTATCAGTTATAGACATTGGCATCATCTTCAAGCTGGCAGCAACCTTACAAAAACAGCAATAGCAAGTTGATAAACATTAAATACACATTCATTACATGCACAAGATTTTGGTCGATTATAATGCATTGTTGCGTTTTTATTAACACCCTTTTTGTGTTTAAACAATTCATTATAAGCCATTGAGGTAGAAACGCTCGAGTGATATACGACCGGACTTAAGTTGGTAATTTCAACAAAACAGTGCTTAAGTGGTTTTTTTTAATTTTCATCAAGTGTAATAAAAACAAAATGTTAATTTGCATTTTATAAGGTTGTTTTTATTTGTTGCGTGTCTTCTTTGCTTTGTATTTACTGTGTATCTGTGTATCTGTGTGTCTGTCTGTGTCCACGTACAGGCCAAACGGCTGGACCGATTTTCATTTAGTTTTTTCTGTTTGAAAGATGACTTGATCGAGAGGGTTCTTAGCTATGTTTGAAAAAAAATCGGTCCAGCCGTTTAGAAGATATAACATCTTTTCTGAAAAAAGTCGGGGGTTTTTAAAATTTTTAATTTTTGTTATGTTTAATGCACACGTGCACAAGCACTCGCAATCAGCGATGCCAATTTAGCGCGTTTCGCGCTAGATTTAGCGCGTTTTAACTATGCCAAACGCGCTTTTTTCCGTCTTAGCGCGTTTAATAAAAAGCGCTAAATTAGCGCGTTTTCAATAAAGTCAATAATACCATTTTAGTTCCATATTTTTTAACTTTTTTTGTATAAATTTAACAATTTTCTAATATCAAAAACTCTGACAAAATTTTTTAAATTAGTTAATGATTCAGCTGTCGCAAACAAAATTCGCTTGATCTTGGTTAGAATTAAAAACGCATTTTAATACTGTAATGGCAAATATTTTGAAATTTCACAACTAAAAATATGTTCTACATACAATGACCCAAGAAATTTACATAAATTACAAAGCATCTACTATAGCTGAAGTACAAAAAGCATTTGAATCGCAAAACTATTCCACAATCTATATGTTGTTGCAAAGTTTTACAAATAAAGTACAACTAAGGATTTCGATTATTTGGAAGGCGATTTTGATCCTGTGTTAAATGATTTTAGTTTATTAAAACAATGTCGAGGAAGCAATATTGCAAAATCTGAAAAATTAATTGTGATACGAGTACTAATACATACATCGACTTTTATTGAAATTTAATTTAGCGCGTAGAAAATAGCGCGTTCTTGCTATAAATATTTTACAATGCTGTAACTTAGCGCGTTCTAGCGCGTTTTAAGAAGGGTAGTAGCGCGTTTGGATTATAAATAGTTGGCATCAGTGATGGGAAATGTGGCACAATTGTGCCATTTTTGGCATTATCGTATGTTAACTGGCACTGTGGCACTCTTGCTCCTTTTCTGGCACTATTTTTTAACTTCGTTTTTTCCGAACGAAAGAAAACACGATGAAAAATTAAAATTGAATACAGATCTGTATCATACCCTGAAGAATTAAAAAAATTCCTTAATTCCTTATGTCAAGTGTAAGTGAGTTTTGGAAATATATCGGAGACGTAAAAATCTAATGTGTAAACAATTAATTTTTGAGCGTGTTTTCTCTGATATTCATGGATTTTTTTTAACTATACACAAAAATGTATCATTCAAGGGCCATAGTATACTAAACTAACATCAAGTGTCATCATTTAAATTATCTAAAAAGTGGTTTGGCACTATTCAAGTGATTTTGGCACTATTTATAAACAGATTCGGCACGAAATCAAGATTTCCAATTCCCATCCCTGGTTGGCATCGCTGCTCGCAATCAAACAAGCACACTCACTCTTTCTCTCTCCCTCTCTGTCACAAATTTCTAAAATGCCAAGTTACATTTTTGTCAAACGTTTAAGAGAAATACACATGTCCTTTTTAGAGAAGACAAGATGGCTCCCTTAGTAACAATTTATCGTAAGTGCAAACTTTTTGTTTTTATTTCGAAATATTAAAAATATGTACTCGTATTATTGAAAATAACTTAATGCTGTTTCCGGCTCGGTCGCGTTTGTAAAACAATCGTGGAAATTTTTCCTCTCGAAATATTTCCCCCTTTCGTCAAATTGCAATCGTGAATAATTAGTCTCTAGAAATGCTTTCCCTTTTTTTTGATTCCCCTTATCATGAATAATATTTTTCACGGAAATTTTTTCACTTTTTCCTTTTTTTTTTGCTTATTTTATTTTTGCAGCTGAACTTAATTATTAGATCGTATAATTTCGATATTTTCTTTTGAATTAAATATTAAAAGTTATAAATATTTAGTTTTGGGACAAGATTACTATTGTTAACAATAATTCCCTGTAACACATTTTTTCATGGATTATGAATGTTTTTGGTTCCACACTAAATTTTATGGCGGTGCACCACTAAAGATTTTTTCAACTGCTTCTAGAATATTTGAAAACACTACTTTAAGGTAAAAAAATTTCATTTGAAACCCTATATCTGCGTATTTCTTATTATTGAACTTAAATTTGTTTGATTTTCAATTAATTTTGAAGCTTACACAAATCTTCTTCCCTCTTTTCACATTCACTGGGACTGATAGCGGGAAAAAATTTCACGGGAGATTAATTTTTCCCGTCGAGGTGAATGAAAATTTCACAGGAACAAAAAGTTCTCCCGTTATTCATGATAGGGGTGAATAAATTTTTAGTCTCATTTCTAGATGTTACTTACATACATGATCTTTAATTCTCTCTGTGTACTTTTAACCAAACTAGTTCTACTAAACTTTGTACACACATTTTGCTTGCAATTCTAACGGTTGTCAAACTCAACTTATAACTATTTACACACAAAAAAGTAATATGAATGATTTTGTAATATTAATTAAAATATTTGTAATATTAATTTAAAAATTAATTAAATTTTCACCTATAAACAATTTGATAATATCAATTAAGTTTGTTCACTCAAATTAATTTAAAAATTTAATTGAATCAAATAAATTCTTAATTGAAAACATTAATTGGTGAATACTTTTTTCTGTGTACTCTAAATTATTAAAGTTCACTAGAGAAATGGTGAAAATTTCGCGGCCAAAATTCACAAAACATGAGTATTTTTGGGTCATGGTGAAGCATCTTTTCGGCCAGCAGTTGTGAAACTGGCAGAAAAATTCAAGCTTTTGGGACAAGTTAGTGAGGTGATGAACTGAACTCGCACATTTTGCTCAAGAACAAGAGAGAATATTGCTGTTGTTGCTCATAGTGTAGAGGAAAACCCAGGTTTGTCGTACTTTGAATAAAGATTTAATTCTTACCGCTTTTAAAGTTCAGTTAACACAAGAACTCACGCCTAAGGACCATGAACAACAACGCCCTGTTTTTGTTCACTGGGTTTTTAAAATGTATCAAACTGATCTGGAATTTCAACGAAAAATCATCTTGAATGATGAGTTCTATTTTCACTTCAGAGGCTGCGTTAACAATCAGAATTGTCGCATATAAAAAGCCTCTCTGTCCTCAACGGTGTGGTTTATAGTCTGCCGGGGTCACTGAACTATACTTTTTCGCAAATGGGGCTAGAGAAACTGATGTGGTAAATGAATTGCTTTATCGAACGATGATTAATGATTTTGTATGATCGGACAAAGTAACGATAGTAACGAGTATGATACACAAGTAACGATACCATCGCTCTTTTGCGTGAAAGGTCTCCTGACCGTATAATACTGTCTAAAGGGCGATCACACATGGCCACCGAGATTTATAAGGTCTAAGTTGATGGCACACAATAGCTTAAAGACCTCAAAGATGAAATCCGTGAAGTTGTCGAGGGCATACAGCAGCAATGTGCAAATTTATTATAGAAAATTGCATTAAGAGAATATGGCACTGCAAGTGCAGTAATGGCGGATATTTGGCTGATATTGTTTTGAATTATTAATGGCATACCCTCCTCTTCACAATTAAATAAACATTTGATGATTTTACCTAAAAATACTCGTTTTTTACACTTCAAAATGAAAACTCTTATTGGAATCCAGAAGATTTCAATTGAAATCTTTATTAAAATCATGGTATAGATTACAGCGATTTTTTTTTTATCTTTATCAAGATTTAGATTTCGTATCAAAAAAAAAAAAACCATTGACTGATATTTTTCTTAAACTAAAACCAAACAACTGCAATATAGTTGATTGACACACCTTTTTAAGTACAACGGCTTACTTTTTAGAACAATAAACTGATTATGGAGTCACTAAGTTCTACTAGATTTTAAGTAGATTTCGACAAAATCAAGTGACGAAGTAGATTTTGTTTTATATGGAAAATCTACTAGATTTTACCCGTCGTCTGAGAAGACTACACAGAATTAGGACTTTAAACACTTTTATTTTAGTATATTTTACCATTTTACTTATCGAACTATAGCATATTTTTCTAATCGATTTCTGGCATTACAAAAAACTAATGTGTAGTTTCCGCAATGCAAGCAAGCGACTTGTTTGGAAAAATATGTAAAAAACACTCAAATTTTCGAATGATTCATATACAAATTTTCTTGACAGGTCACTAGCTTGTATTGTTGAAACTAGACATAAGTAAGTCTATTTGGGAAATGTTAAAAACGTTATGCATTGAACAAATGTTTTTTTTAAATTTTTACAATTTTTACCTGTAACCCGCTGAACTGAACCTGTAACTGAGTACACCCACTTATAATTTTTTATACTCTTATATCAATTTTGTATGCAACGAAAAAATAAACTTTTTTGTTCATTATCCCTTTTGGTTTAATTTTGGCGGTTAATGGGTTAATTCATTTGAATCCAGTTGGTGTTAAAGAATTGGTTCATATAAAACTTTAATCAAGGCCTTATTACAATTAAAATACATTTAATGTGACCATTTTGCTTACTTTTCTTTCTTTCAGATGAAAGTCACCTTGGTTTTAGCTGCATTCTGTGTGGCAGCCACATATGCTGAACCTGCCATTAGTCAAGCCAGAACTGCCACCACCACCTCAACTAAACCTGGCAGATTTTTATCGCTACCTGTACCTGCCAAATGTGCCAGCCGTAAGTATTATTATATTTTCTTTCTAACCATAACTCAAACAATACGTGTAATTATTTGAATTTTTACTTAAACAGAAAACAATTAAACAAACTTAGATTGTTTGATTTTATTAATGTTTTTGAAGAATTTCTTTCAAATATCGGAAACAGTTAGTAACTGACGTGCAGGTGTCATAGACCTTAAAAGCTGAATAGAAACTACACAATATCATGTACAGCTCAATTTGCGAAAGTGATAAACTTAAGTAAAATATGTACATACGTCTTTACACATACATATGTATGTATGTATGTATGTACATACTAAAGTAATAAAATTAAAAAGAGAAAATTAAGCAATTGACAGTTGAAAGCTAAAAGCTTAAATTAGAAACATTGCGACACAGTTTTAACAATTTAAGTTACTTTTAATACTAAATAAAAAAAGGGGTTATGGCAAGTCCATTGTTGTTTGTAAATCATTTCAAACATTTAATTTTAAAGTTTCATTTTGCGCTTAAGTGTAAGTTTAAAACTTTCTTTAGGCACAAGTGCCAGCCAAGTACAAGTGCAGTATTATTATTACATAACAGAAATAGTTTTTGTCTTTGTATTGAAAAAAAATTGCACTAAAGAATGAAGCCTTTTACACACGCAAAGGAGTTTGCAATAGAAAAGGGAGAAAAGCTCTCATTCTCTTTTCCATTTTCTCCTACAAATTCGAGTCGTTGCAAAGTAACGCTGCCTTGAGGAAAAGTCGTCTAAGATTTGTTACTTAATTTTTCCTTTTCACTAAAAATATGAAACATAAATATTTACTGCCTTATTAGTAAAAAATATTTCAGGTTTATTAAACGCTGATTTGACGTATTTCTATGGGAAATTTGTCAAACAAACCTGTAATAAACCTAAAATATTTTTTATGAATTAGATCGTTAGTCATTAGCCGCGTGAGATGTTGGCAATTGGCTCCATGAATGATGGCACAAAAAAAATTTAAATGTGCAAACTTTTACAAAGGAACTTTTGTGCTTTCACACCGACGCACACAGGGACAAATGACCGAATTAACACGACAAAAATGGAATTTTTTATTTTGTTAAATGTAACCATTATTGCACTTAATATGTTCTATATACCAGTACGCAATAAACCTATAAGTATTTAGTTTTTTAACGCATCACATTAGTCTGTATATATATATATATTGAAAATTTTAATTTATCTAGAGCTTTAAAAAAGTTCCAAGCAGTTCCACGACTTTTCCTTATAATTTAAAAAACACCAATACTAATAGGTGTAAAAAAGTTAAGTGACGATCCCCCCGTTTCCCCTTTCAATAAATAAGGCATATTTTCCTTAGATAGTACACCTAGTTCCCGTATAATAAGTTTTAAGCGAATTCGAAATTTTTTTTAAAAATTGTACGCCACATTGGATCCGCCGCCAATTTGAATCTTTCAAAACTAACATCCGATTCGTAATCAACGACCCCCAAAAATCCCGTATAATAAGTTTTAAGCGAATTCGATAAATTTTTTAAAAATTTTCTGCCATATTGGATCCGCCATTTTAGATTTTTAAAAACTGACATCATATTCGTAGTCAATGACCCTAAAAACCTTGAGGTACCCAGTTTTATTACAATCTATTGAAGTAAATAATTTTGTCGCACCAAATTTTCAATTTGTCCCTGTGAGTGGCAGGAGCCCAACAGTCAATTAGAGGGTCTAATCATAGTTTTCTCTAACGAGCTGATTCGATCACATTTTTTATTGCTCTTACTTTGCATAGAAACAAGCAGTGTTTACAGATTTATTCCGACCTACATTTTCCCCAAATTTATTTAAAAAATCCCCAAAATTAATTTTATGTAGTTTTTCTTCATATATGTTTGATAATAAATTTTGTTTTTATACAAAAACTTTGTTTAATATAAGTTTTTTGTAAAATAATTGTATACAAATTTAGCAGAAAATCGCCAAAAATTGAAATAAAATCAGATTGTCAATCGGGGCTTCCTACGGGCTAATGTGGTCAATTATTTGTTTCCAAATTTAAATAAAACGAAAATTATTTCATTTTTGTTCACCCAACGTTTCGTTTGTGGTTTTCAAACTTCTTCAGGGGTTTTCTCTTTATTATTGTTGTTGTTGTTTGAACAAATATCATTAATTTTAAATCTATGTATTTTATTGGTAAAAACTGGACTTCACGACACATAGGTTTAATGGTCAATAAATAAATAATAAATAAATAAATAAAATGAAAAACTGTACAGCACAATACAAATTGGTAGTCAAAACTTAAAGCTGTTATCACAGAATGTAATAAAATAAAATATAATATAATATAAAATATAATAAAAAAAAAATAAAAAAATAAGAAATAAAATCATTGAAAATTATTTCTTGTACATTTTTCTCATCCAAATTCAAAACTCATTAATTACTACAATTAATATAAGAAAAATATTAAAATCAAATTGATATAATTTCTTGCAGACGTGTTCTGGTAGGATTTATTTTTGAAACTACTCATTCAAAATTGCAATAAAAATCGGCATCAAATTTATTTATTGCCAGAAAAATTGACATGTCGCCAAATCAAACATTTATATGCCAAATTAGTTGAAAAATCGCCACTTTTAGCGAGAAATCGCCAAGAACAAAATTAAGAACTTTCAAAGCTGTTTACTTCAAATGCAAATATTGGAGGAGGTGTGTTTGGACGTAGTTGAGTTAGAACAAAAAAAAAAAAAAAAAAAAAAAAAACAAAAAAAAAAAAAAGAATTAAAAGTCGGAATAGAAAATGGTAAAAATTTACCCAACAACAAAATGTTTACAGCTGTTTTTATTAGATAAATTTTGAAACAATTTTTCATTTTGCAACTTGCTGTTACTTTTCATTTTTTGTTTACAATTATACTGACCATTTTCCAATTTTTTGTCGAATTTTTAAAAATTTTTTAGTTAAAGGATACACTCTCAATTTAAAAAAGTAAAACTAAAAAAATTAAATTTGCTTAATTCAAGTCTTCCTTATTGTTAGTGAGAAAATTTAATTTTTTAAAGTTTTTAAAACAGAAAAAAACTATGCAACAAATTTCATGAAACACTTTAGAGTGTGAATACGAAAAAACTTCGCCAGGGAATGCTTCACTTCAATGTGGCTTCATGTGCACTCTACTCTCATGGTTTACAATACAAAAGGCAGCGTTTATATTCGTGCGGTTAATTAGCAAATTTTATTAATTATCTAATTATTTGGTTAGAAAACTTATATTTTCTCATTTATTATTTCTTCAAACAATGACAGCAAGATGAGACGATCGACCCGACCCGACCAAGTTTTCGAACAATTTGGAAATATTTCAACAAAAAAAAAAAAAAAATATATATATATATATATATATATATATATATATATATATATATATATATAATTTAAAAAGCTCTTGTTGAAATAAGTCAACGTAATTACAAACAAAAGAAGAAAAAATTTTATTGTCTTAAATACATACTCGTGTATTAAGCAATTGTAGCGTCTCTACACTTTGCACCAGATTCTATTTTTTTTTGTTATTTCCAGATTTTTGACATAAATTAATTACAAAAAAGGAAAAAAAAATAACAATAAAAAAAGGAACATTATTAGATTGTTATAAATTAAGTCATTTTTATGGCTTGTTGCTGGAATATTTGTTTTTTTTTCAGATAAATCTTAACATTGCATAAAGACACAAACCGAAAATGAATGTATAGAAAAGGAAAAAAATTCATTTTGAAGTTAAATCTTTTCAAATTAATACCGTTACTAACTGGTTTGTTATTAAACGAGATTTATATTTTTATTTATTTCTTTTTTTGATTTCATTTAAAGCCAATTTAAATAAACCAAAAAGTAGTGGAAAGATTTGATTGCAAAAAAAAATAAAATAAATGAATGCGAAGAAATTTAACGGTTCTCTATGAATCTTCTCTCCATAACACGGCTGCCATATTTTATAATTTATAGTCATGTTGACGATCTGGGTCCTTAAATACGGCACGTTAACGTTTTGACACTGACGTTTTCTAGATAGCGAAAATGTTCAATACCTTTAAGCCTCTGTTCACGCTGCGGGAAATCAAGTAATTTCGTGATTTCGGCGAAATGCAGGAGCCAAATTGCAGCATTCTTTGTCAATCGAAATTTGAAAATAATTCAATAGAAGTCGGTATAGTTCAGTGAGCAGTGACTATGGCTTCATCACTTGAATTTTTCTACAACAACTGATACAAAGGGACACTAATGCACATCAGAAAAATGCGTGGTGTTATTATTTAATGACTGTTGGATACAGGAATTGAACCCAGTACCTTCGGTTTTGTAATCAACGTGCTAATTACTTCAGCCAACGCGTAGTATTTGTCAAAATGGGTTTGTATGTGCGTGTGTGCGATTAAAATTATTTTCAAATGTCTTAAACTTTTAATACTGTAATCTATATTTTTTTAAATTTTCCTCAGTTAAAATAAAAAATTTGTTTGTTGAAAATTTTTCAACTTTTACTTCTCATACATAATAGCGTAGTTTCAAGCATATTTTAATGTTTCTAAAAAAATTCTAAAAATTAATTTTAAAGGCAATTAAAATTTCACAAAAGCTGTTAAAAGCAGAGACAGACAACAAATAAACATCTGTATTTAATGCATTTAACCTCTTTAGATTTATAAAGTTTTTTTTTTTGTTTGTTCAATTTTGTGATGTTTTGTTAATTTTTATTTAAAAAAAAAAAAAAAAAAAAAAAAAAAAAAAAAAATCAACACCAAATGCATATGCACTTGCCTTGACCCAAATTAAACCAAAGATCATGCTAATGAATAAAAATAAATAAATAAAGAGAAGCAAGCAGATAATAATGATTAAAGAAATATAAATTAAGAATCATAATAGCATTAGGTATGTATGTATGTATAAAAGGTTAAAAAATAAATAAACGTTTCTATTTTTTTTTCAAGATATAACTAATTAAAGTACAATGGCTTCATCATTATTATTTTTTCTCAGTTTAAGCTATCAAAAGGTAAAAAGTTCATTACAGCGATATTATATTTGCATCCATTAATTAAATAATTTCATTCAGTTGCTTAAAAGTGGTTTGTTATGAGTTTCGGAAAGAAAAGAAGCATCTTAATCAAAGAGATATGATTTAAATTTAAAAACAAATTGGCTATTTGCACATCCTTACAAGAAAAAAAGGATATTAAAGTACCCTTAAATGTAGATGTATTTGCCAAAGAATTCTACTAGTATAATGGCTTGATTATTGATGGCATCCGAACTTCAGTTGCATTGCCAACTTGCAACGCACCTGAAATTAAAATTTTTATTACGCATAGCAACTTTCTTCAAAGCTTAAAGATATAAGAAATACAATCATAGTCATAATAATAATAAAGATCATAAGTTCAGTGAAAATTATTTTTTCATAAGGAGAAGGAAGTACAAAATGTGTCCATCCAAAAGCTCGAAACTCAACTTAAACGAAAGCAATTGACTGAAACTTTAAACGCGTTACCTAAATTGACAGCAACCAACGCGTCTTTTTGAGGCTAACGGCTGATTTTGGACCTAATCGGCTTTTAAAATTAAAGAAAAGCAGTTTTGGGAAAAATTTATTTTTCGACAAAAAAAAAAAAATTTCGAATCGAAGCGATGATTCACTATCTTAAGACATCTTCACATCCACTGTTAAGTTATGAGACACACACACACACATAAACGCACATACATATATATATATACATGCAGACATCATCCCGAAAATAGTCAGAATCGACTCCCAGTACCTCAAATATGTGTAAATAATCAAACAGAATTGCGACATAAACACATTTTCCATACAAATTGACACAAAAAGTAACAAGCAGTCGAGAGATAGAATCTATTTTATTTTGACAGCTTTTTTTCTTATGTTCTCACATATAAATAAATATTCTCTCAGAAATGCTATCATACTTTCAATAAATTTCATACATTTTGTATTCAAAACTACAAAGAAAAATAAGCACAAAAGGAAATAAAACAAAAGCTAGAGAGTATTTGAAGTTACTGCCGTAGATTTTATTATGGGCGAGCCAAAATTTTAGGGCTTTAATAATTCGTACAATAGTTCTTTGGACAGCCGTGTGAGAAGTTCTTCCTTTTCTAAATGTATAATTTGGTAGCGCTGGTCTATTCATGATGATTTGCCATTTGATCATAAATGTCAAAAAGTGAGCGCAGTATGACAGTTCTTTTGACAGTTAACCCTTAAAAAACACCTAGACCCGAAATAGTATATGTATTACTAAATACAGTTTTATTGCAAAGAGAACTTGTTTCTTTTTCTCACTAAGCAATCCAGCAATTTCTATAGGTTGAGGTTGCCAACAGGGTTGTCAGATATGATTTCTCGCCAAATGTGGCGATTTTTTAGCTTGTTCGGCGTCCAAATTTTTAGTTTGCGATTTTTCTGGCGATAAATAAATGGTTTTGTGGCGATTTTTAAGGCTATTTTTTAACACCTCCCCCCCCTCCCCTCCACCACTTTCGGAACATCAGCAGCCATAATGCCACCCTAGAAAAAATTCATAGCTCCGCCAATGCACATGATGCTGCAATTGCATGCACTAACAAACAAACATTTATACATAGAAACAAATAAAAAAAGAAACGAGTGCAATGTGTACATGTGTGCACGTACAAGTACAGCTAGGCAAGTACTGCCTGATGTTGACTATTGCATTTAATGGCTTAATGAAATGGAAACTGTTAACGAAAACCGTAAAGACTCATTTGTTGCAGTACACCAAAGTACACAGAAAAAGTAATGATAATTACATATGCATGCATTGATTCATTCGCTTATGAGAAGAAAAAAATGTAATGGCATATTTTTTTTGCAGACTGTGAATATTTAAGCGGAAAAGTTAAGCTTATTGTCTTACCTTTTGAACCAAATATGAAACCGACAAAACCAATCAAAAAACTTATGAAACTGTTAAATTCAACAACATTTTAAATACAATAGCCCAATTCACAATCTTGTGCAAATGGTCTTGCATCGTATCATGAGCAAAATGGTATAGTATATTGATACTCACCACCAAGAATTGTTAACTGGCGGGTATCAACATATTTACTATACCATTTTGCACATGCTACCATGCAAGACCATTTGCACAATATTGTGAATTGGGCTAATAACTCAAAATGAAAAAGAGTTATACATAAGTTACTCTACTCTTCGCTGTATTTATCAAAAATATTTCTGGTTTTATAAACTTTTTATTAGTATGTACATATGTAAGTTCAGAATATTTTTAAGAACAAAAGAAAAATAACAAAAATTAAAAATTTAAAAAGATATCTTCTAAGCGGCTGGACCGATTTTATTAAAACATAGCTAAGAACCTTCTCGATCAAGTCACCTTTCAAACAGAAAAAAATTAAATCAAAATCGGTTCAGCCGTTTGGTCTGTACGTGTACTCGTACAGACACATAGATACACAGACTTACACTACAAACTTATAACCCCCTATTTTTTGGTCGGGGGTTAAAAACAAAATTCAAAATGATTCGCAAAACGACTATAGCAAAGCAAACACATCACACCTTTTATCGTTTGCAAATTGGTTTTGTATCCGAGTCATTTTTCATACCAGATTATGACAGTTAAGGCTCAGTTAGCCGACTGTAATGTAATGTAACTGTAACGTAAAAAACAGCTGATTGATATTTTTATATGAAAAGTAGGTTACCTCCCATTACATCTCTATAACCATTTTCATTACTTTTCACATAACAAAATCGATCAGCTGTTTCTTACTGTTGCAATTACCTTACATTACAGTCGGCTAACTGAGCCTTTAAGAGTACCGTTTGAATACCCCAATTGTTTTTACGTCCTTAACAAACAGACACTGTACGGTATATCAAATGTCATTGAAGCAAACAATTTAGTACTACATAGTATGTAGTATGTACATAAGTATGTGCATATGTATGTATCTATGTACTTAAATAAGAAAAAAAACAAAGTATGGTCGTGCATCTTGCCACCGTTGAAAGAAACTTGAAATCATGATGATGATGATGATGATGCTGTTGCGCAAGTTGTTTCGCTAATGATTGAAGTATTTTTGTCTTGAAAGATACATATTTGTGTGTTAAGCAACAGCTATAAAAAACATCTTAAGGCTAAATAAAATTGTTAAGTCATGAATGAAAACGAAATTGCTAAATAGCCATTTGCGAGTACAAACAATGACACGGCACCCAATTTCGTAAAATAACAACAAAACTAAAAGAAAAGCAGAAATATTTTTTTTTTTAATTTTAAAAGGCTCCAGTTACACACCCACATTTTTTGAGTATATGTGTTGTACATCTGCAGAAGGTCAATTTATTGCTTATGTACATATGTATAAAGTTATCGAAGACAATCAAGGGCTAAATTACGGCAAGCGATATCGAATGCAATTTTAGTATTTTTTCATTTAAATTCTATGGAAATATTTTGAAATTTCGTTTGATGTTGAGGGTCGTGATTTGTGCCCTGAATAGTGCATTGACTACGAAGCCAATGGCGGTCTTCCAGAGAACGAGTTCAAACCCAGGCCCGGAGGCCTACTCTGTATTTCGAAATGAAAGGAAATGCTTTCGAATTTGTATATTATTAATATTACAATTCGAAAGCATTTGCTTTCGTTTCGAATTACAGAGTAGACCCCCTGACCCAATCATATCATCGATCATAGATTTATCTGATTCCTTCGCCAATATGAATGAAGCAATGAATCTTTGGGGAAGTAAAACAACTAATAAAACGACTCCTTAGCCTAAAGTAATACGCTTACTTAACACCAGTACCTGGATTTAGTATCTTTTGCGAACCGAAAATCGTAGTATTTGTCGATATCAAAATAAGACAAAAGCACAAAGAATTGAGGAAAAGCTAAATGAATTTGAGTTTATTTTACTTTTTTACTTCACCCGACAGTGAATATTCTTAAAATATGTTACTGAATAGCAAAGTCGATAAAGGTGCATATGCGCTGCTGAGATGATATGATAAAATTAACAAAACGCACGAGTCAAGCTTAATGATTTAATGTACATACATATGTATATTAGTAGGCACCTTGGCTTAGTTAGTAGCTACTCTTAAAAAATAAGTAAAATATAAGTATTAAATATATTTTTTTCTATTTATATTTTTCAGGTCCCAAGGAATTCTCTTATCGCGGCAGAAACATGTTCTTGAGCTCTCACGTTCCCGCTTTGGCAAACAAAAAGGTCGATTGGTTAGATGGTCGTAATTTATGTCGCGAGTATTGTATGGACTTAGTGGCCTTGGAAACCCAAGAGAAAAATAATCTCATCTTCCGTGTTATACAACAAAACGATGTTCCGTACATCTGGACGGCCGGTCGTATCTGCGATTTCAATGGTTGTGAAAATCGTCCCGATTTAGAACCCAAAAACATCTACGGCTGGTTCTGGTCCGCAACTCGCGAGAAGATTCAAGCCACCAACCGCATTCCTCAAGGCTGGGGCTACAATCCTTGGTCTCAAACTGGTCACAAAAAGCGTCCTCAGCCCGATAACGCCGAATACGACATCAATCAAACCAAGGAACAATGTTTGTCTGTCCTAAACAATGTTTACAACGATGGCATTGCTTGGCACGATGTGGCCTGCTATCACGAAAAGCCTTTCATATGTGAAGATAACGATGAATTGTTGCGTTATGTCGCTGCTACCAATCCTGGTATTCGTCTTTAAAAATATTTGCGAGCGGGAGAAGTTTATTTTTATTTTATTTTTTGTTTTTATTTTTTTATTTTATAAAGAAAACAAAATAGACTTTAGAATTTATAAAACCACAAACAAAAACACACGCATTTTTTTTTAAATATTTTTTACACTTTCCCTATTTTTCTTTTGTATTCGTTTCGTACAGTTTCTGTTTTAATTTACTGCCAATTTATAGAGAAAAAGAAAAAAGAAAAATTTAATTGTAACGAATTTTGAAAATGTACCTTCGACATGTGTATATTATTGTATTATATGCAAAACTTTATTTGTTGTAAAATATTTATTAGCTCAATACTTTATCAAAGAAAAAAAAACACAAAATTAAATTTCTATATTTTTAAATCAGGTTTAAAAATGTTTCTTAAAAAACTCTTTTAATTATTTGTAACTGTTTAAAATTAAAAAAAAAATGTATTTAAAAAACCTTACAAAAAAATCAATAAAATTAAAAATTAAACCTTTTTTATTTATTATTTAAAATGGCAAACAAAGATACGAGTATCTAAAAGATATCGAAGAACATACAACTCGTATTATGAGACGGTAGTAAGTAGAACAATCGAAATTATGAATATCACTTGAAAATCGAAATAGATACATAGGTACTGCTAGCTAAAATCCAAAAAGGTGTAACTAACATTTTCATAATTTTGCAGAAAGAGGAAAAAAATGTTAAAATGTAAAATATTGAGGTGTTCAATGCGAATTTCTTCAATGTAAAAAAAAAATAAATAAAATCCCTCTTTTTGTTCGCGCAGATTTAATTTTATTGTTTGTAGCGATTATTTTGATGAAATACTACGGCATTTGTAAAAAAGTAGATTTTAAATGTTTTGCCCTAAATTTTACGTTTTAGGTAACGATATGTATCTATATTGTTTTTCTTCTCTTGTTTTTATTCCAATAAGCACTAATATTAAACTATTTTTGATTTATGCAGTCTCAAGTTAAAAAAGCTTTCATAGTTACAAATTCAACCCTATCGTGAACATTTTTCTCTTGAAATTATTTCCCTTTTCCCAATATTATAATCGGGAATAATTATTCCCTTGAAATCTTTCCCCTTTTTTGATTCCCCTTATCGTTAATAATACAAGGTGGCGAAAAAATAGTCACCCGATGTTCTTTGTTCTTTTCTCTATCCTGATGGAACCGCATGTTCTCCGGTCCCAATTAGTCCAGTTGAGAAAGGAGAAAATCGTTGAACATGGCTCTGTACCTGCTCTGACCTGTTCCGTTTTAGAAAAAAATAATAATGTCCACCATACCTTGCATAATTCATAATTATTCACGTATTTACCAGAGATGAAAATAAGGCTCGTCGCTCATGATAATTTTCGATGAGGAGTTTAGCGATTCATGTTTTATTGGCGTTCATTTTGTATTTGTTTACTCCATAAATGAAACAAAAAAAAAAAAAAAAATTTTTTCCATTGCACCTAGAAAACACTCTTAAAAACATTTCATTTGAAACCCAAAATTTGCGTGTTTTCAATTAATTTTTAAGCTTCAAAAATTTTCTTCCCGTTTTTTACATTCACTGAGAACTGTCAGCGGGAAGAAATTTTCATGGGAGATTTGCGAAAGCATTTTTCCCTTCGAGGGGATTACCAATTTACCAATGGGAACAAAAATTTCACTTGTTATTAACGATAGGAGTGAGTGTTCACGGTTCTTAACACAAATGCCCTGCAAAACCTTTTTGCCTAGAGTATTGGCCCTAATTACGAGTGTCGTATTTCGACTTCGACTAAGACGATTTTATAATGGATTAAAAAAAATTTTATAATATACAATTAGGGCATATTTGCTTTTTTGTTTCACATGTAGTAAATTTTAATTTGTTTTCCATTGCAGCTAGAAAACACAACTTTATACCGGATATTCTATTAAAACTGAAATTAAAAAATCAAAATTGAAAAGGGTATCACCTCAGTTATAGTATGTTTCCACCGACTTTAAATCAAGTAGGTTTAAGTAAATCACTTCAAAGTGTTTCCACTGAGCTTGTGAGCGATTTGTTGTTCGAATTTTCGTATTCAATTTATGCACGTACTTTATATCGTGGGCGCAGCAACTGTAATGTGAATTTTATCCACATGAAGTGGACATTTAAAATTTATTAAATATTCCTTAATGTCATTTTTTCGAAATTGTCAATCACTATTGATGGATGACCCACGGATAGAGCTTATAATTTTATAAGCAACGCAGGTTGCAGTTCGAAAAATAGCATTTTCGAAATGATTTAAAATAAATCAACTACTATGATTTATCCATATGCAAAATGTTGGTAAATCATGTATAATACGAGGGCGGTTCGGAAACTTCTTAGCCTAGCACAAAAAGCGCGGTATAAACAGAAAAAAGTTAAGTGTTTTGGAAACTTCCATCTCTGCTATGAGCACATGTTAAATTTTGTTTCGATCTGGCAACTCCTTCATATAGAAAAAGGTGTTTATCGGGACAAGAAATTCATAATGATATGGTGAATGTGTTAGTTGAAAGTGCTCCTTCATATGCAACAGTAAAAAATTGCGTTGCTGAATTTAAACGTGGTCGTACAAGCATTGAAGATGAACCACGTAGTGGACGTCCAAAAACAGCAACAACAACAGAAATTGTAGCCAAAGTGCATGATATGGTATTAAATGATCGACGAATAAAAGTGCGTGAAATAGCTAATATCATGGGCATCTCAAATGATCGAGTCCATTTAATTTTGCATGAAGAACTACAGATGAAAAAGCTTTCTGCAAGATGGATGCCGCATTTGTTAACAGTCGACCAAAAAACGCATAAGAATGAACATTTATTTCTCAAGCTTGTTTGGATCGTTTTAAGCGAAATAAAATGGATTTTAAGCGTCGTTTCATAACTGTTGATAAGACATGGATCCACCACTATATTCCAGAGACAAAAGAACAATCCAAACAATGGACTGAAGCTGGAGGAAGTGCCCCAAAGAAGGCAAAAACAATTCAATCGGCTGGTAAGGTTATGGCAACGGTTTTTTGGGACTTCAAAGGTATTTTATTGATTGACTATCTGCAAAAGGGTAAAACAATAAATTCAGAGTACTATTGCAACCTTTTAGATCAATTAAATGTACAAATTCGAGAAAAACGTCCTGGCTTACAATACAAAAAAATTATTTTTCATCAAGACAACGCACCAGCGCACAAGAGTGTTTTAACAATGGCTAAAATCAACGAATTAAAGTACGAGTTGCTTGATCACCCACCTTATTCTCCTGATTTAGCTCCCAGTGACTTTTACCTGTTCCCAAATCTAAAAAAATTCCTTGCTGGCAAGCGTTTTACCTCAAATGAAGATGCAATTACAGTTGTAAACCACTATTTTGAAGACCTTGAGGAAAACTATTTTAATCAAGGGATAGAATTGCTAGAAAAGCGTTGGACTAAGTGTATTGAAGTTTCAGCAGATTATATTGAAAAATAAAAATATTTTTGAAAAACTAACTATTCTCTTTCATTGATAGGCTAAGAAGTTTCCGAACCGCCCTCGTATTAATGTAATTTTCACTTTACAACTTGAAATTTTCAAAAACGCTAAAAGTTAAAAACCCCAAAGTTAAAAAAACTCCGAAACGAAAAGTACTTAAATGAAATATGTCACCAAAAATAAAATAAATCGCTAAAACTAAAAAAAATCACCAAAAGTTGCCAAAAAATTAAAAAATCGCCAAAAACCGAAAAAATCACCAAAAAGAAAAAAAAAATCCAAAACTAAAAAAGCTTCAATACTAAAATAATCGCAAAAAACAAGAGCCGTACGAAACCCTTCGTGTGTGAGTTAAAGTGAGCTGAAATCTGGGAATAAAAATATGAACAGCATTACACACGAATATCTTTTACGTGAATTGAAATTAACATGCAAAGGTGATTACAAAAATTGTTTGTTGATTAATTTCGTCAATCAGAGTTCGAGATGAACTTGTAGCCGAAAGAACATGACTGCAGGCACACAACAACAATGTGTTTGATGAGTTCATTTGATCATGTCCTGGGGTACTTCAGACTGTCGAAAATGCAACTCAGCAAAGAAACGCGAATATGAATCATGAAAATGTGTAATGCAAAAGATTGGAAATAGTTGGTTACCAAAAGTATTGCAAGCTAATTACATATATTACTCAGCACAGTAATGCGTTTACAAACATACATTTTACCACATGGATTTTAAAAACAAAAATAATCGTAGGACCATTATTTAATTTTTGAAAATCGTTGGATTTATATCTAACCGAATGTCTTTACAAGATGCCCTGTTGGGTATATAAATAGTTCAAGCAAGCCCGTAATTCATTATTTTTTTTTTCAATTTGAGATTTTTGCATTTTTCGATACATTAGATGTTCTTCTATCGAAATAAACAGAAAAACTAGGGGTCAGTTTGTCAACCTCGACAATTTTCGACTTGTCGTACATTTACATTTGAAAAAAAAAATTTTTTTTAAATTTGTTTTTGTTTTGAATGTAAGTTTACGACAAGTCGAACGTTGTCGACATTGACAAACAGGCCCTAGATTTCAAATATATAATGAGTTAGGGCCTTTCTATATTAAGGTAACGATAAGTAATATATATGTACAAACATATCGTCACCTTAAATGCAAACGGACGTAACTACACTTTTATATTTTTTACAGGAGAAACAAAAAACGTTACAAAATCAATAATAATAAAGTATTTTTGAAAATTTTCTTCGAAATTTACTTGTAGTATGGATACTTATATCTTTTGAACCATTTATTTTCTTTTTATGTATATTTAAGCATTTATGTTAGTTACGTTGCTTGCAATAAAAAAGAGATGCATTCGTAATTACGTCCATTTGAATTTCTTTAATAAAGTCTTCATTATCCATCGCAGAGTTCTATATATCTGCGTGAACATGCAGTTTGATAACATGAAACATAACCAATCAAAAACTCTATTTCGAATATTTGTGTAGTTACGTCCGTTTGCATTTAAGGTGACGATATGTATGTGTATTACTAGCTGTTGCTATCTGCATAAATTTCATTAACCGACCATGATGAGTCGGTTCTAGCTTTTAACTTGTAAATTGTTTACATTATTGAGCACAATAACCGACTGAAATTGAAATTAAAACATAGTTTTGTTGTACTTATTTCCAACAATAATGCTGTGGCAATTACAAACATTTTGATTTCATGTGGAATACAAAACATACTTGAGTATTTTTTTAACAATCTTGCAATTAAACTCATGGTCAGACAGGGCAAAAATTTTACCAAGTAAGCGTAAGCACTTTTGACAAATGTTTATTCAAAGTGCATTTGACGCACTATTTTCTCAATGAACATTTTATCTAAATATTTTATTTTGTATTTTTTATACATACATATACACTGCATATAAAAACCGTCTTGAATTTATAGTTCTCTTAAGTTGAATTGAGCCCTTGTTTCACGCAATATATGTACATATGTTGTATTTTTGTCTAAAATAACATACGATAAACATCAATTAAGGTGTCTTTACACTATATTGAGTGTTCGTTCTTAATAAACATTCAATTAAATTCTACTTTCATCTGATGGTTATACAATATTAATTTTAACTGACAAGTTTATAAAGTTAGCTATTGATATCATATTGTAAAATTACAATTACAATTGTAAATACATATAACTTTAGTAGTTACGCTCATGTCAAATATTTCTCCAGTCTGACTATACTTTCACACTTCTCATTTGTTTAAATAATTTTTGTTAAGATATAAAAATCGCTTTAAATCAATTAAATCGGTCTTCTTACTTCAAAATATTTAACATTAATTTCTAAGAAGAAACCAATTATATAATATTATGTATATATTTCTTTTTACAATTAAAAATTGCAAAAGTCCAGACTTCTTTACTTTATCTTAATATTTACATAAATACATACATAATTTCGATTATTCATTCTTACCTTGTTGTTCATTGCTTACTTAGATCTCTTTGGGTTTCTTTCACTTGGTGATTTTTGTTGACGATGATGATGATGATGATGATGATCTTTTGATTTATTATGACTACTTTGAATCTTCTTTTTTACGGGGGTTTTCGATCTCGACCTTTTGGTGTTTTCACTATAGTGCAAATTTGGACTACGTAATCTCTTATGTGAATGTTTCTGTCGGTGGGATTTAGATTTTTCAATTTCTTTATTTTTGTTTCCAGATTCGCTACTACTTTTTAAGTCTTTTTTATAATTTTTAGAACTTTTACCGATTGAGCTCGAACTGGCTGATTCTGACTTTTTTGTCTTCTTGTAGCACAAGTTTGGACTTTTTGATCTTGATTTTCTGCTTGAAGATTTTCTTTGTAATGAATCAGATACGTTTTTATATTCGGCTTTACTCTTAACCTTGAAGTTTTTATCTTTATTATCTTTTTTAAGTTCCATTTCAGGGCTTTCAGACCAACGCCAATTACGAGTAATTAAACTTTTTTTATTTTTTCGAATCGTTTCAGTAGTCCAGCTATTAAAAAAAAAATTTGTAACATAACATAATAATATAACATTCGACTATTTTATCTGTACCTTATGGAAGGTGATTCTGGTACTGCTGTAGTACTTTTAGACACGTCACGTACAGACCATTCCGGTTTATCAATACGTGTGGTATATTTATTATCAATATTTTTCATTAAATGAAAAAAATCACATTTAACTCCTTTTGGGCATTTACGGCCTAACGATAGACCTTTAGGAAAATCACGAAAAAATAGTTAAGGAAATATAAAACGGTAGTAAAAATTAGCATATGTATATCTTTAATTTTGCACACTTTTGTGCTTTGTATAAAAAGGATACTGAACGCATACCACAAACTGCTGTACGCCATTGCTGTATATTAGAAAATTCAACATTTAAACGTTTCGATGCGTAATAACGATTTTGAAGATTGGTAAATGCTTTCAAAGCTGATCTAAAGAAATAATTTGTGCAGAGTGAAAATATTTTCAATATTGAATTCATTACATTTATTTAGGGATTGGATTTTAAAAACCAAAAGCTAGGCTTATTAGCATTAATAAAGTCTTGCTTAAAATATAATAAATTTATATACATTTTTTAACGTGTTATATATGAAACATGATGCTTTCATTTTTTTTTTTTGCAAATAAAAAAATACAAGTTTAATCTATAAATCGTCACCTAAAATCCAAAAGGTTATTTATATCAACCAAAAAATTCAAAATATATATTTTTTTGATTATGATGTGATTAACCAAAATACATCTTTCCTTAAAATTTCAATCACATATATCCAAAAAATACCAATTTTATTCATTATTCAATTTGGCACCTAACAAATAAATAGTCTCAAATTTATAAGGTTTTTTGGTTCTCCTGTACAAAAAAAAAAGAGTACTTACGACCTTTTGGATTTTAGGTGAAGAAAATTGTCTAAAAATTTTGTCTCTAAATTTAAAAAAAATTTAAATACATATGTATGTAAATAAAATAAATACATTGAACCAAGCATTTTGAACTGGACTACATGCATATACATATCGATGGCTTAATATAAAAAGGGCCTAACTCAATTTTTTTCGAAATCATATTTTTAATGTTTTCTGGGCGACAACGTATAATTGCATCCTCCTTGAAGATCCTTAAAATCAAGGTCTTAAAGCAACTTTAAAAACTATTTCTGCATGTAAATGCTTTATTTTTTCTTCAGTTTTTTACTTCTGTAAAATATTGAAAATTCCAGTTAGGCCTTTTTTATATTAAACCAACGATATGTATAAATAGCAAGAATAATTAGTGAATCAAAAACTGTTTGATTTAAAGTCGTTTTGGTGTTTAAAATCCATATCAATTATACATATATTTGAATACTTTTGATATCCCAAAAATTACCTTTTATCAGAATACTCTACAAAAACATGTCCTCGTAAATGAGATTGGACATTTCTTACTGTACGAAAGTTTATAATTATACCAAATTCTTCTAATACCGGCCATACATCTGCACAGAATTCATCATAAGAGTCGCGCAAATCACGTTCACTCAATTCCAAATCACTGTCGGACCTCGAGTATTCCTCATGTTCTTGCTGCTCCAACAAAGGGTGTTGAAAAAAATGTTTAATTAGAATAATTTTCGATAACATTGGCCTTTTATGATTGAATAAGCATGTGGCTTCAAAGCGACAAGAGTTGGTTTTATCAAAAAAACTACACGATTTCTCCCCAGGCCTAGATTGCGTTATATAATCGAATCTAGTAGGAGTTTTCGCCGTGCAGTCCTCCAAATATTCTTGCATGCTAATCATTATGTCGTCAAATTCTTTGGCAGCTTTCTCTTGCTGTAGCCTAATTTCTTCGCGTTTCTTTTGTCTAATTTCATTCAAAATTTTTAAATTTTCTTCTTGTTTTAATCTTTCAGCTTCCAATTTGGCTTCTTCGGCTTTCCTCTGCAACTCGTCTTTTTTGAATTGTTTTTGAGCCAACAACTCCCTACGCAGCCACAACTCTTCTTCTTCTTGACGTTGTTTTTCCTCTGCTAGTTGCTGTAGCCTTTCAATAGTTTCTTGTTGTTCCAGCCATAATTTGTACAGCGGATCTTTAAGTTTTTCAGCATTTGCTACATATATACATAAGAAATTTTAATCGTTTTTGGTTTAAGCTAATGCAAATTAGTGCCTACCGTCTTCCCATTCTTTGTCCCTTTTCTGAGCTAATTTTTGCCTTTTCCGTTTTCTTTGCAATTTCTTAACTAATTTTCGCCATGGTCTAAAATTTTAATTGTTAAAATTAATGTATATAAACTTTGATACAGTAACTATTACGCATTATAATATAAATCAACATTAAATTTACCTTTTACCTTTTGCAACAAGATTTCTGCTCCATTATTTAATAAAATGAATACAATTTTATTTTCTGTGGTCAGCTGTTCGAAGAGTTGCCAGAAGCGAATTTAAACTGTCCTACCATAAAATAAAAGTATTGAAGAACTGCGTTAACCTTATTTTTGAACGGTTTTTATTGGTCCCAAATAATTTTATCACGACACGCAGGAAATTAAAATAACTGTTATCGACGTATTGAAAAGGCAGATGTGGCAATTATGCTCTGTCATACTGCAGTAGAGTAATACAGTATATATCTCACATAAAAACTTTTCTCATCTCGCAACATATCGAAAATTTCGAGTTGTGCGAGTGGCATCACAGCAGAAGGTTAGTTATAAAAGCGCGCAAAGGATATAGGTTTCCACGGCATTTGTCATATTTTAATACATTATTCTAAAAAAAATAAGTAAAGGTGCAGTTTAAAATCTTACTGTGTTAGTAAAGCAAAAAGCATTCCATAAAGTGTGATTTAAATAAATAAATAAATATACATACATATTAATGTGTCAAGTATGGTTGTTCTATGGAGATATGTTAAAGTTCTCCGGAAATTCAATTTGTTATAACATTTGCCTTTTTTAGTTTTAATACCACTTGCCTATAAACAATTCCTTGTGATGTGTGAACTTAAAATATTCTTTTACCATTTTACCTATTCTACTTTTTTGCTGTAATTCATTAATTGGAATTGTGTATATGATAAATATAAGGTATGTATCTAGGTACCTACTTGGCATTCTTATTTGTGTGGTTATTATTAGAAACTCGGTTCCAGTCTTTTTTTATTTATCTTGTAATATTAGTTATGCATAAGAGAAATTCCTTGCTGGAGTCAATTCGTTTGACATTTTCCCGTACACTACTGGTTATAATACCAAGCTTATGCGCGATGTTTTACTTTGCCTTTATTGACTTTGTTATCACAAGTATTGTATAGCTTATTGTTTATGCGTGCGAACAAATGACTTTGGTAGCTATTTAATTAATTATTTAAAGGAGTTATTAACATTTGCTCTTGCAAATTAATTAATTCTGTTGTGTTATATAATAATATGAAATATTCTATTACTAAAGCTTTAATTAATAGCTAACAGATTATTATTAAAAAGAGAAGTTCTACAATTGATTCTAGATTGATAGAGAACTTTTCTCAATAATAGTGTTTATGCGACCAGAAAACAAAAGCTGAGTGCCGACTGTAAATACCAGAGCTTCATATTCAATTCACTAATTATTTTTATTAAAGTTGATATCCAATAAATGAAACAGAAATTTACAAATTGCTTAAAATTTTAAGGATTTTGTTTAAAGTAATATGTATTTGCAATCAATTAAAAACAATTTGTATTAAAACTTTGAAATAAAATATATTTCAAACTTATTTAAAATTTTGTTAAAAATTTTTGGGGGTTGTGATTAAGTACCATTTTTTATATTTTTTCTTAAAGCCAAAATTTTTTCACTTTATTAGGAAACGGGTTTTTTTTAAATAATTTTTATAGCATTTTTTTTTAGTAAATGTGATCAAATATTATAACTAATAAAAAGTGTAACAATAAAATATCTGGTATACAATATTTAGCTTTTTTCTTCTTCTGTAGGTAGTATGACTTAATTTAATAGAAATTAACGGTGATCTAACATGGTTTGATTCACCGCTGTAGCAACGGTTGGATCGCATGTGTTTTGCGGAAGAGTTGGAGCACTGGATGTGAACTGTAGTAGAATTATTAAGTATGTAGTTAAGGCTCCACTGATCTATTGTTATTGCATAAAAATAAGTACATTTTTAGCAAATATTTTAACATATTCTTATAATTTTCAGCTTACTGTAAAGTATAAAGTTCGATCAATAGTAAATAAGCCTGCTGCCGTAAAATTAATTTTCAAATGCAATAATTGCATGGAAAATTGCTGCAATTTTTCCTTGACTTCTTGTGTCTTGGCTTTATTCAGTAGTGCATGAACAATGCCACCAGTCTTCTCACTCTAAAGCAACAGAAACAATTTTCAATTCAAAATAAACTTTTAAACTTTTATTAGGAAACAATTTTATACAAACCTTTTTAATGGCTCTGTTGCTGCCCTCCACTATTGAAATTATCGCAATCAAATACAATATCATTTGACAAGAAAAGAACGTTACAAATTCTGCGGTCTTAAATTTACTTTCCCTCTTCGATTTACCCAATAATGTCTCCAGCACATAGTATGCATCAAATACAATAATGAGAAATGCAATTGATATTATGGTTAATAGTTGATAAGTGAAATATTTATTGGCTGTTGAGGCTGCCTCACAAATCAGCTGATGTATTTCCATTGCTTCTTGTATAATTTCTGTTGGATTTTTCGAAACAATAGTGTACATGGAAAATGAGTCTAAGCATTGAAGGGAACGTTGTTTTTGCTTTTTGCTTGCTATTGTTTTGATGCTGCGTGTATCCCATTGGTGACAAAGGTTTTTAAGGACCTGAAAAGAGAATATTTTTTTGTAGTTTTTTTTTTCTTTAAGCTAAATGAAGTACATATGTAAATTTAATAGAGCAAAACAAGTTTTGAGTTTATTTAAGCAGATAATTAGATTAGTTAAATATTCAAGTATTGCTTTCGTTATCGTTATATATTTAATATCTTCCGATTTCTGTAAAATACAAAAAGAGCATTTAAAACGAAGAAACACTTTTTTATGTCAAAAGTTTCCAATTTTCAATAGAAAACCTAACAACACTATAACTGACAGATTTGTCCAACGAATTGGAACGTAAGCTATCTGGTATTATGAATTTTAATAATTTCACCCAGAAACATACTAAAAATGTTCGCTGAGTTAATGCTAGAAGCGATTAATAAATTAAAGTTTTTTCAATACATGTGAGTGTTTACTTTTATTTTGTTGTAATTTGAATACTATTCATATAGCAGGTAACTTATTAAACGATAAAAACAATAAAAGTATACGTAAGGGTGCCATAAAGTTTTTTATCGGTTACATAAGGCAATCGCTATAAAATTCTTTTCGTGATACACGTATTTGTATTAGACTAACAAAATTTGTCCAGCTTTCACACAACTTTTTAGCTCCTACAACATTAAAAATAGAATTTTTACAGTATTCACACCAGAGCGTAACTAATTATAAGACAATTCCATTGATAGTATACGCAAGGGTGTATTAAGTGTAGTAATGATGTATCGTGAGTTGGGCGAATGGGCTGAGAATTAAGTGAAAGTTGAACCAGGTTTTTATGCTCAATTCATTTACAGCCATGAGCTTCATTTTTGACTTAATCGGTACGTTAACATGCTGAATTGTCTTTTTGGAGAAAGCATAATTCTCATAAGATTCTAGAGACTCTATTACATCTCGAAAAACATCAGTATTACTTGCCGAAGGTGTTATCAGTCCCTTAGTTTTTACATCCGAAACCGGTGCCAACATTAGCGTGAATGGCCAAGGAAAATGACTCATAATTTATTTATTCCTCATGACATTCCAAATTATTTAAAGGAGAAATGGTTCCAATAAGATGGCGCAATATATCAACGAGTGCGTGAAACCATTACTTTGCTGAGCCAAAGATTTGGTGACTGAATTATCTCAAGAAATAGATCTGTGAATTGATCATCTCCTGTGATTTGACACCTATAGACTACGAGTACTTTTTGTGGGGGTACTTCTAATCTCTGGTCTATGTTGGTTAGCCAGCAATGATTGATGATTTAGAAGACATCACTCCAAGCAATATGCTCGAAAAAGTCATGCAAAATTGTATCAAAAGGGATGACGGTTATAAGGTGCAATTGCGAAGTTCATATGCCATTATTTTTTAACATTGAATTTCATGAAAAATTTTACTCATTCCATTTAATTTTTTGTGTTTTATTTAAAAAAAAAAAGTTCTAAAAAACAACCTTTAGTTATAGCTATATCGCTATAAGCAATTTTGATTAAAATAGCTTGCAAGTTAAATTGAAATGTATTAAATATATACATACATACATATTTATCATTAAGAAGGATTTATTTTCTGGTGTTTGTTTTCACATATTTAAAAGATTTTTATAAATTAATCAAATATAATATTTCCAGACTTGGCCTTGATACAACTATTTAAAAAATATGCCAAATGCAATCGTATTATTAGGAACATACTTTTATGTGAAAATTACTAGCGACAAAAATTCAATATTGTACTATTGTACGGCGTTCATGCGAACTTCTGAATTAAATATTTTTTATTAATATTTTCAATATGCAAATCATCATTCTATCCAGACTTTATATGACAATGTTACTATTACAGCAAACGAAGAAAATAAATAGAGTGCACTGGTTTTCTCTTTCGATAGATGTTCATTGAATCTCAAGCTATGGACAAGTATTTATAAAAAAAAAAAAAAAAAAAAAAAAAAAAAAAAGACCAACTTTGAACCGTTAAATATTTTAAATGGTCATTAAAAATAAAAAATCATAAGATAAACTTAAAGATGATTTTAAAATACCTGTAGAATGATACCCATTTTGATATACATAGTTCACCGACTTTTTATTTTTTCGTATTTACAAAATGGCGTCTGTTGGCCGCCATATTGAATTTTGAAGACTGACATATCTTTAGTGACACTTCCGGGATTAAGACAAATCGATTGACGTAAGAATAATCAAAATCGGTCCACGCGTTCGGTTTATATAGTGCCACAAAAGAACATATATACACACATATATACATAGACTGATAAACACAACAACCTTTTGCGTTACGCAATCGGTAAAAACAATGATCTCTTTTTCATCATAGAAATAAACTTAACTCTTATCTTAATTTTAATGCGAATCAAATGAGAATTCTATCATATATTGTTACACACATTAAATGCCGTACGGTACAACTCATATGCTTTTTATTTTCACATTTAGAATATGTTTGTTTCCTTTGGAAATTACGTGCCACTTTAACTCAGCATTCTTTGCAACATGCATACACGCATGCATATATATGTATGTATTGTGTAATAATTGCACATATAAGAAAATAAAATGCATGTATGTTGGTATGTATGTACATATGTATGTATGTGTCTATGAACATTCATTTTACCGCAATAAAAAATTAATTAATTGTACACAGAGTATGAGCAATTTTTATAAGCAAACGATAGTTAAAATATCAATCATACGCCTGCACTGTTGGAAACACGAAACCCGACAAACAAACCACATTAAAGCGAAAGGCAAAATTATAAAACAATTTTCATTAATAAAATTAAAATGGCATTTAATATTTATGAACAACAACACATTTATGTACATATGTAGGTTTTTTTTTCATCTATAATAACCTCGTTGACAGCTTTAAAATAAAGTGTTATTTTATGTAACGCCGTATAAAAAGTCATCACCACACTGCTGATGATAATGTGAGGCGAATAAAATGACGTGATTGCAAACCACGAGAGATATATTCCATTATGTTTCAATACCAAAAAATATCCGTACACAATAAAAGAAATGTTGGACAAAAACATGAAAAGTATAATGGAATTTATTTTTCTGGCGCATTTCTTCTGCATGATCTGAACGCCAATGCGAGAGAAACGCAACTCCAACCATTCGTACTGTTGCATTAAACTGATTAGTAAGTTACGTTGTAATAAAGAAAATAATTGCACGGTTATATTGGCGAACATGCCATTAAATTTCTCCAAGGAGTCTGTTAACTGTGAAACTGAAGTGATGTAGAAGTGAGCCAATAACGATTGCTCATTGTTCATGCTGTAGAAAAGCACACAGCTGTAAAAAACAATACGCGCCATCATATTGCAAAAACCAAAGATGGTATTTTTCAAATGCCTCATGGGCTGGGATGAGAACTGTGATGGTATAATGCCGGCGAAGGTAGCAACTATGAAGAGGACACGATAACAGGCGTAAACATCTCCTGGACTTTGTAAATCGTGCAGAAGTGTCCGTACACTTAAGGGTAAAAGCGTATTAACACACATCGCTTTGCTAGAGCTTAATGAAGACTAATAAATGGTTCATTTATGCAGAATGTGTTCCCAAAAAGCCAGTGAAAATAATGTTTGTTTTTTTTCGCTGAAATGTCGTGATGTTATCAATGTAATTAATTGAATTAAGGTAATTGAAAGCAATGTAAAATAAAACAAATACTTAAAGATACAAGTTTAATACTTTAACGTCCCTTTTCATTTCTTCATAAAAAACTTGCCGTTAAAGTCCCTGTTAACTTTTAATTGTACATTGTGAAAAGGGTCTTAAGGGCGATTTTTTGAGTTCAAGATTAGAGATTAAATTAACCTTACTCTTCATTTGTGATTTTTGGGTAGTCGATTATATGGCTTTACTTGATAGTTTAAGCGGCCACTCGTGGTGGTTTAATTTTACATTAATATTGACAACATGTACACGTATTTTACTGGTAAATAATAAAATATAGCAGTTTTTCTTCTTCCCACAGAAAATCAAAGTGTCTTGATAACATGTATGAATTTTACATAGAAAATTTTGCCACTACTTTGTTGCTCAGTATGGTAATACTAAACATAATAAGAAGTTAAAACTACCACTCAAAAGCATTAAACTGAATTAATGTGAGATTAAGTTAGTTTTTGTATTAGATAATTAGGCTTAAATTCTCACAGTTTTATTCATAAAACTTAAAAAGTCTTTATAAAGATTTTTTAAAACAAATTTCCATACAAAATTTTTCTTAAAAAGCCTTTATAAAGCCTTTTTAAGTTTTATAAATAAGGCTATCAGTATTTAGTTAGCTAATGAATGTGCTTTAACCAATGAAATTGATAAGAAAAATCATTAGTTAAACCACGGGCGCTAGTTAACTATAGGCTGTGAATTTGGAAATTAGAGAAATAAATTAATCTTAATTTCAAACCAAAAAAGTCACCCTAAGTAATTGAGACTGGGTTCACACACGGCAATTTGGGTTGAGCAATTTTTTAATTCATAAGACAGAGAAGAAAATATCAAACCCTATTTAGATTTAATCGTAAGCGACAGTAGTAAAAAAATTATTATTTTATTGAAATTAAAATTTAATGGGCGTGCCCATAGTTTAGAATGATAAAAACGCCAAAACTTAGCTTTAAGATACAGGCTATAAAGTTTTATCGGAAGCGACAATTTACACATGTAAAACATATTTGAATATTTTAACAAAATCTTCCCCTAAAAAATTAAATTTCTGTTAGTTACGATTAGATCGAATACAAGGCTGGATAGGTTTGCTACCATATTCATTATTTTCTTCTCTCTCTTCCTGTACTCAAAAGTTAAACAATTGAAACTACCGTGTGTAAGCCCAGTCTAAGCGTTGGCTAAGTTAGATTTCTTTTGGCAGGTAGGATTGGTTCTGTCCAAACACTAAATGAACCAGTTTTCTTTCACAAGAAAAATGAAGGGTATATAAGATTCGATATAGCCGAATAAAGCACACTTACTTGCGTATAGAAACATTTGATCTTAATACAGAATAAAATTTTTCTCATTTTATTATTTCGATTTTCCAAAGTTTGTAATTCAGGGGATTAAGAGCAAATAGTGTGCTTAAGCTACAAAGATTTTTTCCCTATTAAGTTGTTGCTATTGTAAAACTTTCAGTCAATAGAGTACACTTTGACGTAATTATACAGATCTGAATTTTTATATAGTGATAGATCTTAGCAGTAAGTGATTGGTGCATCTAACTAAATTTTGTTAGTTTTGGTACTTATACCTCTTTGCTTTTTAAGCCCCTCAATCTGTGACTCCTCATAAGCTTAATTATTTTATTAATTTTTAACATTCACGCACTATGAACATTTCGTTTTTTTCCACTCACCTTGTTCAACAAATTAAAATGTTGCCAAAAGCGCATAACAAACGAAATGTTTAAGACCACCACACTTAGCAGGAAAATATAAGGTACAAAAAAGGCCACACAGGCTTGGAACGATGGCCATATTTTATTGTGGAACAACATCCACAAGCTACTGGTCAAATAGCTCACACAAACAATTGTCATCATAATCAACTTCGAATGTCTAAATTTCATAATGTAGCGATAATTGAATTCCACGCCCAGGTTCAAAAATCGTTCATCTATTGCAGCCACTGTGTGATAGAGATTGATCATGTCATGACTTTTTCTCATGCTTACTCCGAACAGAATCATCATACCGCTCAGGCCTATAAACTTTTGCAAAATATCACCGATTTTGGAAATTTCTGTTTTGAAAAAGAATCCCACTATAGAGTCGTCCACTAGGAATGAATGCATGAAACAATAAACGAAAAATACTCCCTGCAATATGGTGATGCCATAACCCAAAGGTGATGTAGACATTTTGCGTTTACCGTGAGGTCCCACAATACGCAGCGGTGTGAGGCCCAAAACGAATGTTATCGAGAGAAGAGTTTTTTCAGCTGCATAAGAATCTCTCGGATTAAAAAAGTCCTTGCAAAATGCGAGCATTTTCGTATAAATTACGCGACTTGGAGATAAGACTAAATAGGTTTTAGGCATGATTCCTTGTTTTATACTCGCACTGTCCTGCTTACCGAAGTATATACTACATATCTATGTGTGTATGTATGTGTCCAGTAGTTGAAGTTAATTTTGCTTTTTTAAATGGTTGTCAGATTATTAGTGTCAGTTAATACTTTTTGCCAAATAGTTACGGTAATAACAAAAAAATAATACACGTATCTATTTCTATTTTCATTGTCCAATTGCCTTTTCCACACTTGAGTAAAATCAATACATGGGCGAAAATACGTAAAGTGCATTAATAGTAAAGATGATTACACTAGTTTTTCCCAATCACCAGCAAAAGTTTTTAAACAAATATTATTTAAGAAAATTGCATTACACATAATTGTAGTTTTTTTTGTAATTATTAAAAAACGAATTGAAATGGAATGTCTTCTTTTGAATATCTTTCATATGATGACTTCAGATCAATGGAGAAGTGATTCGAATACAAATGTACATCTATGTATACAGCCAATTCTTTCCAACTGTCAACCAACATATGTATATATATATTGAAAAATAATATTAATAATTAATTTGTTCAAAACGTTTTAATTGTATGTATTATTTTTGAACCTTTTCGTACGACCTTCGTTCAATACATTTTGCAGACTTTATATGTATTTAACTTTTTTGTGACAGCTTTAAGTTATATGAAAATAATCGCCTCTTACTAAGAATTCAGCATAATAAAACTAAATTGAACCACACAATAGGTTTTGTTTATTATTTAGGCGAAAATAAAATAATATTTGTACATTTGGTCAAAAGTTAAGGATTGGTATTGCCACACTAATCCTTCGGTTAAAGTTTATTTGAAATAAAAAATAGGGTACATTAGTACCCTGGTGACGGTCAAATAAACCAGCCAATCAGTGAATATTAGCGACAAACATAGCTTAAAAAAAGACGTATGAGTAAAAACGTTAATCGCCATTTGTATTTTCACTTCGTATCCTTATCGGATGATATTTTATTCAAGCGACAGGTGCAATTTTGTTAAAAAAAATATATATAAAAACTCTGGATGAAACCTGGGTAAAAAAAAAATAAAAACACTCGACAATCTTTTACGTGAATTGAAATTAGATAACGCCGGCAAGCAACGGTAGTTCTCGATAAAATGCACAAAAACTTTTTCACCCGCGCATTTCTGCATTACATCACAAAGCAAATTACATACATTTTGTTTCGTCAATCAGAGTTAGAGATGATCAAATAATTATCTGTCAAATGAAAAAAATTGATACTTTTTGGTTTTTATCAATCACGCATTCGTGTAGCAAAAAAAAAAAAAAGCTTTACTGCATACCCACAACTATGTGATTGATGAATTTATTTGATCGTCTCCTCAGACCTTAACAATAGGATTTTAATTTAGTTTATTTAATTACTTCATTGTTTCTTCAAACCCATTACAAAACACTAGCTGAGAAGTCAATTTATCAGAAATGCTGTACTAACAATACATCAGTACATCGACTGATTGAATTCAAACGATGTGGTTAATTTATAAAATATTTCTTAAATGTTCCAAAAAACGTTTTCCAGATATTAAGAATAATTTATAATTTATTTATAATTAATGCAAATGGATTTTTTTGCAATTTAATAATGCTTTCTATTCGTAGTACATCACAATCCTACATAATATCGCTCATTTTCTCAAACAACGTCATAACTCAAAAAATCTAGTTCACCAGAAAACGAGTTTAAAGTTTTTAATTTACACACAAGCTAACGAGAAAAGAAAATTTATTTTGCTGTTATGAGTTGAGTAAACAATATATTTGTATGCAATTTTTACACAATATGAAAAACTATATCGTGCCATAAGCGCCAAAATAGCTTAATCGACATAATTTTCGAACCTCAATTTTTCACCAAAATCGATAATTTCCGATCGTAATAGTCGATTTTCGTAAAAAAACGATATTCAAAAATATGTGTCGCTTAAGCTATTTTAGCGGTTATGGCTCGATATGATGATTAATTAATTCTGCATCATTAACTCAACAATTAAATTTTTTGAGTTGTGACGTTGTTTGAGTAAATGAGCGATATGATTAATATGCAGTACTTTGTTTAATCATTCCTTTTCTATCTTTTTACACATTTCTATGATTTATATACTATTTGCTTTGCTTGCACATAACATGATACATACAGGTTGACATTTTTGAGATGGTAACACTGCCTTATTTGATAACCGATTTTAACAGCTGATAGTTGCTTTTTGTTTAGTTGAGCTACTATCACAGAACTGAAGAAAGTGACTGGTAAAAAAAGCTACAATCAGGTTTTTTTAAAATTCATGGAAAAAAGAGAAAATTATAGTGTATTTGATATTGTAGTCCCAGCTAAAAATTACAAAACAAATCATTAGTTACAGCATTGATGAACTCAGCTCCAAGTAGTTCTATTTCTGGTGAATCATCAATGAATTTAACACATGGTTGTCATACGGGAGTCATCCAAATAATGATACAATTATACAGGTAAACGACAAGAGCCAGCTGTTTTGCTTGTTTCGTGATTTGATCTGCCAAATGGTGTTTATGTTTTACCAACACACTCGCACAGTGCCTACTAAAACTGTACTATGTAATACAAACATGCTTTGCAAAGCCAAGAGAAAACGCAAATATGTACATGTATATTGTTTTCTCTTGGTTGTCTCTCTTGTCAATCACAAAACAGCAATAAAAATCGCTGTTGTTTTATTTGTTGTAGATTCGCGGCTACCTGTATTATTGTATCATGGTTGCCTAGAGCAATTTTTGATATAAAGAACAGCTTTAGTAGATTAAATTCAGTACCTGTAGTGATTAGTATGCAATGAAAGTGGTAAACCTTTGGAACTAGTTCCGACTTTTTTGCTGGCATGTATTACTACTTACCAATTAACACAGCTAATGAAATGCGTTGTAATTTTATTTCACCACTAGAAAGAAGAATCAAAACAACAACGCCGACAAAATTTGAGGGAAAATGAGGCAAACAGAAAAATACCCTTCTCTTCCGTCTCGTGACATCTCTGTACACTTTGTGCGACAATTTTCAAACGGATAGACTTAGAGGAGAGCAACGTTTGTAAATTTTCAAAAATTCTTTATCAATATAATTATTCTGTTCGTCAAACTTATATTGCGCTTCTTAGATTTTATGGTAGTCCAAAATCATCCATCATTATCATTGAGAGTATACTTCATTTTCTGCACATGGGGATATGTCCATCCAACTTATGGAAGATTTTATGAAAGGATATTAGTTTAAGAGCTTTTAAGATTAAACTTGTTCAAGAATTAAGGCCAACTAACCATCAAATGCGCCGCCGATTCGGCCAATGGTCTGAAGCACAAATTGATATTGATTTTGATCTTCCATACAAAATTTTTGTTGGGCTCGTATAAGCAAAGTTGTTGCTTTTGTCAGACATTTTTGTAGACTGTTCAAAGCAACCTAGCACTTACAAAGTTTTTTTTATATTTTCACTATTTTTTAATACACTAAAGGTATTCACATCAGTTTTTTTCTTGTTGGAAAAATGGAAAAATGTAATTTTTTTACAACAAACATAGGGAAAAAAATTCACCAAAAGTTGAATTTAAAAACTCAACTTTAGGTGGAATTTTTTTCCTGTGTTTGTTGTAAAAAATTTACAGTTTTCCATTTTTCTAACAAGAAAAAAACTGATGTGAATACCTTTACTGTTAAATTTTATATCGATAAATTTATTGCACTAACTTCTTTCAAACTTACCTTGTGCATCATATTGAAACGCATTTCAATCATTTTCGTAAAACACGAAAACAAAGCCAAAGCAAATAGTACGACCGTGTGTTGCAACACGAATGTAATATGCAGACAAAATGAAGGTGCCTCATTGGCTGCCTTCAATAATTGAAAACTAAAAATCGTATAGCCCAAATTTGCCGAAACCATAAACAAAATATAAATATAACTGAAACGCAGCACCTTACTGTACATTATTTTTATGCCCACGCCTTGCAGTTGCTCATCCATGGCCTGCATTATGCCTAAACTTTTTTGCACATAATGTTTGGGTATTATAGCCGTAAGATAAATCACTGTCACACCAATGAAGCCATTCAGAATTTGCATAAAGTCCCCGAAATATGTAATACGCGAACGAAAAAAGTACCCGGCCACAGTTTCACAATCATTTAACAAAGTATTAACGTAACAAATGCTATAGATAACAATGTGAACAACGACATTAATGTAACCCCAAGTGGAATGTTTTAAATATTTTATGCCCTTGGGGCTACTTTTAATATAGAAAGGCGTTAAACCGTGCCAATATGTAAGAAATAGTAGAGGTTGTAAGCACTCGTACAGGCGTTTAGCGGAAAAAAATCTTCGTATGCGATTTCGTATGTTATTTTCAAACTTTGGCGTTTCAGGAAACTCCTCGTCCATTCTAATGGAAGTCAAACCAACAACTAAATAAATGTTTTAAAAATATAATTTACATGATATGAAAACGTGTAGAGTTTAAGTACGAGTAAAAACAATAAAATGTTTTTGTTTTTCATTTCAATGCGTCCTGTGTCGTTTGTTCTTTTTATTGTTTTCTTCTTCTGGTTTTACAGTCGTTAACCTGTTGAATTTGTTAGTGACAAAGTGCCAGGTTGTTGATGTTTTAATTACATTAAAGGAATCCAACAAGCTTACATACATACTCATACATTGTGTCTGATAATATTAACAATGAAGATGTTTCCAATACATATAATTTTTTTGTTGAACAAGTGTATAGATAAACCATAAATGAATGAAAAATCTACATAAATGCTAATTGCTTTTAGTTATTGCTATAGTATTTATAGTTAATTTAAAGTTTTGTTAACATTAATTGCTGTAATTAAATTAAATGTTTGATCCCTTTTTTGGAATACTCTAAAAACAATAATAATTTATTTAGGCAAATTTATAAAATATATATATCTATGTATTATTAATTGTTAAAAAAGTTTTATGAAAAACCAATTTTTTAAAAGCTAATTTATGTGGAATAATTTGGTCAAAAATAAATAACCGCCATTTGCATTGATCCGGGTATTCACTGTTTACCAATATGCTTGTTTGCTTTGCGGCGCCTACCGAAATTTTATATTATGAGCTAAAGAAAATATCAGGCGAAAATTTTTATTTTTTTTTGCCTTAAATCGGTATATCTTATATGAAAATGCATAAATAATTGTAGATTAAAAAAATTATTGTAGAAAATTTTCTGTAAGAAAATATTTGTTATCGTTTTAGCAGATATCTATTAAAACAAGAGCTTTTAGGATTCCATAGTAAAAAAAATATAACTTTATTAGCGTGAGTACGCTGTTCGCCCTCCAGTTTGTCTGACCATCTGTTAATCCGTCCGCCCGTTTGATCCCTGACTGACTGAAAAAGTAAATTTGATTATGAGGAAATTTTAGACGTTAATAGATCTGCGTATAAAAGAATATATAACTTATAATTTTTTATATTGTAGGACCAAAAAGGGGACAAGTGGTAATATCTGCCCTCCGAAACTATCCAAATGATTTTTATGAAATTCAAAACATAAATACATTTGCCTCTAAGAGAGCACGTACGCTTTACAAATTTTAAAAATTCGAACTAGGACAAAGAGAGGGTCAAGGGGCAATTTCTGCCTCTTCAAAACTATGCCAGCGACTTTTATAAAATTCAAAAGATAAATACATCTTAGTCTAAGAAACATATGGTATATATATATATTTATTAAGTAGGGCCAAGAGGGGGCAAGAGGCAATTTCTGGAACTACGAAACTGTACAAAAATATGTATATTTAAAAAGGCACACACTTTAAATATTTTTAAGCAGATAGGACCATGAAAGAGCAAGGGGTAATTTTCGTCTATTCAAAACTATATAATCGATTTTTATGAAATTCAAAACAAAACTAGTATCGAAAGGATGGTAGAATGTAATATCTGTCTCCCCGAAACTATGCAACCGATAGACAGATATGCCGAAAAGAAAAATCGTCAAAAATAAAAAGCTAAGTGAGAAATATGTATCACCAAAAATAAAATAAATCACCAAAACGAACAAAATCGCCAAAAACCGAAAAAAGCTCCAAAACTAAAAAAAATCCCCAAAACAAACAAAAAATTCCAAGAACCGTAAAAAAATCCACAAAAAATGGCATAACAAAAAATTTTTTTACATGTCAATATCAGGTAATATATTCGATTTATATAGGCTAATGTTCGTATATTATTATATAAATACGTAGTGTCCGTACGGACATTTCACTGAAATTATTATTGAAATTATTTTTTAATAAAAAAAATGTTTTTTCCAAATTAATTTTCAATAAACAGGAATTGTATCCAGACATATTCATATAACATAATTTCGCCTCAAGCCGCTTTGAAAAAAATTTACTTGAAATGTCCAAAAAAATATACTGAAAATAGTGTGTTGGTGACATCTGGAGAACATATAAATTACAAGCGCCGAAATTCGAAACGAAAGAAAATGCTTTCGAATTTATATGTCAATAGTACGCAAATTCAAAATCATTTCCATTCGTTTCGAATTACAGTCAAAATCACCTGATATAAACTCGCCTTGAATTGAATAATATTGAAATTGAGCTTAATTAAAATTGTGCAAAAGTACCAAAGGCGTACTTTGAGTCCATTTGCACACGCGAAATTTACTTTAACAAAGTATTTAAAATTTTCTTTAAACCTTCTTTTAATTTTGCAGAGGCAAAACTTACTTTACCAAGTTATTACTGTACCACGAAGTAACCAAAAGAAATACACGAAGAGCAAAGAAACTTTGCGAGTACATCAAAGTCTGTACTCACTCACTCCGATTCTTTTTTCCCTTCTCTTTTACAAGCGCAAGACTTTGAAAAGTACACTTTGAATGTGTGAAAAGGGTCGTTCCAAGGCAAATTCATAACAGGTAAAGTTGAATACACAGCTGATCTATTTTTTTTTTTTGCCTAATTCAAGGCGAATTCATATAACTGTTGGCTCGTGTGTCAAAAGTTGTTTATATATAGAGACCTGCGCCGGACAATTTTTTTGGCGGCGCCAGCTCTTGGAAAAATTGTCGGCGGAAGCTGATAATCAAATAACATGAAATACAAAATTTAAGATAAAAATAATTAAAAAATAAATAAAGTAGATATTTACGTGCTGGTGGTTAAGCATTATATATATATTTCATTGGTGCTTTGCCAAATTATCAGTATACTTCAACCACATATTTTGAGCAGTCACAAACCTCTTCAAAAATTCCTGTGTCAAAAACTATTTGAGAATTCACAAACAGGGACATAACAGTTATAAGAGAAATGACAAAAAGGTTATATTTAACCATTAAAATTGATGAATTCAAATAATGGTTATAATCAACGATTATTGTAAGATATATTTCATTTTGGTTATTGTAACCAATTAAAGTGAGAAATATATTTTTTTGGTTACAAATAACTATTATTGTAACCAAAAAATTTTTTTGGTTACCAATAACTATTATCAAAAGAATTTAATTTTTTTTGTTATTGCTGCCCAAAATGCAAAATTATGAGAAAATTATTGAAAGGCTTCAATCTGTATCCGATAAGTAAAACAAAATTTTTTCGAGCCCTTTTAAAATTTTGGGGCTTTAGGATTTATTTGCTAATTTTAGTAAGTTTTGCGAATCAGGTAATTTTTTATCAAAACTTATTGCTCTTGTGCATAATTTTAATTTTAATTTTAATTTAATTGCATATTTTTGTAATTTTCGCGAATTTCGCTGATTTTTTTGGCATTCCTTATAATTTCACCTAAACAATTTTAGGGCTTGTTTGCAATTTTCGCCAATTTTCGCTATTTTCGAGATAAAAGTGATTTAGAGCAAAATCTTGCCATTTTACCATTTTATCGGTTTTTAATCCGCCTATCTATTTGATGTTAGCAATTTAGTGCGAATTTTGATAATTTTGACAATTTTTTCCGATTTTTTGAAACTTCTTATATCTTTAGGTATTTGTATGTAATTTCAGGGGTTGTTTGCAATTTCGCAACTTATTGCGAATTTTTGCAATAAAAGTGATTGTTCACAATCCTTTGTTATTTTGCATTTTTACTATTTTTAATAAGTATCACACTTTGATATATTTTTGGTGTTACCAAGTTTTTGCGAATTTTTGCGAATTTTTACAAGTCTTTTGCATTCCTTTTAATATTAGCGTTTAAAAATAAATTTTACGTGTTTTTCATTTAAAAAATTATTGACGAATTTTCGCAATTTTTTGCACATGAGATTATTTTTGATTCTTAAAATCTACGTATATTTTTTTTTTACCGATATTCACATTTTTGCAAGCTTTCTCGATTTACATACATGTTGTAAGCCTATTCTCGAGTTATTGCCTTTTTGCGGTCAATAAATCAGTTTTGGGAGATATTTTCCATTATTTTAATCCCTTGCAGATTATTATATTTTCTGCAATATGCGATGTTTTTAGTAGAAATTTGCTAAAGAAAAATGCCACGTATTTAAACATCATTGGACATTTTGTCGAAAAGAAAAATAAAAAGAAAAATATGTAACTAGTTTAAATACCTCAATTACTATATTTATGAAATTGATAAATATTTATTATAAAACTGCCCGTTTTGTCAACTTTGCCAAAGATATTTAATGTTCTTGTCCTGCATAATACCCCTTATAAATGCTTCTTTTAGATCTAAAATACCGTATTTTAGGCAGCAATGACCAAAAAATTTAAATTCTTTAGATAATAGTTATTGGTAACCAACAAATTTTTTTTGGTTGTTATAATAGTTATTTGTAACAAAAAAAAAAAAATATATTTCTCACTTTAATTGGTTACAATAACCAAAATGAAATATATGTTACGATAATGGTTAAAAATAACCGAAACGAAATAAAACACATTTTGCAGTAACCTTTTCATTTCAAATAAAAAAATAACAATTATTTTCAGTCCCTGTTCACAAATAATAATATTTTTGAAAATTTAAAAAAAAACAAGCGTAGTAGTAGGCTTAGAACTTTAACAAAACCCAGCAAATAATTTATATTCGATATGAATATATTTTATTTTTTTACACCCTTATAAATACAATTAAAAATCCATTGGATAGCAATAAAAGTATTTATAAGGCAAAATGAAAAATAAAGTATAAATTTAACATTTAAGAAATTTATTATTTGACATATTGTCATAAGTTCATTTTCATTGAAATTTATTTGCTGGTGGTTTAGCATTGTCTATATATTTGGTTGGTGCTTTTCCAAATCATTAGTAGACTTCAACCAAGCCTTAGTAGACTTTCTAAGCCTACTACGCTTATTTTTCTTTTGTGATATATATGATAAATATATTATTATTTGTGAATTCTCAAATAGTGAAAGTCTGTCCATAAGATAAGAGGTTTGTAACTGTTCAAAATATATGTTTGAAGTCTACTGATGATTTGGCAAAGCACCAATGAAATATATAGACAATGCTTAGCCACTATCAAATACATATCATGAAAATATGTCAGATAATACATATTTTTAAATAAATAAAATAATTATTAGGTTATAATGTACATGAAGAATCGGCGGCTGTTTTTCACGCAACATAAACCAAACTTTTTCCAGCGGCGGCGTAGCTGACTAAAATTATCGACGGCTCGGCTTACCCGGCTGTGAGCCATCATGGCCTAGATCTATGCTTGAGTAACTTCAATCAGCTGCTTTTGACATACGAGCCTCCAAGGCAACAACAAAATACCATATTGTTTTTATTGTTTGTATTTTGTTGTAGTATTAACTTTACCTGTCATGAATTTGCCTTGGGTCGTTCATTATTAATTTCACTATAGGAAACATTTTGCATATTTTGAGATTAATTAATTTTTTAAAAAGTAAACAAATTTAAAAAAATTGTAATTTCGCACTTATTCCTACAAGCAGAGCTATTGCACAATATTGTAGGGAAATGTGTTTGATTGAACACAAAATCTTTCATATTTTATATCTATAACATATAAAAGTACTAAAAATATACAACAAGACATTTCATGATCATAAAAGTTGTCTGCTTATTAATTTTAGTTTGTGTTGCTTCAAAAACTCTCCCCTTGTTATTATAACATTTCAATAATAGACAATAAATGTTAAAAATTTCCTATACTTTCCATTTGAACTTCAAATTTCTTAAGTAGTCGAAAGCATATCTTTAGACAATTGGAACTGTTACATTTGAAAAATTCCTCATACATTTTCTAATTTTATAATTATGTAACAATAAAATGTATGTACATATGTATGTAAGTCTCTATGAGTTTGTTGCAATCGTATTCCAAATATATCTAAAAAAATTTCTGCTTTAATAACGTGCTAATTGCTATTAACACTTTAATATCAAATCACTTCTTCTTACCTTGTTAAGTATCACTAAACGCCGCTCAAAACTACGGGCCATAATACAAAATAAACATATTGCAATCGAAAGCACCGAATGCTGCAAGAAGAATGTAACACAAACACTAAACGATGGTGTTACTTTCATGGATTTCAACAAACGAAATACACCCACGAAATAAATACCAATCACAATAGTTTGAAAAATAATCATGATTATGCAGTAGCGATATATGCGCGAGTATTTAACTTTAATGCCGATATTGGCGAAATTTGTATCCAAACCATATAAAATGCGACACACTCGCAGTATTTTACGTCTCTGGGTTACGGCCGAAATGTATATAACGCCACCGGTTATGAGACCGTTACAAATTTGCATTGTATCTCCGACATTTGAAATTTTCGTACGGAAAAAATAACCCACCATAGTCTCGTCCTGCAGCAAGGATGTTATATAACAGCAGCCATAGAGAAATATATAAACTGCTATATTGATGAAACCACAAAATGACATTTGCACATTTGTTTCGCCGTCTTTATTTTTCGTTACACGAAACGGTGTTAAACCGTAGAGAAATGTTAGAAAAAATAACGGCTTTAAGGCCTCAAACACTTGATTCGATATAAAGCGTTTGCGAAATTTTCGAACTTTATCCGACACAATTTGTGAAAACATTTCGAATTGATTTTATTTTATTTTATTTTTTGTAAAAATGCAACTAGCAGAGAAAATAATCCTTATCAATTGAGATCCTTGTTACTACTAAAATAAAATTTATCGAAACTCATTTATTTGTTTTATATTAATTGCATTTTATGTGTGCTTATCAAATGTTCTTTCACGAGATTAATACACAAGTGTCTGCTCAAAATCAGAACTGCAAATTATGCAATCTTTCAACAGCATTTTTGAGCTTCATACCAAATGTAATTTTTATTATATTTCTTTAAAACCCCAACACTCGCAATACAAGGAACTTAAAGCCTGACCCACGATATCGACAAAATTCGACTTTTCGCACACTTACATTTGAAACAACGACAATATATGTATTAAAGTTTGTTTTTGTTTTGAATGTAACTGTGCGACAAGTCGAACGTTGTCGACATCGTGGGTTTGCCCCTTAAAATCAATATTTTCTTTTTATTAAATTAAAATTTTATTAAACTATTGATCAAAGTCAAATCATATTAGTGAGCATTTCGTTCCCGCTTATGGAACTCGTCAGTAGACTTTAGTCCAAAAGATTTTGAAATTATATTAAAAAACTTCGTATATTTATAGACGTTGGTTGATTAACCAAAAAAGCAAAATTTTAAAATATATTAAAAAATTGAATGTAAAAAAATATACTTCAGCATTTCTTATAAGATTTAATATATTTATGAAACTGTTTCTAAAATAAATAGAAAATCAACAGGATATTAAAAAATGAACTCGAACACATAGAACGTATGTATGCATGTGTTCATGTATGTGTGTGCGTGTGAATATGCATCTTTTATTTAATGTTAAAAATGTCTCTGTTATTCAAAAAGCAATACATCATTTTTTAGTGAAGTACCTTAAATTTTGTTATTTACCGCATTTTTTATAAAAAAAATACAATAAATTCGGGTTGTTTTTAAATTTTGACAATGAGACCTTTGAAGCAGCGATGCCAAGTGGATGCTTTTAGCACTATTTTTAGTGCTTTTTGAAGACTGAAAACGCCAAATTTTGAGTGTTAGTGCCAAACTAAGTAGTGCTTTTAAGAAATTTGTGTATTTTAGGACAGAAAGTAGAAACTAATTCTATCTTTACTTATAAGAAATATTTAAAATGGAAATACTGAGAACGTTACAACTTTATCTTTATATATTTAAAGTCGATTACCATCACTTTTCTGAACATTAATTAAGCCATTGATTCCCAATATTTCAATAGGGTTTAAATGAAAATATTTCTAAATTTCGTCCGATATCTATTAGAATGTTCATTGACTTTTAACTTAGTGAATATAATTTTTTATTAACACTTCAGAACTGCAGGGTATATTGCACGTTAGTATACATATGAAAAGAAATGTATGTATGTATGAACATGCATGGCGTTGTATTTTATTACTTTTCAATGGAATTTACAAGTAAGGGCTTGAAATTTAAATTATCGATTATATAAATGATGGATAGAAGGATGTATGAAATCAATTTGAAACATTTTTATGAAATACATATTTCTTTTAGTACAGAAATTATTTATTTATTTTTATTTCCCTCCTTAAGACTGGTACTCTATTCACAATTTCATGCGATTTCCTGTCAAACTACATGTAAAAGTAATTGCTATGAAATATTTGCAAAATAAACTTCCGAAAGTAGTACTGTGTTCCTATTGCGATAAATAAATAAAATATATCTCAGAGTAGCAGCCTTTATTGAAAAATAATTTCTTCCAAAATAATTTCAATTGAAAATTAAAACATATTAATATATGTATATTCTTGAAGAAACTGCCCAAGTGGCAGCGAAATATTATATAATAATAAAATAATTTACAATTTTTATAAAAAATAAAAACGAACAAATCTTAAGCTCAATTATAAAACATGTTCAAGATATTATTTAAAATATGTACAAAGAAGAATTTTTAAACTTTTTGTTAGTGGACGACATTAGTAATTTTTTTTATTATTTTCCGTTGACTTTAACACCAATCCTTTTAGAAAAGAAATCAATAAAAAATTCATACGAAACCAGTTCATGATTTCTACTTCTGAAGTTTGCATTATTGCAAATGGGTCCAGTAACATAATTTTCATGCCAAGTATTGCATATACCAACAATATATTGCAATATGGAACAGGGTCCAAAATTCTTCCTGATTGTACTATGAAGTTTAATGTTCTTTGTGTGTGATCAAGAGGATTGTTAAATGAGTATGTGACTTTATCATGAATAGAAGTACATATTAGCGGCAATTAATAACATTAATTTTATTGCCAGTTATTACTTCATCTCACTATATAATTTTCAATGAAATAGCAAAGAGCGCTTACTTTATTCCAACAGAAACCTTACACCAAGTGGTCTGCTAGCAACGAAATTACTTTACCTCATAAACATTGTAAACTATGTGAGCCTCCTACGTACGCCTAGTGACAAATATTCTAGATTTTCATATAAATTAAGCCTCGCTACACAGAAAAAAGTATTCACCAGTTAATATTTTTAATTAAAAATTTAATTGTTGTTAATTTAATGTATTAATTAATTTGAGTGGAAAAACTTAATTGATATTATCAAATTGTTTATAGGTGAAAATTTAATTAATTTTTTAATTGATATTACAAATATTTTAATTAATATTACAAAATCATTCATATTACTTTTTTGTGTGTAGTAAATTTTAATTATGAAAATTTTTTAGAATGTTGTTTCGAAAAACTTATTTAAAAACAAAATTAATGCTTAGATACTGCTTCATTTAGTTAATGCATACATGCATGTAACATTGAAATTGAAGACGATCACTTGCTTAAATTATAAAACGCATATAGATGAACTTGAAATTCTTAAAAGCGAATTCTATACAACGTTTAGTTTTATAGCAAAACAGCAGCAAAATATATGAAAGAAAATGTATTTCAATTAACGCATTTGTAATATTTACTTTTGATAGTTTAATTTTTATTAATGACCATAAACAACAAACATTCAATGAAATAACACTTGCATTAAATAATCGACCTTTCTGTTAACATTTGAAATACTAAAATTACTTTTTAAAAGTGAAGATGTCTGAAACACAAAAACATCATCATCATCATCAACGCAATAAACGCAACTTTTCATAATTTTCATTAATTATGAAATTTTCCTTGAGTTAAATATAATAATAGTTCAAAACAATAAACAAAATTTAAGTGGTTTTTAATTTAAGCAATTAATTATTTTTTAATTAAGTGCCATAATAGTTGTAATGAACCGAGTTATAGAGAGAATTATTAATTGCTATTATCTATGTATGTAATTATATATGGTGTCTCTAAAAATATTAATGATTTCAAAATATTCATCTTCTTCCACTAAACGGAAGTAAGTTTTTGTTTCATTATTATTGTTATTTCTTTTTTATTTAAGTTTCAAATGCTTTAAAGTGAAATGAATAAATACACATTTGGCCATTTACAAATAAATGGCCCAGTTATGGCTTTTATTTTTACAATATTAAAGGTATTCACGTCAACTCTTGCAACTGTGCAAAAATGCATAATTGCACTTCGTGACGTGTTTAATTGTCTATAAAGCAACAAAATATGTGCATAGATATATTGTACTCATATGTTTGTTTAAATGCTGAAACGAAGTGTTGGAACTTCACTGATTAATTTTGTAATCAATTCGCTAATAAAAATATCAATATTAATAATATTGGTATTATTTAACAAAATTCTAATAACTATTTAAGCCACAGTACTTTTGAAAATAGCAAAATTATGTATGTATTTGTTATCTGAAAATCGAATTTGAAGATTTCTTTATAATTTCTAGCTAAGAATTTTTAAATTTTTTTTTTAATTTTATAATTTTTTAATTAATTTATTTGTATCGAAAATATCTTCAACGACTTGTTTTTTCATTTAAAAGAAAAAAACATTTAGGAATTTCTGCGTTGTAATTTGGTGTATGGTTGATTTTATAAGTACTTTTTGTCCCTTTTTTTTGATTGGCAATGCCATAAAAAGTTGCACAACTTTGCAAAATTTACCCTGATAATCTTGCACTTACTCAGACCCTGACAATTTTGCATCATTTGTGCAAAATAATTTTCGATGTGGTTGTTGTTATATTTTTTGAAAATTTTTCAATTTTGCATTTCTGCAACAGTGCAACTTTTGACGTGAATACCTTTATTATATTTTTTGAACACCCCTATTCATTTATACGTGTGTGTATGTATGTATGCGTGTTGTATGTATGTACATACATATGCAGTTTGTGCTTAAACGCAGCGAGAAAAGTGAGAAAACAAAAGACTTCAACAACAAACTTCATGAAGATCTCATTGATTGATGTTTGGATGTGAGTTTGTTTCTCAAATCTTTCATATACATTTTTGTACGTACTGTAAATTTCTTTTTCTCAGTTTCATTTACATCACTTTTTATTAATACGAGTATTTTTTTATTGAATTTCGATACACACTGTGTAAGGCAGGTGTTTGAACATGGTAGCGTTAAACCTCTTTTAAGGTCATTTATCTTGTTGGTAATTTTAATTTAGTAACGGTTGATATTTAAACCGTATAATTATAATTAATCATGGGAAAACAAAGCTGGTACGAAAAGGTTTTAGGTATAAATTCACTTAATGATATGTATGATACTTTACAATATTTGAATGAATATCTTTATTACTTATTTAATCTTTCCATGACTTTTTATTAGTCACTCTTATTTAATTTAATAACAAAAATATTTATATATATATTTTGCAATTAGATAAAAGTTAATTTTGTCTACAATTATTATAGTTTGCATTAGCGATTATTTTATTCACTAACTTCTTGTTAACAGCTTTATTAAAATTTTATATAATGTGGCAGCTTTATTAAAATAAAAGAAAAGCACAAGTAGGATCAGGAAAAAATATATTGAATTTGAGATTGTACATAAACATTTTACACAATTTTTTTCTTTTTGAGAAATAAAAGTTAATTTGTATGTAATAATAATAGCAATATTGTTATTTATATATAAAAGCTTTTATGTGTGTATATTATTGTAGAATAATTACTTGAGTTCTGCTAAAAGATGATGAACTTTAACTGAACAGCTGACTATTTATTGTCTATTCAATAGCACCACAAAAATTATTGTCATTTAGTTAACAAACAGCGCATGTGGTTTAAAATTTTATTAACGCATAGAAAATTCGGACATTTTGCTGTTATTGTTTGTAAACGATTCATTAGCGTTAAAATAAGTTAGTGAATCGAACTAGTGGATACGTTTCCTTGCTTCTTAGGCTACATCATTTCTCATATTCCATTTCATTAAAAATGTATTTTAAATAGCTGATGTTAACAAATAATTTTTGTCCAAGTTGATAGATATGGGTGCTGTTGAAGTGTCGGTATCTCTTCCAGCTAAAGTCTAGTCTAATTTTTCTTGTCTTTTTTAAAAAATCACATTAATTAATAATACATATATTTTAATCTATAAGAATTGAAAATACTGATCTTAAATCCCACTAAGAATTTATTCCTGATTAAAAAATCACACAAGATAATTGAGATTTTGACCAGTTGTACTTCTGAGTATGAAACTGAAAATTAGTTTATTTCGCCTTAAGCCCTTTATTCTTATTGCCACAGATATGATTATATTTCTAGTCATTCAAAGATGGATTATTTATTTAAATCTGGCAGAAAGGCATATAACAAACCAGGTTTTGCAAAACTTAAGTATGTTCCTATGAGTTGAAAAGGCTTAGCAGAGTCTGCTTGGTAACTCAATGGTTATAAAGACCTAGTGAGTACTGGAACTAACCTAACTCATAAGTTCTTATGTTTAATTTTATAAATAATTAGAAATCAAGTCATGCACACAATTATATTTTAATGCCTACAAAGTATTAAAAATTTTATAAAAATGCAATATGTAAAATTATTAAATCATTACTATAATGATCAAGATAAAAAATAGTTTCTAAGGCAAATAATATTTTTAATTTTTATTTATTTTTTTTTTTCATTAAAAATAAGAGGCAAGTGTCAAGATTTTTTTATTACTTTTATTATGTTTTTTTTTAGCTTGAGTCACAATCATAAAAACATTAGAAAAAAACTAAACAAATAATAATATTGTTCAAGTTTAATTGTTTTGTTAATAATAAGCATAGATAAAACCAAATTATGAATTAAAAAAATCTAACAATGAAACAGAGAAATAAATCAAGTCAAACCATTATCCATAACTACAACCACGTATCTAACATTAAAGGAAACCTTCAACATAGAAACAAAGTGACCTTAAGTAGATACAAAGTAATTGAATTAAGAAAACTAATTATAATCTTAAAGAGATGCTGTTAGTATTAGTGATCTTTAGCATTTTTACATATCAAAAATGTTCTATTTATGGCTCGATTATGGAAACAAAGAAACAAAATTCTAGACTCTAGATCTAGATTCTAGATACTCAGCTTTACTTATCTATTCTTGAGAGAGAGAGAGAGAGAGAGAGAGCTGATTGTGTGTGGGCAACTGTTGGTTTGAATTGAATTCCAGACAAAGTTGAACTGAGTTGTGACTACTTTTCGCGTTAATTTGAGAAAAATATTAATTCCAGCAGAAAATTGTGTATAAGTACAATTTTATTCGTAGTCGACATAACAGTTCATTTACATTTTCTTACCTTTTCTTTCTTCTAATTTGTTTAATAAAGTTACTGTTGCTTTCATTTTTGGTATTAAATTACACACTCTCAAACGTTATAAATAACATTGACATCAGTTATTTGACCAAGTGCTCATTCGAGTTATTGACAATTATAATCGTAATTTCCTTTTAACGTGATTTGCCAAAGGCGTTTTATAAGAAGTTGAGTTTTTTTAAAATAAATTAACACTTCTTGAGGGTTTTATGAAAAGGCTTAAATATATAAGAGGTTTGTCAACAACCATAAATTAGGCCAAGTTATCAATCAACAATATTTCAACACACACAGTGGCTCCTAACGCAAAAATAGTGCTGATATATTTGTATCTCCTAAACTGCTAAAACGGTTACAAAACCATTTACATACAAAAGAAAGTTAGAAAAGGACCTAAGCCTTATGGGTGCCCTGTTGCAGTACAAGATGAATTGCTGTATAAAACTCAAATGTCTGCTTACGCAATCGACGAAGTGTTTAAGTCATATTTAACTGTATTGTAAGAGAGAATTTCAATCCGAAACCCATCCGCTGCTGGTTCAGAGTTGACTATATGGATTTCATTGTTGCTGTAACAAATCTAACAATATGTCGAATAATAAATTTCGTAAAAGAGAGAATTTTTAAACTTTCAAGTCGGTTTTTAGAAATTTATTTATTTTGCAGTTAAATTCGGGAGCTCGGTGTTGAATTTTATTTCAGTTCGTTCTACACATTAGAACTAACATATGTACTTGTATTAAAGTTTAAGTATACCAAAGTATAAGCCAAGTTAAGCTTAAATTAGACGTGACTTAGCCATAATGCCATAGCCATAATCAAACCAAAATTCAATTGGTTTTTATGGTAATATATATGGCGTTATGGCAAGTCGCGTATAATCGAATACAGTGTTGCCCATTAGTTTGGTTCAAACGGCTGTTTTCTATGGCTATAGTTATGTCACGTCTGATTGCACCTTTAAGCTATTGTTCCATATGAGATTGTTAGTCGTAAAAATATAAGCAGCAAATCATTTCGCTGTAACTTCATGAAAAATCGCACAAAATAATTAAGATTTTATACAAGGATTCTTTGGATTGAATATGAAAATTATAGAAATATCATTACCACAAAATTAGCGTATTTCGACTTAATAATTTTTTTCTTTTTGCCTCAGATATATGACCCAACATGCATTTTTGAGGATATTCATAGGCGTAGACAAGACCAAGAATTGCTTTCTTTTAATAATTGCCTGAAATTATCTCATCAGTCGTAATGTCCCCTCCCCCAAGAAACATTTTTTAAAGAGGATATTTGTTTGATATAAAATATATGGACAAGATATATATCAGTTTTTATATATTTCATCATATTTTTGTCGCATGTGAAATATAATTTTTTTTTGGATTTTGCTTTATAAACATTGATTTAAATATTAATTGTTCATACTTTTTAACTAATTTTCAAATATTATTTTCGCTCAAGTTGAATAAAATGTGAAAGTTTTAATTACCACTTGCATATAAGTGGCAGAGGCGGGGGCATTGAAGTAACAATTGATATTATGTATTATGCATTTCTTTTAATTGCATTTTTAAAAAAGTAACTTTGTATGTCTTAATTGTATGATAAAACATTGCTTTACTATTTGTTATGTTATTATGATTATTATTGTTTTATTTTCTGGCAAATATTAACAATTCACATATAGCGACTTAATACAATTTTTGTTCACTTCAATTAAAAAGCAAAAAATAAAAAGTAAACGGAATTAAATACCGCCTGCAAGCAAAAGAAATTTAAACCACATAATCATGACAGTATGCACATACACATGTGATATTAACTTGAAGACAAGTTCCCAAGAAATATCGATTTGTTTGTATCTTTGTCCGCTTCATATTCATTCAATATGTTACTTGAAGAGTGTCAATGAAAAATTGTTAACATTGAAAATATTTTTCTTTTCATAAACAAGTCACCTTAAATGAGTTGTGTTTGAAGTCCTTAGTTAGTTTCCTGTCGTCCTTTTAGACTAAGTAAAGTAAAAAAAGCTTACAAGGTATTATAGAACAAAAAAATCTCTCGTTAAAGCTCCATCATGTCTATAAATATATATAAAAGTCACTCTCACTTAATATTTATTGTTAATTATTAGGATTTTTACTTAAATTGGATAAACTAACATGAAGTATCCTGACCTGCCATGATAAACTGTGTCTTTTAGAATTTAATTTTATTAAAACTATTGTTGCATGCAATACGGAGTGTTATTTATGTATTTGAATTCTATTTTATATTCTCTTTAAAAAAGAATACCATTAAATAATAATTTTTACATGCACATTCAGGATCGTTTTCGTTTACTTACAAAAAAATAAAAATTCCCAACCTTTATATTAACACGAAATGCTAAAAGCATATTGAAATTTATTTTTATATCATACAGACACAAGTATCCATTTAATAGAAATTTTCTAAAAAAAATTATCACCTTCAAAAATTGCTCGCAAGAAGTTTTGATAATTTAAATCAAAAAATTTGTTAACGTGTTTGCTTCTAACAGACTTCGAACAACACTATAGGCTCATGAATAAGGTCACACTCTGCTGGGTTCCTGGATACGACGGTGTGTTAGGAAATGAAAATGCAGACAAAATGGCCAGAAGAGGGGCTAGTACAACCATGGTCGGACCAGAACCGTTTTGTGGACTCGGATTGGATAAAATACGGGAAGATATATCGACGGAAATCAAGATTAATAGAGAAAACCTCTGGCTCAATCTCCCAGGATTGAGGCATGCAAAACTAATGATTGGAACGTATAACCAAAATCGTTTCATAGCTTTCATGTCCCTGAGTAAAAACAATCTAAGAATGCTCGCAGGCTTCCTCACAGTCCATTGTAAACTGAGAAAACACCTCAACAGACTTGGCATTGAGAGTAACAGCCTGTGCAGATTCTGTGATTAGGAAGATGAAACTCCAGAGCATACTGTGAAGCGTTATGCCACAGAAGATATAGCCAATTGGGCAAGCACCTATTGGAGGATTGAGAACTGTCAGCTCTGGACCCACTGGCAATCCTGAGATTCATCAGGGGAGTAGGTCTAGACGAGGTGCTCTAACACCTGGCAGGGGATACAATAGATCTACTTTGGTCGCAGTGTCCTGTGCTTCCCGCTGGAATTACAGCCTGTCCCACGATATCACTCGCAAACGTTCGAATGACAACTTGTATTGCAAACAACAATAACATTAGAAAATTTGTTGTTGTTTTCAATATAAGTTGTCATTCGAACGTTTGCGAGTGACATTGTGGGACAGGCAGTTAATTCATTCATTCAATTCATTCATAGGCTACATTTTTATGTAATGAAGGGGTCAGCATTTTGAGTCCCATATTATATTTGATATGAGTCTAACATGCAAGACTTTCGCTGACGTCGCAGCTTTTCTAAGTGTTCGCTATGATTCTCAATGAGCTTCAAGAAAACTACTCTTGCGGTTTGCGCGAAACTTCTATCTCTCATTACTATTCTGAATAGTAACTACCCGGAATTGTTTTTGCTGTTCCTTATTCCTCTATTTTAAAGAACTATTTGCTAGCACTGAGGCAAAATAAAACAACTAACAATAAAATAGCTGACTACAAAAATTCGAAATTCTTTTTCACTTTTTATATTTCTCGCTGTATACTTAGAATAGAAGGACTTTATTCTCGGAAAAAATAATTCCCTGGGAATTGTTTCCTGGGATGTCTCAACAGGAGAAATGAGCAATAATGTGTACATATTACTTATACGCTGCGCTGGCATACACGCCCGCCAATACAAATCAATAATCAAATTATAACGCAGCACCGTTATGTTAAATACTCGTACCTGGGTATTCACCTTGATCGTAACTTAATTTGGAAGAACCCTGTATATGTAAGGCTTATCCAAATTAAATTAAAAGCAATTAAATTTAATTGGCTTATGGAAACTATAGACTAAACCCCTGTTTCCTCAATCCAGATGTTTGACTTGAGCGGAAAATTTATATGAAAAGTAGTAGTTTTTTTAATTGGTTTGCATTAAATTTTTTTATACGAGTTGACTGCCTGGCTTGTGAAAACTTAGGGTAAGTCTAGACTTTAAAGTTCTTATTTAAAATCCTATTCTAAGCCGATACAATGTCATGGTATTTATCAAATTACACGTAGAGAAGATTCCAAACTGATAAAACAAAGTCTTCCGTATCATTACAGCAGCTCTCTAGTATGATAAAAACTCGTGCAGTCACAAAGATATTGATTTCACGATGGTAAAGAAGAAAGAAGCTTGAAATACATCACAACCTAATAGAGTGTAATATTCTTAGCTGTAGAGGTCACACTCGACTGGCATTCAGCCGGTTACAAGACTCGTAAAGACAACAAATGAAGCAGTCGTTTAAATTAATATTCTATCTATCATTGGTTGGACTTGCAGTTATTAATGTTAAAGTTAAGGTTTTAATATTTTTTGTTAGTCTAATTTATAATTGAAAAACATAAAGATAAATTCAAATTAAAGAGAGACAATTATCGAGAGAAAGCTGTATTTAGTTTCATTAATAAATTGCTGGAGACACAAATTTTCCGCCTTGATGATTTTAAGCCAATTTCTTGCATTAAGTGGGTTAGATATATTATTATGACGCAAAAAAATTATTCACCCCTAAAGATCGAATAACGAGATTTTACGCTAAAAAACATTTTTAATGCATTTCCATCAACATTGTTTAGAAAAATCGTTAGCAATAATTAGGAACTGAAACATGCAACAAAATAAAGTATAGCAGCATGTTGCCGAATTGAAAGTGTATTAAAAAGAGAGTTGCCATACGATCTAAAATTCCTTTTCATCTTAAGGCTGAGTTTACTTCTGGCATTTCATGTGTGCGTAAAAGCGTAACCGCTAATAACTAATGAAAAACTGTTTGATTTAGACACGTATTTATTAATTTAAACAGTTTCCAATTTTTTTTTTATGAAAACAAATGCATTTTTGCAGGCCTCTGCATACATCTGCATACATCTATTACAGCATTAATTTAATTTAATTTGACTTACTTTGTTACAGACTGCAAATATTCGGCGGTACAATTTTAGATATACATACATATGTACATACATACATAAAAACTATATGCCGCTGATTGCTGATGATGATATTGCGAATAATGAACATGTAATACGGGTGGAATTGGCTAAATATTTTAAGTTCTTAGTTTTTGTTGTTACTCTTATATATGTAATTTATGCATTAACAGGTGTAGGTATTTGAATACAAAGCAAAATTTTTCATAAAAGACAGTAGCAAAAAAAAAATACAAAATACAAAAAAGAAAAAACAAATACCAACACAAAAGACGTAAAGTAGAAATGAATCATTTAGCGTTACGAGCATGCTAATTTGTGCCAACAGCAAAGTATTCAAAATTACAACAATGCGAATAGAAATTCTCATGAATTATAATTCAATAGAATAAAGTAAAGTATGTATGCATTTAACAGGGAGGAAAGAAGATGCTCCTTGAATGCATGAAATCCAAATTTTATGCCAGCAGTACAGATAACCGGAGCTGATGAATTTAGTCGACTTAATCTCTTAACAACGTTGGTTTTAATAGAGGACGTACGATTCACAAAAGTATGTACATTGTACAATGAAGAAGAACGAATGTTATTGCAGAGTTTGGTGGAACCAAGTCGTAGTTTACTTCAACACAATCAACATTATTGTTTCTTCTTTAGTTTTAGGTTTCGTTGTTGTTGTTGTTGCTAATGGCTGGCAGTATGTCGTTAGAAAAAATCGCCGTATGTTTGCAGTATTTTTTTTTGTATGGACGCATTAGTGGCCTGTGTAATTTCTGCTTGAACAGTGAGAAGAAAGTGTTGTAAAATTGATTTGTATGTAATTATGTTCATATATGTTATCGATAGAAGCTTTTTCTTTGGAAAAGCGCCCAATGATCTCTACTAACTACAAAATGTAGTAAAAAATGTTAATACATATAAAAAGATTCTGTGTGTGTTTTTTTAATGCATGATATCTGAACCAGCTTAAATTTTTTACTCAAGCGGGGATCGATCCACTTTTGTTTTTTTGTGACTTGGAAACAATTGTTTTAAAAAATATTACATAAATATAAAAACCGGGTACATTAGTGAATGGATGACCTCTAAAATTATACTATTGGGGGATTCAAATGGTAGTCATAAGGGCCATATTGGCATAATGTTCTAAATTATTTTAATCAAACATAATTTCTTATATTTAGTAGAATTAGTAGATTCGTATCGTGAGTTTACGGATCAGCTGACAAAATCTTTAGCACATATAAAACATGTTGCTGTTTATTTAATATATATCGTAACGTAAGTCCTTAAGCAGCTCTGGGTTGAAGAACATCTCTCGCGTCATCGTAATTATTTCCTAAGTGCGATCAGGCTTGTGTGTGTTGTTTGGCCTTCGAGTTTTTCATCTCACTCGCACTGGTTGACTGATCTGCCACGGATAACCGTATAATATTGCGGTTTTTTGTGGAATTTCTTTAACAACCACGTTGCTACTTCCTATGTAAAGGGATAGGTCGTGTACAGTCAGTCACAAAACCTTTTAAAATACTGTTAATATCATATTGGGCATATGGTATTGTTACTTCGCCCATATTTGTGCAACACCATATTATAAAAACTTACTTTGTAAATACCATTAATCGAGCTTAAATATTTTAAAATCTTATAGAATGAAATACTTTAATTAGTTAATGTAATTTTCAAAAGTCGAGAAGAAAAATTAAACTAGACTTTTCATGCTGGAAACATCGACATTTTTCTGTGCCGCCCGCCACACACTTCATCAGCACCCATATCTATCTAATTGGGCAGAGATTGTTGTTAACATCAGCTTTTTAAGATGATTTTACATTGAAAATTTATGTTATCGGTCGCAGTTAGATCTGGAAACCGAAGAGGTGACCGAAATTTTGAGTCTCTTGAAATAATTTTATTTCAAAACTTTGGGTGTAACTCTGCAATAAAGGGCATGGTCATGAGTGAACTTTTACCATATTTTTTAAACCACACACAACTGAAATAGATTCTCTTTCGTCACACTTCAAGAAATAAAAATTCTCGTAAAATGTTTAAACAATGAGCTGGGCGCGATTCTCTCTTTTGAAGAATTTGTGGATTCGACAATTTTCCTTATTAACATTTCCGTTTAAATCTAAATGGGTATCGTCTGACTTAAATATAAGGTTGAGCTTGGTTTGATTCTCTTCTATCATTCGTAGAATTCTCTGACTAAATTACAATCGGGTCATCAAGTCCACGAGGCTTAATTTGCTTGAGATTTGAAACTTGTATGGAAACAAATTCTCATCTTCGCAAGAGCATGCTCTGCGAAAGAGTTTACCAACTACTGAGAGTCGAGCCTTCAAAAGTGTGTCAAAAATCCCTTTGACCGGAAATTATTGCCTCGAGTGGGTGATAGCGGGCACACAATCCAAATGCGTGTTTCATCATCCCAATTTTGCAAATTTACTAAATTTATATAACGTTATAATAAAGAGTGTTCCAAAATTAACGCAAGATGTGAATTTATCGCCATTTGTGCAGTAAGGTGTTGGTACCCTAAAAAACAATTCGACAGCTGACTGTATGGGGTTACTAAAAATGGAGAGTTACATGATAGAATAACGTGCCTCATTATTGAACAATATTTCAAAAATAATGAAAGCTTGGCGGCCGCACATGGCGAAAAATTCAAATCTTGCGTTAATTTAGGGACACGCTATATTCTCGTAAATAAAAATAAAATTCAACTGATGACTTACTTATTTGGGTAGCGTGTTTCATCAGCCCCCGGCATATTTTATAAGTTATCTTCAGTTGCTTAAGCCAATTTCACAAATGTGTAGCATTTGAATCTTTAATCAAACTTTAACTACCTGATCCCACTGTTCTTATGTTGTTTATGTTGATGAGACTCGATGCTTTGGAGTAGTTTAATGTAGTGGCAAAAATTGTTATTACATTCGTTTTGTATGTGTTTGGTTTATTTGCTGTTGTTGCTTTTTATTTATGTATTTATTTTTATTTTTTGTTTTGTTCATTTATTTGATTTTTTCACAGTTGTGTTTTTTTTTTGAGGACAATCTGTTATAAGCCATGGTAAGATAGTCTGAACGATCAGTTGGTAAAAGTATATCGTTGCGTACGGATTGTCAAGTTTGTGGGAAAAAAGCAAAACAGAACTAAAATAAAAATAAGAAATTTAAACACCAAGCCAAGTTTCATTTTTATTTTCAGTGAAATCGAACTTAAAAAAGAAAACGCATTAAAGCAAGTGTAAGTGTTAAGAGTTAATAAAAATTTTACTTCAAATTGGCAAAAAATCAAAAAACTTGTGGAACAATTAAAAAAAAGTATTTTATATAAAAAAAATAGTGCTACAAATGGGAAATGTTAAATGTAATCTCTTTTTTGCGACTGTGTTCTATTTATAGCATTTTCGAAGGTTTGGAATTGTGAAACTTATTTTACATAGAATTAATTAAATATTTGGTAACATGTCTACAAAAAAAGAAGTGTTCACGTTTTTTGGCTCACGTTTTTAATTGCATAATTTCAACTTTAGATAAACTTTCATGAGAAGGATTTAGAAATCGAGCGTTCGCATTTTAATAAGGAGTGTATTTTGTTCTAAATATTGGTGGCTTACAAGTTTTATAATGGCATTTTTGTTAATAGGAATATTTACTTTGTCAAATTTCACCTTTTATAAACTTCAACATTTCCGGGGGAAATAGAGTGAGAATTCTCTATTTCACTGAACCAAAAAATCATTCTTAAAACAAGAACTTTTTTTAAAAATAATTTTTAAAATAGTGTAGTTTTTTTTATAATATAATATCAGCACATAACATTGTTATTTTTATAACGAGGACGTTTTAAAACAAAAATTTGCGCTCGTATTTTAAAAATGCAACAAACTTAGTTCTTTTCACTAACGTTTCATTTTAAAATGAAATTGTTTCTTTTTAATTTTAAAGCTTTTTATTGGTATAGAAATATTTTGAAAGTTTGTTTGAACTTTTGTTACCTTTTTGTTATATATTCGAAGAAAAAAACTTTTTATTTAATTTAAAATATTTTAAGAATACCACGAAATAAGTGTTGTTGTGTTGTTTCCTGCAAGGGATTGACTCACAAAGATTTTGACACAAGTACTCGTATTTACAACTTTTAATTTTTAATCGACTGTGATCGACTAGTAATTTGTTATATTATGGCAAAAATGAATAAATTATTGAAATTAATAAAAAAAAAGTATTAAATTCAGTCGTGCTTAGATCGATTAAGGCATTTGAAAATAATCTTTTCTCTATAAATAACAATTAAATGATATTTACATTAAATTGAAGAAATAAATTTAAAAAATATTAACTTGTATTGCAATACCCAATCATAATTATTTGATTCTTCAACAACTTACAAACAATATGAGTAAATACATTTATTATTCTAAGCACAGCTTGACATAAAGATATTTAAATATTTGGAAATGTTGATGATGCATCATATTGACACATTTGGTATATATAAAACCAATCAAATATACATATGTATATACATATGAAATTGTGTTGTTGTATGTATGAATCTTTGATAAATTTTATTGAACAATCCTTATATGTGCATGAACCAAACAAGTTCATCTTAATTAATAATCATGAAAAAAAAGCAATGAATAGGCAGGCACTTGTATGATCAATAAAACAAATAAAATAATAAGGACTAATAACTCCAACTTTGCTACAGAAAAAAACTTCAAGTAAAATTCGATACTTTAATTATTATTTTTCGAACTTCATTTGTTTCTATATTTATGATTTGAACAGGCTAAAGTTTTGGGTTAAAAAGCGATACGAACTTTAGCCTGTTCAAATCATAAATATAGTAAATTGGATACTTTTTGAATCAAAACAAGTCTCACATTACATTTACATTGAAAGGTCTGTACATTTTTCATGGGCTAGTGGTTGATGGATATTGGAGGATGTGGCAAGGCGTGTAAGTAGATGCTTATTCGAATTATGGGTAAAACACCTTTACTGAATTCTAAATAAAAGTATTTTGAAACAAATTTTAGTACTTCAACTACAAAAAAATTTGTCAGGCAACACTTATCAAAAAAAAAAAAAAAAAAAATTAATAAACAGAACGTGTTGTAAGTCAACGGTATATATAATATATATAACGGTATGCCTGTATTTACATACAGGTATGCAACAAAGTGTGCAGCGGAATGCGCAAGTATGAGAATGAATGGGTATGAATATTTATAAGTATTAAAAAATGTTCACATGTGCTGGAGCAACGGTTCCCAAATGGGGTCCAAGGCATCCGCGTAAAGAGCCGAAAACAGGGGGTCTACTCTGTAAATCGAAACGAAAGAAAGTACTTTCGAATTTGTATCTTAATTACATGCAAATTCGAAAGCATTCTCTTTCTTCTTACAGAGTAGACCCTCAACAGTTTCATTTTATTTTATTTTCATTCTACATACTTTTTTTGTACTATTATATATTTTTAAATTTATAACCAGTTGCGAAATCTTCAAACACAAACAGCTAAATATTAGTGGAAACTTTTATTCCTCACTGCTTAATATGTAAAGTACCCTCCCCCAGACTTTGCACTGACTGTTATTGCCATCACAATCAGAAACAGCTGATATTGTTTTTAATGCCATGTCATTAAAAAATAAATAAAGACACCACGCATTTTTCTGATGTGCAGTAATTTCCTTTGTATCAGTTGTTGTAGGAAAACCTATAGTGATGCAGGCATAGGCACTGGTCACTAAACTACACCGGTGTCAGCGGATGCTAATCCTAATGTAACATCAGACCGCTCTCCTTCGTCACAATTGTGTAGCAGAATCATCGGCGAATTAAAATAACTAATAAAATGGCTACTAAACACAGCTTCGAAAATTTAATACCCCTCGTTGATTAAGCTTCCTCTTCCTTCACACCTGTCTTCTCTATCACTATCCCTTCCCTCTCACCGTCTCCCATTATCTTCTCCTCAACTCATAGGTAGCACAAAGGGATTATTGTATTGGACCCAAACGAGCTGGACTCCAATTTTCACCCTTCCTTACTAGCAGTCGGCTGAAGCTTATAATACATAACAATATTCTAAATATTCACCCTTATTCCAGCTTTCAACATCGACGTCACATCAATGCAATACCAAAACCGAGGGGCTTGTCTAGCCTTTTACGAAAACAACTGACTGCTATTGACAGGCTCATGCCATTTTCTACACATTAGGGAACAGAAATAGGCTCTCAGTAGCACGAAATTGTTCTCGAGAGCGAGTAGACAAACCCAATTTTTCGGTATTGTATTGACGTGACGTCGATGTTGACAACTGTAATAAGGGTGATTATTTAAAATTTGACATTAAATATTTAAATAAAAAAGGTATATTTGTTAACATATCGCTCATTTACAACAAAAAAATAAAAAGGGTCCACGAACAGGAATTTGGTGGGAACCCCTGTGCTAGAGTATCCAAATTTATTTGTATTCATTGTTTTTATCTAGCATGGATATGATTAGTGAAAAGCTTCTATGGGCGGAATCCAACATGCTGAACAGTGCTGCTTCCAGATCTCTCGGTTTGTGCATTGCACGCAAGAGCTGTATAAAAACGCCTTCTATCACTTTTAGCGCTACGCTTCACTTGCTTTACATGCTTATCCCCAGCTCTTCAACAAAACAAAAACCTGATCTACAGATCAGTAATCTGTAGAACTTCAAAAAAGTATTTTTATATGTATGAAACATCCAAACATTTCAGTATTTTAAGCAGCAAGGTAATTGTGGAAGTAACAAGTATGGATTACTTCAATGCTTCCCGTTTTCTTTTTTTACTTTTTTCAACTTCATAACTATAACTACTTAATTTAAGCTCAATATCAATATGCATTTACATACATACGAGTATCATAAAATGTCACATCAAAGTAAACATATTTACTAGAAAATATTATATATTGGATTAAATTATTCCACAAGTTTTAAATTACTTTAAATTTGTATTTGATAAATGATTCTAACCTTTTGTTGACCCATTAACATTTATTGGTTTTCTTTGTCCTAAACTACTAAAAGAGATGCTAATTTTTTTTTTAATATCTTTTCAACAGGTTGCACAAACAAGAAACATTTCTCTAAATATTTGTTTACAGTGAGCGATCATTGTGGTTTATTTTAACAAAATCAATATATATTTTTTTAACTCAAACTGGCTTTTGTTTTCTTCTCCAGGTAAAAGTCTTTGTATACTTTCGACTATTTTCGCTTTTAACTGAGTTTTTGTTGTGTTGATTTTTTTTCGTTACTTCTTTCGGTACGCAGAAATAACAGACGTGGCCTTTCCCACCCATATTTTATGTAAAAGTATTAAGTTTTTTTTTCTTATTTTTGTTGAGGATCATTTAAGTATGTTGTTGAGTGGCAAAAAAAAAAATCTGTCTGAAATTGTTGTATGAGCACTGCCATGAAGAATTCGCCAGCAGTGGTCGATTATTGTTTAAAATGATTTTATGATGGCTTTGAGTATCTGGTACAAGTGTACCATGAAGTAGGCAAAAAAAAAAAACAAAACAAAACATGACCATAACAATTACCAATATCATAAACATCTTAGCCAGGTTACTGTTAATGTTGTTGTTGGACAGCTTGCGATTTCTTCTTTGGAATGTATTCCGATTTTTTTCTCTAATTGATTTATTAAAAAAATAAAATATCAATTGTACTTTCATAACGCTGCTGCAAGTACGGTATTTAATAACATGAATATTTTAAAGCAAATCAATGGAAAAGTTCCACAATGTAGATATTAATTTATTAAAAATATTGCTATGCACACTTATCAAAAAATAAAATTTGTACTGATAAATATCTTTGATACGAGTATTGAGAAACATTTGCAAGATGTTGCAATAATTTGTTGCCCTTAAGATCAACAATATTGTCATTGCTTTTGTTTTATAGTTGTTTTAAATTTTATATCCCTTTTTCTTCTATGAAAAATTAAAAAAATATGTATATTATGAAAGACTATCTAAAATCCGGTGCGTTTCGCTATGCCATATTAAAAATTGACATTGCACACCCTTTCAAAACGTTGTCAACAAGTATTGAGATCGCAGCAAACAAGCAATCAGCGCATCGGCTTCAAAGTTGGCGCTCATGGTTGCAATGTTTCGCAACTTTGTATTTGTCTATATCTTGGGAACTAACATTCGTAGTTCTTTCATACTGCCGAATGAATGTAGTGTTTTCCAGGCTGAGATCTATTGCCGATGAGCTGGCAAGAATAGGGTCGGCGTTAGATGAGGGAATGTCGGAAAGATCGGTGAAATTACTGATAGGTCATTACTATAAAGAACTCAGTGATTGGGTAGAAAGCAGGACCAACAATTCATGGCGAAGTAGGGAGGATTGTAGAGTCTTGAGGGGTTTTTGGCCAAAACTAGACTCAGGAAGATCTAAACTACTACTGGACATGAATAGGAAGGCGATGCGAATCATGATAGGCGTGTTGACAGGTCACTGCGGGGATGTAGAGGAACCAGAAACTATTGAAAATATTATCTGTCATTGCCCGAAGCTGCAACGTCATAGGCTTAGATTGCTGTGCAGACGTTTCCATGAAATCATTACTGATGTCGGGAAGTGTAAACTAGAGGACATCAGGGACTTTATTATGGGAATACGGTGGCTTAGTGATGGATAATAGGGTGAATATTACTTTTTTTGGGCAACAGAAGGGAATCACAATGGACCCAATTGGGTCTCCGAGTGGAGGTGCGGTAAAGCACAACCCTTCCTAACCTAACCTAACCTTGTATTTGTAAACGATGTAAACACCTCATCCGAAAAGTATAAAAACTAGTCTAACGATCCTGAGATTTATTTATTGTCATCGCAAATGGAACAACATTCCAAGTTCAAGAGGTGCCACTCCCATATGCCAAAAGATACTTAAAAATATATATGTATATGTGAGCTGCCACGCCCTCTGATTTTATTCTGACTATTTTCTTTAGAATGGCACTTTTTGTGAAAAGGTACTTTTTGTAAAAATGTACCTCTTGTAAAAAGTTACTTTTTGTAAAACGGTACTTCTTGCAAAAAGGTAGTTTTTGTAAAGAGGTACTTTTTGTAAAAAATTTCCTTTTTTTAAAGTACTCGAAAAAGACACTTCATTTAAAGAGATACATATTGCAAAAAAGTTACTTCTTATAAAAATAAAATTTTTTACATATTAATGTACTTTTCATACAAAGGTACTTCTTTTAATAGTTAATAGTTTGCAGAAATGTGCTTTTTGTTGAAATATACAAGATACTTTTTGTAAAGCGGTACGTATAGTATAAACTTAATTTTTTTGAGTACTTTTTGCAAATATTTATAATCCCACATTTAACTCATATTTATTGAAATACGCGTATGACTTGATATTCTGACGAGTATGAACTCTTGATTAGGTTATGCGCTGCCTGATAAAAAAGAAATCATATTCATGTCTTATGAACCAATTGAACTTTAGGGGACATTAAAATCTGCGTCTTATTTTATTTTAAATTTCTCTCTCGCTCTGTTTGTATTAAATTCCTAAATACAATACAAACAATTATGTTGTGCTAAAGAAAGATGTTGCTTGAACAAAGTGTTTCTATACATTAAAAAATACCACAAAAATTTTTAACAAAAGCAAAATTTAACTAAATTTTTTAGTGAACTTGTTTTTGTTTACCAGGAGGCATCATTTATTGTAGTCACGTTGTTGGTTCACTTTTTTTATCTTAGTCGATTCTTTTAAGATAAATACTTTTTCAAAGAAAAAACTATGTATTCATATATATTTTTTTTTTTTTGCTTCTTTCAAAAAGATGACAGACAGACTTCACGTTTATGCATTTATCAAGTTTCTTTTACTTCTGTGTGTTTTTTTTTCTTTTTAAATTTTAGTTGTAAAAATGGGTTTTTTTTATTGTTTGTCTGTAAGTTACGTTAAAAAGGAAAAGCTTTCTCATTTGCGAGTATGTATTTTCCAATAATTCTGCAAATACTAATAATGATGATTGTCTGTTTTTTGCTTGGACTGTCTGTGTCTGGAGCTCAAACGACAAATGAATTTGCTGACGATCTTGTTTGTCTTGTTTACTTAGAAAAGAAAATTATTTTATTTTTACACTCTTAGTTGAGTCTATCCATATTCGTGCAGGCCCAACCAACAATTTATTTAAGATTATAAAAATTCCTGGCGGCAATGACGACGTTGGCCAATAATGGTTTTACTCGTAAATGATGATTTGAGTAAAAGTAACGCGCCTTTTCTGTACATATACATATATATATGTACATAAGTATTTGAACATGTGTATGCTGTCTGCACCAGTTGATGCGTGCTTGACCAAATAACTGCATCCCAAGTTGTCAAGCTGTTGGCTGCTTTTGTTTTATTTTTCTTAATGTTGAAGCCGGTTAGTGGGTTAAATTTGTGATCTCATTTAAGTCTATTTGTTTTTTTTTTCTTTCTTCAACTGCATTGCTTATCATGCTTTCCTGCAATATATACATAAATATATACATGTGTATGAATGTATGTATGTATGTATGCACATCCATTTATGTTTAGAAACATTTTTATTAACTTCATGTGTTTATGTTGCTGCCTTTGCTGTTGCCATCATTGTTGGCAATAATAAGACATTATTTTAATATCCGCTTTGAAATAACTGTTTCCGGTTCACATTTCAAATTGTGCTATTTATTGTAAAATATTATTTTGAAACGTAAATGAGTTAGATTTACAACTTGTATGACAAGATTGCGAAAAATTATCTATTGCCAACAATATGGAAATATATGTAAAAGTCTTTTAAACAAAATAAATATGTACATGTTGTAATAAATTTAAATTCTAAGTCCAATTAACGATCTTCAGTCACAATAAATAAATATCTTAAAATATTTGAATACAATTTGTTGCATTTGTTTTTTATTTTTCAAACAAAAACTTTAAAATATTATCACACTATGACATTTAAGACTATTGTTTGAATACCCCAATTATATCTTATTATTTCTAAGTTTCCTAGCTTTATAACTCCATTGTTGTAGGAAAGTTTTCAGTTTTGAATTTTATATGAAACAGTTCTTGATAAGATTTTTAATTTCAAAGCGTGGCTGTTATCAACAAGCAATCAAGTAGAATCGAGAGATTTTATAAATGCCACTTTGCTCTAGTTCAAATCTTAATCCATGAAAAAGGTTTGGACCCAATGCTAGATCTAGATATCAGCCGTACTATAACCACAATGTTGCGTTGGAGTGGCGCATGTCCCCTATGCTAATCAGTGATACCTCCGGTAGGTCATCTAGTATGGGTTTTTTTTAGAAACCTTTACCGCGTTGTGTTTAATGCTGGGAACTTGCAGATCAGGTGAAAAGCTGTCTCTACCTTATCCAGTTCTTGGCCTCTGGAAGCATGGCTACATTTTCTTTACAATCCTGCACGTACTCAGAATATTCCTCCTATCTTCTGCGTTCTTTACATAGTGTTTGAGAATATTATTTTTAATGGTGCCAAATGACAGACTTTCGAAGCTTTGAGTACATTATTTCTACACTCATAGACAGTCAATTATTTCAAACTTATTGTGTAATAAAATCAAATAAATACAATCAAAATATAATTTTATCGCTTTGCCATTAGCTAATAAATAAAAGAAACACAAACAAAACTTTTTCACTAAGAAACGTCTAGCAGAAATTAGTGCAAACAAATAAAATTAACCATGTGATTGTCGAACGCTATTACACCGAGGCCCAGATAAACGAGGTATTCAAATAGCGGCAAAAATATAAGTTCGCATAAAAATTGGTTGTAAATACATATTTCATGTATGTATTAAATTATTCATAAACACAACGATTTATGCACTATAAATAAAAAATCACTACACTTATCTCACTAAACTTACAAATATTTACAACGATTTATGGTTTAAACAATGAATGTAACTTCAAGAAAAAAAGTATATAAAATAAAAAATTAATGATGATTTAACAAAATATTTATCCATGCTTTACCAGCCAATTTTTTTTCTATTTAATTTACAAAACTACGTGTAATTATTTGTACAAAATTCACAATGCGGAAGACAATTACAAATGCAACAACAAGTAAAATTTACTATAAACTTTCGCCATAACAAAAACAAATTTAAACTTAGCTATAACAATAACTTATTTGCCGAAAATTCCACTCGCGACAGGCAGTCAGTTGTAGGTGCAACAATGTGTCTTTGTTGGAACACTTTATTGAAAACAGTAAAAGAAATAAAATAAATAAAAATTGTCTAAGGTCATGGTACGAGTACTTACTTACGTAGCTAAGTATTTTATTATTAAAAAATCAAACTTGTTTTTATTTATTTACATAATATTGGTTAAGGGCAATAATAGTTTCGTTGCATCAAGTGAGCACAATGCACAGCGGTGCTTCTAGAAAAAAACACAGTAAAGTACTAGACTACGTTGAAAAATAAAATGATTTTTTATCTAACCACCTGTGTTCCATTCAGAAAGTCACGGACTTATTGACCCGGCATCGATTCTTACGCATACATACGAGTACATATGTACATACATAAGTATGCATGCACTATTTAAACAGTGTTGCCAATTTAGCTTCTTCGAGGCTAAATTTAACCTGTATTTTTTGTTTCTTAGCGCGAAATTTATATTTCAGACATCTTTTAGACACGCAAAGTTTACTTTGCAAAGTTTTAATTCGGCGGGATGAAAGACAGAGGGAGGAATACTTGCTCTCTTAGCTCCGTAATAGTGCTGGTGGTCATGGCTGTCAGATATAGCGATTTCTCGCCAAACATGGCGATTTTCAACTTGTTTGGCGTCTAAATTTTTGATTTGGTGACATGGCGATTTTTTAACAAAATTTTACTTCAAAATATTTGTAATTCAGAAAAATTAGTTTGTTGAATGAGTAGTTTCAAAAATAAATCCTACCAAAACTCGCTTGCAAGGAATTAAAGCAATTTGATTTTGATGATTTTTCTTTTCGTATACGGCATTTAAAAAATCACATGCGTATGTGGCTCTGGCGTAATTTTCACGTCATCACGAAGCTGCATTTGCTACATGCCGTGTGCTAGTAACACATGTACATGTAGATATTCACATGCTCAATATTTGCTGCCTCAGAAAATGTGTTCAATTTGGCTACGTGTGTCACATTTGTATTTTGAAATAAAATTTGTATAAAAATTATACAGCATGTAGCCACTACTAGTAATTTAAAATAAAAATGCAACCAACACACTGAAAATTCCCGTGACGTCATCGCCACTTACGCATGCGGCTCTTTACATCCCGTGTACTGTTGTAGGCTTTATATTAACTATAGGAATTAATGTATTTTGAATTTGGACTAGAAAAATTTACGAGAAATAATTTTTGGCGATTTTATTTCTACTTTTGGCGATTTTCTGCAAAATTTGTATACGATTTTTTAAATTAAAATTTATATAAAAAAGTGTTATATAAATAACAAATTTATTATCAAATATATATTAACAAAAACTACATAAAATTCATTTCGGCGACTTTTGGTGATTTTCAGAATCAATTTGGCCAAATAGGTCGGAAAAAATCTGACAACTCTGCTGGTGGTACTAACTGAGAGATTATTTCACCTCAACTCTTGAAGAAGAGATTGCAGCCATGTATTATTAGCATTGCCACCCGTGTGTCAAATTGCCATGCAGGTGTGGTAACACCAAATTGCGGTAATTTTTGCTTATGTTTTATTTATTTCTTTAGTTCCAATACAAAAACATACATATGTACATAATTACATGCATATGTATGTATTTCTGAGCTGCCGAACGAAGCCCCAGAGTGCCGAGCATAAATCGGCTTCTTATACAAACGAATACACATACGTGAATACATTACTCTCGTGTTTCTCTCGGTGGCCAGCTCTGAAGTATTTATTTACTAAATTTCATAATTGTACTAAATAATGATTATGTTATTTACTGCCGTATTCAGAAAAAATAATTTTGGTTTACAAAAGGTTTACAAAATAAATTAAGTATAGAAATTTGTTTGTTAAACATTTTGTAATCCTGAATTATATTTTTCTGAATAAAAAATAATGTTCGTTTGGGAATTTATATGTGCTCAATTCACAACCTATTGTAGGAGTCGCAATTCTTACACACGTTTTTGGTAATTTCTATGTAAACATTTGTTTATAAACAATGTATTGAAATTACCAACAACTCATGTACGAATTGCAACTCCTACAATAGGTTGTGAATTGAGCAATTGTAACAGTAATAAAAAATTACTCAATTTAAATTTCCATATGAAAATTTTTATTTAATTTACAAAAAGCAGGCAGTTAATGCGAAAATTTCTTTAAATGAATAGTTGTGTAGTTGTGAAATAAAATTAAAAATTATACAATTTGCTCCTCAAATTTTAGAAAAATCGTTTTGATTTTGTATATTTTTCACAATCTGATTTTAAGAATTATACTATTTTGATTTTATATTTGGGTGATTTTTATGTAAAATTATACTCTGCGCCCATGATTTGGTGTAAAAGCAATAAATTATTATTATGTAAAATCCTTTACTAAAATGTTGCTAGAAATTTGTTGCTAACAAAATGCAATACCATATCAGCATCTCTAATATCTATTAATTAATCCACCTGAATCTTTTTATTTCCATAACAAATAAAAAAATAAAAAAAAATAAAAGATTATTTTCTCAATTGATGGCTGGTGGCAAAAAACAGAGTTAATTTAAGCTTGAATAGTACTTTTCCTTGCTTCTATATGAAGGCAGCGACTATGTATGATACTTAGTTATCAATAGCTCCCCAATTTTATGGGAACGAAAAAAAAACACTAAAAAATATTCAAGCATTGTATTGCATAATTTATGTATATACGTGGTGTAATTCACTTTGTCGAATAAACTTTGCGTTTGCTGTAATCCAAAAATATAAAATTATATTTTTAGTTTTTTTCCTTTGGATTGTACATCTGCAAAAAAATAGTGGAAAAAATCATGGCAAAGCTGTTTTAAAAAAGACTTGTTTCTTCATGGTTTCATAAGCCATTCTCTTCTTTATTGGCTTTTTAATACTTAAAACGAATTATTTTTTAAACAACATTTTCAGTAAGGCTTTTATTAAATTTTGGAATACAGCAGTTGTACACAGTTTTATTAATATCTTAAGCAATTTTCGTTGACACTTTAAATTATCTTTTTTTTTAATTTTGATTGGTATAAATAGCCAAGGAGTCGAAATTGTAAGCAAAACAAAATATTCAACTTTTTAAGCCACATCATGTGATTAAATACTCAACACCATTTAGAAACAAAGTATCTTTTCTTCTTGTATGTTTCAATGAAATATTGAAAGGAATTGAAGAAAAAAATTTATAAAAATTTGTTGAAACGAATTTGAAAAATCGAATTTCAAAAATTTTAATTTCTTTTAGTTATGTTTGTAAGTCTTTATGACTTTTGCTTAATGCTTTTATTCGCATTAAGAATGGCCGAATATTCGGCAATTCCAATACGAATACGAATATTCGTGCATCACTAATGCATACATACATATATAAATATTTTACGTATATATACATATACATATACAAAATTAATTATAAAATTGAAAGGAGTCTCAATAGACTTTACTATGCTGTTTTATATATTTATACATACTTGTACATACATATATAAAGGGTATTTCATTAGGTGCTTCTATCTTCAAATTTATTTTAAAAAAATATTTGTTTGACCGATGCCATCGATGCCACTGTATGTATATGGAATATAACATCTTCCAAGCGTCGTCGCCCATTTTGATAAAACAATTTTATCAGGTCTTGCTTTTTATCGACGTGCGGCTGTTGGTTGTTTGCACCACTTTTACACACGGAAAGTTTACTTTGCAAAGTCTTAATTCAGCTGTGTGAAAGACAGAGGTAAGAATACTTTCTCTCTCTGTCACTCTCCCAGCTGAATTAAGACTTTGCAAAGTTAACTTTCTGTGTGTAAAAGGGGTATTGTCTACTGCACCACTTGCTTACGATTTCTCCCTCACATTCCGAATAGTCCTCTCCGTAGGACGATTATAGCGGTGCATTTTGATCAAACAATTTTGACATTTGCACCTGCTCCATCCATAATGATTTGGTAAAACAGACTCAATTAATGACATCTAACAGGACAGACTTAGCTTCAAAAATATGAGCGCTACCAACTGTGAAAGTTTGGACTTCCCTATTGGAAGACCCATTATATTAGTATATGAACTCCAAATTCATATTATTAATTTTTTTCTGAATTTAAAAAAAATTGGTTTCGTGTATTAGAAGTTATATTGCAAAGCATATTATTACTGCAGTACAATTTAGTTTAAAATTTGTTTTAATGAAGAAAAAAAACACACACATACATATATGAGAGAAGACAATGTCTACTTACTAAAAAAATATAATAAATTAACGAAAGAAGCGGTTTGTAAATGAACGGCTTGCGTAATCGAGTGGCAAATACGTCTAGTCTGTGAAACTTAAAATTCATCTTGAGACATTAAAAATGTTTAAGATTCGCCTACTTAAGCTACTGGTTGGTACTACAACTATTGCCATAAAACAATTGCAAGTTGGCAAGTGCTCTCGTATCTATGAGACACATCTATAGGTCGATTAGTTTTTGTGAAGTACAACACATGCAACCCAACATGCAAGGCATGACATGGCAGTCTCTCCTTCAGTTTTTGGTTTGATTTTTGTTTTAACATATTCATGGCCATTTGGATGAAACGGCTGGCTGAATGTGTCTCTGGGATTGACGGACTTAATGACTAAATGTTTAAACAAACGAACAAATCTTTAATTTTTTTTTGTCGTCGAAGTGATATGATGTGTTGTGTCTTACAAATAACAATGTTTTTTATATTTTTGTGATGTGTTGCAAGTTATGCCTGCAATTTGCTAAAGCGGATTTAAAAAAAAATAATTTAAAAATAATAATAACAAATAAATTTAATGAAGCATATACTACATATGTAAGTATGTATGCTTAATAAGTGTAAACATAATACATGACACTTATTAAAAAAAACTCTGTAACTAATTATATGGTATTAAGACTCCGCGTTTTGGGTCAGTATTTGAGTGCAAAAAAATTTAAAATATACTTATTTATGTTGATGTAGCAAAAAATTTACAATTACATATTTTCATTAAGGAAATGGATTTACTTTACCTTTTCACAATGAATGGTTAAGAGTTAACATAAACTTTAGATGCATGTTCTTCATACAAAACTTGCCGTTAAAGTCCCTGTTATCTTTTAACTGTAGATTGTGAAAAGCGTCATAAGTCTGTTACTCTGTAAAACATTGCATGCGAACAGCTGTCAAACTCTATATAAAAAAGTATATTCGAACGTTCAAATGCTTCCGTCAACAAAATAATCATTGTGTCACCCTTATCCGTCTTTGCTTTAATGTCAGTTGAAAAAGGCAAAGTATAACATATGAGGGATTCTATGTGACACAGCCTTTATGATAATTTCCGGTACGCCTCTTTGACTAAGATTTTTTTTAATCACGATTCGCTAAGTCGCGAGGCCCTCAAAAATTTTTTTTGAATTGTCATAGAACAAAGAAATTTATAATCTGGTAAGTGTAACAAACACGTTTCTTTCATGAGACGCTCTAATGTACATAATGGTATACATGTATGTTTGTATGCATGTATACTTACATATGTATAACTAATTACATAATCTTTTTTACAAAAAATTAAACCAATTAGCTTGACTCGCGTAGTAATTCTCACGTTTATGACGATTGATTACGAAACAAAAATTTTGAAACATTTAAATGATTGAGGTATTGTAAAGCAAACACATACTAAATAAGATTTTAATTAATTTTTGTGCTTAATGCAAAATGAAAAATAAATAAAAACTATTCTTTGGATTTCTTTTGATTTTACAAATGAGAGTCAGATTCAACAAATGAAGGCAATAAAAATCATTTAAAATGATGCAAATAATTTAAACTAATCATGAACATACACGTTCGTACATACATACAATGTACATATTTTTAATTTATATATACATACGTATGCATATTTGTAAGTATGTATGTATGTATGTACGTATGTACGAATATTTAAACGATATATACGGTTTTTTTTACCACGCATTGGAGATGCCAGACAGGAAATCCTTTACACTAACATTAAAGAGTTCTAAATTTTGTGTAATAGTTTTAATACTACGAGTATTTTTACGAGTTCATCAATCAAAAAAATTCTTTTGGGATATAATATTCTTTCCCAGTTCCCTAGTAAGTTTTGCAAAATGTGAAGATGTACAAAACGCGGTTCAAAAATATGTACATACATATATAGAATAATTATTTATTTTTTAATTGTGGGTACTGATTCCTAACCCGCCCCTGCTATCCTACCTTTTTTCTGTCATTCTTGCAAAACTAAAGACTTTCAGCATTGTTTTTTTTTTGTTTTTTTTTTTTGTTTAATTATGTACTTTTTTTAAAACACTATACCGCATTCACAAATTAATAAGGCCATTTAGGGCAAAATACTCTTGCTTTACGAGATCTCTGCTAAAACGATAATAAATATTTTGTTGGTATGGGGGACTTAGCGCCCCACGAACCTATGCTAAATACTCTAACGAGACAACAAATAACCTATGATTATTGATTGAGAGGCTTCATTCTACATTTTTCTCAAAGAATTTTAGAAATCAGACCACACCGGTGGTTTCGGAGAACAATCGCCAAGCAGTATATAACCACTCCGGGTGGCGTTGGCTGAAGTAGTTAGCACGTTGACTACAAAGCCGAAGATACTGGTTTCAATTCCTGTACCCAACATCCATTAAATAACATCAGAGCGCCCTCCTTCGTCGGTATTGTGTAGAAGAATCATCGGCGAAGTAAAATAACCAATAAAATGGCTAACAAGGACAGCTTAGGAATTTAATACGCCTCATTAATACCAGAGGCGCTGCAACACTGCATTAATAAAAACATGCAAAAAAAAAAGGACAGTTGTCAACTAATGAAGCTTTTCTCTGTCTCTGCCTTCACCGCCTGTCTTCTCTATCACTATCCCTTTCCTAAAGAAGGTAACACCTAGTAATAGTAGTAGGCATTCATTGCCTAAGTGCTATTTCTATTAAAAAAAAATAAAAAAAAAACAATCGCGATATGTATCTTAATTTTTGATAAAAATTTTCATAATTATTTAATATAATTTTTCTATTAGTTTTCATTTTAAACCAACTCTGTATTAAAGCTAAGAAAATAAAAAATAAGTATCGAAATCGGTCCAACCGTTTTGGAGTTCTAGCGAGACTAACGAACAGCCATTTATTTTTATATACATATGTACATTAGAGTGGCCGTTAGTTGTATGGAGAATTTTTTTTGTTGGTTTTTTTTATTTTAACCCCCCAAATCGGTTCAGTTTTATGTAAAAAAAAAAAAATTTCATAGCGATAAGTTGTGTTTTAGGGGGTGCGTCCGGCCCTCAAAGTTGGCCCTCAAGCCCATATATTCAATCTCAACATCTTTCTAATGCGACAAATTTGCCTCCGATCCGTTCTTATACATACAAACTCGATTTTCGAAAATTGGGGTGTAAAATCAGTATCTAACTTCCGGTAAAGATATTAAAGCTTTGAAGATCTAGAAATTACCAAAGTTTTAAAAATGATGATTGGCATCTCTCTTCGATATATGATGTACTTAAATTTAAATAAACGAAATTTTCCAATCATTGAATACGTTACGTTCAATTCATTCTCTTAAGCAAAAACCAAACATACAGGAACATTTTTACATACACACATATGTACATATGTATGTATGTATGTATTTGCATACATATGTACATACGTTTATACATACATACATGAAAAAACTCGAAATTTCCCTCAAAACTTGATGACAAATTAAATTAATAAAAAAAAATCTGTTTTTTAACATAACAGTAGTCTTTCGTTAAGTCAAGCGTATCAACGGGTGCGCCTGCTCGTCTGCTTAACATCAGCTTTAAACAAAAAAAAGCAACAATTGTTACTACATACAACAAAATTTAAAACAAATAAGAGCAAACTGTTGTCAGAAAGAAGGCCTGTTTGTTTTAAACATTAAAATTTTTGGGTGTATTGCAAAAGTTGAAAAGATTTAACATTTTCAGTCTGATTTGATTTTTCAAATATTTTAGTCGTTGCTAATTAAAATTATATTTATCTCTCATTATTGTTTCAGTTTATTCCAACAAGAAATATTGTTTTAAAAGAACAATAATGTCTGCCCTACGCACTATGTTGTTGTTGGCTTTAGGGGCCACAGTTACACTGGCTCAAAGACGTTTGGCGCTACCTGATCCTAGAAGTTGTGCTAACCGTAAGTACTCGTAAATGAGATTTGAGTTCAAAACAAAGTAATAACTTTTCCATTAATTCTTTGTTTCAACTTTGAATTTTTAAATGTATTTGTTTGCTTTTCAATCAATTGAATATTGTAGGTGTGCGACATGCCTCCTATCGTGATGCCCGTGGTGTTTCTCATTCGTATTTCTTTAGCTGGGAACACGCTCCCACTCGCAGTTTAGAGGTCGATTGGTTGGATTCACGTAATATCTGTCGTCGTCATTGTATGGATGCCGTTTCTCTTGAAACTCCTCAAGAAAACGAATTTGTTAAACAACGCATTGCCCGTGGCAATGTGCGTTATATTTGGACATCTGGTCGCAAGTGCAATTTCGCAGGCTGTGATCGTCCCGATTTGCAACCGCCCAACGAAAATGGTTGGTTCTGGTCTGGTTCGGGGGCTAAAATTGGCCCTACTTCTCAGCGCAACACTGGAGATTGGTCTCACACTGGTGGTTACAATCAACCCCAACCCGATAATCGTGAAGCTGCTCAGGGTAACGATGAATCTTGCCTCTCCATACTTAATAATTTCTATAACGATGGCGTCAAATGGCATGATGTGGCTTGTCATCATCTCAAACCATTTGTTTGCGAAGACTCCGATGAACTATTGAACTTTGTGCGCTCCCGCAATCCTGGTCTTCGCCTGTAAAATATTTTATATGCTAAATTTACATTTAATACCGTGTCCACCAACCCTTTATTATTGATCTATGGATGATTGGTAAATAATCGTAAGAAAATTTGTACCTTTTTGTAGGAAAAAAAATGGGAAAACAAAAAATACTTTAAGTTAAATTTTAAAAAAAATATGCTTATTTATAAAAAATTCTGTTATTGTTTATTATATGTATTTTTGTTTTGTTATACAAAATTCATTTTTGATATGGATGGATTTTTCTTTCTTTATTTTATATTAAAAAAAATTTAGATTAATATTATTGTGTAATTCGTCGCGAAACTAAAACCCAAAAGATTCATGAAATATGTACACATTTTTCTTAAATTATTTTTGATTAAAAAATTTAAACAAATTTCATTTTATAAAAACACAACTGCATTTACTTAAATAAAATTAAACAAAATTGTAAACCAAAAAGTGTTTCTGTAATTAACAATTAGACGATCATTAGATAGATCATTAGATGATCCTTAAGCTATGTACAGACGGTTGTCAGATCTTACAATATTGCCAGTAAAATGTGCTAAAAATTTCTTACAACCGTGTGAAATGTCAATTTTTGTCAGACGCCGTTGCCAGAAAAAGCATTGTCAGTCCATTGCAAGACTAGCAACTGACAACAAATTGTCAGACATCTTACAATCGTGTGAACACATTGTAAAATTATTGCCAGATATTTGTCAGACATTTTAATATTGTCAGATGTGCGAAGTTCATGCATCTGATAATGGCGTCATTGTAAGAGAATGCTTTCTATGGGCAACACTGCACACGCTTGATTTTAAAGAAAAAATTTATGATAAAATATATGCAGAAAATGTGAACTGCTTCTTTATGGTCCATAATAATTTATACTTTCACTTTTTACATTTAAAACAAACACAAACGATAAATATTTAAGAATTTCCAACAAATGCTTTAAGTCTGGCAACGCATAACAACAGATCTAACAATTTGTGCATATGACAACTGTGTGAACTGACAATTTTTCTACTGACGATTTTGTCACACGAATTTATTGTCATACAACCGTCTGGCAACAAATTGTGAGATTTTCTGACAACCGTGTGAACTGACAAGAAATATTGTGCTGGCAATTTTGAATTGCCAGTACATTGTCAGCACATTGCCAGATCTGACAATATTGTAAGATCTGACAATCGTCTGTACATAGCTTTAGATATATCATTATATGAATTAAAATTTGTTCGTCACTGAACTTTTTCTGGGATCATATTGAAATCATATTGAAATAAAATGTTTAAACATCCTTTATGAGATTAGCAGCACTAATTTAAGACCCTATTGTCGTTTTCGACTTAACTTAGTTTGGTTGTCTGAGAGTCAACCCAACTGACACATTGGCATGTTTTGAGTGAAAGTTGGGTTGACTACCAGAAGACCAAACTCAGTTGAGTTGAGTTGAGAACGGCAATAGAGGCGCTAATAAGAGTACTGCCTATTTCTATTCAAGATAATGGCACCGCTAACGTGGCCTTCATGTCCGATTAGAAAACAAAAGAGTACAAGTATAAACACTTCCAATTCTCCTTTCCCTCTCTCTGGCATAAGCTCAATGATAACGTAACAAAAAATGTCTACTGAGGGTCCAAATAAATTAATAGCAAAATAGAGAAAAAACGGGAACAATTTAATATGTATTTGAATTTTAATAAAAAATTAAGAATTACATTCAATGCTGCACCTTATCAGATTTTGTTCTTTGAAAATTATAGTAATTTAGAATGATGTTTTTAAATTTAGATTCTTTTTCATTACAGAATTTTACTAACAACGATTCTCGATTTTATTCACAATTAATATTTTTGCGAATGGACCCACTGTGCTTTTTGTGAATTGAACTACTATCAATTAACAGTGAATAACAACAATTAGAACATATTCACCATATCGAGCCATAACCGCCAAAAAAAAGCTTAACCGACACATTTTTTCGACCTTTATTTTTTTTGGGAAAATCGGTTATTTAAGATCGCAAGTGATCGATTTTGGTAAAAAAAATTAAGTCCGAAAATAGTGTCGCTTAAGCTTTTTTTTGGCCGTTATGGTACAATATATTGAATCTGAAAGAAAATGAGACATCCTATTTTTTATAGATTAAAAAAAGATTTAAAAAGCTAATCTCGCCACAACTTAATCAACATCTCTGAAACTACAGAAATTAATTCACATAAGAATTAAGAGCCGTTTTCACATGCAATTAGAGATGCCAAACGGGAAATCCCGAGCCCGGAAATCCCGGGATTTTCGGGACTATGCGAATCCCGGAGCCCGGGATTTTTTAATTTTAAAGCCCGGGATTTTCGGGATTTTCTGAATCCCGTTTTTGCATAAATAATCTTTTTGACTGTCATCTTCTATATTAAAAATTATTACAAACTCCCTGTTATAAAAAGTTAAAATGAAAAATTTGCTTTGAATAAATATTTTAGTAGATAATATTATATTGTGTATACGAGTACATAATATATATCTGTGACAAAAAGGAAAAAGTGATTAAGTCATATTTTACTGTTTTGCAGGAGAGCACTTTTGAACTTTCACGTCGATTTTCAGAAATTTGTTTCTTTTACAGTTAAATCGGCAAATTCTCTGTTAATCTTTAGTTTTTAAGCAAACATCGTTCTACACACTATAATTAATACATTTAAGTTGAAATATTCCAAAGTATAACCTCAATTAAGCTATTATTTCAAATGAGATTAGAAGTCTAAAAAAGATAAGTCGCAAGTCATAGTGCTATAACTTCCTGAAAAAGCACGCAAATTGATTGAGATTTTAACCATGGTTACTTTCTAGTGTTTAATATTTTAATTAAAAGTCTGAATTATATAACTGCATACATACATACATACATATGTTCGTCTGTATGCACCTTTTAAATATGCAAAAAAATAAATTGTTAAATAAAAATTTTATTTTTAATATAAAGACGCACATTTGTTCACAATTTTTTTCGGGATTTTGTTAGTCCCGAAAATCCCAGGGTCCGGTTTCGAAACTCCATCACTAAATCCCGAAGCCCTGGATTTCTAAAAACCTGTCCCGATTAGCATCTCTACATGCAATGTCCAAGATGTTATTACCAGTATTTTAAAAGGTTTTGTGACTGACTGTACACGACCTATGCCTTCACATAGGAAGTAACAACGTGGTTGTTAAAGAAATTCCACAAAAAACTGCAAGATTATACGGTTATCCGTGGCAGATCAGTCAACCAGTGCGAGCGAGACGAAAAACGCACAAACCTGACCGCACTTATGGAATAATACCGATGACGAGAGAGCTGTTCTTCAATCCAGAGCTGCTAACGACTGATATTCAAATTATAAGCGGCAAAAATAGTCACCTGAGCAGCTGTGCCCATCTAATTGAATTTGCATTGATCAAAGGTAATTATATGTAAATTGTTTCAAGCGAATTAAGCCGAGTACCTTAGTTGAATTTGCCTCGGTATTCCCAGGCTCAAAAAATTTATGTTTTTGATGTCAAAAAAGAAATGTGCTGAAAAATGTGTTTGACATCCAGCGTATATTCAAAATACCATTGGCGGAAATATTCACCTGAGTAGTTGAGACAACTTGATTTGGATTCGACTTGATATTTTTTTAATTTTATTTTTTTTTTTTTTTTTTGTTAACAAAATTGACGTATGAAGCCATTTTTAAATTAAAAACAGACTCACCTCAATTCGCTTTGCAAAAATCATGTTGGGACGGCCAAAAAACGTGTGTTGACACCTGGGCAGTTGAGACCACTTGATATAGATTCGCCTTGAAGCCAGCTGTGTTAACTGAATTCGCCTTGTTATAAAGCCCAATTCTAATTTGCTTCCAGTTGATTTATTTTACCTGAAAGTTTCCAATAGGGGGAAAAAACTTAAAATGGGAAAGGGAATTGGTATTCAGAATATGGCTAATAGTTTCTACAATATAGACTTGTTACTCTGTAGTTCGAAATGAAAGGAAACGCTTTCGAATTTACATGTAATTAATATATAAATTCGAAAGTATTTTCTTTCGATTCGAAATACATATCGCACACTAAATCATAAACAGTCACAACTCGAAAAATCCCAATGTTTACGAATGGCAAAAAGCTGTTGATACTGCACAAATAACACAAATATATATATAACGGTATTTATATTTATTATCATAACGTCATTATAGTCATAACGCTATTTTATATTGTTCAGAAAGACTGCGAACTGAGTGCGAAAGAAATTTTTTGTTAGAAATTTGTTCAGTGAACTAGTTTATGATAAAACAAAACAATTTTGATAATTTTGAATTGTGACTATTTATGATTTAGAGTGCGACACAGTTTTTTTTTAGTAATTTCAATACAAACTTTCAAAACAAGACCTAGTAACTACAATTTAGATATTATTTTGCATCTTCTTATTTTTATAATCACATATACTTCACTTAAAATCACTGAATCCAACCTAATAATATAAAAAACTTTAATAAAACACAACTTTGTATAACATGCTTTGACTTCGAACGAGAATAAGTGCTTTTCGAACAAAGCCAGCTGATCGGCATTTTTGTTTGTTTTTCTTTTTTTTTTAAGAAAATATAAATAACATTCCGTTTTTCTATTTATTTTTAACATTTATTAACGTAAGACATATTTCGACAAATTCTAAATTATTATTGATTTATATTTAACGCAAAATTAATAACTAATATTTCGATTAATCATTAGATTATATATAGGGAATACGTACATATGTTTGTATTAATGTTGATGAGTGTGAATACTTTGGTAGTTGCATTTCAGAAGAAAAACTTAAAAACTAAAATTATGTATATGAAAGTGAGAGGGGATTATGAATAAAATTTTAAAAAATATACAATACCTACAAAATATATTTTTATATAATTACTATGAAGATTTTATATAAATTTTATTAAAACCAAGAAAAAATTGGTATACATGTAGAAATATAGACTCACAAGACACTTAACAATATAAATTGTTTAAATTTTAAAGCATTATTTATAGTCCAACAAATGAGTATAAAATTGAATCTTAAAAGTACATAAATCCTAAAAATTCTATAAATATTTTTTTAAATTTTCATTTTAATCATAAATACATATACAATTTGAAGTTTTGTGAAAGAAAACTTATACAATAATAAAGAGGTAAAATATCATCATCATTTATTACTTGTTTTGAAAAAATCAATAAAATCTTACAGCTATTTAAGTTTTTGTATATAATTTTGATTCGAACTCGTTTTATATTAAATTGGACAATGAGTAATTTCAGCATGAATTTAAAAAAATATAAATAACTTTTATTTCAAAAAGAAATAATAACAAATAATAATTAAACAGTTTAACTGCAAAATATAAAGCAAACTTATACATACTTACTTACAATAATGCATACATATTAATATAATAAAATTATAATTGATGTAGTTAAAAATTAAATGCATTTTAAACTAAAATTATAAAGGATTAGGAGAGGAATTTTGTTTGTTGTATTTTTTTTTTTTGTGGGTAAAATTAATAAATATGTCTGTTTATATTTCAATGAGGTTTTAGTAAGCTGGAAAACCTAAAATAAAATAATAAAAATATGTATTAATAATACATACTACGAACAAGAATTCTAAAGTATGTTTGTATACAAATTATTGTAGTTTGAAATGACAAGTGCCGGTCCAGACTTGCAATTTTTGTTGCAGCAACTTTTAATTTTTTTAGTGAGAATGAGCGAGAGAGGAATACAAAATGTTAATATTTCTATTTCAACACTCTCCTACATATTCAAGAAGTGCTGCAACAAAAATTACAAGTCTGTAGCGAGACTTAATAAAAATCATTTTTATAAAAAGAGGTGTTACATCTATAAAACCAATTCAGATATTACCACGGCTTCATAAATTACATACATACATGTTTTATTATTTCTTTTGAAGCGGTATTTGTAACAGGAAATAGAAATGAATTTATGAGAAAGAAATTTTTTTTACAAAAGGACTGTTATAAATATTAATATTAATAATAATAATTATAATAATGAAATTAATACATACATAAACGTTTTTCCATTCCCAGCTAAAGTATCATTCATATATTTTCCATTCCCAGTTAAAGTATCATTCATATTTTTTTATTAAATAGTTAAATTAATTAATATTTCAAGGAAACATTCAAAGAAATCTACATAGAAAGAAATCGCTCCCTTTGCAATGATGCCTTGATAAAAAACTAAGTTTTATTTTGTGCATTTACACCTACTAATGGGATGATATCTCTGACTTTTTTTTCGCAATTCTATATATTAGCGTAGACAGAAATTTTTTAAGGGGGTAGTGGGGGGTGAGAAAATGTGCCACTTTGACTGCTTATTTTCTTTAGTAATTTTAAATAACTACAGGTAATTTTTAAAGATAGTGAGTGAAGGGGTGCGGGGAAAACACCAATTCTTGGGACGCAATGCCTCCCTCACAATGTTTTTTCTGCCAACATGGCTCTTTGGAAGACATAAGCCAAACATATGACGTCAATTATATTCGAGTCAATTGGTTTAAAGTTTGCAGTACTATATAGCAAACAATTGTTTTTTAATTCTAGCAGCACTGCCCTCATATATGGTTTATTTATAAGTTTTTATTTTATTTTGTTACTAATGAGAACACAAATAATTAAGATTAAAATATTCATATTTTACAAAATTGGAAACAATGTTTTTTTGTTTTCATATAAATTTCACTTTGGTGACGAGATTTAGGGAATTAGGGCATACATTCTTTTAAGAAAATCGTTCGAATACATTTCTATATATTAAGCATTCTTAAAAGATGCTTTATCATCGAAACTACCAACCCTGGCTACTGAATAAATAGTCATTCCATTTTTATTTACTACAGCTATTAGCAAAATGCCTCGGAATTTCGATAAATTTCAACAGCTCATGCCAAATTATATCAATTCCATTTAAAAATTTGCTATAAGAAAGTAAATTTTGATGTAAAATATTCAATTATTTTTTTAATTAATTTTCATTTATATTATCATCGAAATTTCCAACCCTGGTTATGGCATTACTAAAGAACATCACTTTATTTTTACTTGTTATGTCGCGTACAGATCTGGCATTTCTTGTGTTGTCATTTTCAAAATGTATGCAACGCCGTTTTTTATATGGAAAGCAATGCTACACAACGATAAGCATCGGAAATGGCAAACGTTGCCACCAGTATACACTATTGCGATGTCACAAAATGCCATAGTGTGTACTCGACATCACAGATATTAGCTACATATTAGAAATTTCAATAAATTTCCACAGCTCTTGCAAAATTATATAAATTCTATTTAAAAATTTGCTATGAGAAAGTAAATTTTGATGTGATGTAACTAATTATTTTTTCATGGATCTTCATTTGCTTATCGGGTATGCTCTGTAGTCCATGTAAAATTAAAACGTGCGGAATTTCCATAGCCATGTTCATGTTCATGTTCACGTTCTATGGCAATTCCTTACGTTTTAATTTCACGTGGAATACAGAACATACCCCTATTTTAATTTTAATTTTATTTTTCAAAAAACACCTTGTCTAAAAATTCTCTATCCAAATAGATTAACTACTATTTGTTGCTAACATCTAGCAGACTACAATTTAGTCATGAATAAATAAATTCGTAATTATGCTAAGTTATAAAAAGTTAAATTGTAATTGTTAGTAATATGTTTTTTTTTTTTTTTTGATTTAGATACACACAGAGATACACACAACACGTACGTTTAATTAGATGATAATAGACAAACTACGTTTGAAAGATATTTTAAGTTAAATTTTTGAGGATATTTTCCCTTATTTGCTTTTTATCTACTAAGTAGATTATGATAGAGAGGAAGAAGATAAAACGTTGACATTAATTTAGGCAGTACTTGAATTATTCGAGGCTCCACTTATGGCATTAAATAAGGCCATGCTATTGCGTTGTGTGTTATTGTTGGCACTGTCATCCAAAGGTTGAAAGGGTTCATCCAGTAATTCGCTTAAGGCCTGGCACAGCTTCTGATAGTTTTCTTTTAAAGCGTTGTGATATTCCTTTTGATCGCTAGAAATCATGCGGGCATTTAATTGTAATGCCGTATGACAAACTCCAATAAAATCTCTGTTGGGGAAAAAATAAAAATACAAGAATTAGAGTGAAGACATACTAATAATAAGAAAAGATTTTCAAATTATTTTCAAATACCTAAAAACATCCTTCAAATCCTCTACGCGATCTACAGAAAAGTTATTAACTACTTTGGGATCCAAAAAGACTTGAGCATAAGCCAGTGGCCCGGCGTTTACTTGTACGGCCACACTGCCCTGTAGTCTGAGCTGCAACTTCTTAATATCGGCCGGTGGCAGTATGGTCTCTTCTAATTCTGATACTTTAGTTTGCATTTCATCAATGGCCACTTCAATGGGACTCAGTTCGATAATTTCTCTTGATTTTACTGGTATACGTTTTAGAACATAAGGAAAGGAATAGGTAGCTGTAATAAAGATTTGTTATAACACTCGTTAGTTTTCAATTATTCTTAAAGAGGCCAAGTCAGCGTTGATCATACTTTTTATTACTGTTTTGCGTTTCCATTGCTCTTCGACAACACCTCTGGCTGCTCCCGATTTTGTAAATGGCGTTTCATACATAAATGTATCAACATCATGATTTTGTTCAAACTCATTAAGTCTCTGATCGAGTTCTTCTTTTGTAAAGAATGGTATAACATGAGTAACTTGTATGAAGGCCAATTTAGGATCGAGATCATTTATTTTAACCTGTTAAATAGAGAAAAGTTTAAAATGTATATACATACATACATATAAGCACATGCATAAATCTTATATGATGTTTATAGGAAATACTATAAAATTATACCAGTATACAGAAATACTATAAAATTATACCAGTATACATACATATACATAGACGAAATAACTCAACAATTGGGAGTAAGACTGGGTTTACACACTCAACTCTTGAGAGAAGAGAGGTAAGAGCCATAGATGATTAGGGAACATAATTATTTTTACTATTTACCTTATCTTAATTTTGTTTTGCAATTCGCAATTCTTTTATTTTATATGTCCAAAAAAAATCCAAACAAATGAAATAAAAAAAATTTTGGGAAATTTTTCACTCTTGCGGCTACCTAAACGGTGTTAAGAATCATTCCTAGGAAGTTCATATGTTCTAGAAAGTTGTTTGAGATCTTAGGTACATTTTTGTAGTTGCTTATTTCCTTGAATTTTGAACGGTTTGCTACCTATGGACCTGAACAGGGGGAAAAAGGTAAAAAAAAATCTAATTTTTTTAAATTTTTTGCGATTTTGATCTTGAAGATGAAGATTTTTTGATTTTATATGTTCACAATTTTTGTTCTTTATGATAAGAGCTACAACTCTGCTTCAGAGAGTAAATCAAAATTCCGAACGGTTTGCAAGATATGAGCCTGAGAAAATGCAAAAATGATACCGAGGCACCAAATTTTTTGGCCCATAAAAAAAGTGCATAACTTGGGGCAAAACTGTGAGACACGGGTCTTTGTTTTTTTTTTTTGTTTTTTATCACGTAGTGGTGTTCGTGTGTGTAATTACACACAGTGTTAGAAAGAAGCAGTTGAGTGAGCAGTGCGAATATATGTCTTAAGTCGTTAGAGTGAGATGCAACATCACACTTACACAAAAGCTTCCATCACATTTTTCATTTTGCTCTTAATAATGCGATAGAAACTTTGTTCTAAGCAATGATGAATATATCCTGCATGACTAACGATGACTAACCGGTCAATTGACTGATACTATTCTTGCAGGGCAGTTTCATGATTTTTTTAAATTTCCTTTTGAAAAAAAGTAAAGTTTATTTTAATTTGAAATTTATTTGCTGGTGGTTCAGCGTTGTCTATATGCATTTCATTGTTGCTGTAACAAATCATCAGTAGACTTCAACCACACATTTTGAGTAGTAAATAGTAAAGTTTATTTAAAAATCTTTTTTTTTTTTGTTTTTTGTTTCATAAAACTTTTATGTAATACCAAGGTGAATAAAACAAAAATATTTTGCTTTCATTGGCATCACTGCCACAGGAATGACATTTTTCCATAATATTTCAAATATCATCGAATGTTTGGTAAAAATTTATATTTTTATAAAATAATTTTCTTTTAAAAGAAATACCATCAAAAACCGACTTAAAAAAAGCGATGTCAAATAATCGAGTTGTGAAAACATCATTGCTGACATCTAAAATTCCTAGAGAAATCATTAAAGTGCGCGATATTTTAAAAGTAACTACCAGGCCTACAACGATTACTGTAACGGCCAATGGGCAAGAAATTCAATCAAATTTGAATCCAAATGCTTCAGAATTCGTTCCCTCCTACTTGGGAAAAAAGACGCAAATTATGTTAAATGAAGAACCACAAGAGGAAAAGATAGGTCACAAAACAGTTGGAAAGCAGGATTATAATATTAAACAAGAATTTATCATTGAGGAGAGCAATGAAAAAGCAGAAGGTATTGTAAAAAATTTAGTAGAATCGCCTATACTGAAAGTTGAAGTGCAAAATGTCTCTCAAGACCTATTAAAAGTTTCGGAACACAAAAGAAATGAAAATATTAACAACAATTTGCAACTTAATTTGGCACAAAATTCTTTAGATGTATTATTTGCTAGTTCTTCCGCTGTAAATAATACAAGCTCTGAGACGACAACGTCTGTTTTCGTAGTAAGTTCTACTGACATGCAAATGGATAAAGAAGAAAAACATAACGACAAAGAAGATTTAATTTTTGTAAGGGATTTAAACAAAGTATCTTTATCGAATGTTATTAAATTTCAAGAGTGTGCTGTACATGAAAATGTCTTGGAAGATGAAAATAATGTTGCTGAAGCGGAGAACAATGAAAACATGGATAAAATCCTGGAACATAATCTGGAAGTAATTCCTCTAAAAACTTCTAGCACCGAAATTGTTAAATCCATTTGTGGAATTGAAAATTTATTACAAAATTGTACATCTTCCAAATCAAAATTAAAGGAAGATGAAAGCGAAAATGATTGTGAAGAAAATGTTTCACCAAGCAAACAAGTTTTATTAAAAGAAGATATTGTTGAAATAATAAAAGAAACTAAGAATTTGAGACTGCACGACTGCAATGAACATAATAACAATGCCGGAATTATAAATATAAATATAAATAAGTCCCAAGAGACTAATAACGAAATAAATACGCCAGAAGAACAGCTTAATGGAAAGGAAATAATAGAATCTAAGAAGAAATTAAATGTTAATTCGAAAATAGCAAGAGTGTCGAAAACAACCCCCGTAACAATTACTAATAAAGTAAGATCAACAAAAACAGAACAAGTGACAGTAAAGAAAGAAATTAAGCCCAAAACACAGCGCGCGATTATTTCAAATTCTAGTTTAAACAAAATTTCCAATAGTTCTTGCTTAAATCCAAGCATATCTGGTTCGAAACCACTTAGAAAAGAAGTGACAAAAGTTTTTAACAACAAAGACACAATTACATCAAATAAAACAATTAATTCTACCGAGAAGAGTTCAGCATCGAACAAGTAATAACAAAAATTTTTATATAAATTTATATATATTTTTATGAGTCTTATGATTTTAGGTCTCATCCACCACATATCAGTAATGCTAAATCTGTGGAAAAACCTACTGGCAATGGACCAACAAAGACCAAAGACAGTTTGTCGAAATCACCCAGGGCTACCGTCGCATCAAAATTACGCAAGACGGAGACCCAAAAAGTAAGCTTAATTGAAATGTATAAACTTTAATTGCTCTTTTTTTAAATGTAAAATTTTTCTGTCCATCTCCTCGTTTAAACAGCGACGAAATTTATTTTTTGACCTTGATTCTATTAAAATGTCAGAATTTTTATTCAAATAAATGTACGCTGTTATAAAATATTGAGAAAATTTTTATGAATGCTTTTTTTAATAAATCTGACTGATGGCGAGGAAATTAAGGAAACAAGTGGTGGTGGTTCGGACGACTGTAAAATAAGTTCAAAAATAACAGTTTAGAAGCGTAATATGAATTAGTTTACTCGTGATAGATAATCAAAGTTAAGGAAGAAATTTCTGGAAGTCTAGGGTGATCAGTTTTGTATCTCACCCTGTATTCAAGCATTTACATTTTTTAAATGCCTAAGCCCCTTATTGTAGAATTTTTTATTAATTTGCAATGGCATCTATATTATTAAGAATTATTATAACTTTTCGCAACATTCATTATTTTTTCCCCTTGTATCGGGAATCCCGGTATTACGATGAACAATTTTTTAACTCCCATTTGCTGGTAAAATCCGAGACAAATAACTAACTTTTGACGATATATACAACCAAATTATGAATAACAATTCCCCGGGAGTTTTTTCTTTTTCCATTTCTCTTATAATGAATTAAAATTTCCCCGGGGAAAAAGTAGGTATTCTATAAATGAGGGAGAGAGATAGAGAATATTTTGAGAGTTTTCTCCCCAAAAATTTTCAAGGGAACGAATGTCAAAATTTAAAATTCAAGTTAAAAAAAAAAGTTGTAAAACAATGGTATAAAATTTAATTAGAATAAAAAGTTTAAATAAACACCGAAATGCTGTACTTCCCTCGTGTTTTAGGCATTCTTATCGAAGCCGTGCAAACACGCACATCAAAAACATAAACTACTTCTGCCTTCAGAAAAAATAATGGGTGTTTTTTATTGACGTATATAACTTTAAGTTGGCATCACTTTTTTAACTGGCGGCCATTTTGTCAGCTGTCAAGTGATTAGTATTTAGTTTGGTTTGCCATTTCATCATGAACAGGTTGACAAAAGAACAACGCTTGCAAATCGTGTAAATTTATTTCGAAAATAATGGTTCAGTTCGCGAAGTTTACCGCAAGCTCCGTCCATTTTATGGTCGACATAATCGTCCATCAGAGCAATTAATTCGGTTAACCATGGATCGTTTTCACACTACGTTTACTCTATGTGATAATACGCATCCGCAGAGATGTCGAACAGTGCGCACCGAAGAAACAATTGCCGCTGTAGAGCAAAGTGTTGAAGAGGACCCGAATGAATCGATTCGCCACCGTGCACAGCAATTGGAGCTTTATCCATCAACTTTATGGAAGATTTTGCGCAAAGATCTTGGCTTGCGACCTTAAAAGATCCAGCTGGTGCAAGAATTAAAGCCGCGAGACCATGCAATGCGTCGTGATTTTGGTGTATGGGCCGAAAATGAGATTGATCTCGATGCTGATTTTCATCGCAAAATTTTGTTCAGTGATGAGGCTCATTTTTGGTTGAATGGCTACGTCAACAAGCAAAATTGCCGCATTTGGAGTGAAGAGAATCCACATGAGACCCTTGAGACGCCATTACATCCACAAAAACTGACTGTTTGGTGTGCTCTATGGGCTGGTGGAGTCATTGGGCCATAATTCTTCCGAAATAATGCTGGAGAGTCAGTTACCGTTAATGGAGACCGGTATAGAGCCATAATAACCGACTATTTTGTTCCCGAATTGGATGGCATGAATGTGGATGAGTTGTGGTTCCAACAAGATGACGCTACATGCCACACAGCGCACGTCACAATCGATTTATTGAAGGAAACATTCGATAAGCGCAAAATTTCGCGGAATGGACCTGTCAATTGGCCACCAAGATCGTGTGATTTGACACCATTGGATTATTTTCTTTGGGGATATGTGAAGTCGCTCGTCTACGCCAACAAACCAGAAACGTTAGGGGACTTGGAAGCCAACATTCGTGGCGTTATTGCCAACATACGGCCCCATATGCTCGAAAAAGTGGTTGAAAATTGGACCTGTAGAATTGGCTTTATTCGAGCCAGCCGCGGCGGCCACATGCCCGAAATCATATTCAAACATTAATGGCATAAAATTATCCTTCCAATAAAGCTAAATTGATGGACACTAAAACGATTTTCTTGTGTTTTATTTCAATTCGAAGCTCTATACCTCTAAAAAAAACACCCGGTACTAAAACGAACTCAATTATGCACGACGCCTCCTTTAAGTTCACTTAATAGGTAAATGGAAGATGTGTTTCACATATTATGAAGAACGATAACAGGAAAAAAATTATTGAAAATTTAATTTATTCACATCTGCACTTGGCTCAGTTTTCACTTCACTTTCTCAGTATAAAGATATTCCGCATGCTTGTGCATGTTTACCTTGTTTATTTTATTTTTTATAACATTTTTATTAAATTTATATTACTAAACCCTTGGTATATACAAGTTTTATTTAAGCTTTAAACTTGTACATATTAAACTAAAAGGTCGAATAAATTATTCACCCTTATTCTAATTGTCGGCATCGACGTCACTTTAACACAATACCAAAAAATTGAGGCTTGTGTACTCGCTCTCAAGAACAATTTTGTGCAACTGACAATCTATTTCCGTTCCCTAAGGTCCAGAAAATACAATAAACCTGCAAAAAGGAGTGAGTTGTTTTCGACAACGAGTACACAAGCCCCAATTTTTTGGTATTGTGTTAAAGTGACGTCGATGCCGACAATTAGAATAAGGGTGATTATAATACTAAACCCTTGGGTTTGTGCAGAATAAAATGTAAACAATAAACAGCTGATATAGGTTTTAGTCCCTCCCGTATTTGCTTATTCCCTATTCTATTTATTAAAAGTATGATTTTTTCCCGGGAAAAAAATGATAGGGAAGAGAAAAAACTACCCGTGAAAATTCATAATTGGGCTGATATGTAAGTATATATCGTATAAATTAAGAGTATGCAAGTGTGATCTTAAACAACTTACTGGTGAAGAGTCCATTATTAATTTAACCACATCAGCGCCAAATTTTTCCTTGTATTGTTTTGCCAATCGCTCAGATATCTCACTGAGTGAAGTTAATTTTGGCTCCTTATAAACATACTCCACAGCATGATCCTCTTCGAAATACATCTATATTTAAAATCAAAAGCCAATGTATTACATAAAAATTTAAATATAAACATGAATTCTTTACCATTCCATAGAAAACCACACGATAAAATCTGCCCAACATACGTTTACCAGAACGATTAACTTCAATTATTTTACTGTAGGCCTTGGCTAAGTGTTCATAAGACTCTTGCAAATCATTGTAATTTCTTGTCCTCTCATAAATCGGTAATATCAGCTTGTATAATTCACCCAAACATTCGTAACGTTCGGCGGAGTCCAAAAACACAGCACATTGCTTTAATTGTTCCAACAGCATTTGCTCGGTATATTGTGAATCTTGGGAGCCGGCATCCAATTTAAGACCACGTTCATCACGATTAATATTGCGTGAAATTTTGCTAAAGGCCGAGGAGCCCCAATTAATGTTACCGCCACCCTTTAGGCGCAGATACTCCGACATTAAGGCTGCAATATGCAAATGGCAACAGGCCGCTTCAGAAATATTACCATTCTGTTCGTGATTACGGGCCATGGTCACGAGCCAGGTGTGTCTTAATTCTGGTGTAGAAGCATAAGAATTGGCTAGGGAATATTGTAATTCCAGCAAACGTTCTGGATCCATATGATGGGCCTGCATTTGAGCTGTGGCCATAAGTACAGTTCTTACTCGCCTTGTGAGGTCTTTGACTTCCACCGGAAATCCGGTGCCTTTCATCGCTTTGTCGCTATTCGCATAGCTGTTTATAAGCGATAGACTTTCTTGAAATCGTGCATTGTTGAGGCCGATTACATTGCCAATCATTTGCGACACTGAAATTATGACTTGTAGATGCACCCTTGTCAAACCTTTACGTCCACTAAATTCGAAATTGCTACGCATTAGCAGGTAGAGTACGGCACAGGAATCATGTCTAATTTGCACTAGGCGACTGTCACACGCCTTCAATAGTTCGTATACCATTTGGCCGCATAATATGGCGTTACCCTTGAAAAGAGCAGGCGAAAAGTTGTTGATAAATGCGCGCAGAGCAGCAAAAACATGCTTTGAGAGATTTTCAGATTGACCTAGTTGAAGAAACTTAAGATATACACGTGCCAGTTTGGGTAATATAAGGCTGTCAATTAGCTTAACCCTAAATTGAACGGCAAACAGGCCCAAGCAATCGAGTATAATCATACCCACTTCCGTGGCTAAATTTGATTCGTAAAGAGCGCGTTGACTTCTCGCCGTTTCACTTAATAAATTCTCTCGATTGTGGGTGAGATTTAGAGTGCCTGTTTCATTTAAATTGGGAGAATTTTCCAATGATGCTGGAGAGGTTCTAGCAGGGAGAGTACTAGCTTTAGCCGCTCTCATAGCTCTGGCATCTCTCGATTCTTCATTTATTTGAAGATTTTTCTTCCCGATGTAACGAAACTGTATGAGACATAATTCTAAAATCGTCATAAAATTTATGGTTTCAGTTTCGTTGCAATTTTGCCACCAGCCAATCATTTGTTCTTGCGAGAGATGTTTCACCACAAACAAAAAGCCCAAGAGAAAATCTTTGCTCTCAGCTGCTGAGAATTTATCACATCTTTGCATGACTGTAGCGTGAGTAACACTTATGGACCGATTGTGGCCATTTCGTAAGGCCACGTCAAGATTTTCAATATGATTGCCATTGTTGTTGGCTGCTCCCAAGGTAGTGTCTTGGGAATTTTGAGAATCGGATGTAATGGAGTTTAGAGAAGAGTCTGAGCAGCCATTGGCGATGGCAGAACCAGCAATAGCAGCCAAATAGTTTGTTTCCTTGAGATGTACTGAAGCTCTCACAGGACTAGGATGTTCTATGTGCAAAGTAGCTCTGTTCTTGCCTCTGGGTGTATAACTACTGGAATTTAAAGTTGAATCCTTGCCAAACACATAACTGCTAGAGCAGGATAGTCTCTGACTATAGGAAGCTGAGTCGGCGTATACATGACCATTAGGAGTGGTAACCTCTGAGAGATCATCAATTCTTTGTATATTATCCATTACTATACCCAACCAGGGCACATACAATAATGCAATTCTTGAAAGTTGCCCTCTATTTTGATAACGATCATCCAGTTCATGTTTAGCCAATAGATTTTTTAACACCATTAGAGCATGTCTCCTAACATTACCCACTTCGTTTAAACTGCTTTTCAGTTCTTGCAGCAACAACCCCGATAGGAAATGTTGGCGGCAAAATTCTTCAGTCAAATTAAAATGTTGCATCATTTCAGGGGGACGATTTTTGGGATTCAAAACAAATGGCAAATTGAAGGGCACGTAATGTTCATGTTGACAAATTTCTTGTAAGAAATTAAACTTGAATTCCTGCAAAACTCGTGGATCTCCTGGAGAGAATTGTTCCATATAGTAGCGTATTAATTTGAAAACGAAGCCTCGATCCATAAAAGTTAAAGCGCGGCGCACAAACTGTGATAACGACCTGTTGAGATGCTGGGTTTCAACGGGAAGATCTTTGTAGCGAGACATTAGATATGGTATCAGTACCTTAATAAGATTCTCCAATCTTTCAGGAAAATCCTTGGGAAACCTTTCATTTCTTAACATCCGAATTCTTCCTGTCTCCAAAAGATGTTGCGCCATACTTTTGATAATTAAATCGAAAAATATTCCCGAATAGCGCATGAATTTATTTACTACCAAGAAATCTGTATTTTGGGGATGTAAAATTGAGGGCAAGTGTTTGCACAACTCCCCATGAACAGTGCGCAAAATCTTTTGGGAATAGTAGGGAGCATGGAAAACATAGGTCACGTATGAGCTTAATAACTCCTTACGTCCAGCCTCCTCCGTTATCATGTGTATAATATTGATCAGCAAACGTATAATATTTAAGCCCACTTCTTCGGATTGTGTGTGCACCAACAAAGTGAACAGTTCATTAAGAATTGTTGGTAAATAATTTATAAGGGTCGTATTATCGATGGCATGGGCTGCTTTTAGAATTTTGCACGTCTCAGTTTCTGCGGGCATAGCTGAAGTTTTACCACCTTCTAAAAGTCGCTCAGAATGGACGAAGAAATTATGCAAATGCTGATCGGCAGTGTGCACTGTGGAGTCCATACGTAAACCCACACCAAAGAGGGGTCGTTGATTGTCGATCCATTGTATATCAGGTCCACAATTCTGCTAAAAATATGGCATTTTTGTAGATAGCCGAAAATAGTATGGATAGGAAATGTGTAAAAGTATCAAGAGACGTGTTATGATGTGGTAGTTGATGACACAATGCATGGTTATGATGAGTGGATAATCGGACGATGATGTTGTGTTGTAAAAATGTGTGTATGTAAGTTAAGTCCGGATCCATGAAAAAAAGAAGTGAAGGTGTAAAAACAAAACAAACTTGTTAGGACACGCTTGAAAATGAAAATTAAATTTAAAAAATGCATGTAAATAAAACCTAAAATATTTAAGATAAATATGCCACTGATGGGGAAAATCAATCAATTATCATGGCATTGTTATTTAATTGTAACAACAACGCCATCCAATTGTTGTTACGATTTCGAACCTTCTTCTTATGCATACAGCAGTTTAATAAATAATAAAATTTGGTAGCAATAAAAAGGATATGGAGTATATGTTTATATATTTTTATACTATGAATACAGCAGTAGTTGTCGACGACACAATTTTAGGTGCTCTTATATGGCATTTATTTAATCCAAGGTTTTACAAAATAACCAGCGAGATGCAAAACAAACACAAGCCTGAAAGATCATAACATATAATTACGATGGCGCGAGAGCTGCTCTTTAGCCCAGAGTTGCTTTACGACTGGGTGCTCTTATGTACTTTTAAATGTTTGATAGTCTGAATTCCGTCATTAATATTAACATCATATAAATTCTAGCTTGAAACCATGTAAAATATCAGGAGTGTACAACAGAATGACTTTCTTATAGTGTAGTTATTATCACAGAATAATTATATATAATTATATTACAAAATTTCCTTGTACAATGTTAACTTATTTCGACAACAAAATTAGCCCAAATATTAGAATTTCAATATAATATTTTTCTATTTAAGGCATGCCAAAATGAATGCCAATTTAAAAAATTTGCATACTTAATGCTATCATGATGTACTTATATAAATATGATAAATATTTTTTAAAACTATTTTACCGACTGGCAACACTGTAATATTCAACTTTCATTTAACATTCCAGCTTGCAGTGGCCTTTAAACTGTATAGATAACATTTTGTTAATATTTAACAGATAGATGTTAACAGAAAATCAAACAAAAATAATGTTGAAATTTCATTTACTATAAACTGTTTGAAATTTTATTTTAACAGTAGAAGTGTGATATTAAGTAGCAAGCATTCATATGACTCCGTGGCGCAACGGTAGCGCGTCTGACTCCAGATCAGAAGGTTGCGTGTTCAAATCACGTCGGGGTCAAATCTGCTTATTTTTCATTTATTTTAATTATTCATTTTTATTTCATGTTTTTTTTTATTATTTTATTTTTTTTTTATTATTTTATTTTTTTTTATTATTTTATTTTTTTTTATTATTTTTTTTTATTATTTTATTTTTTTTTATTATTTTATTTTTTTTTATTATTTTTTTTTTATTATTTTATTTTTTTTTATTTTATTTTTTTTTTTATTTTATTTATTTTTTTATTTTATTTTTTTTCTATTATTTTAATATTTTTTTCTATTATTTTATTTTTGTTATTATTTTATTTTTTTTATTATTTATTTTTTTTATTTTATTTTTTTTATTATTTTATTTTTTTTATTATTTTATTTTATTTTGTTATTTTATTTTATTTTGTTATTTTATTTTATTTTGTTATTTTATTTTATTTCGTTATTTTATTTTATTTTGTTATTTTATTTTATTTTGTTATTTTATTTTATTTTATTTATTTTTTGTTATTTTATTTTATTTTGTTATTTTATTTTATTTTGTTATTTTATTTTATTTTGTTATTTTATTTTATTTTGCTATTTTATTTTATTTTGTTATTTTATTTTATTTTGTTATTTTATTTTATTTTGTTATTTTATTTTATTTTGTTATTTTATTTTATTTTGTTATTTTATTTTATTTTGTTATTTTATTTTATTTTGCTATTTTATTTTATTTTGTTATTTTATTTTATTTTGTTATTTTATTTTATTTTGTTATTTTATTTTATTTTGTTATTTTATTTTATTTTGTTATTTTATTTTATTTTTTTATTTTATTTTTTTATATTATTTATTTTTAATTATTTAAATATATATTTTTTAAAAAATATCAGTGTTTTCGACTCTGTAATTCGAAATGAAATGTTTATAACGTATGTTTATAATTTCACTTACCCCTTTACCCAAACCTAAGGGCTGTATACTTAAATACCCCACAGGCAAAGTGGCTGCTACTGGTATTAACTGTTCATCCAAATTTATTTTGCCCTTCTGCAATAACGGCAGCCAGGCATACCCGATCGGTGTTTCAAACGAGGCATTTGCATCACGTTTCTTGGCCAGATTGCAGGACACATGATAAAAGGAAAATAAAAGATGGTGTTCAGGAAAAATTCCAAGTGGCAAACGTAATTTTACTTCCTCGTACCATGAGGGTGTGGTGTTGTGATGTAAAACGGGGCACGCTATTTGAGAGACTACAAAATCATGACCCGGTCGACCATATATGCACTGATATTGGAAAACAATTGATTAAAGTCAAACCCCATTATGATTTTTTTTTTGTGAAATTAGTTGCATGAAAATTAAAAAGTTTCTTACAACAAATTTACAAGAGATTTCATGAAAAATTTTACAATGCAAATTCAGTATATTGCGTAATACTCACCTTTAAGGCTTTTGAATTTTCACTGTCCGAATCTCTTAGTTCTACCACGACCGTTATATTACGAGCTCGGGAAAATATCTTTTGACTATCGAATTGTAAATTTAAAGGATATACAAACAAATTATTACAAAATATCGTAAATGGATGACAGTCTCTATCGGCATTACTTTGGAATTCAGTAATTTCTAGTGTGGCCGGTTTGGTGGGAGGAAAGCTAAAGTTTACCAAAGGAACTAATGATTTGGTAAATGAGCCTATGATGCATGGACGATGCGTACGAAATTTAAAATAGCATTAAGTTTTTATTTACTTTCTAAATAAAAGAAAAAAGTCCCAACCTACCTTCAACCTTCTCTACCTCCTCCAAAATTAGCTTTAACTGACCTGGTATTACGGCAAGTTTACCAAATTTATCGGGTTTCCGGTAATCAGATAAAAGTCTTAACAATTCTTCATCTTTAAGTTTATTTACTTCTTGTCGATAAATGGTATTGAATTCAAATTCTCCACCTTCTTCCGTATCCAGTTCACTGCTATACAATCGAAACAGGGGTTTAGCCGCCCAACCGAATGGCTGTCTATAATGTCCAATATTCTGAGCATAGTTTCTTACATTCTTATGCAGCTTCTGGACATATCGCGGATCTCTATTGGTCTTCAAATATGGTTCAATTGCTTGTACTATACTTCCTTGTAAGATTTTCTCTATTTTGAGAACAAGAAATATATCGGGATGGGGAGAGGTGATGGAAAATAAAGCCTGCTTTAATTGAATAAAATGTTCTTTTGTGCATTTCTGTAGTTCAGCTGAAACATTTTCTATTAGTGTACTGAAAGCTTGCGAAGTAGTCCTTGTGCGCTCATCGTGCACATCCTTCTTGGGAACACTGGAAGAGGCCACTGAGTGGGGCACGGGTGTGGTAGGTAACATATCACGGACATGCTCATCATTAACATTGAAATAAAATGATTCTGTAAGTTTGCGACCTGCGCGTACATCATACAGAGTCAGACTAGTAATATAAGGTTCAACCTGACACATATGGCTGCCATCTGACGAGTTTTGACTATCAGCTGGACATTGTAGGCGAAATTTCAAGCTCTGACATCGTAAAAATATTCGTTTGCCAAACTGTTCTCTATATTGATCCACATTATCGGCAGGAGTTGCTTTCGAAGCTGATTGGTAGTTAGCAAACAGCCGCCGTCTGTTTTCTCGCCGTGCCTGAGCAATCGATATATCAGTTTCTCGTCCATATTTTATCAACTGCGGATTCATAGATTGATCCAGACCTTTTAGAGTTCCAAACATTACGGAGTTGGTACTTGGTGGCGGCGGTGTTCTTTCTAACGAAGCCACACGTTTGTCTTCTTGAATTTTGTTTTGTTGTAATACTGACGAAAGTTTATTTAGCCAGTCCTTGAGATCATCTTCATTTTCGGCAGCTAGTGTGAAGGACTTATGGCCGGCGGTCATACGCAATTCGAAACAATAACGACCGCGTTTGGGATTCTAGAAATAAGAAAAAAAAATTTCCAATGTAATAATATTTAAAAATTTTCTTGTCATTAACACTACTCACCTGCACAACTTCAGTACAAAAGTCCATGACTATTGTCGCCTTTGCTTCGCCCTGCTTTTCATCCTTATGAAGTTCTAATATATAAGTACCATCGACTTCCTGACGCAAATAACAATATCTTCAAGAGAAAAATGTACTTTGTTAAAACTGAAACTATTTAGCAATACATACTCGTAGTTATGTAGTTAACTTGCGGACCAACCTTCTTTTGAAAGACTTGTTGCCAATATTGGCAAACATACGATCCGAACCAGAATCGGGACCCTTTAATAAATAACCCTGTTTAGTAATTGAATCAGCCTGAGAACGAGACATTTGCTCATCGATGCGATCTTGATCGGCATCGATTTCGTACACTTCTTCTTTTAAAACTTCCGTTGTAGTTTTTCTACAAAAGGGAATTAAATACAACTTGCGTCAATTTTTCTGCGGTTGGGAAAACTCTAACTTACTTTGGCAAGTCATGACAAGTACCGCCATATTCATAATATTTATAATGTATTAAATGATTTTTAGCCTTGTACGTGTACAAGGCCTGCCGTGTAAACCGTGAACACTCAAATCTTGGCTTGGCCGAATGAACAAAGTTATTTTCAAATGTATCGCCTATATTATCTAAATCATCATCCTCTTCGGGTTGAGCTAAATTACTTGATTTTAATGTTGATGATGAGGATGATATTGATTTGCTTGTGCCATTCGTTGATGATAATGCAGATTCGTAGGATTCCATTGATGATGTAGGTGACTTAAGCGAACTGAGTTGAGAGGCTTGCGAATATTTGCGTGAAATACTCCCACCAGTTTTTTGTTGCTGTATGGAGCCATTGGAAGCTGTCGATGTATTACTTAATTGACGCTGCGTCTGACGAGGACTATTGTAAGCATTGCTATTTTGACGTATTATATTGTGCGATCCATTGGGCGTTGATCCATTATTAGCACCATGTAGAGGACAAACTATTGATTCATTTGGTGGTTCAAATCGATCTGTTATGGATTTGGATTTTGTGCGTAATTTGCGGGGTAGAATTTTTTCCTAAGATAAGAACATACAGATAAACTAGTAAGTTAATGTTACTAATTATGATTTTTTTTTATAATAAAATCAATAAATTTACTATTGAAACGTCTCAAGTAGAGGAAAACAAAGTCTCGAAAAGTTTTTTTTTACCTCTTGTAACAATATGAAAATGATAGCTGGACAATATATATATAAAACTAGCATATAAAAGTACTTTTCTAAATAAGTTCCAACAAGCAAGATTTCATGAAAACCCCTACTCAGCCACTTAAGTCTGTGGCGTTGTAACTTCTAGCAATGACACATAATGTGTTCCATTCTTTATGGCTACGCTTTATCTTCGCAAAGCCTGAAAATTTTCATCTTTGTACCAGTTTCCCATCTACGGATCCTTACTCTAACCGGGAAATAACAACTCAAGACTTCATAACATGAGACCCTGCAATCCTCCCTACTGAAGCGAGAACTGTTTGTTCCTTTTAAAACTTCATCTCATCTCAATCTTGGAAAATTCATCAACAGTCTCATTTTCCAACACATTGCAATGGCCTGAAACCCACCATAGCCTTACACTGTACCTTAGACATCATTCCGTTGAGTGCCCTCTGACAGTCACTAAGTAATTTCGACTTCACAATATGCCCCCTCAAAGTTTTTAGCGCTGCTTGACTGTCGACGTATATGGCAACCTCCTCGCCTTCAATCACATTTTTGGCCACTATATGTCTGGAAAATCGTACACTTTTCCTGAAGTATGAAGAATTTTCGAACATTGCTTCCCCCAATGTAGACCCCACGTCCCTCTCCCGTCAATTCCGACCAATCAGCAAAAACAGCACAACGAAAGTCAATCCTCGCTAGCTTGAAGTCCGTGAACCCATAGTTCCCGGAGGAAAACCCACCCAGACCAACCTCATTTAGAATTGTCGTGTGACCCATTAGTATTGACCTTACCAAACCCGATTCTAAAACTCTTAGGACTATTATTACAACTTAAAGATAGTTAAAAGTAGGATTTTATGAGACGTATAAAAAGCTTTCCATTATTGCAAATTGGATTTATCTTACCAGGTAGGATAAATTTGCCTGTAATTTATCGCTCACTTTAGGTTAAAGTAAAATTTTGCAAATGATATAGTTTTTATACGTCCGATAAAATTCTACTTTTCACTAACTTTAAGTTGTAATAATGGCCCTTAGTAAGCTTCCTGCAGAAAATGGAGAATGACAATCCAGGACACTGGAAGAGTGCTCCTTGCGGCACCAGTGAAGCATGGCTTTCCTTCCTCAACGTCTACCACCACACAACACACCTATACGAGAGAACTGGTCTTAAGCACCATCTGAGTTTTTCTTTTCGAACATAGCTTCCCAGCAAAAAATTACACATTACCATTAGAACTACTTGCCATATAATGACTTAATTTTCTGATTGCCAATTGTCATTACTGGCTTACAAATCACATTACCTAAAATTACAAAAAATGACGTGCAAGTTGCTAAATGAAGAGAATGATTTTTTTAGACGAAATAGATTACGTGAAATGTTGACAAATAAAAAAAAAAATGTAAGTATTTTTCAAGAATCGATTATTTTAGTCTCACGCCTTATTAAAATCATTAAGTTGGTAATCCAGTAGGGAAGTGCTTCCACCAAAAATGCTTAATTCCAAACTCGATTACCTTTTTTGAAATTTTTTGCTGGCTTACTACATAGGTAAACACTCAGGCCTCAAGCGACAGTCTGAACTATATACCTCTAAAGCTGTGTAGCCTAAAGCTATGTATTTTGCACCTTCTGGTAAATAAAACTAGTTGCGTTTTGTCTGAAATGACTCCGAGTCCCTTGCTACTCGCCCATGAAGATATTTCGCTCAGCAAGCATTTAAACTTTTTCAATTTAAAAACATTTTTGTAACACATTTACTAAAAACAACGTCATAACATCAAAATATGGATTTTTTTTGAGTTAATGGTGCAAAACTAATCCTCATATCGATCGTTATTCATATTGTGTAAAAATTTTATACAAAAAAAAAAAAAAAAAAACTTTAAACTCGTTTGCTGCCAAACTAGTTTTTTTTATTTATGCGCTGTTTTAGAAAATATGCGATATGATATACATATCTTACCGATACATCATCAATTGGATATATGAGTAATTCTCTTTGGGGATCATTTTGTATAAGTGTTTTATTTTTGGAGATGAAGCTCTCAAAGTCTATAGGTTCCACTACTAAAGGTTTATTCTGAAAGTAAAAAATAAATAAAATAGATAAAATTATTTATTTAAATGCTTAGAAGTACATTTTTTAAGACTTTTACAAATTAAATAAATACATAATAGAATAAGAATATACGAAGCAGTAACTGAGAACTGCTCGATTTAGAAAAAAGAAATATGAACATACATACATACATACTAGAGACCTGCGTAAACAGTCTTTAAATGTAAATACGTCATGATTTTTAAATGTATTCACGTCGCATGTATTATACTAAACCAATAATAAATGCTGTCGTACTATAAGCGAAGCACGATGGATGTATTGGTGTACGTGTATATCAGTGTTAACAAGCGATATCGCCAAGACAGCTTGTTTGTAACAAACACTCAAAAGAAGTACTGTTGACTAGTGTATGCTTGTTATTTTTCATATTGTACGTTTGAGTGTGTGTGTAATATGTAGATGGTAAGCTATTATGTGATTAACCGCATACAACTAATGTTAATGCATGTGTGTTGTTTTCTTCTACAATACTCAAACAAATTTCTTGCAAACAATGTTGTTAACGTTTGTTTTATTAAGATTTCGCTGTAGTAATGCATTTGAAAAATCCCTCATGTCTTGAAAGTTCTTATAAGATGTCTTGTGCAGGACACTAATACATACATATCGCTACCTTAATATAGAAAGGCCCTCATTTTTTTTAAATCGAGTTTTTTGTATATTTCGATGAAGAAGAATATTTAATGTATCGAAAAATGCAAAAGTCTCGATTTCAAAAAAATAATGAGTTAGGGCCTTTCTATATTAAGGTAACGATATGTACATACATATGTATAATATATATATAAATTTGGACAGAGCCATTAAGTTGTTTATTTGTTGGAAGAAAATAGATTTTAGCATACCTTGTTTAGAATAATTTCTTTAAAATTGTATTTCATAATTAAATTAATGATACATACATATCGCTCATTTACTTCAATAGTGGCATAACTCAAAAAATGAGTTTTTTGAGTTAATAATGCAGAAAGATGCGGAATTTCGTATTTTATCTTGTGTAAAAATTTCATATAAATAGCTTGTACCATCACCTCCTGAGAGAAGAATTTTTTTTCATTTCTCCATTGAGTTGATGCAAATTAAAAACTTAAAACGCTTTTTCTGCAAAACTGGTTTTTTTGAGTTGTGCCAATATTGAAGTAAATGAGCGATATGTACATATGTATGTATGCATGTATGTGCGTATGTAAACAATAAATATCGTCAGTGGAATTAATAGTTTCCGACCATTTTGCTATCATTCTTAAGTAAATAATGAAGTAAAAAGCTATAAATTTTTAAACTTATATACAAAATATATTTTTCAACTCAAGACAGGTGGGGCCTTCTTATAGTTCTACTGGAAAACTCATAAAAACAAACATTAAAAAAGAAACAAATAAGAAAATTAAAGGCTGGGCAACATCTTTTTTTTTTGTTTTTGTTTTTTTTTTTTTTTTTTTGTTTTGTTTGTTACTTTGGAATGGCCAAACCAATTAATGATTAAAAATTTTATTAGCAAAATAAAAACAAAATTCTTATATTGACGCAATAAATATGTACATATATTACAAAATATAAGGACTAATAAAAACGAAACAAAAGAAATGGCACAATTTTACATGTTCACAACCAATTTGGAAAATAAGTATTACAAAATGAATTGTCTATACATATTGCATGCTTAGAAATATTTCGTGCACACAAATCAGAACAAATATGTAGTAATAAATAGAATAGATAAACTACATACGAGTATGTATGTATATTTATACTAAAAACGGCCAAGGTCAGTTACAACATTTTTTAAATAGTTCTGAGGAATTTCGTTGAAATTTATGCAAGTAAATAATATTCTATATAAAAATATTCCTTTTACGAACTGAGTTTTTCATAAAACGTATGAATTTACAAAAACTTGCTCATGCTGAGCAATTTATTAAAAATCTTAAAATACAATTTTTATGCACAACATTTATTGAAATCCAAAAGAATATACACTACTTAATGATAAATTATTGAAGTATGTAGGTATTTTTGAATATTTATTCTCAATATTTTTTTGGCTATACATGTGTTGCACATACATACAAACATATGCTTTTTTGTGTAAATATTTATGAAATTAAAAATTGATTTGGTAAATATTTAAAAGACTCATGCTTGGAGTAAAAGCTTGAAGGAACCATGTGTATCGTTAGCTGAAATGCAAAATCACTTAACTAAACTTTTCAAATTTTATAGGAGGGAGAAAAAACAAAACAAAATTATTCAAGTGACTGAAGTAAAGTAATTTTATTGGCATTTTTAATTCAGCTGATTGTTATGAGAAAGGTTGGAAAATTTGTAGGGACATATGTTTCGATGAGATTTTGAATTTTTTTATTAGTTACGTGGTTTTGCATTTCAGCTTTATATTATACGAGAGCGGTCCCAAAACTAGCCTACCTAACAAAGAAAACACAACAAATTTTAGAAAATTGGTCTTTATTTCTCAACATAATAGCCCAATTCACAATCTTGTGCAAATGGTCTTGCATCGTTGCATGTGCAAAATCGTATAGTATACTGATACTCACCACTAAGAATTATTAAGTGGTGAGTATCAATATAGTGAAAAGATTGTGAAAATTGAAAATCAAAAAATTTAATTTATTTTTTTCAAGAGTCGCTTTTTAAAATATGACACCGAGTTAGCACTGCTAGCTGATACTATCTGCCACCACAGCTAATACTGTCGGTTTACGTACAGAACTTTAAGCTTCATAGGCTCATACAATATCAACAAATATGCTGGTGATGTGTGTTTGACGATGCAAAATATAAAATTTTTTCTCTACTGGAAATCCATTCATACATATTTTACATCTAAAATCGTTTCGTGTCAATTTTGCTCAACACGAAACGACCCGAACACGCCACGAAATCAGGTTCTTTGTCACAAACACTTCACATTGAGTCGTGCGTGTTCGTGTCACGAAGAAAAACACGACACGCGCCCATCTATGCCATACACATAATTATTTGTAATAGTGGAGCAATAAATCCACTATTGTAGAATTTTCGCGCGATTTTCATATAATATGCGCCACATGAACTAGACTTGTTTTCATTTTATATTTTATTTTTTCACACGAAGAAAATTATACATTACACTCTGCCGCATATAACTTATCTTATAAAAACAATATTGCAATTGCATATCTATTTTTAGAAAAGTACCATGTGTATTTAAGAAACTTAAATTTTTTTTTATAAATTTGTTTCACTTAAATTCTTTTGGGAAGTGGGCTTTTAAAATATTTTTTAAGATTCTTTGAACAGAAGTTATAAAGAAAAACTTATGCCATATTAAAAGCTTCATGCAAACAAGTTTAATAAATCAAATATTTTTAATGCACTTCAATGTGTCTTCAATTTTATTGCTCAACCAAATATACAAATAGCATATCACTACATTAATAAAGAAAGGACCTAACTAATTATTATTTTTTTTTTTTTTTTTTTGAAATCGAGATTTTTGTATATTTCGATAATGTATCCGAAAATGCAAAAATATCGAATTAAAAAAAATAATGAGTTAGGCCCTTTATATATTAAGGTAACGATATGTATGTACATGAGTAAATTAAAATGAAATAAAAATTCTTACTTAAGTGTTGCTCTTAATATTACTTCTTTTTTTTTAATGACCTCATAGTAAGGAAATTCGAAGATTCTATTACAATGCATTTATCGCTAAATGGGCATCACTAATATGCGTTCCTTGCGGTCTGTATTATCGTATAGAATTCCATTAAAAATGCAATTCATATTTTTTTTTGTATGAAAGTTATCAAAAAGAAAAAATAATAAATAAGGAAAAACTTTAAAAATAAAACACACTCATGCAATAAGAATGTGCCTGTAAAAGGGGTTTCTTACAAAATGTGTCAAATATTCGGAAAATAGAACAACTATAAAGTGTAAAGAAAACTGCTGATATCATAACAAAATATATGAAAGCTTATGAGAATTTTGATTTAAGTTTAATATTTTTGTCGCACTTTTCTCAAAATTAAAAATAAATATCTATTTAAATTTTATATTTATGATATGATAAGGCTAAAGTTCGTATCGCTCTGTAAGCCAAATTACATATGATAATTATTAATGAACAAATAACACCAAAGTTAATTGTAAATATTCTTACAAACACTGGCAGAACAGAACAACTAGTGTTTGTCAGAATATTTACAAATAACTTTGGGGTTATTTGTTCATTAATAATTATCATATGTAATTTGGCTTACAGAGCGATACGAAATTTAGCCTAATCAAATTATAAATATAGAAAAAAATAAATCGCGAACAATAATAATAACTAGATGTACCAAATGGACGACACACTCGTCCGTATTCTAGAATCAAAATGTAAATAATTTAAGATTCAAAGAAAATGTATCTAAACGTCATAAAAAAATTCATTAAAACACAGCCACATATAAACTTACATGCATATGCAAGCATAATTAAATAATACATGAAATTAAAAAAGCATAAACAAAATCCCTTCAACCAACCTAATTCAATTTATTCAACTCTCTTCCTTTAAGTATTATGGCTTTGATACAACAACAAATAAGAAAAACAATTGAGAGGACAAGAGAAATACTACAAACACACACACACACACACACACTCATGTTTTGTTTCTTTTTTACTTGTAAGCTAATAAATGCGTGTGTAATATGTGTGCATGTAGTAGTAGCAACTTTAAACGCTTATAGCTCCCAAAATACTAAACCGATTTCAATAAAATATAGATTCTGCACATCTGTATAAAAAATCCTTTAAAACCATATAAATCTTTTTAAAATCGGTGCGGTGGTACCAGCGTAAAAGGGATTACAAAAAACATGTTCGCCTATTAATTATATATATATATAAGATAAGATAAGATAAGATAAGATAAGATTAGAAACTAAAAAAACACAACTTTGTTTTTCTTTGTCTGCAACTAGTATACATATATGTATGTATATATGTGCATATGTATGTATGTATGTAATAAACACATTTACTATTTATACGTATATATGCTCAGATTCCATATAATTACTCCATTGTAAATGATTTCATATATACCCTCTAGTCAGCCTAGAACCATATGTCTCTATGTCAATACTCTTTTTCCAGCGACAATTGCACTAGTTAAAATGTCTACAACTTTCCTTTTATGCGCGGGTAGACATACGTTAGAGACAACAGTTCTAGTGTATTTCTGGTGATATTGTCAATGAACGCGTCAATAGTTTGTAGACGAGCGTCACTAAAATCTACTAGTGAATCTATCTTTGTTTCAGATATCTCCATATGGTCGTAAAAGAACTACCTTCTCAATATTGCTAAAGTCTACTAGTAGATTTTCAATGACAACCCTATGGTATATGTCAATAGGCGATTACATTGGCTGGGGTACACCTAATCAGTAGGACTATTGACAATGTCACTAGAAAATCACTATAATTTTATTATTGGCAACGAGTGAGGAAATATCGATATTGTAGACTTGAGCCTCTAAAATTTACTAGTGAATCTTTGGTGCCAATGTCTCCATGTGGTCTCAAAAGAACTACTTAGTCAGTAGTGCTATAGTCTAGTGGTGGATTTTCAATGACAAGCTAATGTCAAATGTCAATAGATGATACAATGGCTGTGGTACACCTGATCAGTAGTGCTACTGACAACGTCACTAGTAAATCACCACGATTTTACTATTCGCACTTTCTGCAGGGTAATTATACGTACGTATGTACATGTGTGTTCGAGTATATATTTTACTTAAATATGTTTTAAATTACCCATATGGTCAGTAAATAAATTCAATGAACAAATGTGAAAATAAAACCACATTTTACAAACGCTGTTGTCTGGACACGCACAAAATACCAAACATCATAAATTGTGGCATAATTTGGTCATTGACATTAAAATAGTTGCATGCACCTTTTTTTAATTTGCATACTTTATTTAGAGAATACAGCGCAATACAGTTAAATGTGTATATTATTTATTTAAGTATGCGATTATGAATAAAAATTCTCTTTGAATTTTTTCGCTATTCTACATAAAATCTCCCTGGGAATTTTTTCACTTTCCCCTTTTTTATTATTCAAACTTCGAAAACGGGAAAATCTTTGCCGGGGGAAAAGTAGATTTTATGCCCGAAAATTGCAAGAGAGTTGGGTCAAAAAATTTAAATATTTAAAATTTTTATAAAAGTTGAAATAAATGCCGTTATTTTGAAGGTCTAAAAAACAAATAAGAAGCAACTGGAGGTTCTTTTAAGCACAAGATATTGTGATGTGGATGGTTCAAGGGAAGTAAAGAGGAAGGACTTAAACCAGGTCGGAGCAAGTTAGAGGCAGAATTGAGCACAGCAGGGCCACCAACAAAAAGAAGTGACAAGTGGAAGAGGGTGTAAATAACAAAATTATACGTTTTGCAAACAAAAAATTATTCGCAAAAAAATTTTCAAACAAACGTTTGTTTAAAATAAAATTTTGTTTCAGTAAATATTTTTCACTGTTCCAGTAAATTGTTTGTATCAATTACATTTTATGCAAAAAAAAAACTGTTTATGTAGTGGAAAATTCTAATTCATACAATTAATATAAAATTAGATTTGTAACATGATTGTTTAGATAAGAATTCGGTTCAAATATGGAAATGAACAGAACAGAACAGAAAAGTTATTCGTTTGATTTGCTTTTTAATTTCGTTAAACAATTTTTTTTGAATGAATTTGTTGATTGGAAAATTCAGTTTTTTTTCAAACAAATTATTACAATTTTAATTAAAATTTGAATTTAAACATTTCTAAATTCAACAAATTAATATTTGGTTCAGATAATTTTGTGTTTGATTTGGAAAATGATATTTTTTCTGTGTACGTAAGAAAATCTCAATATTTTTATGGAGCAGGTGTTTTCGACTAACGAAAAGGCAATTTACAACATAATCGTCATGAAGGAGTTTGTCCAAAGTGTGGCAAATACGTTCGGGTTAGACTCTTCAATTACTGCAAGACAAACTTCAGAGAGCGTTTCATCGCATGCATTGCTGGAGTTGTTAGTGGAAGACAATATGGTGGCTTAAATCGTTGTCTATGACAGTGAAAAAAATACACCCCAAAAAACTGACATCAAGTAACTTTTCCTTGCTATCCTTTGCTCCTTTTATCATGCTATTAAGCTTCAGCATTTTCTGCTTCAGTTGCCATCATTAAGGCTGCACTGAACATGTTTATTTAATTTTTTATTTCATATTCGCTAAAACAAATTGTACATACATATTTCTAAAAATTAATTGCAAGCTTTTAGTCAAAACAAAACAGCTGACATTCGAAATTCTCTCTAAATTTGACTGTTTAGAATGCGAGGATTTTATTCCCGGGAATTTTGAATTCCCAGGGATATTATTTCCCTTATAATAATCATAGCTGGGCTAATTTCTTCCTTATGGAGGGCTGACGATGGCTACTTATACAACATAATGAGACAAAGCTCATTGCTTCGCCATAAGCAGACGTGTATAGGAAATAGCTTACACAAACCTACATGCTTAATATCTGTGGCAAAAAGGAGAAATTGCTCAAGTCGAGATAAGCTGATTTAGAGTTAATGGTACCTTCTTAATCTGAATATTCGAAAGTACCCTTGGTAAAAATCTCAATTCATTTGTGTGATTTTTCAAGAAGTTATACTAGCCCTGTTACTTGCGACTTATCTTTTTTAGACTTCTAATCTCATTTGGTATAAGAGCTTAATTTAGGTTATACTTTAGTATATTTCAACTTAAATTTATTACTTATAGTGTGTAGAATGATGTTTGCATAAAAAAATAAAGGTTGACAGAGAATTTCCCAACTTAACTGCAAAAGAAGTAAATTTTGGAAAATCGACTTGAACTCTTAAAAGTGCTCTCCTGCAAAACAGTAAAATATGACTTAAGCACTTTTTCCTTATTGCCACAGATATATGGCACGATATTTTATCTACTTGGAAGCATTTACACACTTAAAAGTTCTCATTCTTCTTCGCAGCAAAAATAAATTTGGCACAAGTAAGCACTAAGACAAAAAGAAGCATTACGGAGATGAGGAAAAGAACAAAGTACATTCCCTCTGCCTTACGAGGATGCATTAAGGTAAGCGAATGACGATATTTTACCCAAGTACTACTAATTTATTCGTCTGTTTATACTCATCAAGTACTCAAAAAATTTTATAGTGAATTATCTCTTTCTTACCTGTATATAAAATTGGAAGCGAATGAGATTTTTAGTTCATGATTTGTTTTATTTTTCTATTTTTTAATTGAATTGTGCGTAAAAATAAATATGTGCTTCGGTAGGTAAGTGGGAAGTGTTTTTACCTGACATGCGGAGATCGTGGGATCGACTCCTGATTCAATGCGCGAACAAAAGGTACTTGATAATATAATGTACATAATTTATTATTTGTGGAAGCTTCAATGTTCCATGAATTCACTATATAAAGGGTGTTTTTTATTGAGGTATAGAACTTTAAGTTGGTATCACTTTTTTAACTGGCGGCCATTTTGTCAGCTGTCAAGTGATTAATATTTAGTTTGGTTTGCCATTTCATCGTGAACAGGTTGACAAAAGAACAACGCTTGCAAATCGTGCAAATTTATTTCGAAAATAATGGTTCAGTTCGCAAAGTTTACCGCAAGCTCCGTCCATTTTATGGTCGACATAATCGTCCATCAGAGCAATTAATTCGGTTAACCATGGATCGTTTTCGCACTACGTTTACTCTATGTGATAATACGCATCCGCAGAGACGTCGAACAGTGCGCACCGAAGAAACAATTGCCGCTGTAGAGCAAAGTGTTGAAGAGGACCCGAATGAATCGATTCGCCACCGTGCACAGCAATTGGAGCCGACTAACCAACTATTTTGTTCCCGAATTGGATGGCATGAATGTGGATGAGTTGTGGTTCCAACAAGACGGCGCTACATGCCACACAGCGCACGTCCTGTCAATTGGCCACCAAGATCGTGTGATTTGACACCATTGGATTATTTTCTTTGGGGATATGTGAAGTCGCTCGTCTACGCCAACAAACCAGAAACGTTAGGGGACTTGGAAGCCAACATTCGTGGCGTTATTGCCAACATACGGCCCCATATGCTCGAAAAAGTGGTTGAAAATTGGACCTGTAGAATTGGCTTTATTCGAGCCAGCCGCGGCGGCCACATGCCCGAAATCATATTTAAACATTAATGGCATAAAATTATCCTTCCAATAAAGCCAAATTGATGGACATTAAAACGATTTTCTTGTGTTTTATTTCAATTCAAAGTTCTATACCTCTTAAAAAACACCCTATACTAATTGCTCTGAAATAAGCACTTAAAACAATATACTGCAAAGTAGGACATGGCGAACAAATGACATGCCATACTTAAGCAGGTTTGTAAGTCAATACCAGCTTGACATTCCCCTTACAAATCTGCTTACGGCGAAGCAGTAATTTTTTTTCAAAACTAATTTAAAAACTTCTCCTTTTTTGCTGATTTATTAACAAATAATATTTTTAACATTTTATAAATAATTAATTTAGTGGCATAAAAGATTTCCTAGGATTTTTGAAGTTTATTTTATTTAACTTTATAACTTTGATAATCGTATTTGATTTATTACAATGGAACAGCTTAACATTGAAAACTAACAAAAATGTTTAATTATGGTTAAAACAATTACAACTGGAATTTTATTTTTTAATTTAGCAAAAGTGCAAAAAAAGCAAGTAAGGGAAAAAGTTGTTAGCAAACTTTCTATTATTTAAAATGTGTTTCTATGACGGTTGGGCAATTTGGCAAGTGTTTGTAGTTACAACAAGCGCGTTATTTTCATGCCACGACAATTGTGTTCGCGTTGTTGTACGTATGTATGTAGCTCTTCTTTTTTTTTTTTTTTTTTTGTTAAAAATAAGTGCTACTGTCGTACAACACGCATTTAAGTTGAAACCATCGGCGTTACCGTTGAAAATTTCCAAAAAGGGCCACAAAAATCGGATTTCTAAGAAAAAAAGGGGCAACTTTAAAATAAATGAAAATTAAAGAAACAAACATATTTATTAAGCTATTTTGTACAAAAAGTACGCAAACATTAATTTTATGAGAACTCATATACTAAGTTTATTCGCACGTTTTATTTGCAAGTAAAAATTTTAACTTGTGGCAGAATTAGGCTTTACTTTCTCTGTTCTGTTACGAATCAGCTGACTAGGACTAAGAGGGGGAGAGCCAATGGGCGATTTCTGTCTCTTCGAAACTATAAAAGCTATTTTTATGAAATTAAAAATATAGAAACAATTGCTTCTAAAAGGTCATACACGCTTTATATCGTCATATAAATTTAAAAAAAAGTCGTGTCACATTTAAGTTATTTTACAGAAGAAGCTATACACATTATACATTTTAGTGTATTTACTCCTCAGAAGTCTTTTTAGTTTCATTAATAACTTCGAAATTTTTGAGCACAAAAATATTATGGATAGATAGATTTTATTTAATTACACTATAATCAATCAAAAAGTCGATTTTGAAATTTTTGTAAGTTACCCTATTTTTGAATTTATATGACGATAGGGCGATGTGACCGCATTTGGTAAAAAAATATTCTTTTCTATCAGGACAATGATGCAAGGTTAAAAATTCATCAATTGGGTTCGAATTACTTCCATCACTCATCCAGCCCCCTTGAATTATTAAAACTTTCATGTAATTATTTATTTTAATATTACTCATGAAAATCATTAATATGTCCCCTGAAAAAAAATTTCTAGCTACGCCAAGGTGTTACCTTCTTTAGGAAAGGGATTTTGATAGAGAAGACAGGTGGTGAAGGAAGAGAGAGAGAGAGAGAAAGAAAAGCTTCACTCAGTGTGCACACTTAATTTTTTTTTAAATTCGGTAGAATCGACAAAAAAAATTGGTAGATTTGAATGAAATTCGGTAGAAAATTTTTTTATTCAGAGAAACACAAAAAAACAATTCAAAGAAACATAAAAAATAGCAAAATATATGTACTTATATATATAGGGTAAGTGCAAGGAGTATCAGACTAAACAGGTTCCAAAGGCGCATTTAAAACTTCACATGTGATTGGAAATTAAACTGCCATAAACAATGAAGCATTTCCAATAAAAAATGTGTCATCCCCATTTATTGCCCTTACCCTTTATATAGATATGCTATGCATATATAAAATAATATACATAAATAACAAGAATTCATTTTTGTACATAGATTTTATAAAGCTACTACAATAACTTTTATTTGACAAACATTTGTAACTACAAAGATTATATGTAAGATCCATTTATGAATTTAAACTTTTGTGCAAAAATTATTAAAACATTGGTAGGAATAAATATTTCATCCCCAAGGCACAATTCTTTTGCAAATATTAGGTAACTTATAGTTTCAGTTTTTAACAGATTTCTTTGTTCTGTTTTAATGATTTTCATGACAGAAAATGACCGCTCTGCGGCCGCACTGCTATGTAGCAAAATAGGCAATTTGCACATATATCGACTTAAATTACTAAATAACAATATTCGGTAGATTTCAGGCCTTGTTTGGTAAAATTGGTAGATTGTTAAATTCACAAACATATTCGGTAGAATCTACCGAATATCGGTAGAAGTGTGCACACTGGCTTCACTGTTTTATAACTTTGCTTTTTTGCTTTTTTAATAAGGCAGTGTTGCAGCGCATCTGGTGTCAATGAGGTGTACTAAATTAGCCATTTTATTAAATATTTTACTTCGCTGATGATTCTGCTACACAATACCGACGAAGGAGGGCGCTCTGATGTTACATTTGATATCAATCAAACAAGGTGAAAATAAAAAATAAATTAAAGTTTAAATGAACGTTTAAAAAATAGAAAACGAATAAAAAGTATAAACAAGAATTTCACAAGGAATGGATTAGTAACCCAAAAATTTAAAAACTGAATAGAAGCCCTATTGCAAGTTTGCACTATATGCGCAGTTTTTTAATTACCTGAAGAAAAATTATTTTGTTTATTACCATAATTTATTGTTTTTATTTACTTTAAAAAAAGTGCCCGATTTGCTTTAAAAAAGTAATATATGAAATACCTTCTTGTTTTTGCTAAAGTTCATAATTTTTGCATTCGATTTCGCTTAGCCACTTATTAGCCATGTTTTTTTTTTGTCTACATTTAGCCATTTTAGTGAAGGAATGCTGGCATCACTGCTCCGGCATGACATGCTTACACATTACCCACTCGACCACAGGGGTTCATGTAAAAAAGCCACATGCGTATGTGGCGATGACGTCAAGGGAATTTTCAGCATGTTGGTTGCATTTTTTTAAATTACTAGTAGTGGCTACATGCCCTAAAACTTTTATTCCAAAATGTACATGTGACACATGTAGCCGAATTGAACACATTTTCTGAGGCTTGTGACCATCTACATGTACATGTAGCAAATGTAGCTTCATGATGACGTCAGAGCCACATGCGCATGTGGCTTTTTACATGCAGTGTACTGCAGCCTTAAGTACCAGTTAAGCTTAGGTTAATATCTAGGGCCTACAGTACACGGCATGTAAAAAGCCACATGCGTATGTGGCGATGACGTCACAGGAATTTTCAGCATGTTGGTTGCATTTTTTAAAGTTTCTAGCATTGGCTACATGCCGTAAAACCTTTATTCCAAAATGCACATGTGACACATGTAGCCGAATTGAACACATTTTTTGAGGCAGCATATCTGTAAGCATGTGACCATCTACATGTACATGTGTTACTAGTCCACGGCATGTAGCAAATGTAGCTTCGTGATGACGTCAGAGCCGCATGCGCAAGTAGTTTATTACATGCTGTGTACTGCAGGCTTAAGCATACTTGCGGGACTGGCTGCAGAGTGATTTGGCAGACTATTGATGTTGACTCGTCGGCAAACACATTCAGACTGAACAGATGCCCCAGCGGAGTCTTCCTTATATACTAAAAAAAAAATATTCGTAATACATATTACACGCGAAATATTCGTAATACATATTACACGCGAAATATTCGTAATACATATTACACGCGTAATATTCGTAATAGTAGGCTATTGAATATTGGATATTATATATTTCTGAATCTAACAGTGGCCTTCTCCTTTCTATTTAAATCTAATAGTGTTTTCACACTGGCATGGTTTTAATAAAAGTTGATTTTAAGGTTAAAAGTTAAAACTGTTAAAACCTGGTTTTACCATACAAATTGTTTTTGTTAAAACCAAATTAAAACCATTTTTGAATTGGTTTTATGAAATGCAACCTTGTTTTCGCTGTGATAAATTCAGTGCTGCCAAGTTGAAATGACCGACAGCAGCTGGTGATGGTATGCCAGTGATTAACAATAGATGGCGCCTGAAAAATTTTCAACTTAAAAATTAATGCAGCAGCAACAATAATCAAAAAATTATGGAAAAAATGAGTTTTTTGGAAGGAAAACAACGAAAATATTTTAAATTGAACTGTGGAAAGTGAAAATAGACAATATGACTGACATTCATCTGCCTATAAAAAAAAGGTTTATCTTAAAATGTATTTGTGCATTTTTATATTATTAACAATATTTCCAAGCACTTCTTCATTCTTTATAAGTTCCATAATTTAAAAAAAATTTATTTATAAAATATAAAATAATTTTCATTTTAGAGCGCATTGTTAAATATCTCAGTTTTTCGTACAAACAAAAACAGTTGAACAGTATGTCCAACAAGTGTTACTAAAAAGCAGAAAAAATGCAACAACAAATACACGCATTTCGGCAGGAGATTTATTTTATTTTGAGCAAAGTTATTAGACAGCCTGTGAGTTAAAAACTGAATTTAACAAACTTGCAGTGTGAAAGCGAAATCAGCTGTTTATGGTTTTAACGTTAAAACCAGGTTTTAACTTTCAGTGTGAAAACACTATAAAAAAAATATTTATTTCCTAGCCAAAACTGCAGAGCGATGCTTTGAAAAACGCTTTAGCGCCCTTAGGTGATTTTTTGTTCACTAGATGTAGTTTTATGGCGAATCTGGATCTATTTTGCGTGTGCAAGCAGCAGGCATTGAAACCACAAGCAGCCCAACAGTAACAAGTGTTAGCACTGATTTACTCACAATTCACCTTCATGCTAAACAAAGGCATATAACTAGATTATTTGTCCTGATTCACACACGTCAGGTCTGAGTCGTCAAGTCTTGCGTTTTTAGGAGAGAGAGGAAAAGAGAATGGAAAGGGGTACAGACTTGACCGTACCAGTCAAGTTTGCTTTTTCCTTTTGGTTTGTCATTCGTAATACTCTACTACAACACAAATTGATGAGACTTGATGAAACAAACTTGACGGTGTGTATGAACGTAAATGCAGGTTGAAAAGAAAATTGAACAAAAACTGATCAGCTAAACCTGATGTGTGTGAATCAGGACTTTTTCTTTAATTTTAAATGAAGTTTGCTCTCTACAAACAAAATGATGTGAGAGAAAGAGTCGCAGACAGTGTTGGCAGCAGGCAACTTGCATAGAAAACAAACTGAGCTGCAGTATATAAACAATTATATTATTTCATTCATTATGGCTTCATCACTTGAACTTTACGACAACAACTGACACAAAGAGACATTCTATTCAAAAAGAGACACAAAATAATGCAAATGATACTAAAAGGGGATTTAAAAGTAAGGGGCATAAAAAGTGGCAACGCAGTTGAAAAAGGGGCAAAATGCGACTTTAGTCGCACAACGGTAACGCTGGAAACCATTCAAGCAGTTTAACAACAATTATTAAAACTTAAAAGCAACATACAACAAAGTCATGGTCTAGTTCAGGTTCATTGTTGAGCTGCAAGCAATTTTGTTGCAACAATTTCTTTATTTATTTGTTTGTTGATTATTTTATGCCATTTTATGCTTTTTCTAGGTGTTCTAAACTTATTTTATGTTAAAAACCATGTGTCAATAAATAAAAGTATGCATGTAATAAAATTTTCTTTAAAGGTAAAATGTAAATTACTACACATTCAATGCAATATTTGTAAATAAAAGCTGTTAATGATTGACTGTTTTTGTTAAAAAGGGGGAGGAAGTACGAGTATATTTGTCATACTCCAAAGAGTTGTTACTTCCTGTAATTAAGTAGGTGTATTTTTCATTTTGTAGACATTCTCATACTTTTTTTATATTTAAAACCCTTTGTAATGAAGTCGAGTTCGAATAATGCTACAAGAATATTTCATAATTCAAAGCTGTTCAAAAAAACAGAATTTTGAAAAATTTCCTACATAAAAAAACCTTTTTTATTTTATTCTTCAATACCAGCATCATTTACATATCCATTGTTTCAAGATTTTTTCTTTATTTTTACACATTCAACTTCACATTTGTTCAATAACACACACTCCGTATACTTACATACATGTATGTATGTATGTATGAATTAATATCCACTTGACCTGAGACCTAGTGGATGTCTGCTAGTCTGTTAGGTATTAAAAAAAATAATAAAATAAGTAAGTTAAAATAAATAAATTAAAAATTAAAATTACTTTTTTACGTTTTCTGTTCCCTTTATGAGATATCGAAATTGGTTCGATATTCTTTCACGTTTGGTATTGCTAGCGAAATTTCGAGATCGAATGTTTTTTGGGACAAAACTGAGCGACAGATGAATTTTTTTCTATTAATTTTTGAGTGTCACTCTCGATCGCTTTACAAGGTAAATAATCGAGATATATTCGAAATCGATATTAATTACGAAAGTCTTGGTCAACTGGGTATGTACGTACACTCCCCGAAATATTAATAAGACCAAATGACGAACAGGGTCGTTGTGGAGTTCCCATACAATTTACAAAAAAAAAATGCTTGAGCTTGTTTTACACGACATGGTTTATACATATATCTACTCGTGTTACAATCCATTAAAAATATTTGCATTCTAAATAAAATTATATTTAAAAAAAATATGAAAAATAATTTAAAAAATATAACTTAAAATACTCGTAATATTTTTCAAGTGCATTTCTCACTCTACCTTCGTTTATAGCTTCCTGTTAGGTACGAGTAACTATTAATTAAAAAGTGGTTGACATATATTTCCAAAGCATAATTTTTTTCAATTTGTATTTTATTATCTCTGTTGTTTATAAACAATAAAAGTGAACTATATATAAACTGTTCCATTCAACTAATTTTTTTTTAAATTTTTCCCAATTTTATTTACTAACTAAAAATAAAGCCAAACCAGAAATATGTACATACTCGTGTGTCTGCTTAATGATAAAGTTAAATGAACCTTTTTAGAGTTGAAATTTTTGTTATCTAGTTTGATGTCTCAAATTACAAGTCTCAAATTTATGTTTGCATGCTCAAGTGCTGATGACGGAGAATGATTAATCGTAATGATTCGCTATCAATTATTATTGACCAGAAACATTTTATATATTACAAGTACAAGATTGTCCACAATCACAATCAATAAGTACCCTGTAGGAAGCTTGGAGTTAAGTGTCTACAAGTCACCACTTTTCTCGACTATTTTAGTGATATTTTGGCGACATTGTCAACAGAGCGTCTACACATTAAAATTTGCTTTTAATGATCATTATGCATTAGTTCCTTTTATCTTTTTTTTTATTTCAATGAAAAATGCATCAAAAGTGAAGACTAGAATTATTAAAATGTATTAGTTAATGCCTGCTTCCAATGTCTACATATGGTTCCAACAAAAACTACCTTGTTAACACGTACCGTAACTGCCATCGTAAACAATCCATTTTCGTAAGAAAAAATTAAGTCCAAGAAATGTGTCGCTTGAATTGTGCTTACGTCATGACACGCAAATGTTAAATGTCTATAGCAAAAAGCATTGTCTGGGGTATAATTCGTCAGTAGTACATATGTACATACCAGAGAAGAACAATGAGTACTCAAAAAAATATACATAAGTAAATAGTCTTAATTTTAGTAACTGCCTATAATCACAATTGTAGCGCAAAACAATTCGTACACTCATACATTTTCTTTCATGCAACTATGACTATAGCCGATTCCAAAATACAAGACCATCTCTACCTCTTTTATGCAAAAAACTAAAATACGCTACTACTAAAAATAAAAAGGTACATGCGCATCAAGCGCACTGACTCTCTCCCTTATACTTATAGTCTGAGTATGCTTATACTCAGGATATGGATATTTAATCAGACAATAAATATACTTATAATTCTCGGGATATTTATTCATCATTCGTCACTGTATACATATATTTGTGTATATAAAAAATGTGTGGGTGTGTGTTTGGCTGTTTGATAACATGATTTATTCGTATGTGTAAATAAAATAGCCGATTAATAGTCAGAGTATTTTACAAGCTTTTATTTAGTTTCACCTGTCCCGTTGTCTGTCTATAATCAAATCTTGCAAATTAAATTTGATCCACTTCCTGGTTTCCGATTGAGCTGAAATTGTGCATGCATGTATAAATCGGATGACCATGCAATATTATTATGACATAGAGCTGAACTGATGACGGCGGATATATATATATACACATATATATATATATTTTTTTTTATTTTTTTTTTTTTGATAATTTTAATATCATAAAGAAACTGTTTAGTATAATACATTAAAAGATTGTTTTTAAAAAGGTTTTTTTTAATTACTTTTTATACTCATGCGTAGTTCGTACAGTCTATAAATTTTAGATGCTGTCGTTTGTGCTGCGTAATTTAATAAATGTGTATAAACATAGTTGTTGGATATTTATAGCTATACGTATTCGGTTTAAAATTAATGCTTGTCTTTGCATATGAGCGTGTTTTATTTTTAGCTGTACGCATTCATAGCTGTCAAAGAGTACTTTAAGCAACAATTTTGTCATTCTCTGATAAATAAATGTATACCAAGATGGATTTTATTATTAAAACACGAATCACAGCAGCGTTTTTCTTCTTTTCTTTATTCAAACAGGAAATCAAGGCAAATTAAAAATATTCTACTGGTATATACAAGTATACTATCGAGTATTTTCTTTTCTAAAGGAGGAAGGAAAACTTTTAGTGATGAATGGAATATGGAGTCCAGACAAAAAAATTAAATATCAATTATTTGATAAAAAAATTGCAATATCGGGCATGTGTTCATTCAAAACAGAGAGCTATTTATGTACCATTTACCATGTATCAACAATTTGCGGGATAAAAAACATGTTTTATAAGATTGTCACTTTTCTGGTCTGCTAGGTTTGGGATGGTCCCCGTGGACATGTCTAAATGTAATAATGGTTTATTATGCCCATTTTGTATAACAATTGGCAAAAGGAAGGGAGCACTCCAACTCCTCTTTTATATTACATTTAAACATAAACTTTCAAAATGCTGGCACAACTGCATTTTTATCTTCTCTACCGCAATCAGTCTTGCTTGCACAAACCTTGTATTTTAGTAAAAATCACTTCAGTGTTTTTGGCTGTCACTTGATACGAGTAAAACTTTTATTTATCAGCTAAAATCATGTTTCATATTTTAACATTTTACATTTACATTTTGTCTTTAAAGGCATTGAGATAATATTTAATTTAGCCTTCAAGAAAGAAAGTACATGACCAATTCTTTTTGTTTAAATACATAGATATAAAAACAGTTTTGCCACAGAGATTGTGATATAAGCAACAATAAAGCATACGTTTATAAGAGGTTTTATGTAAAAATGCCTTTTGAATTTTGTGCTTAAATACTGTACTTTAAAAAAAGATATTTCTGTACATGAAATTTACAGTGAAGAATATGTACAAGTATCTATACAAAAATATATAATTAGGGCATTCAAACGGTAGTCATAAAGGTCATAAAGATCATAATGTTTCAAAACGTTTGTTGGAAATAAAAAACAAAAGCAAAAACAATTACATATAACAAAATAATTTAAAAATTTATGACAATATGACTATTATGACTACCATTTGAATCCCCCAAATATGTATTTATACATATATATCATATAATTTATTTGTATTTGCTTACCAGTTCTACTTATATTTCGAAATCTGCTGAAAATTGCCTACACTAATTAATCATAAGTAAAAAAAATAAATAAGAAGCTCAAGTTATTTACTTGAGTGTTGAGGGAAAGAACGAATTACATATTTCATTTTAGTTCAAAATGTTTATCAAGCAATTTAATTTAACAAATTCTCTAAATTATCTGCTGCAACAAACTAACCTTTTAACCTTCTCCTAACTCTATGTTCGTCAACCTTTTATTTTATTTTTTTGTTTAACACCAGTTAACTGGCAAGAAGCACCTTCTGCTTACAAAAGCTTTTACTAATTTTCCAAGCAAACACTCAAGCATTCATGTCAGCGCATCTACTGGCATTTAAACTAAATACAAACATACATACATACTCGTACTTGGCACTTGAAAGTTTTAAACCATTAGCTAGCAACTAACTATTCAATTGTTCCGTAGATGTTATAATGCACGAGACTACGACGAGTATTTAGTGAATTGCTGCCATTGGTTAATATTCAGAGTCGCTTCACTTTCAAAATAAACCTACATACTTAACCACTTTGTTTTTTTTTTCTTTTCAAACAGATTCACCTGATATTTTTATCTGTACTCATATTTCAATTTTAAGTAGCCGACAGCTTAACTGACGGACTGCATATGTATTCCTTTTTTTATTTAAATTTTTATTCATTTTAATTTGTTTTTGCTTTAAAGAATTAAAACAAAAAATGTTAAAAAGAATATGCATAATGACTGCTTTTTTTGAAATTGCAAGTTTCACTGCTACAACTTGGGTTACCACCAAAGAAGCAGAAGTCATCATTATTATTAAAATTCTTATTTTGTTAAAAACAAAACAACTTTCTCAACACAAAAAACACTTGTACTGCAGATTACACTCCGTGAAATTATAGTAAAGGAATTTTATTATAACTTATTCTGGCAGACGGTTGAACAGACTGCCAGTTCCGCGAGAACCGGCTCACTTGGGTCTTCATGATGCCTAGACGGGTGAGAAACAACATGAAATTTTTTTTCATGCTAAGCCAACCTAGGGGCAAATTACCGCAGTCGATATCGAACGAAATTGCAAAATATTTCAATATGGAAATATTTTAAAATTTCGATCGGTATCGAATGCTGCAGTTTGGATTTTGTAAGAATAAATTTATTATTCTTACATTGTAACTGAAAATGTGCTTAAAGGTTCTTTCATTGATATTTTAAGGTAAAATGTCCTCCAGGAGAAAAATTTTATTGAACTCTTCGGAGATTTTGTGAGAAATATATTTTACGTACAATTTCACTGCAATAGATTTTCAGGCTGCCGCGAAATCAGGGAACTTCAAACGTGAAAATTGGTAAATTTAAATTCTTATTCAGTGTGTGTGTATAAATAAAGCTTCAAGTTTTTAAGCACATCGACATGTTGTGTTGTACACAAGTAAATAAGCGAGAGTACGGTCCTCCGAATTTTTCTTGCATTCGTTGTTTTCGTGTATTCGAGTGTACAATCTTCTGCATTTTTGTTTGCATTCACAATTGCAATAAGCCGAATAGCCGATTTTCCGAATTTTTCGTGTGTTCGCAATCAGTTAGTGAGAGATAGAGAGAGAAACCCGACCGGCATCCATTTTAAGCAGCGATGCCAACTTGGTGCTTTGGGCACTATTTTTAGTGCTTTTTGAAGACTCAAAACGTCAAATTTTGAGTGTTAGTGCCAAATTAAGAAAAAGCACTATGTAGTGCTTTTGAGAAATTTGTGTAGATCTTAAAATTACTATTAGTTTTTATTAAAACTTGGTGTATTTATTCTTTTAGTGTAAAGCATACCTTTTTCGTCTGATATATTTTATTAGATAAAGAATAGCTTAGAAAATATTAAAGGTTATTAAACTTCACTCGTTTGGATCTTCACTTGTTTTTCACGTTAGTGCTTTTTACGCTTTTCAAAACTCAAAATTAAGCGTTTTAGTGGTTTTTTAAATTTTTATGTGCTTTTAGAGCCAAAAAAGATGGCATCACTGATTTTAAGCCAGGAGGCCGCTCATCATTGTGATCTGACAAGAGAAGCCGAGTGGGAAAACCAGCGAGTTCGACATTATTGTAATTTGAAATCTATATTTGCCACAAAATATTTAACTTAAGTTTAGTAAATAAAGACTACTGTGTTAGTTGAATAAAAAAACCACCAAATATTTTAGCATTTTTATTTGCAAAGGTGAGAAATAAAACTGCATTATAAGTTAAGCTGCCCACACACGTATGACTTTATTTCTATCTTTTAAAAAAGTCACGTCACAAAGGCTTTTTTCAAAACTTTAAATTTTGAAAGAGATCATTCTTAACAAACTTACCCAGAACCAATGAAATGAATATAGACATTCTTAAACATCACTTATAATAAAATTATGACAAATAATAAAATTTTTATACTTGTAAGATTTTTTTGAAAAACTGCTATTTCGTTAGATGCAAAATCACGTAACTCCACTTTTTTAAATTTTTTAGGAGGCAGAAAATACTAAAAACAAAATTATTCATGTGACTGAAGCTTAGATTCATAATTTTTCGTTTTCAATTTGAGCGACTATTACGATAAAAGTTTGAAAATTTGTAGGGACGTGTTTCCATATAATATGAGTACCCAATAATTAATTAGAAATCCGATTTTGAATTTTTTGTTAGTTACGTTATTTTGTTAGTTTACGTTAACGATTTACAGCTTTCAAATATAAAATCTGCAAGCTTTCATAAATTTTACTTTATTCTCGACTTTAATTTAATATGAGGGAATATTATTTACTTTTGCAGTTATGAAAAAGACAGCTTCCACTCATGTATTAACAGACGTAAACATACCAACACGACATCAGTACGATGTCAAAGTGATAGGTCGGTCGTTCAGTCGACTTCTTGTCTATCAGAATGCGTGTGTTAGTTTTCCATGTATGCTGAAGTAGACGGACAAGCAGATTATTGCTAAAACGTTTTGTTACACTTACAAGCAATTAAAAAATAAATACTTTTCAGTTTATTATTATTATTACTATTATTTTAACATTTAAACATGATTTAAAAAGTTATGTAGCATTGGCAGACTAGAAAAGAAATGCGACAATGAGAATTATTTTCATTGAAAAAATTAAATGTTTCCAGAAAAGGAAATTTGAAATTAAAGTTGAAAACATCTGTTCAGTATGACACGTTAGCTTTTTATTTGTATAAGAAAAATGTTTTGAGTATTTTTATTTAATTTCTTCAATGACTTATTAAAATGTATTTAAAATATTGATAAGATTTTTATTGTCTGTCTAATACTCAATATTGCCACAAATCTGTGGCAATATGGAATAGCAGCTTAAAGTAGACTTAAGAAAATTTACTGTATTATGTTTCAGTCGAAATTTGCTGTAGTTAAAATGCTATATATGGAAAGAAAGGATCACACAAAAGTATAATCATGCGTTAGAACCTTTGCGAAAAATACTGCTTTGCTTAAGTCGACTTAAGCTACTATTCCATATGGCTACAGATATATTAATAACATGATCCGCCCTAATTTAAATCAACACAACGTTTCTGAAGTTTAGATAATAATATTTAAACCGTTAAATTTCTTTCTGATCGAGTGATATGTTGTTCTTTCGTGCTCTCTTGAAATCCTTTATGTTTATCAACCAAATTTGATGTGCGATGAAAGAAACGCGTTAGAAATTTCCTCTGCTCACTAATTAGTAAATTGTAATATTTCTCATATTCCTTTTCCATATATTTTTTCTGTATATTAAAAAGTGATATATAAAAATAACATCACTACTTATGACATTCGTAAGCTCCGTCCTTTGTTTTTTTTTATTCATGTGCTGTTCAACCATGTTTAAAGCCTACGTTCGTTCCACAGCTTAAATTGAAAACAAAGCAAATTTTCTGTTTTATTATTTTTTTATAAATTTCAGAGCGAACGTATTTATTCGTCATCTTTCAACAGCACATAACTCTTTCCTTCTTAACTTCTTAATACAAATAATTATTAAAAATTAATGAACATAAGCAGCCACTAGACTTTTTTATTAACTATCGTTATATATAATTCGTAAAAATTATACACATATGTACATAAGTACGTAATAAAAAGGTATAAGCTTCCTAACTTAATTTTATCCTGCCCCCGTATTCTGTAACTCTCTAAATTTAAATCTCTATCGCTAAACATCTATACAGTCGATTTATCTATTTTGGGCTATAGGTCTGCACAGATATACCTGTTTGCACCAGTTTTGCCTGTGTTGGTTCTGGTATTTACAGATACTGTATGTTATTCAGCGTTTCTGTTACTCGCCATGTTTTAGACTCGATTGTTTTTCTTGAATCAACTATGAGTTTATTGGAGAGAGAGAAAAGAAGAAAGAAGAGGGATACAGATTTGCTTGTGCCGATAAGTTATGACTAGTAACAAAACGCTGAATACCATATGTATTTATACATACCAGAACCAACACTCGTAAAACTGGTGCAAACAGGTATATCTGTGAAGACCTATATTTTGGGCTACGAATATAATTTTCAAATATGTACTGCTAAATCAAGCAATCTAATCTAATCTAATCTAAATCTAATCTGCGGAAATTTTACTGTTTTATGTCATCGTCAAAAATTTTTATTTTTGTATTTGTTCAGCATTTTAGCGATCGAATTTAGCTTTAGCTTTAGCGAGTTACAGAATACGGTGGCTGATCTTTTAACAGAGCGAATTACTGTATAGAAAATTAAAATTGAAGACAAGTTGAGTAAAAGTTATTTAGAAAATTACGTCACGAATAATTTTAAATGTCAGTATTGCGTTTTACAAACTAAAATCTTTCTGAATTTATAAAGTGCTCCTACGCAAAACTTGAATTCACTTAAATGTATTATCTATTTGCGACATGAATTCGTAGCCCCCCTACCCCAGTTTTCCGAACATGATAATAGCGCAAAATTTTCCACAACAGGCCACTACTGCCTGCCCTTCCTCTTAATAGTTTTACAATAAATATTATTGCTTTAAAATGTACACATTAACCACAAAAATATTGTATTATGAACGAATTATTTGCAAAATCCTATTAAATTTCTTTACAAATCAAATGAATGCTATAAAAAAATTGTTGGAAATAATTTCAACTTTTTTATTTGCAAAATTTAATTTATATTCCAAGAAAACTGTATTAAAATTTATGTATCAAAAGTTTGTAACCTTTCAAAGTTTTTTTTCTACTTTTTTAAATTTACAATAACTTGAGCTTTCTTTTATTTATATACAAATACTCTTTTAAGGCTCCACACCTTTAGCAACAGCAACTTAGATTTTGTGTGTGGATTTGAATTCTGTTGAATCCATTGACATTTTTGGCAACATTTGCACAACAATCTAAAGACAGACACTAAAATATTACCTCAATTTATTCAAGACAAAATTTTATTCAAATAAAAATTTTGAAATTATTTAAAATAAAATGAAGCATAAAAGTTCAACTAGCTTTCTTGTAAAGGCCTTATTCACAACAAATATTTATAATTTATAAAAGATTTAAATAATTTATTTTCATACAAAATTAAAAAAATATATATCAGACATGAATAATGAATAAACTGAAGTTTTCACGTTGTAGACAATTTGCGGGGAAATTTATATAGGAATCACTCGAAAAATTAGGTGCTTTTCATATAAAATTTCTGCACAAGTAGAATGTTTGTTATTTGGAAGCTACAACTAAAAGTACTTTAATAGTTGGTTGTATATTTTTTATTTAAATTTATTCGTAGTTATTGAATATTGTGGTTTTCATGAATGATAAAACACAAAATTAGTTTTTTGAGGATAATATGAAATTAGGTGAATGAGACGAAACGTATGAATAAATGAGCAAACATTTTTGTCAAAAATCATGATCACGGGGAAAAGAAGAAAAGAAAAAAACAATTAAAATTGAGACTCAATAAGTGCAAATAAAAATTTATCGTAAATATTCGCCGTCATACTCAAAATTTTTTGACGCTGAAAGAAAATGTCTGAATAAAGGCTCCAATGAAAAATTTCCACAAAAGTGAAAAAAGAAGTGAAGTGTCTTACGACACCCGGTTAGAGCTATGCTGCTTAGCTACATATATAAAATAAATTTCATGTGTTAAATAACAATGCAATAAAATTATATGATATGATGATAACAAATTCGCCGCAAATATTTCTAAACGTTTCCATTTATTTCCCATTATTTGTTCTTCTATCTGCGTACGATTAAACTAATGTATTGCTTGTGCTCATGTGCAAAAACAATACAAAAAAAAAATAGAACAATCAACCTCAAAAATTTTGTTTCGTTTGTTATTTTCGTACTCTGCTTTTAAGTACAAAGAAATCAAAACAAAAGTAGATGTATAACTGTAATAGTGTCGATTATTTTTGTTACGAAAATCACGTCCTAGTTCCTGTGTCGTGGCATAAAGAGCTTAGCTCTAAAAATGGAAAACCACCCCAAACTCAAATATAAGAAAAAATCGCGTTAAAAAATTAAAAATTATTTCCCGAAGGACCTGGGTTAGAGCCCGGACTCCTATAGTCATTAAATAACAGCATATCGCATTTTTCATTTTATACATTAGTGTTCCTTTGTATCACTTGTTGTAGGAAAGTTCAAGTTATGATCACTGAACTTCACTGGATTCAGCGGATACTAATCCTAATGCAACATCGGAGCGACCTCCTTCATCGGTATTGTGTAGCAGAATCATCAGCGAAGTAAAATAACCAATAAAATGGCTAATAAGCACAGCTTAGAAAATTTAATACGCCTCATTAACACCAGAGGTGCTGCAACAGTGTATTAGTGATGAGCAAAACTGTGCTTTTTTAATAATGTTACTCCTTGTGAACGTGATTTCTAAATCGCTGTACTTTTAAACTGTGACTAATCACAGTTTAGCAGTATTTTGCTTGTATCAGTTCTGTTATTTTGTGATTAGTGATTTTTCAGTTGCTGTGAAAAAGTAACAGGTTTCAAAATATGGCTCATCTCTACACTGTATTATTAAAAGAAAGGGATTTTATTTTTGATCCATGATTTCTTCGGAGAATTTTCTCAGAAATTAGTGTAGATTACGTTTTTTTACAATTTTTGAAAAAAAAAACATCGTGCCGCCCTAATGTACATATAAACTTTTTGTTCTGATTAGAATTTAGGAATACTGCTTTTAAACTAAAAATAAATAAATAAATAAAATAGAAAATATAGTTCAGAATCAAAATAAGTTTCCATGCCTAATTTACTTATGGTATATCATCGCAAAGATTTAAATTTTCAATTCCTTAAAAAAACCAAATTATGTATTATATTTTTCTACACATGCTAATAAATCATTCAGTTCATTGTGTCAAAAAAGTCACGCTATATACATAAATAAATAAATTAATTTTCGTGATGATACTCGTCTGCTGTAAATTTTAACAATAAATAAATAACAAAAAAAATTTAATGCTTTGGAAATTAGTGTTACTTAATTTTCATAACAAAATATGTATGTATACTTATTTAATAAAAAATATATGAAGAGCGGCAAGATACCTGTGCAAGATACTTTTGATATGAACGCAACCTTTTTATGAAATCCGAAATAAAACTGACAATCAAAAGTAATTATTTTCTTAAAATGCAAGAGGAAAAAAAGGAGCTTCCAGCAAGCTTTTTCTATCCCTAATTAAGCGTACTTTATTTTTTTATTTCGTTTATTTTTTTAATGACTTCGCTAGATCAAGCATAAAATTATATGATTTGTTTGTACTCAATGGGAATAATTCTGAGTATTTGATAAACTGGCAAATGTGATTCATATATTCTTAAATTATTCTATACATTTTATGGCATAAAATCTCTCCTTTACACAAAATTTTATGGTTAATTTAATTTTTAGTCGATTTAATTTTAATTGGATCTCACTTTTATTCAAAGTCGTAAAAATTTTTATCACAAATTTTCTTCATAAACACTCTAAAAAATCTTTGAGCAGTAATGTAAGTTATTGTGTTTTCTTTGCTCGATTAATGTTTTTGAATATGTAAATAAAAAATAATAATGCAAATAAAATTTCGCAAAAATTCGCAACCAGTTATCAACAGAGTTTTCACATAATACTTAAAATAATTTTTTTTCTTTTTATGAGGTTTCCTTTGCTCAGTTTCCCATGTAAACTAGTTTGCCATTAAGTGAAGAGGAGCTGCATATTAATAAAGTGTATAATTTGATTTTAATAAAAAAAAAATTATTTTATGTAATTTTTTATTTGTATTTTGGGCTTGTTTTCGCTTCAACTTGTTGTAACACTTGAATGACATTTTGGAAGTGAATGTTCATATGCACAATCCAGTTGAATGATTCCATAATAATAAGGGAGCTCGTTGTTGAAGTTCTTTACTTGAAGTTCAAAATTTCAAAATTCTGAGCAGAGGCTTACTGTTTTTAATACAACAAAGAGGAGTACATCTGTATAGTCACTTATATAAATAAAGATTTTTATTTCAAAAACGAATCATGTGATTCACAACAGAACATAACAACGTTTTCATTGCGTTTGAAGGAAGAGAGAAGTGGCGAAAACAAACTAAATAATCCTAAACATAAAGAAAAATGTATAGCTTCCTCCTTTTTTTTTAAATCTGTTAAGAAGAAAAATATTTATGTGTATGGGCATTTCCACAGATATAGGCATTTGCACTTTTTGTCACGTTACGTTACTTGGTAACATAACGTGCAAAAAAAAAACATATGTTTCATATCGATACCTTAATATAGAAAGGCCCTAACTCACATTTTTTTTAAATCGAGATTTTTGCATTTTTCATTGCTCTTCTATCGAAATATACAAAAAACTCGATTTCAAAAAATATTGACTTAGGAACCTTTCTATATTAAGGTAACGATATTATCTTTTGGATATTGGTTTCGAACGCAGTTAGCTCTATATTTAGTAAAAGATATTTAATATTATTATTTAATAAAAAATATATGAAGAGCGGCAAGATACCTGTGCAAGATACTTTTGATATGAACGCAACCTTTTTATGAAATCCGAAATAAAACTGACAATCAAAAGTAATTATTTTCTTAAAATGCAAGAGGAAAAAAAGGAGCTTCCAGCAAGCTTTTTCTATCCCTAATTAAGCGTACTTTATTTTTTTATTTCGTTTATTTTTTTAATGACTTCGCTAGATCAAGCATAAAATTATATGATTTGTTTGTACTCAATGGGAATAATTCTGAGTATTTGATAAACTGGCAAATGTGATTCATATATTCTTAAATTATTCTATACATTTTATGGCATAAAATCTCTCCTTTACACAAAATTTTATGGTTAATTTAATTTTTAGTCGATTTAATTTTAATTGGATCTCACTTTTATTCAAAGTCGTAAAAATTTTTATCACAAATTTTCTTCATAAACACTCTAAAAAATCTTTGAGCAGTAATGTAAGTTATTGTGTTTTCTTTGCTCGATTAATGTTTTTGAATATGTAAATAAAAAATAATAATGCAAATAAAATTTCGCAAAAATTCGCAACCAGTTATCAACAGAGTTTTCACATAATACTTAAAATAATTTTTTTTCTTTTTATGAGGTTTCCTTTGCTCAGTTTCCCATGTAAACTAGTTTGCCATTAAGTGAAGAGGAGCTGCATATTAATAAAGTGTATAATTTGATTTTAATAAAAAAAAAATTATTTTATGTAATTTTTTATTTGTATTTTGGGCTTGTTTTCGCTTCAACTTGTTGTAACACTTGAATGACATTTTGGAAGTGAATGTTCATATGCACAATCCAGTTGAATGATTCCATAATAATAAGGGAGCTCGTTGTTGAAGTTCTTTACTTGAAGTTCAAAATTTCAAAATTCTGAGCAGAGGCTTACTGTTTTTAATACAACAAAGAGGAGTACATCTGTATAGTCACTTATATAAATAAAGATTTTTATTTCAAAAACGAATCATGTGATTCACAACAGAACATAACAACGTTTTCATTGCGTTTGAAGGAAGAGAGAAGTGGCGAAAACAAACTAAATAATCCTAAACATAAAGAAAAATGTATAGCTTCCTCCTTTTTTTTTAAATCTGTTAAGAAGAAAAATATTTATGTGTATGGGCATTTCCACAGATATAGGCATTTGCACTTTTTGTCACGTTACGTTACTTGGTAACATAACGTGCAAAAAAAAAACATATGTTTCATATCGATACCTTAATATAGAAAGGCCCTAACTCACATTTTTTTTAAATCGAGATTTTTGCATTTTTCATTGCTCTTCTATCGAAATATACAAAAAACTCGATTTCAAAAAATATTGACTTAGGAACCTTTCTATATTAAGGTAACGATATTATCTTTTGGATATTGGTTTCGAACGCAGTTAGCTCTATATTTAGTAAAAGATAAGAAAAAATCTTAAATTACGTGACGTGACTGTGAAAATTCACATGGCGCTCATTTACTTCAATAGTGTCATAACTCAAAAAATGCGTTTTTAGTTAATAATACAGAATAATTTCAAATAATAGCTTGTACTACAAATTCCTGAGTTCGGTATTTTTTCATGTCTGCATTCGGATGAATGTATGTAAATTAAATACTTTAAACCAGCGATCGCCACACGTATACATTCACAATTATGTTTGTGTTGGTGCTTCGTTTTTGAGCGTAATATCTTTTCCTCTTCTTATAGCAGGGTTGCCATACATATATTTGATAAATATATGTAAAACTCTAATTTGAGTCAATTTCTTGTGTTCAAAAAGAGATTAATGCCCATTTGATGTATTTTAAGTAGTATATAATAACTTAGTTTCAGATATGATTATTCAAGCTCTAAAAAGTAGAAAAACTTGAAATTAAACTAATTTAAAAAGAATCCATTATTGTCTAGTAAAATGCGACTACACAACCGGCACATATGAATAGTCTGAAATTAAAGTGTCAACCCTGATTGTAGTAATATTTAATTGAGTACACATTAAATAAAAATACAAATGATCTCTCATTGCTCTCTTCATTATTGTGAGAGCAATCGCACGCGTGCGCGGTTTTGAAGATCGCTGCTTTAAACACGTTTTCTGCAAAAGTAGTAGTAATTTTTTTTAGTTGTGACAATATTGAACTAAATGAGCGATACTTTATTTTTGCCCAATAAAAGCTGGCCCTCCCTAATGCTAAAATGTGCTTGCTTATTCTATTAGATAAATAACGAGAAATAATACACAAACTCATAGGAACACAAATCCAACAAATAGATTTCTGTGTGAGTTGTACTCGCTCATAGATTAATTTCTATACATATAATGTAATCATTGTATTTGTTGTTATGTTCATTGAAAAGCTAAGCTAAAATAAATAGACTCAGCTAATTATTACATTCATACATAAATAGTTGTCGAAAAATTCAAATATAAAAGCATCAGCAAAAGCTATTTTATATTTTGAATGAAGACTGACTCATTGAAGTTTCTATTAAAATAATAATAAAAGAAATTGTATGTGTATACATATATATGTATGTATGTATGTCAGACTGGGTCCATTTTTTGTCACCAAGCATATATGTAGCTTAAACGTAAGTATTTCATTTGATATTGAATTTAATATATAATAAATATAAAAACAAAATAAAGTATTTTGGAAGTTAATCTAAGAGTAGATATAAAATTCTGATCTAAAGAGCAATTTTTTTATTTAAATATGAAAAAGGCATGAAGTATGGGCTTCTTTCTGCACATCCTGTTGTGTTATTAATTGTTTGTTGTGTTATAATACTATATATCTTAATTTTTAATAATATTTATAGTATGCTTTTTTAAAACTGTATATTAAAAAATATACATACATCTGTATGAAAATTATTATTCAATAAAAATACATATACATTGTTTTACATGGCGCAGTCGTTTAAAAGTAAATTATTATTTTATTGAAATAAACTAACATAAAAAAAGGAAAACCATGGATTTTAATGCAATTCCAGATTTAAGAGTTTGTGGAAACAAAGCCAAGAATTGAGAAATATTTTTGCGAGATTTTGAAGACTATTTGGTAGCAAGGAATACTAAGTTAAGTGATAATATAAAACTCGCCTTATTAAGAAACCAAATTGGATATGATGGTAAAGAAATTTAACGGACATTAAGATATTTCTGCTGAGGATAAAAACAATTACGCAAAAGTGATTGACGCACTAGAAAATCACTTCGAGCCTATGAAAAACATTTTGTATGAACGATTTATATTTTACAACCGCTCTCAGAAGCAAAATGAGCCAATTGAAGATTTTGTCAGAGATTTAAAGGAATTGGCGAGTACTTGCGAATTTTCAAATGTATCTGAAATGATAAGAGATCGTATTGTACTAGGTGTGTATGACTTAAAACTACAAGAAAAACTACTCAAGATGGATGATATTCAAATAGACAATATTATATTTGAATGCAAAATTTGTGAAAAGCAGAAACAGCAAATTAAAGAAGTTCAAGACTCAAAAAAGCAAGTATATGAAATCCAAAAGGAAGATAGAGACAATAACGGTATGAATTTGGACTTAATTAATAAACAAAAGAAAGGTAACTTTAGAAATAATGATAACAGAAAACCTCATAATATAAATAAGAAATGTATAAGATGTCACAGATTTCATAATTTTAATAAATATTTAATAATTTTGTCCTGCATTAGGGAAAATATGTAAAACGTGTAAAAAATTTAATAATTTTTCTATAGTATGTAGATCAAATGCTTATGTTAATAACATAAATCAAAATAATATTGATAGTACAGATTCAGATTGTGATTTTGCGTTAACTGACAGCATTAATACATACAATTATAAAGATGTTTGGTATCATGAAATAATGATAGATAATTATAAAATGAATTTAAATTAGATGCGGGATCTGATGCTAATATAATTCCAATATCCACTTTGAATAAAATATTTAAAAATCCAATTATAGAACCTACTAATGTGAGCTTACAGACTTATAGTGGACACACCATACGTCCTTTGGGACAAATAATTCTTAAATGTGTTTCGAAGAGTAATATTTCTGATGAATTATTTCTAATAGTAAATGATGGATACAAACCAGTTTTAAGTAGAGATATAGTTTCCAGGTAGACGAATATTTTTGCTGGGCAACATCATGCATACAAGTATAAATATGGATTAACTTATTGGATTAAACTTTTATTTAACTGTTCATATCGTGCCATAAGCATCAAAAAAAGGTTAAGCGGCATAATTTTCGAATTTCATTTTTTGACACAAAATCGATTATTTGCGATCGTAAATAACAGATTTTCGTCAAAAAAACCAAGTTCAAAAAATGTGTCGGTTACGACACATCGATATTTTCGATATTTAAAAACTATCGATAGTATCCCAGCACTATTCTGTATTCTACGTGTGAAGTGCGGAATTACTGTAGAATTGTTGTTGGAAATATATATTAATATCAACAATGCTATGACAATTCCTCATGATTTATTTTCACATGTAATACAGATCATAACCGATTGTTTTTAAAAGTGAATAGAGTAAGCAGATTATTACAATAGCGGAATTCACTCTTCCCCAGTAAAAAAATGGAGGTCATTGTGAAGGAACCACATTTTCATTGCTTCCAAAAAATCAATATTTTTAATTTGCCGATAGTTAGCAGAAAACCAAGTAAAAGTTTATTTTAATCACACAAAACCTTGTAGTTTTTCCATAGTTTTAGTAAATACTCACCAAAATTTTCAAAAAATCGATTTTTTGAAAGAAATTTATGAACAAATTTTGGCCTAAAATTTAGAAGTTATTTGCTTAAATTTACATGAAAACACTGTTTCGCGTTTAAATTCGTATAAAAAGAAACGAATTGTTAAAATATGTAACTTTTTAAAGTTTTTCCTAGATGAAAATATTACCATAGAACACAAAAAAGGAAATTTTTCTTAAAATCGCTTCTAATTCGGTGACTAGGCATCGAAAAAGAATACTTCTTGCAATGACAACCTTATGTAAAAATCATTAGATCGGATCGAAATTTGAACTACTTCCAGACTGCAAACTCTACATTTTCATGACTTCTTTGGAGTGTCTTTTTTACTGGGTCGTATTAAATTTAAAACCCTTATAAATATACTACGATAGAGCTGTGTAGCTCATGAACGAACGGGTTAAATTGAACGAATCACTTAATTGAACGAACTGATCCGGTGATTTTACTGAACGCTTTTGTATCAGTAGCGTACCGCTCGAAGTTTTCTTTCATTCAGTTTGTGTTTCAAGTCTTTTATGTCAAATTTGCTTTCGTTCATGTTTGCTATTTATGTTATGTCTTTTTGTTTGAGTTGAGTTTTTGTGTTTTAAAAGGTTCAGGCCACATCGCTGTGGCACTGCCATCATTCTTTTTATAATTTGATTTAACAGTCTTTTCACAAGAAGTGTTTTTACTAGTGTTTTTTATAAAGTGTTTTTACAAAGTAAAGATGTTAGACCTTGACTGTATATATGTTTATACATACATTTCATTACCGTAATCTAAACTGAATTTGTAGTGCTTGAGATACTTTTTTTGTTTCCGGTAAAATATTTTTGAGGACAAAATTTTAACTTAAACTTTGAGAAGTAACATCCAAACATTGATGCGCTTTTGATATATAAATAACGATAAAAAGTACCTTTCTTAATCTTAATATTAAACTAAATATTACCCCAAAATATAATGTGCAATATTCTAGTCGAAAGAACAAGAAATTATTTATAAAATGAATTTAAATATACTTTTTTTTAATAAATTCTTCAATTCATACATTCGCATTATTTAAATACTCGTATATACAACCGATTTTAGTATTCTTAGGCCGGGTTTCCATCTGTGTGCCATGTGCCACACAAGCGTAAAAAAAGCGTAACCACTAATTACTAATGAAAAACTTTTAGATTCAGACATGTTTTTATTTAGTTAAATAGTTTCATACATAACTAATAGACAATTTCATAGAATCCAGCATGATTGCAAACTGTTCAAATTAACAAATACATGTCTGAATCAAACAGTTTTTCATTAGTAATTACTTGGTTACGCTTTTTTGGGCAAATGACAGACAAGAAATGCCAGATGTAAACTCAGCCTTACAAAATAGCATTGTTTCATACTGTCGTTCAAAAGTGAACGATTGAACGAATGGGTAAATTTTTTGCTAATTGAACGAAAATGACCGGTCACTGAAAAGAACGATTTGACACAGCTCTATACTACGATTTTAAGCGTCCAAGCGTCAATGATTTTTTCTTCTGTATTGTAAAAAACCAGGGACCGTAAATAACTGTTATCGAAAAAATTTTAACTCAAAAACTCCCTGTGTTAGAGTCAACGGAGACATATACTGTCATATACCAATAGATTCGTATTGGCGAGCACTTTCACAATTTGTAGGGAGCTTAAAAAAACAATCTCATCTCCACAGTTAAGAGTTATTTTTGAACGTAAAAATAAAAGGTCGGATGAAACTCTTAAAATGAGAGTTTTATTTTTCCGTCCGAAAATTAAACTCATTTCAGGAGTTTTATTTTTCCCGTCCGAAAATAAAACTCATTTCAGGAGTTTTATTTTTCCCGATTGAAAATAAAAATCAGTTTATGTAAATTGTCTCCCAACACAATCACCTTGCATTGCAATTGAATAAATCGTAATTATTTTTACGTTGAAAAATAACTGTCTTAGGTGAAGTTTTATTTTTTAATTCACAAAATAACTGTTATAAAATAATTTTTTGAAATCGATAACTGTTATTTACGGTCCCTGTAAAAAACGTTTATTATTCAATTCAAAGAAACTCTCTGAGAGAATTTGTATGTAGCTTGTTCTTCTTTTGTACAAACTCTGGTAAATAAATTCAGTTACAACATCTACTACAGTTTTTAGTATAGTAGATGGTGTAGGCATAGTTAATTAAAAATGTATGCATTTTGTTGTTGCCGTGTTTTAAATTTACCACGATTTATCAAAGCTACAATATGTAAAAGATCTACAATAGCCAACCGTGAATACCGCTAATGAAAATTTGGTTTATATGTCTAATTTGTATGCATATACATACATACATATATATAATTTTGTATATTTTCTTCATATACATACATATGTATGAGTTTTGGCGCCAAAATTATTAGCAATCAGCTGTTGTATATATTTTGCTGGATTTTACAACTTTAACGTTCGTGAGCTTTTATATGCAAGCGTTTTTATTGAGAGTAATTTCTTTATTTTACTCAGTTACCGGATTTTACTGGAAAAGTACTCGTCGAACACATCTATTATTTTTATTATGCAAAAATAAAAAATAAATAAAAATTTGAAAACTTGTACATACTTAAAATACTATATTTCGAAGAAAAATTTTTATCGTTTGAAACATAAGAAGTTTGATTTTAATAATGAGGGATGGTGGATATACCCAAAGCGGATTCTAGTCATATTGAAAAATTATTTTAAAATTAGTTAAAAAATATGTTCTATCAAAAACTTTCGACAGTGCCACTATCGGTAATGTCATACACCCACAAATCGTGACATATGTATTTGTAATTTTTATTTCATATTTCTAGCTGTGACAATATCGCTTTTTTCATGTTACGGCAGTAACAATATTATATTCGTTTTAATATTTTTTAATGAAAATAAATATACAGAACAAACAGAAGTAAACAACAAATTGTAGACGTTAAATGTCCTTGTTATCTCTGTACTCCACCATTTGGTTGTCCCAAGGCAGAGTTTCCTGTAAATAAGTAAAAGAACTTACAATTTGTATTAAATGAAAAATAAGTTCTGTAAAAGTGTTTAACGCAAATAAATCTACAAGCATAGTACAGTCACACATAAATATATGTACATACAAGCAATATAAGATTACGTAATTCTCAAATATGCGACTTCTCTGCGAGGCAGGGAAATTCGCATCCGTTAAATTGTTCACAAAAAAATTTAATTATAAATACCTACAGTTTAAAAAAAGTATAATGTATTTTTGCAGCAGTAACTAAAATTATAGAAATCTTATGGAAAAGTAAGTAACAAGGATAAATAAGAAAATTTTTAAAATAAGAATAAACATATCGTTACCTTATTATAGAAAGGTCCTAACTAATTATTTTTATGGAATTGAGATTTACGCATTTTTTAGATGCATTAGAGGTTCATCTATTGAAATATACAAAAATCTCGATGTCTATATTAAGGTAACGATATGCATGTCTAGAATGCATTAACGATAAAAAAAATTTTAAGAAAAAACAATCTGCTACCTTATAAACTGTACCTGCAAAAAACAAAAACAAAGTAAAACCTTATTTTTCGTTAGATGCATTTTTTCATATTATAGAAAATCATGCCACATTCTAGAAGAAAATGCAGCAGATAAACAAATAAGGAACCTTGTAGCCATAAACGGCATTAAATGACTCAATGTGGAATCAAGTGTAAGAGGAAATTATTATTTATAAATAAAACAGAAGCCATCAGAAATCTTATGTGCAAAAAAAATATTATAAAAATAATAATAATAATTCTTTATCAAAAACATTTCAGAAATATGTATGTCAATAACTTGCACTCGTATAATCAACGACAAAGTATGTATTTATGTGGAAATGATTATTTAAATCAATAATATAACACATATAAAATTACTATTACATATATTGAAAGAGCAAAATTTAACATCAATAAGTAGTAATTTCGAGAACACATCTTTGGCAATGTGGAAAAGTAGCTTGAGTAGACTTAAGTAAATTTTGCTTATTATGCTTTATAATGTTTCAATTGGAATTTGCAGTGGTTAAAATGTCTAACATATGGAAAGAAAGGATAACACGAAGAAAATAGAATCTTGCGTTAGAGCCTTTTAGTCCCTTGAGACTATGCTTCACCATCCTACTCAATCGTATGACTATTGAGAAAATACAACCCTAGTATAATGGAGTTTATGGACATTTCCAAAATACAACAAAAATTCATTAGATCAGGGTTGCATTTTTTTAAAAGTCACGCGATTGTGTGGGATAATGGGTCCTGAAAAACACTGCTTTGCTTAAGTCGACTTAAGATATTATTCAATATTGCGCAAGAAGAAAATAAATATATGTAAAAGGAAGAAACTGCATGCATAGTATTGTAAGTGTGTGTATAAGTCTTTGCTTCCGAATATCTTTTCTGCAATTCTATGACTTAAAAAAAAAACTATTTTAGAAGCGTTCAACGAAGCAAGTTTTGAAATTGATGCCCTCATTAAGTCAAATAGAACTTTAAATTGTAAAATACAGCACAAAACTTTAATTTTGGTTCAAACTATTTTTTTGTTTTAAAAATTAATACGTGGCCACATTGAAACGAACAATGTTGTGGTCCAAGGCACCGATTCTTGCTAATCTATTTGCATAAATCATTGACTTCACGTGACTCCACATGAAATAATCGAGACATTTCAAAACGCACGAGCTTCAACTTATCACAAAATTTTAATTTCAATAATTCAATGTTTGCCGTCGCCGCATGGCTCGTAGGACCATACAGTTGAAACCACACCTGTTCCGCATCAATTTCATTCATATTTTGAAACAAAAACTAACTCAATTGGCAATAACGCGAGCTCTGGCTTCATTTTTAAAGAAATTAGGTCTAATGATGCCATCAGCATGTAAACCGCATGTAAACAAAAAAAAATATTTCTGCAATAAACAACTTTAATTGAAAATAAAACCAAACATCAATTAAAAATGTAATTGAGTCAATTTAAACTCTGTAATTAATTTTAAATTTTTAACTGACATTTTTTTTTAAATACATTTTTTGTTGATTTTTGGTTTTATTTTCAAAATTAAAGTTGCTTATTGCAAGAATATTATTTGCTGTGTAGGGTTTATTAATGATAAAATTATTAACCTCAACGTCTCAAGTTCTACTTTTCTTATTTTTTAAGCAACTGCAAACAGACGCTCTTTTTTTAATTCGAGTATTTACAGTTTTTAAGCCAATAATTTCTACCGATTGTACTTTATGCTTCGGACTACAGCAAGTGCGTTCGTAAATCTTCAAGTTTTGCATTGATTGCAACGTTGAGCTGTTATGACAGTTGTGATATTTTTATCTAAGCATTGTCAAAGTCAAAGAAAAAGAGACTGGAAGCAAACTAGACACCTACACACATACCTACACAAGTGTTTATATAAGATTTATAAAATATTATGGAGTTTCTATTTCACCCAACCAAAAACACGTGTATATACAAAAAAGAAAAATAACAGAAACAGATGTGGAATATAAATATGTGTGTACTATTTCATATGACTCATTATTCCATTCAACATTACCCATCGTTTGCTACCAGAAGAACTACGCTGCCTGTTTGTTGGGTATTTCATCTGAGTTTGATGTTCGGCGATACATAGATAGATAGTAATGAAAGAGAATCAAAGTAGAGAGGAGAAAATAAACATATTATTTTATATTAATTATTATGCAAATTTTACTATTAAATTAATGATTTTCGTTAAACTTTTAAAAATGTATGCACGCCAATATCTTTAATAATGGCTTTAGTTTATTAATTAACAAAAAAAAACAAAAATACTTAAAACAAAGTAAATAAATTTGTGCAAAATACATATTTGTATATACTACACACATTGTTACAATGTTTTGGAAAAATAAATTAGTTTTTAAAACAATTTCACACATGAAAAGCAATTGATGTAAAAGCAATCTAAATATTATTATGGTTTGTCATGTTCGAAGTTCGAACAAACGCTGTTGATAATTGATCAATAAAAAAGTTTTAGGACGCTTAAGATTTATAACTTAAAAAAGCGACAAAAATGCGATAAAAACATAAAACATAAAAAACAGAATAAAACCGGCTTTAAAACTGTTTAAACAACCAAAGCCGCAACGAAAATCGACCTAACCAGCTCAAAAATGTGTTTTTCGAAAAAATCCGAACTAAATATAAGAAACCTGTTCCAAAAAATAAATAAAAAATAGGCGATGTTAGCCGCTGGTAATGTAGCTTTCCATTGGTGAAAGAACTTTCAAAATCGGTTTAGCGGTTTGAAAATCCGTGGCAAATATAAAAAACGGCTCCGAACCGTATAAAAAATAGGCGATGTAATGCTGGTAATATAGATTCTATTAGTGAACGAATTTTCAAATCGGTTTAGCTGTTTGAAAATCCTTGGCAAATATAAAAAACCGGTTCCGAGCCGGAAATATTTGACACTCGTAATGTAGCTTTCTATTGGTGAAAGAACTTTCAAAATCGGTTCACATTTATAATATTAGTAACGATTAAAATACTCGTACTTTAAAGCTTATAACACTCAGAAAAAAATGTTTTCCTATTAATTGAAAAAATAGAAATAATCAATTGAAAATTTAATAGAGTCAATTAAGGTTGTAGGCCGAATTCCAAAACGTCAACTGCTTTGCCTTCGAACAAAGTATTTCATTTCCTAAAGCTGGGGTCACTAGAGCTGCAAAACTATCGATAGTCGCTCCACTCGATAGTTTCCATAGTTTTATGAAAAACTATCGATACTATCGATAGTATCGAATAGTTTTATAAAAGTTGCCACATGAACTACATGTGACTCGAAAAAAATCCAGAGTCCTCAACATTTTCATTAGTATATAAAAATATATCAAGCCTTTTTTTCGATTTTATCGTAAGCGGCACATTATCGAAAATATACTTTTTTATTGAACTTATAATTTTATGGGCCTACCCATGGTTTAGAATTATCAAAATGCGAAAATTGTTGATAACTTTTAAGACACTAACTGTAAAGTTTTATCGTAAGCGACAATTTTAACCTTCTTCTAAAAATTTAATTTTTATCGCATACGATTACATCGAAGATTAGGCTGGATATGTAGGTATGTAGGTACAATTAAAAAAAATGTTGTAGGGAAACACGCTAGGGCATGTCAAAATAAATCCGACGATTGGCGGCCGTCGCGATATCAGTACCACCAAAATTTATCTTTGTGTCGACGATGTTGAATTTATTAACCCTTTCGACCCGACATTCGAATAGCAATGCTAGAATAAAATTTTTGGTGGCAACGGGTTAAGTAAGCAATAAATAAGTTGTCCGCGAACGAAAATCAGAGAATCAATAACTGGGTGGCTGAGGGGGTGGTGGTAAACCATTGTACCACTCGGGATGTTAAGTGGTACAAATAAGTACCAACCGTCCTGTAAAACAAACTATATTAAAAATAATTATGCCAATAATAAAGCATATTTTATTGATTTTTTAAATTTTATTCAAAAAGAAAAGGAAGTTTATAATAAAAATGTATTTTCACATAAAATTCACAAATGATATGGTGAAAAGCACATTTTTCAAAGTGGCACTAAGCACTCCTTACACATTGTCTTAGAGCGCGTCTGTTTTTTTTTAGTGCTGCAGTTGGTGCAACGAGGTCGAGTAGTTCCTTCAATAGGAAGATGCATTGACTTACGATCGGTAGTTTGTGTTGCTCGGCCTGGTTTTATTGATCGATGAACAGCTGCAGTTTGTTGGCCTTCCTGAATCAATGCCTCTGCCAAAGTAACTAAAAATGACTTGAATGGCATCTTTCTTCGATTGAGGTCATTATAAATGACTCAGGAATTTACGGCTGTCATAATTATTAAACGATAAAAAGTTTTCTTCCACCACTTATCCGATTTTCGATCGTATTCGTAAAGGCCGGATATTTGATCAGCCAAGTCGACACCACCCATGATCTCGCGATAAAATTTTATTTGCTTCGGACATGGGACTTCATTTTTTTCGCCAGTTTTCAATGTTTTTGTGACAGTCATAACTGTTGCGTCGTGACAATTACTTAGTACCAAAACATCTTTGGTATCTTGCCATTTTGCACATAGAAGTCCAGAAGAAGTATTCTTGAACTCCGCTTCAGCCCTTTTCAACTTATTGCCGGAAAATTTGGGTAAATTTTTTTATTTTGCCATCACGGTACCAACGGCTGGGAAGGAAATAGTGTCCAATAAGTGAACAGAGGTAAAAAAGCGATCGAAGCAGAGGACGACATCTGTCTCTGATATTGAACTGGCTAATTTGGTAACAACCCGCTCTCTCAGCGTTCCAGAAGATTGATCTAATTCTTTTCCATGATATATGTTGAAGTCGTATGTATAGCCCGTAATAGCGTCACATCGAAGCCACATTTTTATACCCCGTTTGAAGTGAGGGCATGTATTGTTTCAATGTGCTACGACCCTTGAACTTCGTCATTGATTCATCAATGCTCTGGTACACACTGTCCTGTCTGCATTTTTGAAATGTCTTCTTCAAACATTCTACCAAATCATCAATATAGTAAATTTTATTACTATTATGTGGCTTCTCCGGCTGTGCAAAATACATTTTAGAAGTAAAGAAAGTGAATCCATCTCGTGTAATTACTTCCTTCAATGATTGATTTCCTAGTGATTTATGGCGCGACCAATAGTCTTTTAGAGACGGAAGTCGATTGTAGCACATTACAAACATGCATCCAACAATTGTTTTTATTTCACCAGCATTGGTTTCAGTTATTTTTACCTTTTTGGTTTTATGTTGTTCACTTTCGTAAATTTTTATTCTCTCATTTGTACATTGGGCTATGTATATATAAGCTGATTTAGGCAATAATTTGTTGAAAATATCAATTATAGGAGGATGGCGAGGAATGTGCTCTGCTATTTTGCAGCTACGAGAATTAAAAATATTCATTTTAGGTACGAAGTTTTCGTCAGGAGTATTCCAAATAAAGTTGGTATCGAATGCGCCAGGTTGAGAAACCAAACCAGTGCCAGCTTTCTCATTATGGACAAGGACTTCCTCGGTAACCTCATTCACTTCATCCACTCCTATGTCTTCCTTATCGCTGAAGGTAAAGACACCACTTTGTACTTCGTACTCATCAGAGCTTCCTCTGGAAAAGTCCCCTGAGTCGATAGCTTTCTCATTATGGACAAGGACTTCCTCGGTAACCTCATTCACTTCATCCACTCCTATGTCTTCCTTATCGCTGAAGGTAAAGACACCACTTTGTACTTCGTACTCATCAGAGCTTCCTCTGGAAAAGTCCATATATATGTCCACATATATGTACCATAATCTAAAATAACCACAAAACACATATATTTTTAAAAATACTTACATGCTTCAATTGCAAATACTTGCAAAAATTCTTCCTATTTTGATTATGTTCGAAGCTTCCACGGCCAATATCGCACAAAAACTAAAAACGCACTTCACTTTGGCTCCGTCGCGACTCACAAAAATTTAAATATCAAACGTAAATAACAAAATAAAATAACGGTACTTCTTAGAATCTATTCAGCGAAGTTTGGAGACGACATGGTGCAATGCACAACCAAATAACATTTAATTTAAAGCTTTTAGGGATGTGTACCATCCGGGTCGAAAGGGTTAAGATACTTGTGACTACTATTTGTCGAATAAGACTTAGATTTATAAATAAATTCATATACATACATATGTATGTATTTAAGTCATGGGTGACCAAGATAAATTTAAGGTTGTGTAAGTGAGCGAAAAAGATAAACACACAGGCAGAAACAATTAATAAAAGTAATTCGTATATAATTTTTTTATGAAAGAATTTTCTTCTAGAAAACCGTTTCAACAAAAAGTAATAAATAAACATTATTATTCACTTAAATTCTGAGTTTAAAACTACTAAAAACCAATTTGTAAGAGAAAATAATTTATAATTTTCACGTAAGCAAAAGCATTTTTTAACATAAACAGCATACACAATAAATTTCTCGCAGTGCGTTTGAGAAAAATTAGTGAAAAGATAAGCAAAAATTCTCAGATAAGACTAAATGAAAGACAATAAGAATACGTGTGAATTCGATTTGCAAACATTTGCTACATGATGTTCACCCATGATTTAAGTACTTATGTATAAAGAAGCAGGGATGCGATGTCATATTTACAAATTGTACTAACTTTCAAAAAAAAATTTTAATTTTTTCAGTACGATTGTACCTTATTCTTTATTTATATTTTCTTAATACTTGTACTTTTTAATTAACTAAAAATCAATTAACAAAACGCCACAAGGTGCACAAAGAATATTAGTTGCTGGGATCTGAATATAAAAGTAACATTTACGATATACTACGTTTATAACGTTTTTTTTATTCGATTGTGCACAGTCGATGCAAATAGTCGGCTTCTCCCTTTGGTACGAAAATAAAATTTCCACATTTGCAGATGAATTTGGAATAAATAACATTCCTCCAGCAATTCTTTAAGTACCGGAAAACATCGTTTGATTTACATAATTTTCTAATACCTTCGAGCTAAAGTTTAACCCCCTTGTGCAAAAAAATAAGTGAACGTTAAAACCGGTTTTTCTATGGAAATTTTTTTTAATGTACACTTCAAGCACGCATTATTTTTTGCATAAGGGGGTTAATATATTTTAATGCTATTTTTGGCATGTAATAAATATAAAGAGATTCCAGTAGTGCTAAATGGGTCATTGCGGTGCTACGGTACTTTTGGCATTCAAATAGCGCCAAAATTATACAATTGTACCAACTTTTGCATCGCTGTACAAAAACTTAAATCAACGACGGATAATTTGCTTCAAAGCTGCCGGCTACTGTTTACTGACTTCGATTATTTTTACTCTTTTAATTACTTGTTTTTCTTACCGATAGTATCGATAGTGGAAAAAACTATCGATATTTCATTTGCAACAAAACTATCGATAGTACTATCGATAGTTTTGCAGCTCTAGGGGTCACACGATTGGCACAATGTACCAATCGTGTGACCTCAGCTTAATACAACAGAACAAAACGTTGACGTTGGCCTTTTCAGCCGTTTGGCAGCTCATGGTTATACCGTTTCGCAACTTTGTATCTGTACACGATATAATTGCCGCAACATAAATGAATACAAACTTTGTATTGATACAATTTGAAAGTCAGCCGCGTTTAAAAATTGAACTGAATTAAAATTTTGTTTAATGTTATTTTTTGTTTGTTTAATAGATTGGAGAAATATTTTGTTTTCAGCGTGTGTGTGTTTGTTTTCAGTAAACATCTTCTCATACGATCCGAAATTCTCGTCGGCCACATTTTTTTAAAAGATGAAATTCAATGATTCTACTGACCCACTAAGTGCACCCAACACCTTTTTTTTGCTGAAGTGAAACGAGAATTTTTTCAAACGTGGCCCTTATTGGCATTGAAGTCCACTGAGTCAAAAGTAAGCACCATTATTGAGCAATTGTGTTGTTTCAATCTATTCATAGTAAAGTACCAATAGATGATTTTCCAAATAGCACATGTAACCTTTCAAAAAATACTTTAACTTCAAAGTAATTTATAGATTTGTTTATCACATTTCAAGAAATTTTTTGAAATGTGTTATATCCACAAGCTTGTAAAAAAAATATAAGACTTTTTGCACTTTTTGAAGCACATTTTAGTTCTATGTACAATTATGTACACATCCGTCACCTTAATATAGAAACGCCTTAACACATAATTTTTTCCAAATCGGGTCTTATATTTCGATAGATTAGAAGAAGGCCATCTATCGAAGAATGAAAAAACCTCGATTTAAAAAAAATTATGAGTTAGGGTATTTCTATACTAAGGTAACGATATGTTGTCGGTTGGTTATTGGTTTACTGCAGACATAATGTATTTTGAATATACTATGCCGCAAACCAATAACCAACTGACGATGTATGAAAACTACATTGTAAGATGGTTATTGTTCCGTACAAGTTTTGATGCATTACATACAAATGTACATACATTTATATATGTATGTATGTATGTATGTATGTATGTATGTATACATACAAAACACTCAACGTGGTTCAGTTTCGAAAGAACAAACATAAAACAATTGTAAATAAGAAAGCAAGTTTGAACAACAAGAATATTTTTCATAAAGTTTTATTCAGTCAGGTAATTAGGTTTAAGATATTTTTGTATCAAAAAGAAAATTTTAGAACTAAAAAAACCTGTTAACTATATATGTACATACATACATACATAAAAACATACATATGTATACATACACGAATTTATAATGAGGAATCTCTGTTTCGACAGCATTCCAAGTACATATATACAAAATACTTAATTTTCCAAAGGTAGTAAATTAAGTAAGATGGTTGAATTTTATACATATGTACATACATATGTATTACAACTTCAAATTATAACTGCAATAACCGGAACTTTAGTTATAATAGACTGATAGATCATTTTCGAGAAAATTTATGGGACCTAAATGAAAATAAAATCTTCCAAGCAAAAAAAAAAATTTTAAATCTGTTGGTCAAGAAGAAATAAGTGACATTATTTATATGCAGAATTGTGTGTTCAGGGTGTGTTTTAAGTTCTGCAAAAATCGATAAAATAGAACCACTTAAATAAAATATTGAATTTTGATGGGCTTGATTCCGCCCATTTTTTCAAATGGAAGATTGTGTCCATTTTAGAGCTCAAAATGTGTGTTAAGTTTCATAAAAATCGGTTAAGTAGAACCACGTGAAATATAATAATAAATTTTAATGGGCGTAACCCCGCCATTTTTATCAACTTTAAATTTGTGTAATTACAAAAACCAAACATGTTTGCTATAGGTTTCGCAGCAATCAAATTAGTAAACTATCATAAAAGCAAATACAAAAAATTTTACAATGGTAGCTATACCCTCTCAGAAAAAAAATAAATTTTACAGTCGGTTACAGTCTCCTTTTTTTGAAGTCGGTTAGAAATATAATTTTTGTTAAAAATAAAATTTAGCATTTGAATAAATATCTTTGAGAATTATGGAATAGGGATTAAATTAAGCACCATTTTGTACTGTAACTGTAAAATTTCTATAGTCCCAATTACATATATATTCGTAACTACTTGACCGATTTGGTTTGGTAGATATCATTTATGGATTTGAAGTGATGGAGAATTTATAAATTTTAGATAGATTTGATCATAAGCTTAATGTGAATTTCCAGGGATGGACTGCAAGGTCAACCATTTGCCATATTATTTGGAATACAAACGTTTAAACAATGTCCGACAGACAGTAGAGCAACACGTTTTATTTATAAATTAATTGTTTTTCTGAACGTGTGTTAGTGTGTTTAAATATTTTTTTCTAGACAATTATTTAAATTTTAATTTAATCAAAACTAATGGTTTTTTGTTTGCCGCTTCATAACAATATTTACATATAAAAATATTAAATTTGAATTATTTATGAAAATTAAAATCTTATTTCATACAAAAGAGCTTTTAGCTCTTTAATAGAAAAAGAATATTGGCATTTTCTGTCACGAATTCTTACTTGTTATTCCGAACTTAAATTAAAAGTCATGTGTATTCAGGCGTTCTGAAAAAGAAATTGAAACACCCCAAATCGCTACCGGTGAAAACAATTATGTAAAATGTTTTGTTCTGTTTCTGGTTTTATCAGTATTTGGGATACTGGAAACTTTTAAGTTAAAAAACGTAGAGGTTAAATACACTATTATCACAGATTTTATTATATCATATATATGTATGTATGTATGTATCTACATATATATCGTTACCTTAATATAGTAAGGCCCTAACTAATTATTTTTTTTTAAATCAAGATTTTTGAATTTTTTGATACATTCATCGATTTCAAAAAAAAAATGAGATACAGCCTTTCTATATTAATTATATAATCTATATATATTATATATGTACATATATACATACATATACATATGTACGTACGTGCACATTTCCTTTTTTGATCATACAAATTATGAAATGTAAATTATACCGCACTAAAAATAAACTCATTGAAATTGACCAGAGTATCAGGCAAACAAGTGATATACAAAATTGTCTGCTGCATTTATTATGAGCAAATTATGGATTAATTTAATGCTAATGCTAGACATGTATGTACATGTGCATGTACTTATGTACATATATGTATATTTCATATATTTGTACATACAATAAAAACACACAAATTAAATTATGTTTGACTGTTCAAACAGCATTGTTATAAATTCCAAAATTACAATGAAAACAAACTATACATAACAAAAATTAAAAATTTTAACAACCCCCGATATATCCAGAAAAGATGTGATATCTTCTAAGCGGCTGGACCGATTTTTTTTCAAACATGGCTAAGAACACTCTCGATCAAGTCACCTTTCAAACATAAAAAACTACATCGAAATAGGTCCAGCCGTTTGGTCTGTACGAGTACTTGTACAGACACACAGATACACAGACACACACTACAAACTTATAACACCCCTTTTTTGGTCAGGGGTTAAAAAAATATATAAAAAGTTGAAAAATATTTGCCCCCATATTCATAAAAAAATAAAATGAATTTCAAATTCATTTTAGGAAAATTTTGTATGGAAAATCTGAAATCAAATACATTTCAAATTCGTTTAAAATTTTATGAATATAGGGGTTGATACATGCAGGTTCTCTGATTCGAACACGCTTTTTCATAGGTTAAATATAAATAAATTTTTTTATAAGCCGATGATGAACCCATGCATGTTCCCTATTTTTAAACTTTTTGGATGTTAATTTTCATCACTTCAATAAGGACGAATTTATTCGGATTTAGTAAAGCGTTAAATATTAATTAATTAATGTAATGATTAAGAAGGCGTGAAAAAGACTACTTCAATTTTTTTTACCGGGTATGTTGTAATTGTTTCTATATTCTTAAATCAAATCGTTACCAAATTATAATGCATATTATTAGACTGATATTAGCGAGAGATTTGTAAATATGTTTTTAGAAAGTATACAAAACTATATTATTTAATCGAATATTAAGATGCTTTAATTAATTTCTAGAAAATAATTTATATTTTTTTTTTTATGCAGAGTTAAAAAAAGTCAATAAGGTACATTATTATCGTTAAGTTCAATTAGTTAATTTGACTATATTTTGAAACAGCAGTTACAGAGGGTACACAATTAGTTATAAAAGCAAATCGTTACCTTAACATAGAAAGGCACTGACTAATTATTTATTTGAAATCGAATTTTTTGTATATTTCGATAGATGAATGTATGTATGTAATGTATCGAAAAATCACGAATACAAAAAAATTATGAGTCAGGGTCTTTCTATATTAATGTAACGATACACATATGTAAGTCATCAAAAATCTAAGCAAAACCAATATTACGTCATTAAACTTTTACTAATTAAAAAATACTGCCATATGAATTGTTTTATTATTTTTTTTTCTTTTCGTAAGTTATGTAATTGAATATAATTTAATTTAACCCTTCATAATTACACATACGTGACTGAAATACTTTTTATAATTCTATTAAAAAATGTTAAGTCGTTTGAAGACATACATTTAACAAAATGTGTACATACACACATGTATTGTATATATATGTACATTTCTCTAATTTTTATTTTTGACGAGGCATAGAAGAGGGCATGAACTTGTCTCAGCTCGAAATTTCGGTTCTTATTATTTTATTTGGTAGATATTTAAATTAAATTGAAGTGGAATGAATTTAATCAGGAATAATTTCTTAATACGGCTTAAGTTCAGTATATATCGTCACCTAAAATCCAAAGGCTGTAAGTACACTTTTTACTATTTTGCAGGAGAAGCAAAAAACTTCATAAATTTAATACTATTTATATGTTAGGTGCCAAATTGAATAATGAATAAAATCGGTATTTTTGAACATATGTGAGTACAATTTTAGGAAAATATGTATTTTGGTTAATCACATCATAATCAATCAAAAAGTCTATTTTGAATTTTTTGGTTGTTACGGCCTTTTGGATTTTAGGTGACGATATGTATGTATAGATATGTAGTATTATTTATTAATATTATTCTTAATAATTATCATTATTTGTATTAATACAATAATCAATTCGAAAACATGATACCCATTTGTTATTTTTTTAATAATAGAATGAATATGGGGCCTTTGTTTTGAGTTTTTATAATTTTAAGTTTGAGGTATTTCGTTTTACAGTGCATTATGTTGAATTTTATTTATGCCAAACGGCAAAATATTTCCTTACTTCAAAACTATGTAAGATATTCTCTTAATAATTCTCAAATTTGTCGATAAAATTTTTATATATAAATATAGCTATATATATATAGAGCTATATATATATATATACATAACATTATTTTAATCGCAAAATGCCATTAGTGTAAGAAATACACTGTAACTCACACTTTATGTGTAGGTATCTACATAAATTTATGATAACAAACAAACCTATTGCACTTACAGGATACAATAAATAAAAACAAACGTTAGTACCCAAGTATAAATATCACATGTACATACATACATACATACAGTATGTACATACTATATTCCTACTTGAAAAATACAGGTTTCTTGGACATTTTTTTATAAGTATTTATGGATTTACACATTTATTCTCATAAATATTGCATAAAATTAGACACACCCTTTTTTAAATGTCAACTTACACAATGTCGTAGTAAATATGTAAATTATTGAACGAAAATTCTCTTCATTTCATAAAAACAGGTAACAAAATTTCCCATACCTATTTACTTTTAACAAATTCAAAAAATTAAAAATTAGAAGAAAAAACAGCACACAAAAAAGGAAATACTTATGAATGAAAATTAAAAAATTAAAGAAGGAAACACTTACCAAAACTGCGCTCTCCCTAACAACTTGTGAAACTGATTCACGCAATTGTGCAGCCATACCCGGTTTATTTAACGCCCGGGTGAATTTTCGCTCTGCCATTTTTTTACACTAAATTAACTGACAATATAAACGTTGAAAAACGATACAGACACGAAAATTAATAAGAACAAGCTTTTAACTTCCCGTTTGATGTTGTTTTTAAGTTAATTTTTAGTTGATTCTTGTTTTGCATAAACAATTATTGCTGAACACAAAATGAAAATCAGGCACAAAAAACATCACTAAAAAAACAATTAAATCAAGGCAGCGTAGTGTGAGAAATTAGTTTTGTTGTTATTTTGTTTATGGCCTGTTGTTGATGTTGTTGCTGTTGTTGTTGGAGTTATATGGTATAAGAAACTGCAAAACAAGGCAAAATAGGAAAAATAGGAATGATAAATTTATTGTTTATATGATAATCAGTGTTGCCAAATTTAATATAAAAAATAAGCCTTTCCATTTTATAATAATTTCCTTTTTATATAATATGTATGTACAAACTACATTTTTCTGCTCAACTAGAAGCAGAATTTAGTGCTTACATTTTACGGATACACCTATTCCTGACAGTAGAATAGGTTTAATACAATTATCTGGAATTATATATTGTCCCACCATCAGCTGGCTAGACATTGTACATGTATATATCGAGCCAAAAATTAAATTTTTCAGGTTTTTTCAATATATGCAAACATGTTTTTGTACGTAAATTGTCGCTTGCGATAAAATTTTACATCTCGTATCTTAAAAGTCATAAACAATTTTGGCATTTTGATAATTCTGCACTATGGGTAGGCCCATAAATTTTTAATTTCAATAAAAAAGTATGTTTTCGATAACATGTCGCTTACGATAAAATCGAAAATAAGGCTCGATATGTACATATGTATGTAACTATGTAGTATATGTTTTGTTCAAGAAGTTTTTGAAATACATATTTATGTACTCGTGTGAAACCCCTTTCGGATATACAAAGGATAATTTGAAAGTGTTGAAGGAATTATTTAATGCTGACGGTTACAATTTTGTACATATGTATGTACGAGTATTTATGAGTACATGTTACATAACATAAAAATACATGCATCTGTACATAATTTCCATTTACACATCTAAGTACATGTTTGGCAACACTAACAATGGTAGAGACGTGATGAGTAATCCCTATTCCAATTGGTAGGTAGAATGGTACATACAAGCCCTTATTGAAATGCAATATCTAAATATATGTATGTATGTATATGAATGAATTTTATAGATGTTTTAACTTCTAAGATACACTTTAAATTTAACAATTGATGGAATTTCAAATGTACATATAAATATACATGTGTATATGTATGTATTTCCTTTGCGTATCATTTACATGTATGTATTTTCTCCATTAGCAAAGGTGTTTTTCTATAAAAACCCTTATTAGCGGCTTTTTTTCTGTTTTGTTATACACACTCACTTTAGTATAATTATTTTTGTGCACTTTTTATTTTGTTATAATATACACATTTGTATTTTTAATAAACAAATTTAGCAAAGATTTTCATCTTTTCAAATTCTATTTCATTTACAATTCTATTAACAATACCTCTACAAAATTATGTATAGAATTCCTTTCCTACACCTACACACGCAGTTTTGTAGAATATAATTTTATTAATTCTCCACTTTTAACTTTAATTAAATGCTTTTTCATTCATTTATATCTTATTTAAACTGTATCAAGTGAATACAATGCAAATAAAGAAAGTTTATTAATTATTTCAACACAAACAATAAGAAAATTTTACTATTTATATATGCACAATTTATGAATGGAGAAGAGATAAACGTGCAAATTACAGTGCACCTCAGAAAATAGAACCAGTTTCGCGGACGCATAAAAATCGACTGAAAATTTTTTTAACAAAAATACGATATGTAAAATACATTTATCCACGTTGCTACCAGCTTGTTTTCAAAATCCCGTACCTATAGTTACCAGACTTTGGGACTCAGTCATGCAAGACACGGCACACAGTGTCTTTTGATCATAATAACATCCAAAATAATACCATTAAATGAAATAGAAAAAAAAAATATTAAGTGAAATCTCTATATAATTTTAGCAATCATTACGTAAATATAAAATATAATACAAGTCCACTTTTTATTCTAACTATTTTCTGGCAACGCAAGTTCACGATATGGCATTATTGAAAAGAGCATTGCCTAGTCATGATGTACTTGCACTTCGACAAATACCGACTTTAAAGTACTGCCTTATCACACAACATTTTACTGCACTATCTTCTTTAGGGCTGCTTTTATAGTACCACCAAAATGGTGCTTAAAACCGCTTAATCTATGCTAATAGTCGCTAAATTAGTCAACAGTTTTCATAAAGTATAACATTTTTGCGGGAATAAATTTGTAAGAAAATTTTGCCTAGAATTTGGTATTTTGTGTTTCTAATTAGTTTTTTTTTTATAGAATTGTAGCTTTGGAAAAACCTCTGAAAGTGAATATAAATAGCACAGAATATATAAATAGCAAACAACTTCCAATACAGAACTTTTGGCGAAAAACAGGTAAGTTTGAAAATAACTGTAAAATGATTCGGGCCATCATTTAATCGGCAATAAGTTTTTTTTTAACAATGTATAATAAATAATACTACTGCAAAATTAAATCAAATTAAATAGTTTTTAAGATAATATGAAGTATAATCTTTCTCAGATACTTAAAAATATTTTAACATGCATAAACATACATAAGAATTATGTTTTCCCTTGTTACCAGCAAGGAGTTTTTATGGCAGAAGTTTCTTGATGGGGCAAGTGATATTGAATATGAAAGTGTGTACATGCTAAGTGCATACATATGTACATATCCATACATGCAGCTACATATGTCCGTTCAATGCATGTGAACGCTGTTAGTATCAGAAAATGATGCACATACCCTGAAGCCCATTATAGTAAACGAGATGTGAAAAGCTGCAAGATTATGTGGATATGTCGTTACCAGAATGTTGCATGCTGGTTGCATTTTCTAAATAATTAGTAGTGGCTACATTATATGTGTACATATATAATTTCATTTGACATTGTTCATGTAAATGTACCAGTGAATCTCGGATTATAATGTCAAGAACTACATACATGGCCAATGTATTCTCAATGACACACACAAGGAAGAAAAATCAGATCTTACTTCAGTCCTTATGTCTTAAATCTAGTTTAGGGACACCTCCCAAAAATGAAAAAAAATTATCCTATCCTATAGTAAATTGAAAAATAAGAAAAAAAAATTAAATAAAAATATTGGCGGCGAGGATTAGTTTCCGAGTTATGGGACTCTGAAATTCTAGTACAATATTGTGATTATACGCTGTTTTCCAACGAATATGACCAATATTGGTATAATCTTAAAGCTTTTGAGAATACATTTCATGAAATGTTAAAAATAGACTTTGTCGGTCATGCAGGAAAATGCTATTAAGCAAGAAAACTTTGCAAGGCAGAAAATATTTATTAGGCTGCGCCGTCTCGGGAAACACCATGGTGGAGAAAATCCGTAAGCCCGGCCCAAGGCCGGCAATGCAAGAAAACGTTATTAGGCAAGAAAACTTTGCAAAACAGAAAATCTTTACTAGGCTGCGCCGTCTCGGGAAACACCATGGTGGAGAAAATCCTTAAGCCCGGCCGAAGGCCGGCAATGCAAAAAAACGTTATTAGGCAAGAAAACTTTGCAAGGCAGAAAATTTTTACGAGGCTGTGCCGTCTAGGGAAACACCATAATTATATATTAAATTATAATTTTAAATTATAATTAATCCTCGCCGCCAGTCTTTTTGTTTAATTTTTTCTTCTTATTTTTAAATGTTCTATAAGATACGGTACTTTTTTTTAAATTTTTGTGATACCAATATTGGTCATATTCGTTGAAAAACACCGTATAATCAAAATATTGTACTAGAATTTCAGAGGCCCATAAGTCGGAAACTAAGCGTCGCCGCGTATATTTTTATTTAATTTTTTTTCTTATTTTTCAATTTACTATAGGATAGGATACTTTTTTTAATTTTTGGGAGGTGTCCCTAAATTAGATTTGTTCCGTCCTTGTTAGTGTCCTGCACAAGACTATTTATAAGACCTTTCAAGACGAGAGATTTTTTCAAATGCTTTACTACAGCGAAATATTCTAATAGAATCGCTAAGCAACACTGTTGGCAAGTAATTTTTTTCGGTGGTTTGTCTTGCCAACAGTGTTGTTTAGCGATTCTTTTAGAATATTTCGCTGTGGTAAAGCATTGGAAAAAATCTCTCATGTCTTGAAAAGTCTTATAAATACTCTTGTGCAGGACACTAGTCCTTACTAAGGGCCTGCTTAGGATTTTTTTTGATTCAATTACTATTCCTATGTAAGTGCTAAATCCTGGATTATACTATCGGCACAATGTACCGATTTTCGTCGGCTCACCACAATAAAGTCATAAGCAATAAGCCAAAATAACATTATTACTCAATTAATTCTGGAATAGTTCTATATGGCTTTATTAACAACGTAGTGTGATGCAATTATGTCTTAATATTTCAAATAGCTGAGAAATAGAGCAAACTTAGCTTATTACTTATGACTTTATTTCAGTGAGCCGACGAAAATCGGTACATTGTGCCGATAGTGTGATCTAGGTATCAACACATACAACCGAATTAAGAACATTCTTCTTTTTGAAATGGGCTAAAAAGACAATTTCTTGCAACGACAAGGCTATTTCAAAATAATCAGCACTTATCCGAATTTCATTCACTTTTAGGGTAACATTTCAATTAGACATAATATAATTTAGATATAATTTGTCTTTAAGAATCTATTTAGAGTAGAAAATTATTCCCTATAAACAATTTTTAATAGTTGTAAATATTTCGCAACACAAAAGTTAAGAAAGTCTTAAATATAAATAAATAGCTTTTACTAAATAACACTGTTCTTAATTCTAATAAGCATCATTCAAATTATCTGCATCCAGGGAAATACTTTCTTTACTTCCAAGTATTTGCAATCATAATAATAAGTACTTTATTAAATACTCTTATTCAAATCCATGTACATATTTATTTTATTTATCACTACATTCTAATAAAAGAACTGCAACATACTTGAAAACGTCCTTCTAAAATCGCTTGTAATTACATACTCTTACTTAAATAATAACAACAATCGGTCAATCATTTATTTGAATGTTGCTCAAATAAGAGAAGTTTCTTTAAAATTTTTAAAGTTGTATTCAATGCCTTGGTTGTATCTTTAAGATATTTTTGAAATTTTTTCTCATAGAGAGGGCAACAGGAAAGTCGGATACATTAAGCGTTGCCAGGTTTTTATATATTTCCTAAATACATATTTCATTATTTGTATAATTTAATTTAATATATTGATTATATTATTATTTATACAAAATTATTTAGGTTTACAAAAGTTTTACAAAACAAAATTTGAATGGCAATTGGATTGTTAAACGTTTACAAGCCAAAATTATTTTTTATGAATAAGACCTCTAGGCTATCGGTCTTCATCAGCATCCTTTTACTACTCAAAAAAATAATATTACTTTATAATTTAAATTTATGCTCCTTATAGGAGTTAAAAGAAACAAATATAAATACATACACTACATATATAATTTTCACTAAAAAGGAATGAAATAGGCAAATTATTTAATAAATGCAAATAACTTTATAATTTATTGAAAAGTCTATTTCACTTCTGGAAAACAAAGTGAAACTTTTAAAATTCGTAAAGTTTCTTTCGATATACTAAGTTCACACACAGCTATTTTTGTTGAGTAACTGCTTAATTTATGGGCGAGAAAGGAAAATATGAAGGCTCCTCTCTTCTTCATGCTCTCCTCTCTCTTCCACAAAATCAAAAGCTGCTCAACAGAAATTGGAAACAAATAAATTGCTGTGTGTGAACCCACATATGAGCCATGCAAACTTTGTTCTCGAGTTGAAAAACCTATCGGATTCGAATATGTATTATAATTAAATATTTAGAAATAAATTGTTTATAAATAATATTAATACACTAACATGCGAACAATAATCTAATGATCTACAAAAACTTATTAGAATTAATTTGTTTTATTATTTTCATTTTATTGTTGCAATAGTGAAACCAAATACATATGAATTTAAAGTTCGGTTTTTGAATAAGAGTAAGGGCCATTATTACAACTTAAAGTTAGTTAAAAGTAGGTTTTTATCGGACGTATAAAAACTCTACCAGTTCCAAAATTTTACTTTAACCAAAAGTTAGCGATGAATTACAGGCAAGTTTATCCTACCTGGTAAGTTAAATCCAATCTGCAATAATGGAAAGCTTTTTATACGTCCGATAAAATCCTACTTTTAACTAACTTTAAGTTGTAATAATGGCCCTAAATAAAATTAAATAAAGTTCTATTATATATTGTGTTATTATAAAAAATTTTACCCAGAATTTCTGGTAACACTGTGTGCCCAAGAGAGGGCATTTTATTTTGAGTTTTTTATTTAAAGATTCAACACTTTGTAAATATTTTGCCTCATCTATAGAGTTTAGTTGTGAGTTGAACGTTAAAATTAAATGATTGTAACGCTCGGTGGTGGTGTTTCAATAAATAATCAAAAGACAAGATATATTTTGTATTAAAATAATATTATAAAAAAGTGTTTATATGTTGTAACTTTAGATGTGTTGAAAATATGTACATATGTATGTGCGATCGTGTAGTTGTGTGCGGTGTCTTTTTTAGAAAAAAAAACTATTGTAATCAGTAAAAGGCCCAGGAATTACTTCCAAATAACTACTAATAAATTCTGGGATTAAATCTACGAAATTCATTTTCTAAACATATGGTAAGTAAAATATTTATTACTTTATTGCAACAAATTTAAGTACATATTTTCTTTCAATGATAAAAAATATGGTGTTTGTGTGTGGTGTCTAACCAAACTGATATTTTCTCTCAATAAATTCAAGTTTTCTTTTTGGAACGATTTACAAGCACAACTTCACTTTTGACGTTAAGTGAATTGTAGGTCTTTTCTACATTACATATTACATGCATAAATATATGTATGTATCTATGTATGTTTGTATATACACATGTATGTATATTTTTTTAGTTTGCTTTTTTATTTGTTTGTTTCTGCTGTTTTTCTTTAATATGGATTCTTACAGTTTTTCTTTTACTTCTGAAGTACATTCTGTAGCACTTAAATGATCTTCTAAAGATAAACATCCATGTATGTACTCGTATGTGTTTTAATTTACTTTTTTTACACACTTCTGCGGCTGATTTTTAAGAAAATATGTTCTGTTGTATATCAAGTTCTTTCAGACAATTGCTAACTATACTAGATTTAGAAATTTAAGACGTTTGTATTTTTATAAAATTGTCTTAGTTTGCATTATATTTAAAAAAAAGTGCATTACTAAGCGGAGCATAAAAGTTCCATCAAATTCAAGTTCGTTTGTTGTAGGTGATGTGTTAGCAAAGATTTCCAAGTACCCTAAACATATAAGACGAGTGACTGATACGTAAGTACGAGTATGTTTGTATGCGCAGTTCATTCTCAAATTGCTGGTTACCTAATGCAAAGTGTTTTATTTTGGATGTCTTGTATGTATTTAGTTTAGTGTGTATGAAACTTATAAATGGAATTTGTAGTTCTATAAACACTTCGACTTAGATCACTTAAAAAATTTGTTTACTCTTAACAAACAATGACATCAGTGTGTCAGTTTTAAAATCTATTTGAAGTCCTCGCATTCTTGTACATATAAATATATCTTCATAGGTATATACATACAAATCTTTTATCTAGATTCTAGAGGAATATGAAGCTTATTGTATAATTTTTAATTTTGTTTATTTTTATTTGTTTTTTTTTTTTGCCCGGCCTGGCTGGCTGGCTTATGCCTCACTTAATTCATTAAAATGTGTCCAAGCAGTTTAATTGAAACCAAGTGAAACAATTACTGCTACATTGAATGTGTCTGTGTTTATTTTTATTTTGTATGAGCAAAAAATTAAGAATATTAAATTTTAAGAGGTTTAACATTGCATTTTATGTTTTATGAGCGTTATTTGCTTAGTTTTTTTTTTTTTTTTTGTTTCTTTTAAACACAAGTAAGCTATATTTTCTAATCCATTTATTTCATTTTGCTGATCTCATCTTTATTTTCATGAAAATTTGTCGGTTAATTTTCTCTACACATTTCTGAAAATAGAGTGCAAGAAAAACATGTGTTGATTTTGTAGACCGAACGTCTTACACATGATATTTCATTTTACATACATATGTATGTATGTATGTACATTAGGGAGGGTCGATTTTATTTTTGCAAAAATTGTATAGAAAAACCGTAATCTACATGAAATTCTGAGAAACTTCTCTGAAGAAATCATGGGTCTAAAATCAAACCATATACCGCGCCTTTCGACATGAAAATGTATTTCCTTTTCTTTAGAATTTTTTTAAAATTAATATTTGTTTAAATAGAAAAATTTATGTACTGAAATAAATGCTACTAAATTCGAATCATTATTCTTTTAAGAAAAAAGAGTGCAAAAATAGCATGACCATTCACATGTGATTTGAAAAATGTTATTTCCAGAACATGACTGTTAATAAGCAAAATGTTTATCTTAAATATACAATACTTTTTTCATTAAATATTGCAATATTAATTTTTGTTCAAATTTCAATAACTCTTTTAACAACTTTCGGAGAAAAACTTTCATACGATTATTCTCTTTTTAAATTTTTCTAAACCCTCAAGATAACTTGGCAAATTTAATTCACTTAAATCACAAAGCACTAATGTTCTGAATAGGCAGAAAAACTTATCCGGAAAAATTTTTCGAATCAGAAGAATTGATAATTCCGTTATTACGTTTTTCATGCGAACTGTCGAAGTGCAAAAATCAATAAAAACAAGAAATTTAGAGGAGGACACAAAGTTATTTTAAAAAACAAGCAAACGAATAAATTTTTTTTAATATTCTTTGTTTTTATGCAATTTTTTTTTTTTTTTTTTTTTTTTTTTTGGTGAACGCAAATCAGGGCTCGACTGCACTTTTAATAACTGATTATTTTTTTTACTGCATACAATATAATATGATTTTCCAAAAAAAAAAAAAAAAAAAAACTACTTTTATAGCTCAGGAAGAGGAAATAAATTTTAATGTCGAGAGGCCGCGGTATTGGGTTCGATTTTAGACGCATGGTTTCTTCGCAAAATGTTCTTTGAATTACATAAAGATTTCGTTTTTACTATACGATTTTTTATTTTTTTTCATCCATACAAATCGAGCCGTCCTAATGTACATACATACATACATACATAGAAATACATGTAAATCTGAGCTGCCCAAAGTAGCACCAGAGTGCCGATCATCAATCGGCTTCTTATACAAATGAATACACATACGTGAATACATTTCTCTGGCGTTTCTCTCGGTAGCCAGCTCTGATCTAAATGAAAAGAAAATAATAAAAAAATCCAACAGGAAACACTACAAACTTTTGGAATACACTAGTACCCAACATACCAAATGCCTTAAGAGAAATATTAGAATAAGTTTAAATGACATAAGCCTTAAAATATGTAAAAAAAAATTAAAAAGGTTAATAATTAGCCTATTTATTGTTCCGCCATTTTAAAAAGTCATTTGCAAGCTTTCAGTTAAAATAAAATAACTAGAATCGAAGTTCTCCCTCAAATTTAAATTTTAAGCTCAATCTGTTTAGAATAGGTGGATTTTATTTTTAGAAGAAAAAAATAATAACTCCGTGGGAATTATTTCCCGGCGAATATTTAGAATTTGGGTGAAAATTGAATCTTAAATGACTACAAATAAAGACAAACGTTCAATTAAGGTTAAAAAAATTTATAATTTATGAAGAGAAAGTTAGATATAATAATAAGGGAAATTTTTTAACTACTTCTGGGTGGATAGTAACATAAAGGAGGTGCGGAATTTTTAGTTGTTTTATATATATCTGCATAGCCTAGGAGCAGAGAAAAGGAGTACACCGATACAAATTATTTTAGTTATACTGTATCAGAATAACTGCAACAACAAGATTCTTAAATCTTCCTATAGGTAAATATAAGTAACAAACTATTATTGATTTTATTATATCGGTAAAACTGCATATATGTTTTGTGCAGATTACTAAAGTGCGACCTTGACTCGCACACGAATGATTCCGTACGGACACTACATACATACATATGTAATACTATACGAACTTTAGCCTATATAATTGAATATCTTAAACTGAAGAAATTTTTTAAAAAATTTTAAATCACCGGTAAACTTTTTTTGGTTTTGGGCGATTTTTTAGTTTTGGCGCTTTTCTGGGATTTTATTCGTTTTTTTTTTTAGTTTTGGCGCTTTTTTTTTATTCGGATTTTGGCATTTTTTTTGTTTTGGCGTTTTCTTTCGTTTGGCGACTTTTTCGTTTTTTGGCGATTTATTTAATTTTAGCGAACTTTTTGTTTTGGCAATTTATTTTTTCGTTTTGGCGCCTTTTTTCTTGGTGATTTCTTAAATTGGGACTTTTTAGTTTTAGCGTTTTTGAAAATTTCAAGAGTGTGCCTCTTACGATTTCCAAGATCCAACAAATTCCCTAAAATTACATAATCAAAATTACATTAACTGATAGAATACCCTTTAATTTTGATTTGTTTTAAACTTCAGTGTTAATTGCATAAAAATACACTAATTTTGAAATTTTCAAGTGTGTACACATAATTGTCTGTATACTATATTAGGACTTCAACATGTTAGGTTGCTCGGTTAGCGGCCAAAGTTTTACATATTCTGTGAAAATGTCAGGTCCGCAGCTCTTACGGTTCTCGAGAAAACAGCCTGAAGAGACAGACATCGTAGCGAAAACAATACGTTTCCTTTTCACATTTGTTGTACGGAACTCTAAAAAATGTGAAATAGCTGAGGAAAATTTTGAGGGAAAGAGTCACAAATTTGATTGTTGAATAAAAATTGGGAGATAGAAAATTATACCCTCATATACTATTACGACCATGGGTGTAGCGAAGTACATCGGGTATAAGACCGGCTGAACGTTATGACATTCCTTGGAAGCTATTTTGTGCGTATTTTGACAAGGCTTTCGTATGATATTATTTTTAACAGGGTATTTGCTGATAAATTTTCATTCTTCTATTTGAGAATTACAAGAAGATGTACTATTTGACGCGTGGGCTATGTAGAACATTAATTTTTTCCTGTGGTTATGTGAATGTGTTCCCAATGTGGTTAATTTTGTTTTTCTATACAATTACGTATTTGGATGTTTATCGTTCATTTTTCACTCTGCAAAATTTTAATTAAAAATCTACATAATTTTAATAAAGTCTGCCATATTGTACTATAAAGTTTCTTATTTATTACTTCATTTTGTTTACATAATGTTTTTTTATATCTTTAAACAAAAGACAAATCATATCCGCTCAAATTGTGCAAGGTTTCATAAATACCACCATACACATTTGATATACCAAAAGATAATTTATTCAATGTTTGTACATGTATGGATTAGTCTCCTGCACAAGACATCTTATAAGAACTTTCAAGACATGAGGGATTTTTTAAATGATTTACTACAGCGAAATCTTATAAAACAAACGTTAACAACATTGTTTGCAAGAAATTTGTTTGAGTATTGTAGGTATAAGAGTAAAGAAGAAAACACTTAGTGACGCAAGAATTTGTGATAATTGCTTCTTTCTACGCATGAGCGCGTGTACAAACGTCATGCATGTATGTGTGTATGATTTTTTAAATTTCTGCGCACATGCAAAGGCACACACATGCATTAACATTAGTTGTATGCGGTTAACCACATAATACCCTGCAGAAACTGCGAATAGTGAAATTGTGGTGTTTTACTAGTGACGTTGTCAGTAGCACTACTGACCAGGTGTACCCCAGCCAATGTAATCGTCTATTGACATTTAACATTAGCTTGTCATTGAAAATCCACCACTAGACTATAGCACTACTGACTTAGTAGTTCTTTCAGGACCACATGGAGACATTGGCACCAAAGATTCACTAGTAAATTTTAGGGGCTCTAGTCTACAATATCGATATATCCTCTCTCGTTGTCAATATTAAACTTATAGTAATTTTCTAGTCACATTGTCAATAGTGCTACTGACTAGGTGTACCCCAGCCAATGCAAATGCCTATTGACAAATAACATAGGGTTGTCATTCAAAATCTATCAGTAGACTTTAGCACTATTGAGAAGGTAGTTCTTTTACGACCATATGGAGATATTTGAACCGAAGATTCACTCGTAGATTTTAGTGACCCTCGTCTACATATATTTATTTAATATTATTGCACAACATAAAAAAGAAAAACAAACTATTGACGCGTTCATTGACAATATCACCAGAAATACACTAGAACTGTCGTCTCTAACGTATCTCTACTCGCGCATAAAAGGAAAGTTGTCGACATTTTAACTAGTGCAATTGTCGCTGGAGAAAGAGTATTGACATAGAGACATATGGTTCTAGGTTGACTAGAGGGTAGCTTACCATCTACATATTACACACACACTCAAACGTACAATATGAAAAATAACAAGCATACACTAATCAACAGTACTTCTTTTGAGTGTTTGTTACAAACAAGCTGTCTTGCTACATCCCTTGTTACAACTGATATACACATACACCAATACATCCATCGTGCTTCGCTTACCCTACGTCTCCACTAGCCATCAACTTGGTCATGACATGGACATGACGCCGGCAGAGCAACTGTGAAAAATTCATCAACTTCCTTGTTGTGGTGAACACGTACGATGTCCATGTTCAGGCATATCAAAGTATTTTGCGGTAGTGCAATAGAGATGGTTGCGGACGTCAAATCTCATGGCGAACATTTTTGCTCAGACATATGCTTGGGCATTGATGTCAGAGCATGGACGAAAGTTGGACATGAGCGGTCTCCATTAGCCATTTGCGATGTCCGACATGATGCCCATACCAAGTTCATGGCTAGTGGAGACCGCTAGTTATAGTACGACAGCATTTATTATTGGTTTAGTATAATACATGCGACGTGAATACATTTAAAAATCATGACGTTTTTACATTTCAAGACTGTTTAGGCAGCTCTCTAGTATGTATGTATGTACATATGTACGTACTTATAATTTAACGAAAAATATAGATATCCAGGCAAAAAAGAAACATGATTTTTTTTCATATTTATGAAACAGAAAAAAATTCCCGAACAAGTTCTTATTTATGTATGATATGATAGAAGTAAAGTCAGTTTTGCAACTAATATAACATGATGAGCTAATAATTTTAGACATATTTAATTAAACGAAATGTACTTCAATGCGTTAAGGCTGGGGCACAATGAATCCGTCATACGTTAAACTTCGCCTTTTTCAACTGATAGCTAAGTTGAAATACACGGTTTCTTATGAGGTCTGTTACATTCAGTACGTGTCCGTCAACGCAAAGTGCAAAATTTGGTCAACTTTTAACTTTTTGCGTACGTTGAGTAGTTTGACAGATATTGGTTGGTTTTTTTGGTATGTTCTGATTTTAAATAAAATGGAGAATCAACATATTAAAGATGTTCAAATGCTTCCGTCAATAAAGTACTCATTGTGCCAACCTTCTCCGTCGTTGCGTTAATGTCAGTTGAAAAAGGCGAAGTTCAACGTATGACGGATTCATTGTGCCTCGGCCTTTAATCGTAAAATTAATTAAAGAGAATGTAGGAGAATTTGTCGCCGACATAGAAATGTTATCATGTTATTATTTCTTCTCAACTCAATTCTGTTCACAAAAATTTTAAATTTTCACCAAATAAAACAATCAATGAAATTTTTGAAATTATATAATACAAACATACACACATGTATGTATGTACATAAATACATATGTACATATGTAGTACATATATATTCGATAGGTTAAAAAAAAAACTAAAACATAAATTCTCAAAGATGCTGATAAGGAGAATTTTTATTCAAAAAGAAAAATGTAAAATGGGTCCACATGACAGTGTACTCGTATGTACAAAGTTGTTTAAGAAAAAGTGATAAAATGGTTTAAAACTATAAGGCGTACTTACAAAAAATTAAATACTCGTACCAAATGTACAATAAATAATATATTTTTATCGCCTTTTGTTTTATGCATGTTGTAAAGGGTGTTTTTTTAGAGGTATAGAACTTCGAATTGAAATAAAACACAAGAAAATCGTTTTAATGTCCATCAATTTGGCTTTATTGGAAGGATAATTTTATGCCATTAATGTTTAAATATGATTTCGGGCATGTGGCCGCCGCGGCTGGCTCGAATAAAGCCAATTCTACAGGTCCAATTTTCAACCACTTTTTCGAGCATATGGGGCCGTATGTTGGCAATAACGCCACGAATGTTGGCTTCCAAGTCCCCTAACGTTTCTGGTTTGTTGGCGTAGACGAGCGACTTCACATATCCCCAAAGAAAATAATCCAATGGTGTCAAATCACACGATCTTGGTGGCCAATTGACAGGTCCATTCCGCGAAATTATGCGCTCATCGAATGTTTCCTTCAATAAATCGATTGTGACGTGCGCTGTGTGGCATGTAGCGCCGTCTTGTTGGAACCACAACTCATCCACATTCATGCCATCCAATTCGGGAACAAAATAGTCGGTTATCATGGCTCTATACCGGTCTCCATTAACGGTAACTGACTCTCCAGCATTATTTCGGAAGAAGTATGGCCCATAGAGCACACCAAACAGTCAGTTTTTGTGGATGTAATGGCGTCTCAAGGGTCTCATGTGGATTCTCTTCACTCCAAATGCGGCAATTTTGCTTGTTGACGTAGCCATTCAACCAAAAATGAGCCTCATCACTGAACAAAATTTTGCGATGAAAATCAGCATCGAGATCAATCTCATTTTCGGCCCATACACCAAAATCACGACGCATTGCATGGTCTCGCGGCTTTAATTCTTGCACAAGCTGGATCTTGTAACGTCGCAAGCCAAGATCTTTGCGCAAAATCTTCCATAAAGTTGATGGACAAAGCTCCAATTGCTGTGCACGGTGGCGAATCGATTCATTCGGGTCCTCTTCAACACTTTGCTCTACAGCGGCAATTGTTTCTTCGGTGCGCACTGTTCGACGTCTCTGCGGATGCGTATTATCACATCGAGTAAACGTAGTGCGAAAACGATCCATGGTTAACCGAATTAATTGCTCTGATGGACGATTATGTCGACCATAAAATGGACGGAGCTTGCGGTAAACTTCGCGAACTGAACCATTATTTTCGAAATAAATTTGCACGATTTGCAAGCGTTGTTCTTTTGTCAACCTGTTCATGATGAAATGGCAAACCAAACTAAATATTAATCACTTGACAGCTGACAAAATGGCCACCAGTTAAAAAAGTGATGCCAACTTAAAGTTCTATACCTCAATAAAAAACACCCTTTATATTTTGAGTTGTTTTTTCTTCCATTTAATTTATTGAAATATTATGTATGTTTGTATGCCATAAGTATATTTTCGAAATTTCATACTTAGTCTTAGCGAGTAACTGGTCGAGTTCGGTTCTTGGCAGATTTTTTAAAAGAGAATATTTAAATTGAAAAAGCGAAAAAAAACTTATATTGAATTCCGGTACTGAAAACATATATAATAACTAAAAAAAAATAATATTTTTAACTCAATATTAATATGTATAATTGGAATTAATTAATTGTGCCTAATTAAAATGCTCTTGAGTCTCATTTGCAATGGTGATGACTTAATTTATAGTGAAAAAGGAAATAACTATTAAATATACTGATAAGGATTTGTTTCTAAAATATTTACATATAATTGAAAAATTAGAAAAAAAACCCTGCATAATTTTTTTTTGTAGAAATAACTATTGTGATTACTCAGATATCATTCAGAATGATCATTTAAAAATTTAAACAAAGTACTATGATTTTTCTCACACAATAAAGATTTTCACAATTAGAAATAATGTTCATTTATAATTAACTGTTTCAATTAAAAAAAAAAAAAAGAATTAGTAGATTTATGGAAAATCCGTACCAGATTTAAAAGGACCAAATGCTGTGAAATCAATGAAATCAGTCCTCTTCTGTTAATCGCGCTGAAAAATTTATTTCCACTACATTTCCGGTTCCGCTAAAACCAAAAAGAAAACATATGCATACATTGCAAATCACTTAAATAAGGAATATAATTTTTTTGTTATCAATTTTTAAAGAATATTTTTCTGACGATAAAAACCTTAACATTGATGTAACAAATGGATACAACTTGTGGTATTTCCAACGAACATACATATTATGTCATTATCTACTTGGTATTTGAAGCGGACTATTTCACTGGAGCGTCGTACAAAAGGATATTACTCGTAGAATGCGCGTTTCCACAATTTAAAAGCTTATCTGTACTTATCAATACGACAATGGTCCAATTCACCATACCAGACCTGTAAAACCGTGAATTCATGAACAAGATGTAGAACTTCTAAATTGATTTCCATATTCTCAATAATGGAAAATGTCTGTGACGGATAATTGGAAAATTATAAGACACATTACAGCAATTTTAATCAAAGTATTTAGTATTAAAAAGACGCAATAAAAATGTCTACAGCGAAATTGAACTTTTAAACCTATAGTACACAATATGTTAAAAGCTTCATGCGCATTCCATAAAATCATGTTAATATTGCCTCTAAATTTCAGAGTGTTAAATGAACATACATACGTATCGTTACCCTAATATAGAAAGGCCCTAACTCATAATTTTTTTAGATCGATATCTATTCATTATTCGATACATTAGATGTTCTTCTATTCAAATATACAAAAAACTCGATTCCAAAAAAATAACGATTTAGGGACTTTCTATATTAAGGTAACGATATGTACATAAATATGTTAACAGCCCTGGAACTTCACACGTTCCTAATATAAGATGGATAGTTAGATTATATTGATTGGATTTCCTGTGTTTGGGAAGTTCGAGCAAAATGGCACTTCGTGATACCCTTTTGAAATTTTTTTAACATTCTGTTCTGGTAAAATTGTAGTCTTCCCTTCATTGGAGCAGCTAGGCTCTTCCGGGGGGGACTAGGTTAGGTTATGTTAGCTAGCAGGCTGCTGCTGCTGATTGTTTTATGAAATGTATCATGTGATGATTTAATTTCTTTTTTTCATGCCTTTTTCGCTGTATATTTATTTGAATATATTATCCAGTAATATCGCTTGCGTTTTTAATGAGTTTAAAAACTATAGCTTTATTTACGATCTGCGATTTATTCAGAATGCATTCGAAGAAAAATTGCTCAAGAAAGCGTGAAACACTATTTCATTTTGAATGCGTTCCTTTATTTTTTGCTGGGATATTCCTAAACAAATATATATGAAGTGCTCTCATATTCATGTCTTAATGAGAGGTATCAATATGAGCCTGTATTAAGACTATCATGTGAGGATATTTGATGACGTCTTGCCGAAGGTTTGCAATTTTTTAGTTCTCTTCCTGTGTATGCCATCTTGAGCCATGCTTTCACTGATGTACATATGTATGTACATATATGCATATGTTGGCATAAGAAAATAAATATGTTACCTGTGTATATTCGCAAGGAAATTGTACAAAAAACTCATTCAAAATAAAGAATTTTTAATATTGTCATATAACAAATTCGTCGTGCTGTATGTAGTTTGTTTTTCGTCTCAATTGTGTTTATAATCCAAACGATATTTTTCTGGTTTCCCTGACCATTTTAATATCCATTAAATATAGTGCAATTTACTTTTCTAGTATTTACTCTAAATAAATACGAGTACACAAAAAAGTAATAAATACTAAACAAATATTTAAAAAACCAAATGAGTTAAAATAAAAACTTTTTTTATTAAATTCAGTATACACTGCAAATCATTTAAATAAGGAATTTAATTTAACAAAATTTGAGTATGTACATATGTATGTATCAGTGATTGGCAATGAATCATGTTTTTGCTATTCGTACTGACCCATAACATTTTAAATATATGTAAGTGAGTAGACATCATTTAAAATCAACTACTCTGATTTACGCACACTCACAAATAATATTGAATTATAAGTATAGGTTCCAATAAATATGAATGCGACGTCGACATCATACTCATACCACACTCACACTCATAAATCACCTCAGTTTGATTCATAATTTCAGAAAAATACTTATACTACTTGCATTGATTCAGCTCATTCAACTCATTCATATAGTGCAACTACAACAGTAAAAAGTGTATAAAAAACACATTTGTAACCTCATAATGAGCATACACATAACCTCATAATGAGTATTTTAATGTTCGTATACGATGTTGTCTTTGCCATACAATACTTATTTTGCATCGTCTATAAACATTGAGTTCATTAGAGTCGAAATCAACAACATCATTAATCTTGCTAAGTATGAGTGCGATGAGAACTTCACACTTGTGAGTGAATATGATTCATAGATAACATTCCAATAAGTATGAGTGCGCAAACGTACAAGAAATTATAAATCATGATTCAACTCTACTCACTTATTCACTACTCGTTGCGCTTCTCTGATATGTAGTATATCTTGTAAACCAGATGTTAGAGATTACAAAATTTTGGACTACTGCATAAACTGTATATTCTTACTTTTACGGCCTATCTCACGATATCGACAGAAAACTTTCCTTCCCTGCTACGTCTTCGGTGCAAGAATATTTCTTCCTCTCTAAAGTCGTGGAAACTAGTTGATCGATATTAATATTCTTCCGAAATCGCAAAAATTAAAGTCCTTATTTCAGTGATCAGCAGTGAATATATGTACATACATATGTATGTATGTAGTATTATTACTAAATTTAGTTTCACAATAAGTTGATGCTCGTACAACTAAGACACTAGGGTGAGCTATTTTTTTTTTAATGTAATTGAAGAAGACGTATTTCAATGTCTGCTAATGGAGTAAAAAGAAAAGAAATGAATTGTATATTTTTAAATTAATATACTACTTAAATGAAAATTTTAATCAGTAAATGAACTCTTATCAAATAAAATTAATTTAAAGAAATTATGTAGTATGTATATAAATATGTGTGTATACTAAAAAGGGTGAATTCTAAATATGTTTCGAAGACTTTAAAAGCCTATAGTTACAGACATGCATATTTATGACGGATTTCCTGTCGTTAAAGACGGCGGCGATTGGATACCGATCTCATCTGATGATTCAGAAAATCCCCAATTCTTGATCTTAGACAATTTATCGGAATTTTCAGAAAAGGTGTATAGACTAGGGAAATAATTTTTAATTTCTGTTGAAGTTCTGTTAAAAAAGCAACAATTCTAAGTGCAAGTAATTATTAATATTAAAAAAAAATTACTACCCATACTCAGACCACATTTTTGGCCTGCCTGCTCTACAAATGTCATTTTAATACATTAAACACGCCGTCTAATGGAGGCCACGTGTTGTAATTCCTCCCCTGGAGAAAGTTGTCATATATAATACAATACAATTCTCTTCCATAATCCAGCCATTATTTTTTTTATACACAAAAACTTCTCACAAGTTACAGCATAAATGTGACACAGAATGGCTTCAAATGTTGATCAAATGAATTATTTCTGAAATTATTTCATACATACTATGTATAAATGACAATTTTGGAATTAAAAAAACATTTAAAGCACAATAAATTATCAAAGATGCTGATAAGAATTTGTATTGAAAAAGTAAAATGTAAAAATTAGTCCACATGTCAGAGTATTTGTTTGAGAAAAACTGATATATAAAATGCTTTAAAACTTACTTGAGAAATCGAATATGTACATATGTATGTACATGTGTATTAAAAATGTACAAAGAATAATATTTTTTATCGCTTTTCATATTATTTATGTTGTGTATTTTGAGTTTTTTATTTCTTATTTTGTATTTTTTTTTTTGTGTTAAATTTAATTTCGAAATTTCATGCTCAGTGTCGGAGAGTATCTGGTCGGGTTCGGTTCTTGGCGAATTTAAAAAGAACACATTTAAAAAGCGGAAAAACTTCTTCTGAAAACCGGTACTAAAATAAAACATATACGGCTGTATCCAAAAAATATATATATAAAAAAACAAAATAAAAAAACAATATATATTTTTAGTTCAAGTGCTTTATTAAAAATGTAAAAGTTTTTTTTGAACTCAAATGATTATTTTTTTAACATTGCAGATAATATTTACAACTTTAATTTTGATTTTAATAATATTGATGTCTCATGTCAACAAAAGTTTATCGTCAGCTTAACCCTAAAATTTAAAAATATGTATACGGAATCTTGGTTTGGATGTACATAAGTAGATTAATAATTAATAAAAAAAAAACGTGATCTAAGATCTGGACATGGGGTTATATTTCAGCTGACTACATCCACATTTTGCCCCCCATTGGAATGTTTTTAAGATTGAAACCTAATTTCAATAGTAATGTCGTTCTTAGTTTATAGAAAAGGGAAACAATTGCCAAATATACTGATAAGATTTTTTATATAAAAGCTTAATCTAAAAATGGTTCAAATTGAACTTTAGTGATTAATTTCTCTACAAAAAGCTAAAAGAATTTATTACGAGTTTGTAACTTACTACATAGTCTCTAATTAAGCGATTCCTATCTTTAAAACTTATATGTTAAAATGTGTTTGAATATCATCGAAATTTGTTATTCGTTTGAAAGGTTTATTGATGATATTGTGTATGGATTATATCGTCGCGCAAATGTACGCCGCGGCTTCGCTAGCGCCGTCCTTTTGAAACCACATGTCGTCGGTGCCCATATCATCAAAAAAAAGTTGGTAATCATCGACCTATAGTGCTCGTCGTTGACGGTGATGGCTTGTCCCCCGTCGTTCGACAATTTTGTTTACTGATGCACCCATTCATGCACGTGTTGTTGAACGTTTTGTCCGTTCATGAGGATTTGGCAAAACAAACTAAATAAATGACAGCCAATTTGACAAGTGTACACAACTTCAACAATATGGCCGCTATTTACTGTCAAAGTTCAGAAGTCCCTACTTGAAGATCCAACATTTTTTCAACTTCTATTCTTTCTGTGCGAGCGATTTTTTTCTATCTTGACGAAGTTTTTACGTTTCAAATTAATATCTATTTTGCTCTGGAAATTTTGTCCGTCTTGTCAATTTTTTGGGTATGGCAATTTTCCCCGTCTTGCAGTCCATTTCCGTTATAAAAAATCATTTTCATTTGAAAACTAGTAATGAAAATAATTTAATGATTCTATTTGTATGTATAATGAAAAATACGTAAAAAAATTTATTAAAGTTCTCTACTTCCTCTACTTTCTAAAAAATTCCATCTCGCTTCAAGAGTCCTCCACAATAAATAGAATGAAAAATAATTAAATTCAGTGAAGTGCTACTTTGACACGCGCACGAAGGGCTCCGTATGGACACTAGATATGTAATTCAATACGAACTTTAGCCTATATAAAATATAGTTTTGGCATTTTTTTTTTCGTTTTTGGGTTTTTTCGGTTTTGAGCGTTTTTTTTTAAGTTGTGGCGTTTTTTCGGTTTTGGCGATTTTTTTAGTTTTGGCCCTTTTTTTAGTTTTGGCACTTTTTTCTCGTTTTGGGAATTTTTTTTTCGGTTTTTGGCGTTTTTTTCATTTTGGCGATTTTTTCATTTTGGCGAATTTTTTTCATATAGGCGATTTTTTTATATTACATGGGATTTTAAAATTTTTTGTTGCTGATTTTGGAACACTCTTTAATTTTTAACTCTCATGTATTTTTTTGTTGTAGCGGCCAAGGTTCTACACATTTCACCTTTGGTGTACGGAACCCTAATAAATGTGTTTTATATATTCAGTACTTTAGAATATAAATGTTGTAACCCAAAGTAGAAAAATTTAGGTTTTATACGTTTTTAGCCCATAAAAGTACAAATGTCGAAAAAGTACCCGTTCGCCTCTGATGTAGTTGGAATTTTTTACATTTCTATTTCTACATATTTTAGGTTCTTAGATTTTTAAATTCCTAAAAATCCTCTTTAATAGCTCCAGCTTCAGTCGTCAGTTAGTAACGTCACCCTTTTATATATCGATCACCATATTTTTTACATTGATACATACTTTAGCAGACTTAAATAATATTAAATATATACATACATAAATTTACAATATCACAAAATTCTCTTTTACAGAACACCATCGAACAATTTAATGCTATTATTTGCAGAAATTATCCAAAAAATCAAGTAGGTTTATCTCTATGAAAAAAATTCAACTCAAAACTAAATTTTAACAATTTTTTCCAGGTGAAATATTACAACAAAAATGTTTTAGAGAGCAAAAAACTTAAAAAAAATTGAGCTTCTTCAGCCCAATGTAAAAGAACAACTTATCTCTATGAACTGAACACAAAGAAGAAGAAAAAAAATCGAAAATTAGAGCATCTTTTACTTTGTATGGTCTTGTGATTAAGACCGGAAATTTATAAACTAAGAGGAACCTACACACACACACACACACAAATACTGACACAAATAACAAATAAACAACCAGCTAAGCTTAAGAGAGAAAGCTCAACAACATGTCAAAATTATGCCGCTTCAAGTTTATCACAATAATATTTGTTATTGTATTATTAAGTATTTCTTGTTTAGTGCGCAGAATTGATGCTCAGCAAAAGCATGCTGGTCGACGTGATCGTCCACGGAATCCTCCTCGTCAATATGTAAAAACACATCCCTGCGAAAGATCCTCGTGTTATCCAGCTACGGGCAATTTATTGATTGGCCGTGAAAATCGTTTAACAGCATCTTCGACTTGTGGTTTAAATTCTCCGGAACGCTTTTGTATTTTATCCCATTTGCAGGATAAGAAATGTTTCCTATGCGATACTCGCGAAGAGACACGTAATGATCCATATAAAAATCATCGCATTGGTCAAATAGTATATAAAACAAAGCCAGGTACTAATATACCCACCTGGTGGCAGTCGGAGAACGGCAAGGAAGATGTTTTCGTACAGTTAGACTTGGAAGCTGAATTCCATTTCACTCATTTAATTATGTCATTTACTACTTTCCGTCCGGCAGCAATGTACATTGAGCGTTCATTTGATTTTGGTGAAACATGGCATGTGTATCGCTATTTTGCTTACGATTGTGCCGATTCATTTCCTGGTATTCCAACTGTTTTGCGCAACATCACCGATGTAGTGTGTACTTCTCGTTATTCGAATGTAGAACCCTCGCGTAATGGCGAGGTGATTTTCCGTGTTTTGCCTCCCAATATAAATGTCACTGATCCTTATGCTCTTCACGTGCAAAACATGTTGAAGGTAACAAATCTGCGTGTTGTGTTTAAAAAACTTCACAAATTGGGTGATAATTTGCTAGATAACCGCTTGGAGAACGAAGAAAAGTATTATTATGGTATAAATAACATGGTTGTACGTGGCTCATGTTCCTGCTACGGTCATGCCTCTCAATGTTTGCCACTAGATGGTACAGAAGATAGTGAGCCCGACATGGTACATGGTCGCTGTCAATGTACCCACAATACGAAAGGATTTAACTGTGAGTCGTGTGAAGATTTCTTCAACGATTTTCCTTGGAAACCTGCCTTTGGCAAACAAACCAATGCTTGTAAGAAATGTGAATGTAATGATCACGCAGTCAGTTGCCACTTCGACGAAGCTGTATTTGAGCAATCTGGACGTGTTTCTGGAGGTGTGTGCGATAATTGTATGCACAATACGCAGGGCCAACATTGTGAAGAGTGTATGCCATTCTTCTATCGTGATCCACTTGAAGATATTCGTAGTCCTTATGTATGTAAGCCTTGTGATTGTGACCTGATTGGTTCTTTAGATGAAGGTATTTGCGACTCGGTTAATGATCCCGAAAATGGTGCTGAGGCCGGTTCATGTCATTGTAAAACACACGTTAAGGGGCGCCGGTGTAACACATGTAAAGATGGCTTTTGGAATTTAGTAGAAGAGAATCCTGATGGTTGTGAGCCCTGTACTTGCAATACTTTAGGAACTGTGGACAATTCTGGGTGTAATATGTATACAGGCGAGTGTACTTGCAAACGTCTGGTTACCGGCAAGGACTGTAATCAGTGCGCCCCTGAAACCTACGGCCTTTCTGAGTCAGTGGACGGTTGTACGCATTGTGATTGCGATATAGGTGGTTCGTACGATAACTTCTGTGACGTGCTGACAGGTCAATGCCGTTGTCGTCCACACATGACAGGTCGCACATGCTCCCAACCTAAACAAAATTATTTCATACATCAATTGTCGTTAATTCACGAGGCCGAAGTAGCCAAGCATTGCATAACATATTCCAATAATGGAAACTGTTCCATGGTGCCTTACCAACCACCGCAAGATCGTATCCAGGACTCGACAGGAATTGGCTTTATACGAGTGCCGGAAAACTCGGAGCTTGTTATAACAGTTGACGATATTCCTCGTTCGATGCCCTATGATGTAGTAATTCGCTATCAATCCACTTCTCGAGGAGACTGGGAAGATGCTTTCATTACAGTAATAAGGCCAGACGAAATTGATCCCGAGGGAGACTGTGCTACTTCAGTGCCACCTGGTTCAAGTGTTTATGAGTCTCGTGTTCCATTTTATCTGCCAGAGCGTGAACGCCAAGTGGTTGCCTTGCGCGAAGTATGTCTTGAGGCTGGCAAAGTTTACAAATTCAAGATACACTTCGAAAGGAGGAGACATAACGAAGACAATCCCACAGCCACCATAATGATTGATTCTCTAACATTGATACCTCGCATTGAGCTGACCAGCGTATTCAGTGGTACACCCACAGCTGATTCACGACGTCAAGAATACTATCAAATGGGATGTAACCAATCATTGTACGACTTGCGCTACGGAGCCATTGCTGACGAACGCTGTCGCGAATTAGAGAATTACGTGAGTACCGTAATCTACGATGGTGCCAGCATGTGTAACTGTAATCCGACGGGTTCTTTGAGTAAAGAGTGTGAATCTAAAGGTGGTTATTGCCATTGTAAACCCAATGTTATTGGCCGCCAATGTGACCAATGTGCTCCAGGTACATATGGTTTTGGACCAGAAGGATGCAAAGCATGTGACTGTAACAGCATAGGAGCTAAGGACAACAATTGTGACGTTATTACTGGTCAATGTGGATGTCATCCTAACACTTATGGTCGTGAATGTGATCAGTGTCAACCCGGTTTTTGGAATTTCCCTAACTGCCAGGCCTGTGAATGTAATGGCCATGCCCAACAATGTGATGCTCGCACTGGCCAGTGTTTGAATTGTGCCGACTTCACTACTGGTTATGCTTGTGATTCCTGTTTGGATGGTTATTACGGTAACCCATTCTTAGGCAGTGAAATAGGATGTCGTTCTTGTCGCTGCCCAGATACCATAGCAAGTGGTAATGCTCATGCCGATGGGTGTTCCTTGGACTCGCGCAACAACAATATGATTTGCCATTGTAAGGAAGGCTATGATGGTCCACGTTGTGATATATGTGCGGACAATTATTTTGGTGATGCCGAAACTCCAGGTGGATCTTGTGAAAAATGTGATTGCGGTAATAATATAGATATATACGACACCGGTAATTGCGACAGACGAACTGGAAAGTGCTTGAAGTGCTTGTATGACACCACCGGAGAACATTGTGAACATTGTCGCGATGGCTTCTTTGGAAATGCTCTGCAACAAAATTGTGTACAATGCGATTGCGATTTTCTGGGCACAAACAACACACTACAGTATTGTGATCGTGTTTCCGGACAGTGTCCTTGTCTGCCCAACGTTGTAGGTTTGCGGTGTGATGAATGTGCCGTGAATCATTGGAAGATAGCTTCAGGGGAGGGTTGCGAAGCTTGTGAATGTGATCCTATTGGATCTTTATCGGAGCAATGTAATCGATATGATGGTCAGTGTGACTGTAGGCAAGGTTTTGGAGGGCGTGCTTGCAATCAATGTCAGTCCAATTTCTGGGGTAATCCTAATGAAAAATGTCAACCTTGTGATTGCGATCCTTATGGTTCTGCCGACTTTCAGTGCGACCGTGAAACAGGCCAGTGTGTTTGCCATGAAGGAATTGGTGGGTACAAGTGTAATCAATGTGCTCGCGGTTATATTGGCGAGTCACCGCATTGTATGCCGTGTGGAGAATGTTTCAACAATTGGGACTTGATTTTGAAGGAACTCGAAGAAGCTACTGCTGAAGCTATACAAAGAGCGAAGGAAATAAAATTGATAGGAGCTACCGGAGCTTACACATCTGAATTTAATACGCTGGATAAAAAATTACAAAATATCAGAGATTTGCTGCAGAACACTTCTATTAGCTTAAAGGACATTGATGGTTTGGATAAGGAAGTAGCTGAGTTGAGATCAAAGTTAGGTAAAGCAAGTCAAAAACTTATTGACACAGAAGCCAGCTTAGAAGACATTTATTCAGGCTTAAGCTTGTCAGCCGTGGAATTGGAAGGCTTACAAAACCAAGCTGCTTTGGTGAAAAAATTGTCCCAAGACTTAAAAGAACATGGCATACAACTGCAAGAATCAAATATTGAGGGAGCTCTCAACCTAACACGCAATGCTTACGAACGTGTTTTGGATCTATCGAATATCAAAAATGAAGCTGAAGATTTTGCCAGCAATACTGAACGTAATTGCAAGCGAGTTGAAACTTTGGCTAACAAAATGAAAGATGATGTTTCCGCAATTACAGCTAATGATGAAATTATCGACCAATACAATAACGAACTGAATTCGCTTACGTCCATGATTCCTAATTTGAATAATGAAGTTTGCGGCAGCAAGAGTGATCCTTGCGATAATGTTTGCGGTGGTGCCGGCTGTGGCTCCTGTGGTGGTCTTTCTTGCGAAATTGGAGCGCTTACACGTACACAAAAAGCTTTAAAAGTAGCTAAAGACACTGAACAAGAGATTAAACAAAAGAAAGATCAGGCTGACCAAACCATACGCGCTCTATTCCAGGCAAAGGTAAATGCTTCGGAAGCCTATCAAAAAGCCAAAAGTGCTCATGAAGATGCTGAACGTTATCTTAACCGCACTAAACTGAATATAAAACGTGGTGAATTGATGGTTCAAAATTTAACCGATTTTATGAAAAACCAAACTGCCTTGCCTGCCGATACTAAAGAATTGGCACAAAAAACTCTAACACTAGACTTGACCTTGGATCCATTTGAAATTCAAAACTTGGGAGGTAAAATTAACAATGCTGTGTCTTCTCTCAAAAATGTTGAATCCATTATTTACAACACACGCAGTGACTTGGCACGAGTCAATGAACTACAAGCTAAAGCTAATGACACTAAAGAGCTCGCAAACGAAATATTAACCACCGCTAATACTGTGGTCAATAATCTTGACGATGCTGATAATATTCAACAAATCGCTGTTCGAGCTATTTTAGACGCTAACAGTAACATTTATCTGGCTGCCAAAGATTTAGATCAAATTGATGCTGAAACTAGCGAAGCGGAAGCTCCAGCCAATGCAACAGCACAAAACGTCGAAGAGTTGGCTAAGAAAGTCAATCGTTTGCAAAAGAACATACTCAAAAATGAACTCGATGCTAAGGATGTCAAAAACGAAGCCGATAAAGTTAAAGAATCAGCTAAAAATGCTCATGCAGATGCCCAAAAACTGCAATATTCATCTTCCGCTGCCAACCAAACGCTCACTGATCGTGCCACACATTCAGAAAATGCTCGCGAGAGAGCAAAACAGCTATTGCAAAGAGCTTCAAAACTAACAGTTGACACTAAAGAGAAGTTAAGAGAATTGAAACTCATGCAAGACTCTTACAAAGAAAAGAACGATAAATTACAAAAACTTCAGGAGGATTTGCAACCGTTGCATGCAGAGCTTTCAAATCATTTAAAAAACATACAAACGAATGCTGAACGTTATCGGCAGTGTTAGAAATGTAGCAAATAAAATTTCGATATTATGTAAAACGAAAATTAGCATTTAGCATACGACATACTTAAAGCATTTCTTAAATCTTTCAAAAGCCGCTTTCAAAGCTGCTCTCTCCAGATAGATTTTCGTTTGTATATTTTCTATATTTATTAATAATAACTTTTTTTTTTTTTTGAAAACACACAAATGCCATATCGAAGAAACAACCATAATTAGTATATAGATGTTTACATGTTTTTCTTTATATATATATATATATTTTTTTTCATTTTTAAGTAGAGATCATACTGTTTGAAAAACGAATGTTATTAGAAATATTTTTCTATTTAAGACGATCATAGTTTAATTTTCTTATAAATGCAATATTACCTTACTTTTATATTACCGCTTAAATTTTAAATAAATATTCGAATAAGAACAAACAAAACACTCTTATAATATGTATGTGCCTTCTAAAAATTAAAAAATATACATATTTATAGGTATGTAGCAAACTTTAATAACTCGAATAGGAAATAAAATTACTTTGTCACGTCTCTTTTTTTTAAGCATAAATCATTACTTTTTTTATATATGTACATGTATTTAATGTTCAAAGATTAAAAATAAATTAAAAAAAAGATATAATGATTTCTTTACTCTGTGTTAGAATATAATACGGCTATAGAAGTGAATAACAGGCGTCACGGAAATTAGGTTCGTAGACAAGTGAAAAGGAATTAAGGTGTCAGAAATCATTGGTTTTTTTATAACTTAATTTAAAAGAGTTTCTAAATTTTTTTATTATAATGTATTTGCATCTAATCTTATTGTCATGAGACAACTAACCTGAAAATATAAAATAAATTTTTGCATACTTTAATGGACTGTCCCACGATGTCGACGGAAAATGTTCGATGGATTACCTGTATTGAAAACAAAAACAAATTTTCTTATTTTTGTTGTTGTCGATCGAACGTTTTATGTCAACATCCTGGGACTGGGCGTAAACTAATTTGAATTAAAATTCTTATAGAATAGTTATTCATCCTTATCGGGAATAAGAGTTCGCGTGAAATGTGTTCCCTTTCCCTAAAATTGTGATCAGTATACTATTTTCTAATTTTGTTCACGGGAAATATTTCACGTGAACAAAATTTTCCCCTTTTATTCCCGATAAGCGTGATTGTTTACATATTCATATCGTTGGCTTAGTCAGCAAACTTGGTAGCTCCTTTTTTATAAAATTTTTCAGTAGGGAAAAAACTAGCAATTTTTCTTTTATATTGACTTTTCTTAAACTCCAAACGTAGCTTTCTTCTTTAGTTCATTTGTTTAAATAACAATATTTGTAGAATCCCAGAAATAAAGCTTTTACAGACTTATAGGCTATTTTGGGACTATTTGCTCTTTATGATTTTCTAATTTTAATGTAGACTTAATGAGCAGATTTTCTTTCAATGTTTTTATTTTTTAGTTTTACTGTTTATTAGTGATTTTTTTCTTTTTTTGCTACAATTTCTGTCTGTTTGTCTGTCTGTCTATCTCGAGAACCATAGGAGTTACAGACCACAAAGTTTCAAAGAATAAATGTAACTGATGGATCAAGAATAGTCTGCGGTGTTGGCTCTGGGGTATTTTCAGGTGATCTTGGTATAGAATGTTCCTTTCGTCTCCTCAACGAAGCCACTGTATTTCAGAGTGAAATTTTGGTGGTAAGAGAAGCAGTCGAGTCGGTCAGTGCAAGAGTTTGCTATCTAGACTAGGTGGTCAGGCTAACCTCATCCTCATCTGGGTTCCAGCACAGCAATTTTTTTAGGTAACGAACGGACAGACAAGCTGGCTAGAGCTAGCTCTGCTATGAATGCCTTCAATGCCGAATCGGCAGCTATACCGTTTGGTGCTATTAGAAGCGGTATATTCAAGCACTATCTCTATAATGCTGAATGTAAATGTAGCAAGTTAGCAACGTGCAAGGTTGCTAAGGAAATGTGACCTCGCTATAATGATAGGCGCTCAATACAATTAACGAATAGAAACCGTAGGGACATCTCGACATGCTAGTAGGATAGGTCTGTCCTGCCGGAGTGGTCGAGAAGAAAGCAAAGAAGAGACAATCTTCCACTTTCTTTGTGAATATCCAGCTATGCATCTCTCGAGACACAAATTTTTAGGAAGTCATGTACTAGACGGTCTTTCAGATTTACCTGAGATTGGGTTGAATGACCTTATGAGATATCTCAACGCGATAGGTTAGATCTATTAACTATAATACTTAGATACGGTTCTACATAGGTTGACACCGATGAGTGTAGTGGTCCTTTCAAAAAGGAATCATGTAGATTCTACTTGAATGCCTGCGTGTAGTAGGCAGCCACGTAAACCAACCAACCAATGTAACTATGACCGCTACAAATACTAAAGTTTTAACCAGTTAAAAACAAAATTGGTGAAACATGTTAAATGTCCCTGTTCTATAAATGAACTTGATTTGAAATTAGATCTAAATACATACATGTTATTTTTATAATTTTTTTTATACGAAATACAAACTAGGATGCTGCAGAAACACCCCGAGTCTCCTCGACCCTCCGACTTCTAGAGTAGAACACTACTGAATATCCAAGAGGGCACAGACTGTGGAAATGCTTATATTCGAAGTAGAATTCGTTAAAAATATTATGTTATGTTATGAAGGGTGGTGCTATAACACACGTCCACTCGGTGACCCGTTAATAATAATTTTTAAACCCCATTTGTACTCATAAATGGCCCAATTATCTGTTATTAAGCCACTGAATTCCTATGACGTAGCCTTTGATATCCTCCAGTTTACACTTACCGATATCACTAATGCTTTCATGGCAACGTCTGCTCAGCCATGTAAGCCTATGACGATGCAGCTTCGTGCAATGGCAGAGTGTAATTTTCACAAATGCTGGTACTTGCTCTGACCGAGCAGTGACCAGTCAATGCGCCTATCACGACTCGCATTGCCTACCTATTCATATCCAGTAGCAGTTTGGATCTTCCTGAGTCAAGTTTTGGCCAAATATCCTTCGAGAATTTACAATCCTCCCTACTTCGCCATGAATGGTTGGATCTAACGCCAACCCTATTCTTGTCACCTCATCGGCATTTTCATTTTCCTCAACACTACTGTGGCCAAGAACCTAACATAGTCTGACACTATATTTGTACATAAGCAAGTTGAAGGATCTTCTGCAGTCACTAACAAGTTTTGATTTGACATTGTGCCCAGTTAAAGCTTTCAGCGCCGCCTGGCTGTCGACGTAGAAGGTTACCCTCTCGCCTTCAGCTATATTTCTGGCCACAAGTTTCGTTTCTCTGAGGATCGCCCAGATCTCAGCCTGAAAAATGCTGCATTCATTCGGTAGTCTGAGAGAACTACGAATGTTCATTCCCAAGATATAACATCAGCCCAGCCCCTGTGCCTTCCGCTATTTTTGACCCGTCTGTAAATACTTTTATCAAATTTGACCCAATAGTCCCTATCCGGAATTACCATTGAAAGTGTTCAACTAAAATCAATTTCAACGACCTTTTAGTCCGTTAACCCAGCTGTTACGGATCTCTGATCACTAAAACTGATCTTATTTAAAATTGATATGTGACCTGTTACTGCAGTCGTCACCAAACCTGCTTCAACGAGTCTAAGGAGACTTCCAGTCGCCGTTCTCACCTCAAAGTCCTCTATAGGAAGTAGGTGATTAATGGCGTCCAAGGCAGCCTGAGGTGTAAGAAGACTTCTGAGCCCAGCGAGGCACACCTCTGAAGCTAGTAATATCCAATGACTTTCCTTCCTCAACGCCTCCTACCATACCACACAATCATAGGACATTACCGATCTGACAACCTATATGTAAATCCAGTTTACTACTTTAGGTTGCACAGCCCAGTTCCTTCCTTTGGAGTTCCTGCATGCGTAGTAGGCATTGAGCCCTTTCCTTAGACTTTCCTACTGGTTCCTTTTCCCAGAAAGCTTGCTAACTAGGAAAACACCCAAGTATTTCGCTCCTTCTGCTAGTCTCAGCTCTACCCCTCCCACTCAACAGGACAGTGTTCAATCCCTGTCCGTTGCTGCTGGCTAAGGGGAATAGCTCTCCCAACGCTAAAAATAAATAAATATTACAAATGTTAGAAATTTAAAAAGTTGTTAAAGAACTCGTTGTCAGAAATTGTTGACTTTTAGAAGAGTTTGTTGTATATATTAAAAATTTAGCACATGTAATTAGAACGGTTATCAGTTTTTTTTTAAAGTTAACAATCCACAAATTTCAATTGCAAAACAAACCTTTTTATATCATAGTGGATTTTAATAACAAGCATTTGCTCAGATAAATCTACCATCATGGAACATCATACTTTACTATTTTAACCCGTTATGTCCCGCACATAACTGCACATTTCAAAATTCACGAATGCCTAAATATATGCTTTATTTTTTAATAGATACTTTTCAAAATGACTAAAGAAGGTACAAAGTACAAAACCAATCACAAGAAATTAAATGTAAGCTCCGCAAATTCGGAGTTTGAAACGTTTTTAAGAAATCAACAGAATATCGTGTCAAGACTTAAAACTGAACTCAAATCTGCCATTAGCCAAGTGCAACTATCGGATAATGGAACAGTGGAAAAGGATAAGTATATACTTCAACTGGAGTCCAGGTATACATGCATACATACAACATAAATATAAACTCGTCACTTACAAAAATAGTTTTAATAACTCTTTTTGCAGCAACAATCAACGTGAGACTGAAAACCGAAAACTTACGGCCGATTTGTACCATTTGAAAGAGGAGAACAGCAAAATTTTGCAGGAATTAAATTTTTCCAAAGAAAAATTCTGTCAACTCGAAATCAACTACGACCAATATTTGAATGAAAAAAATCTAGAAAATGACAATTTGCGAGAGGAATTGCAAAGACTTCAAACTACTGAAAATCAACAAATTCAAGAACTCTCTGTGAAATGTCAAGATCTTGAACAAAATTTACAGGATAATTTGAACGAACTGACCCAGTTAAAAAACACTCATGCAGAAACTTTGCAGAATTTTGATGTAATGAGAGCGAACTTTGAGCGGCAGCTCAGCGAATTTGAATATTACAAAAATCAGTTCAATGATGAAAAGAGAATAAATGAAGAAAAGACTAAAGTATGTACGATAAGTATATAATTCAATATATCGATGGCTTAACCCGCCATTGGTGTCCTATTGGTCTGTGAGACGGGGTGTATTAAAAAATTCGAATAACATTATTCCCTGTTATTATTTTTGGTTGCAATTTCGAGTAGCTGCCTCATTGAACATCTCCTACTATTAGTCAATGACGAAACTGCTTCGTGAGCACGCTTTGTGTATTTTTTTTTACTATACCGGTACATGAGACCGTGTGTCACCGTGTATGCGAATAAAATAACCAAGTATATATATTTCATTATTTTTTTTTATATTTTTTATTTATTTTGTAAAAGTTCCTAATGTCGAAAGACTAAAAAACATTATCTTCATTTATAAATATGTGATTTTTTATTTTTTTTTTCTTAATTTTGAAAAATGTATTACTAAAATCGCTGTTGTTCTTAATTAATGATCTAATAAAACAATTTTTTAATGTTAATATTGAAATAAAAGAGCTTAAATTGATTAAATATCTTTGCTTTATTCTCAAAGAGCATAAATTAAAAAAAAAACATGAAATATTAATAACAAATTGGCAAAAATCTTCAGTTGAAAATTCCGGTGCGTGAGACCGGCGTCACCATTGATCAAAGTCAAATTTGCGTTAATATGAAAAAGTCCTAACTCGAATTTTCGATATTTTACAGGAGAAGCAAAAAACTGAAGAAAAAATAAAGCATTTACATGCAGAAATAGTTTTTAAAGTTGCCATAAGTCCTTGATTTTGAACTGTTAACGTACTAAGATCTTCAAAGGAGAATGCAATTATACGTTTTCGCCCAGAAAACATTAAAAACACGATTTCGAAAAAAATTTAGTTAGGCCCTTTTTATATTAAGCCATCGATATGTATGTATTCCAAAAAAAAAGTTTTGATATAAAAATATATGTATGTATTAAATTTTAGCACGAGATTGATAATTTAAAAGCCGCATTAAAGGAAAAAGATGAAATCATACAGCAATGTATCTCAGATAAAAATATGCTGGAAAAAGAGAAAAATGTAATAAAATTTGTTACATACTTACAAAGTATAAATAAACTTTCTTCCTTTTCTTAGCTGGTAATTGATGAACTTAATAATAAAATATATCGAATCGAAAAAGCCTTTAGTCAGCCAACAAAAGTTGTACAGCCAATGTTAACTGTGCCGCAGCAGATCAACAATTCCGATAATAGCTTCAATTCAGAAGTATGTATACATTTGAAACAAACACTTGATAATCAGAATAATTTATGTACATATCTATGTTTAATGTAGTTAGAGCACAACAATGTGGTTATACCTCAAGTACGCAAGCCATTGGAAAATATATCTGCCCAAACATTGGCTAATAACGAAAATCAGAAGGGTGATCAAAATCAGATGCAACGTAATTACAAGTTTAAACGTCCTGTCCAACCTACAACCAGTTCTCAGCAATCAATTATCGATACAAATAGAAAACGACGACATCAACCTGTAAGACAAACTTTACCAATAAAAAAATACAACGAATTCTCTTTGTCATCTTCCGATGAAAATGATGATAATGAAAGTAACTACAAACGATTCTCACAACAACTCTGGAATCCAAATAATGAGTGTGTAAGTTTAGGAGATATTTAATTATCATTTTTTTAAATGAATATCTACAAAAGCATTGATTACTATTAAACTTTATTTAACTTTTTGCAGTACATTGCTGATACTGATACATCTGGAGGATTTTCTAAACCTAAACGTGCCAAAAATTAATTGCAAATATTATTATTTGTATTTTTTTAACTGAAAATATTATTGAATTGTTAAAGTTGTTATTACATAGTTTTCAAAATACTTCGAACGTTTTGATGCTTAAAACGCTTCTAAAAGTTTTGTGTTATATGTTTTGTTTTATATATTTTTTATTTTCAAAAGTATTTTAGAGTATAATTAAAATAATTGTTAAATAATTAAATATATTGGTCAAAGACATCATTTCATTTCAATTTTCTTGTTTAATCAATTATACCCAAAACTCTGGCTTTGCTGAGATAATCAGTTCTTTGCACATAACATCCAGTCATAGTTCTGTGTCCTGTATAGGCATGTCGGCCATGAAATATGCGCCAGTTATCAAAAATTATGATGGTGCCAGGTTCCAGTTTGAGGCGCCATTGATTTTCACAACTCTGCACAATTTCTAAAAACTGACGAAGACTTTCATAAAACTCAAACATTTTGTGCTGAGGCAGAGTATTTAATACTGCACGATCATAGACATTTAAACGCAATTGTAAAATTTCTTCGGTATTGGGATCTAGACGAATAATGGGAGCTGAATGGACATGATGTTGGCCTTCTTCTATGTACTCGGCAGGTACATTGACTTTTGTTAATATTTCAAATGCTTTAGGATTTCGTCTTTTCAATTCCACAGCACAATATAAACCATCGACGAAGAAGTTTTCACCACCTGCACCCTTCGAATGTTCCAGACAATGAAGAACTTGTAGACCAGCCGCATCGCAAAAATATGTGTTATCAGTATGAGAGCCAATGAACTCTTTAGAGTAGGCAGTGTCTGCATGGTCGAGTGAATCGGAGAATGTATACATTTCACCAAAGAACGTTTTCATAATTGGAAATACTCTACGTATGGCCATTTCCGTCATTGTACTATTTGCGGGCACTTCATCTATCAATGCAACACCGTAACGTATCAGCGATGCTACAAAATCCTTAACACAGGACTCTTTGGCCAGCAACTCGGTAAGTTGAAAACGTAAATGTCTCTCGTTTTGCAAAATTACTGTCGAATTCCATTTAGTCTTAGAAGCTTGTATGTGATTAATCAATTTATTGCTTTCCACTTGTGCCAAATATATAAAATCCATATCATACTGCGAAATATGACCATCAATCCCTTTAAAATTAATTAAATTAATTTTTATTATTGATGTGACTACATTATTTTCTTTTGCACTTACATCTTATTTTCAATAATTTTCCATCGTCTAAATAAATAATTTCTTCAGCTTGAACATCCTTGGGTATGTCTAATAAGTTATATCTTCTTTGTTTGGTCGCTTTATTGTAGCAATCACTGCATCGGCAGTGATCTCTAAGCCAAAATGAATCAATTTGTATATTTTTATTTTTAACAGTATATTTAATATTGAGCATTTTCGAATGTTTTAAGCCTGACTTCTGGCAGAGAACTAACTAACTAACCACTGTTATTCATTTCTAAAAATGTTTTTTCAATTAATACTCATTTTGTTGTCTTTTGCTGATAGAAAGTATTCAATGTATGTCTACAAAGAATGATAAGGAGTTTTTTTTTTTTGCTAGATTTTTTCCGCAAATATACATATGTTACTGATAAGATGTTTGTTTATATGAACTTGAGATCAAAATGCATTTTGTTTGCGATTTGCTCTAAATAAAACTAAGCCTCTAAGCGTTGCTTTCAATAAAGAGTTGATTCGATTTCGTATTTGTAGTTTGAAATTATGGCATTCGATATCGACAACGAATACCATAATCACAAACTAAAAATACGAAATATAGTCAAGCTACACTCTAGTAAATGAAAGACACTTAATATTAAAATTAAGCAAATATACATGCATATACATAGTATATATATTACATATCGTTACATTAATATAGAAAGGCCCTAACTCATAATTTTTTTGAAATCAAGTTTTTATGTAGTATTTTAGGATATTTTGACGTTTGGGAGAGGCATATATTTTGTACATATTCGATATTCTACGAAAGAAAAAAACTGTTGTCTTTTGAAGTTATATACAAATTAGAAACAAAATACTTTTTTTAATTTTTCCTGAACTATATCTCTCGTGAGACTCACTCGATTTTATTCCAGTTGTCAGCAATCGACGTTTCTTTTTTAGCTTATGACCTGATTACACTGTTTAAAAACAGTTTTGTGGTAGGTTTCAAAATCTACCCAACCGAATCGATTCACTCTTTCTCAACATCTTTCGAGTGCGGCAATTTTGCATTCGATCCTTTCTTAAGTTATAAGAAGTTTGCTGACAAACACACATATACATACATATATACAAACACATACATGCATCCATACGAACATCATCGCGAACATAGTCAGAATCGACTCCCAGGACTTCAAAACGTCGAAATATATTGAATATTCGAAAATTGGGGTAAAATTAGTAAGTTAATAAAATGTGCGAAAATTTAGCAAAAAAGCCAGAAGCCAGAGTGCACTGCACTCTAAAAAAAGCTTTATTTTCCCTGAACTCGTTTTTAGAAAATATCGATTTTCACTTTTCGAAATATCCAAAAAGAAAATCAGACAATACTGATGATATCAACAAGATCACAAACTGCATTTGTTTTTTAAAAGTTGTTAGGGAGTCGTTTGAATTTGAATAGAATTATAATGTTAAATTTCAACGGACGTAATCATGCCCACTTTTCAAAACGCGAGATATCGTCAAGGTGTGCACGAACTTTTTATAGAAGCAGAGATAGTTGTGTAGAAAATTTCGTAAAAATTCACAGAAAAAAATACCATCGAAATGTATCCAACAAAACAAATTGTTAATATTTAATTTAAAAATTAACAATGATCATTGTTGATATAACAAATTTTGATTTTTGTAGTCAATTAAATTACTTAACAAAATTATTTGTTAAATTATATTATAACGGTATGCGCACATGTAGAAGAAACAAGAAATCACATTTTGTGTGTATTCATTATTTGCGTATCTAATAAAGTGTTGCTCTCTAGCTGAGAGGTAAGTAAGTTGGTTTATTAGTTTTGAGGTTGCCGGTTCAACTCCGCCCAAAGACATTTAGTGTTTTTCGCAGGCAAGCAAAAAATCGTTTCGAGGATTGCGATTGTGTATACGAAACATTGTTAATATAACAATTATGATAATCAAAATTTGTACAAAAACTCAACAATTCGCATTGTTGATATAACAATAACTTTAATTGAAATAACTTTGAAATCTAACAAAAATTAATGTTGGAAAAATAAATCAATTTCAACAAAATATTTGTTGATATATGTACTTGATAATATTTTTCACATTTTCCTTCAACTTACAATTTCGTTAATTGTATTTACAAAAATCGTTGTAGGTTCAAAATCAATTAATTATTTAATTGATATAACAAAAAAATTAATTGTATTTACAAATCATTTTTTTCTGTGTTGGTTGAGTAGAAGTACGCGAAATGTATATATTAAAATTTAATGTAATCTATTCGAAAACGTAATCAGGTATGTTCTGCATTCCACGTGAAATTAAAACGAGTGGAATTGCCATAAAATTGTTGGAAATATGTAATTATAACAACAATGATATGGCAATTCAACTCGTTTTAATTTCACATGGAATGCGGAACATACCTGAATATTAAATTTTAATGGTTCCGCCTACTTTTTTTTATAATATGGACTAATGAAAACTACTAGTATTATATCCTTAAAAAATTATTTTTTCAAATCTGTTACAAAAAAAAAAAAAAAAAAAATAAAATGAAAAATACAACCAAATTTGGAACGTTCTACTTTTTTGAAGTCGATCCAGTATTCCCAGTAGATTTTTTGATAAATATCTACGCTACTGCAAAATTATCTATTTTACCCTACACGTTAAAAATTTGCATCCTCAAACAATCAATTAATTAAATTCCTTTTCTGTAAAATTAGTTTTGAACTAAATGAGCAATATATTTGACGTGTGGAGAAACATGTGACCATTTCTCTCAAAAAGCATATAAGTTTCAGAAATTATTTGGGACAATCTTTCTGACAAACATTCATATCGAGCCATAACCGCTAAAATAGCTTAGCACATTTTTCGGACTTCGTTTTTTTTTCTTTTTTTTTTTGACGAAAATCGACTATTTCGATCGCAAATAATCAGTTTTGGTCAAAAATTGAAGTTGGAAAATTATGTCGCTTAAGCTATTTTGGCGGTTATGGCGCGATATCTTATTTACACCAAAAAAAAGTTAATTTTAATTGGGCAAAGTCACACACACATTAAAGCATCGATTTGCCCTTAATTTCAACTGCAACTTAGCTTATCTCTATAGAAACTAAAATAGGTTAATTGTTGTTCTTTGGCAAAAACAAAGCTCTACATTAGTTTGTTGACTCGTGGACTGTTTTTTTTTGTTTTTTTTTTGGAAGGTGGTGGTTTTACTAAGCTATTGTATACTCTGCAATATATTAATCAGAAATCCATTTAATTTTTTTAACGGAAATTCTTTCAGATGGTTGTGTTCTATGTAACTTTTTAAAAATATTTTTAAACTAATAAACAACGTTTAGTGTAGTGTAGTGCTTTTGCAGGTGCTTATTTTTATAATAATAATAAATAAAAATATTGTGCGTTAAATATAATTTTTTAACTCTAAATTAAGAGAGCGGAAATATGTTTTTGGCCAGAGCAGTGTTGCCACAAGGAAATTTTTTCTTTTCAGGCTAACAAAATCACTATTAAAATTTACCAAATACCAGAAAAACCTTTTATCAATTTGTTTTAGTCGTCGTCCACACTATGAAATATTTGGTGCAAAACTTTTCTAAATTATCTTTTGAAACTGTATTCGTGTTCACACAGTGAAATTTTTGTTTTGAAGCCAAATATATTTTCTCATATATTTCTCATGAGAATGAAATGAAAATGAGATACTCAACAAGAACTGTATGCACATAAAACAAAATAACCTTTTCCATTCGTCTTTCCCTCTTCATCTACAAACTCAAGGCTTTTGCAGTAAATGTTTCATAGTGTGGAAGACGACTTATATATTCCCCCTTATTTTGAACGGCGTCGTCGACGTCACATCAAGACGACAGTAAAAATTTTCACGCCGACGACGCCGCTCACAATAAGGTTGATTTTCATTTCTTTGAGTGGGAATTTAACATTCTCTTTTTTAATTCGGTGCTCGCAAATTCTTTAAACTTTTCCAGTTTAAGAATATACTGGTGTAAGTTGTCAATATTTTTGATTTAGAATGTGATTAATTTAGAAGCAAATCAACTACACTACCAATTCTTGAAGACTTCACTGGCTTCGTACCAATCGGATGAAAATGGCAACACTGCTTGTAGTGTTATATAAAGCAGAAGAGCAGAAATAGAACAAAAACAAACAAGAGAAAAAAATTCGCAAGTTCTTTAGTATAAAATCGTTTAAAAAAGCACTGGGGCGTATAAGTAATGTAATACTTAAACCCCTTAGTACGTTTTCACTCACATTCTAGTTCATACTAACCTTTAAGGTCTTATGGTTTTTTAAACGTTCTCCAAATTTGTATAAACTCTTAATATCACCATGGGTCACGGTAGTAATTATATATTTTTCTTAAATTATAATTGTTTTATTGCCGCTCATATTTAAAAATTTGCTGAAATATTTTGCAACTCATAACTTTTGAAATTTAATTATATTTCATGACACTTTTGAACGAGTTTGAAACTGAGTTTGTTTGCTGCGCTTTCACGCACAAACCTCTAAACCTATTTTGAAAATTCTTTCACCAATAAAAAGCTACATTAGTAGTGTCACATATGGAATATTTTTTATCCGGTTCGGAACCGGTTCTTTATATTTGGTACGGATTTTTTTTACGAAACACACATTTTTGGGCTGGTTAGGGTAATTTTCGTTTCGGGTTATATTGCTTAATCAGTTTTAAACCGGTTTTTATGTATTTTTTAAACAGATGAACGCGAGCGGATTTTTTTTTTTTTGGAATTTTATAATTATCATATGCTATCTTATTATCTTTGCTATATTTGATCCTTATACAGGTATTGTACGTACGTAAATGCATCAATATGCGGCATATGATGCGCAGCACGTTCGTAAATGCAATCAGTGGAAATCGGTATAAATCATAAATCATCATAAATCTTCAGTTAGAAAAATCTGAAACAGATTATTAACAAATGTATTCCAGAGTTTAATGGCAATTAGAGATGATCGATATTTGCATACTTTCACTATAAAATCTATTGATATTGAGCTCCAGGCATTTCTTTAAAGACTCCTTTGCATCAAATTGCTTTAAGCCGTCGAATATCGAGAGCAATTTAGAAGCTCTGGATCCTGCTCACGAATTCAATGCTTTACAGCTCTGGTTGTGTTAATTTTTGTAGAATTGTCGTACTGGTGGGTTCACGTTGTGGAACTAAATAAGTTTTTAAATTGTGGAAACGGACCTTTTAACATCCTTTTGTGCAATGCTACACTATTTTTTACTTTTCAAGTTCCAAGTACCTACAATGGCACCTCATACCACAACACAGCCTTCCCTGCTGTGTCTCTTCGTTGCAATAGTGTTTCTTTCTTTCTTAAGACGTGGAGATAAAAGTTGCATGCATTTATTCCATTTATATTAAACTTTTTTCCGTCATAAAAATATTCTTTCAAAATCAAATCAAATTAAATTCCTTATTTAATTGATTCGAAGTGTATGGAAGCCTGTTTAATTTTAAAATTAGTAATCAATTTACATTACCTTTTTCCAAGCATATACACGAGTCCATCTTCGAAGCAACCAGGATATACATGTAAGGCTATTGTGTCCTATACAGCTACATCTGTTGCTCTGTATTGCCTCAAAAAAAAGTTTCATAAAGCACAACACACAAATAAAAAAATGTCCGGAACATCTTGGTTTTACGTAATCACATAATGCCCATAGTGCAAAAGCTTATAATGCTTTTTCTTCTTCTTCAGAATTTAGCATGAAAATACTCACAAATTAAGTGAGAGAATTTGAGTCTAATGCTAAATTCGTTGATAGTGGGTTTTCAAAGGTGTTCAGTAAGTGCACTTGTTCGTGTTTATTATTAAAAAAATAAAAACAAAATAATAGAAAAGAATATAAAATTTTAATACGATAAACTAAACAAAATTTTTTTTATCATTGTGTATTATTTTGCTCTCGTTTTTTTTGCAATTTTTCTTCAAAAAAGAAAATAAAACTTGTACAAATAGTATTTGCTGAGGAATATACATTTTAGTTGTTTTACAAAAATTCTCTAAATTAGCAAAATGAAATATTTGCAGTGCGCCCAGTGAAAAACTAAAAATTGAATAATAAAAAAAATATTGTTGTTTATTTTCAAGGATTGAGTGAGTGCAGCAATGAACTTGACAATTTCTGCAGAAAATTATTAAGTCCAATTAAATAAAGATAAAAGTTAATAAATAAAAATTATTTAACAAAAATGCCGTTTTTAATTAGAACATTGAAAATTTATCATTAAGGCAAAGAGAAAAAAAAAAGTATGAAGATCATAAATCGATTAACTTTAAGGGACGATAAAATGATAAGCAGTGCTTCAATGAAACAACAACAATATGCATACTAACAGCAGTATTAATCACTTTAGCTATAGTCATCATACGCAAACCCTGTTCAGTCGTTCCCTTAAACGTTCTATTAGTTTTAATTCAGGTAAATATTTGAAAAATATGCAAATACATATGGACATATGAACATATGTATGTGTGTATGTAATATATGCAGATATGCAGATATTTATATGCACATGCATATGTACATATGTATTTTAATTAACCTCCATCATTATTTTTTGTTTCTTGCATATGTACATGTCAAAAATTTGTTTATTTTATTCTTGTATTGTCACGTTTGTTTAATTGAACTGCAGTCGCTATCATTTATCAGTTTGCTTTTATTTGCTCATTATTATTATTATTTTATTTCTCTAATTAAATTTTATTGCCAAAAGTTGGAATACAACAAACACAAGTGCGCATTTGTATTTTGGTTATCAGTATCTTTTATAAAAATTATATTTACGTATAAATATGGATATGTATAAAAGAAAAACATAGCGACGACCTGATTGATGACGTTTGTTTATTCAAAATTTTGTCTGCATTGGTTTTCAGTGATCTTCTTTATCATATGACTCTTTTTTGTCTATACATATAGACAGATACGTTCATACACAAATTAAACATAATAATAATTACAATAATTAAAACAAATATTCGGCCCTGTTCTGTAAACCGAAACCGAGTAAATTTCCCGTTTTCAAAAAATTAATAATAGTCCTGCAGACGTGTTTAAAATCATACACGATAATTTTCTGTCAGAAAAAAAAAATCTAAAAAAACATTTCTATTGCCGGAGATAGTTTTCATAATTCGTGCGATTTCAAATCGATCGGTTTACAGAACAGGGCGGATTGATTTCTTATTTTTACCATTCAACTTCCAGTTACACATAATACCTATTACTTCACACAAATATTGATTTATCTTTTCCACTATTTGGCTTCCAGTTAAAATAAAATTAGAAAAGTTTTAAATTTTCATAGAAATACAGACGCGTTTGTCCCATTGTCATCAAAAAATGCTGTATAAAATAAAATACAATGTTAAAGTTAGGTTTTACAGTCTGCCACTTCCCCCCATAAATGGGTCCTGATAGGTCCCCTTGTGCTGTCTGGCCGGGTGAAAAGGACTTGAAAAATGTTTGCTTCATCATCCTGTTTCCTTCTCGGTACCAAACCAACCGGAATTTTTTACGAATATATTTATTCTTCTCTATCTCATTCATTTTTTTGATTCACATAAAAAAAATAATTCGGAAGTATAGTTCTGAAAAATAGTTTAAAAGGTCTTTATTAACCAGATCTTAAATTTATATATAAATTTCTTTCATTATTAAACTATTGGAAACATTTTTTGTCATAATTCTTCACTTCATTTGTAGACTTTCGATTAATATTTTATATTTAAAAGAAATAAAAACACAAGTTCATGGCCACACAAAAGTCGAACATATATACATACATACATATGGAAGTGTGGATGTGCAGAATATACACATGCCTAACAACACTTTAAACGGAAAAACCAAAATATAGTTTTAATATTCTAGAAAAAGTGACATTAACACACACACAGCCACAACTAAAAAATTTGTTCACACGAATTAATTATTTTTGCATGTGAGGAAAATTGCAGTGAAATGTGTTTAAAATGAAACAACAATAACAAAAGTTGAGTTTCAATTACTTTTTATATGAAAATTTGGATTGAGTTTAAATTTGTACATATCTTGTTCCTTTTTGAAAATCTTAGAAGTATCCTTTTTTCAAAAACAAAAAATTTCCCCAAGTTTTTTTTTATTAAAATAACACCCATTTTTGGCAATTTTTCGTTCTTTTTGGGGTAATTTTTTTAATTTGGTATGATTTTTTTTATTATTTTTGAGGCATTTTTGTTATTTTATAATAAAAATGAAAATGTGAAAATTTTTCAAGTTAAATGAAATGCCTAAAAATGTGGAACCAAACTGAAAAATTAAATTAATTAACTAAATTAAATAAAAAAAAAATGGACCAAGAAAAATCACCCCAAACACAAAAACGAAAAATGGCGCAAAAACTTTTATATTGAAAACAACAACAAGAACATTTTTGGGGTAATTTTTCCTCATTTTTTTCAAATTGGGTTGATTTTTAATATTTTTAAAATAATTACGATTGCTAACCGTTCCTTACCAGGTGTGATTTTAGGAAAGTAAGGTTATGTTTCTAAATTATAACCAGGGACCGTAACGGTTATAAGTTTTATTTTAAAAATTACTTTTTAATGATTGTTTCTTGAGTTTTAATTATTTCTTAGAAAATAAAAGTTATTTCTTAATTTTTATTTATTCCTCCAAAAAAAAAAGTTATTTTTTGAGTTTTATTTTTTGCTTGCAAAATAACAGTAACTTTTTAATTTTTATTTTTTTTTTTTTTGCTTAGAAAGTGGTAATTTTTAAACTGAATAAAATATAAAAATTAACACGCGACAATAAATTCGATTTTAAATCTGTTAATATTAATTTTAGAGCAAAAAATCTGAATATAAATAAAAATCAAGAAATAATCGGTAAAGTTGAAATTTTTAATAAAAATTAATTAAATAAAAATTAATGCATCTAAAGGTAGTCAATGTAACAGGAAGTATCTTGATGTATTCCTTGTGCACGTAACACTTTTCTATTAGTTTAATTTTTTTAGTCTAAATTTAGAAAATAATCGTTATTTGCGGTCCCTGATTATTACACAAGGAAATAAGAATTTTGAAGGCCAATTTGCCTGTTTAAAAATAATTATTTCTTTCAATAAAACTGCTATGGGAGAAATCATAATTATTACGGTCCCTGAAAATAAATTATAATTACGAGTACTACCATGATATAAATATGGTTGCAAATTTTTGTAAAAAAAATCTAGGGGAAGATTTAAATTTTTACTATACATAATATATTATGGGAACATTTTCTTTATTTCTCTCAAAAAACAAACTTCAAAAATCCTTATTTTTCAAAACAAAGAGAGAATGGAAGTACCTTATATATTTATATCAAGATTAGTACTTAATGTAGTAACATAAAAAATAATATATTTGTGATTTGAACGGGCTAAAGTTCATATCGCTTTTTAAGCCAAATTACATGTGATAATTATTAATGAACAAATAACACCAAAGTCTGTTCTAAATATTCTGACTAACAACACATAGTTGAACGGAACAGCCAGCCGTTTTCGAAGGCCACTAAACCTTCATCATCAGCGTTCTTTTGTGTTTGGTCCACTGTGTGTGGTGTCAGTTGATGTAGATTTCTGCTTTATATACTTAGCATTTTATTGCAAATGGAATATGTGAATTGTTTTGATTCATCATCATCATTGCCTGTGGCAAAAATTAAATAAAAATATACTTAATAGTAACAAACCAAAAAAGTTTGTCTTAAGTAGAACAAAAAATAAGCAAATTAAGTAACATGTGTATAATTAGTAAAAAGAACAAAAACGACAATGGTAAGACTGTTGTAAATATAGTGATGGTAAAATTGAGCTTACAATACAAAAAAGCTTTCAGCAAATCGAAATACGATGAATCAAAACAATTCACATATTCCATTTGCAATAAAATGCTAAGTATATAAAGCAGAAATCTACATCAACTGACACCACACACAGTGGACCAAACACAAAAGAACGCTGATGATGAAGGTTTAGTGGCCTTCGAAAACGGCTGGCTGTTCCGTTCAACTATGTGTTGTTAGTCAGAATATTTACAGCAGACTTTGGTGTTATTTGTTCATTAATAATTATCACATGTAATTTGGGTTAAAAAGCGATACGAACTTTAGCCCGTTCAAATCACAAATATAGAAACAAATGTAGTTCGAATAATAATTAAAATTAATTATAAAAAATAATAATTAATAAAAAACTCTACTTAAAAAGAGCAAAAAATGTGACAACTTCAAATGTTATTCGTTTTTGCAAAAACTTAGCTAATTTTAACTTAGCAAAGTAGACTTAAGAGCCTTGCTCGAGTCTGCTTGCAAGTCGTTATTCAAGTACGGATAAATTTAATTGAATTGTGAAAAAGTTCTACTTGCAAAACGTGAGAGAAATATTTCGTCAACGCACGCACTTGCACACCCTGTTTTTTAATCTGACATTTGATTTTGATCTATACATTTATTGGCATTTCTTTTCTACCAAAACAAATGCTTTGAACTAAAACAAAATCTGCGAAAATACAAACATACTTATAAATTCACTTCCCAGAACAACACAAAACGACGAATAAAATTCATTCGTCATGTGAGAACCTCAATTAAAACAGATAGAAACTAAAATTTGTACTCTTATATTGGCTATACTAAAGAGAATATCCCCAACTAGAGTAATATTAAAATTTGTGTGTGCACATGTCTGTATTTATAAATATTTAAGTTCGTACGAGGCATGTACTCGGATATACATACGTACATATATACTAATCAAACTGATTTAATATGGCTCATACACAATTTGTTCAGTTTTAGTCTTTGCTATACGCTACTAGAGTCAACAAGTTAAAAAGCAGAAAATATATTCTAAAATAAATTCACGACAATTGTCTCCGGTAAAGAGAGAATATGAGTAAAATATATAGATAAACTAGTGAAAAATATAAAGTAAAAACTGAAATTAGTTATTATTGTGGTAAAGTTTTGTGAATAAAATAAACTTTCAAACAGAAAAAGTTCAATCAATATGGCTTTTAAATTCTCTCTTTTCATTTAATGAATTTTGTTATACATACATACACAGTATGTACATATGTATGTACATATTTACATGATAAAAAGAAAAAAATAATATGTAAATTACTTGTATCTACGCCATTTTTTCTGAACAAAACGCTTAAAATAAGCAAATAAAATCTTAAAACTGCATTTTTACAATATTTATTTATACATATGATAAAGAATGATAATTCTGTGGTATATGATATAAGAATACACACATTTGTATATACTTGCGTGAATGTTTATAAATAACCTCTATGAAAAGAATATTTAATAATATAAGCAACTTTCGCTATAAAACAGAACTACGCGATTGTGAACGCATTTGTGTGTATATTTAAATAAATTAAACAGAATCTATGTATGTATGTATATGTGTGTACATATGCCTATGGGGAATATGTGAAATCGAATTAAAAAGAATTTAAATTCAAAAATAAATAGGGGTAAAAATCTTTTATAAAAAAAACAAAATATGGCTGCAAAAAAAAATTCCTGAAAACAAGGATTATTTTTCAAGACACAACGCAACGACTTTTCATTAACATTAACATGTTAGATTTTAGTTTTCAAGACAATTCCCTTCACATACGAGTACATAACAAAATATACTATATGTGCGAGCGCATTGTATATCGATATTCAGTCAACAACTTTCACTGAAATCGGTTCGGAAGTTTAGGAGTATTTGCGTAAACGAATACAAGGACAATAAATTTGTATAAACGTATGTATGTCTAATATAATATAAAAAGATTAAGCAAATCCGGTGTTCAAAATAATATAGAGATGGAAATATTTGCGAATGTAAAAATTTTTACGAAACAATCTTGATATATTGTGCCACTCGAAATACCAAGCCGAACATTTTGCACAAAATTTATTTAATTTTTCTTGTTCTGCAAGATACATATGTCGGAATATTACTTTAGTTTTCTCTATATATTAGTTTTTGTCCGTATGGGGAATGATAAAAATATTTAGGGCTGAAATAGAAATCAAATTGTAAAAAAAAGTGAAAACTGAAAAACTAAAATATTTTGAGATTTCAATAGCGAAAGCATTTAAAAATATTGTATACTTTTAAGCAGCTCAAATAATTATTTTACTTGGTAGATTTTTTGGGCAAACATTTTTAAAATAGCGCCTTAAAGCATGTGAAATTTTTGTGGCTCATGATTTCAAACATATGAAGTTTGATTGAGTAAAATCAAAATTTGAACGAACTGTCCTTTTATTCTGTAAAGCCCGGTACGGAGTTCTTACAGAATTTCACATTTGTAAATTTACATTTATTTCTACATGGTAAAATAATCGTGTAGCCTTTTGTGTAGAATAATGTTTGCATAAACACAAACATAATAAAAATTAAATACAATTTGATGAAAATTAGAAATGTCAAAAATTCCGTGACCAAACAATTGTATGAACATTAGTTTTTGTTTCAGTTGACTAAAAAAAGTATCCACTTATAGTTATAACATCCTTAAGATAGGCAATAGATTTCAAAAATTCCGTGTCCGTATTAACAAATGGAAATTTCTTTATAAAATTTACCAACCTGAATCTCCCGTAAGTTTTTTTTACATACAGTTCATATGGGAATCTGAATTTCCGTACTGGGCTTAAAGTCCAGTACGGAGTTCTTACGGAATTTCACGTTACATTTGTTTCTACACGGAAAAATAATCGCGTAGCATTTTGTGTAGAATTATGTTTTCATACACACGAAATCGTTTATTTTTGCATTTACAACACACAAAAGCACTAAAAGTTAATTACTATTTGATGAAAATTAGAAATGTCCAAAAATTTCGTAACCAAATAATTGTTTGAACATTAATTTTCGTTTCAGTTGACTGAAAAAAGTCTCCACTTATATTTATAACATCCCTAAGATAGGCAATAAATGTAAAAAATCTGTGCACTTTTCCTTTGAAAGTCTGTACTAGCAAATGGAAATTTCTTTATGAAATTTACCAACCTGAATTTTCGTAATTTTTTTTACATACAGTTTGTATGAGAACCTGAAATTCCATATGAACTCCGTACCAGGCTATAAAACTAAAAAAAAGTATTTCTTGTTGGTATAGCAAGCAGGTCTAGATCAGTAGACTTCAACCACAATTCGTATTTATTTTGACACGCGTTAAATTGAAATTTTTTTTAGGTTTTATATTGTGCATTAAATACAAGAATCTCTAGAAAAAGTGTACAAAACATTCGGGAAATGTGAAATAAAATTGGCTTTTTTGTTGTCATAAAAATTCGTTAGGCCTAATTAGCTAAAGAAAATGAATCTTTATAACAAATAATATCCCTATAAAAACGACATTTAGCTAAAAATGTATTGAATAATTCAAATAAAAAATATAATAAATTATAGAGGAATACCATAAAATTATATATAGTACACAAAATGATTTCGATTTGATGATTCGCAAAATATCGAATAATGGAAATGTTAATTTTTTAACGATTTCATAATTCACTGTAATAAAATACAAATAGTTTAAATTAATTTTGAAAAATATTCAACATAAAATAAACATAAACTTTTCTTTAATATTTTCCTAATAATAGTGTCATAAATATGTATACCGGATATTTGACAGTCCTCCGACTCATATTTTGAATGTTGTCACAATACTCTAAATACATATTTATAAGGTCGTCACAATGTAAATTTTCCAACTTAAGTCAAATTTTTTTATTTACGGTGTTGCAGCGGTAAATAATTATTGTAAACGGGGTACTTGGGGAACTAAAGTCAAATTTTTGTATTTAAGGTGTTGTAGCGGTATAGAATTATTGTAAACGGGGTATTGGGAAACTAACGTCGAATTTTTGTATATACAGTGTTGTTGTGGTATAGCATTACTAAGAACGCAGTATTTGTAAACGTTAAGTCATATTTTTGCGTTTAGATTACTGTGGTGGTACAAAAATTTTGGAAGAGTCGTAATTTTGTATTTACAGTGTTGTGGTGGTACATATTTTTTGGGCAAAGTCACAATTTCTGCCTGGGTTACTATAAATCTTTTAAAATTTATTTTTATTTACTACATATATACATATGCATACATATATACTTAAATTTTAACTAAATGAAAAATTTAATTGAAATTAGAACATCAGTTATCGCATGTCTATATTTGTGATTTTGAATGGGCTAAAGTTCGTATCGCTTTTTAAGCCAAATTACATGTGATAATTATTAATGAACAAATAACATCAAAGTCTGTTGTAAATATTCTGACTAACAACACATAGTTGACACACTAAACCTTCATCATCAGCGTTCTTTTGTGTTTGGTCCACTGTGTGTGGTGTCAGTTGATGTAGATTTCTGCTTTATATACTTAGCATTTTATTGCAAATGGAATATGTGAATTGTTTTGATTCATCGTATTTCAATTTGCTGAAAGCTTTTTTGTATTGTAAGCTCAATTTTACCATCACTATATTTACAACAGTCTTACCATTGTCGTTTTGTTCTTTTTACTAATTTTACACATGTTACTTAATTTGCTTATTTTTTGTTCTACTTAAGACAAACTTTTTTTTTTGTCTAATTCGTCTTATAGTTTAGTAACACCATAGAAATTTTCATTAAACTTCGAATTACGAGTATGTATCTGTAGAACAGAATTTAGTTTTGATGCTGTGTTGAAGTGTGAAAATTTTTTTAAATATAGCTTGTATGTATGTTAGTTTGTAGCAATTGTATTACCCAAAAAGGTCTGAGGTGCAAAAAGAAAATTTAACTGATAAGATAAATTTACATTTCCATTGTAGTATGGAAATATGTATGTAGACATAAACGTATAACATAAACTTATGAGTCGTAGAATACAATTTAAAGAACTTTCAAATTCAACATGAATAAATAATAAATAAATAAATAATTCCGTATGAACTTTATAATTAAAAAAAAAACTATTACATACTACATATTAACTTTTTACGATAACATTTAAAATTCTGTACAATTAAATCTGAACACGATATTCATTACAAAATTCAAGATAGTGTAAGACAAAATAAATAAAAACACATGTAATAAATTTAATTCAAAAAACCGACATACATACATGCATACATACGAGTAGATACAAACAAACACATAATGACTAACTGTACAGTTAAGCTGCCAATAGGTATAATATCAAGAAATTATAATAGAACGTTAAAAATATGATAAAACAAAAGACAAAAGAAGAACAATAATATTGAATTTAAAAGATTTTCACTTCATAATTTTATTTTTGGGTCACCTCGAATGAGAAAATATAAAAATTAACAGAAAAAGAAAAACTACCAACATAAATAACTTGCGGCTATATTATTCTAATTATTATGAAGTGATTTAGTGCAAATAATCATTTATAAATGTTTTTGTTTTCTAATTTTACTAAATCAATCATCTGTTTGCTATTTATATCGAGTTTTGTAACATAACAGATATTTGACACAATTAAATAGAAAACACATAACATTAATTTAAATACCCGAATAACAAAAATCAAGTGACTCTGCAGCTGCTGCTTTTGAAGAAGAAAAATAAAAAATAAATAAAAATAAATGAAAAATCGTTTTGTTTTTATTTGTCCTTAAATTTTAATTTTATGTTTACAAAATTCCCCTTGTAAATTAATTACATATTTTGTTTAATAACAATTCAGTGAAAAAAGAAAAGAAAAAGAGAAAAGTGGTTTCAGTCATCTATCAGCATTTAAAGTTCCTTGAATAATTAAATCAAAACAGTCATCGCTTTATTTTTCCAATATTTATTGAAAATTATTTCACTACATGGATGACGAGCTTGAAGATAAAGTTTTTTACCAAACATACGTTTCACACATGAAGATTTTATCAAAATTCGCTGTGGGCTTTTCGTCCATTAATTCACCATTAGCCTACATATGGAAATTGTGTCGTCTCTATGTTTTGCGACCAGAAGTGATATTTTGCGGTGTAATACTTTTCATTTTACTACTTTATTTACAAGCTGTAGACACATGGTCACGTGGCTTGCTAGGCCGCATACAGGCCACACTAAGTGGTCGCCAGAAATCGAATCGCATGAAAATATTGGAAACATCCGGTCAAGGTGATCACCAAGCATGGGAAGCACAGCGTCCACAAAGCGCTGCATATGCGATACTTGGAAGGAGGCCTCGTATGGAAGATCGGTGAGTATTTCTTTATTTTTATAATGTTGAACTTATTATTAAACCTGTCAGTAGAGCTAAAATATATATTTCAATTGCAAAATAGAACATTGCACACAAGGCAATTTTAGTTGAGCAAATTAATGGTCGTGAGAGGAAAATATGATGGCTCCCTTCTTAATTATCTTCTCCTATCACAGGAACCCAGTATAAGATGACTTATCTACATACATATGTAAATATATTCTTCATGAATAACGGTGGCATGACATCATTTCATTTTGGAATTTTTCAAAATTAAAATATTGTCACGTCTAACCTAACCAGACATCCCGCTGTAGGCGGGATTATCCCTCTTTTCATTTCTATCCCTGTTTTTATATTTTTTTAAATGTAGTTACGTATTGCTTAACTATCCAAAATCCTGTCTGCTTCGCTACACCCTATATATGTATGTTTTGAGATGAAAAGAAAAATTTTTTATATTAGAAGTGGTTTGTAGAGTACAATTCTCATTATTAACATAAATAGTCATGAAGAGTTTCAAAATTATCACTGCACATTTTCTCGATTTGACGGGAGCTACGCTCACTTGTCCAATCTCGACTATTTTCTATCATTGACAGAATCAGGCGGAATTTCAAGTTTGTGTTTGTAGCAGATGCCAATATATTAAAAAATTAATGTATGTGAAGTTAAATTTTAAAATTTATTACTCTTGACACAAATCTTGTGCTTTAACAAAGCTCTGGTAGAGTGCTAACAGAGCTCTGTTAAGCTATAAATATTCGGTTAATGCATTTCGAAAGAACTTTTCCATTAAATAAGGCAACCGAGACGAAAAAAGTAATGCAAATTTATTGAGATGTTCCTTTATTACAAGCAGCGTTGTCACAAGCAAAATTTTTTTGTAACCAAAATATTGTTACGTAAAAATATTCCTACAGGGTTAAGGCAAAGAACTATCTGGAAGTATTTAACTAAAGCACTAAACGTACACACATATTTACGTGCAAATACATACTATAACAATATTTGAACAGTTATAGTTAGTGCTAATCAGAAAGTAGTCAAGTTAAGACCTCGTTGAAAGTGGATAATAACGATAAGAAGTAGTTAAGTAAAGACAAGTTGTAATTTGCTTCGTTAAGAATAAAAGGAAAAACAGTAGCAAATAAAAATTGTGATGTTATTTATTTTTATTTTTGAGCAATCAAAAGAACTCACACGTTTAATAAAATTTAAACGTAACAATATAAAAAAAATATAAGCAAAGGCGACAAAAAGTAACCAAAATTTTTAATGTACATACATATCTAATAGATGCAGTGTTTAAAAAACTTTAACGATTTTCATTAAATTTGTCTTTATTCTGCATTCGCTTTTGCAAAATACAACAGTTTCAATCAAAGCAAAATCAGCAGTCGACAATTTGAAAAATTTTAATTTGATTTACTTTTGGTTAGTATCGCAAGTAAAAGCAGAAGCAGTCGCAAACAGTCTCAGTCGAAGAATCAAAACCAATAAGCAGTTTCTATTCGGATGCAATTTCTTGTTCTTTACTACCTTTGAAATTTGGAAACAACATCCACATTAGAAAAATTATTCAACCATGTGGTAGTTTATCATGATAGTTAATTATATGCAAATTCAATATACCATGTAAAAATGGTTATTAGTATGCTACAAAAAAGTAACCAAAATGGGAAAAAGTACACAAATACACATTGAAAAAAAAGGAAAAAATTTTTGTTAAAAGTAACCAAAATGGCAACGCTGATTACGAGTATAGCCCATGAATCTACTTCTGAAAAGCATGAATTCGAGGGATACGCATATTTTTGGTAGTCCTCTAAAAACGTGCATATACAGAATTGCTTGAAGTTCGAGTTTTCAGAAGTTCTTCGAAAAACTTTAAATTTGCCCTACTATATTAACATTTTCTAATGCTAGAAACTGTGTTTCCTAAGTACATGCGAAACTGTGTATGTGCATATTACACTTCCCGCTTTCTAAAAGATATTTATTTATAAATCCCGCTTTTTGGGATATATTCTTCAAAATCCCGCTTTTTGCCAAAACCATCTGGTCACGTTAGTCATGTCCCATCTAAGAGTCTAAACACAATGTTTGCGGTGCGGTGCGATTTCTCGTTGCGGGAGAAAAAAATAAACATAATACAACGGAAGACGGCGACGGCCATGGTACAATTATACTAGGTACATGCACGACTACAACAAAATTACAACACCAAAAAACACATGCATTTTGTTGGTATAAACAAACGTATAATTGTCAGAAACAGATGCCTTTTGTTTATAAAAATAACAATTACAGGGTAACTAAAGTACAATTGCAGACGCGGCATTCCTACATGATTATAGTTATTCAGTGTTGCCAATCTGTGTGTAGTTAGACAGTGTGTAATTTCTACTCACATGTGTAGGCCATGTAATTAAATTCTTGTATAATCTGTGTGCAATTCTACTTTGGGTTTTATTTTTATTTATTTTTGTTTTAATTTTAACCTACACAAACACAAAAGATGTGTAGTGTAATTTTCTTCGATGTGTAATTGGAGACGCAGCCATGTGTAAATTCATTGGCAGCACTGTAATCATTTTATGCACACACATACACTAACATTTTTGCAGCTTGTAAACAAAGTTTGACAACTATTCGTATTGTATACAATAACAGGCTGGCCTTGTGCATGTACCTGTTATAATTGTATCATGGCGACGGCAATACTTGTCATTGTTTGTTTAAATTTTTATTATTTTTTTTGTACATACATTTTTATAAAAAATTTACTCTTTGTGTTAAATATTTTGTAATGGCAGTAACTAAAAACAAAAATTTATTAACATTTTATACATTCGCAGACATATTTGATATATTTTTTAAACTTTTATATTTTATGAAAAAAAAATTTGAAATTCAAAATCAAGTTTTTTGTTGCGAACCCCACCAATTATTCAAAAACTATGGCAACATCAGAAAGAGAAAGAGAGTAAAAAATTGAGAGAATAATAAAGTCCGCAATGAAAATAAAATAGATTTTAAATTTATGCCGTTCCGCACTGCGGGTTTTTACTTCAAAATCGTATGAAAAACCGCACCGCAATGAATTCTCGTTACATTGTGTTCAGACTCTAAAATGTGAAATAACGTTCATGGACATTTACATATGTACATATGTATGTCACATATTGTCTTCGTTGAATAAATGCTTTTTGCCTTGCCGGCCTTTCCGATTTTCTCTAATATAAAGATGAAGACTGTAAATTTGTTGCAGTATAAATTGAAAAATTAATTTTAAAAATCAAATGTAAATTTAATTTTGCGCTTGTTGTTTCAAGTGCAGACGTTGTAGCACTTGAACAAAAAACACATTAAATATTTAAATAGAACAATAATCGAAATGTAATTCAATTTAGACTAAGTAAAACACCATTGAAAAATCAATAAAATAGTACACACATACATATGAAGTATTAAGTAGGAAATGTGTATTCCATTTCCGTTTTCAGTTCACACGCACATTTCCATGTCGTTAATTAAAAGGCCGCAGGTGTTTTTTAAAGCAAATTTTAACCAACCAAACTCTTAAAAAGCAGAAGGTTTTCAATTCATCTGTTTTTTTTTTGACATTGTTACTTCATAACTCGGTACGTTTTAGACCGATTGTAAAATTAATTTTTTTGTCTGAGAGGGTATAGCTTCCAATTGGTCCCATTGTAAAAAAAGTGGGCGGGGAGACACCCACAATTTTTTATTTGATTGATATGATATTCTACTTATTTGATTGGTTCTAAACCTATAGCAAATACCTTTGGTTCTTGTAATTACACAATTTAAAGTTGAAAAAATTGGCGCCCATTAAAATTTATTATTATATTTCGATTTTTACGAGACTTACTATACACCTTAAGCTCTAAAATAGACACAACCTTCTATTGAAATGAACGGAGTCACGTCCACTAAAATTTAATGCATTATTTTAAGTGATTCTACTTTACCGATTTATGCAAAAATTAAACGCTGCTCTGAAAAACACAAAATCTTGCATTTAAAAAATGGGCAGAGCTACGCACATTAAAATTTAATTTTATATTTCACATACTTCTTCTTAACCGACAGATTTTCAAAATTTATTTTTTGTTTGACAGAGTTTACTTCCACTTTGGTCCCATAAATTTTGAGTTAATACCCTCTTGTTGATCAAGTGCGATAAAAAATAAATAATAATAACGCCCAACATATGTACATATCGCTCATTTACTCAAAGAACGTCATAATACCCCTTTTACATACGCAAAGTTTGCTTTGCAAAGTCTTAATTCATCTGTGTGAAAGACAGAGGGAGGAATACTATCTCTTTCTGTCTTTCTCCCTGCTGAATTAAGACTTTGCAAAGTAAACTTTCTATGTCTAAAAGGGGTATAACTCAAAAAATGGATTTTTTTAGTTAATGATACAGAATTAATTCTCATATCGTTCTACATAGTGCGTAAAAATTTCATACAAATGTCTTGTTTACTCAACTCTGGGGAGAAAAATAAGTTTTCTTTTTCCATTAAGTTGTGTGTAAATTGAAATTTTTGAGTTATGACGTTCTTAGAGTAAACGAGCGATATTTACTTCAAAGTTAATACGAGTATTTTTGTTAAACAATTACAGACGTATCCAAACCAAAAATAATGTGAGCTTGAAGTGTACGTTAAAACAAAATTTCCATACCAATTTTAACAAAAGAACACTTGAAGTTCAAATTAATTTTTTTTATACGGCCGTTAATGTTCAGTATAAATTCTCTTCACTTTTATTAAATAATGATTTAAGTGATTAAAGCCTTGCGCAAATCACTATTAAAACAAACAAAAAGTCTAATCTATTAAATTAAACGTTTTAATAAATTTTTCTACAAATAAATTTCAAAGTTCATTCACTTATTGTGTATTTCGCATTTAGTACGTACATATTTGCACATGCTTATACATATACATATGTATGTGTGTAATATATGTACAAATTTTAATATAATCTCGATTTATTTTTTTGTTGATAAGATTGATTTTTACGATTTGGAAAACTCATGTCATGTTATAAATAATGTATAATGGCTTAACGTTTCCAATATTTGCTGGTTAAGACGAAATTCAATTAATAAATTGTGTTCAGTTCTCACTTCTAATACAAATGTGTACATATGTATGTATGTATGTATGTACATAATAAATTTTTTCAAATATCAATTCACGCGTTAAATAAAAATAACAAATGAAAATTTTTCAAATACGAAGGCAGTTCCAGAACTAGTCCATCTAACAAAATACACAATCAATAAAAATTCTCAAAAAAAAAAAAAACACCATGATCTTGCATGCAAATGGAACTATTTTCGCTCCAGTCTCCCATTTTCGATTCCAGTCCACTGCTTTATTTCAGGTGTAAAATGGTTGAGGCGTGCAGCTGCAGCTGACGATCAGTCAATACCATTTTGTGGATTTTCCTCAACGTTTCTTGTCGACCACTATGGTGTTCATCGTGGCAGTTCGTACGGCCTCGTTTAAACACCACTGTCACACAATATTTTATAGTCGTAAACAGTGATGCCAGAATTCCTTCACCAAAAATGGCTAAATGTATACAAAAAAATGGCTGAAAACTAGTTAAAAAGTGGCTAAGCGCCATCGAATGCAAAAATTACGAACTTTAGCAAGAACAAAAAGGTATTTCATACATTAATTTTTTTTAAACAAATCGGAAATTTTTTAAAGTAAATAAAAACTAATTTAAGTAATACATAAAGTTATTTTTCTTCAGGTAGTCAAGAAAATGCGCATATAGTGCGAACTTGCAATACTTCAGTACGCCTTGTATTCATTTGTACATTCTGCTATTCAGTCGATAAATTTTTGGGTTACTAATCCATTCCTTGCGAAATTTTTGTTTACAATTTTTATTAATTTTCTATTTTTTAAACTTTCATTTAAACTTGATTTAAAAACAAAACTGACCCTTGTTTGATTGATATAAAAACCACTTAATAGACCCCACAACTTATCATAACATGGCAACGATTATAAGTTTCAACCAGAATTCATTGATAGTAATGCGAAACAAAACTCCGTTGTGTTCTTTTGGTAGTAAATAAGTGTTCCTTTGATGCGAGCTCAAATTTTTTATGAAAAATCAAAAAATAAATTTCATGTTTGGTAAAATAGCTAAAAAATAGCTAAATTAAAATAAAAATGGCTAAACAAATAGCTAATAGCTAAATTCACTTTTCTTCTGGCTAAATGGGATGAAAAATAGCTAAATTTAACCAGAAAATAGCCAAATTGGCATCACTGGTCGTAAACGAAGAATCACAGTAGATTCCACCAATTTTTTTATTTTTACAATGAAAATTTCTCAAATATATTGAATAAATTGCTTAACTTGAAAACCAGATTCTAGATTTTTGATACAGTATACCCCGTTTAATTGCCCATCGGTTAAATACCTTTATCTCTTATTTACTCCAAATATTGAATTCCCGTTTTTACACTCATTTTTACACAAAAGTCCATGCTTAATTGACTCGTTAAATTACTGTTTAATTACCCAGAAATATTTTACCCAAAAATGAAATTTGTCCTAAAATATCTTCGTTTATTTGCCCAAAACTACCTAAGTACATATTTATGCAATTCTGTAATCGAATATATGCACATTATGTATATACTTTTTGTAATATGAATTGTTTTTGTTATATAATAAAATATTTTATTTGATGAAATACTTATGATGTATGTATGTGCAGTTTATTTCAAGTAATTATGTACTACATATCACAGTGAGTTCGGATAAATGCATTTCTAAAGATATTTAAGCGTATTCTCATAATTACCCCTATGAGGTAATTAAACGTCTTCGCTTTAATACCTTTCCCGTATAATTAGCCCAAAAAGCGTCACACTTTTGATGAGGTAATTAACCGAGGTTTACTGTTCTTATTCAGGGCTATCATGAATAAAATTCCGCGTGAAATTTCTCCCTTTTCCATTTAGAATTTTTTGTTTTCCCTATTACTTGCCATTAGTTGGAATTATTTCCCGGGAAAAATTTCACGCGGAATTTTATTCATGATAGCCCTGATTATTTATCCTGTTTTTCTTTAAATTCTCCGTAGATTGACGTCAACCTAGTACATTTTTTTTGTTTCCAATACATAAATATTAATTTTTGATTGAAAAGTTCGTTCGCCTTTACAGGAACAAGCCCTAACATTTCATTCTACATCGAATGCCATGATTTGCCTCATTTTTTTTACGGTCCTAGTGCTCGTTCACAAGTTCTGGGAAAATACATTGTATCTACATACATACTTACATATGTACATATGCATATGAATCTGCATACAAATATACATATTAGACCCCTGCACAAGACCACTTACAAGAACTTTTAAGACGAAGGATTTTTCAAATGCTTTAATACAGCGAAATCTAAACGCTAAACAACACTGTTTGCAAGAAATTTGTTTCAGTTATTGCAGGTATATGAGTAAAGAAGAAAAAGAAAATACTTCGTGACGGAAGAATTTGTGATGCTTGCTTCTTCATACGCATGGGCGCGTATACAAACGTCGTACATGTACATACACACACACGTTGTGTGCATGATCTTTTATTTTTCTGCACCCATGCAAATTCACTCACATGCATTATCATTAGTTGTGTGCGTTTGCTTTAAAAAACCACCCTTAAACACATAATAGCTTACCATCTACATCTTACACACACTCTCAAACGTGCAATATGCAAAATAACAAGCATACACGCATCAACATTACTTTTTTTGAGTGTTTGTTACGAACAAGAAGTCTTCGCGACGTTTCAAGAATGTTTACGCAGCCCTCTAATACATATCGTTATCTTAATATAGAAGCACCCTAACTCATTATTATTTTTATTTTTTAAATCGGGTTTTATGTATATTTCGATAGATTAGCAAGCAGCTCATCTATTGAAGCATGCAAAAAATCTTGATACAAATAAAGTAATGAGTTAGGTGGTTTCTATATTCAGGTAACGATATGTACATACATTGTATAGGTATAAAATAAATTTTATATTCATGCTAATTTCAACAATGAAAATTTTAATTCGCATTAAAAAATTCACGTGCATACATACATACATACAAACATACATAATACATAAAACACACGAATTTTGTAGACACACGCCAACGCCTCGGAAAAACATTCCACTCAGGCACAAACGACAGAATTAATAATAACTGACCATAGTGAATTAAATACATTTGTAAATAATTTTTCTGATCTAATTTTAACCATTTTTCATATGTATCTGATAATGAAAAGTTGAAAAATAAAATATGAATGAAAAATTTAATGGAAAACACATGCAATTCTTACACGGGTTCAAGTCATAATATTTTTTTTTCAATGTCATTTGCCAAATTTTAAAGCGTGTTTTTTTTGGAATCAATATGCACAATTTAGTTTGAAATCATCACTACGTAGTACTCGTAACTATAGTATACATATACATACAAACATACGTAATACCGAGTACACATTACACGGCATTTTGTGACATCGCAATAGGTGGACCTTCCCGCTAAGATATAGATTTTGGTAAACTTTGCGGCTTCCGATATACTTTTCAAGTCTATAAAAATCAGGGAATATATAAACTCGATTTGATGAAGACTTTTGAAGTTATTAAAAAAATTTATTGTTTTTTTCGAAACTTTTCGGCAACGATATCTCTCCAACGAATCACCAGATTTTATTCAAATTGGCAGCAGTCCACGTTTTACTCGTTTTAAGTTTAAAAGCTGACTAGATATATCAAACGGACGACACAATCACCCGTATTCTAGAATCTAAATGTAAATAATTTTATTAAGATTCAAAGAAAATTTATCTAAACGTCATAAAAAATGCATTAAAACGTAGCCACATTAATTATATAATACATGAAATTAAAAAAAAAACGTAAACGAAATCCCTTTAACTAAGCTAATTCAATTTATTGAACCCTCTAAGTATTATTTATGGATTTCATACAATAACAAATAACAGAAAAAAAAAGATTGTAAGATCAAGAGAAAAACTACAAAGTCCCTATTTACACTATGCAAGTCTTATTGCTAAGCTGATTAGTTTATTAGGAGAGAGAGACGGGTGGAAAGAGATGTTGCTGTTCCCCTCGTCTCTCTCTCCCTGAAACTAATCAGCTTAGCAATAAGACTTGCACAGTGTGATTTGGGACAAACCCAAACACACATTCATATTTTGTTTCTTTTTTCCCACTTGACCTGAGATTCGAAAAAAATTAATGCTTTCTAAAGCGAAGAAATTTCGAAACAAAATTTTTCGATATTTGTTCGCCAATCTAAGAAAATTCGAATGTTCGCTAAAACTTCGAGCTTCGGACTTCTCTCGATAGTTTTTCGAATGTGTAACGGTAGCCGAGTGAATGTGTGTCAGCCTGTTAGTCTAGAGGTACAAAGTTCCATGCATGACAGCACTGTAAGTTAAAAAATAATAAGAACACATACCTACATAAGTATATGTGCAATAATTGCACAGAAAAAAATTTGTTACAATATCCTAGTAGAAGTACCATATTCAAATCCTGCAGCGTAAGTTAAGGTATTAAAAAAAAGATAAATTAAGTAAATTAAAATAAATAAATAAAATAAAAAAATAAAATTACTTTTCTACTTTTCTTGCTGCCTTTTTGAGATATCGGAAATTACTTCGATATTCCCTCACTTGATATTGCTGGCGAAACTTCGAGATCGAATGTTTTTTGGGACGAAACTGAGCGACAGGTGAACTTTTTTCTATTAATTTTATATATCACTATCGATACCTTTACACGGTAAATAATCGAGATATATTCGAAATCGATATTAATAACGAAAGTCTTGATCAAGTGGGTTACTTGTAAGCTAATAAATGGGTGTGTAATATGTGTGCATGTAGTAGTAGCAACTTTAAACGCTTATAGCTCCCAAAATATAATCAATAAAATATAAATTGTGCACATCTGTACAGAAAACTCTTTAAAACCATATAATTCTTTTTAAAATCGGTGCAGTAGTACCTGCGTAAAAGGGATTACAAAAAAACATGTTTTCTTATTAGTTATATAGATAGATAAGTAGGGAAAGGATTTTCATGCATTTAAAATCACGTTTTATGTACATAAAATATGCAATAAAAATATAAAAATATGTGTTTAAAACTAATAAAATATGCATTTATCAACATTTAATAACATTAAAAACTTAAAAAAAGCAGCTTCATTGCTCTCTTAACAAACATATTGTCATTAAAAACTTAAAAAAATCGTAAAAAGCTCAGCTTCAATGCGTTTTTAACAAATATTTTGTCAAATTATATGAAATACAAAATAAATTTTAGTGGAAGTTTTATTTACGTACACGAATGAACAAAATGTGCGTTTTTAAATGCTGCTATTTTGTTTTTGGAAGATTCAGTTTCTAAATTTTAGTTGTTAGAACCATAAACTATTGATGCAATTTGTTTCATATTTTTTAAGTCCATAATTTGTTTGTATAACTATTTCCAATTTATTTTCAGAGCATAACTTTTTTTACCGCATCTGAATAATTCAAATTCAGTTGTTAAAGTAGCAAAAGCCTCTAATTGGGCTATAGTATGAACAAGAAAGCAATACCTTGTGTGTACAAATATTAATTTATTAGGTTTTTTTGACTTTAAAACTTCTTTAATTTTGTGAATAGAAATATAGTATCGGACAGCCTTCTGTCACGTGCCCCATCCAGTTACTATAGGATGTATCCGTATGGTATAAATAGATGTTTTTCATTAAAGGCAGCAAAGGACCCTACAAAAGCACTTTATATTAGAGATGTGCACGTGAGTGTTTTCTGACTCACGGCACGAAAAATATTTTACTCACGCACTTTCACGCACGAATGCTTTTGAACATTTTCACGATCACGCACGCTCACGAACAAAATATTTTTAATCACGCACGAGTGGTTTACAACTCATCACGATCACGCACGCTCACGAAAAAGTAAATGTATAATATAATTTTCATGTTTTTTGGGTTCAAAAATAGGTTCTTACATGTACATATATACATATCTATGCATATATGTATGTATGCTCGTGTTTTTGTAAAATTTACAATGTAAATTAAAATAAAGCAAAGTTAATTTAATATCGTTTTAAATATTCGCATTCGCGGATATCATTTTAAATATTCGAATTCGAATTCTCGTATATCAAAATGTGACATTCCGCACATGTATGTATGTATACATACATAATATAAATGTGAAAGTAAGACGTATGATCAATTAAATAAATGATAATCAAATAAATGAGAAAAGCATATTATATGAGAAAACACAAATTACTAAAATTTTTCTGTTACGTAACATTTTCAAAGACTCCCCCACCCCCACCATAATAAATCATAACAAAACTCGAACCCCACCCCTCCCCACCCCCCTACAGCGTTACGTAATATGTGGACGGCCCCTGGAGCAAACAACATTTTCTGCGGTACAATTCGTCAGTAGTATTTATTGTTAACAAAGGCACTGTTGAATCAGTAGTGTTTCTCAATTGATACTTCCTACAGGGTATCTAAGAAACATACATACATACTTAAAAAGCTGTATGTATACAAAAACAAAATGCTCCGAATTCGTAAAGAAATATTACCGAAATCGTAACAATTGTTGTATATAATGGTTGACACGACTTCGTAACGATATGTCAGTACGAATTCATTACGATAAGTCGGTACGAATTCGTAACGACATCTAGGTACGTTTTTTTTTTTTTTGCTTTTATAGCAGATCACCGCTTCACCGTTATGTTACTGCTATTGTCGAAATAATTTGCACATACTCACGTTTTTTTAATATTTGTTACAATCCTTTTTTTTATCAACATATACATATTTATTTATAAAAAATTGTCACAGACTTTTACTTATGTACTCGAAAATCAAAGTTTTAATGTTTAAAAAAAATTGTTCAGAGAAACTACCGAAATGTCTTAACGAATTCGGTACGACAAGTCTGACTTCAGAAAAAGTCGAAACATTTTGTTTGGGGGTGGGTATTCATTATGTTTGTAAGCTCATACTACCATACATATTACTATACAGATATGCATTTATTATTATAAAATAATTTATTTCAAATGATTGAATACATTTACATATGTACCTATGTAGGAATGTTATCTCGTGAGAGCGTGAGAATTCGTGCGTGATTATTAAAAAACGCTCACGCACAATCACGCACGAGTAAATTTGTTTCAGTCACGCTCACCCATTCACGCGTGATTAGTTATAATATTTGATCAGGAATCACGTGAATCACGCGTGACACGATAAAATCACGACATTTGCACATTTCTACTTTATATAGACATGAAATTAATGCGGAACCAGTAGTGAGCGCTGAAAAAAATTAAACAAGCATTTTTTGGGTTTAAAGGGGCTATTATCCCATGCTTGAACTTTTCAAATGACTTGAAGGAGTCTTACGGTGTTTTTGAGTATCACAAAAAAATGCGGTCGCAAATTTTTCTCGATTTCTCCTTTTTTGTTCTCAGACAGTCGTAAAAACTGGAGCTTTTAAATACTTTGCAACTGATCAAAAAACCAAAATTTTATTTATAATTAGCATAAAAAAAGTAAAAAATTTATTAAAAACATAGATTTATAATGAAATATGCAAAAATATGAATTTATTATAAAATATGCAAAAATATGCACTGACAAATCGATGCCATTTTGTCGCAAATTTGTTGATTCGCAAAGATATTTTATTTACGTTGATCAACGATCAACGACAAAAAATATGTATTTACATGAAAATCCTTTCCCTATAGATAAGATAGATTAGATTTTGAACTTGATCGGGTTGGTTAATATTTTAAAAAATTTTATAAAAAAAAAACAGTTTTAGTTTAAAATTTTTATAAATAACTGTTTTATGAAAATGTTCGAAATATACCGAACAGAATCGCGTCGAAATATGATGTAAAACTTCCTATTTGTTGCAATTTATTTTTATTTTTTGCAGACATTTGGGAGAGCGTTATTGAAAATTAATTAATATTACTTTTGCACTGAAATGTTCTGCTGGGGACAATTCATGGTGCACACCTCTAACATATCTCAGCTGTTCCATTAAACATTCAGGGACATTTCGCATTTTCATTTTATATGTACAGTAAATAAAATATAATAAAATTATGAAGATGTTAAGTCATTTTGCATCCGCTTTTGGAGGTTTTCCAAAATGCAAATTCAATATGATATTTTTTGCATACATATCGCTCTATTAATTAAAGAACGTCATAACTCAAAAAATTCGATTTTGAGTTAATAATGCAGAATTAATCCCCATATCTTGTGCTTTATTGGGATTTTTTCTTTTATACAAGTTTTTAATATTTAACTTGTTCAGTAAAATTTTAATTGTTTCTTAAAAGTACATTAAAATTGATTATTGCTAATGCAGATCATCAGCAAACCTTTACCCAAAAAAATTCTTAAGGCAAATAGAGATAATACGAATATATTACACTTTTATTTAAACAAATGGAAAGCTTAACTATTATCATGGCTGAAACAATCTTATCATAAATAAAATTTCACATGGAAATTTCCGAACGTGTGTACAATTGGTATCAAAAAACTTCATGCGATTGCGAAATATTTTGACAATTTATGAAGAAAATTATTCTCAAAGATTTGCAATGTTGGAAAAATTGGAATTTGAATTTGAATTTTATTGGAATTGATGATACTAAAAATAAACTCCATGTAAATGAAAAATTTTATTCGAAAATTTTCACATGTGGAATTCATAACAATAAAAATGTTTTTTATTTTTTATTTTCTTACGTTACCGTTACTACACGATTTTATTTCAGCTCGAATTTTAGTTGTAAGAATTATAATTTATTTTCAATTTCATATACATATGTACATACGTAATGGAAAATAACGGCCTATCCCGTGATGTCGACAGAAAACGTGCGATTGACAATTTGTATTGAAAACAACAATAAAATAATCAAATAATGCAATCGATCGTGGGTGTAAAGATATGACGATTAATTCTATAATATTATTAAAAAACGAATTTTCTGAGTTGTTACTCTCTTCCATTAGTATTTAGATATGTATATCTTATTTGTTATTCTTTTAAAATAATCTTTCCATCAACATGAAAACAATATATTAAATTTTTAATTTACATCTTGTGTATGCAATATTAAATTTAATTTATTCCTTATTAAATACAATTCTACTGGCTGTCATGGCTATCTACTTTTCAATTTACAAATTGTTTATTTATCTCTTTATATTTATTTTACTAATTTTTTTTATAGATTCATTATCGAGGAAAATATAAACAATAATACTGGTATTTCATTTTTTGCCGTATTTGATGGTCATGGCGGTGAATTTGCTGCCGACTTTGCCAAAGATATATTGGTTAAAAATATTTATAACAAGGTCATTGAAACAACCAAGTTGTTGAGTGTCCAAAAGTTAGAACAAAAACATTTAATGGCAGCCAATGCAGCCAATATTGATAAAGACTATGTAGAATATGATGCTAGTCCGTATTTGAAAAGAAAGTCAAGCCGCAAAGACAATAACAATGACGTTAGTAATAAGGAAAATGAACCAGCAATTAGACGACGTGATAGTTTACGAAAAACAATAAGGTAAGTCTGTAAATCCATCCTTTGTTTTACTTACACATAAAATTATTATGCACTTTTGCTCTTATAGCAATTCTGAATGTCCTACAAAATAAAGAGCTAAATTCCATATTTAATTATTTGTTTTTTTTTCTTAATTTATGAATTTGCTACTTGAGCTGGACACGATACTAGATAATTTAAAATTATTTTTATTTAAACACTTGTTCATTTTAAAGGGAATCATATTAATCTTAAATTATGAATGCATTTTCTAATGGGAAAATAATCAGCAATATGCAATAGTAAAAATTAGCTGACAATTCGTAATAGGGCCCATATGCATTATGTAATAATACAGAAGTAATTTTTAAAATAAAACAAAACCGTTACGGGCCCTGTTTTTTTTTTTTTTTTGATTTAAAAATTACCTTCGGTATTCATAAAGGATTGTTAAAGTTAAAGCATATGCACAATGTGCAAGCTTTTACAAAGAGCTTTTTGTGCTTTCACATCGACGAGAGCACAACAGCCAACCAGATCTCGGCGACAACAATGCTTGCTCTCATTTTGCAAAGAAACAAGAACAAATTGTTAGAGCTTTCAAAGCAGTTTAGCTCAAATGCAAATATCAGAGCATGTGTGTTTGGACGTAGCTGATCTAAATGTAGTCCACGTAACAAGGATTAAGACCCCGTTAGCCGACTGTAATGGAATGTAACTGCAACGTAGGAAAGAGCTGATCGATATTTTTATATGAAAAGTACATTACATCACTATAATTATTACAATTATATTTCACATAACAATATCGATCAGCTATTTCCTACTGTTGCAGTTACATTACATTACAGTCGGCTAAAGACTCAGTTAGCCGACTGTAATGTAATGTAACTGAGCCTTTATCTTGGTGTATTCCTTGTGCAGGTATCACTTCTCTTTTAGTTTGATTTTTTTTAACCCCCGACTAAAAAAATTGGTGTTATAAGTTTGTAGTGTGTGTCTGTGTCTGTGTGTCTGTCCGTGTCCACGTACAAGGCCAAACGGCTGGACCGATTTTCATTTAGTTTTTTCTGTTTGAAAGATGACTTGATGGAGAGGGTTCTTAGCTATGTTTGAAGAAAATCGGTCCAGCCGTTTAGAAGATGTAACATCTTTTCTGAAAAACGTCGGCGGTTTTTATAATTTTTAATTTTTGTTATTTTAGTTTAAATTTGGAAATATAATCGTTATTTGTGGTCTCTAAAAATAACTGCTTCAATACAATCTTAATATCAAATTGTTTATATTTCCATAGTACAGTATTATGGAAAGTTGCGCTATTTCGATGTCCATAACTGAGATAAAAATTAAACAAAAAAATGCAATATTGAATGAAATGAAAAATCATGGAAGTTATTTTATTCTATACAATAAATTATCAAAAGTTTCATTAATTGTTATTTAAAAAATTCTTTTTGCAAATAAAAAAACAGAAATAAATTATAAATCGCATCCATTTGAAAAATATCTACTATAATCTGGACAAACAAATTACATTAGCAAAAAAAAACTGAAATAAAAACAATGAAATTTTCAGGCATCGCAGTAGTATTTTTTTTAACGGAAACACGACTGAATATGGCTTGATTAAAACAAAAAAAAATTATCAGAATTCTACAAAATGACGTCAAATGTTTTACATCATTTTAATCGATTCATTAAATGCAATTAGGAAGAAAAATTACGTAAACGCAAGTAAACACATGCATACTTTTAAGCCTTTGCCATTTCACAGTTTATTTGCAAATAAATGGAATGATAATTTTGTTTTGGTGTAACACGGGCCAATAATAATACCCGATAATAGAGTCGTACCTCATACATAAAAAAGTCAACAATAGAATTAAAAATATTTCATGAAGATTCTGCATTTCATTCCCCCTCTCAAGACTTTGCAAAGTAAACTTTGCGTGTGTAACACCCATCTCTGCTTGTTTGCAACTGTTGTAAAGTTGCATATATATATTTCATATAAATATAGATACTTAAGAAATTGTCAACCATTCTGATTCATTTACCCTTTATTAAGAAGGTATTTTTTTAACGTGATTTTACATTTTAATGATTAAATTAAATTTTAATTTTCAAACTTTAATTTCAGTACTACTGACGATTGCTCTGCTAAAAAGTCGAGTGACAAAGATTCATCAGATGTCTTTACTCTACAGTTAAACTCCCTCTTACGTGGTGTAAGTGGCGGTTCTAGTGTTAAGGATAGTTTTTTAAATAGCAATAAGGACTCGTCGGCAAACGATGGCAAGGGACCACCACAGCAATTCGATGCCAAGTGTTACATTGAAAATGGTAAAATAAATTTCGGTAAATTAATTACCGATGAAGTGCTAGCGGCAGATCATAAATTAGTCGAGACAGCTAAAAAAACGGTAAACAAACAAATTAAAATTATCTAAATGGCAGCAAGTCTTTAGTTTTAATATTCCCTACTCATGTTTCAGACCAATATAGCCGGTACTACAGCTTTAATTGCAATCATTCAGGGAGGCCGCTTAACTGTCGCTAATGTGGGTGATTCTCGAGGTGTTATGTGCAATTCTAGGGGAATCGCTATTCCCCTGTCATTTGATCATAAGCCGCAACAGGTATGTGTAAACACAAAATTATAAATTTCTTCCTGAAGTTATCCACAAAAATTGTGTTTAAAAGTATTAACAAGTTACGGAAATTTGAAATAAAAGTAATTTTTGAATCGAAGCCCAAATCACGTAATTACACATTTTAAATTTTATAGGAGAGAGAAAAAACTAAACAAAATTATTTCAGTGACTGAAGTAAAGTTGCTTTAGTTAAATTTTTAATTCGTCTGATTGTTATGATAAAAGGTGTGAACATTTGTATTGATACCCAACAATTAGAGTCAATCCCACGATGTGGACAACGTTCGACCTATCGCACAATTACATATGTACATTCAAAACAAAAACAAATTTTAATATTTTGTTGTTGTTTCAAATGTAAGTCTATTTATGATTTAGTGTGCGATATGTATACTTTAAGTTGGAAATAATAAATATAGTCCGAAATATATTCAATTAATTTCACGGACAAAATATTTCAAGAACTAATTTAAGAAGATTTGAAAAGAGTTTTAGTTAGACGTTAGATATACAGTAGTGTTGTTAATTATTCGTCTTTTATATTTGTTCGGATGAAATTTTATTTATTTATTCATACGTAAATTAAATGCATTTAGACAACGCTGAACCACCAGCAAATAAATTTCAAATTAAAATAAACTTCTGACTGACAATGTGTTGAATAATAAATTTCTAAAATTTTTAAAGTGTGTTATTAATGTTTTTATTTCTTAATAATTTTTTGTTATTAAATTATTTGTTTTTGTTGTGTAATGAATTATTTTTTGTTTCTTAATAAAAAAATTTAAACTGATACACATGTCGTCGGTTGGTTATTGGTTTGCGGCACAGTATATTCAAAATTAGAGATGTGCAAATGTCGTGATTTTATCGTGTCACGCGTGAGTCACGCGTGATTCACGTGATTCGTGATCAAATATTATAACTAATCACGCATGAGTGCGTGAGCGTGACTGAAAAAATTTACCCGTGCGTGATCGTGCGTGAGCTTTTTTAATAATCACGCACGAATTCTCACGCTCTCACGAGATAACATTCCTGCATTTATTATTATTTTATAATAATAAATGCATATACTTATGTATAGTAATATGTATGGTAGTATTAGCTTACAAACATAATGAATACCCCCCCCCCCCCCCTACCACAAAAAAGTTTAAAATTTTTCTGGAGTCAGACTTGTCATACCGAATTCGTTAGGACATTTCGGTAGTTTCTCTGAACAATTTTTTTAAACATTAAAACTTTGATTTTTGAGTACATAAGTAAAAGTCTGTGACAATTTTTTATAAATAAATATGTATATGTTGATAAAAAAAAAGGATTGTAACAAATATTAAAAAACGTGAGTATGTGCAAATAATTTCGACAATAGCAGCAAGATAACAGTGAAGCGGTACTCTGCTATAATGGCAAAAAAAAAATCGTACCTACATGTCGTTACGAATTCGTACTGACTTATCGTAATGAATTCGTACCGAGATATCGTTACGAAGTCGTGTCAACCATTTCATACAAAAATTGTTACGATTTCGGTAATATTTCGGTGCCGAAATCGGAAGATTTTGTCAACCAATCGTTACGAATTCTTTACGAATTCGGAGCATTTTGTTTGATGGGTACATACAGCTTTGTAAGGCCCATTCCTGCATTTATTATTATTTTATAATAATAAATACATATTTGTATAGTAATATGTATGGTAGTATTAGCTTACAAACATAATGAATACCCCCAAAACAAAATGTTTCGACTTTTTCTGAAGTCAGACTTGTCGTACCAAATTCGTTAAGACATTTCGGTAGTTTCTCTGAACAATTTTTTTTAAACATTAAAACTTTGATTTTTGAGTACATAAGTAAAAGTCTGTAAGTAAGTTTGTATGTATGTATGTATGTTTCTTAGATACCCTGTAGGAAGTATCAATTGAGAAACACTACTGATTCAACAGTGCCTTTGTCAACAATACTACTGACGAATTGTACCGCAGAAAATGTTTTTTGCTTTAGGGGCCCTCCATATAGTACGTAACGCTGTAGGGGGAGGGGGAGGGGTGGGGTTTCGAGTTTTGTTATGATTTGTTATGGCGGGGGTGGGGGAGTCTTTGAAAATTTTACGTAACAGAAAAATTTTAGTAATTTGTGCTTTCTCATATAATATGCTTTTCTCATTTATTTGATTATCATTTATTTAATTGATCATACGTCTTACTTTCACATTTATATTATGTATGTATACATACATACATGTGCGGAATGTCAAAATTTTGATATACAAGAATTCGAATTCGAATATTTAAAATGATATCCGCGAATGCGAATATTTAAAACGATATTAAATTAACTTTGCTTTATTTTAATTTACATTGTAAATTTTGCAAAACCACGAGCATATATGTATACATAGATATGTACAAACATATGTATATGTAAGAACCTATTTTTCAACCCAAAAAACATGCAAATTATATTATAAATATACTTTTTCGTGAGCGTGCGTGATCGTGATAAGTTGTAAACCACTCGTGCGTGATTAAAAATATTTTATTCGTGAGCGTGCGTGATCGTGAAAATGTTCAAAATCATTCGTGCGTGAAAGTGCGTGAGTAAAATATTTTTCTGCGTGAGCGTGCGTGTCGTGAGTCAGAAAACACTCACGTGCACATCTCTATTCAAAATACAAACCGACGATGAGTGTCGTTTTTTGTAAACTTTTTTAAAATTATTCAAATACATTTTTTTATTCTTTGTTCGCTCAAATATTCGAACAAAAGTTAAAAACTATTCATTCGTCCGTTCGAACAAGAAAAAAATCGTTCGAACAAAAATGATAAAAAGTTCGAATATTCGAACAATTTTTGTTCGAATGACAGCACTAATATAAAGCGAAGGAATTCAGTTTTTAAAATCCAAATCAGTATTTTATACAACAACTTTTGCTAAATATTTAATAAACAAACACTTAAATTTCCTTGATAATAAAAAAAAACTTATATTCATGATACACTTGTATAAACAGTTGTTAGGAAATAACGTCAAATATATGTATCTGCCATATTCTAAAAAAATAATTTAGGTTTTAATCACGATACAATAATTGCGTTCGCGTACTCAAAAGTTTTTAAAAATTTTTACTGAACTTTACTGCATTTTACTAAATTGCGTTCGTTTACTCAAAATACAGTAAATGAGAACACAAATTGAGAGAGTAAAGTGACAGTTCTTGACTGAGTGTTTTGCAAATTTTTACTGCAGAAATTTGTCGTAGTAAAGTTTAGTAAGACAAAAATATATGATTCAAAATGTAAACAAATGGAAAGTAAGCAAATGAAAAGTGTAAAAATTTGAAAAAAGGTTAAATGAAAATCGTGAAAGTCACTAACAAAATAATTAATTTATAAATCATAAAAATAATAGCTGTTAATATACATATTTTGTAACATATCTTATTAAACCTTTTGTTTTGAAATTTGTTTTAAATACTCAGAGCTGTAAAACTGTAAAGTATCTGGGTACATATTATCGCACTTGCTTTTGCGGTAATCAGTAACATTAATTAAGAAATAGTCATGTAATTTTTAGTAATTTCGCCAACAACAAAACAAGGAAATCAAAAATAAATTAATTACAAATAGTACATGAAACAAATTACAGAATTTATTCTTAGATTGTCCGTGTTATAAAAATATTGTATCGAGTACCAATAATTAAGAGTTGCATAGTCAAAAGGTTATATATTTTTCAATACCATGTGGAGTTAGAGTCAGCTGTTTCTTTAATCTTACTAATTTTTACTATTTTTCCGTTCGCGTACTTTTTTTGGCTTCCGCTCTTTTAGAGAGTAAATTTTAAAATTTTCGCAGTAACTACTCATTTACTGCATTTTACTGCAAAAGTAAACGAACACAATAATATAAAGGTACAACCACATTTGACGTATAAAATTAATTCTGACTTTTTCCCCGATTATTTGATTACTGTTTTTTTGTAAACGAAGAGGAAAGCGTTGCCACACACATATAATGGCTACTTTTATATTAGGAATGCTTTTTGAAATGTGTAATTTGAGTTTAGAAATTGTAGTTAAACACACATTTTTTTAATGTTAATTGAACATGAGAATAACGAAATCTGTATGTAATAAGACTTACAAAAGCAAATATTTGATTAATTATTTAATTCAATAGATAACAAAAAAAGCCTCACGGTTTGGGATGAAACTTCGTTCTTAAAAACATCGATATAAAGAAACGCCGTAAATAGAAGCGATACATCAATGTTTTATTAGCAGAATTCACGGTTGTTTCATACATATAATACACATTCGCATATACTTCGTGTGGCTTGGACGTAGCTGAATAAGAGTTAATGCTTTGTTGATATATACAACAAACACTGTTCTTCTTTTTTGTTTGCTAAAGACATGGCCTATGATTGGACTAGGAACATGTAATTATCACATTTCTCCTTATAATGGACCACGTGGTCTAATAGTGTCCTTAAGAATGCTACAACCCGTTAACAATTTCATCCGAATAATTAAGGCAGCTACGTCCAAACACACATACTCTAATATACATATGTATTTCAGATAACAGCATTGTTATTGTTTCTTTGCAAAGACCAAAAATGTCGCCGAGATCTGGAGGCAGATCGCGGCACTCGTTATCGAATTACGAAATATATCCATATAAATTCTATTGAAATATTTCGTAATTACGTTCGATAACGATTGCCGGGATTTGCCCCCTGCTTGGATGTTGTGCTCTCGTCAGTGTGAAAACATAAAAGGTCTTTTGTAAAACTTTGCACATAGTGCGTATAGCTTGGACGCAGTTGATATAAGGCAATACACCAGAGAGTATAAAGACAAAGTTCCGCCTTGATTCAGTTGGAAATTTCATTCTTGTTTTATCTTGCTTGCTGCCGTTGTTGGTGTTTCTGTAACTTATTTGCTGTTTTTTTTTTATTAAATTTATGAAATAATTAAAATATTTTCCATTATTTTTAAGAACGTCAAAAAATTAATAAAAAAAAACTCGGATTTCATAAATTAATAAGGTAGCATTAATTTTGAGAGTAAAAAATAATCGGGACAAACGTCAGAAGGTTAATATGACGACGAAAAGAGAGAACGGTTTTACCTTTATATTATTGTATCATGGTTTTAATTGAAGGTTAAAACAAAATTTCCATACAAATTTTTAATAAGTCAAAAATACTTCGATGCAATATTTAAAAAAAATATCTGAAATCTTTTTCTAGGAAATTTTTATCAGAGATATGTAAATTAACAAACAGCGGGGTATGTACGGTAATTCGAAACGAATGAAAATGCTTTCGAATTTGTTACACTCAAATTCGAAAGCATTTTCTTTCGTTTCGAATTACAGAGTATACCGCCTGAAAGAATTCAGGCGATTTTCAATCAATTTCATCTTCCGTGATCTTTTCTGCAATACATATTTATCTTTCCAAGATTTCCATAAATCGACAAAGATTTCTACTCATATTCTTATTCATAAAGGGTTTTGTTTTGGAGGAACTAAAAGATGTTTCTTAAGGAATTTTGTATGCTGAATTGAAATTGGTGGAAAATCAGGAACGAAATTTCAAAACATTTACCACCTGTTTACATAACTACTTCGAAAGTTGACTCGTATGGGTTGTGTAAAGGGGGAGGAGAAAGTCCATAGAAAATATTTTGAATTTTTGTATGATATGTACTGTGTTGGCATTCCTTTTTATGTATAAATCCTTATATCCAAAAAAGGTTTCTCAACACATACATATTTGGCTAACTCAAAAGCCATTTGTGCTATAGGGCAAATATATTTAAATGTATGTACATAAGCCGGGTCGATTTACATGGATGAAAAAAATTAAAAAATCTATGTAAAAACGAAATCTACATATAATTCTACTATTCACGCCTCTCGGCATGAAAATTTATTTCCTCTTTCTGAGCTGCTTCTTGTTTGGAAGGAAGAATGATTCGAATTTAGTAGCATTTATTTCAGTACATATATTTTTCTATTTGAAAAAATTGTAATTTAAAAAAAAATTGTTTTTCTAAAGAAGAGGAAATGCATTTTTATGTCGAGAGGCCCGATATAGGGAATGATTTTAGACACGTGGTTTTTTCGGAGAATTTTCTCAGAATTTTGTTTAATTACGTTTTTGACTCGTCCCAATGTACATATTATGTATATTTAAATAAAAATAAAATAATAAAAATCAATAAATAAATAAAATAAAAAATAAAATCGATTTTTCATACCTCTGTTCAATAGTCGTGTAAAAAATATTCAGTTTTTTTCTTTTTAACACTAGGTATGTTTTATACGAACTTTATATAAATATTCAGAAAAAATTTAAGTGTGTATAAACTTATTAAGTAGCTATAGCTATATCTGCTTAAAAATTAAGTAGGTACATATATGTTTCGAATAAAACATACCTACACTAAAAAGCAGAAAACGAAAAAATCTCATTTGTTTTAATTTTTCGCCATAACCGATAGTTTTTAAAAAATAAACTTAAAACAGCAACATTCCTCATTCATACTGAGTGAAAAAAATAAAATTAAATGAAAACCCTGCAAACTGCAGATTCATATTTATGTAATTTTTTTGCATAATAAATAAACTAAAGATATAAAATTTCATTTGCTAACTTTATAGGTAAGAGAACGTAAACGAATTCACGATGCTGGTGGGTTTATAGCTTTTAGAGGTGTTTGGCGTGTGGCTGGTATATTGGCTACATCCAGAGCTCTGGGAGACTATCCCTTAAAGGATAAAAACTTAGTTATAGCTAATCCAGATATTTTATCATTCGATTTGAATGATCACAAGTAAGTGATTTAAATAAATCATACAAATGTATGAAAATTATTAATTTTGCTTTTTAAATTTTTGTGCAGGCCATCATTTTTAATTTTAGCTTCTGATGGCCTTTGGGACACATTCACCAATGAGGAAGCCTGCAGCTTTATAAAAGAGCATATTAATGAACCAGATTTTGGTGCCAAATCGTTGGCGCTACAATCCTACTATCGTGGTTCCGTTGACAATATTACCGTTTTAGTGATAGTCTTCAAAAACGGTGTCTATCGTATTGGTTCAACGACAAACTCATCCTCATCCTCAGCCTTGCCAGCATCTTCACCTGCCTCAGCTGTATCGCATAATTTAAACAAGGAATCCGCTAAATCAGCAGCATCAGTTATTGCCTCGACAAATTTGAATCGCTCAAACAGCGGTCGTGCTAAATAAGAACTTTTTGTCCTATCGTCAGGACCAAATTAATTTCGTCATTTTATTGTCACATTATACATATAATACAATAACAAAATTTTATATGATTATAAGTGCCCAAAGCTTAATTTTTGTAAAACCCACGCATTTTATCTTTAAGTTAGGTTCTGATTTAATGTCAAACAAGCAAAAATCCCACCACATCCGTCTACTTATTACATCAGAGAGCGCTTTCAATATTTTTACTCTTATGTATTTTGTATTCCTTTTTTCCAGTTTAGAAAAAATCTATACCCACATATATCATGTATATCTATATATTTATGTTATTTTTGTTCATATTATTATATATATATAGCAAATGTATTTAATTTATTATTAAACACACCACAACCTCACAATATCTACATATTTTCCGTTTGTCTTAATTTCAAACGAGTTTTCAAAATTAATTTCCTGAAACCAAAAAATTTAACAGAAAATGTGAAGAATTTAAAAAATAAATTATTTTGAAAATTACAATTCTTTATTGCAAAAAAGGACAGCTACCAAACGAAAATAAACTATTGAAATCATAATTATTATTGATGAATTTTATTATAATTTAAACAAAATCCAGGCAAGGGCAGGAATATAACTTGAAACTATTTTCAAAAAAACTACCATAAAAACAGGCTAACGGCATTTTCAGAGCTAAAGATGACTGTAATGCAAAATAGATTCGTTCCGAGTGACTGACTGCAGGGTGCGATATTCGTATTTTCATTTCATATAACCATATTTTTGGAATTGTCGATCATTTCTTTCAGTAAATTTGGAAATTGATTTCGGAATTATTCTGCCTGTTCCGTGAATCGAGTCGGTTTAAAAACGCTCGATTTAGAAAAATTAAATTCATTAGTCCCTATTTACACTATGCAAGTCTTATTGCTAAGCTGATTAGTTTATTAAGAGAGAGAGAGAGAGACGGGGGGAAAAGAAACGTTGCTGTTCCCCTCGTCTCTCTCCGTGAAACTAATCAGCTTAGCAATAAGACTTGCACAGTGTGTTTTGGGACTTAAGAGAATTTTTTTCAGACTTACCTCATTTTTTTGTATATTTCAACAGAACATCTAATATGTATACCCGCAAATGCAAAAATCTCGATATAAAAAAATGAGTTCGTAATGTAAGCAGTACATGCATATCGCTTCTTTATTGCAACATAAACATAAGCTTTTTTTTTTGCATTTTGTGCTTGCAATCATAATTTCATACAAATTCTTAATTTTCGAGTAATAAATAAAATGAAAGCAATTGATCCCCATGGCGCAGATGCTTTACAAGAAGCAAACACAAAAGGTACACAAGTATTCTGAAGCTTACTTGAAAATTTTTATAAAGCAACAGAAAATAGAACAGCGTTAGAAAAAAAATCACGGTTTAAAAAAAAAATAAAAGCTAAATCATTGCTTTTGTAAATTTCACGATTTATAGCGATACATGACAAAAACTTAAAACACAATAAAAAACCACTAACTCAGCTATTAATAGTTTGTTTCTGAAATCACCGTGATTTTTCGAACAGGCCCGTATAAGCATACCAATTCGAAATCATTTTCTTTCAATTTCGAATTACACAGTAGACACATCAATATTCTGCTTCAAAGATTGAATTTCTTGAAATAGTTGAGGAAACCATTAGTTGAAATAAAATATACATATAAATTTTAAACTTGTTATTTATTTGTTTATATAATAAACAAATCAGCACTCAAATACATTTTATATAAAATCTTTTTTCATATTCTACATTTTTTTTTTTGCATAAAATATCTTCCACGGTGACCAAACCAGGGTGCACATATTTTACTTTAAGTGGTAGTATGGTAATGCTGCAAAAAAATATACCTGCCAACTTAATGAGCAGAGACAGACACTTGCCATACACGGATGACGTTGTCAGAGTAGCCGGCGAACAAGGTTTGACCGTCAGTAGACCAAGCCAAAGATAAACACTGAGGTGGTTCGGCCTTAGGAGCATTGGACACAATGTCAGGACGCAGTTCCTCGACAGTTTTTTTGCAAGCCAAATCCCAGATTTTAATAGAGGGACCATAAGCAACGCACAACCAGTAGCGGTTGGGGGAGAAGCACAAAGCATTGATGATGTCATTGTGTTCCAAGGTATACAAATTCTTGCCATCATTCAAGTCCCACAATAGAGCCTTAGAGTCCTTTCCACCAGATGTACAAAGAGATCCATCAGGAGATACAGTAACGGTATTCAAGTAGCCATTGTGGCCGTGATGATTGTTCTTCAACTTGCAGTTGGCCAAGTTCCAGACTTTAACAGTACGATCCCAACCACAAGATACAATAATGGGATTTGAATGATTAGGAGAAAAGCGTACACAAGACACCCAATCTGAATGGCCATCTTCTTGAATAGTGAATTTACATTCGGCCAAAGTGTTCCACAATTTTATGGTCTTGTCACGAGAACCGGACACAATTTGACGGTTGTCAGCGGAGAAAGCAACTGACAAAACATCCTAAAATAGTAGTAAAAACAATGTTAAAAAGAAGTTCAAATTTTTTCTTTTCGGAGCAAACAAAAGCCAAAAATTAATAACTTGATATAATGATAAAACACTTACGAGAAATCACTCCTTTATTAAGAACAACAAAGCAGTAATAAATGCGCAAAATGATGAGCATATTCCGCCTATTGCATAGGGATGATCAATCAACCAGAAATTCTGCTCCGCATGAGCGACACTTTATTTGGCATGGAAGTATCAAAAGTTTGTTTTACAACAAACAAATCTAAACTCCTAATATCATTCCTAATAACCTCCATGCCTATTCCCTACCCATACTATGAATATCAAAAGGCCCTATTATCATTTTAACCTACATATTCATGAATTTCATATAACTATAACACAATTCCCCACCTTGGTGTGATCTTCGAAACGACGAGTGGTCTTGCCAGCAGCCAAATCCCACAAGCGCAAAGTCTTATCCCATGAGCCAGACAAAGCGTAGTTGCCATCAGAAGACAATACTACATCACTGATGAAGTGAGAGTGACCGTACAAACGTTTTTGAGGGAAACCGTAGTTGGTGTCTTCATCGCGGGACAATTTCCACACAATCAAAGTCTTGTCTAAAATGGTACAGAAAAAATTGGATATTTCAATAATGGATTGTTTAGATTCGAGCAGATTATTCATCTCCATGTCCTGCAAGGGTACAATATTTATACTCACCACGAGAAGCAGAGATAATGGTATCGGGATCCTTGGGGTTGGTGGCGATTTGAGTAACCCAGCCATTGTGTCCCAAAAGGGTTCCACGTAATCGTAAAGTTTCAGTCATTTCAAATTAAATTTTATTTAAGCTCGGGAGCGCTATGAAACAGACGTCCAACCTCAAAAAGGTTTTGATGAAAAAGAAGGAAATGAAAAATCAGGGATGCTTTTCACAGTTAATGACAATAAGCTTATACTACTCGCCAGGTAGAGGCGCCAAAAACAATATATAAATTAATTTTTTAGCAACTTGGCAGCACTTCCATAGTTGGACACAGCAGTTGGACTGGGTTCCCACAAAGACAATTTAACCACGGTCTACACCTAAGAGCCGCGACAACGCTTACGTTCTCTTTTGGAGCAAGTTTTGGAGTCCCTTCTTAAGTCCACGCGCCCTTACATGAACGCTTTTTTGTCGCAATAGTTAGGCGACTTTTTGATATTAATTTGTTCAATGCTTTTTATTCGTTCATTCGTAGCAGTGTTGCCTTAAAGGAACTAATTGTTAGTTTGAGAAATGTAGGATTAATATGTCCACATATTTTAATATTTTTTAATTTACCACCAAAATACAATAATTCCTTTTCTCTCCTTACTTTATTTGCTTATAATTTTTATATTATAACTGTTTCTTTGATGCATGTTATAAAAAATTGGTCTAACTGGCAACACTGTTTGTACATAGCAAACAAAAAATACGAGAGAAAAAAATTTGTGAGAGAGAAGAGATAAAATTGTCGCTTCAATTCCCAGTACGTGCGACTTTTGCTACCCCGCTTCTCCTCACTTCTCGCCTAAGAACAAGACTCACAGGCCTAAACGGCCTCTAACATAATATGTAAGATAAGAGTGTCAAATTCAATCACAGATAGAATTATGTTACGTGTAGACTACAAATTAGTGTTATCTTAATCTTATAATATTTTTCATGAGAGCGTTGTTATAAGAAATCCTATAACAACAATCTTATGCGATGAACTGACAAAAAACACACGTACGTGATAATAAATTAGTATGCATGTGTGAGTGTTTGCTAAATTAATTGAAAACAATGTTTTGACAAACATTTTTTTTTTGTTATTCTGCAAACATTCTCTCAGATATTATGCCAGAGTTAATCACAGTGCGCTGATTTACACGGGCATAATTGTGCTGGCATAACATGCCAGTTATTTGGTGAGAGAGGCAAAGAGAGTGGTTTTGCGGTTGGCATAACTTTTCAACCAGCTACAACCCCGCATTAGCAGCATAAAACCAATAAACACACAACTTAAAAAACAACAAATGTTAAATGAATACTAAAAACGCTAACACACACTAAGCTGTGTGTGTATACGTATACTTTTTGTTCCAGATGAATTAGTCTTGTGTAATTTGGAAAAGAACAAAAATTGTGCGGCTTAAATATTGTTCTCGTCTAAACTACCTCAGTTGTAGACACTATGTCCGACATGATACCCAACCAATTACATGCTTATGGAGAACCGTAGCTGTGGTAGCACTACAGACCTGGCACTACATCTTATTAGTATTCAAGCTGGCAGCACTTTAATTTTTAATCGAACAAAAAAATAATTGTCTATTCATCAGTCTCAGAAAATAAATCCACGGAAATTAAGTATTGTTCTAATTGAAAAAAAAATATAATTAAATCACAGAGTTTTATAAAATAAGAATAAATAAAAGATTTAATAAAGTTAAATCAAAATATATGACTGAAATAAATTTATAGAATAGTTAAGCAGTAGATTACATTCGGACATAAGTTAAAAAGAGCTAAATATAGCAATAAGCCGTCACTTTTTCAATTTTATAAAAAATAGTGAAGTACTCAATCAGTCGCCCGTCGTTTTTTCACTCGTTCGTATCGTTTTTAAGACATCTATCGTGCTTTTTATTCATTAATTTAATTTTAGACGTTGCTGAAATTTGCATTTTTTATTTTCTTATGAAAACTTGGCAAATTTCATTACAACGCCCAGAGAACAAGTGAAAGGTGGTGCAATATAAAAGATATTTGATAACTTGAAAAGTTTAAATCGAACTTTTAACCCCAACTCTTTGGATTATATAAATTTTTCTCGCCCCTCCGTGTAAAAAAAGCCGTCAAAATTGAATCGACAAAGATTGACGAGACTTTTTCCTCTACTTCAACTGCAATGGAGGATAAAGCAACGTCAAAAGATCTGGATCAATGGATTGAACAGTTGAATGAATGCAACCAATTGACAGAAGCACAAGTTAGAACTTTGTGCGAAAAGGTATGACCTCAAGACAAGATAAAGTTTATTATTGAAAACGGTATGAAAGAAAAATGTTTTAGTTTATTTAATTATTTAATCACATGCCAAAATTGTTGAAGAAAAAAAAGTGGAAAAAATCGTGAACGTACTTTTTGCACATATTGTTTATGTTAAACATATGTGTCTCTTTCTAATACTTTAATTCTTTATAACTAAAATTGTTTGGAAAAACTTGGAGTCATCTTTTTTGGTTTGTTTTTTTTTTTTTTTGTAAAGTTGAGTCAGCCATTTTTCATAATGCTCCCTGTAATGCAATTGAAAAAACTCATTGTTTTGGTGATTTGACATTAGAACAACAGAGACGACAAGATGTGTAATTTGGAAAATTATTATAGTGTGTTCCTGTTTGTGCTTGATTTGTTTCGCTCTTTCTCATCTCAAAAGAGAAAATTAACGTGAAACTATCTTAAAATTTCTGAATGATGCGTTAATATATTTAAATTAATAATTGATAAAAATTCCAAATATATGTAAGTTAACAGGAGTTTAGTTTTTCATAAAAGTGTGAATTATATTCACAAAAAAATCTAGTATTGATAAAATATCTAGTAATCGCCGTTGTTCAGCTTTGCCACTTAATCTCCGAAAATTTAAGGTTATGTTTTCGTGTAGACATTTGGGGAATATTTGGTTAATTTTATTAAATTGTATTTCAAAATATGTGAAGAATTAAAACAAATATTTCAGTCCAGTTTAATGAGAACTTGTATCAAATTTTAGATTACACTAAGATAAGTATGAATGTGTAAACTTAGTGAGTATGTACGTATGTATGTGCACATAAGAATGTATTTTCTTGTAGTTTATATTTTGTAAACTTTTCTCCCAAACAGCCTTCAGAAGTGTCTTATAAACTTGCTCAATCGATTTTACGAATGCATGTTGTTGGTTGTTATTAGGGTAATATATAGGAAAATCACTTAAACCGTTTGTGTGTTTCTGTAGTTATCGTCTAGTGCTAAAAAATTCTCATGTTCCAGCATCTATTGTCCCTTTGTTTCTTTTCTTTTGCCGTAATTTAGTAAATGCTAAAAGAACCAGTTTATAAAACTTTCAGGTAACGAAATTCGAAATGTATTTGCTAAACTTGTTCGTAATTGTGTATTCCTTTCAGGACAGGTAGCAATTTTGCTTAGTTCCCAAGTTTTTTAATTTCTGTAAAAAAAGTCTCATCTTATGGCTGTGATCATATCAAATTGCTTCCAGATAATAATCAAAAGAAGTTACAAATATTCATAAATATACATACATATGTATGTATGTACCTATACACAGCTCTTCACAAAAGTGAAGTTGAGCCACTCGATTCCAAGAACTTTGTAAAAAATTAAATCAAAAGAAAGATCTTGAAATATTTCGATTACATATATTGTTTTTACTGTAATTATAAATAAAAAATATTTATAAGTTCAATAACGTTTCACGCAAAGTGAAAATATTTCCCATTTTATTCCCCCTCCTCTCCCTAAACCCGTGATTGCAAAGTAATCTTTGCGTGTGGGAAATCCGTCAATATAAAATAAAAGAATAGCTTAAGCAACTGCAAAAATGAGCCACTTAATCACAAGTGTATTAAATAAAAACCATTAACGTAAATTTCCAGGTTTTATCTATTTTTTTTTTTGCTGTTTAATGTCAAATTTAAGGTACATACTTAGGGCCTGTTCATCTAAATGCGAACGATAGATTCGATCGAAAATTTATATTAGAAACAAAAACAATAAACCTGAAATTTGTTTTTGTTTTCAATACAAATATTCGATCGAACCTATCGTTTGCATTTATATGGACAGGCCCTAACTCTAGCATGTTTGAGTTTTGTAGGTGCATATGTATGTATGTATGCATATCTAATTTGCAATAAAAGTTGGATCGCCCTAGAGTTAACACAACTTTTACAATTTTTTAGTAGGTACTTGATCATTTTATGGCACAACTACAAACTCAATCGTAATTAAGGAAGGACTGAGTTTTTTGTGAAACATGGAGATTGAATTATATATGTATGTTGATTTTCTATTTTGATTTGCATTTTGTTTCGTAACTAGCCGTCCACACGAGCAATAATCTTGGCAATTATTGCCATGGCAATTGTCAAATTCGATTGCCGACACAAGATATTAACGTGTAGACCGTATGAATATGTGTTCGAATATATATTCAGCAACAAATGTTAAAATACATTGCTGAGCAATAATCTTGTAACACATGCTGTCAAATTGAAATAATATTAATTTTTTTTTCAACAAAACAGTAAGAAAAAATGTTTGAAATAAATAAAATAAATATCATTTCAATTTACAACAAGCAAAAGATCGGGATAATTAAGGTATGTATATGCATAAACATTCAAATATATTTGAATATGTGTTCGCCACCTCTAGATACATTGTTGAAAACAAGCAATTTGACGTCATCATTCTGCCGACGTTATTGCTTGTGTTAAGACATATCAAATTGCTCGTGTGGTCGTACTGTTAATTTACTACCTATAATACTTAGATTTGCCAGCTGCATTGATTTCATCTTTTCCCATTATTAAAGGCATTTATGATGCTATTCACCTAAAAATTTTTATATTCATAAATGCTACCTACCCCTACCCCTTATAAAAATATAATTTCTTAATGAAATTTTCATTAATTACAAAGGTACTTATAATTTTTCATGTTTTAGAAATCTAATTTTAAAGTTTAAACAACAATATTTTCAATATAGTGTAATAAATTTTGCTCTGTTATAGGTATGTTTTTAATTATTAAACAAGAGCTGTATATGAATTAATTATACTGTTGGTGACAAGTAAAAAGGCCCTAACTCAAATAAATGTAAATTTACAGTAGAAGGTAAAAACATAAAATAGAAAAAGTACAACTGCTTGTACAAACTGCTTTGTACAACTGCTTGTAATAGCGTTATTTTATACGCTATTGTGAAAAATTTTTCTGATGAGGTGTATTTGTGTGAAATGTATTGGAATCACTGAAAAAATCAAGTTCGTAAAAAATACGAGTTGAGGCATTTCTACTAAACACAGTTGTAGCTACATACATATGTGTACAATACTGGTTGGTTGGGTTCATTTACATAAAATAGATCATAAATACAATTGCGAAATACATACCTACTTGAAACAAATTTGAATTTTTTTATGGAAAAAAAAACAATTAAAATAATTAAAAGGAAAACGGAAATGTATTTCAACAGACAAGAGGAAGGAAAGAAAAATTAATAGGTAATTGTTAAAATAAAACAAATTTTTCTTTGCCCATAAAATGTATCAAATAAATATTTAAAGCTTTTTGTCTGCCGGCTACAATAAATATTTATAGCCTTAAGCTGGATTCACCCATTGCTTCCGAACAAAATTTTTTTCTGGACAAATTTTTTTTTATAATTAGTTTGACTCACGGATGGAAATCATGGTACAATTGTACTTTTTATGGTACATTTTTGACCTTGTTGGTACCGTGATACTACCGCGAGTTACTTGGTACAATTTAAAAATGTCAATGTTTCACTATATAGTAACATTAATTTTGCCTATGTTCTCTTTAGTTTTTTTGTGTGTGTTTTATTTTAATCTCTAATATAATAGTCGAATCTACGAATGTACCTTTATGAATGTAATATTAATAAGGGCAATTTTCACAACTTACCTTTAATGTTTTTTTGTGTTAAGTTTTTGTTTTTTATTGTAAACTTCTGTATTTTTATACTATTTTTTTACGTTTCTGTTTTATTAATAAATATTAAAAATTGGAACCGTCATGGTCTAAAAAGTACATTTTATTTTCATAGTTGGTACAAAATCCAAGAAGTCATTTTCCTTCCCTGGTTTGACTTCTCTCTTCGTGAGAGAGAGAAAATATTTTTTACGAACAACTCTCAGTTTGAATCAGTGTGCACACTTAATTTTTTTTTAAATTCGGTAGAATCGACAAAAAAAATCGGTAGATTTGAATGAAATTCGGTAGAAAATTTTTTTTATTCAGAGAAACATAAAAAATAACAATTCAAAGAAACATAAAAAATAACAAAATATATGTACTTATATATAAAGGATAAGTGCAAGGAGTATCAAACTAAACAGGTTCCAAAAGCGTCTTTAAAACTTCTCATGTGATTGGAAATTAAACTGCCATAAACAATGAAGCATTTCCAATAAAAAAGTGTCAGTTATTTGCCCTTAGCCTTTATATAGATATGCTATGCATATATAAAATAATATACATAAATAACAGGAATTCAGTTTTTGTACATAGGTTTTATAAAGCCACTAAAATAACTATTATTTGACAAACAGTTGTAACTAAAAAGATTATATGTAAGATCCATTTATGAATTTAAACTTTTGTGCACAAATTATTAAATCAATGGTAGGAATAAATATTTCATCGCCAAGGCACAATTCCTTGGCAAATATCAGGTTACTTATACTTTCAGTTTTTGACCGATTTCTTTGTTCTATTCTAATGATTTTCATGACAGAAAATGACCGCTCTGCGGCCGCATTGCTATGTGGCAAAATAGGCAATTTACATATATATTGACTTAAATTACTAAATAATAATATTCGGTAGATTTCAGGCCTTGTTCGGTAGAATTGGTAGATTGTTAAATTCACAAACATATTCGGTAGAATCTACCGAATATCGGTAGAAGTGTGCACACTGGTTTGAATTGGTTTAATTTTATATTTTGTCCGGACAAAATCGAACTGAGCTGCCAAGTATTTTAATTTTTCAGCCATAGTTGAACTGAGCTGCCACATCATGTTATATGAATAATAAAAGCACATAATATACTTGTATTAATTACAATAGAAATAAAGCAACATTATAAAATATAACATATACATTGCAGCAGTGATGCCAACTTTTTTGGCTCTAAAAGCACATCACAATTTACAAAAAGCACTAAAAAGCGTAATTTTGAGATCTAAAAAGCGTAAAAAGCACTAACGTGAAAAACGAGTGCAATTTAACAATGTTTTCTAAGCTATTCTCTATTTCGGCAATATTATCAACATCTTTAATGAAATATATCAGATGAAAAAGGTATGATTTACACAGAAAAAATAAATACACCAAGTTTCTTATTAAAGTAATTTTAAAAATACACAAATTTCTTAAAAGACTACTTAGTGCTTTTTGTTAGTTTGGCACTAACGCTCAAAAATTGGCGTTTTTTAGTCTTCAAAAAGCACTAAAAATAGTGCCAAAAGCACCAAGTTGGCATCGCTGATATGCAGTTGAACGATAGAATTGCATTGAACAATTAAAAAGACACAGCGAATTGTAATTATTTGCCGATTTGCTGTCACTTGTAAAATTAATACGCATCGTTTACATACACCCAAAAAAAAAATTTTAAAATCAAGAAAAAACCATTTGATTTTAAAAACGTAACCTTTATGAAATAGAATCTAGTTTGTTTTCTGCTATTTTAAAAATTTTTACTCTTGTTTTAAAAATGAAAAATATTTTGAAATCAAAAAAGAATATTTTTTGTTTGAAAAAGACAGCAACCTTGATATAAAGTTGAACATACTCAAATTAAAGGATTATGTTTTTGAGTTAAGAGTGAAATATTCTTGGAGTAATAATGAAGCATTTTTTATTTTAAAACTTATTATTTTTATATCAAAAATGAAGCGTTTGAATTAATAATGGAGAATTATTAAGAATGAAAGGTCTTAAATTAATAATGAAGCATTTTTGAATTAAGAATGAAACGTCCTAAATTAATAATGGAGTTTTTAAATTAAGAATGAAATTTTTAAAATAATAATATAGAATTTTCGTTTTTCAATTAAAATTATTAATTTTTTTTTTGGAGTCAAAATGCCCTTTTTATGAACAATTTTCGATCGATACTATACTACAGTCGAAGTACAAACCACTAATGGAACAAATTTTCATTTGGGTATGACGATTTTTTTGTGCTCCAGGATCATACAGGGTAATGGACATTAATATACACTTGGTGATAATAATAAATTAATTCTCTTTTTTTAACACGACACAAATATAAAATGTTACTCGGTGAAAAATATAATTTCCTTCATTTTTAAAAATTTAAATTCTTGATATAATACTAAAATATTTTTGTTTTTAAATTTTTTAAAAATATATTTTCTTTTCATTATGACTTCAAAAATTACAATGTTTATTTTAATAAGAAAACATAGTTTTTAAAATTTTTAAAATGAAAGCGCTTATTTTTGTTTTAAAATTGCTTCGTTATAAAAATATGAATGTTATATATTAATATTATACCAGAAACATTATTATTATAAAAATAATTTTTAAAAATGCTGCATTTTTAAAACTAAAACGCACATTTTTGTTTTAAAACTGCTTCGTTATAGACATAAGAATGTTATTTATTATTGGTATAAGAAATATTCTTATATTAAAAATGATTTTTAAAAATGCTGCATTTTTAAAACGAAAACACACATTTTTGTTTTAAAATTGCTTCGTTATAAAAATAAGAATGTTATATATTAATGTTATAAGAAACATTTTTAATTTAATAATTATTTTTAAAAATGCTGCATTTTTAAAACGAAAACGCAAAATTCTTGTTTTAAGAATGCTTTTTTGGTTCAGTGTACGTATTTCATATGCTAGCTTTGATTTTCCCGACAAAATGTTCGAAATGGATGAATCGTGCTGCAGAAAACTCTCAGTAAAAAAATTTTTGTCTGGACAAAAATTTTGTTCGGAAACAATGGGTGAAAAATTTTTTATGAAAATTTGTTTTAAAAACCCTTTATAAAGACTTAAAAAGTTTTATAAATAAGTATGTTAATTAAGAAGAAAAAAGTTTTAAAATTATGAAGAAACAATTTGATTTTAAAAACGTAACCTTTATGAATTAGAACTAAGTTTGTTTTATGTTATTTTAAAAATGTTCATTCTTGTTTTAAAAATTAAAAATATTTTGAAATAAAAAAATTATATTTTTTTGAAATATTCTTGAAGTAAAAATGAAGCATTTTTATTTTAAAACTTATTATTTTTAAAATAAAAATGAAGCGCTTGTATTAATAATGGAGAATTTATAAATTAAGAATGAAATGTCTTAAATTAATAATGGATCATTTTTGATTTAAGAATGAAAAGTCTTAAATTAATAATGGAGCATTTTAAGAATGAAACGTCCTAAATTAATTAATGGTGCTAAACACACGTCGAAGACGCCATTCGCAATAAATTGGAATACATTGTTCTCCTTTAGAAGTAGGAGTAGGTATATAGAATGTGAATATTTTTGAGTTGCTTAGTAAAATATATGCAAAACCCTTATTTTTTAACTGTTGGTCAAATCAATACAATCCCACTTATCGTGGTTGGCGATTGCTCACCAGAACGAGTAGACAAGCGCCATTCCTAGACAAGCGGCGATCCTCAGAAACGGCTTGGTCCGATTTTAATAATTATTTTTTTTCTTTCATTCGTTTTAGCACATGTTTGATTTAAAAAGAAAAATAATAGGGAAATTCCTAAAGCAATGCTAAAAAATTTGAAATACTGATAGTAATAACGCATATAATTAAGTTTTATGTTTTAATTAATTAATGCAATAATTAAAGCAAAAGCAAAATACACATTGCTTTTTTGCGTTTAATTTTGAATTGAAAAACTGCATTTCAAACAATCAACATGTTTTTTCTCATAATTTCATATTGTTTTTAAATCTGTTTGAAAATAAATTCTGCAAACACATTTAAAGTTTAATAACCTCGGGTAATAAGATTGAAAGCAACGATGTCGTCGGTTACCTCCACCACTACTACGTAATCAGAATGACAACCAACGGATACACCACGAAAATAATTCGTGAGCTAGAAACAAACAAAAAATTACAAAAAATTTTATAGTGTATGTTGCTGGTGAACACGTCGCGTGAATTTTCAAGAATTGAAAACCGTATAGAAATGTTTGCTACATAAATTCATAATTAAAGTAAACTTTTTTCTGCTTCACAAAATTTTGTGTAAAAAAAGAATATATGTATTCATTGCTATGCCAACATACATGCATACTAGTACATATGTACACATGTACGTTAATATGTCTCGAAATCCGAAATCAATCGATTTCCGTTATGTTTGCATTATTGAGTGAACGAGAAGTGTGCGCGTATGGGTGGGGAGGAAAAGTTACATTTCTTGAAATGCAATTAATAAAATGTTCATTCAAACTGACTTCAAATGCTTATTTTGTTATTCGGCAATCGACCTGTATTTTTGGCTAAAATATTGATTTTCTTGATTGTCTAGATTCTAGAAATAAATAGCTAAATCTCTAATTTGTTTCAATGAAAGTTTAACATAATAACCCCAGTTGTTCTAAAACATATTTGGGCAAAGGTTCCCTGATGATCTGTATTAGCAATATTCTGTATAATCAATTGCAAATGTATTTTTAATAAAAAAATATCTTAGATAAAAATAGTGACTTTAACTTAACAAACACACTGCGAATCATTTAAATAAGGAATTTACTTTTGCAAGCAGCTGTTTTTAAACTTCATTGTAATAATTTGTGAATTAATTTTCTACTTTATTAAAAGCAATTTCTTTTTATATTTATGATTTGAACAGGCTAAAGTTCGTATCGCTTTTTAAGCCAAATTACATGTGATAATTATTAATAAACAAATAACACCAAAGTTAGAAATTTCTTTTTTTTAATTTGCTTATGTGTAATATATTAATTTGTAATGTTTTTTTTAATCAACAATACCTGCAATTGCTAAGGTACCCTCCAGGTTGAAAATATAAATCACTAAAGTATACGTTCAAAATTTGTAAAATTCTTTCTATTTGAAATTGTTTCCTTATTTAAGTGATTCGCAGTGCATTGAGCTAACTAAAATATGTTTGTATAATTTTCATTTGCTAAATCACGTTTAGTTACGTTCACAAAGATACATATTAATTTAATAATATTTTTCTCTTTTATATACATACAACTAATAAGTACATATAAACATATACAAAAAATACCTTTATTATTTCTTAGTTACATGGGGGTGGCGTTGGCTGAAGTAGTTAGCACGTTGACTACAAAACCTAAGGTCCTGGGTTCGAGCCCGGTGTCCGACAGTCATTAAAATAACACCACGCATTTTTCTGATGTGCATTTGTGTCCTTTGTATCAGTTGTTGTGGGAAAAGTTCAAGTGATGCAGGCATAAGGCACTGGGTCACTAAAATTACACCGGCTTCTGCAGATGCTAATCATAATGTAACATCAGAGCGACCTCCTTCGTTGTTTAGCAGAATCATCGGCGAAGTAAAATAACCAATGGCAACTAAACAAACACAGCTTCAAAATTTAATACGCCTCATTTGACACCAGAAGGCGCTGCAACACTGCATTATTAAAAAAAGCGTGCAAAAAGCAGAGTTGTAAAAGAATGAAGCTTTCCTCTCTCTCTTCCTTCATCTTAATACTTCACTATCACTATCCTTTCCCTATCATCCTCTCTCACTAACTTATCTTCAACACACAGGTATCACAAATGGATCATTGTATTCAGCGTTGCCATAATATTTTTTTTGAAAAACTGAAAATTTAGAATAAAAAAACTGATTTTCATGTGAAAAAACTGCTCATAAAAAATTCTTTAGCATTTTGTATATTTTGGGGGAGAGGGTGTTAACCATACGTCTATACCTGATATATTTTTATATCATGACTTGATAATGTTTGTCAAGTTTTTACGTTTTACCATCTCGAAAGCCTCATAGGCATCAGTTAAGAAAATATGGCTCTACAAATTTATAAAGTTTTTAATTAATTGAAATGGAAGTGTTTTAGTTGCACTATGGAATATTTCGCATTAATTAATTTATTGCTCAGGCCCGAATTTTCCGAATCAACATAAAGAAGTAAGTGGGTCAAAAATTCAATAAAGAAGGTAACTAAAATATTTGCTTTTGTTTTTTAAGATTTTGTTTTATTTGAAGTGCACAATGATTTATTTATTTAGTACACTTGCTTAGCCAAAATAAAATGTTGTTTTTTTCTGTGAATCACTGAAATTTATCTAAGAGAGTACTGAAAAAATGTGTATGGCTTCAAATTCTATAGAGTCTATCCTTAAATTTGGTATATATTTCGTCGTGTTTTGTCTCATTCTATAAGGGATCGAATTATTTCAATGAAGAAACTTGTTTTCTTTTTCAATAATGGAAGGCGAATTAATATTAATAAAGGAAGTGTTACGTCCGTATGAACCCAACTTGCAAACAATAAGACCAAATTCCATAAAGAAAAACTCAACTTTCATGTAAATTCTCTCTTGCTGTTTGAAAAAGTACTAATATACCTTCACTATTGTATTAAGCAAAATTGGTAAAATTGTTATACCCATCTTTACACTGCTATCGCGTTATGCGGGCCTGAGTAATAAGATAACATGTCATTCTTAATCAAGATGTTAACCATGACGAGGGTTGTTTGCCTTATTTGTTTGTTTGTTTATTTACTCTGTTTTTAATTTACAAAAATTAACAGATACGGGCCTGTTCTGCAAATCACGACATGTCAAATCACGGTGATTTCAATAAATCAATAAAACCTAAATCATTGCTTTTGTAGATTTGACAATTTATAGCGAAAATATTCTATTATACATGACAAAAACTTAAAATACAACAAAAACCCACTAACAAGTCAGTTATTAATAGTTTACTTTTGAAATCACCGTGATTTAAATCACCGTTATTTTCAGAACAGACCCGATAATCTATGTTTTCTGTTGGCTTCAGATATCGGAACTAAAATAACAAACTTGAGATAAAGTAAAAAAATTAAAAATTGCACAATTTATAGAAAAACTTATTTTTTAAGCAAAAAACTGCTAAAATTAGTTAAAACTGTACATTTGACAACGCTGATTGTATTGGACCCAAGTGAGCTGGACTCTAAATTTCCCCTTCCTTACCAGCAGCCTGCTAAACTAACCTTCATAGTTACATAGTTATTTAATGTGAAAATAATCATTCCAATATCACTTGATTGTGCAATCGTAAAGCAAATACTTTCCCTAACACACTAAAATATATGTATGCATATACATATGTACGAGTACATACATACATACATACATATGTACATATATGTTCATATTTACATATGTACATCCATATGTATCTATAATTTTTTCAATTGCCTAACTCAGTTGTGCATGTTTTATTTTTATCATGAGAATAAAACTATTTTTAATTATAATCCTCACAACCAATTAACTTATTGACCCAAAACCATTTCATTTTAAATAAATCGATTGAACCAACACGAACCCTTTAGCTGGCTGCCTTCCTTCTCCCGCTTCCTCTCACAATAAGTTTTCCGATAAACTAAAACTGGGCACAACAATTATAAATAAGTTGAGAAAGATAATAAAAACATAAATAAATTGAAAGATAAACCCCATTGGCCTGCTAGAGATAGTTTAGCTTTACGACCGACTAAAATAAATATAAAATATTGCATTAGTGAATGTGAGTGAAATTCATCTTAATCTATGCAATGACTGAGAGTTATTTTTAAATTTATCACAATTAAAAATAAATCACTTGGTCTACAAATGTTGCGCTAGTGCTACAAAAGGGACGCATTTGTATCAATGTAAATAAAAAGTTGGCAGTATCCACAAAAAAATGCAAAAGGCGAAGGAAGAGAGTATGGTAAAGAGACATATAGGAAAAAAAGAGCAATAGAGATGACGTTAAATTAGATAAATGATAGAGACATCAGGGCCGTTCGTTCATTCATTCGTTTACAAATCAAATAAATAAATAAAATAATTGATTTCTTCAAAAGAAGATTTCTTCAATAAACAGTATTGAATAAAATAATAACAACAATTACTATTTTTCTAACAAAATGTTGATTGATTTTTTTTTATTTATATAATGAAAAATTAAATTTTTTAACTAAACACCACAAGTACGAGTATTTGCATGTGCGAGCAGCTTTAGAGTTTATTTACTTTTGCCTTTAGTGTTTTATAAAATTTGATACATTTGTAAATAAAATAAATAAAACAATTTTGAACAAACATCAAATATTGTTCTATTAATGTTTACATTGCCAGTAGGAAATCGCGCACTTTTTATTTGGAATTACAGTTTTCTAATGTCAACAAGTTTTCTTACTTTTCCAATTATTTTCATTAATATCATATCAGTCATCTCTAAATATGTTTAATTAAAATAATTTTATTTTCTCTTTATTTTATTCTTCACTAATTTTTTTTTTTGTGAACTAACAAGAAAATAAGAATAAACCCAATCAAAATAAATTAATATGTAGTATACATAAATATTTGGCTAAAAGTATAACAGCCTTATTCAAAAAAATATTTTAGTTGAGCTTTAAAGTTCATAGTAGCTACCAAGCACTTTAAGGGCCATTATTACAACTTAAAGTTAGTTAAAATTAGGATTTTATCGGACGTATAAAAACTTCATCGGTTGCAAAATTTTACTTTAACCTAAAGTGAGCGATAAATTACAGGAAAGTTTATCCTACCTGGTAAGTTAAATCCAATTTGCAATAATGGAAAGCTTTTTATACGTCCGATAAAATCCTACTTTTAACTAACTTTAAGTTGTAATAATGGCCCTAAGGCTAACATTGCTTTGTTAAGAAATTGTATTCAAAGGACAACTTTAACTATTTTGTGATTTAATAATAAATTCTGGTAACACCACCATGTTCAACAACCATTTCGCAGCATATGATGTACAACATCGAATACCATTTCATTCGAGTATTCAACTAATTTTTTATTTTATTAAATACATTTTTATTATCTTGAAGTTAAGCAACCTAATTTATAAAATATAAGCTTCTGACATGGAAGCAAAACAGATAAACATTTTTATAAAGTAAAAGTAGAAAAATATGATGGACATAGAAAAAGTATCTCAATTTATTTTATTCGAACGAAATGAGTATTTGAATATCCAGCTTTTTTTCGAATCATTTTGTTTGAATGTACATCACTAAAACATTTTTGTATAATTGTATTTATTTTAATATTTTTTTATGGATTTTGCTATGTATTTTGAATCAGTTGGATAATTTAGTGATGTTTTCCATCACATGACAAAAATAATAAATTTAAAATAAGAGCTAGCTAGCACTTCTAGCTTCATTTTCAGATGTAACATGAATTAATATGTGCTATATTAACAAAAATATGTGAGGTACAAAATACACATTTTGGAAATATCAACTTAAAGCAGCCTTAACAAACGTAGGTGCCTACTTTAAAATTTTGATATAATAATTTTTTTTGAATACAACTTTACTTAACATTGCTTTTCAAAGCTTTGTTAAGTTTTTTTTGAATACGACCCTAAATAAATGTATATTTTAAACTTTCTTATTTTACAAGTACATACATGTTATTCCAGTCGGTGTGGTAGTAGTTTTGTTTGTTCAAAAATATAAATATGCTTGTTCTCCCATTGATAAATCAAGATAAAGATTTCAGTTTAATTAACACATTTTATTTCAAAAATAGTCATGAGGGAATGCGAAATTTTAAATTTTTGTACTAAAAAAATTAATTTAAGATACAAAAAAATTCGTTAGCTCCTATTATTTCTTACAATACTGTGTTGTACAAGGAACATCAGACGTAACTAAAAAAAAGTATGATGATGATGTTCATAATGACACAATAAAAGTCTTCCGCTACTACTAGCCAAAAGCTTTCTATTTAATCTATTTTTTAAATTATTTAAATTTTTTTAAAGGAGCATTCAATATAAGAAGAAATTTTGAAGACACTTAAAAAAAGTCAAAGCATACTTATGACGAATTTATACCAGTTGGCCTCGACAGTCCAGCTGACTTGTAATTGGAATCTTCCTTAGATGTCAATACAGATTTTTCAGTAAATTTTTCAAATTGTATTACTTATATATGTAATTGCACATTTGAACAAAATGGGCACCAATCTTCTCAAGGAAATGGTTTTTCTTAAATCTAACTTTTTGGCCTTAGCAGGCATGTTTCCAACATCCTACGATTATAAAAGACCTCTTAGAGGGGTTTTTCTTTTCTTTATTTTTATTGATCTCGAATTAGTTCTCAAAGGTTTGGTGTTCCTAATCTATTTAGCAACTACTGCTCGTATGTTAGAAATTGTAAATATGTATATGCATATAAATTATTAAAAAAAATTATTATATGTATAACTTTTTTAAAAATTAATTTTCTAGGCTAAGGAAATTCTTTCAAAGGAATCAAACGTTCAGGAAGTTAAATGTCCGGTAACAGTGTGCGGCGATGTGCATGGCCAATTTCACGATTTAATGGAACTATTCCGGATAGGTGGAAAATCTCCAGACACAAATTATTTGTTTATGGGTGATTATGTAGATCGCGGCTATTATTCGGTGGAGACTGTAACGTTATTGGTGGCGTTAAAGGTGCGCTATCGGGAAAGAATTACCATATTGCGCGGCAATCACGAATCGAGACAGATTACACAAGTCTATGGTTTTTATGATGAATGTCTGCGCAAATACGGTAACGCAAACGTATGGAAGTATTTCACCGACTTGTTCGACTACTTACCGTTAACCGCTCTGGTTGATGGTCAAATATTTTGTTTGCATGGTGGTCTCAGTCCATCTATTGATAGTTTGGATCACATCCGCGCGCTGGATCGCCTACAAGAGGTGCCGCATGAGGGTCCCATGTGCGATCTGCTTTGGTCTGATCCCGATGATAGAGGTGGCTGGGGTATTTCTCCACGTGGTGCTGGTTACACCTTTGGTCAAGTAAGTGATGATTATGCGTTTATATTTTAAAGCAATTACTATTCAATTGAACTTATTATATTTTGCAGGATATTTCAGAAACATTTAACACCACAAATGGTCTAACATTGGTGTCACGTGCCCATCAATTGGTCATGGAGGGATATAATTGGTGTCATGATCGTAATGTTGTCACAATTTTCTCAGCGCCAAATTACTGTTATCGATGTGGTAATCAAGCGGCTCTTATGGAATTAGACGATTCACTTAAATTTTCATTGTAAGTAAAATATAAAAAAATTTTAGATTTTTTTCTCTTCAAATTAACCTATTGAGGCCCATTGTGGAACTCGTCAGTAGACGTCAATAAAATAAAGACATTATGTCAAATAAATATACTTCAGTATTTCATGTATGAAAATACATATTTTATTTTTCTTTTTTGCTTTTTAAATACTTTTATTGTTGCCCAATGTGGCAGCTAATGGTAAAAAGGTGGTGGAAAATAAAATAGATGCACAGTTGAATAAAGATGCTTGTTTTGTAAAGATTTTTGTTTGCGGTTTTCAAACTTATTATGTGTGTATATTGTGATTCTCAATATAGTATTAAGAGTCTTATTATAAACATACGGAGTTTGTTAACTGAATTCAAAAATTTTTTGGGTTGAAGTCTACTGACGAGTTCCACAAGCGGGAACGAAATGCATATAGACAATTGCTTAACCATAAAAACAAGCCAATTTTTTAAAAATTAAAAATTTTTAAAACCCTCGAATTTTTCAGAAAAGATGTTATATCTTCTAAAAGGCTGGACCGATTTTCTTTAAACATTTCTTTAAACACTCTCGATCAAGTCACCTTTCAAATATAAAAAACTAATTAAAATCGGTTCAGCCGTTTGGTCTGTACGTGCACTAGTGCAGACACACATGGCATTTTCTGTAAAAAAATGTTACACTTATTACACTTTTCAATGAAAATTCGCAATAAAATGATTTTCTCAAATATACATTTTATTATAAATTATTGTATCATCCCTTGCGAACTTAAATTTTTTCTTTAAACGAACGCTAAATTATATTTTTTTTCAGAAAAGAAAACGGCAACAGATATACATATGCACAGACACACACTACAAACTTATAACACCCCTTTTTTGGCCGGGGGTTAAAAAAAGAATAAGCAAAATGGTTTCACTATGTTTGTAATTCAGAAAATATAGAAACCGAAAAATAAATAAAAATTAAGCTATAAATAAAAAGATAAAGCGAACTGAAATGATTTTTTTTTTGGAAAAATCAAATGTCTAAAAGAATTTAGCAATTTTATGTAACAATTCGAATATCTCTTGAGTTTTTATTTTTTTTATATCCTCGGTTCGCTTTTATCTTATCTTTTCAATAACATTTTGCGTGCGTTAATTCATTTATTACTCTTAAATATTTATCAGTAAACTATTGTATACACTAAGCCACGGACAAAAATCATAACAATTATGCAAGGTACAATTTATTAAAAATTTGTGGAAAATTCAATAATTATGATGTAATATATCACACTCATTTACTAACAAAAACGTCATAACTCAAGAAATAGTATTTTTGAGTTAATTATGCAGAATTAATCCTCATCGCTATATATATATATATATATATATATATATATATATATATATATATATATATATCGATGGCTTAATATAAAAAGGGCCTAACTCTATTTATTTCGAAATCGCGTTTTTAATGTTTTCTGGGTGACAACGTATAATTGCATCCTCCTTGAAGATCTTAGTACGTTACAGTTCAAAATCAAGGACTTATGGCAACTTATTGTACTGCATGTAAATTCTTTATTTTTTCTTCAGTTTTTTGCTTCTCCTGTAAAATATCGAAAATTCGAGTTAGGCCTTTTTTATATTAGCCATCGATATATTGTATACAAATATCCAGAGGTCGTAGGTTCGATTCCCACCATAGACCTAGGTGTTTTTCGCAGACAAGCTAATCGCTTTGCAAATTGTGTTTGTGTTAAAAAAAATATTAGGGAGGTAGTGAATTTCAGTTAAGCGAATCATACAAATATCTTCAATACTCCACTCTTGAAAGAAAAATAAAATTTTCTTTTTGCATTAAGTTGAGTGTAAATTGAAAACTGTAAACTCATTCAAACATCAAGCATCGAATGTTATTTAAAACAATTATTCAATGAATAGTTTTATTTTAAATTTATAAAAGTGTTTTTAATGCTTGAATTAATATTTATTTATTTATTTATTTACTTTTAAAGCCTACAATTCGACCCAGCACCCAGACGCGGAGAACCACATGTTACAAGAAGAACACCAGATTATTTCCTTTAAGAGAAATTACCAACAAAAACACCTTTACAAGAAAATTTACATTTATTACTACATAAAATACTAATGATAATAATAAAAAAATAAAACAAAAAATCTTTAAGGGAAAAATCCGAAATAAAAAGAGATACAGTAAAATGAAACCAACCATTGGAAACAACCAACATTCTTACCATCAACGACGTAGTCGTCACCATCATCACCAACACATCGACAACAACAAGCACATAAACAAACAATGGTAGAGATGAATGGATGGATGCATGTGTATGATGAGAAACAGTTGGAAAACGAAAGTAAAAAACTAAATGAAAGCAGCGTTAAGGAAAAAATTCAAGCAAGATAATTTATATACAATTAGTTACAACAAAGCTGTAATTTAGAAAAAGAAAACAAATAATGAAAAAAATCGTACTTCTAATAAAAATAGAGAAAAATTTAAATTAAAACAAACGTAATAATTTTGAAGAAATTAAAGTTATTAATAAGTCCGCGATCATTTTGATTTTTTAAACAATCAATCTATTTCCTCCGATTCAGAAATGAACACATAAATTTAAGATATGGACGTTATTAAACAATTTGATAAGAAGCCCATTATGATGGAAAGGAAAGCAAAAAGAAAGCAAGAAGGACGTATTACATTTGACAAGTCAGATGGACAGATCAGAGTGCAAGAGAGCAAAAGCGTTGAAGAGCCTCTACAGCATTTTCTTTTTTCAATTAAAAGGCTCAAAGATACAAATTATATCTACAAAGCCACACATATAATTAAAAAAAAAAAAACAAAACAAACAGTTAATTACATTAAGAAAATATTAAATAAAAATTTAAAAAGAAATGAAACAAATTGCTAAAAAAAATAGTTTATAATGAATTAGTAGTAACAGAAAAAGGCGAAAGCGAGGCATAAGTAATTCAAGTTTGTCTATCCTCTTAAAACATTTAACAAAATCTCTTTCATGGTAAAATAAATATAACCTCTCTCCTCTCCCAGCACGTGCAAATTTCTATTCTGAAAATCATTCAATCATCCAAAACATTCTCATGCAAACGCACTCACTCTTCATACACATTTAAAAACATTAAAACTAACACAAATGTTTATTTTTTTTTGTCGAAAACAAACTACTTAAAAAAATTACACATAAGAAGGATAATACCAATAAATGTTTTAATAATTAATTACGTAGTACACCGTCATGCCGCAGAACTATACAAATAAAAGTTGTAATCACACAATGTAGTGTTTTGTTTTATCTTTAAGTACATTAATTATTAATTATATTACATATATTAATGACTCTTCTCTAAAAAATTATGATAATTAGAAATTACTTTATAAATAATTGTTTTGAATTTAACAACACAAGAACAATAACATATAAAAAATATTTTGAAAACATTTTGCAAATTATAAAACTTTTCAACATTTTGGTGGTCCCAAAGCGAGAAAATTTTTTGACCAGGTCCAGACGAATTTTCTTCTGCGCAGCATCTCGTAACTGCATTGCACTATCTATAGCTTTTTAAATGCATTCTAGGAAAGCTTTTGAATGCTAGAAAAATAAAATTGAATTTGTGTAGTTTTTCTTCATTAATTTTATTTAAAAATTTTGAGGACTGATTCGCATTTTTAGGTACCCAATCTTTTAAAAATTTTGACAAGTTTCAGAGATCTCGTAAAACATTTATATAAATATATAATTATTTAGCATGTTACAATTTTACCTTATAACTAATGTACATATTTTCCAATGTTTAGCTGTAGGCAATAAAAGGAGGACTTTTTTTAAGCAGAAGAAAAGTATTAAGTAAGCAAAGAAGGCTACGAAAAAAATATTTGGAATTTCTACATATTAAATTAAATTATTTAAAAATATTTTGTTATTTTCAATTACTTTTATGTGATTCTGCTTTCGTTTGTACACATCTGCGGCACAATGAAAGTGAAAACAATTACATTTTATTATAAAAATAAAGAGAAAACAAAGCAGATAATTAATTATAGCTAAAGAAAAGCGTTTGGAAATATTTATAATATAACATAAAAATCAACTTCAACCCTCTGAAATTTATTTTTTTCAATTTGTATTATTTTAAATTTAATTTTATGTACAATTAAAAAAACTTATTTTAATATTTTTTTATATTCATAAAATGATATTTTTCTACAAACAAAATCTAATTTAATTATAATTTTGTGCCATCGAAGCTTTATTTATTAAATGAGAAGAAAAGGTAATGATTTTTCAATTAATAATAGAAAAACAGCTTTGAAATTTAAAATTTCAATTATTTTATTAAAAACATAACAAGAAACGTATACATTTCATTAAATTGTTTTGTTTTCACTAAAAAAAAAACTAAACGTGCTTAGTGGCACTCGAGTAGTATTCTTTTATTCCTTAAATACTTTTTTAATAAATAAATGTAATTTTTTTTTATAACTAAACAACACAACCAACATCTCTTTTTTAAAACATTTTTTACACTAAATTTTCTTAAAAATAAAAGATCCTCGCTTTTGTAATTTGTATTTGGGTTTTTTCTAATAACTATTATTTAAAAAAAAAGTTTAAACAGAAAAAAATATATATTTTATATGCGTATTATTCTAAGAATATATAAAAAGTAACACAACAATCCTTTTAATACTTTCACAAATTAAAACATTATCAAGGCGGTTTTTTATATAAAATTTTTATAACAAAGGTGGAGTTAGTAAAAACGTATCACGTGTTCAGGGATCAGCTGGCAGGATCTGCAACATAAACAAATCTCTTTGCTGTTTATATTATAGCCAAAGTGGAAATTGATTTTTACGGTGCAAAAGTAAAACTCTGCCGCATAAAATAAAAATGGAAAATCTATTAAATATTTTATTAAGTATATAAATAAGTTGTCCTGTTATTGCGCGCACAAACTAATAAACATTAAATTGAGTTCAATTCAAATCTTACACAATCCTTACTTACGTTTTAACTAACTAAAATCTAATGGTATTATAAGTTATACCATAAGACGATAGTTCTTACTAACTCTTACCTTAATCACCATAATTCCAGTTGTCAACATATCGACGTCACGTCATATCAAAAAAAGTGGAGCTTGTATAGCCGTTGTCCAAAAGAATTGCGTGCTATCATGCTTAGTGATAAGAAATAGACAAAACTATTCTCGAGAGCGAAAAGCCAGCCCAAAATTTTTTAGTGTTGTATTGACGTGACGTCGATGTTGACAACGGGAATAAGGTGAATTATCTTTTTTTTAAAGTTTTCAAAACACCAAAAACTTCAAAAGTTAGTTAAAGAAAGCAACCGAACAACCAATTCTGAGAGTTTGATGAGAGTGTTATTAATTAAGCTGAAGGCGAAAGAAGGAAGAAATTAATTGTTGTTCTCAATAAATGAATTTAGCTCGTGTTCCATTCCGTCCAATCGTGAACAAAAATTTCGCTCGTTTTTTCACTTTTCCCTTTTCTCATATTAGGAATTTGTTTTGTCCTTTATTACCAATACAGACACCATTATCGCGTATCGTGGTTGGCGCATTTCGACTTTTACTACGACATTTTTGTAATAGATTAAAGAACTGACATTTTTCTCCAGGACGAAACTTTCGTAGTTGGCGCCGATATTACGCCAACCACGATAAGGGTAAGCATGTCAACAAACAAGCAAAACAACGAGCTTCAAACCACGGTAATCCCAATTCACCCATATTCTGCGTTTCGATTACGTTCCCGCATTCAGTTACGCACGGATCGAAAAGAGGTATTCTGCCAAAAAACTGAATCGAAAGAAAAAGAAGAAGAGAAGAGTATGTTTAAACTTGCTGCTTTGCTATGAAACGGGTGAAATAGGAACAGAAAAATTAAGCAATTTTGCAAAATTTTTAGCAAAAAGTTAAATTTAGTGCAAAAAACAGTGATTTAACAATTAAAACAAATAATAATTATTGTAAAAATTTTCATTAAATAAACTCTTGCAAATTTAAGTACAGAGAGTTGAAAAAAACGGGATAAGCAAGAGGTATTTGTGGCCAAACTTTTCCAGTCTGAAGAATCCTGTCATATTTTAATTTTTTACACATAATTGTAACACAAAAATAAAGTTAATTTGTTTAAATTTAATTAAATCCGTAGACAAAATCGTTTTTCGTTGCCATTAAATAGGTATGTCAACTGTTCTACCTGCAATAAACTAAATAAAAATCGCATTTCAGTACAGAAAAACAAAACAAACTGTTTAGTTCATTAATTAAACCTTCTTTCATTTAATACTTGCATTATTTTTTGCATAAATCACTTTTTAAAGCTAAACAAACAAAAATTGAAAACGCTCCGCCACTAAAATAACAACTTACAAAAACGTAGTTACGATCGAAATGCAGAATACATAGAATCGAAAGAAAAATCGAAGAACGGAACGCAGAATACCAAAGTTGCCAAACGGAGAAACTTTCGATTCGACTCGAAACTCAGAATAGGGGTGATTATTACTCTCGTTGGCTCCCAAGAAATTTATGGTTGGAGGTTGCATGAGCAATAAATTCTCAGGAAATATTCATGATTGAGCTGCTAAAGAAAATTTTCCCCAAATTTACTTTTAATTGTTAGGTTGGATAATTTTGGAACTGCACTCGTAGATGGCCAAATTTCATACGGTAACATCATTAAAAGTTTTTGAACGGTAGAGAGCGCTTGGAAAAGAAAAAGGTTTAAGAATTTGATAATTCCTAATGGCTACGCTAATTGGTTTACAAATATAATTTCCTAAACAATATGGTCCCTATTAGGGACTTTCTTCCAGGAAATTTTTAGTGCTAAAAAGAACTAATTAAAAAACCTTCATGTGATAATAGTAAAATAATTATCCCCGTTAATTTGTAATATAACATTAAAACGAAAAGCTATGTAGTAATGTTATTTCACTTTTTTATTTACAAGTTAGATGACTAGGTTTTACCTTTTTTTTTAATTTCCGCTTTTTAATTTATAGAAATTTTAATGTGTGCATGTGTGTGTGTGTGTGTTTGCATGAAATAATTCAGCAAACATTTAAATTAAATGTTAATTAAATGCTCCAATTAAATATCGTTGCTCTTTTTTATTTTGAGTTTTTTGCTCTAAAAGCAGCAAGAACGAAAATTGTTTTCCTTTACAATTATTACTTCATTTCCTGTCCATATTCATTCACTTCCGTCTACTGGAACATATTTTTTTCATTTATATCTCTATACTGTTTTGTTTATGCTTACGTTAACTTGGATGCGATTCCGTTAGTTTTGTTTTTGCTTTATTTGTTTGTAGTTAGCTGTTATATTTACGCCCATCTCCCTTTTTGAATTTGTTGCTTCTTAATTTGAGATGTTTGTTTTTTTTTCGTAATTTTGTCCTCCATTACTCTTTTATTTGTAATGGGTTTTCCATGTCAACCGGCATAAGATATGACCTTTTTTTTAATACAAAAATATATTTTTGCAATTATGTACATATATAGTGAAATGTATATGTACATATGTATGTATGTATCGTATCGGATTGCAGTTGTATTAATAAGTTACTATTTTTGTCCGCGTCTGTGTTAGAAGGAAATATCAAGTGTAGTGTCGTTTGTCTGAACACCTGATTGGCGTTGTCAAATCCAAAACGTTTTCAGAACATGAGCGATATTCTTGCATACATTTCTATAAATACATACATATAAATTAATTATTTTTTTAGTTATGTATGTGTATTCCGCACTCAAATGTGGAAAAAATTAATCTGCCTTATCGTGGTTGGCGTTTGGTAATAGATTAAAGAAGACTTCAACAGTTTTTCTTTAATCTATTACCAAATAGTCGGAAGTCGTATTTGAAATACGCCAACCACGATAAGGCAGATTATTTGTATGGTCCTGGCCAAAGGAACTTCTTTAATTTATTCTCAGCAAGAAAATGTGTTATTCTGGATAGAGATGTGCACGTGAGCGTTTTTCGACTCACGACACGCACGCTCACGCAGAAAAATATTTTACTCACGCACTTTCACGCACGAATGATATTGAAAATTTTCACGATCACGCACGCTCACGAACAAAATATTCCTAATCACGCACGAGTGGCTTACAACATATCACGATCACGCACACTCACGAAAAAGTATATAATCCAATTTGTATCTTTTTTTGGGTTGAAATATAGGTTTTTACACATACATATGTATGTATGTATGTACATATATATGTATGCACGTGTATATGTAAAATTTACATTGCTCAGTGGGGGCTTTTACAAAGTAAATGGCAATAAATCTGGAACTTCTAAACTACTGATTGGAATTATATGAAACTCCTAACATCCGTAGAAGAGGACTTAGGCTTTATAACACATGTCATGACAGCCTTCTGGCTTGAGCTGGACATGAGTAACAGTGGCCCAAAGTTGACTACCTGGTACTCAAAAAAACTTCTGAAGCTTGTAACTTTTTTAAAAATTATCCGATTTTTATCGGATGAAGCATTTTGACATAAACTTGAAATTCTTAAGAAATAGTTTCTCAAGATGTGTTTCCGTATCTCTCATAAGATATTTTACTTAAGACAAAGAAATTTTTCCCTTAATGTTTTTAAGTATTTCGCCTATTACTTTTTAGTTCATTGTTGTATTTTAAGTTAAAAGACAGCATTAAATATTTTACAAAATTTTAAATAAAAATAGGAAAAAAAAATTTATTAACATATCCATCCATTCGTGAGATCGGAAAAAGGCTAACAAATCAAAATTTTAAAGTTTTCCTGAAAAAGGCATGTGTTTTTTAAGTATCTTCATTATTTTCAGTTTTGCAAAAAACTTTGTTAAATACATTTTCAATTTTTTAATTACATAGCGCTAAAGACAATGCATTAAAAATGTGCTTAGAACCAATTATTTTGCATTTTGGACATGTACCCTACATTCAGCAATTAGGACATTGCTGAATGTAGGGTAAATTTTAAAAATATTTTTTGTGTTTAAGTGGTTATAAAAAGTTGTGACAGTAGATTTTGAAAGTTTTAACTATAAGATTTTATTATGTAGATAGTTTTAAAAATTTTTAACTGAAATTTAAGAGTCCCTTTTCATAAATGCGAATGCACGCGAAGTTTTTCTGGAAAAAGTCAGAATTTAGGGAAGTTCTGTACCATAAAAAATATATTAAAATAATTTTATTTTTCTACATTGGTATATTTGAATATCATATGAGCCAGTTTACTACGCCTGAAAAAATTATAACAATAGCCCAATACACAATCTTGTGCAAATAGTCTTGCATCGCAGCATGTGCAAAATGGTATAGTATATTGATACTCAGCTATTCAGGAATGATACCTCGTGAGAGCGCGAGAATTCGTGCGTGATTAATAAAAATAGCTCACGCACGATCACGCACGATCACGCACGAGTAATTTATTTTTAAGTCACGATCACGCACTCACGCGTGATTAATTATACATTTAATCACGATCATGCGTGAGTCACGCGTGATTCACGCGTGTCACGATAAAATCACGACATTTGCACATCTCTAATTCTGGATATCGCCAGCTTTAAAGGTGGGAATTATTTCTCAGTTTCAGCCTGGTACGGAGTTCTTACGGAAATCCAGGTTCCCATATGAATTGTATGAAAAAAAAACTTACGGAGATTCATAATAGGGAACTAGCACCTACACAAAATCTAGCATATTTTAATTAAAATCTTTACGAAAATCTATACCGCTTAAACTATGTTTTTTGACATTTATCAAGATTTTTTTACAAAAAAAAAAAAAAAAAAAAAAAAAAACGGCAATGTAGCCAATTCACACACCTTTTTAAGCAGACCGTACCTAATTCAGTCATCTTTTATATAAATATTTTGTACAGGGTAGTAAAAATAAAACAAAAAAAAATTAGATTTTGAGTAGATTGACATATTTGTAGTCACAAAACTCACAAACTAGATTTTGTTTTGTATGGGAAATCAAGTAAAAAGCAGCAAGATTTAGCTCGAAATCGCGTGAGTACTAGATTTCGAGATAATGTAGATGCATTATAAAGGAATTTCCATTTAATAGTACGGACTTTCAAATGGAAAATACACGGAATTTTTGAAATTTATTGCCTATCTTAGCTTAGGGATGTTATAAATATAAGTGGAGACTTTTTCAGTCAACTGAAACAAATTTAATGATCATACATATGTTTGGTTACGGATTTTTCGACATTTTTAGTGTTTTTGTGTGTAGACAAACATAATTCTACAGATTATTTTTCCGTGTAGAAATAAATGTAAATTTACAAACATGAAAACAAAAACAGAGTGCTCAAATTTTGTTCGTTTTCAGTATAAATAGACAGACGAGAATTTTTACTTGTCTTCTATATTTACATTTATTTCTACTCGGAAAAATAATCGCGTAGTCTTTTGTGTAGAATTATATTTGCATACACACAAAATCGTTTATTTTTGAATTTACAACACACAAAAACATTAAAAATTAATTACATTTTGATGAAAATTAGCAATGTTAATAATTGTTTGAACATTAATTTTTGTTTCAGTTGACTGAAAAAAGTCTCCACTTATATTTAAAACATCCCTAAGACAGGCAATAAATTTAAAAAATTCGGTGTATTTATGTTTTGATACTCCGTAGCCGGGGTCACACGATTGGCACAAATGCACCAATTTTCGTCGGCTCAGTGCGATAGAGTCATAAGTAGTAAGCCAAAATGACATTATTACTTAATTATTTCTTGAATAAGTCTATATGGCTTTATTACTAATGCAGTGTGGTGCAGATATGTAATTGTATTTCAATTAGTTTGAGAAATAAGGCAAATTTCTTTGGTACTTATGAATTTATTTCAGTTAGCCGACGAAAATTGGTACATTGTGCCAATCGTGTGATCCCACCTGTACTAACAAATATAAATTTTTTTATGAAATTTACCAACTTCAATTTCCGTAATTTTTTTACATATAGTTTGTATGAGAACCTGAAATTCCGTATGAACTCCGTATCAGGCTTAAACTGGCAGTATGATAGGTAGTGAAGCACAGAGGAAGGCAGTCAAAATATATCAACGGAGTTTCCGTTTCTTCTCACTTTCTATCTTAACATAAACTTAAGAATACTCCTCTGTCGTAGCGGAAAATTTTTGTAAATATGTATAAGTTTTTGCTGAAATTATGTTTGCAAATTCTTTCATATACAATTTTTTCCATTTCATTGTTTTTCCTCTTTTGCTCTTTTTGTAAAGATAAAATAGTCCGATATTTGCTTTTTAAATTTTGATAAGTTCTTGTACTGTCTTTTATACTTCTTTTATTCTACATATCAAATAAAATATATCCTTGTAGTCTATTCTTAGTCGAGATGGAAGTTAAAAATCCTATTATTTCTCGCTCACTAAAGTATTTTACTATTTCATAGTTTGGTTATGTTTTTATATTAATCTTCAAGCACAAAGCCTTTGCAGCAGTAGCTGCTTTATGTGTGAGTGGAAAAAACTGTGCTAAGCTGTTAAACAATTTCAAATATAAGCATAACAAAAAAAAAAAAAAAAAGCAATAGATAAAAATAAAATGAAACCTGAAGATATTTTGCATGATATCGATTCTCATATTGTTACATGCATACTAAAAAGGGAGTTTTTCAAATAAACCCACTAAGAGTTGGTGATGGAAAATAAATTACATTGAAATCTTTATGCTAAATAGGCGAAAAGTTTTTTTCATGTTTGCTTAAAATATTTCATTATGTACTTATCAATCTTTTAGTTAACTTTTGAGTTAATAAAACAAATGTCTTTAAAAAGCCATTGCAGTACATAGAATTCTGAAAAAAGCTGGAATTTTTGAGTTTAGAATACAGAATAATGCCCTAATTCATTAATACGGCATTTAAATTGCCTCGAAATCTAGTACTTACGAGATTTCGAGCTAAATCTAGCTGCTTTTTACTAGATTTCCCATACAAAAAGAAGTATAATTTGTCAGTAGATTTGTAGGAAATCTAATAAAAATTTAATATTTTTATTTATTTTTCACAACCCTTTACAACATATTTATATAGACGGTGAGTGAATTAGCTACGGTCTGCTTAGAAAGGTGTGTGAATTGGCTACATTGCAGTTGTTCGGTTGTAGTTTTGGAAAATTTTCAGTTAATGGGTTTTGTTTTAGATAAAAAAATTTATGATAAATGTTAAAAAAACTTAGTGTAAACAGTTAAGATTTTCACAGAGATTTCAATTAAAATCTTTCTGATATTGAAAATATTTTTGAGGGTTTGGTTTTGAATTATCAAATAAGGCATTTACGAGTACATTGTCTCTAAGTCTAGTACTTACGAGATTTCGAGCTAAATCTAGTTGCTTTCTGCTAGATCCCTCATACAAAGTGAAAGCTACTTTGTCAGTAGATTTGCACAAAATTTAATATTTTTATTTATTTTTTTAAAACATAATATCTATAAAAGGGGAGTGAATTAGCTCCACTTTACAAAATTTTCTGTTGAAGGTGTGTGAATGAGCTAAGGGTTAGAGTTTAATAGGCCATTTACACCATTACAAAATCTAGCTGATTTTAATTGAAATCTTTATGAAAACCTATACCGTTTATACCAACTTTTTTTTGACATTTATCAAGATTTTTTTTTATCTAAAACAAAACCCATTAACTAAAATATTTCCAAAACTACAACCATATAACTACAATATAGCAAATTCAAACACCTTTGTAAGCAGACCGTAGCTAATTCACTCATCTTTTTTTATAATTATGCTGTACAGGGTTGTAAAAAATAAATAAAAATGTTAGATTTTTATTATAGGGCATTTACACTAGGACAAAATCTAGCAGATTTTAAATAAAATCTTTATGAAAATCTATACCATTTACATCATGTTTCTTTCACATTTATCAAGATTTCTTATCCAAAACAAAATCCATTAACTGAAAATTTTTCAAAACTATAACAAGCACCTGTAATATAGCAAATTCAAACACCTTTGTAAGCAGACCGTAGCTAATTCACTCATCTTTTTTTTATAAATGTGTTGTACAGGGTAGTAAAAATATTAGATTATGATTTGATTTAATACAAATCTGCTAACAAAATAGATTTTGTTTTGTATGGGAAATCTAGTAAAAAGTAGCAAGATTTAACTCGAAATCTAGTAAGTACTAGATTTCGGGGTAATGTAAATGTCCTCTTAGATTTCCTACAAAACTGACAAAATAGATTTTGTTTTGTAAAAAGCAGCAAGACTTAGCTCCAAATCTCGTAAGTACTATAAGGCAAATTTTAGGCAAACGATTTTGTTTTGGATAAAAAATCTTGATAAGTGCCAAACAAGACTTACACCAAGTCTTGTTTGGCGGTATAGATTTTCATGAGGATTTTAATTAAAATATAAATTTTGTGCAGGTGTAAATGCCCTATAAATTATTTTCTTAAAAAATTGTTGTTTTCTTCTAGAAAATTTTTATTCTACATATTGTCATAATTTCATTATAAGTGAAATTTATTTGCTGCTGATTAAGCATTGTCTACATATATGCATTTCATTGTTGCTTTAACACATCGTCAGTAGACTTCAGAATGTGTGGATGATTAGAACTAGAGAAAATGTTTGCAGGGTTATTGAAAAGTACAATCTAACACTTTTTTCTTTTCAAGTACACGGCTTATCGTTGTTTTTTTTTTGTCGAATGACTAGCTGACGACGTTTCATTGAGTTGCGAATTCCAATGATTTTGTAGTAGTGGAAAAAGCTGACAACGCTTGTACGCATTGTAGCAAAACAACCGTGAAACATGTGCAAAAAAGGCAAGTTGTGGGAGTTGAATTGATGGTTTTCCTTTAACACATTAGCATAATTTAAACACTAGCGACAGAATAAAATTGTGTTCAATTGGGTGTTACTGGAATAGAAGTCGAAGCAGAAGCAGCAGAAGAGCATTCTATTCGTTTTTGTGATAATAGTAAAGGAGCATCTGCTTCTGCTGGTTAATCGTACATATAATGCTGCTTTATTGTTTGTACTTAGGAAGGTTTTTATTGTTCCAAAACTTGTGTGTATGAGCTTGTTTGTATGTTGCACATGCCAAATTTTATAGAGCCAACCAACAGTGGAACAAAGCCTAAATTTTTTTAGAAGAAAGATTAAGTGCTTACAAAATTAAATTTTATAAAAAATTTAAATTAAATTTTTTATAACTTTCTTTTAAACATAAATTATTCTTTGTCGAGATATATATAAATAATATAATAAAAAGTGAATTTCTTTAATTGTTCAATTATCACATTACACTAAAGGAAAATATGAATGAAAATCGGACGACGCAATGATATTCACCCTTATTCCAGTTGTCGACATCGACCTCACTTTAACACAATACCAAAAAATTGGGGCTTGTTTACTCGCTCTCAAGAACAATTTGTGCAACTGGCAATCTATTTCCGTTCCCTAAGGTCTAGAAAATAGCATAAAACTGCCAAAAGGAGTCAGTTGCTTTCGACAACGGGTACACCAGCCCCAATTTTTTGGTATTGTGTTAAAGTGACGTCGATGCCGAAAACTTATTTAAAGCAATAATTTTAAACCAAAAAACTATAAACTACGGGCTTGTGGCAAAATTAAATAAAAATATACTCATATGTTTCTCAAGTAGAACAAAAATATAAGCAAATTAACTAGCATGTGGATAATTAGTAAAGAACAAACGTCAATGGCAAGACTGTTGTAAATTTAGAGATGGTAAAATTGAGCTTTCATAACAAAAAAGCTTTCAGCAAATTGAATACGATGAATCAAAACAATTCACATATTGCATTTGCAAAAGAGTTGCGTATATAAAGCAGAAATCTACAGAAATCTACTGACGCGACCAACGGTGGACCAAACATAAAAGAACGCGGAAGATGAAGGTGTAGTGGCTTTCGAAAACAGCTAGTTGTTCCGTTCTACTTCGTGTTTGTGGGAATATTTACAATAACTTTGGTGTTATTTGTTCATTAATAATTATCACATGCAATTTGGCTCCAAAAAGCGATACGAACTTTAGCCTGTTCAAATCTTAAATATATAAACAAATGAAGTTCGAACAATAATAATAAAACTATTCAACAACTGAGACATTTTTAGATTTAGTTGAATTGTAGTGAATTTTAATCAAAATGAAATATTTTTATTAATTAATGTGAGTTTCTAAAAAAGAGAAGAAAAATTAAATTAGACTTTTAAGCCGGGGGAAATGCCGATATTTTTCTGTGCAGCAACGCGCTTCATCAGCACCCTAGTCTATCTGAACTTACTGAATAAGAAATTATTTCTGATTAATATTCAATAACTATGTTTACACGCATTTTTTAAATTACGCGTGGCAAACTATATATAATCACATGCATGAATATAAAAATACTTTGACTATTATTCGGCTACACATGCGTATATAATGCGCTATTTCTTTACACACACACACACACACACAAATCATGTTTTCAAACAACCACACAACTACACATTTTCCATTCCATTTTATATACATAAATGATTGTATACGGTTCCAAATGATGAATAAATATTCCGAGTATCATGCGTATATTTTTTTGTCCGATTAAATATCCTTAGCCTGACTATGAGAGAGAGACAAAGAGAGAGAGAGAGAGAGAGAGAGAGAGAGAGAGAGAAAGAGTCAACGCGTTTGATACCTATGTGAATTTTGTTTTTAGTTGTTGCGTATTTTACTTATTCCCATAAGCGAAGTAGAGAAGCTCTTGCATGTTGGAATCGGCTATATCTATGGCTACTTCATAGAAAATATGTGAGCGTACAAATTGTTTGTCCTACAATTAGGATTATGTGCAGTTACTAAAATTAGCAGCAATTTAAAATTTATGGTTATGGCAACTAAAATGAAAAACTTTTAGTTGCTTTGGCAACTAAAGTTGGATTGCCATCCATAATCCAATCATTATATTCTATCATATAAAAAACAAATACTATCTACTTTTTTTCAATTCATGTTGAAATATGTCTTAGTGTACTGCACATGAACTTAAAAATCTGAATTAAATCTTATTTAACTTACGACTCATTAAATTTTCTATCTTCTTTGTTAAGGTCGTAAATACCAAACTAAAAAAAATACTCTAAAGAATTTATTCACTCCAACTATTTGCCATTTTTCTCAAAACTCCAACACAAAAAATATGAACTTCGAATGAAAATGTAATAAACTTGAAGATATTGTTGTTCTTGTCTTATTCTTCATTCATTTACTTGGTCCATATTTCCGGCACAAGACTTATGCTTTTTATGTTAATAGAAAATTATTCGTGTCTGTGTATGTATGTATGTATATACGTCTTAAAAAATTTCTGTATACATATTTATTTATGTATGTGAGTGTGTAGGTTCGGATGAAAGTTTGTTTAATTCGCCTGCAGAAGCAACAGTTTATTTAAGAAATGAAAAGTCAATTTTCTCTTCGTAGAGTTTTCATATTTTTTACTTTTATTTAGCTGCTTGTCTTATTTGGTTATGAACACTTTTATTATCATAATCATCATTTAGCACAATTCAATGAGCAGGAGATTTAAGTTTTACAAATATCTTCTCTTGTTCTTATAGTTTGTACACAGCAGAATAAAATTGATTTTCAATGCGAGGCAATGTACTTCGCCAGCAGTTTTTGTAACGTTTAGAACAAAAACACAAACAAGGCGACGACAACTTGCACATGTGTAATTTTTGGGCTGATAGACTTGATGTATCAGGGGTGGTAGCACTTTTTACGGTTCGAAAACAAAACGATATATTGTTATTTGTAGACAAATATTCAAGTACCGGAAAGAAAGATAAATTTGGTAGTAACGCTGCAAAACCTCCCAAAATTTAGAGATAAAACCGAGAAGTGAAAATATTTAGGAAATCAAAACCGTCTTTGGTTCTACCACAGAGGTGAAGGGGAAATTTTTGCGCCTGGCCGTAGGCCCTCAATACTGATATGCTTAACAAGACGAAGCGGGATTTTATTTTGCTCAAGAGGAGAAAGTTTTAGCGCAAATCGGGAATACTTTAGAAGCCTGAATTTTTAATTGAAAATAATTAAAAGTATTAGAGCAAAAGATAAAAAAGGCTTTTCATAAAAAAATAAATAAAAAATGGATATACGACAGTACGTGGAACTTGATTCAAGAAAGAAATAAACTTGACCTACAACAAAAACCAAACCTTACTCTAAAAACAAGATATGTATGCCACTTTAGCATAAGCCGTAGAAAGAGCAGAACATAACGAAAGATACGTTTTAGACTTACGTGAGCACCTGCCTTTACAACATAATGTCACGGTGGTCCAAACAGCGTGTGGAAGTAAACGTCCACGCATCACTCTCATGCACCCTTAGAAAGCCTATGTGACACTCCAAGAACGCATAGGTTGCAATCTTTGAACAAAGTTATGCCTGTACGCCGAACAAGTACCTTGCTGAGGTACTTAGAGCTATTTAAACTCTTGCTGCTAAGACCGTGCTCAAAGCAGTTTCTGTTGTATGGCAACAGCACCTAGAATAGTGTCTGGCTGACCGCGTGACGCCATTCACTAGCACTGATTTAACACTGGGAAGCCAAGACTAGAGAATTTCTCACCATTAACCGGCACAGTTCAACCACTCATGAGAGCCAGATGTATGCCTGTGCCGCCAACAATCAAGTTCCTACTCCACACCGCTCAACATCATCCCTTTAACCACAGTGGGTGGGATGAAATCGACCTTTCGGTAAAGGATCAAAACAATCGCTACACACATCCAATTGCTAGAGCAGCTCGGCTGTCACCGGCATGCCTCGAAGTTCCGACCCGAAAGACTTTACCTACATTGTCTTTTAAACTCAGGGTAGTTCCAGGTGACGCTGCACCTGCTCGACATCAAAGCAAGCTACGTCCTTTTATAAATATGTGCACATCCGTTGCTCTGTTGCCAGAGATTGGGTAGTAGCACATAAGTTCTATGGGTAAACAACCAAACGTACACCGAGGGAAAAGTTAATTTACCTCAGCTAAGGTCCTCGGGCTTACCATACCCATAATCTCCGAAGACATCCCCCTGAGGGTAGCCCGTAACGACAAATGGAAATACATGGCTGACGATGCCAAATAAGGCGAATTAACAGCAGGTGATATTGATTCAGCATATGGTGATCAGCTGTTAATTTCTCTTGTGTTAAATCAAAGCAAAACGCAAGGCGACTTCATATCATGTGATTTCAATTCAGCAACTGATGATCGGCTGTTAATTTTGTTTGTGTGAAATCAAAGAAAAACGTTCAGAAACTTTATACTAACAAATATACAAGGCGAATATATATCCAGAGCTGCAAATCGAGATCATTAGATATCAATTCGCCTTGATGCCAATTATAAATAGTTTGGAAGGTAAACTATAAATTAAAAAGAAATTAGTTATTAATTTTTTGAACTTTTTGCTGGCGTTTAAATACTTATAAATAACGTGAAGTGTTGTCTTTTTTTGTCTGTTTTTATTTGCACATTTTAATTCTTTGTGGGAAAGAAGTTTTATTTATTCAAGTCTATGATTTATATAAAGTTGTAGTCACACGAGTATGATTTATATATTATTAAACTTAAATTATATTTCTGCCAGTTTCAAAAAATATTAAACTTTTTGATTTCTGAAAGTATATTTTCTACTTTAATTTTATTTTCGGTAATTCGAAGTTTTTACCTTCCTTAATCATAATTAAAAATTATCATGATATGCAAGTGAGTTGGTGGGAGTCTTGTTCCTTTCATTCAACTTTAGTTTATGTTTAAACAAAATGTTTAGTTGAAAAAAAAACACATCTGTATGTAAGCTTATGTTAAGTTATAAATATAAGTTGTGTATTTGTGTTTAAAACTTAAATATATGAAATAAAAAAGATGCAACTATGAGATGAGAAAAGTTTTGAAATGAGTTTTATGTAGAAATAATGATAGATAAAGTTAAGAACTTAAAAAAAATATATGTATGTATGTTATTTTTTCTGAAGGCGAATTTGAAATTTTTGTGTGGAAAATTGTAACTCCCTAAGTTTATAGTGAAAAGAAAATTAATTAAGCAATGAAAACATGGTGAAGATAAAATTAAACTTTAATCATCAGCTGTTTAATGGAGTTTAATTTGCGCTTGAAAAGTTTTTTTATTATTATTTTGCTAAAATTTATTTGTTTTACTCCTTTGAGGAATAACTGAATTCTTTACACATTGCTCTACATATTACAGTGGGGCCTAAATTAAAATTATTTATATATAATTTAAGCTTTTTGAGATTTTGTAGTGGGTGGTACTCTTTTAATACCTTAAGCATAGTACTCTGTTCAAATTTGTGAAAAATGTTTGTCAACATTGATTAATTCGTACAAAAAATTTGAGATGTAAACAATATTAACTTGCGCCTGAAACTATGCTACAATTTCCTATGTTTGAAGAAACATCCCATGCGTTTAAAAAGTTTAAAAATGCTGAGATTTATTTCAAATGTTTTTCCAAGATAAACAGAGTACTATTTCTGAAACATTTTTCCATGAACAATTCGTGCCAATTTTGTTATATTTACTTTGGCAGCATTTCGCGAGAAATGTTGAAAAGAGTACCAGCCTGTATTACAAAGTAATGAGTGCTACATATTTATCTAATTATTTGTTATATGTAAATTCATACATAATGACTTCCCAGTAATGAATAAAAGAAGCAGTTATTTATATCATTATGTAAAAGTACTTATTTTAGGACTTTTAATGAAATATATATAGACAAAAATTTATTGATTGTGAAAATGAACTTCGAAAACAAAGAAGATGTATTCTCTAAGGGCCGTATCAAAAAAAAAAAAAAATAATTTAAACTTCAAGTGTTCTTTTGTCAAAAATTTGCATGGAAATTTTGTTTTAACGTACACTTCAAGCTCAAATAATTTTTTTTTTGGATACGGCCATAAATCTGTAAATGAATAAATAAAATATTCGTATTTTGATTTTCCAAAAATTAACTTTGACTTTACCTGAACTGACTTTAATTTTTCTTAAAAAAAATTAAATATTTGTAGGCAATTGATTTTTGAATTCTTGTTATCATATAACTACGCTTTTCACTACACGTCCAAAATTTTATCTGCTCAAAAAGACAAAATCCCACAATTTTGGAGAAAAAAAATATGAAAATTAATTGTCAATTTTCAATTTGCTTCTTAAATTTGCATATTCTTATTTCAGTTGTCGAAAATTCTCTCGGTGCGCCGCTGCTGGCCACAAAACTACTGCACCACCGCTGCCGATAATTTTGCCTCGACTTGTTTTTCTGATGGCGATTTGCTAAAATAATTTTTGAAATGATCGAAGTTTCGACCTCCCAGTCGTAAAGTTTTGTTTGTTTCCTTTGCCAGAATCTGTTTTTAGGACCTTGCTAATTTTGAAAATTTTTTAATATTGCTATGCAATGTAATATCGAGCCCTATTTTCGATTTAATTGAAAGCGAGAAAAATTCAATTTTTCAGGAGGAGGGTTTTTTTAAATATTCAAATATATTTTTGTACGTAAATTGTCGCTTACGATAAAATTTTACAGCCTGTATCTTAAAAGTTATCAACAACTTTGGCATTTTGATAATTCTAAACTATGGGTAGACCCATAAAATTTTAATTTGAATAAAAAAGTAAATTTTCGATAACATGTCACTCACGATAAAATCGAAAATAAGGCCCGATATGTAGAAAGAAATATATTATAGCACTTGCTTAGGTCTTTGACTTAATATTATTTTCATATATTTGAACCAACAGTTGGACAAAGAAATTAAAAACTCCTCAAGTGCTCTGATAATACAAGCAGCATCACACAAACAATCAAATAAAGTAATAATTTTCAATCTCCATTGAGTGTGGGAATTGTAACAAATGTCGAAGAGTAAAAAGGGCTTTAAAAATAAAAAAACAAACTCTGATAAACGACTAGAAATGAATATGAAATCAAAGTTAAGCATGTAAATTTAAAGTAAATATGAAAACTTTACTTAACAAAAATAAAAGAGCCATACAAATTTCTGCTTTATTTGTAGATTTGTTCAGAAAAAGTTGCTAAAAAAAGTTTCTAGCACTAATGGCAACTTAAAGTATGCCAGAGTTTCTTATGCGAAACTTAGCCCTAAAGTATGCTTCGATGTCGCCTAGGCTCTCCCTATAACGGTTAAATAAATATTCCTGGCATTTAAGCAAAATTTAATGCTGTTTATTGTTGACTTTGAGTTAAATTAACTGGCTGCTTGAAAAACGAACTTAATAAAATAAATTAAAACGTTGAGATAAAATTTGCTGCCAGCTTGTTCTTTGTACGTGTGTAAATTTCTTTTTGAGTTATTCAAAGCTGTTGCTGTTAAAATAACTTGCTTACGTTTGCACCAATATAATATAAATTTTGTGTTTCTTTACATGCGTAATTTATCTTAAAACAGACATCCTTTTCTTTTTCTTCGCCTCACAAGGATAATGGTAAATGCACACCACATACACACTTTGAGTACAAGCGAAGTATGTATAAGTATTTAGCATGAGGAGTAAGTTGGGGCTTAATTTCGTTAACAAGCAAACGTGATATGTGTCAGTGATCACGCGTGCATGTGTACACATATGAGTCAGATAATAATAATACAAATGTTAACTCATTAGTGGAAATGAAGCTGATTAGTCAATTAGTTAAACTGAATGTATTACTACACACTTTTTTTTTTTGCAACTTACTACTATTCCTTGCAAACGTGTTCGTTTGAAAAGCAGTTAATTAGTAACATTTTGTGAATTGAAGAAGGTCACAAAAGGTGAAAGGTGCAGTTTAGTAAAAAGCTTTAAATTAAGTATAAACAAGTTACTTGAACAATCTTATAACTCAAACAAAAAACTAGTTTTACAGAAAAAGAGTTTAAGGTTCTCAATTTATTTGCAATTTAAAGGAAAAAGAAAATTTTATATATCTCTTTAGAGTTAAGCATGCAAGATATTTGTATGTAATATGAGAATTAGTTCTGCATTATTAACACAAAAATCATATTTTTTGAGTTATGATGTTATTAAAATAAATTAACATTATGTGTTTTACTGCCAATATCCTAATTGAACTTGCACAACAACAAAAAGCCAAAATCAAGTTAAATTTTGATTCAAAACAGTTATACGTCCTGTTGACTTATCGATAACATTTTCTCAATCTTTACTAATATTTGTTTTATTTTAGAAGTAAGTCTATTTAAAAAGCTTAAATTTATAAATAAAATAAAATATATTAACTGCATAATACACTACAAGGACACAAACATTATTAGGGAGTTTTCTTTAGAGAAAAAATAAAATATAAATTGAAAAAATCCTTAAAATCAGATAAAAAATAAATTTGCAAAGATCAACAAAAACTCAATTGAATGCAGACATTCAGTCATTTATTCTTGCATACACAAATACACACATGTTCACACACACATTCATAAACATACATACATACATACACACACATACACACACACGACTATATATATATACATATATAAAGGGTCCGCCAGATAACTTTTTTTTTTTTTTTGAAAATGCTATAAAAAAAAAACTACTGAAGCTTCGGCTGTGTGGCACGTAGCGCCATCCTGTTGAAGCCAAATGTTGCCAACATCCTCCTTTTCAATTTTTGTGAACAAAAATTCGTTCAACATGGCCCGATAACGATCGCCATTGACTGTAACGGCCACTCCTTGCTCAATGGCCCAATTATGCCTCTGGACCAAAATCCGCACCAAACAGTGACTCGTTGTGGGTGCGTCGGCTTTTCAATGTATGCGTGCGGGTTTTCTGTGCCTCAAATGCGACAATTTTGCTTGTTTACATACCCGCCAAGATCAAAATGAGCTTCATCTGAAAAGATGATTTTTTTTGGCAAAATCGGTATCTTCTGTAAGTCGATCGCAGGCCCACTTAGCGAAGCGAAAACGCATAGGATAAAATTAATTATCTGTCAAATCAGACATGAGCTAAGTGTTACTATTCACGAAATACGAAATACGCACTAGTTGAAAAAACCGTTAGATAGTTGAAAAAACCGTTAGATGGTGGACCCTTTACGTATACATGTATATAGTTAGTATAACTAGGCAAAAGCAAATTAATTTAACATTTGTCTTGTTAAAAAGAACATCAGAACTAAATACAACATCACAAGCATGTCCGTATTGTCCTTGTACATTTTCGTTTAAACGCAAGAGGATTCATTCATATGCACACATGTGGAAAGAAATAAAAACCAAAAGTAAAAAACAAAAAAAAAAAAAAAAATAAAAATGACTAAAGACTATAAAAGAAATTGCTCTTGTACAATAATTTTCAATTTCCTAAAAACAAACTTCATACAACAGACCAGCAAGCAGCTTTTGTAGAAATGACAGAAAAAAATTAAATGGAAGGAAATAAAGTAAAATGCTTCCATATGCAACTGAGATTTATTTAAGCTGCATGGTTTGTTTTAAGAGTTTAAAGCACACACACACACAGCACACTTTCATATACATATGTATATCTGCAGAGACAGATCCCAGCAAACATATTCGTTTTCAATGGATTGCATTAGTAATTTTTCGTAGTTGAAAAAAAAGTTCTGTTAAAAGTAATGATTGGGTGAGTGGAAAAAGCAGCGCATCAGGCAAATTTAACGATACTCCAAACAAGACCGTAGTCTAAACTTTCAAAACCCCTATATTTGTAGATACATTTTCTGGTGTGATCTTCCAGAATCAGACGCTATAACCTTGCAATTTGTGTGTTTTATTATTGTAAAACTATTGTTCAGAAATCTTGCCACAATTTTTCTATTTATTAGCATTAGTGAAGTACCAAAAAATTGATATTCCCCACAATCTTGTATGCCCAATGTTCACTAGTGCTGGCCTCAAATTTGCGCTTGCATCATATGCTTTAATTATAAAATGTGATTTTTTTGCAACTTTCTTGTTGGCAACACTTTTTTTTCGCAACTCAGCTGTTTTCGTATATCATGTTACTGTTAAACATATTCAGCTTGGTCTCCAATTTAACCGTGAATCGACTTAAAAATGAACAACGCTTGCAGATTATTAAATTTTATTATTAAAATTCATACTCGGTTAAGAAAGTGCAGCCGTACACTTCTTCCATTTTATGGTAAGTTTGGGTGACCTTCTGAGGCTGCTATTTGGAATCTTGTGACTAAATGTTGCACCAAAATTACATTATCTTCTATATAATTAATAGGCAAACAAGTTTTTTGTAATCCATTTTACGCCGGTTTTGAAAATATGTTTATGGTTTTAAAGGTTTTTCTGAGCAGATGTGCAGAATATATATTTTATTGAAATTGGTTTAGTATTTTGGGAGCTCTAAGCGTTTAAAGTTGCTACTACTACATGCAAATATACTACACACGCATTTATTAGCTTACACTTACAATACACTTTGTAGTATTTTCTCTTGGTTTTGCAATTTTTTTCTCTTATTTGTTGCATGTATGTATACTATGTGACTGTATTTTAATGAATTTTTTTTATGGCGTTTAGATAATTTTTCTTTGAGTCTTAATAAAATTATTTACATCTAGAATACGGACGAATGTGTCGTCCGGTTGGTATACAGAGAAACAAGTCGACCGGCTCGAAGCCGACGGCGCGCCGCCGCCGGTTATTTTTCTGTGTATCGGCTCGCATCGGCTCAAAACCAGCCGAAATTTTATCTGCTCCAAAAGACAAATTTCGGAGAAAAAATTTTTAAAATCAATTTTCAGTATCAATTTTTATTTTCTCTTTAAATTTTCATATGCTTATTTGAGCCGCCGAAAATTCTTTCGGTGCGCCGCCGACGGTCACAAAACTAGTGCGCCGCCGCCGCCGATAATTTTGCCTCGACTTGTTTCTCTGTTGGTATATTCTATTTGAACATTAAATCACCAATATGCATACGTAGAGTCCGGAAAAAAGGAAAATATCGCAACTGTATCCGGCAGTGTTGTTGACGACCTTGAATTATCGAATCGGCACCATTCGCAGCAATTGGGCATCTGTTTTCATTTTTTTTTTATTTTTTAGCCAAAATGGAAAAGCTGAATCTGGCTGACATGTGGTTTCAGCAAGACGGTGCCACATTCCAAACGTTACGCGAATCAATCATCGAATTGAGAGGTGAGTTCGGCGAACAGTTTATTTAACCTTTGGGGCCTGTTAATTGGCTATTTAGATTGTACAATTTCACGATTATAGACTATTTTTGTAGAGTTATGTTAAGGCTCTTGTCTTTAGGGACAATCTCGTAAACTGTTGACATACTGGAAGACAGTATTGAAGAATTTATTCGTGAGATACCGACCGATATTTTGGAGAGAGTATGCCGAAATTAGACCATTTCAGTTGTAGCCGCGGTCAAAATTTATATGAAATCATCTTTAAACATTGTAAATCGTTCATTTCATACATTTCTCTAAATTTTATGTGCTTTCTTTTTTATAAACCAATCCGAAAGCTCTTAAAAAATCCTATTTATTTTTTGAACTTAATTAGTTTTTAAAATTTTTTGATCTCAGTGATTTGAATTTTAGTTTGTGATGATTTCAGTTTGTTTTTTATTTAATAGTAAAATATTTATTACTATTTTTACTGTCATAATTTTGCACTTCACTGTAATTACTTTCATATTTATATAAATGTTAGTAGTAAAACTACTTCCATTCAAGTAAAATAATATTCCTGTGTGTTTGTTAAAAAGACATTATTACCTTTAGTTGTTAAGTTGGCAAAAATATAATTTTGTATTTTTTTTTGTCATAAAACAATTCTTTTTTTTTTTGCAAGTATTTTTATGCCTTGAAAAATAAAATAAAAGAGAAAGGGTTTGAATGTAAGACTAAAGCATATAAACTATAGTTCAAAGCAAGCAACTGAGTTAAAAAAATATAAAACCAATCAAATATAGAGAATAATTTTGAATACTTTAAAGATTTTAATATCCAACAAAATTATAGTAAATATGAGTCATACATGGTCACAACCAGAGAATGACTAAAAAAAATATACATAAGTAAATAGTCTTAATTTTAGTAATTGCCTATAATCATAATTGTAGTGCAAAACCATTCATACCCTCACATATTTTCTCTCAAGCAACTATGGCTATAGCCGATTCCAACATACAACGCATCTCTGCTTGGTTTATGAGAAAAACAAGTAGCTCAAAATAAAAAGGCACATGCGTATCAATCGCATTGACTCTCTATCATACTTACGTTCTGAGTATGTTTATACTCAGGCTATGTATATTTAATCGGACAAAAAAATATACACATAAAAAATATACACAATATATTGTTTGAAAAAATGCTTTATGTGTGTGTATAAAAAAATAGCCCTGTGTATACGCATGTGTAGCCGATTAATTTTCAAAGTATTTTTATACTTATGCGATATAATGTATATAAACATATACTTGTACGCATTTGGCTTATAATTAATGGGTGTTAGCATATTGCTCATTTACTCAAACAACGTCATAACTCAAAAAATGGAAATTTTGAGTTAACAATGCAGAGTTAATCTTCATATCTTCATTTTATATTGTGTAAAAATATCATACAAATATCTTGTTTACTCAGCTATTGAGAGAAAAATTAAATTTCATTTTTCCATTAAGTTGTGTGTAAATTGAAAACTATAAACTAGATTTCTGGCAAACTAGTTTTTTTGAGTTATTACCTTGTTTGAGTAAATGAGCGATATGAGCGTGTTTTTTTAGCTGTACGTATTCATAGTTGTTTGATGGCCAATACGTAAAGAGTATTGGTCACAACCGTAGGATATCCCATTTAGAGGTTAGCTTAGGAACTTTTATCGAGATGGATCTAGCAAGACTTTAAGATAAATTTACTGTCATCCATTCCATATCAAGCCATTCGCATTCCTTCAATAATTTAAACAGCTTGTTAACTCTGCCCCTTTCGGCACATCTGGTTTCTATTCGATATCGTAGTTACCAATTTTTTTTTATTTTTGAAATTAAAGTGACTTTGGCTGAAGTAGTTAGCACGTTGACTACAAAACCGAAGGTCTTGGGTTCAAGCCTGGTCTCCAACAGTCATTAAATAATAAAACCACGCATTTTTCTGATGTGTATTAGTACACATCAGGGCGCCCTCCTTCGTAGTTATTTTAGAGCATAATCATCGGCGAAGTAAAATAACCAATAAAATGTGTAGTAACAAAGCATCAAAATTTTAATATGCCTCATTGACACCAGAGGCGCTGTAGCACTGCATTATTAAAAAAAGGTGCAAAAGCAGAGTTGTAAAAGAATGAAGCTCTTCCTTCACCACCTGTCTTCTATATCACTATCTCTTTCCTAAAGAAGGTAACACCTAGTAAAAGCAGTAAAGATTCATTGCTTGATTGTTACTTCTCTTTAAAAAAAAATATTCGATATAATTTATCACTTGGTGAGGTGTTTTATACAATAAAGCCTAAAATTTTAGTTAGAAAGGAATAGTTATCAAATTTTAATTTAATTTAAAATACTTTATAGAATTTCAAACATATTTCAAACCTATCCTACTGTGCGATATCGCATAAATATTTAAATAAATTTTTTAAGCCCATTTTACAAATTCACATCTGAGTTTTGTCATATTCATAACTTATTCAACTTTACTGCATGAAATAAAAGAATAAAAGACACATGTACTCGTAACTAAAATAAATAAAATATAAATTTTTTTTGTTACTGAAAAAGTGACATTTATTTGTGGCTAAATTGAAAAGTAAACATGCGGCATTAGTATGCGAAATGCGAAAGAAAGAAGAAATTTTCAATATTAATGCACAAATACATACGAACGAGTACATACGTGAGATTATTTCATACATACATACACATATACATTTGTGTACGAATTCATGTATGTATGTACACGTAAAATACGAAGGATATTAGAGCAAACAACGCACAGTGGGATTTGGGCTCCAAAATCCCAATTTTTTCGACCACTAAGTTGTTATAATTCTACCAGAATAAAACCGACTTCGATGCAAACATCTGATAGAAAATTTTCGAAAAAAAATGTATGAGACCACCCTGGAAGTAAACTCTTTCAAACCAAAACAAATTTTGAAAATCTATTGGCTAAGAAGAACTACTTGAAATATAAATTAAATTTTAATGAATGTGCCTCCACTCATTTTATCAAATACAAGATTGTGTGTTTTTTTGAGAGCTCAGGCGCTGTGTTAAGTTTTGTAAAAATCGGTAAAGTAGAACCTCTTATAATAAAATATTAAATTTTAATGGGTGTGACTCCACCCATTTTCTTAAGCTGAAGATTGTGTCTATTTTAGAACTCAATATGTGTGATAAGTTTTATAAAAATCGGTTAATTATAACCACGAGAAATATAATAATAAATTTTAATGGGCGTAGTTCCGCCCATTTTTTCAACTGGAAAACTATGTAACTACAAGAATCAAAGGTGTTTGCTATAGGTTTAGCAGCAATCAAATAAGTAGAACACCATAAAATCAATTAACAAAATTTGTGGGTGTGTCCCCGACTTTTTTTACAATATATATATATATATATATACCACCTCAGACAAAAAAAGAATTTTTACAATCGGTCTAAAATGTATCGAGTTATGAAGTAAAAAAAATACAGACGAATTGATCACCTCCTCCTTTTTTGAAGTCGGTTAAAAATCAAATGATGCAGCTTTGCAGAGAAATGCTTTAATATGAAAAGTGCAAACGAATAATAATTTCAATGATAGCTCATACAAACTTTGTTTTATTTAAATTTAAAGATAGAAGGTGCTTAATGAAAGATTCTTTTGAAGCAGTCGTCTACAAAATTTAATTTTTTCCCTTCAAATGAGAGAAGAATATTTTTCTTATAATGCAGATTATCATTTTAATTGTGTTTTTTGAACATTAAAAATAGGTTAATTCTCAAATTATACTTTTTTTTTTATTCAGAAGTCATCTTCGTCTTAATACCAAGTAATTAAAATGTCTTGTTTATTTCTTAGAACAATTTATTAACTAGTTCTTTTGCATTATTATTTTGTAGTTTCCTTAAAATGTCTGATTTTTTTATTTGTTTGTTTGTTTGTGCGATAATTTGTGGCTCTGTCTGTCTAAGCAACATGCAACAAAATTGTTTTAGTTTTTTATTGCTTTCTTTACTTATTTGTTATTTATGATCCCTTTAATACGACTAAGAACAAGGTTCAAATGAAAGTTGATTACACAATTTTGTTCAGCTATTCCAATTGTAGATTAAAAGTAAAATAAGTAATACTTCATATATTCGGCAATAGAGAATATTTTGTGCACTTCATCAAAACTAATAAAATTAACGCAAGAGTTGAATTTGTCGCCGTTTGTGCAGTAAAGTGTTAGCACCCTAAAAAAGCAACTCTATAGCTGACAGTTTAGGCTGCCTTCATTATTGAACAATATTTAAAACAAAATGAAACAAACTAAAATCTTTATTAGCGGAGTTAGTTTTCTAAAGTCGTGCAATTTCGACTCAATTTACAAATTGACTCAGTTTACAGAATAATGCCGTTTATTTATAGTCTTAAATCATCATATACATTATGCAATATTTCTTGCTACAGCTTATTTGCTTCACACAGAAAAATGTTTATTTCAGAGAAGCCCAAACTTGTTACAAAAGAACTTTTACAATGTAAGCCTGGATTGAGAACACTGTTTTAATTTTTCCAGTTGCTTATTGCTTTCCAGACTTATTCTGAATAAAATAGTTGGGTTGGAAGTACATATATGTGACCTTCTCCGAGAAAAGGGACCTAGTGTGTGAAAATGAAGTTTTGAGAAAAACGCATTTAAATTTTAATAACGCATTATCACTTCGAACACACCTTCAGTTGGGAGATGCGATTTGGTATGGTTAGTTATGATTGGGTGCCGACTTTGGTGACGTCATGCCTATGTGGTGACGTATTTTTTTTCGTTTTTAGTGTGACAATACCCTTGCTATTGTTGTTGCTCTGTACACATTGTAAAAATAACAATAAGACAGGAGAAGAATAAAGTGATGCTTCAGTCTTGTGCGAACTGTATAACGAGTGTTATAAATATCTCAAAATTTGCTTCGCAATTTTGGTTCTTTTGTAATTCTGTTAGTAAGCTGATGTTGATTTGAAGTAATTTTTATAAAAATGGATATTTCTGACAGTTTTGATGATGATTTAAAAAGACTAGACTCGGTTTATAGCGACGATGAGATCGATATACGTTATCTGAAAGTGTCGATGCTCATTTCGATCGATTAACCCAAGATCGTTTTGTACGTTTTTATGGAATAAATAAATTTTTATCAAAAATCTAACTCACACTAGGTCCCTTTTCTCGGAGAAGGTCACATATGTTAAAACAAAATTATTTTTTTTAGAATACGGCCGTTTACTTTTATGCTTTAAACCCATTCACTGCAGCAAGTTACCGAAATACATATGTATGTTTATACAAGAATGATTTTTTTTAAAGACAGCAAGGCAACAAGGCGGCTGGTTGCAGTCTATGCTGATTTTGTCGTTGTAGTCAAATTAAACTGATTTCTATTTTTGAGGGCAGCAAAACAAAAACTGTGTTGACAACATAGCAAAATAGTTAAAGAAAAATTAGTGGTTAGAAAAACTTTTTATTGAAAAATAAAAGAGAAAGTTATAAAATTTTAATGTTAACTAGAATTATAGTTTTATAAAGCGAAAACCACGATAATTCGCGAAAAGTTGCAAAATTTAATAAAGCCATAATATCGATTCAGGATCGCTAATAGTGTAAATAATGCAAAAAAATTCGCGAAAATGACGAAAATTCGCAAAACGTTACTAACAGCGAATGAAAGCAAACTTTAATATTGTTTAAAAATCTTTAAAACTGTATAAGAAGCTAAAAAACACGCAAAAACTGCTTTTATTGCAAACTTTGCAAAAATCGCGAGAATTGGCAAAATTTTAAACAAACCATAATATTGATTAAAAATTGCTAAAACGATAAGAAATGCAAAAAATCCAAAAAAAATCGCGAAAATTATTAAAATTCCTAAAAACTTACTAACAGCGGGATGATAAAGTCTAATAATGTTTAAAAATAGGCAAAACTGCCAGAAAGCTGAAAATATGCAAAAGACGAGAAGTTGCGAAATCGGAAGCAAGCCCTAAAATTGATCAGAAATCGCGAAAGCCATTAAAAATATAAAAAGTTTGGAAAAAAACTCGAAAAAATTGCAAGTTATCAAAAAAATTGCTAAATATATTGAATATATTACTAAACCTGTAAATAGTAAAATTCGCAAAAAAATATAAAGAAATATACTGATTTGTTTTTAAATTTTTGAATAAACTATTTAATTTTTGTAAATGAGAAATATTTGAAAGCGGCACCACTGAAATATATATTTATACTTCAATATCAGGTTTTGATTATGTTGCTGCCGTCTCCATAAAAATTAAATACTGGCTACGAGGCGACAAATGCAGCCAGCGGCATTTGAAGCTCTGTGTTCGTGTAGCCTGCTGCGGTGAATGGGTTTAATGCTTTAACTACAGTCAAACGGTTTTTAACCCATAAACAACTGCTTGTTAGTAGTGAAGGGTATACAAGTTATTTTCTTACACACTTACGCACATAAACACACACACACACAAACACACACACACACACATACATACATACAATATTTCCAACAGGTAAATAAAAAATAAGAAGAGTTTAAACACTGAACGCTAAAATGGGCTATAATTTCAAATTCCAGGAAATTCACAAATTTCTTGTTGAACAAAGTTTGTTAAATTCTTCTATTTTCAATTCCTATACTTTCTTGTTAGTTTAAAGAAAAAGGATGGGAAAATTACAACTGTATTTTAATTCGGTTTGTCTAATGAAAAAATTAATGAATGTTTGAGTGAGTCAGTGAATGAAGGAATGAATGCACAAAAATACGAGTGAATGCAAGTCTTAAACTGGAGCCGTATGAATGTTGTGAAATGTTTTCTTTGTAAAGGGTCCGCCATCTAACGTTTTTTTTTCAACTAGTGCTTATTTCGTGAATGGTAACACTTAGCTCATGCCTGATTTGACAGATAATTAGTTTTATCCTTCCGCTGAAAGAGCCAACTGATCATACAATGCGTTTTCGCTTCGTTAAGTGGGCCTGCGATCGACTTACAGAAGATGCCGATTTTGCCAAAAAAATCATTTTTTCAGATGAAGCTCATTTTGATCTTAGCGGGTATGTAAACAAGCAAAATTGTCGCATTTGGGGCACAGAAAACCGCACGCATACATTGAAAAGCCGACGCACCCAAAACGAGTCACTGTTTGGTGCGGATTTTGGTCCAGAGGCATAATTGGGCCATTTTTTTTTTCGAAAATGAGCAAGGAGTGGCCGTTACAGTCAATGGCGATCGTTATGGGGCCATGTGGAACGAATTTTTGTTCACAAAAATTGAAGAGGAGGATATTGGCAACATTTGGTTTCAACAGGACGGCGCTACATGCCACACAGCCGAAGCTACACTCGATGTTTTGCGCCCTGTTTCTGAAGATCGCATTATCAGCCGCAGAGCTGATATGGTTTGGCCACCTCGGAGCTGCGGTTTGACACCGTTGGACTATTATTTGTGGGGTGCCGTCAAAGATAAGTGTTACACCGACAAGCCAGAGACAATTGACGCTTTAAAGGACAATATTCGTGAAGCCATTGGTGAAATACAGCTGCACACAATCGATAATGTGCTTAAAAATTTGACCGATCGTGTAGGACACTGCATGGCCAGCCGAGTCAGCCATTTGAATGAAATTATTTTTCATTATTAACCGGAAGGATTGTACTTTCAAATAAACAAAGAAATTTGAGAAAATATTCAGTAGTTTTTCTTATAGCATTTTCAAAAAAAAGTTATCTGGCGGACCCTTTATTAATTATACGCATTTGTATATAAATTTGTGTATATGCATGCATTTAAGCAACACGTTTTCTGAGGAAATTTGTCAATCTGCCATTTCAAATGTGCTATTTAACTTTATGAATACTTAACGTAACCAGACAGTTTTTGCAAAAAACGGACAAGACGGATCCAAAATTGAGATTTTGAACAAAATACTGCCAAAAAGTGGGATTAAAAAAAATATATATGTTTTATATAGACCGTTCTACACACAAAAGTGTGTTTTGAAATATAATTTAGTTTCAGTAAATATTTTTTACTGTTCCAATTTTATTTTATGTAAAAAAAAACTGTATAGAATGAAAATTATCTATATAAAGTAAAATTTGTAACAAATTTTTTTAGATTTATTTTTTTTTTATATTTAAATTTGTTATTTTCAGTTAAATTTATTTTTATATACTGTAAAAAAATTTTTTTGATTTTTTTTTAGTTTTTTCTACAAATTATAGATATAAAAATCATTTTATTTTTTTTTTAAGATTTTTGTTTGCAGTTTTCAAACTTATTATGTTTGTATATTGTGATTCTCAATATAGTATTAAGAATCTTACTATAAATATACGGAGTTTGTGAGCTAAATTCAAAAATTTTTTGGGTTGAAGTCTACTGACGGGGTTCCAAAAGCGGGAACGAAATGCTTAACCATAAAAACAAGCCAATTTTTGAAAGTAAAAAAAAAATTGTTGAACCTTTTTTGATTCAGTTATTTTTTTGAAATAAAACTTTTACAAATTTTTTTTTGTTTAGAAAAAGTAGTAAGAATTGTTATTGATTCAGTTAATTTATTTTCTGATAATACGAAAAATTATAAAGAAAAATTTGCTGAATAATACAAAAAAAAATCTGAAAAAATGTTTTTCTTTTCCTCTTAATACCTACAGAAATTATTTTGAGTTTCAGTTACCTTTTTTTTCTAATGCCATAACAAGTTAACTAAAAATAAAAATATTTTTCCAGTTAAATTTTTACAAAATTGTTATCAGAATCTACAAGTTTCTTTGTTTCTTTGCATTAATACAAAATATTTACTGATTCAATGAATTTGGTTACTGAAAACGAAATTTAGTTTTTTCTGTGTACCGAAAGCTCTTAAAAAAATCAGCCAATATAAACATTTTTTCTTTTCATCTCGCAAAATGGGTGTAGCGAAGCACACAGGGTTTTGGCTAGTTAACCTTTATAACTTCACTAAAAAAATATTTGGAGGAAATTTTTATCAGTTACATTCTAATTAAGATCGAATAATTGAATTAAATTGAAATTTTGTCTTTGTTGCAAACGTTCGCTGTTTTTTTTATTTTCATACCCTGACTTGAAATGATAATTTTATTTTATGCTTTTCGACTGGTTTTGATTTTCTTTCTCTGCCTTACTTAATAACTTTTTCTCACTCAAAGTGTTGACAGTTAAAATACGGCTTAGCAGTTTGTTTGTGTTTTTATACATCAATATTTAAATATGTATACGAGTAGGTTTGTGTGTATGTATTCTTATTAAAATTCTTATATCTTTCTTTGTTTGCCCTTTCCTGCTTTTGAAAATCTTGTGTTATAAAAATGATCATAGTGTATATTCCTTTCGCTATATTATGATGGCGGTGATTGTGTTTAATACTCTTGATGTACTTTAAATCTTTCAAGATTTTACTGCTCTTGTCAAGGTATTGTGTAGTATTACAGTCGTTGCGATGTTGTTTCTCAATCTAAATATTTCTGAAAGTATGTTTTTATAATTTTTTTTTTTGCTTTTGTTAAGTTTCTTTAATTCCATATGCTTTTGTTTTCCTTTAACCGCATTGTTGATGTTTTTGTTATAGATGTGTGTGTGTGTGTGTGTGTGCATTTTTCTACATTTAATCTCGTTTAATTAAAATGAATAGAAATAATGTAACAATATTATGTTACAGTGCATTTTTGCACAAACTAAAAACAAAGTAAAAGCAGCAGAAAGGATAAAATGTGTAAATGAACATGAATAAAAAGTGCGTTAAATAAAATATTAAAGCGAAAATGTTTTTGTTTTTAAAGAAAAGTTTGAGACTTAAATTAAAAACTGAAATACGAGCACAAGTGAAAAACAAACTTATGCATTATAATGTGTGTGCATTTTTTAATAGAATCGGGCCTGTTCTGAAAATCACGGTGATTTCAAAACCAAACTATTAATAGCAGACTTGTTAGTGGATTTTTATTATATTTTAAGTTCTTGTCATTTATAATAGAATATTTTATTCCTACTTCCATCGCTATAAATTGTAAAATTTACAAAAGCAATGATTTAGCTTTTATTAATTTTTTGAAATCACCGTGATTTGATACGTCATGATTTGCAGAACAGGCCCGAATATAAGAAAAGTTTATTCTCAAACATTTTGTTCAAATGATTTGGTAAGAGAAGCTTTTGGGTAAAGTTTCTTGATGATCTGCATGCGCATATGATCTAGATAATCCCTCAATAACCAATTTTAACGTAGTCGAGATTGCGATATATCTGTGGAAATAAGGCAAAAGTGCTTAAGTCATATTTTACTGTTTTGCAGGAGAGTACTTTTAAGCTTTCAAGTCGATTTTCAGTAATTCATTTCATTTACAGTGAAACTGGGAAATTCTCTTTTAACCTTTATTTTTTAGGCAAACATCGTTCTACATACTATAAGTAATACATTTAATTTAAAATATATCAAAGTATAATCTAAATTAAGCTATTATTCCAAATGAGATTAGAAGTATAAAAAAGATAAGACGCAAGTCATAGTGCTATTAATTCCTGAAAAATTGCACAAATTAATTGAAATTTTGACCAGGGGTACTATCAAATATGGCAATTACAGAGGTATCATTTACTCAAAATCCGCCTATTTTGACTTGCGCACTTTTTTCTTTTTGCCACAGATATCAGTCTTGTGTTTAGAGTCATTGTCCTGATAAAACCACCAGCATTTCCTTGAGGCAAATCCTATTTCACCTATCGAAAATGATATCTGGACCATCACTGATACACCTCCATACTTTACTGTCGATTTCAGCTCAGTTCCTGATTTTGTACTTCCCAAAAAAAGCTTTCTATCGATTAACAAAATATTGCTATAAAACGAAAAATTCTTGGTTTCATGTTATTTGGCAAATTTTAATCTGCGTTTGAGTAATCTGAAACCGTCTATCTTTTTTTATGACTGAATAAATACAACAAAAACATGTACTGCAATTTTCATGATGTCAAACGTGATCGTCTTATACATTTAAATTGAAAAAAGTAAAAATAAAGAGAATTTTTATTTTGCCAATGAGTGCTACTCGTTTTCAAGATAATTGCAAAAAAAACAAGGAATTCGCATGTGACAAAACAGAATTTTGCTTTGCTGCCAATGATTTAAACGTTGATTTTAGTGAAATCTGAAGCAATATTTTAATGATTGTTTTACACTGATGCCTTTTTAGGATGATGTTGATTTTATCTTACCCAAAAATAATTAAAATTTTTTTAAATTAAAATTTAATCACGTTGCACGTGACATTTTTCAGCCAACGCCTTTCACTTTTTTCTTGCATTCCACAATCTTTCCTTGTGTTTTAATTCATGTTTTTGTAATAATATTTCATCTTCATCTTTCCTTCCTCTCCACCGTTTGCAATTTCTTTTGTTTTTTCGCCGCTTTTGCTGATCTAAATTCAAATAGTTTAAAAATATATCATATCTTTTTGAATTTGTACTTACGATGTCGCATGTGACCAAATTTAAATACCGTTACCTTAATACAGAAAGGCCCTAACTCATTATTATTTTGAGATCGAGTTTCTTGTATATTTCGATAGAACATCTGATGTATCGAAATATGCAAACATCTTGATTAAAAAAAAATAATGTTTTGGGACCTTTCTCTGTTAAAGTAACGATTTATTTTATTTATATTTTTCTGTGAAGTTTTTATATATTCTAATTGTATTCAATATCGCTATTTGTGTACACAATAATTTAATGAGATTTCTGCATGTTAATTTTCAATGTCGCAAGTGACATCGAAATATGCGATCTTGTAAGGCAAACATTGATGGCTATTTGCAATCTTATGTATTCCCTTTTGTCTGTTTTTACCCCAAAAAATTTTTAGAAAGTAAAAATCAATGGTTTTCTGTAAGAACGTTTGTTAAAAAGAAATATCCAAATGAAAAAAGTTGCAATTATGTGAAGTTGCATTTAAATATCTCGAAATGGGTTATATATAAATGTAACTTTTTTTAGTTAATTTTAATTATTATTCGAACTCCATTTGTTTCTATATTTATGATTTTAACAGGCTAAAGTTCGTACCGCTTTTTAAGCCAAATTACATGTGATAATTATTAATGAACAAATAACACCAAAGTTAGTTGTAAATATTCTGACAACACATAGTTGAACGGAACAGCCAGCCGTTTTCGAAGGCCACTAAACCTTCATCATTAGCGTTCTTTTGTGTTTGGTCCACTGTGTGTGGTGTCAGTTTATGTAGATTTCTGCATTATATACTTAGCATTATTGCAAAGGGAATATGTGAATTGTTTTGATTCATCGTATTTCAATTTGAAAAAGCTTTCAGCAAATTGAAATACGATGAATCAAAACAATTCACATATTCCCTTTACAATAATGCTAAGTATATAAAGCAGAAATCTACATAAACTGACACCACACACAGTGGACCAAACACAAAAGAACGCTGATGATGAAGGTTTAGTGGCCTTCGAAAACGGCTGGCTGTTCCGTTCAACTATGTGTTGTCAGAATATTTACAACTAACTTTGGTGTTATTTGTTCATTAATAATTATCACATGTAATTTTTTTTGTCAGACAAGTTTGATTGCATCTCTAGGAAAATCTTATAACACAAAGTATTTTCAAGAATTTTTAGTTTGCTGTAATTGTTTAATTTGTTGTTTTATATTTCCTTAATTATTACTAATAATGTTAAATTAAAAAAAGCATCCGAGCAAATGTATTTAAAAAAATATATAATATTTTTGTGGTCTTAAAATTAAATACAACCACAATTAATAACGCAATTGCCTGGCCTTAATTAAATATTTTTAATATTCAAAACACGATACCATAATAATAATGACAATTTTTATTAATGATTTCAAACCCTTTTGTGTGTTCATTTGAAGAAATTTTTTACTTATTATATATATAAATATATACTAAAAATATTATAATAAATACACTTAATACCCACATAATTAAACAACACACTTGTTAGTCATTTAGTGTTGGGGCTGTTAAAATTATTGTTCTAACAAAAAACCCAACCAACCCACTTTTGATTTGAAAAATGTGAGAGCTAAAATAAATTCCCTTGTATTTTTCCGGTATTTAGCATAAATAAGATAATAATGAGGTTCATAATGATGTCGAGACGGACGATAATACAAACAAGTTTCATGCGTACAAAATGTTACAAAAAAAAAAAGAAAAAAAAAAACTAAATAACGCATTGTCCATCGTATTTATGTTGCCCTGGGGTAACATTTTTTATTTTGTCATTTGGCATATGGAAAAATTTCAAGCTGTTGCTATTTTTGTAAGCCTTCTAAATTATTGTTGCTACCGAAAGAGTGTCAGCCAACGAATTAAACACTGTTGCTAAACCAATTGTAATAAACGTTTCTAATTAGTATGCAGGCTCCAAAATTAATGAGTTGCTGAAAAGCGGAAATAGGAAATAAATATAAACAGATAAATTTAAACAGCTTCATGAATGGAAAAACAAACAAAAAATATCGGCATTTTTATTAGAATTTTTAGTAAAATAAGAGACAAGCATGATTATAGAGAGTCAAATTCTCAGAATTAATGGATGAATGTTATATGAGAATGGATGGATTTGTATGGATGCAAGAAAAATTTCTGTTTGATTATAAATAAAAATACATAAAACTTATTTTGGAATTCTTTTAGATTCTGGAGCAAAGTTGCTTTGAATTCTTTGAAGAATGCTAACATAGTTGCTTGAAGATTACTCAAATGCAAAATATTTTCATTCTTTTTTCTTTTAACAAACCAAAAAACTTACAGCCGTATTCATAAAAATTTTAAACCGCGTTTCAAATATTGTTTAAGCAAAATTCGCTAAAATTGTATTCATAATAGAATTTTAGCTTAAAAAACGGTTTTTAAACCTTGCGTAAATCAGCAAATTTTAAAATTGACTGCCCCCATGTTTAAACCAATTTTAAGGTGACGTTGTTGTAATTTTGCTTCGTTTTTGTTTACATTTTGAACTTTACCTGTATGTACATATGTGTGTATGTATGTATGTACTTATGTATGCATGTATGTATGCATATGCCAGTGTTATTTAGAAGAAAACAATGTAATTTTTTTTATAGAAACTATTGCCGAAATAACAACTATACTCCAAAGAATATTTAAAAGAAAAGGAGCGATCCAGTTTCCATTCCCAGTCATTGTTTTCTCATTTTATGTGTTAACAAAAATAGTATAATTGTAGAAAATTAACTAGTGATGTATAAACACTCAAAACAAACAAAATAAAGCTCGTTATTCTAGTGCTTCTTCATCTGCAATAAAATAAATAATTTAAAAAGTACTTTTAACAAAGATTTGTTGTGAATTTTTTTAAAATTTTTTTTATTAAATACAAGTTGGAACATATCTTATATTTTATAGAAACAATATTTCTCTGAAAAGCGACAAATAAACCAAATAGACACGAGTACTTTGTGAGTTAACAATGGTTGTTTTGCAGAACTAATATGCATGTGACAAATAAAGAATACAGTGTTGCCACAATATTTTTAAAAAATCTAGTTAATTGATTTTTAGTTAAAAAACTGATTATGAATACCAATATTTAAAAAACGTTATTTAGCCTTAAAACGTTTTTTAACTAATATGAATTTTAAACCTCAATCAACTTTTTTTTTATGAATACGGCTGTTAAAATTTAACAATAGAGTGCCAGCACTTGACTCTGCCAAAATAAAACAACACCACAAAAAAAAAAAAAAAAAAAATAGTCTGCAGCTTTCAATACTTCAACACCCATTACCCGTTTCATTAAATGACAAATGATGTTTTACTGCTTCAACATTTAAGTGTTACTTAGAATTTTATGTTTTTAAATTTTTTTTGCATGTTTTGCTCTCTTAAAATCTTCCCCTCTCCAGCAAATGCAAGGAAAAAACAGAAACATGGTTTTTTATGCCCAAAGTGATGAAAACGTCTAAAAGTTCTATTTGATTTATAGCTTGAACTTCAAAGTGTATTAAATAAATTTCAGAAAACTTTTGCTTGTTGTAGAAAAAAAAGTTCAACATATTTTGTTTCTCCTTAATTTTTCTTTCCTTAAATAATTTTTTTAGTACAACAAATATATGTATCTTCTTTGTACTAAAAGCAAAATGCGTAAAGGCTGAAGCAAGAAGTTGTGTTCAAATATATTAGTTTATAAATTTGTTTTCTAGCAAAACTTTTCAAATATAATTTACTATAAATGAAAAAAAAAAAATATGTACATTCCCGGGCCATTTTTGCGTTTGAATATCGTTTTAAAACGATGCATGAAAATAACAATTTTACATTAAAAAGGTACCGTATTATCATTCCAGTGAACCAGTGAGCAGCGTGACCATATTAGCTTATTTAAGGCTAAATTTAGCTTATTTTTTTGGGATTTAGCTGCAAAATTTCTATTTAGCTCTTAGCTTATTTTTTAGCTTTTTTCAAAAACTCATTTAGCTTTTTTAGCCGTTATTTTAATCTAAATTGCATGTTCTCAAAAAGTATATTAAAGACATAAAAAAGTTATAACAAAAATTAAAAATTTTAAAAACCCCAACGTACTGACCAAACGGCTGTACCGGATTTTCTTCAAGTATAGGCAAGATCAAGTCACTTTTCAAACGACAAAAACAAAATGAAAAAAGGTCTAGCCGTTTTGGGAGCTACGGCGTCAAAGACACACAGATTCAGCTAAATACATCTAGAAAAGATGTGATATTTTCTAAACGGCTGGACCGATTTTCTTCAGCTTTTAAACTAAATCATAATCGATCCAGCCATTTGGTATGCACGTGGACTCGTACAGACATACAGATACACAAACACACACTACAAAATTACAACACCCCTTTTTTTGGTTGGATGTTAAAAATTATAATTTGTTAACATTTAAAAATATAAATTTTTTTTCATTGGAAAATGATTTAAAAAATACAAAATGTAAATTGCTTATTTATAAGAGAAATTGCAAATTTAAATATAGAGGACATTTTTTGGAGTTACAATGGCAAAATATAAGTAATTAATATTACCCATAAGACGTTTAAAGAGTTCCTTTGAATTTAGTTGAACGTGCATTCAGCGGCATGAATTTACTTAAAACAAAAATTAGAAATAGATTTAAAAAAGGTTTCGTATATAAATGCTTTTACATATTTGAAGACTGGTTAAGCTTATTTCGGGAAGTTTTTCTTTTGATTTTTCTTAAACTCAAACATAATAATGAACAAATAATTTAATTAAAAAATTATTCAATATTTTTTTTTTTCAAATAATAGAAAAACATGTTTGTGTATGTAGATATTTAACGTTATTTTAGCAATAAAAAACTATTGCAAATTGATCAAAGATGTCGAAAAAAGTTTAGCTTTATTTTGTGGCTTAAAATTTAAATTTTTAGCTTATTTTAGCTCTTTTTCAAACGTGATTTAGCTTAAGGTTATTTTAAAATCTGGTCACACTGCCAGTGAGCCACAGCTAATACTCATACTCAATTCGACCGTCTGGGTTGTAGAATCAGGGAGTAATTTATTTTTTAAAGGTAATGTTTTGATATACTTTTCTTTCTTAGTTCATTAGCCTATAAATTTTTTTTTATAAACAGTCGACTTTTTTATAAAAATATAGTAAAATTTTTGCGGCAGTGGCACAGCCGACTTTTCCATAAGAAAACTTTGACCTTTCTATAAAAAAGTGTGCTGAGGCGCCACAGTACACTTTTATATAGGAGAAATGTACTGTGCTGAAATAGTCAACTGTTCTATAAGAAAATTGTACTGTGGTAGCACAATAAATTTTTCCGGGGACAAAGTCAAGATTTCTATAAAGAACGTGTGCTGTGGTAACATTGTTGACTTTTCTGTAAGAAAGATTTGGTAAAGTCTTCATATACTTTTTTAAAATTTTATTAGCATAATAATAAAAACTCCTTATGTATAAGAAAAGTGTGCTGTGGTGGGGCAGCCTATTTTTGTGTAAGAACAGTTTGCTGTGCTGGCACGTTCGATTTACAAGTATCTAGAAGAAAATTATGAAGTGGTGGGAACGTAGACTTTTCTATAAGAAAAGTGCGCTGTGATAGCACAATCGACTCTTCCATAAAAAAAGTGTGCTGTGGTAACACAGACGACTTTTATTTTTAAGACATTTCCAAATACTTAATTTTAAAGTTTTCTTATAAGTCCTTTCTGAAATGTACTTTCTAAAGAAGCGTTATTTTATTAAACAAATAAAAAAAATTATCCGAATAATAATTAAAAACATATTGAAAGGTACATTTGTGAACAACTCTACTACTTATTTTTTCATTACTGTAACTCCTCAGTGCAATATATTAATCGATTGAGTGGCAAGCTGTTAAAATATACAAAAGAGTTGGCATTGAACTGAAAAATGTCAGACGGAAGATGCTGGTTTAAATTTAAAATTTTTAAATTAAGGAATTGGCTGCAAATGCCATAAGATTCGAAAATTTTTTGTTAAAAGAAATATATAGCAGATGAAAATTTGCTCTATAAAAGCTCAAAGACCAAAATGTTGGCTTTGTACTTTTGCAATTATTGTTAAACATTGTAAAGATAAACTATTATATAAGATAGAGAAACTTTAAGGATCTTCACACATGCATAAGCATTTTAAAACATTTTATATAATCTAATTTTATTTGCAACAGATTTCGCATGTGACAAAATGTATATTAAGAAAGCGGCAAAGGTATAAGCATTTCTTGTCTTGTTAAGGAAATCACATTAATTAGTTAAGAAATATTTTATATTCTAATATAAAGCATTTAAAATACTAAAGTAGAGAGCTTGAATTAAAAATTCTTTGCAGTTGAAATAAATGAAAATAATAATAAATAATCTTCATTGATGTAACGTATGATGTAACATGCTGCATACAAATTTAACTATGTAATTAATTTAAATTCTTTAATAATATATGGCAAATCCACCAAATCTTGTGTGTTGGACACTACAAATATCCTTTTATTTACTTCATTTTAAATTCTGGGAATTAATATTTTATCGATTCTTAATTCATTAGTTTAAATCAGAAATATAATACATACATTATTACAATTACATAAAAACCATATTGCAACATATTGAAATTAATCAATAGAAATATTTCACAAAAACCTGAAAGCAACATAACTTGGAATGAACTCATCCATGGCTAGAGAGGTAGTATGAAATTGTGTCACAAGAGGCACACCATAAAAAGGGGGAGGTGACATCGATATTTTGGGATTCAAGTCATCGGAATGAAGTATTTATCAATGATTATTGATGTCGTGAAAATAAAAGGTAATTCAGATGGAATCGTAAGAAACCTTTCACCAAACACAATCATTTCGAGGCAGATATAAAAGGACCAATTACAGTCATGCTCAAGAAATATTCTTAAAAATATATATTGAATTATTGTAATAATATTTTTACACGCGAAATATACAAACTGAATTTCAAGATTTTTCTGGATTGTTTGCAGGAAGTGAAAAACAGCCATGTAAGCCAACCAACACAGCCTTTTGCAAATTTCTTCTTACAGTTTAGTAGATTGTTTGTCCTCAAATTTGCTTAGAGGAACCCTGTTCGATATCCTTACACTTTAAACGTAAAAAAATTATTTAAGTATCAGAACAGTCTCAAGACGAATAAATAACTAGATATACCAAACGGACGACACACTCGTCCGTATTCTAGAATCAAAATGTAAATAATTTAAGATTCAAAGAAAATGTACTTATCTAAACGTCATAAAAAATTCATTAAAACACAGCCACACACGAGCTTACATACATATACAAGCATAATTAAATAATAATTACATTAAATTAAAAAAAAACATAAACAAAATCCCTTCAACCAAGCTAATTCACTTTATTCAATTCTCTTCCTTTAAGTATTATGGCTTTCATACAACAACAAATAAGAGAAAAAAAAATTGTTAGATCAATAGAAATACTACAAACACACACACACTCATGATTTGTTTCTTTTTTACTTGTAAGCTAATAAATGCGTGTGTAATATGTGTGCATGTAGTAGTAGCAACTTTAAACGCTTATAGCTCCCAAAATACTAAACCGATTTCAATAAAATATAAATTCTGCACATCTGTACGGAAAATCCTTTAAAACTATATAAATCTTTTTAAAATCGGTGCATAGGAGAATCGTGCTGTAGTGGCATAATCAACTTTCTAAAAGAAAAGTGTTTTGTGATGGCACAATGAACTTTTCCATAAATAATGATGACTGTGACACAATTAACATTTCTATAACAAACGTGTGCTGTGGTGACACAGTTGACTTTTCTGTAAAAAAAGTTCGGTAAAGTCTTCTTTAAAAAAATTTATTAGCACATTAAAAATTCCTTATGCTAAACTTTAAAAGAATTAAGCAAAAATTGTTTTGCAGGAAGCGAATATTACTCTCGATCATGTGTAATCATGCGGGGACGACTCATGTTTTTTCAAAAGCTAAAAAAATAGCAAATTTTACATTTCTTAAAAGTCTGAAACTACCAAGGGATATGATATGTGTTATGTCAGCTGTTGGTTGACCCAGTTAATGCGTTGACTACAAAGCAAATAACGATTTGCGAGAGTCCGAGTTCAATCCCTGGTCAAACTCAGTCAAATCGACGTCATAGATTTTTCTGATATGCATTGGTGCTAAAGTAATCCGCCTGCTTAACACCAGAGGCGCTGCAACAATGCTATAAAAACAAAAATCTCACAATAGCCGAGTTTTAAAACGACTTAACCTTAGTAATTACGTTTAAAAAAAAAAAAAAATTCATCTCCAATACCATGTATTGCTTGCTACTGCATGGCAAAACTATGTTTCCAACACTTTGATTCGTTCCTTAACGACAATTTTATTTTCACTAACAAGGACGATTTTCCCTTTGTATGCCATGTCTTGGTTAAAATCTGATAATGATGACACCAAATTGCTCTTTGTCTGGGTATTTGTTCCACACTTATTTATGGCTGTGTGTCTGAGGGTGGGTCTTTTCAGTCAACCAACCAAACCATCGACTTGTCCTCAAGTGTGAAATGTGAAATGGTTTGTTAGCGTTATTGATCTCTAACAGGCCGAGACTAATAATTTCCTAACTTTACTTATTTAAGAAGTGTGTGAGTGTGTGTATGTCTACTACATACGCACACATGTGTGTAGTATTTGTGTCAATTGGTTAACAAAGAATGAGTGAACGAACATTAAATCCTCTTGTCCATTTGGTGCTTCTATGTAAGTCTGGTTAAATAAAAAGAACATAAGGGTAAGTTCGTGTTTTTGTTGTTGTTTTATCATTTTTAGTGGAACTACAATCAGATAAAAATGAATTATTATTACAATTGAGAAGTATAATACTTTACTTTAATTTCGTCAGGTATCAAGTACTTAAGTTTATAGTCATTTTTATTGAAGGGAATTTATATATAAGGTGGGGTGATTGTTTAAATTTCCTATATAAGAGGCCTTCGGGAAGATTTTATATCTCTTATGATAATTATATCGCCGTTTTGCTGAAACCATATCTAATAATATTATATACAGGGTGGGCCAAAAGAAACCAAGGGGTGTAAAAGTTTAATAACTTTTTTGTTTATTAATTTTTTTTATTTTTTCTTTCAGATTATATAGACAACACTTGGAGAATTTATAATGGAGAGGTTCACAACTGAACAGAGAACCAGAACAATAGAATTTTATTATTTATTTTTATTGAAAATTTGATTATGAGTGATGAAGCTCATTTTCATTTGAATGGCTTTGTTAATAAGCAGAACTGTAGGTTCTGGGTTTCTCAAAATCCAAGAGCCATTCATCAACGCCAATTGCACCCCATCAGGTGTACAGTATGGTGTGGGATCACATCTGAAAATGTCATTGGGCCCTACTTCTTCGAGAATGAAGATGGAAGTGCTGTAACCGTAAATGGAGAGCGGTATCGGTTTATGATAGAAAATTTTTTACGTCCTGCTCTTGAAAACAGACCTAGTATGTGGTTTCAGCAGGACGGAGCCACTGCCCATACTGCCCGAGACACAATGGCACTTTTAAGTCAAATTTTTGCAGAGCGAATAATTTCTCGAAATTCGGAAATTATTTGGCCAGCGCGATCGCCAGATTTGACAGCACCCGACTATTTGCTTTGGGGTTTTTTGAAGGAGCGAGTGTATGTGAGCAAGCCAGAGACAATCCTTGAACTCAAGGCAAACATTGTTGCAGAAATTCGAACGCTACAGCCACAAGTTTTGAAAGATGTTATGGAAAATGCTCTAAAAAGAGCCCATCAGTGCGAAGCTGAAAACGGTGATCATTTAAGAGACATCATTTTTCATACTTAGTGTAAAAAAATTTCCATTTTGTATATTATATAATCTGAAAGAAAAAATAAAAAAAAGTTAATAAACAAAAAAGTTATTAAACTTTTACACCCCTTGGTTTCTTTTGGCCCACCCTGTATATTTGAAATTTTACATATTTAAATACTTAAACAGTTGAAGGAGATTCTGCTACTCTGAGCTAAGATGTTGTTTCACTAGTAATTGTTATTTTAATTTTATTAGTAATTATAATTGTAATTGTAATTGTAATTGTAATTATAATTATAATTATAATTGTAATTGTAATTGTAGTTGTAATTGTAATTGTAATTGTAATTGTAGTTGTAGTTGTAATTGTAATTGTAATTGTAATTGTAATTGTAATTGTAATTGTAATTGTAATTATAATTGTAACTGTAATTGTAATTGTATTTGTAATTGTAATTGTAGTTGTATTTGTAATTGTAATTGTAATTGTAATTCTAATTGTAATTGTAACTGTAATTGTAATTGTAACTGTTACTTTAACTGTAATTGTAATTGTAGTTTAGTAATTTTTTAATCGGGACCAACTTCAACATTTTCAATTCATTTCTTCAGATTACTATATATCATGATGAGTTGACGTTAAACATGTATGAAGTAAAATCAATACCGAAAAATGTTAAATTAAGCTTATTTTTGTAGATTTTAATATAGAATTTTTATGTGTGTAACTTAGGACTAAGAAAAAAAATGTATTGCGAAATATTCAGCGTATGTTTCCATGTATTTAAAATAATTAGATAGTTTTCAATCAGAGAACAATTGTTAAAAATCTGATACATATGTGTAATAAGTAAAACTATAAGTATATTTTAAAGAAACTTTAATACATTTTGCACTATTCATTATGATGCAATACTACTAAATTTGCTTAATATAATGGCAAAACTTATATTGCGTTAAACAATGAATTAGCTGCCTTTATTGAATTATTAAATCTCATTAAACTTTTATAAACATTCAATTGTAGAAACTAGAAAAATCCATTAGTGCTCTTAATGGCATAAGATATAATTCATGATTCTTTTCTATTGATTTACATTGACATTTTCATGCGACAAAATTCATGAATTTTCCATTAAAAATGTTTTTTTTTGTATATCATGTTTCGTAGTTCAACTTTTTTTTTACTGTCTGCCAACGAGCCAGCCTGTCGTAGTAAAATCTAGTTTTTAAATTTTTTATTGTTACGAATGTTTAAAATAAAACTGAAATGTAGACTAATGTGGCATGTGCAAGCTGTTTGCCTGTTTTAAGTTATTTTACTTTATTATTTTGTAATCTATTATTGCAGTTCATACTTGTTAAGGAAAGTAAAGCATATTTTTATTTATATTTTATGTACATAAATTTAAAAATTTAAAGACTGTAAAATTTTTATATATGTATATTTTTCTGTTGATTACTGGCTGGAAGAACAACTTGGAAAGCAGGTGGCCGACTTAATATTTCTGCATGTTTGCACGGTTGTGCAAATAAATATTTTTTATAAAAATAATATATTTTCACAACATTGCAACACTTGTAAGTTTTGAGAAATAGGCCCAGATGCCGCTAATCCTGCAGCACTTCTTATGGCTGTGATCATTATGTGTAGGTCAATAAGAATAATACCCACTATAGCATTCAGAACTTTCAAATTCCGATAAAATGGAATCTTTGAATTCTGTGTAGTTGGTCTGCCACATATTTTTTATTTTCATATAGAGTAAATTTTTTAAATATATATTCTTGAAGGAAAATACGCTGAAATGCATATAAAGTAATAAGACAAGACTTTCATAAAGCAGGCCAGCTCATGAGCGATTTTCGCTGCACCTCCAAAATGTTTTACGAGTCCGCATAAAACCAACACATTTTCAATTTGGGAGCAAAGACAAAAACTGAAAAGAAAACTCTGTTTTCATCTTTAAATAATTTTGCTTATGAGTAATAAATAATACACACACGCCAATTAATATTGATTATACGTCCTCAAGCTGAGTAAAATAATGTACAGTAGAATTCCGATAGTTGGTAGTCAAAGGGAACGATTGCTTTTTACGTATTAAAATTTTCGAAATAAATAGATTTCGATTCAAGATAAAAGAAGGATTTAAAGGGGTTTGAATTCTACGAGGCATGTTTTTTACTGGCATTTTTACGTCACACATTTGCCTTGAGTAAAAACAATCTTTGAATAATTTAGCGTATGAATAATAATAAGTACACATACACCCAATTAATATTAATTATAGGTCTGTAAGCTTACTAAAATAATTTACAGTAGAATTCCGATAATGATAATCGACTGCTTTTTACATATTATAATAGTTTCCGGAATAAAAACATTCGATTAAACGAGGTTAAATACAAAATTAACGATTTATACGGATTTGAATTTAATGAATTTAACATTTTTGTTCTCACATATTTAGCTCACACACTTCACAAAAACTAGAAACAAACTAGTATTAAGAAAAACAAAAATTTCTCGAAAGAAAACTGATGGTAATGATGATTGTGATAAAGCTGGTTTTGTAAAAATTGTTTTTTACAACGCTATTCGCGGCTACGCTTCAATTGTCTGCATATTACATTAAGATTTCATCATGTTTCCTTGTTCGTTTTATAACACCCTTTTACTTTTAACTGCCATATAATTTCTGTTGTAGCTGCTAAAATTTCTACACATTTAGGTCCGTAACTCTTAAGGTTCTCGAGAAAACAGCCTGTGATGGATAGACGGACAGACAGACGGAAGAACGGGTGGACATCGTAGAGAAATCAACAGTGTTCTTTTTCACCTTTAGTGCAGGGAACCAAAATATATGGGGTTTTTGGAATTATATATATTTTTTCAAGGTACCAGCCGTTGATTTCGAATTTTTGAGGTTTTTGAATTAACATTGTACGAACTATTGTAGTTTGACTGTATATAAGTGTATGTATGTATACATACATGTGTTTTTGTATGTATAGACACATGTACGAATATGTTTTTTTTGTGTGTGTGTGTTCATATGCATGAATTTCGTATGAGAATATCTGCAGGAGAAATAAAACAATATGTGTATTTTATTATATTAATTTTGTCAAGATTAAGATAAAATAATTCAATTATATTTCCATTTCCTTACAGTGTTTCTTTTTTTCCTTTCACTTGCTTTCGACTTAATTAAAACAGAGTGACTTCACTTGTTTAGCCTCCGAGTTTGTATACTTTTACTTCCGGGTTAATAAAGATAAATGACCCATTTAGCAAGTTACTTTATGTTTAGTAAGTAGAAAATTTCATTTATTTGTTTAACAATTGTAAGTGATTATGCTAAATTATTAAAAATAATTATTACAATTTATACTTTTGAAACAACTTTACACAAAGAAAATTCTTTAAATAGATTTTTTTTGTGTGTTAAATAATTTTGTCTAGAGCTGCTTATCGATCTTATGTTTCTTATTGAGAACTTTTGATATTAAAGTAATTAAAGGGAAACTCAATCTAAAATAAAATAAAATATTTACTAGCTCTATTATTATAAATTTATATAAATGTATATATTTTTATGTTTCCTTTTAATTTAAACTCCCAACTTACATGACCTATAAATTTCTGCTCCTATTGGTATAAAAAAAATTATAAAAAATAAACAAAACCCCAAACCAAATAATACACAAGTTTGTAAGCTGTAATAAATGAAAAAAAGTGGGTGGACGAGACGGGTAAGAACAATTCAGATGTCTGCTTTCCTTGCTAATTGGAAATGAAAAACAGCATGATTATACCCTACAGGAGAGAGTTGCAGGCTTTTAAGTTAAATTGATGGATGGAAAGTATTTTTTAGCTTAAAATAAAGACTGGGAAGTATAATCTGCTCTTTTATACTAAAGTTTTTTTTTAATATTAAATAAAGTGCTAATTTGATTCGCATATGAAGGGTTCCATACGGATACTACATATATAATATTATACGAACTTTTTAGTTGTGGTGTTTGTTTCTTTTTGGCGATTTTTTTCGGTTTTTAGCGATTTGTTTTTTTTAACTTTTTTTACAATAAATATTTTTAATTTGACCGATTTTTTAGTTTAGGCGACTTTTTGGCTTTGCAGATTTTTTCTTCTTTTTTAGCGATATGTTTTTTTATTTTTTTTTTGTAATTTATTTTTAATTTCACCGTTTTTTCACTTTGGCGCTTTTTTCAGCTTTTGACGATTTGTTTTACAATAAATATTTTTAGTTTTACCGATTTTTTTTAATTTTTGGCAATTTTTTTATATTGGCGTTTTTTCGTTTAGGAGCCTTGTTTCGGTTTTTGGCGATTTTTTTTTAATATTTTGCAAAAAATAAATTTTTAGTCTTACCGATTTTTTTTAGTGTTTGGCGATTTTTTTGTTGCCATTTTTTCGTTTTGACACCTTTTCGATTTTTGCTGATTTTTTTTTAGTTTTTTACAATAAATATTTTTAGTTTTACCGAATTTTTTAGTTTTGGCGATTTTTTATTTTTGGCGATTTTTTCGGTTTTTTTGTTTGGATTTTTGGCAAAAAGTAAAATTTTGGTGATTTTTTTTCATTTTAGCGATTTTTTTTGTTTTTGGAGATATTTCTCATTTAAGCGATTTTTTCATTTTGGCGATTTTTCGTTTCGTCATTTTTTTTTAATTTTGGCACTTTTTACTTTTTAGTGTTTTTAAACATGAAGCATTTTATTCATGAAATTAGTTGCATGAAAATTTTTCATCTGTCAAAAGTTGCCAAAAATCCATCATAGATTCATTCTACGACTATTTTTTATACATAAGTCTCTTTTATAGCGCTGCAATTAGCAAAAAGAAAAAGTCTTGTGCCAAAAAATTCATGAAACTTCATGAAAAGTTCATGTTTAAATTAGGTATTATTGCTGTAGGGGATTTATGATCGCAAAATCAGCTGTTTTTGGTCGTAATGTTAAAATCAGGTTGTAACTTTAAGTGTGAAAAGTTTAATTTTGAAAACACCATTATTTAAAAATTTAACATAAGATTGGTTTACGTAGCTGCCTGCTTCACGTAGGCATCAAAATAGAATTTAGATTAATATAAGATAGTCCGTGAAATATTTTCGTGGAAAATTTTAAACCTTTAACTCTTTTCGATATGAGTAATATAGTGAACTTTATCTAGATAAACCAAACTCTCGTTTTCGAATTACTTTTAAACGGCTAATTATCGATTAAACTCTTCCATACTCTCTAGTGGAATGATTTCAAAAGCAAAAAAAGTAAATAAATATAGAGTATTGCAACAACCGCACTTAATCGACCAACATGGATTTGTTTTCTTTTTTTCTTTTTTTGCTCATACAATGAACACATAAAAAGTTCCTGGAAAATGTGTTCATTTGAACAGAAAACTTAAATATATGTATCTATTTTACAGTCTCTGCAACATGAAATTGAATGTGAAAATAATAAATGGCAAGTTGTAAAAAAAATTTTAGGTCATGAAATAATTAAAAAGTAAAATAACTTAAAATGCCACAGACATATTAAGATTACAACTTTAAAAAGTAAGAATTATTTAAAATAAAATATTATACTTTAATTCTGTAGTCTTACTAAAATAGAAAAACTTTAATTATTTTATAAAACATGTAGTTATATACGTTTACTTCCCACTTATTCAAATTTACATCAAATAATACAACACACATCTGCTGTAACGAATGGTTTAGTGCAGGTAACGGATATCGCTAAGTAAACTTAAAATATCACATTAGTTATGCCATTTGAGCACTCAATGCAACTCACGAAAAAAATTATTGGTTATTTTACTTCGCCGATGATTTTTGCTACACAATACCGACGAAAGAGGGCGCTCTGATGTTACATTAGGATTAGCATCTGTTGAAGTCGGTATAGTTCAGTGACCAGTGACTATGCCTTCATCACTTGAACTTTTCCCACAATAACTGACACAAAGGACACTAATGCACATCAGAAAAATGCGTGGTGTTGTTATTTTGATGACTGTCGGATACAGGGATTGAACCCAGGATCTTCAGTTTTGTAGTCAACGTGCTAACTACTTCAGCCAACGATGTTTATTTTTTTTTGGAGGTGGTTTAGTTGTTTTAGTTTTTTTTTAATTATTTGCTGGATAGCTCGTATAATTTGTATAGAGTTTTACATTTGGTTTTTCTTAAAGTTTTCTTAAGAATAATTTTTGATTTGTAAAATGTAAATAAAGAGCCGTCCAATAGGGGCTTTCAAGATTTGTTGAAAACGGTTATTTTGTTAAAGTTACATCATTCAAATTGGCCGTCATTTACGAGGGCGGATCAATAAGTCCTTGACTTTTTGAATGAAAGATAGGTTTTTTGCAAAATAAACAATTGCTTTTCAACATAATCTCCTTTTAACTAAATACACTTAGTCCAACTTTTCTCCGGTTTTTGTATCCTTTCAAAAAAAAAAAAAAAAAAAAAAAAAAAAATTTCGAGGTTCTTAAAATAGGGAATAATTTCATCGTTGGAGCTAAATTTCTTTCCACCGAGCCATTTCTTTAGATTTGGAAATAGAAGAACATTCCACATGGGGTACCAATTCGTAGCCCAATTGATAGAGTTCTGCCATTGAGACTGATCACGTGCGCACTCGTGCATTATCTTGATGAAAAGGAACTTTTTTCTTGGCAATATGGGGTCGTTTTCTTTTTAAATCCTCAATTACATCGGTCTAATAAGTTGGCATAATATTTGCCGTTTATTGTTTCTCCCTTTTGAAGGTAATCGATGTGGATTATCCCGCGTGCATCTCAAAAAACTGTTGCCTTCTTCGGAGCAGTTTGAGACTGCTGCTTGGTTTCCGGAGTACAGTAATGGATCTATGCTTCACTCACAGTTACAAAACGCTGCAAAAACTAATTCGGACTGCGGTTAAACAATCTTTTGAAGTTGTCACACGTTTACGTTTATGGTCAATTGAGAGCAAACGCCGCACCTATCTTGCAGACAACTTTCTTAAACCCAGCTGATCATTTAAAATTGAAACCACACTGTCCTATGAAATGCCTATGACATAAACAATCTCACGCACTTTTATTCTTCGATTGACCAACACCATATCGTGGATTTTTTTTTCAACATTTTCAACAATTGGCCATTTTCCATCCAGAAAGCTCAGCGTCATTTGTACTTGTGCGACTACAACGAAAGTCTGCAAAACACTTTTTTTTTATCATTTAAATCGATGGTGCAGAGTCTCCATATTATTTATCGAGCTTTTCCTTGGTTTGGTTGACGATTTTTTTTCGCAAAAAATAATGTTTAATGAGCACACGAAATTCACTTTTTCCATTTTCTTCTCAAACGGCGAGGTAGTCTGTTATCAAAGGCTGCCAAACACAAACTAAATGACACAGCTTGTTTAAATTTAGACAGGAGTCAACTGACAACTGCCTCTTGACAGGAGCAATGCTGTTATTTCAATCAAGAGGCAGGAAATTCCAAAAATTCACTGAGTTAATGATCCACGCCCGTATTTAGAATATTTTGTCAAATCACTATGGGTGGGTAGAACGTTAAACAATATGTTCAAGTAATAAAATTATTTTATCAAAATAAATATTCTGTGTGGGCAAAGTTACGCGCTTAACCCATTTTACGGTTGCAATAATCCTCCTATCGAGATATGTTGCAAAAATTTGAGTCCACTGGCTCAACGGATAATTAATCAATACCATTAAACCATTCTATTTTTCATTTAAAATAAAAAAGAGAGAACTATTTGGAAAAATATAATGGAATCGATATATGCAACACATGTATTAATCATATAGTTTAACGTTTAAAGTATTTCCCTTGAAGCAATCACGAGAGAAAATCAAATTTATTCCTAAGTATGCCTAGATATTTCTTCAAGTCAAGATTCACATTTCTCGCACTAATATTCTATATAAAAGAAACCTGCCTTAATTTTAAAGAATTTCCCCGGAATTTCTTCATTTCCATTATAAAATTTTTCTGTAATACCGAATAAACTTTAATATTTCCGTTTTGCACAATCCCAAAAGGGGCCAAGCATTTGTTGTTGACTGTTGTTGTTATAGTTTTTGGATAATAAAACAAAAGTTTGTAATAAATTGTTTTGACTTTTTCCCTTTTATTATTATAGCATATACAACATAATTATTTTATATGTATGTATGTGAGACTTTGTATTATGTCATGAGGGTATGCAATATGTAACAGGGTAGTTTTAGTCAAAAACAACAAATAAAATAATAAAAAAATGCACTTAAATGTACAATCACAGACTTCAGTTGTTACTTTTGTCAGCACGAAAGTTTTTGCTAAAATTATGTGCACATAAAATACTTTTCAACAATAACACTAAGCGACAGTTAAAAAAAGTCTGTTATTTTTATATACAAAAGTATGTATGCAGCTGATATATTTTGATGTTTAGTATAGACGTTACTAACAAAACGTACGATGAAGCATATAATTATGAAATATGTATCGTGTATCAATCATGTCTGTCAAACTAATGAAGTCTACGAAAATAAAAAAATGTAGCAATCTGGTAACGTCTGTCCTCAGCATAGGTCTTAGCAAGTACGTGTTATGTTGTATATCTACATGACATGGTTTTATTAAGTCTTGGCTGTCATGTTAAAAGCTGGTTTTACAATACAAACTGATTTTTTTAAAACCAACTTGAAACCTTTTTTAATTGGTTTTCAGTAGATTCTATGAAATGCGACCTTTATTTGGCACCTTTCAGTGTTGCCAAACTATAATGACTGGAAGCAGCTGGTAATGCTTATTCCAGTTAGAACCCGTTGAATTGAAAGGTGACGTAGCTGCGACAACGCTTACGTTCTCTTTTGGAGTTCCTTCTTAAATCCACGATCATTTACATCAACATATGTTTGTCTATTAACTTTTTTTGATATTAATTTGATCAATTAGTTCATTTGTATCACTGTTGCAATAAAGGAACTAATTGTTTGTTTGGAAAGGTACAATTAATGTGTTGACATAGTTTTACTTTTTTAATTTACCACCAAAATAGAATAATTGCTTTTCTCTTCTTACTATATTTGCTTATAATATTTGTACTATAACTGTATATATAATGCATGTTATAAAAAGATGCCTAACTGGCAACACTGCTTATATATAACATAAAAAACATGAGAGAAAGAAATATGTAAAAGAGCAGAGTTAAAATTGTCGCTTCAACTCTATAAACGGGTTCTTAATGAGAATATATAGTGATTGAAACATTTTCAACTTAAAAAACAATCAAAACATTCAAGAGAAAAAGCATTTTTTGAAAGGAAAATAACACAAGTGTTTTCACTGTTCTTTGGGAGAAGAATATATACACCCAATAAAATCCTACCTTTAACTAACGCCAAGATGTAATTATGGCCCTTAACGCTCAGTTAGACGACTGTAGTGGAATGTAACTGCAACGGAAATGGAAACAGCTGGTCGATATGGTTATGTGAAAAGTAATGAAAATGGTTATAGAGATGTTACCGGAATGTAAAAATCTGTACACAGGGTGACCGATGACATTTTTCAAAAAGTGGCACCAAATAGGGGATTTATCAAAAAAGGGGCAAAATTAAAAAAAAAAATGAGAAAACTACACTAAACTTTTTATTTTTAATGTATTTTCATATAACTCACCCAAAAAAAGGGAGACAAAAAGTGGCAAAGCAGTCGAAAAAGGGGAAAGGCAGTTCAAAAAGTGGCAATTTGGTCACGCTGTCTGTACATTACTTTCACATAACAATATAAATCAGCTGTTTCCGTTTCTGTCACAGTTTATTAATTATTTCATCATTTGCATCCATTTTATTAATTATTTCACTTCCCGGACGATTCATTGCTACAAGTATTGACGACACTTATACACATGAATAAAAAATCTATGGGCAGGGATTGAACTTTGGTTCTCTTTGGCTTTCTAGTCAATGCACTAACTACTTAAGCCAACAACTGAACAGAATGTTTGAGTTTGAAGCTCAGTGTGATTTTTATAAAATTTTGTTTTGATATTTGTCGAGTAGTGTAATTCGCCACAATAACAACAAAATTATACTATTTTCATTATTTAATGTTCACTTGGTTTATGTCATGTGTTAATGAATTATTGCTAAAACTAAAATTAAGAACTATTTTGCAGGACTTAACGCTTAAAGGGCAATGCAGGGTAAAGTTTTACTTTATAATTAACACAGCTGGTGATTTATTTTTAAGTTAGCAGAGAAGAAATTTTAAGGTCTGAAAGGACAATTTTCAATAAAATGATGGAAATTACCAATATAAAAATGCGTAAGTGAAAAATATTAGCTGCCTTATTCATAAAAAATATTGAGGGGTTTCATGAGAACTCTTAAAAATTGCCACTTGTACAATTGGGCAAATTTGCGAGACTTGTTTCATGAAGTCCCTTTTCAACTTTTGCACAAAATTTTAATGCCATTAAAAAAATTTCATAAAAATTAATTTAAGAAAAATAAGAAAATAAACTTATAGACAGATTTTGTAAAAAATTTCGTTTCTAAGCGTTTCAAGTTTGTATGAAAAATAACGAAAACTCGTTTAAAAAAATATTTTTTCTAAATAAATTTCAAAACGAAAAACTCGTTTGTGTTTACAAAATTTGGCCCCTAAAGCAAGGAGTGGTTTCATAAAGGTTAAGTGCACCTTTATTTTTGTCAAAATCTTTTCTTTAATATCATTTCGAATCAAAATATGTATGAAAGTTTTTGTACTAAATTAATTTTAATAATTTATTATAGCTTAAGTGCTTTATTAGTTTTCTCGACAAGAAAAAATACTCCCAAGCACCCGCCTGTACTGTAACAGCACACTTTCTTCAAAATACAGACACATTCATGCATTTGTGTAAAAATTTAAAAGTTCTTGCAAAACTTTTCATTCATCTTGGGCTTCCAAATGCGCCCAATGTTCAAAGTTTATTTTAATTTTTTTTTTAAATTTTATATGAATCTTTTTTGTTTGTTTGTCTCAAACTTGAAATTCCCTGGAGGCATCCAAAACATCATCATCATGATCATTGCCTGCATTTGTTTCATTATCAGCAGAAAACTTTTGTGTCAACGAAACGTATTTAAATGCCAAAAACGTGCGCAACGCAAAAAATTTCATTTGCATATTTGTTTGCACTATTTTTTGTTCTTGTGAAAAGTGAAAAAATAAAAATTAAATTTAAATATAGAAATGTTTATGACAATTACAAGTGCATTGAAGTTTTCTTTTTCGGCTAGGGGGAGTTTAGTAAAACTGCGTTAGTACCTTTTTAAATCACTTTAAGCTTTTTACGTCTGGCTGTCAGAGAAGATTCAATTAGCTTTTTAATGAAATGTTTTTCTTTTGACAGTTAATTTTAGAAATTGTGTTGAAACTTTGATTTTTAAATGACATCTTGCATATTCATTTAAAGCTTAAGTATATTTTTAGCCCCAATGCTTGTGAAAAATCTTTAGTAAGAAAAACTTGTTGACAGTAATAAAAATATATTATATACTTATATAGTTTTTACTGTATATATGCATGACTTCATAAATAGAAGTAAGAGTTCTGGAGAAAATAAATCCATATATGAAAACTAATTGTTAAGCAGTTTTATAAAATTGTAGCGAAGTTCAAGTGAATTATATTATTGAAAAGGAAATTTACTTATCTCAAGTTATTTAAAATTAAAAGAACTTCATATAAGATACAAATTAAGTACAGACGTGAATGAAATATACTATATATATTTTTTTTAAAATAATGTACGTTACCAAATACTCAAATATATATATATAACTTTGTTTTTTTAGGAAACAAAAATTGTCTACATAATTTTATTACTTCACATGTCTTCTGCTTAAAAGACATTTTTGTTTGTTGCGAGTGTTAGGAGTGAATAAACTTTTTGATTGAGAAACTTTTTGTCATAATTCGACTTTAACGGAAAAACAATATAATTTTAAAGTAAACAATAATATTTGTATTACAAAAGGATGCAAGTATTACATGCATGACAGAGTATGACTTAGTGGTAGAAGCTTTTTTTAGCAGTAGGGTAATTAAATAAGCTTTTTAAGTTTTCTAAATGCAAATTTAGCAAATTCAGAGCAATATTAACATAATAAGATTAACATGTCGCCGCACAAATATAACTTAAATTTCTCAACAAAAATAATCATCCATATACGAGTATTATTAGTTAGAGAGAATAATACATAAGCGCACAAACATGCAAGACAATGTACAAGAATAACAACAACCGTAATGTTATATCTTCTGCTTATTAAGAAATGTACAAACACACAAAGCCGTAAGCCAATGCAGACGCCAGATACAAACTACAACAACTATAAAGCTTCTACAGTGATGCTTTGTTAACAACGTATATAATCACAGATCAACAGAATGAACTGTAATACAAATTAGAAATGTGCTCCTGTCGACTTTTTCCAACACGGCATGAAACGAACATGAATATGTACCAGGATGTCCAACACATATGAAACACGCAAGCGAAAAATTTTTCGTACACAAGACGACACAACACTCACGAAATCAAGTTGAATTGCAAAAAATCCTTTTTCATCTTCAAATGGATGCATTTTTTGATGTGTAAACATCTATGTGCTAGGGGGTAAAAATCATTTTCACAATACAATCACAAATTTTGAGTAAGATCACATCGGTGTGAGCTATGTATGATTGCATTAGTGTAATCATACGAACAAGAAGTACAAAGAAACTTAACAGCTGCATAGAAATAACTCATCCGAATTTTAAAGCATACCTTCAGGTGTTAATTTTAAAAGAAATTGCTTGAGAAGTATAATAGTGTTGCCAGTGGGGATAATTTTGTTAAAAAGTGGAAAAATATAAAATAAATAAAATGTATATAAACCTTTAAATAAAAGAGCGTTTTATATGTCAAATATTTGTTTAAAAGATATATACTAGTCTTTATAAAGAATTTATAATATGATATTATAACATATCTTCATTACGTACTGTTGCCTTACACTAAAGCTGGTGCACAAAAATTGGGCATCAATCACCATCTCATGCCAATTATTATGGGTGGAGATTTTAATACAAATTTCGCAAACCCACAGTCGCAAGCTTTATCAAAATTTTTATTTGACGTTTTACACTTGCATATGAGCAATTCTCCACAAACCCCCATAACTAATAATTCCACTACTATAGATGCAGTTTTCCATTAATTTTTAAATATAGTAGAGTCAAAAATTAATATATCTTATTTGAGTTACCATAAGCCAATATTAATTATTTGTAGTTAAGGCATTTACCATAGATGGGGACTTTGCAGTACTACTAAAATTTCAGTAAAAATAATTTTTTAACCAGTTAATTTTAACTGATTACTAAAATTTTTTTCTGCAATTTTAATAAAGTGCCCAAATAATTTATTATATGATGAGGTGCATTGAAATTTCAGTAATCAGTAATGCTCGTATTCATAATGAAATTCTACCAACTGGCTAAATTTTTTTCATACAAAAATTTTAAAATTTGAATGAAAAAAACTTTGCCACTTGCTACAATTTTATTATGAATACGGCTTTACGATTTTACTGGTAATGCAAATTAAATTTCATTATCAGTAAAAATTTACTGAATTTTTTTAGTAATCAGTAAATTTACTGCTTACTGCAATTTTTAATGCAGTACATATATATATATACTGCAGTGTGCCCATTTACTAACCAAAGAAGTTTAATAAAACAAACAAAAACCAACAAATTCCTACGAATTTACAATATTGAAAGTTTTGATACTTTTAATTAATTAATTTAAAAAAATATACTAAAAGCATAAGTACTTCCAACTTAAAAAAAGTTTCATTACTAGATGTTTACACATCTCCTCTGTGATCAGACTCACATTGCTTTTTTTTCTTTCTTAATTTCAGAACTTTAAGCTTAAGAGATCTATACACTATTAACAAATTCGCTTGCTGGTATTACGTAGGATACAAAGTATAAAATTTTTTCCTTACGGGAAATTTATGCTCACATATTTTACACCTAAATTCGTTTCAGGTTTCTAGAGTAAATTGCGCTCAAAACGGTATGGCCAGACCTCGCACGAAATCAAATTTTTTCTTCACAAACACTTGGTGTTGAGTCGTGAGTATTCGTGTCAAGAAAAAACTACGACATGTTCCCATCTCTAAATGCAGAATTAGTTTTTACTTTCTGTTCTGTTACGAATCAGCTGACTCCTTTTTGTTCATAGAAATCTAGTACAAGTCGTTAGTTTTTCTGTTTCGTTCTGTTCTGTTACGGTTCAACCTGTGAAAATCAAAAAATGTTTAAGTAATTGTAAGTGACAGCATAAATTAAATAAAAATATTTTGAAATAAATTGTGATTGTACTTTTAGAATTAAAAAAATAATTTTTAAAAGAAAAAAATTAAACTATATTGAAACTTAACAGTGGACGATGCAAAACTCATCGCTTTAGTGGAAAACTGCGACCCTTCTGGTCAGAAATTAGCAGCAGAGCGGCACAGCAAAGAACAGCAACAGAAAGTAAAGACTAATGAAGCTTTAACGCAAACTAATGACATGTTCAAAATGTACAATTGTTAACTGTGCTGTTACTTTTCGAATGTTGCTAACATTCTTCTGGAAACTTCATGTTAAGTTTTCAAGGCAAATAGTCTGGTGTAAAGAACAGTGAAGTTAACATCATGGTATTCTAGCAGTGAATTACTTTAAAATTAAAAATATTTATCACGTAATTTTTGTGATGTACATGTGTATGTGTTAATTTTTTAGAATATTTTTACAATTTTCTACGATATGACACTTTTTCAAAAAATTTTAACATTTAAAATATGCTGAGAAAGCTAACCAAAGGTTAACACAAAATCGAAAAGCAAAATTAAAAGACCTTAAGCTCATTAAAATTAAATATTTTAATTATGAAATTTTTTTATAAAGCTTTAAAAATATAAAATGAAATTAGGCTGTCTTTTAAAACGTATCAAGACAAAGATTAAATACTTTTCGGATACAAAAGTAAATATTCTATATTTAAATAGCTGTGTATAACCGTAATTGTAGCGTAAAAAATTCGTGCTCATAACAACTATTATATATGTACATAGGCTATACATGTTCAATGGGACAAAAATATACTCATGATACTCTTGATATTTATTCATCATTCGCCATCGTATACATACATTTGTGTATATGCAAAATGAATGTAAGTGAGTGTATGAGTGTGTGTATTTAAAATAGCGCTGTATATATGCATGTGTAGCCGATTAATAGCCAGAGTATTTTTATACCCATGCATGTGATTGCAGCCCATACAGTCTATAAATTTTAGTTATGGTTGTTTGTGCTGCGCAATTTTAAAAATGTGTTGATTGTGTTCTATATTTTTAGCTGTACGCATTCAAAGTTGTTTGACGGTCAACACTCAAAGAGTATTTAAAGCGATTCTTGTGTCGTTATCTGGTATTTATATCATGTACAGATGCAAAGTTGCGAAGCATGGTAACCATGACTATTAAGCCGATAACTTCTTTGTAGCATTTTTAATATTTGTCGGCGACGTTCGGAAAGGGTGTGCATTGTCAATATTTTGTACTGTGGCGTTATGAAACACTACACTTTGTTCGAAGATAAAGAAATTGACGTTTTAGAAGACAGCCTTAATTTCATAGTAATGCTGTACTAAGAAGTATGGCTTTGTTTTCTGAAGTTTTATTGCTCATCTAGTTCGTGTACATGAATCAAATTTTTCTTTTGCAAATGCTGGGTATACATTAATCATTTCTTTTGTTGTCAGTTTGTGGTGTCAAACGTTACCACTAGTACACGCAATTGTGATGTCAAAAATGCCCTAATGTGTACTCAGCATAAAAATTGTTTCATTCGTGCAGCAAAATTTTGCTGTATTCCTTTTTTTTATTTGCAACAAATTTCTTCATTTTATTGTTTTGCTTAACTGTTAAGCAACAACTTGCATTTAAACTGACTGGATTTTCATAAACAAGCACTTGCTTCTTGTGAGAACATTTTTGACTTTAGTTTAATATGTTTTTCTTAAATATTAAAATTTAATCTGCAAACAAAAATATAAAACAAATGTAGCAACAATAACACAACATTTAAAGAATTTTTATGCTGTATGGCCACAGCAACATGAAACAGATTATTAACGACATGCTTATATAAAGGAATTTTTATGTTGTATTTTATGTTTATTTTCACAAGCAAAAATCAATAAAATGCAAACGGACATACTCGTATGAACAGAGAAAGGAAAATGTGGGAAACTAGGAATAAAAATAAGCTAAAGTATTTTTTCTTTAAATTAGAAAATAATTGAAGTTGTAGAATTCTATATTTATAGCCTGGTCCACGATGTCGACAAGAAACTTTCTATCGATAACTTGTATTGAAAATAATAATAAAATAAAAAGAATTATTTTTGTTTTCAAGTAAACGATAGAAAGTTTCTTGTCGATATCGTGGACCAGGCAGTTAAAATATAAATAAATTTTATATTATATTTTAAATTTGATTGTTTCATATACATATCGTTAATCACAATGGACCCAATTGCATCTCCGAGTGGAGGTGCGGTATAGCATCACCTTTCCTAACCTCCTAACCTATACATATCGTTACTTGAATATGGAAACGCCCTGACTCATTATTTTTTCTTCTGTAGTTTTTTTTTCATAATTTGATACATTAGCATATCGATATATGCAAAAAATTCGATTTGATAAAAATAATGAGTTAGGGCGTTTCTATATTAATGTAACGATATATAGTATGACAATTTTTGTCTTTGTCAAACTACAACAAAAATAAAATTGCTTGAAACAAATAGGTGAATTCAACTTAAGTTTTTGTTTTTCATTTCCGAAAACTTTCCAAGATCCTTTCGCTTTGCCCTAAATCTCTTGTCTTTGTTAAGCTTTTTCTGGAAATTTGTTTAGGTTTATATTTTACTTTTTGCCATCATCTAGTTTCATGCAGCAGAGTGTTTTTATAGAATTCATTTTATGGAATTCGCAACAAACCATTTTGCCTTTATAGCACAACATGATTGCAACCACAAATACCAACCAAAAAGAATTGTCATTATTCATTTGAATTTATACAAATTTTCATTTCATACCACACGAGTCATTCATTGTATTTCTCTCTGGCCAAACGAAAAACAAATGAAAGAATAAATAAGGAATATAAAAATACACATATGTATGTATGAACATACATATCGTTACCTTAATATGGAAAGGCCCTAACTCGTTATTTATTTGAAATGGAGATTTTTGAATTTCTTTTTGTATATTTCGATAGAAGACATCTACTTCTGTCGAAATACACAAAAAGTCGATTTAAAAAATAAAAATAACGAGTTAAGGCCTTTATATATTAAGGTAACGATATCTATGTACATATCGTTACTTTAATATAGAAATCGAAAAATCAAAATTAGTTTGAAATCGAGATTTTTTGCGAAATTTAAAAAAACTCGATTGAAAAAAAATGAGTTAGGGCCTTTCTATATTATGGTAACGATATGTATGTTCGCTTTTTTTGGGAAAATTTAAAACAATTAAAACAATGCATATGCTTGTGTATGTGAAAATAACAGCGATACAGGCCATGAGAAATTTTAGTAACTGGGAAAAATTTAATGAAAATATTTATCCAAATAATGTAAATTTTAACATGAAATTTAAAGTTTAAAAAATTTACACATTTATTGTTATTATTACAATTTATTATTAAAACTTAGCAGAAAAAGGGTAAACATATTGCGATCACAGTTCGATAAACTAACTAAAGCATATTTGGGTCTTCATGAAGCACCTTCCTAACCGTGTGATTTCTTGAATACGCGATCACAATGAGTGTTTGTTATTTAACATCTTAAGATAATGACTGACAATGAATTCATGACTTCAGAGATGGAATTCATTAAAATACATTTCCAAGAAGCATTTTTGTAAGGGAGACAATATTTATTTAGCTTCCAAAGAGTCACGATTTTTTCTTGCCTTACTAAAGTGCTTCACAGAAATAGTTAATATTATATGTACACAGCTGTTAAGTAATGATTAGTAATCGTACTGATTTCTAATTTGATTCCTTTTTTTTTTAAAGATGAGGTAATGTTTTAATTATGATTATATTCAGTTTTGCACGATTGCTAATTGATTACTATTACTATTAATGGAAAAGTAATCTGAATTACTTGAAATTACAAAAAATCATCAAAAAGAATCAAAAGTAATTAAAAAATAATCCGATTACTTTTACAAATTACTTTTAATTCCTTTTGATTATTTATTAATAATCAAAAGTAATCTTTGAAAGTAGTCGGATTATTTGTTTTTATTATTTTGTTGTTATTTCTAGTAATTCAGACTACTTTTCGATTATTACTAATTGTAATCAATTATTTATCAGAAAGACTTTTAAAAGAAATTATATAATCAGTACAATTCTTTTTAAAATGTAATCTAATTGATTCTTAATCGTAATCGAAATTTAACAGCTCTGATAATATTTAATTTTTGTGAGAGCACGCCTCACGTTAGTGCTTTTCAGAAGCATTTTTCGAAGCTTTTGTCGTTAGTGCTTCCAAATCAGAATTTTTTTCTGCTAGGTATACTCTTTCCCACGCAGAAAAATACAATGGGGATAACGTTGGCAAAGCGTTTCCTAAGGTGGTTTGAACGTTGGTAGAACATCACAGTTTCTACTTTTGGAGTGTTGTGCCAACACACAAATGATAACCTCATGATGGGATTGGCCAACTATTTTTTACGTCGTTGGCTAAACACTTTAAAAACCACAATTTAAGTGCTTTCCCAACATAAGTTTTTTTTATAAGTATAATATATTCCCAATACTTCAAACAATTGCTTCAAAAGCTAATATTGCTTCAAAAGCTAATGACAAAGAATTCATTCTCTTAAATTTCACAAGAAAATGTATCAGAGCTTCAACAAAACCTACTAATGATATCTTAAAATGTAGCTTTTGAATTTCAAAGGAAAATCATCATAATTTAATGAATTTTTTGGTAATAAAATAAAATAGGTATGAGTCTACAATATTTGTTCATGTTAATAATATGAAAAAATTAATAGAAAAAAAGCTTTTAACATATAGAATTTTTGAAAGGTTCTTAGAAATAATAATACATATTTGCAATACTTTTACATAACATTGTGTATCTTTGAATTCTTAAAAAATTTTGAAAAATTGGTATAAGTTTAGAATATTTTATCTGGTTATAAATATTTATAAAAATGAATTTAAAAACTTTATAATATATGTGCATGTACATTAAAAAAATATGTTTTTAACAAATGAGAATATTTTTTATAATTTTTGATACTTTAACGTAATAAATAGCAAAAAAAAAAAAAATAAAGACGTATTAAGAATTTTATATATAAAAAAAACAACTAAATACATTAATTAATTAAACTTTTTTTTATTATATTATTTTTATATATTTTTTTTAAATTTTTTTTTTATAAAATAACATTAAAAAATAATTATGTTGTTGTATGTTTGTTTTTTAAACCCTCTTCTTGTTCTTATGTAATAAATATCTATAAGCCTGCGCAACATTGGCCGTATCTGTTCTGAAATTCATTCTCTGATCTGTTGGAACATCTATAATGTGTAACATTTCTAACATATACCTCCGTTTATAATTAAGTTCTGTATTCAAAATTGAAATATTATCAAAATCTGGATAATGATCTAAATTTAAACAATGTGAAGATAAAGCTGTCCTATGTGGATTAATATTCCGATACCTTTGATCTGTTTTATGTCCCGCTAATCTTGTCTTTAATTTATTTTTAGTTGTGCCTACATACAACTTGTCGCATCTCTCATTGTCGTTTCCTTTACATGGTATTTTGTAAATTACATTAGATCTATCTAGTTTTTTTTTATGTACATGTATATTATAAATTTTTTAAATTCATTTTTGTAAATATTTATAACCAGATAAAATATTCTAAACTTATACCAATTTTTCAATATACCAATTACACAATGTTATGTAAAAGTATTGAAAATATGTATTATCATTTCTGAGAACCTTTCAAAAATTCTATATGTTAAAAAGCTTTTTTTCTATTAATTTTTTCATATTATTAACATGAACAAATATTGTAGACTCATACCTATTTTATTTTATTACCAAAAAATTGTAAAAATAATTTTTTATGACACACTTTGTTTTTTGAAAATTGTAAACAATTATTTATTATTTGAAAGGAAAAAGAAAAAATTAGATATCATAAAAAACCAAAAAATATATATCCTGAAGAAGTTAACCGAAGGTTAACGAAATATTGAAAATAATATACTCAAAATATAAACTGACCGAAAGCTCAAGAAAATAGTTTAATTTAAAACACAAAAAAGGTCGAAAAATTAGATAAAAATATTTTATTTACTTCTTGTCGTATTTGTTCGTCAGCCTAGTTAGCCACATTAAAATCAAAATACGTTCAAGAATTGTTAAATCATTTGTTGAACTTATGCCTCTATATTACGGACCTAATTCGCAAACTATGAATATACATAATCTAATCCATATACTAGATGATATAATTAACATTGGAGCTCCTTTATCAAAATTTTCAGCTTTTGACTTTAAAAATAGTTTGGGGTATTTAAAGTCAATTGGTAATGTTAAATCAACTACAAAGCCAATAGCGCAAATTCAAAGGAATTTGCACATTTTGCATACTAACAGTTTCTCAAATAATATGCCATTAGTATTTCCTCTTCTTGAAGATATTCACTGGGAAAAATTTATAGACACAATTGAATCGAAGACACTATTTTCTTTTGCCAACATTTATGGCTATAATATTATAACCGTTCCTCCTGATAATATCTGTTTACTAATTAAGTAATGGAAATGTCTGGTTATATCAGAAATATAGCTAAGCGTATATGTAATTATAATCATGTATAATCAAAAACTGGCACGAAGTTTGCATAGGTGGCAAAATTGAACATGGTCTCAACGTGTTTTGCCACACAATTTTACATCAAAGATCATGCTAAGATATAATCGTGTGTTAAAACTACATTATGCGGCGAGGAATTCGTCAACGCGTAGTTCAATTTTGTCACTTATGCTAACTTCATGTCAGTTTTTGACTATACATAAGGCCGTAAGTGTATTCTTACCAATAAATAAAAACGAAAATAATTTTTCAGATTGTAACCCGTAACGTTGGCAAACCGTTTGGGTTTCTTGAGTAAAAGTGCTTTCCCAGTGCTACAATTTTTGTACGGTTGGCAATTTCTGCCTGGGTTATTTCTTACTTTAAGTTGCAAGGAATTTCCAAGAATCCTTTGAAGTGTAATTTTTGGTAATATAAAAAAAAACATCGCATATATTTGGTTGGAAATAAAATACAGCCACTTTGAATGAAACCATTTATTAATAAACTCATGCGTGATTTAATTCCAAAGACGTTAGTACTTCAATAATTTCTAATTAAATTCAAATAAAAAAGGGAAAGGGAATAGTTTTCATCAGCATAAAATTTTTACAGCCCAAAATTTTGATTAAATTGCTAGCTGTCATTTAAAAGTCGTAAAATATTTAATATAAATTTAATACAGTGACTTTCTCTCTCTCTCCCCAGAGCTGACAACAGCTGCTCTAGTTGCAGCACCCTTTTACAAAAACACGATGCGTTTGTTTGTGGGAGTATACTCGTATATAATAATTTCTACTGCTCAGCATAAAAACAAAAGGAAACTAATTTTCCATCATTTTTATGTTTGAATTGTGTATTAAAATGTTGTTGTTGTAGAAATCACTCACTCCGTTTGTTTCACTTTGTGTGCGGCAGGCAGTTTAGTCACTTTTGTTAAAGCTTTATTTCATTGCTGCCATCAAACAGTAACTGGCAACACAGTATTATGCACTCGTTTAAGAACTCTATGAAATAAGTTTGTAACATTAACATTAAACATAAAATAAACAGAGATGGGACTTTTGCTAGATATTAAAATATTCTTACTTGGTTTGTTACTTGCAGAACTTGTTAATTACAATTTTTTTTGGAAGAAAAAGTCATTCCAAATAAATAGCTTTTTGAGATATATTTATTTATTTTTTTAGGTGTGTATCTTCATAGCTCAGTACATTTTGGACCGATTGTAAATTTTTTTGTTATCTCATTGCAAAAAAATTGGGCGGGAATACGCCAACAATTTTTTTATATAATTTTATGATATTCTACTTATTTGATTGCTTCGAAACCTATAAAACGTCTTTGGTTCTTGAAAAAATGGGCGGATTTACGACCATTAAAATTAAATATAAATATTTTACGCAGTTCTACTTAATCGATTTTTACGAAACATACCACACACCTTTAGCTCCTAAATAGACACAATCCTCCTTTTAAAAAAGGATAATGAGTCACGCTCATTAAAATTTAATATTTTATTTTAAATGGTTCTAATTTGCCGATTTTTACAAAACTTGACAAACACCCTGAGCTCTGAAAACCACACAACCTTGCATTTAAAAAAATGGACGGAGGCACATCCATTAAAATTTAATTTTATATTTCACGTTATTGTTATCTTCTTTTATCAGATCTACGCATTGAAGTCGTTTTTTTTTTTGGCATAAAGAATTATTTGCCAAACAGTCTGAGATTTTTGATAAGGACTTTTTGGAGGCATTTTTTTTATTTTTTAATCTATTTTACTTGCTTATGAGCCCAAAGACTCAAGATGGCTTTTCTATTACGAATATTGAGCTCATTTTCCATCTTGGTTTTACAAATACTCGAAACAAATAAGGCCGCAAGAAAGTCAGGCTTGAAGATGAGCCCTTTATATGCAACATGAGTATACGAAGACTAGTTGTCATGTATTGTATGACTTTCTTTGAAATTTTAATCTTTATAAACAGAAGAAAACGTGTGAATTCAAACGGTAGTCATAAAGGACATAGTGTCCTTGAGCTTCTAAATAAAAATTGAGAACATAAATCAATCTTAACTTATATCTTATATAATATATATATATTTGTATATTTTATAATTTAAAAAAGTTCCTTCATCCATCCCTGGCATATGCAATTTATAGCTGCTTAGCCAAATGGGAACAATTGTAGAAAACAGAGTTAAGAGTAGTAAATAAAGTGAATGTATGCTGGCAAACTTTGCCTTTCTAGCCACTTCCTATTGTTAACTATGTATAAGATTTTCACCGGTGTGTGTGTGCATTTCTTCTTCATGTTTTAGGCCAATATTTAACTTTGTAAGAGTTTATTTTCCAAATCATAAATCCTTTATACTTCTTTATACTTGTGCTCCCACAGCTGCCTTGAAAACTCTTTACAGTCATAAAATAAACTCCCAAAAATACATAAAATATAAAATCTCCTGCGATGATGGCCTCGTAAAATACAGCAAATACAAAAACATGTTAATATTATTTACTACATGTTGAAGAAGAAGATTTTATTTACACCCTGGGGTCTGCATTCAGAAACGATTATTAAAGTTAAAGCTGAATTTGAAAACCTCTTCTGCCCCACCGCTTACACACCATGAGTTAAATAATCGTTTATGAATATGGACCCAAGAGTATAAACAAAATTTTGTATAATACGTAGTAAATAATTTTAATATGTTATTATATTTGTTGTATTTTATGAGGCCATCATGGCAGCAATAAGACGCTTGGCAAATATTCACACAAGCACACACATACAAACAAAATTATTCACAAAGTTGTTAAGCAAAGACTTACACAACTCACATGTGATAGTTTGTGAAAAAGGAATTCTTTGAAAAGAAAAGGTTAAGTTAGAATAAATATATCTTTTATTCGTATTAGAAGGCCAAAAATACAGAAGCAACAGTTGCACACAAAACGTAAACTAAATACTTTGTGAAGATTTGTTCAAAAGTTTATAGGATAAAAGTCATAAAGATATTTGACTCAATACATATTAGAGGGCTGTATAAGCAGTCTTGAAATGTAAATATGTCTTGTTTTTTAAATGTATTGTCGTACTATGTATTATACTAAAACAAAAATAAATGATGTCGTTTAATAAGCGAAACACGATGGATGTATTAATGTACGTGTGTATGAGTGTCTACAAGCGATGTCGCGAAGACTTCTTGTTCATAACAAACACTCAAAAGAAGTAGTGTTGATGGGTGTATGCTTGGTATTTTGCATATTGTACGTTGGAATGTATTATTTGTTTAAGCGTTTGTTTTTTTAAAGAAAGTGCACACAACTAATGTCAATGCATGTGTGCGCTTGTATGCTCCCAGAAAAATTTACAACGTGTGTGCATGACGTTTGAATACGCGTAGGAAGAAACAAGCTTCACAAATTTTACCATTACGAAGTATTTTCTTCTTTACTCCTATAACTGCAATAATTGAAACAAATTTTTTGCAAATAGTGCTGTTTAGCGTTGGTTTCAGAAGATTTCGCTGCAGTAAAATCATTTCAAAAATCCCTCAAGTCTTAAAAGTTCTTATAAGTTATCTTTTGCAGTAGTCTAATACATATGCAATGGAAAATGGCATTTGTTTTAAAAATTTTTTTGTAGTAAAATTAAATCAGCGGAGCTGTTTTAGTATAAATCAATGGAACAACCTCGTCCTTGTAACAATAATGTAAAGTTAGATTTAACTTAGAGGCAGATATACATATATAAAAACTGAAATCGAATTCATGATATAATATATTAATATTTTCATAAACTTTCTTTAGTTATTTTACCTAAATTTAATTTTTTTTTTAATTTAAAATAGCAGTTATAAAATAAGTAAAATTTATTTGCCCTTAACATTAATTTATACCATCATTGGATTTTTTGCTCGCATGGCATTGAAATAAAAGTGTTTACACACATAAAAAACACATGTTTACTTGTATGAGTTTTTTCATTATGCGCCCGTGTGTGTGTGTGTGTGTGCAAGTTTAGAACACGCTCAATTACATTAAGTGGATTTTAATTAGTTTGCTTTAAAATGCTGTTGATGGTACTGCCTGTGTTGTCAATTTTTAAGCTTTAGTTCGAAGGCTAGCGTTTTTAAAAGTACATCATGAAATAATTAACAAGTAAGACCTTGACAATCTGGAGTTCCTATAAGAAATATAGTTAATTCTTATGAATTATTGAATTGAACTTTGATAGTGGCCATATTGTTAAAGTTACGAGTGTATCTGCCAAATTTACTGTCATTTATGCAGTCTATTTAAAAAAAAATTCACAATTCAATAGAACACTGAAGATGCAAGTTACACGAAACCGGTCTTATAAAATATTTCTGTATATTTATAAAGGGTCTTTCATTAAATGCTTTCTATTTTTAATTTTATATAAAACAAAGTGGGTATGAGATGACATTGAAATTTTTTATAGCTCGCTTACATTTGAGCAAAATCTAATACTTACGAGATTTCGGCAAAATCTAGTAGATTCCCCATGCAAAAAAACTTTCTTCGTCGCTGGATTTCGTCAAAGTCTAATTAAAATAGACTGGAACTTTGTAATGCAACTATTGTTTTAGTTTTGCAAAAATTTCAGTTAATGAGTACAAAATCTTGAAGAATTTCAAATAAACTTGGTGTAACGGTAGAGACTTTCACAAAGATTTTAATTAAAATCTGCTAGATTTTGTGCAGGTGGAAATGCCTTATTATTCATTTGAAGAGACTATCGATGCCATAATGTATGGAATACATAGCTGTTAAGTACTGATTAGTAATCGTAATGATTACTGATTTGATTACTTTTTTTTTTTGAAAGGTGAAGTAATGATTAAATTACGATCATATTCAGTTTCACACAATTACTAATTGATTACGATTACTAATATTGGAAAAGTAATCTGAATTACTTGAAAGTATAAAAAATAATCAAAAAGAATTAAAAGTAATTAAAAAATAATAAGGTTACTTTTAAAGATTACTTTTAGTTCTTTTTGATTATTTATTAATAATAATATTTGGAAATATCGGATTACTTTTTGATTACTTTTGATTCTTTTTGATTATTTTGTTGTAATTTCTAGTAATTCAGATTACTTTTCCATTATTAGTAATCGTAATCAATTATTTATCATAAATTCTTTTAAAAGGAATTATATAATCAGTATAATTACGATTATAAATGTAATCAGCTTAGAAACGTGAACTATAGTTGAGAGCAAAACAGATAATTTATTCATTGATGATAAAGAGGCAGTATTGTGCAGGCCAAGTGCCTATTATTATTTATTAAAAAAGTATTCAACAAATAACCTATATAAATTTAAAATCTAGGTTTTTTTTTCTTCCATAGAACAGACATCTTGGACTCACTTAGCATTCTTCCGTCATAATTTTTTGGCAACACTGTTAGCGATGCATGTAGCAGAGCGACGTAAAGGAAACAATACCCGCTTTTGGTCTTTTGCATTAAATTTAATTGTTATTACCATAGAAATTCAATAAAAAGCTAATTAAGAATTATATTAAATCTTTTTATTCAAAAAATTAAGTTAGCATTTCTTAAAACAGTCGCATTTTGAGATTAATTCAATCTAATTGTTTCTTAAATGAATCTCGTTTTTGGATTATTTCAAGTACTGATTCGGCATTAAATCAACACCATTTTTAGATTAATTCAATCTCAGATTTTCTTAAATCAATCTCGTTTTGGGAGTATTTCAAGTACGGATTCGCATTAAATCAACTAAGAAATTCTCGAGTCAAAAGTATTTTGAAATTAATTCTACATGTGTCAGGTTTTCTGAAACCAATCTGGTTTTGACTTTATTTCACGTACGGAATCGGGATTATATATGGATAGAATTAAGTATTTAGTTCTTGAAAAGTCCGTACTTAAATTAAGTCTTTTGTACTTGATTTGATTAAATCCGTACTTACCGTACTTATGACACCGCTTTTGATTGATTTAAGTACGGATGAATTGATTTTTATTTTGAGTGTAATTTAGTTGATTAGTAATCGTAATCGGAATTTAACAGCTCTGATGGAATATAATACCTTTAAAATGTCCAATGCGGCTTCCCTTAGTTACGCACATCTGAAATTCCCAGTTCCACGTTAGATGACCAGGCCTTCAAATCGTCCGCGTACAATGTCCAATGTATAGCACAAACTACTACCTCCCTAATGAAACCGCATATCGTTGGTGTCCATGTCATGCAAGTCTGGCCAAAAGAAAAGTGTAATCATCGACCGAACTATGGGTGACCGTAAAATGGACGAAGCGTGCTAAACGTTGGCCGCAGAGTACACCCATTTTGATAAAACTATTTTATAATTTGCGCCTGCTGTGTAATGCTATATCTATCTAATTTGGCATAACAGACTTAATAAAATTCAGCCTAGTTGACGAATCTAGCTTCAGCAATATGGCTTCTATCAACAGCCTAAATTTGGATCTACCTATTGGAAGACTTTTTACAATATTTTCTTAGTTTCACAAACTTTTGGGTAACATTTAATGTAATTTATTAGAAAAATGTTGGCAACAGTGGTAATTACTTTTCAAACTACAAAAAGTTTATGTTCTTTCAGCATAAACACACTTTCATACATCACACAAACATACACTGTAAGAAAAATATCAGTCTTAATGTTAGTTTTTTTTTTAGCTAACTACTAATAGCAATTCAAAATTTAATTTAAATTGAAATTAGCGCTAAATTTATACTACCAAGATTTTCTTTAAAGTTTCTCACACCTACTGGTTATCAAAAGTCACTTAAATTGAAAGCTGTGATGTAGGCTGCATATAATTCAAAGCAATTTTATTTTCAAGATGTCGTCGCCACACATAATTGTACATATCTATTATTTTATTCACTAATATATTTATTTTAATTCAATTACTTTTTTTTCGTCGTAATATAATATTACTTATAGTAGCGGAATATTTGAAAAAAAAAAACGGGAAATGTGCTCATTGGAATTGCTGTCAGCTATTTATTTGCCTGTAAATTTGAACATAGAACTGGAGAGAAAATTTGAAAGCGAATTTTCAGCAAATTTAAAAAAAATGTATTGGTGAAAAAGTGTGAGGGTATTGAAATTTTAAAGACAAAACGTGATCGCGAAAACCTAACCACACTTTTTCACTAGCACAATCAAACTTTTTAAATTGAAAACTAGATTACTTTCAATTTGAGCAGCTGGTCACAGCACACATTGATTGAAGCTACAAATTTGAGTTGTTTCTTTGTCGGTGGCATTTCAAAAATGAAATTGACTATCAATTTGAATCACAGCTATTAATTTTACACTACGACCAGACGAGCAATTTGATGTGTCTTAACACAAGCAATAACGCCGGCAGAATGATGACGTCAAATTGCATGTGTTCAACAATGTATCTAGAGGTGGTGAACACGTATATTCAAATATATTTACTTTTTATTCACATAATTACTTCAATTATCAATAATTTTATCATTTTCTAATTTTAAATTGAATTTTTATTGGGTTTGTTTAGTTAAAACTTTTGTTTTCTACATTTACGATGAAAAAAATTTAATATAATTTGTATTTGACAGCATGTGTTCAGAGATTGTTGCTCAGCAATGTATTTTAACATTTGTTGCTGAATATATATTTGAACACATATTCATACGGTCCACACGCTAATATCTTGTGTCGGCAATCGAATTTGACAGTTGCCATGGCAATAATTGCCAAGATTATTGCTCGTGTGGTCGGCATGTTAAGAAATTTTGACACACAGTATGTGTGACGAAATTGAAAGCGATTTATTGAACGTGTGGATGCAGCGTAAGGCAAAACAAGCATAAGTATATGTGTAATTTTTACGCTTGATTCTTAACACGGTGATGCAGCTGAGGTATTTGTCTGTGAGGAATTTTTCGCAGTTTATGTTTGAACCTGAAATATTAGTATGAAACTATAATTTGGATTTAGATTTTTAGCTCTACTGTTACCTGCCTATTACTGATAATCAACAGCAAAATAAAGAGAGTGCTAAAGAAAACTGGCTAGATGATGTAAAGCAGAAATATCAGAAACTCCATTTTGGAAGTATTGTCCCCACAAGAATTTGTTCTACACCCTGGAGTTATTAAAAATTGCGTGTAATTATCCATTTTAATATTAATTTAATATAATTTTAAAAATCACCAGCCTTTTTATTTACAGTGTACATATTATGTGAGTCTTTTTTATACATGAATAACACAAGTATACACGTACGCTTCTACTACTACGTCGCATATGATTAAATATATAAAATACTGCGTAAATATGCGGGTAACTAATTATAATTAAATTGAAATAATTAAATCACAAACATACACGATCACGTTGCTAGCTGGTATCTGTTATATAAAAAAATACAACTTTTTTTTTCAATAATTTAGTTGTAAAAAACAAATTTTTTTTGTGTTTGTTGATTAACTTAAAACTAAAGTTGCTGGTGACAACATAAATGAGTTCACGGATTGTTTGAAAAAAAAAATTTATATAAAAATTTTTTAATTAGTACTAGATTAAATATACAATTGGCTCAATATAAGCTACGACTAAATTATGTGTCACATGATAATTAACTTTATTTTTCATACTTTGCCTTGACAAAGTAGATGGGAAAAAATTATAGTATAATTCTCACATGGTATTTCTCGTAATTGTTTCTTTAATCAGATAAGACTTTAAGGCTTTAAGCTAAATCTGCTCAAGTATATACAATACAACAGCTGTCAAGATGCACTTAACCAGGTGGCAGCATATTGCACCTGAATATTTTTCGCTGGAATTTGTCAAAAAACGAAAAGAGAGCCACACCTAAATACAATAGACAAAAATCGTCAAAAGCCAAAATAATCGCTTAAACCAAAAAAATCACAAAAAAAAAAACGCAAACACGCAAAAAACCGTAAAATATCGAAAACGAAAAAGCGCCAAAAACTAAAAACATTACTGAAACCAAGAAAAGTTTACCGGGTACTTAAAATTTAAAAAAATTTCTACATAAGCATAAGGCTAAAGTTCGCATTGTATTACATATCGCTCATTTACTTCAATAGTGTCATAACTCAAGAAATTACTTTTTTGAGTTAATAATGCAGAATAATGCGGCATCTCGTATTTTGTCTTGTGTAAAAAATGTCATATAAACAGCTTGTACCATCACCTCCTGAGAGAAGAATATTTTTTCATGTCTTCATTGAGTTGTATGCAAATTGAAAACTTAAAACGCGTTTCTGCCAAACTGTTTTTTTTTGAGTTGTGACACTATTGAAGTAAATAGGTGATATGTAGTGCCCGTATGGAACCCGTCGTGTGGGAGTTCAGGTTGGACTTTATTGAATTTGATTTATATTTGTGTGTGGACTGTTGCACCAGCATATCGCATAAACATAAATACATATTTTTAATGAATTGTTATATGTATGTTTTTGTAGCTCTCGTGCTGCCACTTGTTTTAAATATATTTTGACAGCTGGAATAAAATAAAAAATATATATTTATTTATAAATTGAATAGGGTTCCTCTAAGATCACAGCTGTCATACAAATCTTTATCTCTTTATTTTATTTTTTCTTATTATTATGAATAATTTTAACAGCTAAATCAAGTTGCTTTACGTCTTGGCTCATTGTTTTTTTTTTCAGAAAAGTTTGCTTTTTATTGTTTCTCCCACATTAATTTTATTCGTTTTTAAGTCAAAAGTAACATAGACATTTTTCATAAGATTTGAAATTGTAAGAACTTTTTTCAAGCATACAAGATAAGGCAATATTTTAGCAAACCCTTATGGACTTTTTATTACGGTACACATATGTTTCAAAAAGGTTTTTATCTTCGTAAATATGTAGTAAAAAAATACTAAATAAAATGATGTATTTTACTAGATTTTTTGTGACCTTCTTTAATGTAAAAAATATTGAAAAATATAGCATTTTTATGTTTGCTACTGCAAATACGTTTATATAATGCGGGATTTACACTATGACTTTTTCCCCTGAATTTTTCTCGAATTCTCTTTGGTGTTGCTACCCCTTTGACTGCCTTTTTACCCCGTTTGTCAATAAACTCTAGAAAAGTTACGGTAAAAAGTCATAGTGTAAATCCCGTATTAGTAATAATACTCGTATCTATAATTGATATACATATTTTACCAAGCATAGCTGCCAACATTAAAAAAAAATTAGCTAAAACTTAAGAAAATTTCCCAAATTTGAGTAAAAAATGCAGCTGTATGGCTCCAAAGAATTTAATAAATATATCATTTTCCTATTATTACTAAATATTTCCTTACAGCTAAACAGGTACATACACAGGCTGCGCGGTGGCGTATAAGTAATGGTCATTAAAATCTCGTGTTCTACTGTTGTTCATACGCAGGAAATTCTCAACTAAAAAATTCTTTAAATCTTTGTAAGGGTGCGAACAGAGTAGAGTGCACGCTGAAAGCCGAGCCGAGATTGTCAGTGCGATAAAGATTGTCAGTGCGATAAAACTGATTACATACAAGTCAACACAAATAAGCTTGTGTATAACACAGTGAACGCCGACAAGAGCAGAGAGCAAAGCCGATGAGTGCGAGAAAACAGTTTCAAAGCGTTTTTCAGCGCTGAAAACATTGTTTATGTTTACTTTTTAGCGTGCAGTCGTGTTTTTTAATGGTTTAAAAATAATAAAAAATGGATATCGATGAGAAATGATGAAATTCACCAAATTCATTCCTTTTTAGTGTAATTGGATGTTTTCCAAATTCTTTTGTGTTAATAATTGCATTAATCACACTAGGAGAAGCAAAATACTCTTCATCAGATGAACCCATTACCGTGGACAGCAATTTTATTAACACAAATGAACAACAAGACTAAATGACATAAAAGCAAAACACATGGAATAAACAGAATTTCAGCGCTGATTCTCGCATTCACTGTGTTACACACAAATTTTGTTCTCGCATGAAAATAAGCGTCAATAAGCTCGGCTCGGCTCCGCTCGCGCATCAGCGCTCACTCTGTTCGCACCCTAAGATTTAAAAGATCTTTAAGATTTTACAATAATTTTTATTTTTGCAAAAATACATGTTTTACCCTGTAACATCATAAATTTCTACTCAAGTTAATAACATTGAATGAATACTTTTTAGTTTAAATTCCTGCTGTGTGTAATTTTTCTTCAAGTTCATAATAACCACATGTTGTCCTCTGCAGGAAAATTTTATATACTCGTAACTATTACTTTATTGTAATAAAATATTCTCTTTTATATTTTAAGACTTTAACCTTTAATGTTTGCTTGTTCAAAAAACAAACTCCAAATATATGTATCTTATTGCTTTTCTTAATAAATTCTCTCAAATAATCTTTAACATCTTGGCAATCATGTTTGGGAGTGTGTGTGCATCTGTAGGTGAAAGAGAGAGAAAGAGAGAGATACAGAAACACTTTTAACCAGTGCATAAATAATAATTTCTGGCGCAAAAGGTGTTAATGTCATTTTAAGTTTCATAATTTATTTCCTTTTGTAAAATTTAAGCAAAGGGATCTTTGAAAATATATTGCAAGGAAATATGTTATAGTTAATGGCTTTTAAGTATAATGCCAAAAATCAAAGTATTTACAAATAATATGAGCAAAAATTTTAATTATTTATGTTTATTAAAGTTTGCTTAGTTTATTAAAAATATTTAAAAAAAGATATTCTGAAAAAGTTGTCAACAGATTTTAATGCCATAATTCAGTAAGAAGATTTGGGACGTTTTTGTTTGAAAATATTTTTGAGTTCTTGTCTTTAAATTCTATAATAATGCATTTAAATTATCTTGAAATCTAGTACTTTTGAGATTTCGAGCTAAATCTAACTGCTTTTTACTTGATTTTCCATACAAAACAAAATCTAGATTTGTAGGCGATCTACTCAAAATCTAATATTTCTATTTCTATTACTACCCTGTACAACATATTAATTGCGTTCGCGTACCTAAAAGTTTTTAAAAATTTTTACTGAACTTTACTGCATTTTACTAAATTGCGTTCGTTTACCCAAAATGCAGTAAATGAGAACACAAATTGAGAGAGTAAAGTGACAGTTCTTGACTGAGTGTTTTGTAAATTTTTACTGCAGAAATTTGTCGTAGTAAAGCTTAGTAAGATAAAAACATATGATTCAAAATGTAAACAAATGAAAAAGTAAGCAAACGAAAAGTGTAAAAAATTTAAAAAAGGTTAAATAAAAATTTTGAAAGTCATTGAAAAATAATTAATTTATAAAGCATAATAATAATAGCTGTTAATATACATATTTTGTAATTTATTTTATTAATTAATTTGTTTTGCAAATTGTTGTAATTGCTCAGAGTTGTGAAACTGTAAAGTATGTGGTTACTTAGCATTACATTTGCTTTTAAGGTAATCACTAGCATTAACAAATATTCATGCAATTTTGATTAATTTAACCAACATCAAAATAAGGAAATCAAAAAGAAATGAATTACAAATATTACATGAAATAAATTACAGAATTTATTCTTAGACTGTCCGTGTTGTAAAAATATTTTATCGAGTACCAATAGTTAAAAGAGTTGCATAGTCAAAAGGTTATATATTTTTCAACACTATGTAGAGTTAGATAGAGTCAGCTGTTTCTTTAATCTTACTAATTTTTACTATTTTTCCGTTCGCGTACCTTTTTTTGACTACCGCTCTTTTTGAGAGTAAATTTTAAAATTTTCGCAGTAAATACTCATTTACTGCATTTTACTGCAAAAGTAAATGAACACACTTATTTATACAGGGTGGGCGAAAAGAAACCAAGGGGTGTAAAAGTTTAATAACTTTTTTGTTTATTAATTTTTTTTTATTTTTTCTTTCAGATTATATAGACAACACTTGGAAAATTTATAATGGAGAGGTTCACAACTGAACAGAGAACCAGAACAATAGAATTTTATTATTTGATTTGAAAATTGAAAATTTGATTATGAGTGATGAAGCTCATTTTCATTTGAATGGCTTTGTTAATAAGCAGAACTGTAGGTTCTGGGGTTCTCAAAATCCAAGAGCCATTCATCAACGCCAATTGCACCCCATCAGGTGTACAGTATGGTGTGGGATCACATCTGAAAATGTCGTTGGGCCCTACTTTTTCGAGAATGAAGATGGAAGTGCTGTAACCGTAAATGGAGAGCGGTATCGGCTTATGATAGAAAATTTTTTACGTCCTGCTCTTGAAAACAGACCTGGTATGTGGTTTCAGCAGGACGGAGCCAATGCCCATACTGCCCGAGACACAATGGCACTTTTAAGTCAAATTTTTGGAGAGCGAATAATTTCTCGAAATTCGGAAATTATTTGGCCAGCGCGATCGCCAAATTTGACAGCACCCGATTATTTTCTTTGGGGTTTTTTGAAGGAGCGAGTGTATGTGAACAAGCCAGAGACAATCCTTGAGCTCAAGGCAAACATTGTTGCAGAAATTCGAACGCTACAGCCACAAGTTTTGAAAGATGTTATGGAAAATGCTCTAAAAAGAGCCCATCAGTGCGAAGCTGAAAACGGTGGTCATTTAAGAGACATCATTTTTCATACTCAGTGTAAAAAAATTTCCATTTTAAATATTATATAATCTGAAAGAAAAAATAAAAAAAAGTTCATAAACAAAAAAGTTATTAAACTTTTACACCCCTTGGTTTCTTTTGGCCCACCCTGTATAAAAAAAGGTATGTAAATTGGCTACATTGCAGTTGTTTGGTTGTAGTTTTGGAAATTTTTTGGTTAATGGGTTTTGTTTTGGATAAAAAGATCTTGATAAATGTAAAAAAACATGATGTAAGCGGTATAGATTTTCATAAAGATTTTAATTAAAATATGCTAGTTTTATTTTAAATGGTTGTTGTCTTTAATAATGAAAAATAAAAATATTAATACCATATTTCAAAAACATAAAAATAAATTAAAGTATTATACAATAATTTGAAAAATATATGAAAAAATATATGTTGGACATAACATTTGGAGCAAAATCATAAAGCAAATACACGCACCATTTAGCATAGACAATAAATAATAATTGTTTTAAAGAATCACAACTGCGGCGACGATACAAACAGTCAAAAAAGCTTAAGCTACATAATTTTCGAACTTAGTTTATGACCAAAATCGATTATTCACGATTCTAAATAATCGATTTTCATCAAAAAACCGAAATCCAAAAAGTGTATGTATGTATGGCGGCTATGGCTTCCCTGCAGGAGAGTACTCGATAATTGTCTGAAAGCTACTAGTATAATTACTAGAATAGCAAGAACTAGTGCAAAAAGGGCTAAAGTTGTTGTGTAAAATTACTTGTGCTGATGAGTATTAGTATAGGAAGTAGTTCCAAGGCACCACATTGCAAAATAAATTTTTACTGTCTAACAGAGCCCTTACACTGTATGAAAATTGGTATCATACATTAATTAAAATTTTAGGTTCATCTAAAAATAATTCTAATTAAATAATTATAATTAATCTTTTGTAGTTTTGAATTTTGATAAATAATGACGCATTTTAACTAGCAGTTGTCACTGAGTGACAAAGGAATAAAACCACCAATTTTATAGAATTTTTCTTTACAAAAGAACTGGTAATAAACTAGTCCTAAACTAGTACCAATGGTACTAATAGTTTTCTAAAAACACTCAATGCTAATTTGAGCATTAAGATGGTATAGGAAAGTTTACAGTTGGGAACTAGTGGTGGTGATTTCTGTACTAGTAAAATACCAGTTGGAAACTAGTTCGATCTCCTGCAGGGTTGATATACTAAAAAAATAAATATCAATTTTATGTGTATGTATTATATTTACCTTTTTTGCTGCTCCTTTCAAGTTTAATATTTTCTTGCAATAATTCATAACATTTTATTTTTCCCTGAAACGAATAGAAAAAATAAATTAATATTCAGGATGTTTTTTTTCACATAAAATTGTCAACCAAATTAACATTTTGCTCCCACGTTCAACTTCATTAGCTTATTTTAACTTGCACATATTTTAGACAGCAAAATATGAAAACATAATTAAAACATAAGCTTAGGGTTTTTATCTCTTACAACATCATAGAACGTGAATCGGAGCAGCCTTGAAGAAAAAGCAAAAATAAGGGGAGAAAAAAAATTCAAGGCAACCACAGCATACGTTAAATATAATTCTTATTTATGCACAAAAAAGTGTTAATGCCGCCTACACACTCTCTCACACACACACACACACACACTCAAACACACACTGAAAACCGACAGTAACTTCCAAGTTAAATTATGCTTCACATCCGGTTTCCTCCGTCACTGCGGCGCTGTTGTTTCACAGACTCAATAAATGCAAGAGTTTGTTTTGGAGTGTATGTGTGTATGTGTGAGTTGTCACGCAATAATTTATATTAACTTAAGATGCGAAAAGTGAAAGTATGACATTTTAATGGAATTCGTGAATTTTATTTCAATTCCTCCCACCAGGTGTTGTCTTATGCTGCTGGTGAAAAAAAGTTTATGTGTACAAATAATATTTATATATGGGAGTAGAAAAAAATATTTGAATTATTCCAACAAAAACAATAACAATAGCAATGCTTGAATTATTTAATAGGAGGTATGACTATGGTTTTTAAGCCTTTTTTTGTTGTAGTTTTTGCTTTCAAATTCATTATAAATTATTTATGATTAAAAAAGAAGATGAGTCTTATCAACATTTTTTTGAATGTTATTTTTTTCTTTTAAACAAATTTAAATATTAGGTTTAATTTTTGTATGAAAAGGTAACAAAAAATAAAAGTAAATCAGAAACATGTTTTGTATTCAATAATATTAGCTTTAGTTTCTCTAGATATTTCGCAAGGGTAGAGACTTTTGTCGCCGATTTTTATACCTTTCGGGAATATAAGATCTCAAAAAAATATGCAGTAGCTTAAACAATAAATTAAATAAATTTTTTTAATAAGACGAAGAATAAAGTAATAAACTGAAACTGAAAACTGTTTACAGAATAGGTACAACTAAGAATAAATTAATAACAAGGATTTGAGGACATGTGTAGTTCTGATCATGTCATGACAAAAGTACTTAACAATAATTGCAGGTAAGAAAGTAGAAAAAACACCAAGGGCTTCATTTTTTTTGTAAACGTTTAACAAACAAATTAATTCTACGGCAAAGCTGCAAGTAATAGTCAAAGTTCAAATATAATCACTCAGAAATATTTTTTTAAAAACTCGAAATGCTTAATCAGCAAACATTTTTTAAAGTCAAAAACCTGATTCCTTTTATTAAAAAACTCATTTTCCCAGTACAAATTGAATAAATGTTTTGACATAAGAGAATAATTTATAAACTAATTTTTTTTTGTTGATGGCTTTGAATCTCTCTAGATGAATTTCGTGGTTTTTCTTAATTGTTTCCGACGTTGATTCCTCTATTGGCCGAGTACTACAGTGTTTGAATTGGCAGCTCGTATTAGCTCCTTATAAGCTCTGCAGGAACTCCTCCAAATTAATGCTTTAGGTCTCTTTTTTTAAATTTATAACAAATTTATTTCCAAATCGAACTTTGCAACTATGTGTAGCTTCTTCACAATATAATAAAATTATTTATTATTATTGTGAAAAAACTACACAAAGTAGCAGCGAAATTCGATATATAAACTTTTTTTTCGATATTTTAACTTTGTTATCAAATTAAAAAAAGGAGACCTAAATGTTCAGTAAAATATTAATTGTTTGTAGCTTGATTTTATTTCAGATTGAATTGTAGTGGCAAACAAAATATAATTGAAAATAACTGTAAAAAACAACAACAGCTGTACATTGCTTCTGCAAGAATAGAGTGCTGCCAAACAACAATTTCTTATACTGTGCTGCCAAGTTAATAATTGGTGATTATTTGGAGAATTGTTAGATTAAAGATTAACTTTTTTTGTTATTTATAAACAGTTATTTCTGGTAGCAAAAATATTTTATTCACTTCCATGTTTTCTATTTCTTTTTAAAGTCTTCTTTATTGAATGTTTTTATCGTAATATTTGTTATTGTAGCTGCTAAGTTTATTGGTGACTGAATTGCGGAATTTTATACTTTATTTCCATTCTTTTCTATTTGTGTGCGATTTGCATGTTTGACGGCATAAAGCCCTTTATCAGATCATACGATAAACACAAATTTACACATTATAGTCGGTCGGTCGGTTGTATTGTGCATGAGCTAGTAACAGCAATATTACTTTGTATCCATATGGAATCAAATTTACATGCAGACTCACATGATTTTAAAGAAAATTTATATTTTTACGTTACACACGACGCATTGACAAAGATTTACACAAACTTACATTGTTAACAGAGTGCACGGCGTATTCTAACAATAATTCAAAATATCTTTTCGTAACTACCAAAGCTTATGTATGACATGAAAAAGCCATTATCGTACCGACTACACTCTCCTACATGAAAAAAAAATTTCTTTTATGTGAAGAGCACAAGCGTTATGTATTCATATGTAAATGTGCATTTTACTGTGATAAGGCCATGAGGCAGAGCATGGAAGGAATGCATTTTTATATATTTTGATAATTTATTTTTTCGTTAACAGCCATTTTGTTACGAACAATAAAATGTTTTACATATTGCAGAATAAACACAAAAAACTCACAATACGACAACCTTGCAATTACGCAACTTTTGCAAGTCTTAGCAACGGTCTCAAAAAAATTATTTTGTAATTTTTTAAATATATTTTTCGAGTAGGGAACTTAAGTTGGTTATAACTAAATTTTATTTTAATTTAATTCCATAAATCCCACATGCACTCATACATTTTCCAAGGCTAATAAAAGCACTTTTGGTAAATCTTCTATGGTCTCTCATTTCTGGTTTATTCAGTTGAAACTTCCGACAAAGTTTGCTTACTGAACGGCCAGCTTAGTGGTATTGAGCGGAAAAGTTTGAGGGCCAACGTAAATGATGCTGAGTTCCCATAAAGGTGGGTTTCATTTTTAATTCACATGAGAGTGCACAAGAGGCATCTACTGGCTTATGTATGTGTCCCCGGACATGAGCGTAATGGTTCCTCTTTTCAACCCAACCTAACTTAACTCTACTAAACGATAAGTATGAAAATAAAGTGACTGTACTGCCCAAACTGCGAAAATATTACTTTGTCAAAGGGATACCACGACATTGCAAATGTTCCAATTTCATACACAACCTTCTCAAGTTTTATCAACAATCTCAATATGTATATGTGACGTAAGTGCCCTGGAGACGATCAAACAAACTCACCAATTACACAGTTGTGTGCGTACAATAATGTAAAGGAAATTTTGTTAAAACAAAGTTGCTTATTTTCCAAATTTCTAATTCTAATGGAAAATATTTTCCAGGCATTAATATAAGATCTTGGGCTGAGATTGTTCGGAATACATTAGTACTCTGCCTCATATGAGCAAACTCTATCTTCTTCAGCGAAGCACTTTATGACATTTAAATTTCCATTTACATCACAGTGATGCATTTCAAAACAGGGCATTTCTTATTCTAAACAGATGGCGAGAGAAATGAGAAAAGAAAGAGTATTTCAAATTTTGAAAATCAGCTGTTTTTTCCAGATAATTTATTTTACTTTAAAGTCTGTAAGTAATTTTTTAATAAGGAGGAAAAGGAAAAGGGAAAAAACTTCTTGAGAATTGTTATCCAATATAGAACTGACTTTGTATCTGACAAGAATTATTAAAATCCTTTACATACTGGATTTTGAATCAGTTTAAGCAGACATTTTTCGCTTACAAACATTTTAAAAAGTATCAAAAAAAGTAATACTATTGAAGGAAATAAAAATAAATTTAAAAAAAAAAAATAAAGACAAAAGCACTAAAGTTTAGCACTTGAGATGGATTATTGAAAATTTATGTATGTACCAAAAAATTTTACAAGGACTTTTTTTTAACCATTTCGATATTATTTTGAGAGCAGGAAACTTAATAGCAATTTTCGTTACTAAAATAGTTTTTATTGTATTTTTTTTCAAGAGAGCAATATACAAGGACTTCATAAGGTTTTACTTGTTTGGATATGATATTGACGTTCAAAATTATTTTAGAAAAATTTGATTTTGTTGGAATAAAATAAAAATTGTCATATAACACTATTAATTCTTTCACTTGGCAATTTTAGATAGCATTAAAAATATAGATATTTCAAAATATAAATATATTTTGTTAAGTGTGAAAAATATGTATGATGATTGATAACTTGCAAATAATGTCACAGATATTTTCCTTGGCATTCACTTGTGAGTGTATAAATAGATTATCAACATTTTTTTTTATATTTTTTAATAAATGAACAAGTAAAAGATTTCTAAAATTAATATTTTGTTATTAGATAAATGTTGTGGCAATAAGGAAAAACCGCTTAAATCATATTTTACTGTTTGGTAGGAGAGAACTTTTAAACTTTCAAGTCGATTTCACAAATTTATTTCTTTTAGAGTTAATTTTGGGATCTTGGGTTTTCAATTAATTTTATTTGAGGAAAACATCATTCTACACATTATAAATAATATATTAAATTGGAAGTGCATCAAAGTAAAAGCTCAATTAAGCTTAAAGTTCATAAAAGATTGTACGTCGAAAAAACTTAGGCAGAAATTTATTGCGCTACAACTTACCGAAAAATCACACAAAGTCGTTGAGACTATACAAGGCGCAGTTTTGAATATGAAGATTGCAGGACGGCCACTAATTCCAAATCAACTTATCTTGACTAAGTCAGTTTTTCCTTATTGCCACAACTGTTAGAATATAGGGCGCTATAGTAAACTTTAATAAAAACCAAAATCCACAAACTAGTTTAAATTTCTTTCAAATAAACAGATTACAGAGATGCCACTAACTCAAAATCAGCTCAACTCTACTTAAACTTTTTCTGCTTTTCGCCACAGAATATTTTGAAAGCTGTTAGAAAATCTCCCGCTTGAATAAACTTTAATTCAAATAACATTAAATTTAAGAACTTTATGTAGTTGAAAACTTGCTCAGTATAATTTTGGGGAGTTGCACCACGTTTTTTCATTATTACATAAAAATGATTTCATTATATTTCTATGCTAAATGTATAAAGTACAATTTAGGGCCATTATTTCAACTTAAAGTTAGTTAAAAGTAGGATTTTATCGGACGTATAAAAACTTTATCATATGCAAAATTTTACTTTAACCTAAAGTGCACAGAAAAAAATATTCCTGCTACAAACAACCTTAATTGAAAATAAAACTAAAAATTATGGCCTATTTCCCACCTGCGAAAGAAAACGTTCGACTTACAATTTATATTGAAAACAAAAACAAATTTTCGTATTTTATTGTTGTTTTCAATATAAATTGTAACTCGAACGTTTTCTTTCGCAGGTGGGAAATAGGCCATTAGTTAAAAATATTTATATTTAAGTCAATTAAACTTTTGTTTAGAAATACAATAGTTTTGCAATAAGCAACTTTAATTGAAAGAAAAACCAAAAATCAATTAAATATGCAATTGAGTCAATTAAACTTTGTAATTAATTAAATTTTTAAACAAAAGTTTAATTGACTTAAAAACATTTTTAATTGATTTTTGGTTTTATTTTCAATTGAAGTTGTTTATTGTTTATATTTTATTTTTAAGCAAAAGTTTAATTGTCTCAAATACATTTTGGATGGATTTTTGTATTTATTTTCAAATAAAGTTATTTATTACAGGAATATTTTTTTCTGTCTGAGCGATAACTTACAGGCAAGTTTATCCTACCTGGTAGGTTAAATCCAATTTTCAATAACTAACTAACTAACTATAAGTTGTAATAATGGCCCTTAATGATATTTATCATGCACCCAAATGTATGAAATGCATAAAATTTAACAAAATAAAAGTTTGCTGAATAATTTATAAATTACTTTAAATTGTTTTCTAGGTTATGCAGTCTATACCTTACTGTCTCTCACTATCTCTCTCTCTCTCTCTCTCTTTCTTTCTTTCCGTCTGCATGACATTCAATTAAATTTACACTAGACACACTGAATATTAAAGGATTTAACAACATTTACAATATTGTTAATGTTACATAATTTACACTTTTCAAACACATTCAGCTACACCTTTGTAGATGTGTAACAGGCTTTTCCATAAAATATAATGATGGAAAGTCGATTGGATGGCCAAGAAATAAAACAAATTAAAATATATAAATACTTGGTCAACAAAAAAGAGAAATAATGTGGGTGCAGTCATCCAATAATTTATTGCAATGGAAAAATGTTTCATTAGAATTCTTCTAAGGTCTTAAGAAAAGGAATTTATTTTACTACTACATACACACATGCACACACATCCACAGACACATTTCATGCCATTATCATCACACAAATGAAAGACCATAACTTGGCTGGAAATTTGTTAGCCAACTTTTGGGTCTGCTTAAGAAACCACAACAGTCCAAACCAAACTGTAAGGATACAAGTAAACACAATACAGGAAAGAGTTCTTTCATAGACATCGACAAAAGCAATTGCAAGTTATGAAAGGTTTGTGAGAAAGTTAATTGAGGTTTTTATGCAGAAAAGTGCATGTAAGTAGTTACTTGCACTTACTTTGTAAAGGGTCTTCCAATAGGTACAAACGAACTATGGCAATTTGTAGCAGCCATATTGTTGATGCCACAGCTCTCAAAATGACAGTCATTTATTTATAAGACATTTACTAACAAGTGTAAATAATATAATTGTGTTTATCATAATGGGGAAACGTTCTGTGTCGACATAATCGTCCTACAAAGAGCACTATTTGCAGTGTGGCGGATAATTGGCATCATTGTTGGAAGGGGTGGGGTCAATAGGACTGGTGATATTCATGAGTTATATTAAAATGAGTAAATATAGAAAGTTTTTAATAATTCGAGGGGGGACAACAGCGATTCTTTGGAGGGCAATACCCTCCCCATAATGGTTTTTCTATGCCACTGATTTGCATTACAATAGCCTGAAGGAAAAACTTTGGATATTATTGATTTCAAATACAGTATTCAAGATTTTTCGATAAGCTAATAGATATGTTTTTAAAATCACATGTGAGTTGGAAATCGCCTAACTTGTTTCTACCTGTTCTGTAACTCATGCGTTTTACTTGCGACTTGCCATATTGATTTAGGTCAGGTGTTTGTTGAAATTGTCAGTATATAAGTAAACAATGCAAAAGCAAAATTAACAAAACAACAAGACATTTAATAAGTTTCAATTTTATAATAAAGATTTTGCGAAACTATTACTATATTTGATTAAAATCCAAAGAAAACATATTTGATTTCATTTATGAACCGTTTTAGTGTATCCTTAAATTTTGGTTTCGACTAACTTCACTAGTTCACTTCTGTATACTCTTGCGATTTAAGCTCGCCAAGAGCCTTGCGATTGCGAATTGAAAGTCACAATTGTAAATGTTATACGATATGCGAGTGTCAGAATATACCCGTAAATTAAAGGTGGCTTAGTAAATCTCAATTTTTAAGGGGTTAAGAAAAAACTAAAAAAATTTTACCTAATTAAATTACATGAAAGGGTTTGATAAAAGTCTAGTATGTTTATAAAAAAACTTTAATACGTTCACATAAATTGATTTTTAAATGGAACATATTGCAGCAAGTTTTACTTTTTTCAGCACTTCCTTTGATTTTCTATAGAAACTAATTTGCAAACTAAAGATTTTTTTCAAACAATTTTGCACAATTTGTGTGACAATTCTATTTTTCAAGCATAAAAACTTCTGAATTGATATTTCGTTAGGGATTCATTAAAAGAAAAACATAAACGAACAAACGAATCATTTACATTTGCATAAACATTGACTTGTTTTAGTTGAGTTAAAGTTGAAGTTTTAAATACAAAAAGTTTGAACATACATATGTAAGCTTAACATATTATCGACAATATTTTGTTGGTTTTCCTGTTGCTCTTAATGATTGCAGTTGAATTTTGTTTGTCAGTTTGTTCGGATCAACTGTTGTAGTGATAAGTTTTAATGGAATTTCATCTGGTTGATGTAGTTTTTGTTGTTGATGCTTATGGATTGAATAAATGTTGTTAAAAATAAACTCACAAACTTTTTAATGTTGCTTATAAATGGCAAGTTTAAGAGGAATTAGCAAAACGAACCACTTGGGAAAAGGTGAAGTTTTTTGGGAGAAAAATTTTTGCAAAAGTTTAAACAATTTTTATGGAAAAATAAAAAAATATAAGTTCTTTCAATAGATGCAGAGTACAGCAAAAAATTGTAACATATACATATTAGAAATTTCGATTTCTCAAATATTTACATATGTACATATACATGAATGTAGAAAATGACAAAATGACAGAAAAATACAATTTTCAAAACCTACTAATCCAACTAATTAGTATTTAAAATATGTATACATATATATACATATTTGTGTGTATATGTATGTACATAAAAAAAACTAGAAAATTTAAAATTTTTCAAAAGGAATCGTAGTCTCCAAGAGACAGGGCCGTTTAGTAGCCTGTTTTGATTTTGTAAGTCAGAAAATTGCTTGAAAGCGCTAAACAGATATCGCACCAAATGGAATTTTTAATTAATACTGAGCATTTTTACTCTAAGATGTCTGAACATTGGGCCTAATGCATAAAATCTGAGCATTTGCTTCGACTCAAAAATTTTGAGCAAAATGTATATTTTGTATGCATAAAAATATTTACTGTAGCTCTAGGTGGTATACTTGTTCTCGTTGCTTGAGATCTTACTCAGCAGACTTAACTTGAGTTAAATGTTTTATGCATTGTATTCGCCTTGTTGTTTGCAAAAAAATTAAAAAAGAAACAACGTAATTTAACGCCTTAACCATTTTTGATTGTTTCATTTTATAACAAGTCACATGCTCCTTTAATTACTTCAGCACCCACAAGTTTTCAACAAAACAATTGAGTGAAATCAGAAGTGTTGATGTTCTAAACAACAACGGAAGTTGCAGACAGACAATTATATACAAACACTGAACAAATAACAACAAAACATAAACTGAAAGACATACAAATAAATTGGTTTCAGGGTCGCTAATTGTTGCTGCTTTGAACTATTTTGCATCAAAGCATATTTCTGGAAAATAGTAGATATCAACGATAAAGCAAAAAATCTGAGCTGCTAAGTTTCTCTGTGGTAACATAACCGTTTCGTGACCTCGTCGAAAACGACTTCGGGTTAAACATAACCTTAGCTAAAGCAAAAGATACTGTGAAATTTTATTATTTTCTAATTTTACAACTGTCCAATAATATAAATTTTATAATTTTAATACAATGGCAAGGCTGTGAAAAATTTGCTGTTGGCAATGACTTACATTCCTGTGATAGCAAACTCGACTTTTATATGAATAAAGTGGGCGGTGATGACCCAGTTAACTTTTAAATGAATAAAGTAGGCTGTGATGACTCAGTCAATTTTTCTAATTATAAGAAAAATGTGCTGCACTCAAAAAAAAAAAAAACTAACAAAAACTTTGGAAAATTTTCTAACTTTGAGTAAAAAAGGGTTGTCGCTGTTTTTTACTGGAAACCAGTAAAATATTTACTAAATTTCTAGTTCATCAATGAACTAGTTTATAGTAATTATATTTTCATATTTAAGTAAAATTTTTCTAAAATTAATTAAACTTTTGCCCTAAAATTCGGAGCTTTGCAAAAAAATTTTTTCATCTTTCATCTCAAATTTAGAAAATTTTTCAAAGTTTTTTTATGTCTTTAATTCTGGTACTTTTTATTTTTCATTAAATTCTATACCACATGGTATGTGTTTTATTATATATTCATATTACATTCTTAATTAAGTCACCATACATACATATTAAGTCTTTGAGAGGTGACAAGTATTGAAACAGCAACCTTCTGACTGATAGGCAAGCACTCTAACCAATTGCCTAACAGGCAGCCTGAATAAACATTGACATTTTTGAGTTTTAAAATTTTATTTTAATTTAAAAAAAAAATATATTTCAAGTTCAAATATTCCTCGAAAATATGAAAAACTTACTTAGATTTTTTGCTTAATGCAAACAAAAGATATATTCTATAATTTAAAGAAAAAATACTTAAAACTGGTAAATATTTTTCTAAAATTTAGAATACCTTTTCATATCTTTCAAGTAAGTCAAATTTGATGAAGAAATCAGGAGCAAGTCATTTCCTAGAATTTATTTTTTGATTTAAGACGAGATTGACTAGTTCTTAGGATGCAATTTCCCTAAACTTTTAAACCATTTTCCAATTTTTGGTAAATATTTCCTTTAAGACAGTAAACTTGTCCTTGAATGTGAGAATTTTTGTGTGTATTTATATGAACTATTTTTATTTTTTACTAAATTTTAAGTAATTTTTACTAAATTTTTGTAAAAATTTACTTAAACTTAGAAAAAATGTCTTAAACTTACAAATTTTTTTTACTTAAATTTAGAAACTTTTTTTCCTTAAATAGTATATACATGTCTTGTTTTTGAGTGTGTGATCACAATTTTGACTTTTCTATAAGAAAAGTTTGATGTGATCACAAATTTGACTTTTCTTTTAAAAAAGTGTGTTGTGATAAGAAAACTGTGTTGAGATTAAAGAGTGTTGGCAGAGTTCAAAAAAATAAAACTGATAATTTTTTTTGTTAGTTTTTGTTTTTTTTTTATTTCCTATACTTATTGAAATTTACAATTTACATTCGACTTTTCTATAAAAAAAGTGTGGTGTGACAATACAATCAACATTTTCTTTCATTATCTTGTGTAATTTATTGTTTATTTCTGGTTATATTTTGTTTAGTTTTAAAAACTTCAAACAAATTAAAATTGTGTATATATTTATACATGTAAATTGACATCTACGCGATATTTAAATAGCAAGTGGCGAAAAAAGTCGCCTGTGCAGTTGAGACCATGTGATATGAATTCGCCTTGTTTGGGAAATTATATTAATTGGCTTTATTAGATAGACTTCCATATTATGCTGATATTTACAACAAAAGACAAAATAAAAAAATATTGGTCTTAATTAAAAAAATGTATTGCTTTTTGTTGATAAAATGAAAAACATTTTTTTACTTGTGCTTTTTTATTCACTGTTTTTGAACAAAAACCAATTTAACACTGTGTGGCAAAGGGAACAAAAACAAAAAAAGATTAATTTTATTGTGATTTGATTTTCCTCTTATTATCTAGTGATTGTTGAGTTTGTAACAATTTTACCACTTATTTAACCATTAGAATGTTGGTTTTTCTATGTGACTTTCATTATTTTAAGCAGAGTCTGGCATTTTTTTTAGACAATTTAGAGATGCTAAACATTTTTGATGACAACATGTTTTTATTTCTATTTAAGTTTTTGTGGCATTGAGTGTTAATTTTTTTTAGTAGTTTTGGATGGCCAAAGTGTAGAAGACATAAGAATTAATTTGATTTAAAAAAGAAAATAAAATGGAAATTGGGAATCAAAAAATCTAAGAGTAAATAAAATTTCTTGTTTTTGGTATACTTTGTCATTGGCTCAATAAAGTGACTTCGGGTGGACACTATTAAATATGTGACTTGGCAAAATACTCCGAGAGAGTTAATGTTGATTTGTGTAGTCCGTTATTCCGAGTTGTTAATCTGTTAATTTTTTACCAAAAATTCTCAAAACCAAAAGAGACTTAGGGCCTAATTGTGTAAAACGTAACACCAAGCGTTGTCAAATTTTATATGGAAAAAATTTAAATTACAAAAACAAAATACATACAAAATTTATCAACACCAAGCGTTGCGTTTTACAAAATTAGGCCCTTAAGCTATTTTGTCTAAAATACAAACTGTCTTATTCATAAAAAAATAATTTTTTTTTAATAAAGAATTTATAAAACAATTATAGTTTAAAAAATTTGTCGTATATATATTAAAAATTATTTTCTTTATGAATAACGAAGAAACTATTAAAGTTAATATTTTGAAGACCTTTACAACTAAATAACTTAATTAACATTAATTTTCTGTCTTATTTAATATGTATATTTTACATCGTCTTTGTTGTTTTATTATTTTCTTTCCTTCAGCTTAAATCTTAATAAAGGAAGATCTCATTACCTTGAACAATCTTCAAAAATAATATCAAGAATTTGTCCTTAACATATTTTTCTAAAGAATACAATTTTATATTCATGTTCTGTATTGCCAGTAAACAAAAACTTTAAGAACATTTTGTGCTTGGCCTTAAGATGCAAACTTAAGCTGGTTTGCTGTGCTTGGTCTATTATATAAATAAAGTTGTTGAAACTTTAAAAAAAATATAAAACAAACACATGCACGAATCCTTCTAGGTCTTTAGTCTGGCATATCAGCCTTTTGTGCTTTTGGCCCGCAAAGTTGTATGTAGTAAAGATAAAGTCAAAGTCTAGCAAATGCCTTTACATGAGTGCATAATTTTAAGACTTGTGCGAGTGGTGGAATGAGTTTGTCTTAATTTTCTGCCGCGATAAGTGTGGCCACAGTGTCGTTGTTGGTAGTGTGTGCAAGTAGAGTTTGCCTTGATAATTTATTTCACTAAAGGAAAGCAAAAATATGCTGTTTTCTTAAGAAAAGAAAATCTATTCCCTTGAATACATTTCCTCCAAAGTAAATAAATATGTATATAAGAATGCAAAATATAAAATAAAAGATGCCAAAAGCCAGATAGTTTTTTCGTTCTCTTAAATATTTGTGCGTTTAGGTAATGTCGACTGGTATTTAAATAAATGAAAGTATAAATGAACTTGTAAGGAGTTGCATTAAAAAAAAATGAGGCAAAATGCCATCAACTAAAGCAAGAAGATTCCAGCTAATTTATGACTTCACATAAAAAGTAATTAAATTATTTAGCAAAGTTGAATAAAAGAAAGAGAAGACTTTAGCAAAGCAAATAAAACTAAATAATTTAGAATATTAAGTTAAATAAAGATCTTGATTTTTAATAAGAGTTTTAAAATAGTTTCTGTTCAATCAGGGGGCACTCGATATAGAAAAAAATTAAAAACATTTCAATAGAGTTTAAATGAAAATATTTTCAAATTTCGATTGGTAGCGAATGCCAAAATTTGCTTCCAGCACTTATGAAATATTAATAAATATTAATAAATATTTGATTTGAACTAAAACCCCTGTGGGTGAGTGGTAGCGAGGCTGGCCTCTCAGTCCAGAGGTCGTGGGTTCAATTCCCGCCACATACCCTGGGTGTTTTCCGCAGACAAGCTAATCGCTTCGCGGGTTGTATTGTTTGTGTTTGTTAAAAAATATAAAGATTAAAATAAAAAAAAAATTAATTTTAACTTGTCCAGTAAAATATTAATTATTTCTAAAATTGTACTTTGAAAATTGCGGTAATATCTCGAAAAACAAAAAGAGTCCTTGCTTCAGATAATATTAGAACAAAAAGACTTAAAATAAATAAAATAAAATAATCAGTTCACTGAAATGGAGTTCACACTAAATGCGTTAGCTTTTTAGTTGTGAAATTTTCAAAATTTTCCAAACATATATTATTATGTTTTTACCTTTCAAAAACGTTGTATTTGTGAGAGCAAACATTTTAAATTTAATGAAAAGTTAACACAGTATAGTTATTATCAAACAGATATCAACAGGTTTTAAACCACACAATTTTAAATTAATTCACTGCTACAATACCACAATGTTAACTTCGTTATAATTTACAAACTAATGTAGTCGTAATGTTACCTTTGGTGTACAGAAGTGAAAAGGAAGCCCAGTTATTATATTTGCTATGATGTCCGTCTGTCTGTCACAGGCTGTTTTCTCGAGAACCGTAAGAGCTACGGACCTGGAAATTTCACAGAATATGCAAAAAGAATATGGTGCTACAATAACAAATATATGACTGTTAAAAAAAATAAAGGGTGTTCAAAAGCGAGCAACGAGACATGTTGAAATCTGAATGTACTCGTAATAATATTATATAGACAAAAGTATACATAGGGTAGTATGAATAAAAAAAAGTATTTGCTTTTTACTTAAAAATTTGTTTTAAAACCCAAAATATGTATGTGTTTTTTTTTTTTTTTTTTTTGAAAAAATTTTTAAGTAAAAAGCAAATACTCGTTTTATTCATACTACCCATAGACTTTTAAAATGTTCAAAATTAGCGTATTTTTGTGCGGACTACACCAATTAACATTGAAATTTAAGCAAAAAAAAAAAAAAAAAAAAAAAAAATAATTAAATGGTATTCTATCAGCCAATGTAATTTTGACAACTTGCTGTATCTTGAAAACCGTAAAAGGCAAAATCCTGAAATTTTCAAAAACACGAAAACAAAAAAATCCCTAAACTACAAAAATCGCCAAAATGAAAAAAGCGCTGAAATAAAAAATAAAATTGCTAAGAAGCAAAAAAATCAACAAGAGTAAAAATGTCGCCAAAAAACTAAAGAAATTCACCAAAAATCTAAAAAAATCGCTGAAAGAAAAAAAGCGAAAAAAATTAAAGGATCGATGCAATAAAAAACCGAAAAATTTTCCAAATACCGATAAAAATAGGCAGCACGGAAAAAAGTACTAAAACTGAAAAATCGCTGAAGCTTAAAAAAATCGCCGAAATCGAAAAAATTAAACAAAATTTATACATTCTATAGGCTAAAGCTTGTAAAATATTACATATCGTCCCTACCACATCAAACTATTCAATATGCAAAATCGGTTTTTTAGATTAGTTATCTTGGTATCATAATTTTAAGGATATGCCTAGTTTCAAAATGCTTAAATTCTCACGGACGATGGATAACTCAATAAGAAATATTTTAAGACTGGCACTTTTGGGAATACGACGACTTTAAATTCATAATTGACGGCTCTCCTGAAAAGTTTAAATTTGCATATTAGATATTTTGACGTGGTAGGGACGATATGTAGTGTCCGTACGGAACACTTCGTGTCAAGGTCACACTTTACTGAATTCATTATATTTAACATAAAACATCCGAAATAATCTTAGCAACATGCAGAGTCATTATTAGTTTGAGTTGGAATTTATTCTGTTAGTTTATATGTATTATTATTGTTTTTTCTGGCATCTGCATTGGCTTATGTGTTCGTGTGATTGTATATATTTTATTTAGTAGAAGGTATAACCTTATAGTATAACTGAAATTTATTTGTTGATTCTTGGTCAAGCATTGTCTATATGTATTTCATTGTTGCTTTTAAAAATCGTCAGTAGACTTCAAACACACATTTTAAAGAGTAACAAACCTCTTACCTTATGCATATTTGAGAATTCACAAATAATAATATTTTTGAAAATCCTGGAGCTAATTTCACTTATAATAGAATAATGACAATATTAGCGAACAAACATTTACCGAATTCCGTATGAAGTGCACTATATATACATATATCCTATTCATAAATAATCGATATTAAATCTGATAAAATTTCAAATAGTATGTATATCACCAAACTAAGCTAAAAGGTAAAGGTCTAACTCCTGTATCCTATAATCGTAAACTATTAAATGAATAAAAAGTGAAAATCAAAACCATATTTAACATTTTATTTTACACACAAACAACAATTTAATGCTTAAACAGATGATTTATATGCCAAAGAAATCAATGGATAAAACACGTCTCTTTAATGTAGGAAATCTCAAATATTCGTACTCATGCATTCATACACATTCTCAAGCAGGAACATTAAACTTCTTAATGCAAACAAACAACAACGAACAACAACAATGCTAAGTCCAACAACATAAAATTGACCATAGAAGAAACTCCTCCAGTGTTGCCAGAAAATGATGATGAGAGAATGCTAGATCTGTAAAAAATTTTGCTAAAATGTTTTACAGAACAAATGTATAATGCCAGATTTAAATATAAATTTTTTTATTGAAATAGCTTTGAATTTCATGTCTATACAAACTTAGTATTTACAGGTGTTTTTATAGCATATACATACATAGTATGTATGTGTTTGACATTATCCATAGATGAATATTTATGTATTTTCGGACTGGGACCAAGTGTCTTTATGTCAACACATTGTCTACAGTTTTTCTTCTATTCATCAGTATAAAGATAAAAGAGAAAACATATGTGGTGTATTTCTGGTGAATTTTTCAACAACTTGTTAATATACATAAATTTGCATGTACGTAAAGTATAGAAATGTACCAGTAAAGTCTGGTTGGTATGTCTCCATAAGAACTACGTAGTCACTACCTAGTCAACTGTTTTAGTGTTAGTAGTAGATTTTGAATGACAAGCACATGCTAAATGTTATAGCACAAAGTATTTCATGGGGAATAATTAGAGAGTTGTACTGGTGACAAAGTCAAAAGCGACTCAGTACATATTACTGTCGACATTTTCTTCAGGGTATCTAGGCGCACGGCAGTACGCCAGGCCTAGTTCTGGCCAATGCACGTAGTGTGTATATTTACAGGAAGCCATTCGAGCTGTTTTTACCCCCTCATAACTTTGTTCCCCGCTACCGTAAAATTATAAAATTTAAACCATAATTTGAATTAATTCATGTAACCTCATATGCAAAGTTTGAAAGTTTTAGAATGAAAGGTTCCGGAGATATGGAGGTGCAAAAAGTGCATATTTTAAGACATACTCACTGACTCACTGACTCACTCATCAATATTATGAAGCACTTCCGCTGTAGCTAGAGATCTGAAATTTGGTACACAAGTAGATCTTGGTGAGCAATGAACGAGAAAAATCTGAAAACACGAAAATTTTAACCAAGGGGCGGGGCTAGGCCCATAAAAATTAAAATGTGTGCTAGTGAGCTGAAATTTGCTACAGAGCTAGGTCTAGTTAGACAATAAACTAGAAAAATTTTAAAGTCCGAAAATTTTGGCTAAGAGGGCGGGGCTACCCCCATAAAGGCTAGAACTAACAAATCTAAGGCGCTTTATGGAACCTATATTATTGAAATTCGGCATACATACTGCGATAGAGCAAGCCTAAAAATTGTTTATTAAAAAAGTGGGTGTTGACACGCCCTTACCATTTCAACTTCATTTTCGTGTACTACGCCTCAGCATATTTAGATATACTATTTCTGTATGCATTATTATCCGTTTGCAACGAAACTTGACATAAATAATAAACAATGGCCGAAAAAATCTTAAGTTTGGAAAAGTGGGCATGGTTACGCCCATAAATATTAAAAATTAAAAGTTGCGCTAAGGAGCTGAAATTAGATACACGAGTAGGTATAGGTGAGAAAACAACAAGAAAAACCTGAAAAGCCAGAAATATTACTCAGAGGGGCGGGGCTGCGCCCATTAAAATTAAAAATTAAAAGTTGCCCGTATGAGCTGAAATTTGATACACAAGTAGGTCTAGGTGAGAAACCAACTAGAAAAATCTGAAAAACCAAAATATATTACCAGAATGGGCGGGGCCACGCTACTATTGGTTGAACCTGAAAACTTACAGCCTTATTTATAAAACTTATTAAGGCTTTTTAAGAAAAATATCTTATTAAAATTTCTCTTAAAATCCCTTTATAAAGCCTTAAAAAGTTTTATAAATAAGGCTGTTAATAAACAGCTTTTAACTTAAGCCATTTTAGACATTTTAGCTGGGTAGGAGGGGGCGGGGCTACGCCCATAAAAACTAAAATGCGTGCTAGAAGCTGAAATTCGATACAGAGCTAGGTCTAAGTTAGCACTAAAATAAAAAAAAATGTGAAAACCTGGAAATTTTGGCCAGAAGGGCGGGGCTACGCCCATAACATTGAGAATTAAAAAAGCTAATATCAGGCGCTTAATGGAAGCTGTTTTATTGCAATTTGGCATATATACTGCGATAATGCAAGGCTATAAGTTTTTTTAATAAAAAAGTGGGCCTTGATACGCCCATATAATTTAAACCTTATTTTCGTGTACTGCGGCTCAGCATATTTAGATATAGTATTTATGTGGGTATTATTATAAGTTTGCAACGAAACTTGACACGAATAATAAGCATTGGCCGAAAAAATCTCAAGTTTGGAAAAGTAGGCGGGGTTACGCCCATAAAAATTAAAAGTTGCGCGTATGAGCTGAAATTTGATAAACAAGTAGGTCTAGATTAGAAAACAACTAGAAAAATCTGAAATCTCAAAAAAATTTACCAGAATAGGCAGGGCCACGACAATATTGTTTGGAACTAAAAACTTAATATACAGTTTTTAACTCAAGGTAATTTAGTGAAACCTTGCATACGAATTGCACACATACAAGACTTTAAACTATCACCTTAAAAAGTGGGTGTGCTCACTCCTTTAAAATGTTAGCCTTGTGTTTAATATACTTCAGTCAGCATATTTTAAAAGAAAATTAGCATCAATTATAAACGCTGTTCACAACAAAATTTTGAATTAGAAATGGTGGGAGAGGTAATGCTGATAAAATATAAAGGTATAATTCTAGAGAGCTGAAATTTTATGCACAAATAATTCGCACTAGCGAACTTAAATTTGATACACAAATAAATCTAGATCAGAGATCACTAAGAAAAATTAAAAAACCAGAAGTTGCTATCAGGGGGCGGAAACAAGCACTTCAAATTCAAAATTAAGATAAATTGTATTAGAACCTTTTATAAACATTGAACTTATCCAAAATAAAAATTTCCTATTTTGAAAAGTAGACGTGAGACTTCACCCATAAATCGAAGCTTTTTCTTTCATGTACTTCGGTTTAGCAGTTTTTGATTTATTACTCATATATTTCTCATTAACTTTTTAATACCAAACTTTGCATGAATTATAAGCACTAGCAGATATAAAAATTGGCGGCGCCAGGCCCATAAAAGTTTTCCGTAATATTATACTGTAGAGAGCTGACATTTTGTAGACAAATAGTCCTAATTGATTTACTCAATCCGAAAATTCAAAAATTAAAGCAACACCTACCATATTGAAACTTTGCATGCACATTGGGCATATTCTTTGAATTTATGTACTTCGCCTAAGCAGACTTTAATATATAAATAAATGGAGAAAATAGGCGGGGCAGGCCCACTAAAATGTACGCTGTATCTTACATGTTTCTTTCCAGACGACTCTTACCAAACTGCGTACACACTAGCGACCCGTTGTAATGACACAATAGTTAATTTTTAGGGTTCCGTACACCAAAGGTGAAAAGGCACCCTATTGTTTTCGCTACGCTGTCCGTCTGTCCGTCTGTCCGTCACAGGGAATTTTCTCAGGAACCGTAAGAGCTACGGACCTGAAATTTGGACACAGTATGTAGAACCTTGGCCGCTACAACAACAAATGCATGAGAATTAAAAATTAAAGGGTGTTCCAAAACGAGCAATGAAATATGTTAAAATCCCATGTAATATACATACAATTGTATGAACATATGTATATTGAAACTTGAAATTTGTAAAATTAGTGTATTTTTATACAGACTGCAACAATTAACACTTAAATTTAAAAAATTTAAATTAAAGGGTGGTCCATCAGTTAATGCAATTTTGACTATGTAATTTTGACAATTTGCTATATCTTGGAAACCGTAAGAGGCAAACACTTGAAATTTTCAAAAACGGTAAAACTAAAAAACCGAAAATTATAAAATCGCCAAACCAAAAAAAAATCGCCAAAAATTAAAAAAAATCGCCAAAACAAAAAAAATCGCCAAAATTAAAAAAAAATTCTAACACTAAAATAAATCGCCGAATTCGAAAAAATCGCCAAAATGAAAAACAACGCCAAAATGAAAAACAACGCAAAAAATTTAAAAAAATCACCAAAACGCGAAAATGTCACCAGAACTAAAAAAAAATTAAATAAACAAAAAATCGGAAAAATTAAAAAAAAATCGCCAAAAATAAAAAAAACGCCAAAATGAAAAAACGCCAAAAAACCGAAAAAAGTCGCCAAAACAAGAAAATAAAGTGTCTAAACTAAAAAAGAGCCAAAACTTAAAAAAATCGCCAAAACCGAAAAAACGCAAAAAACGACAAAATAAAAAAACCGAAAAGACCCCAAAAACGAAAAAATGCCAAAACTATATATTATATAGGATGAAGTTTGTATTAAATTACATATCTAGTGTTCGTACGGAACCCTATGTGCGCGAGTCATAGTCGCACTTTACTGAATTTATTAAGGTCTACAATCCAACACTCATCACGGTCTAACCCATTATTTTATGTAACTCTGTCATTTTCAACAGGCGGGGGTGATCACGAATAAAAATAAAACACACTAGAAATTTTAAGTTTAAAAAGTGTTATCAAAGAAAATTTTTCAAAAAGTAGTCAGATCCTCACAAAAACATAAATGTGAAAAAAGGCCAAGTCCCTATCAAAAATTTCGGCCATTAAAAGTAGTGAGATATAAATTTTGACAAAGTTCTTCTTTGGTAAAAATTACCTATCACTGAAATATGCTATGCATTATATACACTTATACTCGTAAGGTTGTCATATAATTTCTAGATAATCTGCTAACTTGGCAATATTTTTAACTTTCTAGAAAAGGAGAGAATAATATCAATTTGTTCATTTCTTTATATCGGTAAAGATGTTGTCAAGTTAGCAGATTATCTAGAAATTATATGACAACCTTACGAGTATAAATGTATATAATGCATAGCATATTGCAGTGATAGGTATTTTACCAAAGAAGAACTTGGTCAAAATTTATATCTCACTACTTTTAATGGCCGAAATTTTTGATAGGAGCTTGGCCTTTTTTCACATTTATGTTTTTGTGAGGATATACATATATGTCTGTATATCGATACTTATTTTCGGTTTAATTGTAAGCAAGATGTTGTAAAAAATATACTTTTGTAATTGAAATTAAAACTATGTCTTACCCATAGTTTAGAATTATCAAAATGTCGAAATGTTTGATATCATATAAAATGCAGGCTGTAAAATTTGCACTTAAGCGACAATTTATGTATGGTAAAATATATTTGGATGCTATAAAAACCTGTCTTCTGAAAACTTTAATTTTTGTCGCTTACGGATAATTGAAAATAGGGCTCCATATACATATGTATGTATACAATACATAGTATATAATACATACATATGTAGGTATTCGTTGCATCTACATTACGAAGGAAACACATAATTTTAAAAAAATTTACATTTATTAATAGAAATACTCTGTACATTAAAAAAATTCAACAAATTAACATTTATTATTTTAAGCAAATTCTGCCAAAAAGCATCTGGCAGAATTTTTTAAAAGTTTTCACATAATTTCACATAATTAAAATGCCAGATCTGGCAGTGAAAATGCCAAAATGGCAACAATGAACTCCTCACAGAGTCAAGAGAAATGTGTATCTCTATACTTGTGCAAATATTGTTCAATAAACCGAAAGAATGTATTTATGTATTCGTAAAATAAATGAATGTCAACATGTAGCAGCGTGTGTTTTGTCTTTAGAATAAATTAGCAAATTTATTTTACGCTCCAAACTATACAACAAACAATATTCTTGAGAAAAAGTATAGAATAAAAAGTGTTTTTTATTTGTTTTGAAACATGATATGCATAACATTTATGCCACAGCAGAAATTGAGTTTTATTTTCATATTTCGTTAGAATACCACACGCACACACACACACACACACACACACACACACACTAACACACACACACACACACACACACACACACACTAACACACACACACACACACACACACTAACACAGACACACACGCACACACACACACACACACACACACACACACACACACACACACAAATAAACCTCAGCAAAAGTTTCGGTTTTTGGCAAACTTTTATGCTGGCCATTATCAGTAAAAAGAAAACGTGATATGAAAATGCTAGTTGCATGGCTTGGCTTTTCTTTTTTTTTATTTCTTAGTTTGTTCCTGTGTAGCAGGTTACCTTGGAAGTATGAAGTTAAAATAATTTTCTAATACATGAAAACTTTAAGTAAAGTAAACTGGCCTCAAGATATGCGGAGATTTACTGAAAAACATATTGGAGCCACGTAAAAAAACAATGTTTAAGGATATAAGGATATAATGTAAGAAGATGTTCAAATACATTGTATATGTACATATAACTAATATTTAGCCATAACAATATTCCTTAGTATGTGTCAGGTGTAAAAAATAGATTTGTCAATGTTTGGCTAATACGACTTGGCCTCAATCTTTGCACTAAAATGCTTACAAAAAGTAAAAGGAAAACAAACATGGAAGGTGTTTTCCTTTTTAAAGATTACTATTACCTACACACATGCTTACATAATTATTTTTAAAACATATATACACGTAATATATACTCCACGTAAATTATACTCCTTTTATGGTCAGTATAAAGTTTAGTTTAAGTTCGAATTTTCAAATATCATCGAAATTTGTTAATAAGAAAGTGATTTTAATGTGGAAAGCATTAACAAAGGATTATAGAAATTTAAATTAAGTTCGAATTTTTGAACTTCGTCTAAACTCTATAATAGTAATAAATTTTTATATTAAGCGCAATGCAGTGAAGAAATATGATAAAATTTAAACATTGAAACTAGTTCAATAATATTTCAAAGGTTTCTCTGATGTTTTTAAAGAAAAATTACATACATACATATATCGTGCGTAATTTTTTAATGTTCGCTAATAAAACATCAGAAAATTTTGAAAAAAGCAAAAAAGAAAAAAAGGATTATGAAAAATTCAAATGAAATAAGGGAATATAGAAGTTTGGGCTTAAGTTCGAATTTTCGAATATCCTGGGAACACCATAGCAAGACAGGCTGTTTCTACACCAAAAACATTGCAATACAAATACATATCTTAAGTTCGCATATTCGAACATCGTTAAAACTTGATAATAAATTGCAATGAAAAGAGTAAATGCAGAAGTTCGAGTTGAAGTTCGAATTTTCGAATATCATCGAAATTTGATAATAAGATAGTAGAAAACATTAAAAAAGTAGGGCACAGTTTCAGCTTAATTTCGAATTTTCTGGATACTTTTTTTTTTGGGTAAAAATCGTTATAATAAAAAATTGGAGCTTGAGTTGATAGTAAGACAAAAAATATAATTGTTGATTGTTATTTATATAATAAACCCCTTGTGCTTAAATACTAAATTAAATACAAAAATAAACCAAAAATTTTTGTGTAAAAAGCACACATTTTCCAAATTCGATAACAAGGCAATCGAATTTTATGTTTGTATAGAAATAAAAAAAGAAGTAAAGAATCTCAAACTTAATTTTAAAGACTCCAACATCGCCTAAACTCGACAGCAAGATAAACATTTTTTTTAGTATAAATTATTGCAATAAACAAGGTAGATATATATATATATATTATTAAACTCATGTTCAAATCTTCGAACGACATCTAAACTTGATATTATTAATATAAATAATTTTTGTGTAGAATGCACTTAAAAAAAAAATGGGAAAATATAAATTTTATGTAAAGTCGAATTTTCGAACATCACCAAAAGTTTGATATTAAGACAAACGATTTTTAAATAGAAGGCACTGCAATCAAAAAAAGGAACCTAGAAACTTGAACTTAACTTCGAATAAAAAAGTATACATAAATTTGAGCTTGAGTTGAAATTTTAAAACATATTCCAAAATCGATAATCAGACAGTAAATTTTTGTGTTAAAATCATCTCAAACAAAATAAATGTGAAAATAGAAATTTAACCTTGAGTTTGAATTTTCGAATATTATGAAAAATCGAATATTGTACCAACAAAAAATTATTAATATAGAAATTTGAGCTTGAGTTCGAATTATCGAACATTGTGAAAACTCAATATGAAGACATTACATTTTTATATAAAAAGCACTCTCAACAAATCAATGTGGATACAAAAATTTGACCTATAGTTAGAATTTTCGAACATCGTGAGAACCATTAAAAAAAATTAATAAAGAAATTTAAGATGAGTTTGAATTTTCAAGTGTTTCCCAAACTAAATAGTAAAACCACCAACTTTTCTGTAAAATGCAATGCGTTAAAAAAAGAAACTATTAACTTTGAATTTAGCAATAAATTCAAATATGTTAAAGTTTTCTAAAATTTTTTACTACAAATTCGAATTTCAAGACATTAAAAAAATGTTGAATACGTAATTGTTAAAAATCGTTAATAAAAGTTGAAATTATAATAATTTCGGAAATGTCAAAGCGAAAAAAAAATTATGAAAAATTTAAATTCTACGATTGGATTTGAAATCCAGTACTTACAAGATTTCGAGCTAAATCTAGTTGCTTTTTGCTAAATTTCTAATACGAAATGAAATCGGAAAGTCGCAGTTTAAGACAAACTTTAGATAAAGGATTTTGTCTTGGATATAAAATCTTGAAAATTTTCAAAAAACTTAGTGTAAACGGATTTCGAGGCAATGTAAATGCAGTATTAATGTATTTAATATTTAATTATAATAATACTATTATTTGAGAACCAAAATAAGGGTAGGGAAATTGAAACGTTACCAGATCTCAATTTTTATTATCCCTGAAGATATCGGAATATCTCAACGAAACGTGGGTTACATTAAAAATTAAATAAAACCTGAATAGATTGAATATCTATAAAATAACTATTAACTAATTCATATTAAAAATGAGGTCAATAAATTGCATGATGCAAATATGAAATATGTATGTATATACAATTTTTTTTAGAAATAAATTCAAACGAATTCAAAAAGTTTATTTGAATTTATTTCCATAGGTATTTTTTTTACTCGTACTTAAGTTGAAATAAAAATTAAATAAATGATGCCCAGTGCCACATAGAAATAATGTGAAATTTGAAAAAATTACATAAGCTGATATATTTCTCTCTTACATTCCTTAGATTATGTCAGTGCGATAAGTAAAGTAAATACCAGTACACTGTCGTCATAATGAAAATATGCCATTTTCTCTTTATATTATTTTTAGATATTTTTTTTTGGTCGAGCTACTCATGAGTTTAAATAGAAGCTCAACATACACTGACAGATTTGTCAGTCATTCTAAAAAATATTAGATACTCGTACAGATGTTCCATGTTCACTTGCATGTTACATACATATCGTTATCTTAATTTAGAAAGGGCTTCTTAACTCGTTATTTTTTTTGAACTCGAGATTTTTGCATTTTTCGATATATTAGACGATCCTCTATCGAAAAATGCAAAATAGTGGATTTCAAAAATATAATGAGCCAAGGCCTTTCTTTATTAAGGTAGCAATATATAGGTATTAAAATTATCATTAGAAAATAATGCAGGGCTTTTATCAGAAAGGCCTTTAGTACTTTTTTAAAAGATGATCGAAACGCTGTTTTCTTTTCAAATGTGAGCAATAATTTTACACTTTTCTGTCTATAGTATAGACTCTATACTTATTCGTTCTTGGAAGTACAAATCAGGAATAAGTCTATCTTGATAATGTTTTTGCAGAAGATAGTTTTGGATTTTTTAATTTACAAGCATAGACGCTTATGCATATTAAAAAAAATCTGTGTTGTTGATATGAATAGTTGCTCTAGAAGACCTTTATTTGCTTTGTATTCAATACAGTAACGACTTGGGTGCCCCTGTGGCTGAGTTGTAGTGATGCTAGCCTCTCAATCCAGAGGTCGTGGCTTTGATTCCCGCCATAGACCCTGGGTCTTTTTCGAAGACAAGGTAATCGCTTCGCGGATTATGCATGCATAGTCCGCATTTAAAATAATACTTATAGGCATTTAATTTTGAAATTAATTTTGAGCTCTCAGGCGTTATAAGTTCTTCAATTTGCCACTGCATGAAATTAACATCTACTGAAGAAGACTGGTATTTTTTAAATAATGGCATCTAGTTTTGATGTATGCACCCCTTCGTGTATACTTTGTGCATTTGTTTCTTTTTTTCATTTTATTTGCAAGTACTCCACTACTGTGATACTTTTGAAGAGTGTGTCACTCTTCATTTGTATATGCGAGTATATATAATAACAGAGTATGCAATACTTCAACTCATTGTGGGTCATTGAAATGAACCCTTATATTAACTTGTTATTTTGTGTTTGTTTGTGTTTGAAAAGTGTTAAAAAAGAGGGTCACTTACAGACACATTTCCAAACCATTAATTTGCAAATAAAACTTTGCAGAGTGTGTAGACAAAGACTACACACAAACTCACACATACTCTTGTATTAATAATTGTATTTATAAATTAGTAAATGGATTTGTTAAAGTAACTTCAAACTGTTCAAATGGCGTACTTGGCTACCGCATTAAATGCCTATAAGTAATTTGCATAAGTGTTTTAAAACATGGCAAAAATCTTTTACCAAATCCTCAAAAAAGTAATTAGAAAGTATTTGAAATATTTATTACAATTATACTAGAAAAAATATTTATTATTTTTCGTGATGTTCAAAAAGGTATTAATATTTTTTAAAATAAAATATGAACATTTTTATTTAAATTTGCTTGTTCTCATTAATATTTGTTTTTATAAAACTACCAAATAGTGCACTGAGAGAAAATCCTTCGTAAATGCAATGATTTTGGACATTAGATTTATCATTTTGTCATGTTGTCATTCAACCAATGCAATACTTCACTCACATTACGAAAATTGTTGCATTAACTGAAAAAATGTCATGTATACAATGAAATATTTTCATTCATATAACGACATGTTTTTTTACTAAGCAACGTACATTTTAAATTTTTAAATGAAAAATATAATTATTGCAATGAAACTTTTTAGTTAATACAATGAAGTGAGTTAGTATATTCTTACATGTTTTTAACGAACTATTTCATTGAATTAACAACATTCTTTATGTATATCATGACAGTATTTCATTATTCTTTTTGATGATATCTATCATTGTGTTAACACCATAAGTCATTGTTGTAATGACTCTGATTCATTAATTTAATGTTTTTAATTATCATTGTATTTTTATTAATTATTCAACTTAAGTATGCCAGAAAAATGCTTGTATGGATATGTATAACTGGCTTCCCCTGCTAAGATTTGAACTTGGAACTCATCGCGTGGTAGTCAATGCGCTTACCGCTGTAGCCACAACAACGTCAAATATTATTTAGATATACACTAAATACATATACCATCATCAATGAAATTTTAATTCAACATTATTTAATTGATCTAACTAATTCAACATTATTTAATTTATTTGTAAAAGTTATAACTTAAAAATAAATATATATAAATATATATATTAAACAAATTCTTTGACTTATCTCCAGGATTCGAACCTGGGACTACAAGGGTAACAAACTGCCTACTAGCATGCAGCAGAAGTTTTTTTTCATTGTAGTTACGAAAATATTTCATTAAAGTTGCATCAAAACTATAATTTCCATAACTATAGATTAATTACAATTGTAGTTTGGTCTTTGATCTATGAGATTTAAACTTTGATTTTCTTTTGTGTCACCTAATTAATTTAAAATATTTTTTTTTATGAATTCTACATAAAAACATGTATTTAAGCTTTTCATTACCCGAATGAACATTATTTCGTAACATTAATGATACTACGAAATGTAAAATATTAAGCACTAGAAAGGTTTCATTCCATTAATGAAATTTGCATCAATATAACGTTTATTTCATTTTATTAATGAAAGGGGTTCAACGTAACGCTTTCATTCCCGTTACGAAGTGTTTTTTTTTTCAGTGTGAGTATAACAATTACAACAATTAATTACATCTAAACGGCAGAGCCAATTTCAATAATTTTTGAAGTCATATTTTGGAAGCCACCGTCTTAACGTTCTTACACATTTTTATCACTTAATCTCACGAAGGAAACATTTTTTATCACTCACGCTCACGTCTCCTCACGTTTGGCAACTTTTGACTAATATTAATAATTTACTTTGACACTATATTCCTTTTTTTATTTTCAAAAATAATAAATTTTTATTTTACTACACCAAGGCCTCATTAGTCTTTACTTTCTGTTGCTGTTCTGTTATCAAATTTTAATACTTACTTATTCTGTATTAGCTTATCAGCTATTTCTGAAAAACAAAGAAAACGGCATGAATTTTCAAAAAAATTTTATGATTTTCATTTCATTTCGTAGTAATATCTTGTAAAAATTAAAATTTTTTAACTTTTAAAAGCACAATCACAGTTTATTTCAAATTATTTTTATTTTATTTATGCTTTCACTTACAATTACTTAATTTTTTTAAGGCAGAATTAGTTCTGTTCTGTTCTGAAGCAGCTGTTTTATTTCTGTTCAATCGAAATTCTGTGTGTGATTTGTTTGTCCTTTTTTAATCTGTTCTGTTGCGGACAAATCTGTAGAAAATATAATTAAACGTTAAGTTACAGCCAAAGTTGTATATGTGCTAGTTAATTGTGATATTTTGTATACAAGTGTAATCGATTCTATAGGTTACCAGCTGATTCCTTTCACAAAAAAAGGAATTTCAAAATATTTGGTACCGAAAAAATGCCACAGAACAGCAACGAAAAGTAAAAACTTATGAGGATTTTGCAGGTTGAGCCGAAACAGATCAGAACGAAACAGAAAAACTAACGACTTGTATAAGGTTTCTATGAACAAAAACGAGTCAGCTGATACGTAACAGAACAGAAAGTAAAAACTAATTCTGCCTTCAATCTTTATTTGAAATCACACACAAAATACTTAATAAAGTGACAGTAAATACAAATATTCGATAAATTCAAAATAAATTCAGTAAAGTGCGAAGGGTTCCTCAGTAGTCATAAGTAGAAAGGCCCTAGCTCAAATAATTGAAATTTTATAGGAGAAGTTAAAAACATACTAGAGACAGTACAACTGCTTGTACAAACTGTTTTATATAACTGATTGTAAAAGCGTAAATTTTTACACTTTTGCAATAAATATTTGTGACTTGGTGTATTTGTTTGAAATTTATTGGAATCACTGGAAACTCACTTTTGTAAAAAATACGAGTTAGGGACTTTCTACTTGAGACCAACGATATGTATAAACTAACTTACTTACTTTACTATGTCGTTTTTTTGTTTTAGTGCTTATTTTCTATTTGGTAATTTTTTCGGGATTTGGCGATATTTTTAGTTTAATTTTTTTTTTAATTTTGGTTTTTTTTCGTTTGCGCGATTTTAAGTTCTGGTGCTTTTTTGTTTTGGAAATGTTTTTGGGGTTTTGGCAATTTTTTTCGTTTTTTGTGACCTTTTTTACTTTTTGTGATATTTTCCATTTAAGAACTTTTTCATTTTGGCGATTTTACGTTTCGGCATTTTTTAATATTTGGGGATTTTTAAGTTTCTTAGCGTTTTTGAAAATTTCAAGTTTCCAAAATACAGCAAGTCGTCAAAATTACATAGTCAAAATTACATTACATTCAATGTTAATTGGTGCCGTCTGTGTTTATATATATAATTGTCTTTCATTTTCTTTCATTTGGATTTCAACATGTTTCGTTGCTCGCTTTTGAACACCTTTTAGTTGTCGTATATTTTTTAATAAAGTGGCTAAAGTTTTGCATAATCTGTGATAATTGGAGGTCCGTAGCTCTTACATTTTTTGAGAAAACAGCCTGTGACACACAGACTGACGGACAAACAGACATCATAGCGAAAACAATATGGTTCCATTTCACCTTTGGTGTACGGAACCCTAAAAAGCAGCACAAGAAATTACCAAAAAAAAGATATAAAAACTTATGAAAAAACTAAAAAACGTTGACATAAAGCAGATAGAGAAAAAGAAAATACAAGTGTGTCTACGTACATAACAATAATAAAATATAATAAAATATAATAATAATACGTACATAATAAAAATAAAAGCAGATAACAACTTCAAAATCTACAGCCGTATTAAGTTTATTTACAAAGCAACAAATGGTAAAAGTTGCTATTGTAACTGCAGCCTAAAATTGCCAGCAAATTCAATGTGAAACCTGCCATCTTGCCAACTTGGCTGGCAAAACTTTGTAGGAACCTAATCAGTACACACGAACTGCAAACTTGGCTTAAACTTATTTGAAGTAGTTTCGTTCAAATGTTGTTGTTATTTCTACGTCTGGATCAATGTATTTTATGATGCTCGGCACGTGCCAGACAAGCAAATTTAGTTTTAAAAAGAAAATTTAGCTCAGCAAGAAAAAAAAAAACATAAGGAAATCAAAAAAAAAAAACCGTAGAAAGAGAAATTAAGGAAATAACAACAAATTTTATACTGGTAACAAATATATATACATATATACTCGTATATTGAAATGGAAGTGTAGTTCGTTTTAAACAATTAAATTTTTTGTTATTTTTTTCTATGAAATGTATTATATAATTTTCCTTTTAAATTTTTAAAATTTTGGCAATATTTTGAATATTTTGCCAAGGCTTGCTGCAAAGCCATTGATTTATTGGTTTATCTTTAGCTTTTGGAACGCACATAATCTATATTTTGCTTACGGCTGCTTTTGTCTGGTTGCATGTGTGTACGACCAGCATTCATTCATTTGCATGTACGAGTATGAATGTGCCAAAGTCAACGTCATGTTATGCGCGAAATTAAAATGTCATTTTGTCGGCTGAAATTTTAGCTTATGCCAGAATAGAGTAAATCTTGCTTAAAGCCAACAATGTCTGTTACACACTCGTGTGAATATAAGTTTAATATATGTATGTACATATATGTGCCAGTGGAAATACAATTTGATGTGAATTCTAATATAATATAAGGGTAGAAAGTGGCTTATTTTGCGGGCCCTTTTTAGGAATAAAATTTTTTCTTGGCTTATTTACATTCAAGGACATTTCAAAATGTAGAAATAAATTAAATTGATCGATTATACCAATTCGAAATGTCACCGAAATTCGGTTAGGAATTCTAGTTGGTTTTTGATTTTTGGATTTTTTTTTGAGAGTTACACTATCCAGACCATGATATAAATATAGAAGGTACTTCCATTTTCTCTTTGTTTTTAAAAATAAGTATTTTTGAAGTTTGTTTTTTGAGAGAAATAAAAAAAAATGTTCCCATATAGTAAAAATTTAAGTTTTCCCCTAGAAATTTTTTTACAAAAATATGTAATTTTCTTAACAAATATTTGGGAATAAATAAAGTTATATACATAACTACACATCTGTGAAGTTTAAAAAGTGATCATGTAATAACTTATCTCATATTTTTAAGTTTTCTGCTTAATACAAAAAATTAAAATATTATTACCATGTTTTTAAAATATAAAAATAAAATGAAATTATTATACAAAAGTTTTAAAAATAAAGGAAAAAATATGTGTTGGATATAATGTTTGAAACAAAATCATAAAGCAAATACACGAACCTTCTAGCATAGACAATAACTAATAATTGTTTTAAAGAATCAGCTTCTTTTTTTCATCCATAGACAAGACGATACAACCGTCGAACACAATTTGGACATTAATTGTTTAATTTATACATTCTGTATTTTATAAAAACAATTTTTAAATAATTTTTGAATAAAATTTTCAAAAAAACAGGAAATAGAGGGGGAAATATTAAATTAATACGGTAGCACGATTTTACGGGAAACTTCACAATACTTATGCCCAACCTTGCGAAATTAAACACTACTTAATTTTTATGATTTTACCATATGTTTTTATGCGTGTGTGTGTTTACTGAAAACATACACATGAGGATCATGCGATCGTATTAAAATGAATTTCGTTTAAATTTCATAAATATATAACATATACAGTACAAAGTTTCATATCATGGAATAAAGTAATATAAAAAGGCATTATGATGTTCTTTTGGTCTCATAAAATGAGTTTTTATGCAATTTAATTTTCTACATGTTGATAACCTAACTTTTTTGTTTACGTTAAACAGCTGCTGTTTGAAAAGCCTTCAATAATACTGGGAAATTTTGCAGTGCTACCGTACTTTCAACGTAATTTAATAAGAACTTTAAACAACCACTGAAAAAATGAAATCGTATTTAATTACAACTTAATTTTAAATAAAAATTAGCTAATTACGTACTTAATTTTTAAGTTAACAACTGGGGGTTATACTTGTCAGATGGTGAATGTCAAGAAAAATTGAGCGAATGGAAGTACCTTCTATATTTATATCATGATCCAGACCATCGGCATCAACGGCGATCGCTAAAGATTTATAATTAATTAATAACTTTGTACACCCTTTACCAAAAATTGTAAAAGGGTATATATAGGTTTGTCATTCCGTTTGTAATTTCCAGAATATAAATAAGCGAGACATAAAGTATATATATATTCTGGATCCTTATGCATAGGGAAGACGAATAAGCGATGTCCGTCTGTCCGCCTGTCTGTACGTGACGAAGGTCCCAGAAAAGCTAGAGACTTCGTTCTTGGACTGGTGGGTCAGAAATGGTTGAAATAAGATTGGTATTGAAAATCAGCAAAATCGAGCACACGGTTTCAGAGCTGGGAAACTTAAACTTCATTTTGCCATACAAAATAACTACTGAAAAGTAGTTTTTATTATTATTTTTTAAATAAACTTATTTTATACTTCAAAATTAATAAAATTGGTATTTCACTTTAAAAAAAATTAAAAACAAAAAATCAAAAAAATTAAAAGGACGTTTCCAGGGTTGGAAAACTATAATTTTTTTTCTTATACAAAAGTAACTTACTAAAACAAATTTTTCCTTTTTTCTACAAATTATACATATATTATGTTCTTAAAGTACAGAGATTGATGTAAGAAATCAGAAAAACAAAAAGGATGATTCCAGGGTTGTAAAACCTACAACTTTTGTGATATATAAAATTAACTACCGTAAACTAATTTTTTATTTATTTTTATTAAATAAACTTATTTTATACTTCACCACGAATAAAATTGGTATTTCAAATAAAAAAAAAAATTAAAAATTTAAAAAGACGTTTCCAGGGTTGGAAAACTTTATTTTTTTTTATACAAAAGTAACTTATTAAAACAAATTTTTCCTTTTCTTTATAAATTAAACATATCTTACATTATTAAAAGAAAAACATTGGTGTAAAAAATCAGAAAAATCAAAAGGGATGCTTCCAGGGTTGGAAAACTGGAAATTTTTGTGATATAAAAAATTAACTACCGAAAATTAACTTTTATTTATTTTTTTTCTATTAAATAAGATTATTTTATACTTCAGTACGAATAAAATTGGTATTTCAAATCAAAAATTAAACTTCAAAAAATTAAAAAGATGTTTAAAGGGTTGGAAAACTTTAACCTTTTTTATACAAAAGTAACTTAATAAAGCAAATTTTTCCTTTTTCTCTATAAATTAGAGATATCTTATATACTTAAAAGAAAGAGATTGGCATAAGAAATCAGAAGAATCAAAAACCATGATTTCAGGGTTGGTAAACCCACACTTTTAGTGATATAAAAAATTAGCTACCGAAAACTAATTTTTATTTTTTTTATAAAATAAATTTATTTTACACTTCAGTACGAATGAATTTGGTATTTCAAAATAAAAAAAGTTGAAAAAATTAAAACGACGTTTCCAGGGTTGGAAAACCTTATTTTTTATACAAAAGTAACATACTTAAACAAAGTTTTCCTTTTTTACTATAAATTAACATATCTTATATTCTTAAAAAAAAGATTGGTATTAGAAATCAAAAAAATCAAAAAGGAGAATTCCAGGTTTGGGAAACCTACACTCTTTGTGATATAAAAAATTAACTACCGAAAATTAATTTTTGTTTATTTTTATTAAATAAACTTATTTTATGCTTGAGTACGAATAAAATTAATATTTCAAATAAAAACAAGTTTAAAAAAATTAAAAAGCAGTTTCCAGGGTTGGAAAGCCTTAACTTTTTTTCTTATACAAAAGTAACTTACTAGAACAAATTTTTCCTTTTATTTACAAATTAAACATATCTTATGTTCTTAAAAGAAAGAGATTGGTGTAAGAAATCAGAAAATTCAAAAAGAATGATTTCAGGGTTGGGAAACTTACACTTTTTGTGATATATTAAAGTAACTAAGTCTAATTAATTTTTATCTTTTCCTTTATAAATTATACATATTTTACGTTTTGGAATGAAAAGTTTGGTTTGAAAAATTATAAAAATAAAAATCACATCTCCAGAGCTGGAAACTTTGAACTTTTTTTCTAGATATTAAAGTAACCAAATAAAACATTTTTTTTGAATTCCCTTTTTTTTATCACTTAACACACTTTCTATATTTTTTTTAAGAACTACTATATTGATAAAAGGAATGAGAAAAATCTAATCTGATGATTCTATGGTTTGAAAATTAATTTTTTTTTGTACATAAAAGTAACTAGGTCAAATTACTTTATGTATGTGCTTATGTATGTATCTCTATACTACATAAACGCACTTTGGTAAAGGGTATATAAGATTCGGTACAGCCGAATATAGCACTCTCACTTGTTTAGTTTAAAATTGGATGATTCGGTCAAAACTGACTTTTGATTTCAACAAGACGCTGATACGTGCTGTTTGTACAAGCATAGTCCTCTTACGTGGAGCTTATATGAACTGGCTACCAATATTGTAATTCGTTACTACAACGAAATCTTCTTAAACAAACGCTAAACAACACTGTTGGCAAGAAATTTGTTTCAGTTATTGCAGGTATAGGAGAAAAGAAGAAAATACTTCGTGACGGAAGAATGTGTTATGCTTGCTTCTTCACACGCATGGGAGCGTGTACAAATGTCATGCATTGCAAATAAGCTTTGAGTATGCTCTTTTATATTTCTGCACACAACCGCACACATGCATTGACATTAGTTGCGTGCGCTTGCTTTAAGAAAACAACCACTTAAACACATAATAGCTTACCATCTACATCTTACACACACTCTCAAACGTGCAATATGCAAAATAATAAGCATACACGCATCAACACTACTTTTTTTTTGACTGTTTGTTACGAACAAGAAGTTTTCGCGACATCGCTTGTGGGTACTCATATTCACAAACATCAATACATCCATCTTGCTTCGCTTATTAAACAACATCATTTATTATTGGTCTGGTATAATACATGTCACGAGAATACATTAAAAAAACAAGACGTATTTACATTTCTAGACTTGGTTTTGCAGGCCTCTAATGGGCCTTTCAAAATAATTAAAATTTTTGATGATATTACATCAAAAATGCTTAGTATTAATTAAATTAAAATTTAGATTGAAAGAATTTCTAAGATTTTTTTATAAACAGCAAAGTAGTTAAAAAAGGTCCCTATAATGAAGTCCTTGCATGTTCTACATACAGTTTTATTAATTTGTCTGCACATGCAATGACAAAGACATACACATACATAATAAGTATGGGGTTGTATACGTTCGGGTTATTTCTCAGTTAACCATATCCTTCAGATATCTTGGCAGATGGATGCACGACAATTTTAAAGCGTAGAGGACCTTTAGGCGACAGCTTAAACACGTCATTCAGGAAATATTTTAACCGCTAAGTTCAACCATGACAGCAAGAGCTTCACTTTCCCTCATATTTTCCCTCTCCCTTGAGAGCTGAAAATCTCTAAAAAGTTTTCATTAACGAAACTATATGTGACAGCGCATAAAGAAAGGGACCTAAGGGTAAAAAATCTATTTTCACTTTTTTTTTTTGGTGTGGACAACATCTGAGCATCGAATGAGACCAATCCCATGCCCCAAAAGTGTTCCCTCCCAGAGATATGCTCGTTTTATGATGTGATGGTACACCAAAGATACACGTATTTAAATCCTTAAAATGGCTCTCCTGAACAAAACCAGTTTTTACCTTTAGGTCCCTTTCTATTTTGCGCGTCACATATACAATTAAGGGTCATTATTACAACTTAAACATAGTTAAAAGTAGGATTTTATCGGACGTATAAAAAGCTTTCAATTGTTGCAAATTGGATTTAACTTACCAGGTAGGATTAACTTGCTTGTAATTTATCGCTCACTTTAGGTTAAAGTAAATTTTTGAAAATGATAAAGTTTTTATACATCCGATAAAATCCTACTTTTAACTATCTTTAAGTTGTAATAATGGCCCTAAATTGAACTTTGAAAAAATAGTATGTGGAGAATATTTACCAACTAGTTTGATGTATAGGCAGTTAAGTAGTTTTTCTTTTACCCAGTTTTTGAGTAGAGTTTCTCATATATTGTATTAAAGAAACTCTAACTGACAAATATTGTGCAAGGCAAATGTTGAATGTCATTGATTTGTTTTGTGTTTTTTTTTTGCGACAAATTGGCCAACTGGGTTACACTGAACTTTGTGTGTTATTTTCGGTTGCGTAAATTGTATAAGTGGGATTTTATTACAAACTTATTAATAAAGCATTTACAGTTCAATTTAATAATGGCTAAATTAATTTTTGGCCATGTATTTTCTAGTCAAAATTACATTTTTTTCAGTAGCAATAAATAAAGAGGAAAATTTTGCAGATTAATTTAAATTATATGGAACTGATAATGAAGCTTAAAACGTTGTTTGATAAAGGCCACATAAAGTAAATAAATTGAGATAAAATCGAGAGAAAACTATAGTAATGGAGGATATGCGTTGCCCATACTATTCTGATGGCACTAAAAAAGTTAACTTGATAACTTGCATGTCTGAGCTTTGATTTTTTTGAGCAAAATTTAGCGCAAGAAACTTTTTTGCTAGCAATTCTCCGTGTAGAAAAAAAGTATTAATTAAAATTTGATTTATTGAAGAATTTATGTAAAAAGCTGTACTTATTAAGTTCTCAAATAAAAGTTAATTGCTTACTTAATGCTCATACATTTTTTATCAGCCTTAAAACTGGGTTAAATCACTTTAAAAATTTGTCACGTGCTAGCACTTAATAATTACATTAAGAGTACGTACATATGTACATATTGTTACGTTTTTCTCTCTATAAAAACGCTTTTCCGTAGATCCGAAGATTTGCAAATGAATACAAGAGCCGAGTGTAGTAATTAGGGTTAAGAATGATACAAGTTTTATTTACAAATACACTTATACTAAATTACTCAAGAGCTTATATAAACTAATACAACTTAAACTAATAAATTACACACAAATATTCACAACTGGTTACCACTGCGCCTTCCTCGCTGTAGTTTACGCACGTTTCTTAGCTGGCTGCGTAAGTAATCACGTGACACCTCTTTGTCTACTGCTCGTCACACACGGCACTCACTCTGCCGACACTTACAGTTGATACACCAATAAAGACTCACTGGCTTTACTTGCACCCTTATACACGTCTATTCGCTGCGCTGTTCCCTTTACTCCAGTCAACACGATAGACTCCACAATAATCTCAATTCCACGACAGACTATTATCAATTCACAACTTAATTATCAACTGATTAACGAGTTCTTAACTTCACTACTTTCTGATTAGCACTAACTATAACTGTTCGCGACTGACTTACAACTGCAACTAACTCACCATTGGATGCGTCACCTCTATTTATATTTCACAGAAATTCCACTAGAAGTTTCAAGTAATGTCTAGACGATCATTATCATCTTATATGCTGCCTAATTAAGTTCATGTGGTAACTATGTACATACATGTGTATATGCGTACGTGTGTACATCATTAACTAAGCAACACACGGTGGTTGTTTATCTTTTGCTTTTCGTTTGAATTGGCATGTATGTATGTGTACAAATATGTGAATCTTCATAATAAGCAGACGCTTTTTTTGTTGTTGTTGCTTTTGCTTGTTTAGTCAAGCTAGGCATGCTTATTTAGTTGTTGGCTACTTTCTAGACTATTCTTTGCTTTGACCCTGTAGGAATATTTTCGCGTAGCATTTACATTAACCCTGTTGGAATATTTTTGTGTAATGTTGCTTAACATTGTTGACGGCTATTTTCGTAACAATATATACAAAACATCTGCGACAAAGCATTAGATATTTCAAACACTTGTGGTATTGGAATGTTGTTTGCAAGTTTTCCAGCATATACTCATGTAAAAATTGCTAATTATACAATAAAAGCCACGTTTGCGCTGTTAAAAAAATAAAAAAAAATAAAAAGAAATAGCACACTCCATATGTGAAATTGTTAAAAATGAATTTTTTACACTAGAAGGAATAAATATGGGTAAATATATCGAGATTTTCTGTTGTAAATTTATTGCTTTCATATCACGTGCTAAATTTTTTAATATAAATCCAAAAAATTACAAGACACACTTCAAGTGTTTTTGTAACACGTAACGCCTACGGAGCCAGTATTACTGTGTTTAATTTTCAACAAAAACTTGTGACATTTAATGTAAAAAATGCAATTTGGTGTTTTAAAAATGATTTGCATTATCAAAGTTTGTATGTTCTATACAAAGATGTCACCCTTAAAGCTGTGGTCACACGATTGGCACAATGTACCGATTTTCGTTGGCTCACTGCGATAGAGTCATAAGTAATAAGCCAAAATGACATTATTACTTAATTAATTCTTGAATAAGTCCATATGGCTTTATTGCTAATGCAACGTGGTACAGTTATGAAATTATATTTCAATTAGTTGAGAAATAAGGCCAATTTACTTTGTTACTTATGAATTTACTTCAGTGAGCGGACGAAAATTTGTACATTGTGTCAATCGTGTGACCCCAGCTTAAGCCTATAGTACACGGCATGTAAAATACCACAGGCGCATGTGGTTCTTACGTAATTTTGACGTCATCACGAAGCTACATTTGCTACATGCCATGTACTAGTAACATATGTAAATGTAGATATTCATATGGTTACAGATGCGTTGCATTAGAAAATGAGTTCAATTCGGCTACATGTGCCACATTTTTATTTTGAAACAAAAATACTATCAAAATTTTACGGCATGTAGCCACTACTAGTAATTTTAAGAAATGCAACCAATATGCTGAAAATTCCAGTGACGTCTTCGCCACATACGCATGTGGCTTTTTACATGCCGTGTACTATAGGCTTTAGTTATGACAAAAGGTAGTGGTGAACTTTACACCTCGTATAAAGCGACAGTGATGGTAAAACAGTTCTACTCTGCTTGTGTATAGTGTTACCAGACTAGATTTAATTTACATTTTTTTATAACGCTCAATGTTTCGTAATTAATGCAAAAAATTTGGCAAATTATATAATCAAAATGCATATTCCAAATAATTATTTAAAACTGAAATTATTTCCATAATTTCGTGCAGCCATTTTGAATTGAAATAAGTTCAGTGTATCGTAAATAATAGAGGCGTAAATAAACTCTATGAATTAGTTGTTTTTTATGGGTATTGTTAAAATTTAAGTTTAAAATTTTTTAAACGCACTAATAATCCCAAATTAATATTTTACTTATTAAGTAAAATACTTTTTTTATTTAAAATATTTTGAAATTGATTATTGAGGGGTTTAGCCGGATCCTATGCGCATTTCACTGTTGCTAATGCAGATCATCATATATGAATGTTATATTAGTTTTTAGCATTTTAAAATTTGATTACTAAAAATCAAATGAAAAGGAATATAGATAATAGAAGCATACATTTCGGTTTACTCACAATCTTAAAAGCATAAATGTGTTTTTTCACAAACGTATAAATGTGTTGGAAAAAAAGTTAATTTTGAATTATTATTGATTGGCTTGTTGTTGGATGCAAGGCTTTTTTAATTTTATTGTGGTGCAGTTATAATGCAGGCGTGATGAAATAAATTATACTGATGATAGGAATCATAAGCCAAATAAATTTCATTCGCCTAAATAACTTGCAAGTATTATTTTAACGTATTATACCACGTACATATTTATGTAAATAAAAAAATAACGTAAAAATATAAAAAAACTACGCAAGAGATAACAAATTCAAAATTTTAAATATATGCACAATAGGGGTGGAAAACTATCGATAGCACTATCGATACTATCGATAGTTAATTTTTTTGTGACTACTGATGTCTTAATTCTGCCATCGATTAATACTTGAAAACAATCGATATTTTTTAGTCACTATCGATAGTAAATGATACACCACTAAAACCAAAAAATTTAATATGTTGCTTTTCATAAACAAAAATAACTGAATGACGCGAAAATTTCTTCCGTTGATCTCACTTATTTTTCATACAATTATTTTAGTTTTGTTATTTATTGAACTGACAAAAAAATTCTATTTATTTTGTTTTGTTTTGTGTAAAAATATTTTGTTTTGAATTTTTACTTTAAATAAATATGTACATTATAAGGGAACCATACAACTTCGCTGCTATCGCGATAGTATCGTCGATATATCGATGGTTTTACTAACTTTTGATAGTCTTAAATCGATATATCGATAAAATTATTTAAACTATCGAAAACTTTCGATAGTGAGACTATCGATAGTTTTCCACCTCTACTCCAAGGGACTCTTTTCGCCGCTTGTACTTTGAACATCTATTTGACATCGAAAGTATACATTTTCCAAATTTAATCGAGATGATTCTTTCGTATATGAACAGGGCTTGATATAATTCCTTTTAATAGGTCTTGTCAAATTCAACTTTATATTTTTAAAATATTTAAATACATTCCAACAAGATCCTGAATAACAAAAAGGCTTTTACACCAAAAACTTCATTACAGCAAATCATGCGCATCGCTAGACAGAAGGAAATGCAATAAAAATATTTTGGCAAGAATCCAGTTGAAAAAAAAACAAATAAAAATTATAAGAAGAATAAATAAAAAATGGTAAAACTATGTGGCCAATAATATTACAATGTTTTAAATTGCTATATTTCAATTTAAAGAAAATTCAATTAGTGTATGAGCCGTTTACTTCGAAAGTAACCTGAGTCACTGCATTGAGATTATTAAATTTTTCAGCTATTTACGAAATATACGAATTAAACCAAAATCATTTTGGCTTACAAAAGCTTTAGAAAAGCAAATTATTTTTTGGAAATTTGTTTGTTAAAAATTTTATAAAGCAAACAGTTTATATCAAAGCTGTTAAGTAATGATTATTAATCGTACTGATTTCTAATTTGATTACTTTTTTTTTTTAAAGGTAATGTAATGATTTAATTACGATTATATTCAGATTTGCACAATTACCAATTGATTACGATTACTAATAATTGAAAAGTAATCTGAATTACTTGAAATTACAAAAAATAATTAAAAATAATCAAAAGTAATTAAAAAATAGTCCGATTACTTTAAAAGATTACTTTTAATTCTTTTTGATTATTTATTAATAATCAAAAGTAATCTTTGAAAGTAGTCGGATTACTTTTTGATTACTTTTGATTCTTTTTGATTATTTTTAGTAATTTCAAGTAATTCAGGTTAGTTTTTGATTATTAGTAATCGTAATCAATTATTTATCAGACACTCTTTTAAAGGGAATTATATAATCAGTACAATTCTTTCTAAAATGTAATCTAATTGATTACTAATCGTAATCGAAATTTAACAGCTCTGTTTTATATTAATAATTAACATTGTTTTCTCTGGACCTAGTCCTTTTTTGAATCTTTTAAGCATTTTTTTAATTATCAAGTTCTCAATACATTTACTTAAGTAAAAAAAGTAATTCCATTTTATTATGGATTTATGAAACAAATTTTGTATTGATATAAAAAAATATTTTTTTGAATAAAGCGTCTTTATGATTTGATTTGAACCATTATGCATTTGTTTTCAAGTAAGGCTAATTTACATTAACAAAATTAATTGAAAATAATACTTTTAAAAACGACAAACTAATGGCATTTTCTTTTCTAGCAAAATATATCATATTCTTAAAATATAAATAAAATTGTAGACATGTGATATTGCATTTCAGCTAACGATATGTAAATGTAAACTAAAAAACTTATTCTTAACAGAGTCATTTTTATCTGGTTCGGATCCGGTTTTTTATATTTGGTACGGATTTAAAATCAGACGGCTTTTCCGCACGCAAAAATTACTTTGGAAAGTTTTGAGTTTGTTGGAGAGAAGGGAAAAAAAGAATGAAAGCACTTTTCCTTCTCCCCTACATTTTTTAGCCAGTTGTGCACTTCCATAGGAATTTGTGGTATTTCTTTACTTGCATTTCTTTTGGGTTGGTAAACTTGAACACGTTAGTTTTTCCATTTTCTTCTAATACTAATTTTAACATCACACTTATGGGCTCATATACATGTGCAAACAAAAAAATAACCACACGTGTGCTCAGAGTCCATGACATCATTATCACTGGTAGCCATGGCAATGATTTTGTCTCCTGACAACGCACAAGCAAATGAAATATTAGATTGACGACCTTCATAAGGTAGCAAAGCATAACGAAGTGAAAGAAAAAATGACATGTTCAAGGTAAAAATAAAAAAATATTTTTTATGGATTAAACGGCAAAAAGATGTATCATTTTAATTTGGAAATTAATCTGGAGGAAAACAAACATTCAGGCCACCCACTATTAATTTATCACATACAGTTTAACTTAAACTGTGCCTACCATGGATACTGGAAGTTAATTGTTGGCCTTCATTTGAAATGGAAATTGGAAAGAAGGGAAATATGCATTCAAATTTTAAGTGATAAATAAAGAATTTAAAAGCATTATTCATAAATGGCATTTGTGCATGTTTACATGTGTAAGCATGCATCTTTGTGCGGCAATAAAGGCAAACATTGTTTTTTTTTGGGAATAGGAAAATATGCTGTCTTTGAATATTTTAGCAAACGAAGTGAAAATATTTAGCGATAAAGATTAAGAACTCATTATTTACAAATTGACAGAAAGCGAATTTGGTAAGGACTTAATTAGCTGCACACATAAACTGGTGGCAACACATGACAATGCTGACAACCAGTGTGCTTACAGTGGCCGCATAAAAATAATTAATGCAAGAAGAAAGAATATGCTTCATAAACAAAAAAACAAAAAAAAAAACCAAAATCCATAGTGATAGTTGGTATAAAAGAATATATGGAAATCCGTAAAATATGTACATATGTGTCCTCAATTATGAAAGTGGTCTAAATCATATAATTCTTTGGTTGAGATATTTAGTAGATTATATTTGAACAAATCAGCAAATATTTTTATACTATGCAACATTTGAATTCAGAGTTATAGCAGTGTTAACTAATAGAAATTTATTTAATATCTATTAAATATTTATTCATGATTTTTTTAAGATTTATTTAATATTTCGAATTGAAAATTCATATGACTTAGACCACTTTCATAATTAAGGGCACATATCATATCATACATAGACAAAAATGTAATTTTTGTTAATAAAAGCAAAATTTTTTATCGTAGAAGTGTTAAATTTTTGTCAAGACATACAGTTTAATGGCAGTCATGGCAGTTACGCTTTTTTGCATTTTAGCTAACGATATATGGAATGAAAAAATTCTTCCAAGACCAAAACTTCAATAAGATTTTTATTTGTTATGAAATTTATGCATTTAAAGTACTTCGATTGAAAAATTTTGTAGAATATCTGCATTGAAAGACTTTCACGAAAAACGTTATGGCATATTTATTTCTGGTATAAGTGGTATATATCTATCTATATTTAGTGTTTACAAAGTTTAAAATACTATATTAATTTCAATTATCAACCGCCTGTTCTACAACATGAAAAAGACTCTTCCTTTTACAGTTTAATTTGAAAACGACAATAAAATACAACATTTTACATTTTTTACTCTTTCGTTTTATATAAAAATTTTTATGAAACAAAAAGATAAACAAATACATATACTACAATGTTGCAGAAACATGTTGCTATAGTAAGTTTTCAAATAGGAAGACTCCATAAACAAAATTACAAAACAAAAACAAACAACAACTATTTTTTATTACGAGGTTAGTGCTCGTATTTTTGCAGCAGCAGAACTCTGCCACTAAATGAATATATTCAGTAATAAATGCAACACTGACGGGAACAGGAGCCCACATAACACAAGTAAAAGTGACGCGAAGTTTATAAAACAGTAATTTTGGTTTTTCTTTTTGGTTAAACATTTAATAAGGCCTTATTCAGAAAGAATTAATTTTGGTTTAATTTGGTCAATTGAAAAATAAAAAAAAACTTTGACACAAGTCATTTATTTGTGCATGCACTGTTAAATCTACACTTTAACTGTCGTATTCAGAAACAAAAATTTGGGTTTCCTAAAGGCTTACGAAACAAATTTTGTATGAAAATTTGTTTGGTAAACATTCAGTAAACATAAATTATTTTTTTCTGAATAATTCCTTAAATGTTTGGAAACTAAAATTATTTCTTATGAATAATTTTATTCATAATTTTTTTAGCACTAAATTGATATTGGCTTCATTTATTATTAAGAACAGAGTGCAAAGTTGGAAAGAGTGTAAAAAGGGATTTGTAAAAGTAGACAATAATGCTCTTTTCATGCCTTCAATGGGTTGACTTCTGTTCGAGCTGTACAAATTATTCAGTGAAATAAGTGGTTTTTATTAAAGAAACAACATTTTTTCTTAATGAATGATAGATATTTAGATATTTGCATTTAAGCAAAAATAATTGCCAAGCAAATGAAAAATTCATAATTTATATATTTTTTAAAATTATTTTAACATGTTGTATCTCTGTAGTAATTTTCACATGATAGCCATAACTGCCTAATGTAATTCATAAATTGAAATAAAAAATATGCCACGTTTTTATTGTATAATAAATAATGAAACTTCAATGGACTTTTTAGTTATATCAAGAACTTAAAATGATTTAACATTTGATATTTTTCAGCTAAAGTGAGACAACAAGTTTTAAAGTTAACATCCCTTGGACAGAAATATATTAGAAAATTCCAAGTAGTCATATCCCTACGGATGTTTAACCTTTTTCCCATTTCCTTTTCCAAATAACAGAGCCAAGAAAAAGAAAAAATCGATTAAGTGCTGTTGTTATTGCACATCACATATAAGCAACTGCATATTGTGTGTTTTTAAAGGGTTGTTGAATATAATATGAAAAGCACTTGAATATTGTTGAATTGATTATTAAAGGATTAACCATTTAAGATAACAGGTATTGTTCTTAACTGCATTTGCAGGTTATCACAGTTGTACAAACATATAAATAATAATTCAGTAGAAATAAAACTAATAAAAAAATTTCACTTTTAAAGAGGAGTATTATTATGCAGCTGTGTTTCTACATATTATGATAAAAATAGCCATATGTCTCTTATGTTCTATCAGAAACTTAAGATTCTATTTGGTTGTACACAATTAATGTAAAAAACATCTTCATTTAAAAATTATAAAAAATTTCAAGTAAAAGGGCAACACAAGGGTGGTTTTTGAACGAAAATCAACGTTTTTTTATATTTAACTGCTTAGAATTATTTTTTTCTTTAGTTAATGCATTGCAGATAACAGAAAAATTTTATGCAACATCAGAAATTTAGTGAGAGTGATATTTATTGAGTAAAACAATATCTAACATGTTTGTTACATAAAACTCTAACCGCCTGTTTGTGTAAGACGTTTGAATTAGAAATCTTGGCATTTCTGTAATAGATTAAAGTACACTTGCACAACTTTTCAAAAATCTTGGCGTTTTTGTAATAGACTAAAGGAAACTCGTACAGCTTTTCTTTAATCTATTACAGAAACGCCAAGATTTTTAACTCAAACGTCTTACACAAACAGGGGGTAAGAAATATCTGATGTGAAATTAAATTATTATTTTGCTGCCGATTCTAATGGTCTTATCATTAAAGTAAATATAATGTACCGCAGGCTCTATGAAATATAGAAAAATATTTTTTTTCTGAAGTAAAATAATGTGAATGTGTTATTTTCATAAAAAAGATCAAGGTAAATTCGATTCGCCTTGAATAAGATAGAAGGAAAAAGACAGGGCGAATTCATATAAGCTCAATTTGCTTTGAAATATGCATACTTTTGTGGTAAAAAATGTTCTAAAAAATGTCTGTTGATATGTAATGGATGTTAAAGATATTAAATAATAGAATAATTATACATAATAAAAAATGGATTTTTATTTAAGCTGGCGATTTGTATTCTCATCGGCATTACTCATACGCACTGAGTTGCAATTCATGTAGGAACACAATTGGGATCAACGACGAATTTCGTCCATATCGACGAATTTGTCGATAAGAATTCGCTGCGTAAATTCGTCGTGTGAAGCACAATAACGACGAATTTACTCAGCGAATACAGCTCTTATAATTGATAAAGTTGGTTATTGTCAGTGTGACCATATTAGCTAATTTTGGGGTAAATTTAGCGTATTTCTTCTGGATTTAGCTTTAAAGTTTTTATTAAGCTCTTAGCTTCTTTTTTTTAGCTTTTTTAAAAATGCATTTAGCTTTTTTAGCCTTTTTTAATCCAAATTGCATATATTAAAGACATACGTGATTTAGCTTAATTTTATTTTAAAAACTGGTCACACTGTTTGTTGTGTATGTAAAGAGAGTGAGAGAAAATTATTTTTTCGTCGTTCGTCGGCGTAAAAAATTGAAATAAATCTATCTCAGAGTTCGTCACGCACGACGAATTTCGTTCTACGGCAGTGTTGTGTTCATTTTCATATGAACAAAAGTGTTTTATTTTTATGACGAAAGTTCGCACCGAAAAATTCGTCGTTCGTCCCAGTTATGTTCCTAGTATCACTCAGAATCAGCGTTGCCATATTTATTTGATCAAAAATCTTCAAGTCGAGCAAAAAAACTTTTTTTGTGACCAAAAATCTTTTTTGTTATTTTATTGAATGAAAATGAGTTAAAATTTATTTTGTTTCTTGTGAACTATTAAAAATAAAGCCAAATAACACAAAATATTTAATATATAGAATATGTGTAATATCATTATGAAGCAAATCAGAAAATTTGTAAGTAGTTTGGTCAAAAATCCCTCAATAATATATTAAAAGTAATAAAAGTAAAATTTTAAAAAATCTTATTTTAAGATAGAAAATCTTTTTTGCCGTTTTAACATGTCTAAAAACTTCAAAAATAAGACAAATCTGCACATATGGTAACACTGCTCAGAATGTGAATATCCATCGAAGTATGCAACAGATGCAAAAACTTACGTATGAGTGATATTTAATTGCAGTCTAATAACCAAAGTAATTTTTACCTGCAAACAAAAAAACAACATTTCGAAAATATGATTTTGTCCTCCTTTTTTGAGGTTATGAATTTGAGCGACCAACAAAAATTAAATTTTTAAAATTGATTTATTTTTATTCTCATATGTAAATATCACTTTGGCAACATGATTTAAGCAATTAAAGCGAAAGATTGCACAGTGGCCTTTGATTTAATATAACACAGCTTAAAAATTAATGTAAAAAAATATTTAAGTATGGTGCTTTGAAAAATTTTCAAATACATAGAAAACATGAAATCAGCAATAATATATAATTTGCTCAAAATTTTCAATTATATTCTACTTACCACAGTTTATAATAAACGTGTATTCTTCAGTAAATAACCTTAAAAAGTATACATGTATACATACTTAAATTTTTTAGATCTTACTAGAAATATAACTCTAAAAACTCAATTGGAAACTTAGAGCTATAGTAAAAAGAGAGATAACTCATTTCACTAAGAAAACATTTAATATAAAATGTACTTCTTAAAAAAGAACACCAAATTCATTTGAAAAAAACTACACTTGTATATATTTATACTGTTCTTTTATAATTTCATTCATACGCAAATGCATCATTCATAGGCATATAGATGTAGAACAAAAAATAAAATATTTAGAAGCAAAGAAGTGATTCTACTCTGCAATAATTTTTAGCTTCTGTAGGAAAAAAGAAGTTTCATGATAGAAGCAATGGAAGTAAAAGGAAAGATTTAAGATATAAAGGAATAACATAAAATAATTCTGTATTCCTTTGAGATTTATTTATGCATCATGGTGGTTTGTCTTAAGAGTTTTAGATAGAAATGCATACACTTGCACTTCAGCTTGGGCATATACATATTAGTAGTTATAACTAAGCTCACACCAAGACTTGCAAGTTTCCTTACACTAAGGCCAGGCAACAGGTGATATAAAAGGAAACTCTTTTTTATATACAGTCATATAAACTCCTGCATAGGCTCACATATATATTCATTTAAGTCATGAAGTTTGGAATACACATATAAGTGAATAATTCTGCAGGTTTCTTGAAATGAACATATAGTTAAACGTATAGTATACCTCCGTTGAATTTTATGAATTTTTTAGCTAAATTAAATTAGTTGTAGTAGAATTTTGTTAACAAAAAATATTTTTTTGAAAGCAACAATAGAACTAGATTTTTTTTATTTTAATATAACTAATCGGTCGAACATTTTTTTGTCGACATCCTAGAATAGGCCGTACTACTTTGCACACATTTACCATTATAATAAATGCAACTAACTCTCAGATTGAGATTGCAGTACTGACTGACTATATAAAGCAGAAATCCACATCAACAGAAATCTACATCAATAATAATTAAGTTAACTAAGAATAATTTTATATGAAGGCTTGAAAGCCAAAAATTCTTATGGAAAACTCGGTTTACACAAGAACAAACAGTTTGAAAATCACTAAAAAAAATTTGTGCTTTTCGTATATTTTATCTACTCACGTCTTTGTTCTCTATTCAAGCTTTCGACTTAACCTCTACTATTGTTACCAGTATTCGTTACACGTATTTTATTCATGTTGAAATTTTCTCTACAATTCAAGAAATCGTTGTGCTTAGCGAGCCTAAGAAACTACATTCCAAAAAATTTATAAAATAGTTTTTATTTTTATTGTCCACTGCAAAAGCTTTTAAATAATCCTTAAAAGCAGCCTCGAAATCTGTTTAGCAATTCTAATATATTCTGTAAAGTGCGACTTTGACTCGCATACGAAGAGTTCCGTATAGAACTTATTTATTTATAGTTATTTTTTTTCGGATTTTGGCGTTTTTTTTTAGTATTAGGGATTGTCTTTAGTTATGGTGTTTTTTCCTTTTTCGCGATTTTTTACGGTTTGGCGATTTTTTTTGTTTTTTTTTACATTTTTAAATGTAGTGTTAGCGAATTTTTTTTAGTTTTGGTGTTTTTTCGTTTTGGCGTTTTTTTCGTTTTGGCTATTTTTTCGATTTTTATTGATTTTCCTTTTATTTTTTTGTAACGTTTTTACGTTTGTTGATTTTTTATCCATTTTAGTCATAATTTTCATTAAAAAGCTTTTTCTATTTTGGCGATTTTTCGTTAAGGCATTTTTTTAGTTTTTGGATTTTTTTTTAGTTTTGGCATTTTCTTCGTTTTGACGATTTTTTTTAGTATTTATGCTAACGTTTAATTGGTGAGTTTTTTTAGTTTTGTTGATTTTTTATATTTCTTGGCATTATTTTTTACTCGTGGTGATTTATTTTGTATTTAAGCGATTTATTTTATTTTTGGTGATATTTTTCATTTGAGAGTTTTTTCATTTGGCATATTTTAATTTTGATATTCTTTAGTTTAAAGCCTGGATCATACTATCGGCACAATGTACAAATTTTCGTCGGCTCACTGAATTAAAGTCATGAGTAATTGATAACGGCTCACCTATTTATGTTACCCTTAAGTTTTTAATTACTTTTTGATACTTATGGGCTTTTAAAAACATAAATATTAATTGTATTTTAATAAAGTCTCATCAGTTAATGTTGCAAGTTCAACATTCTCAATTACACATGTTGGCAAATATTAAACAAATCATCATATACGAGTATGTATATACTTCTCCAGTGAATGCAGTAAGAGAAAGAGAAAGTTTGTCGTTGTGTGTAAAATGTCAACAATTTAATAAATACACATACATGCACATGAATATTTACTTGGGCGTATTAAATACGAATGCATCCACTCATAATACGTCAGAGTATGTGTTTAATTATCATTGATATCAATGTTTGTGGTTTATAATTACATTCAAATAACTGCAACTTGCAATATTTCCATAATTTTCAAGTAAAAATTCCATTATACAATATTTGTTGCTATAAAAATGCGGTTTTTATGATTGAAAAAATGTGTAAAAATTTAATTATTTATACACAAAAAAAATTTCTTTTTTCAGTAATAAAATGTAGGTGTAAAATTATGTTGATAATATTTTGCGGCAAAGTGAAAACTTAATAGATATTGAAATTAAACTTTTTTTAAACAAATAATAATACGAGTGAATTAAATTTATTCGATATGAACTGAAGAAATATTTTTATTGTTAATTTTTTTTAATTTAAAATCATTTCAACTGTAAATAAGCTTTTAAAGTCACTAGAGATGATTATAAGAAATATCTTTATGTTTAAAAAATTTTATGAATCAAAAATTAAATTTCATTCCAAGTGTAAACACAAACCAAATATTTTTTAAAATATATTATTAAACATTTTTACTCACTGCCGAGTCGAATATTTGTCTAAGATTATTTTGTCGTGGAATAAAAATATTTCCACAAGTTTTCCTTAAACTAGTATAAAATTAGACAAATATTCGACTCGACAAACGTAATTTAAATTATATGAGAAGTTATATTAATTTTTTTTTGAGCTTAAGGGCCATTTTCACAACTTGCCTTTAGTTAAAGGCAGGATTTTGTCTGCCCGATAAATGGCTTTGCATTATAAAAGCTTCATTTATTTTTTTTATCTATTAAATAATATTATTCACAATAACAACAATAAAAAATTTAAGTTGTACTAATGCAAAGATATTTACCGGACTGACAAAATCCTACCTTTAACTAAAGGCGAGTTATGAAAATGGCCCTTAGGGGTGTTTATATTTTTAATTGTTAGTTCGATATTTTATTAAACATTTGGTTAGCTGCTTCAGTATATTTATTATTTTTGGTTTTTTGATATTTAATTACAAAAATATTTTTTCTAATTCTAAATAATAAAATTTGTTTTTGTAATTGAAATGAGAAAAAATAAAGGAAAAAATTAAATATAAAAAAAATAAAAAAACGTCGAAAAATTAAATAAAAAATTGTATTAGAAGTATTTATGGAGTAAATTTTAAAAATTAAATAACTCTCGTACCTAAAAATACTTTTTTCATAATTTTGTAATAAAAGACTCACAAAATTTCATCTTCCACTCCACTCCATTTTATAGTTGTTGTTACGCCGATAAATTTACTTTTATAAATATAAAGTTGCTATGAATATTTAATTTCCATCTCTCTCTCACTATTCATACTTTTCGCAGCACGTTGCAAGGGATTATTGCAGCTAATTGTTAACAAGGATTAAAAATGTTACATGTTTGTAATGTGTTTTCACAAAAAACTTTCTCAGGAAAACACATTTGCACCTACTAAAGTTTACATTAAATTAAAATGTTGTTTTTGTTGAAGTTTCGTTTTTCTTCTTTGTTTCCCCGTTTTCATTTGCTGATTTTATGTGTTTGTTTCTCTAAAATATTCTACACGTCAAGTCTTAAGAGCTTAGTTTTTCTGCCAAAAGTATTTACTGCAAAACACACAAATTACATTCAATTTTATTACGAAAAAATTTTAAAAACATTATTTCAAGATTATAAAGTTCTTATTGTTACTGTTGAAAAAATAGTTTGTATACTGAAAATGTTGTAACTAATTGGTAGTGGCAAGGATTACATGGGTTGCCTTAAATACTTAGCTTTATATAAACGTGCTTTTAAAATTGTTTAAAATATTTTTTTTAGTTTCACATCCTTATACTTTTATGTAATTAGCGTGTATTTTTGTGTGAGATTTCGTATTTTTATGACAATGGCGTATGTATGTCTAACATTGATGATGCTAGTATTTACAACAAAAGATTTTTCTATATATTTGATTAGGCTAAAGTTCGTATCGTTTTGTAAACCAAATGACATGTGATAATTATTAATGAACAACTAGCACCAAAGTTAATTGTAAATATTCTGACAAAGACGCAGTAGAACGGAACAATAAGCTATTTTCGAAGTCCACTATACCTAAATCAACAGCGTTCTTTATCTTTGGTCCACTGTGTGTGGTGTCAGTTGTTGTAGATGTCAGCTTTATATACGCATCTTTTATTGCAAATGGAATATGGGAATGGAAAAGCTGAAAGCTTTTTTAATGAAAGCTCCATCTTATCATCTTTAAATTTACAACAGTCTTACCACTGTCGTTTGTTCTTTACTAATTATGTACAGCTTAGTTAATTTGCTTATTTTTGTTCTACTTAAGACAAACTTTTCCGATTTGTTACTATTCAGTTTATATAATTAATAACTATGGGCTTGTAGCAAAAAAAAAAAAAAAAAAAAAAAAAAGCTAAGTCAAAGTCGGAATGTGCCAATGACGATAAAGCCAAATATTTTATATATAAAAATATTTTTTTTTTCAATAGCATCTAGACATGCTAAACCATCAAGAGATAAATAAAGTTCCTTATTATGAGTTGCATTCAATTTTCGATCTTCACTGGCTATCGAACATCGAAAATTTAATGTTTCATAAATATTATGAGCATCGAAAATTTCGTTTACCAACGAATTTTTTATCAAAGACAATTTAGCTTTCGATGAAAACAAAATTTATAAAAGTCTGTTTTTATAGTTTTTTATAGTTGTATAAAATTTTAAAAGTCATTTTGAGTGATATTCACAATAAGGACATTTTTTGTCAAATGCTCGTCATAATATCAAATGAAAATTCGTTCGATCAGTACTTTCGACTACAGTCAAAGATTGAAAGTTGTCCATAATAAGGGTCAAGAAAATTTTTTTTCTAAAATATTTTTTTTCTTGTTAATTTTGCAATTCTTTTTCGGATGTATCGCAATTCTCAGAACGATTAACAACAAATATTTTTAGTATTGATGCAGTTTAAAGAAAACCATTTAAAAGTGAAATTGAAACTGATAAAGAATTTTATTTTATGCAAATTCAATGCATCAATAAACAGCCTAAATCCGGGATCACACGATCGGCAGAATGCACCAATTTTCGTCGACTCGCTGATGGCTTTATTACCAATGTAGTGTGGTGCAGTTATGTAATTATATTTCAATTATTTGAGAAATATGGCAAATTTTCCGTGTTATTTACTGAAAATTGGTACATTGTGCCAATCGTGTGACCCAAGTTTAAGGTATTGGGTTTTTATTTTATTTTTTATATTCTTAAAGAAAGATTTTTCAAAATTAATATGTTATTAACCAAGGACATAAATACCTATTTGGCAAAAATTTTTCAGATAACAAATAAAATTTGAAAACCTTTAAAATAATTCTATTGCAATTATTTCGCTGGTGCGCAAATTTGCATTGGTTCATTAGTTATCGTTGTATTAAAATTTATGAAAACTCTTTTTAATTTTTTTCCAATAAATTTATTGGCAGTTTTCATAGATTCCGTTTGCCAAGTCGTAAATATATTCTTGACAAATTTATATTCAATTTTGATTTATTCATTGTTTATTGCTGACTAATGGCCGCAAATGACACAAAGAAGCAGGATAAGGAAATTTATGTTTTTAAAAATACTAAATAAATTAAAAAATAAGAACATGTTTGGTAGACATTGTGGTCGAGATTTTAATTGGCAATGACTTCGAGTCAAATGATATTCGAAAAGTTCATTTGTTTAGGTGTTATTTAGAGATGGCAATGATTAAGAAATAGTATCCATACACGTGCATTAACAGCTTTGTTAACAGCAAGATAAATTTGTGGCAATATGGACTATTATTTTAATTGAACTTTAAGAAATTTAGCTTTTTTATACTATATTATGTAGCAGTAGGAATTTGCAGAGATTAAAATGCTACATATAGAATGAAAAAAGATCACACTGAGTTAAAATCATTCGTTGAAGCATTTTAATCTGTTAAAGCTAGTGTCAAAACTTTTAGAAAAAGAAAAACTGCTTGGTTTAAGTCGACTTAAGTTTTTATTTCATATTACCACAGAACTGTTAGAATTTTTACGAATAATCAAATCATAGATTTATTTTTACCGTCAATACTCTATATTTCAGAAACTTTGATTTGATTTCGTCTACTTTTTGAATCTTGCTTATTCTCTCCACATCTTGCTGAAATATGTTTTTATGTCACAACTATGCAATTAGTCACGTCAGCAATGGCCATCTCAAGCATTTGCACACTTACTTAAATGAGTACAAAATTCATATATCAAAATAAAATGTTTTTAATAAGAAAACTAATAAAGGAAATTTCTAAATAAAAGCATAACAAAATCTGTAATAAAATCAATAGTGTGTTCAATACTAAAGAAACGTTTTCTGTTTGCTTAAATGACAATGCTTTCCCTTTTAACACTTAGAGTTGAATTGAAAAAAGAAAGAACTCACATACATACACATTTTGACTTTTAAGTCCTTCGAAGTCTAGATTTAAGAGCAGAAAAAAATTTAAATATCAACAATATCTACTTCTTTCCCTTAAATTGATGGAAGTACTGAAAAGTTTCATTTGATTTATGGTTTAAAGTGCATAACAAAGACCTTTAAGATGACTTCTATTTAATGAATGAAAATTTTCAATATTTTTTTCTGTTTCTTTGTGTTATAATTTTTTTTTTTTGAAACTTATAACCTGTTTTCAATAACCATGCAGTAGAGTGCTTTGACATATAAATTTTCTATTTAAGACGACGCCTGCATTGTGGAAACAGGTGCTTAAGTAGTTTTAAGTACTTATAAAAAAGTGTTCACCAATTTATAACTTCAACTAAAAACTTCATTGATTCAATTAAATTTTTAATTATTTTAAATAATTATAGTGGAAAGACTAAATTGATATTATAAAATATTTTTAAAATTATTAAATAAAAATAAAGGCGCATATTCAGAAATTATCACTAAGTGTTAACTTTTTTAAGTATCTATTTAACTTATTCATAGTTGATTACTTTCAGCCGAAATAGCTTACACTTAATTATGGGTAAAGCTGTAACTAAATGCCAGCTAACTAATACATTCAAAGAACAGCTGGTTGATTTCATTTACAATTTATTTGAAAAGTAAAATTAATTTGTAGCTCTTTAAAATGCATAAAACAACAAATGCTCTTTATTTTCTAACATTTTCCTATATAATAAGCTTACCTTATTATCTTTACTTCTTGCATTTATTTCTATTGCGTCCAAAAAAATATCCATATAAAGCAATAAAATAAGTTAGAGATGTGTTTTTGGTCAACAAAATTCTACTGAATAACTTTATTTTAACAAGCACTTATTTCAATTGATTTATATACAGACTATAACTTAAAAATTACTTTTTTAGAATTTGCAAAATTTTTTCAGGAAATAAAACTTTTTTTAATAGCTTCATAAGCTTTTCAATTAGTTACAGAATTTATCGATCAAAATATTATCGACATTTTATGCTCTCTACATAACAATATGCAAGGTTGCATTTCGTTTACCAGCTGAAAGCAGTTGCTGGACTAGTTATGAATTGTGAATAAGACCTATAACTATCTATGAACTATTTTTTAGTTTCTGTTTTATTAGTTTCGACTTTGGTTAGGATTTCTGAATATGCGCCAAAATATCTAATTTACATTTTTAGTTTTTTTTTCAATTAAAGTTGTTAATTGGAGAACCTTTTGTTTTCTTCAGCCATTTAGGGTTAAGTTTAAGTTCTATTAAATGCTTAAATTCTTTTATTTAAATAGGCTTAGCAAAAACTTCAGAGAAAATTTGAATTGTTTGGAGGTTAAGTTTATTTTTCTCTGATTTTTAAGTTTTGGAGACATTTTGGTTAAACCCTTCTTTTTATTAACTTTTGTGTGTATTGTAGTAATATTTTTTAAAGAACATTTATGAATAGAAAAAACAAAAATATACAAGCATCAAGATAAAGTAGATTGCAAAGAAAAGCTTTCGCTAAGTAGAAAGGAAATTATGTAAACAAAGTAAAGAAAATATCTTAATCCTACAAAAATGTTTTTGTTTTGTTTTGTTTATGTGTGTGTGTTCTAGTAGCTGCATGTGTTTGTTTTGTAAATCTATGTAGAGATGTAATCTCCCATAGTCTTAAAATATGTAACAAATGCTTACATACATATAAAACATATTTAATTCCAAACAATGCTCAAACTTCAGTGAATAGAACTTAAATAGCTGCAATCCTAGTGAAAAAAAAAATAAAAATTTAATTATTTAGGAACTGCTTTTTCTCTACTTCCAAAACATCAATACGTGTGTATTTTCAACAATTGATTATTACCAACAATAGAAACAAAAAAATATATATAATTAAATTGAATGCTATTTCAAACCAATTCCGTAGCCTGCAAAAACAACTTCATCCTATACAACAAAAACCCAGATATAATTCTAGCTATACGAGAGGTGACTGTGTGATGTTGAGTCGTTTGAGAGTTGGTAAAGCAATTTTTAATACGCAACATTATTTTGACCGAAATGATCCGGCAAAATGCTCCCATTGTGATGTTATCCTCTCCATTTCACACATTTTAACTGAATGTCCAATATCCAAGATTAGTGAAGACCCGGATGAAATAATAGACTGCACAGCGCTAAGAAATTTATCATCTATCCGACAGGGGCTCCTGAGCCATGGTATTCGGGATGTATAGATTAAGTTCGAGATTCTTTTTTACATACATACATATGTATTTATTTAAAAAAAATCATTTCATGAATATTTACTTTAAAATTCGTAAATTCAATATTTTTAACATAATATTCTATCAATTATTGATTTAAGGCAGAATTAGTTCTTACTTTATGTTCTGTTACACATCAGCTGACTCTTTTTTGTTTATAGAAATCTAATACAAGTAATTAGCTTTTGTGTTTCGTTCTGTTCTGTTTCTGTTCAACCTGTGAAAATCAAATAATTGTTAAGTATTTGTAAGTGACAGCATAAAATAATAATTTTTTTTTTGTAATGCATGTATTTATTTATTGGATCTTCATATATGAACTAACAATAAGTATTCAAATCTTAAATCTATAAAAAAAAATTATTAGGCCCGACCAGTGTCGGACATAAACTTAGTGGTAGTTATAAATAATACATTAGTAGTAATAATAAAAAAAAGGGGGGGGGGGAAAGTATTTTCAAGTAGTTCCATCTGGAGTGTTAGGTATAAGAGCCTGTGTGTCCCTCTTTTTTAATCGGATGTGTCCAGTAAAGTTCAAAATATTACGAGCAAGCGGATTAGGATGTGATTCGAGTTTTGTTAAATATTTGCCTGCGTATTTTGCAATTTCTTCAGTCACTAGTGGCATATTTAAATCACGATGTATAATAGAATTTTGGATATACCATGGAGCCGATGTTATTAACCGTAAAATTTTGTTTTGCCTTCGTTGGATTCTCTCGACATTGGAAGCTGAAGCAGTGCCCCATAACTGAATTCCGTAGCACCATATTGGCTTCAAAAGCGACTTGTATAGTAAAAGTTTGCAGTCTAAGCTGAGTGTTGAGTTTCTGCCAATCAACCAATATATTTGAGTTAACTTAAGTTTTATCTGAGTTAACTTAGAGTCAATATGATGTTTCCATGTAAGTCTTCGATCAAGGTGTATACCAAGGTATTTCACTTGGGAATGTTGAGGAATATTTTGATTGTTGATTCGAATGGGGGAGCAAGTATCTCTTCTTAGGGTGAACGTTATATGGACACACTTTTGTTCATTGACTTTAATTCTCCATAAGTTCAACCATATTTCCAGCTGAGTGATATGTTCCTGGAGATTGCGGGATGCCTCATAAGGGTTTTCGTGCACACTCATACAGGCTGTATCATCGGCAAAAGTAGAAATATGGATATTATTGCTCACAGGCATATCACAAGTATATATTAAATACAAGACAGGACCCAGGATACTACCCTGGGGCACACCAGAAGATATAGATTCGGGCACACTCGTGAACTCTCCTTCCTATCAATAATATAACTTTCCAAAAGCTTTTGAATGTTTATTGGCAGATATGTCTTCAATTTTAAAACTAGGCCTTCGTGCCATACTTTATCAAACGCCTGAGAAACATCAATAAAGAGAGCAGAACAATACTTCTTTTCTTCAAATGTTCTTCTTACAACTTGGACCAGTCTATGCGTTTGTTCAATCGTGCTGTGCTGACTTCTAAAGCCAAATTGATGGTCCGGGATGCACCCATTATCAGTTAAAATTTTTGACAATTTAGTCATGAGCAGCTTTTCAAAAAGCTTTGAGATTGTAGATAGTAAGCTTATAGGCCTATATGAATCAGTCTTGGTAAGATCTTTGCCCGCCTTTGGAATCATTTTGATCTTGGCCAGTTTCCAGTTATGTGGAAAATACTGCATTCTTAAAATAGCATTAAAAATAAATAGCAGGATTCTTATTGCAATATGAGGTAAGTTCATGAGCATTTTGTTACTAATGCCATCAATACCTGGAGCTTTCTTCGGGTTGAGTTCAGCAGTTACTTTTTGTACTTCACGCATCTTAAACCTTAAGGGACGAGGGGGTAGAGAAACTACACACGGCAAATCAGCAGCACCCGTACATGAATTGGGAGTGAATACAGATTTTAAATGCTCAGAAAATAAGTTACCTTTCTCACTATCACTTCTTGTCCAGCCTCCGGTCGCAGTACGCAATGGTGATTTAAGATCAACGGGTCGTTTAAGATTTCTAGTAGCGCGCCATAAAGAGTAATTAGATGCGGACGTTACATCAAGACCTTCTAAATACTTTTCCAGTAGTGCAGTTTTTTCCGACGATAGCAGCTCTTTGAGTCGTTTAGTACATTCTTTAAGTCTGATTTTATTTAGGGGTGATCTGTGTTGTTGCCATTCTCTTCTAGCTCTCCTTTTTTCACATACAAGACGTTCAATTTCCGTAGAATAAATTCTGTTAAAGCCGGTCTGCGGATAGGAGGTAGTGGCGTGTTCAGCAGCCTGTTTAATATTTTCGTTAAGATTGGCAATGTTAAATTCAATATCATCGCATGATCTAAGCTGAATGTTTTCTACGCAGTGACTACTAAGATATTTTTTGAATACCAGCCAGTTGATTCCATTAATCATCTTCACATATGAGTTAGTTAAATCACTCCTTAGTGGGTTGAAAATTGTAACTATTGTTGGAGAGTGATCGGAGGACAGATCTAGAGAGGCCTCTACATGAATTAAGTCCCTATGAATATTTTTCGTGACGGCAAAATCTATAACATCTGGAATTTTTCTTACGTCAGTAGGCCAGTAAGTAGGCTCCCCACTCGAAATGACATCTAAGCCCATTTTTGAAATTGTATTGAACAAGGCTCGACCTCTAGGTGTAACAAGACGCGATCCCCAGTACGTATGTTTTGCATTGTAGTCACCAGCTGCCACGAAACAAGATCCAAGCGATTTGTAGAACTTCTCATACTGATCTTCGGTAACTGAAAATCTGGGAGGTGAGTAAATTGATGATATCACGAAATTCGCACAAAAATTTTCTACGAAAATATTCGTTGCTTGCAAATATTCTTCACTAACGTTGTCAAGGACATAGTGCTTGAGTCTTGACTTAATCAGAATTGCTGATCCACCACATGCTCTCTCTCTCGGGTCCTTTGTATCATATAAAGTGTAACCATTTATTTTAAATAAGCTTCTTGAGGTCAAATGAGTCTCAGAAACCAACATTATATCAATATTTTTTTCCATGAGGAAGTGCTCAAGTTCATTTTTATGTTGGCGAATGCCGTTTGCATTCCAGAAACATATTTTTAACATGTTCATGGTTTATTAACTAATGCTTGAAGCAGTGTATTCTGCATTCGCAGCATTTCTTGCATCATACTTGTCATATTTGTAGTAAAGTTGTTTATAGTTAGCACCAGATTCTCAATAGTAGCTTCAAGGCGACTAAAGTTAAAGCTTGAGTTTGAATTCGTTGAATTATTTGGCGGTGGAACATTTTGCGTGGGAATTGAACTAGTCTTAGCAGCATCAGCATACGATACACGTGAAGTAACTGGTTGGCTGATTTGAGCAAAAGTGTCGGAGTTCGCGTTTACTTGTAGAGCTGGAGTTAGCTTGGGTTTTTGACCCATAGCCTGTTTAACGAAAGAAAATACAGGGCACCCTCTATAGTTAGCTGTGTGATTACCTCCACAATTACTACATTTTTTTTCTGCTTGATCTTTTGGCTTAGTGCAGCTAGCAGTACCATGCAATTCACCGCAGATAACACACACTGTAGGTAATTTGCAGTAAGTTTTCGTATGGCCATATTCTTGGCAATTATGGCACTGTACGGGACCTGAACGCTTACGTGGCTCTTCAACTGTGATTTTTCGATGTAAGAGATACTTTACGTTATAAACTGGATGGGCTTCATTTTTTTTCAATTGTATGTCGTTCGGCTCCAGTTCAACCCGAAATAGGGGTTGGGGGACCTTTTCTCTATTAAATATGTTGGTAACATTTTTTACCTTGAATCCTTGGTCGACAAGTGCACATTTTACTTCTTCGGGTTCAACATATGAATCTATGCCCTTTAATACTATCTGTAGGCCTTTAGCACTCTTAAGTTGGTATGTGTAAAAATTTGTTTTATTTTTTTCGAATTCACTAACAATTTTTCGGAAATCTTTTTCATTATATATTTGGATTTTAGTTTCATCAATATTACCTCGTTTAATTGGAATGATGTGAAAAGTATTTTCACCAATGGTCGACAGTAGTTTTTTTATAAGCGCGTTAGAATTTTTTTCTCTCAGATAAATAGGTGGTGGCTTAAAAGACTTTTGCGATGATGTAGAGGGCTTGTCGTCGGTGTCTTGCAATAATGAAAAACGATTTTGACGACTGGTAGATGATGCGCTGTTATCCCTAGACATCTTTGGAGCAGATGAAATTTTTGAAGAATTTGGGCTTCGCCCACGCTTTACCACTGTTATATATCTGTCCATTCCCACTTGTACCTTAGGTTTTGAGCTACTGTTATCTGTAGTGATAACTTGGTTTAGTGATGAGGGCGAGCCCGATGCGGATGATATCGCAGACTTAAATGAAGAAGTACTAGGCAATGGTAATGTTAACGATTCACTAGTTGGCATTGGACAAAGCGAAGTTGATCGCTGACGAAAAATTGGCTTTGCCGTTAAAAAAAGATTTTCATCAGATTTATTATTTATATTTTTTTCATTAAGAGTTTCAGAACTCACAGTAAAATAAGCATTTCTGCCATTAGAACTCACTTCAAAATTTTTTTCCTTTGAGGTACTCATACAGAGTATTATTCCTCAAGGGAACTTTGTTTGTGTTTACGGTTTTTTTTTTGTTTTTGCTATTTCTTGCTATGTAAAAAATATTAGTAAAGCCAATAAGCTTATTTATCAAGGTGAATATGTATTACGAATATTTTTTGTATGATTTTTGATTTTGTTGTTTTTTATATTTGTTTCGTTTGTATGTATGTAAAAAAAATCCGCTTTAATGTCTCTTCACTATGAAGGTTCAACGATAATGAATGAAAATAATAATAAAAATATTTTCAAATTATTAAAAAAATTAATTTTTAAAATAAAAATAAAACTATCTTGAACTTTAACAATAGACGATGCAAAACTCATCACTTTAGTGGACAACTGTGACCATTCTAATTAGAAACAGCTGATAAGTTACAACAGAAAAAGTAAGTACTCAAATTAAGAAGCAGAACGGCATAGCACAGAACAGCAACAGAAAGTAAAGACTAATGAAGCCTTTAGTTTTTTTCTATCGTAACAATTATTTTCATTTATTGAGCGCACATGGTCTAGTTACCCGGCGCCTTCTGTATATTTTAAAAATAAATTTTTAAGGTATATTATTATAAGTAAATAAAAAAATTATTAAATTGAAAACTAAACTCTTCTCAATTTATAACCCGGACTCAAGCTGAGAAAATAAGTTAATAATTAGGAAAATAAAGGTCTACTATATACACTATAAAAAATCTATTCATTAAAAAAATTAATGAGTTATAACGTATAACTATAATATAGAAGTTTAATAAATCACCTATAGCTTAAAAACTAAAAAAGAACATTTAACAAAGAAAACAAAAAAAAAAAAAAAAAAACGCTAAAGGAAGTCAAATAAATAATTTAATTTAACATTTTACAAGCAGTAAAAAACAGTTTTTCTCAAACGCCTAAAAGTTTACTATACTACAGAGTATTAAAAAAATAATATAAATTTTACTTTTGGCTTCGACAATTTTCATTACTTTCCCGTGCAAGTTGTCAATATACATTTCTGGCTTCACATTCACACAAGGCATCGAGCGTATAATTGTAAGGAGTAGCCAGTGTTGCCAAGACACAATAAATTTAAATTTTGTAAAGAGAGACTTTTAATACCTGAAGAATTAAAGAACATTAGATATATAAATAACCACAACCTCATATCAGAAGGCCAATTCCTTTTTAACAGAAATTATAATTAATTAACATTTAAATTTTTTCTAAAATACAAAATTAACTTTAATAATCGTTCATGGATTCCTTTGTTAGAACTCGTATCTTTTCCATAATTAAAATGACACTTTTAAGGACTGACAAGTCATTGAAAAGAGGCCTTTTACTGGGTTTTTTTTTAAATTAATTATCAAGACCGCGTTGACTAAAGCAGTTAGTACGTTGACTACACAACCGAAGGTCCTGGTTCCAAGCCCGGTGTCTAACAAAGTCACAAAATAAATAAATAGTCTGCCCATGTGTCGGTTGTTGTTGGAAAGTTTAAGTGGCGAAAGCATAGTAACTGGTCCCTTAACTATACCGGCTTCAACGGATGCTATTCCTAATGTAATATCAGAGCACCCTCCTTCTTTGGTACTGTATAGTAGAATCATCAGCGAAGAAAAATAACAAAAAAATGGCTACAGCTTCATTGAAATCAAAGGTACTGTAACATTGCGATGAAATATAAAAAACGGGAGAAAAGGCAAAACTGTAAAATAATGAAGCTTCCTTTGATCTCTTCCTTCATCACCTGGCTTCTCTATCACGATCCCTTTCCTAAAGAAGGTACTACCTTGTAATGGTATTGGATATTTATTGCTTCTCTTTATTAAAAAAAAATTGCTGCTACATAAATTGTTAATAATAACAAAACTTAATGTTAGCGTAATTTTGTATAAGACAACCGGTATATGAATATAATTGAATATTTTTAAGAATTAAAGCTTGCTTTAAGACATCAAAAATCGGCAACACTGGAAACAACTCACAGCAGTGTGTAGTAAGGGAAACGGAAATCGTTAAGGAAACTAAAAACGTCACATTAGTTGTGCCACTTGAACACTCAGTGCAACTCCTTCAAACAATTTTTATGAGTCGCAGAAATAAAAAATATATTAAAAAAATATATAATATATATAAAAAGCAAACACTTTTCTTAGAATAAAGGAGACAGATTTAATGTTTGCTAAATTTTACGACTTGTTCACAATGTTACGCCTTATTCTACCCAGACTGACTGCGCTTTTTGCTGCTTTTGCAAGTCCTTGTAAAAGTTGATATTTTCGTGCAATAATTTTCTCTTCCAGTAAAAACTTAAGTGTATAGAAGTTCTGGTTTTCGTTTGCTATAGTGAGTTTTTGGCTTTCTTTTTTATGTTTAAAAATATTTATATGTATTGATTATATGATGGCTGTTATTTTACAAACATTTTCTTGCAAAATATTATGGAAATGATTGTTAGTACATAAAGGCATTTTTATTCAAAAGGGACTTGAATCAACTACAATTGCTAAATTTCATAACAACTAGAGCAAAAAGCAGTTCTTTTAATACAAAAACTTTAAATAAAAAAAAATATAAAGAAAATTGAAAAAAAGTTAAAATACACTGTGAGTTATTGGAAGCATAGAATGTGTGTATGGATTTATAAAGGAATCATACTGCGGTAGATTTTGGCATCAGCGCTTAATGTTGCACTTTTTTTTTTTTTTTAAGAGAAGTAACACTCAGGAATTGATTGAATACTACTACTACTAGATGTTACCTTCTTTAGGAATGGGATAGTGATAAAGAAAACAGGTGATGAAGGCAGAGATAGAGGAAATCTTTATTCCTTTACAACTCTGCTTTTTGCACATTTTTTTAAAATAATGCAGTGTTGCAGCGCCTCTGGTATCCATGAGGCGCATTAAATTCTCGAAGCTCTGCTTAGTAGCAATTTTATCGATTATTTTACTTCACCGATGATTCTGCAACATAACGAAGGAGGGCGCTCTGATGTTACGAGTACATTAGAATTAGTATCTGCTGAAGTCGGTATAGTTCAGTAAACAGTGACTATGCCTTCATCACTTGAACTTTACTACAACAACTGATACAAACGGATAGTAATGCACATCAGAAATATGCATAGTGTTGTTACTAAATGGCTGTTAGATACAGGGATTGAACCCAGTACCTTCGGTTTTGCAGTCAACGTGCTAACTACTTCAGCCAAAGCCACTGATAGAGATTTAAAATATAAATACCACAAATCAGTACATAAGCTAGTTCTATACTTCATTGGATGTTTGTTCTTTAGACGATAAATTATTATTTCCAATTATTTTTTATGTTATATGTTAATGATATTTTAAAACTGACACTTTACAATTGTTGATTTCGTGGGAGCAGCCCGTAAAAATTTTTAACTTGGAAATAAATATTACATGAAGGATTAATAAATCGGAAAACTTTTTTTATTACGAACATGAAAAGAAAGTGCAGTTAATTATCTGCTCCAAGAATATCTGCCTTGCTCACTAGGTCGATAAAATATTTTCGTTCGCTTATTTATATTGACAACAAAAACAAATTTTCTTATTTTGTTTTTGTTTTCAATATAAATAAGTGAAAGAAAATTTCTTGTCGACATCGTGAGCCACGCAGTTTGCTTCCTACAAGAAAAATACGAGTACAAATAAATCTTATTTTAAAATATCTTGCAACAGATTCTTCAAGAGAAATAAAAAATATACATGTTTGGGTATATAAAAAAGTTATAAATATTGAAAATATATTTCGAAAGTGTAATAATATTAAAAGAATTTGCATATTTCCATTATTTTTAAAATAATGTTTGTGTGTATTTTGCTTATTTATTTGTGTGTGCATGAATGTAAATATGTATGTGAGTATGTATACATCTATGTATGGATTTGTGTGAACGACACTGTCGATGATGATTTGTTTTACAAAACGAAAATTGAATTGCGTGTGTGTGTGTTATAAGTCTTACCAACTCCTCTAGTGATAAAAAATTAAATATATTTTTCCAATATTACATTTTTTTTTGGCAATGAATATAACAACGTCTCCTGAACTAGAAACAATTTCAATAAATTCACAACAGAGTACAAGTAATCAAGTAGCCGAATGTGTTTCCAAATAAATAAGTTGTATTGAAAAATAATTTATATGTATCGATATTTAAGTATCAAAGGAATTGGAAGAACTCATTTCTAAGCACTTCTTAGAAGACTTTCTGTCCGAAAAAGAAATATTTTCGCTTTAATCTTAGTGAGAAATTCTTACGAAATTTTACGTTTTTAAATTTACATTTATTTCTATAAGGAAAAATAATCGTGTTAAATTATGTTGGCATTAGTTCATATATTTTTGAATTTAAAATACACAAAAACACTAAAAGTTCATTACATTTTGATGAAAATTAATAATTTAAAAAATTCCGTGACCAAACAATTGTTTGAACATTTATTTTTATTTTAGTTTACTGAAAAAAAGTCTCCATTTATATAGCTCCTTAAGATAGGCAACAAATTTTAAAAATTCCGTGTAGTTTTCTTTTGAAAGTCTGTACTAGCAAATGGAAATTTCTTTATGAAATTTACCAACCTGAATTTCCGTAATTTTTTTTTTGTACATACAGTTTGTATGAGAACCCGAATTTTCGAAGCAGCATTTTTCCGAAATATATTTTTAAAGAGAATTTTGTAATTTTTTTACCCAAATATTTTTGATTAAAACTTAAATTTTAATTTCGAAAATGAAATGTTTATGGGTTTCTAAAAAAAATTTTATATAATTTTATAAAATTTTTTTCCTCCTTTAAACGGACAGTGGCTAAATACAATATTGTAATTTTTTATATATGTATATATATTTTTTGACTTCAAATAAATATAATAAATAATAGTAATAAACTCTCCTTATATTTTTTAAGACAGAGTGCACAACATGCCTTAAGAACATTATGCTTAATAGCATAAGTGTAGCTCCTTCATAATGGGATTAGGTCAACATCACTTGCTTAAAAATTTAACCTTACCCTATCAAAGTTCAAGTTCTCATATATCTTAAATAATCGCTTCTGTTTCTTATATAAAAAAATAAACGTGTGTATCTTTATTTTAGCATCACTAACAAAATATGGAACTAAGAATTTTCTCCTTTAACACGGCAAACTTCGCATAGAATGTTTTGTTTGTTTTGTTTGTTTTACGACCACATATGTTAATTTAAAAAAATCTTATGTTTTATGTTTTCTCCGTTGTTAAACGCACATAAATAAAGAAAGGGAAGCTCTGCATTGAAAATGCATAAATTTTCTATGTTTCTTTTTGATTTCATGACAAGTGAATAATGAAGTTGGGAGAGTGTGGGTGTGGGTGTGGGTGGGTCTCTAAAAAGTCGTAAAATTTAATATAAAATATTAAAATCGATAAATTATGCTAAAATATATGTATAAAAATCATCCACAACGAATAGAATGAATTATGATAAGCTTCACAGCAAGAGTGGAGTTTATGACTCTGCTTAAATCACGTAAAAAGGAAGCTCTTTTCAACTCTAATAATAATGATGAAGATTTTTAATAAAAACAATAAAATATGGAAAATATAATTGTATTGTAAAATAAAAGTGTAGTAGCATAATAATAAGGGTGCGTTTTTGGAAGAATTGCGATTGACATAAGTTCAATGGGGAAAAAGGAATAACTTGTGGTGTTTTTTTAGTGGATTATAAGATTTAAGCAACTGCATACATTATAAAAAAAATTGTTTTCAAAATTAATATTAAGATATTTCTAATAATCAATATTTATAGTTTAAACCTAGCCCGGAGTTCTTATTGAAATTTAGGTTCCCATTTGAACTTTCTGAAAAAAAATTTACGGAAATTCAGTTTATAAAGAAATTTTCCTTTGTTAGTTAGTTAGTTAGTTTTATTGAGGCTTCATATTTTTTCATTAAACAAGAATTACCAACATAATTTTTAGAGTACTTAAAATTATAAAGTATTGTTCTAATTACATAACTTATTTAAGTGAATGCTTCTTGCTTTTTAAATATAAAAAGGAATTAAGAATTACGAAAATTAAAAAATATTACTATCGCTTAAAACAAAGCTTGCTCCCGGCTTTTATCCTCATTGGTAGAGTTCCATCTACCTTAAATAAACTTAACACTAAACCTAAAATTAAACCTTATAGCTAAAGAACTAAAATTAAGGAAAAATAAAAAAATTAAAAAAATAAGAAAAAATATTAACCCCTATGAACGCCAGGAGTAATACTTGAGTAGAAGTTTTGACCAGGAATATCATTTGATTCCTCATGTAAAATTCCTATACTAGAAATATATTGGGTGTTTGACCAACTAAACATTTGTTCATTAGATAAAATATCTTGAATAACACTGCCTTCAAAATTTGACAGTTTTTCCACAAAACCTCGCATTAAGTCAAGAGCGTAAATGGACAACGGACGTAATTTTGCCTTTTCGTATATGTATTTATTCGAAAATCTTTTAAATAAGGATTTATAATTCTTCTCTGTGCACTTCCGTAGGACATGTCTTTCGAATATTTCCATTCTTTTCATCATTGTTAGTAGTAGGGAACTGGCGGTTCTGGATCAATTAAAATTGTTAAATTGTGGCTGAAATTGTTAAATTGTGGGCTGAAATTGTTAAATTGTTGCTGAAATTGTTAAATTTGGGTAATTAAAATTTGAAAATTGTTAAATTCTTGGAAATTTGTGTTTTCGGCGGCGCTTTGATGTTTTTTGTTTACATTAGGAGTTTTTTGTTTACATTAGGAGTTTTTGTTTACATTAAGTGTAAGTCTGTCTGTCGGTCTGTCTGTCTGCCTGCCTGACCGTGGGAAGTTTGTGTGTGGAATATTTTGTGTGAATGTATTAAGGCGGTTCATAGTTTGGCGGTTTTTATGTGTGTATGTGACGACGGGGAAAATCATGAAAATGGTTTTTCCTAATGCCTACGGCAATGCATGATAATTTTTCCTAATGCCGACGGCAAAACATGATTATTATTTTTTTCAAATGCCGACGGCAAAACGTGATTATTAATTTTTTCAAATGCCGACGGCAAAACGTGATTATTAATTTTTCCTAATGCCGACGGCAAAACATGCATATAATTTTTTCAAATGCCGACGGGAAAATGATTTTTCCTAATGACGACGGGAAAACGTGAAAGTTATTTTTTCTAATGCTAATGTAGGTGTTGCTAGACTGTGGGAATTTAAGGCTGACCGTGATTTGAGTGGGCGGCGTTGTTGCCGTAATATGTAACCATAGGAATTTGTGGATGTGTCTGTCTGTCTGTGAGAATTTAGGTGAAGGTTTGATTGGCAGGGGGCGGGGTGTAGTTGAGGTAGATCGATTGCGTGTGTAGTTGTGTGTGAATGTGTGTGTATGTGTGTGTGTGTGTGTGTGTGTGTGTGTGTGTGTGTGTGTGTGTGTGTGTTTGTAGGAATTTCAATGTGTGTATTTCTGTAGGAGCTTAAGGCTGATTGTGATTTATGAGGGGTGAGGTGTTCTAGTAATATGCAACCGGGGGAATCTGTGTGTTTGTATGTCTGTAGGAGTTTAAGGCTGACCATGATTTGGGTGGGCAGGGTTGTTGACGTAATATGTAGCCATGGGGATTTGTGAATGTGTCTCTCTATAGTAGTTTAAGGTTGATCGTGATTTGAGGTGGGTGAGGATGTTGTTGAGGTAAATTGGTTATGCGTATGTATGTATGTATGTATTTTTGTAAGAATTTAAGATGATTGTGATTTATTAGGGGCGAGGTGTTCTTGTAATATGTAGCCGTGAGAATCTATGTGTATAGACGTCTGTAGAAGTTTAAGACTATCTGTAATTTCAGGTAGGTGAGAGTGTTGTGTTGTTGAGATTAATCTTATATATTGTATATGTATGTATGATCATGGGAATTTGTGTATGTATATCTGAGGGAGAATTTAAGGCTCGTCATGATTTGCAAAAGGTGGGGTGTTGTTGAAATTTTCTTGGATATTTCTTATATGAATTCTGCTATGTGTGTGTATTTGAGCTGGTATTTATATGTAGGTAGAAATAAATTGTTTTCAACATCGACATTTGGTACTATAAAATACTATCATATATCTGGACTTCCCTAATCCTAGTATGCTTTTGTACTTACGATTGCTTTATATTTTCTCATGCTTAAATTTGTCTCGCGTTGAAGTCGGTCTGTGTGAAATTTGTTTATATTACAGATTTTGTTTATTTAACTACATTCGTCTTCTTTGACTGAAAGAGTTATCTACACACAGAGAAAAACCAACTTGAAATCAGTAAGAACCATGCTGAATTAATAAGAACCATTAGCGAAGGTTTAGTCATATTGAAATTTCTTATTTCAATATGGACAAAATATTAATTTACAGTATTCATTTATTAAACTCATTAGTTTGTAGATATCTCAATATACATTTTCTATTATATTAAAAATTATTGAATTAATGTGATGAATTCTTATTTTTAAGCTGCAGATTTTCCCTGAGTGTATGGATTGTTTATATTTGCATTGTGCTTTAACTAAACGACGCTTCATATTTTTTCATGATGTAGATCTAATAAATACTTAAGCATTGATAAGAAATTTGATATGTATACATACATATCTACAAATTGATTTTATGTATGTATGTATGTATGTATGTATGTACATATATATGTACATACAAATAAGTGTTCAACTCAATCTTTGAATACATTTTTTATTTTATTTTTTGTCATGTGATGTCTGTTGTTGGTGAAATTAAAAACATTTTAATTTTTATCTGCGTTTACTTAAAAGTTTGTGAGGATTTTCTGTTGTAAGTAAAACTGAATTCTTGAAGATATGTACTTACATACTCTATAGTAATAGTAACTATAATAGAAATATTTCTTATACTTAATTTACAGTTTTTTAAAGTATAGGGTATAAAATTTTTTCTAGCTATAGCCTTCTACATTTATTTTGGAAAACTTGCTTTGCTTTTTAAAAATGTATAAACATTTTTAAATGAAACTGATCCGGCACTCCAGCTTAGGTACTGATAGTTTTTTTTGTTGTTAGTTAACTTACTTATTTTTTATTTTTTATTGAAAAACATTGGAAATCAAAAGGGAGTTTTATATTGTAATTATTATTTTCATAATTGTTGAAAACAATCGCTGCTTTTTGTTTGTTTTTTTGCGATGAAATCATTTGAATTACTTTTGCAACTTTACGCGCTTATAAAAATTATGTTATTTTCTATATTTCTTAATTTATAAGACTTTTAGACTTTGTCCTTTAGGGGTTATATATTCTATTATACGATTATGAATAAGAATGCAGTAAGCTGATGTATTTGCTTACTGCTTCAAATTAAAATTTTATTAAATTGAATAAAAGGAGTTTTTTTCTTAAACTCTGATGCAGTTAGAAGCGCTGGAGATTCTTTCATATAACAGCTTTTTTGAAATTTTTGATACATAGTATAATATAGAATTGGATAACATTTATTTTTAATTTTTATGTTAAGAAGTACGGGTATGAGACTGAATTTAAATGTACTTTTAAATTAGTTAAATCATAATGAACAAACATATTTTCTTCTTTAATAGCGATCAACAGAAAACGAACTCGTTTTCATATAATTTAGGTATACCCTATCGACGGCTCCTCTAGGATACAAGATGACTTTGTATGACGAAATTTCTGTTGCTTTATACTGATAATATGTTTACATTAATAAGATACATATACATATGTTTATTTTATGAACGGTGAGCACCTATGGCTTTTATTTAATGTTCTATATGACTTTTTTTTTTTCATTTTATTAAAGTTCAGCGTATTGTATATATATTTCTGAAATGTTTAAGTGTGTTTTGTGTGCCCATCGGAGAGAGTGTACGTATTAGTTGGTCAGTCAGTCTCTATTTTTATTTATTTTTTTTTCTTCTAATGTGCCACTCCTTTTTCAGATTTTACTACTTGGAATAGAGAATTTTTGTCTAATTTTTTGGTGGGTATATACATTAGGTATGTAGAAATTAGTTTAGATACAAAGAAATGCATGTTTAATATACAACTATTGTATCAAATCGATCTCAAATAACTCAGTTACCTCTACCAGCAATTCACCGTTGGTGTATTCATAAAGTGTTAGAAACAATGAAATATCTATGTTTTGAGAGAATTTTTCCCCTCAAGTATTTCTACATGAGGTTTGAGGGGTCAATCACTGTCGCATTCATATGTAATGATTATTCACTTAAAAAACGTCATCATCACCATCAATCATCTCCGTATACAATACATTCATGAGTTGGGTTGATCCAGATACAATTGCTGTCTCATCACCTTCTAACAGCTTTATATATTTTGCTAGTATGCATGCCTTAGCATGCTTCTATCGATAGTGACGTAAGAGTCCGAGATGTAGTAGTGTTACAATTAAAAATCTTTACTATTAGAATTTACCAGTTCGCTCTTTTGAATTTTTGCAAAGTAGATACATATGTATGTATTTCATTGACCACAAAATCATAAAATTTCTTTGCTTACAAAATTGTATGACGTGAGGATTTTTTTTTTTTTTTTTTTTAATTATACATGCTTCGGCATGCTTTCATTTTTTTTCTATAAATTTATGTAATACTCATACAGATACAGATATAAAGTAAGATCTGTTTACTGTACATTTTAAAATTTATGCATGCTTCAGCATGATTCTAGTTGAAGCGTATATTCATTCACTAAGTTTGTTTGATACTTATTCATACACATGTACATTCTTAAAGATTGGATATCAAAGTCCAATTTCCGTAGTTTATCTATATTTTCTAAAGATCTGATAGCTAAAGAAATAAATAGAGTGAAGATCTTCTATAATAATCCCATTTTCATATTGTAAAATTTTGCGTGCTAGCGCTTTCGATGGGAAAATATACATACAACTTTATAAAAAGTGATAATATGATGTGCTGCTGAATATTGCACTATGTTATAGTTCATTTTAAACACTGAAGTTTTAGCAATATTTCATTCAGACCAACAAGTTTAGAGAATTCCACTACATTTAGTTAATTATCTTTCTTAAGACTCATCATTCCTAATCAATCCTACAAAAAACAACACAAACTAGATTTTTCGTTTTAATTTTATTTTTATTAAATTCAACATTCATTCTTCAAATAACTTTATACTATATTAAGTAGCTTTTCCTCATTTGTTGAGTTGACTTTAATAGGAGACATTTTAATGGTACGATGAACTTTTCTATTGCATGCATTGAGTAAATCTTTATACATACCAATCCACTTATATGAACCATTAAAGCTAATTCTTTTCACATCATACCTTTCAATGATCTATTAAATCATTCTAATATTGATGCTTTCATATTAAGTAATGTTTAATCTTCTATTTATGTATGAGTTTTCCCAAGTATTTATTAAAAAATTCTTTAAAATCATCTGTTTGTAAGTTTTTTGGTACCCGTACCACTTCAAAAATATTTTCCATTGCCTTGGTTTTTAGAGTGCAGCTTTTATTTTCAGCTGTACTTTGAGAATGTGTCAATTACAGTCTTCAAAAATCAACAATTTCTATTTTCTGTAGAATAGTTCTACATTTCACCTAACTTAGCTCCATAAAACATCATATATTTCTATCATTACATCTCTACAAGCACAAACAGTTGTTGAAATTTAATATGGACTTCGTTAACTAAATTCCTTTTTAAAGACATTGAATTGTTTCACAGATTTTTTCGAAAGTGTTGTGATCTACATCTTGCACTTTCAGCTATTTATACTAACATGTAGTTAATTTTCTAATCTATATATTTAACCGTAAACTCTTCAATTTGTTTTTAATTATTTACTTTTTAGAATTGCTTTTTCAATTTTATAACTGTCTTCTTTCTCTAATTTTATTTCACGTTGTAGTTCCTCAATTTGCATTTAAATATATTCTTGAATATTAATGCTTTAAGCTATATTATTAATTTGTCTTGTATTTTATCTTCATTCAGTTTAATGTAACTATCAACAATAGTTTGTATCTAATTCATTTATGCCTTCCAATACTGATAAGTCAGTATAAATGTCTTCAGAATTGGAAGTCTATGAGTAAAATCATCGTCATCATCATTCTCAGTATTAGCATCATTAAATATGATGGTATTATCAAATATTGTTCCTTCTACTAGTTTCTTTTTGGGTACTTGTCTATATCTTGAGTGAAGGTTTCTCAGGCTTTAAACTTGTATATTTTCAACTTCTGTCTTGATTTTACTTTCTTCTTTCATAAGAATTCTTTTAATATTTTTAGAACTATTTATGAATTCTTCTGCTATAGGTTTAAATGTATCTTTTAGTTGTTCACTTGTATCTATTTCACCAGTTTTTATACTACGAAGCTTTTTCTTCAACACATTTCTTGTCAACACCAACTGTTTTAAAATTTTCTCATCCAGGGCAAATAACAGGTATCAGCAATCATATCAGCTTTTCAGGAGCTGGTCTGGTTTTCAGATCAGCTTTTCAGGACCTGGTCTGGTTTTCAGATCAGCTTTTCAGGACCTGGTCTGGTTTTCAGATCAGCTTATCAGGACCTGGTCTGGTTTTCAGATCAGCTTTTCAGGACCTGGTCTGGTTTTCAGATCAGCTTTTCAGGACCTGGTCTGGTTTTCAGATCAGCTTATCAGGACCTGGTCTGGTTTTCAGATCAGCTTATCAGGAGCTGGTCTGGTTTTCAGATCAGCTTATCAGGAGCTGGTCTGGTTATCAGATCAGCTTATCAGGAGCTGGTCTGGTTTTCAGATCAGCTTATCAGGATCTGATCTGATTTTTAGATCAGCTTATCAGGTAACAGATCAGGCTATCAGGAGCTGTTCAGATTTTCATTTCAAGATATCTGAGTCAGATTTAGTTATCAGTGTACAAGTAGCTAGCCATTTATAACATTTATATACATGAAGTTTAAAGTCAGATGAAATACGAAAAAGCAAAGTTTTATCTAGTAAAATTATTTTCTATAACGATCATCGTTTAATTCACTATCCTTGCTTATAATCAAAAATCCATATTTATCCTTTCAACATGCTTTTTATTTTTCTCACCTAACTTAAACATTAAATATACATTATGATGATCTATTATTAAATGTTTGGTGATTCTGGTGTAAGTTTTACATAAGTAGAATGAATCAACATTCTTATCTCTCCCTATACAAAAATATGCTTCCCATACGCATCATCGTTAAATATCATATTGGAATTACTTTGGACTGAAATAACAGATTCACTATCGGTAAATTTTGTAATATATTATTATTTTAATTGATGTAATTAATTTCTTCAGATATTTATATCTGGGGTGATATAAAGATTTTGAGTATAAATAAATGTTCTCAAAATTTAAGTCCATTAGGACTTTCTAGCAAGCCAATCATAGCGTTTTTTTTCGTAATTTGACAGGTCAACTATTGTTGCACGAATAGAATTTGATATAAGGGAACTATGATTTATTTTTGAACTATCGTTCGATGAATCATCAATATTTCGTACCAAGAATTATTTATGTTGTTTTGACTAAGGGTATGAGTCAATATTTATAAAATCCATTTCATAAATATCAGCTCATGCTCATAGTCAAAACAAAGTATGCTTTAAGTGTTTAAAACCGGTATTACCATAAAAATGGTGGTTTTAAACACTTAAAATATACTTTGTTTTACTAACCGCATTTTATAACTAAATGCATTTCATAAATATTGACGCATACTCATAATCAAAACAGCATATAAATATCCTTTGTTTTGACTATGAGTATGAGTCATTATCTCTTATTATAGAAAAATAAAATAGTATGATTATATGATATCAGAAATCATGTTTTCTAATATCATATAACCATACTATTTGATTCTTTCTATAATAATAGATAATATTTATGAAATGCATTTATTTACAAAATGCGATTAGTAAAACAACATAAATATAGGATGGTATGAAATTTTGATGATTCATCAATATTTCGTACCAAGGTATTTTTAGGTTGTTTTTACTATGAGTATGCGCCAATATTTATGAAATGTATTTCATAAATATTATCTCTTATTATAGAAAAATTAAAAATGTAGCTATACGATATCAGAAAATATTTTCTGAAATCGTATAGCTATATTATTTTATTTGTCCTATAATAAGAGATAATGGCCCCTACTCATAGTCAAAACAAAGAATATTTTAAGAGTTTCAAATCAGTATTATCATACAAAATACTGATTTTAAACTCTTACAGCATTATTTATAAAACTTATTAAGGCATTGTAAAGGCTTTTTAAAACAAATTTTTTATAAAAATTTTTTCTTAAAAAGTCTTTATAAAGCCCTAATAAGTGTTATAAATAAGGCTGTTAAAATATACTTTGTTTTACTAACCACATTTTTGTAACTAAACGCATTACATAAATATTGATCCATACTCATAGTCAAAACAAAGGATATTTTTATGCTGTTTTGATTATGAGTGTGGATCAATATTTATGTAATGCGTTTAGTTACAAAAATGCGGTTAGTAAAACAACCTAAAATACCTTGGTACGAAATATTGATGATTCATCGAACGATAGTTCAAAAATAAATCATAGCTCCCTTATATCAAATTCTATTCGTGCAACAATAGTTGACCTGTCAAATTACGAAAAAAAACGCTATGATTGGCTTGCTAGAAAGTCCTAATGGACTTAAATTTTGAGAACATTTATTTATACTCAAAATCTTTATATCACCCCAGATATAAATATCTGAAGAAATTAATTACATCAATTAAAATAATAATATATTACAAAATTTACCGATAGTGAATCTGTTATTTCAGTCCAAAGTAATTCCAATATGATATTTAACGATGATGCGTATGGGAAGCATATTTTTGTATGGGGAGAGATAAGAATGTTGATTCATTCTACTTATGTAAAACTTACACCAGAATCACCAAACATTTAATAATAGATCATCATAATGTATATTTAATGTTTAAGTTAGGTGAGAAAAATAAAAAGCATGTTGAAAGGATAAATATGGATTTTTGATTATAAGCAAAGATAGTGAATTAAACGATGATCGTTATAGAAAATAATTTTACTAGATAAAACTTTGCTTTTTCGTATTTCATCTGACTTTAAACTTCATGTATATAAATGTTATAAATGGCTAGCTACTTGTACACTGATAACTAAATCTGACTCAGATATCTTGAAATGAAAATCTGAACAGCTCCTGATAGCCTGATCTGTTACCTGATAAGCTGATCTAAAAATCAGATCAGATCCTGATAAGCTGATCTGAAAACCAGACCAGCTCCTGATAAGCTGATCTGATAACCAGACCAGCTCCTGATAAGCTGATCTGAAAACCAGACCAGCTCCTGATAAGCTGATCTGAAAACCAGACCAGGTCCTGATAAGCTGATCTGAAAACCAGACCAGGTCCTGAAAAGCTGATCTGAAAACCAGACCAGGTCCTGAAAAGCTGATCTGAAAACCAGACCAGGTCCTGATAAGCTGATCTGAAAACCAGACCAGGTCCTGAAAAGCTGATCTGAAAACCAGACCAGCTCCTGAAAAGCTGATATGATTGCTGATACCTGTTATTTGCCCTGGATGAGAAAATTTTAAAACAGTTGGTGTTGACAAGAAATGTGTTGAAGAAAAAGCTTCGTAGTATAAAAACTGGTGAAATAGATACAAGTGAACAACTAAAAGATACATTTAAACCTATAGCAGAAGAATTCATAAATAGTTCTAAAAATATTAAAAGAATTCTTATGAAAGAAGAAAGTAAAATCAAGACAGAAGTTGAAAATATACAAGTTTAAAGCCTGAGAAACCTTCACTCAAGATATAGACAAGTACCCAAAAAGAAACTAGTAGAAGGAACAATATTTGATAATACCATCATATTTAATGATGCTAATACTGAGAATGATGATGACGATGATTTTACTCATAGACTTCCAATTCTGAAGACATTTATACTGACTTATCAGTATTGGAAGGCATAAATGAATTAGATACAAACTATTGTTGATAGTTACATTAAACTGAATGAAGATAAAATACAAGACAAATTAATAATATAGCTTAAAGCATTAATATTCAAGAATATATTTAAATGCAAATTGAGGAACTACAACGTGAAATAAAATTAGAGAAAGAAGACAGTTATAAAATTGAAAAAGCAATTCTAAAAAGTAAATAATTAAAAACAAATTGAAGAGTTTACGGTTAAATATATAGATTAGAAAATTAACTACATGTTAGTATAAATAGCTGAAAGTGCAAGATGTAGATCACAACACTTTCGAAAAAATCTGTGAAACAATTCAATGTCTTTAAAAAGGAATTTAGTTAACGAAGTCCATATTAAATTTCAACAACTGTTTGTGCTTGTAGAGATGTAATGATAGAAATATATGATGTTTTATGGAGCTAAGTTAGGTGAAATGTAGAACTATTCTACAGAAAATAGAAATTGTTGATTTTTGAAGACTGTAATTGACACATTCTCAAAGTACAGCTGAAAATAAAAGCTGCACTCTAAAAACCAAGGCAATGGAAAATATTTTTGAAGTGGTACGGGTACCAAAAAACTTACAAACAGATGATTTTAAAGAATTTTTTAATAAATACTTGGGAAAACTCATACATAAATAGAAGATTAAACATTACTTAATATGAAAGCATCAATATTAGAATGATTTAATAGATCATTGAAAGGTATGATGTGAAAAGAATTAGCTTTAATGGTTCATATAAGTGGATTGGTATGTATAAAGATTTACTCAATGCATGCAATAGAAAAGTTCATCGTACCATTAAAATGTCTCCTATTAAAGTCAACTCAACAAATGAGGAAAAGCTACTTAATATAGTATAAAGTTATTTGAAGAATGAATGTTGAATTTAATAAAAATAAAATTAAAACGAAAAATCTAGTTTGTGTTGTTTTTTGTAGGATTGATTAGGAATGATGAGTCTTAAGAAAGATAATTAACTAAATGTAGTGGAATTCTCTAAACTTGTTGGTCTGAATGAAATATTGCTAAAACTTCAGTGTTTAAAATGAACTATAACATAGTGCAATATTCAGCAGCACATCATATTATCACTTTTTATAAAGTTGTATGTATATTTTCCCATCGAAAGCGCTAGCACGCAAAATTTTACAATATGAAAATGGGATTATTATAGAAGATCTTCACTCTATTTATTTCTTTAGCTATCAGATCTTTAGAAAATATAGATAAACTACGGAAATTGGACTTTGATATCCAATCTTTAAGAATGTACATGTGTATGAATAAGTATCAAACAAACTTAGTGAATGAATATACGCTTCAACTAGAATCATGCTGAAGCATGCATAAATTTTAAAATGTACAGTAAACAGATCTTACTTTATATCTGTATCTGTATGAGTATTACATAAATTTATAGAAAAAAAATGAAAGCATGCCGAAGCATGTATAATTAAAAAAAAAAAAAAAAAAAAAAAAAATCCTCACGTCATACAATTTTGTAAGCAAAGAAATTTTATGATTTTGTGGTCAATGAAATACATACATATGTATCTACTTTGCAAAAATTCAAAAGAGCGAACTGGTAAATTCTAATAGTAAAGATTTTTAATTGTAACACTACTACATCTCGGACTCTTACGTCACTATCGATAGAAGCATGCTAAGGCATGCATACTAGCAAAATATATAAAGCTGTTAGAAGGTGATGAGACAGCAATTGTATCTGGATCAACCCAACTCATGAATGTATTGTATACGGAGATGATTGATGGTGATGATGACGTTTTTTAAGTGAATAATCATTACATATGAATGCGACAGTGATTGACCCCTCAAACCTCATGTAGAAATACTTGAGGGGAAAAGTTCTCTCAAAACATAGATATTTCATTGTTTCTAACACTTTATGAATACACCAACGGTGAATTGCTGGTAGAGGTAACTGAGTTATTTGAGATCGATTTGATACAATAGTTGTATATTAAACATGCATTTCTTTGTATCTAAACTAATTTCTACATACCTAATGTATATACCCACCAAAAAATTAGACAAAAATTCTCTATTCCAAGTAGTAAAATCTGAAAAAGGAGTGGCACATTAGAAGAAAAAAAAATAAATAAAAATAGAGACTGACTGACCAACTAATACGTACACTCTCTCCGATGGGCACACAAAACACACTTAAACATTTCAGAAATATATATACAATACGCTGAACTTTAATAAAATGAAAAAAAAAAGTCATATAGAACATTAAATAAAAGCCATAGGTGCTCACCGTTCATAAAATAAACATATGTATATGTATCTTATTAATGTAAACATATTATCAGTATAAAGCAACAGAAATTTCGTCATACAAAGTCATCTTGTATCCTAGAGGAGCCGTCGATAGGGTATACCTAAATTATATGAAAACGAGTTCGTTTTCTGTTGATCGCTATTAAAGAAGAAAATATGTTTGTTCATTATGATTTAACTAATTTAAAAGTACATTTAAATTCAGTCTCATACCCGTACTTCTTAACATAAAAATTAAAAATAAATGTTATCCAATTCTATATTATACTATGTATCAAAAATTTCAAAAAAGCTGTTATATGAAAGAATCTCCAGCGCTTCTAACTGCATCAGAGTTTAAGAAAAAAACTCCTTTTATTCAATTTAATAAAATTTTAATTTGAAGCAGTAAGCAAATACATCAGCTTACTGCATTCTTATTCATAATCGTATAATAGAATATATAACCCCTAAAGGACAAAGTCTAAAAGTCTTATAAATTAAGAAATATAGAAAATAACATAATTTTTATAAGCGCGTAAAGTTGCAAAAGTAATTCAAATGATTTCATCGCAAAAAAACAAACAAAAAGCAGCGATTGTTTTCAACAATTATGAAAATAATAATTACAATATAAAACTCCCTTTTGATTTCCAATGTTTTTCAATAAAAAATAAAAAATAAGTAAGTTAACTAACAACAAAAAAAACTATCAGTACCTAAGCTGGAGTGCCGGATCAGTTTCATTTAAAAATGTTTATACATTTTTAAAAAGCAAAGCAAGTTTTCCAAAATAAATGTAGAAGGCTATAGCTAGAAAAAATTTTATACCCTATACTTTAAAAAACTGTAAATTAAGTATAAGAAATATTTCTATTATAGTTACTATTACTATAGAGTATGTAAGTACATATCTTCAAGAATTCAGTTTTACTTACAACAGAAAATCCTCACAAACTTTTAAGTAAACGCAGATAAAAATTAAAATGTTTTTAATTTCACCAACAACAGACATCACATGACAAAAAATAAAATAAAAAATGTATTCAAAGATTGAGTTGAACACTTATTTGTATGTACATATATATGTACATACATACATACATACATACATACATAAAATCAATTTGTAGATATGTATGTATACATATCAAATTTCTTATCAATGCTTAAGTATTTATTAGATCTACATCATGAAAAAATATGAAGCGTCGTTTAGTTAAAGCACAATGCAAATATAAACAATCCATACACTCAGGGAAAATCTGCAGCTTAAAAATAAGAATTCATCACATTAATTCAATAATTTTTAATATAATAGAAAATGTATATTGAGATATCTACAAACTAATGAGTTTAATAAATGAATACTGTAAATTAATATTTTGTCCATATTGAAATAAGAAATTTCAATATGACTAAACCTTCGCTAATGGTTCTTATTAATTCAGCATGGTTCTTACTGATTTCAAGTTGGTTTTTCTCTGTGTGTAGATAACTCTTTCAGTCAAAGAAGACGAATGTAGTTAAATAAACAAAATCTGTAATATAAACAAATTTCACACAGACCGACTTCAACGCGAGACAAATTTAAGCATGAGAAAATATAAAGCAATCGTAAGTACAAAAGCATACTAGGATTAGGGAAGTCCAGATATATGATAGTATTTTATAGTACCAAATGTCGATGTTGAAAACAATTTATTTCTACCTACATATAAATACCAGCTCAAATACACACACATAGCAGAATTCATATAAGAAATATCCAAGAAAATTTCAACAACACCCCACCTTTTGCAAATCATGACGAGCCTTAAATTCTCCCTCAGATATACATACACAAATTCCCATGATCATACATACATATACAATATATAAGATTAATCTCAACAACACAACACTCTCACCTACCTGAAATTACAGATAGTCTTAAACTTCTACAGACGTCTATACACATAGATTCTCACGGCTACATATTACAAGAACACCTCGCCCCTAATAAATCACAATCATCTTAAATTCTTACAAAAATACATACATACATACATACGCATAACCAATTTACCTCAACAACATCCTCACCCACCTCAAATCACGATCAACCTTAAACTACTATAGAGAGACACATTCACAAATCCCCATGGCTACATATTACGTCAACAACCCTGCCCACCCAAATCATGGTCAGCCTTAAACTCCTACAGACATACAAACACACAGATTCCCCCGGTTGCATATTACTAGAACACCTCACCCCTCATAAATCACAATCAGCCTTAAGCTCCTACAGAAATACACACATTGAAATTCCTACAAACACACACACACACACACACACACACACACACACACACACACACACACACATACACACACATTCACACACAACTACACACGCAATCGATCTACCTCAACTACACCCCGCCCCCTGCCAATCAAACCTTCACCTAAATTCTCACAGACAGACAGACACATCCACAAATTCCTATGGTTACATATTACGGCAACAACGCCGCCCACTCAAATCACGGTCAGCCTTAAATTCCCACAGTCTAGCAACACCTACATTAGCATTAGAAAAAATAACTTTCACGTTTTCCCGTCGTCATTAGGAAAAATCATTTTCCCGTCGGCATTTGAAAAAATTATATGCATGTTTTGCCGTCGGCATTAGGAAAAATTAATAATCACGTTTTGCCGTCGGCATTTGAAAAAATTAATAATCACGTTTTGCCGTCGGCATTTGAAAAAAATAATAATCATGTTTTGCCGTCGGCATTAGGAAAAATTATCATGCATTGCCGTAGGCATTAGGAAAAACCATTTTCATGATTTTCCCCGTCGTCACATACACACATAAAAACCGCCAAACTATGAACCGCCTTAATACATTCACACAAAATATTCCACACACAAACTTCCCACGGTCAGGCAGGCAGACAGACAGACCGACAGACAGACTTACACTTAATGTAAACAAAAACTCCTAATGTAAACAAAAAACTCCTAATGTAAACAAAAAACATCAAAGCGCCGCCGAAAACACAAATTTCCAAGAATTTAACAATTTTCAAATTTTAATTACCCAAATTTAACAATTTCAGCAACAATTTAACAATTTCAGCCCACAATTTAACAATTTCAGCCACAATTTAACAATTTTAATTGATCCAGAACCGCCAGTTCCCTACTACTATTGTTTTTGAAATAGTAAACCATATTGGAAATGCATAGAGAAGAATTGGTCTTATACTTACTTTGTACAAAAGGAGTTTAGTTTTGATTGGTAGAAATTTACTGTTAAATAACTTAGAGAAAGCACCTTTAACATGATTGCATCTATCTAGGTTATAAGAAACATGGTTATTGAATTTCATGAGCTTATTGAAATTTACACCAAGATATTTAATGTCATCCCTGAATTTTATTTCGTTGCCTCTTAAAGTTAATTTTAATTTTTTGGATTCAGGCACCACAGTATATTTACACTTTCCGGAAGCATTTCTTAAACATATTGCATTGCTTTTTGATGCATTTATTCTAATGCCCCAGTGAGAGTAGTATTCATTAACAAACTTAAAATTAAACAATTCCCTGAGAGTTATTAAAATCGTGTGGAAAATCATAAATGAAAATGTTGTATAAATGAGGAACACCGCATGAAATATTCCCCAAAACAGATAACGAATTACCAACTTGAACGCAAAATTTTCTGCAGTCGAAATTTTCCTTTGCTAGTACGAACTTTCAAAAGAAAACTACACGGAATTTTTAAAATGCATTGCATATCTTAGGGACTTAATACTTACAAATGGAGACTTTTTTAGTCAACTGAAACAAAAACTTATGTTCATAGAATTGTTTGGTTACAGAAATTTGGAAATTTTTTATTTTTATTAGCAAAAATAAATTGGATTAAGCTGTGTACGGAGTTCTTGCGGAATTTCACATTTGTAAATTTACATTTATTTCTACACGGAAAATAATCGTGTACTTTTGCATTTATTTTTCGAACTTACAACATATAAGAACACCAAAATTAATCACAAATTGATGAAAATTAAAAATGTCAAAAATTCCGTGACCAATCAATTGTATAAAAATTAATTTTTGTTTCAGTTGACTGAAAAAAGTCTCCAGTTATATTTATATCATCCCTAAGATAGGCAATAAATTTTAAAAATTCCATGCATTTTTCTTTTGAAAGTCCGTACTACAAAATGGAAATTTCTTTATAAAATTTACCAACCTGAATTTCCGTAATTTTTTTTTACAAACTGTTTGTATGAGAACCTGAAATTCCGTATGAATTCGTACAAGGCCTAATATGTAAAGTTTTGCAAAACATATTGAATATGTTTATATATTTATTTAATTTAAAGTTTATATCGATTGTACAATCATAAATAGTTGACTTTTGAAATTGATGTCGAACAACGAAAACAAAAGTAAAATTCATTTAATTCTTGTGTACTTTTATGTTCTTTCATAGATAGACTTAGCTTAAAAACAATTTTCTCTTAAATCTGGTTGGAAATATTTTCTTGTTTCATGTTATTGTTTTATTAAATTAATAAAGTGTGACTGCCATCGTTTGGAAAAGCTGATATACAGATACAAAACTCAAACTTTAAATAATAACATTTTGCATATGTGCCTGTTTGTGAATCTATCCACTCCTTTTATTTATAAAATAATCTGTATTTAAGTTGTTATTTAAAATATTGGGTCTTTTTGGCTCAGACAAATTTTAGCTGGCAATAAAGTAATTAAAATGTTTTTACCAATAACAACAATAGATTTTAGAAAAATTTTCTTTTATAAATTTTTTATGAACTTTAAGGACCTGGAAGTTTATTTTTTTAAAATAAATTTAAGAACATTTTAATATTTACAGGTGCTGTGACTAAAGCAGACTTGAAATACAAATAAAAAAATAAAACAAATATAAATTAAGGGCATATTTTATTTATTAAGCTTATGCATAAAATTTAGCTCACAAAATTTGGGAAATTTCTAAAAATTACTTGTATTGTAAATGATTACATTCTTTTGTATTTTGAGCTCTGAAATTTCACTTCTATTAATTAACATTTTGAACTCATAACTGAATTAAACTCTTAAAAGTATTTTAAACCTTAGAAAATAAAATCTTTTCTTGAAAGAAAATAAGCTTTTAAATATTTAGTTTAGATTATGCAAACAAATTGTTTCAAATGAAAGAGATTATCATTTAAATTTTGTATTCTTTCAAGACATGCCACCTCTCATACTTTCCTACTTTTGTAGCTTTTTCTTTGTAACGACATGAAGCCTATTGTTATAACGGAAAACAAAACGCCTTAAATTATGCTGCCATTTTTAGTTAAAAAGACTAAGCACATAATTTTATAAGCTCAAAATATTTAATTTTGTTTTGCCATCTTCCTTTTTGTGTTCTCGTAATATTCAAGAATATTAAAGAACATTGAATTAAGGTAATTAAGTGTTTTAAATACATTGTCTCTTTTCCCTATTTGTTTTGTTATTGTTGATTTTTTGTCCTCTAAAATGTAATTAGAAACTTGAAAGTAATTCTACAAGGCTTACTTTTGGATTGTCTCCAAAATACGAGTATCAGCAAGCAGTTTATGTTCTTGTAGCGAAGAATCTTTAGTGCAAGGGTACTACTTCCAAACACACATACTCTAATATTTGCATTTAAGGTAAATAGCTTCGAAAGCTTTTAGAATTTGTTATTGTTTCTTTGCAAAGTCAGCAGCAAGTATTGTTGTTGTCGAGATCTGTATAATACGCTATGATTGTATTAATAAAAGTAGCTGAATCCAGCTGAATCCTTTTGCCGCTGTTAAAGGATAAAGCTCTTTTGTAAAAGCCAGCAAATTATGCATACGGCTTGGACGTAGCTGGTGAAAAGTGTAAGACAATCTTAATTTAGTTGATAGTGATTTTTGATTATAGTTGATTTTTGCCTTATTGGTTGATTAGAACTAGGAATAGTGAGTCGAACAGTCGGTAAGGAAAATATCAAAATTGTTTTTAACATGTAATGAGTATTTGTCAATAATTTAGGAATTCCAATTGCAAGCTCGGTTGACTTCTTTTAACATTTTGTATTCTCTGGATTAATTAAAAGATGATATTCGAGTATGTTGACCGTAGCGTGCAGATATTTTCAACTTCTTTATCCTAGAAGTAGGCTTATTAAAATAAAACTTGTCAATGTCCTGAACAATAAAAAAATCCTGATCAAGACACATGAAAACTCAGGCCCAAAACTAAAAAATGTGTTTCATGTAAAGGCTTTTGGAGCATATTGCACTTATTGTTCTAAAATGTGTCAACTTAAAATATTGTAATTTTTGCTTTTTGCAATATTTACAGTGGTCATATCGTGTCACAATCACCAAAAAAGCTTAAGCGACATAATATTTGAACCTTTTTTTTTTTTACCAAGATATATTATTAGCGAGCGCTAATTATCTATGAGGTCCAAAAAACGTATTTTTTTTTATGATTATGCATGTAAAAGGTATATTATTTTTCCAAAAAATATGGTTGTACTCCCCTCCCCAGTTTTTTTGCATGTACTGAATTTTGAGTGAATCCTCTTTAGAGAAACAATTGCAATATGTAAAATAATTTTTCCAAAAATACTACCCATTTTAATTGGAGTAAATCCATATATTTCTATTAATTTAGTAGTATTAAAATTATATTTATATAATGTCAATCCCTGCTAGTGTAAGTATATTAGGTAAAGGAAAAACACCATCCATCCCTTATTTATTTTATTTTTAAACATCAATGTTTTCTGCATAAATTAATTTATTCATAAGATTTTTTTGTAACGCTTTAGCATACTTGCTTTTTTTTAATTTTTGTTTGTTTATTATTAAAAGGACCAAAAAGGAGTTCTTTTGTAGCTCTTGTTTTAATAATCTACATAAAATAAATTTAATTGCCGCTAACAAGTTTTTTTTTCACTTGCATAATTTAAATGAAGTCTTTTATGTTTTTAATAATAAAATTTTTTCTTTTTAGAATATAAACGATATAATGAACGGTAGTGCAAACTATGATATTAGAAAAGAGTGTGTATATATGCATGCTTGTATCCTTTATATTGTAGCCTTGCCTTGGTATATTGCTTTAATAATCCTTTTTTTAAATTGTTCACTGGCCTCAGCCTTGCTAAGCTAAAGTTGTATGTTTATAAAGTTTTTATATACATATTTTTTAGTTTGAATAAAGTTGTTTTCTTTTTCCTCTTTTGCTCTCGAGTGTCCACTTAATATAATCACCTAGTTTAATAAAAATGAAAGGCACTTATGAAAATTTTCATTAAAGAAATTGACCATAAGTAAGTTGGTGACCCCAAAGATTTGAATAACTTTTATTTTGGGGAGTTTTTTTGTTTCATAAGAGAAAAAAAGAGTAAGAGAGTAAAATTAAGTTAACTTTAATCTAGAAAAAGTTTAATTAAATCTTAAGAAAAGTATATTTGCTTGATGCTGCTTAGAATTATAAGCAAAAAATTATTATAGCTGTTGTCATTTGAGTACCGTTTTGAAATGAGAGCTTTACATTGAAATGGTACTACAGTGCCAGGGTAACACGGTACCTTTAACCGTAAAATCTTTTTTATGCGGTCTTTTAAAACACTAGTCACATTAAAAGTCTGACTGAATGTGACTGGGCTTTTACACGGCAATTTTCGTCCAGCAACTTTTTAGTTCATGGGTTAGAGAGGAAAACCTTATGGCTTTTTTTCATTCTCTTTTCCATAAACTCATAAGTTGTTCAATAAAATTTTTGCGTTTTTAAACCCAGTGTATATTTTTAATGGCTGGAATGGTGATAATTAAGTATGTGGCACTACAACAAGGCGTAGGATTTTATTGCGCCAGGCTATCAAACTTTAGGCTTTGTATGCCATTGTCTTACTATCAGTAAATCAAAACCACTCATATTAATTTCATGCATGCTTTAAAGTTAAATGTTTGAAAAATTTTTACATGCAAAACAGTTGAAAATAAGCATTGGTGATGTCTGTATGCTTGTGATTAGTTTCGTTACAGATTATTTTAATATTTAAAATAATAGAATTTCGATTAAAAAAAATTCTCACTAATCTTACCTTAAATAGTGCGTCATAAATAACTAATGCCATCCATATTGCTTATTATGAAATATTTCACATTTACATAAACATAATAGCTATGATCATAAAACTGAAATAACCATAATTAAAATCATTAAACTTAAATACCCCTGCCAACTTAACTGCACATTTATTGCGCTTCTGGTATCAGCATAATATTTTCTTATTTATTTTCAAACTAATAAAGTTAATTATAATTAAAAACTATTATTTTAAGTTCCTTGGACTCATAGAGAGCACAGAGTGTAATTTGTGGCAAAAATAGATGCCTGTTATCGCCTTCTGTGGCATATAAAATAAAGAAATATTTTTCACATAAATTTTATGGACAACACCACCAAAGAGCCAAAGAGGAAATGAGAATTTTTAATGGAAACATAAATTTTTATTAGCAGTTTGAATTAGACATTTCTGTGAAAGAGAAAAAGTACACTTTCACTATACTTAAGCTCAAGCTCAAAAGGGAATATCGTAAAAATTTAATCAGCATAAAATTATTTACAGTCAACTTTGTTTTTCATCAAACTGCTAACTGTCATTTAAAAGTCGTAAAATATTTAACATAATTCAAACTTCTTCGCATTCATCTGCTACACAGCCTTAAATAATTAACAATTTAATTGAGAGTTTTCAACAGCTGTTTCACTGGTCACAAATACACACTTCAGCTATCAGAGAGAAATTTAATGATTATATTCTCTTTCAAAGTGATGGATTGGCAGATTGGTTTTTTTTTTTAAACAAGAACAAACATTTTAAGTGTTAAAAACTTGGAAAAAATTTTGTATATTGAAAAACGTCTTAATTATAAAATATCTTTGGCTGATAAACAATTTTTTTTTTACAAAATTCCTTTAAGAAAAGAAAATATTATTTGTGTATAATCGGACTATTCTCTTTCCGATAGCGTTTTTTTTTTGAAGGCGTTAAATTCTTTAGGAAATTGATAGTGATAAAGAAGACAGATGGTGAAGGAGGAGATAGAGGAAAGCTTCATTCTTTTACAAATCTGCTTTCTTGCACGTTTTTGAGAATGCAGTATTGCAGCGCCCCTGGTGTGAATGAAGCGTGTTAAATTTTCAAATCTGTGTGCAGTAGTCATATTATTTTATTGGTTATTTAACTTTGCCGATGATTCTGCTATACAGTGCCTATGCCTTCATCGCTTCAACTTTCCTACAACAACTGATACAAAGGACACTAATGCACATCATAAAAATGCGAAGTGTTCTTATTGAATGACTGTTATTTAATGACTTTTGGGCTTGATCCCAGGACCTTCACTTTTGTAGTCAGCGTACTAACTACCGTGCTATCCTAGTACCGTATTACCATCTCAATGTAAAATTATCATTTGTATTGGTCGTTTCAAAACGACGCATAAGAGCAAAAAATTTGCACTGAAATCGTAGTAGCGTACTATGGTAAAACAGTTAATTTTCAAGGTAGAATTGTTGCTTTTATTAGCAAGCCCTATTTGCGATTTAATCGTAAGCGACAAAAATTAAAGTTTTCAGAAGAAGATTTGTTTTTATAATATTTTATTTTATTTATTTATTTTATTATATTTATTAGCTTATAATTAAAATTAAAAGATAATATAAGGTAAGAACAATAGCTACCAAGGCCTTCAGCTCTAAATGTATTATAACTTATATACTAACAGGGTGGGCCAAAAGAAACCAAGGGGTGTAAAAGTTTAATAACTTTTTGTTTATTAATTTTTTTTTTATTTTTTCTTTCAGATTATATAGACAACACTTGCAGAATTTATAATGGAGAGGTTCACAACTGAACAGAGAACCAGAACAATAGAATTTTATGAAATCAACTTTATTGAAAATTTGATTATGAGTGATGAAGCTCATTTTCATTTCAATGGCTTTGTTAATAAGCAGAACTGTAGGTTCTGAGGTTCTCAAAATCCAAGAGCTATTCGTCAACGCAAATTGCACTGAAAATGTCATTGGGCCCTACTTTTTCGAGAATGAAGATGGAAGTGCTGTAACCGTAAATGGAGAGCGCTATCGGCTTATGATAGAAAATTTTTTACGTCCTGCTCTTGAAAACAGACCTGGTATGTGGTTTCAGCAGGACGGAGCCACTGCCCATACTACCCGAGACACAATGACACTTTTAAGTCAAATTTTTGGAGAGCGAATAATTTCTCGAAATTCGGAAATTATTTGGCCAGCGCGATCGCCAGATTTGACAGCACCCGACTATTTTCTTTGGGGTTTTTTGAAGGAGCGAGTGTATGTGAACAAGCCAGAGACAATCCTTGAACTCAAGGCAAACATTGTTGCAGAAATTCGAACGCTACAGCCACAAGTTTTGAAAGATGTTATGGAAAATGCTCTAAAAAGAGCCCATCAGTGCGAAGCTGAAAACGGTGGTCATTTAAGAGACATCATTTTTCATACTTAGTGTAAAAAAATTTCCATTTTGTATATTATATAATCTGAAAGAAAAAATAAAAAAAAGTTAATAAACAAAAGAGTTATTAAACTTTTACACCCCTCGGTTTCTTTTGGCCCACCCTGTAACTACGAGTATAAATACTATAATTTTGTATAAGATTGTACAAATTTGATTCTTGTAGAAAGCTTATAATTTTTGAAATATTCACACGGCAGGGATTTGACAGACAGTTGATCGGATCTATATTATTCAAATATTTGTTTCTTTTGTAGTAAAATTTTAGACAATATATGGAATATGTGGGAAGGATTTGGAGTAGAGAATGGACAGTTGTGAGCTTATATACATAATTGTCGCTTACGGTAGAATTTTACTCCTGTATTTTAAAAGTTATCAAAAATTTTGGCTCAAAAAATTTAAATTTCAATAAAAAAGTTTATTTTTACTACATACTGCTTACGCTTAGATCAAAAATAGGGCTCGAAATGATAAAAGGTCCGGTTAACACTTCCTAGTTATCATAAATGGACACACGATTTTATAGTTTTTTTTCATTTTCATACAAAATTTTTCTTATTAGACCTTTATAAAGCCTTAATAATTTTTATAAATGAGACATTTATTATCTAATATAAAGTAATGCCACTTAAAGCAGGAACACCTTTGAAAATATTTTTATTGAATGGGAGTTTGGAGTTCTTTATTTAAATGCATTCTTGGGAGCTTTAACTTTGTGTTTACAAAAAATTAATGTGCATGTTTTCGTATTATATTATGGCCTTTATTTGGTATACAAAAAGTTCTAAAGGCTTAGAATTCTTTATAAGAAATCTTCTAAAAAAGCATAAAAAATTTAAAGTCTCAGGAGTATATATAAAAAACTTTACTTGTAGGAAGTAATAAAAAAGTATAACATTTTGTTAAAAGAATTCGTACAAAAAGATTTGAGAGTAAATTTATGAAAAAAATTTGTTTGAAGCGATAAAGAACAAAAAAAAAAAAAAAAAAAAAAAAAAATAGTAGAAGAAGGGTTGAAAATAAAACAGCATTTCATATTCTGTCTAAAACATTTGTAACATTCAGATATTTTTGCCTCACGGTAGACATTGTAACTTGAGGTATAAACATAACTACCACAACGATGAATTTTTCTGGAATGAAAACGAGCGATTTTTAGAGCTATGCTCTTTATGTCAGATACAGAAACTAGGATATAATTTTTGTAAAGAAAAATAATCGATACTGGTACAGTTATAAATTTATTTTTGATTTGATTTCTTTGTTTAAAATTTTAGATTTCGTTTTCTTTATTTTTCTCTGTTTGTAAAGAAGGACATGCCAGATAACTTACTAATAAGAAGTTAAAATAAAACACGGGTGCCAAGTCTGCGTTTACTTATACTAACTGTCCACATATGCAAATATTTGCAGCAAGTTTATTTAGTTTTATAAATAATAATTATATAAATAGATTTTATGAATATTAAATATGTAAATAGATTTAAAAACACAAATAATTTTATTGTATAACAATACAATTTAACACATGTAATTTTTTTATATAGCTTAGCAGCATAGCTCTGCTGGACACCTGTTGGAAAAAACTTTCAAAGAAGTTTATGATACACCAAGAAAAAAATGACGTTCTAATACTGATTCCTACGAATTTATATATGTCATATCGAATCTTTGCTTTAATAGAGTCAGAGCTCAAAGTTCTGTCTGCTTTTAAAATTTACTGTTTTTAACAGAATATTTTAAACTTAGAGCTGTATTCATATCAATGGTCAATAGTACAAGTGCTGTAACTTGTATTTTCATGAAATTCAATTTTTCAGTGATTCCAATATATTTCACACAAATACACCTCGTTGCAAAAATTTATTGCAATAGTGTAAAAAATAACGCTTTTACAATCAGTATTTCAAAGCAGTTCTACAAGCACTTATAATGTTTATTATTTGTTTTTGCCTTCTCCTGTAAAATTATAGTTATTTGAGTTAGGGCCTTTCTATTTGTGACCAACGATACTTATGTACATGTGTAGTTGCTTCCAGGCGATTTTTTTTCCATTGAATATTTTTTTGTAAGTTACGGGGAGTTCTATCTTACACCCAATTACTGAACCTCAAAAGAGATCATGTTCAGTAAAATAACTCAAGTAATAAACATCAAAATAATAGACAAAGCCATTTCGCTGCTGTCAAAGTCAAATAATGTCACAAAGCAACCGGTTACAACAATAACCTTTACAGATACAAAAAAGAAAGGATAACACAAAAGGACTTGTACAGGATTATATGTGACTATGCGAGTATGTGTGAGCATATACATATATGGATTGTTATATCAAATAGTGCTTATAGAAAAAAAGGAGACAAGTTCAGCAATAATGATGTCACCATAACAAAAATAAAACCGAACTGAACAAAAAAGAAGCAAAACGAAATTAAATAAGAAAATCGTTGAATATTGGTTACTTCGATGTAAAAATGTTGAGTCTTTACTGATGGTCAGCGTTGTCAACTTGGTGCGTTTCGCACCATTTTGGGTGCTTTTTCAAATTTTTTGTGCGAAAAATTCCTTAGTTGGTGCGTGGTGCGCTTTTTTTTAAATTTCGGTGCGTTTTTTAATTTTTGGTGGCACCAGCGCAAATTTAACACAACAATGGGTTAAAACCGGAAAATTCTTGTTGTGAAACTTATCAACTTGCTGATAATGTTAATTACCATATTAATACTAATGATGTTTACAAAATATCACAATTTGAAATTAAATCTGTTGTATGGCCCGATGACAATAATGATGAAAATATTGGGTTTATTTATTAAGAATAATTAATTTTTGTTCTCTTTTTAAAAAGTTTTAAACAGAATTTATAAAATTAATGTACAAAAATGTATCATCTTGTACAAGTGAATGTAAACATATTTATGTTCCCTTAATTATGAAAGTTGTGTAAGTCATATATTTCTTTGGTCGAGATTTTCAGTATATTACATTTGAACAAATCTAAAAATATTTTTGGATTTTATGCAATAGTTTAATTTAGAGTTATACTAGTCTCGATTAATATAAATTTATTTTACTATATCGAATCAAAAATGCGTATGACTTAGACCACTTTCATAATTACGGGTACATGTATAGCATGTATGTACGAATTCGTTCAGTACATATATTGTAAAAGGCTATTTCTTTTAATCGTGATATTTTTAATATGGATACATTAAACTTCTGATAAAAAAAATTTTAAAATATTTGAATAAAATGATATATACTGAAGTTTTATTAGTTTTGAATGCTTACCATTTATTAATTGTTGATATCTTTAAAAATTTTTGTACAGAATTTATGAAATTAAAAAAAATATTACCAAACATATTTGCTTAGTTTTTTTTTAGGTTTTACCATTTTAACCTTGAACTGTAGAACTTGTTTTAGTGTTAAATTTTTAATACAAAAAATATAATATTATACTTTTTATGCAAAATCAATACAATAAACATTTTAAACTAAAGAAATCTTGGTGCGGTTTTTTTGTAAATGGCGCGATTTTTTCTCTATTTTGGTGCGTTTTGAAATTTCAAAGTTGACAACGCTGCTGATGGCATTAAGCTGTGGCATCTACACAGCACAATGGCACAAGGATATAATATCATTGACTACAATAATTAATTATAAAATATCCCCTTTTCATTATAATGGCCCCACAGTGCAATGGTACGGTATATGTATAAAAAAGCCTCGCCTTCCATACACTGTTCAGTACAAATATTTCAATTGAAATAAAAATGAACTTAGTTGACCATTTGAAAACTGTAACTACAACGACTGCTGCCTTGAATGTTAGCAGCATAACAAGTATACAAATAAAGAAAAAATCTATATAATTCATGACATTTGCTCTCCAGACATCTGTCCATTTATATACGGATAAATAAAATGGAACATGTTGACCATGGTCAGGCAATAAAAATATTGGTTTGCTATTTTGTATTTCTGTTGTGCTTTTCTAAATGCTTCAGTTAATGGAGAAAAATTGCTAAATGACCCATAAAATGTATGGGAGTAAAACAAAAAAAAATATATGTAACAATAGTAATAATATTCCTTAAAGCATTGCCGGCAGAAAATATAACTGCTGCTTGAGTTCTACTATGAAAAGTGACAACTCTGTTATTATTGAGAGACTGTTATTTGCTGTGTGCAATCGTATTAAAAGAGAACAACAAAATAACAAGTGGCCTCACAAAGTAGTAAATTGTAAAATAGTGACCGTATTGACAGGTGACTCATTATTGTAACATTTTTTTCAAATTATTTGTTAAAGTAATAAAAGTACGCAAGGCAATAAGCAAACACGACTTTATTTGCTTTTATTTATAAATATATATTATCATAATCCTGTTGCAAACAGGAAAATGTTTGTTAAAGCAAATTTAAGGATTTAATTAAAGGAATAAAAAGTTTTAGATTTATCATCACAAAGCACCAATTTTTATCAATCCAGCTGGGCAAATGATTCTGATTAAGGTACGGTCACACTTGCCAAACATTTGCCCAAAAAAGCGTAACCAACAAACACTAATGAAAAAAGTCTTTATCCAAACACTTGTTTATCACAGTTTCGAACACAACTAATAGATAATGTCATAGAATCCAACATTATTGGCTGCTCTTTAACTTGACAAACTTTTCTCTAAATTGAAAGATTTTTCACTAGGATTTAGAGGTTACGCTTTTTTGGGCAAATGTTTGACAAGTGTGACCGTTGCTTTACCCATTCAATTATAGTACTTATTAGTTAGATTCTTGAATATTTTTACAGAAAAAAAAAAAATTCTTTTCTTATAAGAATGTATCAATGTTCTGCATCATAGAAGCAATTTATATTTTAAAATTAAATAAAAGTTCGCTAATTATCTTTTCTTAGTAGCAGCTACGTTTTTATTTCACATAAGAGATTTTTTTTCGTGTTTTATACTTCGTTGAAGCGTTTTTTGGCATTGACATTTCTATCTGCAGCGCAGTGATGCATTGAAGAATAGGCCCAGAGTTGTCTCGGCAAATATGCCTGAAATTGATTTAAATTGATTTGATTTGTTATTCTATGTTTCCACCACGAGTTGAATCACATACTTCGCTCTCTGAATCATGTTTATGAAGCATGTCGTTTACACAATGCATTCGTGCTTCGTGTAGCATTTTTATGTACATTCACACATACATACATATCATACGCACTTATATATATACATAGATCTATACATATATAAGCATACATACTTACATTTATTTGATTCATTAAAAATCTTGTTTTTGAAGGCATCCCTATATTTTCTTCTCATTTTTTCTTTTTATACTATTCATAACTTAATTAAATTCATTTATATTAAACTCACATCTATGTTTTTTTTTGCTTGTTTTATACACATATACTTAATTTGTTTTGATAGGTAGTTCAGCTAAACTGACGATAAACAGCGATAAAAGTTATAGAAGATACCAATTTCGGCTCCATGAAAAATCGCCCAAAATCAAATAGCCCAAAAATGAAAATGAAAAATCGCCCAAAAATTTCAAAATGAAAAATCACCAAAAAAAGAAAAATTGCCCAAAATTTTCAATATGAAAAATCACAAAAAAAAAAAAATTTAAAAATCGCCAAAAAAAAATTAAATATCGCCCAAAATTAAAAAACACCAGAAAAAAATTTAAATTCAAGTAATATAATTTTTGTATTAAAATGAAAAAAGAAAAGTTATAGAGAAGCGTAAGTAATGTTCGTTCGTTCCCGAATTTTCTACACCATAGCGTTCCTCGACACGGCGCTGCCTAATAAAAATTTTCTGCCTTGCAAAGTTTTCCTGCTTAAGAACGTTTTTTTTTTGCACTGCTGGCCTTCGGCTGGGCTCAAAGATTTTCTCCACCATGGTGTTTCCCGACAGGGCGTTGCAATAAATATTTTTTGCCTTGCAAAGTTTTCCTGCTTAAGAATATTTTCTTGCAGTGCCGGCCTTTGGCCGGGCTTAAGGTTTTTCTCCACCATGGTATATCACGACACGGCGCTGCCTAAAATATTTTCAGCCTTGCAAAGTTTTCCTACGTAAGAACGTTTTCTTGCACTACCGGCCTTCGGCCGGGCTTAAGGATTTTCTCCACCATGGTATTTCCCCACACGGCGCTGATTATTAAAGATTTTCTGCTTTGCCAAGTTTTTTTGTTTAATAACATTTTCCTGCACTGCCGGCCTTAAGAATTTTCTCCACCATTTTTCATTTTGAAATTTTGGGTGACTTTTCATATGAAAAATTACTTAAAATTTGTAGGAAAAAATTTTTGGGTGGATTTTTGGTTTTGGATGATTTTTCATGGAAACATTTTTCATATGAAAAATCGCCCAAAATTTCAAAATGAAAAATCCCCAAAAAAAATTGCCCAAAATTTTCGGCGTTTTTTCATATGAAAAAGAACCCAAATTTGGTATGGAAAAATTTTTCATTTTTATTTTTGGGCGATTTGGTTTTGGGAGATTTTTCATGGAGCCACAAATTTTACGTGCTTCGCAAGTAGACTCACATTAAATCGACTTGATTCGCTCTCATTATTTTGTATAGCGAGGCAAGTTGCTTCGCTCATGATTGGGGTGTGAAGCATGTATGGGGATCGAAGCACATATAATGGAAACAGACTATTATTTATTTTTATGTTTCACAGCAAATTTGTTAGAACCTCCCTCAATACCTTATGCTCTATTGTTACTCCCATAGCTGCAGACAATCGTTATAGTTTCAGTTAATGTTTAGGAAATTACGTACAGATTTAATTTTTGAACATTTTACGACATTTTTACGCTTTGCTGAAGGCTGGAGATAAAATATACAACAAGTAGTTAAATCTTGCAACACATTAACCGAACCTTTAACCTTAAAAGTATAAAATTATAATATTTGGTTTGCTATTTATGCTTCTTTATAAATAAAACTCATCATCATAATATATTGCAAAGAGCACATCAACTGATATTAAAAATTTCGAAGGCAAAGTAGTCAATGTATTTGATACATATATGGGAATTACGCCTATGGGAATTACGCCTGTTTGTACTGAGACAAGTAGATTGATTTCTTTTCCTATTAACAAATGTGTTGAATTGTTTGCTTTAATTCTTTTTTGTATATCTAAGTTATTATTTTTCAATTGTTATGGAATTTTTGCATATATATTTTTACGACTCAAGGTGCGCGGTATAAAATCGTATGATTAAAAAAAATATTTTTATTGCATATACGCTGTGCTTTTCGAAATGTTTTAAGCGCCCTATCCATTATACAGTATTATTTCATATGTTGTTGAAATTATTATACTCGTCACTTATTTATTATTAATTTTAAAATAACACTAACATAGGGAGTAAACAATTTGCATGTTTCAAGTTATCTTGCTTACAAAATGAAAAACAAAAGTCTAACACTGTACAACTACTTAATAGACATATGAATATGACATTCTTCCGAGATTACAATTTAAAAGTGAAAGTGCTTTTGATGTTGCAAAGCCTGGAGTGATGTCATCACGAATACCAGTCTCAGGTGACAGTAAACATATGAGAAATTGTCATATTTTTTCAGCATAAATTTTGAAATATAAAGCATATCTTATTCATAATTTGGAACGTAAAGGCAACCTAAAAGACAACAAATAATGAACTTGAAAATTTTTAGTAGAAAAGAAAAGTAATTATAATGCGAATACTGCAAAGCATAGTTAATTATTTGAAACATGAAATTTAAGAAAATAAATAAAGATAAAACGAAAATAATTTGCACATTCTTTAGAACTGGTTCGAGAAGTTTAAAAGGAAAAAAATGCCAGCATATACATATGTCTGTCTAACTTAAGCATTATCTCATCAAATGACTAACGATGCGTTAATATCAATAATAGAGAAACTGACATTTCGACAACAACATCAATAATAAACAGTAACAGAAATTTCATCATCATCATTAATATCATCATCAGCTACACCAACAACATTTACATTAAACCAAATTGAAGAGCTTACTTCAACAATAACAAGAATTTATGTAAAGAGAAAAGAGTCAAGTACTTTGAAGCTAAACACTCAAATGAAATTTGTAGAAGTGAAATTTGAGTTACTAACATGTACTCGTACTTGGCATCGTTTAAATATGCAGCAGCAACTCCAACAACTTCAATTCAACTGCGAAAACCAACATAGATACTTATATCCATAGTCGATAATTGTGTTTGAATAACAACAATGAGCAATAAAAGCAAGTGTATTGATTGAGTTTGTGTAAGTGCCTGCTTCCCCAATCGGTCCATATCAATTCCCAGATGAAACGTAAATAATATTTGGTGATTTTATTATTGCCAGTATCTTGAAAATATCAACTGTTGTATGTAAAATTGAGCAAATAATATTGACATTGTTGTTAGAGAATGAGAAAGGCTTAATTGACTTCTGTAGTGTCTTTTGGAGAAATAAGCAACTCGCTCTCTCTAAGAAGTTTCACGAATCAGAAAAATTCCCGTATTCTAATTCAATTGAAAAATTCCTATGTAAAGCTCGGTACGAAGTTCTTACGACATTTCACGTTTGTAAATCTACATTTATTTCTGCACGGAAAAATATTCGTGTAGGCTTTTGTGGAGAATTATGTTTGCATACACACAAATTCATTTATTTTTCAATATAAAACACAAAAAAACACAAAAAATTAATCACAAATTTATGAAAATTATAAATGTTAAAAATTCCGTGACCAAACAATTGTTTGAACATTAATTTTTGTTTCAATTGACAGAAAAAAGTCTCCACTTACATATATTTATAACATACCTAAGATAGGCAATAAATTTCAAAAATTCTGTGTATTTTCCTTTTGAAAGTCCGTATTAGCAATGGAAATTCCTTTATGAAATTTACCAACCTGATTCTCCGCAATTTTTTTTACATACAGTTTGTATGAGATCCTGAAATTCCGTATGAACTCCGTACCAGGCTTAAACTAGAATTTTTCATTAACTTATAACAAAGGTTGCTTTCCATTATGTAGAAACTGATTATGAAGATATATTGGCTTTAAAATATAGTTAATTTTTATGTTATATTTTTGAATAATTACATATATTTTTGATCTTTGTTAATCTTAAATTAATTGTGTATTTAAAAGATTTGGTTTCCTCAGTGATACGAAGTTTATTTTATTATAAAATAAAAAAAAAAAACAAAATACTTCGAATTATTAATATGAAACTTCATTTCAGTATATAATCAACACTCATTATTGTTAAACGCTTTAATGTTAAGATGGTGAATGTATGTATGCTATCTCTTGCTGCAATTTATTAAATAGTTGTCTTAAAATATTTTATACTTATCAGTTTTTTTTATCAATCAAAGGTATTCCATTCAATAGCAAAAGAGATATTAAGTAATTGAATATTAATAAATACAAACGTTTGGCGACCTCTGCTAAGAATCAATAGCTTTTGAAAATTAAAAATAAAAAACGTTGTCGGTACTTCATATATTCCTCATCAGACATTCATACCACTATTGTAAAAACATTAAACATTCATCTTCTAGTGCATTTTTAGTAAATTTTGCGGTAAATTGATTTAATTAATTTCGTAAGGAAGTAAGAGGAATGACGATGAATATAAAGGAAGGGAGAGAGATTGAGAGAGAGCGAAAGAGAGGAAAAAGAAGCTTAGAGTTTCCAGGAGTGTAGTAAATAATTTTATAAACGACGCCCTAAAATTGAAATCTTAAAAGATTTACTAGTTTGAAGAATGGTAAGATATCCAATAAATGGAAAAGAAAATAAAGATTTTTTATAAATGGCCTATTAGAAAACAAATAATTTATAAAAGATGGAGCAGAATGCTTGTCGTTATTTTTTGTAAAGGAGCCTTGCAATAAAGTATTTATACTTTTAATTAAAAAAATGGTGTAAGAAATCAATAATTTTTCAATAATAATTTTCAAGCTTTTCAATTGCATTATGTACGAAATGAGATATCATACAGGTGTCCATCGTGGCTTCGCTGGCAGGCAATGTTTTACTGGTGACATGGCTGTCTTTGCCAAGAGGTGAATAATTATATCTAAACTGAACAAAAGAAGTACGATTCTTACCCACTTTATCCTTTTTTTTAATAACGATGCTGTGTTCGTGTTTATTGTACCTTTATTGATTATTCTTTGTCAATAATAACTACAAAAACTATTACTACAACAAGAATAAAGTAAGATAGAGGTATACACAAAAAACAGTTTAAAATAATTTATTGTGCCCCATTTATCGATAAATTTGATGCAAGACTTAAAAACTTAAAAACTTAAAAACTTATTTTCCATTTGAAAGGAGCTCTCTGCGTTTTTGCATTTGATCTACAATTAATATATAAACAATAACAGTAAAACATGAGATGAAAGAAACTTGTGGGGATGCTGATGTGTTTTTTTTTTTTTTTTTTTTTTTTTTTTTTTATGGAAAATGTGAAAATTGATTTAAAAATAGTTGATAATTGATTCAATCGTAAATGCTCATTAAAATATTATCTGAACTTAAGCATATAACATTTTTATAATTCTAATGCTTTGAATACAATTTTTATATATTGAAAATTAGATTATTATTTTTTATTTATTTTAATTTTTAAGAACAAGGTCGGTTTTTTTTAAGTAAATATCAACAGCAACAAATGTATTTTTATTTTGTTAAATATTTCACTACTCCCCTGCGTAGCATCCCGGCAGGAAATTGAACTGACACAATACTAGTCACGTGACCAGTCCCCAAGTGATAGGTACACTCAAAATATTATGTAGGTAAATTCAAATGAAAAAATCATTTGAAACAATATTATTTTCAGTTAAAAACCGGATTAGTAACATTTCATTTGAATCAAACGATTTTTTCAGTTGTTTTTGAATGTTAATTTTGTAAAAATTGTATGTTAAAATTTCATTAAAAACAAATGTTTTTCCTTTTATTTTAAACTACAAAAAACAACTTACATATCATTTAAAACTACTGTTTTTTCATTTTTTTAACAACCTGAAAACAACTCACCAAAACAGTAAAAACGAATGTATTTTTCAATTGTTTTAACTTACATAAATTTACTACCTAAAACTGTAAAAACTATTTCTTTTTCACTTATTTTGATTGACAAAAAATAACCTACCGAATCAATAGAAACTACTGTTTATTTCATTAATTTGTACTACAATATATTTAATCCCCAAAAAATTAAGATTTTTTTCTTATATGTCTTTTATACATAATTTTTATTGGCACTATATGCCCAATATTTGGCGTAAAATCAATAAATAATAATAACAGTCATACTATTTAATATGAATAATAACAATAATGATATAAATATTTATATGTAAGTTCCGCTGCGTAAAATAATTGCTCATTGTTTCTCAATTAGTTGGGCCTTTCTTCCAAACTGGTTAAATGTAGTTGTTTTCTATAAGAAGAAGAATGCATTAAAATAATAAAAATTTACACTATATAGGATTAAAAAAATGATATTAATATTCGAGTGTGGAAAATATTATATTGTTTTCAGCACTAGAAGCGCCGCAAAGCCACAAGTATGGTCGATAGTCCATAAGTGCTTTATTTTTTAATTAAGTCCACTAAACTTTTGGACTTTAAATTACATGGGTTTGATCATTGGTTTGTGTCAAAAACGAGCTACTGAAGGAGTTTGATAACGCAGATTTAATAAACAAAAATTCAACTTATATCAAACTGCTACTGCTAATAACGCGCCGCCTATAAAAGACAATATACCAAATGATTATCGTTTAGGAGACGCTGTGGTTAAGAAATTCATGCAGTCTTAAGTCAAAAGAATTATCTTTCGTTACGAATTACAGAAAGAAAAAATAAGAAAAATCAATATTTTTTAGCCTTCCTTGAGGTTCTCAGATATTTTCATTGTGGTCTAGTCAGACGAAGAGGTGTATGTACTTAGTGGTAAAGTGCTCATAGAGCAGCGTAGGCTAAATAAAGATTTTAAAGTTTTAAAAATTTTGCAAAAAAGAAAAGTTTTCAAATGACTTGGAAAAAAACAAGATTGCAAATCAATTTTTGTGTTTATGCTAAAGCTTAACAGCCTTATTTATAAAAATTATTAAAGCTTTAAAATTGGGTTTATAAAACTGATTTTCATCAAAAAGATTTATTATTACGCCTTTATAAAGCCTTAATAGTATTTATAAAAAGGTTGTAAGCCTTCAGGCTTTATTTAATGTTTTTTTTTTAGTATAAAAAGTATGGGAAAGGTAAACCCACCGACTATCGATTACACTATGCAACAAATAAAGACTAGTGGAAAAACACACGATAGTACTACCAAAGGGTAGTAAAACCCTATAGACAGTTTTGCCATTTTGATGATCAATTCTTTTATGGGCCTCTAAAGATTTCGAAAATCAGTGCGCCCTCAAAATATAGTACCAGCAGTTTTTTGCGAACAGACTGCAATTTGCAAAATACTGTTAGAAAAAAGTGCAGTAAAAATATTTTTTTTTGCGTAAAATGTTAATAAGTTATATTATTATCTGAGTGCTTTCTCCAAGTATGAATTAGCTGTTGGCTAAAACTGATGACACCATTTTTTGAGGGCGCACTGATTTTCGAAATCTTTAGAGGCTCATAAAAAAAATTGGTCACTAAAATCGACAAACTTACTATGTACAGGATTTTACTACGCTTTGGTAGTTTTACCGAACCTATCTACAGTCCGTGAAGTGTTTCCAATGTTGCACAGTGTTATATTAGATCTATAAATATTTCCATACACAAGAAAAGGAATTCTGGTAGAAATACTAAATACATTTGCTTACCTTTTTTAATTTTATGATGAATATAAAATATTGGAGGGATCACAGATGTAGGGAATCAATTGACCTGGATGTAATTTGTTTTAGATGTATGAATTTTTTTATGTAAAAGCATACATACATACTTACTTATGTACATACATGAATGTACTAAGTATGAAATATACTCTACCATCCGTCAATAGATCACAAATTTAACCTGAAAACATAAACATAGATATTTACATATGTATGTATGTACACGCATACATACATACATGTAAATACATATGTATGTATGTGTGCACATATTTACATATGTATGCATGTGCATACATACTATGTAACAATATGGAAGTTATTATTGCATCCAGACAACTTACCAATTATGTCTTTTCAAATTGAGAAATAATCTACGTTTTATATGTATTCGCGAGACTATTTTAATTTTTAAATTGTTCACGTTTTGATTTTTTATTTGAATTTTATTTTTTTACATTTTTGAAGTTTGAAAGCAAATAAGCCAAGTAAAAATTAAATGAAAAAAATATCAGTTTAACTACATTGTTTCAGTTTTACTGAATACGTATTTTAAATAATTGATTATATTGACTGCACAGAAAATCATTATTATGTTGTGGTTTGCTTAATAAGCAACATACATAAAAAGTTAAAAGAAACGTGGCTTGGTTAAATAACTGAACTTTCCTTTAATTTAAACTTCACGGAAAATAAATAACCTACATTCAGTTAATGTAAAACTTTTTTGAGTGTACTAGTCCAAGTTCTAACACTTTACATGGGAATGGCCTAGCATGGGGTTAATTGATACTTTTTATACACCTTCTGACTTGTCACTAAACTATCCCATAGGGACCTATTTGGTGTAGAATAAGATATATTATATATAAATTTCATTCCGACATTTAACTGTAACAATGAAAACTTATATTTTTTGTTGTTACAAATGCAATTATAATATATTTTTAAGAAGAACATTTTTTGAGATTCGAACCGACAACCTCGCGCATTACAGACTTGCACACTACCCACTCAACCACAGCGCCACTCATGTTTCAAAAGTATAAATTCCAGTTAAGTTTAGGTTAATATCTCAGTATAGTTACGGGTTCCAGAGTCACATTGGAGGGAACAATTAACATTATATTTACACTCTTTGATATGTCCATGTATTCAACCACAGCGAACATGTTCAGTGCCGTGTTCTAAAATATTGCACCGAGTCCGAATAAATTGGCTCAAGATCAAGACAATACATCACGAAAATGGTGAAGATGTAACCATTTAAATGATTTGTCTTTTTTTCACCATATACTTCTCCGTACTTTTGGTAACACTCGCATTTTCTCAAGCCATAGAACGAGTACGTTTGGATCAATTGTCACCAAATTTTCTGCAGGGATATTTAGTAATTAATACAGTTGTTGCTGTTGATTGTTTTTTATATAAAAAATCGACCTTGTGTTTAAAAATTAAAACATAATTAAAAAAATAAATATAAAGAGGTAAAAAAAACGTAGAATAAATTGAAAAGTGGAATATTAAAAAAGTCACTCTAGTGGACTAATGTTCATGAATTTGATTCCCATTAAAGTTTCTGAACTACTTCACTGCAACAAAGAAAGGCTCATATAAAAAATGACCATTCTCAACTGATGAACATGAAGACAATTATTGACAAATTAAAAACAAAACATTTTTTTATATTTTGAAAATGCTCTCCCTCTTTTTACCCGACTGCACAAAGCAAAGAAGTGTATTGTGTTTATTAGTCTATGTTTGTATGTGTGTTTCTTTGCGGCACTATATAAGCTGAACGCGTGGACCGATTTTGATGATTCTTAATCCCCGGATTGTCACTGATATATTAGTTGTCAAAATTGAATTTCAATTTCATAATTTTGTAATTACGAAATAAATAAAAAGTCGGCGAACTATATAAAAATGGGTATCATTCGACAGGTATACTTTAAAATCATCTTTAGGTTTATCTTAAGAATTTTCAATTGGAATGACCATTTAGGATATTTATTTTTTTGATATTTTTGTATAAATACTTGTTGTGTTTGGTCTGAGCAAAAATTAAGTTCTTTATCACCTATCATTAAGTGTTTTTAAGATAAGCAATTTTTTAAATTATTGGTTATATATTTTTGAATTATAACAAAAATTTTTAGTATCATGATATGATGATACAATGGAATCATCTTCAAAAAATAAAATGACCTATAATGCGTCATGTTGTATGTAAGATTAATAAAGATAGTAATGTCGGAAGATTGAAAAAATATTGATATCGGTTAAAAATAAAATTAATTTATAAATTAAATTAAATTTGAATTCACCAATTTTTTTCATGTGTATTTAAATTCATTTCGAATACAAACATTTTGTGCTCCCATAATCTTTTTATTAACTCTAACACCAATAAAACGACTGAAAGACTTGTTTAATTAAAATGTTTAAACTTTGACTACTAAATTTGTCTAGTTTAAATCTTGACGTCTATTGTTGACTATTATTGACTTTATGCAGACTGCCTGGTTAAAAAGCGCATAGCTTGTGTTAATTTCAAATGTCATTGTCTGTCGTGAATTTATTCGCGTGTGACCAGGCACAGCTGAAGCAAAGTTAAAGTAGTAATAAAAATAGGTTTCTAATAAGGGCGAGCTAATGAGGTTAGCAAAAATAATTTAGCAGGTAATTAAATTTTTTTTTTGGTATATCTTGCAAAGGTTTGAAATCCATTATTCCTTAACTCAGCTGGAACTATGAAATAAGGTTGTTTTAAAATCTTTGAAGAGCTTTAGTTTTTTAGAAATTGATTTGCTCTTATTTTAAAACCATTTAAATAAAATCCAATATCGAATTCCTCGTTATCGGCATTTAATATCAACAATACCAAATTGACCGCAAATAATGATACTTTGCTTCACGAACATGTTATAACAGATAATTGCGCGATAACGTCCTTTCAAATGAATGTCCACGTACTCATGACTAGAATTAAAAGATATTTATAAATTTAAAAGTATTTGGGAAATTTCAAATTTTGATTTTATCTCTTAATGAAAGCATAACCATAGCATATGCGTATGTGTGTACGAGTAAGTGTGTAAGTGTGGTAGGAAAAAACTCATACCAAGCGGAAACGGAAAGTGAAAGGCGTGTTATATTTATATCCAAAACAAAAGCGTTTAAAAATACTTTAAATACATACATACATAAGTAAGTAATATTATAATGTTTTATCCACATACATAAATATATCTACATTATAAAAAGTTTACTTAAATGAGTGATTACATTACAAGCAAAGAAATATAAAACTCGCACATGATGGATATTAAAATATATAAAAAATCAAGCAAGCAAAGTTTATTTTCTATATTTTAGCTGATGACCTTTTTGTTTTGAATAAAACAAACTTAATTTAAATTAAAGTTTTATGAAAAGTTAAATCTTAAAATAAAATTTTTAATCACTTAGACATATATAAATATATTAAAATAATTTATCTTTTGGTTTTATATATTTAATAAATTTGGATAAATTTGCATTTGGCCTGTCTATTCTCATGTCAGTTAATTATTATATTTATTTTGTAATAAATGATGCCTAAATCTTCACAAAATGACTAGCTATTTTACCATTTTAATATAAAGTTTATCTTGGAAGAAATTTGTTTTAATGACAATATTTATAAATGAAAGAAAACTGACATAGAAGGTGATATATTTAACAAATTTTGTGGTGTAAATGGTTTGTGCAAGGCAACGATTTGTGTGTTTATTTATATATTTCTAATAAAAGATGCTTTAATCTTAAAGTATTTTCCTAATATGGCAGATATCTATTAATGTTTTCGATTGTAATTAAGATAAAGAAGAATTAAAGTACTTTAAAGTTGAAACCAACTAAATTTATTTGAACACCATAATCAAGATTGCATAAATCTGTTGTGTTTTTGATGCCGAGTTATGAAAAAAATATAATACAATAAATAAATATATGTGTAAAATAATTCTTAAATAATGAAAAAAAATATTTAGGAATTTTTTAATCAATATTTTGGAAAGGGGTTTTATTAATACTATGGTAGTTAATACTTATCACAAATAAAACGACTTGTTCCTAGAAATCCAAGAAACTAAAACAATTAAAAATATCTCTAAATAATATTTTTATTTTATTTAATTTATTTATGAATGTTGAAGGCAAGATATAATTTTTTTGTAATGATGAATTAAGGACGCACAGAAAAAATTATTCCCAAAAAATTTTCAAACAAACGTGTGTTTTGAAATATAATTTAGTTTCAGTAAATATTCTTTACTGTTCCAGTAAATTATTTGTTCCAATTTTATTTTATGTAAAAAAAACTGTATAGAATGAAAATTATCTATATAAAGTAAAATTTGTAAAAAAAAATTTTTAGATTTATTTTTTTTTATATTTAAATTTGTTATTTTTAGTTAAATTTATTTTTATATACTGTAAAAAAAATTGTTTAATTTTTTTTTAGTTTTTTCTACAAATTATTTTATAGATATAAAAAACATTTTATTTTTTTTTTTTAAAGATTTTTGTTTGCGGTTTTCAAATTTATTATGTTTGTATATTGTGATTCTCAATATAGTATTAAGACTCTTACTATAAACAAACGTAGTTTGTTAGCTAAATTTAAAAATTTTTTGGGTTGAAGTCTACTGACGAGTTCCAAAAGCGGTAACGAAATGCTTAATCATAAAAACAAGGCAATTTTTGAAAGTAAAAAAATAGAACCTTTTATTTGATTCAGTTATTTTATTCAAATAAAACTTTTACTAATTTTTTTTTTAAATTGGTAAGAATTGTTATTGAGTCAGTTAATTTATTTTCTGATAATACGAAAAATTTTAGTGAACGTGTTTGTAAATTATAAAAAAAAATTTGCTGAATAACAAAAAAAAATTTGCAAAAATGTTTTTCTGTTCCTATCAACACATTTGACTGAAAATATTTTGAGTTTCAGTTAACTTTTTTCTCTAGTGCCATAATAAGTTAATTAAAAATACAATTTTTCGTTCCATTTAAATACAAAAATTATCAGAATCTACAAATTTCTTTGTAGGTCCGCATTCATACAAAATATTTACTGATTTAATGAATTTGGTTACTGAAAACGAAATTTAGTTTTTTTCTGTGCGGGTTTCAAATTAATTTGTTTATTGTTTGCTCAAGCGTTAGTAGTACTTGAATTTTTTTGTTATAGTTAAAATAAAGTTTAAAATATTATACATATCGTTACCTTAATATAGAAAGGCCCTAACTCATTATATTTTGGAAATCGAAATTTTTAGATTTTTCGATACATTAGATGTTTTTCTATTGAAATATAGAAAAAACTTGATTTAAAAAATATAATGACTTGATACCTTTCTATATTAAGGTAATGATATCAACAATTTTCTGTCTTTAAATTTGTTAATTACTTTTTCTTCTACTTTGTTTCTTAAATATATTCAAAAGCTTTCACGTCTTAACAGCATTAATATTCCATATACATTTACTATTGCTGGCTCCCTAAAGTTTTCGTTTATTTAAAATGAAACAATCCCTAAATCTTTGTTTTAGATTGATATGCAACACGTTTTGTATGTGCTCCCTATACACGCAAATATTTACAGCATCAAGACACAAGAAAAGAAACTTTTGAATTTTTAATAGAATATAAATATGTCTGTAAGTATTTGATTGAATATGCAAGAAAGTTTTTAAAAAGACCTTGAACAACTCATAGTAATCATTTTGCATGCACATATTGGAAGCGTGAAAATGAAACAATCACACAATGTACGATTTGTTTCGAAGAATAGAAAGTGTAGGATATGTAAATTATAGTCTTAACATTTTGCTCATTTACTCAAAAAATGTGATAACTCAAAAAACCAGGTTTACAGAAGTTGAGTTAAAAGTTTTCAACGTATGTACTCACAAGTTAATGATATGAATAATGATGAGAGAATTATGTCTGCATTACCAATCAAAACATTGCATTTTTGAAGTTATGATGTTATTTCAAGCAACTACGTATACAAATATATTATATAAAATGTACACGGAGAAAAAATAATTTCATTATGACACTGAATATATAACAAATAATAACTCACAGATATGATTTTTCCACCCTCTACCTCTCTTTATTTCTCAAATATTTCTATTATTCTCATGATTGCTTTTTTTTCTGAAAAAATTCAAATGTGTCAGGCCGGTGGCCAACTCTGTCCTCCAAAAGACATCCTTAGTACCATGAAAATTTAATGATATAATTTTGGTCTGATCAAGACAATGTGGTAGAAAGTTTGGTCCTAGCAAATACTTCACTGCACCAGACATCTGGTAATTAACGCAGTAGCCATAGGAGTTTTTGTTCAATGTAGAATTGATTTATGAAGCCATAACAATTAAAGAAGTGAAGCAAAATTAAACTAGACTTTATTAGCTGGGAGGAATACCGATATTTTTCTATGCAGCCACGTACTTCATCAGCAGCCATGCCTACCTACTTGGGTAGAGATTGTTATTAGCATCAGCTTTTTAACGTAAATTATCAATGAACTAGAATAAATTAAGAAATTATTTCTGATTAACGTACAAATTATATTAGATCAAGATAGCAATGTTTTGATATCGTTGCTCCTAGAGTACTTGTCTTGTATAAATTAAAATTATTTTAATCTTGGAAATAATAACAAGAAGAGTAACAAAAGAGGGCCATATTTAATGGCCACAGCAAATAATTCACTGCACCAGGCATATGGTAATTAACACAGTAGCCATAGGAGTTTTTGTTCAATGTAGAATTCATTTATGAAGCGATAACTAAGCTATAATAATTTTTATTCCAGGCAACATAAGAGTCAAACGAGGATCATATATGAAAAGCTTTATTGAAATCAACAAATATTTTATCTGTGTGTAAGAGTATTTATTATTCACAACCATGCAGTTGCTTATGTATAAAAAATATTTACATGTGAATGTGAATAACTTTAGTTTAACATTCAAAACATTTCTTCATCATACAGCTGATACTTTTTCTTAATGCAATCTTGTTTATTGAAGCTTTTGTCGCTGTCTGTCGTTTTTTTTTAGATTTTTCCTTTCTTCACAAAATTTTGCATTGTTGAGGCCATAAATCATCGATAGAACAGACTTGGTTGTTTGATCCTGTAAGACAATATAATGATTGGGAATTAGATATAAGAATTTGAATAGAATTTTAAATCAACTGAATACAAAAAAAAATTAAAATAAAGAAGACTAATGTAATTTTGTTTGCCGTAAGGCGTAAAAAATCTAATGAAAATTTATGCTACAATGTAATTTTACTTTAGATTAAAATGAAATTATAAGCTTTAGGTTAATCTGGGTTAAGCCATATAAAAGAAAAGAAAATATTTTTATTTAAAATTATATTATTTATTACAGCCTATTTTTAGAAATTGTAAAAAATTCATTTAACTATTTATATTGAGATTAAAAACAATTTTTGGTCCTTGAAAATTATTACGTGTAATTTGGCTTTTGAAACAATATGAACTTTGGCCCAATCAATATAAATAAAGAAATATGTTTTGTTAATTTAAGGTATGTTAACTACAATTAATACAATATTTTTTGTTTAACAAAAATCCTAAATTAAATTATTACAAATAATAAGCAACAATGTAAGGAATTGTTTATGCCATCATGCAGTACATATTTTTTCATTCGTAAGCACAAGGGAAAAATAGACCTGAAAAACTATTTTTACAAAAACCACCCAAATAGCATACATAAATTAAGCCAAACAAATTACAAAAATAGCTAAAAAACACGCTTATAACCTAAATTATATGAAAAGCAAATGAAATCACAGGAAAACATATAATGTCGCTTTGGGTTAGTTCGTTGTTAAGTTCAAACATTTTGCAAGAATATATAAAACACATAATTAGTGGCATGAAATTTTGTACTGCACGGAATCCAATTAAATTTCCTTATTTAGAGAGAAATTGTAAAAATAAGTAAAACGGTTATTTTTAAAGCGAAGAAAATTTGAACCGGATATGAAGGAAATTAAGATAAAGCTGGATGTTAGACTTCATTGCTTGTTGCATAACAATCATACAGTTTAATTAATATAAATGACAAATACATACATATTTAATTTTCCATATACCTTTTTAAAGAAAGGAAAAGTTATCTTAAAAATAAAAGATATATGTATAGAAAATACGGAAAAATGCATTGCTAGTTGTAAAAATTAAAAGCATATCAAAGCCGAGTAGTGCTTTTGTTAAAAGAGATACAAGCGAGTGGTAAATTAAAACAAAGTTTCTGACACTATTTGAAAAAACAATGATATTATTAAAAATTTAAGAGATTGATCTTCTCTACTACATACAAATTATGCGATACATATTAAATTTAATTGAAATATAGCGAATTTTAATCAGAAATAATTTTTTAATCGGACTTAAGTTCAGTATTTTCAATTCTTATTGAATGAAATATTTATGTTTAATACAGTGAGTTTCTAAAGAAAAGAAGAAAAATTAAACTAGACTTTATTAGGTAGGGGAATTACCGAAATTTTTGTGTGCAGTCACGCACCTCACCATTACCCATGTCTATCTACTATGTTACATGCAAAGAAAAGATATGGTTGTAGAATGGTTGAGAAAACAATATTGTATTCTCTGAAACAAATGCGTGGTCGTTGAAAACTAGTTATTGTTATTTTAAACATTTATTTCGTTACGATAATCAGAGTAATGTTTGAATTTAATAATTACATTATCACATTATAAAAGTGTGATTGGTTAGAGTTTAACAATATAGGTTTGTCAAAAATTTATGACTACAACATAATTTGTATTATTATTTAAAAATAATATGATGTAAATAACAATATCATGTTTTCCAAAACCATAATATGTTAAGTTAAAAAAAAAATCTTTTTCAGAAACATCTGTCAGTTCAGTATTTCGTTTGTAAACTATCGGTAGTGTTAAATAAATGAATAAATAAATAAAGTATAAACAAAAGGGTAGAGCAATAAAAATATATAAACATTTGTTTATCTTTTTATACAGACATGGCTGTATGTCGTATAAGTATACATTTCTATATATACAATTTATTTCAACAATATTAACTTATTTTTATTTCCAATTTAACGCACAGCTGTTTTTACAATACATATATGATTAAAAAATAAAATAGTATTATTATATTAAATAATACTGGGGTCGTATTTAACAATACTAATATAATATTAGAGCATGGTATGGTGAGTCTCAATTATATTTTAGTCACATCTAACAATAGTGTTGTCATATTTACAATACTAAGATTATAATATAATTAACTCAGATAATATTATAATTAACTCAGATAATAATATTGTTATAGTTTTTATGTATTAACAATAATATGAATTGACTGCAACCATATAATTCAATCATAGTATGTGGCTGTTTGATTATGGTTACCTCAACCACATTTCTTCCTTGCGTGTAGAAATTGTTATTGGCATCAGCTTTGTAAGGTAAATTTTCAATGAACTGGAATATATTAAGAAATTATTTCTGATTAACATACAAATTATATTAGATCAAGACAGCAATTTTTTAATATCGTTGTTCCTAGAGTACTTGGCTTGTATAAATTAAAAATTTTGATCTTGGAAATAGTAACAAGAATAATAACAAGAGAAGAACCCATATGTAATGGCCACATACACAAAGTGTGTCACAATATTGGTATCAGCTGGCTGGTGGAAGATTACAGCGTACGGGCAAGTAAAAACTATTAGATCGGCCACCACCAGAACTAAAAAAAGCCTCAGATTATATGATACGGAATGTTAAGAAAACGGAATGTTATAGAAGGACTCTCAATAATCCTGTCCCGAGAGCAATGAAAAAAGGGCGAAGTAGTAATTGAATATGACACTGAATTCTACACTGACTGCCGTACTGTCTTCAAACTGAAGCATGTCTATTTTGGGTTCTACTAATCCCTATTCGAGTAGAGTAGTATACTGTGCGAGAGAAATGGTTGCGAAAATCGACATTTGTGTCGACAACCACGCAGAAGTTTTTGGAACGTACTCAGTTTTGTTAATCAAAATAAGGGTGTGATATTCAGACTTGATCTCTGAACTGAGAAGTGACTACCAAATTATTAAAAAACTGTGATTAAATAGCATTTATAGAAATACATACATACATATGTAAGTATGTATCTCTCATCTTAAATACAAATTTATCATTCGCTGCATATCGTGGGTTTTTATATATACTAAACTAGCGTATGATTAATATTTTCTTGTAACATTAATTACATATTACGTATACGTACATCAGCATCAGTTTTTATTGCCGTTTGATATCAAAAGCATTAACATGAAAAAAACGCATAATTTCTCCTTGGTGTGCTGTAAAAATAGCTTTTATAATTTATGGTGAAAAGTATATTTTTCAAAATATTCATGTAATAGATACACAGTGTAACAAAATCTAAGTCATGTCAATATAGTAAAAATTCCAATTAACCTGTTAGAGGCGATCAAACTATACAAGTGTGCAGGCATTTAGAACTTTTAATGTTGTAGACTCTTCCAGAGAGTATTTAAGGGACTAGCTTAACTTTGTGCAGTACTATGCAGAGTTGGAATTTTAGGTACATAATGTTGTCAAGAGATTTATATAAATAAGATTTATTCCAAGAAAAATTTTGTATACAATTTTTCCCTCTACCTCTTCATTGTGTGCACCTTTTTTGATCCCGTTCAGTAGAAAAGGCAAAATAGCTTTTGGATTATCTAACAAGGGGCTTGCTAGAAAGAAACTTTAAGTTTGTAATTTACAAACAGCTGAAAGAAAACAAAAATAATAATGAAAATAATAGTTTTTTCTCAAGAGTTGAGTGTTAGCTCAAAAGTCTCATTTGTTTATGATAGCGATTTTGAAGTAAGCGAGTAACATGAAATGTATATGCCTTTAGCTCTAGTTTTTATACATACGCTGGAAGTGTAAGTGCTGCTACTTTTATGTATATCTATACATGTATATTAATTAGTAGTTTAGCTTGAATCAGCTATTAATGCCTTTTACTTCTTTTTGTGTTTGTTATACAGTGTTAATGAAATCAAAAAGTCAATACAATGGCTTCAGTACAATACGCAAAACTAATATTTTATGTTGTACAATGTAACGAATTTTTACGTAAGGTTAAATGATATCAATGTTTAAGCGAGTTTTTAGTCGTATCATAAGCTATAGTGGTAAAAAACCATCAAGTTACGCAGGATGTTCAAGTGTATTTTAGCTTAAAGTAAGTACTTCACCCTAAGTCTTATACAGCGTCGATAAAGTCTTAAAAAGTTTACAAGCAGAACAAAATAAATCACAATTTAAGTCTAATGAAACGCAAGGACTGTTTCTTGCATTTGGTTGATTTTTTTTAATGCACAAAAACAAAAATGAAGTTTTTAAAAATTTAAAGCCTTAATTAAAAAATTATTAAGGCCTTATAAAGGGATTTCGAAATAAATTTTCATACAAAAATGTTCTTATTAAGCCTGTGTAAAGCCTTAAAATTTTTTATAAATAAGGCTGCAAGCCTTATGTTAAGTGTAAAGAGAGTGAAACGTCAGCTAAGCAGGTAGTCTTGTGTCAAAGCTAGCGAATTTAACATCGCGGTATTCCAGCAATGAATATTTTAACATTGTGTGTTTTAAGAACACTTAATACCATTAATGAGTATATATAGTGTTCTGATATGATAATAATTGTCTACTGAAGACTTTTTCTTTGAATGCATATTTCCCAACTGTAAAAGTAACGTTCTTAAAATAACAAAATGAAGCAATGTGATCTTATGAGAAAGTCTTATAGATTTGGATGTATTTATGATTTTTAAATACGTTTTAAAATTTTTTTTATTAAACAGCTTATGAGAAGATACAATTTTTACTTTAATTCATAGTTTGTAATTTGTTTTCTTTTTTAACTTATATGAAAAATTTAACACATTAACTTCCCCAACAACTCTCGTTAAATTTACGCATTTCAACACATTTGAGAAATATTTTTAAACATATTATTCGTATATTTAACACTAAAGCTACGGTCATACTTGTCAAACATTTGCCCAAAAAAGCGTAACCACTAAATGCTAAGGAAGAATCTTTCAATTCAGACAAAAGTTTGTCAAGTTGCAGAGTAGCCAATATTGTTGGATTCTGTGACATTCTGGATTAGTTATTTTCAAAACTGTGTACTATGATAAACAAGTGTCTGGATCAAAAGTTTTTTCATTAGTGTTTATTGGTTATGCTGTTTTGTGTAAATATTTGATATTACAACATATGGTGCGCATATTGCACAAGAAAGAGCGATTAAATGTAATAACTTTTTTTTTTGTTAAATAAAGGTGTGACAACGTAACAGCTTTTTTGTTGGTAATATGTGGAAAATATAAACTAAAAATAAAATAAAGAATATATTTTTTTATAAAAATATGGCCATGGAGTGCAATTTACAATGTAAATGTCTAAAAATAGTTGTGGTATAGTTTTACCAATTGTTAAAGAATTTTTGCTGAAGAAGAGATTAACTTCTATTTTAAATTTAGCAAAAACTATAAAGAGCTTGTATTGGAAAAAAAGAATAAAACCAACTAAACGTGATAATTCTTCTTGTTTGTTAATAACATATTTTTTTTTCATATTTTTATTATTTTAACCACAGCACCTCACTTTGTGGTTGACCGCATACATACATAAATATGTATAAATTTCATCTCCCAGTTCCAAATCATATTATTTTATTTCTGTTGGTTTTTTGTAGTATTCTAGTGCTTTAAAAACTTGACTTAATGACATGGGTGTTGATGCATGATTCACAACTTTCAACATTTCATTTCCCACTCATATTTGATAACAATTTTTATACCATTTTTGTCACACGTTAACAAAATATGTATGATAATAATGACGTGGTGGTGATGTGTTGTATGCCTCTTTTGTAAATTAGTGATTTAAATTGAATGTCTCATTTTAATTGTGTGGTGCATCAAGAAGTCAAATTAAATTTGAATCATTAAAATTGGTTGTAATAAAAAAAAACAATAAAAACAGAAAATAATTCTATAAAAAGTCAAACAAACAATGGAAAACAAGACTAATGTTTTTGTTATTTGAATATTGTTTATACTGAGACAAATAGGGTAATGATTAACACTAATAAAACTTAAAGAGACTTATATAAAAAACAAAACTAAAGTTCCTAGTTTTTTAATTTAATTTTTTTATTAAAAACTTTTCAATAATATCAATGATGAGGTGTTTTACCAAATGAGCACCAAAATTTAAGTCAAGCAGTTTTATCAGAATGAAAAACAGCTGAAGAGAATTTTATGCTGAGTACAAAAAAGTTCTACACTCAAAATATTTCATAGGTAAAATAAACGAAAAATGTGGTTGATTCTACGAAAATATTCGTTGTTTTTACGGTACGAAATGCTTCGTAAATAGTAGAATTTTTGATATTTGTTTATTTTATGAAATACTTTTTGTCTGCAAATAACAAAATTTTGTGTTATTACAAATTTTTTTTTCGTAAATTGACGAAAAATAATGTTTATACTACAAAAGAAATTCGTGAATCATGAAAATACATTTTGTGTAATATTAAAATCTGCAAAAAATAAAATCTGCAAAAAAATTATATTTTCTAATATTTGGGAAATAATTTTGTAGTATAATCTGTAATTCTTGGAATTGGAGGTTGTAATAATTGTGAAAAGAAAAAGATAATTTAAGGGGAATTGTTACAGCATCTGTATTCCTCATACATCATATACACATACTCGTACATACATACATATATACATATATACATACATATTTTGCACTGAAACTCACGAATAAAACTGGGAACACAACTGAGACGAACAACGAATTTTTTGTGCTAACTTTCGCCATTGAAAATAAAACGCATTTGTTTACATGAAAATTAACACAACACCACCGTCGAACGAAATTCGTCGTGCAAGACGAAATCTGCGATATATTTATTTCTACGAGTATTTCTTACGCCTATGAACGACAAAAATAATTTTATCTCTCTGCACAAACAACCAATTATCCAATTATTAATTATAAGATCAGCTACTTATTCGTCGTTGGTTTGTGGTGGACGAGATTTGTCATTCATTCCAGTTGTCTTCCAAGCATAAGCCGAAATCTATTTTCTTATTATAAATTTTTATTTTAATTGAAATTTTTTGTTAAATAATTTTGCATGGAATATATACAATAACAGAAAAATAAATGGGGAAAATATTAAAAACTAAAACCAAACAACAGTTTTTATTTTATATTTCAAATTTTTTTTTCGTAAAATTCACTAAACTTTTTTAAATTTACAAATAATTTTGTACTGTAAACATAATGTTAACAAAACAAAATTTGTTTATTTGACGAAATATTCAATTTTATAAAAATGTTTTATTTTATACTAAATTCAGTAAAATAAACGAAAAATAATTGTACGAAATAATTTTTGTAACTTAACGAAATTCGTAAAATTACAAAATCTGTTTTCCTTCATAAGCCACAAGTATTTTCGTAAAATGTACAAAACTTTCGTTTATTGCACAAAAATTATTTTACGAAAAAATATTTTGTATTTTTAAGCATGGAATATTTTGACTGTAGATATTCTTTTAAAAATTCTAATTTCATATCTCAAGTTGAATTTTTCTTGACTGATTTTTGAAAATTTTTTAATTTGCTCATACATCAGGTATAATAATTTTTTTAACAAAAAGTATCTTCGACTTGTGAATGCATTCATTTATGATATTAATTGTTAAGTTTTCTGTGATGAAGATTTTTCTATACTCATCTTTGGAAATGTATTGATTCACTAAAAACGTTGTGGCAAAGATTTTTTTTTTTGCAAATTTGATAATAAAAAAATTGTTGTAAATATTTTTATTTTTCCCTAAGGAGTTTTCAAACATTATATTTGAATGGAATACAGATTTTGTTGAATTTCATACCATTTTCGAAAATTGCTGTTGTTAAATAATCACGGCTTTATGTATAAGCAAACATTGGCATGAAGTTAGCATATGTGATGAAATTGAATTGGGTGTTAACGAGTTCCTCTATACAATTTGACATTAAAAATGGTCGCAATACGTAGTTTTAACCGACTACTAAGTCATAGCGAGATTTTTATTGTGAAGTTTTATGGCGAAAGTCTTTAAGATCATGTTAAATTTTGCAACTTATGCTAACTTCATGTCAGTTTTAGCTTATACATATGGCCGTCACTTTTTTCAGTGTTCAAATTATATAATAAAAATAACCTATATTGTCATACCTTTCCTTCCTTTTTTAGAATATGTGGGAATAAGGATAATTGTAAGGCTAATTATACTTTTTTATATTTACTTTTCTTAAACATCACACAATTCATACAATACGAATTGACAGCCACAAGAGCTCGCATCAATAGTATTACTACCAATTTGCATGATATGATTTGTTGAAAATTAAAATAGCATGCAAGGTGTTTTGTATTTATTCATTTATTTATTAACTATTACAAATGCAATAAACAAGTACGAGTATCTAGCAACCTTCTTTTGATGATAATAGTAACAAAGACAATTGATGAGAAGCAAAGCAGAGTCTTTGGTGGGAATCAAACCCACTAACCTCGTACTAATAGCCCAAAGCAATACCGACTATACTGCCGGCGCAAAAGGAAGCTTTAAAACCACTTTTATTTCAAACTAAATAAGATTTTTAACAAAAGTACCCTCAGACTTGGAAAATATTTGTAAATCAAAAACTTTTGATTCACTCACTTGTTTATTAATGGCGTTTTCTTTTCTAAAACAAAAGTGTAAAATATATGTTACATCTGATTTGGCAACATTTTTAAATGCTCACCTGATTTTTAAGAAGTGTTGCATATTTTACGTTTACAAAAGAACAATTTTGTAACAAGATTTGTCATAAAATAATGACGAACTAGAATATATAGAATATATATAGAAAATGACTTATTTTTTTTCACAGACAATAACAAAAACAGCTGTTAATTTAATGCTGCACTCATGCCCCTTTAATGAAAATGAGTGTTGAACATGTAACATTTTTCTTCTTTTTAAAGGTAACATCGTCAGAAAAGAGTGCGTTCCATTTTTTAAATAACACATACTTTTCAGAAAAGAACAAAAAGGAATGTAAAAGGCAGTATAAATGTAGCATATTTCTCAGAAAAGAAAACGCCATAAGATAAACAGTTTTCCAATCATGTTTGAATGTATAATATTGTCTATTAGTTTTGTGTGAAAATGTTTAACTGAATAAACACGTGTCTGAGTCAAACAGTTTTTTATTGGTGTTTAGTGGTTACGATTGTTTGGGCAATTGTTTGCCAAGTAAGTATTGCTCATCCATAAATAATTTACTTCCACTTGATCTATGTGCCCGGGTAGCTCAGTTGGTAGAGCATTGGACTTTTAATCCAAGGGTCCAGGGTTCAAATCCCTGCTCGGGCGATTGCATTATTTTTTTTTTTAATTGACATTGAAGCAAATATTTCTTTAGCAGATCTTTATCAACTTAAATTTTTTTTAATAAAATCTATTTAGATCTAAAAAAATTAACTTTGCATCGGCCGGGAATCAAACCCGGGCCGCCCGCGTGGCAAACGAGCATTCTCCCAATAAGAAATTTTTGCTTGAAATAAAGTGTAAAACAAGTGTTATTCAAGCCACACAATCAATTGTCAAGGGTTGAATTATGCTTAATTTACACTTTAACTCAATAGTATTTTCCAGTGAAAAGAAAACTTGAATTCAATGCGATTAATTCAGTTTTGATACAGTGTAATTCAAGCCTTGAATTATACTACAAATAAACCTTGTAGTACAATTGAATTCAAGTGTATTTCAAGCAGCAAAAACAAGGCTTTCAAAATAGAAAGCAAAATGCAATTCCTTTGTTTTTTAATAATAATTTGACAAGGTTTGAACATATATTATGTTGTTTGATTTCTTATTTTAAAATATTTTCAAACTTTAAAATTACTTGAAAAAATACTTGAATTCAACTTTGTTTCCAGTTCAATTTCAAGTGCTTGAATTTTAACTTTTTGAGTGCTTATTGGGGTACCACTGAACCACAGCTATCACATGTTTCTTTTGTATAATGCTTCAACGTGTCATATTTTATTAAATGTCTGAGAAATATCAATAAATAGGGCAGAAAAATTTTTCTTTTCTTCCAATGTTCTTATTATAACTAAAAACAATCTATGAGTTTGATTAATAGTGCTATGCTGACTTCTTAAACCAAATAAATGATACGGGATGCACCCATTTTTACTTAGAATTGGGAACAATTTCATCATGGGCAGCGTTTTAAAAAGCTTTGACATTGAACATAGTGAACTTATTGGTCTTTATGACTCAGCCTTCGTAGCATATTTGTCCGGCTATGGATATAATATGTTCTTGTATAATAATAATGAGTATATTTTTTTTTTTTAGAAAAAAAACTAGTTTGAATATCAATTTAACTGGCGTTTAGTGATAGATGATTTGATGCCATTAGTACATAAATCTGATATGGGCCATATGGCTGCCATAGCTGATATGTGGATGGCAAAATCTGGAAATACAATTCTTACACACTTTTCGCAGCGTTTTCGGCCGTATTTTGCAAAATAACATTACAAATGTCAATTTCCATGTTTTAAATAACCTCTGTTTTATTCGCGTAAGTAACTGACCTTACATATAAAAAACTTCTTACAAAATGCATAAATAAAGCTCAGAAAATTTTAAAATTTGAGGTCCATTAAAAATTAAAATTTTGCTTTAAAAAAATTCAAAATACTTTGCTGGAGTAGTATATTGTATCACATTTGCTTTAACTAGCTACCAAAATATTCATTCCATTTTCTTCTTCATTTAAATTACTTAAAATGATTCTCTTTAGTATTTAAAAAATGGGAAAACTTTTATACATATATGATATATACTTAATTTATGCTTAAGACACGTGCCAACATTTAACATCAACATTAAATAAAAAGATTTTTTTATAGCGCCTACAGCAACAGCAGCAATACTAAACAACATGTCTTAAACACATGTTGCTTAGTATCAGATGAAGACACATTTCATCTTATTAAAATACATTCCCATAAACATTATTTGGGCTTAAATTGTTAAAAAAAGAGAAATTCCTAAACGAGAGATAAGTAAAGTAGGCCTCCTATTTTTATTATTAATAATAAATAAAAATACGTCAAAAGTGTTACACAATTTTTACGATCATATTAATAAAGCAACAAAGTCACGTTCAGACATTTACAATTTATTGTTTCCACAATTTTTATATCTATTGGTTTGTAGTGATGGAGTGAAATATTACTTATGCAGGTGGTTCATGCGCAAAGAGTATAATATGAAATAAAAGTACTAAAACAAGTGTTTGATTTAATAATTGTTTTCCATCTTTTTTGCGAAAAGTTCACTCGCCCTCTATGTAAGTCTGATTTTTTTAAAAATCGGAAAGATAAGATAAATAAGAAAATTTAACCTTAAGTCCAAGTAAACTTATAATATGAGTATGGCCCCGGGTTTCCATCTGTATGCCATGTGCCACACAAGCGTAAAAACAAGCGTAACCACTAATTACTAATGAAAATCAGTTTGATTCAGACACGTATTTATTAAGTTAAACAGTTTCATACATAACTAATAGACAATTTTATGGAATCCAACATGATTGGAAACTGTTTAAATTAATAAATATAGGTCTGAATTAAACAGTTTTTCATTAGTAATTAGTTGGTTACGTTTTTTAGGCAAATGACACACAAGAAATGCCAGATGTAAACTCAGCCTATGATTATTTAAATATAAATTTATGCACATTTCTCTATGAATCATTTGAATCTATTAGCCAACCAGAATTTCGAAAAAACATTATTACGATTGTAAGTCAGTGTTTAATGAAATTAAAAGTAGCAATTGGTGATAGATAGGTCAGGCAATATGGAAGCCTGAGCTGTCAAAGAAGCCCTTGAATGAAACCCAAACATAGACCTGCTCAAATATCGACAAGTTCATGATGAAATAAGGAAGTTGCATATAACGTGAATTAAAACAAAATTCTAAGAATTAAGAATAAGTGATAGGAAAAATTTGGTTGTGACCCTACGTCACTCTAGGAGCTTGTATAATCTAGATATATAAAAGAGGATGTGTGTATGTATGTATGTATGTAACATATAGACTCCAAAACGGCTAGGCCGATTTTGATGAAATTTTCAGGGAACCTTCAGAATACTCAGGCGGGTGACACTGTGAAGTCTGATTTTTTATTCTTGCTCTGCGGGCGGAATAGCGTGGCAAAATCCCATTTTCATATTGCACCACCAATGCCATATACATATAGATATTTATTTTTTTTTTGTTTTTTTTTTATTTTATTTTATTTAATTTTTTTTTTGAAAGCCGTTGTCATGTTTTTCAAAACGAGATATCAAACTCTTAAATCGGTTATGTAGTTCCGAAGATATTTACAAAAAACGTATGTTATAATGATCCAATTTCAAAATTTTAAAACTTTTAAAAATCCGAGTTTTCGGTGGGGGTAGCAAAGCATACCGGGTGTAGCTAGTAATAAATAAAAATCAATGACGATTTTTCTGAAACATTTAAAAATCTTTTTGAACTTTGTATTGCCAATTCCTTAAAAAAAAGCAATGTAATAAAATAAACAAAACTCACAACTTCAACAAAATCTCGACCAAGTAAAAGAAAATCTCATCAAAACTTAGACACACGTAAAAGTCATAAAAATCAAAATATAAGAAGTATTTTATTTAAAACGAAAAACAGCAGCCGAAATTTATGTATTTGTGTGTTCGAGTATATTTCTTGCATCTTCTGATATTGTAAAAATTCATTCGCCTCTTTGCCGCCTTTGCTCTATTTTGTTGGCAAAAATTTATGCTCCGCAAAGTATGCTACTTATTTTATGTGTGGATGTGAGTGAGTGTGTATGTGTATGTGTATATTTAACTCCTTGTGTAGCATTCAGATGACTTTTTGATGACACTTAGCGCAGATTTTTATGGTACCAAAGTTGTTGCAATAAGTTTTCCCGAAAGAAAAATATAAGACGGAAACTTGGAAGAAGTTAAATTTTAAGATTTTTATATTTTTGTTATGCGTGGTTAAAAAAGCAGCTGGATATAATTGGATGATATTGTCCTGATAGACTTGTTGGTTTTTTCATGCCATTTAATTTTAATGTTTTTTCTCTAACGAAAAAATTATTTTTGTTTTTCTAACGAGTATAGTAGTATATTTAGTATTTTTGGTGGTTTTATGCTACTCGTAAAAATAAAAAAATGCCAAATCAATTTCCCTTATTAACTTAAGCATAAGTCCTATTAAAAAGCTTATAGCTTATTTGTGTAAGACGTTCACGTCGGCTTTTTGTAATAGATTAAATAAAACTTAAACAAATTTCTCATCCTCGTCTCATCATCATCCATCCTCAACGTCATACACAAACACGCTGTTAAACTACTTTTACGCACAAAAAATTTTATTTTTCAATGTCATGAGTGTATAGGAGCGTACGGACATGTCTAGAGCCATTTTAGTTTTACTTAAATTAATCGCTTAAAAATTCTCTAAATGCACAAGTAAAATGCACTTTTTACTCAGTGAAAAAAAAAAATTATAACATCGTCTGCCAGTCATTGGTTATTATTCACTTTCAACTACCCACGATATTAAACTTTCAATTTCTTTTGTCTAACCAAGCAAATCATTTTCGTTTTTACTTTTTCTGTTACACATTTTTTTCTTCAAAATCGCAATTTCTTCTCCACTATTTATGAATGTCATCTTAATAACCTCTGAAAGGTTTGTGCAATAGAAATAAAAGAAATTCTAGTGGTCATCAGTCGATAATAATTCAATGAAAATAAAGAAACACTTTAACTTTAAAATGATTTTTCATACAAATTGAGATATGGAGTTACACTTTTTTTTTAAGAAAATAAGGAGATTTAATTTAGTTTTAACTTAATTTTAATGCTTGATTTATTGCTATTATGTGATTGAACCACTCTAGAAAAAGAATCAATAGTAGACTAAATGAAAAAGCATTTATTATCAAAGTTTGCAACAACAAACTTATTTATTAATATTGTTGAATTTTAAGTCATTTATTTTTGACCAGAAAGAGTTGACCCGGCAGTTATCTACTCTTTTGTAAGAATGTTCTTCTTTTATTCATTAAATAAAATTAAGCTAACCAATTTTATTTATTTTTAGTAAGTAAATATTTATTTTAACAAACTCAGTTTAAAACAACATTACAAAAAAATAAACAACAACAGCTAGCAACACCACAATTATATGATTGTACATCAGATAAAGCAAATTACGTGCTGCAGTAATAAAACATTATGGTGATGATGATGATGATGATCGTAAGGCATGGTTTGCCAAATCCGATTGTGTTGTTGCCTGGCATAAACTACAGCCAGAGAATGAAAAATGCAAATTCAACCAAACAACAAGTCAACCAACAAAATGTTTAATTTTAAAATTTATTTATGCATGCACAAATTTAAACAAACATTTAAATTCTTGGCACTGACGGCGACCGACAAAACCAACATCAATTTTAATATTAAGTTTAAATATGTAGTTTTAAGTAATCACTAAAATTTTTTAATTAATTTGTTTATTTGGTTGATTTAAAAACACAAACACATGTTATTATTCCGACTCAATTTGGCCCCAGGGAATTCATAAAATTAATTGAGTTTTAAGTAATTTTAAAATAAATGAATTACAATATGAAATTTTGCCAAAGTTCAACAAAAAGTTTTTCTGGGAATTATAAAGTTATTGCAGTAATTTTAAACTGAATATTTATAAGTTATATATCTGTGAAAATTTACATATAATAATTCCCTATTTTGGATAGTTTTTATAAAAATTGTATATTAACTGCCTTATTCTTAAAAAATATCTGTGGCTTACAAAACAAATTTTGTATTGAAATTTTTATTAATATACCTGTTATAAAAGCAAATTATTTTTTTATGAATAAGTGCATAGATATTAAGAAATGTCACTCTTATTTAAATCCGCATGTATTTCAATCAAATAACAAAAATATGTTTTACTTAAAGCAACACAAATAATTCATATTCATATTTCTCATACGCTCCTATTCGGTATAGAATACTACAAATCCGCTAAAGTATGCTATGGTTTTATGCATTAGTGATATTGCAATGTTTAGATTAAAATATTGCTCATACGCATGGGATCACCGTCTCTTTAATAAAACTAAAAAAAGTATGCAGTAATTATTGTAAAAAAAATCGTGGTAAGTATGTATTTAGGTAAGCAAATGTGGTGAATATGGCCTACACATCTATTTCTTTTTATTTATTCTATGGAATAAATCCTTGCAGATACACAAAAATACAACAATAATTTTATTGCAATCAAAAAATTAAAAAAGCAATTTTACATTATCCTTAGTAATTGTATATTAAAGATTAAATATTCATAATCGCAACTAATTCTTCTAAGAGTATCATCGTAATCATAATTTTGACAAACAGTTGAATGGATTAAAAATTTTATGTCATTTAAAGACAGTATTGTTCAACTGTTTGTATAAGAAAATTTTTTTCTTTGTATACACAATATTTCATAATTTTTGTTGTTGTTTATTTTTAATTTGACTAAGAAGTCTGCTTAACAGTTTAATAAAATATTTGTCTTGTAACAATTATTTATAAAGTATGGTTGTTTCTCTTGTTTAAAAAATTTCAAATTGCATTTAAAACTTTAATTTTTGTATTAATTTTTATGTTTAAAAGTTTATTTTGTAGATTTTATTTTACTCAGTTACAGCATGTGAGATAAGAATTATGTTTAGAAAGTTACAAAAAGAGTAAATAAAAAAATGTTTGGGAGGTTTTGCTTAGAAAAGCCAATCTAATTTTCTTTCTTTAATGTAATGATTTGCGAAAAGCTTAAATATGTACATCAAGTCTAAGGTAAACCTATTAAAACTGTTGCAGAAGACTACATTCCCTTTTTTTTATAAACATTTTCAAATAGAAATACATATATGAAAACATGTGCAAGTCAGATGCAAAATTCTAATAAAATAATAATAATACCGTCTCAAAAATTTATTTCTCCCACGAAAATAATAGCTTTGATATGAAAAATTGTTTGTCATTGTGCATGTTTGTAAGAGAAATTGTTTGTACAACAATTTTTTATATGTTTTGACTACTTTTCTTAAGAAATTTTTCATATTTTTTTTGCTAAGACTTGGCTACATTGTTATCTCTCTCTCTCCCTCTCTCTACAACAATTTCTTATAGCTTTCATAAAACAAAAAACACAATGATATAAATGTGTTTCTGGTTAGACTGTCATGTAAGAAATTTGAATTTTAATGTTGTAATAACTTTAGTTTCTATTGTTGTCTTTCATTTCCTCTAAGAATGTTCTGCTGTTCAGCTGTAATATTATTTTGTTTAAGAAATTGCTGAGTTTTATATTATTTGAAATTATGACTGTGAGAATCGTTTGTCAAACAAAGTTATTTTGCTTCCTTTTTTATTTTTTTGAAAACGTGTATCTTTATTTTCGTTCTTTTGAAGGGAGTTTGTTTTGGTTGAAATTGTGCATTTGAATTCTCTTATGTTTGCATTATTTTCACTTCAGTTGTTACTTAAATTTTGGCACTAATGTATAATTTTTTCAAAGCAATAAGCTACAGGAAAAAAAATTATTTGGAAATGATTAGAAGCAATATTCTGCACTTAGCGAAATTCCATAAGCACGAAAGAAATTTTTAAATTTAAAATTATATATACAAACATAAAGTATATTCCAATTGTTTCTGTCAAGCAAAACAAATTATTACTGAAACTATAACCACAAATCTTTTGTGCAGACAACCATCAGCAAGAGCAATTTTCCAAACAATCGATTTAATGAAAACCAACTAACAGTTTAGAAACCAATTGGAAAATATCAGTGATTGAAAAAAAATCGCTGCAAGTTGATTGTGATGCCAGTAAAGAAACCAAGTTTTTTTACTGTGTTTTTGGTTTCTAAAAATTTAAATCACTCATATGTCAGTGGAAGATCTTATTTTTTATTTCTGCAGATAAATTTCCTTCATCAAAGTACTTCACAGAAAGAAGCATACGAGTAAGAAGAAATGAGTGTGTGTGTGTGTTTCCCCACTAAATGATTTAACAAACTTTTCAATTGAATTTTAATGACTTTAGTTTCTAGTGCTCCAGTTTTTGAAAAGCTGTACGAAAAATATTTTCCGTTACAATTATTGCTTCATTTCCTGTCCATATTCATTAACTTCCGTCTGCAGCAATAATTTCTTTGCATTCATTGCTATCTTCTGTTTTATTTATATGAGTTTTTCTGTTCCATATTCTCAATCATTTATTTGGTTTTTTTGTTAAAGCATTTTCTTTTGCATATTTTCAGCATTTAATTTATTTTTTTATACACTTGGTTGCAGTTGCTTTTATGCAATATTTTTTTCTTCATTACTATTTTATAATGGCTTTTCCTTGTCACCAGGCATAAAATATTGTCTTTTTTTCTTTCTCTGCTTACAAAAATATTTTTACAAAAACACACACGGCATTTACATATCTACATGTGTATATAAGAATCTTATAGGTATACTTACATGTGTAAGTATTTCGTTTCGCGTATGAATATTTTTGCATTCAACTCTCTCTGTTGGTTTAACTGCGAGATGAGACTGTTGATGGTAATGATGAATGCTGGTGGAAATAAATAACAGGAGGTTAAAGGAGAAGCAAACAAAGCACACACATTATTGAAATTTCTATAAGAGTTGGCATACGAGCAAAATGTCAAATGGGAAATTAACTGTTTCAATTGCACACAAACAATATATATTTCTGTTGAAAAAGTGCAAATGACAAAAAAAAAGAAGTATTGATTATGCCATTTATTTTTGTGTAACGATATGGTGTTTTTTTTTAAAGGTTGGAGAACTATAAATTGGCAATTTTTTAGGGTTCCGCATAGCCAAGGTGAAAAGGAACCCTATTGTTTTCGCTACGATGTCTGGCTGTGTGTCTGTCTCTCGCAGACTATTTTCCCGAGAACTTTAGGAGCTACTCAGCTGAAATTTCTATACAATATGTCAAGCTTTGACCTCTACAACAGAAAATATATGACAGTGAAAAATGTAAAGGTTCCTTTAAGCGAGCAACAAAACATGATGAAATCCCAATAATACATAATAATCCTAATATCAATATACAGAAAATTATATTTAGACATTTTTTAAATCCACAGTTAGTTATTTTTGTGCAGACTAGACTAATTAACACTGAAATTTTAAAAGTATTCGATCAGTTAATGTAATTTTGACAATTTGCTGTATCTTGAAAACCGGAAGAGGCAAACTCTTGAAATTTTCAAAAATACTAAAACTAAAAAATCCCAAAATTAAAAAAAAAATTACGAAACGAAAAACCAACAAATTAAAAAAGCGCTTAGACGAAAAATATCACTAAAAAGAAAATAAATCGCTAAATGTAAAACAATCGCCAATGGCAAAAAGATTGCCAAGAACCACAAATAAGTCGACCAAAACTGAAATAAACTACAACTACAAAATCACTCAAATTAAATAACAACCTTTTTTAGGAAAAACCAAAAAAAAAAGAAAAAATCGAAACCTAAAAAAATCGCTAAGACTAAAAAAACAACATAAAATAAAGCGAGAAAAAATCGAAAAAAATCATCAAATCGAAAACTTAAAGACAATCTAGCAAATCTCCATATATCGAAAAAAAAATGCCAAAACAAAAAATTGCAAAAATGAAAAAGTGCTTAAATGAAAAATATTACCAATAATAAAATTAATCTTTAAATTGTAAAAAAATCGCTAAAAGCAAAAAGATCGCAAATAAACCAAAAAAAAAAAATTGTCAAAACATGAAAAAAAAGCCTCCAAAGCTACAAAAATCGCTAAAAATAAACATAAGAAACATCTTAAAAATCGCCAAAACAGACAAAAAACAAAACCGACAAAAATCGCTTAGACTAAAAAAATCTCCCATAATCCCAAAAATCGCCAAACCAAAAAAAGCGCTAAAAACTCCAAAAAACAACTAGGATACACTAAAAGAGGTAAACAACAGGCTGAACTATTGACTTAGTTATGAAATGTAAAAAGGTTTTGCGAGAAGGAAGTCTGACTTCTGTAAAAGTTCGTTACATTATTCATATTGTTACATTTGTACTATTGTGCAATTTATTGTTTCTATTTAATGTTTGTGCTGCTTATGTCATTCCATATTATATTATCTCAAGCATTTACTAATCCCTTTAACTAATAGTGATATTCTGCTTTCGTGGTGAATGCCTTCAAGGTAAATATTACAATAGAAGTAAATATGTCTGCAGTGCTGTATTATAAAGTATCATTATTCATTTCGTTAGGTAAACTTATAAAAGTTTTTATATTTTTGCATTTGGCTTCAATTTGTGCTTTAAAAAAAAACAAACCTTTTTCATTTATTAACCAAACTTCAAACTAATTAATGCAAGTTATGAAAAAAGGTCCTGTCTTTTAATTAAAGCTGCAGTGCTTATTAATATTGAACTTAGTAACATTCTTATGCTTAAGGCCAAAAATCAAAATTAGTTAAACTCATTAAAGAGTCATTCTATTAAAAAGTTTGCTTAAAGGCTAAAATGAGTATACTGTATTTTGTTATATGATTCTTGCTTGTAAAGTTATATTAAAGTTTTTTAAAGTTTAAAAAAGATATTAAAAATACTTTTCCTAACTGACTTTAAGTCTTGCAATTTTCTTTTTATCTTATAAAGAACTAATTATTTGCCAAGGTAATTTTAGAAGGAAATGAAAGAAATGTATACATACAGTGATTCACAATGAATATGACAACACTCAAACTCTTTGCTTAAAGCAAAATGATTTTTTTAAAGCACTGACTATTTCTTTTAATTTATTTTTTAGCTATTTATATTAATTATTTTATTTTATTTTGCACCATTTTTTTACAATTAGCTCCCAACTTGGGCAAAAAATAAAAGTTTAAAAAAGCAAGAAAAAAAAAACAAATTATTAATTTTCATTTAAGAAATTCTAAAGTATACGAGTGTATGTATATTTATTTGCCATAAAGTCTTGATTTATTTCTTATATTTATTATTAAATTTAACCTTCATAGGGTCTTTAAAATCGTGGACGTTAACGATCTTCGGGTCAAATTTGACCCAAATTGAAAATTATGTATTGGTTTCATTTATTTGTGATTCATTTATTGCCAATGAAAGAGAGCATTATTTGATATATTTAATTCGATTAATATATGATAGATAAAACCGTAATATTAAATCGATATTATTATTAATTGTACATAAAGTAATGGTTTCAGAGTGCAGTTTTCATATCAAGTTTTTACAAGTTATAATAGTATCTAATGGTGTTTTATTTTCTGCGTTGAGGCCTATCTGGTAACGACTTCTTTTGGATCTGTTTTTACCCTCTTCAAGCATTTTTTCCTTGGATTTAGTTGAAGTTTACGGCTACTCATTTACCTCACGTAGTTTTAGTGCAACTTTCTGTGAAAATACTGATATTGCTAACCTCTTTTGGTTTTTTATATAAGGCATAGTAAGCTGCGATCCTAAATTTTCTAAGAAGTGTCGACGTTTTGAAAAACAGTTTATTTCCAGCCGCTATTAGCTGATGTAGATATCACAAAAGCATTGTAAGCTTATATATCTACCATGTTACTAACCACCATTTGACAACATTGATTAGTCTTTCTTTTGCAAGTAAAACATGACCTAACTTTGTCCAGCAGATAAACCCTTCCATTTTATTTATTGTAATCTAATCATATTTGCAGTTTCTTGTCTTGGTGATTACTAACTTTAGAGATATGATGCAGAGTACTAAGAAGGATAGGTTAGTTTACGAAGGGTGGTGCTTTACCGCACCTCCACTTGGAGACCCAATTGGGTCCATTGTGATTCCCTTCTGTTGCCCAAAAAAGTAATATTTACCCTCCCATTTGCAGCCAGAAGTGACCATATTATACTAAGAAGATTCACAGACTTTTTTTCATCGGAATATATATAAGAAGGGTACGAGTACTATCTTTGGTAAAACAAAAATAATGATAAACACGCATGATAATAACACATGTACTATCTCTGGTAGTAACTCATTTATATTTTTATGTGTAGTTTGAACTAAAGTGATTTGTGATCTCAGTATTTATTGTTCAACCGATAAGATGTAAAAAAATTATCTGCAGTCGTGTTATATTTTCAAAATCGTCTGATAATGTATGCAGGCCATTTTCTATTTCATTATCTTTCATTATTTTACAAGAAATACCAGACACAACACTTCCAAACTTTAAATCGGATCAAATTTCACCCGAAGATCTCTAGTGTAAAATCTTGCATACAATTTTCTTTGGCAAGTTTGCGGACATATAAACCTACTATATCTGTTAAAATATAAAATTAAATAAAAGTCAGAAAATATGACATAGATCGATCAATCACTAATTTTCAGAAAAAATCAAAGTTTTTTCCTGAAATGGGTCAAAATTGACCCAAAGACCCTATGAAGCTTAAAATAAGATGTATTAACAGCCTTATTTATAAAAATTATTAAGACCTTATAAAGGCTTAATAAGCAAAAATTTTTATGAAAATTTATTTAAGAAACCCTTTATAAAGCTTTAATAATTTTTATAAATAAGGCTGTAAATATTTAAATGTAGTTGTTTTTCCCTGTAAACACCAACGACACGATATATTTTTGTATATCAACAATTTAATTCAGAAAAACTATTTGAATCTATCAGACTTAAACAAATTTGGCCATCACAATAAAACTTTAATTTATACTCTAATAAAATTTTGGCACACAATTTGGTTTAAATTACAACTCATTAAATTCGCTGTTTTTGTTTGCTAAAATCATAAACGAAAGATATTTATGCAATTTATTCATACCAACTACTAAATATTTTCCTAACTTTTGTAAAAGAAACAGCAACAACGAAAGAAAATGTAATAATCTTGAACGTAATGTTATTGTTGCTGTTGTTGTGACTTCTTTCTTATTTCTACCATATATTTTGTTCATAATTCTGGCATAAGATTTACTATTATATTATTCCTCTTTCTTGCGTGAGCACATGTGTGTGTGTGTGTGTGAATGTAAAGGACTTCTTGGCATGGAGGCATTTTTCATTTTTAAAATTTTTATTGCAAATTATTTATACATCTTTGCGAAGAAATAAAAGCAAAAGGAAATGCGAATGTGTTGGTTGCTTGCAGAAGCAACAGTTTGTTAAAGAAATGAAAAGTCAATTTTCTCTAATAAAAAAGTTTTCATATTTCTTCTACTCACTGCTGCTATTGCTTCACTTGTTAGTTGTCTTATTCGTATTTGCTTATGACCACTTTTATTATCATCATTTAGTTCAGCTCGATAAGCATGAAATTCAGAGTCAACAATTATTTATTACGTACATATATATTTTTATGTTCTATTCTACACTGAAAAAATAAAATTTATAAATTATTTACTTAAGATATATAGGAAGCATTTTCTTTACTAGTATTTAAAAATTTGTATTAATTTTTTTATATATTTTTCTTTATATATTTTATTAAATTTCATTTACTAACAAACCTAATGCAAGAGTATCTTCGGGACCTTTGCCATCTGCAAATGGAGCATATCTTTGTACGGGGAAAGCAAAAATTATTTATCTTGGTGCATAAATCAAGATAAGCATTAGGATACATTAAATTTGTTGGCATATCAATAATAACTAAATGCTGTTTCCTCATTTCACATCTAACCATTAAAGCAACAAAACATGGAGCTATTGACCAAGTGGATTTTTTGATATCTGAACCGCATTTAAAGTCATCAAAGATGGCAGCAGTTACAGGAAGTGAATATATTTTTTACTACTCAGAATGTGTAGCATATTTATCGGGATTAGTCTATGACTGTCTGCCCTCACTTATTATACACAGAGGAATTTGTTTCTCATAATTTCTTATTAAAATATATTCCAAATTTTATGAACTTAGAAATTTCTCTCAGTGCCAATCTGTCGTCTGTTTATAAACTTTTTTTGTCATTATTAATAAATATTTGCATTTTTCATTATTCTTTGGATAAAAAAAGTTTCGCCTTACACAATTCTATGATTTATTTCATTAAACTTAAATTATTTTTCTGCCGCTTGCACACAAAAAAAACAAACAGAATAGAAGTGAAAATTTTTGTTTTCTTTTAGTTCGTAAATTTTTGTTGACTTTTTCTCTCACACTCCTTCCACATAATATTAAAATTATGCGTTTGTTCGTGTATTTTTGCTAAAGAACATATTTAAATGAAAACTATCTTTGAACAATTTTGTGGTTAAAGTTTATCACTTTGTTCATCTTAAGTTTTTATAAACATACATAAATACGAATACGATGATTGTAAAGCTTAAACTTAAACACATAAAAAAGATTTGCATGTAAGATGAGAAAAGTTTCAAAATGAGTTTTAGACTATAAAAAAATAAGGACAGACAGATAAAATAAACAACACAAAAAATGATAAACATGTATGTATGTATGTATATTAATAATGTCTATATATTTGTTTTAAAAGGATTATTGAATATTTTATGTAGAAACTTGCAACTCATTAAGTTGAAAGTGAAAAGAAAAAAGTTTAAAGTTTAAAGTTTATTGTGGGTTCGATTTCGACCAAAGACTCTCTTATACCCGTACTTAGTAATTATATTTGTAACTTTATAAATAAATAAATAAAAGCAAAAGAGTTTATAAGGAATATGTTGATGTCCATAATTTTAAATATATTTGAAATATTATGAACTTTGAACTGAAATGCCTTTGCGATAATATAGTAAAAATAATAAATAATTAATAAAATAAAAAAAAAATAGTATAAGTGCAATTGAATTAATCAAAGTTTAATTTTTAAATGCAGTTAGAAATGATTCATTTAAAGTTAGATAAACCTATAATCAAGACTTTCAAGGCCAGACTTAAGAACTTCTCTTATATACATATATTTCCTTTTTTCCTTTCATTTAGAACCAATAATTTTTTTTTATATTCATATATCCCAAAGAAAGCGGAAGCGTAGAGAAAATTGTGTGAGATTTTTATAGTTTACTTGCATATATGAAATCAAAAAGGCCTACACTACAACACTAACCTATATAAATAATATAAAGACATGCGTAAGCAAAAGGAATTAAAAGGAAACCATGAGCAACTTGTGCATGAGTTGAACCTCGTTTTAAGGAAATTGTTTTTTTAAGCCAAAGACAAGTAGGCAATTAATGCCTACTTCTATTACTAGATGTTACCTTCTTTCAGAAAGGGATAGTGATAGAAGACAGGTGGTGAAGGAAGAGATAGAAGAAAGCTTCATTCTTTTACAACTCTGTTTTTTGCACGCTTTTTTTATTTTGGAATAATGCAGTGTTGCAGCGCCTTCTGGTGTCAAATGAGGCGTATTAAATTTTTGAAGCTGTGTTTAGCCATTTTATTGGTTATTTTACTTCGCCGATGATTCTGCTACATAATACCGACGAAGGAGGGCGCTCTGATGCTACATTAAGATTAGCATCTGTTGAAGTCGGTATAATTCAGTGACCAGTGACTATGCCTGCATCACTTGAACTTTCCTACAACAACTGATACAAAGGGACACTAATGCACATCAGAAAAATGCGTGGTGTTGTTATTTAATGACTGTTCGATAGAGGGGTTGAACCCAGGATCTTCGATTTTGTAGTCAATGTGCCAAACGTACCAACGTGTCAGTCAGCCAAACAAAATGCAACATCAAACAGACAAAAGCTTCAAGAATCTTTTTGACTACTAAACAAACAGAAATCACGCTTACACAGTGGTTTAAAATAAATATAGTGCGAACAATTTGTTTATCTTTTCCGAGAAAAGCTTTAACGTGCATTACTTGATTTTCTAAGGATATAGAAGGATTTCTTCATGTATCTATTGCACTGGTGACCATGAAAGTTTTAGGCTCTTGCCACAATTTTCAATTAAGATTTTTTCTTTTGTTATTGATTCATTGCTCTGTTTTTCTCCCATAATATTAGCAGCACGTTTCATAACATCTTGGGTTTTATTTTACTGCTTTTCCCTTGTTCTGTTTTTGTTGTAAGTTGTCTGCTTAAAAAAAATGTATTGTGATGATGATTGCAAAATCATTTTAGCGTAAAGCATGTTGAAAGAAAAAAAAGGTTAAAACGCAGTGCCAATGTCCGAGTAGTCCTTTTTCTTATACAACAACAATAAAGCATTATTGCTTTCTCCATCTTGTTAGTGAATTTCTTACTTTTGTGTTAGACTAAAACATACTATTCCTTTTCAAAGGGATCGTGAGATTTTTTTAATATTGTTTGATATCTAAGATTTCACTTAAATAAATTTATTGCAGCATAACTTGTGGGAATTGAAAACGTGACTTTGATGTTAAAGTGTTAAAAATATAATTTTTGAGGTCCATATATCAAATATTTAACAATTATTTTATGGCTAGAAAGCAATTATTTCTGTTAATAATTTAAAAGGCTGAATGAAAGACCATCAAATGGAAAATTGCATAAGCCAAAGAAAAAAATAAATAAATAAATGCAAAAGTGCTTTTAAGAAATCATCATCTACAAAACAGCACACATAAAAATTGTTCATTTAATAGTTAATGAAGTTCGACCCCAATAGAATTTTTTCAGGTTTTATTAAGTTTCAGCTTTTCAGCCTTTGAAGATAATAAATTCAGACTGATTTATGTTCCAGAGTTGTGGTAAATTGGAAATTTCTGATGCACGCCAAGCTGTAAAGCTGAAGCGGATATTTGCAAAACTTTTTATTTCATGCACATAATGTAATTGATAGGCCTCTCAAACGAACAAAAGTTTGATAATACTTCTCACACAAAAACTTGGTGCTATTTTGTTATTTAAATTGAAATAAATATTGCAGCCTTTAATGAAATACCCTTTATATTTACTTACACTTATATTCATGTGGATTTCAGTATTCATATTTAAGTATATAAATAGTATACATTTCATAGTTTCTCTTTTTATGTCTACCATAACTTTCATGTCCATGTTTATGTCACTTCCCTTAACAAACAACCCTTAAGATATGCACTTTGTTGCATTCCATCAAACTTTCGAACATTCTTTAAACTGTTACGCATGTTGAGAGGATGTTTGTAAATACGTGCATGCACATGCAATTGTTTTAAGGAATTTTGTTTCAATTGCCAACATGTATGGACATGCATGCCTTAGTTTTGTTCTGCATTTTTTGTTTTGCTTAAACAGTAAAATTGCTGCATTTGTTTTGTAGTTTCTTTCGTATTATGTGCTTATGTTTGTTTCCTACTATTTTTGAAGTTGTTGGTTTGGTTAAGTGGATATATTGTAGAGTTATTTTGTTGCTCTTCTTGTTTTTTTTGCACTCTACTGCCTCAGTTCACTTATGCTGTAAAAATTTAAAACATTGTTTAAATGTGTTTGTTGGTTATATCCTGGTGTGGTCACTTTGTTTACATGTCATTGTATTTTGTGTATGTTTGAATGTATGTATTTCTGTGCGCATGTATGTGTGTAAAGTTGTATGTTTTGTATTTGCTGGTTTTTAATGGTATTTACAATAACATTTGCAGTTGTAATGTTAACAAACAGAAACAAGAACTTCAAATATAGTAATAAGCCCAACAAAGATTTTGATTTAAGTTTTTATTAGTTTTAATATTCAGACATATTTATTTTTATTTCTTCTTTCTATGTAAGTTGGAATCTTGAGGAATTTAATTTGGGAATATTTCAAATTTAATTTGACTCTATCACAGGCTGTTTTATCAAAAAATGTAAGAGCTACGCATTTTAAATTTCTATAGTATATTTAAATCTTTGGCTGCTACAAAAACAAATATATGAGAGTTAAAAATGAAAGGCTGTTCTAAAACGTGTAACAAAAAATACAAAACTCCTAAGGTAATGTATAGACAATTGTGTTTATGTAAGCACTTGATTTTTTTATGCAGACTACTCTAATTAATATTGACATTTAATAAATCAAAATTATAGAGTATTCTATCAGTTAATGCAATTAAGACTATTTAATTTTAACAACTTGCAGTATTTTGGAAAACGTAAGAGGCAAACTCTTGAAATTTTCCAAAATTAAGAGAATGCTGAACCAAAAAATCTGCAAAGTGAAAAAGTACTTAAAACAAAAATATCACCAAAAAGTAAATTAACCGCTAAAATGCAAAACATAAAAATTACCAGCAGTAAAAAGGTCACATAAACAATAAAAAAAATCGTCCAAACGAAAAAATTACCAAAACGAATTAAGCGCCAAAACCAAAACAACTGCTATAAAAAAACTAAAAAAATCGCCAAAAATCGAAAAAAATCGGCAAAGAAATAAAATAATCAAAATTATAGAGTATTCTATTAGTTAATGTAATTTCTATTATCTAATTTTAGTAAGCTGCAGTACCTTGGAAACCGTAAGAGTCAAACTCCTCACATTTTCCAAATCGCTAAAACTAAAAAAATCTCAAAATAAAAAAATTACGAAACGAAAAGTTGCCAAAAAGAAAAATTGCTTACATGAAAAATATCACCAAAAATAAAATAAAGCCTAAAGGTGGCAAAAAAATTGCTAAAAACTGAAAAACAAAATCGCCAAAACGAAAAAAATCGCCAAATCTAAAAAAATATATAAAAAAAACCAACGAAAAAATCACAAAACCAAAAAAAAATTTGCTAAAATGAAATAAAGCGTCAAATTCAAAAATATCGCTGAAATAAAAAAATTGCTAAAAGTTGAAAAAAAACGTCAAAAGAAATCATCAAAACGAATAAAAGCGCCAAATCTAAAAAAATCTCTGAGCAAAAAAACTCAAAAAAAAAAATCGCCAAAAACCGAAAAATTGCCAAACGAAATAAAGCGTGGATTGTAAAAACATCATTTAAATAAAAAAATTGCCAAATTTGGAAAAAATTGGAAAATCGAAAAAGAAATGCTAGAACTAAAAAAGCTAAAGCAAAAAAATTTTTGTAAAGTGTCTACAGCGGGTAAGATATTCGATTATATAGGTTAAAACTACACAGAGAGAATAGATTGGTTAAAAATCTGTTGGAGCAATAAATATTTAATTACGTATTCAAATGTTCCATATTTGCTACCAATTATCAATCGAATGTACGATTTTTTACATATTTATAAACAAAAAACCATAATTACAATGCAAATAGAATTTTTTCAATAGTTTTATTAGTAATAACAATTGATTCAGTTTATTTCTAATAACCATTTTAAAGTATTGGTAGACACAACTGAATTATATATAAGTTGGAAAGTAGCGTGACTGAATATTGGATTTTGAAATTAAAAAAAAACAATTCTTGTAAACAATATTTAATTTGAAAAAATAAATTCGGTTATTAGAACTAATTAATCATTTGACACCGTATTGAAATTCTATTGCAATAAAAGAAAAGAAAATAAAATACTTTATTGATATTCCCAACCGAATGAAGAATTAACTCAAACAAATTTTTATTCTGAATACAAAAGAAAAAACATATTCGTTTGCTTATTCCTTATTTGTGGAACAAATTTGAATATAAGAAACAAAAAATAAAAATTAAATAGAAATGTCATATAAAAAATATATTTTGCAGAATAAATACACAAAATCCTGATTTTTTTTAGAAAAGGCAAGGACATTATTATATACATATATCGCAAAATATTCGAAGTGTTATTGCTATTGTTCTGAAGTGAAATTATGCAACAATTTGTAGTTTCTTGATAGGAAAAAAATCTGTGCGTTAAAGCCGAACACCGCCAAGGGATGTTACAATGCACCGCGTGGAAAAATTTGCACATTTCACTTCAGAATATAAGCAAAAAACTAAGAATAATTTGCGACAAATATAATAATGTGCTTACCTTTTTATTCTGCACAAATTGTTTTTATGTATACCCAGAAGAAAGATTGGTTGGAAAACGGTTAGTCCAATAAAATATCATTTGAATTAACTATAGCATAGCGTGAACTGAAATATAGTTAATGCAAATGATATTTTATTGGACTAACCGTTTTCCAACCAATCTTTCTTCTGGGTGTGCACATTATTCTTCCAATTGGATTTATCTAATCAGGAAATATATTTACATGTGTGTATGATATAATTGGCTGCTCTGAGAAAATGTTATGTACATATTGTTATACAATCGTTCTTGTGCTGGCTTGTCGTATTATTACTATTATTACACATTTTGATTTTAACCTTTTCATTGTTTTCACTTAAAGCATTTTATTACAGTGACATATGCGGTGTTTTCTGAAAGTAACCATAATTAATGTTATTGTTGTTGCTGGTTGGTTGGTTGATTTTATTTCAATTGCGTAATTATGTTCGGTACATTGCGAACAATGGAATGCAAATAGAGTGTTGGCAATACAAAGTGCCATAAATAAACAAAGATCTACCTACACACATGCAAACATACTCGTACGTTTGTGTTTATTATTTAGTTTGTGGGAATTTGAAACTAATTTTGTAATTGCAGCATTGACATTTGTAAAATTGTAAATATCATTGAATACATTTTTGCTTAATGCACACAAAATATTTGTTAGATATTTGATATAACAAAAATAATATTTGCCAAGGGCTTAAATTGCATAAAATTAGTTAAATTTTAGAGAAAATCAGAGAAGTCTGTTGTACTTTTATAAAAAAGGCAATGATATGGATATCTAAAGGTTTCCATGAGTTTCTACAATCCGGATTTCAATGCAACGAACTCCCGTTTCTAAAAAGGATGGAGGTATGCCCATTAAATTTTAATAGTGCACCGATTACTTAGACAATTTGCTCAGATGTATATTATGCCCTTGCTCTTATACACACAAACGATAGGATAAAGGGGCAGTATAAGATCTTTTGAAAGGCAACAGTGAGTCGTCCAGCTTTTGTTTTTAGCTATTTCAGCAAATCCAGTGATTCTTAAACATATTTCAGTAAAAACGTCGAGTTTTTCATTAAACAATAGCAATATGAATTTGAAATCCATTTTAGTAAAATTTTATCTGACAAATTTCAAATAAAATACATTTCAAATTCATTTTAAATGACCAAATTAAACAAAGTAACTTAAATTTATTTTAGATTTTTTTTTTTTTTTTTTAGCTTCCAACTTAGTTGCAACCACAATATAAACAGTATTACATTTCCTTACTAGATCCCATTGCAAATCCGCCAACACTTTATCAATGTCCATAAATCCATTTACAAGTCAACGCACATACACACACACACACACACACACATTTTGCAAATCTGTTAATGATCTGTTTTTGCTTGTTTTGTTTTTTGTGTGTCTTCTGCTGCATATTATTGGGCGTCAATGTCCTTTATACAACTAAAAACTTTGCTAAAAAAAAAACTGCTGCTCTTTTTTATATCAAAAATATACTCGTATTATTACAGTGGCTTTAGTTAACCAAGCAAAAAAACATCAAGTATGTAAATTATTTTTTGTTTCCTTGCCAAAGTGAATTTGGAAGTGAAAAACTCATTTGTGTCTTTTTCCTATTCGTATTAGACTGAAAGCGGAGTCATTTTTGGTTTTTGAGGTTTTATCTATTTCTTGTTGAAAATTTTAAACAACTGATTATGTATGCAAATCAATGTAAACGACTACAATATTGTCTGGAAGTAGAATAAAAAAAATCAAATATATGTAAATAGTTTTTGTCATATCATTCCTTATTTCGTTTTGCTGTTGTTAAAAACTCGTAAAAGAATCTTTAAGACAATTTTGAATAAAATTTGTGAAAAGTTTGTTTTTATTCATTTGCAATTTCTTTCTTATCGTTTATTATTGTTTAAATAGTTAAATGTTTCATTAGTTTGTTATTTTTTTCATTTCAAGAAAGAAGTGCACAAACTTCTAGTGACAACTTAAATATGTTTCAAGAACACCTGCATTTGTGATCATGAAGTTACACACGCTCAAATGCTTAAAAGCGAATTCATGCATTAAAAAAATTGAAATTTGTTAAAAACAACTTTTAATTTAACTTGGGCCATAAAATGTGCAGGATGTGCCTGGTGCTTAGTTTGTATTTTTTTTACTTTTGCTCTAACCAGGCATTGTAAGATTTTTTGAAAGTATTCAAAACATAATCATCATCATCATCATCATCAAAGTGTTAATGAAGAAACTTGTTTTTGATTCGAATGAGGAAACTATTTAAGTGCTTTAATATCTTTATAAAATTAGAAAAACAAAAATATTAATGACAGTTGGAAATGCATTTTAAATTGCTTTGATAACATGAAACTTTTGGGTAAAAATATTGAAATAACTTTTATGCAAAAGTATTTAAAAAAGCTCTGTTATGGGATTTTTAATTTAAAAAATATTTCATTGAAAGAATTTTTTTTTGTTAGGGATACACAATTTTTTAGCATAAAGAAGCTTTCTTGTTTTCTCTGGAAGTGGACATTTCTTAAGAAATACAAAATCTATTAAAAGATTGATTAAACATTTTTTTTTTAATTTCTTCTATAAAATTTTAAGTTCAATACAATTATTTAATTTTAAGATAAAATCCCTTTCTGCACTAAAACTGTTGAACAGAGTACTTGTCCTAGAGACTATTGTGTGAAACTATGGAAGAATCGCTAGATCAAATAAATATAAAAACCTTAATATATAAACTCTCAAACTCATTATTTCTTTTCACGTCCGGTCTTATGCATATTTCGATATGTTAGAAGCTCATCATCACAGCATGCAAAAGACCTCTATTTGGAAAAAATTATTAGTTAGGGCGTTTCTATATTAAGGCAACCTAGGTACTGTGGATGGATTACGTTTTGTTTTGCTATCAGTTTTATTAAAGGCAAACGCCCCTTATAAAATATTTTTTTTAAACTAAAACGAGAAAATATTTTTGATTTTTTACCAAATGTCTACCCAAACTTGAGAGACATAAATAATTTTAAATAGTTCTGTGGCTTAAGTCGAGATAAGCTGGTTTTGAGTTAATGGTACCTCCGTAATTTGAATATTTGAAAGTATCCCCGAGCAAAATCTCAATTAATTTATGCAATTTTTCAAGAAATTATAGCACAATGATTTACGGTTTATATTTTTTATACTTCTAATCTCATTCGGAATAATATCTTAATTGAGGTTATACTTTGGTATATTTAAACTTGTATGTATTATTTACAGTGTGTAGAATAATGTTTACTTAATTATAAAAAGTAAATTATAATGGAGTAAGTACTAATTTATCTGTAAAAGAAATAAATTTCTGAAAATCGACTTGAATGCTTAAAAGTGCTCTCCTACAAAACACTCAAATATGACTTCCGTACTTTTAATTCATGTTTTGGAAAAACTACAGACTTTAACTAAAAGAGAATAAAACAATTTAAGTAGAAAAGTATATATTGTCAAATATTTTCACATATCCACTTATATGCAAAAGCAGATAAAAAGTTATTACTTGCCTAAATATAGTCACCATTAGATTAATTAAATTAAAGCTGCACAAAACATTCTTTTATTAAGGATAACTATGCTTAATATTTTAATAATAAAATACTTCACTAAAATTATCTGATATCAGCAACTTGTTCTGATTTATGCTGAAACTAATTATATACGAGTATTTAAAATAGAAATAATTATGTGAAACACGTTAGACTCGTAAAGAAATATTAAGAGTTTCAATATATTGCAAATAAATGAAAAGATATACCAATTTAGCAAACACAAACTAAAGAGGAGTTAAACGCATCAAGCCAAAAATGAATATCAAGGAAAACAAATCTACATCAACTGACATCACACACAGTGGACCAAACACAAAAGAACGCTAATGATGAAGTTTTAGTGGCCTTCGAAAACGGCTGGCTGTTCCGTTCAACTATGTGTTGTCAGAATATTTACAACTAACTTTGGTGTTATTTGTTCATTAATAATTATCACATGCAATTTGGCTTAAAAAGCGATACGAACTTTAGCCTGTTAAAATCATAAATATAGAAAACAACTTTTGTTTTTATACCCTCGATCGCTGATAAAACTGGCAAAAAATTTCAGAGTAAATTTGCTACGGCTATTGCAATATTATTAATTTGGCATATTAAAAGTAGAACACATTTTTAAAGTACTTTTAGAACAAAATTATTTTAACAGAAAATCATCTGTCTGCCAGCTGAAACGATCTTATCTGCAAGATCTTGAATGGAAAAATAAAAAAATAAAAAAAAAAACGCGAAGAGTTGGTCTAATTAGAAAAGAAAGGCTACACACAGAAAAAAGTACCAATTTTAAATCACCATGCAAACATTTTGATTTAAATTTACAAGAAGTAATATGTTGTTTAAGTGTGTTGGTGTTTATTCGGTTTGTTCATAGCTGGAATACAATTTTTTGCTTAGTTATGTGAGTTTATTTTGTAGTGTTGCTGTTTTTTTAATGTTTGTAAACAGCAGAGAAACTGCTGCTGGCTGGTAGGCAGTGTACTAGCTTTGTAGTTGGAGGATCATAGGATATATTATATTTTTTTAAACTAAACTTTTCAAATTAATTGTATGTTAAATTATGAATTAAACAATGTTAAAATTAAAATTGTATTAATGATTTAAGAAATTTATTATTCGACATATTGTCAGAAGTTTATTTTAATTTGAAATTTATTTGCTGGTGGTTCAGCGTTGTCTATATATTTCATTGTTGCTGTAACAAATCATCAGTAGACTTCAACCACACATTTGAATAGTCACAAACCTCTTATCTTACGCACAGACTTTCAAGAACTATTTGAGAATTCACAAATAATAATATTTTTGAAAATCACAAAAGCAAAATAAGCGTAGTAGGCTTTGAAACTAATACAAAAAACCCAGCAAATAATTTATATTCGATTTGAATTTATTTTATTTTTCTACACCTTTATACAATTTTGTCACAGCAACAATGAAATATATAGACAACGCTGAACCACCAGCAAATAAATTTCAAATTGTATTAATGATTTAATGGTTTTCTGATGCCTGTACCAAACACACATAAGTTAAATAATAAATAAAATACAATTACTACATAAAACTAAATGCATGTTGTTCCATTTTGAAGTAACTTTGATTCAACATGATTCCTAATTTTGATTTAACAGTACTTAGATGTTAAATCAACGTGAAATAAAGTTATTTCAAAAGAAACAATTTCCTATGGAAATTACTAGAAATAAATCTAGATTAACATGAAACACAAATGAAGCAAAATCACTGCCGAAAAAGATGAAATTAACCTTGTTTACGTAGATTTTACGTTGAAATTTTTCTGCGTGTATGATGAATCAAAATTGTTAAATCTAAAGGAGATGATATTAAGGAAAAAGTAATAGAAAAAAGATGATGGTTTTTTCCTTCAAAGCCTTTGAGGCGTTGATGCTTTAGTGTAGGGTGAAAATAATGCATCGCAGCTGAACATACTTTTTTTCTTATTGTACTCTATTAACGGAAACTCAAAAAGGAAATCCAAAAAAAGAGGAAAACATAATATTGTTGGTAACAATAAAAATTTCATCAGCATAAAATCTTTATAGCACTCATATTCCTTAAACTGCTAATCATCATTTAGAAATCGTAAAATGTTTAACATAAATTTTACTTTTCTCTTTAATAATTCAATAGAAAATATACCAAAGCATTCAGAGAAAACTCACCTACAAACATACGAGTGTGCATGCATTTAAAAAAAAAAATTTTTGATTTAGTGATTTTTTTTTCTTTTTTTTTTAACTGAAAATTTAGATTATTAGCGAAACGAGAGGAGAATTTAAAAAACACGCATAGAGCGCTGAGAGTTATTGCAATTATAAATTCTTCTACCTTTGATGCAAAACGTATTTAAAATATTTTTTTAAAATTAATTTTAAAACATATATCAGAAATCTTCTTACATCTTTTTTTACTGTAAAACTTTAAACAATCATAAGTTAATAAATAATTTAGTGAGACTGTGGGCCTTTGATTAGATCAAAAACCTCCTTAGCATCATTTTACATTCTTTTGTATTTATTTTCAATATTATTTTTTTAGAAAAATGTTTGCAAGTATACATATTTTTCTAAGGACTACATACTACTTTTATGAGAACTTAATTAAAAATATATTTAAACAGAATATAGCAAAGTTCTGCATTGTATTGATTGTATTAAGTGTAACGAGGCTAAAACTCAATGGCAAATATCTAAATAGTTTTATGATGTGCATAATCTTCGTTAAATTATTTCCTTTTAAAATATGTTAAAAAAAATACAGCCTTTGTATGTGTCTAATGCAAAAACAGAAACAGAAGTTTTTCCTTCTTTGCCAACTCAGCACCAGCATCATTATCATCATTTATCATTTAATCAAATGTCAGTTACACAAACAAATGTTGGTAGCAGAAAGAGTTGAATGGAAAAACTCAGTGTACAAGAACTAATCAAAAGGCACGATTTTTGTTTTCCATTTTGATATGGGTTCAAAGGGTAAATAATAAATTTTGCAGAGAAATTAATTTGTTATCGACAATAATCAGTGGAAAAGGAAAATTATTTATTAAAGCATTAAAGGATGTTGGAATAAGTGGGAAAAATGTTGAATTGCTTATTCCAGCGACAAGTTATTAAGCCATTTGAAACCTTAATAAAAATCTTGGAAATAAGAAGGGAACTTTCATGTTTTTTCATCGATAAAGTTTGTCTACATCACGTGCCCTCAAATTTCTTTAATAAGGATAGATTGATATATTTAAATCATATGCAAATGAAATCGTAAAAAGGGCAATTGAAATCAAAGTACACAAAATATTCTGTTTAGCTTATAATAATAATTACTCTTATAACAAAAATTAAAAATTTAAAACACGATAATACTGACATTAAAAGCTTTTAAGTGCACGAAGTTAAATTTTTCAATTTGGAATTGCCATAATGCTAATTTTGTTGTCAAGGTCACAGCAAATTTATTAATTTTCGATCGTTCACGCCCTTAGTGCCTGTTACAATTCCTTCAAGTATTTTGTGTACATATTTTTTGACAGTACGTCATATATGTATATTGAATCATTTGTTTAGTTGTTTGTGTCTGTTATCTGCATTGGCTTATGTGATTGTGTGGTTGAACATATTTAAAATAAGTAGAGGGTATCATTGTAGCTTTGGTTATGCTTCGAATGTTTGCTTCAACAACGTCGTGTGTGTTTGTTTGCTTGTGAATTAAGTTCCTGTTTCTGTCTGGCGTCTGCATTGGGTTATGTGTTAGTGTTTTTGTACATTTCTCTATAAGCAGAGTGTATAAAATTATAGTTTTTGTTATGCTTCGAATGTTACCTTTAATATTTTCTGGTATATTTGTTTGTTCGTGTATCAAGTTTTTAAGGTCAAAAAATATATATAATTCGAATTGTTGACAAATGGTTTTTATGGAAAACATTTGAATTAGTTCAGTTCACTGCATATTTCCGTAACTATAATTACTTTCTTTCAGAAATGGTCCATGTAGGGACTATTGAATTTTGTAAAAATTTTATTTACTTATCTCCTTCAATATTAATAGACAAGTGTGTGTGTTTTAAAAGTTGTAAATGCCTCTTTATTATACCTTATATTTTGTATATTTATATCCTCACAAAAACATAAATGTGAAAAAAGGCCAAGTTCCTATTGAAAGTAGTGAGATATAAATTTTGACCAAGTTCTTGTTTGGTACAATACCTATCACTGAAATATGCTATGCATTATATACATTTATACTCGTAGGGTTGTCATATAATTTCAAGATAATCTACTAACTTGACAACATTTTTACCGATATAAAGAAATGAACAAATATATATTATTCTCTCCTTTTCTAGAAAGTTAAAAATATTGCCAAGTTAGCAGATTATCTAGAAATTATATGACAACCTTACGATTGCAAATATAATATATATAATGCATAGCATATTTCAGTGATAGGTATTGTGCCAAACAAGAACTTGGTCAAAATTTATATCTCACTACTTTTAATGGCCGAACTTTTTTTATAGGAACTTGGCCTTTTTTCACATTTATGTTTTTGTGAGGATCTGGCTACTTTTTGAAAAATTTGCTATAATAACATTTTTTACACTTAAAATTTCTAGTGTGTCTTATTTCTATTCATGATCACTTTGCCAGTTAAAAATGGCAAAGTTGCATAAAATAATGGTTTAGATGTGAGTAACTATGAATTATTGTGTTATTACAATGGGTCGGCAATGTGTACGCAATTTATTAATAGTCGTCTGGAAAGAAACATGTAAAATACAGCGTCAATTTTAGTGGGAGTGATCTCGGCTATTTTCTCAATATATTTACATATTAAAGTCTGCTTAGCCGAAGTACATAAATCAAAAGGATATGCCCAATGTGCATGCAAAGTTTCAATGGGGTAGGTGGTGCATTAATTTTTGGATTTTCCGATTGAATGAATCAATTAGGACTATTTGTTTACAAAATGTCTGCTTTTTACAGTATAATATTACATAAAATTTTTATGGGCCTGGCCCCTCTGACTTTTATTTCTACTAGTGCTTATGGTTCATGTAAAGTTTTGTAGGGAAAACCTAATGAGAAATACATGAGTAATAGACTAAAAACTGATAAGCCGAAGTACATGAAAGAAAAAGCTGAGATTTATGGGTGAAGTCACGGCCACTTTTCAAAACAGGAAATTTTTACTTTGGATAAGTGCAATCTGTATGAATAGTTCCAATAAAATTGAACTTAATTTTGAGTTTACAGTGCTTCTTCCCAATCCCTGATTGAAACTTCTGGTTTCTTAGATTTTTCTTAGTGATCTCTGATTAAGATTAATTTGTGTACCAAATTTCAGCTCTCTAGTGCGAATTGGAGTTTTAGCAGATAAAATTTGTTGATTTTAAGATTTTCGCATTGGCTTACTTATCTACACTTGCTTGCGTATAAAATTTCAGCTCTCTAGCGGGAACAGTACCTTATAATTTTATGAGCATTTTTCAAACTCACAATATTTCTGTGAGCAGCGCTTATAATTCATGCTAATTTTCTTCTTAAATATGCTAGACCGAAGTAGATTAAACACAAGGTCAACATTTTATGGGAGTGATCACGCCCACTTTTTTAGGTGATAGTTTAAAGTTTTGTATACGTGTAACGTATATGCAAGTTTTCACTAAAATGGCTTAAGTTGAAAGCTGTATATTAACAGCCTTATTTATAAAATTTTTTAAGGCTTTATAAAGGGACTTTGAGACAAATTTTCATAAGAAAATTTTCTTAAAAAGCCTTAATAAAATTTATAAATAAGGCTGTAAGTTTTCAGGTTCAAACAATAGTAGCGTAGCCCCGCCCATTCTAGTATTATATTTTGGGTTTTCAGATTTTTTTAGTTGGTTTCTCACCTAGAGCTACTTGTGTATCAAATTTCAGCTCATATGCGCAACTTTTAATTTTTAATTTTAATGAGCGCAGTCCCGACCCTCTCACTAAGATTTCTGGGCTTTCAGGTTTTTCTTGTTGTTTTCTCACCTATACCTACTCGTGTATCCAATTTCAGCTCCTTAGCGCAACTTTTAATTTTTAATATTTATGCGCGTAACCATGCCCACTTTTCCAAACTTAAGATTTCTTTCGGCCAGTGTTAATTATGTATGCCAAGTTTCGTTGCAAACGGATAATAATACATACAGATATAGTATATCTAAATATGCTGAGGCTTAGTATACGAAAATGAAGTTGAAATGGTAAGCGCGTGTCAACACCCACTTTTTAATAAACAATTTTTAGGCTTGCTCTATCGCAGTATGTATGCCGAATTTCAATAATATAGGTTCCATAAGGCGCCTTAGATTTGCTTTTTTAGTTCTAGCCTTTATGGGGGTAGCCCCGCCCTCTTAGCCAAAATTTTTGGATTTTAAATCTTTTTAGTTTATTTTCCACCTAGACCTAGTTTTGTACCAAATTTCAGCTCACTAGCACACATTTTAATTTTTATGGGCGTAGCCCCACCCCCTTGGTTAAAATTTTCGGGTTTTCAGATTTTTCTCGTTCATTGCTCACCAAGATCTACTTGCGTACCAAATTTCAGATCTCTAGCTACAGCGGAAGTGCTTCATAATATTGATGAGTGAGTCAGTGAGTCAGTGAGTATGTCTTAAAATATGCACTTTTTGCACCTCCGTATCTCCGGAACCTTTCATTCTAAAACTTTCAAACTTTGCATATGAGGTTACATGGATTTATTTTAATTATGATTTAAATTTCATAATTTACGGTCGCGGGGAACAAAGTTATGAGGGGGGTAAAAACAGCTCGAATGGCTTCCTGTAAATATACGCACTACGTGCATTGGCCTGGCGCACTGCCGTGCGCCTAGATAAACCAGTGAACTAGGTTTGGAAACATATTATTACTCATTGGAATATCAACATACTTTTGAATATCAATTAGTATTAAAAAAAGTTTTCATCATATAAAATTTTCCATACTTGTGCTGTAATTTTTTTTCATCAAGCATTTATACATGCACACTTACTCGTAGGTTCGTATAAGTAAACATATACGGAGCAACAACAAGGAGTAGTTGTTAAGTAGTAAAATAAAAATAACAAAACATTCGTCTTCCACTTCATTCTTCTCAGTAGTAGCAGTAGGATATTTTGCAGTAAATTGATTAAATTCATTTGGTAGGGGAAAATAGCTTAAAAATATTTAACTGCAGCAGGGAGGTAGTTAGATTTTATATATGCTTAGATAACTGTGTAAAAAATATCATGAATCCACCGACAGATTTTATACATGCATTGATTTTAATTTAGAGACGATATGTAATAATAAACGTCTATTATATTAGTCTGCCAATATTAAATTTCACTTCATTAATCAAATGAAAAAAAGCTTTCCTACTTTAAATCTCTTAAACTAGCGAACCTGTTTTGCTTCCGACAACAATAATGGGCATTATATATTGCATACATCAAGGCTTGCTTTTGCAAATATGCTTTTCTTATTGATTCTCTTCTAGCAACAACAACAACAACAACAACAACAGGAACAGCAACAATTGCAAAACAATAGAAAATCACATAAAGCAATTTAAAATAATTTATTGTTCACCATTTATCGATCAAGTTTGATGTACGACTATAAAAAGTGATTTTCCATTCCAAAACTCTGGTTTGGTTTCATGTACATACATACATACATACATACATATTTGCATAACAACAAAAGCAACAAGCACAATATTCAATGAGAAGAAGAGAAAAAAAATAAAATAATTTCAAAGGAAAAAAATAAATCTAGTTGCCTTCTTGTGTTTTTATATGAACGAGTATCATGCGATAATTGCTTCAATTAAAAAGATTATAGTATTTGGCTAATGAACTTAAGAAAGTTTATTTGTGCATGAGGCTGAATGAAGAAAATAAAGTACAGAATTTTTTTATTTCAAAGTAAATTATAACTTTATTAAAAATTAAAAAGACGATTTTACTAAAGTAAAAGTTTATATTGTATTATATTCCTCTTAAAAATTAATAAATAAACTTAAGTGTTTGGTACGATTTAAAGTTTTCTTAAAAAAGAAAAAAATCCTGAAATAAAATTTTCATATAAAAACTCATATTGCGGCTCGCAATTAAGAATACCTGTTAGGATAAGTTAAGAGAGTGCTGGTGAAAAATAAATTCTAGGACTCCAGCTAATTTGCTACCAGTAAGTTGAAAGTAGTAGAGAAAGGGAGAATTGGTTAAAAAGGTGCATATACGGATGAATGCATGAATAATAATTGAGATGAAAAGAGAGTGGGCCAGGAAAGTATGTATATAGCTACAGAAGGTGATTAACAATCATACCAGCTGCTGCTAATATATAGACTCGGATTTTTTAGTCCTTTTTCCGATAACTCGGATACGCTATTGAAATATAATCTGCCAAGAGAGCACAAACGGATGTCCTCCAAAGTGGAGCAGATGCAGAGAAGATACGAGATGCTTTCCTCCTCTTCTTTATCATTACAGCTGGAGCAGTAATCATTATACGAGAGACTAATACACTTAGCATGGGTTCCGAAAGTGCTGTGGCCAGTCAGTGCAGCCAAGAGATTCCTCAAGTGATTACTGATGAAGTTCATGATGTTTTTAGTTCTGTGAAGGCTTAGGTAATGCCAAAGAGTTCTCATTATAATGCAGGTATGCTTATTGCGTTATCTGTCTTCAGCTGAATTGAGAAAGGGAGCCCACATATATTGAGATGAGAATATCTTGGAAAATTAAATTACTTAAATAAATAACTATAAGCAATATGACAATATAATATAATAGAACACCTTGTAAATTTGCCAAATATGTTTGGTTTGAAAAAAAAAAATAAACAATACTGTTAAATAAAATATACAAATAAAATACTCTTTAATTTCCTGGCCTCGTATATGCATAGCAAAGCTTAGCATAACAAACTAAGAATTAGTTGCATATACACTTCCGTTTTCTGGTTGTCAGTAATTTGTAACTGCAAAAAAGATACAAACAACACCAACAACAACAAGCTACACAAAAAAGCAATCAAAACATAACAAAACCCAAAACCAAAACCAAACGTACTCGCACGAGTACTTCAGTTCTCTGACACTCTGACTGAAACATATTGTAGCAAAAATTCATCTGCTCTGCATGCTCCGACATGAAAAAAAATTTCCATTTTGGCAATCTTTTGCGTACGTTTTTGCACAATTTTAATAACGACAACAATATTGTTGAAAGTACAAAAACTTCACTAAATGCTTGTGAGATATTTTGAGTGTTTAGCAGAAGTTTGAAACTTCCGTAGTACTTTTAAATTGGATCAAATGTATACATTTTCATTTGAATAAACATTTAATTGTTTTACTTTTCGGTAAAGTTGAAGTCTTAAATAAAAGTTGAAAAAATAAAAAGAATATTAATTTGTATTTTTGCAAATATGTTGCAGTTGTTAGTTGCTTGCCATTTTCATCACACAGGGTTTGTTGTGGTAAAGTTTTAGTAGATGTGTTTAAGCAATAAGTGAATGTTGTTATTGTAAATGAACAGCAAACTTTTCAATGCTGATTATGTGGGTAAGTGATAGTTTCAATAACAAATTTTAATACATACTATTATAATATTCTGATACATTTGCTTAGTATAAGCTAGAGTTTTATCATTTAAAAACTTTAGAAAAAAGACATTTTAAAATGATATTTTTTTTTTGTATATAAATAATCGATCGAAACTTTTCTATCGACATCTCGAGACGAGCCATTATAGTCGAATAAGATGTGTTCATATTTAGTTAAAAAAATAGTGCCTCATATTTTATTTGATTTTATTTTATTTTCATCGTTTTGGATTCTTTATTTGCTTTTTACATTAACAATTTACGTGTGTTTCCTTTGGAGAGTTTGCTTAAAAGATTTTTAGATTTTTGATGAAAAAAGTTTTTATCGAAGAAAGTCAATCACATCCTATTGTATTTTCATAATTTTTAGAATTTCTATAAAAAAATAAATTTTTGATTTTTCATTTCATACAAAAATATCATTTTGTTGATTTCATTTTGATAATAGATCCCTTACTTGTAACGTTTTTTATGAATATTCTAATTTTTACGCACTTATTGTCCTTAAACTTAAATAAAACAGAGGGTGAATGAAATATCATCAAAGTTTTTTTTTATTTTCAAGGTACCATCGAAATTCGAAATTCACATAATTCCCGTATCAGGTGACCAGCACACCAAGTTGCTGGTGTTATCACTTTTAAAACCACATGTTGGTGTCTCCGATCATTTATCTTTAGCTGCTGAATTTATTATATCCTGTATGGGTGTAGCTGGTCCTAGTCACGATGAAAACTCCACTAAGTTCTAATGATTGAAAATCAAAATCTTATGAGCAATGCGTAATTGACTGGTTTGTGTTCTTATGCACAGTCTCATGGCCAGCACGATGTTTTCGCAGATCTTGTGTTTCGTCGACGTAGGGTTGTTAAATGACTATTTAAAGTTTTTTGTGTAATCAACTATAAAATAATTTTCCAACTACTTTTTACTTGTTATCTCTTACCGAATTTGCATTATGAAATATTTAAAGAAATTTGTTGCACGAACTTTTTAAATTTGCTAATAACAGCAATTCTGTAGCGTGAAGCTATGAAGTATTTTTGGTAATATTTAAACTCCAATTTAGCTATCTAGGCCTTTTTTTGCCACATAAGTAAAGCTTACATTTAATAATGTAAATTAATTCTTCACATTTTTTATTGTAATTTAATTTTTTATATGAATTACATCAACTAAATAAAATACTTGCTCAGTTGCAAATACTTTTGTGTATTTTTAAATATTAAAATGAAATATATAAACAATTTTGCAAACGTTTGAAATTTTCTATATTTGAATATGAAATTCATACTCCCCATAAAACCACCAGCCAACTGTGTTTCCAGAATAAGAAAAATTGAGAAAAGTTAAAAAATAAATTGGGATTCAAGTAAATTATGACCAATATGCAGATCGTTTCTAAACGTTTCAAATTTGTATTAAAAGTAAGGAAAACTCGTTTCAAAAAATATTTTTTCCATGAAAATTTTAAAACGAAAAAAGGACTTATATTTACAAAATCTAGGCTTAAAGCACACTTAAAATACAAATTAATTTTTTTAGAATACAGCCGATAATGTATTGCTTATCTCGTTAGTAAGAAATTTAATTATATTTGCATATAATATCAGGAGGTAAACCTATAATTTTTTTCGACTAAATGAAAAAATAAGCCAAATTTTTGAGAAGGAACAAAAAACTAGATGAATCCAAATATTTGACGACTGGCAGATAAATTTCAAATGTAATACCAAAAAAAAACAAAAAAAACACTTTCCTCCTATTTAAACGAATATACCCTCTTGTGAAAGGTTTTTTTTGTCTGTGCATAAGAAAAGAAGTTTGTGACTGTAAGAAATATGTGGTTGAAGTCTACACACATAGAAAAAACAGCTTAAAATCAATAAAAATCATATTGAATTAATAAGAAACATTAACGAAAGTCTAGTCATGTTGAAATTTATAATTTCAATATGGAAAATATTAATTTACCGTATTCATTTCTTAATTTTATTTATTTTTAAGTACCTCAATATACATTTTCTATTATATTGAAAATTATTGAATTAATGAGACGCGTTCTTATTTTTAAGTTGAAATATTTAGACAATTCTCACATAAAGTTCAATTAAAATAAATTTATGACAATATGTCAAATAATAAATTTCTGAAATGTTTGTTATTATTTGCAATTTTCGAAATATAAATAGTACCCCTCGTAATATATGGAAATGAGCAACAGTTTCCTTTCGCTTAGAATGCGCAATAAAAAATTCGTTCGAAATGGTGAAAAGGCAATTAGTATCACAAAAATAGGCAATCTTGCTCTCTGATATGTGTATCGTATACCGTAAGACGTATACGGTATACGTGTTACAAATTCCATAGCATACTTTTGTGCCGATTTTTTGTTGCAGCTCAGTGCGAATGAATAATATTTAAGCCATGAGTTCATCATACGCATATTATTGGCTAAAAAGCAAGGTGGAATACAATTGAAGAATTTGATTGAAATTAAACTAATTATTCTTGTTGCCATTTTGGTATTACTGAAAAAAAAATTAAAGGAATAATTCACATTCAAAATATGAGTGTACAATGAACTAATGTTAACAAAACAAAACTTGTTTATGTTTTAATTTATACTAAATTCAATAAAATAAACGAAAAATGTGGTACTATATACAAAAATAATTGTACGAAATAATTTTTGTAACTTAACGAAATTCCTAAAATTACGAAATCTGTTTTCATGCACATGCTACAAATAGTTTCGTAAAATGTACAACATTTTCGTTTATGGCACAAAAATTAAATTACGAAAAAATGTTTCGTATTTTTAAGCATTGAATATCTTGAGTGTAGACTTTCACAAGGCTATCTTTCTGTTGAGCTTAATAATGCCCAATTAACCAAGGCATTCAAGTAAAATCTACATGAGTCCTTAGTATTTACAAATTTCACCAACCAAAGGATGTAAATAAAACAAATAAAGTTTTACACTCAAAGATACAAAACTGGTAACGCTGTCAAGGCTGGCTTCATATTTGTTTGCACTTTTTAGCTTTAGTCTTTGCAAATAGCAGCCTGCCTAAAATATTCGTTGCTGGCTAAATGAATCAAAAATGTTTTGTTTTATTTTCACCAGGCAGCCATAATTTATTACCAACAATTAAATGAAATGGAATTTTGCAGTCGTAAAAACTCGACTACATTTATGGATTCAATTAATTTGATGATGTGTCAACGAGTTTGAAAGTGTGACATGTACAAATAATTTTTAAAAAAATTTCAAATTTACAAGAAAAGTTTATAGTGAAAAAAGAGTAATATATTCCATACATATAAAAATGTTAGCAAAAATTTTCAAACTGTTCTATAAAACCTTTCATAAATTTTTTTATGAATTTATGCAAGTATAATAGAAGAAAAAAAGTTTGAGTTTAGCTTTATTTCCATTTTTCCATTCTAGTTGCAAGTCATTCTTTATCTATACATAAGTTCTTATATTTTATAAGGGTTGTAAGCCGTAATCGAACTTGAAAAATACAACAATAAAAAAAATATAATGTGGAAGATAATCGGGTATACATATGTAGTAAGGTAAAAAATATTAAAATTTTTTCTTTCCTTATTTCCATTGATAATTACTTTGTAATTTTATTTATAAAAAATATTTGCATATTTTTACTTTTTCCTATCAAATTTTTATTAAAAAATAAAACCACTCGATAGCAAGTGAAATTCCAAAAAAGAAAATAGCAAATCATTGATTTTTGTGGAATGATTTTATTTAGCTGAAATCAAATGATTTTTGAATAAATAAAAAACAAACTTGCAGAGAATGAATTCTGGGCATTTGAATAAGTGTCAAACTAGAAACAATTGTATAAAATAATAAAATTCTTATGTTAATTTATGGGTAAAGTTTAAAAGTAATTAAATTACATAACAAAAGTAAGAAGTAAGAGAGAAAATTGTAACTAAATCTCATCAAGTATAAAGAAAATGAAAACTGTAGAACATGAAATGCATAAAAATTTTTATTTTTCTTAAACTAATAGACTGGCTCATCTTTTTGTATTTTGTTGTTTAAAGAAACTTTATTCGCTAAATTAACATTGGATGAAAGCAAAAGCCTTAAATTACGTTATCATCTCTTGAGCAGAAAATTCCAGTGCCGCCACTCACCCACATCTATTCAAAATCAGTTTTTGTTACAAGCAGACAAACTGTTGGCCAAGAAATTTGGCTAGGTTTTAATTTTTTTCTATCTGCTTGGTTATTTCTGCTTACAATTTCATGAACGTTGAGAGTTTGTGAAAACTGAAAAAAATTAGCATAATGAAGAAAAGTCCTTGAGGTACGCTAAATTTTTGTGTGTGTATATTTAAAATTTTCTTTAATGTTTATGTTAATTTTATTCTTTCCATGTATTTTGTTTCTTGTTGGACAGTTCAAGAGTAAGAAAATATAATTTAATAATACTATGCAACAAATGAAGACTTTTGGAAAAACCTTCGGACTGGACATTATAGGTTCGATAGTATTACCAATTTTTTATGGGCCTCTAAAGCTTTCGAAAACCATTGCGCCGTCAAAAAATGGTGTTATCAGTTTTTGGCCAACAGCTAATTCAATCTGGGTGAAAGCTCTAAGCTTTATATGGCCATAATGTTGTTGATTTTTTACCAAACAAATTGTGTGAACATTTTGTACCAGTTCAGTTCTCGTTGAACCTTCATAGTGAAGAGACATTAAAGCGGATTTTTTTTACATACATACAAACGAAACAAATATAAAAAACAACAAAATCAAAAATCATACAAAAAATATTCGTAATACATATTCACCTTGATAAATAAGCTTATTGGCTTTACTAATATTTTTTACATAGCAAGAAATAGCAAAAACAAAACAAAAACCGTAAACACAAACAAAGTTCCCTTGAGGAATAATACTCTGTATGAGTACCTCAAAGGAAAAAAATTTTGAAGTGAGTTCTAACGGCAGAAATGCTTATTTTACTGTGAGTTCTGAAACTCTTAATGAAAAAAATATAAATAATAAATCTGATGAAAATCTTTTTTTAACGGCAAAGCCAATTTTTCGTCAGCGATCAACTTCGCTTTGTCCAATGCCAACTAGTGAATCGTTAACATTACCATTGCCTAGTACTTCTTCATTTAAGTCTGCGATATCAACCGCATCGGGCTCGCCCTCATCACTAAACCAAGTTATCACTACAGATAACAGTAGCTCAAAACCCAAGGTACAAGTGGGAATGGACAGATATATAACAGTGGTAAAGCGTGGGCGAAGCCCAAATTCTTCAAAAATTTCATCTGCTCCAAAGATGTCTAGGGATAACAGCGCATCATCTACCAATCGTCAAAATCGTTTTTCATTATTGCAAGACACCGACGACAAGCCCTCTACATCATCACAAAAGTCTTTTAAGCCACCACCTATTTATCTGAGAGAAAAAAATTCTAACGCGCTTATAAAAAAACTACTGTCGACCATTGGTGAAAATACTTTTCACATCATTCCAATTAAACGAGGTAATATTGATGAAACTAAAATCCAAATATATAATGAAAAAGATTTCCGAAAAATTGTTAGTGAATTCGAAAAAAATAAAACAAATTTTTACACATACCAACTTAAGAGTGCTAAAGGCCTACAGATAGTATTAAAGGGCATAGATTCATATGTTGAACCCGAAGAAGTAAAATGTGCACTTGTCGACCAAGGATTCAAGGTAAAAAATGTTACCAACATATTTAATAGAGAAAAGGTCCCCCAACCCCTATTTCGGGTTGAACTGGAGCCGAACGACATACAATTGAAAAAAAATGAAGCCCATCCAGTTTATAACGTAAAGTATCTCTTACATCGAAAAATCACAGTTGAAGAGCCACGTAAGCGTTCAGGTCCCGTACAGTGCCATAATTGCCAAGAATATGGCCATACGAAAACTTACTGCAAGTTACCTACAGTGTGTGTTATCTGCGGTGAATTGCATGGTACTGCTAGCTGCACTAAGCCAAAAGATCAAGCAGAAAAAAAATGTAGTAATTGTGGAGGTAATCACACAGCTAACTATAGAGGGTGCCCTGTATTTTCTTTCGTTAAACAGGCTATGGGTCAAAAACCCAAGCTAACTCCAGCTCTACAAGTAAACGCGAACTCCGACACTTTTGCTCAAATCAGCCAACCAGTTACTTCACGTGTATCGTATGCTGATGCTGCTAAGACTAGTTCAATTCCCACGCAAAATGTTCCACCGCCAAATAATTCAACGAATTCAAACTCAAGCTTTAACTTTAGTCGCCTTGAAGCTACTATTGAGAATCTGGTGCTAACTATAAACAACTTTACTACAAATATGACAAGTATGATGCAAGAAATGCTGCGAATGCAGAATACACTGCTTCAAGCATTAGTTAATAAACCATGAACATGTTAAAAATATGTTTCTGGAACGCAAACGGCATTCGCCAACATAAAAATGAACTTGAGCACTTCCTCATGGAAAAAAATATTGATATAATGTTGGTTTCTGAGACTCATTTGACCTCAAGAAGCTTATTTAAAATAAATGGTTACACTTTATATGATACAAAGGACCCGAGAGAGAGAGCATGTGGTGGATCAGCAATTCTGATTAAGTCAAGACTCAAGCACTATGTCCTTGACAACGTTAGTGAAGAATATTTGCAAGCAACGAATATTTTCGTAGAAAATTTTTGTGCGAATTTCGTGATATCATCAATTTACTCACCTCCCAGATTTTCAGTTACCGAAGATCAGTATGAGAAGTTCTACAAATCGCTTGGATCTTGTTTCGTGGCAGCTGGTGACTACAATGCAAAACATACGTACTGGGGATCGCGTCTTGTTACACCTAGAGGTCGAGCCTTGTTCAATACAATTTCAAAAATGGGCTTAGATGTCATTTCGAGTGGGGAGCCTACTTACTGGCCTACTGACGTAAGAAAAATTCCAGATGTTATAGATTTTGCCGTCACGAAAAATATTCATAGGGACTTAATTCATGTAGAGGCCTCTCTAGATCTGTCCTCCGATCACTCTCCAACAATAGTTACAATTTTCAACCCACTAAGGAGTGATTTAACTAACTCATATGTGAAGATGATTAATGGAATCAACTGGCTGGCATTCAAAAAATATCTTAGTAGTCACTGCGTAGAAAACATTCAGCTTAGATCATGCGATGATATTGAATTTAACATTGCCAATCTTAACGAAAATATTAAACAGGCTGCTGAACACGCCACTACCTCCTATCCGCAGACCGGCTTTAACAGAATTTATTCTACGGAAATTGAACGTCTTGTATGTGAAAAAAGGAGAGCTAGAAGAGAATGGCAACAACACAGATCACCCCTAAATAAAATCAGACTTAAAGAATGTACTAAACGACTCAAAGAGCTGCTATCGTCGGAAAAAACTGCACTACTGGAAAAGTATTTAGAAGGTCTTGATGTAACGTCCGCATCTAATTACTCTTTATGGCGCGCTACTAGAAATCTTAAACGACCCGTTGATCTTAAATCACCATTGCGTACTGCGACCGGAGGCTGGGCAAGAAGTGATAGTGAGAAAGGTAACTTATTTTCTGAGCATTTAAAATCTGTATTCACTCCCAATTCATGTACGGGTGCTGCTGATTTACCGAGTGTAGTTTCTCTACCCCCTCGTCCCTTAAGGTTTAAGATGCGTGAAGTACAAAAAGTAATTGCTGAACTCAACCCGAAGAAATCTCCAGGTATTGATGGCATTAGTAACAAAATGCTCATGAACTTGCCTCATATTGCAATAAGAATCCTGCTATTTATTTTTAATGCTATTTTAAGAATGCAGTATTTTCCACATAACTGGAAACTTGCCAAGATCAAAATGATTCCAAAGGCGGGCAAAGATCTTACCAAGACTGATTCATATAGGCCTATAAGCTTACTATCTACAATCTCAAAGCTTTTTGAAAAGCTGCTCATGACTAAATTGTCAAAAATTTTAACTGATAATGGGTGCATCCCGGACCATCAATTTGGCTTTAGAAGTCAGCACAGCACGATTGAACAAACGCATAGACTGGTCCAAGTTGTAAGAAGGACATTTGAAGAAAAGAAGTATTGTTCCGCTCTCTTTATTGATGTTTCTCAGGCGTTTGATAAAGTATGGCACGAAGGCCTAGTTTTAAAATTGAAGACATATCTGCCAATAAACATTCAAAAGCTTTTGGAAAGTTATATTATTGATAGGAAGTTCACTGTTATGGAAGGAGAGTTCACGAGTGTGCCCGAATCTATATCTTCTGGTGTGCCCCAGGGTAGTATCCTGGGTCCTGTCTTGTATTTAATATATACTTGTGATATGCCTGTGAGCAATAATATCCATGTTTCTACTTTTGCCGATGATACAGCCTGTATGAGTGTGCACGAAAACCCTTATGAGGCATCCCGCAATCTCCAGGAACATATCACTCAGCTGGAAATATGGTTGAACTTATGGAGAATTAAAGTCAATGAACAAAAGTGTGTCCATATAACGTTCACCCTAAGAAGAGATACTTGCTCCCCCATTCGAATCAACAATCAAAATATTCCTCAACATTCCCAAGTGAAATACCTTGGTATACACCTTGATCGAAGACTTACATGGAAACATCATATTGACTCTAAGTTAACTCAGATGAAACTTAAGTTAACTCAAATATATTGGTTGATTGGCAGAAACTCAACACTCAGCTTAGACTGCAAACTTTTACTGTACAAGTCGCTTTTGAAGCCAATATGGTGCTACGGAATTCAGTTATGGGGCACTGCTTCAGCTTCCAATGTCGAGAGAATCCAACGAAGGCAAAACAAAATTTTACGGTTAATAACATCGGCTCCATGGTATATCCAAAATTCTATTATACATCGTGATTTAAATATGCCACTAGTGACTGAAGAAATTGCAAAATACGCAGGCAAATATTTAACAAAACTCGAATCACATCCTAATCCGCTTGCTCGTAATATTTTGAACTTTACTGGACACATCCGATTAAAAAAGAGGGACACACAGGCTCTTATACCTAACACTCCAGATGGGACTACTTGAAAATACTTTCCCCCCCCCCTTTTTTTATTATTACTACTAATGTATTATTTATAACTACCACTAAGTTTATGTCCGACACTGGTCGGGCCTAATAATTTTTTTTTATAGATTTAAGATTTGAATACTTATTGTTAGTTCATATATGAAGATCCAATAAATAAATACATGCATTACAAAAAAAAAAAAAAAAAAAAAATTTTGTACCAAATAAATAATTTCTTAGTGTTTTTATTTAGGAGCACATTTTTTTCACTGTTTTAAGAATTTTTATTAAGCATATTTAGCAAAGTTGTAGCTACAATAAAGCTGATTAACTTTCGTCAATATATCAATACAATCTGAACGTGTCAAAAATGGTATAAATGTTTACCTCTCTCATTCAGGGACACCTTTTATTACCGGACAGAAAAAACGTCATGGTGAGTGTCTAGTTATGGTGGTTTTAGTTTAAATATTTCAAAAAAGAAATCATATTTACTCTTATTGAATCAAATCTATAAAAAAATCTTCTTCATATTTCTTTTTTCAATTTTGCAATAAAAGTTGTTGGCCACACTCCTTCACTTTGGGCTTATTAAATAATTTTGCTAATTAAAACTGAAAATATGCCATAAATATTTCAAGGCAAGTCTAAGACCTTGAGTTGTAATAAAAATTATATCAAATAGTCTGTTTTGAGATATTAATATAAATAAAAGTTTTCCACTCAAAGCCAAAGCTAAACAAAATACTCACACAATTGTAAGTACAAAACTGAGTAGTCGTTTTTTTCTCTCCTCGTCTCTCTCTTCACCAAACTAATCATGTTAGCAATAACAATAAGACTTGCATAGTGTAAACTACACAGAAAAAAATTTTCACCAATTAATGTTTTCAATTAAGAATTTAATTGATACAAAAAATTTTTAATTGTATTAATTAATTTGAGTGAAAAAACTTAATTAATGTTATCAAATTGTTTACAGGTGAAAATTTAATTCATTTTTTAATTGATATTACAAACATTTAAATTAATATTACAAAATCATTCATATTACTTTTTTGTGTGTAGGGCTAAACCCTGACTCCCATATCATAAAATTTAAAATGAATTTGAAATGTATTTTATTTAAAATTTTTCATACAAAATTTTCCTAAAATAGATTTCAAATTCATTTTATTTGTTTGTGAATATGGGGATGAGAGTGCAAAGATTATAAGAAAAATATACATTTTGCAGCCAGAGTATAATTTTTATTTTTGTTACTTTAATTAATATGGCATACTTTTAGGGTTTGAATTAAAGAGTGTGAGTTTCGAATTGGCTTATTGCAATATGACTGCTCTTTCTGATTTCTTTATTACTTATTGCTTTATTTAAGTTTTTTCTTCTAAAAGTTTAGAGTGTATATAGTTTTGTATTTGTGCATTTTTTTTTTGTGGTTCTGTTAGGACTCTTCATATAATTTTCGCATCATGAAGCTGTGAAAGTAATTTTCCACTTGAGAAACTGCTTTAATTTTTTCATACCATAAACTACGACTGGCTGCTGGTGTATATAGAAAAAGAAACAAATATCAACTTTTTTTTTTGCTAAAATTCGTTAATTTTTTCTTTAGTTTTTCTTTTTAGGAGGAAAACAGCTGCTTCTGAAAGCTTAAACATTAAGGTAATATTTTGAAAAAGTCACTTTGTGGAAAAATTTATTATTGCAGAAGGGCGTGGTGCGATGGTATAATTTTCCAAGTGCAGTAAATTGTTGCATTTTAATGCCTCAAGGTAATTAATTTTAATTTTAAGTTGCTGTAAGTAAAAAAAGAGAAATACTTTTGCAAAACTTTTTGTGATTTGTATACAATTATTAGGATAGTAATCATTTTTCTTAATGAATTTTAAGATGGTAGAAGCGTCTAGCTCAATAAAGTCGACAGCTGTAGGTAGAGATAAATAAAATCTGTTTTTAAATACAATAAAATAAGTAAATTTTTGCTATATAATAAAAAAGATCATAGCCTAAAGATCGTTACTGGACCCAGTAACGAAATCAATGGCTAAAACGTTAACTTCAATGTTTTAACGAATTTATGCTAAATATAATCTAAAATGAAATTCACTTTAATTGTTTAAATTTAAGAATAAAATGTTCGCTCGCTTAAACATTGCGAACATTCCGGAAAAACATAGATACATGCACACGCACACACACTACACTCATGTTAACTACCCTGTCGGAAACTAAGTTAGCTTTAAACTAACGTTAACTAACGTTGTACATTCAATGCGCTACTACCCAGCTAAGGTACCATCTGAAATAAGAACATCAAAATTTCAATATAAAACTGAAGTAAGTTTAAAAATCGCTGAGAGTAAATTTGATGACTATCACTAAATCCGATTAAGAACTCAACTTAAAAATTAATTTTGGGTAAGTTCTGGATGACATTGTAGTTAGCTTTTAGTTAGTTTAAGAAAATTTAACTATAAGTTGATTATTTTTGTAGTCAATCACACATTCTCTGACAGGATACAAACACTTCAAATATAACAAGCCCAAACTAACAACTAAAAAAAATGGAACAACTAAAGTCTTCGAGGGCACACACACACACACACACACACACACACACACACACAAACTGAAATATAAAAATGAAGACATTAACAAGATAATGTGCACTTCATAAATAACAACAGGAATAAGAAAAAAAAATATCAGCAACAAAACAGACAACATTATAACAACAATCAGAATTAACAACAGCCATACGAATGCAACAAACAGCAAACAACATTTTCATACTGAACAATAACTAGTTTTTGTGAATTTATGTGAAACTGCAGAACATTAAATGCATTCAAAATAAAAATAAGAAAAGAAATGGAACAAGAAAAGAATTAAAATAATGGCGGAAAACAATGAAAAATAATATTTTGAAAATTTCCAGAACAATTTGTTTTACATAAATTTTGTTGTACAAAAAATTATCATCCAACCGGAGATCTTTCTTAACAAATTATGAGTTGGCTGTGGGTTATTTGCTTGTTTTCTTTTTCTTCATTGTGTAATATTTTATTAAAAAACATTTAAGAAGAAAGAAAATAGCTATAAGAGCGAAGAAGCAAGGTATGCATGCCACAAAAAAAAAAATATGTATATATATATATATATGATTTATAGAAGATAAACATGCAGTAGAATTAACCCTTTAAGGGCAGTTATTACAACCTAAAGATAAAGTTCCTGATAGTTAACCTTAACATAAGCTAACGTGAACGATAAAGTGACCATTAATTTTTTTCATTATTACAACTGTCCGATAAAATAAATAATACAAATGATGTATTGTGGCAACACTGATGCATATACCGACTACTTTGACTGTTAAAATGCTTAAAGTTCACTTTGAAAGTTACCATGAGGATAAACCTGCTGTTATCTTATCAGTCACTTTTACATTAATGTTTACTTGTAATAATCAAAATATGTTTACCTGTTAGATAACATCCTAAAATTAACTATTTGTAAATTGTAATAATGGCCCTAAATAAGACTTTGCTGCATGTTTGTTAAAAATTTATAGAATTTTTATAAAAAAACAAGCACTTTTCTAAATCTTAAATGCTAAATAATCATTTGCGTTAAATCTTAATTCATTTCTTAGAATTTCAAATTTATATCCTGCTATTTTTTGTTTTCTCCCTTCTATTTCTGTTTCTTTTTTTAAGTGACATACAATTCCCAGTGCCTGTTAAGGTTGAAAATTATTAAACATCTCTTAGGAATACTGCATAGAGCAGCGAATAAATAGCAGACGACATAATGGTACTTTGGCTGTTAAAAATACGAGCTTTTTCAATTTATAAATTTTGATAATGGTAATAATTTTAAGTGAACTTTTTCAAAAGATAATATGGCATATTAAGGTATATTGTAGATATAATCAACAATTAAATTTAACCAGGTATTCAACCGAAAAAAAGAAGGATAAGATTTTTTTACATTTTAATAAGGTTTAGAATGTAATGTTTTTTATAACGTGAAACAGGAATACAATTGCCTAAAGATTATTACTTTGATAGTATTAATAATAATATATTACATCGATTATATAAGTGGTATAGTCCCTCAACAAATTGTTTAAATGTGTACTTTTCTGGTACCACTGATTCGAAGTTGTGAAAAATTTTCAGCATAATTGATTATTTCGTGTGAAAAATTTGACATGTACTAAATGTAGCCCAATTCGCGGTTTTTTTTTATAAATTTCTCGCTTTTACTGATTGAAAGTAAGCAACATTTTTAAAATTCCGTGCAAAAAAATTACTGCTCATGTTGTTTCGCAGCTGAAATAAAAATGATGCCAGATTCATTTTGCTTGCTGCCAGATAGATTTTACGTGTTTTTCGCAATAAAAACAGAGTACTGCTTTTGCGAATTTATTTCGCAAATATTTCATACGAAATACTTTTACATGTAGTTTGACAGCATTTCGAACGAAAATGTGAACAGAATACCAGACTTAAGATTGTAGCAATGAAAAACTTTTCAAATTTTTTGCAAAAATATTCTTAGATATTTTTTAATTATTAACTGCCGTATTCATAAAAAATATTGCAGGTTTATTAAGCGCTTATTTGACATATTTCTTAGGGAAATTTTGTAAAATAAACCTGTAATAAATCTAAAATATTTTTTATGAATTAGACTGTAACCCCCATATTTATAAAAAAATAAAATGAATTTGAAATTCATTTTAGGAAAATTTTGTGTGGAAAATTTTAAATAAAATACATTTCAAATTTGTTTAAAATTTTATGAATACGGGGGTAAGAAATTATCAACCATTTAACCAAAATGTTTATTGTTTTAAAAAGACGAGGTTCCAGGAAAGACTGGTAAAATCAACTTTATGGATTTTTGTAATTTTATGACACTGTGCACCGTCGCTAAAATATCTATCTAAATATTAGAACTCATTTTGGTAAAAGTTAGATGAATTAATACAATCGTAATTTTCGTTTTAACCTTTCATAAATTTTAATAGTTTTTAATTAGTGTTTTTTATGGGAATTGTTACAATTTAAGTTTAAAATTTTTAAACGCACTAATAATCCCAAATTAATATTTTACTTATTAAGTAAAATATTTTTTTATTAAAAATACATTGAAATTGATTATTGAGGGGTTTTAGGGGTTTAGCTGGATGCTATGCGCAATTCACTGTTGCTAATGCAGATCATCAGGGAACCTTTACCCAAAGCTTCTTAGAACAACTAGAGTTATTATATTATAAACTTTCATATAAACAAATGAGAAGCTCAATAACAAATAACAAAGTTGAAACAAGAACTCAATAATCAACATGTTTTTTATTTTCTTACTTTACTAGTGCTACATTGGCTGACTTTTTTTCAGCTTCAAATTGTAGTCGTAAGAGTATGTAAAAGAAAATAAATGTAAATAACAACAACAGCTATTTAAGAATAGAGTGTTGCCACACAAGTATTTTTTTGACTGGTGCAGTCAATAGTTTTCATTGAACATTTTTGGATGCAAAAACGATTGTAAAAAGTTAAGCATGCTTTAAAACATGTTTTATTATTATTATTTATTATTACTTTATGATTTCTCATATAGTTTTTGTAAAAAAATTATAAGTAAGTAACAAACACAAACACAACTCGCAAAGGGATTAGCTTGTCTGCGAAAACCACCCAGGGCCTATGGTGGGAATCGAACCCACGACCTCTGGACCTAGAGGCTAGCATCGCTACCACTTGGTCTCAGGGGCACCCTACAAAATTCATTTGTTAAACCAACTTTAAGTTTAATAAGAGGGACTACGAGTGTATGTAATTTATTTTATTATACCAATATGTTTCTTTAAAAAGACAACGCTTACTTATTCTTGTAACATGAACTCAAAACAGCCAATTAATATTAGAAGCTAAACTGTGTTTTAAAAATGGACTAAGAACTTTTCAACATACTTATCACACACTTAACCATAAAGAGTAACAACTCAAAAAATTTCAGATGCTGAGTAGTGGCAAATAACGGCACAAATGCCGCATGTAACATAAAAACAAGCATAACGGTATTTTATATTCTTCAAGAAGACTGTATTGCAAAAGAAATTATTGCGGTCGCTAGAGATTTGTTCAATTAACGGGTTTATAAAAAAAAACTACTTCGATCATTTTCAGTTGTGACTGTTTATGATTTAGTGTGCGATATATTGTATTTAGAATAACCCTGCCAAGAATTTACGCTGTAAATACACATATATACATATATAAAAATTAGTTTTTATTACAAATTATACGTGAGAGCATATGTCAGCTTTGGTTATACATATGTATGTTTGAGGAAAATTCAGGGTTATATGGCAACTAAATTGAAGTGGTTTAATTAGAAAGGAAGTTTGTGGTTGAATATTCGTGTTACTGGTTGATGAAGTATTTTGTAAATCTTTTGCCTTTGTTTTTGCAGACGGAAGGTACAAAAAGTCACACCATGGACAAAAAAGGTAGCTTCAGTGAAAAATAAGGGTTGAGTTAATTCTGGAACCTAAAAGTTTTAGGTAACAAAATAAAAAAATGATATAATTAATCAAATTAAAATATGATTCTTATAGGAGGAATTTAATTCAAGCATACCTACATACATCCATTAAAGTTAATTGATGATGAAGCATTCTTATGTTTAATTTTTCATGAAAATTTTTAATTTAATATAAAAAGTGTTTTTATATTTATTAAGCTTGAGATCTTATTTTTTACTATTATTTTCTATAAAAGAATTAACAAATTTTATTTATATTCCAATATTTCGTTGCCACAATGGGTAACTTCTTCAGGGAAGAAGAAGAAGAAGAAGAAGAAGAAGAAGAAGAAGAAGAAGAAGAAGAAGAAGAAGAAGAAAAAGTTACCCATTGTGGCAACGAAATATTGGAATATAAATAAAATTTGTTAATTCTTTTATAAAAAATAATAATAAAAAATAAGATCTCAAGCTTAATAAATATAAAAACAAAAAGATCGAAGAAATTTTAGCAAATATTTAATATAAAAAATAATATATTAATTTTTTGTGTCTGGTATTATCTAGCGCAATTAAAATTTTCTTATTTTATGACCTCTTACTTGACTGTCTGTGTGGAAAAATTTATTTACCCGATGGTGCAATAAATAACAATCAGCTTGCAATCGATAATATTTGGGGCTAGCACAAAAAAAAAAAAAAAATAGCTTGACACAAAAATTGTGTTTTATTTGCTGGATGCACATTTGTATGAAAAAAGTTAAATCTGAACAAAAAAGTATTTAAGGGAGTATAGAGTTATTTATTTATAAAATTCTAAAGAACTAAATTTCTCTAGAATTTTCATTATTTATTTAGAAAGTATTATTCTTATAAATTTAGATTTTTATATGCAAGTATTTATTTCATAAGAAATTGCATATCAAACTGGTTCCTCGTTGCATGTTTTAAGGTATTAAATTGCATTTTGCTCTTAATATTCTTTCTACCCATTTGTTTAAACGATTATTTTTATAACAAACATTTCCTTTTAACTATTTTTTTTTCTTCTTTCACTCTTTAATTTGATAAAAGTCTCATATTAACGACTTGTTGTGACTTGTGCATGCAAAAATGCCACTGAATTTATGCAAATATTAATGAATAAAAATTAATGGAAAAGAAGTGAGGCAAATGAGTTAAGTTTATGCAATGGTTTACGTTGCTTTAGTTGATACTGCAACACGCAAATTTAATTGCAAAAAAATTAAAATACGACAGATTGATTATTTTAAAAGGCGATATGATTCAGTCAAATTAAAGTGTGAAATTAAATTTTAATATGTTAGTTTTGAATACAAACTTAAAAAATACAAAAAAAATTAAATAATGCAAACTATGGGACTAGATATTGCACGAAAATTTGACATGTTCCATTTTAGACTGTAGTAAAATATATTGAAACATATCGAAATCATAAGTTACTTTCAGATTAAAGTTTTCTTTAATTTATGATCAGATTACATTCCTTAACACAAATATTGATACTGAGTTTTCAATTTTCTTGCAGTCGTTTTAGATGAATATAAAATGTTTTATTAGAAATTCCTAAGTTTATTTATATGACATTTACCCCCTTATGCAAAAACGATTGTTAAACTTAAAGTTGGTTTAACAAACGAATTTTGTAAGGCAAGCTGGTTTTAAGACATGCTTTAACTTTAACAAACGTTTTTGCATAAGGGGGTTAGTCTTTAATTTATTAGCAATTTTTGCTTGTTTTGTTGATTAAGCATCATCAGGGCGGTAGGCCCTGTCAGATTTATTTTCACCTTTTTCGCCAAATCCAATGTTAAAAGTCTCCAAAATCGCCAAAGTCTATTTTTTTTAGTTTATGACAATGAAATATATATTTTATAAATTATTAAAAATTTATTTCATAAATTATAAAAAATTAATTTGTTCCGAAACCAAAAATGGGGAAAATATCGCCATTATATTTATATATTTTGTTTATTTTTATTTAGAACAATGCAAAAATGATTATGAACATAAAAAGGTACAATGTTTGATATAAAGAATGTTTTGCGGTTATTATTAATCAAATATTGGATATATGTATGTACATTTGTATGTAGTTGCAGTCTATTACATATCTAAAACTCTATATACTTCATCGTCAAGACAATGTTTCTTCTTTTGAATACATCGTATGGGAATTAAATATTTTCAACATATCTTACGAGGGTATAAAAGAAGTGCAACATGTGCTATTTACATTCATCTATCTATATAATTAATAGGCGAACATGTTTTTTGTAATGACTTTTACGCTGGTACCACTGCACCGATTTTAAAAAGATTTATATGGTTTTAAAGGATTTTTTATACACATGTGCAGAATCTATATTTTATTGAAATCGGTTTAGTATTTTGGGAGCTATAATCGTTTAAAGTTGCTACTACTACATACACACATATTACGCACGCATTTATTAGCTTACAAGTAAAAAAAGAAACAAAACATGAGTGTGTGTGTGTGTGTGTTTGTAGTATTTCTCTTGACCTTACAAGTGATATTCACTTATTTGTTGTTGTATCAAAGCCATAATACTTAAAGGAAGAGAGTTGAATAAATTGAATTAGGTTGGTTGAAGGGATTTTGTTTATGTTTTTTTTTAATTTCATGTATTATTTAACTATGCTTGCATATGTATGTAAGTTTGTGTGTGGCTGTGTTTTAATGAATTTTTTATGACGCTTAGATAAGTACATTTTCTTTTAATCTTAAATTATTTACATTTTGATTCTAGAATACGGACGAGTGTGTCGTCGGTTTGGTATATCTAGTATAATTTATAATTCGTAATAACGCGTCAATAAGTTCATATTGCATGCTATTTCGAAAGCGCATTTTAGTTGAGTTCATTATTGAAAATACCCTTTCAACGCAAGCATTACTAGTTGGAATTGCCAACATGTAAAGTACAGCCAAATCAAGTTCTTTAAAATGGTACATACCTGCCGTATCCTTATAATCATACACTTTTGGCCAAAAAATTGTTTTAAGTTGGATAATTTATAATTTATAATGTAAAAATGTTCATAAACTTAAAATATATTCATGTTTTCAGGAATTCTATTTATTAATTCTTTCACGATCATCTTTAAATATGAAAAACAATTTTCTCGACGTATTTCAATATCTTCATCAGCCATTTCAACATTGCTTCATTCAGTTTCAAACCCTGACCCAAAATCGACTGCATTTAGTGGGAGAAAAGTGTTTCGTATATTAATAGCTATATATAATAACATTGGTTATAAATTTTTCGCTATTATGAGTTTCATACAAAACTGTTTTATTGAAAATTTTTTGGGAAAATGATAGAAGAGTATAATATAGATTCTGTTGCATACTGCCTGCGTGCATGTTATTTGACTGAAATTCAAGATTTAAATGGTTTATTGCATTTACTATTGGATTTATAAATATCTAAAAAAAAGTCTTGTCTTTTCGTCACACAATTCTTTGTATATGTTTTGGGCAGTCTTATCATTTTCGGCTGTCGAAATAAGTGAAAAATTATGTTTAAGCTCCACCCATTTCTTCAAAATTCGTCTTATAGCTGCTCCATAAGACAACCAACGATTTACAGAAATTTGCACAAGTTTTCTAAGACGGTTGCTATTACTACCAGTATTAAATGTTCTTAGCACACCATCTACGAGACAAATACCATAATGAAAATAGTATATAAAGATTTTCAAGCCAATTCATGGCTCATCAAAAATAGCCAAAAAAATTGCCAACTTTTTTATAAAACGCCAAAATATCGCCATGTCGCCAAATCGAAAATTAGGAGGCCAAACTAGCGTTAAAGTCGCCACGTTTGGCGAGAAATCGCCACATCTGACAGCCCTGCATTCTACATTCATTTCGCTCTTGCTTAAGGAACTCTTCAGAATTTTGATTTAAAATTTTTCTGCAATTACATATTTTGCTGCATACGTTATTCATGTTATTTCAACATGGCTTACAGTAATCTTGACACAAAAAAATTTTTTTCCCCAATTAAAAAATATCCATTTTTTACGAAAAAAAAAAATTCGAAATAGAAATTGAAATTTTTTTTCAAAAAGTTTTTTTCAAGTCGTAAGTTCATCAATACATGTCTTTTCAATCTACATATATATGTACATATATCGATATAAATGGTAGAAAACTGAGAAAAATTTAAATTTTTAGGTGCTTTTAACCGAATTTTCAATCTTAATTATTTTGTAAACCAGAGCTCACATAAAAAAACGGCTAATAGCATTGGATTCAGCATACTAGTATTAGCTTTACTCAGTGGGTCTCCGCGTTGGTCCAAAAAAAGTTTCGAATTCGAGCACAGTGTTGTTAATTATTTTACTTGCGTTATGTGTATTGGTATAGGCATCAGTAAAATGTGTGTGTGTGTGTTACAAGTAGGGTGATCGATTATTCGACTTTTTTTAGAAACCCGGTTTTCGAATAGTTCGAATATTTTAAGTTATGAAAAATGCAGTTTTGGTTTTTACAATTGAGGAAAAACCGGTGAATCCGTTTTTTTAAGTAAGAAAATTATTATACAAAAGTTTTGATTTTAAATTGCTTTATTAAAAAAAATAGTTAACAGTTCATTTAAATATTATAAACCAATACAAAAATTACATACATACTTATGTATGTATATATACAAATGTATGAAAAAGGTAGACATCTACCTCTATTAAAAATATAAAGCAAAATGTCAACAAAACTAAAAAAAACTTTTTACAAATGGATTTTGACATCCATTGCACACCATAAGGTCAATTTAATTCACCACTACTACCACCTTATAAAATAATTTCTCTTTAATTTCATGTTTCAGTAAGTGTTGCCGTGCTCAAAAAACGCCTAGAAATGTTACAATATAAAACAGAATACTCAGGGAAATGAAAAGAACATGTCGATGTAAGTTTTAATATGGTAAAAACCAGTTTAATGGCAAAATATACGAATCGAAAAGTATTCTACTTAGCCGGTTTTTAAATTGTAAAAAAATCTGAATATTTTATATTCGAAAAATCAACATTTTGAAAAAACCTACAGCAATATTTTTAAAAAACCGGGTTTTAAAACCGGTTGAAAAACCGAGTCGATCACCCTATTTACAAGCTGAGTTTATATTTTTTTTGCCATAAACTGCAAATTTCATTCATTTTGAATCCAGCATGAAGAATTTTTCATTTACTTAACTTTTTCAATTCTCAAGCAATTTTAAAAACGTTTTTTTATATATTTTTTATATATGTACATATTTATATATTGTAGCTTCAAAAATAAACTAGCAATAAGTATTAAAATCTTAAGTCTAGCTATAATTAATAGGCCCAACTGGTGTCGGACATAGTCTTAGTTGTAGTAATTAATAATACATAAATGAAGTATTGTGAGCAATACGACAATGAGAACGTGAAGCACAATTTTTCCTTCACTTTTGCTCCTTACTGTATGTATATTGATATGTAAGTATCGGTCGTGTTGTCCATCAGTTGTTTTACTTCATTTAAGAAAAAGCTTTTTTGAGAATTTTATTTTCGTTACTTCAGCGTTTTTGCTTTGACATTTTTGCCAGTTATTTATTAGGTTTTTTTCTTGTTTGCAAGCAAATGGGCCATTTATTTGATGAATTTGTGTTTAGATTTCATGTTTTAGATTTCTTTTTGTTTCATTTTTCTCATGTTAAATAAACTTTCTCTATGTGTATGGTATTGTGTGCTATTTTTTGTAGAGCTTTGCAAGTGGATTAAAGTTATTTGTTTAGATCTCTCAACATATGTACATTCAAACACACATTTCTTTCTGTAAACGTTTATTGGAAGGTTTTAGGAATTTTTTTATTTTATGTGGATGATGAAATTACAAATAGAATTGGGAAAACATGATAAATATTTGTATTTAGAACAAAGATTTCAAAAGGAATACAATGATTGCATTAGGATAATTTATTCTTTTTAATATAATTTTGTTATTACGTGGCTGAAAAAAGAACTTTTTTTTATCTGAAATTAGCAATTATGCAACAAAGCTGACATTCTGTGCCTCAATATATTTACCTTTGTACGCATATGTGAGGTTGATTCTTTGCATCATGTGCTTTTAAACATTTGAAATCTTTTTTTATCTTAAAGTTTATCGAAGAGGCCATAGTAATTGTGATCAAACACATTTAGACTTTTCTCTTCGAGGCTTTGCAAAAGTTGGTATAAACTTTCAAATGCGTGAATTGGTGATTGAAATGTTATGTGCAAGGCATATATTACTTAAATGCAAAACCTTTTTTTCGTGTAAAATTCAGTTAATAGTTAAATTAAATTAAGATTAAAATCAGTTCATAAATTTCTGTAAAAAATCGATGATTTTTTCAAAACCATCAATCAGTATTACAATAAAAAAAATTCGGTATAACTAACATAAATTATATTCTACTAATTCTCTGCATATTTTTAATAATAATTCCTTAAAAGCAATCAAAATGTGTTTTCTTTAAGATTAACAATTTATTTTTTTTACCGAGATTATAACAATTGCGAATTTTTCCCTTAAATATTTTCTTGCTACATATTACATTTATAAGTTTGATTTTGTATGGCAAATAAACATACAATTTTTTTCTCTTTTGTTTTCCTCTTCCTTTTTGCAATGTTTTACGTGACCGTTTAACTTTATGTTTGTTTTAAAAATGCATTCACACACAGAATGTCAAGTTTGAGAGGGTTTTAGATTTTGTTAAGTTTCACTTTAATATCATAAAGATTCCTTGTCGATAAAAGAGAGAGTTTAAAAAAAAAATTTCAGCCAAACACTTCTCAAGTATTGTGAAAATTTGTTGTTAGTATGAAAAGAATTTTTGAATTAGTTATATTTAATTACGTTTCAACTTGTAGATTGGAATTAATATTGTTTTTTTTTTAAATAATTCAACATTTCAACATTTACAATGACGATGTATAGTCCATTTATTTAATTCACAAAAAAGTTATTTTTTCATAATAAATTGACAATGTTTAGTCCAGCAAATTTTTCTTATAAAATTTGTTTGCATAAAAAATTGACGAGGTATAATATTTCATTTAATTTTTGGCATGAAAAATGGACGATGTATGGTCAATTTAATTTTTTGCATAAAAAATGTTTTTGCATGAAAAATGGAAGATGTATAGTCCATTAAATTTTTTGCATAAAAAATTTTTTCATAAAAAATGTTTTTACATGAAAAATGGACGATGTATAGTTTATTTATTTTTCTGCATAAAATATATTTTTTGCATAAAAAATGTTTTTCATGAAAAATTGACGATGTATAGTCCATTTAATTTTTTTCATAAAAAATGTTTTTGCATGAAAATGGACGATGTATAGTCCATTAAATTTTTTGAATAAAAATTGTTTTTGCATGAAAATGGACGATGTATAGTCTATTAAATTTTTTGCATATAAAATTTTTTGCATAAAAAATGTTTTTGCATAAAATATTCTTTTTGCATAAAAAATATTTTTCCATGAAAAATGGGCAATGTATAGTCAGTTCATTTAATTTTTTGCATAAAAACTATTTTTGCATAAAAAATGGACGATGTCTAGTCCATTAAATTTTTTGCGTAAGAAATATATTTGCAGGAAAAATGGACGATGAATAGTCCATTAAATTTTTTGTATAAAAAATTATTTTGCATGAAAAATTGACGATGTATATTACATTAAATTTTTGCATAAAAAATATTATTCTATGAAAAGTGGACGTTGTATAGTTCATTAAATTTTTTGTATAAAAAATTATTTTGCATGAAAAATGGACGATGTATATTCCATTAAATTTTTGCATAAAAAATATTATTCTATGAAAAGTGGACGTTGTATATATAGTCCATTAAGTTTTTTTGTATAAGAAATATATTTGCACGAAAAATGGACGATATATAGTCCATTAAATTTTTTCCATAAAAAGTATTTTTCATGAAAAATGGACGATGTATAGTCCATTAAATTTTTTCCATAAAAAGTATTTTTCATGAAAAATGGACGATGTATAGTCCATTAAATTTTTTGTATAAAAAATTATTTTGCATGAAAAATGGACGATGTATAGTCCATTTAATTTTTTGTATAAAAATGTTTTTGCATGAAAAATTAACAATGTATAGTCCATTAAATTTTTTGCATAAAAAATATTATTACATGAAAAATGGACGATGTATAGTCCATTAAATTTTTTGCATAAAAAATTATTTTGCATGAAAAATGGACGATGTATAGTCCATTAAATTTCTTGCATAAAAAATGTTTTTGCATGAAAAATGAACGATGTATAGTCCATTAAATTTTTTGCATAAAAAATGTTTTTGCATGAAAAATGAACGATGTATATATAGTCCATTAAATTTTTTGCATAAAAAATTATTTTGCATGAAAAATGGACGATGTATAGTCCATTAAATTTTTTGCATAAAAAATTATTTTGCATGAAAAATGAACGATGTATAGTCCATTAAATTTCTTGCATAAAAAATTATTTTGCATGAAAAATGGACGATGTATAGTCCATTAAATTTTTTGCATAAAAAATTATTTTGCATGAAAAATGAACGATGTATAGTCCATTAAATTTTTTGCATAAAATATGGTTTTGCATGAAAAATAAACGATGTATAGTCCATTAAATTTCTTGCATAAAAAATTATTTTGCATGAAAAATTAACGATGTATAGTTTATTAAATTTTTTGCATAAAAAATTATTTTGCATGAAAAATGAACGATGTATAGTCCATTAAATTTTTTGCATAAAAAATGTTTTTGCATGAAAAATGAACGATGTATAGTCCATTAAATTTTTTGCATAAAAAGTTATTTTGCATGAAAAATGGACGATGTATAGTCCATTAAATTTTTTGCATAAAATATGTTTTTGCATGAAAAATAAACGATGTATAGTCCATTAAATTTCTTGCATAAAAAATTATTTTGCATGAAAAATGAACGATGTATAGTTTATTAAATTTTTTGCATAAAAAATTATTTTGCATGAAAAATGAACGATGTATAGTCCATTAAATTTCTTGCATAAAAAATTATTTTGCATGAAAAATGGACGATGTATAGTCCATTAAATTTTTTGCATAAAAAATGTTTTTGCATTAAAAATGAACGATGTATAGTTTATTAAATTTTTTGCATAAAAAATTATTTTGCATGAAAAATGGACGATGTATAGTCCATTAAATTTTTTGCATAAAATATGTTTTTGCATGAAAAATAAACGATGTATAGTCCATTAAATTTCTTGCATAAAAAATTATTTTGCATGAAAAATGAACGATGTATAGTTTATTAAATTTTTTGCATAAAAAATTATTTTGCATGAAAAATGAACGATGTATAGTCCATTAAATTTCTTGCATAAAAAATTATTTTGCATGAAAAATGGACGATAAATAGTCCATTTAATTTTTTGTATAAAAATGTTTTTGCATGAAAAATTAACGATGTATAGTCCATTAAATTTTTTGCATAAAAAATATTTTTGCATGAAAAATGGACGGTGTATAGTCCATTAAATTTTTTGCATAAAAAATATTTTTGCATGAAAAATGAACGATGTATTGTCCATTAAATAATTTGCATAAAAAATGTTTTTGCATGAAAAATGAACGATGTATAGTCCATTAAATTTTTTGCATAAAAAATGTTTTTGCATGAAAAATTAACGATGTATAGTCCATTAAATTTTTGTACAAAAAAATTATTTTGCATGAAAAATGGACGATGTATAGTCCATTAAATTTTTTGCATAAAAAAATGTTTTTGCATGAAAAATGGACGATGTATAGTCCATTAAATTTTTTGCATAAAAAATGTTTTTGCATGAAAAATGAACGATGTATAGTTCATTAACTTTTTTGCATAAAAAATTATTTTGCATGAAAAATGGACGATGTATAGTCCATTAAATTTTTGGCTTAAAAAATATTTTTGAATGGAAAATGCACCATGTATAGTCTATTAAATTTTTTGCATAAAAAATGCTCTTGCCTGAAAAATTGACGATCTTTGGCATAAAAAATATTTAGTTCATTAAATTTTTTGCATAAAAAATATTTTTCCATTAAAAATGGACGATGTATAGTCCATTAAATTTTTTGCATAAAAAAAGTTCTTGCATAAAAAAATTTTAAATTTTTTCCAAAAAAAATTATTTTGCATGAAAAATGGACAATAGTCCATTTAATTTTTTGCATAAAAAATTATTTTGCATGAAAAATGGACGATGTTTAGTCCATTTAATTTTTTTGCATAAAAAATGTTTTTGCATGAAAAATGGACGATGTATAGTCCATTAAATTTTTTGCATAAAAAATATTTTTGCATCAAAAATGGACGATGTATAGTCCATTAAATTTTTTGCATAAAAAATTATTTTGCATGAAAAATGGGCGATGTTTAGTCCATTTAATTTTTTTGCATAAAAAACGTTTTTGCATGAAAAATGAACGATGTATAGTCCATTAAATTTTTTGCATCAAAAATGCTTTTGCATGATAATGGACGATGTATAGTACATTTAATTTTTTGCATAAAAACTATTTTTGGATGAAAAATGGACGATGTATAGTCCATTAAATTTTTTGCATAAAAAATGTTTTTGCATGAAAAATTAACGATATATAGTCCATTAAATTTTTTGCATTAAAAATTATTTTGCATGAAAAATGTATGATGTACATATAAATAGTTCTTTAATTATTTTGCATAAAAAATGTTTTTGCATGAAAAATGAACGATGTATAGTCCATTAAATTTTTTGCAAGGAAAATGTTTTTGCATGAAAAATAAACGATGTATAGTCCATTAAATTTCTTGCATAAAAAATTATTTTGCATGAAAAATGAACGATGTAGAGTTTATTAAATTTTTTGCATAAAAAATTATTTTGCATGAAAAATGAACGATGTATAGTCCATTAAATTTCTTGCATAAAAAATTATTTTGCATGAAAAATGGACGATAAATAGTCCATTTAATTTTTTGTATAAAAATGTTTTTGCATGAAAAATTAACGATGTATAGTCCATTAAATTTTTTGCATAAAAAATATTTTTGCATGAAAAATGGACGGTGTATTGTCCATTAAATTTTTTGCATAAAAAATGTTTTTGCATGAAAAATGAACGATGTATAGTCCATTAAATTTTTTGCATAAAAAATGTTTTTGCATGAAAAATTAACGATGTATAGTCCATTAAATTTTTGTACAAAAAAATTATTTTGCATGAAAAATGGACGATGTATAGTCCATTAAATTTTTTGCATAAAAAATGTTTTTGCATGAAAAATGAACGATGTATAGTCCATTAAATTTCTTGCATAAAAAATTATTTTGCATGAAAAATGGACGATGTATAGTCCATTAAATTTTTTGCATAAAAAATGTTTTTGCATGAAAAATGAACGATGTATAGTTCATTAAATTTTTTGCATAAAAAATTATTTTGCATGAAAAATGGACGATGTATAGTCCATTAAATTTTTGGCTTAAAAAATATTTTTGAATGGAAAATGCACCATGTATAGTCTATTAAATTTTTTGCATAAAAAATGCTCTTGCCTGAAAAATTGACGATCTTTGGCATAAAAAATATTTAGTTCATTAAATTTTTTGCATAAAAAATATTTTTCCATTAAAAATGGACGATGTATAGTCCATTAAATTTTTTGCATAAAAAATATTTTTGCATGAAAAATGAACGATGTATTGTCCATTAAATTTTTTGCATAAAAAATGTTTTTGCATGAAAAATGAACGATGTATAGTCCATTAAATTTTTTGCATAAAAAATGTTTTTGCATGAAAAATGAACGATGTATAGTCCATTAAATTTTTTGCATAAAAAATGTTTTTGCATGAAAAATTAACGATGTATAGTCCATTAAATTTTTGTACAAAAAAATTATTTTGCATGAAAAATGGACGATGTATAGTCCATTAAATTTTTTGTATAAAAAATTATTTTGCATGAAAAATGGACGATGTATAGTCCATTAAATTTTTTGCATAAAAAATTATTTTGCATGAAAAATGGACGATGTATAGTCCATTAAATTTTTGGCTTAAAAAATATTTTTGAATGGAAAATGCACCATGTATAGTCTATTAAATTTTTTGTATAAAAAATATTTTTGAATGGAAAATGAACGATGTATAGTCCATTAAATTTTTTGTATAAAAAATTATTTTGCATGAAAAATGAACGATGTATAGTTCATTAAATTTTTTGCATAAAAAATTATTTTGCATGAAAAATGGACGATGTATAGTCCATTAAATTTTTGGCTTAAAAAATATTTTTGAATGGAAAATGCACCATGTATAGTCTATTAAATTTTTTGCATAAAAAATGCTCTTGCCTGAAAAATTGACGATCTTTGGCATAAAAAATATTTAGTTCATTAAATTTTTTGCATAAAAAATATTTTTCCATTAAAAATGGACGATGTATAGTCCATTAAATTTTTGCATAAAAAATATTTTTGCATGAAAAATGGACGGTGTATAGTCCATTAAATTTTTTGCAAAAATGGACGATGTATAGTCCATTAAATTTTTTGCATAAAAAATATTTTTGCATCAAAAATGGACGATGTATAGTCCATTAAATTTTTTGCATAAAAAATTATTTTGCATGAAAAATGGGCGATGTTTAGTCCATTTAATTTTTTTGCATAAAAAACGTTTTTGCATGAAAAATGAACGATGTATAGTCCATTAAATTTTTTGCATCAAAAATGCTTTTGCATGATAATGGACGATGTATAGTACATTTAATTTTTTGCATAAAAACTATTTTTGGATGAAAAATGGACGATGTATAGTCCATTAAATTTTTTGCATAAAAAATGTTTTTGCATGAAAAATTAACGATATATAGTCCATTAAATTTTTTGCATTAAAAATTATTTTGCATGAAAAATGTATGATGTACATATAAATAGTTCTTTAATTATTTTGCATAAAAAATGTTTTTGCATGAAAAATGAACGATGTATAGTCCATTAAATTTTTTGCAAGGAAAATGTTTTTGCATGAAAAATAAACGATGTATAGTCCATTAAATTTCTTGCATAAAAAATTATTTTGCATGAAAAATGAACGATGTAGAGTTTATTAAATTTTTTGCATAAAAAATTATTTTGCATGAAAAATGAACGATGTATAGTCCATTAAATTTCTTGCATAAAAAATTATTTTGCATGAAAAATGGACGATAAATAGTCCATTTAATTTTTTGCATAAAAAATGTTTTTGCATGAAAAATTAACGATGTATAGTCCATTAAATTTTTGTACAAAAAAATTATTTTGCATGAAAAATGGACGATGTATAGTCCATTAAATTTTTTGCATAAAAAAATGTTTTTGCATGAAAAATGGACGATGTATAGTCCATTAAATTTTTTGCATAAAAAATGTTTTTGCATGAAAAATGAACGATGTATAGTTCATTAAATTTTTTGCATAAAAAATTATTTTGCATGAAAAATGGACGATGTATAGTCCATAAAATTTTTGGCTTAAAAAATATTTTTGAATGGAAAATGCACCATGTATAGTCTATTAAATTTTTTGCATAAAAAATGCTCTTGCCTGAAAAATTGACGATCTTTGGCATAAAAAATATTTAGTTCATTAAATTTTTTGCATAAAAAATATTTTTCCATTAAAAATGGACGATGTATAGTCCATTAAATTTTTTGCATAAAAAAAGTTCTTGCATAAAAAAATTTTAAATTTTTTCCAAAAAAAATTATTTTGCATGAAAAATGGACAATAGTCCATTTAATTTTTTGCATAAAAAATTATTTTGCATGAAAAATGGACGATGTTTAGTCCATTTAATTTTTTTGCATAAAAAATGTTTTTGCATGAAAAATGGACGATGTATAGTCCATTAAATTTTTTGCATAAAAAATATTTTTGCATCAAAAATGGACGATGTATAGTCCATTAAATTTTTTGCATAAAAAATTATTTTGCATGAAAAATGGGCGATGTTTAGTCCATTTAATTTTTTTGCATAAAAAACGTTTTTGCATGAAAAATGAACGATGTATAGTCCATTAAATTTTTTGCATCAAAAATGCTTTTGCATGATAATGGACGATGTATAGTACATTTAATTTTTTGCATAAAAACTATTTTTGGATGAAAAATGGACGATGTATAGTCCATTAAATTTTTTGCATAAAAAATGTTTTTGCATGAAAAATTAACGATATATAGTCCATTAAATTTTTTGCATTAAAAATTATTTTGCATGAAAAATGTATGATGTACATATAAATAGTTCTTTAATTATTTTGCATAAAAAATGTTTTTGCATGAAAAATGAACGATGTATAGTCCATTAAATTTTTTGCAAGGAAAATGTTTTTGCATGAAAAATAAACGATGTATAGTCCATTAAATTTCTTGCATAAAAAATTATTTTGCATGAAAAATGAACGATGTAGAGTTTATTAAATTTTTTGCATAAAAAATTATTTTGCATGAAAAATGAACGATGTATAGTCCATTAAATTTCTTGCATAAAAAATTATTTTGCATGAAAAATGGACGATAAATAGTCCATTTAATTTTTTGTATAAAAATGTTTTTGCATGAAAAATTAACGATGTATAGTCCATTAAATTTTTTGCATAAAAAATATTTTTGCATGAAAAATGGACGGTGTATTGTCCATTAAATTTTTTGCATAAAAAATGTTTTTGCATGAAAAATGAACGATGTATAGTCCATTAAATTTTTGTACAAAAAAATTATTTTGCATGAAAAATGGACGATGTATAGTCCATTAAATTTTTTGCATAAAAAATGTTTTTGCATGAAAAATGAACGATGTATAGTCCATTAAATTTCTTGCATAAAAAATTATTTTGCATGAAAAATGGACGATGTATAGTCCATTAAATTTTTTGCATAAAAAATGTTTTTGCATGAAAAATGAACGATGTATAGTTCATTAAATTTTTTGCATAAAAAATTATTTTGCATGAAAAATGGACGATGTATAGTCCATTAAATTTTTGGCTTAAAAAATATTTTTGAATGGAAAATGCACCATGTATAGTCTATTAAATTTTTTGCATAAAAAATGCTCTTGCCTGAAAAATTGACGATCTTTGGCATAAAAAATATTTAGTTCATTAAATTTTTTGCATAAAAAATATTTTTCCATTAAAAATGGACGATGTATAGTCCATTAAATTTTTTGCATAAAAAATATTTTTGCATGAAAAATGAACGATGTATTGTCCATTAAATTTTTTGCATAAAAAATGTTTTTGCATGAAAAATGAACGATGTATAGTCCATTAAATTTTTTGCATAAAAAATGTTTTTGCATGAAAAATGAACGATGTATAGTCCATTAAATTTTTTGCATAAAAAATGTTTTTGCATGAAAAATTAACGATGTATAGTCCATTAAATTTTTGTACAAAAAAATTATTTTGCATGAAAAATGGACGATGTATAGTCCATTAAATTTTTTGCATAAAAAATGTTTTTGCATGAAAAATGGACGATGTATAGTCCATTAAATTTTTGGCTTAAAAAATATTTTTGAATGGAAAATGCACCATGTATAGTCTATTAAATTTTTTGCATAAAAAATGCTCTTGCCTGAAAAATTGACGATCTTTGGCATAAAAAATATTTAGTTCATTAAATTTTTTGCATAAAAAATATTTTTCCATTAAAAATGGACGATGTATAGTCCATTAAATTTTTGCATAAAAAATATTTTTGCATGAAAAATGGACGGTGTATAGTCCATTAAATTTTTTGCATAAAAAATATTTTTGCATGAAAAATTAACGATGTATAGTCCATTTAATTTTTTGCATAAAAAATATTTTTGCATCAAAAATGAACGATGTATAGTCCATTAAATTTCTTGCATAAAAAATTATTTTGCATGAAAAATGGACGATGTATAGTCCATTAAATTTTTTGCATAAAAAATGTTTTTGCATGAAAAATGAACGATGTATAGTTCATTAAATTTTTTGCATAAAAAATTATTTTGCATGAAAAATGGACGATGTATAGTCCATTAAATTTTTGGCTTAAAAAATATTTTTGAATGGAAAATGCACCATGTATAGTCTATTAAATTTTTTGCATAAAAAATGCTCTTGCCTGAAAAATTGACGATCTTTGGCATAAAAAATATTTAGTTCATTAAATTTTTTGCATAAAAAATATTTTTCCATTAAAAATGGACGATGTATAGTCCATTAAATTTTTTGCATAAAAAATATTTTTGCATGAAAAATGGACGGTGTATAGTCCATTAAATTTTTTGCATAAAAAATATTTTTGCATGAAAAATTAACGATGTATAGTCCATTAAATTTTTTGCATAAAAAATATTTTTGCATCAAAAATGAACGATGTATAGTCCATTAAATTTCTTGCATAAAAAATTATTTTGCATGAAAAATGGACGATGTATAGTCCATTAAATTTTTTGCATAAAAAATGTTTTTGCATGAAAAATGAACGATGTATAGTTCATTAAATTTTTTGCATAAAAAATTATTTTGCATGAAAAATGGACGATGTATAGTCCATTAAATTTTTGGCTTAAAAAATATTTTTGAATGGAAAATGCACCATGTATAGTCTATTAAATTTTTTGCATAAAAAATGCTCTTGCCTGAAAAATTGACGATCTTTGGCATAAAAAATATTAAGTTCATTAAATTTTTTGCATAAAAAATATTTTTCCATTAAAAATGGACGATGTATAGTCCATTAAATTTTTTGCATAAAAAATATTTTTGCATGAAAAATGGACGATGTTTAGTCCATTTAATTTTTTTGCATAAAAAACGTTTTTGCATGAAAAATGAACGATGTATAGTCCATTAAATTTTTTGCATCAAAAATGCTTTTGCATGATAATGGACGATGTATAGTACATTTAATTTTTTGCATAAAAACTATTTTTGGATGAAAAATGGACGATGTATAGTCCATTAAATTTTTTGCATAAAAAATATTTTTCCATTAAAAATGGACGATGTATAGTCCATTAAATTTTTTGCATAAAAAATGTTTTTGCATGAAAAATTAACGATATATAGTCCATTAAATTTTTTGCATTAAAAATTATTTTGCATGAAAAATGTATGATGTACATATAAATAGTTCTTTAATTATTTTGCATAAAAAATGTTTTTGCATGAAAAATGAACGATGTATAGTCCACTAAATTTTTTGCAAGGAAAATGTTTTTGCATGAAAAATGGACTATGTATAGTCCACTAAATTTTTTTCATAAAAAATATTTTTGCATGAAAAATGGACTATCTATAGTCCATTTAATTTTTTGCATAAAAAATATTTTTGCACGAAAATTGCACCACGTATAGTTTACTTATCTTCTTGCATAAAAAATGGACGGATGTATAGTCCATTTAATTTTTTGCATCAAAAATGCATGATGTATAGTTCAATAAATTTTTTGCATAAAAAAAATTAATTTTTGTATGAAAAATATTTCTACATGAAAAACTGTCGATGTATATTCTATTTAATTGTTTGCATAAAAATGGACGATGGATAGTTCATTTAGTTTTTTTCATAAAACTTTTTGGGATCAAAAATGTGCCGTGTATAGTCCATATAATATTTTTCATATGTATTTTGATCCATCATATATAGCTCTTTTAGTGTTTTTCATAAAAAAAAATTTTTGCATAAAAAATTATCCGAATAAATTTTATAAATTTACGCAATCCTGCTTTCACCAATATGGCAACGATCAGTTGCCGAAGTTTGGAAGTCTATATTTGTTAATTAGAAACTTCAAAGTTGTTATGACCAAATTGTTATAAACTTAGAAGGTGTGCATCATTTTTTTTTATACAAATATATTTTACAACTCATATCTCTTTACCTACTACGATTCTAGTCGGTGCCACAGCTGATGTTTTCTTCACCAAACTTCCTTATCTTAGAATTTTACCATTTATTCATTTTTTCGTACAAATCAGTTACTTTCATTTTAAAATTCCGATCTATTCCAACACGTATCTTTGTTTTTATGCTATTTTACCCTATTTTTGTACAACCCATTCTTTTTATTCTGCCTGGAAGTCTTATCCGTTTTATCTTCTTATTTCTCACTCACTAAAATATTTCACTATTTAACAGTTTGGTTATCTTTCTGTATTAATCTTAAAATACAAAGATTTGCTGGAGATACTCCAAGTGTGTAAAATAAAAATTCCAAATGATACTTTTTGCATCTTAAAAATAACAATAGAAGCAAGAAGAAAAGGGAGAACTGTTACTATTTTGCATGATATTCATTGATTGTGGTGACGGCACATGCATGCTAAAAAAGGATTTCGCAAAGGAATCTACTATAGTGAATTGAAAGAAGTATGTGAATGTATTTTGTGTTTGAGTTTAATAGAAGTGTATCGGCTACACACACACACACTTATACTTTTTGCCAACTACACAGCAGCTTAGCACGATTAAATACTTGACTAGATGTTTTTGTGTTGCTGGTGTTTCACTACATAGTGACTTTCAATAATTTCGTAGATTGTGGGAAGTGTTGGGAAAGACACTTGTACGCAGTGTGTCAAAGCAGTCACGTACCACATAGGAAAAATTAGAGGGGGTGGTTGGCATTTATGTGGTGTTTTTTTTTATATAGTATATATATTATTAGCATAATCTTACTAATAGCTAAGGAGAACAATTGTGTTCCGTCGTTCTACAGTAGAAGCAGAGCATTCTTGTGCTTCCAATAATGAGAGTATAGGAGCATCTGGTTCTGTCGCTTAATCGTACAGATAATGATGCTTTATTGTTTGTGCTTATGCAGAGTTTTATTGTTATAGAACACACATCAACACGTACTGAAAGAGTACAGAAAATTATATTACGTAACAGTGGGTCTGCAACACAATATTAAATAAAATAAAAAAAAAATACGTGTGGTACTCGGGGACTGCCGCGGTAAAGCTATTGCTTAGCATTTTTGTTTATCAACTTATGTGAGTTTATTTAAAAAAATAAAAAACCTACGAATTGTCGGTTTGTTTGTGTTTATAATTTTTTGTCAACCACGATTGCTCTTAAGTACGCAACATTGTGTTTTCCTACATGTAAAAATATGTTTTAGCAAAACTGTATGTTAGTGAAATCAATAGCATACTTTAGGGGTTAATATACACTGGGCGATTCAAATAAAAATAGTCTTAGGTTTTTATTTTCGTTACGAAATTTCTTGATTCGGTCAATACCCTCAAAGCCTCCGATAAAAGTTATACAATAGCTTAAAAAGAATTTTAATTATTTTAAAATCTTAGTATATTTATTTAAATATCCTAATGTGCTCCAACGCGCTGTAAAAAAATTTAAGAATACATTTTTTATGGGCCACGAAGATTTGGGGCCTCTGTGTCATTTTTGCATAAATCTCATATATTGTGCATACCGTTTGGATTTTTGATTTATTCTCTGAGCAAAGTTGTAGCTCTTGTCATAAAGAACAAAAATTTTGAACATATTAAATAAAAAAAAACTTCATCTTCAAGATCAAAATTGCAAAAAATGAATGAATTTTTAAATTTGTTCCCCTGTTCAGTATTCATAGGTAGCAAACTGTACAATAGTCAGGGAAACAATCAACTACAAAAATATACCCAATGGTGTTTTCTTTTCTAAAAGAAAAGTGTAACATATATGTTACATGTGATTTGGCAACATTTTTAAATGCTCACCTGATTTTTAAGAAGTGTTGCATATTTTACGTTTACAAAAGAACAATTTTCCAACAAGTTTCGGCATAAAACAATCGCGAACTAGAAAATGACTTATTTTTTTCACAGACAATAACAAAAACAGCTGTTAATATTTATAATGCTGCACTCATGCCCCTTTAATGAAAATGAGTGTTGAACATGTAGCATTTTTCTTCTTTTTAAGGGTAACATCATGGGAAAAGAACGCGTTCAATTTTTAAAATAATACATACTTTTTAGAAAAGAACACAAAGAAATGTAAAAGGCAACATAAATGCAGCATATTGCTCAGAAAAGAAAACGCAATAAGATCTCAATAAACAACTTTTTTGAATATATGAACTTCCTAGGAATGATTCTTAACACAGCTTATTAGGTAGCGCTTAGGTAGCTGCAAAAGTGAAAAATTTCCCGAAAATTTTTTAATTTCATTTTTTATATTATATTATTATTATTATTATATATATATATATAATATATTATATATATATATATATATATATATATATATATATATATATATATATATATATATATATATATATATATATATTATATATATATATATATATATACATAAATATTATATTATATTATTGTATATATTATGTTTATATATAATAAATTGTTTCATTTCTCGAAGTCATTTGATTACGGTTGCTAATATTTTCCATAGAACAATTTGATATCATTCGATTTTCACCTTCCTCTGATATGTTCTACTGTAAATTCATAAAATAATTTTAGATTTCATTCACCTGATTCACTGGTGCGACTGCTTGGTATGGCTGCCTGGGTATTTACGCAGTGTATGGGCATTCTTTAGCAAATACATAGTTAAAGAAAGCTTTAAGGATAACAGAAAAAGAATATAATATTTCTCAGTATAAAACTGATTTTCTGTGAGAACTTATGTAACCAAATATTGGCATAAATTTGGAAAACTTTTCAGTTGTATTTACAGAAAAATTTTAGCATATAATATTCCGGTATGCTTTTTCATTTTATGAAAGCTCATGAAATCTTGTCGGAAGTAATTAATCCTTAAAAATATTTCTTGAGAAGAGCTCTTGTATATCATGACTATTTCATCTTTGCAACAGAAAACTATTTTGATCAAAATGGGAAAAAAAATTTAATTTTTTACAAAAATGTGTCCAAAAGATTTTTGTGCCAAATAGCAAAATTTCAAATATTTTCATTATTTCATTTGTATCACACATTTTTTTTTTATAAAAAAACTCGACATGTGTAAGTTTTGTTTTTTTAAATCACGCCACTCTTTTGTTTTATTGTATGAGGATGCGGTTCAAAATAAATATTTTGTTGCTGTTATTCTATTTGTAGTAATAATTTGTATACACTTGCATTGTTGTGTCGTTTGTGTTTAAACTCTTGTAGTGTGTGCAATTTCCGGAAGTTGTGTCATGTTAAATCATCTCAAACGTCCATTGATGTATTAAATTCATAGTGATTTGTGTTTTTTTCAACGTTCCCACCACCCTCAGGGAAAGCGTGTGCATGTAATCGTCTGTAAAATTGTCGTCTTAATGGTGCTGTGCACATGTGTATAATTGTGCATATGCATAAATTCAATTTTAAATATAAACAAAATTTATATATGTATTTATTTAAGTATTAAATAGTTTTTAAGCGTGAAGAGGCAATCTGTAGTTTTTTATTAAACTTTGGCACTTATTAAAAATAATAAAGAAATTATATAAAAATAACTATTTTATAATAAACATGTCATATAAAGGTGTTTAGAAATAAAATTTATAAAGAAGTTGGTGTAGTTATGCATTTATATTAAAATATGTTCAAAAAAATAAATTCATTCCGTCATCTCTGTAAGAGGATTAAGCCATTAATTCTTTAAGAAGAGTGTGCCATCAAATAGCCAATCATCATTTTTAATGCAGAATTCGTATAAGAAATTCTCATGCAAGAATTTTATTAATTTATATTACTAAGAATTGTAAAAAACAAATATTTTACGAACCATTATCAATAAAATTTTTTATAATAAACTCCTTAGTTGTTTAAATTATCCTGCTTAAATTTTTAATTCAGTTCCTGAAGTTGCTTCTGTTCCTTTATGTGAGTATCTTAATAATTAAATAACTTTGCTTAACAAAAACTCTCTTAGCAGCAAGCATTCGTCTATTCGCAAACAGACAGAGTACAAAATTATCCAAATGTTTTTACGAGTATTGTTGTGTGCTGTCATGTGCTAACAATTTCTTTACCAGCATGTTGGAAGGGATTACTGCAACTAATTATTAACAAGGATTAAATATGTTACGTGTCTGCGAGAAAACTCTGTTGCAAACACACCTTCAAATAACACACAAAATTACTGAGTTGTTTCTGAAAACAACAGGAATAACAAAAATTTGTTGTTTTGTTGATAGTTTTAAAGTTTTTGTATTCCTTTCGCGTGCATGTCCAACGCTTAAAAGTTTTTTTGTCTCAAGAATTTATTTATTCGCTACATATAAAATTTTACTACAAAATAAAATAACATATCTCTTTTTTCCCCATCTATTGTAGATTTTTGTTCTTTGCTTTGTATATAGTGGTATGTTTTTCTTTACATTAAATTATTGGTAAGTAGTGTATAAAAGTTTTCTTATACACCCCTGCTTTCTAAGCAACTTGCAAGTGCTTTTGAAATTTTCCATTTTCCTTTTTTGTTCATGCTGTGCTTCGTTGTTTTAAGACAAACTTCGCTGATAATGATCATTGTCAGCGCTACCATTATCATCAGGACTTTGGCTTGTTTTGATAATGACACTTCCAAGTGTGGGATTTTGCTGCAGATAATGCTGTTGATGTGTTTTAAATATTGTGTGATTTTACTGCTTTTGGCAAAATATTGCGCGGGAATATGGTGTATCTTTGTTGTAGTTTCTAAATATTTTTCGTTCATGAATGCTTTTTAGATTTTGTAATTTTTATTTCATTTATTTATTTTTTTAATAAGCTTTGGTTTTATTCAATTAAAGTTCGTACATACATTTCAATGCATTTGTAAATTGAAATTATGATTTCAAAAGGAAGTTTAAGGAAAAACAAAAAAAAATTTCTTTTTTTCTTTTGTGTTCACAACACAATGCAACGATAATTTATTGCGGTGCGGATTTTCATACGATTTTGAAGTAAAGAACCGTAGTACGGAACGGCATAAAACTAAAATCTATTTTAGAGTCTGAACACAATCTAACGACAATTTATTGCGGTGCGGTTATTCATACGATTTTGAAGTAAAAAACCGTAGTGCGGAACGGCATAAAACTTAAATCTATTTTATTTTCATTACGGACTTTCTTATTCTCTTAATTTTTACACTCTTTTTCTCTCTGATGTTGCCATAGTTTTTGAATAATTGGCGGTGTTCACAACATTATTGTTAACAAAAAACATGATTTTGAAGTTCAAAAATGTTTGTCATAAAATATAAAAGCTTAAAAAATTTATCAAACATATCCGCGAATGTGTAAAATGTTAATAATTTTTTATTCTTAGTTACTGCCATTACAAAATATTTAACACGAAGCGTAAGTTTTTAATAAAAATGTATGCACAAAAAATATTAATAAAAATTTAAACAAAAAATTACAAGTATTGCCGTCGCCATCTTCCGTTGTATTATGTTTATTTTTCTCTCCCGATACAAGAAGTTGCAGCGCACATTGTGTTTAGACTCTAAGGCGGCAAGTTTTCTTATTGAAGGTTTAAGCTTAAAGTTATTTAATTCATTTAAGAAATTGTTAATCTAGATGAACGCATTATTTAAGTAATACTAATTTTAGTTTTTTATTTTTGTTTAAGGCCTAACAAAATAAATACTGAATTAAAAAAAATTGTTTGTTATTAATCACTTGAGCTATTTTTTGGATTGTGAAAGATGATTTGCTTAAACAAACACAAACACAATTTTAAATACGTATATACTAACTTAAAAAAATTTAAATCGACTTTTGTCTACCACTTTCTTGTTTTTCCTGCTTTAAGTTTCACTTTAATTTAGTTGCATTATTTGAAGAATTTCTTCTCTTCAATATTTTTTATTTCCGTTTTTTTTTCATTCCATGCTTATTTTAGTCATAAATATTTTTCTAGACAAATTGATATTTTAATTGATTTATTTGTCTTTTATGGTTTGCCATTGGTTGCAAATGAATATTGAAAGAGTCAAAAAAAAAAGCAATAGTATTTGAAATAAAAACACAATGGGTTTATATTGTGGTCAAGACGTCTAACTGACAGTGGCTCCATAAAAATTTTAAAAGTTCAGTTGCATAAAAGTAATAATAAAAATTCAAACGCTTAATCGATAAGCAGCACAAAATGCTTTTAGTTAACAGCAGGACTTCTATAGTTTTCTGCACAACAACAAAAACGTTTCTTGTTCTCAGGAATGAAAGATGCAGTCAGTTCTTGGTAATATGAATTTCCTTAAGTTAAATTTCTCTATCTCCCCGGTCCCTTGAAAAACATTATGATTCAACTAAGTTAAAAAAAGTCCTTCTCTCATAGATAGCTAGCAAAATAATCTTCTAAAGATGAATATTTGATTTTCATGATGTTTAAACTAATTAATGTGTTGTAACTTTTTTATTAGCACATAGCAAATATGAAAAGCATGTAGCAAAAGTATGCGTTCGCTTATTAATCAATTCACAATCTAATTTCCAATTAAGAAAAAAAGATTATTTGAATTAGGTTCAGTGGATTATAAATGCGTTTTCGTACAATATCTACGTTTTATTATTTTTTATCTCTTAATATCTTCTTTTTTTGTGATAAAGAAATTATTTTTAAGGCATGCACAAACAAAGCTTTTAAAGATCAAGGCTATTTTCGTATTAATTTAGCATTAAAAATATTTAATGTTCCTATTACTGCACACAGTAAAATTTCATATTAAAATCTACGAAAACATTTAACATTTCTTTGCAATAACTTTGCATCATATGTGTTTCATGTTAATGCAACATGATTTGCAGTCAGTCATCTTAAAAAAAATTATTTTTTAAATAAGTTTATTTGATGTGGATGTAACATTCAATACTATTAAATCAAAATGAAGAATCATTTAAAATGAAAGTTTTTTTTTTAAGTTGAAATAAAAAACATTTTATATCATTACTTATTTACAAAAACTCTATTCAATGCACTTAAGAATTTCGGAATGAAATTTCTGGATTACTTGAATTCACTTCTCACAGAAACATTTTATATTAAATTCTATGTAAACAAGTTTAATATAAAATTGTTTTTGCAATTATTTTGCTTTGAAATAATTTTATTTGATGTTGATTTAATAATCCATTACTATTAAATCAAAAATAAGATTAATGTCGAATCAAAGAAATTTCCCAGCTGGAAACATGAATATAATATAATGAAGTTATTTTATTCTTATAAATATTTAAGATACGTGATTGTGTGTACCGGCACAGGCATCAGGAAAATGTGTGTGGTAATGTTACGAGTAATATTTCGGTTCCCCGACCAAGGTTTGAACTGGAACTAATGGCATGGTATTCAACGTGCTTACCGCTACAGCGATATTAAACTTAAATATTCTATACATACACACAAATAAATATCAACATGAATTAAACTCTAATTCAACAAGCTCCAATATAATATCAAATAAAAATTTTTGCTTGTTAATTTTACATTGATATATTTTTCTGTGTGTGAAAATGGTTAAGTTTTGAGTTTAAATTTCTTCAATTCAAATACCTTTAATTTTAATTTTACCTAAAAACGTTTCCATACATACAATATCTAAACATGAAAAGACAAACATTTGTGTAAATACAGTTTTTATTAAAACTTTGTGTATTTTTTTTTTCGCAGAGACATAACTTTTTTGGACTCTTGCCGCATATTGTATATACATGTGTACATTCAAAGAAATCCTATAGAAGTAAACAAAGATTTGAAACAAAAAAGCAAACATCAAGAAAAAGTAAAATGAAAAGAAAAGCTTAGTTAAGTCGAATTCACATAAATAAAGATAAAAAGAATAAATAATATTAGGAGAAGCAAAGGTCTTAATCCTGTAAAAATTTTTGTTGTTTCTTTGTTCTTGTTTTGATATTTAAGTCTATAAATGGAAATGTGTTAGTGTGTGTGTGTGTGTGTGTGTGTGTGTGTGTGTGTGTGTGTGTGTGATGTGTGTTAATGCACAAAAATATTTGTAAATTACAAAGAGATGAAAGTTAGTGGTAGTGGAGGGAAAAATCTATGTTCGAATATCTAAGATTATTTTAACTTAGATTTGTTAAGCTTAGACAAAATTAAAATACTCTAAACTCAAAGAAAGGAAATGTCCGTGATTCCACAAAAGTTAAAGTTTAGCTGTTGGCTCTGATTAGATGGAGGGAGAAAATTGTACAAGATAAAGTATAGCATTCGACAAACATACTGAGTGGTCAGTTTTTAATATGAAGAACAAGATTTATTGTATATAAATTCATAATTTAAAGGCGCAAAATTTCATTGAATTGTTTGAAAGATAGACAAAAGTCTTTTAATCAAATCTCGTCCAAGATGGAAATAAATCATTGTGAGTTTAGGAAAAACTTTGATGTTTGAGAGAGTGCTTGAGTCCTTACTATTTTGTAACTGGGGCAGCTCTCAAAAATATATACTGATTATATGACTTGGTTATGAAATGAATTTTACTCTACAAAATACATTCCGGAAGGTTTCCTAGTTGACTTAGATAGAAAAAAGGTATATATTAACATTATGAGCACATCTACTAAATAATTTGAGATTTCGTTAAGTAAATTACAAATTTTATTATAATACTCTGCATACATTTTGTCAATTTTTCTTAAAACCCTTTAAAATTAGAGAGATTTTTTGCTCTACTTAATTCTTTTTTAAACAATATTAACATTTAACTTCATAAAAAGATAGGTACTTAAAATTCCACAACATTTATATTAAATCTGAGTCTTTAATATAATCTTTAATTTAATCTTCAAAAATAAACAAGCAAATCCTGTAAAAAATAAAGCAGCTGTCAACTTTCGCCTTGCATTAACTAAACATGTATTTCGAAACAAAGTTACTGTCATATTATACGAGTACACATATTCACAGTTTTTATGCTTGTGTTAGTGAAAAAAAAACTTTCAAAAATGTAAAAAAAATTCCAGCCTTCTTCTCTCTCTCTCTCTCTCTCTCTCTTTCTCCCTTTCTCGCGCGCAGTGTTTTTTCCTCATACAAAGTAATAAAAAAATATACTGTAAATGAAGGTTGATGGTGTGTGTGTGTATAAGTGTGAGAGTGTGTTTGTAAAATATTTAGATACTTCAGCCTAATTTAGATGTCATTTCTTTTCTAACAGCTGCAGGTCTTTTGGCAGTTTCCTCTACTTGTTCGGACAGATTTGAATGCCTAAAGTGTTTTTAACGATACTTTTGCTTTTTGCATTTATATTTATTTTTTTTTCAGTGCACTTTGGTTTTCTTTTTCGCTGTTGGCTGAAATTAGATATTCTTTGTAAACTTGCCTCTACTTGCGATTTCTATACCTACAAAAGTAAAGACTTGTATACTTTTTTTATAAAACCTGGAAAACAAAAACTTTAAAACAGAAAAAGTTACAGCAACGTCATATACGCTTACATCGATATAGTTCCGTAAAAGTTGTGTTGACTCTGCCAGAAACTAGTAAGGAAGAATGACATTTTTCCCAACATTTGTGACATATTTTTTATGTCATGCAAAATACAAAGCAGGAAAATACAAAAAAAAATTCCCACAATATTAATAACAAGGTAAGGATTTTTTTACTTGACCGGCTTTCAAGAAGGATTTTTTATTACAGTCTATATTATTTAGATACAACTATGAGTATTTGCTGTAAGCAAAAAAAAAAATTAGAAAATAAGAATATTATTCAACACAATTGGGATTGTAATGGAGAAAGTTTTAAATTTCTACACAAAAGCGATACTTAGAATGAAAATTTCAAGTAATGTAATGCCAAAAAGGATTATTTATGATCAATTGATAAGAATTACTTAATAATTTGTTTTTGTACCTTTCACCAAAAATTGTTAGGTTTATCATTCCGAGTGTAGTTTCCATAATTTTAATATACGACTCCACAAAGTATGTATATTCTGGGTCCTTACAAATCTTATAAATAGGTCAGTCGAATAAGCGATGTTGGTCTGTCTATCTGTCTATGTGTGAAAACGGGTTTTCGAAGCCCACAGAAATGCTAAAGACTTCGGTCTTGGACATACATGAGTCAGAATTGGTCACAAAAATATATTGGTATTGAAAATTAGGGCGGGAAAATTTAAAGTTTTATTTGTACATAAAATACATAACTACAACAAATTTTGTTGCGCTTTGTTATATATACATATTTTATATTTGATAAAAATAATAAGATTGACATTGAAAATTCGAATAATCAGAAAGGATGGTTCCGGGTTCCGAAAATTGCAATTTATGTTTGGTATATACAGGGTGGGCCAAAAGAAACCAAGTGGTGTAAAAGTTTAATAACTTTTTTGTTTATTAACTTTTTTTATTTTTTCTTTCAGATTATATAATATACAAAATGGAATTTTTTTTTACACAAAGTATGAAAAATGATGTCTCTTAAATGACCACCGTTTTCAGCTTCGCAATGATGGGCTCTTTTTAGAGCATTTTCCATAACATCTTTCAAAACTTGTGGCTGTAGCGTTCGAATTTCTGCAACAATGTTTGCCTTGAGTTCAAGGATTGTCTCTGGCTTGTTCACATACACTCGCTCCTTCAAAAAACCCCAAAGAAAATAGTCGGGTGCTGTCAAATCTGGCGATCGCGCTGGCCAAATAATTTCCGAATTTCGAGAAATTATTCGCTCTCCAAAAATTTGACTTAAAAGTGCCATTGTGTCTCGGGCAGTATGGGTAGTGGCTCCGTCCTGCTGAAACCACATACCAGGTCTGTTTTCAAGAGCAGGACGTAAGAAATTTTCTATCATAAACCGATACCGCTCTCCATTTACGGTTACAGCACTTCCATCTTCATTCTCGAAGAAGTAGGGCCCAATGACATTTTCAGATGTGATCCCATACCATACTGTACACCTGATGGGGTGCAATTGGCGTTGATGAATGGCTCTTGGATTTTGAGAACCCCAGAAACTACAGTTCTGCTTATTAACAAAGCCATTCAAATGAAAATGAGCTTCATCACTCATAATCTTTGCGTTAAAATAATTGATCTCTGGTTTAAATAATAAAATTCTATTGTTCTGGTTCTCTGTTCAGTTGTGAACCTCTCCATTATAAATTCTCCAAGTGTTGTCTATATAATCTGAAAGAAAAAATAAAAAAAAATTAATAAACAAAAAAGTTATTAAACTTTTACACCCCTTGGTTTCTCTTGGCCCACCCTGTACAAGTAACTAAGTACTTTATTTTTAGTTATTAATTAAACATATTTTATATTTTAGAAAGAAATAGAAACTATTGAAGTATATTTATTTCTTATATATACAGAAAAATATACCAATATATAATCACCATGCAAAAATTTTGATTGTAAATTATATTAAATTTGAAGGAAATAATATAATATATAATATAACCTAAATAGAAAAATGAAAAAATGGAAAAACAGGGGAAATAAATAGTGATACTTACATATGTATTTACCAAAGGTAAATCAATAATTGTACACAACAATCATTTCTCACATTCCGTTTCATTAGAATTTACGTTAAATAGCTGATGTTAATAACAATCTCTACCCAAGTAGATAGACTAGCGTGCTGATGAAGTGCGTTGCTGTACAGAAAAATATCGGTATTTCCCCCAGCTTAAAAGTCTAATTTAATTTTTCTTCTCTTCTTTAGAAACTCACATTAATTAATAAAAATATTTCATTCAATAAAAGAATTGAAATTACTGAACTTAAGCCTGAAAAAAATTATCTCTGATTAACAAAAAAATTCACTATAGTTCAATTAAAATCTAAAAATGTATAAAATAAAGATTTTATGTCAAATAAATATATTTCAGTATTCCTTGTATTAATATATAAAAACAGTTTTTATAAATCTGAAAATTTTATTTACGTTCATGTATGTAAATAAATGAACCTACATAAATGAATTGCATTTTTTGGCACTGTTCTGAATGTTCTGCTACCGACTTTAAAATTAATTTCAATTGTAAAAATTATGTATAGATATATGTACATGTTGCTCATTTACACATACAAAGTCATAACTCAAAAAATTAGTTTGCCAGAAAACGAGTTTAAAGTTTTCAATTTACACACATTTTAATAAAAAAGAAAAATTTTATTTTTCTCTCAAGAGTTGAGTAAACAAGATATTTGTATAAAATTTTAACAAGCAAGAAGAACGACATGATAATTAATTCTGTATCATTAGGTGAAAAGTTTTATTTTTTTGAGCTTCGACGTTCTTTGAGTAAATTAACGATGTACGTATTAGATTCTCTTTCATAAAAATTGTTTAGAATTCTTATTCAGATAACCAACTTGGCCACCTACAACTTTTCATAAATATACGGGTATATTCTGTATTCCAAGTGATTCAATTTCACGTGAGGAATTGCTATAGCATTGTGAATATAAATGCATATTTCCAACATTAGTTCCATGGCAATTCCAAACGTTTTAAATTTACACGGATACAGCATAGGAAATAAACAAACTGCTATTTCTATTTAAAATATCATTATAAAAAATTTTAATATATATAAAATTTGATTTTGCTTTGTGCTTTAATTATTTTCCAAACACACACTGTTAAAATATTTCTCATTCGTATATTAAAAATCCGAAAAGTTGTAAAGCCAAGTGTAGCATAGAGCAGGAAACGGAAACCGTTAAGCAAACCAAATGCTTCGCATTAGTTGTGCCACTTTAACACTCAATATACGAGTAACTATTGCTTTACATAAATTTCATGAGTCGCAAGAAAATGGAAATAAGAAGCAAACGATTTCTAAGTAGAAACGAGAAATTTAATGTCTGAATAATTTAACGACTTTTCCAAAATTAGTTTTTCTTTACAGCATATGACGTCTGCTGGTTATAAATTCAATATTTTGCTTCAGTGGCTTTGGGTTAATTTTTTTTCTTAATTTCAAGTACGTGTCGAGTTTAGGCTTAAATTTTTGTTAGTTTTCGTTTGCATGATTTGAAGTAGTTTCTTTGTGTTTACAGATTTACATTTTCAAATGTTTTTATATAAAATTCAATCTGTATATACGTGTGTATTGAACTAAATAAGAAAAGGTTTTGTATAAAGTTTTTGGATGGCAATAAGACAGATATAGCATAAAAAGAAGTTGATTTGTGCAATTATGGGAATTCTATTTATCAATTAGACATTCTTAAATCCCTCTATTTTAATGGAGTTCCAATGAGAGACCAAGCTATTCACCAAATACCTTATACGATTTATGTTTAAGTGTCTATTATGTTTTGTTGGCAAATATAGTTAAAACTTTCAAATTGTATATAAGTATAATATATCCTTATTTAAATATTTTCAAAACAAAAGGAAAAAATTCTTAAAATTTTTATAACTTTTGTTTGAATATTCTGCCAAGCACTTAATTCATTTTTTTTCACTTAAGATTTTGTTTAATAAATCTTTAATTTATGTTCAATAAACAAACAAAGATAATGTTAAGTTGTGGCATCGTCCAAACTCTGCAAAATAAAACTGACTTCAATAATAAAAATTATTATTTGTTTGATATTACTTTTGTAATAAAATCAAGTAAGATTATGATCTAAATGAGTAAAATAATATAGCAAAGGAAAATTTTTAATATTATAGTTAATTTTATTAACATATGGACAATAAAAACTTAACTACAAAATTCTTTGCCCAGCAAAATTACTGAAATAATATCCCAGCAAATTTTGTTGAAGAAGTAAAATCTTATTTTGGGTTTATTTAAAACAAAGTTAAGATATGAGAATCGTTAAACAAATGGCCTGGCATAAACCTTATCTACTATTTATTCACTTAGTGTAGTATTTTTTTTTTGCTGGGTTACTCAACTCGGATGCTCTGCAGCTACCTACTTTGGCAAATAATGTTTAGTCTTATATACCTAAAATAAGACCATCTGTTGTTGGCTGTCGTTACACTTTTTAGGTAATAAAACAAAAGTTTATTATAAATTGTTTTGACTTTTTATATCCCTTTTTATTATTATAACATATAATTGTTTTTATGTTTAGAACTTTATGCTCATATCATTGTATAAATCTAAAGGAGGCAACGAGCAGTCGCACAGCTAAAAGATTTTATGTCCAGAGAAAAACAGGAAAAAGTAACTACAAAGTGTACTTAAGAGCACAACTATTAGTTTGTTTTTAAAGGCCAAACTTATACATTTGGACGAGTATGTAGTCGTACATGTGCTTATACCCAGCAAACATATAAGTTCAATTTAAAATTGAGATTAATTTTAAACTAAATCTTATCTCAGATGATTGAGGACACTTCCAAAGAATATGGAACATAATTAAAATATGATAATATTTTTTGACGTAAAGAAGCATTAATTTCTCAACTTGATTACAAACAAAAAGTGAAAGTCTTTGTCACTATGTTCTTCAAAATAATTTTCCATATAATTTGTAATAGTATTTGTAACATTGAATAAATAAATATCATACTATAAAAACAAAGTTTGTTCTAAGCGTTTATTCAAAAGTCTACTTGGTAATCATAATTTATTACTGTTTCACACAAAAGTTGTGTTTATATATAAACACGCAAGTTTGCACCAAAAAAAGGTATTTAAAGATGATATTTGCTAGCGCACAGTGGTTTCAATTAGAAAAGATAATATTAAACTTTGAAATTTGATTTGATAATAACACAATTTATATAGAAATTGGTCAGGAGCTTTAAGCATAATGAAATTTGAACCAACCTTGTACAAAACATGGTGAGCTTTAGTACATTAAAGTTGACTACCTCAAAACAACTTTGTTGGCCTCATAACTTTTGTAAATAACATAAGATTTTTAGAAATTTTTATAAATTGACAAAGAAATTGTTATTAAGCTTCAGCAAGCTTAATAAACTAAACCTAATATTATATTTACATATAAATGTTATTATTATTACTATTACTTATACGGTAAATCTAATATGTGAAACCTTTTCAGTGTCCTAACTTCATCTGTTTCATCAAGAAGAGCTATTGCTAATGTATTGCAGTGACTACTAAGACGATTTAAGTATCTAAAGCTAAATTTATTTATTTCATCGTGAATAAAGGGAATTCGAAGGTCTTTATGAATTTGTTTATTTGTTACAAACCATGGAGCATTGACTATCATTCTAAGAGTTTTAGATTGATATCTTAGTAAAATTTCTACATTAGAATTGCTTGAAGTACCCCATAGTTGAATGCCATAAGTCCAAACTGGTTTCAATATTGCCTTATATATTTTAATTTTATTTTCAATGTTAAGTTCTGATCTTGATCCAAGTAACCAATATAACTTTTTTGTTTTTATATTTAAATGATCTCTTTTTGCCTTTATATGTTGCTTCCACCTTAATCGTTTGTCAATATGCATTAGGTATTTCACAGAACTAGAAGTTGGAATCAGTGCACCATTTAGAAATAATGTTGGACACTCTTCTCTTCTTAAAGAAAAGTTACATGAGTTGATTTATCGTTATTAATGCTTATCTTCCATTTTAATAACCATTGTTGTAAATTATCAATCTATCTTTGAATTAAAGATGATGCATCACTTGGAGATTGATGAGATGTTAATAATGCAGTATCATCAGCATAAGTGGCTATTGTAATATTATCATTTACAGGAATATCAGCTGTGAAGATTGTATATAAAACGGGTCCAAGTACACTGCCTTGCGGTACACCTGCTCTTATGCTACATGTATTTGATTTTTCATCACTAATTTTAACATAATATGTTCTATCTTCCAAGTAAGATTTCAAAAATAAATAATATGGAGTTGGTAAAATATTTTTAATTTTAAACAAGAGTCCTTCATGCCACACTCTATCAAATGCTTGCTTAACGTCTAAAAATACAGCACAGCAGTATAATTTCTTTTCAAGTGATTCTGATATGGCATTCACTATACGATGACATTGCTCCGGAGTTCCATGTCTATACCGAAATCCAAATTGGTGATCTGGTATTATATTTTGATCTTTCAAGATTGGAATTAGTCTGCTTTTAAACAATCTCTCAAATATTTTAGAAAATATTGGCAATAGACTGATGGGCCTATACGAAGATACTTCATTTTCAGGTTTATTTGGTTTACACACCATTATAATTTCAGCCCATTCCCACTGCATTGGAAAATGTGATAATTTGAGCACAGAATTGTACAACAAGGTCAAGAAAATAATGCATTTATTTGATAGTGATTTTATTGCTTTCGATCCAATTTTGTCGTAACCTGGAGACTTAGAATTGTTTAGTTTTGATATTTCAATTTGAACTTCTCTTGGTGAAAAAGGTTTTATTGGAAAATCCATTGGACATGGAACGTCTAAAAATTTAAGAATTTTGTCCTCTTCAACCGAAGTTGCCATTGGGCATATTTGAAAAGTTTGTTCGAGATGTTTAGAGAACGCATCGGCCTTACTTTTACTGTTTCTACACCAAATTCCATTTAAATCTTTTATAGGGACATTTCTTTTTGTTGGAGTCTTAAGATACTTTGTTGCTTTCCATAATCTGTACTCACTATTACTTTCACAACCTAGACTTCTTAAGAAATTTGACACTTCCTCATTTTTAATTTCATCAATTCGTTTTTTCAAATAATTTGCTGCTTGATTATAATTTGTTTTATCCAGTATATTTCTGCTTGTCTGCCAGATTCTTCTAAGTCTTCTTTTACTCCTTAACAATTGCCTTATTTCTGTGGTTATAAACTGACCGCCCCCAAGTCGTGGTATTGTCTGTGGAGTAGACAAAAATGCTGCTTCTTGAATTAAATTAGTTAAACTTTCTATGACATCCTCTAATTCATCTCCTGTTTTTATGCTAGCATTAAGTTGAATATTTTCATTCATACATTTCTGAAAGGCCTCCACATTCGTTTTTGCAGTAAATATTTGTATATTATGTAACGCTGTCTGTAAGGTAGTACTGAAGGTAGCAATTATTGGAGTGTGATCAGAGCTCAGATCGTCATTATGCTCAATGTTGAAGAATTGATTTGATAATCCTGAGCAAATAAAGAAGTCCAGCAGTTCTGGTATCTTGTTTGGATCGCTAGGCCAATAAGTTGGCCTACCAGTGGATAATGCCATATAGTTATTCATTTGAATGCATTCTTAAAGCTCTCTACCTTTTGGATTCGTCAGTCTGGAACCCCACCAAGGATGTTTAGCATTAAAATCAAAGAAAATGAATATTAATTAATTAAGATATCTTCAATAGTTTCGAAGTTATTTTGCTTTCAAATTTAATATTTGGTTTTTTCCTCAACTTTGTTTCCAATTTCGTAAATAACTACGATAATAGCATAGCTATTGTATATAATAATTTCAATTTCTAATAATATTACAATTTAGGATTTTTTAGAAGAAATTTTTTATATTTATAAAATTAAGATATTTACAAACCAAAGAAATCAACTTTCACATACTGTACCTCAACAAATAAGCACAATTTTAGCATTCTTAAGGCCAAGGTCATTTCTTAAGATTTCTGCACACATTGCTTTGTTACAGGATGGCAAGTTCCAATTTCACGGATATATGTATAACCCTATTTTTAGAATTGGATTCACTGTGCAAAGTAACTTAAACAAAAGAATTATTCCATTTTTATTATTTTATTGTATACTTAAAGTTATTGAGTTAGTCTCTGTCGTGTGTTAATGAGTTATTGCCAAAGTCAACATTTCAAAACTGTTGCAGAGCAAAAAAGGCCAAAATACACGCAAGCACACAGAAACAAATTATATTGTTTCATATAATTTTAAGGCTTCCCAGTTATCCAAGAGTACAATAATTCATATTGTCTTTTTAGCAAAATATCTCAATATTGTTTGGTTCTGACTACAATTTTTTTAAATATATGATTATTTCATAGCTACACAGAAATAATTTGAATTTGCGTTGGTGTGAAAAAAAAAGAATCTTTATGGTAGTTAAATTAAATTTTCATATTGATCTTGCACATAAAAAATTTATTTATTTATTTAAATTTATTATATTCTATCGGCCTTATTTATAAAAATTATAAAGGCCCTAATTCAGTAAGCAGATTTAGGACGTTTTTGTTTGAAAATACTTTTGACTTCTTGTGTTTGAATTCTCTGAAATATTTTCTTCAAAAATGGTTGTTGTCTTTGACAATGAAAACAACTGAGACTAGAGTTGGGTCCAACTCGTTCAATCGTTCATTTTTGCCACAAACCAACATGTAATTTAAATGGGTTTGATCATAGGCTTGTGGTAAAAATTAGCGATCGAACCAGTTGGACATACCTCTAACATACAGTGGACCAAACACAAAAGAACGCTGATGATGAAGGCCTTCCGAAACGGCTAGTTAAGAATCATAAATGCGGCTTTTTTCGTCCATAGGCTAGATGATACAATCGTTGAACAGAATTAGAGCATAAGGCCTTATAAAGCCTTAATAATTTTTATAAATAATGCTGTATATATTTTCATCAAACCAGAAAATATAATTGAAGCTAAACTAATTTTCTTTGGGATATTTATCTTCAAAAATGATATGCAGCATACAGACCATGTTAGTTGCCACACATGTTAACGGAACTATAGACTTCCATGACATTATCACAAATGAAAGATTACAGATCATAATGTATAATAGTTTGGTCAAGTGGGTGAGCGCACATAGAAAAGGATTTATTTTTATAATTAACACAGCATGTGACTATAAGCAGTGAAAACAGTAGCAGTAGAACTCTTAACAAATCTTCCTGCATAGTTAAAGAGATCATTTGCAATAAAATTGCAATAAATTTATTATGATAATTAATGGTTAAAGACATATAGGCAACGATATCAAGCAACCGAAGTCCCATACAGATTGAAATATTTTGTTATTTTTATATTATATACAACATTTTTGTTTCTAGTTAAATGAAAGAAAAAGTCTCGTCTTTGGAAAAATCATGATTACAATTTCAAACATATGACTACTTTATTGCCCACATACTTGCTGTAATTCTAGCAAAAAATTCTGGATTGCAGGCATACAAATTCTATTGATGGATTTGTTAGGCACAAGAGTCTGTATCACACATTACTCGTTGTTAAGTGGAATAGATTGGTGCTTATAAGTAAGCACAAGGGCAACGCCATAGTCCTCATTGTGTACAAAAATTATGATCGACGTCGAGCATGAACTTCTGCATGTTACAAGAGATCGAGGACATAAAATTATTTGTCATCAACATAGACAATGTGGTTAAAGTAACTGATAAATTCGGATATGTTTTGTCAAACATCATGCAACCTTGTGTATCACAGTGATATTGTCTAGCATATTTTTGATAGCGCCAGGAACTTTGCACATTGGCTACCAGTCCAAAAATAGTTATGTGGATCTATAGAATAACAGGTCTCATTAGATACAATTTGTAACGTTAACGAAGACTCGGTAGCGATTTTGGAACTGTGCAAATTCAGGAAGTTGGCATATCTTCTCCCTTTTCTAAGGAAGCGTTATATTAATATTTTTATCAAAAAAGTATTTACCCTCATTAGATTTATCAACATCGACGTCGCGTGAATACAATACCACAAAAATTAAGCTTGTTTACCCGTTGTCGAAAGCAACAGACTGGTATTGACAGGCTCTTGTTATTTTCTAGAACTTAATGAACAGAAACAGACTGTCAATAGCATAACATTGCTCTTGAGAGCGAGTAGACAACATTGACATAACGTCGATGTTGATAACAGGAACTATGGTGGTTATTTAAAAGCAATTTCTTTCGTAAACGAAATAAAGTAATTTGGCACAATTTTAAATTAATAAGGTATGGATTTTGTTAAATTAAGAACGGAGATAATTACCTTAAAATTCAAATGAGAAACTTTTACATTTCTATTTTTCCATTAACGTGAAAACTTTGACAGCATGTTAATAATATATGTATATGGGTATTTTCACAGAAAAGCCTACTTATGTCACATTACGTTACTTGGTGCCATAGCTTGTTTTTCAAAGAAACACGCATGTTTTATATAATTTTTTTTTTAAATATTGATTCAAAACATAGTTAGCTCTACATTTAGTAAAAACTATGAACAAATTGAAGAGCATACCTCTAAATTAATGTTTAATTGCTTCGTGACTTAACGTGACACTGATGTAAAGTAACTGTGAAATTGCCCATATACGGTAATTGTTTGAGCAACTGTGAGTCTTTTTTATATAGCAGATTTAATGAGCCTTTGATGCAACAGTTAATTTTCGTTTACATACTTGTCGTGTGTTAGTAATTTGTGTATGTTCTTTGTTAATACAAGTGTAAAAAAAGTATACTAAACCTCTCTAAATGATGGGCTAGTACAGAAAAATCAATAAATTTAATTAAAAAAAAAATACAATTGAATTTCCGCTTTTTTAATTTGTGATATTTTTTAAGCCAGAAGAGGATTATAGCAATGTTGTGCAAAGAATAATTATTTTAAAACAATGAAACTTATTCGCATATGGAATACTATAAGTGAATATACCAAATACATGGACATGGAATTTTTTTATTTACACTGCGAATTGAATATACTTACTTATACTTACATATAATACTGAATGACATTGATTCAGGTGAGATGTAGTAGCATCAACAAGATGGCACTACATGCCAAACGCCGACCATCTCTATTGAGATGGCAATTAGTTGATTTCGATAAATAGTCCTATCAATAGGACTCCAAACTCGTTCAACTTGTAATCCATTGTGCAAACACAAGAAACTCTGCCTATATTCACATTTCCGCACTCGAAACATATGACTCTACAGAACAAACTATGCCCCACTAGAAGTTGACTTAAAATTTTTTACAAGCAACATTTACATTTGAAAAGCTGTTTCAAGATTGATGAGTTTAGACTAAAATACTACAAATTGAAGATGAATGATTAATAGCTCTTAAGTTTAGTATTAGTATTATTATTTAGTATTATTTATTCACTCATCTATACCAATCCAAATTTGTGATGACAATTGACAATACTGGTCCAGTACCAACTTTGGTGCCTTCTTGTCCATGTTCTAAATTACTCTCTTGTCCTGTTTGTACATCTTCCTATTGTAATCTTCATTAACGTATAAATACAAGTACGTACAAAAACGTTATTTCTTCAAGTATTCCTGCAAGTCTTGCAGCTATTGAGAGTGTATGTAAATAATACACACATACATACATATTTGCTTCCAATGCCTGCATTCTTGGACATACAAGCCCCAAATATGTTGTGCATTTCTCGGCCATTCACTATTGTATTTATGCTTGTTTTCTACTAATACTGGTAGTACGCAGATACATATGTACATGCATTCATATATACAGTGACGTTAAAACTTAATGTGTCATCATTTATAACATAATATTTTTAGGTCAAGAAAAAACCACAATGCATAGAATATTTTTAAGAAAAGAAAACGACATGAGAATACTATCGTTACCAATATACTTAGCTGCGAAAGGAGCCTTTGGCCTTTGCAGCCAATGCTCGGGAAAATTAGCTTAAGGTACGGTCACACTTTTCAAATATTTGCCCAAAAAAGCGTAACCCCTAAATACTAATGAAAGATCTTTCAATTCAGAAAAAAATTTTGTCAAATTAAATAGCAGCCAATATTGTTGGATTCTATGACATTGTCCATTAGTTGTGTTCAAAACTGTTTAATATGATAAACAAGTGTATGGATAAAAACTATTTTCATTAGTGTTTGTTAGTTACGCTTTTTTGGGCAAATGTTTGACAAGTGTGACCGTACCCTTAGACTCACAATCAATTCCGTGCAGTAAATGAAGGAATAATATTAATAGCAAGAAAAAAACTAAGAAAACAAAAAAAAGTTAGGAAAAGGCGGTAAATATTTGAAGGGCTTATTGTAAAAACACGATAAGCCACACGATTTCAGAAAGTGGTTTTATCAGTTCATTCAATTACTTTACAGCATAGGAATGTCCTCTTAAAATATTGTATCTATATTCCAATTAATTTCCGCCTTAGCCGCAAGTGTCACTTTTTACATTTTGATTTTATTCAGAATTATTTGTCCCAAAAAATTGATAAGCCGCAGCAATTACAAATGCAGTATTACAAAACGATGGATAAAGCAATAAATTTTAAACTGCAAAAATACGATATGCCACTTTATTTCAACCAAAATAACAAAACTTTTGATATTCAAAAAAAAAAATATATATATATATATATATATATATATAAATTCTATGCAATAACTGGATAAGCCACAACTTTTTGCGATTTTGGCGATTTCCGAAGATTTCTTCGTGTACAGCGACAGGTATGTGATAGTAGTCTTCCTTAAGCACTAAATAAAAGTATCTGTATCATGATTTCATCAAATCCCTATTTTCTGCATTTATTTTAAACTTTAAAGGCGATTTTCTCAGTATTTTTATTTTGTGGCTTATCGAGTTTTTGCAATAAGCCCTTCATTTATATTTCAATACAACGTTATTTATTTTACAAAGCTTTGAACTTGTGCGAGTTTGACAGAAGCTGTATTTATTAAAAAATAATCATACATGAAATGGATTGATGTGTTTATAAGCCATCTGGTCAAAATAATAATAATAATAATAAAAATAATAATAATAATAATACACAGAAAAAAAGATTTGTAAATACAATTAAATTATTTATAAACACAATTAAAATATCATTTAAAAATACACCTACAACAACTTTTTTTAAGAACAAACACAATTATTTCCAATTTAAATTATTCACAATTCAATTTCTAATACGGGATTTACACTATGACTTTTTACCGTGACTTTCCTAGAGTTTATTGACAAAAGGGGTACAAAGGTGATCAAAGGGGTACCAACATAAAAGAGAATTCAAGAAAAATGCAGGGGAAAAAGTCATAGTGTAAATCCCGTATAAGGTTTTGTATATAATATTGGGCTATTGTTAAAGGAAAATTAAGGAAGATCGAATAATATAAACATGTTAGCGATTTGGACTAAGCATGCCCACAAGTGAATCAATCCAAAAACAATGATTTTCATAAGAAGAGATGAATTTTAATTACTTAGTTAAAAAATTAAATCTTTAATTTTATTTTTTCTTAAATATCAATAGCTTTTCCCACCAAGTTAATATTAAAATTTTAATGCGATCGGATTTTATCTAAATCGTGCTTTAAGTAAAGAATATCACAGATCCTGAGATACCTCTTACTTCGAGTAATATTATTAAATTAAGTGCCTGCTAAAAATTAATATTAAAAACATAAAAAATTTTCATATTTTATTGTTGTTTTCAATATGAATGTTCAGTCTAAGGTTTTCTTTCGACATCGTGAAACAAGTGAAAAAGGCCATATAAATAAATTGTATCTCTAGTTTGTTTGTAAAATGTGCTTTTTCATTTCATATTCCATTCCATTAAAAATTCACGTTAATTTGCTGATGTTAATAGCAATATCTGCCCAAGTAGATATAGACATGGGTGCTGATGAAGTGCATGGCTGCACAGAAAAATGCTAAAAAGTCTATTTAAATTTTTCTTCTCTTCTTTATTTTAATTAATTATTAATTAATAAAAATCTTTCATTCAAATAGAATCTAAAATACTGTAGCAAAATTCACTCTATTTCAATTAATTTTAATATAAATCACTTAAAATGCATTTTAGTTTTTCTTGCTACTGTATATAATTATTTTACATATGTGGTAGTCATATCCTCGTCCGGTCACTTTGTTTATATGTTTAAGCATTAAATTGTGTGTTTTTTTTTTGGAATAAAATTATATTTACAGTTACATTTGCAGTTGCTATGTTGACAAATAAGCAATATATAGAACATATAATAATGCTTTTGTTTTTTGTTTTGAATTTCAATTGTATGTTATTTAGTTTCAATTGCGTAATAATGTTTGCAAATTGCGGATAATGGAATTTAAACTTAAGTAAAGTTAAAAGAAAATATTACAATTAAATTTTGAAAGTTTCAGTTTCATGTTAAAATACATATAGCTAAGTTTATTATTTTATGTGCAGGCAGATAGTTTTTAAAATATTCCAGACACACTAAAACATTCGAACATCAATATAAACTATCAGCGAAATTTTGAAAATTTCCTTATATGTACATAAGTATGTTATATATAAAATGAAGATAAATATTTTTCAGCAAATAACTAGAAATTTGTATATACTTTTACAGAAACAAAATGGCCGTACTCCAATTAGGCCAATGGATTTATGTGTGGTATTTTTCAAAACATTATTTTTCGGTTCAAAGTTTTCTGTTAACGTTGCCTTATTTTAATATATACCGCACAATAATTGGCTTGAAATATTTTTATGAATGTGGAAGGTATTAACCGGACTCATATCTGTTAACATTAATGAAGACTCACTGCTTTTCCACCACATCTGTCTATAGTTCAGTATCAACAAAATAAATATAAATTGGGCTGGTTTTCAAAAATACTGAAGCTGGTTGTTATTGTTTTAATAGTTAAGACATTAAAAAGATCAATCATATTTTTCTTGTAGGGCATATCTGGACAGTGGAACTAATTGCTTAATTTGACCGACTTCACACTTGTGCTTGTTAAATTTCTGAAAGCATCTTTTTTCTTTTTGATTTTCAGAAGATAAACAAGATTGATTGATAGTTCACCAGAAAAGAAACCGCCACACTTACGCCAATGCAGATTATGAGAGCAAAATCTGCTGAACTTATGCAAGATTTTACTATGCAAAACTCAGCAGGTTGTGGTCTAGAAAAAACAGTATACCTTTAAGTGACGAGCAGTCAGATTTTCCCACAGACTCTCACGGACAGTAACAACCGGTAATATTTTTTGCAGATGGTGCATTCCACTACAGTACGGCTCAACGTTTGATTGCACTATGCAAACATTTTTTATCTCTTTGCCATAACCTCAACAATTAGTTACAAAAACTTACTTAGCTTCAAATTTTTTTAAATCTAAGGCCATAACTCAGTGAATTATTATATGATCAACGCATTAAAAATATTGGCTAATAACAGAAAAACATATCTTTTCAGCGGTGAAAAATTTGTTTAATTTAAAGAAACAGTTCACAAGATTATTGGAAATATTTTTATAAACTGTAAGAAAATACTCTTTCGCTTATATCTGGGAAATGCTTTTTAAAAAAATAAATGAAGGCTATATTCGCATAGCAGCCCTAATTTTGTAAAAGAAATTCTCATTTAGATGTTAATTTTTGTTGTTGTTTTATATTGTTATTTGACAAACCAGTGGACTTACTCTTATTCACCACACTTCGAATAGTCTCCTGGGTAGGACAGTTAAGGTACGCCAAACCCGAATGGTGCATACATTTTAATAAAATACTTTAACCATTATCACACCATGTTGAACACTATATTTCTCTATGACGATGTGGCTAAATAAACTTAATAAATGACAGCCAATGCTATTGGTGTATGTAGCTTCAACAATATACTCGTAGAAGCTCGGAAGTCTCTTTTGAAAGACTCAAAACATGTGGTAACTTAACAATAGATATTTGCCTATAAAAAATTTACATATTTTGATTATTTCCTTAAATAATAATGTCTGTGCTTGTATGTAAAATAATAAATGAAAAGAAAATTATTTTTTAACCCCTCTCAAAGGAAATTTCAATTGAAAGTAAGATATTTTTATAAGAAACTACACATTTGTATGCACAAATGTATGTATAAAAGGATGTTTAAATATTTAGACAAGAGCAAAAATAAAAGTCATACAAGACATCTCAGCAAATTTCAACGTTTCTTGCGTGGCAATAATTGAAAAACGCCTTGCAAACTCGAAATGACATTTTGTCTGATATGAAGAGAAGTTTATTGATACAATTGAAAGCAGTTACTGATTATCGATTATTTTATCAAATGTTCTGAATATTCAAAAATGTTTTTTTTCCAGCTTAAAGAAGTTCATAACAGGTATTAAGTAAAAAAATAATTTTTCAAAACAAGGCCTGTGAAAAGCAGGGAAAATGCGAAAAAATTAAATTTCTAAAATACATTCAAATGTTTTTGAAAGAATATTGTGTTTTTTCAAAATAATTTGCATTAAAATCTCTTTAATGTGAATTAAAAATTTACCCTGACAGACGACAGTATTTGCATTAAGTAAACAAAATCTGTGCATCCCTTTCGTATTAAAATGGAAAAAATGTGTCTCGATTTTAATATTTCCTTGTTCTTTTTCTAAAAACAGTTAAAATAACTTATATTTCCTGACTGAATCGCATTTTAATTTTGAAAACGGAAACAATTTGGCAACATTTGATTGATTGTTGACGGTGTTACCATATTAGAACGGTGTTATCATATATCTAAATTCAGTATTAATTCACTCTCATTTAGTGCATTTACGGTAAATCTAATACGCATTGGAATGAGGATAATTCACAAGTTAATTTGCATTAAGACAGTTAATGCAAATTAACGCTGTCGTTTGTCTACGGTATTAAAAACTAGCGTTATAACAGTTTATCTATTTTTATTTTTTTCTAATGCCGTAATCAAGGAATATACCGAGCCCTACTTTCGATTTAATCGTGTGCGTTATGTAGTAGAATTTTAACGTTTTTATTGAAACTAAAATTTTTTTGGGCCTACTTATACTTGATATATATCAAGATGCCAAATCTTGATGGAAATTTTTACCGTTACCGACAATTTATGTATTTAAAACATATTTAAATATATAAAAAAAATCTTCTGAGAACTTTAATTTTTGTCGCTTAAATTGAAAATAAGGCTTGACTTGTTTCTTATTAAAATAACTTTTTATTCAGGAACAATTTTTACTTTTACTTGTTTTTTCTCAATGAAAATCAGATATCTTCTACATCATTGAAATTCTACATCACCAGTGCGATAGACACAAACACTATGGTTGATAATAAAGTATTCTTATAAAGCTATTTTCTTCCCTCTTATGAAATACTTTAAAACTAAATTTTCCCTTGTTCCACGACCACATATGTTGGTTGCTTCATAAAAATCTTCGATTTCATGCTTCCTTCATGAAAATAAGCATAAATAAAAGGAGAAAGGAGAAAACTGTTTATTTAAAATACTTAAAACTTCTTACGTATTTTTGATTCTTTGCCAAGTAGAAAATTTAGATTTTATGTTCTAAAATAAAATGTAAAATATTTATGGTAAATCTATAAATTATGCTAAAGTTTCAAAAAAAAACCCCAACAACTAGGAAAAGTGTGATTCGATAAACATTATTCAAATCTTCGCGAAGGATTTAGGGAGACATTTTTTTTTTGCTTGACTTGATGATGCACAAATCGAACATGAAAAGGGTGTAACCTCTTAAATCATGATGGTGAAAGTAAATTTCACAGGCAAGGAAAAAACTAAAGTTTTTCAAAATAATTTTTCTAGCAAAAACTCTTTATGATGACAACAATGTCATTTGGACATTTATGGATTCTTATTGCTGAATGAAAATAAACTCTGAATGCAGCATTTTGTACAACATTTTACTTTCTTATTTTTTTTTTAAATGCATATCTTGCTGTATTTTAATAGGTTTTCATATCATTGGGCACAAGAAATTTTAAAACTTAGATAGATAAAAAACATCTTTGATTGTGGCATTTAAAACCTTGTTTTTAAATTTAAATTATAAAGAGCTATTGTTATTAAAATAAAAATTGGAATTTGCTTTATTGTTTATTGAAATCATCACTATACTTGAATATAACGTTCAATAGCACGTTAAAATGATCAAATTGTTTTTTTTTTTGCATTCCATGCAATTTATTATTTTTACGATTTCCATAACTGTCGTACCGGACGAACTATCTGCAGTTTAAGTCTAATGGCTTTCAGAGCAATCAGTCAACGAAAAGACAAAAATATCAGCACAGTCTTAGAGAAATAGTAATAAATGAAGTAGATGAAATTATTACTTAAGGTTTTCACATTTCAATTATAAGTAATTATTCAGGAACTACTTTTCCTCTACTTTCAAGATATAAACATGTGTAAAGTTTGTACTTTTCAGGAATCGATTATTGACAACATCCAGATAATTAACTAAGAAGATATTTCACTTATGCAAAATTGGAGATCGTTCTTGCAAATACTTAGACCATCGTTTGAATTTTTATGAAAATAAAGTAAGTGTCATGAAGTAATAGATCTATTTTTTATAAAAAATATTATGTATATGTAAAGGAAATTTAGAAGAAGAAAAAAAGAACATACGTAAAATCAGATTTGGTCAACATCATGAACATGACTTTGAATTCACTGGACATGTTAAAAAATTCCTTCTTGCAATAACAACCCTTGGTAAAAGTCATTAGCAATTTTCCAAATTTGCACTACTTCCGGATTACAAGTTTAGAATCTTATTGACTTTCTTGTAAGCTCTGTTGGAAAGATCCTTGTATTATCAGCAGATTTTTTTGTTAGATAATTTTGCAAGGAACAAAGTTTTTTGTTTGCATTAATTTTAATTGTAAGAAATAATAATTTGTTATAAGTTACATTGAAAAATGAAAGACAAACATCTAATAAAAATCTCATAATTATCTTCTTTATTTTGCTTATTTTATCCATAGCTGAATATCACTAGACATCCATGTCCTTAGTTTTAAAGTAAGAATAAAGTAAATAAGCTTAAAAAAACTTTTTGACAGGGATATTCGGTGACATCTTTTAAGGATTTTGTTTTTTGATGTTAAAACTGAAAAAAAATACTTTCATTTGTATTGTTGCTTTCCTTTTTGTAGCAAAAGCAAAATAAAAAAACTTTTGAAATTTTTTGTACTTCAAGTATTTGTGTTCAGGATTTGCGGAAGTATCAGGCAACTTATTTTAAATTCAAATCAATGCAAATGACTACAATATTAAATCGAAATGATTCTCTTTTAAGAGTTTTCGACAAGTTAATCTATACTTGTTAAATGCTTAGATTTCATTACTTTGTATGGTTTTGTTTTTCAGTTCATCAACAGTTGAAATTGAATATTTTTAGAGACTAAACATGTTTTATTATATAATATATCAATTTACAAAATACCCAAATAAATAAATAAAAATTTATAAAGACCTTAAGCTGAAGAAAATAGTTTAATTGTACATATAAAAAGATGTCGAAAGATTAGTTAAAAAATTAAGCTTCATTAGTTTTCTTGCAGAAAAGTAAGCCCAAGCTTTGTCTGGTCTTAAAAATATTTTGAACAGAAACAAATTCTGAATGCCTTATTCATAAAAAAATATTGGTATTTATAAATGGTTCCTAAAAAACATTTTGAATGAAAATCTGTTTTATAAACATTTTGAGAACCTCAAAAGTTTTGAAAATTAAAAGTTCAATTTATACTTCAAATTGTTTTCTGGCTTTTAATATACTTGAAACCAAATATGTAAAGTAAGTCCCTGTCCATACTTGCAATTTTTGTTGCAGCAATTCTTGAGTTTATTGGTGAGAGAGGTGAGAAGATTGGAGAGGGGTACACAGTTTCATGTGCTCGCCAATTCTCTTTTGAATTGAAATTTGTAATTATTAATTTCAAGTTGTTAGTTTGTATATATTTGACGTTTTTTATAATTTTATTTCTTCAGTTGTATGAAAAATAAAAAAATATAACAAAAAGTAAATATAATTGTTAATTTTTCAAGGAAATTTGAGGTGTTTTAATTGTTTTTAATACATAATTGCAATATTATAATTTCGTAATGTGGACAGTTATGCAATTTGAGAGCAGAATTTTAAGAAATTGCAGCAACAAAAATTGCAAGTCTGGACGAGGACTAAACAAGCAAATATTCTCTTGGCAGTTGATGAATTCTTTATAAAAAAAAAATAAAATAAAATCATTTTCTTTCTTGCAACTAATATTTAATTTAATTTGTTTCAAACAAAATTCTTGGCAATCAGTTTGCCACTTAAATAGAGTAACAAAATTTGTTTTATATGCTTAAGTACATATTCATATCAAGCATTTGGTTTTACCTTTTTCTTTAATGCATTTTTAAATATCATGTAATAAATAAGTGAATTATTTGGTATGTCTTCTGGTTATAAAAATTCTTGTACCGAAATGCTTAACTGTCATGAATAGCTTTCGGTTATTGAATGGTATGTATGTAATGTATTCACTGACAGCTGAATATTTGCATCTGCGTTGTCTAAAAATATTGGGAAGGATAACAAAATCAAACAATGAGGGTCTAAGAGATTTATAAACAAAAATTGTAAAGGAGTATCTTTGGGAATAATTTTTAATATTAATTTAGTCAAATATGCTTAAACCACATTTGTTTGGAAAGAAAGAAAAAAAAACAAAAACATTGAACTTTCTTAAAGACCAAAAAAAAACTATTGTAATACTTTTTTTTTAATTTACTGGAAAGTGATTGGAAGCACAGCTTTTAAATAACATATAAATATATTCTTGCATACTTTTTGGGGTCACAAATAATTATTATTTTTTAATTAGTGTTTTTCTTTTGGGAATTGTTACAATTTAAGCCTGGTACGGAGTTCATACGGAATTTCAGCTTCTCATACAAACTGTAGGTAAAAAAAATTACGAAAATTCAGGTTGCCAAATTTCATAAAGGAATTTCTATTTGATAGTGCGGAGTTTTAAAAGAAAAATCACCGAATTTTTTAAATTTATTGCCCATCTTAGGGATGTTATAAAAATAAGTGGAAACTTTTTTCTGTAAAGCCCTGTTCGGAGTTCTCACAAAATTTCACGTTTGTAAATTTACATTTATTTCTACACGGAAAATATTCGATTAGGTATTTGTGGCGAATTATGTTTGCATACACGCAAATTCATTTATTTTTGAATTTACAACACACAAAAACACAAAAATTAATTAAAATTTGATGAAAATTTGAAATGTCAAAAATTCCGTGACCCAGCAATTGTGTGAACATTCATTTTTGCTTCAGTTGACTGGAAAAAGTCTCCACTTATATATATAACATTCCTAAGATAGGCAATAAATTTAAAAAATTCCGTGTATATTTCTTTAGAAACACTGTACTTTCAAATGGAAATTCCTTTATGAAATTTGCCAACCTGAATTTCCGTAATTTTTTTTACACAGAGTTTGTATGAGAACCTGAAATTGGGTATGAATTCCGTACCAGGCTTTAGGTTAAAAAAAAACGCACTAATAATCCCAAATTTATATTTTGCTTTTTAAAAATGTACTGAAATTGATTATTGAGAGCTTTAGGGGGATGCTATATGCATTTCACTGTTACTAATGCAGATCATCAGGGAACCTTTACCCAAAAATATCTTAGAACTCCTAATGTGTACTTCTTTTATGACTTCTTTTATGACTTCAACTTTCATTTAAACAAAAAACACATAACAAAGTTGAAATAAAAACTCAATAATCAATATGTTTATTATTTTCTTACTTTACCAATTGCTACATTGGCTGATTTTTTCAGCTTTGGGATAAAAGCTCCCTGAGAACATGTATTTAAAAGAAATATCTTACTGCATAAGTAAAATAATTATTTGGGATTATACATAAGTGCTTTAACAAATGTTAAACTTAAATTCTAACAATAATCATCTGCATTAGCAACAATGAAATGCGTATAACATGCACATTAATCCCTCTGTAATCAATTTGAATATATTTTAATAAGAAATATCTTACTGAATAAGTAAAATAATTATTTGGGATTATTATTACACTAACAAATTTTAAACTTAAAATATTTTTTTAATCCCCGTTCATTGATTTTTTCTATTCAAGTCATTAATGAACATACAAGCTTTGAAGGAGAGATGTTCAAATAACACTAATATATATATATTTCATATTTCTAGAATTTTAAAAGGCAGCTCTTTTATAATAGTTATTTATTTATTTGTATCCATTTTTAATAAAAAATTAAAGTATTTTCAATTTATGATTAGTATGCCATTAGTCAGCCTACAAAAAAATTACCTTATATTTGCAAAGAGTCACTTTATATTTGAATCCTGATTTGATTTCAATTTAATGCACATAGTTAAGAATACGTTAAAAGCATTTTTACGTTTTTCTATCATGTTTTTTTTTTTTTTTTTTTGTATGAAGTTTTTAATGGATTATGTATGTATGTCAAAAAAAAAATAAAAAAAATTATTTATTGCTTACAGGGTTACAATTTGTTTGTTTGAGCAATCATTTTATAATATTCACATTCAAACCAACATTGGTTTGAATAATTTTCATTATTTTTTCCAAGTTTTTAGCCCCAATATAGTCCATATTTATTTAATTTAATGTATATAAAAAAAATTTAAATTAATAACTTTTTGAATTAAGAAATAATTCAAGTCAAAAGGTGGATGTTAAGTAAAATATTATATTTGTATATATTCAAAATCCATGTGCTTGTACGTGTACAATTTTTATGGCTTACACATAATATGATTTACTGATTTTCAATTAAGACTTCTTGTACAGAATTGACTTTTTTCTTCTACCAACTATAATATTTGTCTGCCGAATAATCTACTCAAATAAGTTAAACTTATTCGATCTGCTTTTTATAGATTGTTCTTTTTTGCTTTTAAATTTAAACACAAGCATACTCGTATATACACACATACATACATATACATGTATGTAACTCTACTGCTTCATATTTTTATTGCTAAAAATAAATTTCATTTACTTGCTTATGACATTTTGGTGAGAAAACTTGTTATTGACAAACTTTTGCTAAATATAATTCGATTTTAGTAAAAAGACAATTGCACTTTGTTTCATAACAACAATATAATTTTTATTTTGTTAAGTTGTATCTTTTCTTTTTGTACAACAATGTAAATGCAATGAAGGTGCGCTAGTGTAAGTTCTCATAGTTTTACCTCATCAAATATTGCCAACAATATGCGATGTGACACAATAAACTTGAAACTTTGTTTAGTTCTGGGTTATTTTATAACTTTACTGTCATAACAATTTGCTATAACTTGCCATCAGTGAGAAAAAGGAATGCATTCACTATCCAAATCAAAGAAATTTAAAAATAATTCTTTATTTTGAGGCATAAAAAACATGTGGGATGGTTTTGTTTGGAGTAACTCACAGAAGATATGACCCTCGTAACTTGGCTTATGCATACTGAGAAATTGAAGGAAAGCAGTTATTGTTTTGTATAAAGTTATTTTGAAAAAAAATTTAATGAGTAATTTTTAGATTTTAATTGAACTATAGTAAATTTTTAATCAGAAATAATTTTTAGTCAGGCTTAAGTTCAGTAATTTCAATTCTTTTTATGGAATGAAATATTTTTTTTTTATTAATTAATATGAGTTTCTAAAGAAGAGAAGAAAAAAAATTAGACTTTTAAGCTGGGGGAAATACCCATATTATTTTAAAAGTCTAATTTAATTTTTCTTCTCTTCTTTAGAAACTCATATTAATTAATAAAAAAAAAATATTTCATTCAAAAAAAAGAATTGAAATTACTGAACTTAAGCCTGACTAAAAATTATTTCTGATTAAAAAAAATTTAATTATATCTATATTTGTGATTTGAACGGGCTAAAGTTCGTATCACTTTTTAAGCCAAATTACATGTGATAATTATTAATGAACAAATAACACCAAAGTCGGTTGTAAATATTCTGACTAACAACACATAGTTGAACGGAACAGCCAGCCGTTTTCGAAGGCCACTAAACCTTCATCACCAGCGTTCTTTTGTGTTTGGTCCACTGTGTGTGGTATCAGTTTATGTAGATTTCTGCTTTATATACGAAACTTTTTTGCAAATGGAATATGTGAATTGTTTTGATTCATCGTATTTCAATATGCTAAAAGGTTTTTTGTATTGTAAACTCAATTTTACCATCACTATATTTACAACAGTCTTACCATTGTCGTTTTGTTCTTTTTACTAATTATACACATGTTACTTAATTTGCTTATTTTTTGTTCTACTTAAGACAAACTTTTTTGGTTTGTTACTATTAAGTATATTTTTATTTTTAATTTTTGCCACAGGCCCATGGCTATTAATTTTTAGTTAATTTTAATTATTATTCGAACTCCATTTGTTTCTATATATCGCTTAAAAAGCGATACGAACTTTAGCCCGTTCAAATCACAAATATAGAAACAAATGGAGTTCGAATAATAATTAAAATTAACTATTAATTATATCTTCTTTAATTTTGTGAAATAGAATTTTTAAAATTAATTTTTTATTTTCAAACTCTTACTTTTAATGGCCCTTATTATGAGTAACTTACGATCTTCGACTGTAGTCGAAAGTACTGATCGAACTAATTTACATTTGATATTATGACGAGCAGTCAACAAAGAATGTCGTTATTGTGAATAAAATTCGTCAAAAACAAATAGCTTACAATTTGTGTTTATGTAATTAAAGGTAAAAATTGTTTAACACTTAATTTTTTAACCCTTTTCATATTAAAAGACTTTATGGAAAACATTAAACTTTCTATGCTTGATACCCAGCAACTCATAATAGGGGCTAAAATCTCTTAGACGCTTGACTCTGTTTTCAAATGTTCGATTTACATGTGTTTCGTCCTGACTAAAAGGGCCTCATTCCACCAGAGTAAAATCTTCAGTAGCAGTTTTAGGTTTTGGGTCTTAAAAATGAAAAAATACCAATACAACTGTAGTTCATTTCACAAAATTAAAAATGTTACCATTGAAGTTGGCGATATTGCATAATCTTTTAGCAAGCTTATCCTAAAACTATCATCTTAAAACTAAATACCAAAACTTTGTAAATTTTTGCATACTTGAGTGATTTTGTTTTTGTTCCTTTCTAAACTATTTCTCTCATCTAATGGCTTTCAAAACTTTTATTTGATCACTGGCCTTACTTATTCAGTAGCGGCCACATATGGTTTTATTAAAAAAATTTATTTAGGAGTCATATTTACTGAATGTTTTGTATTTTTGCCATTAGGAATACATTAAAATTATTAAAATGTTTTATTAATGTCATAAAAAAATTTCCAATTTGTATTTGGAAAATGTAAAAGTTATCATATTATTACGGCGAATTTAATAAATTTGCAAATTTTATGAAAAACAAAGTCAATTTAAAAACTGCAAAATAACAAGTTTATTATCATTTGAGTGCAGCTATAAGAAAACAATGTTGTTTCTTGTTGCATCCTGTTTCTGTTTATTTTAAGCTTTTATTTTCCACAAAGTTTTATAATATTTGTTTTTATTTTTTAGTAACAAACTGACTTAAAATTACAAACTAAAAAGTATGTTTTGCACAGCAAATAAAATTTAACAACAGTTATAGTTTTTATTTTCTATATATTTCGAAAGAATCATAATGGAAACATACTACATTTTTTATTAGACACCCAGTGCTATTTTAAGATATTCAAATGTATAAAAAAAAATTTAATGTATTTTAATAAAATATGGCAAATCAAACATAAATATAGGATACTTTCCAAAGTAGAAACTGATTTCTAGGTCATATAAATATAAATAATTGTAAATATAAACAGGTTTCCAAAAGAATTTTTTAAACTCTGGCAGTTAATGTTGAATTGATATCTGTCGCAATGAAAGTTGTTTATTAATTCTGCTTATAAAAATCACAATAAGTGGCTTGAACACTTAGCAGCACTTATAAATAATTTTTTTTTAATAAGAAATAATTAAATTTATTAAATAGCTGATGTTAATAACAAAACTCTACCCCAGTAGATAGACGTGGGTTCTGATGAAGTGCATGGCTGCACAGAAAAATATCGGTATTTCCCCCAGCTATAAAGTCTAAGTTAAATTTTTCTTCTCTTCTTTAGAAACTGGCATTAATTAATAAAAATATTTCATTCAATAAAGAATTGAAAGTACTGAACTTGAGCCTGACTAAAAATTATTTCTGATTAAAAATTCACTATAGTTCAATTAAAATCTAAAAATGTCTCACATAATTTTTTTTTTATCAAAATGAGCGCTCCTCTTGGTAAATAATCCATGCTTTTCACCCATCCTTAAGGTCATTATAAAGATCTTTCAGAAAGGAATCTTCTTAAGATATGACAAACCACAAATTTTACCATAAATATAAGAGATCTTATTATTATAAAAGATCTTATTTTCATAGAACACAACTTAAACAATTTTGGGCCGTGACTTTGGTCTATACCCCTACAAAATTCAAATGGCCCAGAAACTGAAGATAAGCTGCCGTAGAGAATGACTTGTGTTAGCTGAAAAGACTCTGATGTAGTTAAAAATTGACATTTAATCTCATCAAACTAGAGGTTTTTGTAATGAGAACCAGTGCGTTAAAATTTTTTTGTCGAACTTGATGCAATACCAACACACCTGAGATCAGCGATCAATGAATCATGAAAAAGTGTCTGTTCGATGTTTATATCTTATCCCAAAAAGGTGCTGGCTTCCTAAAAAATTTATTAAGTCACTTAAAAAAATCATATTTTTAAAACGTAATAAAAATTATTATTTTATAAGGCAGGGAAAATACTAAGAATTATTACATAATTGGTTACATTAACCTTTCATGAGACAATTAAATAAAAGTAGCAGCTTAACCTAAATAAGAGCCTTAAGCTTTCTTTTAGCATCAACAGTCTTATCTACACGCAAAATCAAAATAAAACTTAGATGTACTTAAAGTACGAACTTTATTGCTAATGCTAACGTTTAATGCTTTAATTTAACTTCAGCTGTATTACAAGCATTAATATGATAACAATAACTTTAATAGTATTACGAAGCAGTGACGTGACATAAAAATGCCATAAAAAGATAGAAAATTCAATAGTAAAATTAAAAGCTTAAGCAATAAAATAATAAAAGCATGCATGTAATTGTAAAAATAATTAAAATTTATTTCATACTTAAATGTTTTAAAGTATAGCCCATAAATCTGTTTGCTTTTTTAATTCCTAAAATTGTTGCATATAAAACCAAAAATATGTTGTTTTTGCCAAATATTTTTGAGGATATTGTTTTCACTGCAAATGGTCTAGTTTTAAAAAGTTTAGAGTTTTCTTTTATTTTCTATACTTTTAGTTGCAATTCAAAAGGACCATGAGTTTTGTATCATGTTATTTGTGGTAAGACCAGAAAATTGCATTCTTTTTTTTCATAGTTTCATATTGTTTGCCTTGTGTTAGCACTAAAAAATTTAAGGGTATTTTAAGCTTAAAGTTTTGTTTGTAACACTTAACCCAAAAGATAATTAAAAATTTAAAAATATAAAATAATAATATATTGAAATCAGAGCAAGTTTGGTTGCTTTTTGCGGATTAATAATTAAGCTTCAAGTGATTTTTTAGTGAGTGTCTAGGATTTAAGAGGTTCCTATCTATAATTTTATAGTTAAGGTGAGAGAATAGACTTCACGTTTAGTTTTATTTATAACGAACTCGTCTTTCGCTTCTTAAGTACACAATACAATTGTCTTGCACGCATCTGAATGACTACAATGAAAGACTGAAACTATTTGTCGTTTTATGGGGATAATTTTGGTGCGGCTTAACTCTCTTAACATTAACAATCACATGTAATGGTTGTACTTGCACTGTTATATCAAACAACAAATTCATATGCAACATGGTTGCAACCACAAATACCAACTAAAAACAATGCCATTATTCATTGGAATTCAAGCAAATTTAATGCGATACCACCAAATGCCCGTGTAGTACAATTTTTCCATGAGAAAAACGAATAATGTTTTTTAGCAAACTTGTTTTTTATGCTAAATAAAAATGAAATTTTTCGGCAATTTTTTCAAAATTGTTTTTTGTTAAATTGAAAACAATTAAAGCAAATATAAGAAAGTAAGCAAAACTGCATATTTGCCTGCAGATATAGATGCGAGAGGGCCTAGGGATAGTCTAGAGCACAAATTTTTTAGGCAAATATTTTTTAATAATATGAAGAATTGTTTTAAAATGTTACAAGCCTCATTCATAATAAATACTTTTGTTGTACATGTAAATTTTTTATTAGTTTTATTATTTGTGGACAAAGTTTTAAAACTTTATATTATTTAATTTTATGGAAGTAAAAATCAAAGTCAAAGGTTTGAATGTTAAAAAGACAATTTTCGATAACATCAGCATATCAGTTAGAATTGAAAGCTTTTAAAGCTGCATATTTATATGTTAATTAGATAGCTCAAACCCAAGCTATCATATATAAAATATTTCGATCTTACATACGTATAGCTCCCAGCTTGAACAACTTTATAATACAAATTTAGTGAAACTGGCATTGAGCGGTTCTAAATATACTATTCTTCCCATGATAAGTTGTTCGTGAAATTAATCCTTCACTGTGGTCACTCACGTTAAGCTTGGTAAAAATTTAACAATAAAAATTTAATATATTACAATTTCATACCTGCCTTTTTTCTTTACTTTTATTAACAAAAGATTGCCCTAACTAAGCAATAAATGAAAATAATCACCAACTTCTTTTAAAAAAATATAATTTAAGCAAATTGATTTAATTGTTGTGATATAATCCCTAAACAAATTTTCCACCAGACTAATCACGTCTTTTGTATAGAAGCAGGCCTCCTCTGTTAGCATAAAGACTATTATTGTAATTCAACGTGCAACGCCTTAAATTATGTTGTTATTTGTAGACAAAAATAAGAAGCAACTGAATTTAGTAGGCTTAAAATTAAGACTTCTTTGTTGCTGTTGCTATTGTTATCCATTTGCCCTTGTTAGTACATTAAAGTTACTTTAAGCTTTGTATCATGCCAGCTAAAGAAAAAAAGAAGTAGTACGAAATACGTAAAATATTAAATTTGTACGAACAAAAGAGCTGAAAAGTCCTAAAGAACTAAACAGCAACAACTAGGCAATTGAATAAAAATGAATTCTTGACAAAAATTCCAAGAAGATGATTTTAATGACAATCAATTAAATTAATTAAGTGCGTTAAGTTAATCTTTTGTCTGCTTGCTGCCAGTTTTCTCAGAAAGTTGAAAAAGCAAAACATTTTAAAAAGTTTCAAGGAAAGAAAGGAGAATAATTATATTAAATTTTCAATATAAAAGGAACAAAACATATTTCTTGTAAGAGCGAAACTAAAGCTAAGTACATTATTGCTTACCTTTTCCCGCTTATACAGTAAAGTTGTATTTTTAAATCTGTCTCCTACAATAGGTTGTGAATTGAGCGAGCAATTAATTGTTTATAGATAAAAGAAACACAAGAACAAAGTATGACTAATATTTAATTAATTGTGCGTTCATATCACTCATTCGTAATGCTATTTTTAATAACTGTTGCATATTTATATGGATTTAATTTCTAGAGATTGTAAACTAGTGCGTATGATTAATAAGTAATTATTATAACTAGTACTAAGTTTCTACAAAAAAACGTAGCATACATTTTAGAGTATCTTATAAAAGTTTTGCCAAACAATTGCACATTTATATTTGCCAGTTTTTCATTATGCATCAGGCTGGTAATGTTTATATCTACACAGAAAGAAAAAATCCATACTAAATTCAAATTTTTGTTACTTACTTTTAGTACGAATCGTATTTAAAAATTTAAGTACGAGTAGAACTAACATTTTCTTAAATCAAGCCGAAAACGGGATTACTTTAGGAAACCAATCCTGAAGTTTCTTAAATTGAGTATGAAGTGCTTAAATTATGTTCAAAATTTTAAATCAAGTACAAAGTTTTTGAAGTGAGTAAAAAAAATTTGTTTAAAGTACGACTGCGTGCACAAACTTTATACACATATGAAAAAAAATGAAAAAAAAAACATTTTTACCAAAAAATTTCAAGTTCATTAGTATGCTTATGATAAAAATTCAATAAAATTAAAAAAATTAATTCAAAAATCAGTACATTAAAATAAAAACAATTTAATATTTCTAATTTTTTAAGGATATTTATTTTATTTAAGTGTGAGTAAGTGCGTGCGGTTTATTCTTAATACTCGTGTGCAAAAGTGTGGTTTTAAAAATATAATGGTAAATAAAATAAAACTATAATGTTCAATGATAATTAATTTAATAAAACTATAATATCAATATTAACTAAAAAATAAAAATTGAAAGCAAACTGCGCTAGCTTCTGAGGGGCTTAAGTGCGAATATCTACAGAATAAGTAATAAATATGGGGCTTTTTTATCGAGTACGCGTGTTGTTTTTAACAAGTCCCGTTTCAATATATACATATGTATAAGTACATATGTATGTACATAAAGAAACAGACATAATAAGTAAAAAATAGTAATAGGTACGAAAACTTCCTGCATATGCATGTCTCATGAGTTCTCATTGAATAATTATTTTCTTATGCTCAACTCGCTGTAAGACCGGACTCAAAAATATGTTATCGCTCTAGGTGACCAATAACCCCTAGCTTCTTAATGACGTAGTTTCGCTTAGAGCACTGATGGGGTTGCACTTTTTTAGCGATGACGATTATAAATGTAATCAGTTTAGAAACGTGGGCTTTAGTTGAGAGCAAAACATATAATTATTCATTGATGACAAAGAGGCAGTATTGTGCAGGGCAAGTTCCTATTGTTATTTAGTAAAAAAGCATTAAACAAATAACCTATATAAATTTAAAATTTAGTATTTTTTTCTTCCATTGAACAGACATCTTGGACTCAGTTAGCATTCTTCCATCATAATTTTCTGCCAACACTGTTAGAGGTGCATGTAATAGAGCGACGTAAATTTAATTGTTATTACCAAAGAAATTCTTATCAATAATAAAAACAAACATATATATTAATATGGACAATAAAAAGTTAATAAAAAATAATAATAATAATAGCAAAAATCATTATTATATTAAATCTTTAATTCAATAAATCAAGTTAGGATTACTTAAAACAGGCGTTTTTGTATTATTTCAAGTACGGATTCGGGATTAGATTAATTCAATCCCACATTTTCTTAAATCAATCTCATTTTGGGAGTATTTCAGGTATGTATTCGCATTAAATCAAGTTAGAAATTCTTGAATCAAGCGTATTTTGAAATTAATTCAATCTGAGGTTAACTGAAATCAATCTGGTTTTGGAATTATTTCAAGAACGGAATCAGGATTAGATATGCATAAAATTAAGTATTTAGCACTTGAATAGTCCGTACTTAAATCAAGTCTTTTGTACTTGATTTGAGTAAATCCGTACTTACCGTACTTATGACACCGCTTTGAATTGATTTAAGTAGGGATGGATTGATTTTTATTTTGAGTGTACGAGTTTGACTTATAAAATTTAACTAATAAATATATATACAAACATATGTGCAATATATTTTTAGATATTACGGCAAAAAGTAAGAGCCGAAATCACATTATCAAAGAGATTTTTACATGGAAGCAAAAATAGCATTTTGAAATTATTTATGGTTTTTCATAAAAATTCTAGAAATTATGAAAGTGTATGACAGCTTGTATTTTTTTACTTTTCCTCGATGATGAATTTGTATAAAAAGAGTTTTTGGTTTCATATTAATATCACTTTGGTGACATGATTTAGGCAATTAGGGCCTAAGTTCCGAGTATAAGTGATAGAACTTAAAATTGTTTTCTACAAAGTGAAACATTGTGAATACAAATGAAATGGTACTTTTTAATTTATGGAAGATATTTGATTTGGACGCACATATGTCCATGAACAGCATCAAACTAATACCGTTCAGGTTTTCACATGTCTGTTCTATAATATTAAAACACCATATTCTATAGCTGTATCCTCTCAAATATCTTGTTTACTGAGATACAAAAGATAAGCACTACGTCAAACGTTTTAATTTATTCAAAAGGTCTATTGGTTTTAAAGGTGCATACTGTCTTTGTCTATTTATAGTTTAGTTTTTCTCTATTTTTGGGTTTTGTTTTTGTTTTTTAATATAGCAGATATTAAATTGTTAAGAACTGATCCTTTGCATAACTTAAACGACTTTAGTAGATTTACCTGAAAAAAAAGTTGTAATCTTGTACAGCGGTAAGCGGTAACCTTCTAGAGTTTTTATTTGCAAATGCTTTTTTCATTATCGGCTACCTTAGTATAAGGAGAGTCGCTTATTACATTTTTCATTAAGTACATTTAAGGTTAAGGGGTCAAATATTTTTAAATTAAATGATTTTTTCCCAAGGCTAAGGGTAAATGTGCTAATAATCTAATGATCGTTTATTAATAATAATTTATTGCTGTTACGCCAAGTCATGGGCGCATAGTGCCAAACCTTTTACTAAGTCCCTTTAAAAATTGGAAATTCTTCTCCATGCCGAATATACTTTAAAAAGCATTCAACTCTTGCTTCCTATAATTGTCATTATGCGAGTTTACTAATAGTTTTCTTTGTCTATTAAACAAAACAAAGTGTTTATCTAAAGTCTTATTATATAAATCAGACTTAAGTGACCTTTTTCTACTAATGGTTATTTGTTATTGTTATGTAATCATATATATTAGAGCACTTTTTTATGCCAAACAAAACCATTGTGTGTTAAACTATAATATTTAAATTTTCTTGCCAACTACTCGTAAAATAAAACAACAATAAAGAAACATGTGTTATCAGCACTATTTTCTTAATTATTTCAGTACTAACAATTTCAATTAAAAATTAATATTTTATGCACATTAAAATCGTAAAAATATACACATATTTACTCAAATTTATAATTAGTATAAACATAAAATGCTTCAACATACACATACATGTTTACCTAAGCATTTGGTTAACAGGCCTAAGCTAAACGTTTGTATAGAATAGACCTTTTTCCTGCCGCCATTATTTTTATTTAAACGTTTATTAAAACTAAACTAAAAGATTTTATTAGCAGCCGTAAGAAGGAAGTGTGACAAGTATAGCACTGTATTCAAAATAATAAAAATTTAATCAGCATAAAATTTTTATGGCCTATTTTTTCAATAAATTACCAACCGTCATTTAAAAATCGTAAAATATTTTACATAAACTTAACTTTACTCAACAATTTACTGGAGACCCAAACAACAGCTACCAAACATTTGTTTAACAAACACATACATGCCCAACAATAGATGAGGCAAACAAAACTGCTTTTTCATCATTTTTATATTTTTAAAATGTCTATTAAAATGTAATCACTCAGTCCGTCTCACTTTGTGTGAGACTTTCATTTATTGATGGTATAAATTAGAAAAGCGTAACGCTATTTTACATAAACTTGAACTTTTTTTACGGAGACAAAAATAAGCTTTCTCTGCTCATATTGTGTACATATAAGTTTTATTTATTTAATGATTTAAAAGAACTTAAAATTTTAAAATCAAATATTAAGGATATCTCAAACTTAGTTAGTATTTTCTTTAAGTAAACAACAATTTAACATTGAAAGTATAGTAAGATTATGCAAAACCGCATATCTACTGCCCTTTGAAGTGTATTTATAGAAATTATCAGATCGCAAATTTTACTTTTGCATGACTTCTTAGAAATATTATTTTTATTGGACCCGCAACTTCAGGAAAAATTATTCAAATTGACACTACATCCGAATAGCCAATTCTACATTTTGACAACTTCTTGAGAAGTTTTTTTACTAGGACATTAAGTTAATATTGTTTCTAATAATATAAAAGATATATGCAGCTTTTTTTACTAACAAAATATCCCAAAATTGTTCGCTTCTTTGCAAAAATGTTATAAATTTTACTTATTTTCTTTTTGGCAAAAAAAAAAAAAAGAAATCTCAAAAGCATAATTTAAACATAAGCCTGTTAATTCTGTTGTTGTTTTGTAACTTCTTGACTTTTAAGCAGCATCCTTAGTTAAAAAACGAAACAACGAAGTTACGTGCAGCATAAGTTAAAACTAAATACTTAGATATTCACTAAAAGGTGTTAATGTCACCCACACATACGCTCCAGCACACACATGCACACAAATAACAATGTTCTCACGTAAATATAATTTCCAGTTAAATTATCCTTCACATCCGGTTTCCTTTGCAGCTGCAGTCAAGGCAGCACTCTTTGCAGACTTTTCAAAGAGTTGTATAAATGTATTTATGTATGTGTGTGTGTGTGTGTGTGTAAGCACGCATAAGTATTGTAGTGTCGAGCAATAACTCATTTTAATTTAAGCCGTGAAAAGTGAAAGTCTGACACTTTAATGGAATTCGTGAATTTTATAACAATTTCTCTCACTAGGTGGTTCATTGCAATGCCGCTGAAATTATTGTTAAACGCTACTTAAAGGTAAAGCAACAATATTTGAAATATAACATTAAAATAATAAAGGACTTGACTTTTGCCTTTTTAGTGTTTTCATTATTTTGTAGTTAATAATAAATTGCTTAAATATTTTATTAAATTCGCACTTTACTGAATTTGTTATGCAAGGTTATTTGTTAAAAATTTATAAAAAGAGGAAAAAACTTATGCCTTAGAACGTATAAGAAACACAAATTTATTATTGGAGTGTACACAATTTTTGGCTGCGAAAATAATAAAAAATACAAAAACTAAAGCAAAAGGGAAAACGTTGATGGGACTGGGCTCAATAAAAGATATTTTCATATTAGCGATACACGCAAAGAAAAAATATGGTTGAGGTAACCATAGTCAAACAACAACATACTATGATTGAATTATATGTTTGGAGTCAAATCATATTATTGTTAATAGGAAAGCAAAATTTGATCTGAGTTAAAAATAATATTATCTACAAAAACAATGAACTTTGTTACACCTAATCTTAGTATTTTAAATATGACAACACTTTTGTTAGATGTGACTAAAATATAATTCAGACTCACCATACTATGTTCTAATATTATATTAATATTGTTAAATACGACCACAGTATTATTTGCTATAATAATACTATTTTGTTTTTTAATCATATATTTATTGTAGAAACAGCTGTGCGTAATAAAAATAAATTAATATTGTGGAAATAAATTGTGTATATAGAAATGTATACTTACACGACATACAGCCATGTCTGTATTAAAAGATACACAAATGTTAATATATTTTTATTGGTCCACCCTTTTGTTTATACTTTATATATTTATTCATTTATTTCACATCACCCGTGCACTACCGATAGCTTAGAAACAAAATACTGAACTGTCTGTCAGATGTTTCTGAAAAAGATTTTTTTTAAAACTTAACATAGTATGGTTTTGGATAACATTATATCGTTTTTTTATGGATGTGATAATGTAATTATTAAATTCAAGCATTATTCTATTTGTCGTAACGAAATAAATGTTTAAAATAACAATAAATAGTTTTCGACGACCACACATTTGTTTCAGAGAACATAACGTGGTTTTCTCAACCATTCTACAATCATATCTTTTCTTTGCGTGTCAAGGACAGACAGTCAGTTGAGTGAGTTAGCTGAATTATGATTCGAAATTTCGTGGTCTTCTAAAGGGCAGAGTTCTTGTAAGCAACGTGTATTTTCCTGCACATTCTCACGGATTTTTTGTATTCAAATTTTGCGTTTTTTCTAATGAATGACTGACAACCAGATACATGATGATGATGAAAAGCTTGTTTTTAACAATCTATTTTGCATAAATTGAATATTAATTGCTGAATGAAGGTTCTGTTCCGATATGTGGGCCCGTCTATTTGGGTTCCGTACACCAAAGGTGAGGAGGAACCCTATTGTTTTCGCTACGCTGTCCGTATGTCCGTCTGTATGTCTGTCTGTTTTTCCGTCACAGCTTATTTTCTCGAGAGCTACGGATCTGGAATTTGGACAGAGTATGTAGAACTTTGACCGCTACAAGAACAATTACACCAAAGTTAAAAATTAAAGGGTATTCCAAAACGAGCAACGAAAACTTTTAAAATCCCATACAATTGTATTTATATAGACACTTGACATTTTTAAAGTTAGTATTTTCTTATACAGACTACAACAATTAACACTAAAATTTAAAAAAATCCTAAATTAAAGGGTATTCTATTAGTTAATGTAATTTTGACTGTGTAATTCTGACAAGTTGCTACATCGTGGAAACCGTAATGGGCAAAATATTCAAAAACGGTAAAACTAAAAAATTCCAAAATTATAAAATCGCCAATCCGAAAATAATCGCCAAAACGAAAAAAGCACCAAATTAAAAAAAATCTGAGACTAAAATAAATTGCCAAAAACTTGAAAAATCGCAAAAAATGAGAAAAAACGACAATGTGAAAAATCTCCAAAATGAAAAAACCGAAATAAATCGCCAAAAGAAAAAAAAAGCACCAAAACACTAAAAAAACTCGACAAACCCGCAAAAAACGACATATTAAAAAACGATTAAAACCGAAAAGATCCCAAAAACGAAAAAAATTCAGAGCTTTATATTATATAGGCTAAAGTTCGTGTAGTATTACATATCTAGTGTCCGTACGGAACCCTTCGTGTGCGAGTCAAAGTCAAACTTTACTGAATTTATTTTTTATTTGTGGGAGTTATTGTGAAGTTGTTAAACTAAAGTCTTTCTGCTTTATTCATAAAAAATATTTTAGGTTTTAAGCGCTTATTTGACATATTTCTTTGGGAAATTTGTAAAATAAACTTGTAATAAACCTAAAATATGTTTTATGACTTTCAGTACACTTTGAAATTTCAATGAAAGCGATTAAAATTTTTGCTGTAAGATTTCTTACCTTTTTTCAAGGCGTTACTATTTTTCTCAATTTTCTTTGGCCAAATAACAATCTTTATTTTTTTCAATTAAAGTATTTTTTTTTAATCTTATGTCTGTTTATATTTTTATATTTTATTGCGATATTCCGTTAATCTTCGGTTAATTTCTTCAGGAGGTTTTTTTTGTTTTTTTTTCTTTTGTTTTTTTTTTCAATCGATCAAAAAGGTCGAAAAATTAGATAAAAACTTGTTTGATATTAATTTTTTATTGTGGTCTGTACCTAAATCAATGGCCGAAATTTCGATTAAGATGAATAACAAACGTATTATATCTTAAATTGAACATTTCTTTCATTCGCTGACAAGCAATTTTATTAATATGCATATTTAGATTCACATATAAATATACACTCACATACAGACATATCGCTCATTTACTTAAACATCATTAACATTAAACATTAAATTCTAAAAAAACACTACTATGCCAGAAAACGAGTTTAAAGAATTTCAATTCATATACGACTTTTGCTTTCAAGAATCTTGGTAACTCAAGATATTTCTATGAAATTTTTACACAGTATGAGAAACAAAATGAAGATTAATTTTACATAATTAACAAAAAATTTTAATTTTTTTGAGCTAAGAAGTTCTTTGAGTAAATGAGCGATATGTATACATATTTAGAGTCATGCAAACCTTTATCTATAGTGTATGTATGTTTGCATTGGAAACGATAATAGTTTTTCCATGTCATACAAAAACCTTTGCAGTAGCAAAAAAAACTTTTGATTTGTTGTTAGAATATCCCTTATAGAGCACAGAAAAATATATGTATGTATGCATGTATGTATGTTTAATTGCAAACCACCAAGTTTTTATGTAGAAAAATAGTTTTTCCTTTAAAAGAACATATGTACATGCAGAAGAAGTTTACAATGATACAATAGAATATTGTTGTATGTTGCGCACTTATCTACTTGTAAAAAACAAAAACCTTGTATAAATTTGCGTTTGTCATACGATCCGATACAGGGCTTAACGCATTCATACATACAACACATGCGAATGGTGCTGAAAAACTATTGGAAAAAGGGTAAAGAACAACTATGGGTTACAAATAAAAATCACTAGCATAGACAGAACTTATTAAAGCAGAAACTCTTCAAAAAAAATAAAACAAAAATAAACAAAAAATACCCAGAACTAAAAACAACATTTTACACACTCATACCCAGCAAAAAAAAAAATAAGTTGAAATTAGTTCCAAGGGCTTACCACTTTCATGACATACCAATCACTACAGGTACCGAAATTAATGTTGTAATTGTTCTAATCAACCTTTTAAGCGCATACTATTCAGTTATTTGGATCACTTTCGTCTTATGACAATCATGTGTTAAATTCATTGATGTGTCACCAGAAACAGAACTACGTAGATGTGAGTTCATCAATGCTGTAAGTAATGATTTGTATTTCCGTTTTTTGCTGGGTGTGGCTGTTAAAAATCATTGATAACAAAGAAGAGGAAAAAAAGGAATTGAATGGCCAAAAAACATGCTATAAATTTGGTATAAATTAAACTCTTACCCATACGTGCATACATATATGTATGTATGTATTTGTATTTTTGAATACACACGTGTTATTCAGAAAAGTTCCATTCTCGCTCTTATTTTAAATGTAAATTTAAAATTTTGTTGGCCAGATGCTGAATTTCACCAGTACATTTTTTATAAACGAAAAACAAAATTGATTTTATTCAAGACATGTATATTAAATATTTTTACTGCCTTTAAATGAAATAAAATATTTAGAGTTATTTTCAAATGCAATTTTTACTTCCTTTCCAGTTGTCTTTAAACCATAAACATAAGCAAAATATATTATTAAATTGAACTTGCATGTAAACATATATGTATGTATATATGCATATATGTATATTATAACAAATTCATGTATTTTTAATGTCCATACAATAAAATATATTAATAAATATTTTCTTTATAGCAGCAGCATATTTCGAAACAATAAAATCACAAGTAATGAATGTTAAATAAAATTATTTTTTTTATGTTTCATATACCTCCACATACATAAATTGTTTTTAATAAATTTAAGCAGTCATAGGAAATAGAAAAGTAATGAAATTGTCATAAATTTCATATATGTATATGTTGACTTCAATTCTCTCTGTGGTCGTAAAATTAAACATAAATTAAAAGCAAAGTTATAAAAATTTTATACTTGCTCAGGAGCAAAAATTAATTTGAATTTTTTATGAACTTAAAATTTGAAATATATTAAAATTTAGTAATTTATATTTCAGTAGCATTGCAAATATGATCAACTGCATATAAACACTGTAAATATAAACTGATTTTGTTTAACTGAATCTAGTTAGAAGATTTTCCAAAAGACTTGCAACATGGTTTTCTGTTTCAGTGAATAATGTTTTAAATTGCCATATGTGCCCATAGTTATGAAAGTGGTTCAAGTCATATATGTACTTATTGTGAAGGAATATTTAGTAGATTATACTTGAACTGATCAAAAAATAAAAAAAAAACTTTTTATCTTATGCAACATATAAATTAAGACTTTTACTAGTCTCGATTAATATAATAGCCCAATTCACAATCTTGTGCAAATGGTTTGCTTCGTTGCATGTGCAAAATGGTATAGTATATTTATACTCACCACTTAATAATTCTTAGTGGTGAGTAACAATTTACTATACCACTTTGCACATGCAACGATGCAAGACCATTTGCACAAGATTGTGAATTGGGCTAATATTTTTTTAATATTTGTTAAATATCGACATTCAACAAATTGATGTAAAAAAAATTAAATTGATATGGCTATACGTGGTATTAAATATCTCAAGGATCTGAAATTAGAAAAAAAGTTCGCAAAATTGTAATTATATTTTATGAATTGTTTAAAATTTTACCACCGAATCTTATAATATTTTTGCCATTTTATACAAATTTAAGATCTATGCTTTCTTAGGATGTATCATATAAATATTTTATGAATTTTTTCAACTTAGAACAAATATCTTTTGACTAAAATAAAGGAGACAGTTGCGAATATAAATTCTAACTTTTTAATCAATAAGAGTATTCTAGTTTTGAATATAATGATACATGTATAATATGCCAAAAATTACATGAACATATGTTCACAATTATAGTAATTATATGTAAATACATATCGCACATTTACTTCAATAGTGTCATAACTCAAAAAACCAGTTTTGCAGAAAAAGCGTTTAAAGTTTTCAATGCACATACAACTCAATGGAGAAATGAGAAGAAATTCTTCTCTCAGGAGGTAATGGTACAAGCTATTTATATGAAATTTTTACACAAGATAAAATACAAAATGCCGCATCTTTCTGCATTATTAACTCAAAAAACTAATTTTTTGAGTTATGCCACTATTGAAGTAAATGTGCGATATGTATGTACAATATACATATGACATACCTATTTTGTGTAAAGTATGATGTTCTGTTCAAAATAAATAAATTATTCTCTCAACAAACACTTAATCAAATGAACTTTTGAAGTCACATATAAATTAGTCTTTTACAAATTTCACATCTGATTTCAATAACAATATCATATATTACTTTTATATCTTAAAGACTCTACAATTATTTATTTGACAATAAAAAATGTAAGATGTTTCCAATAATTGACAAATTACCATAAACTACATAATTTTAGTTTTTTGTATAAGATTTTCCTTCCTTTAATCTTATACACAATTCATCAAAACCAGAGTATTAAAAGATCAAAAGCCAACAAGCTACAATAGAGATAATGACATATAATTTACACTTGCTAGACATCTCACACTCAACTCTTTGCATTTTGTATGATTAGAGCTAGACATAACATTATTTGAATATATTAAAAATGAAAGTTGTATAGCTTGTATAAAGCAAAGAAAGAAAATTCCAACTACTCAGTTGCACAGATATTCAAGAACATAGAAAATAAGAAAAATAAAAATATTAAAAACTTAAAAATAAAATGTATATATGTGTGTATGTATTTCTAGTCTAGCAATGTTTTATTAAAATTCTTACAAGACGTTAAGAAAAAGAAATTATTTTACCACTACAATTACTTTGATACTGACACAGACAGAGACACACCTCACCAACAGTAACTTCACTTAAAGCAGAAGCCACAACTTGGCCAGATGTTATCAGCCACTTGTTGGGCCTTTATTACAAGCCACAACAACCCAAGAACAATTGTAAGAAACAAACAAGAATATGGAAAATAAATCCTCTAAACACAACCTACAAAGAAAATTACAAATAATGAAAATATGTACAGAAGTATAAGTAATGTTACGAGTTATGGCAACATAATTCTCTTTACTTATTCGTGATATGTCTATATAAGTAGAAATTTTATATAGAAATAAAGATAAAAGTTTTAAATTAAATTTTGACTTTAAAGCCTGTTACGGAGTTCATACGGAATTTCAGGTTCTCATACAAACTGTATTTAAAAAAAAAAAAATTACGGAAATTCATAAAGAAATTTCCATTTGCTAGTACGGAGTTTCAAAAGAAAAGTACAGTTAATTTTTGAAATTTATTGCCTATTTTAGGGATGTTGCAAATTCAAGTGGAGACTTCTTTCGGTCTACTGAAACAATAATTAATGTTGATAAATGATGAAATTTAAGCTCATGGATTAATGGTATGTTTTCTTACAACATTTATTAAAGTAAAATAATTCTTTAAATCTCTTCTCTCACAAAAAATTCCTAAGTTAAATCCACATTAACTTTAACAATCGTTTGCGAATACCGACAAAGATATATTTTGTATTCTTTAAGTATTTTTTTATTATAAATTAAAGAGACTCATATGTTCGTTATGATGTTGATATTAAAATGTAAAGAAAGGTCTGAACTTTTTCTATTTATAAACATGTGAGACTAGAGCAAAGGAGTATGTGTTTATGTGGGTATATTGGCAAGTGTGTGTAAGTGAAAATGCTTTACTGCTGTCTGTTCTGTTGGCTTCATAAATGCCAGTCAGGTGACATTAAGCACATGCGACATTGTCACTTTTACGTTCGAATAACTCTTAGTTTCATGTTAATTTAAACGAATACAGACATCCTTTTTGAAATTTCCTTTTTTTTTTTTTTTTTTTTGTTTTGTTTATAATTTTGACTTAAATCACATTTCAAAAATAAAATAATTACTGGGTATTATCAAAGCAAAGCCCACTTGAAATTTTATCATAAGGGTAAGATAATCTCTAAATTTTTGTAATAAAGTCATTCCAGTGTTGAACTGAAATCTTTACAAAAAGGAAAATCATGTAATTTTAGGCGAAAAGTTTTGTAGGAAATAATGAAAACTTTACACTTTGATTGAATTTGCTCTCTCTCTCTCTCTCTCGCTTTCTGTTATTTAAATTAAATTAAAGAAGGTCGTAAATTGATAATCATTACACCATTTACAATAACATTTTCATACATTAAATATCCTTGCAGCTGTTTAAATTGCAAATTTGGATAAAAAAGATTTTTAGTTGAATCATTAAAAAACTAATTATCACTCAAATCTAATAATAAGCAATATTAGAAGACTAAAAATTAAAACCTAACAATAGTTTGATAAAAGAATAATTCAACACAAATGTAAAATTACTATTTTAAATAAAATAAATAATATTTAGTTTTAACCCCCGACCAAAAATAGGGGTTTTATAAGATTGTAGTGTGTGTCTGTAGTGTGGGATGGACCAATTTTGATTTGGTTTATTTTTTTTTTTTTTTTTGTTTGGAAGGTGACTTGATCAAGAGGGTTTTTGTAAGAAAATCGGTCCAGCCGTTTAGAAGATATCATATCTTCTCTAGATATATTTGGGGCTTTTAAAAGTTTTAGTTTTTGTTATTCCAGAATATTTCAACGCACCCTTCTTCAAGTAAAAATGTTTTGATTTAAACTACGAGTACCTCAAAGGTTAATAAAATAGTTATTATTTGCTTCATAGACATGGTGTAATGATAGACCATTTTCATTCACTTTCCGAAAATAGAAATATTATAAAAAAAACTCTAAAAAGCACAAGTGACTAATAGCTCAACATCTACAAAATGATGGATGGCCAAGCAGACAGAGACAGAGTAGACAAAACAAACCATGAGTTGAGTTCAACACTTTAAGTACTCCAGTGTTTTCTAAGAGCAAATGAATTGATATGAAAAGTATGGAAAACAAACGATAAATATTTAGTACATGTGGTTGTCTGGCTGAAGTATTATCTCATCAAATGACTAACGATGCGTTAATTTCCATAATGGAGAATCTGGCATTTACATCAGCATTGGCTACATTATCATCTTACTCATCATCATCATCGGCAATATAACAAGACTTACATTTACAATTTACACAAGAAGAGGCAGCAAATCTAAAAACAAAGCAATAGCACCAGCATCAGCAACTACTCGACCAAAGGAAGGAATCAACTATTTTTAAGCTAAAAAGTCAAATTGAATTCGTTGAAGTGAAATCTGAGTTACTAGTAACTGGTATTTTCCAAATACTTCATCAGCAACTACAACAACAACTTTAAATCAAAAATACAAACACATACACACACACACACACATGCTTTTTGTGTTTGAATTACAACGAAGTATAAACTCAACTGCATTGACTGACTTTGATTCAAATCAATGAAATTTGTATATTTAAAATACGTTGAAAAAAATCTCTGTTCTTCATTTTCTACTATTCCTTGTCTATCACACATTTATACAACATTACAACATATTGAAGCATACGAGCAAGGAATAGCAAGGCAGTGGAAAACTAAAACTTTCATATTTTTTTATTGCATTCTTAGTAGATTTTACAGTAAATTGATTAAATAAATTGTGTAGAGGGAAAAATGAGAACAATAGAAAAATATATCTATAGCATATTATTACTGCAAAACATGGCGGTACATAAAAGAGAATTTCGTGTATGCTTAAGGGGACTTAAGCATTAGCAGAATTGTTAGGTTTCCAACATATAAAAAGAAAAAGGATACAATATGTAACCTTTACTGATATACAATAGATAGCATGATAATTGATTTACTTCAAACATATTTGAAAAACGAACTAAAAGAGTTAATTTGGCCCAAATAAATGTATTGTTTTGAAACCCCAAACTGTTTTAATTTTTTTTTTAATTTTAGTTTTTTAGTGTATTTTACTAATACTTGTATTTACTTCTAAGGAAGTGCTGTGTGTGCTAATTGATATTTACTTTGATGATTAAAATTTGGTATTTTGTCAAATCTAATTGAAGTTATACAGAATGCAATAGTAATTTTCATTGCAAATGCATGTTACAGAAGATTAATGTTGCATTATAATATTAATAAAGTTCTAGTTGATGCAAGCAGACAGTGTCGTTGTCATTAAAGTTCTCAAAATTTAATTGGCATATTGCTGACATCAAAATGATGCCAATCAGACTTGGTATGCTTTTTCAAACTGCACAACACAAATGAGCCACATTAACATTTGACATATACACCCATATGAAGAAATAATAAATAATTTAAATTCATCTAAAATTCTATTATTAAGCTGATAAAAAAAATAAGGCATAATGTAATTTTTTAAGAAACTTGCGAATTGCAGTAGAAGAAACAAAAACTATAGCATACTTTTGGGAACCTGAATTATAACATTCAAAGTATAGGAAAGTAGATATCATTCTGTTTTATTTAAAGTTATAAAAGTCATGAAAAATAAAATAGAACGCATACACAACTAGATAGTTTTTCTTTGCACGTAATACAAAATAAAAAGAACTAAGGAAAATGTCAGTGAAAATGATATTAGAATAAAAATAATTATGTTTAATAGAGCAACTTGGTCCAACAATCGCTTGAGAATTCTCCCCTTTAATTTCATGAAATTACTGAAAGTTGCGAAAACTAAGATATTTACAGTAGAATAAATAACCTAAAAAATGTTTTGCTATTCTGGACTAGGAAATCATTTTATTTCGAATTTTCATTGAAAAGTGTAATAAAAGTGTAAAAAAGAGATAGTTTTTTATTATAAGGATTAGATTTTATGTTGAAAGTAGTAAATAATTGTGAAAAAAAATTTATAGAAATACCTTATTGAATGTATTGTTGTTAAGTCTCATTAATATTTTTATTTATTAACTGAATTACTTGAAAACAATAAACTTTTATTAAGCTAAAGATACTAGACACTTGCTGCCGATTACATCAGTACATGGATTCTGTAACTTTTTGCGAACAGAAAATTTTAATATTTATCAACATATTTATTTGCTTGCGGTAACGATAATGTGATTCCGTAATTTCTATTTTAGGATAGTCTCCAGCATTATCTTATTCACTTATAGAAAATGTGAAAATAAGCCAAATGCACAAAAAATAATAAAGAAAAACTCAATGAATTTGACCTTGTAATATATATTGTTTTTATCTTCAACCAACAGCGAATACTTTTACTAAGTAGCAAAGTCGATAATTTTTCATTGTATTTTTTTGTAGCGATACGATTATTATAATAAAAGTTACTGAATTCAGCTACAGGTCTTTCTAAACAGGGCTTAAATACTAAACGTATTTTTAATTCTTAGAGAATGAACTATATATTAATTATTAATTAATGTGATTTTCGAACATGATTATTTAACATGAATTTTTCTTGTTGAGATTTAATTAGTTTGCAATTATTGCAAGAGAACTATAGCTCAAATTAGGTAACAAGTTGTCACGTTTCTTTATAGTATAAATTTTAAGAAAGTCAATAGAACCACACACATTCATACATAGAAAATGCTTAAACTGGAAAACTACTCTTCAAGACTTTTGAACTCAAATGTAGACTGTAGACTCAGCTGCTAAATAACAATAACAAAATAGTCTAAAGAATAAAAGAATACTTTATTACAATTCTAGTGAAAAATAATATGTATCTATGTACATTTTAATGTCAGCAAAACAGTATACACTATCATATATACATACATACATAAATACATATCGATTATCACAAGTAGAAGGGCCCTAACTCATATTTTTATGAAATTAATTTTTTCAGTGATTCCAATACATTTCACACAAATACACCTCGTCACAAAAATTTATTGTAATAGTGTAAAAAATAATGCTTTCATAAGCAGTTTTACTGTTTATTTTTAACTGTAAGTTTGCAATTATTTGAGTTAGGACCTTTTTACTTGTAACCAACGATATATAGATATGTTTAGGCGATGAAGTTTTGTTTTTCAACGCCTGGTTTTTGTAGCATATAATAAAAACTTCAAAAACTGATTTAACGCTTTAGTGACTTTGTTTTCAAAACAAGAAAATACTCGTACAAACACACTCACTTGCTGTTAGTTACACCCCCGCATACAAAAACACAACCACAGCTACAGTCACAAACTCAAAAAGGTTTCAACACTACAACCGAATGAAATCAAAAGTGTTGAAATTTCGAACAAACATTTATTCGTTATACTAGAGTTAAGGGCAGACAAGGAGAATTTTAGTTAAACGGAAGTTAGAATAAATACTATTTATAACTATCAAATTTATTATAAATATTTAATTTAAGAAATTTTGTACATATTTAATTTAACTGAAATTCAAAAGTATAATATTATAGAAAAAAATATTAAAAATATAATAAATATATATAAAATCGTAGAGTGTGTTTGTTCTTAACGCATGAGATCTGGAACTATAAGAGCTGTGGGGTCGAAACTTTCAAAACAGGTTCGGGTCAATTCCCGGTCAGTCTGTGTGGAGTGATTTGTAGTTAAATAAAAATATAACATAATTGAGGGCTCAGCTAGTATATGTATATAAAATAATAATATATTCAAAAACCAAAATAAAACTAAATATTCTTTGCTGATGGGCGATTGGTGGCAGTACCAAAAAATAAATAAAATGTACTTTTAAAAGTGGAAATCATTCATGTCATGCAATAATATATTCATGACTGTCAAAATATCAAAAATTGCATATCAGAGAATGACAATGAGTACTCCAAAAAAAAAAATACATAAGTAAATAGTCATAATTTAAGTAACTTCGTATAGTCATAAGTGTAGGGGCAAATCATTTGTACTCTCAAATATTTTATCTCAAGTAAAAATTACTGCAACCAATTTCAACACACATCATTTATGAAAAAAAACTAAAGTACGCTACAATTAAAAATAAAAAAAACTCAAGCGTGTCAAACGCGTTAACTCTCTCTCTCTCTCTCTCACACTTACAGTGTGAGTATGTTTATACGCAGGCTACGGGTATTTAATTGGACAAAAAAAAAATATATGCACATGATGCTCGGGTGTATGTGTGGCTGTTTTAAAACATGCTTTACGTATGTGTTTAAATAAAATAGCCCTGTATATACGAATGCGTACCCGATTAAAATTTACCCGTACCCTTTAAATATTAGTTATAGTTGTTTGTGCTGCGTTATTTAAAAAAATGTGCTTAAACATAAAAGTATAAAATCAGTGAAAATTATATAAACTTAAACTGCCTCTTTTTACTTCTAGTTCTCGGAAATATTAACACCTGTATTCATAAAAATTAAAATGATTTTAATTTTCAAACAATTTTTTTTTTAATAAAAATTTCAAATATATATATTATTTCTTTATGCAAACAAGCCAACAAAAAATTATTTAATGCAAATTTTGAAGAGATATTCCATTTTTGCACCATCTGACCAAAATTTAACATTAATACAGAAAAATAAAATACTTTCAGGGTCGACTGCAATTGTAAAAACACTGACAATTTGCTTTGTATGAAACAAAAAAAACATAAAAATAGAAAATAAATATTAACAGCGAAAGAGTCATTGTACTTGTATGCAACAATAGCATTTATAAAAATAAAAAAAAAATAAAACAAGATTAAGCAGAAACAAGGAAAAAGAAAAAGTCACAGCTGCTAAATGTCTGTTTAAATAAATGTCTCTTTGGGCGCATATTAAAAAGCCACCGAAAGTATAATTAAGGCCCTTCGAAAGGCCTTCTTTGCAAGAAAATAATAGGAACATGATTATATAAAAAATAAGGATTCAATTAAGAAATTGTTTAGAAAATATTATAAGTTTTTTTTTTGACAATTATTATTATTTATATTTGGTTTGGTGAGTATAGGTTTGTTCAAGGTGTATCTAACTAGGTGGCAGCGGTACTTCAGCTGATAATTTTTTGCTCAATGTGCTTTGTAGCTGAATAATGTCAAAAACTTCGACTTCGTTTTGGTTTTAGTACAATTTTTTTGTGCTTTTGAAATTTTTCGGTTCTTTACACAGCTATGGTTGCCTTAGGCAGTCACACGTATAATTACACCATGGGTTTGTTCATTTACTAAAAAATTGTTACCAAATTGTAACAATACTTACTTACTTACGTCAAAAGAGACAAAAAAATCTTACAAATTATTACTAGTAAAATTTTTACTTGCAAAAATTATCCAAACAGCTGTTCTGTGTTTTTTTTTTCAAAATAATTATTTGAAAAATATCTGAAAAAAAAATTCAAAAATGTAAATTTCCTTATTACGTAAATATGTAAAAAAAATCTGTGGCAATAAGGAAAAAGTGCTTAAGTCATATTTTACTGTTTTGAAAGAGAAACTTTTAAACATTCAAGTCGATTTTCAGAAATTTAAATTGGAAAATTCCTTCTTAACTTTTATTTTATACACAATAATCAATAAAGTTAAGTTGAAATATACCAAAGTATAATCTTAATTAAGGAATTATTCCAAAAGAGATTATAATATTAGATTAATTGAGATTTTGACCTTTCGAATATGCAGATTACGGATATACCATTAACTCATAATCAGCTTATCTCGACTTAAGCACTTTTTCCTTTTTGCCACAGATGTGTAAAAAGAAAGCTATTTTCTTAATTTACTGGTTTTTAGGGTTCCGTACACCAAAGGTGAAAAGGCGCCCTATTGTTTTCGCTACGCTGTCCGTCTGTCCGTCACACGGTATTTTCTCAGGAACCGTAAGAGCTACGGACCTGAAATTTGGACAGAGTATGTAGAACCTTGGTCGCTATAATAACAAATACGTGAGAATTAAAAATTAAAGGGTGTTCCAAAACGAGCATCGAAAAATGTTAAAATCCCATGTAATATACATACAATTGTATATTGAAACTTGAAATTTGTAAAATTAGTGTCCTTTTATACAGACTACAACAATTAACACTAAAATTTAAAAAAATTAAAATTAAAGGGTGGTCCATCAGTTAATGCAATTTTGACTATGTAATTTTGACAATTTGCTATATCTTGGAAACCGTAAGAGGCAAACACTTCAAATTTTCAAAAACGGCAAAACTAAAAAAACCGAAAATTATAAAATCGCCAAACCAAAAAAAAAAATTGCCAAAAATTAAAAAAAAAATCGCCAAAACGAAAAAAATCGCCAAAGAAAAATTCTAACACTAAAATAAATCACCAAATTCGAAAAAATCGCCAAAGTGAAAAAAACGCCAAAATGACAAAAAAAAAACGCCAAAAATCGAAAAAAATCTCCAAAACGCGAAAATGTCGCCAAAACTAAAAAAATTAAACAAAAAAAATCGCAAAAATTATAAAAATCGCCAAAATGAAAAAACGCCAAAAACCGAAAAAATTGGTAAAACAAGAAAATAAAGTGTCAAAATTAAAAAGGAGCCAAAACTTAAAAAATCGCCAAAAACTTGAAATTTTTAAAAACGGTAAAACTAAAAAAACCGAAAATTATAAAATCTCCAAACCAAAAAAAAATCGCCAAAAATTCAAAAAAAAATCGCCAAAACGAAATAACGCCAAAAACCGAAAAAATCGCCAAAAGAAGAAAATAAAGTGTTAAAACTAAAAAAAAGAGCCAAAACTTAAAAAAATCACCAAAATCGAAAAAACGCGAAAACCGCCAAAACAAAAAAACCGGAAAGATCCCAAAAACGCAAAAAAAAAATGCCAAAACTATATATTATAATTGTATTAAATTACATATCTAGTGTTCGTACGGAACCCTTCGTGCACGAGTCAGAGACGCACTTTATTGAGCTTTTTTTTTTATTAGGCCACATAAACAGAGTTTTATGGTCAAAGAATTTTATTTGTTTATCACATCTAATCAGAGATGGAAAGTTGCATTTTTGCATTTGTTAATAGAACAGAATTAAAAAATAATGAAAAATACGTAAAAATATTAAATAATACATGAACCTGTGTAAAGTATTTCTTATTAAATGTCGACTTTTAAAAATTTTGTAATTTTAAAAAATTATCAAACTAGATTATCCAAACTACATTAGGAAAAGTAAAATTGTATTATGATTTTCATCCATAGTTCTGGGGCCCGTTTCTCAAAACTACAAATTACAAATCTACAATTAAAATACACACGAAGCAACAACACTTTTAGCAATTTTATTGTTGTTTTGTGTGTATTTTATTTGTAGATTTGTAATTTGTAGTTTTGAGAAACGGGCCCCTGGTATGAATAATATTTTTTTTGTAATTTCTTACAAGTAAAGCGTTAATTTTCGTATCTGGGTAAGTAATTTTGGAAATTTATGCTTTACTCTTTCGTTGCTAGTTTCTGCTGGAAAAGTAAATGAACAGACCTTATATAATGCATTATTTTAATAAAGAATAAATGAAAAATTGTTATTAAAAAATTATTAATAAGATGAATGACTCTAAAATGCCAAAAATAATGACATTAAATAATTATCTTATATCTTATTATTTGAAAGTCAGTTTCAGTTTTAATTGAGCAGAAATTATACCGGTTTGACAGATGTACGATTGCTTTACGTGAGTACCTGCCATTACGGCCTAATCTCACGTGTGCCAAAGCACCGGGTGTGGGTTAGACGCCAGACCAACGCCCCCATGCACCCTATTAGAATGAACCTATGGCCCACTCCATAAGGTACATAGGTTGCAATCTTTGAATATAGTTATCCCTTTACTATGTTCAATTACCTTGCTGAGGTAATTTGAGCTATCTAAACTTTGCTGCTATGTCCGTGCAGAGCTTCACCTCTATCGTCTTTGGAACTCAGGGGCAGTTCTAGGTGACGCTGCACCTAATTGACATCAACAGGACCTGTCTTCCTTTTGTTATAAATATGTGCACATCCTTTGCTCTGTTTATGTTCAGAGATCGGGTAGTAACACATAAGTTCTATGGGTAATGTACCAAAGGTACGTCAATGGAAAAAGCCACATCACCCCAGCTGGCCCGGGTGATGTCACACCCGTAGTCTATAATAGACTCCCCTGGGGGATACCGGTTTGACAGTTGGACATCCCTGCTATGAATAACGTGTCAAAATGACACACAGTATTGTCAACTTTAGTTAAAGTTATTTTGAAAATCAGGCATAGAGAAGTAAAAACGATGGACGCTGACTGACTACCGACCTTAAATTAGACTGAAATTTGTATTAAATAGGTGACTCTAGTAAGCCTGTTAACGGAAGGCCTTTAAACTTCAATTGCCGCATATGTACATGCACACATTAATCAAAGATGTATTTTGTTAAAGCAATTCGGTTATAAAACATATATTTGCTGTGGAAAGTAATGCATTTTTTATAAAAGGTATAATAAATTATTTTATTTTTTTTATTAATGTTCACGCTGTTTTTATTTTTCAGTCCTTGCAGATTATTTTTATTTTTTCTTACTTGTTCTTTAGCCACCCCAATTTTTCTTAAAGCAGCATAGAAAAAAAAAGGACGAAATGTTGCACATGTGGCTTTTATTAAGCCGTTTTTGTCGTTTTGTGTTTGCATACAGGGAAATTGCAATTTCCTAGAAACGTGTCTTTGGATAATATTAAAGAACATTTTGAAGATAAACTTAAAAACTAAATGATTTGATTTTTTATTTCTTTTGCAAAAGAAAAAAGTATTTAGCTTATTAACATTTTATTGTTTTTTAAAGGTTTCAATTGGTATTTAAATTTTAAAGAAAAAAAGAAATATAATTTAATTTTGTAAGTGGAATTATGAGTAAACCAAATCAGAAGCCTTATAAAACCACCACAACGAAAAATTACAATTCCTATTGCAGCATCAAATGAGAATAGAAAATTTTCTTAAACAATAAAATATTTGTATAAAGGAAGTTGATTTATATTCTGTCAACTACTAGATTTTTAACTCTTTACGATGAAACTAAAATAAATGGAATTAAAATCCTGCTGTTATAGCAATTTTCTCTTGGCACTACCTGCCACTTGATTTTCTCTTTTACTGCAGTATTTCAAGTAATCCTAACTTATTTCTTTTAAAGTCCACTCACTTTTGACAGCTTTCCTTTCTAAGCACTTGTTCAATTGTTCAGCATGTAAATGTCAGTTTCTGACATTTACATGCTGTTGCCCTTATTGGTTTCAATGAACAGTAAAATCTTCTCTCACATTTGTTGTCTAATAAATCATAATAAATATTTTGTTGTTATTTTTATTGCAATTTATTAACAAACAAATCACTTCTAAAGACTTTCAACACTTAACAAGTGTTTATACTCTGCTTTACAACTTTGCCCTTTTTTTATTAAGTGTAACGCAGTTTTTTACTTCTCTACTAAACAAGTGTCAAATTTGTGGCTCACTCCTATATTTTTTTGTTTGTTTCCTTATTAAGAAAATAACAAGACGTTCCAAACAAAAAACCAAGAAAATAAAAAGAAAAAGTTGTTGGCTGTAAAGTAGTAACCCACTTAAACTGTAAATGTGAGCGACTGCTTGGGTAAAAAAAAAAATATGTGTGGGTTACAATTTTCTAAATTATAATTTATGGCTGCTGCTGCTGTTGTTGTTGTTGTTGGTGGCGTAAATAATTTCGTTTAAACTCAACTTCATTTAACAGAAACGGAAATACTTTGGTTACAATTTCAACACATTGCTTGGCTGGATTTCGGTTTGGCTTCACTGCGCTTAAACTTTATTTATAGACGAGTTTTTTTTATTACATGTACAATAGATTTTGCCATTTGTATGTTTGTTCTCTTGGCCATATTATATAAATTTAACTTTTCTAAATCATGTATTTAAGATCAAGTGGATTTTCATTGGCATCGTTTGTTTTGTGGCATTTGCTTGAGATTTATTTTTTTGTGATTTTTATGTGGACAAACGTTTTGAATGAAGACTTTGTTTGAAAACTGATAGAAATTCATGGCTCATTTTATATAAATATTTTAGAATTTAATAGGGGTTTTCTTCAATAAACGTTCATATACGAGTATAATTAATAAATATTTGTTAGAAAATATAATATATCTTTGAAACTTTTGTTAACCTGAAGAAGACACACAAAGGCGAGTCGAAATATTGTTAAATAAACATTATTAGTTTTAAAAAATTTGCTTGTTTTTATGGTTAAGCAATTGTCTATATGCATTTCGTTCCCGCTTGTGGAACTCGTCAGTAGACTTCAACCCAAAAAATTTTTGAATTCAGCTAACAAACTCCGTATGTTTATAGTAAGACTCTTACTACTATATTGAGAATCACAATATACAAACACAATAAGTTTGAAAACAGCGAACAAAAATCTTTGAAGTCTACTGACGAGTTCCACAAGCGGGAATGAAATGCATATAGACAATTGCTTAACCATAAAAACAAGCCAATTTTTTAAATAAAATAAAGACATTATGTCAAATAAATATACTTCAGTATTTCATGTATTATTAGTTTTAATTAAAAGAGATCAAGCTTAATAAAATAAGTACTATTTTTAATATAATATACTAATTTTTAAAGAAAACTGGTGTTCCAATAAGTTGTTTTAGTTTGAAAAACCCACACATTTTAGGAAATGTCAAGGCTCAACATAAAGCTTCTTGACAGATAACAATTAAATACTACCTACACAGAAAAAATACTAACTTGAAATAACTTTGATTCAATATCGTTATTCGTGTTATTTCAGTATCAAAATTTATGTTGTTTTAGGTTGATTGAACATGATTTTTCTTTTTGATTTAACACTACGTGAATATTAAATCAACACGAAATAAAGTTATTTCAAAAAAAATTTTTTTGATTAATTTTCTTTAAATTGATTTTCAATTGAATGATAAATTCTTGAACAATGCACGGAAATTATTAAAATTCACTACAAAATTTGTAAACAATTCGCGGTCACAGTTGACAAAACAAAAGTACGGAGCGCTTTTTCGGTCATCAGTTTTAAAACTGATGGAAAAACTTGAGGTGCTGGGGCAAGTAAATGATGTGATGAAATAAAATCGTGCATGCTCCCCAAAAATAGTTGATAATTTTGCAGTTGTAACCCATAGTGCTGAGAAAATTTAGTATTCCACCAACGACAACATGGAGGCGCACAACTTACAATGAGACCGTAAAATCCTTCAACAAACTACTTCGTATAGCAACAGACAAACATACATGGAAATTCTATATAAACAGCCTATGTTCCTGATGGAATTTGCTGAATAATAATAATAATACAAACGATTGGGTATGGCCCGAGTTAAAAATTATTAATTTGTGTGGAAACGAAAAGTTTCCTGATCGTGTGATTTTCCAAAAAAAAAACATTTAAATTGCCCACCAAAATCTTTTGATTTAACAACTTTAGATTTTTTTCTTTGGGGGCTATAATAATATCTGTAACAAGAAGGAAAAAGTGCTTAAGTCCAGGTAAGGTATTTTTGAGTTAATGACATTTTTTTTAATATAAATATCGTATCATAATCGGCAGAGGAAAGGACAGGAAACTTTTGATAAACACGCTTAACTGAAAAAAACCAAAAAACAATTAAAAATTTTATTGAGTTTAAAACAAAATTTTAATTAAATTAATTACATTTTTAATTGATTTTTGCTTTTTTCTATTAAAGCTATTTATCGCAGGAAATTTTTTCCCTTTTTTGTGCTTAAATTATCTTATACTTTAGTATATTTAAAATTAAATATATTCGGGTATGTTCTGCAATCCACGTGAAATTAAAACGAGTGGAATTGCCATAGCATTGTTGTTATAATTACATATTTCCAACAACAATTGTATGGCAATTCCACTCGTTTTAATTTCACGTGCAATGCAGAACATACCTGATTATTTATAATGTTTAGAACAATGTTTGCCAAAAAAATATATAAGAGAACAGCGAATTTCCCAATTTATTTGTAAAGGAAACGAATTTCTGATTTAATCTTTTGAAAGTGCTCTCCTTTAAAGCAGTAAAATATGACTTAAGAACTTTTTCCCTACTATATAAATAATTGATATAAGTTCTCAAAGATGAAATCCCTAAAGCTATCGGGATCATACATAAAAAAACGTTCAAATTGGTGATGGAAAAATTCATTAAAACAATATGGGGTTTAATTAATTCAGTTTAAAAAATTGAAATTTATTTGCTGGTGGTCAAGCGCGTCTATATACGTAGAAAAATAAAATGAGTTCACCTGAATATAAATTGTTTGCAGGGTTTTTTTCAGTTTCAAAGCCTACTGGGCTTATTTATTCTTCTTTGATTTTCAAAAATATTATTATTTGTGGGTTCTCAAAGAGTTTTTGAAAGTTTGTGCATAAGATAAGAGGTTTGTAATTGTTCAAAATTTGTGGTTGAAGTCTTCTGATGATTTAGTTGAAGCGCCAATGAAATACATATATTGACATGCTTGACCACCAGCAAATAAATTTCAATTATTGTAAAAATTAATTGACTTAATTAAACGTCTTTTTGGTTACATCTATCTTTTTTTCAATTAAAATTATTAACTGGTGAAAAAAATTTAATTTGGCATTAAAAAAATTGTTTAAATGTACTTTGAATGAGTAACAAAGTTTTACCGCAACATATTTTTCCATAAAAAACAAAAATCCCTTAACTTACAATTCCTTCAAAGCCATATTTCAAAAAAATACTCGTATTTACCTAATCAGACTTTATCTCTTTAAGTGGATTCCTTAACTTTCATTGTTATCTTGTGTTCATGTGATTTTCGTGCTTAATCCAATTATTGTTTTATGCGTAACAAATTTACCACTTATTTAAACATTAGATTTTTGGGGTTTATTGTGTTCCTTTTTAGTTAACAGAGACAATTCACAGACGTTAATGTGTTTGATGACAGCAAGATTTTTGTACTATTTAACTTTTTGTGGTTTGATTTTTTTATTTTGGGTTGCTGGAGGGAAAATGGAATTGAAAGGAGTTCTTTGATTTATTTTTATTTGGTAAATTGAAGATGGATAAACTTAATTGTTTCAAATATATATATGTATATATATAATTTTTTTATTTTTTATTTTTTTAATTTTAATTCACAACATAGAATTTTTTAATTATTTTTCAGCTCCACGTTAAATGCCCCATATACAAATTTAACTATTCATGCATTAAATGTAAAATATCCTTTTTTGCCACAAGTTTCAGCTTTAGAATGAAATTTTAATTAAAAAAAAAAACAAAACCTTCTACTTGTCTTTTTGTAATAAGGTTTCAAACCAACCATTTCTCTCACTTATTAGGTATTACTTTATTTACTTCTTTACTTCTTAATGTATATTTTTGTGAGCTTATACATATAAATGTGGTTCATTTTATTTTCTTCTCTTTTTTTGTAGCATATGAAAATTACTTGTTAATCCAAAGAAATGTTTATCAAAGTAGTATGGCTTTTGTATTTGTATATGTAAACATGTAGTAAAAAGGACACAACGGATACAAAAAGAAATCCACATTTTGATATCAGCAAAATATGCTGTTGTTGTATTTTGTTTTTCAAAAATTCTTGATTTTTCTCACTCTTGTTATTATTTGGGCTTAAAATCAAATAAAAATGTATTAAGGGCTCAACTATTTGAATATCAAATAATTCTTAAACAAGTGATATAAAAACATTGAGTAGTTTCTTTTTTCTGATGGAAAATAAAAAATCCTGACAAATGTTAAAATTGTTTTTGTCAGAAGTTCATAATGTATCGAATAAATTCTCTTATATAATGCGAGTAACTAGTTCATTATAAAACAAAAGAAACTTCAGAAATTTTTAAGAGAAATTATATGGATCACAGTGGCGGAAACTTTGAAGTATAGATAGAGTCTGTAGCATCGAATGCGGTATTGCGGTAATGCGGTAATACCGTGCTACAGTAATACGGTAATAAGGTAATGCTGTCATTTACAGCAAATATCTCGGTCCTGTAACTTCTGAGAAAAATTAAATAATTATATTGGTTGTCCTATTTTTCACAGGGTTATTTATATAAAAACTTAAATAAATGTACAAAAAAAATTAATATAGTTCTTGTGTTACTGCCCTTGTGTTTCATGGAATGATAAGGATTTTTAAGACTTGAAAAGTTCTCTCATTCCTTACAGAAACAAGGTACAGAATATTAATCTCTTTTTTGATTAAAGAGAAACTTTTTTTGCTTTGTTTAAATTTAAAGATAAAAAGTTCTTTATGAAGGAACTTTTTTATATATTCAGTCCGTACTTTAGAAAACCCTAAAATTTCTATACACAAATTTTCAATAAACTGTTTCTAGAGTGGGTTTTTTTAAGACCCATAAAATTTTGAATTGTTAAAAAATAATAAAAAAAATTTAATGATAATGAAAAATAAAAATAATATTACCACATTCTGAAAACACAAAAATTAACTTAAGGTAATGTGCTATAGGTTGAAAAACATATCAATAAATATGTGTTCGATATAATGGTTTGGAACTACAGTATAAGCACAGGCACAAACATCCTAGCAAAGACAATATATAATGAATTACATTTGCGCCTTTTTTCCGTCCATAGACAAGACGTCACAATCGTCGAATATAATTATTTGTAGAATTTGGTTACTGAAAATTATATTTTGTTTTTTTTTTGGGTCTTTTTTTCAAATAAATTTATCGCCAAATGCCGATTTAAATTTTTTCGATGCGTCTTCCTGTTGAAACTGTCTTTTACTCAAATCATTGTCATCCAACATAAAATCAGTGATCATGGTGCACCAGCTTCATAGTTGAATAAATAAGGTCTGTAAACCACCAGAAGCGAGAAATATTTCTGGGTTCAACGGATTCTGTAGGGCTTTCACTCTATATGCGGCAGTGTTGTTAATTAAATAAACGGTTAATTAACTGTTTAAGCCAAAAACGAGTCTCATTATATATATTTATTAAAAATTTTTTTCATGGTCTCTTGCTGATTTTATACTAATTTTTTTATTCTGAACAGCGAATCCTTACAAGCCAAATACCGCTAGAGATCCAATAATCTGGAAAAAGCATCAGCATATTTTGTCCTAGTATAAAAACTTCTTAATATAAGCAGAGAGGCGTGAGAGAAAGTACAAGTTGTATACAAAGCTGACAAAAAGAGGCTTTAAAGCAAAACTTGTACCAAAATAACTGTGAATCAGATCAGTATACAACAAATGTGACCACCAGCAATACAATAATGGAATTTAATATTACTACAAGACAAGGAAAATAAACTAAGGAAACAAAAATCTTACAACTTAATTTATGCCTTAAAAGTAACTTTAATAAAATAAAAACCTCTTGAAAATACTAAAAAAAAAAGATTAGAAAATATATTTATTTTACATAGAATGCTGCTTTTAAACCTTCATTCGTTTATTTTACAACGAAAGGCAGTTGAATAAAATAAAATAGGAATGAACAACGAAAATTTAGTTACCAAACGAAATGCAACCTAATTTATGGCTTAACTTAAAAAGTAATTAAATTATGTAACAAAGTAGAAGCTTAAGAGAAAAGATAAAAAAATAATAAAAATAAAACTTAAACTGAAACTGAAACTAAATTAGTTAAAGCAAGTTTAGGGAAAACAAAAATTCCTAGACTATTTATTTAGTATATTAAATTTAAATTTATTTGCTATTTAGTAAATCAGGAAAAATAAAGAGAAACTTTTCAAGCACATTTTGCATTTAAAATTTAGAAAATTCAACAATTTATCGCTTCAATTAATATTGAATGTCCCATAAATCTTAAATCGCGAGAAATCCTCTTGCCACCTACTCATGCCCCTTCGTTTTGCAAGCAAATGTGCATTTCGGCAGACTGATTTATTTTGCATGTCGTTTTGTTTCTTTCTTTATTATTATTTTTTTTTTGTATTTTGGTTGGGTCTCGTTTAAGTTGCATGTTCGCTGAGATTTTGTGATAACTGTGGAAAAGTAAATTAACATTGAATAAGTAAGTGAGTGAAGGTCCTTGAGGGAAATTAGATAATTGCATTTTAATACTCTGTACTATTGACATTAAGTCTTTAAAGCTGTTTTAAAAGGTGGACAGGTAGTTTGGGAAGGTAAATTTAATAATTATTAAATATCTTTAATTATTTATTTATTTACATGATATTAAACTTATACAAATATCAGACTAATATAATATTTAAATAGCACTAGCTACTTTGGCTATCAGCTAAGATTTAATTATAATTAAAAAAGTTTAAGGTAAAATTGATATATTTCGTCGTGTTCAAAATATAAAATTGGAAGAACGTTTCTTATATAAAACTTTTAATTTTCCATCAAAGATCAGTAAAAATATAACATATATTTTTAATATATTCTACAATATAATTTTTAACTGTTAAAAAGCTTAGAGTATGCTTTTGAAATCAGGGGAAAGCTCTGGCAAGTGTAAAAACACTTTTAACTATAAAAACTCGCGTTGTCTTGATTTAAATTTCAAAAATCACCTCCAAAATACATTTAAAATTTTTTCATGTTTTTAACCAAGGTCAAAAAAGGAGGAGCATATCGAGCCATAACCGCGAAAATAGCTTAAGCGACACATTTTTTGGACCTCATTTTTTTTTTTTTTTGACGAAAATCGGCTATTTACGATCGGAAATCATCGATTTTGGTCAAAAATTGAGGTTCGAAAATTATGTCGCTTAAGATATTTTGGCGCTTTTGGCACGATATGATTTCGTCTGTATTTTTTACCCGACTGCGCAACGCAAAGAAGGGTAATGTGTTTATCAGTCTATGTATGTGTGCATCTGTGTTATTTTGCGACCTGGACCGATTTTGATGACTCTTCTGTCAATCGATTTATCTTAATCCCGGAAGTGTCGCTAAAATTATGTTAGTTGTTAAAATTCAATATGGCGGCCAACAGACGCCATTTTGTAAATACATAAAAAAAATAAAAAGTCGGCGAACTATAATAAAATGTGTATCATTCGACAGGTATTTTAAAATCATCTACAGTTTTCTTGGGATTTTTAATTTCGAATGAACATTTAAAAAAAAAAATCTTTTATAAAAATTTTCGTTATTTTTCATAAAAATTTTAAACGTTTCGAAACGATTTTTTTAGTCACACTTAAATAATTTTTCCTCATTGTCCGTGACAGAATGCTAGACCTTTAATAGTAAGCAGTTGACAACAAAAATACAATCATTATTAAGAGTTCTTATCTGATAAAAAATTACTTTAAACTACAACGAAACATGGAATAAACAACGAAAAAAAATCTTGACTGCCTAAATTAATGAGAATATAAATCAGAATCCTAATACTTCATGCCTGAGCAGGTAGTTTGTATGCTAATGAATTCAATGATTAAGACACGTGACCCAAATGCTGGAATGCATATACAAACACACACACATGCTCACAGATGCAGAAAACTACTTAATACGTTCAAACAAATGGAGTTTAATGTGCCCAGTATTTGTCCCTAAAAACAACATTAAATTGACAAGATTTATAAATAGAATAGGCATAAATAAGCAAAAACAAATGAAGAAAGAAAACTAGGAATCAAAACACATTTAAAAAACTTTCCTGATAATCCATTACGATAGAGAAAGTTTTTTTTAAGCAGCAGTATTACTATTGTCTTTCGAAATAAAAAATATATTAGACAGTTTAATTTAAGCTTTGAAAAGTTTACACAAAAATATCTTAGGAAATATTAGAGAACAAAAAACATTTTCCGCTCATGATACGCACAAGATACCATAAAGAAAATTGAGTATTATCCTTATTTATCGATAGAATATACAATAGCAGGCCATGCATACAACAAGCAAACAGTTTAGCTATTCTCTAACTTGATTTTACGGTGGCTATTACGATTAAATAGCAGTGCGTGATAAGAAAACGAAACTAAATTTGAAGCAATTTTCCTTTTCTTGCTTTTACACACAAAAAACAAACAGAACTTGGTGCACATACATCCGCCAAAACAATTTGAAGAACAAAATAATTTTAGGTTAACAGGATAACCAGCCTTAAGATATGTGTGTATATCCTAAAACATACGCAAGAATACGTGCGTTTTTAGCAGGACTCTCTATGTGAATGTATTTAACTATATCCCAGAGTAAATGTCAGGTGCTTGTGATAGATTTGTCAATGTGTTTTAAACTAAGGTATTTTATTATATGATACAGCACTCACACATGCATACATGCTGTTGTATTTAATTGAAGGGTCTTCCACTTTTCTAGATATGTATAATTTTATACAACTTTGCTTTTTCAACCCTCATCCTCCTCTGGGGAATGAAATGAAGCAGGAACCTTTGAAGTTTTATTATTTATCTAAATTAAACTATACCATGCCTACTTCTAGCATGCAAATATTCACAAAAATACACTTTATATAATAATGGAATTCATTTAAGGACTCAAGGCTCCAAAACATATTCGTAATGAAGGATCATATGATGAAGGACATGATTTATTGCACTGAAAATAATCTGGGAAAATAGGGAAATAGTTAAAGCTCTCCAGAAAATTGTTATTCAGAGTAGAGGTGACTGATTACAATTATTTTGCACATCTTCAGGAAAATGAAAAGAAGATCAATTAAATGCATATTATAAAATTGATTAAACATAATGAAAATTTTTGATATTTATAACTAATCTCCAGCGAAGTATGTCAACTTTTGGGCATGAGGTTCCATTGCCTTTCTTAAAACTTATCTCATGCCTGCAAAAGAAGAGAACAGCTCAAGTTAAGAATTCAAACTATAAATGCATATTGGTGACCCATTTCCTTCTATTTATTTATTTATAGGTATTTCAATATATATTTTCTATTATATTGAGAATTATTGAATTAATGTGATATGTTTTTATTTAAGTTCCAGCTTTTCCCGGAGTGTATATATTTTTATGTCATAATAATTTTTTTTCACTACTGGCAACACTTTTAATAGAGAAATTGCTTATTTCACTCATACGTTCACAAATGACCACACGTATAAGCATTTTTCATTATTTTAAGGATTTTACTGAAAAAAAAAATTAACTTAATATTTACGTGTAAGAGTTTTTTTTTCGTTGAACTACTTCTTATGGTTTCTTAAGGAGAGAAAGAGGAAATACCTTAATGTTTTCTTAAATAGAAGAATAGCTTAAGTTTAATAGCAAATTTTGTTTTAATATGCAGGAGTACACAGAAAAAAAAATTAATAATAAATTAAAACTCATAAGCAAATAAATTATTAGAAAGGTATGTTTCTTAAAGTTTCTAGGAGCTATAAGTCAGGTTAAGTCCTCAATACTATTGCTGCAGAGTAAAATAAGGACCTTTTGAATGGTAACAAACAATAGAAAGTTATATAATTCAAATTAAATTTCAACGTAATTCCAATCTATGAGCTTGAAGATGTCAGAGTGGATGAGTAAATGGAATACTGCTTTATACCCTGTATTATCATCTAACAAAGAAGATCATGCTTGTAAACTGTGCTTTAATGAAACTTAAATAAATTCGTTGCACTGGTGCAAGAGAAAAATGTCAATAGCTTTGAAGCCTTGAGACATTAAAAACGATTGTAAGAGACTTTGTGATGACTAGCAAGCATAAAGTACAATTCATTAAAGTTTGGCGTAAAAACTTCACTAATTAAATTAAGCTATACTTTAATAATTTTATATAATTATCTTAACTCCAAATCTTTTTGCTTCATTAAGTTATTTAGCTATTTTTTTTTCTACGTGCATATCTTCACATAAGTTCAAAATATCTACAACACATGCGTAAGCTAAGACGTGACTAGAAATAATATATAATGCCAGAATATATTGAAGATTTAAGGAAAATGTAATGTAAAAAAACAAATATAAAAGAACCCACTTCTAATGGTGTATTTTTAAGTTTTCATTTATTTACAAAAGCAACAAAAAAAAACACACACATAAAAGTGATAAACGGTAATAAGTGCCACAAGGAAATAATATGAAAAAAGAATAAGTTAAGGTACACTGTGTTAATATGTACACAAACACACACACACACACGTACTGTCTAAAAGCATACGAGTAAACTGAACAAACAAAAACTGCTGACATTATTCGTACATTTCTAAGATTATGTCAGTGTGATAAGTTCAGCAAATACCAGCACATACTTGTACTCTTATACTCGTTGCAGCGAATAAACCATTTGCTCTCAATATTTCCACTTATTCCATTTTCTTCAAATTGAGTCACACAAGAAAATGGAATAGAAAAAAATGCGCATATTTAAGAAAAAAAAAAACATAAAATTACTACACAATGACACATTTGTCGCACACTCTCAAAAACAGTAAATGGAATAATGAATGGCAAATGTTGTAGTGGAAAAAAAATTGTATATTTCTCGTACAAGTTGTTTAAACATTTACAAGTACAACATACAAGTGTTTAAAGATTTACACATGTATTTATGGCAAGCTTAATAAAAAAAACCGCTGTGAAATCTGTTTAGTAAAAATTAAGTTCCTGTTTAGTAAAAAAAAATAAGTCATAGACTTGTATAAAATCTTCAAAAAATAACTTACCTGGTAGCAGTAAAACTATCAGTTTTGGATTTTTGACATCAATAATTTACTAAAAATTTTAGGAGTTAAGTGGCAAGAAAATAAATTATATTATTATTTACTATACCTTTACTATATCACAATGAACCCAACTGGGTTTCCGAGTGGAGGTGCACTATAGCCCCACCCTTTCTAACCTTACCTAACATACCTTAATTATCTCAACTATATCAACTTTGCACTATATAGTTTAAAGGACCTCTGTAAACCCAAATAAACAAAAATATGAAATATCTAGGACTTCTAAATTACGTTCATATTGTTGAAACTATATCTGTCGAATTGACTCTCATTTAGTCAACCTGTTTTGCTAAGCAACACGTGAAAACAGATGTTACCATAATAATTTTACAGAAAAGATTCGCACTGTGTTGCATGAATTTGATGCCACTGATTAAAAAACTAATAAAAAATTTACATATAGGCCCTTAATTATGAAAGTGGCCTAAACCACTAAGAAAAGTTCAATTAATATTAAATATAGATATTTATACTAATCGAGACTAAATTAAAATGTTGCATAATATAAAAATACTTTTATTTTATTTTTGATTTTTTCAAGTGTATACCACTAAATATCACGACCACACAAATATACGACTTACACTACTTTCATAATTAAGGGTAAATACATATATCCTCTTTTGTTAGAATAAATCTTAAAAAGTTCACTTATGTGCAACCCAGTACAGCAACAAAAATTTTTATAAATATTAAAATAAACAATTCTGAAATGGTTATATGTAACCCGGTCTACGAAAAGGTGGCTTAACTATGACTCAAAATCAAAATTTCGAGAAATCATCTGTTAAAGATTCTGTTTTCTGTTTTTCTTTCATTTGTGCTCTTCTTTCTCTACACTTCTTTAGTACACTTCTAAGCAAGTTAGGACTTTCTGCTTTTCCCCATCTTAAAGAGCGTCTCAAAAACTATCCGAACTAAAAAGAAGTGAAAAATAATTTTTTTAGTCATATCGAGCCATAACAGCCAAAAAAGCTTAAGCTACATATTTGTTAAATTTTGTTTTTTGACGAAAATCGACTGCCTCCGGTCTTGGAAACTATGTCCCTTAAGCTTTTTCGTCCGTTATGGCACGATATATTGATTTATTAATTCATGGAAAATTTTTTTCTTCGTCTAGCGTATCAAAGGTACAGTGGGTTGTATTTTCATACAGAAAAATTTTATAAAAAATATCCCACCTTTTCATAGACCGATTCATATAATTTCTTTTCATTTATTTTACAATTCTGTGATCTGCAACTTAAACATTTGCTTTTATATCTTTTTCCAAATTTTTATTATTATTATTTTTTTGCTCTATTAAAAATTGATTTTATACTCAATTTAGTTAATTTCCTATTGTCAATATGCCTGAAAACTATTTCCTATCCTGCGAAGGATTTAAAAAAAACTGCACATACATACATACATACGTTCGCTCATTGCTAATTCCAAATCCCTACAAATTCAAATAAAAATTATATCAAGGCATGAAATAAAATAAAATTTTTTTTCATATGCCAAATGTGTGAAACAGTCAATTATAATAACGGAAATTGTTTTTAAATTGAAAAGGAAATTTTTGTTTTTCTTATCTACACTAAAGTAAGGGAGTTAGTGTGTTCTCCTAGTGTTTAATATTCCTATTAAATGTATTGAAAAATATATATATAAGTGAAGACACATACAAGAAGATACATAAGTACAAAATAATTCTTAAGGTGACCAGGTTTTATAGAATATTTCGATTAAATTACCTGCTTGTAGCTAAAAATATTACCATTCCAATTCCGGCATTATAAAAATTATTATTAAAGCTGTATTACTACATCTGTGGCAGAATGGTTTGTTACTATTAAGTATATTTTTATTTTTAATTTTTGCCACAGGCCCATGGCTATTAATTCTTAGTTAATTTTAATTATTATTCGAACTCCATTTGTTTCTATATTTGTGATTTGAACGGGCTAAAGTTCGTATCGCTTTTTAAGCCAAATTACAGAACGCTGATAATGAAGGTTTAGTGGCCTTCGAAAACGGCTGGCTGTTCCGTTCAACTATGTGTTGTTAGTCAGAATATTTACAACAGACTTTGGTGTTATTTGTTCATTAATAATTATCACATGTAATTTGGCTTAAAAAGCGATACGAACTTTAGCCCGTTCAAATCACAAATATAGTAAATGATTTTTTGTTTATTTTTGCATATTGTGCTAGTTAAAAAATTAACATTAAAAAATAACTGAAAAACTCTCTTGATTCAAATGAAATGTAGTCGAAAGTGTTTTCAAATGAGATTTTACTTGATTTAAATGACTTTTCATTTATTTTCCCTAACAATTTACCTACATAATATTTTGAGTGTATGTTAGAACAAACTACATTTTCGTAAATGACACAGATGTGTCAATGTTATAATGGTATACCACAATCGTGGTAGTATGGTTGAGTGGGTTAATATCATAGGCTAATCATATTCATATATGTCATTGGAAGTGACATCACATGAAACTAAATGGAACCCTTACTTATAATTCGGATCCGTATACATTTTTGGATTTTGTTACAAAATTAAGAAATCAATAGACATTTTCAAAACACTGAAGTAAAATTCTTGCTATAAAAGAAAAACATAACAGCAGAAAATTTAATGACAATAGATCTAAATGTACTCGTCTCATGACTTGAGAAAATGGGAGTGCTACCAAAAGTAGGGAGTTATTGTTAAAAAAAAAGCCTATCGTGTAAATGGTAACATATTCCCTATTTTCCTGATGTATCGTCGTAATCTTTAGTTAATTTAATTGGGACTCGGTTATTAGTTCGAATCCAAAAAAAATGTGCTTTAAAATAAAAAATACATAATTGCATTTGTTTGTTATAATAAGAAAACTTATAAGTTTTCATTATACGGAGTACGGAGTTGTTGCGGAAATTCAGGATCTCATTCAAATTGTATGTATGTAAAATAAATCTTATTAAAAATGAGGTTGAAATTTCCATTTGCTATTATGGACTTTCAAAAGAAAATACACGGAATTTTAAAAATTTGTTGCCTATCTTAGGGATGTTGTAAATATCGGTCGAGTTTTTTTTTCAGTCAACTGAAATAAAAATTAATGTTCATTCATACAATTGTTTGGTCTCGGAATTTTTAACATTTCTAATTTTCATCAAATTGTAATTAATTTTTAATGTTTTGGAGTGTTCTTATTGAATGAAATATTTGTATTAATCAATGTGAGTTTCTAATGAAGAGAAGCAAAATTAAACTAGACCTATATTTTTCTCTGAAGCCACGCACTTCATCAGTATCCATGGTTATCTACTGGGGTAGAGATTGTTATTAACATCAGCTATTTAACGCAAATTTTTTATGAAATTGAATATGAGAAATTGTTGTATTGTGTATACAAGTATTGTTTTACCTTTTTGTATATTATATATTTAAAAATAAATGAATTTGTGTGTATGCGAACATAGTTCTACACAAATATTTTTTCATTTAGTCAATTTAAAAACGTGAAATTCCGTAAGAACTCTGTATCGGGCTTTATAAAAGGACATAATATTATAATTTTTAGCATACTTTTAGGAGCTTCGTACAAATATGTACTTCTTTGATATTAACAGCCTGTTTTTCGAAAACATAAGCACTTTAGTTTCTATATTTCGTTTATAAACAGTAACGTTTAAAGTTCGCTTTTTAGAAAACATATTCTAATGTAAAGTTTCTACAAAATTTTGTATGAAACTCACTCAAAAATATGAGTGCTTTCCATATAAATTTTATACTAAAGTCGACCACCTGAGTTGTAGAAACTGGAGGTAAAACTTTCGGTTTTGACATAAAAAGAGCTTTTGTGGTATAACCAAAAAGTACACACTCACAAAATTATTACAGTGATGAAACAAAATATTATATTCACTAAAGGTTATTTTCGACTAACGCTAGGGTTAGTTTACCACTGTTCTAGGTCCTATTCAGCGAACATACGTCATTATCTATTGTCACTTACTTGCAGCACACACAAAAGTCGTCAGGCTTGGGTCTCTGAAAAAAAAAGTTCTTGCAAACGACCCAAAATCGACTGCCTCTGAGTCTCCTGCACACTCCCACAGGAAGCTTTTATGTTTTTGGTCAATCATGCACATTTTTGATGTACAGGTAGGTGTTGCTTGATTGTTTAAAGCACCAGTGGGCTAAAATTTATCTAACGCACCGTAAATATTTTTCTTGGTATAAAGATTAGGATGCTTTTGTATTAGAAGGCAAATTAAAAGCGTTGCTTGAACAGGACATCCATTATTGGTTAAAGTAAGTATATAATTTTGATGTTTAATTGAAGGCTCTATCCGTACATGGCAATTTGGCAAAATATATTGAATAAATTACAGTCAATTTAACAAATGTAGCTTCAACAGTGTGGGCGCTATCAACAATGAAAACTCTCAAGTCTGCACTAGGAACCACTTCATAATTAAGCCATTTACAATTACTTGCCATCTAATAATTATGTGATCAACTTTGAGCATAAATTACATTTAATAAAACACTGTGACTAAATGATTGATTTCAATACAACATAATCGCAATAAAGTTTTCATAGTTTCTTTCACTCTTAAGCACATTTGTATAAAGGCATAATTACACAAATTATATTTCTCCCTATAATTTTTGTTTGTGAGATGCAAGTTTTCTTCAAATCTTAACTTGTTGATAAGAAACAAAAATCTTCATGTACATGCAAATGTCTTATTAATCAAATTTATAAATAACCTTTATATGTAATACAATTTTATACTTTAATGTTAGTTACGTAAACATAAAATCAACTATTTCTTCTTGCTTCCTAAACCCGATGTTAAACAATTTTATTAAAATAACTTTCACGCTCCTATAAAAATGTTTTTCCATTTCACAGCTGTTATTAGAGCCTTTTCAAAAATTTCTCTTTTTGGCATAGAAGAAATTAATATGCAACACATCACATGTTTTTCTCTCTCTCTCTCTCATTCTCTACACTTACATATTTCCACACATACATCCATCTTACCAATGGAGACTTAAAATTGTTTGATAGATGTATGCTGATGTAAATGCGGAAGAAGAACACCCCTCTAGTCAACATAGAACCACATGTCTCTATGTCAATACTCCTTTCTCTAGCGACAATTGTACTAGTTGAAAAGTCAACAACCTTCCTTTTATGCGTGAGTAGAGATACGTTAGAGACAAGAGTTCAAGTGTGTTTCTGGTGGCATTGTCAATGAACGGGTCAATAGTTGGTTTTTCTTTTTTACTATGCTGTGCAAGAATGTTAAAAAAAATTAATATGTATATATGGGCTCAAGTTTGTTCACCCAATCCTTATAAAATTGTTGACCAGGGTCACTAAAATATCGTGCAATAACCGCGAAAATAGCTTAAGCGACATAATTTTCAAACTTAAATTTTTAACCAAAACCGATCATTTGCGTAGAAGTCCAAAAAATAAGTCGCTTAAGCTATTTTAGCGGTTATGGCTCGATATACTAGTGAATCTTTGGTTCAAATTTCTCCATATGGTCGTAAAAAAATAGTGCTGCTGGTAGATTTTGAATGATTACATTGGCTGGGGTATACCTATTGACATTGTCAATAGTAAATCGCTACAATTTTACTACTGACATAGAGTGAAGAAATATGAATATTATAGACTAGAGCCCCTAAAATTTACTAGTGGATCTATGGTGCCAATGTCTTCATGTGGTCACAAAAGAATTATTTAATCAGTAGTGCTACATTCTAGTTTTAGATTTTCAATGACAAGCTAATGTTAAATGTCAATAGACAATTACATTGGCTGGGTACAGTTGTCCCGAATAAATCACTACAATTTCACTAATTGCATTTCCTGCAGGGACGTTTTTGTTTGTGTATGTATGCATGTGTATGCTGGAATGTATTTGAATAAAGCTTGACACTAAGACTCAAAGCAATCATTCTTTATTCAAGTTTCAAAAGAATTCACATACCAAGGAAATACATAAATAAATATATAGAATGACAAAATATTTTTAGTCTTTAACGCACATCTGCTTTTGGAGCTTGTGTGTGCAAGCGTAGCAGAATTTTCTACTCACACTTGCAAAAATTTTGTATATTTTGGGGAAAGTACAAAAAATAAAAAATTGCAAATATATACATATTTAGGCACACCATGGAATTCAAAACATTTGTCATTATTCCTCTATTAAATTTTTTATAAATTCATTTTTCTAAAAGTCAAAGTTGGCTGGCTGATGGCCGTATTCGCATGTCTCATCTCTTAAGATTTTCTTGGAAAAAATCTTATTCCTGCTGTGTGTTTTGTTAAAGTAATAAATCATCGATTGTATGCTGATCATCCTGTAATGCAATATAACAATTGGTATTAAAAATTCAAATACAAACATGTCGTATTAGCGTAAATCTTGTATTATGTGAAGAGAATTTTATTCAAGAATTTTTAAAGTTTTACAGAACAAAGAAAATTAAAAAATTTGATTGATTTGCAATTCCAAAATAATTTTTTAATGAAAAGAAGTAAATTAAACTAAATTAAAAAATATTTGTGATTTATAAGAAGTGTATAAAAAACTTGTCCAAACAGAATTTGTTTTATAAGTCTTTTACAAGACAAAATAACTTTTGTATTAATGAGGCAGTTAGTGTCTTATTAACAAAAAATAATTTTAATTTACGAAAGGTTTAAGAGATAATTTTTTTATACAAATTTGTTTAATAGACGTTTTTTAAACCAAATTTATTTTTATGAATAAATACTTTAAAATGTTTGAAGGAATTACTCGACTTTTTATAATATTACCTTTTAAATACCATAACAATGAACCTTAAGAGCATTTTGTCAACTCTTTTTCTTTTATCTCTTTTTGTAAATCGAAACAAATTGATTGCTTTATTGGTATTTATTTTAATGTTTTGACTCGCAATTTTAAGCCAGTTGCACGAAGAGTCAATGTGCCTCGCAATACGTTAACAAAAACATCACAATTTTTATCAATCATAATAAGCCGCTTAACTGTTATTACCAAGTATGAAATTACAGGAATGATTTTGTTAATAATACCAGCAAATTTAAAAATAGAACTAACAAAGAGATAAGCTGTCCTTTGTGCTTTTGTTAAAGGAAAGAAATAAATATGTAGAAGAAAAGCAACAACATACTGTTGTAGCTTGACAATAAATGGCGATAAAAAAAATTTATCATAATTCTAAATCTATATAATATACATATGTATATATATATAATCATAATCCTTAAATATTTTCGTTTAAAGCAGGAAAGCAACTTGTTGTAACAAATAAGTAAAAAAGGACATTTTTAGATTTTAAAAAGGGATTTATTTTGAATATTTTTCAAGTGTTTGCACTTGGGTTTTTTTACAATCCGGATGTCATTAAAAGCAACCAAAAAAAATTATTTTTTATAAATTTTTTTTAATGAAAATACAACCCATTGTATCTTTGATACGCAAGACGAAGTATAAAATTATCCATGAATTAATAAGTCAATATATTGTGCCATAAAAGCCAAAAAAGCTTAAGCGACATAGCTTCCAAGCTTATTTTTTTTTTACAAAAATCGCTGGTGTACGACCGGAGGCAATCGATTTTCGTCAAAAAACGTAATTAAACAAATATGTCGCTTAAGCTTTTTTGGCCGTTATGGCACGATATATCTGTCAATATATTTTTCTTATTATTTTTCCTATTTTTCAGTATAACGATAAAAATATATACTTTCACTAATACTAGATCACCAAAAATGTATAGGGGCTGCCGAAAATATTAATTTTTTTCGCTCCATCTGCAGTTTCTGATAGACTGGCTATAAAAAATCACATGTGTGTAAAAATTGCATTGATAGCGTACAAACAGGCCATGCGTATTGAGCTTTTAACATAAAAAATAATAATCTATCATCAATATTATCACTTTTCGCATTATAATAACTTTTAAATGTTTTTCAGAAAAATTTTATATAACCATTTTAGAGTAAATAGCACAACACTGTATATAACTTTGCCCAAGCTATGGCCTCTCACGGTCCTTTAATGGGATGAAACTAAGTTTTTTTTGTAATAAAAAGAAGTAGCAATCAGTCAATTACTACTATTGCTAGGTGTTACCTTCTTTAGAAAAGAGATAATGACAGAAAGTAAGTGGTGAAGGAAGAGATAGAAGAAAACTTTATTCTTTTACAACTCTGCTTTTTTTGATAATGTAGTGTTGAAGAGCATCTGGTGTTAAAATGAGGTGTATTAAATTTTTTAACGCTGTGTTTTAGTAGCCATTTTATTGGTTATTTTACTTCGCCAATGATTTTGCTACACAACACCAACGAAGGAGGGCCCTCTGATGTTACATTAGGTTAAGCATCTGCTGAAGTCGGTATAGTTCAGTGACCAATGACCATGCCTTCATCACTTGTACTTTCCTAAATGAACTGATACAAAAAGACACTAATGCAAATCAGAAAAATGCGTGGTATTGTTATTTAATCACTCTCGAACCCAGGACCTTCGGTTTTGTAGTAGTACCGTATTACCATTTCTATGTAAAATTACCGTTTGTATTGATCGTTTCAAACTGACGCATAAAAACAAAAAATTTCCACTGAAATGGTAGTAGCGTACTATGGTAAAACAGTTAATTTTGAATGTAAAAATGCGTGTTGTTGTTATTTACTGACTGACGGGGACCAGGCACAAGCCCAGGACCTTCGGTTTGGTAGTCAACGTCCATTATATATGTAACTCTCTTTGGCAAACTAAGAATACAGCAACCCGACCATATTTTTATTACCAAAATAAACAAATAAAAATATATACTCTTACATAATGGACAGTAAGTGACTTGCTACTGAATATGACTTTTAATCACGCCAACAAGAATAATAACAAGACAAGCACAGGTTTGGCTGTGAGTGCATGTATGTATATGTTTGTTTTTTTACAACATAGTAAAACATATAAAACACATAATTAGTGGCACGATTTTTGGACCACACATAAAAATGCCAAATTTTTACAACTAAAAAGACCAAGCAAAAGAATAACCGAATTTCCGTATATAATGAAAATTAAGTGAATTGTCGTGCCAGACACATAAAATACGTTGTACGAGTATGCTATAGTAAATGGCTCGTACACACGCACTTCAGCAGTTGCAACAACAACAACACACTTTTATACTTAATGAATATCCTTTGTTTGTTTATACTGTGAATTGTACTTGTAGTTGCTTTAAATGCGGCTCTTTTTTCTTTTATTTATTTATTTTTTTTTAATTGCAATGTATTGTGCATAAATCCCTTAACCATCATAAAGTTTAATGCTGCTGATGCACGTCATTAAAAAAACAAAAGTGGAAACAATAATGAAAATACTGCGAAAAACAAAGAATGAACAAATTAAAAAAAAAAATAACAAAGAAAAGAGCAACATATGAATTTAGCAAAAGTGCAAACCAGAGTCAACTTAAAAGTGAGCAGCCACATTAAAGTACCCGTAGTTTAAAAGTGTCAAAAAGGTCAAGGGTTTTAAACGACATCATTAGCTAAGACCAAAAAGTAATATATAACATTCTTACAAAATTTCTTCTTCTTTTATTGTATATCCAAATTTAAATATAAGCGATTACATGCAAGGTTTTTTTTAAACTTAAGTCTACATAAATATATATTTACAATTTATAAAATATTGTTAATTATTTGAGCAAAATCATCTCTGTTTCTTGCAGTATGTATTAGTTCCCAAATGGTTCTCAGACCAGTCCAGTTTCTAATGCTTCTTAACCACGACATTTGTTTTCTTCCAATGCTTCTTCTTCTTTCTATACGGCCTTGTACGATCAGTTGCAGCAATTCATATTTATTTCCTCTAATAATGTGACCGAGGTACGCAGTTTTACGTCTTTTTATAATTATTATTATTTCACGTTCTTTCTGTAGTCTGTTTAAAACTTCTACGTTCGACACACAATCTCTCAATGGAATTTTTAATATTCGACGATAGCACTACATTTCAAAACCTTCTAATCTGCTTAAATCTACAGCTTTAAGTGTCCATGATTCGACTGCATACAAAAGTATTGAACAAACATAGCATTTCAAAAATCTTATACGGAGATTGATGTTTATAACACAACTTGTTAATAATTTTTTCAGCTTACAAAATGAATTTCTTGTCGTTTCTACACGTACATTAATTTTTTTATCACACTCCCAACCTTTTTATAGCCAACAGCCAAGATATTTAAACTTTGTGACCCGCTCGATAGGTTTCCTATTTACGTATAACTTACATTCATTATAAGGATTCTTGTTCCTGCTTATAATCATATATTTTATTTTTTCTGTATTCATATTAAGACCAAATCTGTAGCTTTGAAAATTAACCGCGTTTGCAAGTCTTTGTAAGTCATTGAGGCTATCGACCAATAATGTTGTGTCTGTCATCAGCGTATCGTATATTGTTTATATATTGCCCATTGACTTTTATTCCGATATCTAAATCGTTTATAGCTGCTTGGAATATACATTCTGAATACACAAAATTTATTTTAGTATTTTTTATATATGCATTTATATCTATTGAAAAAAGCTTGAGATTAAAGACCAGTACGTAGTCCTCACGGAATTTCACGTTTGTAAATTTACATTTATTTCTACACGGAAAAATATTCGTGGAGCCTTTTGTGTAGAATTATGTATGCATACACACAAATTTATTTATTTTTGAATTTACAACACACAAAAGTTAATTACAATTTGATAAAAATTAGAAATGTCAAAAATTCCATGACCAAACAAACGTTTGCACATTAATTATTGTCTCAGTTGACTTAAAAAAGTCTCCACTTATATTTATAACATCCCTAAGATAGGCAATAGATTTCAAAAGTTCGGTATACTTTTCTTTTCAAAGTTCGTACTAGCAAAGGGAAATTTTTTTATGAAATTTACCAACCTGAATTTCCGTAATGTTGTTTACATACAGTTTATATGAGAACCTGAAATTTCGTATGAACTCCGTACCAGGCTTAAGCAATGTACAAATTTTCCGAAATCGAAAAATATTTTCTTACGTGATTTTTAGGAAAAAGAGATTTTGGGACTTTGGCGGTTGATAGCGGCCATATTGTTGAACATATACTTGCATTTACCGAACATGTTCTCATTTATTCAGTCTGTTCTTCTAAATCACAATAGATGGATAAAGTGCTTAACAACATGTGAAAATAATCAAATTGATTTATGAAAATTGTTTTTCTCATGAGTCAAAGTTCCTTGCACTTCGCACATTTCACTGTAGTCATAATTGTGATTCACAGTGTGGCAGATATATAAATGTGAGCTCGATGGTTAAGAAAAGTATCAAAAACTACATTCGCACGATAATGAAAAACAAGATTTCTCCAAAATATCTCCAGTGTACGTGACAGTGTACCGTCAGTTGCAAAAACTGTGCCCTGAAAAATTAACCACTTGGAGAATGTCTCATTTTGACTTAAGAGCTGAAGGCAAGGGGCCACAAAATACTTGCAAGGTGGTTCTAAATATCATTACAAAATAATCGTCAGCAACGATAATTTGATGAAATGTCTCATCAGTAAACAAAATTAAGATCCAATAATATAAAAAAGTCACAGTTATGGTATAAATTATATGCCGGCAGCGTCATCTGTCTACATATACATTTTTGAGACTGATATCGGCCAGCCCATCACTGTCAAAGGCAAGTGCTATAGCTTTATGATTACCAATTTTTTTTAAGCCAGAATTAAATATGGTTAACAAAATCAGGTGGTTTCAACTGGATGTTGCCCAAAGCTTATGTAGCCTTGGACATCTAACTTGCAGATAAAGTTAATTTTCCACACAGATTGTACAATTTTTTTTTGTAGATTTTTTATTGGGGGATTTACTTAAGTTACAGGTCTATACGAATAATTCAGAAATTACAGCGGCCCTCAAAACAATATACCCCATGCCATTGGTCAAATTTAGCCAGATTTATGCGCTAAAGTGATTGAAAATGAGATATTTTGGGAGCGCGCCATTCAGCAAAGCTGTGGCAGAGATTTGCACCATTTTATATCGGAATATTTTATTCCATCGATAGGCCTTTTAAGCTAAAAAAAACCATATCTCACACTTACTTTGTTTTATTCAAACTGAAAAATTGTAAACGCGTAATGAAGTTCCCCATCATCTGTTGTCGGGGTTTTCATGGTAAAGACCTACACTAGAGATATTCATTTGCATAACAATATTATTAAAAGACAAATCTTCTTCTAAATATATATTAATTTTAAATATCTGCTCTGAAAGTTCGTAGGATAGTAATAAAAAACTGAATGTGATCAAAGTTTTATCAATAAAATTTTCTTTTGAAAATTTTAATACATTTAATTTAAATTAGTAAATATACTACCACAAAGCGTCATTTCTTTAAACTTAAAATTAAATTATTTGAGCAGCAAGAAAATTTAAAATATGAAATATAAATTATTCTAAACACCAAACCATAACTTGACAATATTGGAGACAAATGTATGTCATAAAAATGATTTAAATAAAAAGGCAGAAAAAATTACAAACTTTTATTTGCAAAACACTCAAGCAATAGAACAATAGACAGACAGACTCCCAAATAAAATGTAACCCAAAGTGGGCACGTATTTCATTAGCATTTTTACTATTTATTTTACCTCTCCACATTTTATAAATTTACTTTATAAAATATGTTTTTAAATAAAATGTAACATTTTCTTCTACCTTCTTCAAAATAAAAAAAATCTACTCGTATTCAAAACTTAACAATGGATGAAAAGTTTACAAAAGGATGACTTTGCCTACATTCTGTCTTTTATTTTTTGAACTTTCAATCTGCAATGAGCTGGCATTAAATCAAATAGCGTAAAATTATTTTGTTTATTTTAAATGCTACGATACTCGTACTTATCTAACGAAAAATAAAAAAAAGAATCGTTTAACATAGATATCATAAAAATGTTAAATGTATATCGTAAAAAAAACAGGGACTGGGCCTTTTTCTAAAACGCTTGAGAGATTTAATTTAAGAGATGAGCATAAGATTTAAATTTAACAGGTAAATCGTTTCTATCACTTTTATGGCATTCATGAATCATGATATTTATCTGCTCTGCAGCAGACCACAGAGTATCTATTTATAACTTCTTTCTGTTCCTAAAATTAAGAGATGAGACCATCAAGATTATTTTTGATAGAATAGACAGTAATAAAGGAGTAAATTTTTGTATTAATAAAGTCATATTTTTGAAAGTGTTTTTAACCTAATGAGTAATTTTTTGGAAAAACACTAGGCTGAGATGATGAAGTTATCTACAGTAACACTTTGAAAATCTTTTCTAAGGACTAAGAAGTTTAGGCTGAAGTGCAAAACTAGTCAAGTGACAGAAATAATTTACACACAGTAAATAATAGCAGCGTTTAAAAACTTCCCATTTGTGTATTTTTTTTCTTCTGCTCATACTCCTGCTTCTGAAAATGCATGTGTCGTTGTAGATGTTAACACAATAAACGAATAGTTATACAAAACGAAGACCTTTAGCATTCGACATGTTCGAAAAGTTTTCTGTTCATCAGCGCGCTGTTTTAAATAAATTCGGAAGTTATCGTACACGCAAAGAAAAAATATGGTTGAGGCAACCATAATAAAACAGCAACATACTATGATTGAATTATATGGTTGCAGTCAAATCATATTATTGTTAATAGAAAAACAAACTTTTATTATATTACTATCTGAGTTAATAATAATATTATCTACAAGAACAATTGACTTTGTTGTAACTAATCTTATTATTGTTAATATGACAACACTACTGTAAGATGTGACTAAAATATAATTGAGACTCATGATACCATGTTCTAATATTATTTTAGTATTGTTAATTACGACCACAGTATTATTTAATATAATAATACTATTTTATTTTTTAATTATATATTTATTGTAGAAACAGCTGTGCGTTAAATTCGAAATAAAAATAAATTAATATTTTTGAAATGAAATGTATATATAGAAATGTATACTTACACGACATACAGACATGTCTGTATAAAGAGATACACAAATGTTTATATATTTGTTTCACCCTGTATATATATTTTGGTCACCCTTTTGTTTATACTTTATTTATCTATTAATTTATTTAATACCACCCGTGCACTACCGATAGCTTACAAACGAAATACCGAATTGACAGATGTTTCTGAAAAAGATTTTTTTTAAACTTAAGATAGTATGGTTTTGGATAACATTATATTGTTATTTACATGATATTATTTTTAAATAATAATATAAATTATGTTGTAGTCATACATTTTTAACAAGATCATATTGTTAAACTCTAACCATATCTCACTTTTTTATGGATGTGATAGTGTAATTATTAAATTCAAACATTACTCTGTTTATCGTAACGAAATGAATGTTTAAAGTAACAATAACTAGTTTTCTACGACCACACATTTGTTTCAGAGAACATAATATTGTTTTCTCAACCATTCGACAGCCATATCTTTTTTTGCGTGTAGTAGAGATGTTGGGTGTTTTTTCTTTTCTTTTGATTTTGCAGTTTCAATTGCGTATTCAATTGCTTGCTGGAAGAAATGTTGTTGTTGTTGTCTTACTATTATATTTGTACATATAGGAAAAAAAACACTCATACACACGCAAAACACACATTCAAACACATACACACAAACATTTCTGCTTCGTTAAATTCGTATTTATTTAAAGCAGCCGTCGGTCAAACCGAAAACTTTTCGAACTTGTCAAGAGTTGATGCTCTTCGTTTTGTATAGTTATTCGTTTGTTGTGTTAACTTCAACTACGACACTTTGAAGTTCAGTAGCAGAGGTGTTCATACGCACGTTGTGATTGTGCAGTCAAACAAAGGAATAGTCCATAAAATAGCACAATTTTACGACTTTTGCTATTTCCACTGCAGTTTTTTAAACACTGGATAATAGATAGATTTTTTTCTAGGTAAGTTATCTATTAATTTTTAGAGTTTCACACATCAAAGGTAGCATAGAACCCTATTGTTTTCGATACGATGTCCATGTGCCGCACACACGGCAAAAGTAACGATTTAGGTGGACAAAAATATTTAACTTATGAAGATGATTTTTTAAGTAAGGATTTAAGATAATATGATACTTTATGACAACTTAAGCATAAATAACGACTACAGAAAAAAATAATGGGTTGATCCGAGATATTGAATAAATCATAAAAATAAAAAATGCTAACAAAAACTTAGTTTATTTTAGATTATTAATTACATTATTACACATTAATAAATGAACATACAAATGATTAGTTACAGCATTTATGAACTCAACTCCAAGTAGTTCTATTATTCAAACTTAGTCACCATCGGAATTTTGCAATTATTGCTTTAAAGTGATTTTTTTTGAACACGTAGACAAAAACTACAATAACTTCTAAAGTGATTAAAAGTGATAGCTAAATATTTGTAAGGATTTTTTTAAAACACTTAAACAACGTAATTATAAAATTTAAATGCGGGTACTATGAGGTATTTTTTTGTTGTAGTCTATGGAATCACCGTTTTCAATAAAACTTAATATAGTTTCTTTAAATAACTTCAGCTCTAAAACTATACTATGTACCCAAATTAAATAACAAAAATTAAAAATTTTAAAAACCCCCGACTTTTTTCAGAAAAGATGTTATATCTTCTAAACGGCTAGACCGATTTTCTTCAAACATAGCTAAGAACCCTAGACGTTTGGCCTGTACGTGGACACGGACAGACACACAGATACACAGATACACAGACACACACTACAAACTTATAACACCCCTTTTTTAGTCGGGGGTTAAAAATGAAAAATTCACTTGCAAGAAGTCCATCATTGATATAAAAAAGAACTAAAAAGATTTATTAATGCAAACTGAAATTAGTACAGAACGAAGACATATGCTTAACTGAGGTGCGTACGTTACCGATATGCATACATTAAGTTTTGGGTACCGTCGTAAAAACGGGTGTAATGTTATTGCTTAAATATTACTGTCACTTAGTCATCCAAACACTTAAGAAAGTTGACACATATTATCATAAGTATTGAAGAAGATCGGTATTACCAATTTTTGACCACCTAAACCGTTACTTTTGCCGTGTGTGTGCCGGTCTGTCCATATGTCTATCACTCACTGTTTCCTGGAAAACCGTAAAGGCTACATAATATGTAAAACTTTGGCCGATCTAACAGTAGGGTATTCTAAAGCAAGCAATGAAGAATGTTGAAATGCTAATGTAATATAGACCCTTGAAATATTTCCCATGGACAATAAATGGTGAACAAAATTAGAAAATGGTATACCGACACAACAACGCAAACATTGGATATCACTGTTTTAGGGAAGGGGAACTCCTTTCACGTTTATTTTTATTCCCGATGAAGGTGTATATAAAAAAAACATGTTTATGTAGTAAAATTTATTGTATCACTGAAATTATGCTATTAATGTTATTTATTCTGCTTTAATATGCTTTCCCATTAAAGGTGCACTTGTCTTACATTTATTTACAAGCCCATAAATTCTCTTGTTGTTGCAGGACAAACTTATCAATGTTTGTGATCGTAAGCAATATACAACTCTGCATTAGAATAAAATTGAATACAAATTTTTTCTCATATATTGTTTTTATAACTCAATCGAACTGATTACAAGTCCCTTTATAGAGTTTCATTTGTGATTTACTTTTAGCTCGCTTCTTCTTTTTCGTATTACTCTCTAATCCTACTTCAGCTAAGATGCGTAAAGTCATTGGTATATATAAAACACTTTACTCTTTTATTTTCCTCTTTTTGTAATAATTCTACTTATTATGCTTATTTTTATCCACAATAATGTTTGTCACATCGTACAAAAATTATTATCCTTTTTTATTATTTCTGTAAAGCACAATATTGTAAAGAGCTCATGACATCTTTGTAAGATACAAAGTGAAACCAGCAATAATTTATTTGCTTCCTTTTGTCAATTTTCTTTTTTATCTGACTAAATATTAGTTTGAATTTTTCATTAGCATAATTTTATGTACATCGATGAACGTGAAGTGCAGCATTAAATGTTTTCTAAGCATAAAAAAAAACTGTGGAATTGTGATCAAATTGAAAACACAGATATTTTATTTTGCAATACGTTTTGTTACGGAGCCATACATATTTTATTTAGATCGAATAGCTGCATACAGGGGGCAAATCACGGTATTCGAAATCGAGCGCACATTCGTGTAGAGAAATATTTCGATGGCTGCAATTTTTTGGATCACGGTATTCGATCGTATTGTATGTTACCTACTACTATTTTTTACATTGCTGTTAGCATATGAAAATAAGGAAAACAAAACGAAACATGATGTTCCATCATAAATAGCTCCAATAATTCTTTTTGTTTCCCATTTACTTTATTTGTATTTGTTCTGGAAGCGATTTTCCCTTATTTATTTTTGCACTGTCTATTGGGCAATCTTTGTATTCATATTCACTTTCCCTAAAAACAATTAAAATTATATTTTCTAAACTAATTATGCGAAAATATCAGAAAAATACTTATGTATATTATTATTACTTCTTTATTTTTTTTTTTTGTTTGTTTTGTTTCTTTGGTTTGTTTCGGTGCAAAAAGCTAGAGTTTATTTGTTTTCGATAGCAGATTACCAATCGAGTGCAACTTAGAGTAGATACGTTTCGAAAACGATTGCCGTGATTCACGTTAACAACATTTCGATGACAAAGTACTCGATTTCGAATGCGGTGATTTGCCCCCAGATTCAATTTTATGAAAAACACTTTGGCCCAAGCGTATGATTAATGAAATATTTTCTAAAAATTAATCATACGTATATTTTATCTCCCCATATTACTACTCACGCTCCAGTACATATATGACGATTGCACTTGTGCCTTTAAACAGTGTTGCCAATTTTTTTCTCGAGCTTATCCCCAATTTTTGATTTGTCGTCCCAGGAAATCCCCAAATTGAGTTTTTTTCATTCAAATTTTTCTTTTGTGAAAAAAGGACATTTTTTTAATTTTATTTAAAAAATAATGACAAAAATAACATATTTATTCAATAAAATTCAATTATATCGATAGCTACATATATTTACATTCATATTAAATTAATTTGTACTTATAAAACTTGTAAAGAAAAATTGCACATAGTTTAATACTCGTATACACAAATATAAAAAAATTTTTAACAAAAGTTTCAAAAACTTCAGAATTGAAATCTTCTTATTCATCAGCCTCAGAAACTTTGTTGTACATAGTATTTGTATTAAAAAGTTTTAGCATTTCAGCAGGAGGATTTAATTTATCACAACAAATGGAATTATTGGAATTATTTTTAAAGTGTGTGTTTATTCTAAGAAGCGCTTCCAATAAGTCAATTTGCATTTTGTTACTTATTTTTGTTTTGGTAGTGTTCATTATTGGTTAATAGTAGTAGTGAACTGCCAATTCGGCCCCAATTAAAATTGTTAAATTGTTGCTGAAATTGTTAAATTTGGGTAATTAAAATTTGAAAATTTTAAAATTCTTGAAATTTGATACCTACGAGGGTGGTTCGATAAGTCCTTTAAATATTTTTCGAGGGTGGTTCAATAAGTCTGTCTTTTTCCTAATGCCTACGGCAATGCATGATAATTTTTTCAAATGCCGACGGCAATACATGATTATTTTTTTTTTCCTAATGCCGACGGCAATACATAATTATTTTCAAATGCCGACGGGAAAATCATGAAAAGATTTTTCCTAATACCAATGCTGAAATAGTGATTATTAATTTTTCCTAATGCCGACGGCAATACATGATAATTTTTCCTAATGCCGACGGCAATACATGATAATTTTTCCTAATGCCTACGTCAATGCATGATAATTTTTCCTAATGCCTACGTCAATGCATGATAATTTTTCCTAATGCCGACGGCAAAACATGATTATTATTTTTTTCAAATGCCGACGGCAAAACATGATTATTATTTTCTAATGCTCCCAGTGTTGCCATACTGTAGAAATTTGTTATCGTAATACTATATCAGTAATATCAGAGAAAGAAGGTTTTATGACTACTAGGTCATATGGTTTCATATGAATCATGGGAATGTGCTTGTGTGATTTCCTCACGCTAATAAATTCTTATAAAATAAAATAATTAAATAAATGAATAAAATAATTACATAAATTATTTTATTTATTTATAAAACGTTCTCATGTATGTGAACACCCCTAATGCTTGTGTGTGGGGGGTCCAGCTTGTTTGTCGCTGGTAAGCTTATATTCTGTTTATTTGTTTAAGAAATATATTTGTATGTAGGTATGTATGTGTGTATGATGCATGCATGCATGTATGTATGTATGTATGTATGTATGTGTGTATTATGTTTGCATGTATGTATGTATGTATGTGTGTATGATGTATGTATGTATGTATGTATGTATGTATGTATGTACGATCGAAAGAACTTGTGCGTGGAATATTTTGTGGCTGCGTAGAATACATTTATATTTTGCAACATAATCATCTTCTTTGTCTACGATTATTTTAAAGCAGCAAAGTTTCAACTAAGTACAGTCATCAGCAGAGAAACAAAAAGTTAAAACTGTGAATGCTGCAAGGATACTGCTACTAATTTTCGTATAAATACGCCAACTTTTCTAACTAACACATCAGTACTTTATTATATTTACAAGTAGTATCATCAGCAATTGTGTTAAAGTTTTATAATAATAAAATAATTAAAAATGAGTTATACAGGTTATCAGTGTAATAGATGCCATAAGGTATACAAATACCAAAAGTCCTTTTTGGATCATGTGAAAAGTCATAGCGTGCAGGATCAAATGGTCGTAAGTCGGGGTACAAATCAAGAGCAACCGCAGACATTTGTTCAAAATCCTCAACAGCAGATAAATTCATTTCATCACCAGCAGCACCCTTCTCTACAGTATCCCCAATATCAACAATACGGTATGCCTAACTGTTACCCTACACCAATGTCATGGAGTAATCAGTTTTTGGCATCAGGAGTACCAATGCAATATGAGTATCCAAGTTACAATTATAATCCCGTCACACCAGTTAATCAAATGGAGCAGTATTCCAATTTGATGCAATGGCAACCTCTTACTTATCATCAACAAGAGCAGCAGCTACAACAACAAGCTCATCAACAAGGTGTGGATATCCTTGGAGGGACTTTATACAACGATACTATGGACATAAGTTTACCGGAAAGTGATGGAGAAGTAGAAGAAAAAAGAGAAGAAACTCTGCCAGCTGCAATGAGTACTTCGCATGCTAGGAGAGAAGAAGAAGTCGAAGAGAATGTGAGATATTACAAAATATCGAAAGCCTTCAAAAACCATATCGCCACATATGTAATACTAAATAAAAAGGACCAACTTCTCTTGGAAGAATTTATTAAAGAAAACATGAATATTTTTATTGAGAGACTTCAAATGTCTTTGTCTAAGCATACAATAATTAAATTTCATGTGAGTATTGTGGCGGAGTACATCAAAATTGTAGAAGAAGAATTGGAGTTGTGTATTATAACACATGTAGCCAAAATGAGTTTGCTGACGAAGGCAGATAACATTGAAGAATTATTCCGTAAACAGGTTGAGGAGATTTTAACCAAAATGTCCGAATTTGAAGAGCGAGATTCTGGTTGGACTTTGTCACGCATAGTTCGAGCAGAAATCAACATCAACAAATCTTCGCTAGTCAAAGGATCAAGTTGGATATCCACACCTGAAAAATTAGTAAGAAAATTTGCATGCATCAATATTGAAAACAGTGATGAATACTGCTTCAAGTGGTGTATAATCGCTGCCATGGATACTACCAAATACAACCATATAGAACGTTGCAGTACTTATAATATTCAGGATATTTCTGCAGACATTATTTCTACGCGAAATGGTGTAGCATTAAATTTCAAAAACTTAACTTACCCATTAGCACTAAACAAAATTAAGGAGTTCGAAGTAAATAATCCAGCAATAAGTGTTAATGTGTTTGGGTACGATGAGGGAGCAGATCAAATCATCGGTCCCTATTATGTCACCAAGGATGAGAAAGTAAAGCATGTCAACTTGTTGCTTTTGGAGAATGGTGAAGTTCATCACTACATATTGATAAAAGACATATCAAGGTAAGTTAGAAAATTATTCAACACTTTAATTTAATGAAACATATACTTGTTTTATATATTTTATACTATGTACATTTTGCTTATAAACTTTTATATATTTTTTATTATTCACAGACTTTTACGAAGTCAGATAACACAGAATGGACACAAATTACATTTCTGCAACACCTGTCTCCAATACACACATAACGAAAATGGTATGAGTAGCCATAAGGCGGAATGCGGCAAAATAGTGACAACTATGCCGTCAGGTCCAGATGCAGTTCTAAGTTTTAAGGGGCATCAGAGGAAAATGGATGTCCCCTTCGTAGTGTACGCAGATTTTGAATGCATCCTGGAAGACATTAGTAATAACGTGAGTAGTAAAACCAGTCTTGTCAAAAAGCACACTCCTTGTGCTTTTAGTTACTACATTAAGTGTCTCCATAACAATAAGTTAGATAAATTAAGGGTTTATACAGGGAAAGATGCTTCACAAAAATTTGTTTCATTTTTAATTAAAGATTGTGAGGATATTTATAATAATCATTTAGTAAATAATAGGCAAATGGATACTTTATCCCCTTCTGATATTTATAATTTTTATAGTGCGCTGAATTGTCATATTTGTCAAAAATTTCTAGGTAAAGATCGCGTTAGAGATCATTGTCACATTAGCGGTAAATATAGAGGTGCAGCCCACAATAACTGTAATTTGAATTACCAAATTCCCAAGTTTATACCAGTTTACTTTCACAATTACTCAAATTATGACTCACATCTTTTTATTAAAGAACTAGGTGAAATTTCTATGCAACTGAAAGTACTCCCTCTCAATAAGGAGCTTTATATATCACTCTCGCAATTTACAGAAATGAGCGATGGTCATAATCTTGAAATAAGATTTCTTGATACATTACGCTTTATGGCTGAGAGTTTAGAATCATTAGCCTGCAATTTGTCGGATAATGATTTTAACACTATAAGGTCCTTATTTCAATCAGAAAAAGAATTTCAGCTTATTAAGAAGAAAGGCATTTTCCCCTATGAGTACCTAAATTCATTTCAAAAATTAGACGAGTGCCAGCTGCCTTCACGCAGTGATTTCTTTAATAAGTTGAACAATAAAGAGTGTTCTTTAGAGGAATACTCACATGCTGTAGAGGTATGGAATACTTTTGGTTGCAAAACAATGAAAGATTACATGGAACTTTACTTAAAAACAGATGTCCTCTTACTGACAGATATTTTCGAGAACTTTAGAAAAGTTTGTAAAGGTATTTATGAGCTGGATCCATGTCAATACTATACCGCACCTGGACTTTCCTGGGATGCAATGTTAAAATACACAAAAATTGAACTAGAATTATTTACGGACATAGACATGTACAATTTTATGAAAAAAGGAATACGTGGGGGAATCGTACAGTGTAGCCAAAGATATTCGAAAGCGAATAACAAATATTTGGAAGATTTCGATAAAGAAAAGCCCTCGGAGTTTCTTGTCTATTTAGACGCAAATAACCTTTACGGTTGGGCAATGTCGGAATATCTTCCTCATGGTGGGTTCAGATGGTTAGCGCAAGACGAGCTGAATCTGGATCCAAACAGCATATCTGACAATGGATCAGACGGTTATGTATATGAGGTCACTTTAGATTATCCTTCTCACTTACATGACTTGCATAATGACCTACCTTTTTGCGCTGAAAATAAAAAACCACTGCAAGCGAAGTATAACAAGTTGATAACCGATTTCTCTACAAAGCAATCATACGTGATACACTTTAGAGTTCTTAAACAATGCTTAGAAAATGGCTTAGTTTTAAAGAAAACTCATCGTATTCTAGCATTTAAACAATCTCCATGGTTAAAAGGCTATATTGACCTAAATACCAGACATAGAGCCACTGCTAAAAATGCTTTTGAAAAAAACTTTTTCAAGCTACTTAATAATGCAGTCTATGGTAAAACCATGGAAAATGTGGATAAGAGGAGAGATGTTAAAATTGTCAATAATTGGGAGAGAACGAATTGTAATCGTTTGGGGGCTCAAGATTGGATATCAAAACCAAATTTTCATAGTTTATCTATATTTTCCGAAGATCTGGTAGCAATCGAAATGACTAGAGTCAAAACCTGCTACAATAAACCAATTTACTTAGGATTTTGTGTACTTGAATTGTCCAAATGGAAAATGTATAATTTTCATTACGGGTACATGCAACCTAAGTTTAAGACAAAACTCTCATTGAACTATATGGACACGGACTCTTTTATATATTCAATAAAGACGGATGACTTTTACGCTGACATAAAAAATGACATAGAAGAACATTTTGATACATCGGACTATCCCACGGACAATAGTTATAATTTCCCATTAATAAATAAAAAAGTTTTAGGCATGATGAAAGATGAAAACTGCGGTAGGATAATGACAGAATTTGTTGGGCTGCGATCAAAAATGTACTCATTCAGTGTACAAAATCAAAATGACGTTAAAAAATCAAAGGGGGTAAAAAGATCCATATTAGATAAATATAGTTTAGCTACTTATAGAAACTGTTTATTCAATAAGACTAATGTATACGATAATATGTTAACATTTAAATCTAAGCTTCACCATATATATACTAGTAAATTAAATAAGGTAGTCTTAAGTTATGGAGACGATAAGAGAAAAATTAGGTCAAATAATATTAACACATATGCATGGTATCATTTTCGTATTAAGGAAACTAACCCTGAATACGAACTTGATATGTTGCTAGATGAAATTGCTAGAATGCAAGAAAATAGCTAAAATTAGTTAATTTTTAGTTAAGTAGTTAATTTTTAAATTGTATATAAAATCTTAGTTATTAAGAAACATTATTGTAAATAAAATCCTATTTATTGTTGTTAAAATGATTTTAAATAAAATCCTATTTATTAAGAAAAATTATTGTACATAAAATCCTATTTATTAAGAAAAATTATTGTAAATAAAATCCTATTTATTAAGAAAAACTATTGTACATATGTATATGAGTTTTTAAGAAAAAATTTGAAATAAAATATTGAAAAAAGAATTAAATGTGTGAATGACTTTTATTTCTTTATTGGCTTTACTTCGTTGGATAAAAAAAAATGATATCTTCCATATCGCTTAAACATGCACAGTCTTGATTTCTTTAAGAGGATCTGCACAAGACAAATTGAATTTCACAATATTATGAAATTCCATTAAATTTCATTAGATATTTTCATAAAGAGAAACAATTAAGATAATCGGATAAGTCCTTATATTTTTCACTACATACAAGTTTCTCTTATTTTCTAATCGAAAAAGCTTAATCGGTGAGAGCGAGCTGAGTGAATTTCTAATTCCAAATTCCCAATTTTCTATTTGCCAATGATATGTACTAATTATGTATTTTAAATTATAAATAAAAAGACATTAAAGAGTTTGTAAAATATAAATGTTTGTGTTTTTTTATTTAATATTTTCAGTTATTTCATACAGAAATTGAAGACATAAATGACCACAGGTAAATGTATTGAAATTCTGATGTTGATTATAGTTGTATTTTATATTTGTACCAAGATATTTGACTACTTCCGAAGGAGGTTGTAAGTTTCCAAAGCTGTCGAAATATTCTTTTTCATTGTTGTTTTTATAATATGCTACCCAATGTGTACCAGGTCCTGTTGATATGTCTAAATTGATTATTCCACATTCTATTTTCTTTGTTCGTTTTGGTAGAGTATTCAACATGAAAACTCCTCTAAAATATGGAATATTTATAGAGAAACGGTTTAGGTCCTCATCAGATAGTGGTCTGTTGGGTAGCATCTCTAATAGTTTTTTGATTCCTCTTTGAAAACTAAACCATAACCCTTTTTATATGGTTTTAAGTAAAGTCCCTTTCCAACTGCAATAGATTCCATCGCTTTATTATGTCTGGTTGCTTCATCAAGTTGATTTTTTGCATTCTTTGTTGCATTTACAGCTTTAGCTATAGCAGCACCTCCAGTTGTTAGACTACCAATTGCACCCAGAGCAGTTAAAATCGGTATTAGAGGCAAAAACCCACCAATTTTTGGGACACGTATTACACGTGGTACTATAATTTGAGATTTTCTTCCTTTTAATGATTTGTTGATAGTTTTTCGGGCAATTTTAATTGCTGAGTTAATATCTAATGGTTTTTCCTTCTTTAGTATTTTTGTTGCAGCTCTAATTGATGTTCTAAACAGTTTTTTATCCTTTAGCTTGTTCTTTTTAACATTTTTCTTTTTCTCCACACCCATACCAAATTTTGTTTTGGCTTTCATTGCGTTAGTAACCATATAGGCAAATGATTTTTCAGCAATACTACTATCTTTTGACAAAACTCGATCCCAAGCTGAATTTTCAAGTATTTTATCAGCCTTGTGTCTAGTGCTTAAATCCTTATTTTTCGAATAAGCTATATCGTGATCTTTACAAGCAGAGTCCAATAAATTAATTCCTTTATCACCTCGATTTAAACGTTTTTGTAGTTTTGTTCCAGGTCCACAGTACTGATATCCAGGAAGATGAAGTTCAAAAGGTAGAGAGTTTATTATTTTATCTACTATACCTCCTCCAACGAAGGTGTTTTTATGACTAAACGTTTTCTGATATCGTATAACCATATTATCTGATTTTTTCTATAATAAGAGGTAACATTTATGAAATGTATTTAGTTACCAAAATGCAGTTAGTGAAACAACATAAAAATATTTTAGTTCGTAATATTGATGAATCATCGAACATCACTTCAAAAATAAAGCATAGCCCCCTCTTACCAAATTCTATTCGTGCTCTAATAGTGGGACCATCAAATTGTGGAAAGACTAATGTTATGATCGGCTTACTAGAAAGTCCTAATGGACTCAAGTTTGAAAACATCTATTTATACTCAAAATCTCTTTATCAACCCAAATATGAGTACTTGAAGAAACTAATTTCACCAATTAAAGGAATGGGATATTATACATTCACCGATAATGAATCAGTTATTCCACCTGACGAAGCTAAAACTAATTCAATTATGATATTTGATGATGTTGCATGTGAAAAGCAGAATAATATACGTACATATTTTTGTATGGGGCGACATAGGGATATTGATTCATTCTACTTGTGTCAAACTTATACTAGAATTCCCAAGCATTTAATAAGAGACAATGCAAATATTATTATAATGTTTAAGCAAGATGATACAAATATGAAGCATGTTTATAGGGATCATGTTGGCAGCGATATGAGTTACGAAAAGTTCCAAGAAATTTGTAGAGAATGTTGGAAGGATAAATATGGCTTTTTAGTGATAAGCAAAGATAATGAATTAAATGATGGTCGCTACAGAAAGCAATTTGACTTTTTCATAACTATATAAACTACTTCTCATAAAAGATTGACTTTAGTTATTAATCTAACTTTAAACTTGATACATCTATTTGCTATAACCTCATCCGATACCTGATAAGCTGATCTCCAAACTATACCAGCTACCTGAAAACCAGACCAGCTCCTGATAAGCTGATCTAAAAACCAGACCAGGTCCTGATAAGCTGATCTGAAAACCAGAGCAGGTCCTGAAAAGCTGATCTGAAAACCAGACCAGGTCCTGATAAGCTGATCTAAAAACCAGACCAGGTCCTGATAAGCTGATCTAAAAACCAGACCAGGTCCTGATAAGCTGATCTGAAAACCAGACCAGCTCCTGAAAAGCTGATCTGAAAACCAGACCAGGTCCTGATAAGCTGATCTGAAAACCAGACCAGGTCCTGAAAAGCTGATCTGAAAACCAGACCAGGTCCTGAAAAGCTGATCTGAAAACCCGACCAGGTCCTGAAAAGCTGATTTCATTGCTGATACCTGTTATTTGCCCTTAGCAAACATGGATGAGAAAATTTTAAAACAGTTGGTGTTGACAAGGAATGTGTTGAAGAAAAAGCTTCGTAGTATAAAAACTGGTGAAATAGATACACGTGAACAATTAAGAGATACATTCAAACCTATAACAGAACCTCTTAAAGAATTCATAAATAGTTCTAAAAATTTTAAAAGAATTCGTATGAAAGAAGAAAGTAACATCAAGACAGAAGTTGAAAATAATACAAGTTTAAAGCCTGAAAACCCATCAGTCAAGATAGAGACAAGTACACCAAAAAAACTAGTAGAAGGGACAATTTTTGATAATACCATCTTATTTAATGATGTTAATACTGAAAATGATGATGATGATGATGAAGATGATTTTTACTCACAGACTTCCAATACAGAATATACTTATACTGATTTATCAGTTTTGGAAGGAAGAAATGAGTTAGATACAAACTATGGCCCACATAAAGATTACAATAATGAATGGAAATTTGGTGATAGTAGCCTAAAACTGAATGAAGATAAAATACAAGTTGGTGGTCAAATATGGGCTCTAACACCAGGACTATTTTCTCTAATGTTTCATAAAATACCAAAAAATTACGATAAATTTGAACTTGAAATCTATAAAAAGATTTTAATTACTACTAATGCATATAGAAGAGACTTTAAACCTGATGGTCAAATTAAGGGTACTAGAGGATATAAATATAAATATATTATTAAGAAATTTATTGATGAGAAAAACCAGAAGAATTTACCTGAATCAACAGGGTCTAAGCCCAAAGGTAGCTATTTAGGTGAGGGAATGATGCAAGTTAACATCAATAATCCCAACTATATATACTGGGACGATCCAAATGAGTTAGTAGATAGACTTCGACTACTGCTCGCATCACAAGGTGCAGGTCATACTAATCACAATAACGAAATTGTATCAATTATTGAAGAACTACGTGAAGCGAATATAATACACTAACTTTAATAAACTAAATAGAGTATGTCTGTTGATAAATTTGGACACTATTTAAACGATACTAGCAGCACAATTTCTTTGAAAAATGCACCTAAACTGCTGGGGTTCTTTGTGGATACGAACAACAACATTGATGTCCAAAACAAAAGGATCAAAAATGTTGCAAAAGCTCTGGAGGAAAACGATGTTATCAATAAATTGTTTTTGCAAACTCAAATCGAAAAATTAGAAGAGAAATTATTAACATACTTTAAGGGGGATAATACTATAATACGAGAAGATATTCAAATGCAAATTGAGGAACTACAACGCGAAATAAAATTATATATAGAAGAAAATTATAAAATTGAAAAAGATATTCTACATATTAAAACATCCTTTGAAGAACAAATTGAACAGCTTAATGAGAAAATTTATAGATTAGAAAATTATATGTTTGTATCAATAGCTGAAAGTGCGTCAAGCAGATCACAACACTCTGCAAAAAATCTTTAAAAACAACTTAATGTCTTCAAAAAGAAATTTAGTAAATGAACTCCATAAGCAAGCACGAAAACAATTTGTGCGTCGCAGAGTTGTAATGAAAGGAATAGATGATCTTTGGCAAGCTGATTTAGTTGAAATGGGGAACTATTCTAAAGAAAATAGAAATTATCGATTTTTGTTGACTGTAATTGACACATTCTCAAAATTTGCATGGGCAGTACCGCTAAAAACAAAAACAGCACTCGAAACAACCAAGGCAATGGAAGATATTTTTGAATTGGGACGAGTACCAAAAAACTTACAAACAGATGATGGAAAAGAATTTTTCAACAAACACTTTGGAAAATTAATGCATAAATACAACATTAATCACTACTCAACATATAGCATTATGAAAGCATCAATAGTAGAACGATTTAATAGAACATTGAAAGGAATGATGTGGAAAGAATTTAGTTATAATGGTTCATATAAGTGGATTGATATATACAAAGATTTACTCAATGCATACAATAGAAAAGTTCATCGTACCATTAAAATGGCTCCTATTAAAGTCAATTCAACAAATGAGGAAAAGCTGTTAAATACAGTATACAGTCATTTGAAAATGTATAAAATGTCAAAATTTAATGTGGGAGATCATGTTCGCATAAGCAAATATAAGCACACATTTGAAAAAGGTTATACTCCAAATTGGACTACAGAAATTTTCACAATTACAAGAGTTCAAAATACAAATCCTGCAACATACATATTAGAAGACTATCTTGGCAATCCTATTAAAGGTGGCTTCTATACTGAGGAACTTTCAAAAACTAGATTTCCAAATACATATCTAGTTGAAAAGGTTCTTAAAATTAAAGGGAAGGAGGTATATGTTAAATGGCTGGGATTTTCTAATCAACACAATTCTTGGATAAGTAAAGATGAAATATTATAGTTGGAAGAAAAACTAAATTAGAAACAACAACAACATCAATAGCAACAACAACAATAGCATTAATATTAAGAAACTAATGTTAATTTTAAAATGAGAAAAAGTTTTAAATAAAATATGTAAATCATACTTATAAACCATACTGTGTACTAAACATTATTTAATTGTAATCAGACTGTTATAATGTCAATAACACTTACTCTGAACTCTAACTCATCAGAACTATCTGCTAGTTACTTTCCTCCTATTGAATTACATGGTGCATATGAGTGTGCTCTAACTGATTTTCATTCATACAACAGTATTCCAAATGTAGACACCTACAACAATATGTTTCATATAGGGGAACATATAATTGAAATACCAATTGGATCTTACGAATTAAATAATATAGTCGATTTTATAGAAGAGGAATACAAACGACTCTGCCCAGCAAATAAGATTTTTATTGAAGCCAATAACAATACAATGCAAGTTAAAGTTAATAGTTCCAAGGATCTTGTATATTTTAATAAAGACAATACAATTGGAAAACTTTTAGGATTCAATAGCAAAATCCTAACACCAAACAAATATTATTATTCAGATCTTCCAGTTAATATATTTAAAGTGAATCTCTTGCGAATTGAAAGTAGTATCGCTATAAACACATATATGAATAACTCGAAATCGCATACACTTCATGAATTTCCGATTAATGTGCCTCCAGGCTATAAAATAGATGAGGTTCCAAGAAATCTTATCTATTTACCTGTAAACACCAGAGAGATAAGTTCACTAGCGCTGCGCGTACTGGATCAACACGGTGATTTAATTAATTTCCGAGGAGAGGAAATTACAATACGAATACATTTAAGGCCAACTAAATAATGCTAATATACAACACAAATACATTGAAAAATATAGCAGCAGCAAGAACAACAACAACAACATTAAAGCGACCAGCTCAACAAAAAGCTCTAACAACATCAAATAAAAATTTTCTAAAGTCCTTGAATTTTAAATTGAAGACAAAATGAGTTCAATAATAGATGTCTTAGATAAACCCTTGTCTGATGAGAATATAATCAAAAAGGACTATCATACATATGTACCATACTTACAATCTTACAACAATAATGATGAAATTAGAATTTCAATACAAAATCAAGATTTGTATGTGCTACCCAGTGAGAGCTACATTTATGTAGAGGGGTTTGTTGCCGATGATAATAAGGCCAAATCTTCTTCTTCTTCTTCGGAGAACTTTTTATTAAAAAACAACTTTGTGGGATATCTATTTGATGAAATTCGCTATGAGCTCAATGGAATTGAAATTGACCATACAAGATATTTAGGAGCCACAAGCACTATAAAAAATTTGGTTTCTCTGTCACCAACAGAAAGCAATGTGATGCAAAATGCTGGATGGAACAAAATTGACGATGTCACTCTTGAAAATGGATTTTTCAATTTTTATGTACCTCTAAAAATGCTTCTAGGATTCGCCGAAGACTACAACAAAGTTATACTAAATGGAAAACATGAATTGATACTCTTGCGCAATAAGAATGATGAAGATCTTGTACGCTCGAGTGTTTCTACTGAAAAAGCTAAACTTACAATTTCACTCATCTCATGGAGAATCCCACATGTACAATTATCCGACTTTAGCAAATTGAATATGATAAAAATTATTAACAATGGTGCTTCTATACCTATGGCATTTCGCAGTTGGGATTGTCATGTTAATCCACAATTAAACACAGGTACTAGCCATATCTGGAATGTTAAACTGGCTGCCAATAGAGAACGCCCCCGTTTTGTATTGATTGCTTTTCAACAAGAAAATAAGTTTGTTCATTGTGATTTGACTAATTTAAAAGTACATTTAAATTCAGTCTCATATCCATATGATGATCTTAACATAAAGTTCAGAAATGAACGATATGCAATTCTATATGATATGTATCTAAGATTCCAACAAAGTTACTATATGAGGGAATCTCAACCGCTTCTATCTGCATCAGAGTTTAAGACAAAAGCTCCTATTATTGTAGTAGATGTCAGTCATCAGAATGAATCACTCAATAATGGACCGATTGATATAAAAATAGCATTTGAAACAGCAACTAATATTGCAGCAAAGACATCAGCTTACTGCATTCTTATTCATGATCGCATAATAGAATATATACCCATCAAAGGACAAGTTCGAAAAGTCTTATAAATTGAGTAATATGGAAAATAACACAATTTTTATAGACGTACAAGGTTTCAAAAGTAATTCAAATGATTTCATCGCAAAAGAAGTAGCGATTGTTTTCAACAATTATGAATATAACAATTTCATTATAAAACCACCATTTGATTTTAAATGCTTATCAATAAAAAAGCAAAGAGAAGCAAAGTGGCTAACGAAAAACTATCATCACCTCAGCTGGACTGCTGGATCAGTTTCTTTTGAAAGCGTTTGCAATTTTTTAAAAGCCAACGCAAGATGTTCTAAAATTTATGTAAAAGGTGAAGAGAAAAGACGATGGTTGGAAAAAATTTTATGCCGAAAAATTTTTAACGTTGAGGATATAGGCTGTATCAACTTTAAACAAATGGAGATTAAGTATCCAGAATATTTTTATTGTAATTATCATAAACTTGGTGTTTGCGCATTAAAAAATGCTATTTTACTAACAAAAGAAATATCTTGCTTTAAATGAATTTTTACACTCTTTAAAATATTAATGTATGTATTATTATAAAATTTTAAAAAACTTTAAACAATAAATGTATAGAAAAATAAAAAATCTACAAGTGTTTTCTTATTTCAAAAACAAACTACATAAAGGAAAGAGAAGGAAGTTTGAAGGAGGAGGAGAAGTTAGCATTTTTGCTAACTTGCAAATTTTTACTTTTTGTTTCTCTGCTTATGACTGTAGTTAGTTGAAACTTGCTGCTTTAAAATAATCGCAGCCAAAGAAAATGATTACGTTGCAAAATATAAATGTATTCTACACAGCCACAAAATATTCCACGCACAAGTTCTTTCGATCGCACATACATACATACATACATACAAACATAATACACACATACATACATACATACATACATACATGCATGCATGCATCATACACACATACATACCTACATACAAATATATTTCTTAAACAAATAAACAGAATATAAGCTTACCAGCGACAAACAAGCTGGACCCCCCACACACAAGCATTAGGGGTGTTCACATACATGAGAACGTTTTATAAATAAATAAAATAATTTATGTAATTATTTTATTCATTTATTTAATTATTTTATTTTATAAGAATTTATTAGCGTGAGGAAATCACACAAGCACATTCCCATGATTCATATGAAACCATATGACCTAGTAGTCATAAAACCTTCTTTCTCTGATATTACTGATATAGTATTACGATAACAAATTTCTACAGTATGGCAACACTGGGAGCATTAGAAAATAATAATCATGTTTTGCCGTCGGCATTTGAAAAAAATAATAATCATGTTTTGCCGTCGGCATTAGGAAAAATTATCATGCATTGACGTAGGCATTAGGAAAAATTATCATGCATTGACGTAGGCATTAGGAAAAATTATCATGTATTGCCGTCGGCATTAGGAAAAATTATCATGTATTGCCGTCGGCATTAGGAAAAATTAATAATCACTATTTCAGCATTGGTATTAGGAAAAATCTTTTCATGATTTTCCCGTCGGCATTTGAAAATAATTATGTATTGCCGTCGGCATTAGGAAAAAAAAAATAATCATGTATTGCCGTCGGCATTTGAAAAAATTATCATGCATTGCCGTAGGCATTAGGAAAAAGACAGACTTATTGAACCACCCTCGAAAAATATTTAAAGGACTTATCGAACCACCCTCGTAGGTATCAAATATCAAGAATTTTAAAATTTTCAAATTTTAATTACCCAAATTTAACAATTTCAGCAACAATTTAACAATTTTAATTGGGGCCGAATTGGCAGTTCACTACTACTGTTAATCTGCATTGATACTTCTTCTTTATTAGAAACTATTCACTTTAAATAGTAAAACATATTTTACACTTTCCAGATGCAAATTTATTAGCTCAAAAATCATTCTTGTTACCAACAGTTATAAGAAAAAATCTCCAAAAAATCCCTTAAAATTTGGTTATCATCCCCAACAAATCCCCAGATCCCCAACATAAAATTTGCATCGCCAATCGTGAAAAATCTCCAATTTGGGGACAATTCCTTTTAACTGGCAACACTGCCTTTAAAGGAGTTTTTTTTTTGCTTTTTGTGAAAGTTTAGAGAAAATTCTGTACGATTTTCATAGTACATAGATATTACGACTCCATATAGTTGTCTTGCAAAAAATGGAATTTGCAAAATTTTGAGCTGATTTCCCTTAGAGGAACGAACAAGTGCAATATATACCTATGTACATTAGAGTGACCGCTTTTTTATTTTTAGTAGCGTTCGCTACTTAAAATTGGCCTTTAAGCCCATTTTCAATGTTATTTGATGCATGTGACCATCTTTTTAAAAGACCATTTTACAAGAACATAATATATGGCAATTTTTTAGCTCTTCTAGTCAATAACATAAGTATCAAAGAAATTTTTTTGTTTAACTGTTACTTCCACTATGTCGAACGAAAACTTATGCAAAAGCAACCTAGTCACTCGAATTCTAATACATTTTCATTCCACGATGTCGTCAGGTTTCTTCGCTTGTGATTACGTATGTCATTTTTTTGTTTTACGTGCTTATAAATTAAAGTAGTGTTAATTTGTATATTTTAAGTATTTCTAGCGATTTTTTTAAACTTACTAACATTTATATGAACATAAATACAACCATTTTGAATAACGAAAAGGAATTCAACAAAATAGCCTGTTATTACTGTTTGGCTTTACAACTACATTCGTTTTGTTTAAAATTAGCGAGTACTTTTTATAATGAACATAAAACAATAGTCAAAACAAAAGTGTTCAATAATATTTTGATGAATATTTTATGACTTTTCTTTACAAATAAAAAATAAATTGCAAAAATTTGAATAAAAAAATTAATAATGTGATAAAATAATAATTTTACGAACTTTACTGAATTATTTGCAAATAAATTTTATTTCACGAAAGCAAAATAGCAAGTGAGTGACTTTGACATAGTGTTCGCTTTGTTGACGACTCATTCGAATTAGTGGTATGAAAATCTCTATGAAAATACTTACGTTTTCTTGCGACTTGTCGTTCGAATCAATGTTCGTACAGAAGTAAGAAAGAGAAATGGAAATCAGTTTTCTTTCACTTAGAACGCGAATGAAGACCTTCTTTCGAAATAGTGGAAGAGGCAGTTAATTGATATTTTAAAAATTACAAGTAATGAAGAAAATAACCAACAAAATACTATAAATTGTATATAACAAAATTATAGATATATGGAAATTAGTTATATTGAGCATGTAAAATAAGACCTTAATACTATTAAATTATTTCATACATATGTATATACATACAGTCAAAAGTAAACTAAAAACAAACAAAATAACATTGAATAAATGGGTTTGAAGGACAACTTTGAGGGGCGGATGCGCCCTCTAAAACACAACTTATCCCTATGAAATTTTTTTACAAACTGAACCGATTTTTTTTAATAAAAAAAGAATCTCCTTATTACTATACATATTCACATATGTGATGGAAATGAAATCGTGAGTTTAAAACCTAAAAAATAATCTTATGTATGATAAAATCCGTTTAGATTTCATTATCAGTTTCATTTCCAAATTAACTTGTTACTTTATTTTTATATATGTTGTATATACACAGCTAAGTAATTGTGTTGAATGTAAGTTCTGAAATCAAAGCGTTTTGCCTCTCAAAATCTTTTAATAACAGCGTTGACTAAATAAATATTTTGGAAATTTGCAAAGGATTTCAATGGCAAATAATTTAATGCAAAAATATCACCATCAACTATATATTTTCCTTGGTGTATCATAAAACTAGTTTGCCCATTATTTATGAAGAATATATTACTTTTTATAATTTTCAAACAAAATTGCAAAAGGACAAAACGCACATGCAGTTTATTTAAAATCCGCAGTGATAATATTTTAAACAATGTAAATTAAACACATTTTTACAAACTTGTGTAAAAAGTTTTACCAAGTAAGTAGACGATTGTCTACTAAAATGCGGATTTTGCATACGTTCGAATTCGTAAGACTGGTTAAAAAATTTATAACATACGTAAGTGGAGGGAAAAGTTCTGGATATATCTTTTATAAATAATATTTTAATAAAAATTTTTTTAATAACAAAAACCGTCTTTTAAAAATTATTATTTTATTTTAAAGACAAAAGGTCTTATTCAGAAAAATATAATTTTTGGTTAACAAACGGTTAACAAGCGAGTTCCTATAAAAAATAACTTTTTCTGAATACGGCAGAATAAGTATTGTATAATTTTTTAATGACACAGTTCTTTTGAAAATTAAATATATCTGTAAATAAATGTTTAATGCTTCAATTTGATTTTTTAAAGTTATTTATAGTGTTTTCACACTGACATAGTTTTAATAAAAGTTGGTTTTAACGTTAAACCCAACTGTTAAAGCCTGGTTTTACCATACAAATTGTTTTTGTTAAAACCAAATTAAAACCAGTTTTGAATTAGTTTTAAGTTGGTTTTATGAAATGCAATATTGTTTTCGCTGTGATAAATTCAGTGCTGCCAAGTTAAAATGACCGACAGCAGCTGATATTGTTATACCAGTGAATAACAATAGATGGCGCTTGAAAAATTTTCAACTTAAAAATGGATACAGCAGCAACAATAATCAAAAAATTTTGGGAAAAAAAGAGTTTTTTGGAAGGAAAACAACAAAAATATTTTAAATTGAACTGTGGAAAGTGAAAATAGACAATATGACTGACATTCATCTGCCTATAAAAAAGGTTTATTGTATAATGTATTTGTGCATTTTTACATTATTAACAATATTTCCAAGCACTTCTTCAATCTGTATAAGAAGTTCCATAATTTAAAAAAAAAATTATTTACAAAATATAAAATAATTTCCATTTTAGAGCGCATTGTGAAATATCTCAGTTTTTCATACAAAAAAAAAAAAACAGTTGAACAGTATGTCCAAAAAGTGTTATTAAAAAGCAGAAAAAATGCAATAACAAATACACGCATTTCGGCAGGAGATTTATTTTATTTTGAGCAAAGTTATTAGACAGCCTGTGAGTTAAAAACTGAATTTAACAAACTTGCAGTGTGAAAGCAAAATCAGTTGTTTGTGGTGTTAACGTTAAAACCAGGTTTTAACTTTCAGTGTGAAAACACTATTAAGCACCTACTGTAGCCAATATAACATATTTATATCAATGTGCTACTGTTTTTCTTAGTTCCGCTTAACCAAAAATAATTTTTTATAGATTACCCATAAATTTTATAAACAACCCTCGTGCAATATTGTATTCACCAACATGATAACACGGTATAAAATATGAGAAAATATACTGCGTACACTAAGAACAAAAAATTTATACGACAAATATTTTAACTCAGTCAATATATTTTTTTCAAGTTAAGGTGTAAAAATTTAATAGTTTGTTGTCTGCGCTTTTTAAAACAACGAATTACAAACAATTATATTTCTTTTTTTAAATAAATTCTAAATAGACTTTAACAATAGTTTAACAAATTTCTGCTACCTAAACTCATATAACGAAGAATAAAATTAAATATTTCTGTTTACAATTAAAAGATAATATCGCTCATTTACTTCAATAGTGGCATAACTCAAAAAATGAGTTTTTTGAGTTAATAATGCAGAAAAATGCGGCATTTCGTATTTTATCTTGTGTAAAAATTTCATATAAATAGCTTGTACCATCACCTCCTGAGAGAATAATTTTTTTTCATTTCTCCATTGAGTTGTATGCAAATTGAAAATTTAAGACGCGTTTTCTGCAAAACCAGTTTTTTTTTTGAGTTGTGCCACTATTGAAGTAAATGAGCGATATGTAATTACATTTCGCTGACTTAACAAACTTTAAAACTAAAAGGTCACAATTTAGATTAAATTAACTTTGAAAAAAAGTATGAATTTAATTGTTTCTGTTGCCGACAAATGTTTGAATTATTATTAAAAACGCCAAATTTTAATATTTCTGTTTACATTAAAAAGGTGATAATGGATTTTTGCTGACTGAAAACCCCCTTAAAATAAAAGATCTCAATTAAGATTAAATTAACAAGAAAAAAAAATATCTAATATATGAATGTCATTGTTTTAGTATATGGACAATTTAATAGTGAATAAATTGCATGCAACGACATGTTTTTGTTCGTTGATTAAATCTCTCTCCATTATTTCTACAACGTTTGACATGTAAATGATGGAAAGAAATTAAACTAAAATTTCAACCACAACACGTCATTCTGTGGTTGACCACACACATCATAATCTCACATTTCCCACAACGGCCAGCAAGTTGCAAGTTTTAATACGTGTCATTCCAGTTCATGCAAATATAAGTTTTTCTACCCCATTTTGATTTTTTGGGGGGTGTCTAAATAAACTTGCCAACAACTGACTTAATGACATTTATGTTGATGCATGACACAGCTTTTATTTATATTTGTATTTCTATGTATTTTGTATTCATTTATGAATATCAATTTGAATGGATTTTTATTTGATATGTCCACTCTCTGCCCTGTAATAACTAACTTTTTTTTCATTCAAATTTATAAATTTAAATACAAGGGGAGAGGGTGTTTTCAGTTTTCTGGTAAATTTTGTTTGCAAATTAAAGTAAAAAAAAAACAAATAGCAGTAATAATGAGGTGGTGATGATATGTTGCATTCGTATTTATTTATGCAAAGCTCGACACGTAAGGAACTAGTTTTTATTTAATAACAAAAATGATGACTTCCTGATTGAATTGAAAACAATGTTGAAAGTATTGAGATTGACGGTTTGTCTCACGAAAAAAAAAATAAAAATAAAAAAAAACAATAATAATATAATATGATTTTGTAATCAACAACCACAACAGCTAAAGCCAAATGAATGTAATTTGTGTGTTAATTAAGTGTTATTTACACTTAAGCAGACATATGAAAGGACATAAAAATAAATATGACTGCAGGATCTTCAGGAAGATATTAACTTAAATCTTTGAGTTCTGTTTTCAATGGAACTAATTAAAATTTTAATATCCTCAATCCCTTAAACTATAATTACAAAGGAAGAGAGGTGTCTTAGGACACTCGGTTAAAGCTATGCTATATATAATAAAATTAATCAGTTAAAAAACAATGCAATAAAATTATATTATATGATGACTTCAGATTCGGCGCAAATATTACAAAACGTTTTCATTTATCTCTTTTTATTTTCTTTTCGGCCGACTTACGGCCAATTAGCTGTATTCTCTGGCTTATACTCATGTGAAAAAACAATACACAAATAAATTAAGCAATCGCTTTCATTGCTTTTGTTTCACTCACTTCAAAGAACGAAATAAAACAAAATCAAAAAATTTGTTTCGTTTATTTACGTACCCTGCTTTTACCTACAAAGCAATCAAAACATAAATAAATTTATAACTGCAATAGTGTCGCTTATTTTTTTTACAAAAATCACGCCCTAGCTCCTGTATCGCGCAACAAATAGCATAGCTATAAAATCCCAAGAAATAAATAATTTAGGAATGCTGCTCTAATAGAGTTTATCTTTATTTCTCTCTCTGTCTTTATTTCTATCTGCATCTGTATCTCTATCTCTATATGTATCTCTATCTCTATCTCTATCTCTATCTCTATCTCTATCTCTATCTCTATCTCTATCTCTATCTCTATCTCTATCTCTATCTCTCTCTCAATCTCCATCTCTATCTCTATCTCTCTCTCTCAATCTCTATCTCTATATCTATCTCTGTCTCTATCTCTATCTCTATCTCTATCTCTATCTCTATCTCTATCTCTATCTCTATCTCTATCTCTATCTCTATCTCTATCTCTATCTCTTTTTCTATCTCTATCTCTATCTCTATCTCTATCTCTATCTCTATCTCTATCTCTATCTCTATCTCTATCTCTATCTCTATCTCTATTCCTACCTCTATATTTACCTCTATCTTTATCTCTATCTCTATCTCTATCTCTATCTATATCTCTATCTCTAGCTCTATTTCTATCTTTTTCTCTGTCTCAAAGCTTCCCCTTCTTGTTCAGTTCAAATAAATGAAAATTTGTCATATTATATTGAAAAAAATATTTTCATTTAGAAAAACCTCCCAATCATTTGTTACTAACACAGGATTCAGACGGTGAAATTTATGACGTCTATTTTTCTTGATTCCCTTTTGAAGTTTCTACCAAAAATTATTTGCGTTCATACGGTGATTATTTTTACATGTCTAATTTTTTTATTGATTTTGATTTTTATTGATCTTATTGTTTATACACACATTTGCAGTACATACCCTGTCGGAGAATGTGTTATTTGCTACAAAAATAGTTAACTTATAGTTAACTTTTCTTAGACTGAATAAAATCTAACTGCAATGTCATCCAGAACAAACCCAAAATTAATTCTTAAGTTGAGTACGTAATCAAATTTGATGAGAGCCAACAAATTTATTCTCAGCTACTTTGAAACTCATTTCAGTTTTATAGTTATTAACATTTTGCTGTTGTTATTTTAGATGGTACCTTAGCCGAGTGGTAGCGCGTTGAGTACACGTGTGATGATACGTGTTCAAACCCCGGAAAATTTTTTTAATTTACTGACTACCAGGGGATTTAAAAAAGTGAACTTTAAGTTAGCTGAAAGTAGTGTGCAGTGAGACAATTGACTACCGCCTAGGACATCGCAATGTTAAAATAGTCAGTTGACTACATTAAAAGTAATCCAAAGTCAGTACTATTTGCGAAATAGTTAGCTTAATGTTAACCGAATTTCCGACAGAGTATGAAAAAAACCATAGAAAACAGAAATCGAGTCATTTTTTCTACCCCTTTTTCTTCTCTACCCCGTTTGCTATCAAACCAAAAATGACGTCGAAAAATATACTTCATAAAAGTCTTCGTGTGAATTAGGTGTAAGATATCTAAACAAATTAAATTCATTTACATATACAGGGTGGGCCAAAAGAAATCAAGGGGTGTAAAAGTTTAATAACTTTTTTGTTTATTAACTTTTTTTTATTTTTTCTTTCAGATTATATAATATACAAAATGGAAATTTTTTTACACTAAGTATGAAAAATGATGTCTCTTAAATGACCACCGTTTTCAGCTTCGCACTGATGGGCTCTTTTTAGAGCATTTTCCATAACATCTTTCAAAACTTGTGGCTGTAGCGTTCGAATTACTGCAACAATGTTTGCCTTGAGTTCAAGGATTGTCTCTGGCTTGTTCACATACACTCGCTCCTTCAAAAAACCCCAAAGAAAATAGTCGGGTGCTGTCAAATCTGGCGATCGCGCTGGCCAAATAATTTCCGAATTTCGAGAAATTATTCGCTCTCCAAAAATTTGACTTAAAAGTGCCATTGTGTCTCGGGCAGTATGGGCAGTGGCTCCGTCCTGCTGAAACCACATACCAGGTCTGTTTTCAAGAGCAGGACGTAAAAAATTTTCTATCATAAACTGATACCGCTCTCCATTTACGGTTACAGCACTTCCATCTTCATTCTCGAAGAAGTAGGGCCCAATGACATTTTCTGATGTGATCCCACACCATACTGTACACTTGATGGAGTGCAATTGGCGTTGATGAATGGCTCTTGGATTTTGAGAACCCCAGAACCTACAGTTCTGCTTATTAACAAAGCCATTCAAATGAAAATGAGCTTCATCACTCTTCATCACACTTTAAATAATAAAATTCTATTGTTCTGGTTCTCTGTTTAGTTGTGAACCTCTCCATTATAAATTCTCCAAGTGTTGTTTATATAATCTAAAAGAAAAAATAAAAAAAAATTAATAAACAAAAAAGTTATTAAACTTTTACACCCGTTGGTTTCTTTTGGTCCACCCTGTATTGATACATGTACATCTCCATCAAATGTTTAAGTATATGTTTGTTAATCAATTTATAAAATTTGAATTACAAACTAGTAAAAGTCATGTCATTTAAGCACATACAAATATTCTTAGTCATGTTGGCCAACTTTAAACACAACTAAAGTGTAATTGTAATTTAATATCTTGTTAAATTTATTTTTTGTTTGCATTTCAAAGCAATAATGTTTTTAGCGTGAAAACACATGTCAAATCAATGATACGATTAACCTTCGAGCAGCAACATTTTACAGGTTTCTCTTGCACATTAATTGCTTTCAATTCTCCTGCTGTTATTTACATTTCCCCTTCGATTTGCTAAGTTTTCAAAGTTTACGGGCAAACAGGAAAGAAATATAATAAGATTTCTAATCAAACATAAGAAATGTGGAATTTTGTTTAGCTGTAATTGATTCCATTTATTTTCTGTGAAATCATGAAATCATTTGTTTTCCAACCCTTGAGTTTTGAGGTAATTTTTGATTTGTGGTAAAGAAATAATTTCATTGTTTTCGCTGAAACCTTGTGTTTTGTATTAATTTAAGTGGAAAATAAATGGTGTTGTATAAAAGAAAGTTTTTACAATTGTTGAGGTTTCTTTGGAACATATCGTGGACAAATTAAATCATACGTAATAAAATTATCGATAACTTGCCTTGCTATATTGAATCATCACATTCATAAGTATATAAATTTACAAGCAATATTGGGCCTAATAACGAGTGTCGTATTTCGACGATTTTATAATAGGTTAAAGAAAAACTGTTGAATTGTTGTTGTGTTTAAGATTGAAATGATTTGATTTTGAGCGTAAAATCTTGATTTTAGCACGTTTTTGCCCTTAGTGTACACCATAAAAATCAAGAAATCACTTGCAAGTTGAGTGAGTGAGTTTTTAATCTGAATCTGAATAATTTGGTAGCATTGTTCAAGCATTAATCTATTTATAATGACTTTTCAATATATAATGATTTGACATTTAATCCTTTCGCTAATTCTGTCAGGATATAAAGAGCACTTTGGAATGACTTTTGTGAAGAAAAAGCTAAGTATATCGTGCCATGACCGCTAAAATAGCTTAAGCGACACATTTTTAGGACTTCGTTTTTTTTTACGAAAATCGACTATTTACGATCGCAAATAATCGATTTTGGTCAAAAATTGAAGTTCGAATATTATGTCGCTTAAGCTATTTTGGCGGTTATGGCATGATATTATGCTTACATCAATGACAACAAAAGTTATTTAATAACAAGATTACTATACAAAATGCTTGACAATAATAGGTATAATGCAATCAATTATCGGTAACACATTTTTACTAAACAGCAAATTACCTTCATAATGCTATTTAGATGCAAGAAAATTAACTAGTTTAAAATTTTTTAAACGCACTAATAATCCGAAATTAATATTTTACTTGTTAAGTAAAATATTTTTTTTTATTAAAAATAGATTAAAATTGATTATTGAGGGGTTTAGCTGGATGCTATGCGCATTTCACTTTCGCTAATGCAGATCATCAGGGAACCTTTACCAAAAGTTTCTTAGGACAACTAGAGTTATTATGTTATAAACTTTCATTTAAACAAATGAGAAGCTCAACAACAAATAACAAAGTTGAAACAAGAACTCAATAATCAACATGTTTTTTTATTTTCTTACTTTACCATTAATACATTGGCTGACTTTTTTTCAGTATTTTGAATAAAAAAAATATTTTACCTAATAAGTAAAATATTAATTTGGGATTATTAGTGCGTTTAAAAAATGTTAAACTTCCCATAAAAAAACACAAATTATTAACTAGTTTAATTCAATTTTGTAAACTTAACTACAATTACTCTAAAAAATATGTTTTGCTGGTATTCCATTATCTTGTTGTTTCAATTTAAAAGTTTCCTTACTGCAGTTGCAGTAGCAATTGTTGCTGAGTTACAGTTCTCCTAAACTACTTTTCACTCGAACTTTTACAAACTTTATTTTGACATAAGAAAAAAAAATAAAAGATTCTTTTAAATAGCATTTGAAAGTAATAATATTTTATTCATTCATTTAAACCATCAAATTAAAACTAAAAGTTTTGCAGAAACTAAAACCTAAATCACGCTAAATTATTTACATTAGAATTTACTCGCACTAGCGTTTGTCTTTCTTAGTCACCATAAAAGTAACTTCTGGCTTAAAACAGAAGTAAATAAGTGAAAACTTTTCCTTATGATTGCTGATGTTGTTGTTGTTGCTCTAAAGAGTACTTCAATTAAGAAATTTTATTTTATTTCAAATGATGAGATTTCAAGTGAAAAATACAATGGTAAACTCAGACAAAACAAAACTATAATGGAAGTGGGAAGAATAAGCCTATAAGGTCGCTTTTTGAGAGCTGTACAATTGCATTAATTAGCAAACTACATTTGATAAGATCCAATAACTAAAGGCTCATGATTAGCGAAAAATTTAATATATATTCCTCTAACTCCCACTGGAGCATAGGGCGTCTATGCGCCACAAAAAATTTAAAGTTACCTTAAATAGCAAGATTCAATTCTTCTTATCACAAATTGATTTAAGTTTCTTCTATGACTCCTATCCCCTACACCAGGGCTATTCAACCTGTGGTACGCGTACCACTTGGGATACGCGATACTTTCCCAGGTGGTACGCCAAATCTTCGCAAATTTGAGCATTTTTTTCATTAACTAACCAAGTAATGTAATTTAAAAGAAAAAACAATATGTATGTTGTATTAATTTATGTATGATCCTAAAAGTATACTTACGTATTTTTCATGAATTGAGCCCATACATGTTTATACACATAAAATTTTTTTGGTGGTACGCGAATTGTTGGTTGGGAGTTTTGTGGTACGCGAACCAAAAAGGTTGAATAGCTCTGCCCTACACTAATGCTTAGACGTAACCAAAAAATAAATATAAAACAACTTCAAGATCGTAAATAGTCAAATAAGCCCATTAAACAGATACCATCCAGGACACTGCGAACAAAAGGTCTAGGCTGTTGCTACTTGAACATGTTTCTTGCATATTCTCTCAATTTAACATGGCATATAATTGCAATACAATAGTGCTCGTGTTAGACGAGTAACAAGAATAGAATAGAGAAATTACATTTATCATTCGAATAGAAGCACAAACACAACTGCACACATGTTGACATTATGCACACAAGCAAACGCACATACTGACACAAGGAAACTTTAAATAAAACTATGCAGACTCTACTCGATTGTACGAGTAGTTTGCCTTGTTTCTTTATATTTTTTTTTCTTGTTGTACATTTTTCTATTTTTCACAAAGTCTACCACGTGTTGGTAAAGAGCAAATTGTCTATTGAAAAAGTATGTATTTATGTATGTAATGTATGTATGTGTACGTACGAGTATATATGTATGTATGTGTACGAGTATATGCTGCAATACCTACTAGACAAATATGTTAGACAACATGAACATGAACATTCACAGTGGTCGTAAAAAATAAAAAATTTCTGGAAACATAAATCTAAAGAAAAACATATTAGACAATGCTCTTAATAGTAGCCAATATTTTTCGATTCTATGAAATTGTCCATTAGTTGTGTTCGAAACTGTTTAATATGATAAACAAGTGTCTGGATCAAAACTTTTTTCAATATTGTTTGTTGGTTACGCTTATTTTTGGGCAAATTTTTGACAAGTGTGATCGTACCTTAACTGTTGTCTTAATTATTTACAAAAAAAAAAAAAAATAAATAAAATATTAAATAATTTTTAGTCAGGCTTGAGTTCAGTAATTTCAATTCTTTTTATTGAATGAAATATTTTATTAAAGTCTAATTTAATTTTTCTTCTCTTCTTTAGAAACTCACATTAATTAATAAAATATTTCATTCAATAAAAAGAATTGAAATTACTGAACTCAAGCCTGACTAAAAATTATTTAATATTTTATTTATTTTAATTTTTTTTTTTTTTTTGTAAATAATTAAGACAACAGTTAAGGTACGATCACACTTGTCAAAAATTTGCCCAAAAATAAGCGTAACCAACAAACAATATTGAAAAAAGTTTTGATCCAGACACTTGTTTATCATATTAAACAGTTTCGAACACAACTAATGGACAATTTCATAGAATCGAAAAATATTGGCTACTCTTTAAATTGACAAACTTTTGTCTGAATTGAAAGATTTTTCCTCAGCATTTAGTGGTTACGCTTTTATGGGCAAATGTTTGACAAGTAGACCGTAGCTTTATAAATAATCGGGGCTATTCTGGCAAACGCGTTTCACTTCTTCGTCGACGAACGAATACGTGTATAGAAATATGGTTTCAGTAAATTCTTATAAAAAAAAAAGTAATGTGAGTCCGATCACAGAGGAGATGTGTAAACATCTAGTAATGAAAATTTTTTTTTAAGTTGGAAGTACTTATGCTTTTAGTGTCTTTTTCTAAATTAATTAATTAAAAGTATCAAAACTTTCAATATTGTAAATACATATGAATTTGTTGATTTTTGTTTGTTTTATTAAACTTATTTGGTTAGTAAATGGGCACACTGCAGTATATGTATATTTACTGCATTCAAAATTGCAGTAAGCAGTAAATTTACCTATTACTAAAAAAATTCAGTAAATTTTTACTGCTAATGAAATTTAATTTGCATTACTAGTAAAATCGTAGGGCCGTAGCAAGTGGCAAAGTTTTTTCATGCAAATTTTGAAACTTCTGTATGAAAAACATTTAGCCACTTGGTAGAATTTCATTATGAATACGGGCATGCATTACTGATTACTGAAAATTCAATGCACCTCATCATATAACAAATCATTTAGGCAATTTATAAAAATTGTAGAAAAAAATTTTAGTAATCAGTAAATTTTTTTTTGTTTTTACTGAAACTTTAGTGGTACTGCAGTACTTATCTATGGTAAATGCCTTTACTTTTACTTTTTAATTTTTAATTCCTGTTGTTCATCGTTTAGTTGTTGCTGTTCTTATTGTTGTGTACGCATTGCAATTAAAATAAATTCAGTAAAGTGAGACTTTGACTCGCGCACGTTCGGTTTCGATCATTTTTTTTTTATTTAGCTTTCTTAATTTTTTAAGTTTTTTAAGTATAAACGATTTTTTTCAGTTTTATCGCTTTTTTCTCGTTTTGGCTTTTTTTTTCTCTTTTTGGGCTTTTTAGTTTTCGCAATTTTTTTTTTCATTATGGCGATTTTTCCTGTTTTTTGGGGTTTTTTTCATTTTGGCGATTTTTTTCTGTTTTTGGGGTTTTTTTTTATAAAGGCGATTTTTTCATATTGGCGATTTTTTTGTTTAAGGATTTTTTAATTTTGGCGATTTTTGCGGTTTTTCGCGATTTATTTTAGTCCTAGAGATTTTTTTTAATTTGGTGCTTTTTTCGTTTTGGCGATTTTTTTATATTTGGCGATTTTATATTTTTTTGATTTTTTAGTTTTACCGTTTTTGAAAATTTCAAAAGTTTTACTCTTACGGTTTCCAAGATAAAGCAAGTTGTCAAAATTACAAAGTCAAAATTGCATTAACTGATGGAACACCCATTGATTTAAATTTTTTAAATTTGGTGTTAATTGTTGTAGTCTGTATAAAAATACAATAACTTTTAAAATTTTAAGTGTATATATGTACATACAATTGTATGTATATTACATGGGATTTTAACATTTTTCGTTGCTCGTTTTGGAACACCCTTTAGTTTTTAACTCTCATGTATTTGTAGTGGCCAAATGTCTACATATTGTGTCCAAATTTCAAGTCCGTAGCTCTTACGGTTCATTTTCACCTTTGGTGTACGGAAATATACAGAAAAATAACCAGCGGCGGCGCACCGTCGGCTTCGAGCCGGTCGACTTGTTTCTCTGCTTGGTATTGCTTCTTTCAAACACTAATTCACTCATACATAGCTCACACCGATTTGACAATGCAAAGCAAAAGCAAAGAGCAAAGAAATCAAAGTCAAAAGATTTTTACCCCCTAGCGTATAGATGTTTACACATCAAAAAACCTAAACAACCCTGAAAACTGCTGGCTTATACACTGAAAAAAGTGAAAAGCAAAAAAAGGATTTCAAGAAATAAATAAATAATCAGGGCTATCATGAATAAAATCCCGCGTGAAATTTTTCCCGGGGAACAATTCCAACCAATAGCAAGTAATAGGGAAAACAAAAAATTCTAATTGGTAAAGGGAGAAATTTCTCGCGGAATTTTATTCATGAAAGACCTGAGTAAATTCCATTCCAGACTTGAAATTTTTGTTGCAGCAGCTCTTGAGTTTATTTGTTTATTGTGCTCTGCAATTTTATTTTGTTTTGAAATTCGCACTTCTTAATTTGGAGTTGGTAGGTGCATTTAATATTTTTTTTTATTTCTTTAATTGTTTTAAAAATATAATTTATAACAAATAAATTCAGTAAAGTGCGACTTTGACTCGCACACGAAGGGTTCCTCACGAACTTTTTAGTTTTTGGCGGCTTAATTCAGTTTTCGTTTTTTTGTATTGCTTTTTTAGTTTTGGCGTTTTTTACGTCATAACATTTTTTTTGGATTCACAGAAAAACTTATTCCTAAAAAATTTTCAAACAAACGTGTGTTTTGAAATAAAATTTATTTTCAGTAAATATTTTTTAATGTTCCAGTAAATTATTTGTTCCAATTTTATTTTATGAAAAACAAAACTGATTTGTTATTAAACCCCGACTAAAAAAAGGGGTGTTATAAGTTTGTAGTGTGTGTCTGTGTGTCTGTGTATCTGTGTATCTGTGTGTCTGTCTGTGTCCACGTACAGGCCAAACGGCTGGACCGATTTTCATTTAGTTTTTCCTGTTTGAAAGATGACTTGATCGAAAGGGTTCTTAGCTATGTTTGAAGAAAATCGGTCCAGCCGTTTAGAAGATATAAAAGCTTTTCTGAAAAAAGTCGGGGGTTTTAAAATTTTTAATTTTTGTTATTTTTCAGTTAAATTTATTTTTATATACTGGTTTCTTTAATTTTTTCTACAAATAATTTCATAGATCTAAAAAACATTTTATTTAATAAATAAAAAACAAATTAGTTGAAGCTTTTATTTGAGTCAGTTACTTTTTTCTAAAACGTATAAAGCAATTTTTGCAAATTTTTTTGTAGTGTCAAATAAGCTTTTACTGATTTTTTTAGGTAAGAATTGTTATTGATTCAGTTAATTTATTTTCCGATAATACGAAAAATTTTAGTGAATATGCTTGTAAATTATAAAAAAAATGCTGGTTAACACAGAAAATAATGCAAAAATGTTTTTTTTGTTCCTATTAATACATTTGACTTAAAATATTTTGAGTTTCAGTTAAATTTTTTCTCTAATGCCATAATAAGTTTACTAAAAATAAATTTTTTTTCAGTTACATTTTTACAAAATTTTTATCAGAATCTTTAAATTTCTTTGTAGGTCCGCATTCATACAAAATATTTACTGATTCAATGAATTTGGTTACTGAAAACGAAATTTAGTTTTTTCTGTGTTTTTGCCAATTTTTTTTAATACATATTTTTAGTTTTAGCTATTTTTTAATTTTGACAATTTTTCTTTGTTTTTGGCAACTTTTTGTAATTTTTTTACAATACATACATATAATTATTTTGTTTAAGTGATTTTTAAAATTATTGGCGATTTTTTCGGTTTTCGGCTTTTTTTTTTTTTGTAATGCTGTTTTTTAGATTTGATTTGATTTTTGTTTTTAGTTTTTTTTTTTACAATACATATTTTTAGTTAAACCGATTTTCTTAATTTTGGCGCTTGTTTTTTGCGTTTTTTTCGGCGTTTTTGGCATTGCTGTTTTTTAGTTTTGACGTTTTTTTTAAGATTTGGCGATTTTTCCGTTATTGGCGATTTTTGGTTTTAATTTTTTTAGAATACAATTTTTTTAGTTTTAGCGATTGTTTTTAGTTTTGGCGATTTTTTTGGGATTTTGGCGATTTGTTCTTAGTTTTTGGGAGACCTTTTTACTTTTGCAGTTTAGCGATATTTTGGAGTTTTGGTGACATTTTTCATTTAACCGCTTCTCTCATTTTTGCAATTTTTTGTTTCGGCATTTCTTTAATTATTTTAGTTTTCGTGTTTTTGAATTTTAAATAATTGCAGCAATAAAAGTTGCCAGTCTAAAAAGGAACTAATTAAAAAACTAAACCGTGTAAGTGCTAAAATTTACTCAACTTACGTACTTATGTAATATCTTAATTTTGTTTGCAATATTTTACAAAAGTTTCACTGTGCCTTCTTACTGGTGCTGGTGTTGACGACGATGATGACTAAAACACGTTTGTTTTGTCTGCAATAAAATTGCAAAGAGGCACAAAAACTATTAAATGACTTTCAAGTCTAGAACAACGACAACATTGTCTTTCATGTAAATGCAAATGTCATAACAAGTTACCTTTCACTTTTTCCTTTTGTAGTTCTGCATGTATGTACTTGGTTGCAATTGTCTTCGGCTTGCCTTGGAATCCTTTCATGTATGTCCTTTTCAACAGAAATTCTTTTTTTACATTTTGTCATTAATTTTTCAAATGCAATACATTTAAATAAAATGATTTATTTGTTTTATTTAAAAGCATCATTAGAAATAAGTTCATAGGGAACTTTAAAAGAAATTTTGCTCTTTTGTAAAAAACAACACTTTTCAATGTTAGTGATCATTAGAGGACAGAAATCATTAGAATAACTTTCAATCATAAAAAATAAAAAGAGAGTTTAAACTTTAAAAATATATATTAAGCCGGCCATAATACAAATTTCTGAAAATTTTAATACATAAAAAATTGTATGCGGAAGCCAGTTGAAATGCTTTAACACTTATTAAAGGGAACGACGGAAAGAAAGTGAGAGAGAGAAAGAGAGAGATAGAATTTTTTCTGCGCTTCTTTCTAAATAATAAAGCATATTTTTAGGGATTTAATTAGCAACTCTCATTTTATAAATATTTGTTGCATTATAAATGTGGTTTGCTGTAGGTTTTCTCCGCTGTTTGTGTTTTCTTTTTCTTTCACGAACATATTTTAGTTTCCTTTTCGTTTTGATTTAGTGGTTGGCGTATTGTTTTAAGTTTTTTTGTTTCTTTAAATGGGAAAGTGTGTGTGTGTGTGTGTATTTGTTTACTTTGTGGTTTCATCATGACTTTTCATATAATTTCCGCATCATAAAACTGTGAAAGTAATTTTCCACTTGAAAAAACTGCTTTTATTTTCTTTTCCCTACAATGACTGGCTGGTGTTAAAGGCAGTGTTGTCAAGGACAAAAAAAAATAGGCAGTTAGGCAAGGTCTAGGATTTTAATATGGAATGATTTTCCATCATTCCTCGTCTCTTGAACCCCCGAAACGAAATTTGTCGGGCGATGACAGAAAATTATTCCAAATTAAGGCAAAACCTGCCGATAAAATTAAAAATTGATCTAATCTTAGTGTGGCTGCGATATGCAAGGGGGAAGTTTATATAAAGCCATGCAAATTTAGCCTTTTCTAAGGTTTGCACTGAAGAGGTTTTGTCAGTGTACTTTATTTTGCTTTAAAAATGCTGAACTGGCAACACTGATTTTACTTAAGAAATGAAACCAATGCCAACTTTTGTTTAATGAATGTGCCTTGATTTTTGCTGTTGCAAGTTTTCCTGCGAAAAAAAACAACAGCTGCTTATGAAAGAAAATGAGAAAAATAAAGTTTAGGAAATATTTTGCAGTTTAAATTATGATATATTATAAATTTTGTCTATTAAAATATTTTTGGAATGTGCTATATTGTAATGATAAGATTATTTCATTTAAATTAATTCATAAATACCATATCACTAAAAAGTCTTTCATTATGCACTTCTAATTTTTAAATTTAAATCAAACAAATAACAAATAACTTAGGAAAACTCATTTAATCAAATTAAATTGCACGATAAATATCGATGGCCGGTTCACATCATCTCAATGTGAGTTGACCAATATGTTATTAGCTGTGTGTCACTTATTGCCGTTTTGATGAACTCACGTGTAAGTGATTTCCATATAATCCAATTCTGACCAAAAGAAGTTGATAACCATTGCCCCATAGTACTCGCGGTTGGTGGTTTAGACCTGTTCCAGGTAAAAAAGATATGGATTGATGCCTTTGGATCTTTTAAATGTATTTGTTAACGTGCTGATTTTTCCATAAAAGGGCTTCATCGCTGAGTATTATTTTTCGACGAAACTAGTTGTCAGTTTCAACCCACCTTAGGGCCTATTCATTGATTATCTATTGTAGTTTACCTTCAAATTCTGGCTCAGTTGAACTTTGTATGGTTCTAAGTCCAAGTCACGATGGAAAATTGACCTGCTTGTGGCAAAGTTCTTGCAATTGACTCCCAGTTGAATGCCGCAAAATGTTTCTCGAACAGAACATAAATTTTAATAAAATGTTTTTATCATTGATTGATTGTTGATCATTTTATACATGCATGGTGGCAAACTGAATAAATTACAATAGAGTCGACAGATGTAGCTTCAGCAATATAACCACTATTAACTGTCAATACTCCAAAGGCCGTATTGTGATACCCTTTATTTTCATATTTCCTCATTAATTAAATAAGTTACTTTAATTCCCAACTTGCGACATTCCTAATGTTCTTAAATACTTGCGATCTTAATGAAAGCTCCCTGTTTTTCCTACACATTGAATTAAAACTGGTGCTAAAATTTATAGGAAAATTTATTTTTTGGAGAACAGCTTGATCTTATTGATATATTTATTTTGAAATAAATTAATACGAGTTTTTGCTCAGCCATTACTTCTTTTAAGTGAAGTCAATATTCTCAATTCAATTCAACTCCATTCCTTTATGCTAAAATGTTCCATAAATGGATGGCAGTGAAATTACCTCAAACCATTTAGATTTAAGCTAAATATTTACAGCCTTATTTATAACACTTGTTAAGGCTTTATAAAGACTTTTTAAGAAAAATCTTTTATGTAAATTTGTTTTAAAAAACCTTTATAAATCCTTCATAATTTTTATAAATCAGGCTATTATTATTTATTTATTATTACTATTTGGCTACTACAGAACTGAATTCCTTACAGACCATTACTAATATTAAGTTACAAAAAATATAAAAAATACAACACCAATTTGCCTCGCGTTTAGAAAATCTATCATCGCATTCTTTACAACAGTCTGTAAGATTAAACAACTGGGTAAATGTTAACACATTCCTCTTAAAACTTCGACATCAGTATAATTAGCTCTATAGAATTTTACTGATCGATTACTATCGAAATTACGGGATGTACGATCATTGATCATTGATCAAATATTCAGAAAAGATATTAAAATTAAAGTAATATTGAAGACAAATGATACACATAGAAAAATTGCAATTTAAAATCTACTTAAATGAGGTTTATTTCACCTTTTTTTGGCAATGATTTTGCTTCATATGTGTTTCATGTTAATTCAACATGATTTACAGTAATTATCAAAAAAAAAACTTTCCTTTTGAAGGAAGTTATTCCTTTAATATTGATTTAACATTTCCGTGCTGTTAAATGAAAATTAAGAATAATCTTTTATCAAATTTATTTCTAGTTGGAACAACGTGAAAATTTGAATCATCATGAATTTAATTTAGTGTAATCATTGTATTACATTAATTATTTAACTTGCGTGTTTACATTGGAACTGTCATCAGAAAAATGTTTGTATGCATATAATTGGCTTCCCGGGCCAAGCTTTGAACACGGAACTTATCAGCCACAAGACAGCAGCAGCCACAACAAACTTAAATATTCTTTAAATGTATACTTTATATATACGATCATGATTTTAACTTTACTTCAACATGATTTAATATGATTTCAAATTAAAATTTTTCCATGGTGGTTTTACGCTAGTTTTAGTGCATTTTTGCGTAGGCAGCTTAATAAATTCCAGTCGGTAGAGTAAGCAGCCAAGTTAACTGGGTTAAAACGTAAACTTTGAGGACAAAATAACAGCGAATTACTCTTGCAATGATTTAATTGCATTAGAGTGAATTTAGTAAATAGGGTCACATATTATTGATCCACATTCTAGATTCCGACGTACCAGTGACTTTTAGTCCCAGCCTTGTATATTGCAAATGTGAGCTAAAATTTAGCTTGGGGTCTATTAAAACACTTTAGTCTGGAAAACTTTTGACCAAATCCAATTGATGATCATCAAGAAAATAGTTTGCAGTAGTTTTATTACATCTTACAAATCTCATTCATTTACATTAAGAATCCAGCCTAAATAAAAATGTCAAGCATTGCGTAAGCAGAAGGGTACTTTTTTTCAGTACAATTAAATAATATTTTATATGTTTAAATGTACTTAAAATGCGTACCCTGCTGCTAACGCAACACTTGACGCTCTAATTTAAGTTGAATTCTTATTCAAAATAAGCTCCATTTAAAACTTAAAGTTAATATACATTTTGAAAATTATTTTTCGTTTAAAAATGCTAACATATCGCTCATTTACTTCAATAGTGGCATAACTCAAAAAATTTAAACGCGTTTTCTGCAAAACTGGTTTTTTGAGTTGTGCCACTATTGAAGTAAATGAGCGATATGCTTCTTAAAAGTCTAGTCAATGTGTTTTTAGTGTATTTTATTTCATTCCAATTAATCTGAAATACAATCTTATATATTTGCTTGATTTGAATAAAACAGATCAGGAAAGTTTCCATTTACAGATATATTTTATATATAAAGATTTTAAAAAATTAATCCTGACTTAAAATTAAAATGTAACAAATCTTGAGCCTGAAAAGTCAACAAAGTTGACAAAGAAAAAAACACCGACTACAACTTTATAATCTACGTGCAAGTATTATCCTTTTCTTATCAGTCTCCCCAAATTGGCATAAGCCGTAGCAAATTCCTTTATTCTATAGACAACATGGTGTAGGCTAAAATTTCCTGTGCAAAAAAAAAATAGCAAAGGAAACATGAAATTTAGCCATCCAGCCAACTTCACGGTCTCCTATTACATTTGAAAAACTTTGGAGGAACCTAATCAGCACACACGAACAACAACAACAAAAAATGAAATAAAAAAATTTGCTGCAAAACTTATTTGGAGTATTTTTCTTTTAATATTATTTGGCCGTCACTCCTTGTGTTGCAAACATGATTCTTTTTTTTTAATGCTCCGCACGTACGAGACAGTCAAATTTCGTTTTTGAAGAAAAATGAAGATAAATAAAGAGAATTTTTCTTTATAAAGAAATTAAGGAATAACAAAAGAAAAAGGTCATCAAACCAGCCAACTAAATGAGATGACTAGCTTAATATTGAAGATTTATTAATAATTTTCTTATTTATATTTTCAAATAATTATAATTTTGTTTGTATTGAGTGTTTAAATAATTTTCTTTTTTAATTTTCGGCAATATTTTCACGTATATTTTCAAGCATTTACCAGCTTATAGATTTATTTGCTTGGTGGCTATCGAACGCAAACAATTGATAAATTGCCTTCGGCTTTTGTTGTGTTGCTTGAGTTAAAGTTTTTATTTACTGCTGTACATGTGCCATCATAACTCAGAATCATAAGATAAAATTTTATTCTTGTATTTAAGAAGCTTCAGTTTTTAATGATAAAAATTAATTTGTTTTTAATGCAGAGCATAATTACATACTGACAAAAGCCAATAATTATTTATTTAAGGAATCAGATCAGTGCAATCTGTATGACATTAATTTTACCAGCCCTTTACAGTGAAGTGTTTAAGTAGATCTTACGTAGGATATATTTTTGAAAACATCTAATGAATGCTCAACTCTTCCGGGAACTGAATGCGTAAGGAAAATGCAAGATATAAGAATTCAGAAATAGCTAAGTATGTTAGATATTTGGCTAATATATGATCCTGTAACTTTTTTGTTTCTAAACCTGACACCTCTTTGAAAAATTTTACGAATTATCACTGCAAACATATTGTCTGCGATCTTTTATAATCCTGTCTACATTAAAAAGTTTGCTTTTCCAAAATACCTAAATTGTATTTCCAATAAAGGGATGGTTTTGAAAGCCATTAATGAGACTCATTTGTAATAAAATTTTTTAAGCGATTATTTCCAGCTGCATACCGTCAGCTGAAATGTAAAACCAATTAACTAACAAAACATTCAAAATTACATTTTTTTTAATTAATTATTGGATATTACATTGAAACACATGACTTTGTAGACTTTCAAACCTTTATCATAAAAATTAGCAGAATTATAGTGTGATTTTTTAAGAAATGTTGGCTTTCATTTAAAAAAAAAACACTTAACATTTAGAGAAGTGTAAGCAATGTTTATTTGAGTCTGTAGAACCATCTATATAATTCAATGTTGAAAGATAATTTCATGTAAATTTTTACAGCGGATATGTCTTAAATGGTTCATACTCTGGGCCCAATTTTGACATAATTTCTCCATCATATCACAAATAATTTTTGTGTTTCAGTGCTTTAACCATTGCGAGTTTGTCCCTGAACTTTGACATAGCCCCAAACAAATAGTCTAAAGACGTTAAATCACACGATCTAGGCAGCCATTTGATCGGCCCCAAACGTAAAATACACTGTTCATTGAACTCGCCTCTCAATTGGGCTATTTTTTCGCGTGATATGTGGCATGTGGCATGGTTTTGCTGAAACCACTTGTCAGCCAGGTCCAGCTCTTCCAATTTGGGTAAAAAGAAAGTAACTGAATTGATAGTTCACTGTGATCAACAACACTGGCGAACATATTTACGATATTTTCCTCTGTCCACAATCTACATATCGAGCCATTACCATTTATTTTTTTTATAAAAATCATTAACATGTTATCATTGCCATTATATATCAAAAATTTACAACCATAAGATATACCGTTCCAATTTTATAACAAAAACAATTAAAGCTTAAGTACAAATTATTTTTTGTTAACATTTTTTTTAACAGCAACTTGTTACTTAAGGTAAAATTTCCTTTTGAAAATAAAGCAAGTAAGAGTGCTATATTGGGATTAGCCGTATATTATATACCCTTCATTATCTCTTTTTAAAATAATTAACTATAGAGGACTTTAACATAGATCAGCCCTTTCTGATAGCAACTTATTCACCCACATATAAAAAACTTGAATACACATTAGAGCACCCAAATTGCTGAAAGTATTTATTTTATTCGCTCCACCGGCAGTTTCTGATAGACCGGCCATGAAAAATCACATGCGTGTAAAAATTGCACTAATAGCGTGCATACCGGGCATGCTCATTGCATTTTTCACCTAAAAAAAATAACCTATCTTGAATATGAACACTTTTGGCGTTTTTCGGAAAAATTTTTGTTTAGAATAAATACCACAAAATCTTTCTTGTACATAATTTGACCCTAAATATAGCCTATTATGATCCTTTAATGGGATGAAACAAAGTTTTTATTATAAATATTTTTTTTTCAACGGCTCTAAAATTATTTTATACCCTCATTATATTTGGACCAAATATGCATCATATAAGAACAAAACATCACATACCAGTTTATTGAAGATATTTCATATAAAGCATGAAAATGCTATAAAAAACTACACAGAGAAAACAGTGCCTAATAATTACCTCATAAAATAGAACAAAATTAATAAGAAATCTCTATGTTTTTTTTTTCAATAAGGAAATCTTATTAATTTCATAGGAAAACCTTTTTGAAAAAATCAACAAGAAATCTTGTAGTTTTTATGAGGTTATCTTATTGATTTTTTTGATAAGGTTTTCTTCTTGATTTTATGAGGCGACCTCATAAAATAAAAAACAAATTATGTCTTTCTTTATTCTTTGTGCTTTTGCTTATATATTTTCATTTAAATTCTATACCATATACTTTGAAAGGAGACAAGTATTGAAAGAGCAAACTTCTGACTGATAGACAAACACTCTAACTAATATGCTAACAAGCAGTCTGAATAACCATTGAAATAATTTTGCAAACATGCTTATACAAAAATGAAAAAGATCATGAAAAAAAATTGTCTGTGTCTATTTATAGATATGAAATAACAAGATACCTCATAAAATCAAGAAGATTTCCTTATTAAAAAAATCAATAAGATGCTTTACACATAATCATTTAGGAACCTAATAAAATCAAGAAGAAAACCTTATTGAAAAAATCAATAAGATAGCCTAATAAAATCAAGAAGAAAAGCTTTATAAAAAAATAAATAAGGTAGCCTAATAAAATCAATAAGAAATCCATATAGTTTACAATTTATAAGAAAACCTAATAGAATCAAGAAGTTTTTCTCTATGGAATGTTTTTTTGGTGCCAAAATCAACGGAAATCGAGTAAAAAAAGTTGGGAATAATAAGATTTCTTCTTAATTTTATGTGGGTTTTTTCTTGATAAAATTAATAAGATTTACCACATAAAAACAATAAGGAATCTATATGAAAAAATCTTCGCTTCTTTCTGCCGGGATACCCTTTGCCTAAAAACGTTTCATAGAGAAAATCTTATTGATTCTATGAGGCAGTTTTTTCTCTGTGTACTGAAACTTCGGCTGTGTGGCACGTAGCGCCGTCCTGTTGAAACCAAATGTTGCCAATATCCTCCTCTTCAGTTTTTGTGAACAAAAATTCGTTCAACATGGCCCGATAACGATCGCCATTGACTGTAACAAAATTATGCCTCTGGACCAAAATCCGCACCAAACAGTGACTCGTTTTGGGTGCGTCGGCTTTTCAATGTATGCGTGCGGGTTTTCTGTGCCCCAAATGCGACAATTTTGCTTGTTTACATACCCGCCAAAATCAAAATGAGCTTCATCTGAAAAGATGATTTTTTTGGCAAAATCGGCATCTTCTGTAAGTCGATCGCAGGCCCACTTAGCGAAGCGAAAACCCATTGGATGGTCAGTTGGCTCGTTCAGCGGAAGGATAAAACTAATTATCTGTCAAATCAGACATGAGCTAAGTGTTACCATTCACGAAATAAGCACTAGTTGAAAAAAAACGTTAGATGGTGGACCCTTTATATTATAATAAATATACTTTTTTTAATCTAGAAGCAAATTTTTGTAGTCGAAGTCGAAATACGCCTATCACGATAAAGTCCATTATCCAACAAATCTGATTATATTGAAGTGAGTTGTTTTAAAGGTTATGTTTCAAAGTTTGAAAAAAAATTATCTATAAGTTTTAAATATGGTTATTTGGATAACTCTGCAACAAGTTGTTCTGATTTAAATTTGATTACAAGGTCCAGGCAAAAAAACCGTGGTAGTCCATGGTTCAATTCCGATACCTAGCAATTTATTGAAAATTTCTTCACAAAAGTCCATATAGGACTTGAAAAAACTTTCCGTCGGTAAAGCTATACACAGCAAATTTAATATCGAACTCTTTAATTTGAAAAGTTATAAGTCTGTAGAAGAATCACTACATGGAGCCAATCAAGAAGACAATAAGTTAGTAATTTTGATACAAGCTTAGTTTAAAAAAAAAAACTGATATTTACTTTTTCTTAAAAAATTTTTTTAGCTTAACCAACACAAAAATATAAACAGGAGGTTATCAGCGAGACAGCAAAAAAGCTTAAGGTACAAAAAAAACGTTATTATGCTAATATTTAGAAAAAAAAAATCGTGACGTTACTTGTATTTGGCATAATAACACTTAAATACTAAAATTCAATGAATTAACTAAAATAACAGCGAAGATAATTAAAAAAAACCTTCTCCTGTAAAGTTTTGTTTTTGTTACTTAAGCTTTTTGTGCGGTTATGACTCGATATGTACGCATCTTGGTGGCTTAATGCTCAATAATGTAATTTTGGTGTGAAATTTTATGATAAGATTTCAAATAGCCGCCTCAGAAGGTCTCCCAAATTTACCATAAAATGGAAGAAGTGCACAGATGCACTTTCTTAACCGATTATGAGTTGTTGTTCATTTGTAAGTCGATCCATGGTTAAATTATAAACCAAACTAAACATGTTTAACAGTAACATAATACACTCAAACAGCTGAGTTGCAAAAAAGAAAGTTGCAAAAAAAGCACCCTTTAAAAATGAAAATAAAGAAATTTTACTTCAGTCACTGGAATAATTTTATTTAGTTTTTTTTTCTCTTCTAAAATTTTAAAAAAGCATAGCTACGCGATTTTGCATTTCAGCTAACGCTATTTAAAATTAAAGATTCGCATTTAACAATATTTATACAATTCCTTAAACAAAAAATACACGACACACATTGAAGACCTTAATGGTCTTTGAGTACGAAATTTGCTTGATTTATGCTTGAAACACGTGCCAATTTTTAACAGCAAAATAAAATAGCAACATTATTTTTTTTTCTATAATGACAGCAACAGCAGCAGTATTAAGAAAACAGCAAATATGTATGTGTACAAACGTAGAACACATGTTATATTAAATAAATTTATCCCATAGATATATTTCATTTTACACATTTACCTACAAACACGTACACAATCGAGGACAAAGTTGATGTGTCTGTGTACTCATTCTTGTTCAAGCGATTGCCAAAATAAAAACAAGAACTGTGGGGGTGGGGGCAGGGAAGAGCACAAAATTTAAGCTGCCTGTTATTTTTTCTTTAATTTTTATTAATAACAAATACCAACACGTCAAAAGTGTTAAACAGTTTTTATGATTTTATTAACAAAACAACAAAGTCACGTTCATAATGGAAAAAACAATAACAGAAATAATGCCGTCAATAAAAAAATAACACATCAGAGACAGACATCATCAACATGCTCTCACACACTTACTTGAATGTATTTTTATATAAAACGAAACATATTCTTCCCCTATCTCTTTATTGGCTGGTCCTCTTTGACTTGGTAGTAGTAGCTCATAGGTCCACAAAATATGGCATGGACTACATGGCACATTTGTGTACTTTAATAAAATTTAATGATTTGGCTTACTTCAGCTTATATTCTTTTTCCACCAGCTTTTGTTTCTATGGCACTCTTCTTTTTTACTTTCACCGCGCCCACAACAAAATGTGGAAAATCTTTCATACGCGAGTCTTTTGAATATGTGCTATAGAAAAGGGTCTTATGCAATAAAGTAGCTGCAGGAAAACACACAGTATATGTATATGTCTTAGAGTTCCGCAATTAAAATTAAAACAAAGCAAAAATTATATAAAAAAAATATAAAAATATTTTTTATATCAATTACACTCTCTTTACTAGATTTTAAATAGATAATTAAATGTCATTAATATTTATATATGATTTTATATATTATTTGGGCCATGTAGCCGCCTTAGTTGGTGCGGACATGACGTTGTCGGTTTTGAAAACATATGAACCAGGGACTCCGCCAGTCCATAAAGCAAACTAAACAATCAGTACTTGCAGGTACATTTAAATGTAATTTCTTTAAACAAAATTTTGTAGATTTTAATCACTCCGACTATGATAATTTTCTCAGTAAGGAATGCATTCAACCATAACTGAGCTCAATCGCTGAACGAGCTTTTTTATGAAAACCAACATAAATATTAATTTGTCATGCAGCCCATTGGCTGAACTAGCAATGTATATAAATGTTGTTTAGTTCTTTAGTTCTTGCACAAGCTGAAGCTTATAGGCTCGAAAACCAAGGTCCCTTTAAAAAATCTTCCATAAAGTGGATGGACACATTTCAGTTGACTGAGAACAGCGTCAAATTAATTGATGTGGATATACAGTAGCTATAGAAAAAGGAAGTTGATTATCATTAGGGGAATGCACGAGGCACAAATTCACAATATTTAATACAATTAGAATTAAAATTTAAGTTTGACAATTGTTAACGCACTATAATCCAAAATTATTATTTTACTTGTTAAGTAAAATATTTTTTTTAAATACACTGAAATTAATTATTGAGGGGTTTAGCTGAACCCTATGCGCATTTCACAAATGCTAATGCAGATCATCAGGGAACCTTTACCCAAAAGTTTCTTAGAACAACTAGAGTTATTATGTTAAATTTTCATTTAGACAAATGAGAAGTTCAACAAATAACAAAGTTGATACAAGAACTCAACAATCAACATATTTTTTATTTTCTTACTTTACCACTGCTACATTGCTTGACTTAATTTTTTTTTCAGCTCGAATTCTAGTTGTAAGAAGTATGTAAAAAGAAAATAAATGTGAATAATAACAACAGCTATTCAATAATGGAGTGTTGCAATACAAGTATTTTTGACCGGGTGAACTAAAATTATTGTATAAAACTTTTCAGTCGCTATGTTAATATTAACACGAGCCACATCGGCGTCAAAGTTCGGGACATTAGACTGGTACTGTTTTCAAATTATAGCAATATTTCATGCGTTCCTATTTTTTTTTTCGGAGTGTATCTTCATAACTCAGTACATTTTGGACCCATTGTAAAATTTTTTTATTGTCTGAGAGGTTATAGCTTCCATTGGGACCATTGTCAAAAAAATGGGCAGGGACACGCCTACAATTTTTGTTATATAATTTTATGATATTCTACTTATTTGATTGCTGGGAAACCTATAAAACTCCTTTGGTTCTTGTAATTATACAATTTGAAAGTTGAAAAAATAGGCGAGGTTACGCCCATTTAAATTTCTTATAACATTTTACGTGGTTCTACTTAACCGATTTTTACGAAACTTACCACACACCTTGAGGTTTAAAATAGACACAATCCTCCTGTTAAAAAAATGGGCTGAGTAACTCCCATTAAAGTTTAATATTTTATTTTAAGTGGTTCTAATTAACCGATTTATAAAAAACTTAACACGCACACTGAGCTCTGAAAAACACATAATCTTGCATTTAAAAAAATTGACGAGGCGCGCCCATTCAAATTTAATTTTATATTTCACGTACGTCTTATCTTCTTCTATCAGATATATGCATTGAAGTCGGAAAGAACTATTTTATGCAATGATAGAACATTTCGCTTTTTACAAAATTTCTTAGCCTTTTTTTATTTAAATAAATAATTTCGAAGCTTCGAGTTTTCTTATTTGTAACCTTCTTTATATTTTTATGAATATTTGTGATTTTCAATACTCACCTGATTGAACATCTTTTAACAAAAAGTTTACCTGATCAAAAGATCCATTGCATTAGCGGTCCTTAGACTCTGATCTTTTTTTTTTCTCTTTTAACCAATTTCATTTCATATATAATTTTGGAAATTCTACTACATCTTCACTCAATTTTAAGCCATCCCAAGATATTTATATCCTCAAGACCTACGCTCACGCAAAAATCATAAAAATCAAAGTGTAACACTTAAAAGAAACAAGCAAAAGAAACCAGAAAAGTCTGCATGTTAGTAATTTTTTTTTTCTACTTCCCTGGTATTGCACAATTTGTTGGCAGAAAGTTATGCTCCATAAAGTATGCTACTTATTTAATGTGTAAATAAATTTGTTGTTGTTGTACGCAGTTTGTGTGTGTGTGTGTGTTTGTGTGTGTGTGTGTGAGTGTGTGGGTGTGTTACTTCTTGAACAATAGCGTCTAGATGACTTTTTGATGACACTTAACGCAGATTTTTATGGTTCCAAAGTTGGGAAAGAAATTCCCAGAGTAAAAAACGAAAACATACAAAATATTAGCAAAATATAAAATTTTTTTTTGTTTTTGTTTTTTTTTTTTTTGGTAAAGTCATCATGTGCCCAATATAATAATTTTGCTATAAAAATACTGACCTGCGTGCGTGCACAGCAGGTTGTAAGAATTTTCGTTTATAGGAAAAATTATAAGTCACATGATTTTTTTTTTTTTTTTTTTTTTTGCCATATTAATATGTATGTAAATACTATTTTTTATAGAAAACATAGACAAAAATTGAGGCCATCAATGCAAAGGTAGTGTAAAAAAATGTCATACATTACCCACTATCAATAAAAAAGTAGAGTAAGTCACTTTCTGGTGTGTTCGGCTTAAGGTTCATTTTAAGAAATATTTAAATGTATTTTTCTATTAAGGTTTATTTATTTATTTTTCGATATTTCGACCAACTTTATTGTTCTTATAAGGATATGGTTAAATTTTATTTTATTTTATTTTACTTTATTTTATTTGAGCTTTAAATCTATTTCCTTTTAAATTATATCATAAAAATTAAATAGACTTAGAGCCATTTTCACAACTTACCTTTAGCTAAAGGTAGGATTTTGTCTGCCCAATAAATATTTTTGCATTGTTACAACTTAAATTTTTAAATGGTACTATTATCAATAATAATGTTATTTAATGGATAAAATAATAATAAATGAAGGTATTGTAATGCAAAGCTATTTATCGTGCAGACAAAATCCTACCTTTAGCTAAAGGGAAGTTGTGAAAATGACCCTTAAGGCTACGATCAAAAGAAAAATTTTATAACAACAAAGTTGGTCAGAATATGGAAAAATAAATAAATAAAAATTAAGAGAAAAATTATTTTATTTATTTATTAAAAGCAACCGCCAGCCGAAAATATTGTCCTGAAAGCTCGAAAAAAGCTTGAGCGACATAATTTTTGAGCTTATTTTTTATGAAATTCGGTTATTAAGAATCGCAGATAATCGTTTTTTTATCATAAAACGAAGTTCAGAACATATGCCATTTAAGGTTTCTTGACGGTTATGGCTCGATAAGCGCACCAAATTGATATAGATAGATTGACGTATTAAAAGAAAATTATTTTGGTTCACAAAAGGTTTACAAAACAGATTTTGTATGGAAATTTGTTTATCAAACGTTTTGCAAATGAAAATTATTTTTTTTTTCAAAATGTCTACATTATATTAAATTCTCTCACACAATAAACAATTTTTTTTTCTTCAACGGTTGACAGTTTGATAGTTGTTTCTAACAGTAAGTTAACTTTATTTTGTTGGTAGTATCTGTTAAATATCCAAAGCATTATCGAAAATGTTTTACTTTTACATTAGAGACCTGCCTAAACAGTCTTGAAATGTAAATACGTCCTGGTTTTAAAATGTATTGTTGTAGCATGTATTATACTAAACCAATAATAAATGATGTCGTTTCCTAAGCGAAGCTTTATGGATGTATTTGTGTTCATGTATATGAGTTTTAACAAGCGAAGACTTCTTGTCTGTAACAAACACTTAAAAGAAGTAGTGTTGATGCGTGTATGCTTGTTATTTTGCATATTGCACGTTTGAGTGTGTGTGTGTAAGATGTCGATGGTAAGCTATTAATGGGTGTTTTTTATTGAGGTATAGAACTTTAAGTTGGCATTACTTTTTTAACCGGCGGCCATTTTGTCAGCTGTCAAGTGATTAATATTTAGTTTGGTTTGCCATTTTATCATAAACAGGTTGACAAAAGAACAACGCTTGCAAATCGTGCAAATTTATTTCGAAAATAATGGTTCAGTTCGCGAAGTTTACCGCAAGCTCCGTCCATTTTATGGTCGACATAATCGTCCATCAGAGCAATTAATTCGGTTAACCATGGATCGTTTTCGCACTACGTTTACTCTATGTGATAATACGCATCCGCACAGATGTCGAACAGTGCGCACCGAAGAAACAATTGCCACTGTAGAGCAAAGTGTTGAAGAGGACCCGAATGAATCGATTCGCCACCGTGCACAGCAATTGGAGCTTTGTCCATCAACTTTATGGAAGACTTTGCGCAAAGATCTTGGCTTGCGACCTTACAAGAATTAAATTAAATTAAATTGGCTTGTGCAAGAATTAAAGCCGCGAGACCATGCAATGCGTCGTGATTTTGGTGTATGGGCCGAAAATGAGATTGATCTCGATGCTGATTTTCATCGCAAAATTTTGTTCAGTGATGAGGCTCATTTTTGGTTGAATGGCTACGTCAACAAGCAAAATTGCCGCATTTGGAGTGAAGAGAATCCACATGAGACCCTTGAGACGCCATTACATCCACAAAAACTGACAGTTTGGTGTGCTCTATGGGCTGGTGGAGTCATTGGGCCATACTTCTTCCGAAATAATGCTGGAGAGTCAGTTACCGTTAATGGAGACCGGTATAGAGCCATGATAACCGACTATTTTGTTCCCGAATTGGATGGCATGAATGTGGATGAGTTGTGGTTCCAACAAGACGGCGCTACATGCCACACAGCGCACGTCACAATCGATTTATTGAAGGAAACATTCGATGAGCGCATAATTTCGCGGAATGGACCTGTCAATTGGCCACCAAGATCGTGTGATTTGACACCATTGGATTATTTTCTTTGGGGATATGTGAAGTCGCTCGTCTACGCCAACAAACCAGAAACGTTAGGGGACTTGGAAGCCAACATTCGTGGCGTTATTGCCAACATACGGCCCCATATGCTCGAAAAAGTGGTTGAAAATTGGACCTGTAGAATTGGCTTTATTCGAGCCAGCCGCGGCAGCCACATGCCCGAAATCATATTTAAACATTAATGGCATAAAATTATCCTTCCAATAAAGCCAAATTGATGGACATTAAAACGATTTTTTTGTGTTTTATTTCAACTCGAAGTTCTATACCTCTAAAAAAACACCCGTTATGTCTGTGCCAATAAATAATAGTGTCTTAAGTCGAACTTTCATGTTTTGAGATATTAAGGGTTTTGTCTAAAATTAATTGTGTTTGGTTTTTATATAAAATTTTTAGCCTCCGAAAAAGATGCACATTTATTTATAACAAAACTGTTAATGTTACAAAAAATGAAAATGTTTTATTAGTTAATATTCGCTGTTTTTTAGTTAAGATGTTATGAAAAAATCCATTGTTAGAAAAATAAAAATTAAACTGCACTTAAGCTATTATATTAAAAGGAAAAATAATTTTTATTGATGGTAAGTCGAGATAAGTACTTTAGGTTAAATTGAAAAATGCAGAAAACCTAATATTACATAATTTTTTAAGAGCTTAGTTAAATATAAGTTTTTTTTTTAATGAAGAATAATTTGGATGCGATGTTAGTTATTGAACTTAAGTGTATACAAGCTTTCATGCTCAAATATTTTAATATTAATGTAGCTACCGAAAAATAATTAAGTTGAGGTAAGATGTTATGGCTTACGTAATATTTTCCAAGAAGGCTTAAGTTAAAATATAAATGCGTATAGTTTTATTAATAATGACATTTTTAATTGAAATTTAGTTGAGTGATAGATCTTGAAGAAGAGAATAAGAATATGTAATAAAATTAAAAAGCACTTATGTCAACTTAGGCCATTATTTTTTATTGCCAGAGATGTGTTTAAGGGAGATTTTTTTAAAGCAAGCGCACACAACTAATGTCAATGCATGTGCGTGCATTTGCTTGTGCGCAGAAAAATAAAAGAGCATTCATACAACTTATGTGTGTATATATGAATGTACATGCACGTAGTTTGTATACGCGCCCATGCGTAGAAAGAAGTAAGTCAAATTCTTCCGGCACCAAGTATTTTCTTCTTTACTCCTCTACCTACAATACTGATAAAAATGTATTGCCAACAGTGTTGCTTACGTTTGTTTTAGAAGAAATCGCAGTAGTATATCATTTGAAAAATCTCTCATGTTTTAAAAGTTCTTGTAAGGGGTCTTCTGCAGGACTCTATTGTACATCTATGAAACATAATAATAATTAAATTTGTAGCAAAAGATCTTACAAAAATATTAAAGAAAGAACTAAAATCTGAGAAGCTTTTCTTAAACTATTCGCTAATACAGCAAGATATCTTTGTAATTATTTGATAAATATATTATTTCTCTATTGCCATTCTCATACAACACAATCAACTTAATGTGATTTATAGCAAGTCATTTAAACAAAATTTGTCTAAAAATTACTTTTGTTTCTTTTTGTTTTGCAATTCATGAACAAATTCAAGAAACCAACTTAATGGAACTAATGGAAAATTGTTTGACTAAGAATGAAATGAAATAAAAGTCAAAAAGCATAAAATCATAAAGTTTGCAACATTAATTTTATTACCTGCAATTATTTCAAATTATTTACTTTAGAATAACAAATGCATTTTGCTCTTTTAAAATGTTCCCTTCCCATTTCCCATTTGCTAGAACGTAAGGGAATAAAATAATATTAAGTTGTTTTGTTGCTGTTGTGGAAACTCATATTTCTCTGTCATTAATAATAATTAATTTATGAATGAGGTCTAAATACTGACAACGTAAACATGTATCAATGAAACGGATAAATGAAGTTGTTACGGAGTATTTCTTTAATCCTGTATCAACCTTTGCAACCATAAAAGTGAGAGGGGTTTTGCTGAGTTGTTTCTCTACCTTAACTTTTGACTGTTTAGAAGAGAAGCGCAAAGTACGGAGTCTATTTATCAAATGATTGATTAGGCCACAACATGCCAAGGAAGTTGAAACATATGTATGTACGTGTATATAAAGTCTTCATATATTTTACTGATTAATGTGTGGAAGGAGAAAAAGTTGTTTCTTTTAAGATGTTTATTATCTTGAGCTTTGGGATGAAGAAAAAAAAGAAACAACATCCGACAAATTATGCTTATTATCTGAATAAGAGAGTTGCAAAGGGGGGAGGGGGGGAGGGGGAGAATTAATGTAATAGTTCTACAGAGAAGGAAATTTCTTTACAGTGAGCAACTTTTCTGTCAAACTAGTTTTTTCGAGTTATGAAGTTGTTTTAGTAAAAAACTGAAACTCATGTTGTTATAATCATTGAAGCGGTAGTGTTTATTTCACTTTTTTTGTAGGACCAAATATTTTCAAAAATTATTTTAAAAAATCTTAATACTTTATATCAGTTACGTCCAAGTTATATCTACAAAATGCAAGCTTTTACAAAGCAGCTTTGTGCTTTTGCACCGATGAAAGCAGAATAATAAATCAAATCTTGTCGACAACAATAATTGCTTCTAAATTTTCAAAGAAACAAGAACAAATTGTAAAAGCTTTCAAAGCTGTTTATCTAAAATACAAATGTCAGAATATGTTTGCTTAGACGTAGCTGCTTTGTACCATAATTTTATTCAAGAAATTTGCAAGAATTAAAAAACACACATTTTTCTTATACTACTCTTATACACCTTTATCAATTATTTCGTTTTATTTAAAACCTGACCAGCATTTATAATTTGTACAGTAAATTTTCATAAAATCTTGCAACTTTAATTGAATATTTCTCTTTAGTTTTGCGCCACTTTCACACAATTTCATTATAAAGCAGAAAAATAGTAGATGTCTTTTAGTTATTCTTTTTACAGAAATATCTTTAATATTATTTATTTATGAATAGGAGAATAACTCCATGACTTAGGAAAATTATGTGTATGTGTGTTTGTTTGTTAGTGTGTAAGCTTTTGAGTGAATCTATTCTTTTTTTTATTCTTTATTATGGAAAACCTCATGGCCACCTTTTCTTCTAATCCTTCAGAATTTTTTTTTTATATTATTTTTTTCCTACTTCATTTAAAATTTCATAAGAGGAATTAAGCTTGCCGAGCACGTTGCAAGACAAATATTCCAGGCATTATAGTATTGCTTAGTACTTGCTCTACATCATTATGTGTTAGTGTTTAAACTTGCACACACACACACTTATACACACACAGACATGAATATACACGCATACATTTACACATATAGTCCAACAGTTTTGTACAATAAAGTAACTAATTATTAAGCAGGATTAAAATGTTATACAATATACAGCACACAGCAAAAAAAAAACAAATAAAATAAAATAAAAGAGAAAATACACTCCACATAAAGCTTTAGTCCTCAAAAAAAAAAAAAATATATATATACAATATTTGTATAAAAAAAGAATAAGAAAATTTCATATCTAGCACATGATAAGTGAAAACATATGGCAGACAATTTAATTTATTTTTGTGGTTTATGAACGGCAGCTCAAGTAGAAATGAGACTAAACAAAAAATAATAATAATACTCGAATAGTTTTAATAAAGAATTTTATCTAAAGTTTGTTCTTAAATTCATTAAATTATAGAATTTTAATATAGATATTTATATAAACGCATTGAAAACTACACTTCCATTTCATTAGTTTTATTGGATTTTTTAAAAATTTAATTTAATTTAATTAACTGCCACTTCCACTATGTCGAAAGAAAAATTATGCGAAAGAAACCTAGTCGCTCGAATTTTAATACATTTTCATTCCACAATGTCAACAGCTTTCTTTCGCTTGTGATTACGTATGTCATTTGTTTGTTTTACGTGTTTATAAATTAAAGTAGTGTTAATTTGTATATTTCAAGTATTTCTAGCGATTTTTTTAAACTTACTAACATTTATATGAAAATAAATACAACCATATTCAATAACGAAAAAGAATTCAACAAAATAGTCGCACAACAACAGAATGTTATAACTGTTTTGCTTTACATTTACATTCGTTTTGTTTAAAATGAGCGAGTACTTTTTATAATGAACATAAAACAAATAATCAAAACTAAAGTGTTCAATAATATTTTGATAAATATTAATATTTTATGACTTTTCTTTACAAATAAAAAATAAATTGAAGAAATATGATTTAAAGAAAATAATAATGTGATAAATAATAATTTTACAAACTTTACTGAATTATTTGCAAATAAATTTTACTAAACGAAAGCAAAATAGCAAGTGAGTGATTTTGACATAGTGTTCGCTTTGTTGACGACTCATTCGAGTTATTGGTATGAAAATCTGTATGAAAATACTTACGTTTTCTTGCGACTTGTCGTTCGAATCAATGTTCGTACAGAAGTAAGATAGAGAAATGGAAATCAGTTTTCTTTCGCTTAGAACGCGAATGAAGACCTTCTTTCGAAATAGTGAAAGAGGCTGTAAATCATGCTAAGTATATTTAAAACATTTAAAAATTAAGGTGTTTTAATATTGACAAATTATGGTAAGTGCATTTTTGCTCATAACTTTTGATAGAATAGTCCAATTACTATTAAAATTTTACAGACTCTAAGATAATAACCGATAAATTCAGAAATGCCATTCCCAGTATAACATATTATGTCGACTTAGCATGTCTTGGAATGGGACCGTTGACTTATCCATTCACATATTTTATTCAAACTTAATTACAAATGTTAGCTAATGGAGTAGTTTTCAAAACAACAAATAGTCATTAACGCGTTTTTAAAAATGTGTTATTTCAAAAAAAGATTTCAGTTTACAGAACACACCCTATTATATTACTAAAACTTTTCATAGTTGAGTATATGTTTGGCTACTAAATCCATTTGACTGTTTATAACACGATTATTAAAAAAAAAAGGTAATGATATTTTAAAACTCAATTTACATTTAGTTTCAATAAAATAAAAGTCTTATTACACTTTGATAATCATAAAAGAGGATTGTATGGGAAAATGGGGGAAAAAAGTAAAGTTTCCAACAAATTTACCACTTTTTTATTGTTTCTCTGCTATATTCTATTTAAATATAATTCTAAAACTTCATCATCCTATTTGGTATTTGTTTGTTATGTGGAGTTTTATTTTATTTACCCAAGTCTGTGTGTGGAAGAACTCGAAGCTAACAACAAAGTAATCAGCAAATAAAAAGATAACAAGAAAAAATATCTTTTTATAAACATCAATAAATAAATAGTTTTATTTCGCCAATAAAACTCATTTTATTGTCACACAAACGCACACATCGACAATACAAATGTGGAAAGTTTATTGGTATTAAGTATCTACTAAGTATTAGATTGTCGAAATCCTAAATAAGTAATAAAATATTCTGGGGGTTTATTGGCTTGGAAATGTGTAATTATATGGGATGATTCGTATGTTGCTCTGCTTGGAGTGCTGGGAGTCTGAGTTTATAAATGAAATGGAAAGGTTTTATGATCCTCTTTTCATACTAAGATTGTAATTATATGATTTTAGTATAAAAGAAATTTAGATTGTAAAGATTTGTGTTAAAATAAAAGATGACCAGGTGGCCAATTCAATATACTCGAGCAAAATAAGGACAGTCAATATGTTCCAGTGACTATTCTGCATTTTATATCTAAACATAGTCTTCCTTAAGGTTAAAACCTTTAGTCTAGCGTTTTTCCGTTTTTTTTTCAAATAATAAAATTTTTCAATGCCTTCGTCTCTAGAGTCCTTATTAACAAAGGGAAAAAACTTCATTAAAGAAAAAATTCATAAAATTTTACAAACAATTTCATTATGTAAATTCGTTATTATATGAATAAAATAAAATTTAAAAAACACGTTCTTATTATTTTTCTCTTAAATGTCCTTAAATTTAAAGTTTTGACCAAGTTGAAACAAGCTCAAGCATGCTCCCACAAGACATATGCAAGATTTTTCATAATAATTTATACATACTTATGAAAAATATTCTTCTTAATTAAAACTTTATGTTAAGAATTTATCATCATTTATAAATAATTTTTTACACCGCCAGGCTAAATGTGCTCTAGATAAGAAATAATATTCTTCGTTCTTTTATTTCTTTTTAGAAATAATTTCCAAGTAGACATTTGTGAGCAGTACTTTCTTTTTTATTTCTCCAAGGATATAAATTTCAGCAGAAAATAAGAAATTTAATGTATTGATTTTAAAAAAAAGAACATTTTAAGTTTAGCTGGAAAATTTTTTAAAGTAAAATTAAAAATAATATAAAAAAAAATATTAAAATAATGGAGATAAATTATAAAATTGTTTTTCTAAGAATTTTATTCGTTTCTATATTTGCTTTGATTAGTCTATTATTATTATTATTAAAACTAAGTTCATACTCATAAGAGATACTTCTCTTTTCTCTTGTGCCTCTCAGATTAAAATTTTTTGCAACACAAATAATATGTTTTAATAAACTTTAATTTAATTTTTTTTTATAAGTTTAATTAATTTTTTATCCAAGGTTCACATTTTGAGTTGGGAACACTGCCTTATTTAACAATCGATTTAAAAGCTGATAAATAAATTTTTAACCTACTTTTGTAAAATTCTTTTTTGACGCGGACACGCCCACAAATTTTTTGCATTTAATTTTATGATATTCTACTTATTTATTCGCTGCAAAACCTATCAAACACCTTTGGTTCTTGCAATTACAGAATTTGAAGGTTGAAAAAATGGGCGGGGCTACACCCATTTAAATTTATTAAAATATCTCACTCGGTTCTACTTCACCAATTTTTACGAAACTAACCACATACCTTGAGCTGTAAAATAGATACAATCCTCCATTTAAAAAAATGGGCGGAGTCACACCCATTAAAATTTAATATTTTATTTTAAGTGGTTCTACTTTATCGATTTTTAAAAGACTTAACACTCGCACTGAGCTCTGAAAAACACACAATCTTCAATATAAAAAAATGGGCGGAGGCACACCCATTAAAATTTTGTTTTGAATTTCACGTACTTCTTCTATCAGATCTTTGCATTGAAGTCAGTTTTTTTTGCAGAAAGAATTATTTCTAATATGCTTGGCCATTATATCATAGATAGCTCACGAGAGAAAATTGCTGAAACTACTTTTCATAATAATAGGGCTGTTCATCAGACTTATTATACACTTCATTCATTTGATGAAAGTCATAATCATATGTCGGAGCGACTATTTCGAATAACTAATAATAGTTTTAGCCTTTGTGAGTACTTTTAATGATAGTGTGCATACCCTGAGGCACATGCTGATGTTTAGAAAAGCACTAAAGAAACCCCACATCATTCAATACAGTGTTATTTGTTTTGAGCTACTGTGGATGTGTCCATGCCAGTGGCCAGCACTGAACTAAATTTAACTGAATTTAATATATATAATAAGTTGCACCATTTCTCAAAACAAGCTTCTTATTTCTTAGATGATAAGCATCGGTGGTTCAGTGGTAGAATGCTCGCCTGCCACGCGGGCGGCCCGGGTTCGATTCCCGGCCGATGCAAAAGTGGCCTTTTTAATTAAAAACTGATTTTATTTAAATAAATGATAAAAAAGGAAATCTGTTTGATTAAATGATTATATTTTTGCTTCTATTAGAAAAATATATATAAAAAACTCAATCGCCCGAGCAGGGACTTGAACCCTGGACCCTTGGATTAAAAGTCCAATGCTCTACCGACTGAGCTACCCGGGCACATACGAGTTTGTGTTCATGGGAAAGTAAAATATTTTCGCATGAGCATTGCTTATTCCGATTCCTATTTAGTTTGGATGAACAGGGGATTAAAAACAATTTTTTTGGAGAAAGCTAAAATATTCTGGAGAAATAATTCAATTCTTTCTCTAAAACATTGTTTAATCTTTGAAAACAGGAATCTCTACGCTGTATTTAAATAGAAGCATATTGTTGTAATATTATATGTATAAGAGCATCGGTGGTTCAGTGGTAGAATGCTCGCCTGCCACGCGGGCGGCCCGGGTTCGATTCCCGGCCGATGCAAGAATTTTTTCTTTCACAAAAAAGCCATTTCAATTGAGCTATAAAATATTTTGTTTGCTTTAATTTAATAAGAGCTGTGCATAAAGTTCGTCAAATACATCTTTTGCTAAAGGTTCGTATAAGATTCTAAAAACTCATATAAAATTAGTATTTTGCATTACAATACTGGTTTTAAACTCTTAAAGTGTACTTTGTTTATGACTATGACTATGCGCCATTTTTTTTTAAATCGAGATTTTTGTATATTTCGATTCAAAAAGAAAATAATAATAATGAGTTAGGGCCTTTCTTTATTAAGCTAACGATGTAAATGCTATTAAAGCTTAAGGGCCATTATTACAACTTAAAGATAGTTAAAAGTAGGATTTTGTCGGACGTATAAAAAGCTTTCCATTATTGCAAATTGGATTTAACTTACCCGGTAGGATAAACTTGCCTGTAATTTATCGCTCACTTTAGGTTAAAGTAAAATTTTGCAAATGATAAAGTCTTTATACTCCCGATGAAATCCTACTTTTAACTATCTTTAAGTTGTAATAATGGCCCTAAATGTAGTAGAGAATTAACCTACAGATAACTTTAAGATTCTTGCATTTAATATCTTTAAAGATAGAAACATATATTTCCGATATATATCTCCACTTCAACTTTATATCATTTGTTCTTAAATACTGTAAATTCTTATATTATCTCTCTCTCTTAAACGATTCATGCATCTGCTGCGTGTTTATCTTTCATCACTCATGGTTGCCAGAGCCCACCTTCGGTTTTAAGTTTTTCCTTTTACATTTTTTCTATTATTTCTATTAGTTGGTTTGGGTAACATGATATTTTAAGATAAAGAAGAACTGATAATAAATAGTCAGGTCATAATGTGTTAAGAAAGATCGCCTGTTTAAAGTTAATTTCTCTCACAAAAAAAAAAAAAAACTAGAAGAATATTCTGCCAATTTGCAGAAATTCATTTATAGTTGATTGAGGTAAAATTTAATTCCCGAGCTGGTTTCTTTCAGAACGCATTAAAATTAGTGCAGTTTTATATATAGAAAAAGCAATAGACGTTGACTGTTCACAAATTGCTGATACTGCTTGTTGCGTTGCATTACACTGAGCTACAAAAAGCTTTGAATTTCTACACATAAATTTTGAACAAATAACACAAAAATTTGTTTCTGCTGCAGATTAAATAAGTTTATACATTTACTGTATTATTCATAAAAAATATTTCAGGTTTTTAAGCGCTTATTTGACATATATCTATGGAAAATTTGTCAAATAAACTTGTAATAAACTTAAAATATTTTTTATGAATTAGACAGTTATGATTTGATCAAGCTAAAGTTCGTATAGCTCTGTAAGCCAAATGCTCACAAAAACATAAATGAAAAAAGGCCAAGTTCCTACAAAAAAGTTCGGCCATTAAAAGTAGTGAGGTATAAATTTTGACCAAGTTCTTGTTTGGTACAATACCTATCACTGAAATATACTATGCATTATATAAATTTGTAATCGTAAGGTTGTCATATAATTTCTAGATAATCTGATAACTTGACAACATTTTTACCGATATAAAGAAATGAACAAATATATATTATTCTCTCCTTTTCTAGAAAGTTAAAAATAATGCCGAGTTAGCAGATTATCTAGAAATTATATGACAACCTTACGATTACAAATTTAAGTAATAAATAAAAAAGTTTTCACTAAAATGGCTTAAGTTAAAAGCTGTATATTAACAGCCTTGTTTATAAAACTTTTTAAGGCTTTAGAAAGGGATTTTGAGACAAATTTTCATAAGAAATTTTTCTTGAAAAGCCTTAATAAGATTTATAAATAAGGCTGTAAGTTTTCAGGTTCAAGCAATAGTAGCGTAGCCCCACCCATTCTGGTAATATATTTTGGTTTTTCACCTAGACCTACTTATGTATCAAATTTCAGCTCATATGCGCAACTTTCAATTTTTAATTTTAATGGGCGCAGCCCCGCCCCTCGTGTATTCAATTTCAGCTCCTTAGCGCAACTTTTAATTTTTAATATTTATAGGCGTAACCATGCCCTCTTTTCCAAACATAAGATTTTTTTCAGCCAGTGTTTATTATGTGTGCCAAGTTTCGTTGCAAACGGATAATAATACATACAGATATAGTATATCTAAATATGCTGAGGCGTAGTACACGAAAATGAAGTTGAAATGGTATGGGCGTGTCAACGCCCACTTTTTTAATGAACAATATTTAGGCTTGCCCTATCGCAGTATGTATGCTGAATTTCAATAAAATAGCTTCCATTAAGCGCCTCAGATTTTCTTTTTTAATTCTAGCCCTTGTGGGCGTAGCCCCACCCTCTTAGCCAAAATTTTCGGATTTTAAATTTTTTTTAGTTTATTTTCCACCTAGACCTAGCTCTGTAGTAAATTTTAGCTCACTAGCACACATTTTAATTTTTATGGGCGTAGCCCCGCCCCCTTGGTTATAATTTTCGGGTTTTCAGATTTTTCTAGTTCATTGCTCACCAAGATCTACTTGTGTACCAAATTTCAGATCTTTAGCTATAGCGGAAGTGCTTCATAATATTGATGAATGAGTCAGTGAGTCAGTGAGTATGTCTTAAAATATGCACTTTTGCACCTCCATATCTCCGGAACCTTTCATTGTAAAGCTTTCAAACTTTGCATATGAGGTTACATATTCTAATTATGGTTTAAATTTCATAATTTTACGGTCGCGGGAAACAAAGTTATGAGAGGGGTAAAAAAACAGCTCGAATGGCTTCCTGTAAATATACACACTGCGTGCATTGGCCAGAATTTTGCCTGGCGCACTACCGTGCGCCTAGATATGTGATAATTTTGAAGGAACAAATAACACCAAAATTAATTGTAAATATTCTGGCAAACACGTAGTAGAACGGAACAACCAGCTATTTTCGAAGGCCACTACATCTCCATCATCAGCTTTCTTTGTGTTTGGTCTACTGTATGTGAAGTCAGTTGATGTAGATTTCTGCTTTATATATTCAGTTTTCAGTGCAAGTAGAATATGTGAATTGTTTTGATTCATCATAGTACAATTTGCTGAAAGTTTTTTTTTTTTGGAATAAAAGCTCAATTTTACCATCTCTAAATTTACAACAACAGTCTTGTCATTGTCGTTTGTTATTTACCAATTATGCACTACATGTGCTCATTTGCTTATTTTTGTTCCACTTAAGACAAATTTTTTTGGCTTGTTACTATTAAGTATATTTTTATTTAATTTTTTGCCACAAGACATTTTAACCAGATTTGGATTAAAGGTACGACCTGGACTGCAAGATACATAAAGACATCTTTATACATATTTCTCTATAAAAATCATATAACATTTAAATTTTTTTTCAAGCAGAGAATACAGTGACTTGTTACACTCATTCACTCATTAATCAAAATTTTCTGGTCAGCTATTATAGTGAGACGCAAAATAAAATATTGCAAAGGACTTTTCAATAGGAATTTCTTGGAATTTTATGTTATTTATTTGGTCTGTAGTGCCAAGTCTTCATGGACGTGCTAAATCTTTTTTTTATTAGAAAAGGTTGCCATAATCGTCTTGCCGATAGAATAACTCGCAGATTAATGGATTATTTTGAGTCCATCGATTCAGTGAACAATCAACTAACACCTGTACGTCAGCCAAATGCAAAATCTCCTGGGATCATCCTCTCTGTCCGTGGGAGATTGCAGGAGAGTATCAGACAGCACGTTGCTTGCAGGAACTCTGTCTTTGAAGACCACAACCTGGCCAATTATTCGAGGAGCTAAAGGTAAATGACAATAGACAACAAGGTGTGTTTACTGAAGGGGCCCTGGAGCAGTTGGAAGCTTACTTATGGTTCCGATCCTCTCACGTCGACGTGACCACACACACTTTATTTTATAAATTTAAAGTGGGAATCCTTTGTATCTTTGGCTCAACATGTGCTCTGAAACTTCACTAATAAATTGAGAAAATATATTTGCTATCCAGTGTTATTTGTGTTGTGGGTAGCAGTGCTTGCTGGTATTAAGATTGTTGGTGCTGCCCGGTGCTTTTAATTTTGTTCTTATTATAAATTTGTGAAGTCTGTATTTTCTTGTTAATGTCTTCATTTTTTTATACTCCATCACTTGTTTGTTTAAAGATAAAACTTTCTTCCTTTCTAGTCGTTTGTTTCTTTCTTTATTGTTTTTTTTTTAACTTGCAGCTTGTGGTTAAAATAATATTAAGCTTTATGTTTACTTGCCAATCTACATGCGGTTATATTAGTTAATATTTAACAATAATGTCCATGGTTTTGTGTGACATATGGATTTCTTATCCTTTCTTTTTATTATTGTTGGCACAATAAAACTGGTTTTGGTTTAAGGTCATGTGTATAAGTATATTTTTTGTCTATTTTAGAAAACTAATTACTGTCTTTAGTTGAGTTTTAAATAATGTATACTTTTCTCATAAAATATTTAAGTAAATCACATAAATTTTTCTTGCAGAAAGTCTACTATTTCTTACAGAAAAGTTGACTTTATCACAGCACACTTTTTCTATAGAAAATTTTACTGTGCCACAGCACACTTTTTTCATAGAAAAGTTGACTTTGTCATAGCACAAGTTTCCCCTACAAGAGCTTACTAACCAAAGCAAAAAAAAATTATATAAATTTACACAGCACACTTTCCTTATAGAAAAGTTGATGGTTTCATAGAACACTTTTTTATAGAAAAGTTGACCATATTATAGCACTCTTTTTTTTTAAAAAGCAGCATACTTTTGTTATAGAATATTTTGCTGTGCTACAGAATACTTTTTCTATAAAAAATTTACTGCATCACAGCACAATATTGTTACAAAAAATGTACTTTATCACAGCACACTTTTTCTTGTAGAAAATTTTACTATATCTCAGCACACTTTTTTAAAGAACATTTGACTGGGTTATATTATACTTTTCTTACGTACTTCTTTAGCATCTTCTGCGAGCAACTCCTCTTTTCAATAGTGCGTGGCGTTGGTCAAGAGTTGCATCCTAGGAAAATGTTATGTTTGAGAACAGTGCGGTATTTCAAATAATGATGCCAACATAATTTATATTAGTTCATTTAATAAAAATTGTAAGTGTATCCGACTATTTCATGTCTAATTGAAGTCTAAAATAGGCTTATCACTATGAATAATATAACTGATTAAAATTCTAATTTAAGAATAATGATGTCCATACTTTTCTTGTAAAAAAAATTACTTTGTCACAGCACACTTTTCTTATATCAGCTGCTTTAGTGTTGATTAACCTATCAAATCTGTATTGCTCTAACTTTATTATCCTGCTATAATTACTTACTAACGAAATATTGCAGCATCAGCTTAAGAATGTTTGTTATAAAGGAAAATGAAGCAAAGCAAAATATGAAAATATTACATACGCCACATTAGTAAAAACATAAATTAATAATACACGTATTTGAAATTCTAAAAGCACAAGTGAGTGCATTTTCTATATGTTCATTAATTCAAGTATTTATTCATTGGGGAACGAACGCATTTCAATTTACTTCCAGATTCAAGAAAAAAAAATCTCACTTTGAAAAAAAATCTTAATATAGAAAACATACAAAATCCATTACGAAATGTTTCATTTGTATTTTGCAAGATGACAGTATGTGAGCTGCAAATATATTTTGGTTTCTTTTGGGATTTTCACAAACACATCTTGACAGGAGTTGGATAGAAATGGAGTTATAAAGAATTAAAAATTAATATAAAGTTTTAAGATTTAAAGAAGCTTTTTAATTATATTGAATTTAAAATGTTACAGGTTTTTTTTGCAGTGTTTTAGAGAAAGAAATTTTGAATTTTTTTTCTTAATTTTTGAGATAATGTTAAGCTTCCTAAAATATGTTTGGGTAATGAAAAATTTTTTATTAACATTTCAGCTTTATACAATTTAATTTCATGTGCTTTATAAGCAGTAAACTTTATGTTAGCTTTGTTTAAGTTTTAGGTTTGGTTTTTTTCAAGTTAGAAATATTTTTTGTTTAAATTAGACCTATTATACATAATAATATTTAATAATATTTAATAATATTAATATTATACATAATAATAATAATAAATCATAATAAATCCCCATCATTTTGTTGAAAGTTTTCATTTCTAAACTTAATTTAATTCTCATAATGAAATAACTTGTAATTAAGCATCTTGCGTCTCAGGGCGTATGATTGTTAGTAAATCACTCATACGCTTGTAGATTTCTGGTTGTCATAATTTAAAATACTTTTAGTATGTCCGCCTATGTTTTAAATTTTGAGAAAAAAATTAAATGGATGATTACAATTTTTTTTTTATTTGCTTGTTTCGTTTTAATTTCACAAGACTGTTTTTAGGTGGAAAGAATGCGTGTTTCTTTGCTCAGAAGTGAAAGCGAGAAAATTAAAAAATTTTAAATCGTAAATTTTCTTCTTTTTTTTCTAATAAATTCGGATGCTACACTTTCTAAAAATTTACTTAGACAAGTAAAACATATGCTGTAACATCCTAACTCAAAAGAAAAAGAGAAGTATTCCTCTCCTCAAAGCAAAACATTTTATGACTGACAAAATGTGCCTTACACAGAAAAAATTATTCCCAAAAAATTTTTTAACAAATATTTGTTTGAAATCAAACTTAGTTTCAGTAAATATTCTGTACTGTTCCACTAAATTAATTTGTACCAAAACACTGTATAGAGAAGAAACAGGCCACGACGTTTGTCGGCTACATTTCGGCATTTACATATATACAACACGATCAAACAAAATAAACAACAATTAAACAACAACAACCGCACAACAGCACGTTGTTCCTATCAACAAGCAAGATAAACACCAACACACTGAAATAACATTTTCTCTCAGCCGAACTATGATTAATTTAAATTTTTACAAAATTTTTATCAGAATTTACAAAATTATTTGTAGGACCGCATTCAAATAAAATATTTACTGATTCAACGAATTTGGTTACTGAAAATGAAATTTAGTTTTTTCTGTGTACTCATATTTGCCTATGCAAGATGAGCAAAAACAAAGAATGGTAAAATTTTCAAAAAAATCACAAAAAAAAAAATAAAACAAAAAATTGCGCAAACTCTTTTTCTTGCGTCTAAAATTAGAGATTTTAAATTTTATTGTGATATAAAACATAATTTTTATTTTAACGAATTATTTAAACATTAATATTCCAGATAGTTTTTTTGATTTAATACTACAAACAGCTTTTGATCAAATCTTTCAGCGAAAAAAAAATCAACCACAAAAAAATATCAAGTCATATCAGCATGTTGAAAATGAAAATAAATTTACGAATAATAATAATACGAACTTCAGCCTGTATGATATATTTTAGCATTTTCTTCGATTTTGGGCTTTTTCAGTTTTAAGCGTTTTTTAATGTCGTTTTTGGCGTTTTGGCGTTTTTGGGGTTTTTTTAGTTTTGGCGATTTTTTTCGGTTTTGGCGCTTTTTTTTCGCGATGTATTGTTTTTTAGGTTTTTGGCTTTTTTCATTTCGGAGATTTTTTTATTACAGCGATTTTTTTCATTTTGGCGATTTTTCTCATTTTGGCGATTTTTTCCTTTTTGACGATTTTTTTTTCATTTTGGGGATTTGTTTTAGTGCTAGAATTTTTTTAATTTGTTTATTTTTCGTTTTGGTGATTTTTTTACGTTTTTGGTGAATTTTTTTCGGTTTGACGATTTTATAATTTTGGAACTTTTTTAGTTTTACCGTTTTTGAAAATTTCAACCTCTTACGGTCTCCAAGATACAGCAAGTTGTCAAGATTACATAGTCAAAATTGTATTAACTGAAAGAAAACCCTTTAATTTAGATTTTTTAAATTTTAGTGTTAATTGTTGTAGGCTGTATAAAAATACACTAAATTTACAAATTTCAAGTGTCTATATGCGTACATACAATTGTACGAGTATGTATATTACATGGAATTTTGAGTTTTGACTCTCATCTATTTGTTATTGTAGCGGTCAAAGTTCTATACACTCTGTCGAAATTTCAAGTCTGTAGCTCTTATGGTTCTCGAGAAAATAGCCTGTGATGGACAGACGGACAGCGTAGCGAAAACAATTGGATTCCTTTTCACCTTTGGTGTATGGAACCCTTGAAACATAAAAACTCATATTTATGATTTAATTAGGGTTAAAATTCGTATTGCTTTGGAAGCCAAATTACATGTGATAATTATTAATAAATAAATAACACCAAAGTTAGTTGTAAATATTCTGATAAACACTTACAGCCGTATTCATAAAAAAAAGTTGATTGAGGTTTAAAATTCATATTAGTTAAAAAACGTTTTAAGGCTAAATAACGTTTTTTAAATATTGGTATTCATAATCAGTTTTTTAACTAAAAATCAATAAACTAAATTTTTTTTAAATATCGTGGCAACACTGTATTCTTTATTTGTCACTTGCATATTAGTTCTGCAAAACAACGATTGTTAACTCACAAAGTACTCGTGTCTATTTTGTTTATTTGTCGGTAATCAGAGAAATATTGTTTCTATAAAATAAAAGATATGTTGCAACTTGTATTTAATAAAATAATAAAAAAAGTTCACAACAAATCTTTGTTAAAAGTGCTTTTTATATTATTTATTTTATTGCAGATAAAGAAGCACTATAATAACGAGCTTTATTTTGTTTGTTTTGAGTGTTTATACATCACTAGTTAATTTTCTACAATTATACTATATTTGTTAACACATAAAATGAGAAAACAATGACTGGGAATGGAAACTGGATCGCTCCTTTTCTTTTAAATATTCTTTGGAGTATAGTTGTTATTTCGGCAATAGTTTCTATAAAAAAATTACATTGTTTTTTCCCAAATAACACTGGCATATGCATACATACATGCATACATAAGTACATACATGCATACACACATATGTACATACAGGTAAAGTTCAAAATGTAAACAAAAACGAAGTAAAATTACAACAACGTCACCTTAAAATTGGTTTAAACATGGGGGCAGTCAATTTTAAAATTTGCTGATTTACGCAAGGTTTAAAAACCGTTTTTTAAGCTAAAATTCTATTATGAATACAATTTTAGCGAATTTTGCTTAAACAATATTTGAAACGCGGTTTAAAATTTTTATGAATACGGCTGTTAGTATAACTGAACAACTAGCAATTTTTGAAAGTCACTAAACCTTCATTACCAGCATTCTTTGTGTTTGGTGCACTGCGGGTGGTGTCAGTTCAAGTTGATTTCTGCTTTATATACTCAACTTTTATTGCAAATGGAATATGTGAATTGTTTTGAGTCATCGTATTACAATTTGCTGGAAATGTAATGAAAGCTCAATTTTATCATATCTTAATTTACAAGAAAGAGTGCTACCATTGTCGTTTATTCTTATACTAGTTATGCACATATTAGTTAATTTTTCTTATTTTTGTTCGAGTTAACTTTAAACTTTTGTTTAATTTTTTTTTTAATTTATTATTATTAAAAACTGTTAAAGTAAATAAAACGAATATAAAGAATATTTGTCCCTTAAAAATGTTCTTCTTATTTTAGGAAAATTTCTTTAACTCACAACTACTTTAAGAATTTTGTTTGTACTATGTACGTGAATTGTGGGTAGCAACATTATTTGCATATCATGTCTTCTTGATAAAAAACTTTCATATTTCTTCTCAACTTAATATATCTACACCCTATCAAAATTCATAAAAGGGACTTTAGAAAATTTATCATTAAAATATATATGTAAGTTAGTATTTTTTCTTTTTCAAACAAAGGTAAAAAGGACAAGAAAATTATTACACACAAAAGCTTTGTAAGACAGAAGTTGTTTTCTTTGAAAAATTAATAAATGTCTCCAGAAAATAGTAGAAATATGTGCATAGAAATGAAAATATCAAGATTATGAGGTCTTTATGCAAATATTCCTGTTTGTATATTAAAGACAAAAATTTACCATCATAAACGCATGAGACAATTTTTGCCCCAAATTTTTTGTACATTATTTTGCTTTAAAGCATATTTCCTTTATGGAATAACTTGAGCAGAAAGAAATTGATTCTTTTTTGCTTTTCCCCCTCTAACTATTCATTTGTCATTTATATTAACTCCACTTACTTACATACATAAATATATTAATGCTTTAATGTTACCATACTTCTTCTATTCTTTGACACTTGTCTGTCACTTTGACATACTCGTACCCAAAAGTAGGGAAACAATTTTCTGTCTAGCTTTGAAACTTTTAAGTTAATTTGGGCGAGTACAACATATTGTCACCTGAGCTAAACACGCATACATATAAAAAAGAAAGAAAAAAACAAATAAATGGAAGTGAAGTGACTGACATACATACACATGAGCAACAAATTTTACACCATTTCCTTGGGGAAACTCAAAGCTGAAATTTTATATTTCAAATGGGAGAATCATATACAAAAAAAACCAAATTTTGAAAACTTTATTTCTTATTGGTTTAGTACGTGTAGATGTATTTCCTTGCTGCTACTAAGTACTTTAAAAGACTTCAATCACAATTCAAAAAAGCTTACCAAACCCCAATGAACTCTCAATAGATTATTGAGAATTACAAGCCTACAACCTACTTAGAGTTTTCCATAAGTATTGGAGCTTTTTAAGCCTTTTTTAATTGTTGTTGAAGTCTTATGGGGTGTTGCTTAGCAGCAACACTGTTGGCTGTTGTTCAGCCAACAGGAAATATATTTTTTGATATTCTTATTCATTTTCACGCGCGTTAAATAAAAATAAAATACTGAAATTCCTTGCTATAATTAGACTTATTTTAAACTAATCATAAACTCTTTATAAAATTCGTTTTATCGTTTATATAAATTTTTTAAACCCCTTGTAAATGGTGTAGAAAAAATTTATTTGCTCGCTCGCCCTGGGGAATTGTTTTTGTTTTACACAAACTATAAAAGCACTGCAGCAGTTACAAATGTAGCGCCGTTGCCGCAATCTTTTATGGAAGTGCTAGTGACAGTTGAACGTTGGCATTAGTGCTGCCTGCCGAATCTGTGTCAGAAAAAAAAACAGACAAAGGTAAAAGGAAAAATAAACATTTTATTGTTGTGCTTAGAGTGGCAGCTAGTTATCGAGCTCTTGCTTTCCTCCCTCCATTACTTAACTTTCTAAGGGCCATTATTACAACTTACGTCCCTTTTCACAATGTATGGTTAAGAGTTAACGTGAACTTTAACTGCAAGTTCTTCATACAAAACTTGCCGTTAAAGTCTCTGTTGTCTTTTAACCAGACATTGTGAAAAGGTAAAAGTAGGATTTTATCGGACGTATAAAAACTTCATCGGTTGCAAAATTTTACTTCAACCTAAAGTGAGCGATAAATTACAGACAAGCTTATCCTACCTGGTAAGTTAAATCCAATTTGCAATAATGGAAAGCTTTTTATACGTCTTATAAAATTCTACTTTTAACTAACTTTAAGTTGTAATAATGGCCCTTAATGTCGAAAAGGTATCTAACTCTCCTGCGTATTTTTGCACATACTCGTATCTAAATGACTGTGTCTGCTTATTTGTGTTGAATCATTCATCATTTTTATTATGGACAAGGGAACAAATTTAAGTCTTTATTTGTGTTTGTGCTCTTTTTTTATAAAAACTTGACATTTGAAAAAAAAAGTAACTTGCAGTGGGTTAATTATATATTAATTTTTTACAAGCTAAATATTTTATAAGTCATATTTTTCATCAAATAGTAATTCCATAATAAGAAATTAATCAACTACAGTTCAAAACTAGATTTTTTGCGTGTACTTTTCTTAATCAAACTGTAGTGCATCAAGAAAAACTGTTTAAGTTAATTTTCTTACATTTCTATACAAAAACAAAACCTGCCCAAATAAGAAATAAAATTGACTAATACCATGTTCACACTTATGTTTTTAAAGATTTTTAAGACGAGTTTTCTAAAAACTAAACACAACCGTTCACAATGTATTTGAGATATTTAAGGTTCACATTTAGTCAAAAAATTATTGTGTATTATAAGAAATTTGGTACAATTATATTTTATACTTGATTCATTATTTTTAAATAACAAATATTTTTGTAACTAATTTAATACTGTTTTAAATAATTACTGGTATACCATGTAATTTTCTCACATGCCGCCATTTAATAATAATACAAAACTACCAAAGCTATCAAAAATGCACTAAATAAACTCCATCTAAGTGTTTAATGAAATGTTTAAATCTAAAACATCTCATTTGAGATGCTCAACAAAACAAGTCAATGTATGGTAAAACGAATTAAATGTTAAAAACGTAAGTGTGAACATAGTCGCATAAGCTGGCTGAAGTCACTATCAAAACTGAACTTAAAGGACTGCCAAATATTTGAAGTGCCAAATTTTTAAGAAATTCAGAAAACTTTTTTTTCGGTAATTTTACTACACTAACATTAACTAATAACTAACTATTAATAATTAACTATTAAGAAATAAAAAATAATTTTCAATATAATAGAGAAAAAAACATTTTCAATTTTGAATTAATGTTGTTTCTATTTATTTCGTAATTTACATTGAATCAATATTGTTTTACAGTTGAAACATATTATTTTACGATTTTTATTTCGTTTTTTTTTCTTAATTAAATTTAAATTTAAATTGCAAAATATTATATTAATAAGAAACACATTTAAATCTATATGGCACTAACTACTTTAAATGAGTTAATTTTTAATGAGTTTATTATTCTATATAAATTCAATATCAATTCAAAGCCGAAAAATATTATTATCCATCTAACTTTAAAATAATATTGTTCTATATTAAAATAAAATATTTTAACATACTTAAACTTTCGTCTTTTCGTGCCTTATGAAAATTCAACAAGGTTTCAATCAAAAGTTTTCCCATTAATGTTTAGTGGTTATGATTATTTTGTTTGTTCAAATCTTTGCACAAGTGTGAACGCTTCGTTAAGTACTCCATATACATTTCAATTAAATTGTCGATTGAGTATTTTAACTGAATTGATTCTTGGGCACACACTTCATAAACTGAATTGAAAGATTTTCATTCAACTATCAATTTTATATTTTGTTTACAATTTATTACAAATTACAAATTTCAAAAATTAAAAACTTCTTTTGCACTCATTTTACTATTAATTTTTATAATTTTTATTCAAAATTCAATGAAATGAAATACATTTTTAAAACTACTTAAATTTTTCTTAGCAAAATAAAAGTATAAACATAAATTTTGACAGCTGATCAAAAGACTCGAACACACACAGCTCAATCGAATTGAAAGACTAAGTCCTCGTCTAGACTTGCAATTTTTATTGTTTCAATTTCTTAAAATTCTGCTTTGAAATTACATAAGTGTGCACATTATGAAATTCTAATTTTGCAATGATGCATTAAAAAATTCTACCCACACTACAAATTTCTCTGAAAAATGAACAATTCTATTTTTTTCATACAATTGAAGAAGTAAAATTATAAAAAATGTCAAATACAACTAACAACTTGAAATTAGGAATTTCAAATCAAAAGAGAACTGCAGAGCACATAAAACTGTGTACCCCTCCTCAATCTTCACACCCCTCTCACCAATAAACCCAAGAATTGCTGCAACAAAAATTGCAAGTCTGGACAGAGACTTACTAGTCACTTTGAAAAAATCAAAATCTTTTGAACTTCCTTCAAGCAACTTGATAAGTATCAAACTAATCAATTGACAGAGTCATACAAACTTTGATTTGGACTACAGCCGACCCAGTTGCCAATTGAATTGAAACGTGTATGGGGTACTTGATAAGCATAGTTTTCTTAACATATATCAAATAAATTTCATGTTAAAAAATACCTTATGCGTGTGTACTTTCTAAAATATTTCAAAAATGTGGCTCATATATTATTAACGATAAAAATTGTTTTATTATTGGTGGCCTTTTGTCAAATTTGTTTTAATATTTTAAATTTATTTGCAATCATATTTCCACAAGCTGCAAGTATTTTCACAACTTAATTAAAAATAAAAAAAACATTCACCAAAATCCACCAGATTCTAATCCATTGAAACCGAAAACCAAAACTGTATTCAAAATTATTTTCATAATAAATTATGCTTCCCAGTCAGCATTTTATGAAATTAATGATCATATTCGTGTCTTTTTCGACTCCTCTGCGCGATTAAAATAAGCATTTATGCGCTCGATTTCGAGTCAAAAATGACTGTTCATTCGGGAGAAATGGTACCCTAGCCGCGAGTCTTCTAAAAGAGTCTTTTATGACTCGCATTTCTGATCAATTTCGATTCACTTTCGAGACAGTTTGTGAGTAATTTACATTCAGTTTTTTTTTTTTTTGTTTTAAATTTTTATATTTTCTTGATTTTATTGCACGAGCTTGCTGTTTGTTTTTGTTTTTTAAACAAATCACTTTCAGAAACACTTATCTGGGACTCATTTTCGAATCATATTTCTAGCCCAGACTGATTAATCAGTTTTTGATCATTTAAGGCAGTCGGAAGAGACTCAGTTTGGTGAAACAATCTTCCATATGCTGACTGGGTTGTAACTCATAATGTAACGTAGGTATGACTATTGTGAAATTTTATTAAAAGTCACACACACTCATACATAATACATTCATGTAATCTATGTATGTATTATACAAACATACGTAAATACATTTATTTAAGAAAAAATAAAACAAAAAATATGAATGAAGCAACTACTAATGTTGATGAAAGAACATCTATATCTCATTTAAAACAGAAGGATGGCGAACGGTAAGTTTCATAAAAACAGAGCTGAATGTTAAAATAATGCAAACAAACCTTCATTGAGTTGAGGTGTAAGCAAAACTGCAAATAAACCGCACTGCATTGCACAATAGAGACCTGCTTAAACATTCTTGAAATGTAATTACGTCATGTTTTTTAAATATATTCACGTCGCATGTATTATACTAAACCAATAATAAATGCTGTCGTACTATAAGCGAAGCACGATGGATGTATTGGTGCACGTGTTAACAAGCGATGTCGCCGAGACTGCTTGTTTTTAACAAACACTCAAAAGAAGTACTGTTGATTAGTGTATGCTTGTTATTTTTCATATTGTACGTTTGAGTGTGTGTGTAAGATGTAGATGGTAAGCTATTGTGTTTAAGCGCGTACAACTAATTTCAATGCATGTGTGTGCGTTTGTATGTACGCAGAAAAATAGAAGAAATAGAATAGAAATAAGCAAGTATCACAAATTCTTCCTTCACGAAGTATTTGTTTCTTTACTCCTATACCTAAAATACTGAAACAAATTTCTTGCAAACAGTGTTGTTAACGTTTGTTTCAGAAGATTTCGCTGTAGTAAAACATTTAAAAAATCCCTCATGTCTTAAACGTTCTTATAAGATATCTTGTGCAGGACACTATTGCACAAGTAAAATTTCCAAAAGCTTTAGCTCTCACGAAGACATGAAGACACAAATACTCGTTTGCAGTATGACAAGTACAACAACTGGCAATAGTTACCTGCTACTGTTGGCCGACTTAAAGTATATTTCTAATTCTTACTGTTGCCTTTATATGAAATACCCGACCAGAGAAGAAATGTAAGAGTCTTTCTTTTTAAAAGTGAGTTAAGTCTAATTGTTGTACAAAAAACTAATATTTAAAAGGTCAGTGAGTCTAACTCTTAAATAAAAAATTTTTATATCAATTAAATAGCAATAATAACCAGTGTTGCCATGTTAGCTTTTCGATAATATAGTTAGTATATTTTCTTGCCTTTTTTGCTGGCCTTTTATGTCTCAGCTTTATGTCTCTTTAATTGCATTTTTATTTCTCTTTAGCGTCAGAAAGGGTAAATTTTCAAATCGAGCGATAGTCTGCTATCAAATATTATCAAACACAAACTTAATCAGAATTTGACAGCAGTCAACTGACAGTTACTTGTTGATGGGAGCGGCATTACCTTGTCAGTTTATAGGTAAGAAATTCAGAAAGATGGATGGATGGATTTCTTTGTATTTTTAAAAAGAAAATTATTTTAAAATTTTTTTCACATAATAGAAGACTGTTAGCTTGCTTTTTCCTTCGTCAAGTAAAATGAGAATGGCATACATACATACGAGTATATAAATATATGTATGCGTTTGGCGGCCTTAGGATCCCAGAGACTGCTTCAAAAATATTCAAAGAACTCTAATGAAAGTCTTCTTATAACATAAATTTATTCTTTCAATAAATGGACTTAAATCGTTTTGTACACCAACCATCTCAGAAGTTACATATGGTAATAAGTGTTGGTAAATGTGTAAGCTTATGTTTGCAAGGATATCAAGCAAATTATGAGTTACGTGTAAAACAAATTTTAAGAGGTTTAATTAAAATGAGAAGGTGTGGTTGGATGCCTGTATGTGTGTTTGTGTATGTGTGTTAACGGTGGAGTAGCAAACTATAGGGTCCTCAGGATAACTTTTTTTTTTTGAAAATGCTATAAAAAAAACTACTGAAGCTTCGGCTGTGTGGCACGTAGCGCCGTCCTGTTGAAACCAAATGTTGCCAATATCCTCCTCTTCAATTTTTGTGAACAAAAATTCGTTCAACATGGCCCGATAACGATCGCCATTGACTGTAACGGCCACTCCTTGCTCAGTGGTCCAATTATGCCTCTGGACCAAAATCCGCACCAAACAGTGACTCGTTTCGGGTGTTTCGGCTTTTCAATGTATGCGTGCGGGTTATTTGTGCCCCAAATGCGACAATTTTGCTTGTTTACATACCCGCCAAGATCAAAATGAGCTTCATCTGAAAAGATGATTTTTTTTTTGGCAAAATCGGCATCTTCTGTAAGTCGATCGCAAGACCACTTAGCGAAGCGAAAACGCATTTGATGGTCAGTTGGCTCGTTCAGCGGAAGGATAAAACTAATTATCTGTCAAATCAGACATGAGCTAAGTGTTACCATTCACGAAATAAGCACTAGTTGAAAAAAAAACGTTAGATGGCGGACCCTTTATTTTATAAATCCTTTCTACTTCTTCAGAGTCAATGAATAGAAAATTGTACACTAAATTTAAGAGTCTGATGCTGAAATTTTTTGAAGACTAAAACTAAAACAAAAAGTAAAATTAATTTATGCTGCTTGTAACAAGTATTTCATCAAGTCAGCAGCACATACAGTTACTCACATTTTTAAGTAAAATTAATGCTATAGAATTCATCAAATGTGTGTGTATAAAAGAGAAAAATTTAATATTCTTTCAAAATTATTTCACTTGAATAAAAAATACAACATAATCCTTTATATGCAAACATTTAACCATTATTTATTTAACTTGTGTTTTTGGTGACTTTTTTGCTTGAATGTCTGTGTTGTTGCTTTATGTTTTTGGAATTTTTGAAGTTGTTAAATTTATGCACCCGGAGGTATTATAAATTATAGTCGCCAAGTAATCGATATTATTTGCGGCAAGTGCACACTTACATGTGTACATACAATTATGGAGATATAGTCTCTTACTTACTTACCGCAAACATTTACATATCCACAAAATATATATGCACATACATTTATATGTGTATGTATGTATGTATGTACCCAGCAAAAAATTACACATTACCATCAGAACTACTTGCCATATAATGACTTACTTTTCGGATTGCCGAATTCTATTACTCGCTTACAAATCCCATTACCTAAAATGTAAAAAAATTATGTACAAGTTGCTAAATGAAGAGAATGATTTTTTTAGATTAAATAGATTACGTGAACAAGTTTCCAAATAAAAAAGGTAAGTACTTCTCAAGAATCGATTATTTTAGTCTCCAGTAAGGAACAGCTTCCACCAAAAATGCTTAATTCCTAACTCGATTACCTTTTTTGAAATTTTTTGCTGGGTATATATGTACCTGTATACAAACACAAATGCATTTTGAAATGACATTGAGTACACAGTTATTTACTGAACTTTGTACGAAATAATATGTTGTTGTTGCTACTTTATTTTAAATAATAGTACGTACAATGCCTCAAATTTATTTTTTAAAATTTTGTGTAAAATATTTGCAATGCATGATGTCTGACTGCCAATAGTTAACTGCAGGGTTTAACTTGAAATACAAAATTTACATAAAAATATTTTATTTGTACTTGTGGGATGATTTCGAATTTATGGTTCCATGCACCAAAGGTGAAAAGGATTCCTATTGTTTTCGCTACGATGTCCGTCCGGCTGTCTGTCTGTCACAGGTTGTTTTCTCGAGAAGAGTAAGAGCTATGGATCTAAAATTTCCACAGGATATATAAAACTTTGACAGCTACAACAACAAGCTTATGACAGTAAAAAATAAAAGGGTGTTTCAAGTCAAGTGTAGTTTTATGCAGACTACATCAATTACTACTAAAATTTAAAAACTTGAAACCAAAAACTGCTTTATCAGTTTATATAATATTTAATATGTACTTTTGACAACCTTCTGTATATTGGAAACCGTAAGAAGCAAACGCATGAAATTTTCAAAAACGTTAAAACTAAAAATTCCCAAAATTAAAAGAATGCCGAAATGAAAAATCGTTTAACTGAAAAATTTCGACAAAAATAAAAAAATCGTTAAAATGCAAAAAAATCACCAAAACTAAAAAAGTCGCCAAAAAATCACCAAAAACCGAAAAAATCACCAAAACGCAAAAGCGCCATAGCTAAAAATCGCTAAAACTAAAAAAAAATTATAAAAAAAAACATCACCAAAAACGGAAAATATCGCCAAAATGAAAATAAGCTCCAAAAATTAAAAAAAAAACGTCAATATTAAAAAATCGCCAAAAACCGAAACTTAATGTTGATAAAGCAAGCATTTTCTTTAAATCAAATTCATAATAAGCTCATAATCCAGATATAAATATAGTTAATATTTTTATTACGATACATAAAATAAATCGCTGAAATGAAAAAAGTTACCAAATCGCAAAAAAAAATCGCCAAAAACGGTAAATAATCGTAAACAAGAAAAACAACTGCCAAAACTTAAAAAACGTTAAAATACGTATTGCAAATAAAAAACAGGATAGATCGCTAAAACTAAAAATATGTACTGTAAAAAACAAAAATAAATCGCCAAAAAAAAAACAAGCGGCATAACTAAAAAAAATTGCTTAAACTAAAAATAAATATTATAAGAAAACATTAAAAAGTCGCCAAAGCACGAAATAAATCGCTAAAAGGGAAAAAATTCCAAAACATAAAAAGGGTCAATACTAAAAAATCTAAAAAATCGCGCCCTTTGTGTACGTTTTAAAGTCGCACTTTACTGAATCTATTTATATTATTTTTTAATCCAGAAAAATATTAAATTTTATTGCTTATTTTTTCATATTTACATGAAGTTTTAACAAAAGTTTCAAAATGTATGCAAAACATCTCAGCTACTGCAAATTTTTGTGTATAACATTTTCTTATGAATCACCTTAATCATCAAATATTATATAAATACATGGAAATCGATTGTAATGCATTCTCATTTATACTGGAAATATTTTATTGTGTATTTATCGTTTGGAATCATAACTTATAAAAAACAACAACAACAACATCATTAACAGTTACCCATACTAATGCTATGTTCAGACGGCAACATGAACCACTTGGTTCGCTCTCTGAACCACGATTGCGAACCATGCCGTTCAAACGACACATTCGTGGTTCGTTTTGACAAATCTTTTTGATGCAGTGATGCCAACCTACCCATAGTTTCTAACTTAATATTTAAGTACATAATTAGCTAATTTTTACTTAAAATTAAATTTTTTTAGATACGATTTCATTTTTTCAATGGTCAATTAAAGTTCTTATTAAATTACGTTGAAAGTACGACAGCACTAGAAAATTTCCAAATACTATTGAACGCTTTGTCTCTGTCCAAACTTGCAATTTTTGTTGCAGCAATTCTTGAGTTTATTGGTGAAGGGGTAAGAAGATTAGGGAGGGTACACAGTTGTATGTGCTCTGCAATTCTCTTTTGATTTATAATTCGTAATTGTTAATTTCAAGTTGTTAGTTGTATTTGACGTGTTTTATAATTTTATTTCTTCAGTTGTGTGAGAACCAAAAATATTAGAAAAAGCAAATATAAGTGTTATTTTTCAGGAAAATTTGTGGTGTAATAGAATTTTTTAATGCATAATTGAAAAATTAGAATTTCATAATGTGGACACTTATGCAATTTCAAAGCAAAATTTTAAGAAATTCCAGCAACAAAAATTGCAAGTCTGAACGAGGACTTTCCAAAAAACATAAGCAAAACATGTAGAAAGTTATAATTGCATAAAATAAATTTTATGAAAACAAACGAACGTCATAATACATTTTTCTATTTATTTATTCCATGATATGAAACTATGTATTGTCCTATATATTTATGAAATTTGAACGAAATTCTTTTTAATACGAGCACATGATGTTTTCAACACGACCACATGATGTTTATGTGTATGTTTTCAATAAACACACACGCATAAAAACATATGGTACGCTCATAAAGCTTAGGTGGTATTATAAATATTACACTAGGTTGGGAATTTAATTATTATTTAAATATGCACTCAAAACCACAATTTCGTATTTAAATATAACTTAAAAGTAATTACAATTTGGTTACCAACTCAAAATATGGGTATTAGCACTTTTCGGGCTAGATTTAACAAGAATTCAGTCACTCAAAACGCGAAAAAAAATGTTTGGTCCCAAAAAAACGCGTGAATTAGTACTTTCACAACTTTTTTTACTTTTTGTCCAATATGTATATAAGTTATAATCTTTGTGCACTTTTTCTTCCTTTAATCTAATAATATCGACTTTCTACTAATTTAATTTTGCTAGTTTGCTTTATTAATTTAAAAAAGAAGACTATAGAATAATCTTTTATTTCCTCCAAATTTTTTGTGCTTTGATAAAAACAGATAATTTATGTTTTATGAAGAGTGAGAAATCGAAATTTTATTTTAAAACGACCAATTTTATATGTATGTACTTATGTAAACGTAGATACATACATAGGTATATATACTTCTATTATATATATATATGTATATGTACACTATTTATGGGTACCTTATTGAAATTTAATATGAAATGTAATATCTCAAGCTATGTATGTGTTGATCTCATGATTTTCTAATAAATTATTGTACAACAATGTTTTCGATGTTTTGATTTATATTTATATTATATATTATATTTTTTCAATTTAACCCTTTTTCAAATTTTTTTTACGCTTTTTGAGTATTAAGAGTTGGCATCACTGTTCTCATTTATATATATACATACATGCACACATACATACATACGTGAATAGTTGGCAGGAGTTTTATTTTCTGTGTTATTTGCTTTTTTACAATAGATTAACAAATTAAGCAAAAAATAATGAATAAAATGTGTTCTATTTTTTTAAATTCATAGACGCATCCATTTTTTTGGTTTGTTTTTTGTTTACTCATGGATATGTGTATGTGTGTACTCATTTTATTTTGATAGCTAGTTCAGATAAATTAGCGATAATGTGTTATCAAAACTAGCGATGATAGCAAATTCTTCATGGTTCGCAACTAGGTTCAAAATGAACCAAGTTGGTTCGCTCTCAAAAATTTGTATGGCGGACCATCTTGATTCAATCAAGATTCGACCGTGAACCTCGAATAAGAGAGCGAACCTCGATAATTGCTGTCCGTGTGAATATGCTATAATAAACTTATCAGCATAAAACTTGCGATACCCATACATTTACAAAGAGGCAGAGAACTGTATGTGAATAAACCCTGTCGGATTTTTATTAGCTAGCTCAAAATATAAGTGACTAAAAAAATTAAAAATTGCTTAAAATTTAAGTTGACTGAAAATGTTAATCATTAGTAAGTTAAAAATAGTGGTTAGCTAAGGAAGGGCATTTTTTTTTTTTTTTTTTTTTTTTTTGTTTGTTGATGCGTCAGAAACTAATTAATAATGGGCCAACCATTAGTTAGTCAGTTCGTAGCTAACTAATAACTCACTCGAAATGAGCTAACTTGTGGTTATTTGAAACTTATGCAGCGTGAGTGAGTACTGACTCGTTCTGAGGACATTACGTTAAAAAAACTGAATAGCGTTTAACATGTAAAATGAGTTAGCTTTGAGTAAGTTGTCACTCGTCTCTGATTAACCATTAGCTACTTTTAAGTTAGCTCAAATCCCGACAGGGAACCTGCAAAATATGTGAGTGAAGTATGTCCCGATTATAATTACTTTCATAGCGTGCAGTGATATTTTCAGCAAAATTTGCTTTATGTCGACGCTTTGTTTAATGAACCGCTGGACAAAAATTTATCCACCACACTGCAAATAGTTCCTTTGGCAGTACGATTATGGCGACCGTAAAATCGGCGAAGCCCTTGGAATGTTTCCTGAAGAAAAATTATTTCTGATTACCTTTTCGTGCAGATATAGTTGCAAAATTTTACCAATTCTCTTTCTTGCCATTTGCTTAGCTTTTAATATTATTTAGCACAATTAATTTATGCTCCACTAAGATGTTTTGCATTAGCAAACACATACGAGTACATCCATGCAATAATAACATTTATAATTATAATCAATATGTTGAACTCCATTTAACGTGCCGTTCAAATCCACAGACAGATCTTTGTGCTCCCCATAACCTCCCATTATTTTAATATTTTGCATTTAGCCCCAAGTGTTAATTTGCCGATTTGACAGTGGCAATAACTCAATGTGGTAGAAAGCACACGTTACCAGGGAGGGCAGTGACTGCACTCACAGTCCTCTACACACGGTGTCCCTTATGCTTATAAATCTGGAGCCTATTCTTTATACGCTCATATTTTATATTTAAGTCCTTTTAATGATTTCAATTATTTTTCGTTGGTGTATTTATTTGTGTGATTTAAAATCCAAATTCATGACCAGACTGTAAATGGTTGCGCAAATGTTTATTAATTCCAATTGAAATGTTTATTTGTTTGTTCTATTTTACAACAATACGAGTAGTTGTATAATTTATTTATTATTTGCAAATTTGCCATTTCATAGTCACCATTATTAATCGGACTACAAGCAGAAGTAGTTTTAATATATTTTCGGCGTCTGACTGCTTCGTTTGAACACATTGAGTTTTTAATTATCACGCCACCATAAATATAAATTTAATATTTCTCTTTGTTTTTGGTATCTGGCTCATTTATTATACACTGCAGGTATGAAATCATGTGCAAATATATTTGTCTTGTTTATTGGTGCTGATTTTATTTTAATCGTTTTAAACGTAATTGCTCAGAAAATTTCTTTAACTGAGGTGGAGAATATTAAATTTCTAAGTATATGTAGCATTTATAATTTAATTTGTATGAACTACTTTGTAAGTGGCATAAAAAAATTTAAACTGTTAAACGTGAGCAGTGAGTAGAGGATTTAAAAAACCTGTAATCAATCTAAAGCTGGTGTTACGATCATGTCAAAGACAAAATGTCTTGCAATCATGTTAAAATCTGATTATAATAGGCTTGTGGTTTGTCATTTGGCGTCAGATGAAATGTAACTAAAACTGTAATTCTTTAAGAGATATATTAATTGTTTCACAATTATAAGGGACCCTCCTCTATTCAATACAACTTTTTTGTCACTTTTCCGGCTGTACTTCTTATCTAGCCCATTCCTAAGGAAGCTAACATACATACATTCTGATTAAGTACACTTTTAACTGACTGTTACTTCTTTTTAGAAGAAAAAATAATAATAATATTTTGAAACTTTTATATTTTTAAAGAAAGATAGCTCTTTATAAATTATATTTTTAAATACGGTTCAACTGTATTCAAAGATTTGTTTTCACTTAAAACTTTAATGTTTAATAACATAGTAATCTGGGGCTCAGCTACTTAATTCGAAACGGAAGAAAATGCTTTCGAGTCTTGTTTTGAACAGCACAGTGGATCCACTGAACTTATCTTTACTTCAAAAACTCCTATATATACATATTTATGCTGTTCTACTTAATAAAAATACTTTCCGAAGCTAAAGGCTCTTCCAAAAGCGACCTGCAAAATTTTGCAATTGATAGTCCATTGAGACTACGACGATTTCGTTCTAGATTAAAGAAAAAATGTTGCAATATTCTTTAGTCTTCTACAAAATCGTAGTATGCGAGGTCGTAATACGACACTCGTATTAAGGCCCAGTATCTGTTAAATTTACTGTCAGTTAATCAGTCTGTTTTGCCAAATCACCACATATGAATTTATAGTTTAACAAGCACGTGCAACGTTTCGCAAACTTTGCCTTTTTAACAATCACCATAATCGTACATTTGAGAGCACTTTTTGCAGTGTGATGGATAAATTTGAGTAAAATTGTTCAGTAACAAATCAACCTACACCCGTTCATCAACGCAAACGCAAGATCTGAAGAAAGCATCACCTCTCTCCGTGATAGTGAGTAGATCAATCAGAGACAGTCGCTCACAAGTTATCTGAATTTTGCAGACCATAATCTGCAAAATTTTGTATGGTGAATTGAAACCTTACAAGCACAAAATTTAACCCACTCAGGAGTTAAATTTAAATGCTTTAAATGCCCATAAGCAATGATGTGTGTTTTCAACTAATCCAGACTATTTAAAACTTATTTTAATTTTCATCGAAAACTCATCTTCAGCGATGAGGCGGCCTCTTTCTGGATGAATGGGCATGTTAACGATACTAATACACATGAGATCCAAGAACGGCAAATGCATTCTGAAAGTCACTGTTTGGTGTGGATGTTTGAATGGTGTCATCAGCGGTTCATACATATTTCTTTGAGAACGGTATTGGTCATACCGTCAGTGCCAACGGCCATTACTATAGATTGATGTTTATTTATTTTCACCAGAAATAGATGATGTGTGTATGTAGCTTCCACAGCAAGGCGCTACGTGCTAGCACAAAGTACACAGAGATGTCACGAGACAGAAGATAATTGTTGTCACGCTCACCTGTACCTGTGTCTTGTTCAATGCTTCTTTCAAAGTGACATTAATTTAAAATATTTTAATTTTATATTTTGCAGCTTCATTCACTGTGTGATTGTTGTAAGTAAAAGGTTAAAATTAATATTTATGAATTGAAAATGTTCAAAGTTAAATCATGAGTCATTTGAAAACAAACCCTAATCACTTTTTTAATACTAATAAAATTTCTCGTATTCTGTTTTTTTAACTCAACACAACAAATTCTTTCATTTAATTTTGCACAAATGTTCTCTTGTCCATTTCACGAAGCTTACATTTTCTCTTGTTTGTTTTGATTATTTTGTTAGCAATTTAATAACAAATATAATACAGTTTTCCCTTTATCGCAGAACCTGTGTCACAGCTGATTTTAGCTTTTGTAATCACTCATTTTCCTCAACACGGTGTAGTTTTTGGTGCAAGACAGCTCATGCCACATTGGAAATGTTTCTCAACCTATTTGAGGGTCTGGTCATCTCACGTGTAGGTGATAAGAACTGGTCATCTAGACTGCGCGATTGAAAGCCAAAAGACTCTTTTTTTGTGGGTTTTTTAAGTTGCAGATCTATGAGAATAGACCACAAGCCAAAGCGGTTATCAAGGCAATGATATCAAACTATCCAATATGCAAATTTGTACTTTTCAGAACAGCGCAAAGATCTACCAATTCTGAGTTTAAAGTCGGCATATTCCTAAAAGTGCTAGGTTTAAAATATTTCTTATTGAGTTATCTATCGTCCGGGAGAATTTCAGCATTTTGAAACGAGGCATATCGTTAAAATTAGGGTACCAAGATAATGAATCTAAAAACGAGATTTTGCATGTTGGATAGTTTGACATGGTGGGAACGATATTAGTAAAATTCCGAATGATTTATGCAGCAGAGTCATGGAAAATTTCACATTTCGGATGCACGCTACCCAACGAGGCCACAGCAGATATTTCTACAATATTGGGCCTTATCGTGGTTGGTGTATTTTGACTACAACATTTTGATCCTGTATTAAGGAAAGAACAATGCGGTGATCTTTAATATATTACATAAACGTCTGAATTGATCAGAAGGTACTACGATAATTATGATAAAGGAGATTATATTCCACACATAATGGCATCGATAGCCCAATAAAAATTGTCCATGATATCTCTAACATACTTTCTTTTAATTAAATTTTAAATTAAGAAGTGCTTACAGAAAGACCCTTTACTTTAAATTAAAGCATAGTGTATACAAATACAAATAGTTACCCTCCTATTTTAAAATAAAATTGTCACGTTCTTTATTTGACATTTGCATGTTACGAGGCATTAAAATTCATTTTGCACTGCAACATTTTCCTTCTTCAATATCACTTTAAGTGCATTTTTTTATAACAATCATTTCGTTTTACACATTTTCTGTCTCGTGCGACTAGCGACTTAATGTGACTTGTGAATGGAAAATGTCACTACATTTATGCATTTGACAATGAATGAAAGTTAAATGATACGAACGACTAAAATTTATGAGGTTGTTTTGTAGTTTTGTTATGCACTTTAAACTGTATTAACTTTAAATACGATTATAAAAAAATTCATTACGTTTAAAAGCGATAAGATTAAACGTTTAGTGTAGAGTTGTTAAGAGAATTAGTGAGGACATCTCCCTCTTTTTTATTTATTTTTTCTTTTTGCTTAAACATTTTACTTAAAAGATGAAGCATATAAACACATAGACTACAGCAGGCTGCTGACTACAACCCAACAAAAAAATTTGAAAAAAGGTAATCGGGTTTGGAGTTAAGCATTTTTGGTGGAAGCTCTTCCCTACTGAATCACCAAATTTATGATTTTAAACTAAGTAAAATAATCGATTCTTGAGAAGTACTTACTTTTTTTAAAAAAGTAATCGACGAATGCAAAATAAACAAAATTCGCGATTAACTTAAAAATACAAATAATGAAAAGTGGACTGTAGAAATTTTTTGTTAAGTTTGGTTTCCTTTATTTAACAAAATGAACATCTCAAAAATATATGTCCATGACCACATACAAAAAATTTTAAAGTGGCACAGAAATATCTATTTATACTTCAATAACAGGTGCTTATGATGTTGCTGTCACTATCAACATAATTAAACAGCTAACTAGTGACGGCAAAAATTGCGGTCAACAGCAGGGTTGACAGATATGGCGATTTCTCGCCAAACGTGGCGATTTTTCAAATTGTTTGGCGTCTAAATTTTTGATTTGGTGACTTTTCTGGCGATAAATAAATTTGCTGCCAATTTTTATGGCTGCTTTTAAGCAAAATTGAATTTAAAGATTTTTTTTTAATTCCGGAAAATTGTTTCAAAAATAAATCCTAGAAAAACTCGTCTGCAAGAAATTAAAACAATTTAATTTTGATAATTTTTCTTATATTAATTATAGTAATTAATGCGTCTTGAATTTGGATGAAATAAATTTTGGCGATTTTATTTCTACTTTCGGCAATTTTATTATTTTATAAAAAAACGTAATATATAAAAACAAATTTATTATAAAATATATATTAAGAAAAACCACTTAAAATAGATTTTGCCAATTTTTAAAATCAGTTGGGCGAAATAGGTCGGAAAATCTGACAAGCCTGGTCAACAGAACTTCTAGTCATATTGTTGTGTAGTCTGCTATGATATATCGAGCCATAGCCGCTAAAATAGCTTAAGCGACAAATTTTTTGGACTTAATTTTTTTGACGAAAATCGACTATTTACAATCGCAAATAATCGATTTTGGTAAAAAATTCGAAAAAGTTCGAAAATTATGTCGCTTAAGCTATTTTTGCGGTTATGGCGCGATATGTTTTTAATGCATGAGATATAAATATATATAAGAACACTTGACGCTCTAATTTTAGGTTTGGCTGTAAGATTTTGCTACCATATCATTATTACAAATTTCTTACCTTTATTTTTACGTTAGGCGCCACTGTAACATGCGGCAATTTAATATTCTCCCACCGATTCGTACTCCCACTTACCCTCTCAGTGTCTTGCAAAATATTAAAAAAATACTTCATTAGTTTATTTTCCATATAATTTGTTGTTTTATTTAGATTTTATATAAAATTGTTTCATTTACTTTTTTTATATTCATTAATAATTAGTACATACTATTTAATATTATATTATTAATTATTTATTTATTTTTATTTTAAATGCTATTTATTTTATATACACCCATTTATTTTATTAATACTGCGAAAAAAACATATATAAAAGTTATCGCTACAATTTTTCACAGAACTTCTTACAAACGAAAAATTAATGAAAAATTAAAATTTATAATAAAAAAAGAAGTTAGTTACTAAAAAAAAATTATTAGAGAAAAGCTAAAACATGAATTTAATTAATAGATTTATTAAAATAAATTTAGCTGTTCAATACTGTAGTTAAATTATTTTTTTATTTTATAATAGTTATAATATTTTTTTGATTAAATATTAAAGAAATAATAGAAATTTATTTGTATTAATATTTTTTTTTTTTGTATCAATACATACATTTTTTAATAAATTTTATTTATTATTTTATAAATTTGCATTCGTTATTAAATACTTTGAATTTAATTTTTTTTTTCATTATTATAGTTATTTTATTTTATAGTTTAAAGTTTAGTTTTTGTTTTTTTTTTTTTTGCTAATTAATTATAATTATTATTTTAATAAACCTTTAACATAGTTTAAATAGGCAAAACTGGCAACAAAATTTTTATATATTTATTTTAATATGGTTTCTTGTGTTCTTGTCTTCTCCCAATATCATACTTAAATTAATAGTTTGTTTTGTTTTTTTTTTCTTTGTGAATAGTTTTCAACATTTCTTAGCTAAAATTTGAATAACAATAAAAGTAGGACTTTCAAAATAAAACACAATAAGCAATGACGTTCATTCCAAGTAACATTAACTAAATACAACTTTAAAGTAAAAGCCTCTACTCTCTTCCACCACCAGCATTTGTGGCTTCACAGAAACATTTAGAGAGCAGAGGCTTTTCCTTCTTCATTTGTGGGTTAAGGCTGATTTTAAAAAACTTAGTAAATCATATTAAGCTTTTTATTTTGTAGAGAAGCTTAAGCAACTCAAATTTAATATTAAAAATAATAATTTGAATTGTTAAGATGAGTTAGTATTTTGCTTTTATTCGTTTGGTTTCCTTTAAGAGTGATTACTTTTGAATAGCCGCTTTAAAGCTTTAGCAACAGCTTTAAGTAGATAAAAGCCTTTATTTATATAATTTTTCTTTTGCAAATTTAAAGCACAACAAGTACATAATTCTTCTATTTTTACTTTCTTTAATCGTATTTTTCTATAAAAATTTTAATTACAAAAAAAATTGTCAGTCATTTTTCATCAAATTTTTAAAACTTTATAAATTTGGCCATTTCGGGAATTTCTCTCAATTCTCACAGTTGTTTTTCTTATTTTTCAATAAATTTATTTAAATGCTTAAAAGTTCTTTTATTTTCATGTAGTCTGGTGGGTTTTGTTTTTTTTTCCTTTTTTCTTTTCGATTTCATTTAAAAATCACTTATTTCTCCCTCAGTCTCTGGATAAGTACAAGTGAATGGATTTATTAGCCAAGTGCACAAACCTTTTTCCTGGCGTTTCTTCTTCACCGCAATACGATTGTGATGCTCTTTGGATAGACCGGAAGTAAAACTACTCTCGTCGCTATCTCGAGCCGTGGCTACACTGTGGTAGCCGCTTTCGGCTCTTCTTGATATACCCGAGTGTTTTGAAGTTCGGGGAGTGGAAGAGTCATGACCACTGTCATAGGCTTCCGATGAGGTATTTAGAGGTAAAAGAGGTAATTGGGATTGGTTGGTTATGGGTAAGGAGGTGTTTAGTTGCACGATTACCACATCATCGTGTTCATCTGCGTGCTCCAATAACGAGCGTTTGGAGGGCGAAAGTAAGGCAGACTTTTCATCCACCTCACAGATGTTTTCATGTTCTAAAACAAAAGGTTTCTCCACTTTCGGCAGATTGGGATCTGAGGCGCCATCAGGATGGCGTAAGGAAGCATACTGTTCCATGCCCGCGATTTGCATAATGCCATTCAGGCTGGGTAAACTGCCTTGACTGGGACTGCGAGAGGGCTGTCTGAAAAACAGGGCAAACAAGAAAATGAAATTTAAAAAGTTAAATAAAAGCGATATTGTAGTTTTTTTTTAAACAAACAAAAACTACAAAGCTACTTTGGCTTATTTGTGGAACTTCCACAGTCCACAGCAGGGATCGAACCTGCTACCCTCCGTGTACTAGGCTAGTATACACTCAGTGTAGAGATTCTAATTCTGTAGAGATTATAAAGAGGTGAGTTATTTTTACCTTGGGCTTGGTGACCGGTAGGCCGGCTCACTACACACACTACCCGGTCCAGTATTGAAACGATAGGCTGGCTCACTGTAAACACTGCCCACATCACAACCGCTGCGAAAGACCGGAGTTACTTCTGCCATGGCTAGCTGTGAGGTAAATATCTCACGTAGACGCGCTAATTGGTCAAATTGGTTCCTGAAAACAAAAAATAAATACATACACATATAAAAATCATTATCATATTGTTCCATAACCACCAAAAAAGCTTAAGCGACATAATATTTGAGGTTTATTTTTTTTGACGAAAATCGATTATTCACGATCGCAGGTAATCGATTTTCTTGAAACAACAAAGTTAAAAAATATGTCGCTTAAACGTTTTCGGCGGTTATGACTCGGTATTAAGAGCACTAAAATTTTATTTGATCTCTCTCTCTCTCTTTGAAGAAATTTCTTCACTCACCTTGTTCTTTCACCCATGGCACAATCACTGAACGCATCGCCAGCCATATTGAAACTCGAAACTATGGACATATTCTCCACATGACTTAAAGCTGCCAAGGGATGATCTCTACAAGAAACAAACATGAGACTTTATAAATAAAAATAAAAGTAAGAATATTCACACTTATTCCGGTTGCCAACATCATCGATGTCACGTCAATACAATACCAAAAAATTCGGGTTTGTCTACCCGTTGTCGAAAATAACTGAATGCTATTGACAAGCCAGAGCTAATTTCTAAACCTTAGGGAAGAGAAATAGTCAATCCAATTTTTTGGTATTGTATTGCCTTGACGTCAATGTTGACAACTGAAAAATGATAATTGGTAGCTTACCCCACGCCCATGGTGCGAGCGATCTCCTCTTCGGTCACCTGCAAGCCACAATCCGACATTTGCATGCTTTGCTGCGAATAATGATGCAAAGACTGTCTTGACAATTGACGCTGCACGAGCTGTTCCTCTTGTCTTCTGATCTCTTCTTGCTGCTGCTGATAAAGCGACTCGCGCGAAACATGACGTGACAAAATTCGATGCAGACTCTCATGAGAGATTTCTCGCGATCCTAAAGGCTCGATTAATGGCAAAGCAGGAGGAACTTCTGAAGGCCCACTATCCTGATCCTCATCGCAATCAGCTTGACGATCGTTCGGCAGATGGGTGTCGGAAGCCGATGTAGTGGGTATATGGGGAGCTGCGTGATGACGGCCTAAAGAGCCATACAAATTGTTGGCGTGCGATTTTATTGAATGTATATCAGTCTCTTCATTATTGTAGGTATCGTTATGTGAAAAATGTGAACTTAATGGTGCTTGCGAATGGCCGGAGTTTTGACGATAATGATGAGCTTCTCTTATTTCCGCCGGAGCGGAAGAGTTTGTAGTATCCATATTATTGATGAGACCGGGTCCAATGGGATTAACCAGTTCCAGTTGGCTGCTGCGCAATGACTGTTGATCTCCTGCAGGAAGCTGCTGTTGTCTAGTACTGGTGGCATATAAATCTTCGGCAATATCAAGAGATTTTTGCTTGAGTTGTGACATGTGATAAGTGATGTTGCGTAAATGCTGAGCTTGTTGCTCTCGGTGCGTGTGAGTGGGTGAAGAGCCAGCCGAGGCAGTTTGGAAGACTTGTGACGTTTGGTATTCCACCCACTGACGTATCATGGACTTCTTGTGGGAGTCCATAAAGCCATAACCCTGGACCTGGGATGCAGCTATGGGAAGATTACCTGCTGTAAGAGAGCGGCTTGATTGCGACTTGGGGCCATCTATCCAGGTCTCGCACTGTTTGACATGATTAACTTCTCGCAGTAAGTGCCGTGCCTCTGCCACTTTTGCTCTCGACACACGAGGACCATCAATCCATTGTTCTTCAGTGATTTTGCGCATAGGACTTCCCGGGCAGTCGACACTTTCGTTAGTTACGGTTGCCACCCCACCCACTCCCGGCCTTCTCAGGGGAGATCCTTTGGGTGTAGGAACATTTGAGGACTTGGAACACATCATGGTCATACCAGGATGCCTCAATGCACCCGCTACTATCTTGGGTGCTGAGGCAGAATTTGGCAAAGTTTTCACACTATGAACCGGAGAGTAAAATTGTGGCAATTCACAGAGAGGTTGAGCAGTAATGGCTGCATTATTTTGAGCCGTAGGGCTTTTAGCATGAGCAGGGCGTTTTAAACTACCAGTACGACCATTTGCTATAACAGGACTTTGCGGAGCTTTTTGAGCCGCAACCTTTTTAGCCGAGCTAGGTATTTTAGAGGGACTAGGTTGCTGCTTTTCTATGCCACTGCCTTTTAAGGCCTTACTCATCACACCACGTTGATCGCCACAACTTAGGGAAGGCAAATATACAGGCGGGTGCTCACCATCCGTGGCATCATCACTGGGTCCCATATAAATGACTGTATCTGCTGAGAGCTCTGAACTAGAAGGGTCAGCACCTGAACCAGCAGACGAACCAGTTGACTGATGACCTTCAATGAATTAATGAGTTAAAGAGATAACAAAAACAAAAAAACTTTATACATAGTTATAGAAACACTTTTATGTTTAGTGGGAATTTGCAAAAAACAAAACATTTATCGTTTTAATGTGGCAGTTAATCTTAAACTGAGCAAACATTGCACTTACCAGCATTCAGGCCATTTGCCAAACCACCACCACCACCCACCCCTGATTTATCACCACCCATAGGAAAACGATGCTTTCGTCTTCTCAGACGATGAATGCGTGAAGCCAATTGTATGGTCGTTAAGGCATCCGTATGCGACTGCAATTGAAGAAATAGGAAAAGTTATTTAAATTTACATTGCAAATGCATATAAGATTTCAAAGCTTCAGTTATCAGTATAGTTTATGCATGAGTCTAAACGAACAAATGATTCATCCTGGCAAAGGAAAGGTATTGAAAGGAAAAAAAACTTATGAGATGAATATTGACAATGACATTGTCATGATAACATTTTGCATTAAGGATTAAGAATTCATTAGCACGTATCCTTCACTCTCGCTTCACCTTTCACAGGATGCGTCAACTAAGTGCTTTAGCTAAGAACTTACCTGTGTGTGCATAACATGAGCCATTATGGCGACATGACATGTCAACGGTGCTAGACAGTCTTTAAGTAGTGGCGTCAATGGATGGTCTTTATTGGGCGGATGACGTTGACCACTTAATATGGCCAACAATATGTTACCGATGCCGGATAAGGGAAGGCCACCACTGCGATTGGCACAGCCACCCAAATCGATGAGATGTAAACGACTTCTACCACCAGCCACTGCAGCAAAAGAACAATAAAAAAATGAGTTTAAAAATGAACACAAAAAGAGAAGCAATAAAAAGATGCAATAAGCAATGTCATATATGTACATAGTTTAACGATATTAAAATTCACATTCAATTTCTCGTTAGCAGTCATGCCAACACATTTGAATTAAAAAATAGCGCTTACCTCCTCCTTTGCGTGAGAGACTGTATTGATAGACATGCAGGGTAAATATCATGGCAGGCTCAAGACCACCTTGTGGTCTTCCAGCCAAAGCAGCATCTAGAAATAAGGCTGCACGTTCAGCGGTGGGGGCACGCAACTCTGTAGGCCCACCTAGAAAATCATCACGCAAGTAAACCCCCGGAGAGTCATCGGAATCTTTTTTTTTATTATTTATTTTTGTAGTTGTTAACGTGGAAAATGGTGCAGCAGCATAAAAGGAAATAAATAGAAAAACAGTATTTTAACAATGCGAAATTAAACATTAAACTCCACTTTTATTGAGTGCGTCGTAATGCAAATAATGAGAGAAGTTGTGCAAGTATATTTATGTATGTGAGTATATTCTTATTCCTGGTTGGTTGGTTGCTTGGTAAACATATTCACAAGTATGCGCACTAAACTGATTCTGCTGCTGGGAAATGAAACCTACACTCAAAAAAAAAACTAACTAAAACTTTGGAAAATTTTCTAAATTTGAGTAAAAAAAGTTATCGTATGGCGCCAAAGCTATTTTTTACTTGAAACCAATAAAATATTTACTAAATTTCTAGTTCATTAATAAACTAGCTTATTAGTTTAGTTATTATTAGTTTTTATATTTAAGTAAAATTTTCCCATAAAATTCGGAGGGTTGCAAAAAAATTTTTTCATCTTTGATCTCAAATTTAGTAAATTTTTCAAAGTTTTTTTTTATGTCTTTAATTCTGGTACTAATTTTTATTTTTAATTAAATTCTATACCAAATGGTATGTTGTTATTATATCTTTATATTATATTCTTAATTAATTCATCATACACACATATTAATTCCTTGAAAGGAGACAAGTATTGAACCAGCAGCCTTCTGACTGATAGGCAAGCACTCTAACCAATTGCCTAACAGGGCAGCCTGAATAAGCATTGAAATTTTTGAGTTTTAAAATTTATTTATTTTATTTACAAAACAAAATATTTCAAGTTCAAATATTCCTCGGAAATGTGAAAATTTTCTTAAATTTTTTGCTTCCTGCAAATAAAAGATAGGTATATTCTACAATTTAAAGAAAAAATACTTAAAACTGGTAAATATTTTTCTAAAATTTAGAATACCCAGCTAAAAAAAAATATGTATGGAGCATATATGATATCCCATATATGGTTCGGATACGAAAAATGAGGGTATATGGCCATATACATATGATTATAAATATATCTTCATACATATTCACACATGTATGTGTATATATTCCCTCTACATTATGCAAAGTTCATATTCATACTGCCTAGATTCACAAAAGCGCACAGCTGTGCAATAAATTAAATTACTAAAATTACTTTTTTTAGATTTTGAGCAGGAAGGTTGTATTTAACGAAACATTTGTTTGGACAAATAATGAAAATCGAACTAAAAGTCATTTCATTCATCATTTTAAGTCAAAAGGTGAATAAATTATTTAAAAAACACAAAACTCATATTCGTATACAAAATTTAAATTTAAATTTTCAATATAATTTTTTGCAGTAATATGAACTTTGTTTCTTATCTAGAGAATTTTGTTATTTTCTATAAAATTAATCCTTTTGATTATTTGATATATTAAATGGGGCCACAATATATCAAATCATACAAGAATGGTTTTTTTTAACAAAATGTTTTCTTTTTTAAAAGTTGAGGCTATACGCATATAAACTTTGCATACCGTTTGTATTTTCTAATGGCGTTCCAATTAACCAGTGATAAAATTCCAACCTTTTTTGATTGCAAAAACGATCTTATGTGAGATATCATGTGTGCATACATTCTTATATAGCTCCATATATTAAATCTTATATCCATATATGCATCCACATATGAAGGGCTTCATAATTAAATTTCCATATATGAGCTCGTGTATTATAATACGATTCATATATGAGTCCATATATTAGTTCATATATAATAGTTTTGCCATATATAATCCCATACATTTCCATACATGAATTCATACATATTCATATATAGTTATATACATTCATATATTAAAAATATATGGACCATATATAATTTTTTTAGCTGGAATGCCTTTTTTTTGAGTGTAAGGAAGTATTTGCTTATTTTAATGCATCTTTGAATTCTTATATGTAGTCGTGCTTTTGAATATACAGACGTTCATATTATTGCATATGGATTCTCCTTGAGAGTTAGGTTAAGTGTCTAGGAGTTATAAGTATTGTTCTTGAATTATCTGCGAAAAGTTAGTCGTTGAAGTGTCTGTAGTGTAATGTAATTAGAGTTTGCTTTAAAAATTTTGTTTAAGGAGTTTAAGAAGTGGCTTTAATCGCACCCAAAAACCCTATGGGTTGGACATTTTCTTTATTATTGCTAAAATATTTTGCTACAAAATAGTCCCTACAAAGCGACATAATATTTTTTTTTTTTAATATGACTACTAACATACATACATACATATTGTTACCTTAATAAAGAAAGACCCTAATTCATTATTTTTTTTAAATAATTTTTTTGTATATTTCGATAGAAGAACATCTAATGTATCCAAAAAGAAATGCAAAAATCTCGATGACAAAAAAATAAATAATGAGTTACAGCCTTTCTTTCCTTGCTAACGCTGCAGCCACACGTTCAATAAATGGCTTTCAACTTTATTACACATATTCTGGGTCAAAATTCCTTGAAATTGATAGCTGTGACACAAATTGATGATCAATTTCATTTTTTAAATGTCACCGATGAAGAAACAACTCAAATTTGTAGCTTCAATCAATGTGTGCTGTGACCAGCTGTTCGAAATGAAAATTAAATTGCCATATAAATGGATAGGTGAATTTGAAAGCAATCTAGTTTTCTATTTAAACAGTTTGCTTGTGTTAGTGAAAAAATTGTGAGTGTATTGCAAATTTAATGGAATTGAAAGTAAAAAATTTAACGTGTGGGCCCGGAAATGGCCCTTAAAATTTCACATGAAAATTTCCGAACAAGTGAAGAGTTAGTTGGTATCATGAATAAAACGTGTTCTGAAAATGTTTACATTTTTAAGCTCCGAAAATAAAATGCTTGAGAATTTATTTGCTTTCAAAAAATATTTCATTTGGAAATTTTCACATGTACGATTCATAATAAGGCTGATGACTATGATATTTGATATTACACGGTCATAAGATATTTCACATTTCGTTATGGAAAGCAATTAGATTTATGGAATGAATGGTTTTAGTTTGATCATGTGATTTAAACGAAATATGTTGCTGTTATGCATCATAGTCTCCTTAAATCTCTATTAATACTTAATTAAACTTTAAGGAAAATCCTAAACATCGTTTCCCAATTATTTGCATTTTATTTCGAGGCTGAACAGACAAATTAACTTACCCGTTGCATGGGCTGCTAATAAATCCTTTGACGTTGAATCTGGTTTGGTGGCACTAACACCCAAAGCACTAACACGCACCGAAAAGCGTGCACCACTCTTTTGGCGACGTTCGTTAATGCCCTTATATAACCATGAAATGGCACAAGGAATGGCACCTAATTCAGTGGGTGGATTCACGCCGCCCAGCATGGTCTTTGACTGGCCTGTTAAACACAAGAAAAGAAAAAAAGAAAATAAACGTAAATAGCATGACTTAAAGAAGAGTGCATGAATGTATGTGTGTATCTAAAAGTCTGTATGTGTGAGTGTGTATGGAAGTATATGTATTTTTTTTATGTGTTTACAATTGTATTGTGCTAAAGCGAAGACAAACATTTGGGTTTAAGCTTTCCCAAACGTGCTGGACATGTGGTTGCACAATTAAGGGAATTTATTGCAATTTCCTTGCGAGTAGGAAATGAATACAAATGGTAGCGAAGCATAAGACGACAACTTACCGGAACTGGGATAACCAATCGCAAGCAAACAGCCATCGGAACCTTCTAAAACGGCAGGGATTACTTCAGACAAGGCAGATGCACAAATATCAGACTACAACAACAGCGGGAGAAACAAAACAACAAATTATGCAGGGAAATTAAATAATCTAATGGAATGGAAACTTTCAAAGTGTTTTTTATTCAAGCAAAGAAACAGAACACCAAACGATTTCAATTGGAGTTTGATGATTATTTGAAAAATAAAAGAATTTCACATACCTGCTGATCTTCTGCCGTAAATAGACTATCAAAGGCAAACATTTTGGGAGCAGCCACCATGGGTCCTCTTTCTTGTGACGTTGAGGCTGCCACATTGCAAGCGGCCGCTGGATCTGTCAAAGTCACCTGCCTCTTTTTCTTATCCACAGTCATAAAGTGGGACTGTTCAGCAACGGCGTGCGTATCAGCAACTCTTAACATAACTTTTACCTAAAAGAATAAAATTTAAAATGCAATTGTCGTTTTGCAAATTTAATGATATTTTCCAACTAACGACTGATTATACAACATTTTGTTTTATGTTTTTATAACTTTTTTCTTATACATATTTCTTTGCTAAGTTGTCGTGTTAGTCATTAACCTTCTATGCTTCTAGGAAAGTGTATTTTTTTTTTGCTCTCTAATTGCTCTTAATGGTCTAGTTTTCACACAAGTCATAATTTTTGCACGATTTTCTTACACATGCAAATGCCATAAAGCATAAGAAATGCTCTCAAATGCAGTATTTGAAATTTATATATGGTTGTAGTAATAATAATAATAATAATAAAAATAAACATTCATTTCAAACTCACCTTGCCAATACCATAATTTTCTTTGTTGGCTAAACGACGCGCCAGGCCGGGCGGCATGGGCGGTGGCGCTCTTTGTAGGGCACCACAAAAGCCACCATTTCGTGCGGAAGTATTTGTCATGTCGTTGGTGCGTGTTGACGATTTTGTTGATGTGCTCTGTGCAAGTTTTTGTGCCGCTCTATAATGGAAAAATAATGGGAGAGAAGCAGGTTAGCAGCCATTAAACATAATTTGCATTTAAAGAGTTACAAATGGAATTAGAAAAATTTGCCTACATATGTACATATAAATACAAACACACGTACATATGTATATATCTTTACCTTAATATAGAAAGGCCCCAATCTTTTTACTTCTTTTGAAATCGAGTTTTTTGTATATTTCGGTAGAAAAACATCTAATGCAGCTTTGTACGTCCAAACACACATTTGCATTTGAGGTAAACAGCTTTCAAAGCTCTTAAATTTTTTCTTGTTTCTTTGCAAAATAAAAGCAAGCACGTTACACGAACTTATAGATGTCAGCAGCATCTATAGCATTTATTATTGCTACACTCGACAAATTTTTTGTAAATTTATAGTTTAAAGTTTTTTTTAAATATATTTTAAGCATCGGATATATAATTGAATGTGCAGTTATTACTAAAACCACAATTAAATGTAGATTAGATATAGTATACTGTTTTTATTATGACATTTAAAAATTTAGTTTAGCTAGAGCTATAAAAAAAGTTCCAAACAGATCCACGACTTTTGCTTATAAGTTAAAAAACACAACTAGTAATAAGTGTAAAAGAGTCAAGAGTCCCCTTTCAATATATATATAAAGGGTCCGCCAGATAACTTTTTTTTTTTGAAAATGCTATAAAAAAACTACTGAAGCTTCGGCTGTGTGGCACGTAGCGCCGTCCTGTTGAAACCAAATGTTGCCAATATCCTCCTCTTCAGTTTTTGTGAACAAAAATTCGTTCAACATGGCCCGATAACAATCGCCATTGACTATAACGGCCACTCCTTGCTCATTTTCAAAATTATGTCTCTGGACCAAAATCCGCACCAAACAGTGACTCGTTTTGGGTGCGTCGGCTTTTCAATGTATGCGTGCGGGTTTTCTGTGCCCCAAATGCGACAATTTTGCTTGTTTACATACCCGCCAAGATCAAAATAAGCTTCATCTGAAAAGATGATTTTTGTTTTTGGCAAAATCGACATCTTCTGTAAGTCGTTCGCAGGCCCACTTAGCGAAGCGAAAACGCATTTGATGGTCAGTTGGTTCGTTCAGCGGAAGGATAAAACTAATTATCTGTCAAATCAGACATGAGCTAAGTGTTACCATTCACGAAATAAGCACTAGTTGAAAAAAAAACGTTAGATGGCGGACCCTTTAGCACACTTTCCTTACGTAGTACACCTAATTCCCTTCCCGTGTAATAAGTTTTAAGCAAATTCGATAAATTTTTTAAAAATTATCCGCCAAATTGGAAACGCCATTTTAAGTTTTTAAAAACTAACATCATATTCTTAATCAACGACCCTAAAAACCTTGAGATAACTAGTTTTATTAAAATTTATTGAAACCATATGTAGTAAATCATTTTGTCGCACTAAATTTTTAATTTGTCCCTGTGTGCGTCGCACTGTGGAGTGAAAGCCTTCACAAGTGGTCATGAAAGTAGATAAAATTCTACGTCACTAACTGTAAAAATAAAAGTTCTTGGTAGTTTACTTTATTTGCAGTGTGTGTTCAAAGTTCAATAATTTTAGTTATTTTTGCGCGCATTGATTAAAAGAGAAACTTTTGATATTTCAAGTGATTATAGGTTTTGTTAAGACTTCTATAGGTATTATGAAACCGTCAACTTCAGGTATATGAGCATTTAAAAAATAATTTATTTTTAGATAAATGTTTTAGAATATTAAAAAAAAAATTAAATTGCTCTAAAAATGTGGTATTTTTGATATATACATTGAGTTTCAACAACTTTGCGGATGAGTGCAGGGAAAAATGATTTTATGCTCTTAAAAAATAATATTTTAGCTAATTTTGATAATTTTTGAGTTATGAAGGTTTTTGTGAAAGAATTCCAGTTGCTAAAAATCAATGTCAAAAATTCATATTAAATATTTATTTTTTTATTAAAAAAAAAAAAACATATTTTTTAAAGTTGCATAAAGTATGCTCTAATCTACAATTTAATTTACTAATTTATCTTCTTTCATTCCAAAGTTATAGCAAAAATTTCCCCAAAATACAAAAAAGCCCACAAAAGGTTAAATTTTTTTTTCAAAATTTTTTTTAAATGCTGTTTTTTATGTATTTATTAATATTCATCAATAAAAAATAACAACACTTTAAAATTACGACTTCTCTACCATTCACCCCACTGTGCGTCGGTGTGAAAGCGCAAAAAGCTCTTGATAAAAGTTTGCACATTGTAGAGGGTGTTTTTTTTAGAGGTATAGAACTTCGAATTGAAATAAAACACAATAAAATCGTTTTAATGTCCATCAATTTGGCTTTATTGGAAGGATAATTTTATGCCATTAATGTTTTAATATGATTTTGGGCATGTGGCCGCCGCGGCTGGCTCGAATAAAGCCAATTCTACAGGTCCAATTTTCAACCACTTTTTCGAGCATATGGGGCCGTATGTTGGCAATAACGCCACGAATGTTGGCTTCCAAGTCCCCTAACGTGTTGGCGTAGACGAGCGACTTCACATATCCCCAAAGAAAATAATCCAATGGTGTCAAATCACACGATCTTGGTGGCCAATTGACAGGTCCATTCCACGAAATTATGCGCTCATCGAATGTTTCCTTCAATAAATCGATTGTGACGTGCGCTGTGTGGCATGTAGCGCCGTCTTGTTGGAACCACAACTCATCCACATTCATGCCATCCAATTCGGGAACAAAATAGTCGGTTAGTCGGCTCCAATTGCTGTGTACGGTGGCGAATCGATTCATTCGGGTCCTCTTCAACACTTTGCTCTACAGCGGCAATTGTTTCTTCGGTGCGCACTGTTCGACGTCTCTGCGGATGCGTATTATCACATAGAGTAAACGTAGTGCGAAAACGATCCATGGTTAACCGAATTAATTGCTCTGATGGACGATTATGTCGACCATAAAATGGACGGAGCTTGCGGTAAACTTCGCGAACTGAACCATTATTTTCGAAATAAATTTGCACGATTTGCAAGCGTTGTTCTTTTGTCAACCTGTTCATGATGAAATGGCAAACCAAACTAAATATTAATCACTTGACAGCTGACAAAATGGCCTCCAGTTAAAAAAGTGATGCCAACTTAAAGTTCTAAACCTCAATAAAAAACACCCTTTACATATGGCTTGGAATTTGCCATTTTGTATCGAAAAATCCAAAAGTCTCGATGTTGGAAAAATATAATAAGTTAGGGCCTTTCTATATTAGGTAACGATATATGTATACATATATATGTATGGATTTACATTAAGGTTTTATTTCTTTTTGAAAAATTTCGATTCAACAAAATGTTCAAAATGTATGTAGAGTATGATTTGAAATATATTTTTTCTTACTAATTTATCTAATAAGCAAATTAATTCCTTTACATAAGTTTTTCTGAATTAGGTGAATCTGTTACCTGTAAGAAAGCATTTTGTACAAGAATAAACAAAATTAATACTGACACCGGAACCCAAAAAAAAAATTAAATATTTTGCAAAAAAAAACGAAAGTTTCTCTCACAAAAACTCTTCCTTCATTCATACACTTAGTTACATTTGAACCACAGCAGCTGTTATTAATACTAAAAAGCATGACAGACAAAAGGAATCCAAAAAAAAACTGACAGCTGTCTTATATTTCACACGACAAACCAGCAAAATAACAGCAACTTGACACATAACGAACATTACAAAACATTTGCTAAAGCAAAAGCAAACAAAATACAAACAGGAATAAAAACTAAAACAAAAAAAAGAAAAGGCTTTTGTATTTGTTTTAGCCAAAAATTACCTTTTAAACTTTGAAAATGATTTTGCACTTTTCTCAACTTATTTAATAAATATTTAATGAAAAGTGTTTTTGTTTTTATTTTCCTAGTAAAATTGAGAGAAGAAAATGAAATCAGCACGAGAACGTTAACAACTGACAAGAAGCCCTCGTCACTGTCTGTCATTTATCTACAAATGACAAGAATTTGCTGTTAAAACAAACAAAAAATGGTGTCTTAATATAAAAGTTTGTTTCTTCCATCATTTAAGTACGATTCATATAAATATTTTATTTTTAATATCTTATAAATCAAAGTAAGTAATTTTTATTACAGCATCTAGAGATTTTATAACATCATCCATTATAACGTACAAATAAAATTAAAAGTGCAAAACAGTCATATTTGACTGTTTTACAGGAGATCAATTTTAAGGCTTCAATTTTCAGAAATTTATTTCTTTTACACTTAAATTGGGAAATTCTCTGTTAACATTTCTTTTTTGTTAAGCAGACATCAATCGCTTTAGACACTATAAGTAATACATTCAAGTTTAAATATATCAAAGTATAACCTAAATTAAGCTATTATTCCAAATGAGATTAGAAGTCGAAAAGAGATAAGCCGCAAGTCATTTTGCTATAACTTCTTGAGAAATCGCATAAATTAATTAAGATTTTGTCCAGGGGTACTTTTAAATATGGGCATTTTCACAGAAATGTCAACTTTTTGTAGCGTGCGACAGCAAGCAAATGTGCTTGTTTTATATATTGTTTTTATATATTTGTGTAGATCGTCAGCAGCTCTACATTAGATAAAATTTTAAGAAATATCGTGTCACGTTGCCCAGAAATACACAGTTAATTACTTGCTGTCGCATGTGACAAGAAAGTGTAATGCCTCAGAGAAATTCCCATATTCACATTACGGACATGCCATTAACTCAAAATTAGCTTATCTCGACTAAAGTAATTTTTCCTTTTTGCCATAGAAATATAAATAAGAGAAACTTTTCGTTGTAAAAAAACAACACAAAAAATTAAATTTTAGTACAAAAAAATTGTTATTCGAATGATCAATATATTCAAAATTATTTTGTATTATTTTTTTACGAAGCGCCATTCTACACGCCTAACTTGGGGCCAATTTTCCTAGTACTGCTGACTGTATGACACGAACAATATTAACCTCCAAAGTGTTAGGTATTGCTGGTTTATACGCATGAGCCATTGAGCATATAAAAAATAAACGCGAATTGCCAAATCGCACGAATTTGGAGGCCAAATGAGAGGTAAATTTCTCAAAATCCACTTATCGCCAAATTTTGATTTCAGTAAGTTGATCGTTGCGATCACAATTTAGCAGCATCGTTTTGAAACCACATCTCGCCAGAATCAATTTCATCAAAATTATTTATCATGGTGGGCTAACCAGCTTCGGCTTTATATTTCAGTAATAATAATAAAATTTGCTCAAATTTTTTTTAATATTTTTACTTAGAAAAAATTATTTTGCTTTACAAAAGGTTTACAAAACAAATTATGGGTGAAAATTAGTTTTGTAAACGTTTTGTAAACTTAAATTATTTTTTTTTTTTCTGAATGAGGCCTTTAGTATTAATGTATTCAACACATTCACCACAGCAGGCTACATGAACACACGACTTCAAATGGCGCTAGCTGCACTTGTCGCCCTGTATTCAGCTACTTAACTATTTATGAGACGGCAGCAGCACCTTATATTCAAGTATAAATACAAATTTCAGTAGTTCCAAATTCAAATATTTCCTACAACATTTTGTATTATATTAATAACACTATTTCTGCTCAATGTCACCAACAGAAATATCAATCAGTTTAATTGACTACAGCGACAAAATCAACATGGACAACAACCTGCCGCCGTATTGCCTTGATGTAGTCAAGATAATCATTCTCATATAAAAATATTGATCACAAGTCAAAAAGAAGTGCAGAATTAATCTTCATATTGTCATTCATATTGTGAAAACAATTCATATAAATATCTTGTTTACTTAAGTCTTGAGAGAAAATTTAAAATTTTCCTTTTCCATTAAGTTGTGTGTAAATTGAAAACTTCAAAAATCGGTTTCTGGCAAACTAGTTTTCTTGAGTTACGACGTTGTTTGAGTAAATGAGCGATATGTTGTAAATTTTGACATATTACAGTCGGTAGCTTGATGTGTTAAATGTGTTTAATGCTTCAAGATTCTTTGAAAAATTTTAATGCGCCAACTAGCAAAGCCGTGGCAGCAGGGTTGTCAGATATGGCAATTTCTTGCCAAATGTGGCGATTTTTCAAATTGTTTTATTCTGGCGATAAATAAATTTGTTGGCGATTTTTATGGCTATTTTTAACAAAACTGAACTTAAAAATTCTAAAAATTGTTGAAATTCAGGAAAATTAATTTGTTGAAGGAGTAGATATTTTCAAAAATAAATCCTACCAAAACTCGTCTGCAAGAAATTAAAACAATTTGATTTTGATTATTTTTCTTATTTTAATTATAGTAATTAATGCGTTTTTAATTTTGAGGAGAAAAATTTGCGAAAAATAATATTTAGCGATTTTCTTTTAAATTTTAATAAATAAACATTTATATTAAAAAAAGTGTTATATATAAACAAATTAATTATCAACTATATCAAGCCTTATTTTGTATTTAATCGTAAGCGACAAAAATTTAGGGTCTGTGCCACGATGTCACCAGCAAACGTTCGATCGACACGTATGCTGGTGACATCGTTGGACAGGCCACTCATTTTTCAGGAGAACGTTTTTATAATATTCAAACATGTTTTTGTACGCAAATTGTCGCCTACGATAAAATTTTACAGCCCGTATCTTAAAAGTTATCAATAATTTTGTCATTTTGATAATTCTAAAATATGGGTAGGCCCCTAACATTTTAATTTTAATAAAAAAAATTTTATTCTCGACAACAATAAAATCCAAAAAAGGCTCGAAATACTATTTAAAAAAAAATAAATAAAATTTATATATTTTGGCGATTTTTGGCGATTTTCAAAATCAATTTGGCGAAAGTGGTCTGAAGAAATCTGACAGGCTTTTGATCACAGAGAAAACAGTGCCTAATAATAACCTCATAAAATAAAAAAAATTAATAAGAAATCTCTATGTTTTTTTTTCAATAAGGAAATCTTATTAATTTCATAGAGAAAACCTTTTTGAAAAAATCAACAAGAAATCTTGTAGTTTTTGTGAGGTTATCTTATTGATTTTTTTAATAAGGTTTTCTTCTTGATTTTATGAGGCAACCTCATAAAATAAAAAAAAAATTATGTCTTTCTTTATTATTTGTGCTTTGCTTATATATTTTCATTTAAATTCTATACCATATACTTTGAAAGGAGACAAGTATTGAATCAGCAAACTTCTGACTGATAGACAAACACTCTAACCAATATGCTAACAAGCAGTCTGAATAACCATTGAAATAATTTTGCAAACATGCTTATACAAAAACGAAAAAGATCACGAAAAAAATTTTCTGTGTCTATTTATAGATATGAAATAACAAGACACCTCATAAAATCAAGAAGATTTCCTTATTAAAAAAATCAATAAGATGCTTTACACATAATCATTTAGGAACCTAATAAAATCAAGAAGAAAACCTTTTTAAAAAAATTAATAAGGCAACCTAATAAAATCAATAAGAAATCCATATAGTTTACAATTTATAAGAAAACCTAATAGAATCAAGAAGTTTTTCTCTATGGATTGTTTTTTTGGTGCCAAAAATAACGGAAATTGAGTAAAAAAAGTTGGGAATAATAAGATTGCTTCTTGATTTTATGTGGTTTTCTTCTTGATAAAATTAATAAGATTTTCCACATAAAAACAATAATGAATCTCTATGAAAAAATCTTCGCTTCTTTCTGCCGGGATACCCCTTAGCCTAAAAACGTTTCATAGAGAAAATCTTATTGATTCTATGAGGCAGTTTTTTCTCTGTGATTGAATAAAAAAAAATAAAGAAATGCTTAATGAAAGTCCCTTTACAAAACTCATTTAACTAAAGACCAAATTTTTTAAATACAAACGATTTTTTCGTTTTAAAGTTTATATGGAAAAAATATTTTTTGAAACGAATTTTCATTATTCTTCATACAAATTTGAAACGTTTAGAAACGAAATTTTTTACAAAATTATTAATATCCCTACAAGCAAAGTAATACGAAAATGATTGGAAATCGTATTGCTTGGAAGAAAAATATTATTGCGGCAACAATCATATTCGTATTGCGTAAGATTCCCCCTTCGGGAGAGTTTGCGCGGCCAGGGCGATACTTCGAAGAAATACGAATGTAATACTTCTAGAAGATAAAACTGTGAGATTGCTAGATAATCATCTAATAGAATTATTTATGATATTGCCAGATTACCTTTAGGAAGATAAATTATTTATAACGATAGATTATCTCCTAAAGTACATTTTTACAATTTTGCTAAATTATCTGACGGAAAAAATATATGTATATATATATGTATACACAAAACTATTATTAATTTAAATTTTAAAAAAAATTTTATGGTCAACTAAATTAAATTTATCATCACGGGAGTCATCAGTATAAAAAGAAATTTCCTGACATTATAATGTTTTGAAAATTTCCTGATTGTTTTTATTTTAAATTAAATATTTTTTTATCTTCTAGTTGAAAACATATTGATATTATAAATTTATTGCGCATGTGATAAAACGACAGACTGAAAAAGATTAAACATTTTAAGGACATAAAATACCTTGTTAAAGGAAAAAATAAATAGTCAATACATTTTGAACTGTTCATAGAAAAAGTTTCACTGGAATGAAAATAGTTTAATATAGAAAAAGTATTGCTTTGATGATTTTCTTCTAAATGATAAAAATAAGATATTGTATTTATATCTTCTGGGCAAGATATCTTCCAAATGTTTGTAGGGATGCCTATAAAAATTTGTTTTTATATTTGTTTGAATTCTAAATACAAACAAAACTCTATTACTCAGTAAAAATAATAATGACACTTTAATGTTCTTTCGCAAATGCAACTACTTGAAAATTTCGCCTTCAAAACAACCACTTGATGCATTTATCTAAGACAAATCTTCTTTCATAAACTTTTCTGTTCTCCAACTGTCATAAAATTTCAATATAAAGATTAAAAATGATAAGTGGGGATAGATTTGTAAAAAACAGCAAAAATTGGGTCTGCTACATATTTCAAGTATCAGACAGACAATCCTCGGAAGCAAAGTTTTCAAGTGTTGGGTGTGTGTGTGTGTGTGTGTGTGTGTGTGTGTGTGTGTGTGTCTGAGCGTGTAAGCGTGAGTGTCGTAAAGAAAGTTTTTTCTTAATGAAATTTTACTTTTTAATAAAATGTCATTAAACGTCAAGTCCTCAAGTGCAAGTGAATCTTAATTTCATTTAGAAATGAAAAATAAGAGGAGAAGAGGAAAAGAAAAAAAATATATAAAATTGTAGGTTAAATGATGTTTCGTTTTGCTTCAATGGCTTGTCGGTATTATTTCCTTATGCTTTTACACACATACATACATATTTTTTTTTTAATTAACAAAATAAAGCTGGTGGCTTTTGAAAAAAAAACTTTTAACAAAACTTAAAGGAAAATGATTCAAAATATTATTTTTTGATATGAGTGACAAGTTAAGACATTTAAGAAGCCTTTTTTTGTGTTGCACAATAATTGATAATGAAAATACAGTACAAACCCGAGTGAGATATGGCATGTAGTAAATCCCGAATGTAAAAGGATTAATTTTTCGGCAATTTTTCGATAAAAAATTATTCTCCAATTTTTTTTTTTGTTGATGGTCTTTTTTCTAAAAGTCAACTCAAAACTTTTTCTGAAAATCTATAAAAATTTATCACACCTTTCTAAAACAAATTATTTTACAAACACTCCATTTCCGTCATAAAATTGTTCACATATTTATATTATATCCATTTAAACACTGAAAAAATTACGATAAGTTTTTGTTATTAAACCCCGACTAAAAAAAGGGGTGTTATAAGTTTGCAGTGTGTGTCTGTGTGTCTGTGTATCTGTGTGTCTGTCCGTGTCCACGTACAGGCCAAACGGCTGGACCGATTTTCATTTAGTTATTTCTGTTTGAAAGATGACTTGATCGAGAAGGTTCTTAGCTATGTTTGAAGAAAATCGGTCTAGCAGTTTAGAAGATATAACATCTTATATCATCGGGGTTTTTTAAATTTTTAATTTTTGTTATAACAAAGTTTAATTATTTATAGTTTCAACTATGTGTTGTTAGTCAGAATATTTACAACAGACTTTGGTGTTATTTGTTCATTAATAATTATCACATGTAATTTTGGCTTAAAAAGCGATACGAACTTTAGCCCGTTAAAATCACAAATATAAAAGTTTAATTATTTTCTTTATTTGGTTTGGTGAATTGAAGAAAAAATTATTTTAATAAGGAAAATGTGTTCTTCATTCTATTAATCTTTTGCGAATTTTGGTTCTTAGTTTTACGACTTCTGTGGCAGATAGTATTTCAGTAAATATATTTATTTGAGATATTCAAACGCTCGTCTTAAGTGCCATAATATCTTAAATTGTATTAATATTATTATGTTTGCTCTTGTGTTTTTTTTTTTTTTTTTTGTTTTAATGCATGGTTTTTATTTATTGTATCTTCAAATATGAACTAACAATAAGTATTCAAATCTTAAATCTATAAAAAAAATTATTAGGCGCGACCAATGTCGGACATAAGCTTAGTGATAGTTATTAATAATACATAAGTAGTGATAAGCAACAAAAAGAAAAAAGTGTTTTCAAGCAGCTTCATCATCTAGAGTGTTGAATTTTAGAGCCCGTGTATCTCTCTTTTTTAAGCGGATGTGTCCAGTAAAGTTCAAAATATTACCAGCAAGCGGATTAGGATGTGACTCGAGTTTTGTTACATATTTGCCTGCGTATTTTACAATTTCTTCAGTCACTGGTGGCATATTCAAATCGCGATGTATATTTGAATTTTTGATGTACCATGGAGCCGATGTTATCATGCGTAAAATTTTATTTTTCCTTCGTTGAATTTTCTCTACATTTGAAGCTGAAGCAGTGCAGAGAGTTTTTTTAACAAAACTTTTAAATTTTTTTCTCTTAATGTTGTTTTTTCTTGCTGTTATGGTAAGCAAATATGCTAAGTCCTGAAAAAAATAGAACAGCGGAAAACAATCTGTATCTAGTGTACTTGGACTTAGCTAACTAATAACTTTTTTGTGTTAGTTTTAAAAAATAGAAGCTTCATTGTCCTCACACACAGATAATAACAAATAAAATTTATATAGTTTTTTGTCCCTTCTGAAAAATTAAAAAAAAAGCACTTAGCATATTTTCCGACTAAACCAACGATTAACTAATGCTCTTTGCAATTGAATTGGGACTTCGTTTTTTTCTGCAATTTTATTCGAAATTTAAAATTTTGTCTAAAAAAGTGATGAAGTTGCGAAAATTTTTTGCTCAGTTTTGCAAAATTAAAAATAACTGACAATAATATTTTTTATAATATGCTGATCTGAGTAATTTGAAGCAATGGCCCTAATAATCCAAAATTTGGAATTATCCATTATTCAAAATATAAACAAAAGCAAATAAACTTCTTCATCTTATAATATTTGAAGCAAGTGAATTTGCTAAACATTATTTCTGATATTAAAAACGTAGTTAACACACATTATTTCCTATGCATATTTAAAAATATAAAAAGAAATGCTATCTTAAAGTATTTGCCTTAAATATGGTAAAAAAAAGGCTAATTAGCATTTTGTACTACAGTCAAATACTCGTAGTATCACAAAACAGAATAAACTTGCATGTAAATTGTTAAATAACAAACGAAAGAAACCCCTCTGAAAGCTTTCTTGCCTACTAAATTTTTGCCTTAGACCACGTTTTATATGCCACACTTACACACACACAAACATACACACACACATACAAACACAGAAAACCTTATTTATCACATTTGTTTTAATTCATGCTCATATACGAGAATAATATTTATTCAGACTAAAATTGCCAACATACGATTGTAGATTAAGTTTGTATCGCATAAATAAATGAGCTGGCATACCCAGTAAAATATTGAAGGGAGTGCGCGGTAGACAGGGTCGACTTTTATGCAAAAGAAAATTGTTGGATGTTACGCCACAAAATACAGACCGTTTAGTTAATGTAATTAATAATGAAAAAAATATCAATATCTTCATGATATTTTCCATCTCGAATTCACACAATTGCCGATGAATATCCGCGATAACTTCACGAATTCCATTTTGAGCAGACACATGTTAAGGATAGAGGGGCATTTCAACAATAATTCTTGTGTATTCCGAGACAAATGCGATATATTCAAGTTTTAAATAGGCCTCATTACTCAAGTTAATATTTCAATGAAACTCTAGATCAATTTTATCCATTTCAATTACCCAATCGCCATACGGCAGCATGATTTTGCGTGTTAACTGAACTTTTAAAGCCTTAGGATATAACTTTTTATGCTAAATACGGAGTAATGTCGCTTTTGGGATACCCGATTCCAAATATCGGGAAGAAATTCACAATCCTAATAACACTATGGGCTGCAACAGCAATATTCTCTGCACCAGTTCAAATCTTCATATCATTAGCTTGCCCCAAAACCTGAAATTTGTCTGCCAGTTTCACAATTTTTGACCCAGAAAGTGTTTCGTGATGACACAAAAATGATTTAATTTGCGAACTCTTTCGCACTCACAGTCAGCACGTCTCTAAAGACTTTTTGTAGTGAATTCAAATTATGGCGAAATTTTTACTTGTAATCCATCTGTCAAGTAAATGTCCTGAATTTTTTTCCAACCACTCTAGTGCCCGGTCAGATGGGTAAAATATTTTATAAGGCAAACAGCATCATTACCTTAGAGCTATAAAAATTTTCTGTAGTCTTATACGCAATATGGCCTGCCTGTATTTTAAATCAAGCATTACCTTTATATGAAAATATTTCCCATTCTTCGGAATTTTATTTTCATTTCATCAGAGTTACATTTTATTAAATAGCCCACAACCCTAAAGAGATTTAAGTACTTAAAAAAATATACACTTTAGAAAGTACTGATTTACAAATTTATTTTTTTATGTGTACTTTAGCAAAAAGGTGCTTCCTTAAAAAGGTACATTTTTTTAAAAATGTACTTTTTTAATTAGGTACTTTTTTAAAAAGGTACTTTCTAATGAGGTACTTTTTAATGAGGTGTTTTTTAAAAGGGTACTTTATCAAAAAGGTGCTTCCTTAAAAAGGTACTTTTTTAAAAATGTACTTTTTAATGAAGTACTTTTTTAAAAGGATAGTTTTTGAAAAGGCACTTTTTAATGAGGTACTTTTTAAAAAAGTACTTTTAAGCCCGGTACTTTCTTAAAGAGTACTTTTTTAAGAATACACTTTTTTGAAAAGGTAATTTTTCCTGAGAGTACTCGTAGTTTAAATAAAAATAGTTTTATTTTTTAAGTTAAGTTTTTAAATCCGACATCGCTCACAAGATACATACTTTAAATATTTAATTTCATATATGTTCATACAAACATATATGTTTTACATAAATACATAAAACATAATAATCAGATGAATATATAAGTAACTATATTTTCGAAAATCAATGTAAAATCAGTAACTTCCTACAGTGTGAAGTTAAAAACCACGACTGACTTTAAATGACTTCTCACATTGCTTGCTGGGTGTAACCCATTTAATGTCCTTTGTGCTATGGGTGTGACTAAATGTGTTTGTATAAATGAATGTAATCTGTTTAAATGAATTAAAATTTTTTACACTGCGGTCAGGTTTTTACTGGTGCAGACAGTCTCATACTCGTAGTTTGCCGCAACAAATAAATTCTAATACAGAAGCAGTGTTTCAGTAAAAGGAAGAACGGGAAGGAAGGCAATGAAAAAACAATGCGACGACTTGCTGCTTTTTATAATTCTATACATACATACATATAAATTTTGTACGTGTTTGAATACTAATGCATAATTCTTTCTATCTCTCTCTATGTGTGTGTGTGTGTGTGTGTGCGTGTTCACTTCTGTTTAGCTGTTTAACAGTCATATGAATAAATGTATGAATGTGTGACAAGAGAATATTTTATGTAGGTTTATTATGCCAATCTAATGCTATTTTGTTGTATTTTATTTTAAAGTTTCAACAAGACTAAAAATATCCTTAGATATGTTATACTTACAACTAGTACGAGTGTTTAAAACATACAATCATACACAACAATATCAAAGAGTATTTTGCTTTATCCATATGTATGTACATATATATGAATGTATTTTGTCGTTGTTAATTAACGTATTAACAACATGTCTGATATTGTTATTATAAATGTCTGTTTTGTGTATCTTTATAATTTTTTTTTTTTTTTTTTGCTATTTTTCAGCAACCTTTACCTTTGTTTTGATTACATTCTATTCTTTTTTCGTAACATTTTTTTAAAGGATTTGCTGGTTTTTTGTATCTCCAACTAGTCCTGGTTTTTAACATTTATTTTTTTTCTGTTTTGCTTATTTGTAAGACATCTCTTCAGGGATTTACAGGTGTAGACTACTTCCATTAAGTTTAAACAGTAACATTAAATTAATACATAAATATTTTCTGAGATAATTCAAATAGTAGAAACAAATAAATTTAAAAATATCACATAAATCAAGGAATAATCTATAATTCCTAATATGTAATTTCATTACATAAAAATAAGTGAAAAATATTGAACTTATTAAGAAATTATTGCTTGTTTTATGTCATTTCGTTGAACACTTTATCTATTTATAGTAATTTTGCAAAAGAGACTGAATAAGTGACAGCCAATTCGACAAATATATTAAGCTTCAAAAATATGGTTGCTATCAACCGTCAAATTACGGAAATCGCTATTGGAACACCATTTATTATCAACTGAAATAAGATTAACATATCGTGCCATAACCGCCAAAAAAAAAACTTAAGCGACATAAACTTCGAACCAAATTTTTGGACCAAAATCGACGATTTGCAATCGTAAATATCAGAAAAAACGTGGTTTAAAATATGTTTCGATTAAGCTTTTTTTGGCGGTTATGGCTCGATATTACACAGCACTAATGATAAGTAGTCCAGCTTACAAAGTTTTAAGAAAACTTATTGTGACCCAAAACTTGCCAGGAAACAAACGTTGCATAGACCCATAAAACAACAAGTAATTCGTTCCAAAACTTAAATTTCCGCTACATTTTTTCTTAAGTACATTCTATTTTTTTTTGCCTTTCGAAAAGGCACTATTTTCACAGTACACAGAACAGAAAAGTACTGTTGTCAATAAAGTACTTTCTCAAAATATGCTTTTTTAGTATGTTTTATAATATCACCTTTTATAAAAGTATCTGCGAAGATATTATTCTGAAAAAACACCTTTTGAGAAATTGCCATTCAAAAAATACTTTTTCAATACTCCTTTTTTTTTTTTTTTTTTTTATTTATTTATTTATTTATTTATTTGTATAGTTGTTTTAACATAAAAAAGTTCCTTTAAAAAGAGCCCTCCCTGTCAAATACTTTCTTTGAAAGAGTACTATTTTAAAAACGTAATTAAAATATAATTATTTAAAAAGTACGTTTTCTAATAGTATCTGTTGAAAAAGTACTTTTTAAAAAAGTACCGATTTAAAAATCTCTTTCAAAAAAAGTACCGATTAAAAAATTTATGAAAAAAAGTATTTCTTAACATTTACTTTTCGAATAAAATTATTCTCGAAAAAGTACCTTTGAATAAAAACTACCTTTAACGAAGTACGTTTAAAAAAAAGTACCATTTAAAAGAGTGTTGTTTGAAAAACTACCTTTTCAAAAAGCATCACCAAAAAGTACATATTAAAAAGTACCTTTTCAAAAGCATCATAAAATATTACCTATAAAATAGTACCTTTTAAGAAAGTATTTCTCTACATACAACTTGTAGGAAAACCACTTTCGAAAAAAAATCTTTTAAAGATTATCCTGCAAAAAAGTCCTTTTTTAAATTTGCATTCAACCAGATAGTTTTTTAATAAGTAACTTAAAAGATATTTCTTTTTTAAAAGAAAGAGTGTCTTTGGAAAAGTACCTTTTAGAAAAGTATCTTTGGGAAAAGTACTTTTTAAAAAAGCATTTCCTAACATAAAACTTTTCGAAAAAAAACATCATCCTGTAAAATAGTGATTTTTGAAAAGGTACCATAGAATAAGATACTTTTTTAAAAATTACCTCTAAAGAAGTATGTATGTATATTTAAAAATTACCTTTTTAAAGCGCGACTTTTCAAAAAGTACTTTTTAAAAAAATATTTTTTAAAGAAGTACACATTAAAAAGTAGCTCTTAAAAAAACTAAGCATAAAGCATTTCGAAAAAAAATTATTCTCAAAAAAGTACATTTTAAACAGTATCACGTAAGATAGTACTTTTTGAAAAAGTAGCATTGAAACAGGTACTTTTTTAAAAAATACCCTTGAAGATGTATAATTTAAAACAGTACCTTTTCAAAAAGTGTCTTTTGATAAAGTACATATTAAAAAAGTACCTTTTAAAAATGTAGTTCTTAACACAAAACTTGTAGAATAAATCACTTTTGAAAAGGTACCTTTTAAACAGTACCGTACATGGCAGTACTTTTTCAAAAAGTACCACTGAAAAATATATTTGTTTAAAAAGTACATTTAAAAAAGTACCTTTAAGGAAGTATCTTTTAAATAAGTACCTTTTCAAATAGTAAGTCTTAAAAAGTACCTTTTCAAAAAGTAAATTTTAAAAAGTACCTTTTAAAAATTAAATTTTTTAAAAATATAAATATTCAGGGCAAAATTCCGTGAGAAGTTTCTGCCTTTTCCAATTAGAATTTTTTTACCATATTACTTCCTATTGTTTAAAATTGTTCGCCGGGAAAATTTTCTAGCGAAATTTTATTTATTGAACAAATTTAATTTGAAAAAATTTCATTTAATTTAAATTTAGAGTATCTGCCTTATTCACAAAAAATATTTCAGGTTTGTTAAGCGCTTATTTGACGTATTTCTATGGGAAATTTGTCAAATAAACCTTTAATATTTTTATGAATTAGACAGTATGTCTGTACTGCACATACATGCATATCCTCACCTTAATATAGAAAGACACTTACTCATTATTTTTATGAAATCGAGTTGTTTGTATATTTCAAAAGAAAGACATATAATGTATCGAAAAATGTACAGATCTCGATTTCAAAAAAATACTGAGTTAAGGCCTTTCTATATTAAGGTAGCAATATGTAGATACTCGTACAACATTCATAACTACATATGTATCTATGCTTGTATGTATATCTACACAAATTTCTACCTCTAAAAATTTAGTAATATTTCATGTCCATTTCTTACGCTGCAGCATTCATTTCGTATTCAAATAGTGTCACCAGAAGATGTTAGAATTCAGCATTTTTGGGATTCTTTATCCCTAAAATATTAAAATTCCCTCTGCACATTTTTTCCGTTTTTTTTTTTGAAATCTCTTTCGAAATATTTAATTTAAGCTTTAGGTTGTGTTTGTTTACTTTTTTTATTTTAATTTCTTATTTTGTGGATTTCTTGCTTATTTTAACCAGAGAAACTTAAAAAAGGCCTTTATGTGACATATTTTTTTTTGCTGTGTTTGTTTTTCTTTTCGTCCTTTTTAACTGGAGCCGGGGGAGGGGGCGGATTTAGTTTTTAGATTGAGATTCACAGCACAGAATGTCGAAGTAAGTAAGTGAGTTTTATTTAACTAAATAAAATAATTTAAAAAGAAATTTTATAAAACTCATACCTTAAATTTCAAATGTTGAATAATATTTTAAATAGTATTTTTAAATGGCTGGAAAATATGCGATAAGCTTAAAATATTCTTAAATAATATTTTTTTCTATATTTGTTTTTTTGTTTTACTTTTATTCTTTATACAACTTTAGCGCTTTTAACTCAATTTACAGTTTTAAAAGGATTAAATAACTATTCATCTACCCAAAAATTGTGGTAAATTAAACCATTTGCTAAATTTGCCATTCATTGTGTTGCCATGGAATACCAAATAAATACATTTTAAATGGCTTAATTACCACTAACGTATGTTAACAAAAATCGAAGCGATTATAGCTTAATAAATAAAAAATACCGGCAAAAATTTAACCATTCTTGGCATTTAAAAAAAATTATTAAATAAAAACACAAGCAAATAGAATAAACAATATTATAAAAAACACGTTGTTTAAAAATTGTTAGAACATTTTAATCGCTTTTATGTACATAAAAAAAATTGACATAAGAATAGCTGCAGAAAGTGGAACCAGTTAAGAATAAAATAATAATTGGATTATTTAATTCCCCTCAAAGTGGAGAACTTCAACAAATTTTGAACAAAAAATAGGAGAAAAAACCCACCTGCCATAAAACCAAAAATATCTGGCCTAAAAGAAATACAAGGAGAGTGTGGTTTGCGATAAGACTACTAAGATTCCAACTACAAACCTCAAAGCTGTAACTATCAATCACTGGCCTGTCGCAGCACATATTCAAAGGCTAACTTGTAATGACTTTGAGGAGAAAAATCATTTCCAAGGCATATAAGACTTCATTCCTAACCGCTGTCCCACGATATCGTGCATTCTTTTTTAATAAAAATTCGGTAATAATTATCTACCGCACCTCGTTATTTTGAGGAAAGCTTGTTTAATTGTAACATCTATTAAATTAAATTCAACGTGCGAGTATTACTGGTTTTCACATAGTTCTCCATTTTATTTTATTTTTGTTTTTAATTGTATTAAAAGAGCTCACACACACATACACACACACACTCTCTCCGATCCAGTGGGTAATAAAAAATTATAACGGATTTTAATGTTTAAAGCATTGTTGTTGTTTTTGCTATTTTTTTTCACTTGCATGTGAGTGTCAGTGTGTAGTTGTAAAACGTAATTACTTTTTATTATTTTATTTTTTCTCTTATTTTTTTTTTTCGTTAAAAATAAGTGGAAAATTAAACAAAAAATCAACATTAAAATCACAAACAAAAGCTTTACTTTTTGGCGCGTTTCTATAATTCCCTCACAATCACAAAAAAATATATATAAATGTATGTATGTGTGTCTATGTGTGTGTGTGTGTATGTGTGTACAATAATTTTTAATTTTCCATCAGAAAATCCATAAATGTTTAAATCATTTAGAGTTTTTTTTAATTCTTTTTCTTGTTTGCTTGTAAATATACAAATGAATGAATGCACTTTGCGTCTTTTTTCTCGCACTTTCAATTTGGAATATCTGCATGCAGATGCTTGTGTTAATGTGAATGGCTGCCAGTTGTTGGTATTTTGATATTGAATTGTTTTAATGTAGTTGTTATTTGGCTTTTAATGCATTCATTTTATTTTAATTCCTGCCATAGTATTATCTTATTTTTTTATAATTTTTTTTTATTATTAAATTTATACATTATTATCACATAACAAATCAATGGCGAACACGTACGAAAATTTATTTCAAATAAATGAAAATATTAATGCAGACATTATTAATTCGAGAAAAAGAATCACACTACCAGCAAGTAATAATATTTCAATTTTGTCATGTTTTGTTTGGGCATATGTTTCTATGTATGTATGTATGCATGTGTATGCCGTAAAGCCGTTAATAGAGTCAAATTAATTCAAAATGTGTTTAAGTGTTTGTACATATTCCACCAGTATGATTGTTTATTTATTCATATAACATCCTATTAATGTGTTTTAAAAGTGCTTAATTAAAGTTTATTAATTACCTTATTATTGTCATGTCAATTCTCTTTACGATTCTTGCTTTTTTTATTGTTAAGCATAATTTTATGACTTTTTTAAATTTATAAATGAATTTACTTCTCAATCCACCAGGGTCTTGATATTGCCGACCAGGTGTTTTAATTTTAGTAAAAACGATAATAAAATTCTTTTGCTAGAGAAACGTCTAATGAATATAAATAGCTTTCAAATTAATTTTTTAAAGCGACAAAAAAATAAAAAAAATACATATTATTTATTCATCAAGCCAAATTGGAACCTTTTTTCAACATACCATTTTTGATTTCGCTAATCTTTTTGGATACGAGTATATTTTTTGCATATAAATTGATCTAGGCACCAACGTTATAAAAATTTGCCAAATTTGCCAAATTTTGCCGCTTTCACCAATTTAGGATAATTTTTTTTAGACGACAACGAGCAAATATAGTGCTGCCAATATAATACAATCAATATGTTACATAACTTTAACTTAATAAATAAATAAATTCTCTATAAGAACAGTAGCAGTCAATTGACAGGTCATTTGATCGGTAGTGTTGAACGATATATCAGTCATTGCCTAAAACAAAGTTTCTATCACAATTTTCATGGTAAAATGTGATGGAAACTTTTGTGTACTTGTGATATTGCATCTTTCTCAAACTAGTGGATTACGGCGTCTTTATATTTGAACTGCTCACTCTACTGCTTTCTACTGACCATACTTGATAGACATGCCTCTCAACTCTAGCTAATAAATTTTGACTAATATATTCAACGCAGTTGACCAATCAAAATTTAATATTATACCAGTCAACTTTAACAAATTAACCCTAGAAAGATAACGTTATTTTTTTATACGTTAGAGATAAAGATACGTTTTAAGGGCGTATGATTTCTTACATCTTTTTGAGGAATTAAAAAATTTTAAATGGGCATATGTATTATTGAGATCATTTATTTATTAAGTTTTCTCTTTGATAATAGAAACATTTGATAAGTAAAAATAATAATAAAAAGAAATAACAATAAATTAAATAGAGATAAAATATTAGCATAAAATAAACAGCCTTTTTGAAAGGACTCAAAAATAAGCATAAAAAAATAAAATAGTATCGGTTTTTTAAATTCATTTAAATATCGATACACAAAAGTAGTTTTTCCAAGAAAGGAAAACTTATTATTCTGTAATTATATGCACGTGTTGCAGACTAGCTTTTTATGTTCTCCACATACGGGTGTTAGACACTTGACACATAACATTTTCGACATTCGTCGAATTTTAGAGGGACATAACCCACAATATCTTCTTTTTTAGTAATGGATTGATCTCACTATTATTGAAATCATTTTTGGCCGTATTGCCAAACAAATTTTGAATGCTATCACGCAATGATTTTGACAAAGTGGGAGTTTTAATCCTCATTTGCATCCAAGGTGTTGTTAGGGACGAGGAAATTATCTCCGAAATTATTTCTTCAGTAAAAAACCTATCGAAACATAAAACTGGATCGTACAGTAATTTACAATTTCGAGCTGGTCCTCTTGCTGTTCAAACGATATTTGTTACCGAAGTCCTACCAACATTTTGACCCCTTGAAGTAGTCCAGCAGTGTCTACTCTTGCTTCTCAAAGTAGCTTGGGGGAACTGTATTATCCGTTCAAAAGTCGTAGTAGCTTGAATGGACTCATTGATCTCATCAGTTTCAGAAGATGTAGTAGCTTGAATGGTTTGGAAGTTTTCGATGACCTCGCATGTTTGTATAATATCGTCTTCAACATCACTTTGATCATCATCCTCCAGTACTTGATTTTCTGTTTCACTTACAGTTTCAGATGAAACTGAGTCATCTAAAACACTCTACAATAAAGCACCAATTTCTTCATCACACAATCCACGCTTATGTGCCATTGTCAAAAAAATTTAAATAAAAGTTTGTTAAATTTCCTACATATAAATTTTAAAGAAAGTAAGAAAACGATCACACAAAAGATAACAATACGTCTCTGAGACGTATGGTTTGTAATTTCAGAGAAATAAAATTAACTTACAGCACGAAAACAACCACCACTAGAAAGCTACTGACAAGGACTGGGAATACTAAGCATAAAAACTTTCTCTAATAGCAAAGGAGTGAGATAGAGTACAAAATTAAAAAGATGTACGCATGTGAGACGTACCTTATCTATCTAGGGTTAAACTGGATTTATATGTCCATCGTAATTGAGTTATCATACTTTGTGTATTGCAGTAATATATAATTTTTTATTTTTTATTTATTATATATAGTAACTTAAAAATAAATATGTAAATAAAATAAATATTTAAAAACGAAAAACAAACAATAAGCCAATACTGCTGAGATGCCGCCTTATTTAATCTCCAACGCACTTTGTTTAAATTTGAAAAAGAAATACATACATATCGTTACCTTAATGTAAAAAAGCCCTAAATCATTTTTTTTAAACGTCATTGTCATTATGATTAAATTGCTGACTAAACGGTGACGATAGCAGTCAACAGCATTTGTAGTCGTGCATCCTGCTGTGATCTATGTGTTTAATACGTATGTGGCAATATTTTTTTTGCTATATTTGGCAAATAAAACAAACTTTAAACTTTTTTTACATTTCAAACTTCTTTTTTTTTGTCGACACACAAATCGAATTATAAGATAACGATATTATTGCCAAGACAATTTCTTTGTATTGCTTATATTTTTTTCGTAAAATATTGTTCTTTAACTTTAATCATTTATAAAATTTTTCTTTCTCTTTAAATATTTTATTAAGTTTTTTACCTCGCCCTTAAAAGTATAATATGAGTTTCTCCTTTTTTATATTATGTAACTTGAAATTACCTTTACCTTTTAAAAAGAAAAAAAAGACGCCAATAGAAAAAGTAGATCAAATACGAAATTTAATTTTTTTGGCAGCAAAATCAATTTATTTACTGACACAATTGCCAAGTCCAAGCAAGCAGCCAGAGCCACTCCTTATCATAATAATAATAAAACCTTTAAGAAATAGAAAACTTGAGCCTCAAAACAATTTAATGTCAGGCCGAAGAAAAATCGAATTCGCCATAAAAAAACTCCTGTTTGTCAGTTTGTTAGACAAAAAATAAATTTAAGGAAAAACACTGATTTGACCCTTTTTCTAATATTGCTTTTTGATTGGTAAAAAAAAAGGACTACACATTGTTTTTTACAAAAAGAAATGTGTTTTAAAAAACCTAAGTATTGATTTTAAACTGACATATATTTATAAATAAATTATTGTGTAAAAAGTAGGAAAAAAGAAGTAAGGTGTCAGCAAAAAAAATATTGGGAAATGTTAGAAGAAAAGTCTATAACATCAATATGTATTTACTACTTCAAGTTTTCTATGTTTCCTTTCGTGTTTTTTTTTTCTCTTTTTCATAATAAAAATTTTCTCCAAGACTCTTCAGTTTAAAGTTTCATATTATTTTCTTCTGCTCTTTTATTTACTAAGAGGAATTTCATATTATGTTATTGCCCCTTATTCTCATAGTATATAATGAAATATTAGTTAGTCCTTTTTCCTGCCAGGATATATACATACATACATACATGTATGTATACAAATAAAAGCATTTTGCTTAATCTGTCTTGTTAAATATTGCCAGGCATAAAAATCAATAAAATTCTTTTGAAAACATTGTTTAAGTACTTATGTGAAGCCAACATGCAACAAGGCCTCCTTCCTAAAGACACTGAGACATTTTCAATTGTAAGATTTTGTAAAATTCATCAAATAATTGCCTGCCATAATGTCATCACAAAATATTTTAGTTGTCAATCTAAACAAACCAAAAACAGCTGATTTTTGGGAAAACAAAATTATTTGCCTCTATATTTATGATTTGATTGAGGGCTAAAGTTCATATCGCTTTGTAAGCCAAATTACATGTGATAACTATTAATGAACAAATAACACCAAAGTTAATTGTAAATATTCTGACAAAAACGTAGTAGAACGGAACAGCTAGCTGTTTTCGAAGGCCATTACACCTTCATCATCAGCGTTCTTTGTGTTTGGTCCACTGTGATGTGGCTTTCTGCTCTACATATTCAGCCGTTATTCCATTTGAACATGTGAATTGTTTTGATTCATGGTATTACAATTTGCTGAAAGCTTTTTTGTAATGAAAGCTCAATTTTACCATTTCTAGACTTACAACAGTCTTTCTGTTGTCGTTCGAAGCCATTGAAGTTCAGGGTGGCGTTGGCTGAAGTAAAGGGTGTCCCAACAAGAACGCAAGATTTAAATTTGGCGCCATTCGAAGTGTCATTGTTTGACATTTGAACAATTGTTATTGTTTGCTAGTAGAAAGTACGCGGTTAGTAAAAATGAAGCGCTACACGAATGAAGAACGCATTCCCATTGTGAAATTGTTTTACCAAAATGGTGAAAGTTTTGCGTCTACAGTTCGCAAATTTGCGATCAATTTGGGGTCACAATAATGCTCCAAAAGAGTCAACTGTGAAGACATTAATGGATAAATTTGCCGAAACTGGGTCTGTTAGTGATGTAAAGACAACAACGCGCCTTCGACCAGGTCGATCGACCGAAAATATCGCAGCTGTACGTGATGATGTCGCTCAAACGCAGGTCAAGCGCAAACAGTCAATGGTGTTCGGTATCGTGAAATGATAACGAGTTTTTTCGTGCCTAGAATTGAAGAAATGAATGTGGAGGGCATGTGGTTTCAACAAGATGGCGCCACATGTCATACAGCCAGAGAAACAATTCAATTGCTACATCAGTCATTTCCCGGTCGTGTTGTTTCGCGTTTTGGAGTTCAGAATTGGCCGCCTAGATCGTGCGATTTAACACCATTAGACTTTTGTCTTTGGGGTTTTTTGAAGTCGATGGCTTACGCGAATAAGCCGACGACGACTCAAGCCTTAAAAGAGGAAATTGGACGCTGCATTAATAAAATACCTCAGCATTTATGCAAAACGGCCATTGAAAATTTCATTAAAAGATCGCGTGTGTGTCAGCAAAGCCGCGGCGGCCATCTGTCCGATTTGTTGTTCCACACATAACCTCATTTTGTCTAATTTACGATATAATAAAGTTTCCCATTTTTTTTAAATATCTGTGTTTTATTTAAAATTTAAATCTTGCGTTCTTTTTGGGACACCCTTTAGTTAGTACGTTGACTACAAAACCGAAGATCCTGGGTTCAATCCCTGTATCCAACAGTCATTAAATAACAACACCACGCATTTTTCTGATGTGCATTAGTGTCCATTTGTATCAGTTGTTGTAGGAAAGTTCAAGTGATGAAGGCATAGTCCCTGGTCACTGAACTATACCGACTTCAACAGATGCTAATCCTAATGTAACATCAGAGCGCCCTCCTTCGTCGGTATTGTGTAGCAGAATCATCGGCGAAGTAAAATAACAAATAAAATGGCTAAACACAGCTTCAAAAATTTAATACGCCTCATTTGACACCAGAAGGCGCTGCAACACTGCATTATTCCAAAATAAAAAAAAGCCTGCAAAAAGCAGAGTTGTAAAAGAATGAAGCTTTCTTCTATATCTTCTTTCACCACCTGTCTTCTATCATTACCCCTTTCCGAAAAAAGGTAACACCTAGTAATAGAAGTAGGAATTAATTGCCTGATTGTTACTTCTCTTTAAAAAAAATAAAAAAAATTTAAAAAAAACAATAATATGAGACTTACTAAAATTATTTGCCATCAAACAAGAATACCTTTAATGTAAACATAATGTGACCACTTTGCGTCAAATATCTTATAGATGTTTGAGCAAATAAATATTTGAAACTGCAAAAATTTTGTAAGAACACACAGTGGGAAAAAACAGCTGCTGCATATGGTGTTTTAAAAGTTATTAACACAATAAAATCGTTGAAAAAAAATCATAAAAAAGCTTATCCTTCAATCTCTCTTTCCTTCAATATTCCTTCACACATGCCCTGACAAATTTGATGCAAATTTCAATTTAAAAAAAATCTATCAGATATTTTATTATCTTTAACATTAAACGAATCAATTTTAAAAAGCCCACAAGGAGCACAGAAGCCAGTGGCACCCCCCCCCCCCCACCCCACCTAAAACCCCACCTTCAGCAACACCAATTCATAAGTGTAAGCTGCCAACACTTGTTTAACCAACAGACAAATTGACAGACGCGAACACACTCCGGGCAGAAGTTATAAAATTGAAAAGAGCAACAACAAGGACATTTGGTGTAATGGAAAATTATTTTTCTATCTAAATTTTTATTGAAAAAAAAAACAGCAAATGGAGAACATTACAAAACTGTCATAATATTTGTCAATTTAAATATTACAAAAAAAAAAAAAAAAACTGTTTCAATTGAAATAAAATATGACACCAACTTCTTACCGCTGAAGTTTATTTTCAAGAGAAAATCACTGTTGTTGGGAAGTTAATGTTTTGGTATTTTTTGATTTTTTTTTCATCTAAAATAAATCATTTTCTTTCTTTTTTTTTCTTTTAATTCAAAAGTTTTGCTTTTGTGTCCACTCATGCAGATTTCAAATTGTATTTAAATTAAGTGTTAATGACTGGCGAAAAATGTCAGTTTGGAAGTTTTTCTTTCCCTGCTGAAAACACAAACACTTTATTAAGGGATGCTGGTTTTTTTTTTTTTTTTTGTTGTCCAGTAACTATTGACTTTTGGTAAAAGTGAAAGTGAAATTTAAAGCAATTTATCATGGTGTTAAATTTTAAGGAAAAGTGTTTTATTTTTGGGGGGACATTGATATGGCGTCAAGTTTCTGTCTGGCTGTCTGCTTTTTTACAAAAATATATATCTAACATTTATTAATGGAGTTTTTGTGGAAATTAAATAACGAAAGTGAATTTTGTTTTTATTTATTAGTTAAGTTTTGTTGATGGTGTTAAAAGGCAATCAAATACCCAGGACTCTCTAAAACTAATGAGATAGCAAAAGTTATATCTCAATATTATGGAGTTATCTGAACATAACAATATTTATTTAACTTCGATTGCGAATATATACAAAAGAGCGTCATATTTTCCTTGTTTTAGCAAACTTCGAATATATTAGTTTTCTTAAAATGGTGAAAAGGATACTTAAGTCCATTTGACATATTTAATATTAATTTTTGGAGCTATTAACTAAAGCACGTCCAACTTAAGACGCGACAACTTATTGCTAGCAATCGGGTATCAAACTCTTCTAATTCCTGTATTATTTCTCCCTATATATGTTTATACTGTGCCAGTCCATTCCATTAAATTCCATCAGAACAGACCGGTACCAAATCTAAAATAGTTGCGATTAATCTTTTTTTAAAAAGACGGCAATATAATTTTTTTAAATAAACAAAATTTTGTGGTGAAATTCAAAATAAAGAACTAAAATATTTTTAGTTGACGGAAGTTCAGTTCACATTTTATTTACAAACAAAAAACTCTCTCCAAAATATATTTGACCGAATGTTTCCACGACACGGACGGTCGATTTGAGTAAAAAATTTATATAAAAAGCATTAATTTTCTTGGAATGATTTCATACGAATTTTCTAGACAAGATTGAAAAAACTTTTAAAATTTTTTTTTAATTTTTTAAAAGTTTTTTTATTTGTTTGCTCAAATAATTAGTAATTCTAAAATGAAATTTTTTTTAAAGTGATGTAAGAAATTTTGAAAAATCTTTTAAAAATTTTAAAGAATTTTAGAAAAATTTTCAATTTGGCTATAATTTTTTTTTCAAACAATTATGTTTAATAGGCAGATTTTGTATAAAAAAATGTATAACTGAACGTTTCAAATTTGTATGAAAAATAACGTAAGCTCGTTTCAAAAAATATTTTTTCCATACAAATTTCCAAACGAAAAAATCGTTTGAATTTGCAAAATCTACCCTTATAGGCCATTTACACCAGCACAAAATCTAGCAGATTTTAATTAAAATCTTTATGAAATTCTATGCCATTTGGACCAACTTTTTTTGACATATATCAAGATATTTTATCCAAAACAAAACCCATTAAGTGAAATATTTCTAAAACTACAACCAAATAACTGCAATGTAGCTAAGTCACACACTTTTTTAAGCATAACGTAGCTAATTCACTCATCTTTTTTATAAATATATTGTGCAGGGTAGTACAAAATAAATAAAAATATTAGATTTTTATTAGATTTCCTACAAATCTTCTGACAAAATAGATTTTGTTTTGTGTGGGAAATCTAGTAAAAAGCAGCAAGATTTAAATCAAAATCTCGTAAGTATTAGATTTCGAGGTAATGTAAATGCCCTATTCAGAAAAAAATTCAAAATATTTTTTTATGAAATTTTTTGTGTAAATTTAAAATGAAATATTTTTTAAATAAGAAATGTAAGAAATTTTGTAAATGATAATCTTTTTATAAATTTAGGTTTTGAATTTTTTTTATGAAACGTTTAAAAATGTATTTGATAGATGGCAGCAGGAGAACAACAATACAATAAAAATAAGAATTAATGTTTGTGCAATGTGTTGCTGCACAGTCACAGTAGGTTTTAGAATTTATAATTGGGGCATTCAAACGGTAGTCGTAAAGGTTATATTGTCATGTCTTAAAACTTGACTTTAAATAAATAAATAAATAAAAGCAAAAACAATTAGTGTTTTTTTTATGGGAATTGTTACAATTTAAGTTTAAAATTTTTAAACACACTAATAATCCCAAATTAATATTTTACTTATTAAGTAAAACATTTTTTTATTAAAAATACATTGAAATTGATTATTGAGGGGTTTAGCTGGATCCTATGCGCATTTCACTGTTGCTAATGCAGATCATCAGGGAACCTTTACCCAAAGCTTCTTAGGACAACTAGAGTTATTATATTATAAACTTTCATTTAAACAAATGAGAAGCTCAATAACAAATAACAAAAAAACAATTATATTAAAATAATTTAAAAGATTATGATAATATCACCTTTAGGACTGCCGTTTGCATTCCCCAAATAATTTATTTATTTTGTTCAATTTTCTAAAAAAAAAAAAGCACTTTCTTTAAATTATCTGCTAAAAAAGAAACACAAATTTACATCTAAATACTTTTTTAGTCACAGAACTTGTAAATAAATTTATAAATAAAACAAGTTTTGACAGTCTGTGGAATAAATTTACTCAGAACAAAAATAGTCAGGTTCTTTGTAGTTAGCCTTGGAAGAATGTTTAAGGAAATTTTATGAAAATTCCTTCAAAAGCTTTGCTTTCGATAAATTACTAAGAAAAATCTTTATGCATTTATTCGAAAAATAATAATAATAAAAAGTATTTTAAAGAACTTTTATTTTTCTTTTTAATCCCCGACTAAAAAATAGGGTGTTTGTAGTGTGTGTCTGTGTATCTGTGTGTCTGTACAAGTACACGTACAAACGTTTTTTCTGTTTGAAAGGTGACTTAATCACATCTTTTCTAGAAATATTCGGGGGTTTTTAAAATGTTTAATTTTTGCTTTTTTAGGAAAAAATTTGTTGTTCAAACGTATTTAAAAAATATATAAAATCTCTATATGAAAAATAATTTTTTTGATAACCTGAAGAAACACAATTAATATTTTTTATAAAAAGTTTTAATTAAAAAATTATGTTGTTTTTACAAATAAAAAAATATTAAGTTTAAAATTTTAAGATTAATATTATTAATTAATATTAATATAATAATATAATATTAATATTATTATTAAATATTAAGATTAATATATTTTTAAATTAATTTTTTTAACCAAAAATCACTTCATTTGTAAATAAATATTAGCAATATTTTTTTATTTAAAAAACTGAATTAAAACAAGCAGAATCCCCTCAGGCATTTATAAGACTGTTTTTGTATTTGAATTTGGTTTAATCCAAAACCTTTGCTGCAAATCCTTAAGCTTAAATTATACGTGACATAGCCATAATGCCATAGCCATAACCAAACCAAAATTCAATTGGTTTCTATGTTGAGAGTTATGGCGTTATGGCGAGTCACCTATAAACTAATACAGTGTTGCTCATTAGTTTGGTTCTAACGGATGTTTTCTATGGCTATGGTTATGTCACGTCTGACTGAGCCTTTAAATTCAAAACATTTGCTCAATTTACCATCCTTGCTGTACGGCTTAAAAATGTATTTAAAAAAAAGTTTCAAATAAAATTTCTCAAAACAAAAAATGTTTTAAAAATAACTTGTTTTTGTTTCAATAAATACTGTTTGAAATAAACTTTTCAAATACAACTTTAAATTTTACGATACAGGCTTGTGAACTAAGCAAAAAAATATATTTTTTGCAGTCTATTTTCTGAGAAAAAAAAACCATAAACAATGTCCCATTTTATATATGGAATCTAAGAGAATACATACGAATACATTAAAATTTATTTAAAAACAAACTTGATATCTACACAAAATTATTCACCAATTAATATTTTCAATTACGAATTTAATTTATTCAATTGAAATTTTTAATCGTATTAACTAATTTGAGTGGAAAAACTTAATTGATATTAACAAATTGTTTATAGGTGAAAATTAAATTAATTTTTTAATTGATATTACAAATATTTTAATTGACATTACAAAACTATTCATATTACTTTTTTGCGGGTGTATATCGTCACCACCTGGCATTAAAAATTTTTTTTTAACTTTCATTCACATACATGAAAAAACTATTATTTTCGTCAAAATATGAAATAAAAACCAGACAAGGTTAACAGCGCCACCTATCGGGACTATAGAACTTACTCTGTAGTTCAATTCGAAAATAAAATAATTCGAAGCTGTTTGCTATTTACCTTACAATTCAAAATATTCTTCATTCGATTCGAATTACACAATAACGTTCCACGGGCGTTACATTTTGCAAATTGTAGCCAACCATCTTCATGCAACACAAATCCATCAGCTGGTCTCAACAGCCCAGTTGGCTATTTTCAACATTTTCAATTTGAATATTCCCCACATGTCAACGAATATTTTTCAGTAAATTTTTTTGACATGCCCAGCATAAATTTTTAAAAGCGAAATGAGAAGAGTGTAACCATCTGAATTAGTTTATGGCAGATTTCTTGTAATTAATTTAAAAAAAAATATTTTAATATGAGCAAAAATTATAATTTGTTTGTATTTGTTGTTTATGCGTATTACATGAATTTAATGAAATTGTTTCTCAAACAAATTTCTAGCCTGTGTGTTATATTTGTCAATAATTTTCTTAATCCCTTAACATATAATTCAACCTTTCAGCAAAAGAAAGTTTTTTTATCCAACATACATTATTCAACACTTGATGAAATTGTGCGTTCCGTTTGGCTTCCGTAAACAAACGGAAGTTCAACTCTAAACACCAGCCGAAAGAAATAAATGCATATCAAATTAAAATGAAAGAATAGTAGTGAGCATTCTTAAAGGATGAGAAAGGACTCCCCTTCTTTTTTGCTTATGCTATTGTTTATAAATTTAAGAATTCACTCAAACACGATTTCAATTATATATATAAAGTTTTTTTTAGTTGTGCGTGAGTTTGTTCGGAAATTGTTTCGCATGGCAGACGCAATTAAATCAAAATATTTTACTGTTGAAGTTCATAAAAACTCTGTTGTTGCTTTTAATACTTCAAAATTTGTATTTGAAACGACTTAATAAAAACTTCTTTCTAAACTTTGCTTTCTTTCAGGGTTGTACAAATAAGGAAAATGAACGAACTATTTAGTTGAAAGGGAAATTGGGTCAGCAAAAGTTTTAGGGATTTTCATGTATACAAGAGCAAAAAGACGAAAACAAAGTAGACTATTAAATTTAAAAGTTATTTAAGTTGCTTTAGCTACTTGGAATTTGTTTATTTTGTCATAGCAACCATTTTATGGTCGATAAGGACATTGACAATGGAAACAGAAATATTTATAATAATAATAATAAAAGTGGTTAAATGCAAACAGAAAACCATCTGCTTATTTAATGAATTTTTTTTTCTGACAGCACATGATAAAAATAATGTTTAATGAAAAAATTAGAGGCGAGGAAAGTGTTAATTTTGCCAGCACACACACAGACACACATACATACACACATACTCATACACAAGAGAGTAGATCTTTCACTCAGTCAAATATTTAACAGTTATTTACTTATTTAGTTATGTATGTGTGTGTATGTGTGTGTGTGTGTGTGTGTGTGCTTGTGTGTGTGTTGAATATGCAAAATGTGTTGTGTTAAAGTGGCCAGTCCGCTTGATTAATAATTCAACAATATTTAAGTGCTTTTCATATAATTTTCAACAACCCTTGACAAAAACCACCAAATGCACTTGTTGTTATGCAATATACAACAACAACAACAACAAACAATCATTCACTCACTCACTTGCTCTTCGCTTCGTTACTCTTTAACTTGTGATATGTTGATGTGCTGTTTGTTGTTGTTGTTGTTGCAGCTGCAACAGAAATATATGTATATTTGTAAATTGTGCTGCCAACAAAACTTAGCATGCAACAAATTTAAATTATGCAAGTCATCAAAAAAAAAAATCGCAGTAATGTACGAGTATGTACATGTTCCATTACATATCGAGCCTTTGCTGCCAGAGTGTCATAACTCCAAAAATTCTTTTTTTTTACTAAATATTACCATATTAGTTCTCATATCGTTTTTTTATATTGCGTAAAAATTTCATATAAATATTTTTTTATTCACCTCTTGCGAGAAAAATTTTATTTTATTTTACCACTAACTTGTTTGTAAATTCAAAACTTTAAACGTAATTTCTATTAAACAATTTTTTTGCCTTATGACTCTGTTGCAGCAAAGGCTCGCTATGTATGTATGTATATGTATGTACATCAAATACGTGTTTGTTTGTGTGTATTCAACCACAACAATTCCTTAGATTAATTTAATTACACTCACATAATAAATGCCTCTTCTACGTCTCCATCACACTTATGTATTTTTAAATGAAAAAAATGTTTTTGTAGCACAAACAATTTCAACAATTTGTATCCTTAATATTTTTCAGAGTTTTTTTTCATTCTTTTTTGTTTCTCAATTCATTTAATTTCATAATGACTCACTGTTTTTCACTTCTTAAATGACTAATTGCTTGACAATGCTGTTAAATTCTTAAATTAACCCCTTTTGGGCTGACATTTGGAATTTAATATTTAAATGAGCTAGCAGCTCATTAAGTCATAACTCAGCGGTGTTTTTTTGTACACGTTGGAAAATTTGATGGGAAGTTACTAAGAAAAACTAACAGACCAGCTCTAATTTGCCAAACAGCCGGGTATATCGACGGTAACAGCCATACTCTACTTAACCACTGTCAAATTAAAGGGTAGGCTCTAGCCAAATAGCCTGTTTCAAACAACCTTCTAGTAATCATGGTACAAAGCGATCGTAAATGCTCCTGATAGAAAAATAATTTGGAAAACTATAAGAAATTAAACTAGAGATGAGCGCGTGTCAAAGTTTTTGCGAAAAAAGATTCCAAACACATCACGACACAACACACACGAAGTGAAATTGGATAATTGAAAACTGAATTAATTTTTTTATATTCAAATAAGTACTCATTTTTATTAAATTTCCGAACCTTAAGCTTAAGAGACCCACTATCAACAATCTTTCTGGAGTGGCGTATTTGGCGATGCAAAATATAACTTTTTTTACGGGAAATTCATGCATACATGTGTATTTTACACCTAAAATCGTTTGGTTTTTTTTTTCGTGCAAGTTTTGCTCAACCACACATGATATGAGATTTGCTGTCACGGACACTTCATGTTGCGTCGCGCATATTCGCGACATGAAACAAAACACGACATGAGCCCATCTCTAAACTTAACCTTGGCATATAGGGTGGTTGATTGATGTGGGACATCGAAGGTCATAAGAGCAACTCGAGTGTGTTTACAAGAAGGCGTTATATTGCCCCTACTATAAAACGCTTGCAAAACTCAATAACCAGGGCTTTCAAGCATATTTAGTAAAAAAAAAATTTGGAAGAAATTTTTAAAGGACTATACCTTCATTGCTTCCATAGAATCGATATAAAATATTAAACCAAACCTTAGCTGTGGGAAATTCCAACATTTTTGTGTGCCGCCACGCACTTCATCAGTACTAATGCCGATTTACTTGAGCAGAGATTGTTTGTTAACATCAGCTGTTTAATATGAATAATAATGCAGATAGAGATACGGCAGCAAAGGCCCCTTTCCATGGGCAAATGCCCTACGACTTCCAAATACAAGTCTGATGGCATACATATGTATATCTACCCTTGCTAAAGAATGCTTGAGAAAAATGCAGTTCTACTCAAAGTCATACAGCCGGCCTGATAAATTCATCTTGATATCAAATGCCATTTCATGTGTCACTGAGCATTTAACGCTTCTTTATTAAACAATTTTCGTTAAAAAAAGGCGGCATATTAATTATTTGTGACCAAAAATATTAAATAACTCACAAATTAAATATTTTTGGCAAGCATTTTGCAAATATTTGTTTTATTCATCAAGATATAAAATTAGCAACGTTTACCTCTTTCTGTTGACATTAATGAATAAATGACAGTTGCTCTGCCGGCGTTATATTACGAGTTATGATATGAAATCATCAGGTGTGGATACTATGTTAAGCCTTCAATTTATCAGTTGGTCTCACTCTCTTAAAGGATTAATAACCATTTAATCACATCTTTTTGCATGCTTCCATTAACATTTTATAACTTCCTTTTCTTTATGATATTTTTTATTTAATTTCCACAATATTTTATTGCCATTATATTTTAATTTCTTCTCCTGCTGTTTTTTTTTTTTATTTTTATTTCATTTATAGTTTTTCATGTCCATATACATACATATATTTTCCAACATTTCCAACTTTCCTGTCAAAGTTACGAGTACAATTTGTGAACAATACGTGTATTTATAAGTGAGTGGTTGGTTGCTACGTGTAATTGCAAGAGAGTGGGAGGCATATTATACATAATAATTTTTGTTTATTGTTTTTGTAGAAAATATTTTTCTTATTTTCACATATTTTCATACTGACGGCCGGCCACTGTTGTCGTTATTGCTATTGTTGTTATTATTATTGTTTCAATGAATTAATGTTAAAAAGTTTTTTGTTTTGCTTGTGTTAACTATGATTGTTATCGTTATTAATAACAAAAATGTTCTATTAACATGTTAATAGGATTATGTTAAGTATTCAAACGCATACACACACATACACTCATGCTTGGAGTAAGCCATACACACAATAACAATAGTACATTCATACATATATACATACATATGTATCTATGTATGAATGTCTGCATGTGTTTCGTATTTATATTTCTCGTAATGAATTGTTTATGTATTTTATATCACTTCTTTTCCAACTGCTGGTAGACATGAAAATTGAATCAAAAAAAAAAACTCTACGACCGACTGAATGACTGATTGTCTGAATTACACTTGTTATGTCTAAAATTTCCTGCCACATTAATATAATTGTGTGATTGTTAATGCTTAATAGAGAGGTATGTACTCGTATGTATGGATTTTGTATTCTTGGTTCATTTATGTACATATGTATGTATGTCGGCTTCTTCTTTTTTTCTCAAACCACATTTTTGTCTAATTGTGGGAATTTGTAATTGAGTTATTTTTGTTTATTTTATTTTTTTTGGGAGTTTTTTTTTGTGTGGGGAGGGATTTCAGTGCTCATCATTTTGATATTCTCAAGTGCTTTTGACTTTTGGTGGGTAATTTGTATTCAATTAGCAATGTCTGTTTTCAATTTATTTTTTATGAAATAAATTATACTTGTGCTTGAGCCTGTAGTACACGGCATGTAAAAAACCACATGCGCATGTGGTTCTGACATAATTTTGACGTCATCACAAAGCTACATTTGCTACATGCCGTGTACTACACCATTTCCAGTTGTATTTCAGAAGTTTCCAATTGTTTTTCAGAAATTTCTAAATATGTTTCAGAAGTTTCTAATTACACTTCAGAGGTTTCCAATTATGTTTTAGAATTTTCTAATTGCATTTCCGAAAATCTAAGTGCTTGTCAGAAATTTCTAATTGCTTTTCAGAAATTTCTAATTGTTTTTTAGAAATTTCTAATTGCATTTCCGAATTTTCAAAAACAGAAACTTCAAAACTTTCAGAAACTTCCAATTGTATTTCAGAATTTTCCATTTTTATTTCAGATATTTATATATATTATTGTGTATAAAATTTTGGGGTTTTTTTAAATAAACAATATGTGTAGGAATTATACCACTTTATTGTGAACTATGTACATATATACATTCATATGAATGTTTGGGCCTCTGCAAGCTGGTAGGAGTTGTAGCGCTCTCGAAACAATACGTGATCGTCCACGTGTTTTTCGTGTAAAAAGATTGAAATTCGTCTCGTCGATATAGACTATTTGCTTTCCCTGCCTTATAAATTCATTTAAACGATGAAAAAAATCTGCTGGTTTTTGCTTATTCTCTATGGAATTCATATTCACTGGCTGAAGTGACTTTACAGTGAATAAATTCATGTCTAAAAAATTTGCTACGCTGCATGTAGCAAATGATTACATGGCATCAATTTTATAAGCTGCTTTCTCAGCATTGATTGTAGACATATTCCGTACATGCTTTGTTGTTCCATCTTAATAAATGTAAAATTTTTTACTATGTATATTATTCAATACAGCACTTGCAACACCATATACATAGATATATTATTTAATTATAAATAGAAAATGATTATTGATGTATTTTTAATAATATCAAGGTATATTTTACTTGGTTTTCGCACAATATACGTATATATATATATATATATATATATATATATTATTGAAAATATGTTACCATACAATACTTAGAAATGATTAGATTTTATAAAATGTAGGTGCACAAACATAATATATCCACATAACAGTCTGAAATACATTTAGAAATTTCTGAAATACAAATGGAAAATTCTAAAATACAATTGGAAGTTTCTGAAATGTAATTTGAAAATTCGGAAATGCAATTAGAAATTTCTAAAAAGCAATTAGAAATTTCTGAAAAGCAATTAGAATTTTCTGAAATGCAATTAGAAAATTCTAAAACATAATTGGAAACTTCTGAAGTGTAATTAGAAACTTCTGAACTATAATTAGAAACTTCTGAAACATATTTAGAAATTTCTGAAAAACAATTGGAAACTTCTGAAATACAACTGGAAATGGTGTAGTAACATATGTAAATGCAAATATTCACATGCTAACAAATTTGCTGCCTCAGAAAGTATATTCAACTCGGCTAAATATGTCACATTTGTATTTTCGAACAAAATTTTGTATCAAAATTTTACGGCATGTAGCCACTACTAGTACTTCTAAAAAATGCAACCAACATGCTGAAAATTTCCATGACGTCATCGCCACATATGCATGTTTCTTTTTACATGTCGTGTACTATAGGCTTTAGAAGTATTATCACTTTCAAGTAGTTAGTTACTTGATATTTGATTTAATGATATAAATTCTGAGAAAATTTCTTAAAAATGCTTCTATCAAATAATTTAACTCAGATTTTTGTTATTTTCTCAAACAAATCAAAAATGAATTAAATAATTTACAAATCAGTTAACGAATTATGGAGTTCGGAAATAAATAAAAAATAACTAAATTTAATTCAGAAACTACTTTTTTGAAGTCATTTAAAAATATATGTATGTGTACATACATCGCTCTTGATCAAGAAGAGAGTATTAACTCAAAATTTTTAAAATTTCACTTTTTGCATTACCCTTTCATCCTGAAAACCACATTTTAGACCATTTTTGTGATAGTGTAGTGACTGCATTTATATCACCGAAGAGGTACTATTTTGAGTTAATATAAAAGTGGATATAGAAATGTATCGTATATTTTCATATAAAAATGTATTATTTTCATTTGAGCCTATATTCAATTTAAAAATAACCAAATTGTTAATGTAACTACAAACAGTTTTTCATCTCTACCGAAAATTTTAAAATTTTGAGTTAATACCCTCTTGTTGATTAAGACCGATATGTATTATTATATACATATCGATGGCTTAATACTATAAAAAGGCCGTGACTCAATTTTTATCGAAATCGCGTTTTTAACATTTTCTGGTAAGCAACAATTAAAAATGAAAGATTTATTTAATTTGAAAAAATTTGTCTTGCATGTAAATGCTTTAGTTTTTATTAAGTTTTTTTCTTCTCCTGCAAAATATCGAAAATTCGAGTTACGCCTTCTTTATATTAAGCCGATATGTATGTCTGTATGTTAATATTTCTCCATACTGTATTGCTGTTGTTTTTGTAATTTTTTGAAAGCTCATAAAAGTGCTTTCATTAAAAATGTACAACACATGAGTCACGTGTAAGTCACGCGTGATCGTGGTTTCATTTTATTTTATTTTTTAAATAACGTTGGTGATTTAGCTCACTTTATTAGTCTTGTTAAAACATCTATTCATCAGGAACATGCGTGAAAAAAAAGTTATAAATTTTAGCTTTTTTTTAGGTTAAGCAACGTTTGTTTATATGCTCTGTGATCCTGCTTCAGCTGTGGAGGTGTGAATTCATGCGCTTAAAAAGGACCCTATGACCCTGTCTACTACCATGAGGATTCCACTCTAAAGGATCCGATTCACTATCACACAGTTGTTTATGTATCCTTTAAACTAGAGTATATTTCAGTATATTTTCTAAGTAATACTGACTAATTTCGAATTAAAAAAATAAATGAAAATTGGGACTAATTTAAAGAAATTGGAATTAAAAATTTTAAAGTGTTCACTTCCAGTTTTAATTTGCGTTACGCCCGTAAACACATTCATATAACTCATTAATTTCTGGATATGCTCTGTTTAGGCTCTTGTGTGATCACCCCTACTTGGCTGATTTAGGTAAGAAAAATAAAACAAACAAAAAACGGACCAAAGTTAGAAAAATTTTAATGTGCATTTACATACATATATAACTTTTAAACTTTTAGGGAGCCCATTATCAAGCTTATACAGCATATAAGGCTCCCTGGTATAAAAAAAATTAGGAAAAAAACATGTGAAAGCTTAAAAATTTTATAATAAACTAACTGAGCGCGGAAAATCTTGTCTTATGCCCCCACTTGAATGTAGCCGTTTAGTTGCAGTATAGATAAATAACCTACATGCCGACTATAGCGCCATCTGCCAGTCTGATTTGTGAACCGAAACTATCCAGGGCACCACCCAAACGCAGACAAAAAATTCATTCAAATCGGTCCAGCTGATTAGGAGGACTTCAGTGAAATACACACGTACAGTATAATTATATATGTATGTATATGTATAAAGAAGATAAAATTGCTCATTTCCGGTTTTGCACGATTTCCTATCAGAATCACTTGTTTTTTATATTTTCTAGCTCCCAACAATAATTAAAAAATAGAGAGCCGATAGCCGATAGCCAATAGCCAATGTTTCTAGTGCTCTCAAGCTAAATCTAATCTTAGAATTCTATTCCTTAAGATTAGACACATAAATAAATAAATAAATAAAAAATAAGTTCAGTAAAGTGCGACTTTGACTAGCGCTCAAAGGGTTCCGTACAGCGGTTTTTTCTTTTTGGCGATTATTCGAGTCTTGGCAATTGTTTAGTATTGACACTTTTTCTAGTTTGGCATTTTCCCCGTTTTAGCGATTTTTATCGGTGTTTGGCGATTTTTTCTTTGTTTTTTTATAAAACATATTTTCAGTTTCAGGGAGTTTTTAGTTTTGTCGTTTTTTTTTGCCTTGACGATTTTTTTTGCCACCATTTTACTTTTGGTAATTTGTTGCACTTTAGCGATTTGTTTTTGGTAATATTTCTCATTTAAGCGCTTTTTTTTTCAAATTAGCAATTTTTCATTTCGACATTCTTTTAATTTTGAAAAATTCAATTGAATTCAAACGATTTTAAATTTTTTGTTAGATACGGCGTTTTGGCTTAAGATATGTGTGTCTGAAACACTGCAATCACATCTGACAACTGCTAAATTTATCATCATATTATTCTCCTCCAGGCCCACTGTGCACTGCTGGCGAAATTGAAATGAATAGTAAACTAATTGGCATAATAGCAAAGCTTTTCTCTTTAAAATTTTCCAATTCAAAGAATACGAATGAAATGAAAAGACCTGAAATTATTGAACAAATAGAACTGCCAAACAAAATACAACACAATCAACAACCAATTAAAATATCTATAGCTATTCGTATAAGTAAAAACTAATTGCTAAAAAGCTATTTGAAATAATAACCAATAATAAAGGGACAATAAGGACATCATCATTTAAGCTGAAAAGTTATATTCAAAATGTATCTTCTTTTTTATAGATAGATTGTGTTGATACAAGTAAGGACTCTAGCTAATGCTAAAGATATGGCTGCTGCACCTAGTTACTGTTTGCCTAACTGTCATTAAGGATATAAAAGGAAGAAGAATATCCTTTGAAAAGCTACAAGTAATAACAATACATGCTTGTAAGTATTTCTCTTTTTTTTTTCTTGTCTACATATGTGTGTGTGTGTGTGTGTGTGTCTGAAAGCCTTTAAGTTAGTTTAGCAAAAAATTGAAAAACAAAAATGAATAAAGGATAATAATAAAACCAGCAAATAATACCAGTTTACTTGTTGTTTTATGCGAAGCATAAAAATAATATAAACACACTCATGCACTCATATTATCACCCATCCTTAAGACATCCTTGCGCCCAGGGTGTGTTGCTGACTCCCTGTGCTCTTGTTGTTTGTTGTTGCCATTGTCAATATATCTATGTCATGTATGTTCACCAGCACACACTCGCCTATGTACATTGTTATACTTGCATATCGACAGGATTTCGTTATTTTTTTTCCTTATGTGTACTTTGTTTGTTGTTTTGTAAGCCAAACAGAAAATACTTGTTGTATTTTTATTTACTTTCTGGTTATTTGCTTTTGTTGTTGTAGCTGTCGAATACAACAAAGAACGGGTGTCAAAGTGGGTGTTAAAGATTTTTTTTTCTACTTGTGTTTTACTTTTTAACCACTGCTGATTATTTATACTCTTCCACAAGTACAAGTTTTTTGTACTCAAGAATTTTTTTTAACAGAAAAAAAATCAGTTGACTGTGTGAATTACACTAACAATGAAAGGCTGGGAGAAAGGCATATGATTTAAATGTTATTAAAGGCAGCTACACGACGACAAACACGCCACGCCAGAGCAGAGTGATGAAATTAATTAATTTTAATAGCTTTTATTCATACATTTTATTACAATTTTAGTTTGTGTATTTTATGTCGCTGTGCCTCAGCATGTGGCTTAATAAAAATCTGTTTCAACACTCCCTTCTTCACTAAGTAGTTGCAATGTTTTCAACCCTTAAAGGATTTTATAAGCCCATAAATTTCAACTCTAACTATCGTTTTATAGCAAATAAGCTTACTTTGTTTTTTTTTAATTTTGGTTTAATTCTTTAAACATCTGCAACACGTGTTCAAGTTTCAGTGAAGGCTTTGTAAAAGGTCTATGAATATGCTAAGGGAAGATATAACTATTATGCAAGTGTTTAGTCCATGAATTCTACTTTGGTAATACTTATATATGGTCCTTCGAACCGTCTTCTTGGTATTAAGTTTCATCTAGCTTCATGCAATTTATTAACGATTGCTTAAGCGGGTGACTTTTAAAATAATTCCCCTTATCGGGAGTCAAAAAGCGAACAGTTTGTTCACATGAAAGAAAAATAACTATGCTGGTGGTTAGTTCATCAACTCTACTAGTTTATGGTCTTTCAAACCGGTTTCTTGTGTATCCAGCTGCATGCTAGTAGCTAGTAGCGTTTGATTAGACCTCCAACAATAAGAAAATAAATATTTTTAAAATGCATAAAATTAACTGCACATTTTAAAAGTTATTTGATTTACAGAACAAACACAAAAAATTATTAAATTGTTTATTTAAAAATATATTTCCATATTAATAAATAAACTTTTAATCCTATTATAAGAATTCGACAAACATGAACACCCAAAGAAAGCAATAATATTAAGGGCCAATTTCACCAACACTATTTAAATATCAATTCATATTTAAATGTCGATTTTCATTAATTTTTGTATGGAAAAATTACTTTTAAATATGAATTGATATTTAAATAAGTCGGTGGAATTAGCCCTAAGTGATTGATATCCGAAAGTAGCACAACAGGGTCTGTTCGTAAATGCATCACTTCGCTGCAAAGGGAAATTTAAAGGTCCTCAAATGGTTGAATGGAATGAGATAATGCACAAATAAATGTCAAATGTGGTTTACAAATATAATTACTACTAAAACAGATTATGAGAAAACATGTATTGCATTTAAAATTAAAATTTGCCCTTATGATTTACAGCAGTGATGCATTTACTAACCGACCCACAAACTAAGAATATTTTTATTAATTTTTACACAGACTTCTTACAGAAAGTTCTCATTATTATTTGTGTTAAAAATATTGAGCAAAATAATTGCTTGTAATAAGTCAAACATATATTAGTTCAATAGAAATTGAGGCTTTGCTTGAGAAGTTAGAATAACTTAGACTTTTGTTAAACTCACTAAAAAGCAGACAGAAAATCAAAAATACTTTTATTCACTATATATATCACATGAGAGCTCTAGGTAAGAAGACTACTCAGAATGTATTTCTTTTATGGACTTCCTATAATAAAGAAAAGATACATTTAGTGATGCTTTGGAAGCTATGGAAAAGTCGCTCCTTAATAAGCACTTTTTGTCATAAAATTTCTTTGTTTATTTCTATTTGATGATATGATTTTTTTTTAAATTCAAAAATATTTTTAAACTCCATTTCCTTCCATCTACATATTTTGTTAAATTTTGGAAAAAAAAATTATTACACTTTGAAAAAAAATTTGTTTTTAAAATTGATAGGCAGAATAAAAACGCTAAGCGTTTTGTTTCAATAATTAACAATTTTTTTTTATACAAAATTTGTCAACGCTTAGCCTTGTGTTTTATAAAATAACGACCTAAATATTTTTCTGTCTCGCAATTTACAAAACAAATTTTTTTCAAGTGTAATATTTCTTCCCTAAATTTTCTTAACCAAGAAATTACTTAAACATTTTATGAACAAACTGTTTAGATTTTATTTAATACTTTAAATTCGTATATCAAAAAAAAAAGCTGATAATATAAAAATAAAAAAAATTTTTAACATTCCTGGGGCGCACCAGTTTATAAATTCATTATCTACATTTCATAAAATATGTTCCTGCTTTGTTTGAATTTATATCTATGATTTTCTCATTATCTTTTGTTTGTTTGCTAATTCTACACAATTATCAAATTTTTTTTTTAAACAACTCCCACCTTTTATCCATTTTGGTGTATTGAAATCCTTTAAATTATCCAGTTGTTTATAGGTATTTGTATAAAGAAGGCTGCTGGCAAAGATTATGATGATAATGATGTTTATAAAATTTCACTAAATGCTTCATTAAATTTATAAAATACTGCAATTTTTTTTTTTTTTTTTTGTATTTTAAAACTTATTGTGGCCTAGAACATAAACTATTTTGTAAAGAAATATTTTTTGGCATTTTATTATTTCCACTACATTTTTATTTAAAATCTTTACACATTTCATTTCAATTTGAATTTTATTAATTATTTTTTTCTTTGGTTTTTTTTTAATTAAATATTTGTGTAATTTTTTATTTTGTGTTAAATTTATTTTTTTTCACCCAAAAAAACAACAACCTTTTCAAACACTTTAATTATATTTAATTTGAAAGAGAAAAAAATCAACACACGTTCGTTTTATTCCCGTTATTCGAGTTCCGCTTCCGTCAACGTTTCATTTGTTACTGAACATTTTCCTTTTGGGGGCAGTATTCTGCCGAAATCGAAATCGATGAAGTTGTTGTTGCTATTTTTGTTTTTGTTTCGCGTACTTCTATCGCTACACATGCACGAACGTGTGTACATTCCCTATTCCTACAAAATGTTCAAGACTCATCACGGCAACATGTATCAGCAACATTACTCATTTTTACATGGCAATGCCTTTGAGTATAGGAAATTGTCTTCTCTTTATTCTATGCAACAACATTCTCTGTTTGAATGAGTTTATCGTAATTTTACCGTTTGCTCGTAGTTGACGTGTAGTGGTTTATTTACATCTGGGTATGTGTGTGTGTGTGGGCATTTAAGTTGATTTTATTTTTGTTGCAAGTAGCTCGTAACACGTGGGTGTTTTTTATATACAGTAGGTATTTATTTATTTATTCGTTTTATTATCTAAAAGAAATTGATGTTTCGGTATGCAGTTTTGTCTGAATTTCAAGATTCCTTATCAAAAATAGAAATCATTTCATGCTAGTCAGAAAATTTATAGACTGAGTACTGAAGATGAAGTGATTTGGTTTCGATAGCTGCATCATGACGGCAACAGCACAAAATAAGTTGCTATATAACTTTTAATTATATTTCTAACGTTTAATAAATAGAGGATGCATTAATTTGCTAAATATAATTTTTTCAATTATGGAATAAAAAATATCAGGCAAACGTTTTAATAATATATGCTGGGTATATTTTTTTTTAAATTAATTACAACCAGTAGTCAAATGCTATACTTTCAACAAGTCTGTCTGCCAACTAAAAAGTATGCATTTCAACAAGTACCGGCACAAGAATTTATTTAATTACAACATCGTTTCACAATAAAGGGTTGCATTTGTATACTCGTTTGTATAGCCAAAACAAATATACCATGGTATGTACCATATAATTGTAGTGTGAGCGACAGAACTAGTATAAGAGTTATTGTGTGTGCGTGCTTTTCCAAATTAAAATACAATTGAAAACAAATAACAATTGCTTATTGTATTGCTGCTGAGCAACTGTTTGATCTGTTTTTGCTCAAAAAATACATATTGTAATACAAATATTGAAACAAATACATGATGTGCAGATGTATGTGCGGACGTTCGTTATGTTATTTTGTGGCGCAGCCAAAGTATAGAGAGAGAAAGAGACAATTTTGCTCTGAGAGTATTTACAAATGCATGTGTTTCATGTACATTAAAGGGCTGCGTAAATAGTTCTAAAAGTTTTGTATTCTAGTTCACACTACTGCCAAGCAGTCTGTTTTAGTGCAAACATAAATAACAAAACAAAACTAACAAAACATGACTCTCACTAAAATCAATCAAGCATCATTCGAATAGTTTTTCTCTGCAGTTTTGTTAGTGCGTGTGTTCTCAAAACAAGTAGAACATCAAAACGAAAAGCGAGAATGAAACAAAACAACACTAAATCAAAGCAGAAACAACGAGTGCACTAGAACACGAACACAAACATGCAAACTATGTATGATAATGTATGTATATATGTATACATATATTGAAAATAAAAATTAACAAAATTTTTATATATAAATGTACATAAGTATGTATGATATTATTTCATAGTAAATAAAACCGCTTTTCAGCTTTCATATTCATAACGAAGCGCAATGTTTCTTTTATATGGAAAATTATCTTTGCTATCAAAACATTCAAACATGTTTTGAATGTTCTGTGTAAATGTTGATGTTCTATTTCATTTTTGTTTTGAAAGGCTTGGTTTTACTTCAACATTGTTCCATTGCAGTTTTGTTCTGTACTGCAGTATTCTTATCGTAAATCAAAACACATCTCTTTTGAAAGTTTTGTTTTAAAATAACGGAGCAATATACACACACATTTTGAAATCAATGAGAGTGCTTGTAAGCCTTATTTTTAGGGCTTGTGCCACGCTCTAATGTACATGTATCATTTACTTACATATGTATGTGCAATTTTGCTTTCATTCATTCATTCATCAGCCAATTACATTTTTTCTCAACACATCATAAGGCACTTATGGTAAAAGCAGTTTTATGTATCGTATTTGCCTTAGAAAAACAAAAACAAAATAAATGTGTTGTTTTCATTTGCTCATTGCCTAACCATACAATAATTGCTTGAAAATTCAACATTTACAACTAGTAACAGAAAACGATAAATAACATATTTGTTCATACCAGAACCAAAAAAACACGCAAAAGTAGTGCAAACAGATGTATCTGTGCAATGCTATATTTCACAAACAATGGCTGGCGGAAAAATGTCAAAATATCACAGTCGTCCGTCCTCCATTTTCCATTTTATTTACTTCAAATATAAATTTCCCGTTGCGATACCGAATAAATTTTTGACAAACAACAAAAACAGCACAAAAAATTACCCGCCAAACTGACAGACATTTTGGCATTGTTTTGTCTGGAACAATAACTCTTTTGTATATTTTTTTTGTAATGTGTACTTGATTTTTATCTGTTTGGGTGAGAAGGTGTGAGTTGCTAATGCTGCAGTCTACATGATGAATACTTTTGTTTATATTTATTACTCGTAGTTATACTCGTTTATCTATGTTGTAGTTGTGTGTAGCTGTTGCAAAACAAATTTGATAATTATCATCCTTGATTAGTTGAGTGTGTGAGTGAGCGACTGCATAAAAGAACATACCATTCTGATTATAAAGTTATGTGTATTATACAATATTAATATAACACATTTCTAACTCAGCAGTGATTTAATGTTTATGGAATTTTAATAATCACTCGTACGCCTGAATTGGAATAACTTGACTAAAATCTATTGCAAATGTGTGTAGCTTAAAAGTTCCAATAGGAAATTGATTCATCATGGCACAACATGAATATCATAACATTACTCATATCGTTACCTTAATATAGAAACGCCTTCAGTCATTATTTTTTCCAAATTAAAATTTTTTGCATGCTTCGATAAATAAGTTTCCAATCTTTCGAAATGTGCATCAGCCCCAATATGAAAAAATAATGAGTTAGCGCGTTTCTATATTAAAGTGACGATATGAAGAGTCACTTTTTTCTTTTAGTTCATTATGATGTGAAATTAGAGGTTTTTTCTCAGGATTTTTGCAATCACGGAAGAATATTTTAAAATATTCAGACTCTTCATCAGGAATAATTTCTAATTCGGGCTTAAGTTCGGTATTTTCAATTCTTATTGAATGAAACATCTTTATTAATTAATGTGATTCTCTAAAGAAGAGAAGAAAAATTAAACTAGAATTTTTAGCTGGGAGAAATAACGACATTTTTCTATGCCGCCTCGCATTTCAGCAGCACCCATGTCTATCTACTTGGCCAGTGATTATTTGTTAACATCAGCTGTTTAACATGAATTTTTAGTATTTTGTATTTTAATACTGATTTTAAACTCTTAAAGTATACTTTGTTTTGACTATGAGCAAGCGCAAAATTTTTTAATTTCTAATGACTTGATTTTGGCGTTACTGTTTCTATGTCAAAAAGGAAAAAGTGCTTAAGTCGAGCTAAGCTAGTTATGAGTTAATAGCAGCCCTGAAATCTGCATATGCAAAAGTTTCTCTGGACAAAATCTCTCAATTATTTTGTGCTAGTTTTTAAAACCACTATTTTGTATGGTAATACTGGTTTTAAATGTTTAAAGTACATATACTTTGTCTTGACTATGAATATAGGACATCTATTTATTATTTTTATTTTTTCAACTTAATTTCCTACCGGCCTAAATGTCAAATATTTTTGAGTAGAATGAGTAAATCAAATAAAGTAATGTTAATTAAAATTACTGAAATTATTTTCAATATTGTTATTCAAATATAAAATAAATCAAAAACATTTAAGCGAAAGGGGATTGGTTATGTTTGCCAAAAAAAAAAAAACAACAAGTTTAATTATTGTAGAACGACAACAATTACAATAAGTATTTGCTTAACATTTTATCTGTCAGAAAAACAGCAAGTAACACTGACAACAACACGTGATTACTCGTATAAGAAGTAAACAAATGTTAATTTACGACATGCTGTCTAAATGATGACGCAAAGCAGTTTATGTATGCTAGAAACTAGAGGAAAAGAAAGAGGAAGGGAGGGAGGGAGGGAAGCTGCTGGCAGTGAATTAAGAAAAAAACATTTTTTTATAAATTCTTCAACATGTCATATTCCAATTTTATGAAAAACGAGCATTGAATGAAAAGTGGCGCCCACAATTTTTGTTCTCTTTTATTTCATTCTTTAACAGAAATAGTCAAGTGTTAAGTGATTGGCCGTTGTTTTGGCAACTGCAACATATTCGTGTACTTCGTTCACTTTACAAAATAAAACATCAATATGGAGGCATAATATTTTAAATTTAAGAAGACTCAAACACTGGCGAATCATTCATTCGTTGCCTTAATTTTATTGAAATAATTCCAGCTTTTTTACTACATATGCTTCATTAGGAAGACACACATGCTACAACGATCTCCCTTCACTTTAACAAATACTACTCATACTCGTACATACATATCATGCAACACTCATTTAAATAATTTATAAATATTTAGCTGCCTCTATGGTCGGGTGTCAAATGATTTATGTCAAAGCTAATGACAGATTGATAGTAATTTTAGAAAAATTTAAATTTTTCAAATTTTTAACACAATTTTTCAAAAGCAATATAAAAATAAAAATATGTATGTATTGCTACTTTAATATATCTCTAAATTTTACAATCTTACGTTCAAGATTAAGGCACACGACTCTTCTAAAAGTTAGATATATGTTAAAAATATTTATTAACTTTAATTGGGGAGTATTAACTATACTAATGTTAATGTTTCTCTTACTCAAGAACAACGAACAAAATATTTAACTTTTCGCCCATAAAACTAATTGATTTCTGATTCTGTTAGTGTCGCCTTGCTGACTGACCCACAGTTTATATAATTTTTCCATGAATTCTTGGATTGGAATTTTTCTTAATGTGTGAAAATTTGTAATGGATTTTGTTTTTATTTTGTTTTGAAAAGTTGAATTTTTATTGCCATGCTTTTTATTTTACAGAGTGATTAATTGTTTAAAAAATTTAGGGCGTTAATGATGTTCTTTTTTAACAAAAATATTTCTGTATTTTGTTTTAGCTCTACATAGTCTATGTATTCGTTGTAAATTTTACATACATAAGTATGACAAGAATAATGAATGTTTTCATTGGTAAATGAAGAAGATTTATGAAATACAAATAAATTAATAAATAACGTTCGAGTATTTGAGTTCCAGCTTAATAAATTTTGCTGTTGAAGATTAACAGATTATGGTATATGATAAAAAAAATTATAAAAGATAAATTGTGCAAGGATTAATGCAAAAGATTGCTGTCGTGCTAAACCACAACAGGCATCTTTTTATTGATATAAAATTTTGCTAATTCGTCAAATTTATTAAACTAAGTTCTTTAATGAATTCTTAAAACATGCTTAAGCTTCTTAAAAGATTAAGGATCAGAGATGTGTTTCAATGAGCATTGCTGGTGTCATAAGAAACAATCCTGAGGTGGCCATTTCCATCATCTCCTCCATCATCCTCGGATATTCCCTACGAGGGTTGCGCTGTTTATGCAAATAGGAGCAAGATGGACATAGGAGAGGCCGCTGATAAAATGACAAGACTTAGATCAAGACTAGATGAGGCAGTGGCAGAAACATTGATTAGCTAATAGAGCTACTTGGGAAACTGCCATCTCGGACTTTTGCAGGATATGACCGAAATATTGTAACAACTTATGTGTTATTGCCCGTACCCTTGAGTGGCTGAGTAGAGATTTTCTTGAGGAAGAAAACGATGTCATAAGATGGTCGGCTGTTTCTTATTGATACAGGGAAGGGTATTTACAATAGACTTAATGGTCTCCCTACCAAGCCTAAGAATTTCAGAAGTCTTTCTACCCTGCATTAAATTATTTTAAGTTTTCCAATTCCAATTTCCAATTGTCTTATATAGTAGATGACAGAAATACACCTCTTAATTGTTTTTTCCGATTTCCCCTGCAGTTATGGCATGCTTCTTACCCCATCGACATGATATAAAAATTTAATAACAAGTGTATACATATTTTCTAAACCAAACGAAATCACCTTCAAACATAATTCTTCAATTCACAACCTATTGTGGGAGTTGTAGTTTGTACATGAGTTGTTGGTAATTTCAATAAAAACATTGGCGCATACTCATAGTCATAAGCAAAGTACACTTTAAGAGTTTAAAACCAGTATTGATATACAAAATACTAGTTTTAAACTCATAAAATATACTTTGTTTTGACTATGACTATGCGCCATTGTTTATAAACAAATGTTTACATAGAGATTACCAAAAACTTTTGTACGAACTACAACTCCTACAATAGGTTATGAATTGAGCAAATGAGATTAATTATAAATCTTGCCATTGACTTCGAACGTCAAAGTATGTAGATAAAACATATTAAAATAATCGTGGAATTCAAACGGTGGTCATAAAGGGTCTTAGTGTCATAATGTTTTAAAATTTTTTGCTCGAGAGAAAAAAACAAAAGCACAAACTATTATGTTAAAATAATTTGAGACATTATGACCTTTACGACTACCGTTTGAATCCCCAAAGTGTTTTATTTGAATCAATAAGGGTTTTCATGAGAACTCTTAAAATTGAAATTTGTGCAATTGGGTAAACTTGCGAAACTTGTTTCATGAAGCCCTTTTGAACTTTTGCGCAAACAGTTTATGTAAATTTGAAACAAACGTCAAAAAAATCATTTAATAAAAATAAAATAAAAAAATCTCGAGCAATTTTTAATTTAAAAACATATTTATATATTTCTGTAAAAATAAAAAAGTGTGTGTGTGTGTGTGTGTGTCTAAAAATGGAACTGACACAGGACTAGTCACGTGATCGGTCCCAAAGTGATAGGGACCAGCCCAAGTTCTAACACTTCCTAAGAAGCGGACCAGTCACTTTTACATGACTTTACTCATTTTCTCTAGGGTTAATTGATACTTCGTATACACTTTGTGACTGAGAGAATAGGTACCTATTGAATAATATAAATGATTTAAAAATGTCATTCCAACACTTAAGTGTAATAATGAAATTTTATATGTTTTTTTTTATTGTTACAAATGCAATTATATATATTTTTTGAGCAGATATTGTTTTAGACTTCGAGCCGACAACCTGCGTCGGGACAGGTTTGCACACTATCCACTCGACCACAGGGGCACTAATATTTTAAAAGTATAAACACTAGTTAAGCTTAGGTCAATATCTAATTATAGTTACGGGGCTGGTTCCAGAGTGGATTGGCAGTATATTGGAGGGAACACTTTACATTATATTTAAACTATTTGAAAGGTTCTGGATGCAACCATATCGAACTAGTTCAGTGCCGTTTACTATAGTACTAGACCGATTCCCAATTAAATTGACAAAAGATCAACACGATGCATCCCACTGTAGTGAATATGTAACCATTTACAGGATGTCTTTTTTTCACCATATACTACTCCCTACTTTAGGGAACACCCCTGATTTTCTCAAGTCATAGGACGAGTACGTTTTGATCAATTGTCACCAAACTTTCTGCAGAGAAGCTACTGAATCAAAAAAAAAAAATCTGGTAGCATTGATGACTTTTTGTTCGTGGCGTATATAAAATTTAATAGAAATATATTAAGTGGAAATGCGATATATATAATTTTGAGTTTAAATGGGTGTGCCTCCATCCTATTTTCTCAACTCGAGCTTGTATTTATATCAAGGCTGAAGCTGAGCCACTCAGATATCACATAGATACGTCGGGAGTGCGTTAAATATAATGTTAAATGTTAAGGGATGTGGCTTCGTTCTTTTTTAAAACACGAGATCTTATCACTGCAAGAAAGAAATACATGTGTAAGCTTTTCTTGAAAAGGATTAAGTACAAGTGTATAATGCTCAATCAAATTTGAATGGGTGTAGGCAAGTCCTTTTTTTTTTTTTTGATGAATTAAGGTTTTTTTTTCACTACAAGATCGGAAGAGTGTGTTCAAATTTTCGCAGAGGTCAGTCATAAGTAACTAAAAATGTAAAGTATAATTTTAAAGGGCGTCATCCCGATCACTTGTTGATCGTCAGCTTACTTCCTCAGACAAAGAGAGAATTATTGGTAACGCTTCACAAATGATGGAGTTCTAAAGTAACAAATATAACAAAATAAGTAAAACGGCAATGAAAGTCTGTATATTGCAACTCAATTTACCAGGCATAGAGTAGAAGAATTTTGTAAATTTTCCTCATAATAATATTTCTCACAATAATATTGATAAACTAGCCCTATTTTTAGCAAATTTAATGAGATCACTATCACTAAAACTATGATACTTATTAACCACTTTTTTAGCTATCTCCTTCCTTAAGAATTGAAAAAATAAAATACTTTCACCATAAATATAATAAAATCCTATACTTGATTATCCTTGGAGTATGTCAATTTATCAAAATGCAAATTTAGTTTGCTTTCCTCCTCTATTTTGTATTTTATAATAACGATATCAAGGTTCTCCCAATTCCCAAAATTCATCAAGTTGGTTAAGAAACTCTCAAGAGTTTGCCCACAAGAAGAAAAACAATCGCTCAATAAATATATCCGCACACACACACACTTTCACACACACACACACACTCATCTCCAGACACCTACTCTCGCCCACCACTAAAAGCAAATTTTCTAAGAATATTTTTTGTTTATATTTATATTCTTATTTCTTTTTTATTTTATAGTCATCAATTGTTATCTGTGTTGAGTGTTGGAAAAAAAAGCTAAAAGTAGTGGATAAAAAGGAAAAAAGGGTTTTTTTAAACAAAATCTTGATACTTTTTGCTGTTTTAATTTCTAAGTATAGTCGTTGTTGTTGTTGCTGTTGCTGTTGCTGTTGCTGTCATAGCTTTTATTACAATATTGTTTTTGTAGTGTCTGTGTGCCTTGTTGTTGTTCATCACTAATGCTGCTTGTTTTCTCCTAAATTTTTTTTTGCCTTAAAATGTGTCCATTTACCAAGTTTTTGTTTAATGTTATAAAAGTGTATTTAAAGTTTTGTCCCCTTTTTCTTCCTCTTGTGTTCCTTATTTGTGATTGTTTGTGTTCTTAAGCAGTTTTCTTTTCTTTCACATGTCAAAAAATTTGTGCTTTTCTTAAGTTTTTCTTTAGTAAAATGTTGATTTTTTTTCTTTTTTGCTTCTTCATCTTCTGTCTACTTATTGTTGTTTTATATCACTTAAGTTGTTGTTTACATTAAATGTTATTTTACATAAATATGGCAGATTGTTTTTTTTTTCATCTGTTTTAAGTTGAGTGGGGGACAAGTGTTTTTCCCCATTTGCTTGTCGTTGTTGTTGTTGCTATTGTTGTGTATTGTTTATGCATTTGCACGTTTCTCATCATCATTCATCCTTTCAGTCAATCTCTAGCATCGTTTTTATCTCAAGTTGAAGCATTTCAATAAAATATCAATTCTTGTTTATTTAATGTGTTGCATTTTAGTGCAGTGAACATAAGAAAAAATAACATTTTCAAACTGCTACGAAATGAAAAGTTAACAAGTAGTGATACAGTTGTTGTCGGCTAGGACGAATGTGAAATACTTTTATTAATATTATAAATTTTATATAGCGATTTAAGATTCTACTATAAACGTTTTTCGTACTTTATTTCATCTTTTTCAATTTCTTTGAAATAAATGTCGCATTTCTCATCAAAAAAAAAAAAAAAATCGAAAACATTTAAAAGACCTGTACTGCGATTCATTAACTTTTATTACGATAATCTTATAGTTATAATAAATATAACGAATATTTATCGGCTTTGCCATCCAGTAAAATATTTTAACGGTATTCGCTGTCGGTTGAAGCAAAAAAAGGAAAATCACAAGCTCAAGTTCGTTAGTTTTTCTTTAATTCGTCTTTCTGATTTTCGCTTATTTTGACATTTTGTGTGCAGAGATGCAACATAATGTACAATTAAATGGTGAATATAACACAGATGTACACTATCGTTTAAAAGAAACTACAGATTTACATTATCGTTACGCAAAAGAATAAATATATCGATAAATATTACGATTTTTGCATACGTTCACGCCGAAGTCAGAAGCTCTTATTTTTTCAAAGATCCAATGCAATTTTTTTTTTATAAATTTCATATAATTTTTAAAGCTTTAAGACCCTGTCCGATGATGACGACACCGTTCGACTTATTGCACACTGATGTATCTACATTCAAAACAAAAACAAATTTTAATATTTTGTTGTTGTTTCAAATGTAAGTGTGCGAATAGTCGAACGTTGTCGACATCGCTGGATTGGCCAAAATAGATTAAAAATAAAAATATTTTTTTTATAAATCTTAAATCAATTTTTTTTTAATTTTAAATTTTTTTATATATTTTTAAAAATTTAAATATATTGAAAATCATAAAATATTAAACATAAAAACTGAAATAAAATGTTTCATTTTATTTAATTTATTTATTCTTTATATATACCTAGTCTATGGGCCATAGTCGGTAACATCATACTACTCAGTTTTATACAATTTTTTCATATATTTTTAAATATTTTTTTTATGAATTTTCAAAAAATTCAAATTAATTAAGAATTAAAAAAAAATTAAGTTTAAATATATAAATTTTTTTATAAATTTTTCAATTTTTTATATATTTTTAAATTTTTTTTATAAAATTTTTATAGGGACTTAAGAGTCTATTATAAACGTACTTTCAGTGTGCAAAACGAAACCAAACTGAAGTTAAAATATATTTCATACTTCTAATCAATAAAAATCGGAAACATTTAAAAGACCTGCACACGTTACTTTTTTAAAAATAGGCGAAGCCAAAGCTCTTATCTCTTTCAAATATCCTACGGAAATTTTTATTTCAACTCTTCAGCTTTTAAATCTTTACTATAATTCAACTGTTGTTAAGTTGTGTTACAAACTGAACGACAAAATTAATATATTTTCCTAAGCTTAAGGCTTGTACTTTAACCCTAAGGCAATATTTTAATAAATTAATGATTCATAAGTTATAAAATTAAGAATGTTAAAGAAGTTTTTATTTATTCTTTTGTTTCATAGCAGAACATTTGTGCAAAGTAAATATATTTTAAAGTACTTCGCTTTCTCAGGTTTAATATGGTAAAACACAATCAATTTAAATTTCATTTAAAATTTAAAATTTTTGTGTTTTAATCAAATTAAAAAAACAAATTCTCATATTTCTTTTATTGTATTTTCTTTGTTAAGTCGTCTATTTTTTGGACCACCCTCGTATAATTAAATAAATAAACTTCAATGAAGTAATTTTTAAAACAAAATATTCCTTTTTATGCTCTTCATCACCATAATTATTACAAATAAAATAATAATAAGCACTTGCTTATTGAAGCGAAAACAAATGACAATAATCCATCATTACAAACTAACTGATAAATAGTTGAAGCCAACAAATCAAAGCAAACCAACTATTTTATCACTATCAACATAATAACAACCCTTTTTCTCTATGCTATTCCACTACATATTTGAAATAACAGCGCTGAGTGTCTTGTGTTATTGTTCTTATTGTTGTTGTCGCCTTGGCTTTGATAATTAATTTAATTTTCCAGCAATCAAACAGCCAACCACTAACCCTCACTTTCCACAAACTTTATAAATGTCAAAATAAAACATTTTAATTCAATCAAAAATAACCGGGATTTATAGATTAAACTTGAAGATTTCGAAATATGTTTGTGTTCTTTTTTTTTTCCTCTTCTCCTTCTTCTTTGTAGAGATAATTAATTAATAATACAAAAACAACTACTACTTCCCCCAATACATATTAACAATATGAATTCCTTTAACACGCGCTATAATTGCTGTTTAGCAGTAAAATGTTCACCCATGGCCAAATAAATGTCTACTCATCCACCCCAATCATCAACAAACTATTTTTCGTTCATTATTTAATATTGTTCAAAGTGTCAGTTAATTTGACAACTTGAAATGTTTATTTGTATGTATAAAGGGAAGAAGAAAAACACAAAAGTTAAAGCTTGAAAAAAAGGAGACGAAAAGAAAGAAGAAACAAACAGCAAACAGCCAACAACAACAACTATTGCTTTCAAACTGTTGGCGCATTAAAGTAACGTTGACCTTTTACCACAAAGACTTAAAGCCAAAGCCAACATTATTGACACATTCCAGCTGAGAGGCAGGAGGAAATGTATACTCTCTCCTTTTGAGCTTGTTAGATTCAAACTTTGAATTTCAAAGGCAAACACATTTACACAGTCAAGGCTATATTAGCCTTTTTTGTATTAATGTAGACGTAGACTTCGTACAATGTAAAGAGAGAATAAATAACAGAACTTACCACTTCATAGCGAGCATTCGTGGTCTTTTTTTCTTTTGCAGAAAGAGGAAATAATTTAAACAAGGAGGGCCAAAATACAGATTTTAGACATTTTATTCAAATTTCGCTTCAATTTTTTCTCTAAGTGTCATATTTCATCTCGCATGCGTCTTCTAGTGGAAGTGGTATACGTACGGACATTTTGGGATTTTTTTTTTTTTTTTTTTGATTTTTAGCATTTTTTAGTTTTGGAGTTTTATTTAGTTTTTGCGTTTTTTCGGTTTTGGCGTTTTTCTTCATTTTGCCGATTTTTTTTTTACATTATGCCGATTTTTTCGATTTTATGTGATTTATTTTAGTTTTAGATATTTTTTTAGTTTCGCGCTTTTTTTTTTTTTTGTTCTGACGATTTTTTTCGGTTTGGCGATTTTATAATTTTGGGATTTTTTTAGTTGTAGCGTTTTTGAAAATTTCAAGAGTTTGCCTCTTACGGTTTGCAAGATACAGCAAGTTGTTAAAATTAAATAGTCAAAATACCATTAACTGATAGAACACCCTTTAATTTCTATTTTTTTAAATTAAGTGTTAATTGCTGCAGTCTGCGTAAAAAATACACTAACTTTGCAAATTTTAAGTGTCTATATATAATTATATGTATATTACATGGGATCTTACAATTTTTCATTACTCGTTTTTAAACACCCTTTAATTTTTTATTGTCATACTTATTGTTACAGCGGCCAAATTTCTACATATTCCGTCCGAATTTTAGGTCCGTAGCTCTTACGACAAAACACCCTGTGATGGACAGACGGACGGAGTAGCGAAAACAATAGGGTTCCTTTTCACCTTTGGTATATCGTGCCATAACCGCCAAAATAGCTTAAGTGACATAATTTTCAAACTTCAATTTTTGACCAAAATCGATTATTTGCGATTGTAAGTAGTCGTTTTACGTCAAAAAAATGAAGTCCAAAAAATGTGTCGCTTAAGCTATTTTAGCGATTATGGCTCGATATGGTACCCTAATTAATTAAATCACTTAGGTTTTACTTATTCATTTGTTTTCATTGATTTGGTGTCAGGAGGGCAAATTAATGAAAACATGAATTTCAAAATAGTAAAAAAAACTGATATGGGCCACAAGTTGTTCCCTCCTTCCCACCCATATATTATTTTTTGTGAAATAATATTCAAAAGAGGGTAACAAAATATATAAAACTTCATCTTCCCTTGCCTTATCGTTCATCTGTTGTTGCAACTACCCGGCTCAATTTCAAAAACAAAAAAAACTCTTCGTATCTCCTCTAGTGCGATGTAAACGATATGTTTATGCCAGTCACAAATTGGTCTAATTTGACTTTTGTAACTTCGCTTGACGTTTAATGTTTAGGTATTATTGCTGTTGTTGTTATTTTCGATAAGTACGTTATTATTTCAAACTGTCATTGTGCGGATATAAACGTTTATCTGGCCGTTTCTGGGCTTCATTTTGCTTTCGCTGCTGGTGGCTGTTTTAAGAAAACTGAATAATTTTTTTTTTTTTTTTGGGATAGTGTAATATTGAATAGTGTGAGTAGAGGGGGGTTTACATACATAATTTGTAAACAAATTTATGCCGACGCCTTGTGTGACAAGTACTTGACAGTTGCACATGTCAAAAGAAAACAACAAAAATAATAAAAAAAAATATATAAAAAGAAATAAACGAAGGAATTTGTTTTTTGTTTTTAATAAATAAAGAAAATATTTAAGCAGAAGATATTTTGTTATACAAGGTTTTTTGGCAGATATTTATTTAATTTTCTTAGCTTTTTAGGCATTAAAAAATTTAATAAAAGAAAACTGTTTGTGAAAATTACTTTAAGAAATCTATGTATGAAATATTTTTAAATTTAAATTTTTCTTTTATTAAGTTAAATATTTAACAAAACATACTTTGCCTAACTGTCAAACTGTCTGCCAATAATGTAATAAATACTCAGGTAATAAGCCATGGTTTTTCATATGTTTCCTTTACATTTGTCACAACTCACATTTCATTTTTATAATATGAGGGTACTCGTACTAAGCACTGAATAATCCCTGCACTTACGCGCGCTTTCATCTCACACAAGTGACTTTCTTGTCTTATTATTACATTCCACCAAATTTAGTCTGCATTAAGTTTGTTTTTTTTTTTGCTTCGCAGCAAAGCAGCAAAAAAAGTGAAAATCCTTACCACCACATGTGGCATATTAAAGCGTGAAATTTAATGCAAAAACAACAAAGAAAATAAAGAAGCTTTAGCTTGTGATAATGCTTGTAATAATGCTGATGTAAATGATGATGATGCTGATGACGATGATGACGATGATGATGAGCATAATGTTAACGTTTTACTTCTTAGCGAAAAAAAAAATATGTTAATTTTAATAATAAAATTTTTAAAAGTATTTTATGTGAAGACATAAAATTAAGGATATGCAGGCAAAGACTATTAAAGAGGAGTAGTAGGGAACTGCCGGTTCTGGATCAATTAAAATTGTTAAATTGTGGGCTGAAATTGTTAAATTGTGGCTGAAATTGTTAAATTGTGGCTGAAATTGTTAAATTGTGGGCTGAAATTGTTAAATTGTGGCTGAAATTGTTAAATTGTTGCTGAAATTTTAAAATTCTTGGAAATTTGTGTTTTCGGCGGCGCTTTGATGTTTTTTGTTTACATTAGGAGTTTTTTTGTTTACATTAGGAGTTTTTTGTTTACATTAACTTTGTGTGAACGGGTGATTTTTTTGGGTTACATTAATTGTGATAACGGGTGATTTTTTTTTTGAGGTTTCATATGAGTGTATATGCCGACGGCAATACATGATTATTATTTTTTTCAAATGCCTACTGCAATACATGATAATTTTTCCTAATGCCTACCGCAATACATGATTATTATTTTTTTCAAATGCCGACGGCAAAAAATGAATATAATTTTTTCAAATGCAGACGGGAAAATGATTTTTCCTAATGACGACGGGAAAACGTGAAAGTTATATTTTCTAATGCTAATGTAGGTGTTGCTAGACTGTGGGAATTTAAGGCTGACCGTGATTTGAGTGGATGACGTTGTTGCCGTAATATGTAACCATAGGAATTTGCGGATGTGTCTGTCTGTCTGTGAGAATTTAGGTGAGGGTTTGATTGGAAGGGGCGGGGTGTAGTTGAGGTAGATCGATTGCGTATGTGTGTGTGTGTGTGTATGTGTGTGTGTGTATGTGTGTGTGTGTGTATGTTTGTAGGAATTTCAATGTGTGTATTTCTGTAGGAGCTTAGGACTGATTGTGATTTATGAGGGGTGAGGTGTTCTAGTAATATGTAACCGGGGGAATCTGTGTGTTTGTATGTCTGTAGGAGTTTAAGGCTGACCATGATTTGGGTGGGCAGGGTTGTTGACGTAATATGTAGCCATGGGGATTTGTGAATGTGTCTCTCTATAGTAGTTTAAGGTTGATCGTGATTTGAGGTGGGTGAGGATGTTGTTGAGGTAAATTGGTTATGCGTATGTATGTATGTATGTATTTTTGTAAGAATTTAAGATGATTGTGATTTATTAGGGCCGAGGTGTTCTTGTAATATGTAGCCGTGAGAATCTATGTGTATAGACGTCTGTAGAAGTTTAAGACTATCTGTAATTTCAGGTAGGTGAGAGTGTTGTGTTGTTGAGATTAATCTTATATATTGTATATGTATGTATGATCATGGGAATTTGTGTATGTATATCTGAGGGAGAATTTAAGGCTCGTCATGATTTGCAAAAGGTGGGGTGTTGTTGAAATTTTCTTGGATATTTCTTATATGAATTCTGCTATGTGTGTGTATTTGAGCTGGTATTTATGTGTAGGTAGAAATAAATTGTTTTCAATATCGACATATGGTACTATAAAATACTATCATATATCTGGACTTCCCTAATCCTAGTATGCTTTTATACTTACGATTGCTTTATATTTTCTCATGCTTAAATTTGTCTCGCGTTGAAGTCAGTCTGTGTGAAATTTGTTTATATTACAGATTTTGTTTATTTAACTACATTCGTCTTCTTTGACTGAAAGAGTTATCTACACACAGAGAAAAACCAACTTGAAATCAGTAAGAACCATTCTGAATTAATAAGAACCATTAGCGAAGGTTTAGTCATATTGAAATTTCTTATTTCAATATGGACAAAATATTAATTTACAGTATTCATTTATTAAACTCATTAGTTTGTAGATATCTCAATATACATTTTCTATTATATTAAAAATTATTGAATTAATGTGATGAATTCTTATTTTTAAGCTGCAGATTTTCCCTGAGTGTATTGATTGTTTATATTTGCATTGTGCTTTAACTAAACGACGCTTCATATATTTTCATGATGTAGGTCTAATAAATACTTAAGCATTGATAAGAAATTTGATATGTATACATACATATCTACAAATTGATTTTATGTATGTATGTATGTATGTATGTATGTACATATATATGTACATACAAATAAGTGTTCAATTCAATCTTTGAATACATTTTTTATTTTATTTTTTGTCATGTGATGTCTGTTGTTGATGAAATTAAAAACATTTTAATTTTTATCTGCGTTTACTTAAAAGTTTGTGAGGATTTTCTGTTGTAAGTAAAACTGAATTCTTGAAGATATGTGCTTACATACTCTATAGTAATAGTAACTATAATAGAAATATTTCTTATACTTAATTTACAGTTTTTTAAAGTATAGGGTATAAAATTTTTTCTAGCTATAGCCTTCTACATTTATTTTGGAAAGCTTGCTTTGCTTTTTGAAAATGTATAAACATTTTTAAATGAAACTGATCCTGCACTCCAGCTTAGGTACTGATAGTTTTTTTTTGTTGTTAGTTAACTTACTTATTTTTTATTTTTTATTGATAAACATTGGAAATCAAAAGGGAGTTTTATATTGTAATTATTATTTTCATAATTGTTGAAAACAATCGCTGCTTTTTGTTTGTTTTTTGCGATGAAATCATTTGAATTACTTTTGCAACTTTACGCGTTTATAAAAATTATGTTATTTTCTATATTTCTTAATTTATAAGACTTTTAGACTTTGTCCTTTAGGGGTTATATATTCTATTATACGATTATGAATAAGAATGCAGTAAGCTGATGTATTTGCTTACTGCTTCAAATTAAAATTTTATTAAATTGAATAAAAGGAGTTTTTTTTCTTTAACTCTGATGCAGTTAGAAGCGCTGGAGATTCTTTCATATAACAGCTTTTTTGAAATTTTTGATACATAGTATAATATAGAATTGGATAACATTTATTTTTAATTTTTATGTTAAGAAGTACGGGTATGAGACTGAATTTAAATGTACTTTTAAATTAGTTAAATCATAATGAACAAACATATTTTCTTCTTTAATAGCGATCAACAGAAAACGAACTCGTTTTCATATAATTTAGGTATACCCTATCGACGGCTCCTCTAGGATACAAGATGACTTTGTATGACGAAATTTCTGTTGCTTTATACTGATAATATGTTTACATTAATAAGATACATATACATATGTTTATTTTATGAACGGTGAGCACCTATGGCTTTTATTTAATGTTCTATATGACTTTTTTTTTCATTTTCTTTAATAATTTTCTCCCCATAATAGCATTCTAAATATTTCAAGGGCTCAAATGCTGTGTAGTCTTCTTCTGCAAACTTAACTAAACGTCTAACTTCTTCCAATGCTTCTTTATAAGAAGATATTTTGTTATGGTCTTCTTCTACGATACGTGCCCATCGGGCAGAGTGTACGTATTAGTTGGTCAGTCAGTCTCTATTTTTATTTATTTTTTTTTCTTCTAATGTGCCACTCCTTTTTTTAGATTTTACTACTTGGAATAGAGAATTTTTGTCTAATTTTTTGGTGGGTATATACATTAGGTATGTAGAAATTAGTTTAGATACAAAGAAATGCATGTTTAATATACAACTATTGTATCAAATCGATCTCAAATAACTCAGTTACCTCTACCAGCAATTCACCGTTGGTGTATTCATAAAGTGTTAGAAACAATGAAATATCTATGTTTTGAGAGAATTTTTCCCCTCAAGTATTTCTACATGAGGTTTGAGGGGTCAATCACTGTCGCATTCATATGTAATGATTATTCACTTAAAAAACGTCATCATCACCATCAATCATCTCCGTATAAAATACATTCATGAGTTGGGTTGATCCAGATACAATTGCTGTTTCATCACCTTCTAACAGCTTTATATATTTTGCTAGTATGCATGCCTTAGCATGCTTCTATCGATAGTGACGTAAGAGTCCGAGATGTAGAGTGTTACAATTAAAAATCTTTACTATTAGAATATACCAGTTCGCTCTTTTGAATTTTTACAAAGTAGATACATATGTATGTATTTCATTGACCACAAAATCATAAAATTTCTTTGCTTACAAAATTGTATGACGTGAGGATTTTTTTTTGTTTTTTTTTTTTTTTTTAAATTATACATGCTTCGGCATGCTTTCATTTTTTTTTTTCTATAAATTTATGTAATACTCATACAGATACAGATATAAAGTAAGATCTGTTTACTGTTCATTTTAAAATTTATGCATGCTTCAGCATGATTCTAGTTGAAGCGTATATTCATTCACTAAGTTTGTTTGATACTTATTCATACACATGTACATTCTTAAAGATTGGATATCAAAGTCCAATTTCCGTAGTTTATCTATATTTTCTAAAGATCTGATAGCTAAAGAAATAAATAGAGTGAAGATCTTCTATAATAATCCCATTTTCATATTGTAAAATTTTGCGTGCTAGCGCTTTCGATGGGAAAATATACATACAACTTTATAAAAAGTGATAATATGATGTGCTGCTGAATATTGCACTATGTTATAGTTCATTTTAAACACTGAAGTTTTAGCAATATTTCATTCAGACCAACAAGTTTAGAGAATTCCACTACATTTAGTTAATTATCTTTCTTAAGACTCATCATTCCTAATCAATCCTACAAAAAACAACACAAACTAGATTTTTCGTTTTAATTTTATTTTTATTAAATTCAACATTCATTCTTCAAATTACTTTATACTATATTAAGTAGCTTTTCCTCATTTGTTGAGTTGACTTTAATAGGAGACATTTTAATGGTACGATGAACTTTTCTATTGCATGCATTGAGTAAATCTTTATACATACCAATCCACTTATATGAACCATTAAAGCTAATTCTTTTCACATCATACCTTTCAATGATCTATTAAATCATTCTAATATTGATGCTTTCATATTAAGTAATGTTTAATCTTCTATTTATGTATGAGTTTTCCCAAGTATTTATTAAAAAATTCTTTAGAATCATCTGTTTGTAAGTTTTTTGGTACCCGTACCACTTCAAAAATATTTTCCATTGCCTTGGTTTTTAGAGTGCAGCTTTTATTTTCAGCTGTACTTTGAGAATGTGTCAATTACAGTCTTCAAAAATCAACAATTTCTATTTTCTGTAGAATAGTTCTACATTTCACCTAACTTAGCTCCATAAAACATCATATATTCCTGTCATTACATCTCTACAAGCACAAACAGTTGTTGAAATTTAATATGGACTTCGTTAACTAAATTCCTTTTTAAAGACATTGAATTGTTTCACAGATTTTTTCGAAAGTGTTGTGATCTACATCTTGCACTTTCAGCTATTTATACTAACATGTAGTTAATTTTCTAATCTATATATTTAACCGTAAACTCTTCAATTTGTTTTTAATTATTTACTTTTTAGAATTGCTTTTTCAATTTTATAACTGTCTTCTTTCTCTAATTTTATTTCACGTTGTAGTTCCTCAATTTGCATTTAAATATATTCTTGAATATTAATGCTTTAAGCTATATTATTAATTTGTCTTGTATTTTATCTTCATTCAGTTTAATGTAAATATCAACAATAGTTTGTATCTAATTCATTTATGCCTTCCAATACTGATAAGTCAGTATAAATGTCTTCAGAATTGGAAGTCTATGAGTAAAATCATCGTCATCATCATTCTCAGTATTAGCATCATTAAATATGATGGTATTATCAAATATTGTTCCTTCTACTAGTTTCTTTTGGGGTACTTGTCTATATCTTGAGTGAAGGTTTCTCAGGCTTTAAACTTGTATATTTTCAACTTCTGTCTTGATTTTACTTTCTTCTTTCATAAGAATTCTTTTAATATTTTTAGAACTATTTATGAATTCTTCTGCTATAGGTTTAAATGTATCTTTTAGTTGTTCACTTGTATCTATTTCACCAGTTTTTATACTACGAAGCTTTTTCTTCAACACATTTCTTGTCAACACCAACTGTTTTAAAATTTTCTCATCCAGGGCAAATAACAGGTATCAGCAATCATATCAGCTTTTCAGGAGCTGGTCTGGTTTTCAGATCAGCTTTTCAGGACCTGGTCTGGTTTTCAGATCAGCTTTTCAGGACCTGGTCTGGTTGTCAGATCAGCTTTTCAGGACCTGGTCTGGTTTTCAGATCAGCTTTTCAGGACCTGGTCTGGTTTTCAGATCAGCTTTTCAGGACCTGGTCTGGTTGTCAGATCAGCTTTTCAGGACCTGGTCTGGTTTTCAGATCAGCTTTTCAGGACCTGGTCTGGTTGTCAGATCAGCTTTTCAGGACCTGGTCTGGTTTTCAGATCAGCTTTTCAGGACCTGGTCTGGTTGTCAGATCAGCTTTTCAGGACCTGGTCTGGTTTTCAGATCAGCTTTTCAGGACCTGGTCTGGTTTTCAGATCAGCTTTTCAGGACCTGGTCTGGTTGTCAGATCAGCTTTTCAGGACCTGGTCTGGTTTTCAGATCAGCTTTTCAGGACCTGGTCTGGTTTTCAGATCAGCTTATCAGGACCTGGTCTGGTTTTCAGATCAGCTTATCAGGAGCTGGTCTGGTTTTCAGATCAGCTTATCAGGAGCTGGTCTGGTTTTCAGATCAGCTTATCAGGAGCTGGTCTGGTTATCAGATCAGCTTATCAGGAGCTGGTCTGGTTTTCAGATCAGCTTATCAGGAGCTGATCTGATTTTTAGATCAGCTTATCAGGTAACAGATCAGGCTATCAGGAGCTGTTCAGATTTTCATTTCAAGATATCTGAGTCAGATTTAGTTATCAGTGTACAAGTAGCTAGCCATTTATAACATTTATATACATGAAGTTTAAAGTCAGATGAAATGCGAAAAAGTAAAGTTTTATCTAGTAAAATTATTTTCTATAACGATCATCGTTTAATTCACTATCTTTGCTTATATTCAAAAATCCATATTTATCCTTTCAACATGCTTTTTATTTTTCTCACCTAACTTAAACATTAAATATACATTATGATGATCTCTTATTAAATGTTTGGTGATTCTGGTGTAAGTTTTACATAAGTAGAATGAATCAACATTCTTATCTCTCCCCATACAAAAATATGCTTCCCACACGCATCATCGTTAAATATCATATTGGAATTACTTTGGACTGAAATAACAGATTCACTATCGGTAAATTTTGTAATTTATTATTATTTTAATTGATGTAATTAATTTCTTCAGATATTTATATCTGGGGTGATATAAAGATTTTGAGTATAAATAAATGTTCTCAAAATTTAAGTCCATTAGGACTTTCTAGCAAGCCAATCATAGCGTTTTTTTTTCGTAATTTGACAGGTCAACTATTGTTGCACGAATAGAATTTGATATAAGGGAACTATGATTTATTTTTGAACTATCGTTCGATGATTCATCAATATTTCGTACCAAGAATTATTTATGTTGTTTTGACAAAGGGTATGAGTCAATATTTATAAAATCCATTTCATAAATATCAGCTCATACTCATAGTCAAAACAAAGTATGCTTTAAGTGGTTAAAACCGGTATTACCATAAAAATGGTGGTTTTAAACACTTAAAATATACTTTGTTTTACTAACCGCATTTTATAACTAAATGCATTTCATAAATATTGACGCATACTCATAATCAAAACAGCATATAAATATCCTTTGTTTTGACTATGAGTATGAGTCATTATCTCTTATTATAGAAAAATAAAATAGTATGATTATATGATATCAGAAATCATGTTTTCTAATATCATATAACCATACTATTTGATTCTTTCTATAATAATAGATAATATTTATGAAATGCATTTATTTACAAAATGCGATTAGTAAAACAACATAAATATAGGATGGTATGAAATTTTGATGATTCATCAATATTTCGTACCAAGGTATTTTTAGGTTGTTTTTACTATGAGTATGCCCCAATATTTATGAAATGTATTTCATAAATATTATCTCTTATTATAGAAAAATTAAAAATGTAGCTATACGATATCAGAAAATATTTTCTGAAATCGTATAGCTATATTATTTTATTTGTCCTATAATAAGAGATAATGGCCCCTACTCATAGTCAAAACAAAGAATATTTTAAGAGTTTCAAATCAGTATTATCATACAAAATACTGATTTTAAACTCTTACAGCATTATTTATAAAACTTATTAAGGCTTTGTAAAGGCTTTTTAAAACAAATTTTTTATAAAAATTTTTTCTTAAAAAGTCTTTATAAAGCCCTAATAAGTGTTATAAATAAGGCTGTTAAAATATACTTTGTTTTACTAACCACATTTTTTGTAACTAAACGCATTTCATAAATATTGATCCATACTCATAGTCAAAACAAAGGATATTTTTATGCTGTTTTGATTATGAGTGTGGATCATTATCTCTTATTATAGAAAAAATAAACTAATGCAGCTATACGATTTCAGAAAATATTTTCTGATATGGTATAGCTGTATTAGTTTATTTTTTTATAATAAGAGATAATATTTATAAAATGTATTTAGCTACATAAATGCGGTTAGTAAAACAACCTAAAATACCTTGGTACGAAATATTGATGATTCATCGAACGATAGTTCAAAAATAAATCATAGTTCCTTTATATCAAATTCTATTCGTGCAACAATAGTTGACCTGTCAAATTACGAAAAAAAAAACGCTATGATTGGCTTGCTAGAAAGTCCTAATGGACTTAAATTTTGAGAACATTTATTTATACTCAAAATCTTTATATCACCCCAGATATAAATATCTGAAGAAATTAATTACATCAATTAAAATAATAATATATTACAAAATTTACCGATAGTGAATCTGTTATTTCAGTCCAAAGTAATTCCAATATGATATTTAACGATGATGCGTGTGGGAAGCATATTTTTGTATGGGGAGAGATAAGAATGTTGATTCATTCTACTTATGTAAAACTTACACCAGAATCACCAAACATTTAATAAGAGATCATCATAATGTATATTTAATGTTTAAGTTAGGTGAGAAAAATAAAAAGCATGTTGAAAGGATAAATATGGATTTTTGATTATAAGCAAAGATAGTGAATTAAACGATGATCGTTATAGAAAATAATTTTACTAGATAAAACTTTACTTTTTCGTATTTCATCTGACTTTAAACTTCATGTATATAAATGTTATAAATGGCTAGCTACTTGTACACTGATAACTAAATCTAACTCAGATATCTTGAAATGAAAATCTGAATAGCTCCTGATAGCCTGATCTGTTACCTGATAAGCTGATCTAAAAATCAGATCAGCTCCTGATAAGCTGATCTGAAAACCAGACCAGCTCCTGATAAGCTGATCTGATAACCAGACCAGCTCCTGATAAGCTGATCTGAAAACCAGAGCAGCTCCTGATAAGCTGATCTGAAAACCAGACCAGCTCCTGATAAGCTGATCTGAAAACCAGACCAGGTCCTGATAAGCTGATCTGAAAACCAGACCAGGTCCTGAAAAGCTGATCTGAAAACCAGACCAGGTCCTGAAAAGCTGATCTGACAACCAGACCAGGTACTGAAAAGCTGATCTGAAAACCAGACCAGGTCCTGAAAAGCTGATCTGAAAACCAGACCAGCTCCTGAAAAGCTGATATGATTGCTGATACCTGTTATTTGCCCTGGATGAGAAAATTTTAAAACAGTTGGTGTTGACAAGAAATGTGTTGAAGAAAAAGCTTCGTAGTATAAAAACTGGTGAAATAGATACAAGTGAACAACTAAAAGATACATTTAAACCTATAGCAGAAGAATTCATAAATAGTTCTAAAAATATTAAAAGAATTCTTATGAAAGAAGAAAGTAAAATCAAGACAGAAGTTGAAAATATACAAGTTTAAAGCCTGAGAAACCTTCACTCAAGATATAGACAAGTACCCCAAAAGAAACTAGTAGAAGGAACAATATTTGATAATACCATCATATTTAATGATGCTAATACTGAGAATGATGATGACGATGATTTTACTCATAGACTTCCAATTCTGAAGACATTTATACTGACTTATCAGTATTGGAAGGCATAAATGAATTAGATACAAACTATTGTTGATATTTACATTAAACTGAATGAAGATAAAATACAAGACAAATTAATAATATAGCTTAAAGCATTAATATTCAAGAATATATTTAAATGCAAATTGAGGAACTACAACGTGAAATAAAATTAGAGAAAGAAGACAGTTATAAAATTGAAAAAGCAATTCTAAAAAGTAAATAATTAAAAACAAATTGAAGAGTTTACGGTTAAATATATAGATTAGAAAATTAACTACATGTTAGTATAAATAGCTGAAAGTGCAAGATGTAGATCACAACACTTTCGAAAAAATCTGTGAAACAATTCAATGTCTTTAAAAAGGAATTTAGTTAACGAAGTCCATATTAAATTTCAACAACTGTTTGTGCTTGTAGAGATGTAATGACAGGAATATATGATGTTTTATGGAGCTAAGTTAGGTGAAATGTAGAACTATTCTACAGAAAATAGAAATTGTTGATTTTTGAAGACTGTAATTGACACATTCTCAAAGTACAGCTGAAAATAAAAGCTGCACTCTAAAAACCAAGGCAATGGAAAATATTTTTGAAGTGGTACGGGTACCAAAAAACTTACAAACAGATGATTCTAAAGAATTTTTTAATAAATACTTGGGAAAACTCATACATAAATAGAAGATTAAACATTACTTAATATGAAAGCATCAATATTAGAATGATTTAATAGATCATTGAAAGGTATGATGTGAAAAGAATTAGCTTTAATGGTTCATATAAGTGGATTGGTATGTATAAAGATTTACTCAATGCATGCAATAGAAAAGTTCATCGTACCATTAAAATGTCTCCTATTAAAGTCAACTCAACAAATGAGGAAAAGCTACTTAATATAGTATAAAGTAATTTGAAGAATGAATGTTGAATTTAATAAAAATAAAATTAAAACGAAAAATCTAGTTTGTGTTGTTTTTTGTAGGATTGATTAGGAATGATGAGTCTTAAGAAAGATAATTAACTAAATGTAGTGGAATTCTCTAAACTTGTTGGTCTGAATGAAATATTGCTAAAACTTCAGTGTTTAAAATGAACTATAACATAGTGCAATATTCAGCAGCACATCATATTATCACTTTTTATAAAGTTGTATGTATATTTTCCCATCGAAAGCGCTAGCACGCAAAATTTTACAATATGAAAATGGGATTATTATAGAAGATCTTCACTCTATTTATTTCTTTAGCTATCAGATCTTTAGAAAATATAGATAAACTACGGAAATTGGACTTTGATATCCAATCTTTAAGAATGTACATGTGTATGAATAAGTATCAAACAAACTTAGTGAATGAATATACGCTTCAACTAGAATCATGCTGAAGCATGCATAAATTTTAAAATGAACAGTAAACAGATCTTACTTTATATCTGTATCTGTATGAGTATTACATAAATTTATAGAAAAAAAAAAATGAAAGCATGCCGAAGCATGTATAATTTAAAAAAAAAAAAAAAAAAAAACAAAAAAAAATCCTCACGTCATACAATTTTGTAAGCAAAGAAATTTTATGATTTTGTGGTCAATGAAATACATACATATGTATCTACTTTGTAAAAATTCAAAAGAGCGAACTGGTATATTCTAATAGTAAAGATTTTTAATTGTAACACTCTACATCTCGGACTCTTACGTCACTATCGATAGAAGCATGCTAAGGCATGCATACTAGCAAAATATATAAAGCTGTTAGAAGGTGATGAAACAGCAATTGTATCTGGATCAACCCAACTCATGAATGTATTTTATACGGAGATGATTGATGGTGATGATGACGTTTTTTAAGTGAATAATCATTACATATGAATGCGACAGTGATTGACCCCTCAAACCTCATGTAGAAATACTTGAGGGGAAAAATTCTCTCAAAACATAGATATTTCATTGTTTCTAACACTTTATGAATACACCAACGGTGAATTGCTGGTAGAGGTAACTGAGTTATTTGAGATCGATTTGATACAATAGTTGTATATTAAACATGCATTTCTTTGTATCTAAACTAATTTCTACATACCTAATGTATATACCCACCAAAAAATTAGACAAAAATTCTCTATTCCAAGTAGTAAAATCTAAAAAAAGGAGTGGCACATTAGAAGAAAAAAAAATAAATAAAAATAGAGACTGACTGACCAACTAATACGTACACTCTGCCCGATGGGCACGTATCGTAGAAGAAGACCATAACAAAATATCTTCTTATAAAGAAGCATTGGAAGAAGTTAGACGTTTAGTTAAGTTTGCAGAAGAAGACTACACAGCATTTGAGCCCTTGAAATATTTAGAATGCTATTATGGGGAGAAAATTATTAAAGAAAATGAAAAAAAAAGTCATATAGAACATTAAATAAAAGCCATAGGTGCTCACCGTTCATAAAATAAACATATGTATATGTATCTTATTAATGTAAACATATTATCAGTATAAAGCAACAGAAATTTCGTCATACAAAGTCATCTTGTATCCTAGAGGAGCCGTCGATAGGGTATACCTAAATTATATGAAAACGAGTTCGTTTTCTGTTGATCGCTATTAAAGAAGAAAATATGTTTGTTCATTATGATTTAACTAATTTAAAAGTACATTTAAATTCAGTCTCATACCCGTACTTCTTAACATAAAAATTAAAAATAAATGTTATCCAATTCTATATTATACTATGTATCAAAAATTTCAAAAAAGCTGTTATATGAAAGAATCTCCAGCGCTTCTAACTGCATCAGAGTTAAAGAAAAAAAACTCCTTTTATTCAATTTAATAAAATTTTAATTTGAAGCAGTAAGCAAATACATCAGCTTACTGCATTCTTATTCATAATCGTATAATAGAATATATAACCCCTAAAGGACAAAGTCTAAAAGTCTTATAAATTAAGAAATATAGAAAATAACATAATTTTTATAAACGCGTAAAGTTGCAAAAGTAATTCAAATGATTTCATCGCAAAAAACAAACAAAAAGCAGCGATTGTTTTCAACAATTATGAAAATAATAATTACAATATAAAACTCCCTTTTGATTTCCAATGTTTATCAATAAAAAATAAAAAATAAGTAAGTTAACTAACAACAAAAAAAAACTATCAGTACCTAAGCTGGAGTGCAGGATCAGTTTCATTTAAAAATGTTTATACATTTTCAAAAAGCAAAGCAAGCTTTCCAAAATAAATGTAGAAGGCTATAGCTAGAAAAAATTTTATACCCTATACTTTAAAAAACTGTAAATTAAGTATAAGAAATATTTCTATTATAGTTACTATTACTATAGAGTATGTAAGCACATATCTTCAAGAATTCAGTTTTACTTACAACAGAAAATCCTCACAAACTTTTAAGTAAACGCAGATAAAAATTAAAATGTTTCTAATTTCATCAACAACAGACATCACATGACAAAACATAAAATAAAAAATGTATTCAAAGATTGAATTGAACACTTATTTGTATGTACATATATATGTACATACATACATACATACATACATACATAAAATCAATTTGTAGATATGTATGTATACATATCAAATTTCTTATCAATGCTTAAGTATTTATTAGACCTACATCATGAAAATATATGAAGCGTCGTTTAGTTAAAGCACAATGCAAATATAAACAATCAATACACTCAGGGAAAATCTGCAGCTTAAAAATAAGAATTCATCACATTAATTCAATAATTTTTAATATAATAGAAAATGTATATTGAGATATCTACAAACTAATGAGTTTAATAAATGAATACTGTAAATTAATATTTTGTCCATATTGAAATAAGAAATTTCAATATGACTAAACCTTCGCTAATGGTTCTTATTAATTCAGCATGGTTCTTACTGATTTCAAGTTGGTTTTTCTCTGTGTGTAGATAACTCTTTCAGTCAAAGAAGACGAATGTAGTTAAATAAACAAAATCTGTAATATAAACAAATTTCACACAGACTGACTTCAACGCGAGACAAATTTAAGCATGAGAAAATATAAAGCAATCGTAAGTATAAAAGCATACTAGGATTAGGGAAGTCCAGATATATGATAGTATTTTATAGTACCATATGTCGATATTGAAAACAATTTATTTCTACCTACACATAAATACCAGCTCAAATACACACACATAGCAGAATTCATATAAGAAATATCCAAGAAAATTTCAACAACACCCCACCTTTTGCAAATCATGACGAGCCTTAAATTCTCCCTCAGATATACATACACAAATTCCCATGATCATACATACATATACAATATATAAGATTAATCTCAACAACACAACACTCTCACCTACCTGAAATTACAGATAGTCTTAAACTTCTACAGACGTCTATACACATAGATTCTCACGGCTACATATTACAAGAACACCTCGGCCCTAATAAATCACAATCATCTTAAATTCTTACAAAAATACATACATACATACATACGCATAACCAATTTACCTCAACAACATCCTCACCCACCTCAAATCACGATCAACCTTAAACTACTATAGAGAGACACATTCACAAATCCCCATGGCTACATATTACGTCAACAACCCTGCCCACCCAAATCATGGTCAGCCTTAAACTCCTACAGACATACAAACACACAGATTCCCCCGGTTACATATTACTAGAACACCTCACCCCTCATAAATCACAATCAGTCCTAAGCTCCTACAGAAATACACACATTGAAATTCCTACAAACATACACACACACACACATACACACACACACATACACACACACACACACATACGCAATCGATCTACCTCAACTACACCCCGCCCCTTCCAATCAAACCCTCACCTAAATTCTCACAGACAGACAGACACATCCGCAAATTCCTATGGTTACATATTACGGCAACAACGTCATCCACTCAAATCACGGTCAGCCTTAAATTCCCACAGTCTAGCAACACCTACATTAGCATTAGAAAATATAACTTTCACGTTTTCCCGTCGTCATTAGGAAAAATCATTTTCCCGTCTGCATTTGAAAAAATTATATTCATTTTTTGCCGTCGGCATTTGAAAAAAATAATAATCATGTATTGCGGTAGGCATTAGGAAAAATTATCATGTATTGCAGTAGGCATTTGAAAAAAATAATAATCATGTATTGCCGTCGGCATATACACTCATATGAAACCTCAAAAAAAAAATCACCCGTTATCACAATTAATGTAACCCAAAAAAATCACCCGTTCACACAAAGTTAATGTAAACAAAAAACTCCTAATGTAAACAAAAAAACTCCTAATGTAAACAAAAAACATCAAAGCGCCGCCGAAAACACAAATTTCCAAGAATTTTAAAATTTCAGCAACAATTTAACAATTTCAGCCACAATTTAACAATTTCAGCCCACAATTTAACAATTTCAGCAACAATTTCACAATTTTAATTGATCCAGAACCGGCAGTTCCCTACTACTAAGAGGTTTGAAACGACTTTACATTTAGTGCTTTAAAATAAAAATAGATGCAAAAAGAGAAAATAATTAATACAAGAATGTATTGATTATGTTTGTTTTTTTTGCAAAAAAAAATTAGACTAAATGATGTTTAAGTGCTAAGTGGGAAGTGTTGAGGTCCTTTTAATAAAACCCATCTTTTCGAAAGTTGTTCACACGTACTTACTCACATTACAATTAGCATGATGTAAAAGAAATTCTATTCTATTTACATTTACACTCAGGGTGTTTTCTAGTGGAGTATTTTTGATATTTAATCGCCTTCAGCTTCTTACCCACCCATTTAATACAGTTTTGCCATAACTGAAATATTCTGTAATTTGACTATCCTAAAAGAAAATTAAGGGAAATTGGCAAAAATACGCCTAGGATCTACATTCGTAAAATGAAATGAATGTGAAATTTTCTCTTGGTTTGTGTTCTTAATTTCGTAAAAGCGATTTAAAAAGTAAAATTTCATTTTCAGTTTGTTTCAAACGAAATTGAAGTGTTCTGGAATCCAATTTCACTACAAAAAAAGTAATTTGAATTCGGCAGCAAACAACATTGTGAAAGAAAATACGTTTTAGTAAAAATAAAATTTTTGTAACTTTTTATTGCAAAAATACAAAAATGTAGGCATATAAATAACAATTTTATTTGTGTTTTAAAGGGATAAGTACAAAAAAATGGAATAAGAGGAGGCGTTGCTAAAATATATGGGAAACAAATCCGGCATTAGCTAAAGGGTTTTGTAAATGATTTCTTCAAGGCGTTCATAAACTTTTAGCGAACTTGCGATTTTTTCGCGAACTTGCCTTTTTCGCGTTTTTTCCCGAATTTATTTTATTTATAACAGTTTTGGCAATTTTTAATGAATTTTAAGGATTGCTACCGATATTGCAACTTCTCGCGAATTTTTGCATTGTTCGCAATGAAAGCGAATTTTTTGCAAAAACTCTTCTTCTTCGCATTTTTTGCGAATTTTAAATAATATTAGACTTTGCTATTAAATTTTTGCATATTTTCGCCATTTTTGCGATTTTTTACCTAAATTTTTGTCTTCTTAGAGTTTGGCGATTTTTAATAAAAAAATATGGCTTCTTTAAAATTTTGCAATTTTTCGCAAAATTTCTATTTTTTTTTTTTGCGAAAGATGTCATTTTTGCAACGTCGTTTTTGGCTTTATTTATTTATTTAGTTTTATTTAGACTTAAAATTTAAATTTTTTGCAATATTTTTCTCATAATTTTTTGCGCTTTCTTCCGAGTTAATGACTTACCTTACAGTTTTAGCGAGTTTAATTAATTTTAGTTTAGAGCTTGTTTCCAATGTTGCAAATTTTTTAAATTTTCGCGATACGTGATTTATTATATTTTTTATCAAGATTTGATATAGATTTTTGCATTTATTTTTATTACAAGTACATAACCATTATTTTTTTGGTGAATATACTTATATGCAATTAATTCTTTCCGCAGTGAATATTTGCATATTTTGGCATCCATTGGCTACAAAAATATCCATAGCAAGACAGATAGATAGGTAGTCAAATTTAATTCTTTCAAAAGTCTAATTCAAGCGACGAATTTTAGAAGGCAATTTCATCGAACTATGCCCAGTTCGCCGTTCGTCCAAATTGTGTTTATAGCATTAAATGTTTTTTTTCATGTCGCTTGAAATATTTATTTGAAATAAACTGGGAATGAAATCGTCATGGAAAAAAAAAGCAATGTGAGTCCGATCACAGAGGAGATGTGTAAACATCTAGTAATGAAAATTTTTTTTAAGTTGGAAGTACTTATGCTTTTAGTATCTTTTTTTAAATTAATTAATTAAAAGTATCAAAACTTTCAATATTGTAAATACATATGAATTTGTTGGTTTTTGCTTGTTTTATTAAACTTATTTGGTTAGTAAATGGGCACACTGCAGTATATGTATATGTACTGCATTCAAAATTGCAGTAAGCAGTAAATTTACTGATTACTAAAAAAAATTCAGTAAATTTTTACTGCTAATGAAATATAATTTGCATTACCAGTAAAATCGTAGGGCCGTAATCATAATAAAATTGTAGCAAGTGGCAAAGTTTTTTCATTCAAATTTTGAAACTTTTGTATGAAAAACATTTACGGGCATTACTGATTACTGAAAATTCAATGCACCTCATCATATAACAAATCATTTAGGCAATTTATAAAAATTGTAGAAACAAAATTTTAGTAATCAGTAAAAATTTACTTGTTAAACATTTTTTATTGTTTTTACTGAAACTTTAGTGGTACTGCAGTGCTCATCTATGGTAAATGTCTTTACTTTTACTTTTACTTTTAAATTTTTAATTCCTGTTGTTCATCGTTTAGTTGTTGCTGTTATTGTTGTTGTGTACGCATTGCAATTAAAATAAACTCAGTAAAGTGCGACTTTGACTCGCGCACATTCGGTTTTGATTTTTTATTTTATTTAGCTTTCTTCCTTTTTTAAGTTTTTTCAGTTTAAACGATTTTTTTCAGTTTTATCGCTTTTTTCTCGTTTTGGAGTTTTTTTTTCTCTTTTTGCGTTTTTTTAGTTTTCGCAATTTTTTTTTCATTTTGGCGATTTTTCATTTTGGCGATTTTTTTCTGTTTTTTTTGGGGTTTTTTTAATTTTGGCGATTTTTTCTGTTTTTGGGGTTTTTTTATTTAAGCGATTTTTTCATATTGGCGACTTTTTTTTGTTGAAGGATTTTTTTCATTTTGGCGATTTTTCCGTTTTTTCGCGATCTATTTTACTCCTAGAGATTTTTTTTAATTTGGTGCTTTTTTTCGATTTGGCGATTTTTTTGTTTTTGGCGATTTTTTTATATTTGGCGATTTTATATTTTTTTAATTTTTTAGTTTTACCGTTTATGAAAATTTCAAGAGTTTTGCTCTTACGGTCTCCAAGATACAGCAAGTTGTCAAAATTACAAAGTAAAAATTGCATTAACTAATGGAACACCCTTTAATTTAAACTTTTTAAATTTAGTGTTAATTGTTGTAGTCTGTATAAAAATACACTAACTTTTAAAATTTCAAGTGTATATATGTACATACAATTGTATGTATATTACATGGGATTTTAACATTTTTCGTTGCTCGTTTTGGAACACCCTTTAGTTTTTAACTCTCATGTATTTGTTGTTGTAGTGGCCAAATGTTTACATATTGTGTCAAAATTTCAAGTCCGTAGCTCTTACGGTTCATTTTCACCTTTGGTGTACGGAAATATACAGAAAAATAACCGGCGGCGGCGCACCGTCGGCTTCGAGCCGGTCGACTTGTTTCTCTGCTTGGTATTGCTTCTTTCAAACACTAATACACTCATACATAGCTCACACCGATTTGACAATGCAAAGCAAAAGCAAAAAGCAAAGAAATCTCAGCAAAGAAATCTCAGCAAAGAAATCTCAGCAAAGAATCAAAGCCAAAAAATTTTTACCCCCAGCGTATAGATGTTTACACATCAAAAGGTTTCATTACTTTTCTAGAACACAGTGATATCGTCTTTGTGGAATTAAAAACGTTTTCCATTTCATTTTGTAGTGGAATGTAGAACCTGGCCGATAGTTTATGAACGACATGAAGGGAATACGAAAGAGAAAATTTGTTTATGATTAACATAACATAACATTACGGCCTAACCTCAACGTGTTCTTAACACCTGATGAACTTAAGCATTGGTTGGGGGCAGACCTTTGAATGCCCAAAAAGTATTATGTGACCTGCAAGCAGCATTGCCAAATGTGCAAATTTATCTATATATCGCAATTTTTTGAGCTCCTGAACAGTCTTCCAGTTATTTGTATAAAATATCAGTTTTTTTTAATTTTTTGCTTTTGCGCTTTTTACTTTTTGGTAAATTTTTATATTCCTTTAAATATTTCCAATCATCAGTAATTATTATTTTGTATTTCTGATACACGTTCATGACAGTGACAAGATCATTCATGTCTTGGATAATCGTACAAAGCACCTAATCAATAGGAGTGGAAAACTATCGATGGCACTGCCAATACTATCGATAGTTATCTTTTTTTGTGACTGTTGATGTTTTAATTCTGCAATCGATTAATACTTGAAAACAATCGATATTTTTTAGTCACTATCAATAGTAAATAATACACCACTAAAACCAAAAAATTTAAATATGTTGCTTTTCATAAACAAAAATAAATGAATGACGGGAAAATTTCTTCCGCTGATCTCACTTATTTTTCATACAATTATTTTAGTTTTGTTATTAATTTAATGAAATTCTATTTTTCTATATTTATGATTTGATTAGGCTAAACTTCGTACCGCTTTGTAAGCCAAATTATATGTGATAATTATTAATGAAAAAAAAAACACCAAAGCTAGTTGTATATATTCTGACAAATACGTAGTAGAATGGAACAACTAGCTTTTTTCGAACGCCACTACACCTTCATCATCAGCGTTCTTTTTGTTTGGTCCACTGTGGTGTCAGTTGATCTAGATTTTTGCTTTATATACTCATCCGTTATTGCAAATGGAATATGTGAATTGTTTTGATTCATCGTATTACAATTTGCTGAAAGCTTTTTTGTAATGAAAGCTCAATTTTACCATCTCTAAAATTACAACAGTCTTGTCATTGTCGTTTGTTCTTTACTAATTATGCATTATTTTGTTTTGTTTTGTTTAAAAAATATTTTGTTTTGAATTTTTTAGTGTAAATAAATGTATGCATTACACGAGAACCATAGAATCGACGACATATCGATAGTTTTTCTAACTTTCGATAGTCTTGAATCGATATACCGATAAAGTTTTTCAAGCTATCGAAAACTTTCGACAGTGACACTATCGATAGTTTTCTACCTCTACTAATCAACGTAAAATTTATATGAGAGACAAAAAAACAAGAGTGAAAAATATTAAAAAAATGTTTTCTCTTTCAAAAATTATAAAAAGAAAGAATTTATATGAAAATGTTTTTTTTATGTTTTCTTGCACTTTTCTAGAAATGTATATAATTTTTACCTAGTGATGAATTTTCTATGATCATACTACCTTATTTGCAGCATCGATCACATAATGCTAAAGTGAATTTAAACGTATTTAAATTACATGGTAATTAAATTTATGGTATTTTTATGACGAAATTAATGTGATTAATCAGACTTTCTACCCCCCAAGTAAAATTTATAAGCGTTAGGCAACTTTTTACAAGAAATATAGGGAAGAGCAAGCAATAATGAAAGTTTAACTCAAGAAAAGTGATATTTAAGTGATTTCTAAGAGATATAATACTGTTGAAAATTTTTCGGGGCAGTTTTTTCTTCTCGAAAATTTATTCGATATAGGCATGTTTTCCTTAAACGTATATGGCAACACCGCCATATACTGCAAACACGTAAGTAGCTTACGGGATGCATTCGCATTGTATGAAAAAAAACAAAAAAGCTAACCTCAATATCGAGACCATCCGCCACCAGCAGAAGCTGCAACTTTTGAATAGCAATAATGCCTATAATGGTTTTCGGCTGACCGTGTTCGACCAGTTACTAGCGTTGGTCTGCTGTTTGATATCTAAAACCATTCTTCAGCTATTACGTATGCTTTTCCCTCAAGACAAGACCTCACTAATCAACAAACACATCATCAGTCCTCTTGTGGAGTCGGAGTCGGAGTCGGAATGATGTCCGCTACATACACCTTCCAACACTTACTTGCCATGGTAAGCAGCGTTACCGTTTGACCGACTAAAGTGGCAAATTGCCACTTTTTCGACTGTCTTGCCACTTTTGGTAACCTTTTTTTTTAAGTGAATTATATAATAATACATTAAGAATAAGAAGTTTAGTGTATTTGTCTCTTTTTTTTAATGTTGCCCCTTGTTTTTTTGATAAATTCCCTATTTGGTGCCACTTTTTGAAAAATGTCATCGGTCACCCTGATGGTAAGTAGCATATGTTAAACAGCTTGGGATTAGAAGGAAGTCCACCATCGACATTGGGTGCCACCACATCGCCATCCACTAACCGCAGCAGCTGATCAATTGTTAAGCTACCGGTACCGTTAGTACCAGTACTAAGCCACTGGTAAGACTTTAAAGTTTTGCCCCAAAATATTTCCTTTTTAACGTCTTTCGAAGTCAGGGCAGTGCAAAGTGACACTGTTACTTCACCAAGCACGTAGGCAAGTTGCTTTCCATAAATAAATATGTTCATATACGTTACTCTGTAATTTCAAAGATTGGGCAATGCTTGAAAAAGCTGTATTACCCAAACTGCGGTCCGTGGGACTATGACACCCGTTATGTCAAAGAATAACCCCTGCGGTGGCGAAAGAGAGGAAAATCTAACCGAAAAAATATTATTTTGTAAGACAGATTTTGAATATTTGATATCATATTTTCCCCACAGGGTTCCCCAACAAGTCGCTATAGAAAGACCCGTGCAGCGGGGGCAAAGAAGAAGCATTTTAAAAAATTTTAATCCCTGTAATTTCTACATACAGATAATTTAGCTAAGCTTCTTACAAACGAATTTGACTTATAAAATTTAACTTATGTGATAGATATCTGTATGATAATAGATATCTCTGGTTAAAAATAATGGGCATAGTACTCTATGGTCTCTTTATGATGTGTGATACTCATGTGCGTTTATAAAAAATATGTTACCTCAAAATCAGTAGTATCAATCATTCTCTAGCAGTTAAAGGAAAATATCTTATTAGAAGAATAAAGCCTTTACAATAACCGATGAGCGACTGCATTTACTAAGTGGTAATATTTTAGTTTTATAAATTTAACCCAAAAGAAAATTATATGTGTAAATTTTATTTACTCGTTATGAGCTTAAACAACATCTATATTCTGTTTAAAAAAAAAACCTTCCAAAGTGTGTAAATATTTGTGCAACAATTTGTCAACAAACATTTTAACAAGCACTCACCCAAGCAATATCTTCAACATACTCATCTCAAGCAAAAAAGAAACGAAGGAAAATCAAAACTGTCAAATGCATGATGTTACTTACTTTTACATTGACTTTAAGTATCTTGCATAAATTTTCATGTAACAAAACAAGCATTTCAAAAAGTTTCACTTAACGAACACTTTCTCACACACACATACGCACACACACACACACACACACACATGCTAGCTAAAACTTCGCATACACAGCACATCACTTATGAATTGTAAACAAAATCTGTTTTTACTGCTACAGTCAACAGCCACCAACACCATCGTCAGCAAAAAAAAAAAAAAAACATTAGTGTGGTAGCAAGCAGTAGCATCAGCTCCGCGCTTTTATTACTGCCACCAACAGCATCATAATCATCACTTCCTCGGCACAATTTAAACCAAAATAATCAAAATCGCTTCTCTATCAATTCCTTTCAAGCTGTTAGCGAGCGGGGTGTGAGTGGTAGCAAATAAAAAAATCCTTTTCTTCCCTTTCTCAGTTTTTTATTCCTCGTTTTTTTTTTTTGTAACAGTTAAACATCCCTTTTAACTCGAGTGCAGTTGAAATAAGAGGATTATCTTTGGTAACAGCAGCAGCAGTAACAACAATAACAACAACAAAACTATGCATAAAAATAAGGATAATGGTTAAAGTGTTAAAAAGTTTAAGTGTTTCGAAAAGCAAATTTAAACCGGCTTATTTTTATAGGATAGATATGTTTTTTTTTTTTTTTTTGTTGATATCGTTTAAAATTTTGATTTTTAAGCAAAAAATTTTCAAAAAAAAAACATTAACATAGGGAAGTTGAAGCAAAAAAAAATCGTATAAACAAATCTTGAAATTATATATCGCACATTTACTTCAATAGTGGCATAACTCAAAAAAAACCAGTTTTGCAGAAAACGCGTTTTAAGTTTTCAATTTGCATACAACTCAATGGAGAAATGAAAAAAAATTCTTCTCTCAGGAGGTGATGGTACAAGCTATTTATATGAAGTTTTTACAAAAGATAAAATACAAAATGCCGCATCTTTCTGCATTATTAACTCAAAAAACGAATTTTTTGAGTTATGCCACTATTGAAGTATATGTGCGATATGTACATCTGGATTTTATATATAGTATGTACATATTTATGTACATACATACATCCAAGTGTATGCATGTTATATGTATGTATGTTTTTTATCTAAGTAAGTGCCATTATGCACACACGACTTCTTTTGGGATTTTCTTTACATAACGTCCACACATGTTCCATATATGATCGTATTTTCCCAGCCCTTCTTTTATTCTCTCAATAAAATTTACAATTTATTTTGCATGTGTTTTATTTATTTTTTTTTTTATTTTTTATTTTTTTTAACTGAGAAAAGAACCGTAACATGTCAAAAATTTTATATCTAGCTGACTGTCAGCTGTCAATTTCCTGCCTTTGGTTTTTCTTCTTTTTTTTAAGTTCGCTAAGAGAGCGCGTGTGCCTAGAAGTTGATTGCTTTATTTCTTCATTGGTGTTCTTAAGGTCATTGATTTGCTGTTGAGAAACATGTCTTTAGAGTAAAAAAATATAAAAAAAGGAAAACTCACAACGAATTGATTATTTATGACAAGAGAACACGTACTCATATGTTACGTTTTAACGACCTATTTTATTTTAAACACACGCACAGGCACTGCAATACAAGTAGCGAAACGTCAATTTAAAAAACAAAACAAAAAGCAAAGCAAAGAACATGTGTGCGATCTGAAGATATTTTTGAAGTGTTGACAGCTGTTAACAGATGTCAATTTGACATGCAAAAAGACTTGAAAAGCGGTTGTAACTGTATTCTATTGTACAATATGTGATACTTTTGAATTTTTGTAAGAAAATACTGCATTTGTAGGGTTCCGTTTACCAAAGGTGAAAAATAACCCAATGGTTTTCGCTGAGATGTCCATCCGCTCTTCTGTCTGTCACAGGCTGTTTTCTCGAGAACCGTAAGAGCTACGGACCTAAAATTGTCGCAAAATATATTAAACTTTAGCCGTTAACCCAGCAAACGAAACACTTGAATTAACACTGAAATTTAAGAAATCAAAATTAAAAGGGTATTCTATCAGTTAATGTAATTTTGACTATATAAATTTGACAACTTGCTGTATCTTGGAAACTGTAGGAGGCAAACTCTTGAAATTTTCAAAAACACTTAAACTAAAAAATTACAAAATTAAAAAAATCGCCAAAAACCGAAAAATCACGGAAAACAAAAAAAAACGCTAAAATGATAAAAATCCCAAAAGCGAAAAAAACCCTAAATCTAAAAAAAAGCACAAAAATTAAAAAAATCGCCGAAACGAAAAATTCACCAAGAACCGAAAACATCAGCAAAATGAAAAAAGCGCTAAAACCTAAAAAAATGCTTAAAACCAATATAAATTTCCAAAAACCGGAAAAATCACCGAAACCGAAAATGTAGTAAAAATGTAGACATGTAATATATTCGAATATAAGCCGGTAGCTTTTGCCGCTAGTGCTTTATAGTTAAAGATTTATTATAAATTTGTAATTGTAATAAAATCTAAGTTAAATAAATAAATAAAATATTCGGTTATATAGTTTAAAGTTCATGTAGTATTACATATTTAGTGTCCGTACGGAACCCTTCCTGTGCGAGTCAAATTCGCACTTTTCTGAATCTTTTTTTGGGGCAACTCTTTTCATTAATCTAATAAAAGTATTTTCAGTTAAAATTTATGAGAATATTTCTATCATATTTGTGTATATTGCAATTGAGATTGCCTTGACCATATCACGTGGTGTAAACTGCTCAAATAAGTATTTTTGCCGCTTGTATAGGTAATTTGAATACCTTTCAGTTGTTAATATATATTTTTCAAGTAGTTATTTTGGCATTACAAGTTTAAAATTTTCAAAGTAATTAAGGTGAGTGAGTCTCCTTTATATGAATATGCCTTGGCATTGACCAAAAATGAATGAAATAGCAACGAGGCGAATTAAATAAGGTGAACTAATTTTGATATGAAATGCGACGCTGCAAAAAAACATAAATATTTGTTATAGTAAAACTTCCCACTGTCAAAAAATTTACGAACATTTGGTTAGATGTTGACAAGCAGCTGATCAGCATCTGCTGAAATATGGTCACCTGATATGAATGCTGCTCTTATTAGCGAGACTACTCATCAGCTGATTTCTGCTTACACGTTTATAACGAACAATTTATTTGAAAATTATTTCTTTACCTTGCTTGAAACTTGACATTTTTGACAATTACTTTGCAAAACTTTGTGGAAAGCGCAGAGTTGCATCTAGTGCGAGTACCTGTACTTAATGCACCTTCCATTTTAAGTTTGATAACTAGAAATTCCCTGGACGCTATTGGTGATATACATAGCTGAAGAAAATTTGCAGAAAATTTAAACTTGTATTAAAGTTTCCAAAGTTTTGTTTTAAAGCCATGAGGTCTTTAACTTTATACCATTTCCTATGAAATTATATTTATGATGACCTTTATAGTTCATTAAAAACATTCGCAACCAACATATTAAATACCATGAGTGCTGGTTACACAGAAATGAACCATCCGGTCGGTCGTATAACCAGACCAAAGCATATTGTACAAATTTTATTAAGGTGAAAACAATATAACGAATGTGTTCTTGTAATAAAAATGAAAAAAAAACATTTTTCCAAACAAACAATTCTTTTCACTTCCGGCCAAATGAAAAGTTATTGGAAAGAGAGGAGACCCAGCAAGCAACCACTATGAAAATGATGTATTTGCAACAATAATAATACATACATACAACTACAACATGTTATAAATTATTTAGTAATTTTTTTGCAAACATAAACAAAAATAAGAGGAAAGAAAATAAACGTAAAAATCCAAGACGAAAATATAATCATAACAGAGGTAACATTGAGACACCCACCATGTTAAAAACAGGAAAGGAACTAATTTCATTGCTTAACTTGGTGTGTAAAAGTGGATTTTAGAAGGCAACCCAATCTCAATAAAAAAAATTTACAAATACATTAATATATTAAACACATAATGATCATCTTCAATATTCCTGAAGAAAAGAAACTTAAATTACCTAATAAACTGATTTAAAACTACAACTTCCTTTAGGATGCCGGTAGATGTGCATTCTCTATGGTCATGTTTGCTCAATTAGAAACACTGGCCAGCATTCTTTGCAAAATCCATTTGATTTCTTACAAAGCAGCCAATTAGCTTAAATTTATGCTGGCATAAACAAGAATGGAAAAGTAAAGCAAAAAAACTAAGAACAAATTGTTAAATGAAGTGGAAAATTTAACCTAGGAAATGTTTGTTAACAAAAAAAAAAAAACAAGAATAACAGATCAATTGCCCAATAGCTATGGGAACACATGTGTTATACCATTTTATATATTGAAACAAACAAAGAATTATGTTTATATGTGATGGAAACCATTTTTTTAAATTATTAAATCCACAATAGAAATAAAGTGTGGCCTGCTTATTATTTCCTTTTATTTTTTCTTGTTAAAATTTGTTTTAAAGTTGCCCCCTATTATTTTTAATTTATCTTAATTCACTCGAGACTTTATTAGGACTTTGAAATTCCCTAGAGATCTTAAGTAAATTAAAATTTATTGTATTAATCAAATAACTGTTGGAAAAAATAAAACTAAAGTACGACTTTGGCTCGCACACGAAGGGTTCCGTAGGGACACTAAATATGGGAACTTTACCTGATGTAGAAATTTTAAGAAAAATTAGCTTGTTTTGATGTTTTTTAAGTTTTAGAGAATTTTTTTCTCTTTGCCGTTTAGACGATTTTTTTTTTTTTTTTTTTTTTTGTTGAGCGATTTTTTTTTTACTCTTGGCGTTGTTTTTTTTTTGGCTCTTGACCATTTTTTAGTTTTTTGGCGACCTTTTAGCTTTTGGTGATTGTTTTGGGATTTTTTTTTAATTGAGTGATTTCTTTAGTTTTGGCACTTTTTAGGGTTCCGTACACCAAAGGTGAAAAGGCACCCTATTGTTTTCGCAACGCTGTCCGTCTGGCCGTCACACGCTATTTTCTCAGGAACCGTAAGAGCTAAGGACCTGAAATTTTTACCGAATATGTAGAACCTTGGTGCTACAACAACAAATACGTGAAAGTTAAAAATTAAAGGGTGTTCCAAGACGAGCAGCGAAATATGTTAAAATCCAATGTAATATACATATAATTGCATGTACCTATATTGACACTTGAAATTTGTAAAATTAGTGTATTTTTATACAGACTACAACAATTAATACTAAAATTTAAAAAAAATTAAAATTAAAGGGTGGTCCATCAGTTAATGCAATTTTGGCTATGTAATCTTGACAACTTGCTGTATCTTGGAAACCGTAAGAGGCCAACTATTGAAATTTTCAAAAACGGTAAAACTAAAAATCCAAAAATTATAAAATCGCCAAACCAAAAAAAAATCGTTAAAATTAAAAAAAGCACCAATTAAAAAAAAATTCTAACACTAAAATAAATCGGCAAAACCAGAAAAATCGCCAAATGAAAAAATCGCCAAAATGAAAAAAACGCCAAAAACCAAAAAAAAATCCCAAATTGAATAAACGCCAAAAACCGAAAAAATCGCTAAAACGGCGCCAAAGCTAAAAAAAATTGCCTGAATGAAAAAAATCGCCGAAACGCCAAAAAAAAAACGCCAAAACTAAAAATCGGCCATATTAAAAAAAAATCGCCAAAATGAAAAAACGCCAAAAACCAAAAAAATCGCCAAAGCGCGAAAAAGACGCCAAAACTAAAAAATCACCCAAATGAAAAAATCGCCAAAATGAAAAAAATTGCCAAAATGAAAAAAAATCGCCAAAAACCGAAAAAACGTCAAAACCCGAAAAAAAAATCACAAAAACGCGAAAGAGGTACCAAAACTAAAGAATTCGCCTGAATGAAAAAAAAATTTTCTGAATAAAAAAAACGCCAAAATGAAAAAATCGCCAGAATGAAAAAAAATCGGCAATTTGAAAAAACGCCGAAAGCCGAAAAAATGCCAAAACTAAGAAATAGCCTATATGAGAAAAATCTTCAAAATTACAAAAAGCGCCAAAATGAAAAAAATCACCAAAATTTAAAAAAATCACCAAAATTTAAAAAAATCGCCTAAATGAAAAAACGCCAAAAACCGAAATAAATCGACAAAACGGGGGAACAAAAGTGCCAAAACTAAAAAAAAGCACCAAAAACCGAAAAAACGCAAAAAAAAAACCACAAAACTTAAAAACGCTCAAGACCGAAAAACCCCAAAACCTAAAAAAAAGCCAAAACTATTTATTATATAGGCTAAAGTTCGTATTGAATTACATATCTAGTGTCCGTACGGAACCCTTCGTGCGCGGGTCAAATTCGCACTTAACTGAATTTATTTCGTTTTGCCGTTAATAAAGTTTATAGATTTTCATGGAAAAGTAGCTCAAACAGCATGTTGTTCCATTCTCTTAGTAATTACTTGTCGGAATAATTAAAAGTTTGCTTAGTTTATTGGCTCTTAAAAAATTATCTTAAATAAAAAAATCCTCTAATAAGGCTTCCATATGTATATTAGTATCTAATATATACTCGTATATACATGTTTATATTAAGTTCTTAATTTTAAATGAAACTTTGCTGTACCTGTAACTCAAACATATGTTGCTTATTTCTAATTTTTATCTGCAATGCACGATATTGATTTGTATACTTTTAATCAAATATTTTCATTGGCTGGGGTATATACATACATACATATACAACTAAGACATTTGAAAATAAAATCTTATTTATGGTAAAATACATTAAAACGCATATTGGCTTCTATGTAGATTACAAGCGTCTGCTCACGCTCACGTATGAGTTGTGTTCCTTTCCCTCTTGAAACTCTCTAATAATACAAGTATCTTACAAGCACTTTGCCCCATTATCTTAATAAAAATCTACAACAACATGGAAGTGGCACTTTATGGGAAAAATACATTTTATTATATTGTAATTTTCGGCATTGATTTTGTTTTTGTTACTTTTTTATAGATATTTCTTTCCTAATTTTTTTTGTAGCAGAAGTTTCAAAGTTAAAATAGGAGAAAATTGTTTGACAAACTGTTTGGAGATGTGGGGAAGAAAATCGCTTAAGGGTCTCCCTTTTTTTAAACAAAAACGTAACATAATGCAACAATAGATGTTTATCTGGAAAAAAAAAATAGGTACGTATGTACATACGTATGTATCTATACAAGGAAAATAATGAATTGTAGTCGAAAAATATGGAATGAAAAAAGAGAACCGAAGACATCCACATTTAGACAGACTGAGGTACTCACAAAAATATTTTTTTCTACTATACAGCAGCTTAAAGGAGCGAAATTTATTTATTTGTTAGTAGGGATTTCCTATATATTGGTTCAACGAGAAATCAATATATTTTTTCTTACATAATACAATAAAGAAGGAATTTACTGTTTCCACGTGAATGGATTATTTTTGTGTTTCCATAGCTTTGCTTTAATAATTCTTGAATTATATTTTTTTATTTAACATAAGATACTAAAATTTCTGATAATAATTAAATATTATATACATACATATATCGCTATATTTTGGAAATTTTATATAAAATTATTTTTTGGTAATATTTCTATAGGGGTGACACAAAATATTATTTTGCAAAGAAAAGCTCACCAAATTTTAATCATAGAAAAATTTATAAAATTCTTGAGTACAATCTCAGATAAGCTATTTTATAAGCAGTAACATGTATGTATACAAGTATTTTCGTTAAGCTCTCTCCATCCTGTGTGAGATATATGTATCTAAAGGTCTATCGATGAAACTATTTATGAAATATAACATCGCGGCTTCACTGGGAGATGCGCATTCGAAATACTAAACTTTCCCTGGCACATAAATCAAAGTGAATTTTACCAATGACATGGGTTATGTTGGCAGTGAGAGCTTTTGCAGATTTTGGTTTATTCCACATGAAAATGTCAAGCAGGGGCAAATTGCACGATCTCGGTGGTCACTTCAAATGACAAAAATAAAACGTCCAATGTGGCATGATCTATGCACACGTAGCGCTGTTCTGTTTAAACCACATATAATTTTGTTCATGTCAAAATCTGGGTTGTAAAAGACTGAAGCCTTACTTTATTGACCACATGTCTTCTCTATCACTATACCTTTCCCAAAATAATGTAACACCGAGTACTAGACAATAATTGCCTGAATGTTACTTCTCTTTAAAAAAAAATTATTAAATAAAAATAAATAAAAAAGTAGTTGATAGTCATATATATATATATATATATATATATATATATATGTCGTTATCTTAATATAGAAAGGCCCTAACTCATAATTTTTTTGAAATCGAGATTTTTCATTTTTCAGTAAATTAGATATTCTTCTATCGAAATATACAAGAAAATCGACTTCAAGAAAAGAATGAGTTAGGCCCTTTGTATATTAAGGTAACTATATATATATCTCTTTCCATAGTCGGTGATGGCCTAAACAATGTCGTCAAAAAATATGAACCTATAAAGACGCCATTTCAAGCACTCATATTTCTTGAATGTATTGGACGGACGCTCTTTGGAATGGTATCTAGCCAAATTCGAAAAATTAGTTTTTTGCTGTACCTATTCTTTTAGAAACAGGCCTTAGCGCCGAAGATGATTTTTCCATGAAAATTAGGGTCAGTTTCTAAATGCTTAAGGGCTTATTTAGCGAAAAAACGTCCTTGTCTATGGTCGTTGAACCTGAATTCCTTGGCGATCTAAGTCGCAATAAAAAATTTTTAATTGTTGTTAGCGACTTAAAATCGACTATCTACATTTCTCCTACACAGTCTCACATTTCATCTTCGGTAGGTCTTGCGTTTTGTCGACGTACAGGTATTGGTTGATTGCTTAAGGCTGGTATTCACTATCCTACACAATCACACGGCTAACAAAAAATACAACCCTGATCTAATGAATTGTTATTGTATTTTATAAATTTTCATAAACTCCATCATACCAAGGTTCTAGTTTCTCAAAAGCCGCACGATTATGTGGGATATTGAGTACCAGGCTTTACTAAACCAGTGGACTATAATTTATCCACCATACTGTGTATAGTCAGCGACCGCGAAATTGGCGAATCTCGCAGAATGTTGTCCAAAGAGAACATTCATTGTGATGATAAAAAATTATCTTTTGCTCGTATTGTAAACGAGAATTGTTTATGAATAAATTCCTTTAACTCTCTATCATGTTTGTTTTATGCCAAAAACTCCAAAATATTGAGCTCTGAATACATGCATGTCAAAGTCTCGCCATCACACATGAAAATGAAGACACAATTCGTGTCTGAAACAGTGATGCCAACTTTTTTGGTTCCAAAAGCACATCAAAATTAAAAAAAGGCACTAAAAAGCGTAATGTTGAGATCTAAAAAGCCTAAAAAGCACAAACGTGAAAAACGAATGAAGATTCAAGCTAGTGAAGTAAATGATGTTTAATATTTTCTAAGCTATTCTCTATTTCGGTATTAGTATCAGCTTTAATGAAATACATACAGCAAACGCAAAAGGTATGCTTTCACACTGAAAAAATAAATATACCAAGTTTTTGTTAAAGTAATTTTAAAAAATATACAAATTTCTTAAAGGCACTGTTTAGTACTTTTTCCTAGTTTGGCACTAACGCTCAAAATTTGGCGTTTTGAGTCTTCAAAAAGCACTAAAAATTGTGTCAAAAGCACCAAGTTGGCATCGCTGGTATGAAAATGCAAAATGCTCTCAATTTGATTTCAAACAATACACGTCTGTTAGGCAAAAATTCAAAGCGACAATTTTAAAGATAAGAATAACAACAACAGCAGCTTCAACTAGAACAATATATACTCGTACAAGAAAAGCACCATGAAATATAAAATGAAATTGCAAATTCTCTAAATTGAGAATGAAAAATACAATCATGTGATAAGTTTAGAAAACTGCTGAGAAATTGCTACATGACGAACGAAGTTAATGCTAAAGGGAGGGTTAGGACGCAATAACCGATAACATCAGTGATGGCTGCTCCACTAGCATAAAACAAACGCACTCACTCACGCCTTAAGTACCAACAATATCACATACTACAACAGCACGTGACAAATGGTAACAGTTTAAAGGCAATTATTTTACATTTAACACACAAAATCCAAACAAGCCATCGCATATACATTGAAAGAAAACAGAGAGACAACAGAAAGCGAATGAAGGCTGCCTGGGTGGGTTGAGCTGCTTTGTTGTTATAAACAACTTAAAACGCTAGAAGCTATAACTTCAACTCCAGCAAATGGAGCTGATACTCTTGCATAAATATATTCCCAATTCCTATCTAGGATTTTGTAATACGATCTCTACTCCATTCACTGTTAAGCGCACTTTTACTTTACGATGCCAGACCACAAAAAGCAGCAGCATTCCATAATGTAACATGTAACAAAGGCAGGCACCACACATAGACTACACCACAGACATTCATTTATTCATTCAATCATGCACTCATTCCACTTCAAGTGCTCCTTTAAAGGATCTTTTTTAGATATTTTTAAATACTTTCCTGCAGTTTTGGCGACATTGTTTCGAGTCTTATTTTCCATCTTTTCTCTTCAGTTTTTTTTTTCATTTTTTTTAATTTAATGAAAAACGGAAGTCGTAAATTTGTCGCAACCACAAATATTCAAATAATAAAAGTTTTTCTTTCCCAAACGAATTTATGTATGAGATCTTTATCTTACCTAAAACGAAAAGAAAATTATGAAAGATTTTATTAGTGAAAATGATTAATAGATTTTGATTGTAAATTTAGCATTAATATGGAAAATTTAATAAAACCAATTTAAAAATATAATGAAACGTTAAGAACGTAATTTTATTTTTAAGTCTAAAGTTATTTCAATTAAATTGTACTAGTTCATTCCTGAGAACTCATTTCATGAAATTTTCTTTTAAATAATACATTTTAAGACGAAAAACAGAAGGCACGCCAACTGAACACACAATTTACACTTTTTGCTCTTCGAAAGGAACAATGACAAAACTATAAATCATTTAATAAAATGAATGATGTATGTTTGTATGTTAATGTAATAATAAAAATTAAAAAGAAAATATTGATATTTCATATTAAGAGATGTAAATTAAAGCAGGCAAATGATGGTGTTTCCCAGCGAAAAATTATTTTTATAATTCTCCAAATAAGACCTATATTTAAAAATATATATTTAGCTAATTTTGATTTAAACTTAAATTGAATTTAAGTGCGGTTTAGTTTTTTGAGTGGTTAATTACAGTTTTTATTAAATTATTTTAAAAGTATGGCAGCACTCCGAAATGTCCAAATATATAACAGCTGTTTAACATCAGCAAGCAAAGTGTAAAAAATTAAAATTGATAAAAACAAATTTTATGAAACAAAAAAAGCATTATGGTATGCCCGTAAAATTTAAATAGAATTTATATACCGAAGGTTGAGCATTTAAGTATTATTTAATTATGCACTCAAAAAAAATTTCGTATTTAAATAAACTTTAAAATAATTACAATTTATTTACCAAGTCAAAAGTTGGCCCTTAATATTTAAATGAGTATTTAGCTAATTTAATTTAAATTGAGTTTAAATGCGGTTTATTTTTTTTCAGTGCTTATTTAAAATTCTTATTAAATTACATTGAAAGTAGCTACAGCCCTACTGCCAAATATTATGATAATATTTCAAACAACAACTGTTTCACAACGCACACCGGGGAGCGGCGCTGCGAAGCTTAAGTTTGAAGTTTATATCTAAAGAGGTGTGGAAGCCACAAAAGCCCAAAGTGGACCATTTCGTACTAATGAAAACTTGCAATCTATGTGAATTTGATGTTTTTAATTTTATAAAAAAAATTTTTGCAAGTAGATTTTCCCATTTAAGACCTAAATATAAGTCTACCACATATGTATATGGGGTTTCGCTTGCAGTTTAAGAAATATTCGAAAAAAAATTAAAATTTTAACTTTTTTATATACCTTAGCCCACCGTTCTGCTAATGGAGAAGTCAAATCTTATCTGATTTGCCAAAGGAAACCATTTGTGGATTCAAAACAAAATCTTGTATCAGAAGCACAATTTAGTCAAAATTATTTATACGAAATTTAAATTGAAATTCTTAAAAAAAATCGATTTTTCGCCTTTTTCTGAAAAAAAGTGTGTTAATTAATTTACAATTCCAAGTAAAAATTGCAAGCATACCATCCCCTCAATTCCATTTATTAAAAAAATTATAGTACAAGAAATATTACAAAACTATTGTTTGTTAAAAATTTGCGTTATTGAAAGCACCAGATCGTTTTGAAATATACCTATTTTTATTATAAATATGGTATTTAAAGCCCTTTTTTCTCTATTATGCTACCTCAAGGCATAATATGTTTTATATTTTTTCCAAAAATATGATTTTCGCCCGTCGAAAGATAAGAAAAATACGGCAAATATATTGAAAATCCAATTTTTGGGATTTTGTGAAATGTTTTTGGGAATTTGGATTTTTATATTCGCTCGGCGAAAGATAGGGATAATACAGCAAAACTAATTAAAAATCCTATTTACGTAATGAAAATCCAATTTTTGGGAATTTGGAAATGCTATCTTTGCCCGGCGAAAGATAGGGAAAATACAGCAAAACTAATCAAAAATCACATTTTGGGATTTTGCAAAATATTTTTGTATTTTTTTATATATTATCTGCGCCCGGCGAAAGATAGGGAAAATACAGCAAGGCTAATGAAAAATCCCATTTTGGGATTTTACAAAATATATTTGGGAATTTCTAAATATTATCTGCGCCCGGCAAAAGATAATAAGAAAATACTGAAAATCGCATTTTTGAGATTTTATAAAATGTTTTTGGGAATTTTTAAATATTATCTGCGTCCGTCAAAAAATAAGAAATATACAGCAAAATAACTGAAAATCCCATTTTTGGGATTTTGCAGTGTTTTTGGGAACAGCCGAGAACTCAGAAGCAAATCAGATTTTCTTTTGTTTTATTCGCAATAATTATATTGAGGCTAATTACGAGTGTCGTATTTGGACTACGACGACGACGATTTTGTACCAGATTAAAGCAAAAATGTTGCAATCTTCTTTAGTCTAGTACAAAATCATTGTAGTCGAAGTCGTAATACGACAATCGTAATAAGTCCCATTATTTTACATAGCATCCTTTTTCCCCAGACCTTATTAATTTATGTTAAGATTAAACTCTGCTTATATTGTAGGCAGATGCGTGTAATTCAAATATATAAATATTTATTTGTTTTGTTATTTCAGGTAGCTGTAATAAGTGATATTGATGTCCATAATCTTCAAGTTCATAATCTTCAATTGAAAAAAGTCGATCATCATACCTCCACAGCTGAGAACGACGTGGAGTTGAAAAATTCGGATTGTCCGCCCCACTTTCACAAATAGAAGGGATATTTTTGGCACACACTGCGATGATACACAAGCCTGACCACATCTGTAATGCTTCCAGTATCTTAAAATTACTTTATAATCTTGCCAATTCCTCGCACAGTAGGTCGATTATGATGCACATAATCACCCCATAGTGCTTGAAAAGTGTGGCCATGTTTGAACCACCACTTTGTAGTAAGTCTTAATTATTTTTACACGTTTTTCGTTTGTTAAGCGATCCATATTCGTATTTATTTATTTAATAAAGTGTTTTTTTTACCCATTTATTAAATAAATAACACTTCAAATGACAGATATTTAACAGCTGACAGCCTTGCCAGACCTTCACTTTTGAAGTCACTAAATGTATAACCCTGTATTACGAGTACACTAAAAATTTATGTTCAAAAAGTGTTACCTGCAATTTTACAGTAGAGCAAAAAAAATGCCTACTGATATTTACTTTACAGAAAACATATTTATAATCTGTACGGCTTGCAAAAACTCCATTATATTTTGCTGGGTTATTAAACTTATACATACATTAAAGTTTCTTCATCTGGCAGCTAACTTCATTTAGACATTAAAATGTAGCAAAACAAAAAACACAGATCAGAAAATCACTTTGTAAAGTGATTTATAGCCTGTTACTAGATTAAATGGCGCTCATTAATGCAAGCATCATAGTATTATGAATTTCCATTTAAAAATCTAGAATCTTGCACCCCAACGAAATGAATTGCAAGATAGCAAGATGGCAATTCATTGTCAAAAGATAAAAATAATTATTTTAACGAGACCCTATTTTAATATTCAATGTTTGTTTGACTGGAGTTTTTTTTCGTAATCTTACTGCAATACAACAACAATTTCAATCACTAAATACATATGGACTTTGATACCAATAACTGTTTAATTACTTACAACTTGCAACAGGGAACAGAAAAAAAAACTATTTAAAACGTTTGTACGTTTGTTGTCACTTCAATAAAGGGTCCATTTAATGTCTGAAAAACTCCCAACTGAAATAAACACAATTTCACAAATTGCACAAAAGTAATAATCATAAAATAAATGTTAAATACTTTCATTTATTCATACATTTTTATATGCTACAAGTATCTAGTACTCGTATCTCTGCAATTCAACTAAATACAACTATTGTCGTAAGAATCCACTGTCCTAATGCTGTATATTGAAACATTAAGTACCATTAAACACTTGTTGTTGGAGTCGCAACAGTATTCATAACGAAATCACCCTCCTCAATTGGCAAACAAAATTCGAGAAGAGAAAAAAAAAATAAATCTAATAGAATTGAAAACAATCAACACCATTTCTAAATGAAATTAATAATAACAAACCAACAGCAAACAAAAAATCCTTTTTCGTTTTTATTTAAACACCACATACATCCTTTATTAGATGGTCGAAGTGTGATGTCATCATCATTGCCATCATCATCTGTGTGTGCAAGCTGCAGTGATGCCAACTTTTGAGACTCAAAACGCGTAAAATTTTTAGAAAAAAGGGCTAAAAAGGGCTAAATTGAAAAAAATATACTTTAAGCTCAAAATAAAGTAAATTTTTTTCGTAAATGCGCGAAAAGAGGCTAGTTTTAAGACGTTTCTGTCGAAAATTAAAGCAACAAACAAATTTTTGTAAAGTAATTTCTTAGAAAATAAATAACTATCATGAGAAGAACATATGTATATGTACATAGCTTGAGATACATATAACACTTCAATAAGGTACATATTTCATTTACATTTCATATTACATTTCAATATGTACCTTATTACGTAGATTAAATAGTATATATGTACATACATATATGTATGTATAATAATAGTATATATGTACACATCTATATATTTATGCATGTTTACATAAGTCCAAAAGCATACATTACCTGTTTTTATGCTATACTGAATATCTTTCAAAGCGCAGAAAATTTGGAAGAAATAGAAGATTATTGTATATTCTTCTCTTTTAAATTGGTACAGCAAACTAGCAAAATAAAATTAGTATATTTAAGGAAGAAAAAGTTCACAAAGATTAAAATGTAGCCATATCAAGCAAAAACTAAATAAAAAAATTCAGTAAAGTGCGACTCTGACTCGCGCACGAAGGGTTCCGTACGAACACTAGATATGTAATTTAATACAAACTTCATCCTATATAATATATAGTTTTGGCATTTTTTTTCGTTTTTGGGGTATTTTAGGTTTTTTTGTTTTGGCGTTTTTTGCGTTTTTTCGGTTTTGGCGATTTTTTTAAGTTTTGGCTTTTTCTTACTTTTGACACTTTATTTTCTTGTTTTGGCGATTTTTTTTCGATTTTTGGCGTTTTTTTTCATTTTGTCGATTTTTTTATTCTTGGCGATTTTTTTCTTTTTGCGATTTTTGTTTATTTAAATTTTTTTTTTAGTTTTGGCGATTTTTTTTCATTTTTTTGCGTTTTTTTTTCATTTTGGCGTTTTTTTTTTCATTTTGGCGATTTTTTCGAATTTGGCGATTTATTTTAGTGTTAGAACTTTTTTTTTTAATTTTGGCGATTTTTTTCGTTTTGGCGATTTTTTTTTTAAATTTTTGGCGATTTTTTTTTTGGTTTGGCGATTTTATAATTTTCGGTTTTTTTAGTTTTACCGTTTTTGAAAATTTCAAGTGTTTGCCTCTTACGGTTTCCAAGATATAGCAAGTTGTCAGAATTACATAGTCAAAATTGCATTAACTGATGGACCACCCTTTAATTTAATTTTTTTTTAAATTTTAGTGTTAATTGTTGTAGTCTGTATAAAAATACACTAATTTTACAAATTTCAAGTTTCAATATACATATGTTCATACAATTGTATGTATATTACATGGGATTTTAACATATTTCATTGCTCGTTTTGGAACACCCTTTAATTTTCAATTCTCATGTATTTGTTGTTGTAGCGGCCAAGGTTCTACATACTGTGTCGAAATTTCAGGTCCGTAGCTCTTACGGTTCCTGAGAAAATACCGTGTGACGGACAGACGGACAGCGTAGCGAAAACAATAGGGTACCTTTTCACCTTTGGTGTACGGAACCCTAAAAAGGGGCTAAGAGGGCTGAAAGGTAATTGTAAAAAGTGCTAGATTTACTTGTTTTTTACTTTGGGGCCAAACATTTTTTCCCGCGTTTTGAGGGACAGAAAACGGGCTATATCTAGCCCGAAAAGGGCTAAGTTGGCATCACTGGCAAGCTGTGTTCGTTTCAATTGAATTTCGAAACTCAGAAAAAAACAAAATTATTTTTGCTCAATATGTGTGTGTATGTATACAATATGTGTGCGTATATGTGTACGTTTACCAGCGTTGCCGTAAATTATTTCTATGCTATAATGTTCCCTAGAAAGTTGTTTAATTTTTTACCATCTTTGTTTCACGTAGAGGATCTGTTGATCCCCAAACGCTAGTAAGAGATAACTTAATACTGCACCCAGCTATGCTAACTTGATGCTTTTGGCACTATTTTTAGTTAGTGCTTTTTGAAGACTTAAAACGCCAAAATTTGAGTGTTAGTGCCAAACTAAGGAAAAGCACGAAATAGTGCTTTTAAGAAATTTGTTTATTTCTTAAAATTACTTTCATAAAAACTTATTGTATTTATTTTTTTCAGTGTAAAGCACACTTTTTCGTCTGATATACTTCATTAAAGATGATACTATTGCCGAAATATAAAATAGCCTAGAAAATATTAAACATTATTAAACTTCACTTTACTCGTTTTTCACGTTAGTACTTTTTACGCTATATTTAAATTTTAGTGCTATATTTAAATTTTGATATGCTTTTAGAGCCAAAAAGGTTGGCATCACTGACTGCACCATATGTTCTCTCTCTTCACTATATCTTTCCTAAAGAACATACATTGGTAAACATATTCATTGCCTGAGAGCTATTTCTCTTTAAAACAAAATGTGGGAATGGGTTAAACTTGCAGGCAATCCCTGAATTTATCACTAAGCTACAGATTTTTATAAAATTTGTAGCATGCTTTACAAGTATTAAGTCTGCAAAAATCAGTGAATATGTAAATTCTATTTGGCAAAGACTTTGGATTAAAAATTTTACGCCAACGATATCGTTAGAATTTTTGTCAAATTGGGCAGTCACGCCATGTCTTTATTAAAAAAGATCTGACTACTTTTTTTTTAACTTGGTCGGCTTGGTAAATAAAATATTGTTTAAAAAAACAGAACACTAGCACACACACACGCACCTACACTGACTCGCACACACACTCACATACACACGCACACACACACAAATACTTGCATGCACCTATATAGAAATCAGAAAATCAAATAGTCAGAGTCAACTCCACGAACCTCAAAATATCGAAATATCATTAAAGCTTGATTTTCGAAAATTACGGTTAAATCAATAATTTTTTATAGGGGGAAGTTAATAGAATGGGATGTTAAAAAATGTCCTTAATTTTCCCTTAAAATTCTCTTCCATATTTCCTTTCGATAAAACATTACAATGGCAACACTTTAGTTCTAGCAATACGAGTTACCCAATCTTCTTTTTTGGCCATTCCACACCCCATGTTTGGTAACATGAAAGTTTTACTCAAGGGATGCATTAAATGTTCGTATAAAAACTCACAGCAGAGAATAAAAAATTTTAAGGGGAACAGTTTATTTAATGATGCAATTTCTATTTTATTTCATGTTCTTTCTTAACACACAAAAATTGTGAAATAAATATTTAAGAGAAAAATGTCGTTCTATAGAATGCATAGAAATATAAATTTCACTTGCACTGATTCCTTTACGTTCCATTTTACGGTCGCCATCATTCTACCGATGGGACTATTCGCAGTGTTTTGCATAAATTTGATTCCAAAAGTTAACGTGAAATGTTTTTCCCTTTCCCTAAAATTGTGATCGCCAATGTTTGCGTTATTGTTGTTTCAATATACTATTCTCTAATTTTGTTCACCATTTTTTGTTCGCGTAAGATATTTTGTGCGAACAAAATGTTCGCCTTTTATACCAGATAAGGGTGAATATTCCTGTACGGCTCCGGAATGCAAGATCTACCAAAAATAGCGCTGCTATACATCACAATGTGCAGGAGAATCCTAAGCAGTCGATTTCTTGTCATTCACAAGGCGAATATCGTGTCTTGACTTGGGCCTGTACCCGTAAATAACTCAACTGATCCTGGGACTGTAGGTAAATGATCATAGACAACGACGTGTGTTTGCTAAATGGACCCTGGAGCAATTGAAACTGCATCGAATAATTGTCAAATAAGTTTAAAAAAAAATCTTTTGTATTTGAGATGGATGATATTAATCCTCGTGAGGTGCGAGAAAGGCCAATGCATTCCGGAAAATTCATTTTGTGGCGTGGATTTTGAGGCTTGTGGTTTTCATCGATCCACATTTCCTTGATAACGACGCTGGTCAGGCCATCACTATCAACGGTAAGCACTGTAGATTAACGCTTATCCATTTTTTATGAGCAGAATTGATTGATATGGACACCAACGTATTAGCCCAATTCACAATCTCGTGCAAATGGTCTTGCATCGTTGCAAGTGCAAAATGGTATAGTATATTGATACCCACCACTAATAATTCCTAAGTGGTGAGTATCAATATACTATACCGTTTTTCACATGCTACGATGCAAGACCATTTGCACAAGTTTGTAAATTGGGCTATTGTTTTTTTTTTCAAAACAACGGCGCAGCATGTGCTACACAGTTCACGCCACATTGGATATTCTGCACTGTCACCTCACGTAGAGCTAGTCATCAGGATCCTGCAATTTTACTTCGTTAGTGTTTTTTTTTTTTTTTGGGGGGAGGGGGGGGGGGGTTTCATAAGTCGCAGGTCTACTTAAAAAAAACCTATGTACCACAGCGGATCGCAAAGTCCATATAACCCTTCGCAGGGAAAACTGAAAAGACCTTCTTACTTCAGACCTTATTTAAGGGGGTGCTTAGGATTTTTTTTAATTCAATTACTATTCGTATCTAACTGCTAAAGAATATCTTGTGCAAGCCACAGACCTTGCGACCGTGGGTACAACACGTTGGCTTATCAAGTTGTGTGTTTTGGACACAAACTATACAACAACGTGTGCAACATTAGCGCACCACTTCATTTCACAAAAAAAATTTGAGTAAACATGACATCGGGTACTACTGCGCATATTGTAGTCAATGATTTTTTTCGTGCAAAACAAAGAAGAAGAATGTAAAAAAAGTGCAGAAAAAAATATGGTAAAAAAAAAATTTGATTTATATAAAAAGAAACATATTCTAACAACAGACTTTTAAAAACACTAAATGAAAGTGAGCCAAAAGACTACAAAAATTACATTTGCATAACATTTTAAGCGCACATTTGAATTCTTGCGTGACGTTTTTTTATATGACACTACGAAAATAAAAACAAAATGAAATGAAGTTGTACAACATACTCCTAAACTATACAACCTGTCTATACAACTTGCCAAAAAATTAAATCTTTTTAATCTTTCATACAACCGAAACACAACTTCATACAACGACCCCGCACACTTTACAATCTAGTACACAACCTGCTCATGTTGTTTCAACGGTTGCAAGGTCTGTGGCTTGCTTTATAGAAGGCCTCGACTCTTTCGCATAAAAGATAAGATAAGCATTTCACATTCCCTTCTACGAGAAGGAAGACGAGTAGGAGAAACATTTTTTGTTTTGCTTTTTTTTACCAAATCAAAAGCAAAGTCTATTAATTTGAAGGATTTTCAGAATCTGTGGTGAAAGAAGTGAGAGCGGAAGGCCTACGCCGCAATAACAATAAGTGTAAAAAAAAATATATATATATATATATATGGAAAAGCCTTCTACAGGGCATCGTTACTCCGCTTTTCCCTGCTGATTTGCCATCGCGAACATCACACACACAAACTTTATTTTATTTAAACTAAAAGATTGGACAGCGTTTAATGAAAGACTTTTTATACGATCGATACTTATTTATTTGATTTTCTCTTTTATCATACTTTTACTACAGAGTTATTTACTATTTATTTAAATTTCGCAAATTTATCGGTGATAATGATTCAAACGCCATTTTTTATATTTAAAAAAAAACTCTTGCTACAACAAGTCCTACGGATGATACATTACGTAACCATTATGCAGCCTTGTCCCTGCTCTTTGCGTAACTTATAGAAATAATAGTAAACTGAGCAAAACTTTTAAACTTATTTTAAATTTAAATGCGAATATTTGCGGTTTAACAGACACTGAATAATAAAACTTTTTCTTATGCGACATTGTAAAGTACTTTAAACAAAAAAAAATAAAATATCAGCATCGAAAGTTTAGCAGAGAAGCAGATACTCGTATACGACATAAAACATTTATTATCGCAATTGCTGCGTATAGAAAAGTTTTTAAACTAGAAACCACATTAAAATTACCAACACAACCACTTACACTTGAACTTTAAATTTAAGAAAAAAAACCCGAAACCAAATAGAGACAAAAAATTATTGTGTATGAAGCAGGAAGAAAAAGTTTAAAATGGAAAGGCATTACAAAGTAAAAGTGGTTGTTTGGAATAGCATTAGCAATAAAAGTCGCACGCACACACAAACACACACTCACACACACAGACACACAATACACCATCAAGCTGTTTTATAATCGTCACATAAAACAAGCAGCAGCAACAAATAAAACGGAAATTAAACTTGTTTTTCCTGAGATTTTATGGCATCCTGCTCTAAGCAAAAATAGAAAGATATAAAAAACTTGTTAACACTATTAACTCGATTCTCGATATAGAGGCAGCAATGAAATGGGGCAGGCAGGCACACGGTGTGGCGTTTAGCCAAGGAAGTGAACAGTTAGTTATAGTTACCAATGAAAAGAAAAGTTTAACCGTTAACTTTGAATTATTGATGGCAACTAGCAGATGTTACAGTTCTCAAAAGGTTCCAACAACAACAAAAAGAAAAGAGAGCAAGAATAAGACGTAGGAAAGTAAGAAATAATCAAATCAAAAAAAAAATCACAGCTTTTTTTTCTTGCTGCTAATGGCACGAGTCAATTTCAAAACATTACCAAGTTCAAGTTATCAATTGATTTTGTAATACGAGTCTTGTTAAGTCTGCATTTACACTTGGACACACGAACACACACACACACATACACCCACTCACACCCACATGCTGTTTGTTGCACACTTAGTTAAAAGGATGTTTACTTTTATGCATAAGCTTGCGTGTGGTTGTGAAAAGTTTTCCTTCCTTCGTGTGTGTGGAAGGAGTTTTGTGGATACGGATATGAATGTTTTATGCTGTTGTTATACAATGTGTTGCATTTAGGACACGTGTCTAAATGCACGTGTTGCATATTAGCGCCTTGCTTGGCAAACATACTTACGAGCTTTTTATATCATACATACATATATAAATATATTTTATTTAGGAAATAAAATTAAGAATAATTGATACTTTTTAGAAAAGTGATTTCACATTATTTATTTCTCCATTTCTTAAGTGGCCTGTGTGCAATGAAAGTATTTTTGTGGCAACTGAAGAGGGTAAAATAAAATATTTGCTAAAAATAACTTGTTTCAATGAAAACAATTCAATGGTAATGATAAATATTTTCGTTACAAATTAAAAATATTTTTTTTTTTGTGAAAAAGAAAGGCCTTTTTTGAAAAATTAACAGAGGAAGAAAATAAAGCGAAATTAGGCTGGCTGTGAAATGAAATTACAAAACGTGGCTTCGGCAGGAAGTCCTTTAGGCCTTAAAGTACAGACGTCGAAATGTCATCATAATTAGCAAATTAACTACACACAACAAGTTTAAAGGTATGGGAGTCCATACCGGCCAAAAAATATCTATATTATGTACATATATAAAAGCGTAGCACCGAAAAATTCGTTATATCGTAAAGTGTTATTTTAACTATTATTATTGCACACATTTATTAAAACATTCGCTATATAAAGTAGAACTAAATGTTAAAAATATTTTCCAATTTTTTGTTTTATATTTTTTTCTTTATCATTCGTTATATCTAGTATAAAATTAGGATATTATTTGCTATATAAGGCTGTTAATTTAAAAAATTAGGACGTTCGTTATACGGGGTTTTCGTTAAAGCGAGATTCGTTATACTGAGATTTGTCTGTATTTGTTTGTAAGTAACGCATGATCTCTGGAAGTATAAAAGCTGAGAAGCTGAAATTTTCTACACAGGTTGGGGTCAATATCCGGTAGATTTTCGTTTGTGCAGTACTCTGTAGTTGAAAAAAAATTATATAGAGTGAGAAAGGCACCGTTTGCCAGGCTGAAATTTCATATCATTTGATATCGACTGAAATTGACAAAAACGTTGACTAGAATTTAAAAAATAGTCAGTTAATTTGGTGTGCCATACTTCTTCTTACAGCCTTCTTTGTAAAAAAAAACTTCAAATATAATTAATTCTGTGTTAAAAAGGAAAAACCGATTAAGTTGAGATAAGCTGATTTATAATTAATGGCTCGCCTATAATCTCCATAATTGAAAGTATAGCGCAATGACCTAGTGCTTATCTTTTCTTCGACTAATAAAATCATATGGAATAAAAGCTTAATTTAGCTTATTTATACATTTGATTTATTTCAAATTAAATGTAATATTTAACATGTGTAGAACAAGTTTTTCTAAAAAAAATTTAAGTGAATACCGAACTGCCTAATTTAACTGTAAAAGAAAATTTCAGAAAATTTCTGAAAACCGACTTGAAAGTTTACAAGTGCAAAACAGTAAGATATGACTCAAGCACTTTTTCTTCATTGCCACAGATTTATTTCAATAATTCTATTCTTAACAGATCTGTTTATGGGACCAAACTTAATGTAAGTTCTTTCAAACAAAAAAAAATTTAAAATCTCTTGATTAATAGGCATTTAGATCATTTCGAAATCTAGTACTTACGACATTTCGAGCTAAATCTAGTTGCTTTTTACTAGATTTCTCATACAAAACTAAATTTAATTTGTCAGTAGATTTGTAGGAAACCTACTTAAAATCTAATAATTTTATTAACTTTTATGAAAGTTGAGCGGATTAGCTACGGTTTTCTTAAAAAGGTGTGTGAATCGGCTACATTGCAGTTGCTTGGTTGTAGTTTTGGTAATTTTTTAGTTAATGGTTTTTGTTTTGGATAAAAAATCTTGATAAATGTTAAAAAAAAATTGTGTAAACGGTATAGATTTCCCCAAAGATTTTAATTAAAATCTGCTAGGATTTGCGCAGGTGTAAAGGACCTATAAGAGAAAGTATGTGAAATTTAAAATTGAATTTTAATAAGCGTACGTCCACCCATCTTTTTTAATGCAAGATTGTATATTTTTCAGAGCTCAAGGTGTGTTAAGTTTTGTAAAAATCGGTAAAATAGAACCACTTAAAATAAAATATTAAATTTTAATGGGCGCGACCCCGCCCATTTTTTTAATGGAAGATTGTTTCTATTTTATTGCTCAAAGTGTGTGGTAAGTTGCATAAAAATCGGTTAAGTAGAACCAAGTGAAATATAATAAGAAATTTTAATGGGAGTAGCCCCGCCCATTTTTTTAACTCTAAAAGTATGTAATTAAAAGAACTAAAGGTATTTGCTGAGCAGCAATCATATAAGTGGGATATCATAAAATCAAATTTAAAAAATTGTGGGCGTGTCCCTGCCCACTTTTTCATCCTCTCAGACAAAAAATAATTACAAACGGTCTAAAATGCAACGCGTTGTGAGGTAAAAATGTCAAAAAAAAAATACAGACGAACTGATAGACATCCTTCTTTTTTTGCAGTCGGTTTGAAAAGTGCACATCTGAAACTCATTGTACGGCCTCTTTAAAGTTGCACCCTTGTGTAGTAAAAAAAAATAGAAAATCGTGCGACACTTGGTTTTTTGGTATATAGTGTCTTCAGAACATTTGTTCAGAAGATTACAAGCAACATTTTGTTGCTGTAACTTTACCCTACAATTCTCCTGGAATTTGGTATTTTTTGCAATTTTTTGAACAAAATCAAAAATCACCTTAAGAACAGGGATGTATGGGGTTGAAATATTCTGCGAAAATATTTTTCATATGGGGGAATCATAAATAAAATTCCGCGTGAAATTTTTCCCGGGGAATAATTCCAACTTATAGCAAGTAATAGGGAAAGAAAAAAAATTTTAATTGGAAAAAGGAGAAGTTTCACGAGAAATTTATTGACCTGATAAAACTCTACTAATGGTCTCAAAACTTACTTAAGTCGAAAATTCAACTTTAATAACAGAAATAAGCAAATATAAAAATTTAATTATTTAATTATTTAATTATTCGAAATATCTTTCTTTTTGTGATTGGCAACACCTCACTGCCAACACTTTAAATAGTTTAACCCTTAAACTACCTTTTAAGTTTTTGGTACAACAACAAACAGTGTTTTTAATATAAAACAAAATATATATATATCTATTTCTAGGCTTATTAAAAATTAACAATTCTTTTCATAAATATTTCCCCATAAATGTTGCACTTTATTATTTTCGTTTTTAATCTTTAACTTTTAAATACATATTTTCCCCGCCTGTCTCATAAACAATTAAATCCCTCGAAAAGAAATAAATAAATATTCTAAAATTAAACAACAACACAAAAATTTGTCACATAAACTTTTCTAGTCTGGAGTATTTAACAAAATGTTTGTTTGTATGTGCTGACATTTACTTTTCTCTTTACGAGGGGCAAAGGTCGTGTGTTTACAAACAAAACAAACAGCAAAAGCGATTTAGAACGAAATAGACACAAATCACCAACAGCTTTATCTACTAATTGTCATAAAAGATTTGGAAATTCTTAAGAAAAGTAATTCAGCAGGCCCAACATCATCAAATCACTCGTATTAGATGTTATGATATTAAACATCTGCGTTGCCATAAATTCGATTTTTAAAAACAAATAAATCTGTTTAGTTAAAGATATTTAAGACAATAGACAATGAAATGAATGAAGAATGAATGCATGCAGTGAAGTAAACAGAAAACATTGATTGAAACACTCACCCCAAAATTCACTGAATTACACACGATCATTTTTTAATGAGGGAAAGTGGGTAAGTGTAAGTGTAAGTGCACTTTGCCAACGTTTGCTTCCTCTCCCCCTGCCTTCACTAAATACTCATATCAGGCGTTCATTAGCTTGTGCAGCCTTGAACATTCCTGTGCTCACATGTTCTTTAAAAGCAAAGAATTGTGCATTTAAGGCTTTTAATTTTATGGATTTATGTCTTTCTTTTATTTGGTTTGTTTTTATTTCCTATTGAATTAAATTGTTATAAAATGATTTAAAAGATTTTGTTTTTGGTGCGTGAGAATGAAATATTTTTTGTGTTACATTACATTACCGATAATTTGCTTTTTCTGGGAAGACTAAACAGCTGCACTTCATTGTTGCATTACTTATCTTGTATGTTTGCGTATAGATCTTAATTTTAAGGTAGAGATTAATTAATAAAGTGGATAAAAGAGATATATTTAGTTGCTGTATTTAACTTGACAGAAGGTTTTGTTCACAATATTTTAAGTTGAAGCATTTAAATAAGTGCGGTAATACTAATTTCTGTTTTAATAAATCATCTTAAAGTGGAAAAGAACACTTCTATTTACACAAACAATCAGTCGTTGAACATATATATAGTTTGTTTAACAAACTACATAACGCAATCGTTTAATATAGCACGTTGTAAACTTTTGGCTTAGAAGTAGTCCTCAATTGCCTAACAGCTCAATTATGGATGGCAACCGAACTTTAGTTGCGTTGCCAATAGCCAAAATGTTATTACGTATGGCAACTGAAAACCAACAGCTGCTAACTTTACTTGCCAATTATTGTTTATATTATCAACAACCAATTTTTAGTTGCTTGCATAGTTTTGAAAGAAAAAAAGTGGTGGTAAAATTAAAAAAAAAATACTAAAATTAATACCGCGAAAGGAATCATATTTTCGATCACTTTCAGGCAACTGAAGAAAGTTTCCACACATAATCTCAGGCTTATCATAAATAAAATTCCACATGGAAATTTACGAACGTGTGAACAGATGATATCATGAATACAATGCGTGATGAAAATTTTCGAATGTTAATATTTTTAAACTATGAAAAAATTGCTTATGAATTATTCACAAAGATTTGTGTGTCGGAAAAAGCGGAAATGTTTATATGAGTTTTTAATTTTAATATAATTGATGATAAGAAATTAAAATCCATGTGAACGAAAAATATTATTCAGGAAATTTTCACATTTGAAATTCAAAATAAGGCTGAATATCAATTTAAATTTCTTTAATTAATTTTAATTTCTTTAGTTACCATCCACATATATAAAATTTTGTAAATAAATTGAACCGCTTTCTAAAAATTTTCTTATTCATATAAACCTTAATTACTGCCAATAAAACTTTATGGAATACGCAAAGACTTCCCTTAATTGTTAATTTCATAATACGAAATTTATTTCAACAAACATTTTTCTATTCTTAAACCATTATAATGCCAACACGTAACAAGATTACTCTAATTCAAATGAATTTAGCTAATGAACCAATATTTTACTTTTTCAAACTTTAACCCAAATAAATCATACAATTTTTTTTTTTTTTTTGCCATTCCATTTGTAATGTCATCATCTGACTAAAAGCGGTACATCTGAACAACAAAAAAATTTTAGAAGCTCCCTAACAACATGAATGCCAAAAAATACATTCTAAACAGTTCCTAAAAATGTTTTGTAGGATTTAAATAAATTACTTAATCCACTTACAAAACTTTACAAATTGAAGGAAATAACAAAAAAAAAACAAAACCATCAGCAAATACTAAACAAAAAAAAAAAGAAAATAAAAGAAAAACAAAACAATAGAAATTGAGAAAAACAACATTCCGAAATATTAAATAAAATCTAAAACAAGAATTCTAAGCACATTTTCATCAAATAAATGACTGGCTGGCTGCTCAATACATTCACCCACTCACCCGCATATAAAGCAAATAATAAAAAAAGAGAAAACATGGCAAAAACGTCACCGTGTTTCATCACAGCAAACACGTAAAACAAGAATGTTGAGGTAATACTCAACAGAAAAATAAATCACACAAAACGTAACGAAAAAATAAATAAATAAAAGACAAGACATGAAATTCCTGCAGTTCTGGAATTCATTGTACTTTTCTTAGTTCATGAATATGGACTTCTGAATCTTTCCTTCCTTGTGCTTTAAAAGTATCATTATTCCCATATAATTTATATTGAATTTACACCATGAAATTTTTCAAGAAAATTTCATGAAATTTGTTCCCCAAAAATGGGAGCAATATAAAAAGTGTGCTATAGAAAAAAAAATACCTTCATATGACTACCCTGAAGGAAATGTTGATGCTGAAAATGTACTGAGTCGCTATTGACTTTGTCACCAGTACTACTCTACAATTATTCCCCATACAATACTTTATGCTATAGACATTTAGCATGTGCTTGTCATTGAAAATCTACTAGTAACACTAAAACAATTGACTAGGTAGTGAATTCATAGTTCTTATGGGAACATGGAGACATACCAAACACACATTTACTGGTACATTTCTATACCTTACGTACATACAAATCTATGTATATTGACAAGTTGTTGCAAAATCCACCAGAAATACACCATATCTGTTTTCTCTCTTTATTTTATACTGACGAATAGAAGAGAAATTGTAGACAATGCAACTACTACTAGAATTTTAGTGTTGACATAGAGACACTTGGCCCCAGTCTGTATTCAGGGTATTGACAACTTTCTGTCTTCAATTTGCTTGTAATTATGTGTGTGGCTTCGTCAAAGGAAAACTTTTAAAGCAACTTGTTAAGCTATGTACAGACGATTGTCAGATCTTACAATACTGTCAGATCTGACAATGTGCTGACAATGTACTGACAATCGAAAATTGCCAGCACAATATTCCTTGTCAGTTCACACGGTTGTCAGAAAATCTTACAATTTATTGCCAGACGGTTGTATGACAATAAAATCATCTGACAAAATCGTCAGTAGAAAAATTGTCAGTTCACACGGTTGTCATATGCACAAATTGTTAGATCTGTTGTTATGCGATGCCAGACTTAAAATCATTTGTTAGAAATTGTTAAATATTTGTCGTTTGTGTTTGTGTTAAATGTTAAAATTTAAAGTATAAAATATTATGGACCATAAAGAAGCAATTGCAATGATTTTTTCTGCATATCAATTTTTTCTTTAAAATCAAGCGTGTGCAGTGTTGCCCATAGAAAGAATTCTCGTACAATGACGCCATTGTCAGATGCATAAACTTCGCACATCTGACAATATTAAAATGTATGACAAATATCTGGCAATAATTTTACAATGTGTTCACATGATTGTAAGATGTCTGACAATTTTTTGTCAGCTGCTAGTCTTGCAATGGACTGACAATGCTTTTTCTGGCAACGACGTCTGACAAAAATTGTCAGTTCACACGGTTTTAAGAAATTTTGAGCACATTTTACTGGCAATATTGTAAGATCTGACAACCGTCTGTACATAGCTTTAGTCTCAGACCAGACCTGCAATTTATCTTGCAGCAATTTTTAATTCTTTTAGTGAAAAAGAACAAAAAAAAAAGTATATGTATATCTATTTATTTTTTAACATTCTTTCTCCTGCCACTAATGACGGTCTTTATTTTAACATTTTGTTAAATTTACATGTAATTTTTTCCCCTGAAGATGAATAGCGAAGCTATTCAAAAAATAGAGGACAAGGACTCTCACACATATTCAAGAATTTTTGCGGCAAAAATTTGGAGTATGGACCGGTACTTATATCATTAGTGTTCCTTAGTATCAGTTGTTGTAGGAAAGTTCAAGTGATGAAGGCATAGTCACTGGTCACTGAACTATACCTAATTCAGCAGATACTAATCCTAATGTAACATCAGAGCACACTCCTTCGTTGTGTAGCAGAATCATCGGCGTAGTAAAATAACCAATAAAATGGCTACTAACCACAGCTTGAAAAAAATTAATACGCCTCATTTAACACCAGAGGCGCTGCAACACTGCATTATTAAAAAAAGTGCAAAAAGCAGAGTTGTAAAAGAATGAACCTTTCCTCTGTTTGTTCCTTCACCGCCTGTCTTCTCTATCACTATCCCCTTCCTAAAGAATCTAACACCAAGTAATAGACATTCATTGCCTGATTGTTACTTCTCTTAAAAAAAATAGTAATAATTTCATCGTGCAAATCAACTGTCACAATCAATTAATCGGATTTTGTTTCTGTCAAAGAGAATTCCCTCATATAATTTTTGAACTACTGGGATACGAGTACAACAAGTTAGTTTTGACGATTCTGTCGGAATGTAATAAAGATGAATTTTACAAAGAAAAATTTATGGATATATGTATATACACACGTTAGTACATATGTATTGGTGTATATACGAGTATGTATTAGAGACTTGCGTAAAAGGTCTTTAAATATAAATACATCATGATTTTTAAATGTATTCACGTCGCATGTATTATACTAAACCAATAATAAATGCTGTCGTACTATAAGCGAGGCACGATGGATGTATTGGTGTACGTGTACACCAGTGTTAACAAGCGATGTCGCAAGACAGCTTGTTTGTAACAAACACTCAAAAGAAGTACTGTTGATTAGTGTATGCTGGTTATTTTTCATATTGTACGTTTGAGTGTGTGTGTGTAATATGTAGATGGTAAGCTATTATGTGATTAACCGCATACAACTTATGTTAATGCATGTGTGTGCCTTTGCATGTGCGCAGAAAAATAATAAATCATACACACATACATGCATGACATTTGTACACGCGCTCATTCGTAGAAAGAAGCAAGTATCACAAATTCTTCCGTCACGAAGTGTTTTCTTCTTTACTGTTATACCTACAATACTCAAACCAATTTCTTGCAAACAGTGTTGTTAACGTTTGTTTTATAAGATTTCGCTGTAGTAAAGCATTTGAAAAATCCCACATGTCTTGAATGTTCTTATAAGATGTCTTATGCAGGTCACTAGTATGTATGTATGTTTGTACATATATTTTTTAATGACTAATATGGAACTAACATTGGATGACAATCTGTAATAAATCTGCCAACTCACTGATTACGAAATACTCCAATACAACAAAAAAAAGCTGAAGCACGGCCTTAAAAATAATCACAATAATAAAGGTATTCACATCAGTTTTTTTCTTGTTGGAAAAATTTAAATTTTTTACAAAAAACACAGGAAAAAAACTCCACCTAAAGTTGAGTTTTTAAATTCAACTTTTGGTGAATTTTTTTCCCTGTGTTTGCTGTAAAAAATTACATTTTTCCATTTTTCCAACAAGAAAAAAACTGCTGTGAATACCTTTAATATATCGAAGAATGTTATTCAATAAAATTTTGTTAAAAAAAAAAATTATTACAATACACATCATTTTTTTAGAGTTCCGTACACCAAAGGTGAAAAGGAACTCTATTGTTTTTGCTACGATATCCGTATGTCTGTCTGTCAAAGCCTGTTTTCTCGAAACACCGTAAGAGTTATGGACCTGAAATTTTCACAGAATATGTATGATCGCTAAAACAGCCAATATATGAAAGTTGAAATTTAAATGATGTTCTAAAGAGATCTATGAAACATATTGAAATGTGCAGATACATATCGTTACATTAATATACTTATAAAGGCCCTAACTCATTTTTTTTAAATCGAGATTGCTGCATTTTTCGCTACGATAGATGTTCTTCTATCAAAATACACAAAAAACTTGATTTCATAAAAAAAATTAGTTAGGCCCTTTCTATTTTAAGGAATATTATAGACACTTGAAATGTGCAAAGTTAGTGTATTTTTAATATAATTTTGACTTTATCATTTCGACAACTTGCTGTATCTTGCAAACAGCAAGAGGCAAACTCTTGAAAAAAAAACTAAAAAATCGCATGAGTAAAAAATCGCCCAAACAAAAAATCGCCAAAATAAAAAAATCGTTTAAGTGAAACATCAGTTAAATGCACAAAAATCACTAAAAGTAAAAAGGTCTCCAAAAAAAATCGCCAAAACGAAAAAAGCGCCAAAAACTAAGAAAAAGCGTTAATGCTAAAATTAGAGTTTCTACGCGGGAAAAAAAATCCCGGGAATTCCCGGGAATTATTTTTTTACAAATCCCGGGAAATTTTCAACGTGGATTTTTGGGAATTTAATAATTACGATTTTGGAATTTGATTTTTTTTCATTGCTGTTCGTTGTTTTATTACTTCAAAATACAATTTTAATAGAAGTTTCCGAGGTGACTCCAACAAATTGAAGAGTTACGAAATATTTTCAGCCTAAAATTTCTTTATAGGAAACAGTATCTAGATTGGCAGATGTAGATGGAATTTCCATCCATGCTATAACTCACAGCATATGAATTTAATTATTTTTGTTTTTGAAATATTGTTGTTCTTGAAATGAACGAATGAAGTTGTTTTGTTTTTAATTTCAATGTTGTATTTGAATTAAAATTTATTTGCTGCTTGTTAATCATTGTATATGTATTTCATTGGTGCTTAGCCAAATCATCAGTAGACTTCAACGACATATTTTGAACAGTCACAAACCTCTTATGTTATGGAAAGACTTTCAAGAACTGTTTGAGAATTCACAAACAATAATAGTTTTGAAAATCAAAGACAGTGCTTAACCACCAGCAAATAAATTTCAATTAAAATAAACTTATGCCAATATGTCAAATAATAAATTTTTTAAATATTAAAATTTAGAACTATATTTTTTTTAATTGAGGCCATTTAATTAAAGTTATATGTGTTTAAAATTCCCGGGAATTCCCGGGAATAGAACATTTTTTTTCTCGATTCCCGTGAATTGCAAAAGTCCGGGAAATTAGAAACCCTAGCTAAAATATTTATTTATTTATTTATTTAGTACATATTATACAAAGTAAATTTGTATAACATGGTGTTGCACAAGTATGGGCGGAGTAACTAGACCATATGCCCAAGATGGTATTAACAGTATTCTAAAAGTTTTTGTGACTGACTGTACACGACCTTTGCCTTCACATAGGAAGTAGCAATGTGGTTGTTAAAGAAATTCCACAAAAAACCACAAGATTATACGGTTATCCGTGGCAGATCAGCCAACCAGTGCGAGCGAGACGAAAAACTCTCGAAGGCCAAACAACACGCACAAGCCTAACCGCACTTAAGAAATAATTACGATGACGCGAGAGATGTTCCTCAACCCAGAGCTGCTTAACGACTGGTAGCTAAAATATATCGCCAAGAACAAAAAAAATCGCCAAAAACTGAAAAAATCGCCAAAAAAGAAACAAATGTCATATGCGAGCCAAAGGCGCACTTTACTAAATTTATTATATATAACAAAAATTAAAAATTTTAAAAACACCCGATATATCCAGAAAATATTTGATATCTTCTAGGCGGCTGGACCGATTTTTTTCAAACATAGCTAAGAACACTCTCGATCAAGTCACCTTTCAAACAGGAGGGTTATTATGTAATTCGATTCGGAACGGAAACAGTTCGTTTTTGTATTTTATTAACATTACAATTCGAACACATTTCCGTTCGATTCGGATTACATAATAACCCCCCAGGAAAAACTAAATCGAAATCGGTTCAGCCGTTTGGTCTGTACGAGTACTTGTACAGACCCAGATACACAGACACACACTACAAACTTATAACACCCCTTTTTTTGGTCGGGGGTTGAAAATGGGGCATCATTATTCATAAAGGGAATAGCCAAAAAACTTTTTTTTCTAAATTCCTTGATATTTGGCATAACGACACTTCAGATACACATAAATGCGTATCCCAAATATATTTTTGGTAAAATGTTTATTTGTCGAGTTATGGGAAGATAAAGTGTTGCCATTTTTGTAAACTTATACATAGTTTAAGATTATTGTTTCAAGCTAAAAATCAAATAAAAAAATAAAATACATATGTGATTCTTATACAAAATCGTGTGATGTTTATTTTTTTTTTTTTTTAATTCCATCAAATGAATAAAAAAAATCATGCGCTAACCCGAAAATTAGTTCCATTTTTAATATCGATATTTTAAATTTTTGTTATTTTTTTACTAAAATTATCGTAGAATATTTTTATTACACTGTAAAAGTTTGATCATGGGATCCTCCATAAGTTTAAAAGCTATGCTAGTTTTTTCAAGCACTGCAAGACCGGAAATTACCAATTCACTTTAAAATATTTCTACCTTTGTCCCTTAATTCTGTTTTATTTTCTTGGCAGATTTAAGCCAGGGTATTTTAATTATACTTCGAAATCTTCAAAACTTTATGAGTTATGCAAATTTTTAACACGAGTAACGCTCTTCAGTAGCGGAAGAGATCATTTTTAATTCCAATTTTTCTAACGAAAAATCGAAATGAAACATCGCCAAACTGAAAAAGCCGCTTAAATGAAAATTATCACCAAAAATAAAATAAATCGCTAAAATGCAGACAACTAACTCATCAATAGTAAAAACGTCGCAAAAACTTAAGCGAGTGCCAGGCACATCAATATTCAGCTTCAATGTATGTGGTTGTGTGCGTTTGTTTACCAAAAATAGTCACACATATACTATTGGTGTGAATATTTTTTATAAAAAACGCACACAACCACACATATTGAAGCTGAATATTGGTCTGTATAGCACCCGCTTAAAAAAAGTCTTCAGAAACAAAAAAAACAAAATCGTCAAAACGAAAAAAGCACCAAAATAAAAAAAACGTTAAACTAAAATAAATTGCTACAACTAAAAAAAGTTACAAAAAGCAAGAAAAAAAATTGGCAAAACAAAAAGAGGGGTTAGAACTAAAAAACGCCAAGACGAAAAAATTTAAAAATATATCTATACGTCAGGTAAGATATTTGAGTATATCGTGCGATAACCGCCAAAAAAAAAGCTTCAGCGACTTAATTTTCCAATTTAAGTTTTTGACGAAAATCGATTATTTACAATCGTAAATATTCGATTTTCGTCAAAAAACGAAGTGTTCAAAAATATGTTGCTTAGCTTTTTTGGCGGTTATGGCTCGATATACTCGTAGACTAAAGTTCGTACAGAATTAAGGCTCAGTTAGCCGACTGTAATGTAAAGTAACTGCAATAGTAGTAAACAGCTGATCGATATTGGTATGTGAAAAGTAATTAAAATGATTATAGAGATGTAATGTAACGTAACCTACTTTTTAATAAAAATATCGATCAGTTGTTTTCTACGTTACAGTTACATTACATTACAGTCGGCTAACTGAACCTTTACATAAGTACAAGGTGTCCGTACGGAACCCTTCAAGTGAGAGTCGAAGTAAAAATATGTGTACACTCAGAATATTCCATGCTTAAAAATACAAAATATTTTTTCGTAATTTAATTTTTATTCAATAAACGAAAATTTTGTAAATTTTACGAAAATATTTGTAGCATGTGCAGGAAAACAGATTTCGTAATTCTACGAATTTCGTTAAGTTACAAAAATTATTTCGTACAATTATTTTTGTATATTGTACAACATTTTTCGTTTATTTTATTAAACTTAAGAGAAAATACAAAATATTTTATAAAATTAGAAATTTCGTAAAATAAACAAATTTTGTCTTGTTATCATTTTCTTTGAAGTACAAAATTGTTCTTGAATCTATACAAATTTTGTGAATATTACGAAAAAAAAATATTTTGAAAAAAATAATAAAAACTGTTGTTTTGTTTTACTTTTAAATATTTTCCTCATTTATTTTCCTGTCCTTGTATACAAATATTGTATAAAAAGTTATTCAATAAATTTGGATTAAAATAAAAAAATTTTGTAATAAAAAATTACTTTTTTTAATCTAGGAAGACAACTGGGACGAAGGACAAATCTCCTTCACGGCACAACAACGAAAAGTAACATATCTTATACTTGATAATTAGTTAATTGGTTGGATATTGGCTTGAGCAAAGAGAGACAAAATTGTTTTTCCGTCGTTCACCGGCGAAGGTTAGGAAGGGTGGTGATATACCGCACCACCACTCCGAGACCGCATTGGGTCCATTGTGATTTCATCGGCGTAAGAAATAGAAATAAGTCTATTGCAGAGCTCGTCATGCACGACAAATTTCGTTGGACGGTGGTGTGTTAATTTTCAAATGAACCAATGTGTTTTATTTTCTATGACGAAATTCGTTATTCGTCCCAGTTGTGCTCCCAGTTTAATTCGTAAGTTTCAGTGCAAAATACGTATGTATATATGTATGTATGTATGTGTATGTCATGTATGAAAAATACAAAGGCTGCAACCATTCCCCTTATATTATATTTTTCTTTCCATAAGTCCCTATTTACACTATGCAAGTCTTATTGCTAAGCTGATTAGTTTATTAGGAGAGAGAGACGGGGGGAAAAGAAACGTTGCTGTTCCCCTCGTCTCTCTCTCTCTCGCTCTCTCTCTCTCTCTCTCCCTGAAACTATTCAGCTTAGCAATAAGACTTGCACAGTGTGATTTGGGACTAATTATTACAACCTTCAATTCCAAGAATTACAGATTATTCCACAAAATTATTTTTTAATTTTTTTTTTGCAGATTTTTATATTTTACAGATTTTAGGTTTATACAAAATTTCGTATATTACACAAAATATCTTTTCATTATTCACGAATTTCTTTTGTAACATAAGCATTACGTTTCGTAAAATTACAAAAAAAATTTATAAAAATACAAAATTTTGTTATTTGCAGACAAAAAGTATTTCGTAAAATATACAAATATCATTTCTACAGGGTGGGCCAAAAGAAACCAAGGGGTGTAAAAGTTTAATAACTTTTTTGTTTATTAACTTTTTTTATTTTTTCTTTCAGATTATATAATATACAAAATGGAAATTTTTTTACACCAAGTATGAAAAATGATGTCTCTTAAATGACCACCGTTTTCAGCTTCGCACTGATGGGCTCTTTTTAGAGCATTTTCCATAACATCTTTCAAAACTTTTGGCTGTAGCGTTCGAATTTCTGCAACAATGTTTGCCTTGAGTTCAAGGATTGTCTCTGGCTTATTCACATACACTCGCTCCTTCAAAAAACCCCAAAGAAAATAGTCGGGTGCTGTCAAATCTGGCGATCGCGCTGGCCAAATAATTTCCGAATTTCGAGAAATTATTCGCTCTCCAAAAATTTGACTTAAAAGTGCCATTGTGTCTCGGGCAGTATGGGCAGTGGCTCCGTCCTGCTGAAACCACATACCAGGTCTGTTTTCAAGAGCAGGACGTAAAAAATTTTCTATCATAAACCGATACCGCTCTCCATTTACGGTTACAGCACTTCCATCTTCATTCTCGAAGAAGTAGGGCCCAATGACATTTTCAGATGTGATCCCACACCATACTGTACACCTGATGGGGTGCAATTGGCGTTGATGAATGGCTCTTGGATTTTGAGAACCCCAGAACCTACAGTTCTGCTTATTAACAAAGCCATTCAAATGAAAATGAGCTTCATCACTCATAATCAAATTTTCAATAAAGTTGATTTCATTTATTCATTTCTTATTTTCTGATTTTCATTTATTATTTTCATTCATTATAAATTCTCCAAGTGTTGTCTATATAATCTGAAAGAAAAAATAAAAAAAAATTAATAAACAAAAAAGTTATTAAACTTTTACACCCCTTGGTTTCTTTTTGCCCACCCTGTACTATCTACGAAGCTTTTCGTACCGTAAAAAAACGAATATTTTTGTAAAATAAACCACATTTTTCGTTTATTTTACCTATGAAATATTTTGAGTGTATGTATGTATGTGCAATGGACATGCATATTGCACTGAGTATGACGCTGTATTCATGTATGCAACCAACACCGAAACATGTCTGATTACATAAAGATGTTGCAGTGTGTATCGCTACCACTGCATTTGGGCAAGAATATTTATTTAAAAATAAATTCTCAAATTGTATACTTATGTAAATAAATATGTAACAAATATATATATGTTGTTTAATCAATTCACTAAATATAAACTTCCTATTGGCACAAAATGCACTTGTTTTGACGCTTTAATGCTATCACAGTAGCATGTGATAAAAAAACTAATTATTTCCTTTTTTTTAATATAAAAAATAAAATGCAGCTTTCATTTTTTTTTATCAAAAGTCAATTCTTACCTGTAACCACTTTTCTCAAGCAGCCATTCTAGCATTCATTATTCATCTTTTTTCTATCATTTTTTAAGTTTGTTATGCTTCATCGTCCATTTTTTTTACCTCCAAGTAAAGAATTGATTTGTTTACTGTTCTCTGTCGAATCAATTCAATTTGTTTACAATTTTTTTTTGTGTGATTGATTTTGAGTTTCAATCTGTGTATTCCATTAGTCTTTGTTTTCATTTTTTAAGGTTTTACTTGTTTAGACAATAACGGCTTTTGTGATGGCCTTTTGTTTTTTTTTTTGGCCTTAAATTGCCAACGAAGTAGTTCTTTTTTCTGAGATTTAAGAAGGAAATTTAATTTGAAAGGACTTTAAGGAATTCATTTGTGAAAAAGATTTGTTATCTTCCGCGAAACAATTAAATATTTTGGGATTAATAACAGTTTACTTAAGCACGCACTTACAAAAAAAAAGAAGAAATTAAATATTTAATAAGCAAAGTGTCTTAAAACTGCTTGCAAAGGTTAAAGTAATCCACAAGGATTGCGAGTAGTAATTTCGTTAAAAAAAATTCAAGAAAAAACTTTGAAGATGGCTAGAGAATTTTTGTACGTGTCTAATTGTTTATTTAACGGAAAAACAGGTGGCAACAACGTACTTCCTGCAAAAAACGTCTCCAAAAAAAAAAGAAAAAAAAACAACAAAAACAAAATTAAACAACATTTACATGTTAAATACTCGAGGGTACAATTACATTTTAATGGCATTCAAAAACTGATGCTAAATACTGCCTAAAGGACAAACACACACACACTCACAATCTACTTCACTCCTCCGCTTTATTTCCTTCAACTGCCACTTAAACTTGAATGCCACAACTTTATACATTCATTACGAAAAAGTAAAACAACAAAAACTTCAACATTTTCTACGTAGATACATATTTAAGTTTACAACAACATTATTTACCATAGAAAAAATTAAAACCAACATAAAATTCGTACGCCTTTTAAGACAACAAAAATTAAACAATTGTCAACTAAATATTGCTGAAGTTGAAGTGGATACTTGTCTAGGAGAGCTGAAAAACGCACAAACTTCTGGAAAATGGATAAAAATTAAGCAAAGACGGACGGACAATCGCTACACACTCTCAAACATACACAGAAAATATGGCAGATACTTGAAGATGAACAGACAACTTAAATCGTAAAATTTATATTACTATTCCACTGCAAAAAAAAAACGAAAGAAAAAGAACCAAAGTACAAACAAATACATATAAATAGCAGCACATACACACATGCATACAGACACACATATACACACACAATAAAATTTAAAAGCAAGTGTCATTTGAGCATTTGCAAAACTTCCATAAATTGTTTGTTCAATGCCAAAGGCAAGAGGGCTGCAAGAAAAGGCCCTACAATGGAATAACTTTTTAGGGTTCCGTACACCAAAGGTGAAATGGAATTCTATTGTTTTCGCTACGATGTCTGTCCGTTCGTCCGTAAGTCTATCCGCCTGTATGTCTGCCTGGCTGTCTGTTTGTCGCAGGCTTTTTTCTCGAAAAAAAAACCGAAAAAATAGCAAAATTAAAAAAAAACCCCCCAAAACTACTATAAGCTTAAATGCTTAAAAAGTCGCCAAAAACTGACAAAAATCGCCAAAAAGAAACAAGCGACAAAAGTAAAAGTTAACAACTGTAACTAAAAATATTTTCAAAATAAATCGTCAAAACTAAAAAAACAGCCCAAAAAATCGCCCAGCAGTGAAAAAATCGCCAAAACAAATAAAAAGTCCCTAAACTTAAAAGAAAGCGTCAATGCTAAATAAAATCGTTAAAAATTAAAAAAAATCGCTAAAATGAAACAAGTGTCAAAACTAAAATATTAATCGCTGTAACTAAATATATCGTCAAAAAGTGAAAAATCTCCAAAACGAAAAAAAGGTCCAAAACTAAAAAACAACGTCAATACTAACAAAAATCGCCAACAAACCGAAAAAATCGCCAAAATGAAAAAAGTGCCAAGACGCTAAAGTTAAAGTAAATCTCCAAAAGCAAAAAAAAAAAACGCTCTAAGGAAAAAACGCCAAAACTAAAACCGAAGAAATAGCGGATACGAAAAGAAAGCTCCAAACTAAAAAAATCGTTTAAAACCGAAAAAATCGCTTAAACTAAAAAACGCCGAAAAATAAAAAAAAATAAGAAGAGAAACGCAAAAAAGCTCCAAAACTAAGAAAAATCGCTAAAACTGATATAAATCACCAAAAACGGAAAAATCGTTTAAAATAAAAAAAGCGCAAAAAAAATTTAAAAAACTATAACACAAAAAACGCAAAACAGAAAATAATCGCCAAAACTCGCAAAAACTAAAATAAATCATCAAAAACCGAAAAAATCGTTTAAACGAAAAAAAAAATACGCCAAAGGCAAAAAAGCTTAAAAAACTAAAACCGAAAAAATCGCAAAACGAAAAAAGCACCAAAACTAAGAAAAAACGCCAGAACTAAAAAAAAATCGCTAAAACTAAAATAAGTCACCAAAAAAAAACCGAAAAAATCGTTTAAACAATAAAAAACTAAAACCGAAAAAAATCGCAAAACGAAAAAAGCACCAAAACTAAAAAGAAGCACCAAAACTAATAAAATCGCCAAAAATCGAAAAAAAGTTTAACGTGTATTTAAAATTTTTTAAAAAATATCTACATCAGGGGCCCGTTGTTTTTTCAAAGCTACAAATTACAAAAATACAAGTAAAATACACACAAAACAACAACAGTTTTTACAAGTTTTATTGTTGTTTTACGTGTATTTTATTTGCAGATTTGTAATTTGTAGATATGAGAAATGGGTCCCAACTAAGATTTTCGATTATAAAGGCCAAACTTTGTATATAATTATATATGTAGTGCCTGTACGAAGCCCCTCGTGTGCGAGTCAAATTCGCACTTTACTGAATTTACATTTGAAAATATAAGTTTTTAAAAGGCAAATTGTTAAAAGAGCAAAATAAAGAATTGTAAAGGCAAGTGAAATCGAATTCTTTTACTCTGGCCCTTATTATGAGTTGCATTCCATTTTCGATCTTCGCTGGCTATCGAAAATCGAAAATTTAATGTTTAATTAATATTATGATCATCGAAAATTTCGTTAACCAACGAATTTTCTATCAAACAGAATTTAGCTTTCGATGAAAAAAAAAATTTATAAACGACTTTTTTTATTAGTGATTTTTTTGGGAATTGTTAAAATTTAAGTTTAGAATTTTTTAAACGCACTAATAATCCCAAATTAATATTTTACTTATTACATAAAATATTTTTTTTAATTAAAAATACATTGAAATTGATTATTGAGGGGTTTAGCTGGATCCTATGCGCATTTCACTGTTGCTACCAAAGATTCTTAGAACAACTAGAGTTATTATGTTATAAACTTTCATTTAAACAAATGAGCTTCTCATTATATAAAGCAGAAATCTACATCAACTGACACCTCACACAGTGGACCAAACACAAAAGAACGCTGATGATGAAGGTTTAGAGGCCTTCGAAAATGGCTGGCTGTTCCGTTCAACTATGTGTTTGTTAGTCAGAATATTTACAACAGACTTTTGGTGTTATTTGTTCATTAATAATTATCACATGTAATTTGGCTTAAAAAGCGATACGAACTTTAGCCCGTTCAAATCACAAATATAGAAACAAATGGAGTTCGAATAATAATTAAAATTAACTAAAAAATAATTTTTTTTTGTTTTCAATATAAATTTTAAGTCAAAAATTTCGCTTCGTTATTGTGAAATATAAAAAAAACTTCATTTCCTTCTAAAATTAAATGAATTTTTTCGATCTTTGCCATTCTGATGATTGATATCATGTATTTCGTAATACTCGTAGTTGCAATATTAAACAATCTTTTGATTGATTCAAGAATTTTGATGATTGAAATCATCTGTTAATTTTTTCTGTGTATGTACTAAACTTTCGGGAGACTTCTTGTTCATGCGCTCGTACAACTAGATCAAAAACAAAACTGACTTATTTGTGTGTCTGTCCCAGCGGCACTTAAATATTTTTTTTATGAGTGTTAAAAGAGGCACTGCGCTTCATTAAGCTTAAGAAACACCCAAAAACACCAAAACACAGCAATAAAAAAAAGTGAACTCCACTTCTGTGCATGCAAATAAATTTAAAAATCATAAAGCATTTTTACTACTTGCTGTCAAGTCATACACTGCGACTCTGCTGGTGTTTAATAAAACTTTTAGCTGAATTTTACAACTACACAAAACTTAAATACGCAAAATTTTGCAGGGAGTGAATATTTTTCAAACGAGCAGACAGACTATGACAAACAGTCTTCGTCTCTGTCTACCTTCAATAAAATGTAAAACTTCCTTCGGTGGGAAGTGATAACTAAACACTCATCTAGCCTAGCCGGCTTTTGGCTTCTAAAAGCTGTCACAGTTATTAATTAAAATTTTCAATTTTCATACTTTTATAGAAACATTTTTCCCCTGATTTTATTTATTGTATTTCAAAGCCAAAGAGATAAAACTGAATATACATATAAGCATTCATCATTTACAACGCCATGTTCAACATCATTATCATCGTTTGATGAAATTTATCTTTTTTTTTCTCTTCATATCTTCAGCTGAAACTTTCAAGTGTGAAATTGTTGATGACAACATGATTTACAAATAGAATAAATACTTCATCATCATCTCCGCATCAAGTCAATAATTATTTTCAATCTTTCTTTGATAAGTTCCATAATCTAATCGAAATTCTATGTGGGGGATTTATTTTTTTAAGGTTGAAAATTATGATTTGATTTCCATTTAATGTTTTATTTGTTAAATGTACCTTAACCGTGTTCAAGGCATGTGTAACTTTTAGGCTGCATGAAAAATTCAATTTGTGATGGAATTGTTAATTAATTCTATTTTTGAAACATTAAATGAGCTAGAGGTGCTATAGGCTGGTAAATTTCTGACAAATCTACATGGTAAGTGGAGGAAAAAGAAATAATTTTAAATGGCAGAAAGAAGTAAATCTTATTTTTTTAATAAGGCCTTCTCCCAGCTGAATTAAGACTATGCAAAGTAAAATTTCCCTGTCTAAAAGGGGTATTAGTGCAAAAGTGCTTCCACTCTAAGGCCAATTTTACCAACTTATTAAAATATCAATTAATATTTAAGAGTAAGTTTTCCATACAAAAATTAATGATAATCGAAATTTATATATGAATCGATATTTTTAATAGAGTTTGGTGAATTTTGCCCTGAGACCTTTAGATCCATTGTGAATTAAAGGGTTGCATTTGTATACTCGTTTGTATAGCCAAAACAAATATACCATGGTATGTACCATGTAATTGTAGTGTGAGCGACAGAACTAGTATAAGAGTTATTGTGTGTGCGTGCTTTTCCAAATTAAAATACAATTGAAAACAAATAACAATTGCTTATTGTATTGCTGCTGAGCAACTGTTTGATCTGTTTTTGCTTAAAAATACATATTGTAATACAATTATATGAAAAAAACCATTGTTGAAACAAGTACATGATCGAAAGATGTATGTGCGGACGTTCGTTATGTTATTTTGTGGCGCAGCCAAGTATAGAGAGAGAGAGAGAGAGAAAATTTTGCTCTGAGAGTAATTACACATGCATACAGTGTGCACACTTCCACCGATATTCGGTAGATTCTACCGAATATGTTTGTGAATTTAACAATCTACCAATTCTACCGAACACGGCCTGAAATCTACCGAATATTGTTATTTAGTAATTTAATTCGATATATGTGTAAATTGCCTATTTTGCCACATAGCAGTACGGCCGCAGAGCGGTCATTTGCTGTCATGAAAATCATTAAAACAGAACAAAGAAATCGGTTAAAAACTGAAACCATAAGTAACCTAATACCTATTTGCCAAAGAATTGTGCCTTGGAGATGAATAATTTATTCCTACCAATGATTTAATCATTTTAGCACAAAAGCTTAAACTCATAAATGGATCTTACATATAATCTTTTTAGTTACAAATGTCTGTCAAATAAAAGTTATTCTAGCTTTATAAAACCTGCATATGTACAAAAATTGAATTCCTGTTATTTATGTATATTATTTTATATATGCATAGCATGTCTATATAAAGGGTAAGGTCAAATAACTGGGGATGACACATTTTTTTATTGGAAATGCTTAATTGATTATGGCAGTTTAATTTCCAATCACATGTGAAGTTCTAAATGCGCTTTTGGAACCTGTTTAGTTTGATATGAATAAAATTCGGCGAGAAATTTTCCCCGCGGAACAATTCCAACTAATGGCAACTAATGCGAAAACAAAAATTTTTAATTCGAAAAGGGAGAAATTTCTCGCTGAATTTTATTCTTAATTGCCCTGATATTTTGTTATTTTTTATGTTTCTTTGAATTGTTATTCTTTATGTTTGTTTCTCTGAATAAAAAAAATTTCCTACCTAATTTCATTCAAATCTACCGATCTTTTTTATCGATTCTACCGAATTTGAAAAAAATTAAGTGTGCACACTACTTGCATATCGTGTGTAATTTTTTTGTATTTGCAGCTCATGTGTTTCATGTACATGTATCATCTGCTTACATATGTATGTGAAATTTTGCTTTTATTCATTCATCATCAGCCATGTATTTTTTTCTCAACACAACATAAGGCACTTACGGTAAAAGCAGTTTTATGTATCTTATTGTTTTAAAAAAACAAAAAAAAAAGTGTTGTTTTCATTTGCTCATTGCCCAACCATACAATAATTGCTTTAAAAATCAACATTTACAACTAGTAACAGAAAACGCTAAATAACATATTTGTTCATACCAGAACCAAAAACACGCAAAAACTAGTGCAAACGGATGTATCTGTGCAATGCTATATTGTGAATCCCTTCTGGCAAATCGTTTAACAATTGATGGTTTGTGTCACAGCTAAAGAGTTTGCAAAAAGCAATCAACGTCTCTGCTGAATAGCTGAATAAAATCTTTTGAACTAAATCAGTGTCCCGTTTCTTTTGCCAATGTGAGAAATTTTCGAGTCGAAAATAAATTGTTATCAACTTGTGATAATACTCGTAGGACAATCAATATAATTATTAAATTTTCTTCAATGCGAAAAGTAAAGAAAAAAAAATATTTAAATTAACTGCATCTAAAATTTATTTTTAACTTTTTAGTGCTTATTTTTGAAGTCGACTGAACTATTTCTTATTTTTGTTTCGAGTTTAAATGTTAAATATGCACTGGGCGTAACTTCGTTAATTTTTAAGTACAAGATTATGCCATTCTAAGAGCTCAAAGTGCTTGCCAACTTTCGTGGGAATGGGATAAGTAGAAAGTATACATATATATTACTATAAATGTTTAATGGGCAATGCCCAACCCACTTTAATAAATGCTATATGGTGTCACTGTCAGAGCTCAAGGTGCGTGCAGAGTTTCATGAGAATTGGTTTATTAGAAACCCACTTTGTTAAGCCCAAAATTATGTAATTTAAAAAGCTCAACTTGTTTGTCAAATATCGACATACATATGTATACAATTATAAATTTTAGTGGGCGTGGCCTAGCCCACTTTCCTGCCAGCCTGCCATTTTTAAAATCGGTCTGCAATTACAACTTACTGGAAAACCTTCTAATTTTTTTGATTCGGTTCAAAATTGGAAGTCAGTGTAGCTCCTGGGTCCACACAGAATTATTTTGCTTGAAGCTATATCTCTTTTATTAGTTTTTTTTAGTCGAGGGTGACGTTGGCTAAAGCCCGGTCATTAAATAACAACACCATGCATTTTTCTCATGCGTCCCCTTGTATCAGTTGTTGCAGGAAAGTGCAAGTGAAGAAGGCACACTGGTCACTCAGCTACTTCTGTTTCAACAGATACTAATGCTAACGTAACATCATAAGTAAAATAATCAATAAAATGGCTTCTATGCACAGCTTCAAAAAAAAATTTAATACGCCTCATTTAACACCAGAGACGCTGCAATACTACAATATTAAAAGAGTGCAAGAAAAATGCAGAATTTTAAAAAGAATAAAGCTTTCCTCTATCCCTTCCTTCACACTATGCCGATCCTAAGGAAGGTAACGCCTAGTATTTTTTTTTTTATAAATTTCTTTGTAATTAAAAATGAACAATGATCTCTCAATCTTCTTTTCAGCAAAAGGCGAATAGTTTTCTCACGAAAATTTTAGCATTTTTCATTTGTATATACATACATAAGTACATACACATTTTGTCTTATATATTAGAAAAGTTTTACTTTCTGAATAAGACTTCCACAATTTCTCAACTTGAAGTAAAGACAATGCAGCGGAATAAGTCTTTTGTAAAATTTGTCTGCTACAAATCCTTATATTCGTGTTGCAATTGGCAAAGCATTTACAAAAACAGACGCTAAATTTAATCTAGACTAAACAACACATTTTTTGCTTTTAATTTAACTGTTCTGCTTCATTCATCAATTTTTATTTACCACTTTTTTCTACTCCATTGCCCTGCGAGCCATTGAAAGAGGCAAAACAAAAAGACTCTTCCAAAAATCGTTGCTATATGCTGTGGAGGCATTAATCTCTGCCAGTTATTTAACTTAAAAGAACAGATTGCAACGTTTTTGGCGCAGAAATAAGCATTTCATCAGTGATAACAACTTTACCAGGAGTTTAGTTTCATACACTTAATTAATGGAGTGAGGAGGAGGTCTAACACGTCCTTTTTATGTCCTCCTAAAGAAACTTTTCATTAGTTGAGGATTTTATGCTGCTAATTTACTTTAAGTAGAAGTTAATATCACACTACTCGTATTTGATAATTGCTACACAAAAATTTAATTAAATTGTCGGCCTTCCTAGACAATTTAAGAAGAATAACCAGCAATTGCTGCAATCTTAAGTGTCTAGTCTCTTATTTTAAATGAAGGAAGTACTATTGATAAGGATTTGAAAAGAAATTATTTAGTAACTTGGACTAATGCACTAAAAGGTTCATGTATCAACTCAAGGCAAGCCGATCACCAATAGAACTGACTCTACCCAGCAAAAAATTTCAAAAAAGGTAATCGAGTTTGGAATTAAGCATTTTTGGTGGAAGCACTTCCCTACTGGATTACCAACTTAATGATTTTAACAAGGCGTGAGACTAAAATAATCGATTCTTGAGAAGTACTTACATTTTTTTTATTTGTCAACATTTCACGTAATCTATTTCGTCTAAAAAAATCATTCTCTTCATTTAGCAACTTGCACGTCATTTTTTTAAATTTTAGGTAATGTGATTTGTAAGCGAGTAATGAAAATTGCCAATCAGAAAAGTAAGTCATTATATGGCAAGTAGTTCAAATGGTAATGTGTAATTTTTTGCTGGGTACTTATAATGTCAAACTTCCAATCCTATTTTTATTATTTCGCTTAAGACAGCAGCATTTGACATTCATTCACATTCAGCAATATTGTAATTACTTTTAAATTCACCCTTAAGCACTTAAGGTAATATCTTATTAAGCAAATATGTATATTGTCAGTCTTACCTGGCATAATAGGCAGCTGCTGCCATAGCCTGGGCCGTCTCCAGGCTGACTTCAATTTTTTTGCCATGACGATAGGGCAACTTTGCGGTGCCGTCTTGTTCGAGCTCTAAAACATCCGGAAACTCTGCCGTATCCTCCTCGAATACAATCGGCAAGGCGGATGGTCGATTATTGCGATTACCATTGCCACTGATGTTGTTGTTATTGCTGCTGGTGCTGTTGCTATTGCTGCTAACATTGTTGAAGCTCGCTGACGAGTTAGAAGATGATGGCAACAAGCCGGCTTGTTGCAAAGTATGCTCAACCGAAAGTGCAGCATCATGTTCATCTAAAGTTTCAGTCGTCACCACAGTCATCTCATTGCTGGCAGCGCAATTATTGGAATTGGTGGAGATGGTTCGACTATTGGGTTGCACTGTTGTAGTGGCAGCTAGTTTGGGTTGTTCGTCGTGTGCACCTAAAGGGTGTTCACGTATGCTTTGTTGTTGTTGTTGTGCGTTCAGTGGAATCTGCTGTTTAGCGTTAACATGCTTGTTCACGCTGCCACACTGTCCAGCCGCTTGCTGTATTTTGTCCTTATCTTCAATTTGTGTTTGAGCTTTAGTTTGCACTTGTTGTTGCTGTTGCTGTTTTTGATTTTGCTCTCTCAATTGCTGATACAATATACTTCTATATTCTCCATCCGCTTTCGTTCTCTGTTGCAAGCTGTAGGGATATTGAGCAGGTGTTTTGTTTATAATATTGGCTACTAAAGGAGGAGGGGCCACATAGGACGGCGGCTGCACATGTTGCAGTTTATTGTGGCCTTTTTTATCCCCATCCTTGTCATGAAATGATTTTCTATGGGATTTATTAATCTTAGAAGTCAGTCCATGGTTATTAACGGCTGCTGCCATTAATTTCTTTTTTAATAGTCTCGAGGGCGGTAGAGGGGGAGGAGGATCGTTCGAGTTTTGATTACGTTCTGGAGGTGGGGGCGGTGCTGGCGGCCTTTCCTTTATAGTTTCATAGACATGATTTAAGGGAGCCGGCGGCGGTGGTGGAGGATGATGATTTTGATTATCGAATAGAAAATGTTTTTTGGTGTCCAGCGGATCTACGTAAGCATCGGAGAGTTGAAAGTGCTGTTGATATGCTGCTGGAGGCGGCTGTTGCATGTGTGTTGGCTGGGCTGGTGGGGGAGGTAATTTCATTAAATGTATTTGTGCTTTGGGATTTTTGTGCAACCAAATTTGTGGGGAATTTTGCATATTACTTGGTAGCGGTATTTGAGCTCTAGTCATAGATTTTTGTTGCACATAATGCTGTTGTTGTTCAGTAATTTGTTGATGTTGTTGCTCTACTGTATCCTGAAATGTTGTCTGGCTCAGCAAGTTGCGCTCGTAAATATCATTCAATAAATTTGTGGCATTTTTTGAAATCTGATTGAATGTAGTTTGTTGTAGATGATGCTGTTGATGTGGTGGTGTCATCTTTTGATGTTGGACTGGAATGCGGGTCTTGTTTGAATGTTGTGGCTGTTGCAAGTGGCTCATGCTTAAGCGATTAGATGGAGTGCTGGTATTTGAAATTGCAGCTTGCAAATGCTGTGTGTGATTTGATCCCTGCTGTTGCTGCTGCTGAACATTGTGGTGTTGTTGCTGCTGCTGGTTAAATTGCAATTCGTATGTCGATCCTTTGAGTTTTTGCAATTTGTGTTGTTGTTGATTTGTCTGTATGCTTCCCATATTTGCAATTTGATTCATCGTAGTGTGCTGTTGTAAATGCATTTGTTTTTGCTGCTGCTGTTGGAATTGTAGTTTTCTTTGTTGTTGATATTGTTGATAACTTGGTCTTTGCATTGCTGTGCTACTACACGCCGGCTGCATACCAGCTGCTGTAATTCCATTGTTTGTTGTGACATGGGGGGCGGCAGTATAGTTGTTGCATGCATTAGTATTATTTTCATTTCGTTTTATGCCCACATGTCTAGGCCGATGGACAGAAGCCTGCAAATCGAAACAAAAATATGTTAAATATTTTCTTAATTATAAAACTTTCAAAGGCTGAGGGGAGGAAAATTGTTTAAATATCATTGTTCTTTAAAAAAAAATTCTTAATATGAAGCATTTTAGTTTGTTGTTGGTTAAGCAAATTCTATATACATATATTTTGTTTCTGCTTAAGCAACTCATGAGTAGACTTCAACCAAAAAATATTTGAGAAAAGCTGAAAAAGTCTACAGCTTTATAGGAAAACTCTCAAAATGCTATTGAGAATTTTGTGAACAAACGTAATAAATTAAAGAGACTCCAGCAAACATTTTCACAACGAACATCTCTATTCAATTCGTTGCCTAACCAGCAACAAACTAAAATTCTTCATATTGAGGTAGTAGAGACGAAGCTGAGCTTTTCTTTTAAATTAAAGTTGCCCCTTAAACTTCAAAAGTTAACAAAAATTAAAAAAAAATTTCAACATGAAAAATATTTTATAAAAAAAAAATTATTTGCAAAGAAATTTAAAAATATGAAAAAAAATATTTGAAAAATGGGGAAAAGATGATTTTTGCAACTATTTTTTTTTTTGACCTTTTATTTTAAATTTAACAACTGTTTTATCAAGCTTGAGGTCTTTTTTAATAAATTAACAATATTTTTATTTTTATTCGATATTTCGACACGCCTTTGTGTGTCTTCTTCAGGATTTTTTTTTCGAAATATCGAATAAAAATAAAAATATTGTTAATTATTAAATAAATTCAGTAAAGTGCGACTACGACTCGCGCACATAGATACGAACACTAGACATGTAATTTAATACAAACTTCATCCTATATAATATATAGTTTTGGCATTTTTTTCGTTTTTGGGGTTTTTTCGGTTTTTTTGTTTTGTCGTTTTTGCGTTTTTTTCGGTTTTGGCGATTTTTTTAAGTTTTGTCTCTTTTTTAGTTTAGACACTTTATTTTCTTGTATTGGCGATTTTTTCGGTTTTTTGGCGTTTTTTCATTTTGGCGTTTGTTTTATTTTTGGCGATTTTTTTTAATTTTTGCGATTTTTTGTTTATTTAAATTTTTTTTTTACTTTTGGCGACATTTTCGCGTTTTGGCGATTTTTTTAAATTTTTTTGCGTTTTTTTCATTTTGGCGTTTTTTTTTTCATTTTGGCGATTTTTTCGAATTTGGCGATTTATTTTAGTGTTAGAATTTTTTTTTTTAATTTGGCGATTTTTTTCGTTTTGGCGATTTTTTTTAATATTTGGCGATTTTTTTTTTTTTGGTTTGGCGATTTTATAATTTTCGGTTTTTTTAGTTTTACCGTTTTTGAAAATTTCAAGTGTTTGCCTCTTACGGTTTCCAAGATATAGCAAATTGTCAAAATTACATAGTCAAAATTGCATTAACTGGTGGACTACCCTTTAATTTAAATTTTTTAAATTTTAGTGTTAATTGTTGTAGTCTGTATAAAAATACACTAATTTTACAAATTTCAAGTTTCAATATACATATGTTCATACAATTGTATGTATATTACATGGGATTTTAACATATTTCATTGCTCGTTTTGGAACACCCTTTAATTTTTAATTCTCATGTACTTTTTGTTGTAGCGGCCAAGGTTCTACATACTGTGTCCAAATTTCAGGTCCGTAGCTCTTACGGTTCCTGAGAAAATACCGTGTGACGGACAGACGGACAGACGGACAGCGTAGCGAAAACAATAGGGTTCCTTTTCACCTTTGGTGTACGGAACCCTAAAAAAGACCTCAAGCTTGATAAAACAGTTGTTAAATGGGGAAAAGATTTTAAGGTTGCCACCGCAGAGAAATTTTATCAACTTTATGTGAATAATTTTTATTTTTATTTTGTTAAACAAATTCTATTTTTTAATTTACAGTCAGTCAGTCACAAAACCTTTTAAAATACTGTTAATACCATCTTGGCCATATAGTCTAGTTACCGCGCCCATATGTGTGCAACAGCATATTATGCAAATTTACTTTATATAATATGTATAATAAATAAATAAATAAATAAATAATTTAATTTAAGAAAAAAAAATACAGGCATGTATCTTCAAAACAAAACAAAATATTGAAAAATTCATTTTGATATGTGAGGCATATTCAAATTATAAGCGGCGAAATCATTGAGCTGAGCTGTTGATATCACCTGATATGAATTCGCCTTAAGTTGAGTATATTTTTAGATCTGATTAAATTTTGGGGGTGAAAGTAGGTACTTGACTTTTTTTAAATAATCCAATTTATAAGAAACTTTTTATTTTAACATGCAGAGTTATTGCATAGAAATTAAAACTTTTATTGAATAAGTCTAATAATGGCGAATTCATATTGGTTGGTCTCAACTGCCCAGGCAGGTGAGTATTTTCGCCCCTTGTAATTTAAATATCCCACATATTTTACAAAACATTTTTTGACACTTCAAAACGAATTGAGGCGAGTCTACCATATATGAAATGTGACATAAAATAAATACTTTGTTTTAACATGCAGTGTTATTCCATCAAATATAAAACTTTTATTGCACTTTTGTCGCACAAAGTCAACATCACTCGCATTAAAAATATTATCAATGCATACATGTTGCTCTTTAATATTGAGTTATTACTCCCCTTAAATTGTCAATGTCATGAACAATCATCCTCCTTCAACTCATCACCAATTAGCATTAATCATTCAAAATTATAACTCAAATTTTTCAAAATGCTTCATTTCCATAAAAAATTTTATAAGAACAAATAACACTAAAGACTCGCACTTTCCAAATATTTTTATGTTACATATTTGTTTTCAAAATTAATTATTTCTGATGTCTGATTATCCTCAAAATAATATTAAATGAAAAATTAAAAATGTATTAAAAATAAACTGGAAGGAAAAAAAACATACAAAACTATAAAAATGTTAAAGCTTCATGTAGTTTTTATGATTGACTGGAAGTCATGGAAATGAAATTAAAATTAACAGAAGAAAAAAGTAGCAGCAGCACGCACGCCTCCAAACATTTAAAATATAAAAAAAAAAAAATTTATGATGAGTGTCACTGAACATCAGCGTCATGTTGCACTTGTCATAAAATTGGGCATTTACAAGATACAACAGCCATCATTTCGGTGATACATGTGCATTTTGGTTGTGTTTCAAAGTTAAAAATTAAAAATACACACGTACATATTAAAAATTAATACAAAATTTTCAAAAGTTTAAGAAAACATTCAATTTAACCAACGAATTAGCAGCGAATTTGTTGTTACATCAAGCAACACTAAACACAATGAATTATTTATTTTGTTCTAATTTTATTAAATTATTTGCAACTTATTTTTTCTAATTGAAAATTACTTAGCTCTTGTTCTTGTTGTTCTATTAACTAATTTTATGTAATAAAATATGTTTTTCGTTAATGCAATTAACATGTTGTTAATATTGGAAATATTTTTATTTTCAGATAAAAATTTCGTTCAATTATAGTTTCAATACTGATTATAGTACATACATACATATTTATCTATTAATAAATTTACTTACGAATATGGGTGGGGCCGTAGCTGAAGACTGCGACGAATCATCATCACTACATCTGCAATGATAAATAAAATATCGAAGTAAAAATTAAAAAATATAATACAATATTTTAAATTGGGTAGATGAAAGAGGGTTCCTTGTTTAAAATTATATTTTCACTGCTAAATCAAGCGAATTTTAATTAAAATCTTTATTAAAATCTATACCGTTTACACTAATTTTCTTTGACATTTATCAAGATTTTTTATCCAAAACAAACCCCATTAACTGCACATTTTGCAAAACTAAAACCAAACAATTACACTGTAGCCAATCCACACACCTTTTTCAATACATAGGCTGACCTTTTAGTACAAATTTTAAGAAAGAAAAAAAATAGCTGTATCATTAATTTCTGCTAGATTTTAAGTAGGTCTTAGCAAAATCTAGTGACGAAGTAGATTTTTTTGTATGGGAAATTTACTAGATTTTGCCCGAAATCTTGTAAGTATGTACTAGATTTTGCTCAAATGTAAACGCATCTTAAAAGATATTTTGCCCCTGTTTGCTGAGTGGTAGCGATGCTAGCCTCTCAGTCCGGAGATCGTGGGTTCGATTTCCACCATAGACCCTGGGTGTTTTTCGCAGACAAGCTAATCGCTTTGCGAATTGTGTTTGTGTTTTTCAAAAAAAAAATGTTTATGAAAAAATTCTATAGAAAATAATAAAAAATATTGTTTATGAATAAAGCCAGAAGGGTCGAGATTTAATTATTAACTATTATATGAGTGACTATACATGTATTTCAAAAAGTCTATTAAGATTTAACTTAGTTTGTAATTCATAAATAGAAATCTATACAAATCTGAAATCAAAGTTAAGCTTGCGGAAATTGCAAAATATGTTGTAAGTAGATCTTCAAAATTCTTTCTTCCAGGTTACATAATTTTTCATGGAATCGGAATTAAAAGTTATATTACCATTTATACAGAGCTTTTGGTCACACAACTTGCAGAAAATTGTTAAAAAAGAGCTGCTTATCAAAAGTTTTATATAGGGTGTTTTTTTAAGAGGTATAAAACTTTGAAATGAAATAAAACACAAAAAAATCGTTTTAATGTCCATCAATTTGGCTTAATTGGAAGGATAATTTTATGCCATTAATGTTTAAATATGATTTCGGGCATGTGGCCGCCGCGGCTGGCTCGAATAAAGCCAATTCTACAGGTCCAATTTTCAACCACTTTTTCGAGCATATGGGGCCGTATGTTGGCAATAACGCCACGAATGTTGGCTTACAAGTCCCCTAACGTTTCTGGTTTGTTGGCGTAGACGAGCGACTGCACATATCCCCAAAGAAAATAATCCAATGGTGTCAAATCACACGATCTTGGTGGCCAATTGACAGGTCCATTCCACGAAATTATGCGCTCATCGAATGTTTCCTTCAATAAATCGATTGTGACGTGCGCTGTGTGGCATGTAGCGCCGTCTTGTTGGAACCACAACTCATCCACATTCATGCCATCCAATTCGGGAACAAAATAGTCGGTTAGTCGGCTCCAATTGCTGTGCACGGTGGCGAATCGATTCATTCGGGTCCTCTTCAACACTTTGCTCTACAGCGGCAATTGTTTCTTCGGTGCGCACTGTTCGACGTCTCTGCGGATGCGTATCATCACATAGAGTAAACGTAGTGCGAAAACGATCCATGGTTAACCGAATTAATTGCTCTGATGGACGATTATGTCGACCATAAAATGGACGGAGCTTGCGGTAAACTTCGCGAACTGAACCATTATTTTCGAAATAAATTTGCACGATTTGCAAGCGTTGTTCTTTTGTCAACCTGTTCATGATGAAATGGCAAACCAAACTAAATATTAATCACTTGACAGCTGACAAAATGGCCGCCAGTTAAAAAAGTGATGCCAACTTAAAGTTCTATACCCCAATAAAAAACACCCTTTATTTCATCAACTTGTAATTTTTTTAGTAATTTCCCACTAAGGCTAACAAGTTTGAAGCAACATAACACTGCTTAATTGTGGTTTCTCCTAGTTTAATCCCCAAGTTTTCAAAATTGTAATACATACATACATATGTATATAGGGAGATTTTGTAAAAAAAATAACTTTTCTAACGTTTAAAATTTGTATACAAATTTAGAAACGAAAAAAAAATCGTTTGTATTTACAAAATCGAAACGAAATCGAAGAAACGCCTAATAAAAATTCGATTACACATAAATATTTTAAGCTTATCCAATTTTCACCTCAATGTGGATTGCAAACTTTATGGGACTTTCTTAATGGTTTTTGTATTGAATAGTCATTTGTTGAACTTCGACACCTAGAGGACGCGGTATTAAATAGCACAGACCTAAACATATCCCTTACTATATAGTTAACCTTATGTCACCACCAACTCACTCATCATAGACACACACCGTGGTGAGTTAAATGTAATTCAATTTAGAAAGTATTTGTAAAACTCACAGTTTATGTTCCACCATTTCCACACGCTGCTGTTGTTGCAACAATTTACCACTATTCCCACCATGACCAGACGACCTTCTGCCGGTTCGTTGAGAACGATTTGACTTTGTGCGTTTTAACATTTTCTAATCTACAATGATTTATTTTCTTGCTTTGATTATTATGGATTTCAGCATTAATTATTTGCCGCTGATTTTGTTACACATTTATCGGATATTATATTACATTTTTGTGGGATTGTGCTTTTTGCCTGTTATTGTTTGTATTGTCGTTGCTGTTATTGTTGTAGTTGTTTACCCACAGCAATCATTATCTTGTTGGAATTCCATATTTATGTATAAATGATGAGTGTATTTGTTGTTCTTTTCCTATGTATCCATGTAGTGTTATCGATGTTATGATGACAATTATAATTGTAACGTGTCGTGTCTTCACACTCACTCATTAAAAAAATTATTTTCCGTATCATAGCATTGTATTGTATCTATAAAGACATAGAAAAAATAATTGAAAGAGGTTAACATGATTCTTTTAGTAATTATGATTTTTTAACAAAGATTTCAAATTCAATTGGAAATATGTAACCATTATAAATTGTTTGTTAAATTTTATCAAATGCGTAATAATACGTAGCACACATACATACATACACATACTGATATGCATAGATACGTATCTATACATATCGCCTATTTACCTCAACAACATCCTAACTCAAAAAATTCAATTTTTGAACTAATGATGCTGAATTATTCATATTGTGCAAAAATTTCATATGTATGCTCAAAATTTTCTTTTTTCATTAGCTGCCAGCTAGCTTATCAAGGACAGTCAAAAAATTCTCGTCTGCCTATTTACATATATTAAAAACAAAGCATTAATATTGTTGTTGTTTTCAATTTGATAATCTTTGATAAAGTGGCAGTAAGTTGTATGTAAATTGAAAACTTTAAATTAGTTTTTGGGTACAACTAGTGGTTTTTGAGTTATGACGTTGTTGAAGTAAATGAGCGATATGTGAATATATTATTTCTCTATAAAATTTTGTGTATTCCTTTTATCTTTAGGAATTTCTAAAACAAAATAAAAATGGAATGATTGTTAGATAATTTCTTTGTATTTAATTTGTTTTTAAATTATTTTTGTAAATTGCCGAATTTTGCATGTAGAAGCTTCTAGGAAAGCAGCAGGCTGTGGTAATGAGCGATATTCAATTAATATTTCTACAACAAACCAACAACCAAGCAACCATTTGAAACAATAATAGACTATTTCAATACTTTTTTTTAATATAACCAATTGACTTCAAATTTAAGTAAACCGCAAACGTAATGCAAAATCCACTTAATTATTTCTTATATTTACTTCCTGTGTTGCTCATGCAAGATCTAAGAACTATTCAAATGAAGTTAATTCTCCAGCATATTGTGCAAAAATATGTACATATGTAATTACATATGTCTATCGGTATCTTTGATCCAATTCAGTAGAATTTGTAATCATAATTTGTCAATTCATTATTATGTATAGACTGTTGCAAGGCTTATATTTTATTGGCATAAAATTAAAATAAAAAAAATAAATTTGTCAAAAAAAATAGTATCATTGAGATACATATGTATGTAGTTGTAAAATGTTCCAGTGAAAAATGCCGCTCAGCTCAGTTGGCTAAATTCTGCAAATGAAATTTGTAGTAACTGAATAAATTAAAGGCGCCTGCTTGAGCAAAATAAAAAATAACAAGGTGAACCCAGAAACCACAACCCTATAATTAACACTTTATTAAACATGAAATCGGCAACACACATGAAACGTGCAAAGTTTTTGTAATAAACTAAAAATTTGGTTCAATAAACGATTGAAACGTAACAAATGATATTTACAACAGCTAATTTGAGCATTATTTTTTTTTTTTAATAAAAATATACACACAGAAATATACAGACATACATACTATAGCATTGCACAGATACATCTGTTTGCACTAGTTTTGCGTGTTTTTTGGTTCTGGTATGAACATATATGTTATTCATCGTTTTCTGTTACTAGTTGTAAATGTTGATTTTTCAAGCAATTATTGTATGGTTGGACAATGAGCAAATGAAAACAACACATTTATTTTTTTTTTTTTTTTTTTTTTGTTTTTCTAAGGCAAATAAGATACATAAAACTGCTTTTACCATAAGTGCCTTATGATGTGTTGAGAAAAAATGTAATTGGCTGATGAATGAATGAATGAAAGCAAAATTGCACATACATATGTAAGTAAATGATACATGTACATGAAACACATGCATTTGTAATTACTCTCAGAGCAAAATTGTCTCTTTCTCTGTCCGAACGTCCGCAAATACATCTGTCCATTATGTACTTGTTTCAACAATGGTTTTTTTTTCATATAATTGTATTACAATATGTATTTTTAAGCAAAAACAGATCAAACAGTTTCTCTTCTCAGCAGCAATACAATAAGCAATTGTTATTTGTTTTCAATTGTATTTTAATTTGGAAAAGCACGCACACACAATAACTCTTATACTAGTTCTGTCGCTCACACTACAATTATATGGTACATACCATGGTATATTTGTTTTGGCTATACAAACGAGTATACAAATGCAACCCTTTAATACATACATGCATATATGTGACGCGCAAAATAGAAAGGGACCTAAGGGTAAAAACCGGTTTTGTTCAGAAGAGCCATTTTAAAGATTTAAATACGTGTATCTTTGGTGTACCATCACATCATAAAACGCGCATATCTCTGGGAGGGAACACTTTTGGGGCATGGGATCGGTCTGATTCGATGCTCAGATGTTGTCCACATCAAAAAAAAAAGTGAAAATTGATTTTTTTTACCCTTAGGTCCCTTTCTCTATGCGCTGTCACATATATATATATATATATATATATATATATGTATATCGTTACCGTAATAAAGAAAGGCCCTAAATCATTATTTTTGGAATTCGAGTTTTTTGTGTATTTCGATAGAGGAACCACTAATGAAAAATACAAAAATCTCGATTTCAAAAAAATAATGAGTTAGGCCCTTTCTCATATTACGGATTTAAAAATGGTTTTCCCAACAATTTTTACAACTTTCATAGCCACACATGTAGTTTTGATTAGCAGGAAAAAAAACTAATTCATTTGAGCAAATAGTTCATACCAAGATCTTTATCACACCTCATTTGAACAGAATGAATATAAAAATCATGATTTTGTATCATAAAATGACAGAAAAAATGTTAAAACTCAAACAGTTTTATTTTTTGCAATATAATGACAACAACAACAAAAATTGTCATGGATACAAACTACAGGAAGACCTTTTCATGTGTAAATGGAGTTTGTATATTTTTTAAATAGTTTTATACTGCACAGAACTTGCCATCACGCGAAGTACAGCGAATTGAAAGAGTGAATTTCATAACTAATTGCGAGTCACTGGAGACATAACAGAAGAACAGTATTTAGAAAGTACCTTTATTCAAAAATTTGATTTTGCCAAAAATAAATTATAAACGCTTTTTAAAATATTAAAGTTTGAAGTTAAATTTTTTAAGAAAGTATCTTTTCAAAGTTCGAACCTTTTTGATGCAATATAGATATTTAATAACATTCAGTTTATTTAAAAAATACTTCTTAAAAAAAATTTTCGTACAGTACAATTTTGAACAAAGAAAATTTTAAAAAGAATTTCTTGAAAAAATGCCCTTTTGAAAAAGTAATTTCTCGAAAAAATACTTTTTTGAAAAATTAATTTCTTGAAAAATTACCTTTTTGAAGAAGCAATTTCTGGAACTAAAAACTCAATTTCATGAAAAATTTAAAAATGAAAAAGTAACTTTTGGAAAAAGTAGTTTCTTAAAAACGACTTTTTCGAAAAAGTAATTTTCTGAAAAAGTCCTTTTCAAAAAAGTAATTTCTTGAAAAACTAATTTTTTGAAAAAGTAATTTTTTGAAAAAGTTTTTTTAAGTACATAGTTTCTTGAAAAAGAATTTTTTGAAGATGCCTTTTTGAAAAATATTTACCCGAAATAGTAATTTCTTGAAGAAATTTTTTTTGAAAAAGTAATTTCTTGAAAAAGTATTTTCTTGAAAAAGAACTTCTTGAAAAGGATCTTACTTGAAACAGTCATTTCTTCAAAAAGTACCTTTTAAAAAAAATAATTTCTTGAATAAGTATATTTTTGAAAACTCAATTTCTTGAAAAAGTATCTTTTTGATAAAGAATTTTTGTAAAAAATTCTTGAAAAAAGTACGTTTTTGAAAAAGTACCTTTTGCAAAACATAAATTCTTGAAATACAATTTTTTTAAAAATTAATTTCTTGACAAATTAATTTTTTGAAAAATTACCTTTTTGACAAAGTAATTTCTTGACAAAGTACTTTTTTGAAAAAATAATTACCTGAATAAATAATTTCTTTAAAAGTACTTTTTTGACAAAGTAATTTCTTAAAAAAGTATCATTTTGAAAACTCAAGTACTTTCTAAAAAAGTACCTTTTCGAAGAAGTAATTTCTTGAAAAAGTACCTTTTTGAAAAAAAAATAATAAAATAATTTCTTAAAAAAATACCCATCTAAAAAATAATTTTTTGAAAAATTATTTCTTAAGTCAGGTTTTGAAAAGCTACATTTTTTAAATGAAATTTCTTGAAAAAGTACCTTTTGGAAAAATTAATTTCTTGAAAAGGTACCTTTTGGCTAAAGTACTTTTTTGAAGAAATAGTTTCTTGAAAGAGGAACTTTTTGGAAAAATACATTTTTTGCAAAAGTCCATTTTTAACAAGTCACATTTTGATAAAAGTATCATTTGTAAACAAATTTTTCTGAAAAGTGCTTATCAAACCCGAATATCTGAGAAATATTTCCTCTTTAAAGGTATTTGTATTTCTAAAGAAATCATGCAGTTCCTTTAGGAGTCTGGCTGCTTCGTTAAATAAACTTTCCCTCAAAGTTCAACTTTAATATCCTGCTGTAGGTTGCAACAAAAAAATGTCATGATATGGTTTAATAACAAGTGTGTTGTTGTTAAAAAGCTTAAAACAATTTACTTAAGCCATTCCAGACATTATTTTCAAACTGTATGAAGCCTGGCAGAAATTGAAACTGCAAAAAAAAATCATGAGGTTTTAAGAGAATGTTAAAAAGTGTAATATGTAAAATTTGTCTAAATATATTGCTTTTCATTTCGAACAAAATGTATAATTTTACTTGTAAAAGCCATGTTTTATTTACATCCCTTAATGAAAATTCGAAAAGTTAATTCCAGCGTTAAACACTTCCTCCTCGAAGCGATTGTCTTCAGAGTTTCTATGATTTCTATAGCAAGAGTTGACCTTATTCCCCCGTTTAATTATTTGAGCAAAGAATTTTTTTTTCAGTTGTAAGGGAATAAAACTCTTCTCTTTCACCTGTAAACTTATCTGGGTAACGAAATTTATCTTCAAATCTTTACAGTTGAATTCATTCACTTTAGAGTCCTGCGGCTAAATTCCGAGAAACATAAATAATTTGCATTTATATTGATTTAGTAATATGTGTGCTGCTACACATGCAATAATAAAAACAAAATAATAATAAAAAAAAAATTCATTTGGTATCATTTGCAGAACTATTGAAGCAAAATATAAATATTTGTCAATAGAAGCGAATGCGACTGAACAGTAAGAACTAAAAGTTAACGTACGCTTAAACACAAAAAAAAATTTTAATACTTTCAATAGAAAGTGTTTCAAAAATCATGAACATTTTTAGCTTTGAAACGTTTTGAAAAATAAAATAAAACCGAAAAAGTCTAGCAATTTGTTGATCAAAACCATGATATAAATATAGAAGGTACTTCCATTCTCTCTTTCTTTTTAAAAATAAGTATTTTTGAAGTTTGTTTTTTGAGAGAAATAAAAAAAATGTTCCCATATAGTAAAAAATTTAAGTCTTCCCCTAGAAATTTTTTACAAAAATGTGTAATTGTCTTAACAAAAATTTGGGAATAAACAAAATTATATACATAACTACATATCTGTGAGTTAAAAAAGTGATTATGTAATAACTTATCTCATATTTTTAAGTTTTCTGCTTAATACAAATCTTTTAACTAAAGTTTTAATCATGATACAAATATAGAAGGTACTTCCATTCTCTCAATTTTTTCTTGAAATTCACCATTTGACAATCATGATTAAAACCATATTTTTAAGTTTTCTGCTAAATACAAATCTTTTAACTATATTTTCATCTAAATTTGGCGTTGAGAAACCAAATTGATTGATGATTTGGTTTATTTGACAACGAATTTTCATTAAGTTTAACAAATATTAATTGATATTGCATTCTGTTTAATCTACACAATATGTTTCTTGTTGATTGTAACATCCTTTTCTAAAAGATTCGTTTAATAACCGGTCAGATCTTTTGGCACGTATATTTCACAGATCTTATAGGCTCTTGGCCACTGTTGGCGAACACCAGGAAATGAAGGGAATTTAAAAAATGCTGCACTCTTATTTCTTTACTTATGCCCTAATTTAGTAAGAAGACTTAGGACGTTTTTTTTTTGTTTGAAAAAAATTTTCTTGTTTTTGAATTCCCTAAATTATTTTCTTCAAAAATGGTTTTTGTCTTTCATAATGAAAAATTAAAATATTATTACCATGTTTTTAAAACATAAAAATAAAATTAAATTATTATACAAAAGCTTGAAAAATATATGAAAAAACATGTGTTGGATATAATGTTTAGAACAAAATCATAAAGCAAATACACGAACCTTCTAGCATAGACAGTAAATAATGTTTTAAAGAATCATAACTGCGGCTTTTTTTTCGTCCATAGACAAGACGATACAATCGTCGAAGAGAATTTGGGCATTATTGTTTAATTTATACATTCTGTATTTTATAAAAACAATTTTTAAATAACTTTTGAATAAAATTTTCAAACAAACAGGAAACAGAGGGGGAAATATTAAATTAATACGGTAGCACGATTTTACCGGAAACTTCACAATACTTATACTTGTCAGATGGTGAATGTCAAGAAAAAATGAGAGAATGGAAGTACCTTCTATATTTATATCATGATCAAAACTGTAATCATGAAATTTGGTTCACAAACAGGAATTTTTGTTCAGCTTCTTTTTAAGTTTATGAGATAATCCTCTCCTCGATAAAAATTTACTGTTCGTGAAATCAGTCTAAAACGACCTAGACATCTTGTCAAAATGCTTGATGTCAGTTTCGTGTGAGCATGCTAATGTTTTGATATATACATGCTGGATGATCTATCAAGCAGTCATTTTTAGGTTGATTTTGTGCTGTCAACGGCACGGCACAGCACAGTCTGTCAAATAATCATACAAAATAATAAAATAAAGGTAGCAAACATTAGGTCTGTTCATTTACTTTCCCAGCAGAAACTAGCAACGAGAGAGTAAAACAGACATTTACAAAATTACTCTGCTAAATATGAAAAAGTAAATGAACGCTTTACTTGTAAAAACTTGAAACTTGAAAATTTTATTCACATCAGAACCATGGATGGACCATGGATACAATTGAACTTTTTTGATGTATTTTGTTTGATAATATTTTAAATTGCATTTTTTTAGAAATTTACATTTAATATGAAATTCTTTACACAGTTTCATATATTTTTACTATTTTTATAAATTGTTCATAATTTTTTAATTTTATTCCATTAAAAAAATACAAAAATGCCGCTTTCCATCTCTGATCAAATTCGTAAAATATTTAATAAATGAACAAACCTATTATGTATCAATCATAATCAAACAAAATAATAATTAAATAAATATAATCTATTGAGAGTTTGACTATAAGCATGTGGGTTTTGTAAGATTTTTTTTTAATACTGGTGTATTGCTTGAGCAGCAACGAAATGCATGTAGACGTGCTTAACCAACAACAGATTAATTGTTTAATTTTGAGTTAGATTTTACTCTGTCAATATCGTAAAAATTACAGTATCAAAAACAATTAATAGCAATAATTACAGTGCGAGAGGAAAAAAATTTTGTGAATGAAAAATTTGTTTAAAAACAGAAAAAAAATAAAATTTTATATATCATTTTTTCATCCGTCGCGCATCTTGAAATCACATTTGAAGCGGGTTCGTGCTTGACGAATAATCTACCATCTGCCTTAACACCAATTCTTCATTTTCACTCCTAGAGTGAAAAATCAAATCTAGTGTGAATTCGAAAACACATTTAGGATTTCATAAAATGGGATTATTTAATTCAAATATTTACAACTTCAAGTGTGCGCATACTTTTTAAGCTTACTCTCTTTTGTTTTATTAGCTTTAAAAAATTGTGTGTGCATTGACAAATCCTTGCAAAAGCACTCATATTTATGTGTACACGATGATAAGATATGATAATTCGTACTCTTTATATTATTTCTTTTATTAAAACTACTTCATTTACAATATTTTCAGATTTAAATCTGATAAGAATTATTTAAAAAAAATTATTAATAAAACGAGGCTATCAAAATGCTGCAAGTGAAGTAATACATAAAAATTGTAAAAGCAACATAAGCACGTAATCATAGTAAAAATATTAATAGTCAAGAATAAATTCAAGCCAAAATAGATATGAAACTTCTTGGAAGAAATCGTAAATGAAAAACGTTGGCATAAAATGTTATTAAATTTAAAATATAAAAGCTAATAAAAACTTTACTTTTAGATATTGTAACATCTAGGAGTGAATGTCAACGAAATCGAAATTTCAGCTTGAAAATTTTAAAAAATTTACGATTACGATTACGATTACGATTGTTAAAGTTTAAGCATTCGTTAAAGCATATCAATTTTCTACGTCAAACCAATATTAACTTTAACAACTGTTTATGAATACTGAAGTTAAAATTTGCTCATGTATTATTTAGAAAAGCAGATTTGATTTAGATCAAGAGAATAAATTTGGTAAGGCAAATTACGGCCACGGCTGTCAAATATGGCGATTTCTCGCCAAACGTGGCGTTTTTTCAACTTGTTTGGCGTCCAAATTTTTGGTTTGGCGACATGGCGATTTTTTTTGGCGATAAATACATTTGTTGGCGATTATTATGGCTATTTTTAACAAAATAGAATTTCAAAATTTTTCAAATTCAGGAAAATTAGTTTGTTGAAGGAGTAGTTTCAAAAATAAATCCTACAAAAACTCGTCTGCAAGAAGTTAAAACAATTTGATTTTGATGATTTTTTTTTCTTATATATATTAATTATAGTCATTAATGCGTTTTGAATTTGGATGAGAAAGATTTACAAAAAATAATTTTTGGCGATTTTCTTTCTAATTTTTTTTCATAAATTTATATTAAAAAAGTGTTATATTAAAAGAAATTTATTATCAAATATTTACTAAGAAAAATTATATAAAACAGATTTTTGGCCACCTTTGGCGATTTTTGAAATCAATTTGGCGAAATATATCTGAAAAAATCTGACAGCCTCCAGCATCAAATTAAATTTCCAAATATTTTCTTCCAAACTCTTTTTTTTTCGTTCAATAAATTATTGCAGTAAAGGTTTTACTGATTTGGAAAAAGTAGGTAACCAGCAATTTAGAAAACAGAAGGACGCTAACAACTAATTCCAGCAAGGTACACTAAACAATGCAAGGCAAATTCATATGAAACAATGCAGAAGGTGTACGTCTGAACGTAATATGAACTTCCAGTTCTTGCCCACCACCCAAAACGAATTGCAATTGGCCCCTTAAATTATTAAAAGTTTCATGTAATTATTTATATTAAAATTACTCATGAATAAGACTAGTCATAATTCCCTCTCCCCCATGAAACATTTTTTAGCTACGCCAATGCTTTGTTTCAACATCAATTCAATAAAAATTAGTGCTCTGCATAAAACCATTTGACAGAATTATCAAGACATCAGGGATTTTTCAAACTCATTTTGCATTCTATAGCAAGATGACCACGACGTAGACTATTTATCGTTTATGTTAACATATCGATTACCCATCTCTAATTATTTGAATCAGCAGCGTGTTTTTTTATTTTTAGACAAAAATTTTACCAAAAATTCAAAATGTTTTTTGGTTGTGAGATAAATTCAGACACAAAAGGCACAACAATTTCACGTGTTTCCACTTCCATAGAAGGTGCAACAATTTAACTTGTGTCTACTTCTGTCAACTGAACTTACCACAGCTTCCTCTAATAGGCTAAAAGTTAACTGCTTGAATATCACTTCAGCGGCTGCATGAAATTCATCTTTGTTGGCGACCATTTGCCTCTTAGTCCTAAACTTCAAGGGTCGTATTCAAAAAAAAACTTAACAAAGATTTGAAAAGCAATGTTAAGTAAAGTTGTATTCAAAAAAAAATTATTATATCAAAATTCTAAAGTAGGCACCTACGTTTGTTAAAGCTACTTTAAGTTGATATTTCCAAAATGTGTATTTTGTACCTCAAATACTTTTGTTAATATAGCACATATTGATTCATGTTACATCTGAAAATGAAGCTAGAAGTGCTAGCTCTTATCTTAAATTTATTATTTCTGTCATGTGATGGAAAATATCACTAAATTATCCATCTGATTCGAAATACATAACAAAATCCATAAAAAAATATTAAAATAAATACAACTATACAAAAATGTTTTACTGATGTACATTCATATAAAAAAAATACTCATTTCGTTCGAATAAAATAAATTGGGATAATTTTTCTATGTTCGTCATATTTTTTTTTTTACTTCATAGAAATGTTGATCTGTTTTTTAAATTATGCTGCTTTACTTCAAGATAATAAAAATTTATTTAATAAAATAAAAAATTATTTGAATATCCGAATGAAATTGTATTCTATTTTGTACATCATAAGGTGTGAAATGGTTGTTGAACATGGTGGTGTTACCAGAATTTATTATTAAATCACAAAATAATTAAAGTTGTCTTTTGAATACAATTTCTTAACAAAGCAATGTTAGCCTTAAAGCGCTTGGTAGCTACTATGAACTTTAAAGCTCAAGTAAAATATTTTTTTTGAATTAGGCTGCAAGTCTCGCCAAACTTATAAACATTTTGCACTACGCTTTTTATTGCCTTACCTTTTGTCATCCACCACGTAATTTTATTGGCGGGCCAAGACAATTTAATAATTTTCTTATATCGTCTCATTCTTCTTTAAAATAACTGGAAATAATGCTTCAGCTAAATCCCACTGTAAGAAAAGAATGCTTCTGCAACTCTTACACATATTTCTCAAACTGGTTTACAGTTGTTATTTTAAATTTTTCCGTTTTTTAAGGTTCCGTACACCAAAGGTGAAAAGGAACCCTATTGTTTTCGCTACGCTGTCCGCCTGTCCGTCTGTCCGTCTGTCCGTCTGTCCGTCACACGGTATTTTCTCAGGAACCGTAAGAGCTACGGACCTGAAATTTTGACAGAGTATGTAGAACCTTGGCCGCTACATAAGAATTAAAAATTAAAGGGTGTTCCAAAACGAGCAACGAAAAATTTTCAAATCCCATGTAATTAATATATGTACATACAATTGTATGAACATATGTATGTATATTGAAACTTGAAATTTGTAAAATTGGTGTATTTTTATACAGACTACAACAATTAACACTAAAATTTAAAAAAATTTAAATTAAAGGGTGGTCCATCAGTTAATGCAATTTTGACTATGTAATTTTGACAATTTGCTATATCTTGGAAACCGTAAGAGGCAAACTATTGAAATTTTCAAAAACGGTAAAACTAAAAAAACCGAAAATTATAAAATCGCCAAACCAAAAAAAAAATCGCCAAAAATTAAAAAAAAATCGCCAAAACGAAAAAAATCGCCAAAATTAAAAAAAAATTTCTAACACTAAAATAAATCGCCAAATTCGAAAAAATCGCCAATATGAAAAAAAAACGCCAAAAATCGAAAAAGTAGCCAAAACGCGAAAATGTCGCCAAAACTAAAAAAAAAAATAAAAAAAATCGCAGAAATGAAAAAAATCGCCAAAAATAAATAAAATCGCCAAAATGAAAAAAACGCCAAAAACCGAAAAAAATCGCCAAAAACTTGAAATTTTCAAAAACGGTAAAACTAAAAAAACCGAAAATTATAAAATCACCAAACCAAAAAAAAATCGCCAAAAATTAAAAAAAAATCGCCAAAACGAAAAAAATCGCCAAGATTAAAAAAATTCTAACACTAAAATAAATCGCCAAATTCGAAAAAATCGCCAAAATGAAAAAAAACGCCAAAATGAAAAAAAAACGCCAAAAATCTAAAAAAAAATCGCCAAAACGCGAAAATGTCGCCAAAACTAAAGAAAAATTTTAAATAAAAAAAAATCGCCAAAATGAAAAAACGCCAAAAACCAAAAAAAATCGCCAAAACAAGAAATAAAGTCTCAAAACTAAAAAAGGAGCCAAAACTTAAAAAAATCGACAAAAACTTGAAATTTTCAAAAACTGTAAAACTAAAAACCCGAAAATTATAAAATCGCCAAACCACCAAAAAATTGCCAAAACGAAAAAAATCGCCAAAATTAAAAAAAAATTCTAACACTAAAATAAATCGCCAAATTCGAAAAAATCGCCAAAATGAAAAAAACGCCAAAATGAAAAAAAACGCCAAAAATCGAAAAAAAATCGCCAAAACGCGAAAATGTCGCCAAAACTAAAAAAAAATTAAATAAAAAAAATCGCATAATAAAAAAAAATCGCAAAAAATATAAAACCGCCAAAATGAAAAAACGCCACAAACCGAAGAAAATCTCCAAAACAAGAAAATAAAGTCTCAAAACTAAAAAAAGAGCCAAAACTTAAAAAAATCGCCAAAACGAAAAAAATCGCCAAAATTAAAAAAAAATTTCTAACACTAAAATAAATCGCCAAATTCGAAAAAATCGCCAATATGAAAAAAAAAAACGCCAAAAATCGAAAAAGTAGCCAAAACGCGAAAATGTCGCCAAAACTAAAAAAAAAATAAAAAAAATCGCAGAAATGAAAAAAATCGCCAAAAATAAATAAAATCGCCAAAATGAAAAAAACGCCAAAAACCGAAAAAAATCGCCAAAAACTTGAAATTTTCAAAAACGGTAAAACTAAAAAAACCGAAAATTATAAAATCACCAAACCAAAAAAAAATCGCCAAAAATTAAAAAAAAATCGCCAAAACGAAAAAAATCGCCAAGATTAAAAAAATTCTAACACTAAAATAAATCGCCAAATTCGAAAAAATCGCCAAAATTAAAAAAAACGCCAAAATGAAAAAAAAAACGCCAAAAATCTAAAAAAAATCGCCAAAACGCGAAAATGTCGCCAAAACTAAAGAAAAATTTTAAATAAAAAAAAATCGCCAAAATGAAAAAACGCCAAAAACCAAAAAAAATCGCCAAAACAAGAAATAAAGTCTCAAAACTAAAAAAGGAGCCAAAACTTAAAAAAATCGACAAAAACTTGAAATTTTCAAAAACTGTAAAACTAAAAACCCGAAAATTATAAAATCGCCAAACCACCAAAAAATTGCCAAAACGAAAAAAATCGCCAAAATTAAAAAAAAATTCTAACACTAAAATAAATCGCCAAATTCGAAAAAATCGCCAAAATGAAAAAAACGCCAAAATGAAAAAAAACGCCAAAAATCGAAAAAAATCGCCAAAACGCGAAAATGTCGCCAAAACTAAAAAAAATTAAATAAAAAAAATCGCATAATAAAAAAAAATCGCAAAAAATAAAAAACCGCCAAAATGAAAAAACGCCACAAACCGAAGAAAATCTCCAAAACAAGAAAATAAAGTCTCAAAACTAAAAAAAGGGCCAAAACTTAAAAAAATCGCCAAAACGAAAAAAATCGCCAAAATTAAAAAAAAATTTCTAACACTAAAATAAATCGCCAAATTCGAAAAAATCGCCAAAATGAAAAAAAAACGCCAAAAATCGAAAAAGTAGCCAAAACGCGAAAATGTCGCCAAAACTAAAAAAAAAATAAATAAAAAAAATCGCAAAAATGAAAAAAATCGCCAAAAATAAATAAAATCGCCAAAATGAAAAAAACGCCAAAAACCGAAAAAAATCGCCAAAAACTTGAAATTTTCAAAAACGGTAAAACTAAAAAAACCGAAAATTATAAAATCACCAAACCAAAAAAAAATCGCCAAAAATTAAAAAAAAATCGCCAAAACGAAAAAAACGCCAAAATTAAAAAAAATTCTAACACTAAAATAAATCGCCAAATTCGAAAAAATCGCCAAAATGAAAAAAAACGCCAAAATGAAAAAAACGCCAAAAATCTAAAAAAATCGCCAAAACGCGAAAATGTCGTTAAAACTAAAGAAAAATTTTAAATAAAAAAAATCGCCAAAATGAAAAAACGCCAAAAATAAAAAAACCGACAAAATGAAAAAACGCCAAAGACCGAAGAAAATCTCCAAAACAAGAAAATAAAGTCTCAAAACTAAAAAAAGAGCCTAAACTTAAAAAAATCGCCAAAAATGAAAAAACGCAAAAAAAACGCCAAAAGCAACAAAAAAAAACCGAAAAGACCCCAAAAACGAAAAAAAATGCCAAAACTATATATTATATAGGATGAAGTTTGTATTAAATTACATATCTAGTGTTCGTACGGAACCCTTCGTGCGCGAGTCAGAGTCGCACTTTACTAAATTTATTTCATTTCTAATAATTGTTTGCTGCTAATCAACTTCAAAGTTGTTATTAAAAATGGTGATGAAAACTACAAAGCCGCTTCAACACAATAACGCCGTCAAATTTTTTATAGAACACAAATTTTACGTTGACAGTTATGGATAATCTTCGATAACGACAAATAAAATAATAAGGTGAAGCGCAAAAAAATATCCTTTTAAGTCGATGTTAACAATAAGAATAAAAGTGACTGATTTAACCACAATTAAGTTTTTCCCTTGGAGGTTATTTTAATTTTAAATTTAGCGCCCACATGCCAACTTCCGTGTTGAATTCGAGAAAAAATTATCCGTCACCAAATGACAACCATTACAAAGGTCATCTGAGTACCGCCAAGGGCTTAAACATGACATTTTGTAGAATAGGCAAAAGACTTGCAGTCTGTGCAGCGACAAATAGGTTGTTTAACAAAATTACATTTAACCTCTTCACAATACTTATTACATATTTGAAACTATGTAACTAATTTGATTTCAGCATGACACTAATTTATTATTTAAAAAAAAACCCTAAAAACTCCCACTAAGAAAAAATCTACAAACATCTTTAAAACAAATGAATTTGTAGTGCATTCACTTGCAACACAGAGACACTAATTGACTCTTTTGTTTCATATTAATTTTATTTCACAAAATGTCAAATGTGACACATCATCTTATTAAAAACGTACATATCTGACAGCAAAGTAAAAAATATTCATTACAAAAGGACCCACATACGAGAATGTAATTATGTAAATATATTTATGAAATTATTTAACATTAAACTAACGACACTTGTAGACTCGTTCTCAACCGACCGCAAACATATGTGAGAGTTGGAGTTTAAAAAGAAGACATGACTTGTCATTATTTGTGATTACCAACACTTGTTAGGAGGAGACGTTTATGTGAAACTCAATCTTTGAATGAGTACGTACGTGTTTAATGGTATATGCGAAGAGATGATCTTCTTGACCCTTTTCTTAACTAAAGATCGTTAGTTATTATGAATATTCTTAAATTTATTTTCTTTTTTACAAAACCGGAATAAAATACCTTAAGGTATGAAGGTAATTCAAATAATGATCCAGGCGTGACTTAATAACAACAATCAAATTAAAGAATTTTGTTCCCCTGTCATATCCATATAAGCCAGGGATGGAAACATTGCAATTACAATTTTAATAAATTATATTTATTTAAAGCATTATTTGAAGCCTAGCACTTAACTGCCAAACTTTCATTGACGACTCCGATTATTACTTCATTCATATGCACATGTAATCTGTCAACAGTTGCAGTTGACAAAAATGAGTGTGTAGTTTTAATTAGCTACCAGTGAGAAAAGTTTGAAATGTTTTTAGTAAGTAAAAGCAATTTAATTTTTGAAAATTGCGAGCACAATATTATAAATATTCCTTTTATCGCTCAGTTCTAAACCAAAAGGGAATTTATCAAATACATGTAACTGCTTATTATTTTGGGGGGAGGATTTTCGTAGTTTATGGGTAGCTACTAGGAGCAAAGTGCCAGTTTCTTCAACAAATAGAAGCTTTCTCAATGCCTCATTCGATCCACGCCTTCACACAGGAATTAAAGAATCCTAGAGTCCACTCCGATAGCATAAATGGTCTCCACCAGTCAAAGACTTCCTTAAATTTGAGTTATATTTGGTTCTCCACCAGGCTCTTTAACAAACTGCCCTTGAGTATTCTATTTGGTCTCCACCAGGTTCTTCAACAAATTGCCCTTATTAGAGTATTATATATACTTCTGTGTCCAATATTTAAAAATTCTATAAATTTTCCTGTAGTGTCATGCAAGCCATCAAAAAGTATGGTTATGCGACCCCTACACGTTGCGAATTGTTGTACAATTTGATTAAGTTGTACAACCAATTGTTACGTTAGAGGTGTGATTGGCCAACGGTCGGTCATTGGTTGAATGAAAAATCAAAACATTTTGATTTTCATTCAACCGACGAGCAACCTAGCTATCAAATTGGAGCGTGTGAGGGTGATTTCTTCTTTGTCATTTTTATTCAGACGTTTTGTGAGCAACATCGTGTGCAGTAAACAATAAGTGTGAAAAAAGAAGAAAAATGCGAATGGGCAATTTTATTGAAGAATATAAAAGCATGTTTTTTATTTTCTTTTTCTATCTTTTTCCTTCACCAAAAATTATATTTATAAACTATAGAGCTAAAAAAATCAGAACTCATGTGGACTCTCTAAAAATAATTTTTTAATGAAGTTTGATGAAAAATTGGTTGAAAAATTGCAGCCTGGGCAGTGAGCGATCAACTGGTATATGCAACTCAATTGTACAACCAGTTGCAACGCGTAGGGGCCGCATTATAATAGTCACAATCAAAGGCGGTTGATCGAGGAAAAAACATTAACAATGCGACAGCCGCAAAATTCTCGAAAGCAAGACATCAAAATACCTGGCCGCATTAAAAATATCTATCACGACGCGAAAAAGGTGTTCTCCCATCCAGAGCTAAATTACGACTGTAACTGCTTATTTGGAAGCTTTTTTTAATTATGTATGCATTGAGCTTTCCATCTCTGACTCATTACACTGTAATGTGCCTTTGAATTTAAAATTCTTATTTGGCGCAATGTAAAATTATCAGCCAAATTATTGATTCCTATGCTTGGCACGCACTTGCGGATTGGAAGACAACTCAACATCATGAAACACGATATTAATTTTCTAAATGTTAATGTTTAATAATAAACATGTTAAAAAGGGTTAAAACGTGCATTTGGATCTTCTTCTTGTAAACATTTACAACATAAAAGAAACAACTTTATTCGTTTTTTATTCAGTCTGTCCGGTAACTGAATACAAAAAGTATTTATGTTTGTTGGAATTAAATTGAATGTATGTTTTCTTTTGGATTTATTAATTGACAACAAATGTCGCGTCTTTTAACAGTAGACGTTCACTTTTTTACATACATACATACATACATACATATGTATGTAAGTATGTGTATGCTGTCACTCTTATGAATATATGTATGTACGTGAGGGACTATATAAAAAGCCGATAAAAATCTTTTGTTGAAAGCTGGTTCAATTACAATTTTTTGCTGTTGCTTGTATTACTCGTATTATTATTGTTCATATCAGATTTGTATGCTTGATTTAAATAAATAAATGCAGTCTGGAAGAGTTTTAAGCGCTGCTTTAAATACTTGTCTGTCTGTCCGTCCGTCCATTAGCCCGTTTACTCTTTTTACAAGTCATTCTTAGTTTACATGCTTGATTTTCATGTTGTTTTCATGGTAATTGATCTGATGTTTAAATGGAGACTAATTTGTTTCGTGTGTGTTTTTCATTTGTTTGAGTTTGAAAGACTCGCGCCATAAATTATTAGGTCAACGCTCGTCAATTGTGCACGACTAAAAAAAAACTGCAAAGAAAACAATGAAGAGTAGAAAAAAAACTTTTTAATTAAATATTTATTGTTCAAAAATATGCAAAATTTTTCCCAGTTGGATGTTTGAGATTTGGCGTACCTGCCAATTAGGCTCATGGATCATGAGCCTAATGTTGTACATATATTAACGACGACATCAACAATTTTGTACAAGATTAAAGAAAAAATGTTTTAATGTTATTTAGTCTAATAGAAAATCATAGTAGTCGAAAGTTTGAAATACGACACTCGTAATTAGGGCCAATAAAATGTATTTTGGATTTGTTGATTGCAAACGATGTTATTTATAAACGCAGTCACGGGTTTTTCTTGTTATTACGAGTATTATGTTATTATTACCTTTACCTTATAGCATTCGAACTAATGCAAATTTTTTTACTTGGATCTCATACGTCCTTTATTACTATTTATAGGCAGCAACAGCCTTTTCAGATTGCATCAAAATTACTTTTAATTTCGTGCCCGATTCACTTACCAAATAATCATCCATTTTATAAACTTTGTTTAAATTTTACACTATTTCGGCCACAACACATTATTCCTTTAAAACCATTTTCATTTTATACGTTTATACAACAAATTTTTTTATGTTTTTAGTAAAACGATTGTCAACTTATTACTTTTCCATCTACCCACAGTGTTGCATATGTGTTGTTCTAAAAAAAAGAACTTTAAAGAAAAAACAGGCATGTGTGTATTCTAATTTCAAAATTATTGCGCGCCAAAATTAAGGAAAACAACTTAATTTGGGTACATTCATAAGACGTAGCTGTTGAGCTCGACAGTTGTGAAACTTTTGGCCCCAACAGTTACGTCTTAGAAACGGCTTGATGGATATAATTCAATCTTATATCTTTATTTTCTTACTTCATCGCATTTGTAATGTAAAATTTAACAAATATTTACTCCTGCGACCTAACAAATCAAATAAAAGATAAAGCTCTGTTCGATCAAGTGTTCAGGCTGAGCACAACATGTTGACTATAAGTAGCGAAAAAATTTTATGATGGAAAATTACTCAACTGTTGAGTGAAGCGGAACTACTCAACTATGCGTTTCTAAGACAAAGGCCGGGTTTTCATCTGTGTGCCATATGCCACACAAGCGTAAAAAAAGCGTAACCACTAATTACTAATGAAAAACTTTTAGATTCAGACATGTATTTATTAAGTTAAATACTAACAAATACCTAATAGACATTCTTTTGTTTAATTTTATTTATGCTGCCACAAAACACAAAAATCTAAATCAAAACATACCATAAAAATCAACCAATATCTGTCAAAGTACTCAACGTAGGCAAAAAGTTAGGGCCGGGCACAATGAATCCGTCATACGTTAAACTTTGCTTTTTAAATTTTTTTACTCAACGTACGCAAAAAGTTGAGATTTGACCAGTTTTTGTACTTTGCGTTGACGGACACGTACTGAATGTAACAGACCTCATAAGAAACCATGTATTTCAACTTAGCTGTCAGTTGCAAAAGGCGAAGCTTAACGCATGACGGATTCATTGTGCCCCGACCTTTATGTTGTTTGTTTGCCTGCGTGGCTTGCAGCGTACTGTATTCAGCGTGACCGTTTGACCGACTAAAGTGGCAAATTGCCACTTTTTCGACTGCCTTTCCACTTTTTAAAAAGCCTTGCCACTTTTGTCCCTTTTTTTAGGGTGAGTTACATGAAAATACATTAAAAATTAAAAGTTTAGTGTAGTTTTCTCGTTTTTTTTTTAATTTTGCCTCTTTTTGATAAATCCCTTATTCGGTGCCACTTTTTGAAATATGTCATCGGTCACCCTGACTGTATTTCTACTAAAGTTTTTCCGTACTTTAAAGAAAAACGCAACTTGTGTGTATGTGTTTCCCTTTTTGTGGTGCCCACAGACGAAGGAACATATTAGGCATAGTTTACACAAGGTAATTCTTATTTCCAAGCTGATTAGTTTATATGGTGAGGGAGACGAGGGGAACAGAAACGTTTCTTTTCCCCTCGTCGCTCTCTCTCCTAATTAAATAAACCTATTTGTTTTTTCCTAATAGTTTTTAGGATTTTAAATTAAATAAATTATAATTTAAATTAGTTTTCGGGCAAGGTGAAAAAATATGAATTTTGATCGAGAGATAAAATAACATGCGAATTAAAGAAAACGAGCGACCACTTCAAGAAATACTTTGCAAGTAAATTATATCTATATTTTCAGTTATCTTCTTATGACTATGTACATATGTATGTATTTATTTTATTCCAATAGTGAACAGTTATTAGTACATATGTAACATTACATAGCATTATATACATATGTACTATATACAAAAAATTATATTTAATAGTAGGGTCATTCATATTTTAATTATTATTTAATGTAGCATTAGTTTAAATATTGTATTAATTTATTCCATATTATTATATATTAATTAGATATTATTATTATTATTATTCTTGTTATTATTATTATTATTAGTTTTATTATGGCGCAACACCCCTTAGCAATAATACATGAATAGTGTAAACTAGGACTTATTCTGAGTTCAGGCGCTCGAACATTTGAAAACATCTGGATATCTCTTTTGATGTTTCCTTTGCGTTCACACAGACGTATAACCGTAGTAGCCAGCGATGGAACACAAACGAAACCTAAGGTCTCTATGTCTATTGAATGTTGTACTAAACATATCGATCCCTATTTGCGATTTAATCGTAAGCGACAAAAATTAAACTTTTGAGGAGAAGTTTTTTTATAATATTCAAATGTATTTTGCATACGTAAATTGCCTCTTGCGATAAAAGTTTAAAGCTTGTATAAATATAGAAGCTATTTCCATTCTCCCAATTTTTCTTGACATTCACCATCTGACATGTGTAAAGATGGTGAAGTTTTTGGTAAAATCGTGATACTGTATTAATTTAATATTTCCCCTCTGCTTCCTGCTTGTTTAAAAATTTTATTCAAAAATTATTTCAAATTTTTTTTTATAAAACACAGAATTTTAAGAATTAAATTTAAAAGCAATGTCATGTATTGAAATCAGATTAAATTGAATTTATATGTGTACATAGGTATGCCGTATGAAAGAAAGCGAAAATGAGCTGCATATTCCAAGCTGTGGATGTACGAAACATTATTGTCAAAATATGAATATCCCCTACATTATCTGGTGTTCGCTAACAGTGGCTAAGGGCCTGCAAAATCTGTGATGTTACAATCAACAAGAAACAATTTATGTAGACTAAACAAAATGCAATATCATACAATGTTTGTTAAACTTACTGAAAATTTATTGTCAGCTAATCAAAATCAGCAATCAATTTGGTTTATCAACTCCAAGTTTATATGAAAATTAAAGGAGCGGAAAACTTAAAAAGATGAGAAAGGTTAATACATAAGCACTTTTTAAGCTTCACAGATATGTAGTTATGCATGTATGTACATGTATCACTTTATTTCGAAATTTTTGTCAAGATAATTACACATTTTTGTAAAAAATTCCAGATGAAGACTTATTTATTTAAAAAATGTTTCCATATACATTTTTTATTCCTCTCAAAAAACAAACTTCAAAAATACTTTTCTTAAAAATAGTAAATAATAGAAAATAGTTAAATTCAATACATACAAACGAACGTTTGGAAGCATAAAATTTAAAAATAAGTTGATATTTGAGAAACCAAAAAAGAAACCTGAGTTTTTTAACTATAACAATTGCTGCAAACGATGAAGTATTTAGTGGAACCTTTTCGTACAATACTCCTTCGTCTGTGCGCTGCTTCTAAAAAAGAAGATTAAAACGCAGTGCTGACAACTTTTACATTAGTATTATTTACAAGTGCGCGTAAAGATGTGAAAAATTAAGTGAAAGTGTTTTAATATTGAAAATGAATATAAACTCCCGCCAACAACGATTTGATAAATATATCTTTCGCAGATAAAAACCAATACTGAAAACGCTAACATTGGGTCAATATATAATACATATAATAGAAATAAGTGCGGTAAGTCTTTCAACTTATATTGAGACAATGATACCGTTATAATATCTGCATGTAAAGATATCACTGGGGGTCTACTTACATTATGCAATTTTTAATTAATGAATTTGTAAATGTTAACTATTTTTTGTATCAACGCCAAATTTTCATTAAAATATGTCGATTTGTTAGGCCCCATAGAGGTGCTCCCTTTAAGTGTGATAATCTGCTATTTAAGTCTTCCTAACACTAAGAACTGTGTCAAATCCTCTGCACTGTCAGGAAAAACGTAACTAAATGAAATTAATGTATGAAGGCGTGAAATCGAAAGTATTGTATGAGAAAAATACCAGGATAATGCAAACTTTTATTAGAATTTAGATTGGGAAGGGTATCGTTGTAACAGACATCAACTCGGAAACTATATTGGGTCCATTGTGATAATAATAATGTAGTAATAGTTACTCAAAAAATAATTTCCCGCCATTCCAAAACATTAGAGGTGGAAATGGGATGGTTTTCTACGATAATTTAGGTACAGATGTTGCGCTGATTAGGAAATATCATTCGCTGTGTCCTTGTATAATAAAAACTTTGAAACCATTAACCCCCGACCAATAAAATGGGTGTTATAAGTTTGTAGTGGGTGTCTGTGTGTCTGTACGAGTCCACGTACAGACCAAAGGGTTTGATCGATTTTGATTTAGTTTTTCCTGTTTGAAAGATGACTTGATTCATAGTATTCTTAGGTATGTTTAAAGAAAATTGGTCTAGCTGTTTAGCAGATACCACATCTCTTCTAGATATATTGAGGGTTTTTAAAATTTATAATTTTTTTTATTTATTTTTGACATAGGAAATAGTCTACGAAACAAATTATGCACGTACATATCTCGCGTTTACTTCAAGAGACTCGTAACTCAAAAGACTTATTTTGCAGAAAACGAGTTTTAGAGTTTTAAATTAACTAAAAACTTACACCCATATTCATAAAATAATAAAATGAATTTGAAAACCATTTTAGGAAAATTTTGTATGAAAAAATTTTAAATAAAATACATTTCAAATTCATTTTGAATTTTATGAATATGGGGGTTAATGTAAAACAATATGACCATTAATTATGCACTATTAATTAACTCAAAAATTACGTTTTTGGAGTTATAACTCTATTGAAGCAAATGCTCAATATGTATAATAGAGCTCGATATCGTTTTAAAATTACAAATCGAACACCTATAACTTAAAATTTAATTTAAGTCTTTCCAAAATTATTTCGTAACTTTGAGACTTTTAACACTTTTAAATTCATTTATCAAATCATTCCATACATTCCAATTGGGTTTACCTTGCTAAATATTCCATTTTTGATGAGAAATATATTTTTCAAGCATTTTCATTTTATCATGGCTCCAAAGAAACGAAACATAAATAACAAAAACAGTTGCGTGCATTTTATAGAACGTGATACATGTAATAATTTTCAAAAAACATTTACAATATAACAACTCTTTGAATATACAACACCTGCCCTAATGCATTATATTTATGTGACTACAAACAAATTCAAACAGACAATGATACACCAAGGAAATTAACACACAGCAAATTACAAGGAAAAAAAGTGAAAAAATACCTGTCATCTAAATGAATGAATGAATGTAACATGAAGATAAGCGTGTTTTTCAGTAATTAAGCTCATAGTTTAGTTTAAAGATTCTCAAATGTCAGTAATGAATACCAGTTAAGACAAACTTGCTTGACTAACAACTACAAAAATGTACGGAGAATAGACCGACCATGTACCTGCGTACATGTTGCTATTTAGCGCCAACAAAATAGGTATTTCCACAAAAACAACCAATCGTTCTCTTTGAAATAGAATTAAAATAAAAAAATATGAAAATGAAAATGAAAATGTGCAAAAAAAAATTAAATAAATGAAGCGTCCGTTGTCTGCTATTAGAGTCAATATTTTTGTAAATTGTTGCATGTCTTGTATTTTGTTTTTTTTTTCTCATAATTAAACGCTGCACTGGCTGAGCTGATTTTCTATCAGTGTAATCGCTCTACATTTTCTAATTTAGCAGAAACAATATTTACAAAAAGTGTTTTGTATACGAGTAAATGGAAATATGTGTTGTGAAAAATAGCATCATGTTTATGGTTTCAATCATAATTGCTACGTTTTGCTAAAAGTATCTGCAACATACAAAGTTAAATTGCAACATGCCTGCCAACAACAAGCATGTATTAAATATGCTAAAAACGTTTGGTCGTTTCGATTTCTTCTTTGGTTTTTTTTACATATATTTTTTACGTTATTGAGCACGATTTTTTGTTAAAGATTTTAACGCAAAAAAAAAGATTCCAAGCAAAATTAAAACACTTGTTAAAACAGTCTTCACAACAAAAAAAAAAAAAAAAAAAAACCAAGTCTGCATGTTATGCATGCAAAAGACGGCCTTCTAATATTTTAGCCTTGTCAGTCTTCATCATAATCGTGGTGGTTGCATGACTGCCCGCTTTGTTAATTTACTATGGCTCCTATTTAGTTTGTGTAAGTTTGCATTGTATTGTTCCCTACATTTTGGCAATATTTCTACAACTCTTTAAATCAATTCCAGCAAAAAAAAAAGCATAACAAAAATCGGATTATATGTATCATGGGTTCAAGTGATGAAGAACTGTTTCGATTTTGGGGAAACGTGCATCATTTTTTACATTAGCGTGTCATTGGAGATCGTTTGTTTTTGCGAAAATTTAAATATGTAAATTGCTCTTCATTAAAATGAATGAATCGAGCCAAGCCATTTTATCTGGGGCCTAATTGCCGCTTTCGATAACGAGCTGATTCGTTCACGCTTTAGGTCAATTTATATACAAAACTATAAATATATAATAAAATAGTTTCATTAAACATATAAAAAAGATCGAAAAATTCGATAAACAGTTTTTCAGTTTGAGATTATGGCATTTGATATTGAATGATATTATTGCATTGCTCGATAGCATATCCTGGTTCCAAGACTTTTTTATAGTTGAATAAAATTTTTTTTGTTAGTCAGTATTGAACCCTGATTTAAAGCTTTTTGGATGTCAATTTTGATCTCTTCACTAATGAAGATTTTTTTCGGATTTAGGAAAGCTTTTTAAACATGAATTCACTTTTTGTAATGATTAATAAAGCGTGAAAATGACAAAACCTTTCAAGTATGTACTTCATTTCTAACTTCCCGATATTGAAAGTTACGGGAGGCAAATCACGGAATTCGACATCGTTCGAAATTTCCATACAAAACACATTTTAAATTGTTGAAAAATTATTTAGATATATACCTGATTTACATTAAGCACTTTTTCATGAAATTTCATGAATTTTGTTGGACGAAACTTTTTATATTTGCTAATTCCAGAGCTATAAAAGAAAATTTTATATAAAAATGACGTAGAATGAATCTCTGATGCATTTTTGGCAACTTTTTTAATAATTATAAGTTGTTCCTCCAGGCCTTCTATTGAAAAATAAAACATTTTCATGCAACTAATTTCATGGAAAAAATGCTTAATGTAAATCAGGTAATAGTGTGCCGTAATTCGTCCCCTGATTTTACAAAATTTTGAAAATCGAGTTTTCATCATATTTCTGCGTTTCGAGGTCCTGGGAGTCGATTCTGACTTTACGCGATGATTTCCTCAGGGATGTATTTGTGTGTGGATATATGTACATATTTTTGTGTGTCTGTATGTGCATGTAAAAACGGGCAAAAAGATCGGAACAAATTCGCCGGATTCGAAGGATTTTGAGTTCACTTAGATGTGGTATGATAGTAAATCGATTTAGTTCGATAGATTTCGAAAATTTTTTAAAATAAAATTTTCACAAAAGTGTTCATTTAAAAAAAATTTGAACTACTAAGCCGATCAAGTTCAAAATTTAATCAGCTCTCGAGTGATTCGTTTTAGAGTTGACGAAAATTTTGGAAAAAATCATTTTCTTTAATAACTTCAAAAGTCTTCGTCAAATCAATTTTAGATATCCCCTAATTTTTATAGACTTAAAAAGTGTATCGAGTGCCGCAAAATTTTACCAAAATCTGTAAAAATTTTCGAGAGATATCGTTGCCGATTTGCAAAAAAAAAGTGGTTTGTATTTTATTACTCCGTAATATCTTGTCAAATAGATTTTCGATAATCATTAATTATTTGGACTTCAAAACTGGCGGGAAGTTTTAAGGATATTTTTTTCTGGGATGTGATATGAGGGTTTTGGAAAAAATAAATAACTTTTTTATTTTATATAAAAAATATATTTTAAAGTATTTCTTATAGCCTATTTCACCAACTTATTTAAATATCAAATCAAATTTAAAAGTAATTTTTTTATATAAAAATTAATGAAAATCTGTATTTAAATATGAATTGATGTTTAAGTAGAGTTAGTGAAATTGGCCCTAAGGGATAGATAGTCAAAACTCTTTATCATACGGATAAACATTTTTTTAAAGTATTTTTTCCACTGAATAACAAATTCATCTAACGTCAAAAAACGTTAGGCGCGTAGTTTATTTTTTTATTATTTATTTGATTACAATATATAGAAATATAACCTGTGGGTTTCATGAATAAAAGCGTATGTCCAAAAATCAAAATTTTCAAGAGAACCAAAAAGATTTATTTAAAAAAGATATAAGGTGGATATTGTGTTGTTGTTTTAGAAAAAAAATGATGTAGGTCCAAATCTTTTAAACATTAAACATTTTTAAGAAGCATTTAAAATAAAATTATTTGACATCATAAACTGGAAATGAGAAAAATTGAACATGGGCTACATTGTTATTCATGAAAACCACCGAAATCGGGTCCAGCTTCTTTTTGTTATTTCTTCCATTAACCCAAAAATATTGCATTTCAAATTCCATTTTCAAATAGAAGGTAGAAATTATTTGAGTTTTGTAAGCTTTAAAATATGTGCCATTTTTGACTGACTTCAAAAAAAGGAGGAGGTTAACAATTCATCTTAATTTTTTTTTTTTTTTGGTGTTACTTCATAGCTCGATACATTTTAGACCGATTGTAAAAACTCTTTTTTTTCTGAGAGAGTATAGCTTCCCATTGGTCCCATTATAAAAAAGTGGGCGGGATATGCCCACAATCTGTTATATTTAATTTTATGATATTCTATTTAAAATTAAAATTTAATTTTATATTTCACGTACTTCTTATCTTCTTCTATCAGATCTTTGCTTGAAGTCGGTTTTTTTGGGCAGAAATAATTATTGTTCTGTAGGGTACATGGAGTATAATAGTCAAAGCAACATTTATTATTTCAATAAACAGCAGGCCAACAAATGAAATCAATAAAATTAAATTGAACATGTTGCTTCTTAATCTAGCAGCAGCAAAAAATTGCTAACTTTAGTAACAACAATTACAACGGTGGCAATCGCTGTAAAAATCAAATTACTTTTCATAAAAAAACTTCATTGAAATATTAAAGATTGAATTATAAAAACATAATTTGAAATAACTTTTTTTTAACAAAAGCTTATAAAAAATAAATTAAGCTTAAGTTGCTGTGTTGTATCTAGTAATTCCACCTGCTGTTCATTGGTAAAAAAAACACAGGATTATTATTAAAACTGTTGCAGTTAGAAAGAACTGCTTGGCTGCTTGGTGGTAGAAATAAATACGTGCGATTTCAATTGATCTGCAATTGAAACTGAATTGAACTGAATTCATTGGCTATTGAATAAAATCAAATGTTTAACAGTTTTATGAACTTGTTCAATGTATTAATATTAGGCTTGGAAAGGAATTTCAATTGCTTTAATTGAATTGAATTAGAATTGTAAAAGAACTATTTTGAGTTAAAATAAGTTGTTTCATTTCCATTATGTCTTTTTTTTTTTTTTTTTTTGCTGTTGTATATTCGAGTTTTTTAAGGGAAAACCCAAACGAAGGCTTCTATTTAAGATTTTCCAGTAGAAATGTACGTTCGTGTATGGAAATTTTGATTTAATCCTGTTGAAGTAAATATGTATGTACATACATATTCTATTCAAATCTTATTGATTTTTTAAAACTCTTAAAATTTCGCTTTCGTTTTGAAATCTTTTTTAATTAAACTTCCTTATACTCATTTTCTTTCATTTAATATTATTCCCTGCTTAAATATTGACTCGACTAAAATGTTTTTTAGAAAATCAAAAATATCCAGCAACGTTTTTTATAGTTTTTTCACCAGGCTTTAAAGTCGAACAAAAAAGCTTTATTTTTAATCTTGCTGCCAAAAGCAAACGAGAAAAAAACGTCAGAATATTGAAAAGAAAGTTGTTGCCTTTATTTTTCACTTTAACCATCTCGCTTCTCACCATCTGAAATTTTATTTCTCTTACAATTGAATTTTTTTTTTCTAGGATTTCATCTCTCACACTATTCATTCCCCTTTTTTCAGCTCATGCATGTTTATAAAGTTTTTATCTATTTTTTTTTGTGTGTTTTTGTCTTATCTCAGGCAAAAGGGAATTCGTGCTGCGTTAGAAAACAAAGCAATGAATAGTAGTGAAACAGGCAGCCAACAATGGTCATGTCCATTAAGATGCATTAAGTTTGGAAGGAAAATCTAGACTATACACGAAACGGGGAAATGAGAAGATGTGGGTATTTTTTTTTCTTTTCTTTAGATTTCTGTAGCAAGGCTTTTTGGATATTTGTTTGCAAACAACAACAAATAGAAAAGAAAAGAAAACTACAATTGTCTCTATGGCATGATGAATCTCGTATTCCACGTTAAACAGCCTAACAACGGAAGTTAAGTGGGAGGTTACTTAATCCTTAGCAGACGTTTAACTACACACAATTATAAGAAAAAAATAAAAAATTAAATAAAATCTTCCACAACTGCTTGACGACAGAAAAATGTTAACTACTTTTCGCAATGTTCGTGATAATGAGTCAAAGTTTGAGATGCAGCCAATGGTGAAGGTTGGGTATGAAAATAATGGCTGAAGTGTAATCATTTCAATTGTGAAGTATAAAATTGTATCAAAATTAATTTGCAAAATGTTTCTTTTAACGACCTTGTTGAAGAACGAGACACCTCTTCATCATCATCATCATCTTTTCAAAACTATTAAAGAAAATAATTGCTTTGCTGAGAAAAAATCAAATGCTTAAAAGCTAAACTAAAGCACTTGCACACGCGGAGAAATAAGTTAAAAAAATCACTAAAACGAAAATTAAAATAAATAGGTTGTTTTCCAAAGGTCGTAATTGCCTTAGAACAATAGCGCCGCAGTACAAAACATTGACAATGCACGCTCCCTCAAAACGTTCTCGACAAGTATTAAGAACGCCGCACGGTGGTTCAAAATCAGTTTTAATTGGCTAAAACTTGAGGTCTAATCGTCGCTTTCGATAACGAACTGATTCGATCACATTTTTTTTTCAGTTTGAGATTATGGCATTCGATATCGAACCGTATTATTACATTATTCGATAGCGAATGCCATAGTCTCAAACCGAAAAAACAAGCTCGAAGCAGCTCGTTATCGAAAACGACGATTAGACCCCTTTATTTTTTCTTCAAATAGATTTTTAAATTTTTTTTATAAAAAACATTGAAAAAATTTATGAATCATCGAAATCTATTATGGGTGACTTGCTGCCTTTTTTTGTTATGTTGGGTAAATTTTTGTTTTTAATAAATGGTAATGTGCACACCCTGTACAATTTGTAGTTAAAGTGCTATGCAAAAAAAATTTTAAACCTCCATATTTTCGTAAAATTTAAAGTTTAGTAGTGTATACCTTTTGAATATAAAAAAACGAAACCATCCAGAGAAAGATGAAAGTGTCTTCTTTAAGCCCATATATTCCTCAGGGATCGAAAATAACGAATATTTTCCAAATTTAAACTGAAAAATTACAATAATAGAGAAGTGCTACGTGCACAAGGAATATACCACGATACTCCATGTTTCATGGACTACCTATAGATGCAATTATTTTAATTTTTTTTTTTATTTTTATTTATTCCTCACAAAATAACAGTTATTTTGTGATTTTTATTTCTTTTGCTCAAAATTTTAAAAAGAATAAACTAAAAAAGTAAATTTAATTTAAGATACATACTCTGAAATTATAAGTTGTTCATACGATGATTTAGCTAAAAAGGTTTGCCTGCAGTTTGGTCCCATATTTTTTTCCAAATCGGAGGGGGAAATTTGCTCCCCCCATGCATAACTCTGTCATTTGTCAACCGATTTTCAAAATTATTTTTTTTTTTCTGAAAGGGGTTGCCTGCAGTTTGGTCCCTAATTTTTTTTCCAAAATCGGGGGGAGGGGGGGGGGGAATTAGCTCCCCTTAAGAACCCCTGTAGTGAGCCGCTTTTCAAATTTTTTTGTCTAAAAAGGTTTGCCTGCAGTTTGGTCAAATAATTTTTTTTCCAAACTGGAGGGAAAATTTGCTCCCCTTATGAATTACTCTAGCGTTTGTGAACCGATTTTCAAAATAATTTTTTTTTCTGAAAAAGGTTGCCTGCAGCTTGGTCCCTAATTTTTTTTTCAAAACCGGAGGGGAAAATTTGTTCCCCCATATATAACTCTATCATTTGTAAACCGATTTTCAAATTTTTTTTGCTTGAAAAGAGTGCCCTCAGGATTGGTCCTACATATTTTAAAAACGTAAAAGCTCCTGCATAAAAAGTGCAGAAAAAACGAAAAATATCATTGCATTAACAATAACACGAAATGTAAAATAAAATGATCAATTCATATTTTAAAACATACCGTATATGTAGATACATACATATATTTTACATCATGTTTAAAAATTCAACGTCATATTCCGCATGGGCACTATTCCATGTTCTACTTTCCGAATAATTTTCACAAACCGTTTTGTTAGCTCGGATGATAAAATTTAAATAAATTCAGTGAAATGCGACTTCAATACGAAGTTTAGCCTATATAAAATATAGTTTTGGCATTTTTTTTCGTTTTTTGTTTTTTTTTCGGTTTTGAGCGTTTTTTCGGTTTTTGGCGATTTTTTTTAAGTTTTGGCGCTTTTTTTTTGGTTTTGACACTTTTTTTTCTCGTTTTGGCGATTTTTTTCGGTTTTTGGCGTTTTTTCATTTTGGTGATTTTTTTTAATTTTGGCGATTTTTTTCTTATAGGCGCATTTTTTGCGTTTTGGAGATTTTTTTGGTTTTTTGCGTTTTTTGTTTCATTTTGGAGATTTTTTTTATTTGGGCGATTTTTTTGAATTTGGCGATTTATTTTAGTGTTAGAAATTTTTCTTAATCTGGCCATTTTTTTCTTTTTGGCGATTTTTTTGAAATTTTTGGCAATTTTTTTCGGTTTGGCGATTTTATAATTTTGAGATTAACTGTTAATTTCTCTTGTGTCAAATCAAGCAAAACGTTCGAAATGAATTCGATTTGAATTCGCATTGCTCGTATTCTGTGAAGATAAAACGAGAAAATCACAAAATTCTAAAACGTTCTTCCCAATTTTTTTTTATTTTCTAAATTTCAATTTAAACAGGTGTGGCATGTGTTTTAATATCCAAACTCACAAGAAAATTTGCGCAAACGATTCGGAAGCCAGAATTCTTCATTTTCTGACATACATTTTTTGAGTAGAAAATGAATCGCATTTGGTCTTAAAGGTTTTGTAAATAAATAAAAAAAAAAAATTTCTTCCAGTGTATCTTAACTCAAACTTGCCATAAAAGTGATTATGCTTACAAGGTTGCTTACCATCTGACCGCCGAAAGTAGTCCTTTCCAAGTGATTTGAATTACAAATTTACGCATTTATTACAGCACACCAATGCGCTTGAAGGTGTGTCAATAAATGAGGAAAAGAAAAGCCAAAACCTTAATACTCGTAACAAGGAAAGATATAAGAGATGCCAACCACGAATCCCACGTACTCTTGTCAAATAATTCCTTCACTAGGCAACATAATAAAGAATGTATAAGTACGAGTAACATTATTCTAATTACTTTCGCTTCAATTGCCGGAAAAGGCTAAAGTAGAAGACGAAGTGTTTTTTTTTTTGGCCATAAGATTAATTGTGTGTGTGTGTGTGTGTGTGTGTGTGTGTGTGTATGTGTAGGGTGCTAATAAATTAATGCTTCAGGTGCAAAATTGAAATTAATGATGTGAGTAACAAACTGAGTTAATAATAAAAAGCAGTGAATAATGTTTTTCGAAATTCTTGCAGAACTTAAGTAAACCAACCATATAATGTTAGGAAGGAGTGGGTGACATGGCGGGGGGAATAATCTTAAATTATTGTCTTGTCCACACCCCATATTTGAACTAAAATTAAATATTTACAACTTTTATCTATATTTTATTGCAGTTTAGTTTCATTATTGTTGTTTTCTTAATGTATTTCTATTTTTGCTTTAAAAGTGATCTTAAATCTGTGCACTTATTTTTTTTTTCTTTTCTTACAAACTTTTGCTCCATGCTGCGATTTTATAGCGCTTCAGGATGTGTTACTTCCAACTGTGCAAAGTCGGAATTGTTCACATTGAAACATTTTATTTATTATTATGGTAATTTTTTTTTATAAACTAAGAAAAAAAAGTAATAGTTGAAGATATTTTGATGAGTTTTTGATTAATGATGAGTACTGTCTGCTTAATATGCATTTGATGTGAACTCTTGCCAAATCCTTTTGAATAATAATTGTATTTTAATATGACTATAGTGCAAATATAAATCATTTATCATGGGAAAACTGTTTGAGCAATTGTTAGTTCATTCAAAATTGTCTTTAACAAAAAGAACGTTTGAAATTTTGTAGAAAAAAACTCAGCAGAAAAAAGTTTTTTTTTTTTAAGATAATTAAAGTTTTCTTGCAGTAAATTTTTGGTGAATGCATCCCATAAAATCGTTTTGACAGAGAACTTTAGGAGTTATTAAGCGAATTAATCGATTTTAATAAAATTTGAATTTGGATTCGATAGGTTTAATACATAGTTTAAAATTTATTTCATGAAATTTTATTTTTTCGAAAACTGTTCGAAAATTCTTAAAATCTACCGAATTGAATCGGTTCATTATACAGTGAAACTTCGATATAACGAATTCCAAGGGGATCCGAAAATACTTCGTTATAGCCATTGATTCGCTATAAATATAATCATCAAAGCCTTGATACAACGAAATTTGAAGAAATACGAAAAAAATTCGTTACAACTATAGTTTTCTTAAAGCTTATATTTGCTTATAATTATATAGGCTTTTGTACGATAACTTCATTATAGAGGCTTTATAAATGCGCTTGTAAATACATTTAGACTTCGCTGTTTTTATAACGGAACTTTATGATTTAGGATTTATTCTGATTTCGTTATATTGAAGGGATTTGAAGGAATATTTCACTATATAGAGACTTTTTGGCTCAGAATTTGTTCGTTATAGCTATAGTGTATTTTTGTATGAAAAACTTTGCAATAAAGAGGTTTTCTCAAGGGACTCAATAAAACATACGTTGTATTAAGTTTTTCGTTATAAAGAAGTTCGTTATATCGAAGTTTCACTGTATTACGAAACCAGCCCGCTTATTTTGTAGTTCGCTTTCGCCAAAGCAAAAGCTCAATTCGATCGCTAAAATGCTGAACAAATATACTAAAATTAAAAATTTTTTGGAGATGACACAAAGCACTAAAATTTTTGCGGATTAAATTTTCAAGCCACTGCCTGATTTAGCAATAATACACGTTTGAAAATTGCATTCGTAGCCAAAAATCTACAAATTGACTTTATAAATTTTTGGCGGTAGAGGTTTCGCTAATTTGCATTAAACTTGTTTCCCATATGTTCAGGCATTTTTAAGTTGTGGGACATACATACGCACACACACACTTTCATACATACATCCATACCGATAGTCAGAATAGATCCGCACGACTTCAAAACGTCGAGATTAAAACTTGATTTTCGAAAATCGGAGTGAAATCAGTAACTTCTTAACTTCTTCTTAACTTCAGTAACTTCTTGTTTTTGGAAGTTAAGAAAAATAAAGAAATAAATAAAGTATGTTATTACAATAATATTTATTTGACAAAGACGATATATGCGAAGACACCCCCCCCACCTCCGCCCCCTTACTTTGAAACAGTGGATCCTCAATGACGATAACATATACATATAGATTTTATGCCTAATATTTTCTTTCGATTAAAATGCCTAGTAATAATTATGTTCAAAGATCAAAAACAAATATGAAGCATATCAAAAGTTTATTTATTTCGACGAAAGTAAAAGCCGCCAGAAAAATCAAGCAGATGTATTCCAAAGTTTGTCGATAAAAAATATTATCAAACTGCCTGTCTCACGATGTCGATAAGTCGATTTCGTTCTCATATTTAATATTGAAAATAAAAACAAATTGTTGACATATTTAAAAAAATGAGGAAGTTATCAATTCGTCTGTATTTTTTTTTTTTTTGTACATTTCTACTTCATAATTCGGTACATTTTAGACCAATTGTAAACATTCTTTTTTTGTCTAAGAGGGTATAGCTTCCAATTGGTCCCATTGTAAAAAATTGGGCGAGGACACGCTCACAATTTTTTTAATTTGATTTTATGATCTTCTATTTATTTGACTGCAACGCCCATTAAAATTAAATATTTTATTTTAACACCCTAATCTCTGAAAAATACACAATCTTGCATTTAAAAAAATGGGCGGAGGCACGCCCATTAAAATTTAATTTTATATTTTACATACTAACATTTACATCCTAACCAACAGATTTTCAGAAATTTTTATTTGATTGAAAGAGTTAACTTCCAGTTTGGTCGCATAATTTTTTTTTTTCGAAAATGTTCTACCAGAACTTTGCATTGAAGACGGGTTTTTTTTGCAGAATTATTTATTATTATTGTTTTCAATATAAATAGGACAACGAAGTCGACTTTTCGACATCGTGGGACAGGCAGAAATAGTCCGAGACAATTTACTTTCATTACTATAAAAAAATATCACTAAACCTTGATATTTTTCTAATAGTACGTTTCCATATACGTGTTTTGGAGCAGAAAACTTGTTTTGCTCAAAAACCAATGTTTTGCTTCATGTTTTCCCATACATATTTCACATCAGCAAAACACCTCAAATAAGTTGTTTTCCTCCAAAACATGAACGAATTTGTTAATGCAACACTGCGTTGCTGGCTGAAACTTCAAAAATAAGCCGGAATATTCTGACAAAAGATGACACTAATATAGAATATTAAATATTTTAAGCAATTGCACAAACCACATCAGTTGTATTTATATGCTTTTTATATGTAAATGAGTGAAAAATTTACTAATCTAAATATAGGGTGTTTTTTTGAGGGGTATAGAACTTCGAATTGAAATAAAACACAAGAAAATCGTTTTAATGTCCATCAATTTGGCTTTATTGGAAGGATAATTTTATGCCATTAATGTTTAAATATGATTTTGGGCATGTGGCCGCCGCGGCTGGCTCGAATAAAGCCAATTCTACAGGTCCAATTTTCAACCACTTTTTCGAGCATATGGGGCCGTATGTTGGCAATAACGCCACGAATGTTGGCTTCCAAGTCCCCTAACGTTTCTGGTTTGTTGGCGTAGACGAGCGACTTCACATATCCCCAAAGAAAATAATCCAATGGTGTCAAATCACACGATCTTGGTGGCCAATTGACAGGTCCACTCCGCGAAATTATGCGCTCATCGAATGTTTCCTTCAATAAATCGATTGTGACGTGCGCTGTGTGGCATGTAGCGCCGTCTTGTTGGAACCACAACTCATCCACATTCATGCGATCCAATTCGGGAACAAAATAGTCGGTTAGTCGGCTCCAATTGCTGTGCACGGTAGCGAATCGATTCATTCGGGTCCTCTTCAACACTTTGCTCTACAGCGGCAATTGTTTCTTCGGTGCGCACTGTTCGACGTCTCTGCGGATGCGTATTATCACATAGAGTAAACGTAGTGCGAAAACGATCCATGGTTAACCGAATTAATTGCTCTGATGGACGATTATGTCGACCATAAAATGGACGGAGCTTGCGGTAAACTTCGCGAACTGAACCATTATTTTCAAAATAAATTTGCACGATTTGCAAGCGTTGTTCTTTTGTCAACCTGTTCATGATGAAATGGCAAACCAAACTAAATATTAATCACTTGACAGCTGACAAAATGGCCGCCAGTTAAAAAAGTGATGCCAACTTAAAGTTCTATACCTCAATAAAAAACACCCATTACATATTTCATTGTTGCTGTAACAAATCATCAGTAGACTTCAACCACACATTTTGAATAGTCACAAACCTCTTATCTTATGCACAGACTTTCAAGAACTATTTGAGAATTCACAAATAATAATATTTTTGAAAATCACAAAAGAAAAATAAGCGTAGTAGGCTTAAAAACTAATACAAAAAACCCAGCAAATAATTTATATTCGATCTGAATCTATTTTATTTTTCCTTGTAATTACTTTTATTGTTATCCAATGGATTTCTAAAGGTGTAGAAAAATAAAATAGATTCAGATCGAATATAAATTATTTGCTGGGTTTTTTGTATTAGTTTCAAAGCCTACTACGCTTATTTTTCTTTTGTGATTTTCAAAATATTATTATTTGTGAATTCTCAAATAGTTCTTGGAAGTCTGTGCATAAGATAGGGGGTTTGTGATTATTCAAAATGTGTGGTTGAAGTCTACTGATGATTTGTTACAGCAACAATGAAATATATAGACAACGCTGAACCACCAGCAAATAAATTTCAAATTAAAATAAACAAATTATTTTTTATAAAATATATGTATAAAGATTTTTTAAAATTAGTCCGATACGACTTGGGCAGATGTCAATATTATCAAGACCTTTCCCACTGCTGTCATTACCAAAATCCCAAATTTCAACTTCGCACGTATTCCAAAATACAGCGCTGGTCATAGATTTACATAGATTTGCTTACGTCTTTTCAAAGATATCTCGGCATTAGTCCATTTTACGATATTCGTAATTATCTCATCAACCAAAAACTTGTTTAAGGATGAAAAGGGATCATGCAGATTGCAACACATTCGTGTGGCACCCCTTTGAGATCTAACAAAATATTAAATACTGGCACTCGACCGCGTCTACGTGATTTTGGTGTCAACCAACAATGTTTATTATTTCCTCTTTTAGCCATCTGTGACAGAGAGATGCTGATGCAAAAGCTGGTTGCTCTATGTTAACTTCGTGTATGTACTATAGCGTTGCACAGATACACTAGTTTTGCGTGTTTTTTGGTTCTGGTATGAACAAATATGTTATTTATCGTTTTCTGTTACTAGTTGTAAATGTTGATTTTTAAGCAATAATTGTATGGTTGGGCAATGAGCAAATGAAAACAACACATTTATTTTTTTTGTTTTTCTAAGGCAAATAAGATACATAAAACTGCTTTTACCATAAGTGCCTTATGATGTGTTGAGAAAAAATGTAATTGGCTGATGAATGAATGAATGAAAGCAAAATTGCACATACATATGTATGTAAGTAAATGATACATGTACATGAAACACATGCATTTGTAATTACTCTCAGAGCAAAATTGTCTCTTTCTCTCTCTATACTTTGGCTGCGCCACAAAATAACATAACATAACATCTGCACATCATGTATTTGTTTCAATAGTGGTTTTTTCATATATTTGTATTACAATATGTACTTTTTGAGCAAAAACAGATCAAACAGTTGCTCAGCAGCATTACAATAAGCAATTGTTATTTGTTTTCAATTGTATTTTAATTTGGAAAAGCACGCACACACAATAACTCTTATACTAGTTCTGTCGCTCACACTACAATTATATGGTACATACCATGGTATATTTGTTTTGGCTATACAAACGAGTATACAAATGCAACCCTTTAGTATGTACTCACCTTTCCAATTTTTTTTTAAACACACAAACACAACCCGCAAAGCGATTAGCTTGTCTGCGAAAAACACCCAGGGTCTATGGTGGGAATCGAACCCACGACCTCAGGGGCACCTGTGTGTGTTTGTGTGTTTTGTTTATTTTTTTAGAGTCAGGCTATCGACAAATTAAAAGCTTCTACATAAAATTTAACAATTTATGCACAATAAGTGGTTATCAAAAAAACAAACAACACGAATGTTCATAAAAATAATAAACTTGAAAGTCACTCTAAAGATAATCATGCGTAATTTGACTCACATATGTACCCCTTATATTTCAAAAATTGAAATACAGGGTGGGCCAAAAGAAACCAAGGGGTGTAAAAGTTTAATAACTTTTTTGTTTATTAATTTTTTTTATTTTTTCTTTCAGATTATATAGACAACACTTGGATAATTTGTAATGGAGAGGTTCACAACTGAACAGCGAACCAGAACAATAGAATTTTATTATTTAAACCAGAGATCAATTATTTTAACGCAAAGAGCATATCGTCGACATTTTAACGTCAGAATTTCGCCTTCTGAAGCGATGGTTCTGGGGTTCTCAAAATCCAAGAGCCATTCATCAACGCCAATTGCACCCCATCAGGTGTACAGTATGGTGTGGGATCACATCTGAAAATGTCATTGGGCCCTACTTCTTCGAGAATGAAGATGGAAGTGCTGTAACCGTAAATGGAGAGCGGTATCGGTTTATGATAGAAAATTTTTTACGTCCTGCTCTTGAAAACAGACCTGGTATGTGGTTTCAGCAGGGCGGAGCCACTGCCCATACTGCCCGAGACACAATGGCACTTTTAAGTCAAATTTTTGGAGAGCGAATAATTTCTCGAAATTCGGAAATTATTTGGCCAGCGCGATCGCCAGATTTGACAGCACCCGACTATTTTCCTTGGGGTTTTTTGAAGGAGCGAGTGTATGTGAACAGGCCAGAGACAATCCTTAAACTCAAGGCAAACATTGTTGCAGAAATTCGAACGCTACATCCACAAGTTTTGAAAGATGTTATGGAAAATGCTCTAAAAAGAGCCCATCAGTGCGAAGCAGAAAACGGTGGTCATTTAAGAGACATCATTTTTTATACTTAGTGTAAAAAAATTTCCATTTTGTATATTATATAATCTGAAAGAAAAAATAAAAAAAAAGTTAATAAACAAAAAAGTTATTAAACTTTTACACCCCTTGGTTTCTTTTGGCCCACCCTGTACTAACCGCCACGACGTTTGGGTCCCATTAAAGGTATGTATCATTAACGACTGAGATGTCTAAAGAGTACAAATGCGAATTCATTGTAAATAAAGAGAAATAACAATATATTGAAAGGGTATGCGCAAATTTTACGCAGATTATCTTTCTAGGGTTAAACTTAAACTGAAAAAAATGTAAAGGCAACAGAACAAATTTCAGCTTAAGATAGAGAACAAAAAAAGGACTTAAAGTCAAAAGTGTCAACAATTAATTGATAAATCATACAAGTTTGCAAAACGGAACGTAAAAATGTTTAGGCTCTGCATTGCTGCAATCCATATTCATTGTCATTTGTCGGGGAAAAAATATAAAAGGATTTTGAACACTTTTTCCATGACTTTTTCATACGACAGATATGAAAGATTTGCAAAAAAAAATTAAAATCCAATAGATTATTTTTACAAAAATGTCTATATTTGTTCGGGAAAGTGTGTTTAGACAGGACACAAACGGATGAAACGAAATGCAAAATTGAAGTCTATTGTAATAACTAAAAATACTGACCAGCAGACATATGTATGTACGTGGAAGCTGTTGTCTAGCATTTCTTGTTGGAATTGTTGCTTCATCCTTTTTTTTTAATTTTGTTTAATAAAACGTGTTTCGTATTCCATTTTATTTATTTATTTATTTTTTTTGCAAGAGAAAGAGCCCTTTAATTTTTTTGTTTTACCTTTCTCGTGTTTTTAATTGTTAACGTTAAATTAAACGTGAAATATTTTAGACAACAATGTGTTCAATGCCATTTTTGTTGTTTCTTTCCGCTTTTGCCACACAACATTTTTAGTGGCAGAAAATAAAAACCAAACGAACTTTTAATTTGTTCATTCATACGCCTTCGCTCTGTATCTGTGTGTGGATGTGTGTGTGTGTGTGCTAGTGTGTGTTTAATGTTTCACTCGTATGTGAGCAAGTGTGCATTTTTATCCTGCAAAATCTTTAAAAAGGGTTCTATGAATTTGTAAATATTTGATTTAGTGGGGAGAGAGATTGACGTGTATTTATATTGCAACAAAGAAAAAGAAAACTTGTAGTTGAATACTTAAAGCAAACATTGTTTTCCACAGTGTTTGACTAGTTACTGACTACTTACTCTGGCTCTGAATTTGACTCTCACTCTGGTCTGACTGACTTACTAAGCAGTCTTCAGTGGTCAGTCGAAAACTTTTGTAATAAAAATAATTGTTTTTTTTTATCATTTTATATGAACATGTCTGCTGCTCGTTCGGAGGCTTTGGTTAGAGAAGTTGTGTACACACAAAAGTTGTACATACATACTCGTAAATAGAAAAGATAACGAAAAAGCAATTCATTTTACAAAATTTAATACTCCCAGTTATGAGAAAGAAGTACTTTACTAACGAGATAACTTGCAAAAGTTAAAGTTTTTATAAAAATTCACTCTTTTTGTGATAGGATTATTTTAAAAATAATGACTATTTATAATAGATTATGCTTGCTCAAAAAAAGTTGAGTTTTTAACCGACTTAAAAAAAGAAAAAGAGGAGGTTATCAATTCGTCTGTATTTTTTTACATTGTTACTTCAGAACTCGATACAGTTTAGACCGATTGAAAAATTTCTTTTTTGGTCTGAGAGGGTATAGTTTTCAATTGGTCCCATAAAAAAAGTAGGCGGGTGTACGCCCACAAATTTTTTTATATGATTTTGATATTCTATTTATTTGATTGCTGCGAAACCGATCAAACACCTTTGGCTCTTATAATTACACAATTTTAAAGTTGAAAAAAATGGGAAGAGCTCTACGCCCATTAAAATTTATTATTATATTTCACGTGGTTTTACTTAACCGATTTTTGCAAAAATTACCACACACCTTGAGCTCTAAAATATTCACAATCTTCTATTTAAGAAAATGGGCGGAGTTACGCCCATTAAAATTTAATATTTGATTTGAAGTGGTTCTATTTTACTGATTTGTACAAAATTTAAAACAGACCGTGAGCTTTGAAAAACACACAATTTTACATATAAAAAATAGGCGGAGGCACGCCCATTAAAATTTAATTTTAAATTTCACGTGCTTCTTTTTAATCAAAAGAATTTTTTTTTTTTTTTGAAAGCATATTTCCAGTTGGGGTCCCATAATTTTTTTCGTATTTTTTTTTGCAGAATTATTTTTTAATTTGTTAGAGAAATTTTCAAAAATTTGCTTTTGTTTTAAAGCAAGTCTTTCTAGAAAAGTTGTTTCCAAAAAAGGTAACTTTTCTTGAAAAGAAATAAAATTTTCTTTAACACGAGCCTTCTTCAAATGGAATTGGGCGTTTGTCTTCAGAAAACTTATTTCTTACAAAAATGTCTCCCATAAAGGATTTAAAATTTTTTTTTAAATAACTTTTTGAATGTTTCTAAAAATACATTCTTACTAGTGAAATAAATATTTATAAACAATAAATTCAATGATGTGCGTGTTGGTTCTGTGCGGACACTACGTATCAGCGAATAAGAATACTAATCGAATATCTAACCAGATGAAGGAATTTTTTAAACAATTTTATGTTTTCGGTTTTTGACGATTTTTTTTCGGTTTTTGTAGCTTTGGCGTTTTTCGTTTTGGCAATTTTTGTTTTGTTTTTGGTGATTTATTTTAGTTTTGGTGTTTTTTCGTTTTGGAGATTTTTTCGTTTTTTGGCGATTTATTTTAGTTTTAGCTTATTTTATTTTTGGCGATTTGTTCGGTTGTTGGCGTTTTTTCGTTTTTGGGACTTTTTCGGTTTTTGGCCTTTTATTTTTAATTTTAGCTTCATTTAGTTTTGGAAATTTTTTCGGTTTTTTGCGTTTTTATAGTTCTTGCGCTTTATTTCTTTTCGGCTATTTTTTTGTGGGTTTGGCGATTTTTTTTCTTTATGGCAATTTTTTAATGTGGAGATTTATTCGTTTTAGCGTTTTTTTTTAAATTTCAAGAGTTTGCCTCTTTCGGTCTCCAATATGCAACAAGTTGTTAAAATTACATTAATTGATAGAATACCCTTTAATTTGAATTTTTTAAATTTCAGTGTTAATTTGTGTAGTCTGCATAAAATACACTACCTTTGAAAATCTGATATTACATACTTCAGAATACCCTTTAAATTTTAATGTCATATATTGTTCTTGTTCTAGCGGCCAAACATACTCTGTACAAATTTCAGGTCCATAGATCTTACAGTTCTCTAGAAAACAGCCTTTGACAGACAGACAGACGGACAGACGGACATCGTAGCGAAAACAATAGGGTTCCCTTTAAAATTTTGTTGTTGAGGTTGATAATCTCCTCTTTTTTTGAAGTCTTTTAAAAATTTAGTTAAGAGATAAAAAGTCCGATAAAAAATTTTTAATTTTTAGTTTACAGTCCTCTAAAGGACTGATAAATATGGTTGCAGGCAGCAGCTCCTTGTATGATTTTGCTGATTTTTGTAGTGCCACCACTAGTGTGTTGTGGTTAAAGATACAAGTATGAAGGAGTGACAACTGCTGAGAATAATAATTCTTTTATTTTTTAGTTTTCTTAAATAAAAACTAAAAGCTTTAATTGTATGAGGGATGGATGGCTTTGCTTTAACAGAAAAGCAAAGAAATCATATCTAAATAAAATATTTTTAAAAAGTCGCAAAATATAATAAAATACGCTCCATTGTCAAATGTAACATTCGCCGCTTACAAACAAGTGTTAAGGCATTATTTCCACCCTTTTTGCCTCATATAAAATTTTTACTCATAATTTTCCCTGTTACATCCCCATTTTTAGCTTTGCAAGCTTTTGACAAAAATAAATGAATTGACTTACTTGCAACATTCAGAGATAGCAACACAAGAACAACAATTATTGTTGGCATTGTGTTAAATCAATTGAAGCGTATCTAACATGAAAATAAGCTTGACAATTGTCACTTAAAGGTGTCACTGGGTACCAAAAAAGCAAGAGCAAGCGTTAAAAATATTATGCCACCCCCGCAGTATATAAGCTGGCGTCGCATTTTCCCATTGAGGTGCTTAAAAAGGCTTCTTTCCTTCCTTCGTTATGAAATATTTTTATTACCAGATGAGACAGCTTCTTACGACTTTTTCTTTCTGAGCATGTGTTTAAATTAAAATTTTAACAAGATTCTAAACAAAAAATAATAATTTTAATCTTTTGTTTTCTCAGCCTCTTGCATGAGGGGTTAATACAATACGGTTCCTGTGTAGAGTGTGTTTTTGGGGAGAATTTTTTATTATTAATTTTTTTTTCATTCTTGGATTAAAATAAGGGTAAAATAATTATGTGAGAAAAAAGTAGCGATGTCAAGAATTTTTATATGATTTTTCTTCTTTCTTTGTAAATTAAATGTGAAATAAATTTTCATGCAAAGTAGATTGATTTCATGCTCAAATACCTTTGTGCCTTAGATTGCAAGATTTACGTAGGAAATTTAATACAAATTTACATATTTGCACATTTGGCGAAAGTTTGTAGAAAAATATACATATGTATGTATAAAATCTTTCTTTTTGCAAATATTATTGGCTTTTTTTATTGATTTATGTATTTGTTTATTTATTTTGGAAGATATAAACCAAGGCGTATCGACGTACAGGTGCAATATTACAAGAATACAAAAAACAATATGGCCTTTTCGTTGGTCCGATATGTAAAAAAATAGAAAGAAGGCATATAACAAAATAAAAAAAATTGATCACATTATACCAAGGCAAGGCAGATCCACATAAGGTATACTCGCCTCAATTCGCTTTGAGAAATTTATACTTTAAATTTCAAAAAAAAAAAAAATGTACTGAAAAATGTGTGCTGACATCCAACGTAAAATTACAAGCGGCGAAAATAGTCAACTGATCCTTTGCGATCACCTGGTATGAATTCGCCTTGATTCACAATATACCAAGGCAATTCAAATCCTCATAAGGTAATTCGCCTCAGTTCGCTTTGAAAAACTCATACTTTTGATGTCAAAAATATGTTTCAAGCAGATTGATTTCGAAAATCGCCAAAAGTCAGTTTTATGTAGTTTTTCTTATTTGATAATAATTTTGTTTTTATATAACAATTTTTTAATATAAATTTTTATAAAATGATGGTATCAATATTTAGCAGAAAATCGCAAAAACTAGAAATAAAATCGCCAAAAATTATTTCTTGTAAATTGTTCTTGTCCAAATTCAAAACGCATTAATGACTATAACTAATATAAGAAAAACCATCAAAATCAAATTGTTTTAATTTCTTGCATACTTGTTTTGGTAGGATTTATTTTTGAAAATGTCTACGCCTTCAACAAACTAATTTTCTTGAATTAGAAAAATTTTGATGTTCAATTTTGTTTAAAAAAATAGCCATAATAATCGCCAACAAATTTATTTATCGCCAGAAAAATCGCCATGTCGCCAAACCCAAAATTTCGACGCCAAACAAGTTGAAAAATCGCCACGTTTGGCGAGAAATCGCCATATCTGACAGCCCTGGTACCAAGAAGAATTCAAATCAGGTAAACAGCAGATGATAATCAGCTATTAATTTTTTTTATGTCAAATCTGAGCAAAACATTTGAAAATTTTCTGACAGCAGGAAATTTCTACAATAACAAATATACAAGGTGGATATGTACAGTTGCAAATCAAGACCAGCTGGTATCAATTCGCATTCATATTATAGCATTGCACAGATGCATCTGTTTGCACCAGTTTTGCGTGTTTTTTGGTTCTTGTATGAAAAAATATGTTATTTAGCGTTTCTTTTACTAGTTGTAAAGGCTCAGTTAGCCGACTGTAATGTAAAGTAACTGCAACAGTAGGAAACAGCTGATCGATATTGTTATGTGAAAAGTAATGAAAATGGTTATAGAGATGTAATGTAACGTAACCTACTTTTCATATAAAAATATCAATCAGCTGTTTTCTACGTTACAGTTACATTACATTACAGTCGGCTAACTGAGCCTTAACTGAGCCTTAAATGTTGATTTTTAAAGCAGTTATTGTATGGTTGTGCAATGACCAAATGAGAAAAACACGTTTGTATGTATTTGTTTTTCTATAACAAATAAGATACATAAAACTGGTTTTAACATAAGTACCACATGGTGTGTTGAAAAAAAAATCCATGGTTGATGAATGAATGAATGAAAGTAAAATTTCACATACACATGTAAGTAAATGATACATGTACATGAAACACATGCATTTGTAAATATTCTCAGAGCAAAATTGTCTCTTTCTCTCTCTATACTTTGGCTGCGCCACAAAATAACATAACATAACATCTGCACATCATGTATTTGTTTCAATAGTGGTTTTTTCATATATTTGTATTACAATATGTACTTTTTGAGCAAAAACAGATCAAACAGTTGCTCAGCAGCAATACAATAAGCAATTGTTATTTGTTTTAATTGTATTTTAATTTGGAAAAGCACGCACACACAATAACTCTTATACTAGTTCTGTCGCTCACACTACAATTATATGGTACATGCCATGGTATATTTGTTTTGGCTATACAAACGAGTATACAAATGCAACCCTATAATTCATATGTACTGAAAAATGTGTGTTGACCACTAAAAGAGAGATATTCAAATTGCAAGCGGCCGAGGAAATTTCATATAAGGTATATTCGGCTCAATTTGAAAAAAATTTACTGAAAAATGTGTGCTGACATCCAACGTATGTATATTCAAATTACAAGCGTCGAAAATAGAAACCTGATCAGTTGCGACCACCTAATATGAATTTGCCTTGCAAGAAGCGAATACAATCACCTGGGCTGTCGCGACCAGCTGATAGGAAATCGCCTTATTTTATTCAACATAATATTAATATTTTCACCTGAAAAGAATTTTAATTCTCAAATCTTTAAATTAAAAAAAACATCGCATATCCTTATATACATATATTTAATCCATTTATTCCTAAGAGGAACATTCACATATCCTTATTGATTTGTTAAAAATATAAATGACTGTAATGATTTTCAATTAGCATCTTATTTAAGTCATATCAATCAAAATCAATAAATCTTATGGAACGTTTGCTGGAGGGTCTGTTGTCTGTCTGTGATCAATCAAAAATCATTGTTGTCTTCAGGGGCACAACATTCAGCAGAAGCCTTTTAGTTTTTTTTTCTTTACGTTTAAATTCAGTCACTTTATTCGCTCACGCCGTAATTTCTTTCCTCTTAAAAGCCACACATCGAAGCACACTTCATCACGTTGCCGACGAAGCGTTGAAAAACAAGGAAAACAACATGATGTCACTCACTACTCATGATGTGCCACAGAATTCACGACGCTACAACACAAAAAAAGCTTCATTATGTTACGGATCATTGAACGTTGATTTATGGAGTTTCATTTAACACATTTTTTGTTTGTTTTGCTCTTTTTTTTATTTATTTAAGTTTTTTGTTTGTTTAAAATGTTAAACAAAAAAAAAAACTGATCAGGCAGGTTTTTGTCTTGGCTGTTTGCAGCAGCAGCAGTGATCTACATTTTAAAAATCATTTTATTTAATTTTGTCTTGCAAGTATAAATTTATCTGACAGATTTAGTGCGTTTATTTATGAATAAAAAGAATTAAATGACTGCATTTACAGTCACACAAGTTTATTATTGTTGAGTCTGTGTTGAATGATCAAGACAATAAGATCATCAGTGTAGATCAGTGATGGGAAAGTTGGTACGATCGAACTTTTTTTGATACTATTTGACATGAAAAAGTACCGTAGTACTCCCACAGCGCATTTGATACTCTCACGGTCTACTTAGAAATGCAGTTAGAAGACGCGTTTGCATATATTTTTGTCAAGAATTAAATTTCTTTTTCGACAAATGGCATGAAACTTTATTAATAAAGATATTTTAACAAATGATATTTTCTGCGGCACAGAAGTTGATCTATGTATATATAAACAGAAATCATGTTGAAACAACTGTTTTAAATCAGTTTAAAGAAAATTGTAAAAAGTTATATATTAAGTTCTGTCAAGTTCTAAAGTGGACTTTGACAATAAAATGTTAGTTTGGATTAATAAGATTTCCTCTGAAAATGTTTTATCTGGTAAAACCAACAGCATTATACCACTTTTAATTAAAATGTCTCCCAGCGAAAGGCTAAATTTTTAAAATATTAACAACCAATATAGATCATTGGCTAATATGGAAGAACTGAAACCATTAACAAAATAATATATGCATTAGATGAATACATGATTCCTGATATATCGAAAGTAGCTTGCGGAATTTTGTCTATACCTCACTTCTCTGCAAATGTCGAAAGGATTTTTTCGTACCAAAATCTCATGAAAACATAACATAGGAACAGACTTTATGTTCCGACAGTATCAAGTCTTATCCAGGCCAAAAATTTATATAAGTCTAAAAATAAAAACTCTTCTTGTTACAACTTTAACATTTGCACTTGTGAAAATCAGTGATGAGAAATGTGGCGCAATTGTGCCATTTTTGGCACTATTCGATGTTAGATGGCACAGGCACTTTTTTGTCCATTCGAGCCATATCCGACAAAAAAAACTTTAAGCGGCATATCTTTTTAACGAAAATCGATTATCTGCGATCGTAACTAAACGATTTTCATGAAAAAATTAAGCTCGAAAAGTATGTTGCTTAAGCTCTTTGGCGGTTATGGCTCGTATTAATATGGAAACTTTTCTTATTCCAATAATAAGTAAACAGATCACAGGTATTTGTATTTCTTGTAAATAAGTACAAAGAATTAATAAATTATACATATACATACATATGTATATGTCTTGTTGTAAACAAATAATTTTGGAAATTCTTAAATTAATTATTATTGAAACATTTTAAATTGAATAAAAAGTGGTTTGGCACTATTCAAGTGATTTTGGTAATATTTAGAAACAGACTCGGCAAGAAATCAAGATTTCCAATTCCCATCTCTGATGAACATACATACGTATATGCTATGTGTTCCTTATTTTATTTGTAAATAAATTTTATATAATTTTTTGCTAATCAAATTTAAATTAAAAAAAAATAATAGTTTTTGGTACTTTCGGTACCAAAAAAGTACTCAAATCTCATTTCCCATCACTGGTGTAGATATCATTACTACAACTGTCTGACTGACTGACTGACTGACTGAGTGACAACAACAAACAGTTGTTGTATCTACTGTTTGATGTAATTTTTTCCAGGCGCCTTAAAATTATTGGGGTTTGTCTTCCGTACACATATGAATGCCTCATTTAGATTTTGTTCTTATTTTATGGAACGTTTAAAGGAATTTCTAACAAATAAGCCAATGATTTAAATTTAATTGATGCTGCATGTTTGTTTTTATTAAATAAGTTTATAATTACAACTCTACTAAACTGTTTGGTCAGCAAAATGTCGAATCCTATTTTGTTTTCATTTCTTATACTAGAATTTAGTTTCATTTACATTTAAAAGCAATTTATGTTTTATATTTATAAAGTACATATTTTGAATGTGATCTCATTTATGACATTATTTAGTTAAGGGCAAAAGTATTTTCTGTTATGTCTATCTCTATTTTGCAGGAAATGTATTGTTTAATAAGGGCCTTATGTATAAGAAAAAAACTGGCATAAAGTTAGCATAAGTTGCAAAATTTAACATGATCTTTAAGAGTTTTGCCATAAAACTTTTCATTAAAAATCTCGCTAGGACTTAGTACTGCGTTAAAACTACGTAATGCGCTTATTTTTGATATCAAATTGTATGGATGAACTCATTAGCACCTAATTCGACTTCGTCACATATGCTAACTTCATGCCAATTTTTTCTTATAACATAAGGCCAGCCGTAAGGCTTTAAAGGCCACAAATAAACGTTTGTAGAGCACTGCTGCGTCATGGGAATAAATTTAGGTAGAACACACACTATGACTTTTCCACGAAAGTAGTCGTAATGAACTAAATAGAAAAAGAAGCAAGCTTTTTCCCCAAACCTATAGATAATGTAGACTGTTTATACTTCAATATAAATTGTTTACCCAACAAATATACACAAGTCCAAACGATTGAAATATAATTCATTCATAATAGACACATGCTTTAAATGAAGTTTTTAATTCAGTTCAGAAAAATCGACGATAAGATCTACTTAAATTTTTATTTAAAAAATTTAATTAATATCGAATAGATTTTCTCGTAAGAGACAAAAATTAAAAAAAAAAATAAAAAAAATTTTTTGTTATAATATTCAAATTTGTTTTACATACTCAAATTGTCGTTTACGATAAAGTTTTACAGCCCGCATCTTAAAAGTTATCAACAATTTTGGCATTTTGCCAATTCTAAACTATAGGTAGGAACATAAAATTTTAATTTCAATAAAAAAATCTATTTTTGATAACATGTCGCTTACGACAATAAGACTCGATATGTACCCAGAAAAAAATTAAAAAGGAAATATATAAGCAATTCCATGCTAAACGACACAGAAAGAAAATAATTAACTTAGATTTAATAAAAATCGTTCAATTGATGTCCACAAAAGAATGACAATTATGGACAAATAAAAAAAGACGTTGCTTGTTTTTTTTTTTTGGTTAAGCAACGTCAGTAAACGATGCAAAATCGAATAGAAATGATTGCTTTGTAAAGATTTTTGTTTGATGCCTTTAAACTTATTATGTTTGTATATTGTGAGTGTCAATAATATATTAAGAGTCTTACTATAAACATACGAAGAGAGAGCTAATTTAAAATTCTACTGACGATTTCCGTGAAGCAGGAATGAAATGCATGTAGACGTTGCTTAACAAAAAAAAAACAAGGTATTTCTTATATGACAATTAGAAAACCATACCCTTTTTCTTGTATTTTGTTTTATCAATTTGGAGACGCTCTGAAATGAACATTTACTGAAAACTTTGCTTCCCCTCTTTATATGTATGTACGCTTGGTCTTTATTTTAGGTTTTATTTTACTTCCTTTCTGATTTTTTTTATAAAATTCGTTATCTCTGAAAAAAACTACACTCTTGTTTGCTTTCTGTTTCGACTTTGTATTTATTTTAATTAGAGTCTTTTGGGTTAATTGAAATCCTGAAATTTGTCGGTCACACCCGTCACAGTAACAATTGAAAAATTGTAATAAAATTGTTGTTGTACATAGTAAATTGTTAACACTTTCCAACAATAGCAAAGTAAATACATATTTTGTAAACCTATATTTTAATATTCGAGTAATTAGGTAAAAGAAATATGTATTTGGTCACATATTAACGCAGAAGTTATATTTTTCAATGGATGTCAAAATATAAAACGGCAACAAAGGAAGACTCTTAAAGAAAAATATGAACTGAATTTAGCTTCAGAGAGAGAGAGAGAGAGAGAGAGAAAGAAAAAAAGAAAGAAACAGGAAGAAAAGAAATGCTAGGAAAATTATTATACGAGTAGATAAAGATGGGAAGAAAAAAGAAGAATTATCGGAAAGCGAAAGAGATTGCTCTTAGAAAATTTGCTCAATAGAAAAATTATGAAAGTCAAATTGTAGGCTTTTTGAATGAATCGAAAATTGCCTGTTTTAAATCACATCGTTCATTAAAAAAGGCAATCACTAAAGTTAAACCTAACCTTCCTTGTAGTACATCAAAAACAAATAGGTTAATTTCTTATTATTTTTCTTTTAGTTTAACTTAATATTAATTCTGTGAATGAAATCAATAAAAAGTTTTACTGCTTCAAACCTTTTAGTGTCCACAACCTCCTTCGCCTATATTTGTAGCAATTAATACACAGCGAAGTAAACTAAAATAATACACCTACTTAACACCAGAAGCGCTGCAACAATGTTATATTAATTAATTAATTAACAAAACGCACAATAGCAGAGCAGGCTTGTCAGATATGACGATTTTTCTGGCGATAAAGGCCATGACTGCTAGCCTGAACAATAGCACGATCTACGAAACTGATCTGATCTGATGAATTTTTATTGTCTTTTGAAAGTTTTCATACACTCCATCATACGAGGGTTGTATTTTCTCAAAAAAAAAAAAAAAACGCACGATTGTGTAGGATATTGTATCACGGCCTTAAATAAATTTGTTGCCAATTTTTTTAACAAAATTGAACTTCAAAATTTTGCAATTCATGAAAATTTGTTTGTTGAAGAAGTAGTTTTAGAAATAAATCTTACCAAAACTCGTCTGCAATAAATTAAAACAATTCGATTTTGATGGTTTTTGTTATATTAATTAACATAATTAGTGCATCTTGAAAGAAATAATTTTTGGCGATTTTATTTCTACTTTTGGCGATTTTCTGCTAAATGTTCATACAATTATTTTATAAAAAATTACATTAAAATTATTGTTATATAAAAATTAACAAATATATATTTAAAAAAATAATACATAAAATTGACTTTGAGGACTTTTGGCGATTTTTAAAACCAATTTGGCGAATTGGGTCGGAAAAAATCTGACAACCTGTAGCGAGCTGTAAAAAACGAAAAAAAATGCATTAAGCTTCTCTTTTCTCTATCTATCTGTACTTGCACTATCCCTTTCCTACTCTCAGGTAACACGAAGGAACCTATTATTTTGAACCAAGTGAGCTTAGAACTTACTTCCCTATATCTTCTCAGAAACCTGTCAATGCAACGTAAGCTAAAGCAAAATATACATGCATGCAAATGGGAATTGAAAAAATTTTTTGCACAAACTACAAAAATTTCATGCAATAGCTTTCAAGCCTGCGATATTTGCTGAATAATTTGATTTTAAATTCTCAATTTGAAACGAGACCTGAGTGTTCGCTGGACATATCCTTCTCAAGTATGTATGGGTGGTCTTTTGTTTTAGCTTATACACATATTTAATCTTTTCTATTTTTCGAACAAAAAAAAAAAAAAAAACACTATGATTCTTGCATATTTAAATTTCTTTATTTTATCAAACTGTAATTCATTGGAAGTGCAACTGCAACTGCAACAACTTCTTTTGAAATGCGAGAACTCATCTGTGGCAAATTAAAACGAATAACTTGTATGATGATGGAAAAGGAATGAATTTGTATGAATTTTTTTTTTTTTTTTTTTTTGTTTTTTACTTTACAACACTCACATGTGTAATTAATTTTAATTATGCTGCAAATTTATTTTCCGTCGTCTTCTCTCATGTTCCTTCACTTCTGTTAAACATTCATGAAATTATGATGAATTATTTCAGTTCTTGTTTTGTTTTTAATTATTTCGAAACAAAAAAAAAAAAAAACAAATTGTTGCAAATAAACGGCGTTGGCACAAATAAGTTGCATAGATTTCATTATTCTCAAACAGGAATCACAAATGTTAAAATAGTAAAGATAAAATGTTGCATGTTTGTTGTGTTATGGGAGTTGAATTGAGGATATAAAATAAATAGTGCTTTTTTTATTACGTACCATAAAACTAGGAATTGTAATAAGTAGATTGTAAAGCTGCCCCCTTTAGAGGAATTTATGGGATACAGGTGCGGCCAGAAAACTATTTATATTTTTTCTCATAATGGAAAATAAGAAATAGTCCTTTTTTATTTGTTTACAAAAATATTTACAAACTAAGTATGTTTTAGCTGTAGAATTCTAGCTATAGAATGTATGTGTACATTTAAAATGTTTTTTTAAAGTTGAATTTAATTCTACCCGTTTGGCAATGCCATCATCATTATTTCGATTTTGTAGTTTTTTAGTCCTTTTCATGAAATGTTCTTGCTCGCTTGCTTGCTTTTTATTTAGAATTAACTTTAATATGAAGATTAGAAGTATACAATAAACATGTGGAAGTATCCAGTAAAAGCAGCTACAAATTAGTGTTGTATAATAAAGACAAAGTAGTGGGTAGTGCAACAAAACAAAAAAAAAAAAAAAAAAAAAAAATAAATTATCGTGATGTAAAATTATTTAAAAATTTTTACACGATTCTAGAATAGTAAAATGTCAATTACCTATTGCATTTTGTTTTTGGTCCTTCGCTCTTGATTCCAATTGACTGAAATACCAAGTAACTGCCCTACATTTATGAAATTATTTTTATTTATTTATCTAGCACGCTTAGGTCCCTAGTACTCGTACAGTGGTTATGAAAATATTTTGAATTATTCCAAAAACCGCGTTATTTTTCTTTCGAGTTATTTAAACCACTTTTTACGTTCCTACGGTATGGTGACTTGATTCCCGATTAGTTTCAAAACTTGAATCCTTATACGGTTGCACTCAATAACTGAATGAGAATTACTAGCTACATTCCTAAACAGTTAAAAAATCAATCAAAAGAATCCGCTGATCCCCTAAGAAGGATGACAAAAAAACAGTGATGGTATTTTGGTGCGTTTCGGGTATTTTTTGGTGCTTTTTCCCTCTTCATAAACGCGAAATTTTGGCTTATACCCTTTTTTAAAAAGCGGGTATTTACAGTGCTTTTAACAATTTCTTACAGTGCTTTTGGTGCTTTTTTGTCAAATAAAAATATTTTTAATTTACAAAACTAAAATAATTTTAAGCGCTAATAGCAGCATCTTTTAACTGAGGCTTCTTAAATTGTTTTTAATGACAATAACGGAAACTATGTTAAAAACAACGTAGAAAACTTTTCATAATTGGGATTAAAAAATTAATTTTTTTTTGCAAAATAAAAAACCACATAATTCTCTGCATAATAATTGATTGAAAGTAGTATGCGTTAAAGCTTACACAAATATTTAATCATACTATAGGGTGGTTAAATTTTAAGGGCCGATTTCGGAATTTTCATATGGCTGTTAATTTGTAAGTGCATAGTAAATCAAAATGTTCACGTCTACAACAAAATGTAGGTAAATTGTATTCAACGCACAAGAGTGGTTAAATTTTAAGAGCCGATTTCGATTGAAAGCATGAGGTTATCAATAGCGGTCAGTACTTTTAGACAACGAGTAGCCAATCCTTGATGCCCCACCAAGCATTCATTTTTATTTTGATTTTGTGGTTGAAAAAAAATTTATAAAAAAGTATAAATAAAGAAATTCAATAATAGCAGCACTGCTTACAAAAAAAAAGAACAAAGCAAAATAAGAAAGTTATAACACTTCTTTTTTCTTCACCAGTCACATTTATATTTTTTAATTCCGATATTTTGGGCAACCGTTCACAATGGAAATATAATTATAATGAAAATTTTCACGCGATTGATGGGGTAACAATATACACGCATTAACAAGTGACAGCAAGCATGCCGAAAATCAAAATTTTTTGATTTTCCATCAAGCATCGTTGGTGTCAAACATACTTACAAATTTTCACTCATACTATAACCAATATCAGCAAGCATTTTGACCGTGTCTAAACCCCTTAAACCTAAGCTTCACCTACTATTGTATGTATGTACATATGTATGTTTGTATATGTTACTATATTGTTTGACTCCTGGTTTTCTTATTTTTGTTTTTACATACTTATTTTTATTAAATTAATCCGGACTTTGTTTTAATTAATGTGTTAATAAATTCTGTTATTACATCTCAAATACTTTGTTTATTTTGAAGCAAAAATTTGAAATTATATTTTGAGCTTTTATACTCTAAACTTTCAATTTTAAATGGCTGTATTACAATTAAAAAAAAATATTTTCGTGCTTTTTTACCCTATTTCGAATTTTATTGCGCTTTTTACCCTTTTTGCAACAGCTTAATCCGCTTTTTCTCTTCGTAGAGATACCAACACTGCAAAAAATACGCTCCATTATAACTTTGAATTCTTAAGTGGCCCACCCACTGCCAATATAATTGCGCAATTTTTCGTATCGTACAATAATATCGCCAATGTGTATGTCATATTCGAAAGTGGCACAATATATTGGCAAATATTAGTGTGTAATGTGGTGGCAACATTGTTCAATGTTGTTTACTTCTTCTCACTGTCAGGGAAATTGGGCAATATTTTCTTTGAAAATATTTTGGCATTTGTTGCATAGTATACATAGGTCGAAACGACAATAATATGTACAACAACATAAGCAATAATATTGTATAATGGATGGGCCGCTTTGCGAGTACCCGAATGAAAAGCCAACGAACGTATTATATTTTCTCAACACCATCGTAACAGAGCAACTAACAGTAACAGCGATAGCTGTAGTTGTTGTTGTTAAAATAATCGTAAATTTTACTGCATTTAATACTCGCATGTTGCGCACTTGAAGTGTTGTAGATGTGTGTGATTCTTTATGTACGAGTGTATGGGTATGTGTATGTGTGTAGGTGTAGGTGTGCAATGGGTATTAGTAATATATTTAACGTTATACTTCTCTATTACGCTTACGTATGTATTTCATTAAAAAGGTTACGACTTTCACATTGTCTTGTACTCTGCATGAACTCGTACGTACCCTCAATAATGAGGGGGAGTTACGAAAGCAATAAATCTTATTTGGAAAATTATTTTGGTTCAAAGTTTTCATATGATTGTGTGTGTGTATGTTCTAATGTGCTGATACTTATAAAATTTAATGAAGCATACAAGTGGGAATTATTGACTTTAGTTCAGTTAGTTTTTATCAAAAAAAAAAAACATTGTAAAGAGACATCTTTAGAGAATTGCGTAGAAAACAAACACTAGACAAATTGAATTAAATTCTGACTAAATTACACGAGGTAAACGTAAATCAAGCATTAACAAGGGGGAAAATTAGTAAAGATGTTCAAAACACTTTTTCCGTTTATCTTTCTTTGGCAATAACATAGAAATTTCATGGCTACCATATACAAAATAATAATACAGTAGTTTTCGCTTATAGTCACATTTAAAATTGCACAGAAATTGTGGACTATATCGCTAATGTGACTATAAGTGACTATAATTTTTTTTATATGCCACGCAGAGGTATATAAAAGAATTTCCATACAATCCAATTATGTTAATTACAAAACAATGTTGTATTTAAAAGGCACATTTGTGTGGCCTTTTATGCAACAATGTTTTGTTCTAAAGACATGTTCTTCTATTAAACAGTAGATGGAGGTTGAAATTTAGATTTACTTTTTGGTTTATGACTTAAATAAAAAACTAAAAAAAATCTTCTGAAAATTTTTGTGACTATAACGCGAATTAAAGTTTAAAATTTTTAAACGCACTAATAATCCCAAATTTTTTATTAAAAATACATTAAAATTGATTATTGAGGGGTTTAGCTGGATGCTATGCGCATTTCACTGTCGCTAATGCAGATCATCAGGGAACCTTTACCCAAAGCTTCTTAGAACAACTAGAGTTATTATATTATAAACTTTCATTTAAACAAATGAGAAGCTCAATAACAAATAACAAAGTTGAAACAAGAACTCAATAATCAACATGTTTTTTATTTTCTTACTTTACTATTGCTACATTGGCTGACTTTTTTCAGCTTCAAATTGTAGTCGTAAGAGTATGTAAAAAGAAAATAAATGTAAATAACAACAACAGCTATTTAAGAATATAGTGTTGCCACACAAGTATTTTTTTGACCGGGTGCAGTCAAGTTAATAATTAGTGTTTTTTATGGGAATTGTTACAATTTAATTAATTAATTAATAGTTTAATTGTTTGAATACAATTTGGATTTTGACTACCAAAAACTTGGTGCATATATGTCAAATATGACTATATAGTAAATGGACTATATCGTCAACTTTTTGAATGAAATTGAGTTCAAAAGTCACAAAAAACATTAAATATGGACTATATCATTAATGTGACAATAAGCGGTAGTGACTATAAACGAAAACTACTGTAAAATATAAAATTTTTCTCATGTAAGAATTTCATCAGCGCTCAAATGCTTACATATGCATATTTTTAATTCCTCTTTCATTAGTTTTTGGAAGAATGTACAGGATACAGGACATAAACAAACATTGAATTGATAAAAAAATAACTATAAAGTATTTCTTCCCTTGAGGAGTATAATCAACGAATGAATCCTTCTTTGAAATCCACATGAGAGTGCAATGCAGTTTCTACTAATCTGTTAAGACGTTGATATATATACATATGGATTGTCATTCTGCCATAAAGATGGCAGGTCTGAAGTAGAGATGGGCGCTCGTCAAATTTTTCCAACACGACACGACACCCGAACACCAAGATGTCCAACACGTACAAAACACGCACGAAATCAAATTGAATAGCAAAAAAGCATTTTTCTTTTAAATTCCGATAGATACACATTTTTGTTTAATTTCAGAACTTTAAGCTTAAGAGACCCCTATACCTGGATTCAGTAACTTTTATTACGATAATCGTATCGTTATAATAAATATAACGGAAATTTATCGACTTTGCTATTCGGTAACATATTTTAACGATATTCGCTGTCGGTTGGAGAAAAAAAATTAAGTCACAAAATAAAATTTTTTGAATTTTTCTTTATTATTCTTTGTGCTTTTCGCTTATTTTCACATTTTCTATACAGAGCTACCACATAATATTGAATTAGATGGTGAATAAGATAAAGTGGGAGACTATCGTTAAAAAGAAACTACAGAATCACATTATCGTTATCGCAAACGAGTAAACATGTCGTTACTGAATCCAGGTACTAGTCTTTGTTGTAAATTCATACATACATACATATTTTACAGGAAAAATCGTTTCGTGTTTTATCGTATAAATTTTACTGAAGTTCTTCGTTGTGATGTTTTTCCCCATTTGAAAATGAACACCTTTGGAAATGAACACTACAGAACACCTTGCCCATGGTTTCGCAATATAGCACCATCTAAGAGAGGCTTTATGCGAGTAAAGCATGGTATCATGACATCAGTAGAGAAATTATTATTTTTCATCTGAGCTCAGTTGAAAATATAATTTTTTTTATTTTTTATCCGTTAAAACTACAATATGAATTTTAACTAAATTTTCGTTATCAACTTACCTTAATTTGAGTAGAAAGTTCATGAGATATCTGAAAAATAAAATAAAAAAGTATTTTAATAAATTGTAAAATATAGCAGCCTTATTTATAAAAATTATTAAGCCTTTATAAAGGCTTAATAAGTTATTTTTTTATGAAAGTTTGTTTTAAAAACCCTATATAAAGCCTTAGCATTTTAACTGCTTATTCATAAAAAATATTTCAGGTTTATTAAGCGCTTATTTGACATATTTCTATGGGAAATTTGTCAAATAAACCTGTAATAAACCTAAAATATTTTTTATAAATTAGACTGTGAGTATTTACGAGTACTGTCAAGTTGTATCTTCAACATTCGATGGATTAACAATGAGTACTTATTATATTAAATGTCCAGAAAACTCAAAACAAAAAAGGGCTTACTAAAACTTTCAATTAAAAATTTGATTGATTCGATTAAATTTGCAGATTTAATTGATACTTCAGGTGCTTTTTGAATAATATTGCAAATTTGGAGTGGTCATAACCAGTAGGCTCATAAAATACAATCTTCAACCCTTAGTAAAAACTTTGCTGCAATTAATTCAATTAATACTTAATTTATTGAATTTACGAATTGCCGATGTTTGAACCGTCTCGCAAATGCTCCCAGCAAAAAATTAGTAATCCCAACTTACTTTTGCACACAAACTACATACCGTCTCCATTACTTTGCTGCAGTTGTGTAATGACTGGTGGTGCAGTAGTAGCGCGTGTGCTTATCATGCAGATAGTTCGATGTTTAAACCCTGCCACCAGCATGTGCGTGTGTTTTTTTATTTTTATGTATGTGTTCGTGAAAACAAGTTTTTAATACCTAATTTACATTAAGCATTTTTTACTTGTCAATAGGAGGTCTGGAGGAGCTACTTATATCAAAAAAGTAGCCAAAAATGCATCAGAAATTCAAATAGAAAAAGTTTCGTGCATGAATTAGGGATGCCAATCGGGATTGATTTTTGGAAATCCCGGGATTCGGGATTTTGTAATCCCGGGATTTTTTGGGATCACGGGATTTTCGAGATTTCGGGATCTAAATATTTTTCGTAAAATAAATAATTTTTTTAAATAAATATTACTTTAATAACAATTTAATGCATTTTAAAAGGTTTTATGTTCACAATTTATCATTGCACAATTGTCTTTAAAGTGAAAAATTTTCTAATACGAGTATGAAATAAAAATCAAAAGAATTTTTCTCATCTATTTTTAAGTTGATTAATCACATTTGATGTTAGAGAATTTATAGTGAAAACAATAACTAAATATCTAAACCAAAACGAATATACATATCGGTGGACTTTTAGCACTACCGCTTAAGTTGACTTACGAAAATTTTTAGATTCACTTTCATACAAATAAGTTGCAAAAACAATATTGTTTTGTTAAAAATATATCTACTAACGTTTTTTTAATTGCGATTGATCAACAACAAGTATAACGGTTGTTACATATGTATGTATACCAAGCATTATCTAATTTTTTATCGATTTCGTTACGACTATGACAACGATAATAAGTTTGAACATGCCGAAAGATTAAAAGAAATGTATACACTATTCTAATCAAATTCGATTAATTACGTCTAAAGATCACATTTTTATAAACACATACACTGAGCACTTGAACAGTATTTTTGCTCTACTGAAAAATTTTAAATTCATACATAAGTTTTTTTCCACAAGTTCAACAGATACATATGTATGTATTCATACGTTCGCTAAGAGGAGTATGGTTTATTAGTGTCCTGGCCATCTACTCGTGCAACTCGAATACAACTATAATTGAGTCGAACTCATTCAGTCGGTCGTTTTTGACTAAAACTATTTATCGAATCCATGTAATTTAAATGGGTTTGATCTTAGGTTTGTATCAAAAACGACCTAAACGGTCTAAATAAAAAACAAAATAATTTTGAACTGCAATGTAAAAAACATACATACACACTCCACAGTTTTTTACACAAAATACTCCGCATTATTCTGTAAATATTTCTCGCTTTTACGTGAAACCTACAGCAAAAAGTTTTCACTTGCCTTGTATTGTGTTCTACTCCAACTGTAAGGCGGTGTCAATAGTACTCAATTGTTACCGACAAGTAGATAAGTGCTAATTTTTTTTTAGCTTTGAGGAGTCGACATAAGATAGTTATACAGTGCAATTATGAATAAATTTCCGCAAGAAATTTTTCCCTTTTCCAATTAGATTTTTTTGTTTTCCCTATTATTTGCTACTGTTTGAAATTATTCCCCGGGAAAAATTTCTCGTGCAATTTGAATTATAATTGCCCTCTTAATATAGAATAAGACGAAATAAATTTGTCAAACTTATGAATTTTTCAAATGTTATTTCCCTTCCAAAAGTAATATGTTTCTTTTGTTTTCAAAATAATTCTAAAATGTACATATATTGTAGCACCTTTGATGAAAATAACTGTAAGAAAGTAGTTTATTTATTTTGCTCTTGTTGTTAATTTATAAGAAATATGTCACGAATAGTCATTAAATTGTTAAAACTGTACGTATACAATTGTATGGGACTTTTAAATATTATAAGAAATACCTTAAAATCAACGAAAATTTGAATTTATAAAGTTTTTATATAAAAATTGGTAAGAAATCCCGAAAATGAAATCCCGGGATTAAATTTTACAAATCCCGGTATTTCCCGTTTGGCATCCCTAGCATGAATTCATGAAATTTCATTAAAAAAAATGCTTAAATTAAATTAGGTATAAGTGTGCGATAGACCAGTCAAACTGTCAGCTGGCGTTTCATCTTTATTAAGTTTTGTGTATTCAATTGACATATCGAAGTTATTACTTATAATTCCAGATTGTAATAAACTTGTCTCCAATAACATCGCCATGATAAAATAATGACTTGAAGCGCCAAAGTAGAAGCAGTCTAAAGTATATGTTATTATTTATATTCATTCACTGTAATACAGTTTGTTTTCCAGCTGGGATATGATTCAGTCTGCCCAGGATCCAGTCAAAGGTCTGCTTTCTTTGAATAGCATTATGGAGATGTATTTATATGCAAACGAACTCACAACTCCTAACTCCAAAGTTTTTGCTGTGAAAATATAATTTTTTATATTGCCTTACAAATTCAGTTATTGAATTATTAAGTACTTAAAAGTAGCAGAATTTGCCAGATAAGACAATTATCCGAAACTTTAAAATATAAACACAACAAATGTCAAATGCATCCTTTCACAACATTTCTGAAACTTCTCTTGAAGAGTTTTTATGAGCCCCATTAATATGCAGTTTCTTTCAGATATAAAATTTTAGCACTTAATAACCTGCACGATTTTAATTTCAAATATACGAACAGACTGTGCTCAGCAGAGTTTTCATGGTTTCTTGCTTCTCAGCCCATGAAAAAAAATTAAATAAATGATTGAAGGAGGCGAGGCGAATGATGTAATTGCAAGTAAGCACGTTTTATTAATGCTCCTATTTATTGAGAACGCATACTCCCTCGCAATTGAGCTCAGAAAAGGACACGTTTCTGTCTTGTAAACAGTAGGAAAGAAAGTAAAGATTAATTTTTTTAACGAAAATATTTGTTGTGTAGTTGTGGCATATAGAAAATAACAGGCTGCAAGCAGAACTAAAAGCTTGTATTTGTGTTAAGGTGCTTACATACTTATTCATATAATTTTTTTTTATGATTATGGAATGGATGGCTGTTGTTTAGATTCTTGTTTTATTCATACTTATTCTTGTTGAGTTGTTTTGCTTTGCTTTTCAGTTGTTGTTGTGTGTGTGTTGTCTGGAGCAGCAAAGTGTAATGGCAACTAATTGTCTGCGTAATGAGACAATGACCTTTGCCAGTGTAAAAGTTTACAAGTGTTAAACTGACTTTTTAATTTTCGTTCCTAGAGATGAGTTATTTCTTTACAATTTGAAATGGTGAGTTTTTTATGTAGAAGCAGTTTAAATGTTCACAACAATCACTGGATGAGGAAATGCTTTTTAGGGTTCCGTGTACACCAAAGGTGAAAAGGAACCCTATTGTTTTCGCTACGCTGTCCGTCTGTCCGTCACACGGTATTTTCTCAGGAACCGTAAGAGCTACGGACCTGAAATTTGGACAGAGTATGTAGAACCTTAGCCGCTATAACAAAAAATACATGAGAATTAAAAATTAAAGGGTGTTCCAAAACCAGCAACGAAAAATGTTAAAATCCCATGTAATATACATACAATTGTATGAACATATGTATATTGAAACTGGAAATTTGTAAAATTAGTGTATTTTTATACAGACTACAACAATTAACACTAAAATTTAAAAAAAAATTAAATTAAAGGGTGGTCCATAGTTTTGACTATGTAATTTTGACAATTTGCTATATCTTGGAAACCGTAAGAGGCAAACACTTGAAATTTTCAAAAACGGTAAAACTAAAAAAACCGAAAATTATAAAATCGCCAAACCAAAAAAAAATCGCAAAAAATTAAAAAAAAATCGCCAAAACGAAAAAAATCGCTAAGATAAAAAAAATTCTAACACTAAAATAAATCGCCAAATTCGAAAAAATCGCCAAAATGAAAAAAACGCCAAAATGAAAAAAAACGCCAAAAATCTAAAAAAATCGCCAAAACGCGAAAATGTCGCCAAAAATAAAAAAATCGCCAAAACCAGAAAATAAAGTGTCAAAACTAAAAAAAGAGCCAAAACTTAAAAAAATCGCCAAAACCGAAAAAACGCCAAAACAAAAAAACCGAAAAAACTCCAAAAACGAAAAAAAATGCCAAAACTATATATTATATAGGATGAAGTTTGTATTAAATTACATATCTAGTGTTCGTACGGAACCCTTCGTGCGCGAGTCAGAGTCGCACTTTACTGAATTTTTAAATTTATGCAAGTGTAAAGTTTGACGTGAAAATTAATGATTAGTAAAATTAAATCGTGTCTCATAATATTACATGGCATTTGTATAAATTTATGATTTAATTTTTTTTTATTTTCACTAAATTATTAATTATTAATTAAATTTTGAGTTCACAGAAAATCAGCCAAGTGAAAAATATTTTCAAAAATATTTTTGCTTGTAATCTTTACGATATAACCGGTCTAACTGAAATTTAGTTGACGAGGTTTCCAATCTATAGAAGTTATAGGTATTGGAGGAAAGCCGAAGGAGGTGTCTCCCCTGTATATTTGGTGTAAATTTAAGAGTCGTATTGTATGTGATTATACATATATAGATGAGGGTAATGTCGAAAATTCCCCGAACAATGACGAAAAATAATTTATTTACCAAAACGTAATTTAATTGATCAGTGTTAAAGGTATGATTATGTTCTAATAATGGGAGGCTTCAATAAGGATTTTTTACGGTTTAACTAATAATATAAGAAACTTGTTTTCTCGGCCGAATGAATCAGTTGTGCAAAATAGCTTAGCAACTCGTTGCGATCAAGTGCTTGGAAGGGAGGTCTTCTTTATTAGATTATTTTTTGTGTTGCATATAGATGATCTCGTAACCCGTAACGCTCAATATGAAATCCGCGCACTAAATTCCAGTCATAAAAAGTTTTCTTAGAACTTTTGGTAGAGGGACTACAGTATTGGAGATGGGCACGTGTCGTGTTTTTTTTTTGTGACACGTGTACACATGACTCAACACGAATTGATCGTGGCAGAAAATCTGATTTCGTGCGTGGCCTGGTCGTATTGTGTTGAGAAAAATTTACACGAAAAACATAAAACGAGTTTAGGTGTAAAATATGTACATATGTATGTATGTGTGCATGAATTTCCACTAAATTTGTTGAGTGTCTTAAGCTTCTTAAGCTTAAAGTTCTTTAAGCAAAAAATTTTTAGCTATTCGAACATAAAAAAATAATTTGATTTCGTGCGAACGTCGTTAAGTCGGTAATTAGTCGAATAAGCAGGCATCAGTGTCCAGAGTATTTCCAGAGTTGTAACCCATCTGACAGGTGTCGTAAACTAAAAATTCCTAAAAATGCCTTTAATGCCTATATGTATATCCGAAGAATTGAAAAAAACTCAATTCTCCCTGCTGCACATATCAATTCCTAATTCTTCTTAACTTGGGTAAAGAAATGGGCTTCAAATTTCGGAACGTTACTGGTGGCATTATGACTAATGCCACTTGCCCGAATGAAATTTCCTTAAAACCTTTCAAAATAATATGTCCTGCACTATTTCGTTATTTGTGCTTTATTCTGTAACACGTTATAACAATTTAGAAATTTTCCGATAACTACAAAATCGGTTAAAATATATTTAATTAATCTATATTTTCTAGCCCTGGAAACATCTTTTTAATTTTACTGATTTCCAACACCAATGTTTTTCCCTCTAAAATATAAAATATGTTTGACTAATAAAGAAAAGTAAATTGGTTTTAGTTACTTACTTTCATGCACAATATAACAAAAAAAAAAGTTTAAATGTTCCAACCCTGGATACTTGATTTTTCTAAATTGCAATACCTATCTGATTCTTTCTAAAATAAAAAAAAATGTTTAACTAATAAACAATAATAGTTAGTTAATTTTTCATACCAAAAAAAAGTTTAAATTTTCCAACCCTGGAGAACATTTTTCTTTTGATTTTGCTGATTTTCAATATTAATCTATTTATGTTTTGACCAATTCTGACACTATGACTATTTATGACAAAGATACTTCGACTAGCTTTTCTGGGAACTTAGGAAAACCGATTTCACTTACGTGCTTCGATTTAGATTATATTCTTGCCTAAAAAAAATCTGTTGTACGAGCAACAACTAAAAACCTTCAAGTACAAAGTATAACAAATCTTATAGATAAAATTATTTTTAAGCTAAATAGCCGTTACTGGCTTCAGGTGTATTTCATATATTTACTATTCTTTCAATTTCCTCTGATTAACTATTAAAACTAAATCTTTGAATCTATTTTCCCCATTGACAAATCACAATAATGCCCTTAAGATATCACGATAAGTTTTCTCTATTTAAAGAAAATTTATCTGGGAAAAACAAATACTGTTAATACTTGAGAATAATTTCAAATGCACTCAAGGACGACAACAGCAAAAAAATAAAAAAATAAAAAATAAATCAAAACCAAAAACGTTAAAATATGACAAATAAAGCAACATAAACACAAGCAGACCGGCAGCTGGAGAGTGAAACAGATTAGGAGCTGAAAATTCTAAAATTCTGTTAAAAATCTACATCCACTTCAAGTGTCTATTGTTGCCGCTGGGTAATGAAACAAAAAAAAAATAAAAAAAAAATATCGCATATTTTTTACTTGAACCAACAAAATAGGAAACAAAAACCAGTTGCAAAAGCAGTACAAGTTTGAATACATTAAAACAGGCCAACAACAGCAGCAGCAGCCAACCGCAGTGTAGATGACTGACGATGAATAATAAAAGTTGTCACAGAAATTATACTCGTACCTTTGCCTGGATCTTTGTGGCAAAGTTGACTAACGATTGCCAGCCATGTCTGTGGCATGGGCTCATCCCTTTCCATTTCCCATTTATGCATCAGTTAGAATTTTGTTTATTCCCTTATTTAACATTTAAAGAAGAGTCAGTCAAAGGTGCGAAGGAAGTTAGGGGAAGGTTATTTGTGTCATAAAATTGAGTAAATGGCTGTCGGGGTAAGAGCTTATTTTCTTAGAGGTATCATTAGGGAGTAATGTTTTTTTTTTTTTTTTAATTTAAGAGAAAAGGTACAACTATTTGAAATTAGTTAGTTAATACTTTTTGAAGGACGACTGGTGGCAAAGTGGTTTAATTAACAAAAATATCAATTTTATGTATTACTAAATCGCTCGTGAGCTACAAATTTAATTTCATATTTTAGGTAATTAACTTCACAAAAGTTTTCCTAAATAAATATATTTCCGGGGACGACCCTAAGAATTTAATCACACCTGCTGTCTAATACGAGTATCTCACAGCACTTAAGCGAGTGGTGACCTTCTGCACCCTTCACATGCTAATAGTGTGTATCAGCACGTTACCTTTCTCTCACTGAATGTTTAAAGTACTTAACGAGCTGCTGTGTGTGTGTGCGAATATTTTGATTTTTAATGTCACCTGAAAGGCACTTTTCCAACAAACTTGTCTTTGAAATTTCCAAATTCCATCAATGTTTTCTTTATGGCGCTTTAAATTTGTTACACAGAGAAAACAGTGCCTAATAATTACCTCATAAAATAGAACAAAATTAATAAGAAATCTCTATGGTTTTTTTTCAATAAGGAAATCTTATTAATTTCATAGAGAAAACCTTTTTGAAAAAATCAACAAGAAATCTTGTAGTTTTTGTGAGGTTATCTTATTGATTTTTTTAATAAGGTTTTATTCTTGATTTTATGAGGCGACCTCATAAAATAAAAAAATAAAATATGTCTTTCTTTATTCTTTGTGCTTTGCTTATATATTTTCATTTAAATTCTATACCATATACTTTGAAAGGAGACAAGTATTGAACCAGCAAACTTCTGACTGATAGACAAACACTCTAAGCAATATGCTAACAAGCAGTCTGAATAACCATTGAAATAATTTTGCAAACATGCTTATACAAAAACGAAAAAGATCATGAAAAAAATTGTCTGTGTCTATTTATAGATATGAAATAACAAGACACCTCATAAAATCAAGAAGATTTCCTTATTAAAAAAATCTATAAGATGCTTTACACATAATCATATAGGAACCTAATAAAATCAAGAAGAAACCCTTTTTAAAAAAATTAATAAGGCAACCTAATAAAATCAATAAGAAATCCATATAGTTTACAATTTATAAGAAAACCTAATAGAATCAAGAAGTTTTTCTCTATGGATTGTTTTTTTGGTGCCAAAAAGAACGGAAATTGAGTAAAAAAAAGTTGGGAATAATAAGATTTCTTCTTGATTTTATGTGGTTTTCTTCTTGATAAAATTAATAAGATTTACCACATAAAAACAATAAGGAATCTCTGTGAAAAAATCTTCGCTTATTTCTGCTGGGATATCCCTTAGCCTAAAAACGTTTCATAGAGAAAATCTTATTGATTCTATGAGGCAGTTTTTTCTCTGTGTAATGTACAATTCTATTTTATCATCTTTGTGCACGTAATAGAAAGATTTTCATTGCTTTACATGATGCCAACATTCGTATGTATATATGTACATACATATCGTTGCCCTAATATAGAAAGGCCCCAACTCATTATTTTTTTGAAATTCAGATTTTTAAAATTTTCTATACTTTAGATGTTTTTCTATTTAAAAAAGAACTCGATTTCAAAAAAGTAGTAAGCGAGGGCCTTTTTATATTAAGGTAACGATATGCATGTATATAAAAGTGTAGGTAAGTATAAGCTTTTTGATTTCCATTTAAGTTTAGGTGTTTGTCCTTCAATGTTTTAATGTAATGAATGTGATTCCTTGCAATCTTGGGGAGAAATATTTATGAAAGGAAAGGAAATTGTTATAATAACAAATGTTTTGTAGTAGCAGTGAAGTTTCAAGAACTTAAATTACACTTTTATTGGAAATAATTTTTGATAATTGCGTAAATTTTAAGTTCATTATATCTGTGTACTAAATATTATACTGTTACTTAATATTCTACGACATGTTCTTTAAAAGGAGTCAACTTACTGACAGCTTTATTATGCTTTTTTTTTATCAATACAGAACGTAAATTTATCATATCGACATCAAGTTGATTCCGACTGTTTTTAAGCGGGTTTATAAAATATTTAAAACTGTAAACGACACAAAGTTGTTTCCAAAGATATAATTTTCGTTTAGATATTCGAATCAATCGGTTGGTTACTGCAAATTTTCCTCAACACCGAACTCCTTCTGGATATGTAAATCCAGCAGATGCGAGTATTTGCATGATAATGCAAAGTAAGTTTTGTTAAACAAAAAATAAATATCTTCACCGTCAAAAGAAAAGGACAGCCGAGTTATTAAAATCGAAAAAATTATGAATGTTGAATCCTATATTGAAAACCAAATTTTGATGAACAAGCAAAATCGTCGCACTTGGGGAATGGAACCCCTAAACGGCGCACAGTGGGATGGCTTCAGACATCTCTCTGCAGAAACTTTATGTAGTTTTCCTAGATGACTAAATACAAAAAAAATATATAATTCCATTAAAATCGTCCACGCCAACCTCAATTTCTTCTTATAAATTTTTCCCTTACAAGCAGAAGTCTTCAAATTTCCCACATACATACATTTTCAAGAATAAAATAAATTCAGTAAAGTATAAATTTTTCTCGCACACGAAGGGTTCCGTACGAACAGGTCATAACTAAAAAAAAAACTGGCTTGCCAGAAAACGACACAGACAAAAAATATTCCTGCAATAAACAATTTTATTTGAAAATAAAATCAAAAATCAAATAAAAATGTATTTGACAGGTAAAAAAAGCTCCAATCAGGTTTTTGCTAAAATTCGTGGAAAAAAGAGAAAAGCATAGTGTATTTGATACTGTAGTGTATTACTACTTACCAATTAACACAGGTAATAAAAATTTATTGCACTAGAAAGACGTAGCAAAACAAAAATTACGACAAAATTTGAGGGAAAACGAGACAAACAGAAAAATACCCGTATCTTCCGTCTCGTGACACTTCTGTATGTTTTGTGATGTTTCATTGCTCACTTCAGAACACCCTTTAATTTATAAATGTCATATATTCTATGTTTTACACATTCTGTGAAAATTTCAGGTTCGTAGCTCTTACGGTTTTCGAGAAAACAGCCTGTTACGAACGTATATCGTAGCGATAGCAATAGGGTTCCTTTTCAACTTTGGTGTACGGAACCCTAAAAACGCATACGCAGTTTTACCAAATTCATGCAAAATAAAGATATGAATTTGTTTAATATTATTTAGTTTGTCAATCGACAAAAAACTTTATTTTATTTGCGCAAAGCCTTTACTGAGTATTGAGATTCTGAACAGCTAATACCGTAGACAGACGATAGCGTTAATTTGCATTTACTGTCTTAATGCAAATTAACTTGTGAATTATCCTCATCCCAATGCGCATTAGATTTATCGTAAATGCACTAAATGAGAGTGAATTAATACTGAACTTAGATATATGATAACACCGTTCTAATATGGTAACACCGTCAATAATCAATCAAATGTTGCCAAATTATTTTCGTTTTCAAAATTAAAATGTGATTCAGTCAGGATATATGAGTTTTTTTTTAATTGTTTTTAGAAAAAGAACAAAGAAATATTAAAATTGAGACATATTTTATCCATTTTAATATTTCCAAGGAAAATTATCGAAGTGTGTGGTACGAAAGGGATGCACAGATTTTGTTTACTTGAGCAAATACTGTCGTCTGTCAGGGTAAATTTTTAATTCACATTAGTGAGATTTTAATGCAAATTAACGGTGTCGTCTGTCTACGCTATAAGCCACAAGGAAAAAATTCAAAAATTATAAATTTTTCAAAAACAAAAAAAAAAAATAAAATAAATCAATCAATAAAGCATCATTCACATTTTATCCCTTAGCATTTTAAAAAACCAAAAATGCAGCTTTTTCGTGCCCAGTCTAAACATGGTCTAAGCAAATGAAATGCATTTGAATATTAACATGTCTCAAACTTTTTGTTATTCTTTAGTTTGCACACACACTCATAGGTACGAGTATGTTTATTTTTCTTTTTGATCCCTGCCAAGCCATAGGACTAGAAGGACGCACAGGCGGCAGGGAGGCAAACCCTTAGGGATTCTATCCTTTATTTTAAGTGCATTAGGTATGCGTAATGTTGAACAAAGTTATTCTTCTTGTTTTTGTTGTTCTTTGCTTGTTTTACTTTCACTCGTAAAGTTTTTTTGAAGGCAAAAAGTATCAAGAGTTAAACAAAAACGAGATGAAAAAAAACTTGCAAACACTTTTTCTCAAGAGTTTTGACAGCTCTAAACTTCAACTAAAGTCAACAGCATAAACATGCACAAGAAGTTTATAGAGAAGTGGAAGAAGTTTTCATACCGTTACAGTCTGTGCATAATTGAAGAAATTCACTTGAAGGCACAATTTTGTTGTATGAAGTTGGTTTCTCTTGTTTTTTCTTGTTTTTTTTTTGCGAAATAAAGTTGCTTGAATGTCCGTCGCAAGCTATTAGAAGTATAATTTAAGTTATTAGATTTTGTCAAGATTTCATAAATAGAAAATTGGGAGTATAACAAGAAATTTAATATTTATGTCTATAGCTAAAATTTTGCATGGCATCAAAGAAATCTTTTGGAAAAATATTAAAAGCAAATTTTTGTTATTTTTCTGTGTAATTTATTTTTTTTTTTTTTAAGAAAAATTCTTCAAAAGATTTGAAAAAGAGGCAACTACCAGTTTGTACAGACGGACGGAAAAGTAAAAAAATGTAAAATAAAGCCCTGGGAATAGAAAGCAACACTTTTTTTTTTTAGATATGCGTGTGATTATTTGAACGTTTTGTTTCAACATCTGCTTTTTAGCCATTAGCGGAAAAAAATAGAAAACTGGAATGACTTGAGTTTTTATCCGTTTAAGTAAACACCTTCAAAAGAATTCTCGCACATAAATAAACACACGTATGCATATCAGTGTTGCAATATGCTTCTTTCCCATCTGTACCAAAAATAAACTAAATTACAAAAAGTTTTTTGTGTTTTTCCCGGTATTACAAGGTAAATAAGAATTTGTAAACACATTATCATACTACGGGAGCATTAAGAAGTAAAAAAATACCTGCTGTAGAAGGAAGCTTTGTTATGTACGATTACCAAAAAATTTTAGGCGAAAAAACTGCCAAAAACAAATATGAAAGAAAAGATTTATTAATTTGGCCAAATCAACATTCTACCAATAGAAGTGAAATTTCTAACAAATATTGGAATACTGAAAAAAAAAATCGGAGAATTGACCAATGAGTTGAAATGCAAAAGTACACAATTATAAAAAAAATTCTCGTAATTGAAGAATTCGAGGAAAACGAAAAACTCGGAAATAAAAATGTTTTCAATTATTCGTGTTTTATATTTGTTCGAATAAAATGTCATGATATTTTTTTCTTGTTCGAATAGACATGTAGTCATTTGTTCAGGAATGTCAACTTTTTGTCGCGTGCGACACCAAATAAATATGCTTGTTTTTTTTTAAAAGAAAATGATTTTTTTTTTACATTTTTATAAATACAAATATTTGTGTAGGCCGATTTTAAGAAAAATCGTGTCACATTATTCTGAAATAAAAGCGTAATTACTTGCTGTCGCACGTGACAAAAAATGGACTTTCTCGTGGAAATGCCTATATAATTTTGAAATGAAAAATGTTATTCGAATAATTAAAAAAGAACTGGCAAATAACGACACTCATGTACGTGCATGTACAAGCCTTTTATAAGAAATTTTTACACAAATTATATGTACGAATGTTTTTAATATTTCATTCATTGCGATTAAAATAATCATTTAAAAAGAAGTGATAATCCAGCTTCTTTAAATTGTAGAGGATTCTTGGTTTATCCTTAATAAAAGCAAAACTCGTGAAATCTCTCAAAAATTTTTGATGTTGGTGATACGATTCAAATGGAATTAAAAAGCATATCAAGCTTGTGCGCTCTTATTAACCTGAATATTATTAACGAATATCATTTACTTCGGAAACATCATCATACTTTTATCACAAAATAATGGTGGAAAAAAAGTATTTGCGTACTCTATTGTGAGCTCGAGTTCATTATATTTAGTCCTATAAATACTCAAAAAGTTATGAAATGTAAAAAAATTTGTATGCAAAGTAGCTGAGGAAATTATTCGAATATTCGAAAAAAAATTATTGGAATAATTCTTTATTTTAAATTGAAAAATTTTTGTTTGAACGAACAAGAATTAAAATTTTTTTTCGAATATTCGAATAATTATTGTTCGAATGACAACACTAAACCACGTCTAAAAATCAACGAATCAATATCTTCAAAAGCGCTACACTTGCTTATCGAATTAATTATTGATATACTTCTTAAAGTGTCACGCGCTCTCATTTTCTCTCAGAAATATTTTACTTCTTCATTTACTCCAAAAATCACAACGGAACGAACCTAAAGCGAAAACGTTTGCTTGATGCTTAAAAATCGTCCTCAAAGTATTTTAAAAAAATATTAAAATTAGACAATAAATACAGTAAAAGTAGAAGACAAATAAAGGCAAATGATTCATCCCAAATCTAACCAAAAACGTGAAACCTCATGATTGAACTTTAAATAGTTTAAAGTTTAAACTTTCATAGAGTTAATATTTATTTGTTCAACTTTTTGTGGTGCGAATACTTTTGTAAACAGCATTTAAAAGCGAAAATGAAGAAAACACAACTTCCAAAATATTCGAATTCAAATGTTGTAATAATACACATGCAAGATTAGAGAGCATAAAACTATCAATTAAATTTTGGAAAAAATATAAATCTGTGGTCACCAGCGATAATAACGTAAGTCCATAAACATGAATTTTAGAAAAAATCAGTCTTAACGTGTGAACGTTTTTTTTTGAATGTTTTAAAGATACAAATTATAATAAATAATGTTATGAGAATTTAGTTTTTAGTATAATTGGGCTCTTATTAAAATTTCTATTGGGACTTTTTTAGGATTTAGAACAATATTGTGCGCTAAAGCTAAAAACATTGACTCTCTCTCATACTTACAGTCTGAGTATGTTTATACTCAGGATATGGATATTTAATCGGACAAAAAATAAAATACCCTGATACTCGGGATATTCATTCATCATTCGACATTGTATACATACATTTGTTTATATAATGTGTGTGTAAATAAAAAAGCTCTGTATATACGCATGTGTAGCCGATTAATAGTCAGAGTAGAATTGTGTGTTATATAGGGTGTTTTTTCAGAGGTATAGAACTTCGAATTGAAATAAAACACAAGAAAATCGTTTTAATGTCCATCAATTTGGCTTTATTGGAAGGATAATTTTATGCCATTAATGTTTAAATATGATTTCGGGCATGTGGCCGCCGCGGCTGGCTCGAATAAAGCCAATTCTACAGGTCCAATTTTCAACCACTTTTTCGAGCATATGGGGCCGTATGTTGGCAATAACGCCACGAATGTTGGCTTCCAAGTCCCCTAACGTTTCTGGTTTGTGGGCGTAGACGAGCGACTTCACATATCCCCAAAGAAAATAATCCAATGGTGTCAAATCACACGATCTTGGTGGCCAATTGACAGGTCCATTCCGCGAAATTATGCGCTCATCGAATGTTTCCTTCAATAAATCGATTGTGACGTGCGCTGTGTGGCATGTAGCGCCGTCTTGTTGGAACCACAACTCATCCACATTCATGCCATCCAATTCGGGAACAAAATAGTCGGTTAGTCGGCTCCAATTGCTGTGCACGGTGGCGAATCGATTCATTCGGGTCCTCTTCAACACTTTGCTCTACATCGGCAATTGTTTCTTCGGTGCGCACTGTTCGACGTCTCTGCGGATGCGTATTATCACATAGAGTAAACGTAGTGCGAAAACGATCCATGGTTAACCGAATTAATTGCTCTGATGGACGATTATGTCGACCATAAAATGGACGGAGCTTGCGGTAAACTTCGCGAACTGAACCATTATTTTCGAAATAAATTTGCACGATTTGCAAGCGTTGTTCTTTTGTCAACCTGTTCATGATGAAATGGCAAACCAAACTAAATATTAATCACTTGACAGCTGACAAAATGGCCGCCAGTTAAAAAAGTGATGCCAACTTAAAGTTCTATACCTCAATAAAAAACACCCTTTATATAGGTTTTTACTCTCAAATTAACACTTTTTCCATTCAAATTAAATTTTTTACAAATCAAACTCAATTTTTTTCAAAGCAACTTCAATTTTATTCAAAACAAATTAAATTATTTTCGACTCATATTAATTTTTTTTCATTTCAAATTAATTTTTTTTTCTTTTAGAATTAAATTATTATTTTTTCAAATTCAATTTTTTCCACTTCAAATTAATTTTTCCACGAATTCAATGCAGAAAGATTTAAAAACTTGTTTTTTTTCTCTTTTATTCGTGATTCCTTTTCTATTATTGTGTTACTTATAGTACTGGAAAATATTTTCCAGTACAATAATTTAAACGCCGGTTAACCCTTTAACTCACAAAACTGGTACGCAATGTTTCCCTTATTGCAGCTATGAACATACATGGCATTTTACATAAAAAAGTAATTGCTAATTCCTCGGTTAATACCAACATTTTCACACATTTCCTTGAAGAATTATTCGATAAATTAGCTGAATCCAACATCACAGGTGCTTGGCTGATCCTTGACAATGCAAAGATACACAAAACGCAAGTGGTTAAAGATAAAATTGCTGAGTCCGGTCACATTTTAGTTTTTCTTCCTCCATACTCCCCTATGCTAAACCCAATTGAAAAAGTTTTCTCAAAAACTAAGCTCTGTGCTCGTAATATGGTAACTGATCCAGAGAGTAACATGGACTTGGTCAACATAATTAACCGATCAGTAGAACCCGTAACACCTTCAGATTGCAACAATTATTATGTTGATATGACTATGAATTTGTCATTAGCTGCAACTGAAAATTTTATATAGCAAGTAATTGAAGCTTATTTTAAATTTAATTTTGTATAAATAAAAATAATTTTTTAAGTATTTTGAGTTTAATTAAAAAAATTAATTTGAAGTTAAAAACATTTAATGTAAAATGAAAAAAAAAATAATTTGAAATGAAAAATATTCAATTCAAATTTGTAAAAAGTTTAATTTGTGTTGAAAATAATTTAATTTGTTTTTAATAAAATTGAAGTTGCTTTGAAAAAAATTTAGTTTGATTTGTAAAAAATTTAATTTGAATGGAAAAAGTGTTAATTTGAGAGTAAAAACCTATACATATAACTCGATTTGATCTTAAGTCGACTTATGCTGCTACCGCTTTTAAGCACAGAAATTACTCAAATTTTAAAAGTATGACAAAAGAAAAACAATATAAATTTTATTATTGTTGTGTAATATCAATTTAAAAGTTGACCAAATTTGTACATATAAACAAATTACATATTAGTACCGCAGAATGTATTACGTTCTTGAGCTATTTTTATAGTCTTCGCTGTACTTTTTTACATAGCCAACACATGGATACAGTTTTTTCCACGTCCATATATTTTTTGTTTTCGATTTTACACTCAAAAGCTGCCGCCACAGTCAACCACCAATGCCGTGGACCAAATGGCGTAAAGTTAATATTACATTATGAACCAGAAGATATACAATTAGAACAACAACAATTAAATGTTTACATGCTTGCATGATCTTAAAAGCCAAAACTATTACAACAACAACAATAACAAACTTAAAAAAGTTTATAAACAATTTGCAGTCATTGCACACTCAGGCGCACACATAGTTCGCGCTGATTGTTGGTGGTTGCGGGTTTTCCTTATTGACTGTTTGGTTGCAGCATTAATTGAGTTCATTTACAAAATTTTATCTAATAAATCTTTCTACATTGGATATTTAAAACAGACATATGCATGTTTGTAAGTAAACATTTTCAAAAGAAACAAATTAAAAATGAATAGTTTTGGGGGTAAAAAATATATTGTATAGAAAAATTAATTTTGTTTTTTTTATATCTAAACTTTAAAGGCTAATATGCAATTATTAATCATAAAACAAACGATAATCAATTTAAAAAAAATACAATTTTTCATTTAAACCAAAGATTTAATTTAAAGCTTAATTATGCAATAGATATTGAAAATAATTTCAATTTCAGAACAAACAAATTTTATTTATAAATTTTTTTTCTTTTGCTGAAAAATAAAAAGAATTCTTTGGCATTGCTTACAAAAATACACACACGTCAATCAAAAACTGCTGTAAAATATTTCAAACTTTTCTAATAAAATATTGCTTTTATTTGTTTATTTTGTCTGGTTTGGGCGTTTCCCTCCACCCGTCTTTATTAATTTATATATGTACTTTCAAACTTGGCAATATGAAATGTAAAATATACAGTAAGAGAACAAATCGTAGAAATGCAATCCCAATCTGATTATGGTAATCCATCATACGATTAAAGAAGGAAATCAATTTTAACAATAGATTCATTTTTATATTATACATATTTGTTACACATGCAAAAGATACAAAATTCAAGGAAATAACAGACAAAAATATTAGCAATTCTAATACCAGCAAATTTTTTGCTTCCAATAAATGATTTGTAATCATCTGAAAGATATAAATTGGCAAAGAAACTGGAAAATATTAACAAAATGCAGTGCACAATTTGAAAGTAGTGCAATAGTTCGTATTACATTCGCTTGAACTCTTTGGAAAATATTCAAATTTGTTTATTAGAATTAAAAAAAAACTGGCAATTGCATGTGTGTGTGTGTGTGTTTTTGTTATTAAATAAATAAAATTTAGTTCGAAGGATGAAATAATATGATTTTATTTCGCATGATTTATTTGCATTTTTTATTTCCTTCCATTCCGGCGTGTCTCGGGGGAAACTCATATGAACTAAGTGCCTTAAAGGCAGTTTGACTACGAGGGCAATTATGAATAAAATTCCGCGAGAAATTTTTCCCTGGAAATAATTCCAACTAATAGCAAGTAATAGGGAAAACAAAAAATTCTAATTGGAAAAGGGAGAAATTTCCCCCGGAATTTTATTCATAATTGCCCTGCATATGAGAAAATGGATATTCCTCGGTAGCCCCTTGTGCACATTTACTTTCGATTAAAAGATGGTAAGAGTTTTTCCCAAAGACTCATAGTAGCTTATCTTCGGTGCTACAACTCCCGCATCGGAATATTCATTCCAGCGTTCTGTAACCATACATGTACCACTTAGTGGTGCCATGTCTAATAGTTTATCGCGGTGCCAACCAGAGAATGACAATAGGATAGATTTAAGTGCTCTTTGAGTATTGGCCGTCAAACAACTAAGGCCGTCAAATAAAGAACACGTTCATATACAAACACACGCATTAATTTTAAAACGAATAAGTGTAACTATAAATCTGCAACTACTATGTTAATACACATTTTTTAAATTACGCAGCACAAACAACTGTAACTAAAATTTATAGACTGTACGAGCTACAATCATACGCATGAGTATAAAAATACTCTGACTATTAATCGGCTACACATGCGTATATAGAGCTATTTTATTTACACACACACACACACACACACACACACACACACACACACACACATACATAAAACATGTTTTCAAACAGCCACACACGCATACACCACACATTTTCCATTCCATTTTTAATAATGATCGTATACGGTGGAGAATGGTGAATAAATATCCCGATTAAATATCCATGGCCTGAGTATACATAAATATACTCAGACTGTAAGTATAAGAAAGTGTTTGATAAGCATGTGCCTTTTTATTTTTAAATTTTAGACTTTTTATTTTTAGTTGTAGCGTATTTTGGTTTTTTTTTTTTTTGGGATAAACAAAGTAGAGAAACTCTTGTATGTTGGAGTTGCTTGAGAGAAAATATGTGAGCGTATGATTTTTTTTTTGCGCTACAGTTATAATTATACGCAGTTACTAAAATTAAGACTATTTACTTATGTAAATAATTACTTATTGTTGAGTACCCATTTTCATTCGCTGGTGCCAACTGAAACAGGGTTTAATATTGCTAAATTATTTTAATCTGAATATTTGTTTTGTTCGTCAAATACTTACTTCATTTGTATGTAACCACATACAACATGTGCCCTATAGAAGCAGCACAAACTTTCCAACAAAATCCAGTACGTGCAAGGAAAAAAAACAAAATTAAATGAATCTTATAACTTTGTAACCATAATTTGTTTCTCTATTTGTTTTTATCATGCCGCACACGTATCACAATGAAAACTGGAGAACAAAATTTTATCTACTTCAAGAAATTTTAATTTGATAATAAATCTTGGCAATGCAGTTTAAAGAAACAATTAACATACATGTCCGTTTGTCTGTCCAACTGAAGCCAACCAGAACCAACCAACTAACCGACTGACTGCCAGCCACTCGGCGTTGCCTGCAATTGCTAGATAGCAAACAGCGTTGTCAACTCGGTGTTTTCGCACCGTTTTTGGTGCTTTTTATTTCTTGGCGGTGGCACTAAACCCAAGATTCCAAAAGAATTTTCCTTATATAGTAATTATATATATATATTTTTTTGAAGAAGTCTAACATTTAAAAAACATAAGCACTGAAGTTAAATGGAACATTTCAAAATATTCTAATAAGATTGTACAAAACTTGGTTGAAGAAATACGTGCATTTTATTCTAAAACTTTCACATTCTAAGCACAATTAATGGAAACAGTGTTTTGCCACACGAGAAAGAAGACATAATGCAAGTATAGTGTATATAGCGATAGTTCGCTATCGAGTTTTGGGAAGAAATAAAGTCTTATAACAATTCATTTGATATAAACTTGTTTGGGGCATTATCGAAATTGCATTCCCATCAAACTTTAATGTTTAAATGCAGAAGTTGATCACGTTTTTACCTTTATTACTTTATTTAAGTCTAAAATAAAAGCGGTCTGAAACGAGAAGATTGTGTTGCTAATAGAGTTGCCGTTTTAGATAACCTATTTCGTTCCTTTTTTCTAAAATAATAGTACATATAATTTAAGTTTATATAACTTGGTTAACTTGCAAATGACTTTTTTTTTTAATTTTGTAACTTTGTTATTAATATTGCGTTTGCTGTGAAAGAATGTTTCCACAGCATTGTTTAATAAAAATCAAATTTTGAAAGTCTTGATTTTACAAAAATTACCTACTACTCCCATCGAGTTCAAAATCTAATCAGCAAGTCAAAAAGACTTGCCAAATGCCGCTAATTTGACTAATTTCAGGTGATTTGTTTCTCCGTTGACGAAACAAATTAAATTTTTTATAATAAGTTAAAAAGGTTTCGTCAAATTGATTTTAGAATTCACTGATTCTCATAAAATCAAAATGTGTATCGGATGCTTCAAATTTGAAGTTTTAGGGATAAAATTCAAGGTCAACCGATTTCTATATTTTTTATATACAAAATTTTTTTTTATAAAACAAAAAATTTTATTTTAGTGCTTTTTTACTTAAATTGCGCGCTTTTTTTTCCTGGTTTCAGTGCTTTTTGAAATTTAAAAGTTGACAACGCTGATAGCAAACTCCAATAAATATTTTTGGAAAAAAAAACTTTTGGTTTTTAATAAAGTAAATCCAAAGAGAGAGAGAGGGAGAGAGAGAGAGAGAAGTGCTCCTTAGAGCAGCTAAGGGAAGCAATCCCACAACAAATATGCTTAAGGCCACTAACAAGTTTCCCTGTCACAGCAAACTATTTGAAAGACACAAATCAGTGTTGAAGAGTTATTCCCAAAAAAAAAAACACAAATATAGTTTTGGCTTCAGCTATATATATATATAAGCTATATATATATAATTTTTTTTCTTCATTTTCATTGTAACATCATTTATCTCAAAAGCAGCAAGCAACCAGCATCAGACATGTGAGCATTTGAAATTAAAAATCCAGTAGCAAATTAAACAAAACAAATAAAAAATATATAAAATGAAATGAAAAAATTTAAGCCACCCATGAATTAAAATCAGAAACAGAATAAAAAAATATAAACATTGCAGTATTTGAAACAAAAAACCACTTCAAATAGTTGTAAAATTATATCCATGAATTATTTATAAAATAATCAAACAAACGAACTCACTCACATTTGCAGCAGTTGAAAAATAATACTAAACTTTAATGAGATATTAGAGAAATCAAAGCTTGTGTTTGTTTGGCCAAAGAATTTTTACACTGAAAAATATTTATTAGAAGATTGAATGAATGAATTTTAAAAAGCTTTTTCGTTCAACATTCTATTTTACGTGCTTTGGCTTAGCGGATTCTAATCTATGATTTATGTATTTATCATTAAGTGCCTCCTGCGACACCTTACATGCATCATAAACACCGGCCACAAAAAATCTTGAGTTCAAAAGAGTGGGCGGGACCACACCCATAAAAATATAAGGCAATATTTCATTTCATGTGTTTCCACCCTAACGGTACTTACGAAACTTCGCATATATGAACATTTGGGTCTTAAAAATACACAATAGTGCATATTTCAAAGTAGGGGGCGGGTCTACGCCCTTCAAGTTCTAACTCATTTCCTTATGTAATTGTGCAGTTTCTGAAATGTTAGATTATGTTTTTATGGTTTTTTTTTAATTAAATTTCACTCTTTTAATTTACTGCTACACTTACCTAATCTGCTACTAAATATTAAACTAACTTTTAGCTGAACAAAAAAAAAAAAAAAAAAACCAGCTTGATGGATTATGTTACTTGATGTGTCTGTCAGAAAAAAATATTCATCAATTTTAGAATAGATATAGAATTAACTAAAATAAATATTTAGTTCAACTTTAAAGATTTGTGCTCTACACTGACCAGTGACTTGCGCCGAGCAATTTTTTCGGCGGCGGCGGCTAATGAAAAATTGTTCGGCGGCGGCTGAAATTCGGCTGGGTCGGCTTCACAATTTTTACAATTGTGTCAACATTTTTTAAAAATTATTTATGTTTTTTCTCAAACTGACGCCAATTTTTTAGCAGCTAAATTTCAGGGAAAAACTGATTTAATCTGCGTTGCCAAGTTCTTTTTATTTTGTACCACAAACAAAGCGCAAAAAATGTTTAGAAAATTATCATATATAAAAAAATATTGTTGTATTGGTGATGTCAGGCGAGTGTCCACTTGTTGCACAGTGGGCTGCTAAAGCTGTTTTTTGGTCAGTTGTTCCTTTACGTGTTTTGTAATCAGATTTATGTGCGGCTAATCTAGTACGTAGCTTGGACTTCGTTGTTCCGACATATACTTTATTACATTTGTTAGAATACAAACAACAATATTACAACATGAGCACAATTATAAAAAGAGATTTACAATAGAGATGTTACATATAATTAATACTCCCGCGAATATAAGGATGAACTATAAAACAGACACAGAAAATTGCGCGCATACATATAGACATATATTAGCTAAACATAAACAAAAAATAAGAAAATAAACAAACAGGTATTTAGTAAGAATTTGCCTCTTTCTCAAAGCGGACAGCTGACGACCTTACTCTAAGTAAGATAATATTATGTTTTTGTTGTATTTATGTTTATAAATTTGAAACTTGTATTTACATGTATATATACATATATACATATATATATTTAAATTACATACGTATGTTTATATTTTTGTTTTTTGTTCTTTATATAGAATTTTTCCTGAAGAAGGACACCGAAGGTGTTCGAAATATTGAAAAAATAAAAAGATTAAACAAAATCAATATTTTAATAAAACTAAAAGAGTTTTATTTAAATGATTATGACCTTGAGCCTGATTAAGAAGAAACAAATATATAAAATTTCTAAGGTCGAAGAAAAATTATCAACATAGTAGAAATTAATTTTACCAACTTAATGAAGTAACAAACAAAGTCATGTTTAAAAATGATTTTATTCAATAATTTAATTTTCCAAACCGTCAACTAAATGTAATATACATGGGTTCAAAACACCACCACTCTTCATTTCTTCATCTTCATCAACTCGTCGTTTTGTTTTCTCAGATTTTTGACAAAAATGTATTTGCGGTCGTCCTGGTTTCGATTTAATTGAGGCACACTGCGTTTCACGTTTTCTGATCGAAGTACTGTATTTAAGCCAAACAGCATGATGTTTTTCAAAAAATTTAAAATTTCTGGAACTATTACGCCATTTTATATTTATATTTGAACAAAATAATCGTGAATGCTCTTTAAAATACTGTTTACAGTTTTCAGAACAATCACTCTTAGAAATGTATGACAAGAAATGTGCATAAATAGCCGCTCTTTTGTCAATTTCGTCGTGTTTCTCTAGCCATATATTGAATAATTCTGAATGTGGCAGGCAGTTGAAAAAGTTTATTTTTTTTTAAACTCTCAAAAAATTCGCAGATGAAAATGTATATTAAATTTGGAAGATAATTGATTGTTCTAGAGAACTATTATGATATTATGTCTAACATATGTTATCATTTTTTTAAGTCTATATTAAATTCTAATTTATAATTCCATTAGTTAATTTTGAGCTCACTTTAATTTGTCCAATTTATTCGATTTTATAGATGAGTTTACCAAGATTTTGCTATGAAATGTAAAAGTACTTACATTCGGCATTACATCCCATTATTTAATTTTTCAAAAATAAATCACCCCTATCGGGAATAAAATGTGAAATTTTTGTTCCCATGAAATTTTCATTCCCCATGAAGAGGAATTTGCAATTGTGAATTTCATGGGAACGTTTGTTCCCGCTATCAATGCGTAGTGAATGTAAAAAACGGGAAGAAGACTTGTAAAGCTTCAAAATTAATTAAAAATTAAACAAATTTAATTTAATAATAAGAAATACACATATTTTAGGTTTTAAATGAAAAGTTATAGAGTGTAAAGTTGTGTTTTTAACTGTTTTAGGCGCCGTACAAAATTTTTTTTTAATATACCACAGCTATAAAATTTACGGCATTTGAACCAATGAGATTCGTGTACAATGAAAAAATGTGTTCCAAGGAATTATTGTTATGGCATTATTTATTGAGCTTGCCGTAAAAATAATTATTTCGCCTGCAAAAATAAAGTGAACAAAACGAAGGGAAAAGTGAAAAAATCCATGTGAAAAATATTATTCACGATAAGGGGAATCAAAAACGGGAACACATTTTATGGGAAAAATTATTCACGATTGCAATTTGGGGAAAAGGGAAAATATTTCGAGGGAAAAACTGTTCACGATAAGGGTGAATATTTTTGTTACGAAAACTTTTATGAGAAGATGTCACAAAATTCACTACACTTCAAGGTTTTCTGCTAATTGGTTTAGAAATCGTAATCAAAATAACTGTTTAAGTAACAAAAATTAATGTTTTTTGAAAAATATAAAAAGCTATGTATATTTTGTTATATTTTTTATTATATTAAAGCAAAAAAAAATTAACTTTGCAAAAATTAAAATTTTTACTTTTGGCCAAAGCAATGGGTGAAATTTCCTATAGTGCAATAGAAAGAAAATTTGAAAGCAAATTTGCATCAAAATTAAAGTTTGAATGTATTAGTGTAAAAAAACCTAAAACCCTCAAGTAAAATATAATTTTAGCCGATTTTTAGCCGAAAAAAAAATCGGCGACGGCGGCTGACATAAAGTTTTCGGCGGCTCGGCTTAGCCGGCTGTCAGCCGGTCGGCGCAGGTCTCTGTCACTGACACGCGGAAAAATGTGTAAATATGTATAAATTCTTATGTAAGTGTTAGAATGTCAGGCATCTCCATCTCTGCTGGTGTTTATTTATGTTTATTTCATGAGATACACATTAAAATTTATTTCAATTTGATTTTCTTTTATTTTTCAATTTAGTTGAAAGAAAATTTGTAAATGGAAGGTAGATCAGTGTGTTGTGTCAGATGTTGTATAAAAAAAGATACGAATTGAAATGTAGCACATAGATTGCAACATACATACTTACAACGAAGAATGGCAGCAAGCACAAAAGAAGGGTTTGTTTGAGAACATACGCACTCTAATTAATTTAACAAACATCAAATTACCATCACTACATCAATACTTACACACACACACACACACACACACACACACACACACACACACACACACACACACACACACACACACACACAAACAAATAGAAAGCAGCAACCGAAGTACATTTTGTACTTCTGTTGTATCTGCTAGATACTGTAACAGACAGCCACGGGCGAGCATCTGGTTGCCACAGATTCCATTTCTAATTGTTATACTCCTGCTCTTCCATGTACATATTTTTTTTTTAATCTTCTCGTTTACACATAAATACACGCTAATAGTTTGTACACGGTGATTTGTCTGCTTGACATAATCTATTTTGTTTCTAATTCCTCTAAACGGGCGAAGAAAAATGTCGGGGAAATTCATTGAAATCAATGCTTTTACTTAAAGATTTAATGGGAGCCACAGTGTTGTTTCCATTTTCATTTGCTACTTAAAATATCGAACAATTTTGTAATTTGATACTGATGACTGCAAGTTCTTAATGCAAATCAGATAAAGGGAAAGTAAGAAGCGCTTAAATGACTGGTTTTGTGGCTGAGTAACGACGACTAACAAACATTTAGTTAATTAATTGGTATGGGAATTCAATTTGGAAAAGAAAACATCGCTGCTAAATCAAAGCAATTGCTTATTTAAAGAAATATTATTGTAGAACATTTTAGTGATCGATATCTCCGTTGGAAAATTAAAAAAAATTATTTTGATTTCTCTCAATTGCAAATTAAAACTTCCGAATTTTATTTTGAATTTTTTCAATTAAAAAAAATTAACAACATAATTTGGGGTTTTCTCAATTTTAAATTGAAACTCTCAATTTCATATTTTCACAATATTCACCCTTATTACAGAATACCAAACAATTGTGACTTGTGTACGTGTCCCTTGATGAAAACAACTAACTCCTCTGTTGGCAGGTTTATCCTGTTTTCTAGACCTTAGGGAGCGGAAATAGATTGCCAGTAGCACAAAATTGTTCTCGAGAGCGAGTAAACAAGACCCAAATTTTTGGTATTGCGTTACAGTGACGTCGATGTCGACAACTAGAATAGGGTTGCTTATCTTGAATTTTCTCAATTTCAATGACAAATGGTGCAGTAGAAAAACAATCGAAATTAATATTTAAAAAAAATTAAAGAGTAAAACAAAGAATTGTTTGAAAACAAAAATTCACCACTTAATTGTTATTTTCTAAATGGGTTTGAATTGAATTACTTCACAATTCTGTTATTGCATCATTTGTATTAGCAAATAGAATAAAAATAACATGAAAAATAAATATAAATCTAAATAAATGAAAAAAATTGCTACTAACTACAAATACAATATTTAAAATATGAAACGACGACATTAAGCGTTTGCAAAACTATACACGTGCATATCGCTCATTTACTCAAACAATGTAATAAAACTAGTTTGCCAGAAAACGAGAGTTAAGTTTTCAATTTACACACAACTTAATGGAAAAAGAACATTTTATTTTTCTCTCAAGAGAAAACAAGATATTTGTATACAATTTTTACACAATATGAAGAACGATATGAGGATTAATTCTGCATCATTAATTCAAAAAACTTCTTTTTTTTCAGTTACGACGTTCTTTGATTAAATAAGCGATATGCATATTTCAATATGCATCGGTAAATAGGAGGAGTAAATAGGCCTTCTATAAGGACTTATTTAGCAGACACAAGGCCTGCTAGTCCCATTTCATACTCATTTCGTTTTTACACGCGATGTCAAGAAGCCTGATTGAAGGCCTACTTTAGTAGGCGTACTTAAGAGTTTCGACGCAGTTTAGAAATTTTTGCTATGATCATAAATTATAAAAGAAATAACTTCTGTGCCCCTTCCAAAAGAAGGGAATGGCAAGGAAGAATGAGTATCGAATTTTAAAAAAGGTCTAAGAAGGCTTCAGGAAAGCCTCTTTGGGGGCAGGCCTCGTGAATTTTATCGCTGGGTATTGTTACCTTAATGTAGAAAGGTTCTATCTCGTTACTTTTCCATTATTTTTGCATTGTTCTATTTCTTTTATATATATATATATATATATATATATATATATATATATATATATATATATATATATATATATATATATATATATGCAATCAGCTATGATCCAAATAATGGAAGTGGTGGTAACCAATATGTTAAGAGGTAAACTTTGTTAGTCTGGCAACATCCAAATACGCGATATTTTAACGGTACGTTCAATGACACGTGAGAAAAAAATTCTGAGCTGAATCTTATAAAAATATTAAATGATGATTGTAATTTATTAATTTCTAAATATTCTATTAATGGCCCTTTTCACAATGTACAATTAAAGGCTAACAGGGACTTTAACGGCAAGTTTTGTATGAAGAACTGACAGTTAAAGTTCACGTTAACTCTTAATCATACATTGTGAAAAGGGACGTATCTAACTTAAGTTGTTAAAAAAAATAGACGATACCTACAACCGTGGTTGTGTAGTCGCGTAGCCGTGTTGCGCAGAGTTGTCAAACTTTTTCACACCTATTTCGCCAAATTAATTTTAAAAATCGTATTTGATAATAAATTTGTTTTTATATTTTTTTTTTAATATAAATTTTTATAGAATAAATAAAATAAAAATAAAAATTTAGCAGAAAATCGCCAAAACTAAAAATAAAATCGCCAAAAATTATTTCTTGTAAATTTAAGTGCAAGGAGTATCAAGCATTTAAAACTTCACATGTGATTGGAAATTAAACTGCCATAAACAATGAAGCATTTCCAATAAAAAAAGTGTTATCCCCAGTTATTTGCTCTTATCCTTTATATCGGGTTTTTTTTAGAGGTATAGAACTTCGAATTGAAATAAAACACAAGAAAATCGTTTTAATGTCCATCAATTTGGCTTTATTGGAAGGATAATTTTATGCCATTAATGTTTAAATATGTTTTCGGGCAGTTGGCCGCCGCGGCTGGCTCGAATAAAGCCAATTCTACAGGTCCAATTTTCAACCACTTTTTCAAGCATATGGGGCCGTATGTTGGCAATAACGCCACGAATGTTGGCTTTCAAGTCCCCTAACGTTTCTGGTTTGTTGGCGTAGACGAGCGACTTCACATATCCCCAAAGAAAATAATCCAATGGTGTCAAATCACACGATCTTGGTGGCCAATTGACAGGTCAATTCCGCGAAATTATGCGCTCATCGAATGTTTCCTTCAATAAATCGATTGTGACGTGTGCTGTGTGGCATGTAGCGCCGTCTTGTTGGAACCACAACTCATCCACATTCATGCCATCCAATTCGGGAACAAAATAGTCGGTTATCATGGCTCTATACCGGTCTCCATTAACGGTAACTGACTCTCCAGCATTATTTCGGAAGAAGTATGGCCCAATGACTCCACCAGCCCATAGAGCACACCAAACTGTCAGTTTTTGTGGATGTAATGGCGTCTCAAGGGTCTCATGTGGATTCTCTTCACTCCAAATGCGGCAATTTTGCTTGTTGACGTAGCCATTCAACCAAAAATGAGCCTCATCACTGAACAAAATTTTGCGATGAAAATCAGCATCGAGATCAATCTCATTTTCGGCCCATACACCAAAATCACGACGCATTGCATGGTCTCGCGGCTTTAATTCTTGCACAAGCTGGATCTTGTAAGGTCGCAAGCCAAGATCTTTGCACAAAATCTTCCATAAAGTTGATGGACAAAGCTCCAATTGCTGTGCACGGTTGCGAATCGATTCGCCATCGGGTCGAATCGGGTCCTCTTCAACACTTTGCTCTACAGCGGCAATTGTTTCTTCGGTGCGCACTGTTCGACGTCTCTGCGGATGCGTATTATCACATAGAGTAAACGTAGTGCGAAAACGATCCATGGTTAACCGAATTAATTGCTCTGATGGACGATTATGTCGACCATAAAATGGACGGAGCTTGCGGTAAACTTCGCGAACTGAACCATTATTTTCGAAATAAATTTGCACGATTTGCAAGCGTTGTTCTTTTGTCAACCTGTTCATGATAAAATGGCAAACCAAACTAAATTTTAATCACTTGACAGCTGACAAAATGGCCGCCAGTTAAAAAAGTGATGCCAACTTAAAGTTCTATACCTCAATAAAAAACACCCATTACTTACAAAATTACACAAACTGCTTATTGTTTTACTAGCGAATCTAACCAAAAGCAACAGCAAATCAAATTCAAACTTTTAAAATCGTCGGCTGTTGAAAGTACTGCGCAATTGTTCATATGCAACTAGTTTTCTGCTTCTGCTTCGATTGCGACTGTTGATTATTTTGATAAGCACAAGCAAAAGCATTGGTTTATTTTAAACAGTTGGAAAAAGCCCAAGCAGCGAAAAGCACAAATTTTACGACTTTTGCTACTTCGACTTAAGTTTTTTAAACACTGAAAACAAGTATTCTATTTGTTTGTAGTCGGTGGCCTGTTGTGGTGAATGTGTTTGGTGCCTAAACTTTAAGCACAGAATGCGATGCGATATGTATGTGTAAGTCCTAATTTACACCATACAAGTCTTATTGCTTAGCTGATTATTTTGTTAAGAGAGAGAGAGAGAGAGACGAGGGGGCAATTAACTTTTCTGCTCCACTCGTCTCTCTCTCTCTCTCCCTCCCTATCAAACTAATCACCTTAGCAATAAGACTTGCAAATTGTAAACTAGGACTAAGTACTTCAAAATTAATTAACTTTAAGCTTATTTAATAAATTTTCCATCAAAAAGAAGTATGTACATATATAAATACAAAAAAAAAACTTTTCTTTAAGCAAAAGTTAGCAAAAAGCAAAAATTAAATCAATTGTAAGCACAACGTGCTGCCTCTGACCCAAAATTGCTGTCGTACCTGTATTCATTCCTCTGGGTCGAACTTTACGATTGAATGAATGTTTTTCAATTATAGAAAAAATTCTTAGCCAAGCAAAAAAAAAAAGGAATCATTTCTTTATTGTGTAACACAAAAAAAAAACTTCCTGGAGGAAAAAACCAGGAAGCTGGAAACCACAAAAAAATAAACCAAAACATTAATAAACTTTTTTATAGTTCAGTTCTGTTACGTTTCCTTCGTTCGTTCATTCATTCATTCATTCAGTCCGCTTCTTCAGAAGTTAAGGAAAAAGTATGTAATGAAAATCATCAGGATAGACAAATATGAAACATTCATCGTAAAACATCATGATTGTTTATTGCCGACTTGTATTAATTTTTTGTTGCCTTCGGCGTTGCTGTCAGTGCAAACACATTCGTTTTTATTTTGCCTTCAAGTAGAAAGAAGGTGTTCAACATGTTGCAACTTAATGAATAAGAAAAGAAATTATGTTGATGAATGTACGTATTCAAGTAAGTACGAGGAGTATATGAATAATAAAAAGAAAATAATAATAAAAAGAAAGAAAAACTATCGACACAATTGTTGCTAATGTTGGTTTAACATGAAATTGTGGTATAAAATGAAATCTGCTATATTTTTTTTACAACATTTTTTTTATAGGTGTTGAAGCGTTTTATTTCGAAAAACAAAGAAATTCTAAGGAAAACAAACATACACACACACACACACACACATACACACACACAGAAAAATCATTCATAAATTCAAATCAGTCAGTCAACATCTCATTCTTGCACAGGGTCTCAAAGTTCAAATGTTTGCGTTACAAAAAGGGATAAAAACTCGTAAAAAAAAATTATTAACAAAACCACAAGGAACAAAATATTTTTACGATTCTTTGCTTTTAATAATTTATTTTACCATAAAATCTTTTACTTGTATCGCGTTCATTAAATCCAACAGATTTTTTTTTTTAAGATTTTCCATAAATGTACGTCACTTTTTCGTTATTATACAATTTTCAAATATTCTTTCGTTCATTATTCTATCCAGTGAAAGACTGACTGTTTGTTAGTTAGTTGCACGAGCTGCGATTAAGCCAAAATAGAATCAACATTAACAGGGAATTAGTATTTTGTTGTTTAGCGTCGAACGTTAAAAATAATCGTAAAAAATTGTTCAAGTCTTTTTTTATTTTTTTTTTACGACTTCGTATTTTTTATTTTATTATTTTTATATTCGTGGCGTTCTGCAACTAATTTGTTGTCACTTTGTTGTATTTTCTTTTTTGATGACTTTAATACAAATTTACGGTGTCATCATAAGTTGTGGCAAAGGTTTCATGGTATTCGCAGTTTTATAAGCATAAAAGTAAATAAATTTTTGCCGAAAATATAAAAGAAAATCTTAAAGCTTTTGCTCAAAAATCACATTTGCCAAAGTTACGTTTAATATCAAAGGAATTGTAGCTTTCATGGTTCGATTGTGGATGGCAACCCAATCTTAGTTGCGTTGCCAGTATCCAAAAATTTTATTAAGTGTAGAAACTGACAATTAACAGTTGTCAATTTCAGCAATAATATTGACAACCATATGTTTTAAATTAAATTAAATAAACTCCTAAAAAGGAAATGATAAAGTAAGGCCGAGTTTACATCTGTGTGTCGTGTGCCCAAAAAAGCGTAACTACTAATTACTAATGAAAAGTTGTTTGATTTAGACACATATTTATTAAGTTAAACAGTTTGATACGTAACTAATAGACAATTTTGTAGAATCCAACATGATTGAAAACTGTTTAAATGTATAAATACATGTCTGAATCAAAAAGTTTTTCATTAGTAATTAGTGGTTACGCTTTTTTGGGCAAATGGCCTAGGAAAATAAAAAACCTGTTGATTATTGAATTCTTGTTTCAACTATGATATCACTTTAATTTCTCATTTGTTTAAATGAAAGTTTAATATAATAACTCTAGTTATTCTAAGAAATTTTTGGGTAATAACCAATTTCAATGTATTTTTAAGAAACTATTCACATTTCACTGAACAAAGCGATACAAATATTAAAACTTAATATAAAATCAAAAATTCCCCAAAAAAGCTAAAAAAAAATAAAAAAAAATAAATTGTTAGTTAAAAATCATTTTAAGCCATAAATTTAACTCACAGTCAGCAGAGGTGGTAATTCTAAGGTATTCGACTTGTCCCTTAAGTGCCGTCTAATAGATTTAACAGTTTGTACTTCCTGCTCTTCATAAAAAAATAATTCCACCTGAACAAATATTTTTTTTTATTTAAAAAAAAGAGCTTAAACTTTTACTTCGAAATTTTTATGAAATTCGATTTTTTTAACTTAGCTATTTTCAATTATCTACGAGTATTTCTTATAGTTTTATGCACAAAAATTTATAAAGCCGTCCGTCCCACTGTGCATTGATCATTGATGCCAATTTAGCCATTTTCTGGCTAAATTTAGCTATTTTTCACTCCATTTAGCCGGAAGAAAAGTGAATTTAGCTATTAGCTATTTGTTTAGCCATTTTTATTTTAATTTAGCTATTTTTCCAAACATGAAATTTATTTGTGATTTTTCATAAAAACTTTGAGCTCGCATCAAAGGAACACTTATTTACTATCAAAAGAACACAACGGAGTTTTGTTTCGCATTACTATCAATGAATTCTGGTTGAAACTTATAATCGTTGGCATGTTGTGATAAGTTGTCGTCGGGTCTATTTAGTGGTTTTTATATCAATCAAACAAGGGTAAATTTTCTTTTACACGAGTGAAAATAAAAAATAAATCAAAGTTTAAATGAAAGTTTAAAAAATAGAAAATGAATAAAAATTGTAAACAAAAATTTCGCAAGGAATGGATTAGTAACCAAAAATTTATCGACTGAATAGCAGAATGTATATAGAAATGAATACAAGGCGTACTGCAAGTATTGCAAGTTCGCACTATATGCACATTTTCTTGACTACCTGAAGAAAAATAACTTTATGTATTACTTAAATTAGTTTTTATTTACTTTAAAAAAAAATTTCCGATTTGTTTAAAAAAATTAATGTATGAAATACCTTCTTGTTTTTGCTAAAGTTCATGATTTTTGCATTCGATGGCGCTTAGCCATTTTTTTTTCTTTTTTTTTCTATATACATTTAGCCACTTTTGGTGAAGGAATTCTGGCATCACTGGCACTGATACACACTCCTGCTGCGAAACTGCTTCTGGTCTTGAAAAAGGTTTTATCCGAAAAATATTGAAAATTCCCATTAAGCTACAGATTTCGATCAAATTTGAGGCATGCGATACACTTTTTAAAGTTTATAAAAATCAGTGAATTTCTAAAATCAATTTGACCAATACTTTTAAGTTATTGGAAAAAAAACTTTTTTTTTCGAAAATTTTTTGTCATCGATATCCTCGAAAGAATCACCGGATTGGCAGCAATTGAGGTCTTTTTTTTAGGTTAAGCTGTTTAGATTTAGATCGTTCAAGTAGTTAAAAATTTGCTTAAGAAAACCAGTTTTGTAGAAATTTTATATTCGAAAATTTTCGAAATCTACCGAACCGAATCAATTCACTATCTTGCGACATCTAAGTGAACTCAACATCTTTCGAATATGCTTCCGTATACATATGTTTGCATACACACACACACACACACACATACACACACACACACACACACACACACACACACACACACACATATATATATATATATATATATATATATATATATATATATATATATATATATATATATATATATATATATTTATATATATATACACATACACACACACAATCATACATGCTTACATTTAGATCGTGCCATAACCGTCAAAAAAGATTAATCGACACATTTTGGACCTAGTTTTTTTTTTTACGAAAATCTATTATTTACGATCGCTTATAATCGATTTTGGTAAAAAAATAAAGTTTGAAAATTATGTCGTTTAAGCTTTTTTTTTGGCGGTTATGGCACGATATGGACATCATCGCGAAAATAGTCAGAATCGACTTCCGGGACTTTAAAATTTCGAAAAAAAAAACATATAGAGGGCAATTATGAATAAAATTCCGCGAGAAATATCTCCCTTTTCCAATTAGAATTTTTCGTTTTCCCTATTACTTGCTATTAATTGGAATTGTTCCCAGGGAAAAATTTCCCGCGGAATTTTGTTCATAATTGCCCTCATAATGAAACCTCGATGTTCGAAAAATGTGGAAAAATATTTGAAAAAAAAATCAGGTTAGAAAATATTCGACTTAATGCAATATGCCTCCCAAACTTGTTAAGTTTAAAAGATTTATACCAAGTGTCACCACATTTCCCTTTGTTATTCGTATAAAAAAAACTGGCTTGAATATTAGACAAAATAAATTATACCTGTTAATGGTCCGTTCGATTTTTTTTTTATTAACAATTTTATCTAAAATATGTTAAGCAGTCGTAATTAATTGTAAGGCAAAATACAAAATTATCATAAAATATTTATTGATTTAAATGCATAAAAAAACAAATGAAATTCAAATTAATAGACGTATGAATGAACCTTTTTGCCGTCAAAGATATAAAAAATTAAATTGATTTTATTTTTACAAAGCAAATATAAACTAAAACAAAAACCATTGCAGAGGTCAGTCATAAAAGTATTTGAGTTTTAAAAGGCGGATACGATTTTAGTTGTAATTAATTAAGGGATTAAAGGTTTTTAATTTAACTTAAAAAATTTATACAAAAACTAGAATTTTTATTTAAAGTTTCTATCGAAATTAAATTAAGTTTTCGTTAACAATAAAAATTTAAATTTTTCGTATTATTTCAATTAATTTTTATCTCTCTGGAGATGATTTTAACATTTAAAGTAAAAGCAGCCAAAAATTTGTCTGCATTTTTTTTTTACAAATCAATTAAATAAATAGAAAGAAGAAAACAATAAAAATCAAAAAAAAAAGTACCCGTACAAAATGCCAATAAACAGATTGCCTTTCCTTCTGTCTTTCTTTGTCTTTCTTTCGTTAATTTTTTTAATTTGATTTCTATACGTTTTATTTTCTATAGTTCTAGCATTTGAATTTTACTTGCTTTATCTGCTTTTAAGAAATATATTTTATGATTTCTATACTTAACTTGAATAATAAAAATAATGTTTTTTTTTTCAAAATTAAGTGACCTCTTAATAGTGCCCTCAATTATAGAGTTAATGAGAAATGTATAGAGAGAGATTAGAATAAATTAGGTAATTGCAATCGTATTTTCTGGCGAATGCTGCTACAAATAGCTTCATTAAATTTAATGTTCTGGGAACATACATATTTTTGAAATTGAAGTAAAGATATTTTCTTCAAAAATTATTTATTTTTCTTTTAAGCAAAAATTACAGGAAACTACTTAAAAGTGAGTCATGCTACTTTCTTTTTAACTTTTTTTTGTTATTGTAATGCCCCGAAATTATAATAACAATTAGATATCAATTAGTGTACAGATAGCTATTGTGTTAAGTTAAATTTTATAAGTCAATTTCAAAAAGGAATTATCTTGATTTTACTTGAATGCCTGTGTGAAGAAGGCAGCCACGTCAACCAACCAATAAGTCAAACTCGTAGATATAAACGTTAGGTAAATGTAAAGAAATGGCAGCCATGAATCATGAGTGCAATTAACCGATAGTTCACCATTAACGTGTTGACGTGAATCAGACATAATTAGACATAAACGTGAGTAATGTTTTCTATGAACTAAATGAGAATCATAAATATGATTACATTTAAAATTTTAGCGGGATAGTGCTGTTTTTTTTCAAGTTTTGATAAAATTTAGAATGTCTGAAAAATAAATATTAATTAATCTTCTCTAATATACATATATATTTTTTTAAAACAAACACCACTCGCAAAGCGATTAACAGCTTGTCTGCGAAAAACACTCAGGGTCTATGGTGGGAATCGAACCCACGACTTCTGGACTGAGAGGCTAGCATCGCTACCACTCAGCCACAAGGGCTGATAAATTTATTTTCTTGAAATTAAACAGGCGTAAAGGCTGCCATACACGACATGTTTTTTACATCTGGGGAGTTATTTGTAACTCGTTTCCAAAAGAAAAGTGTTCGAATTTTTATGTTATTTGTATTACATTTCGAAAACATTTCCGTTCGCTTCGTATTACATAATAACCCCCCCCCCCCCCCCCCTCACATGTCAAATTTTCCACTCCAAAATACGTACATGTCATCTGTTACATTTAAAACATTGCCGCCGTAAAATTCAGACAGAAAGTCCATCTGACAACATATCAATTAAAGCTGCTCTATTTTCTTCTGACAAACCTTCTGACATGTCGCCCGAAATCTATGCCGTGAGGCAACAGGTAGCGCACAGTGCTTCAAAATCGTTTTTCATCGGCCAAAACTCTGTAATTTTGAAGATTTTTTGCAATTCATCTTAAACTTTTATCCAAATTTAGTTTCATTAGAATCAGTTGAAAAATTTAAGGTTGTTAAAAAAGGCCTTATAATGAATATAAAATTATCTTTACAGGAACAACAAAGCAGGTTTATGATTTGATAAGGCTAAAGTTCGTATCGCTTTTTAAGCCAAATTACATGTGATAATTATTAATGAATAAATAACATCAAAGTTAATTGTAAATATTCTAACAAACACGTAGTAGAACGGAACAACTAGCTGTTTTCGAAGGTCACTACACCTTCATCATGAGCAAATTGTAATACGATGAATCAAAACAATTTAAATATTCTATTTGCAACAAAAGTTGCGTATATAAACCAGAAATATACATCAACTGACGCCACGCACAGTGGACCAAACACAAAAGAACGCTGATGATGAAGATGTAGTGGCCTTCGAACGCCATATACATATAGAAATAAATGGAGTTCGAACAATAATAATAAAACTAACAAAGTAGGTTTTTGAAAAAAAAAACTTTGAAAATCTGCTCTCATTGGGGGGGGGGGGTCTTGGATCCAATTTACCCACCGATTTTTTTTAAAGAATTGGATCCAAATTGCGGGCAAACTCCTCCAAAGAAAAAATAATATTTCCCCATAGATTTTCGAAAAAAAAAATGTAGGACCACACTGCAATCCAAATACCTTCAAATATGCATGGGGGATGAAATTTCCCCCTCCAATTTCCAAAAAAAAGACATGGGAATAAAAAAGAATTTCGCACATTGCTTTACAAATTTTCAAATTTTCAAATTTTCAAAAAAAAAATTAAGGAGACAAACTGCACTCAACCTCTTTCAGACAAAAAAAGAATTTTGAAAATCGCTTCACAAACGACAGAGTTATGCATAAGGGGAGCAAATTTCCCCCTCCGATTTATTTTTTTTTTTATTAACATAGATTCTCCGTTCTTCTGCCGCTTTCACTGCTGCAAATATTTTGATCTAAGTTTTTGGCTACCTTAGTTTTGGTATTTCCTTTCTGGTGGCGTAAAAGAATATAAGAATTTATTTCAAGAAAATATATGGGTTTTGGCCAATGAAAATTGATTCTGAACCACCGTGCAGCGGCGGTCCACTATTGACGGAAACATTAGCCGGGCGAAGTTGATATATTACAATATTGATATAATACAATGTGAATAGCCTTGCCTTATACTTGGTATCCTCGAATTAAAAGAAAAAATAATTTTCAAGAACTCCTATAGGGCGCAAGTCTTAGAAAAAAGGAATATGTGGTGAAATATTTCTGTGTGTTTGCTGGGCTTTTACACTATCATAAAGTTTTCCAAAAATAATATACATACATACATATCGTTCGTTACCTTAATATAGAAAGGCCCTAAATCATTATTTTTTTGAAATCGAGATTTTTGCATTTTTCGATACATTAGATGTTCTTTTATCAAAATATTCAAAAAAACTCGATTCCAAAAAAATTTTGATTTAGAGCCTTTCTATATTAAGCTAACTATATGTATTTGCTACATGTGTCTCTTTTTTTAGTATTTTTCTTTATATCTGTATTGTTAACGCTTATAACTCTTCTAAAGTTTAGCATAAACTTTTTAAATTTGAAGTTTACAAAATCTATGTAAATAAATAATTCTTTGATAAAATAAAACTTGGATATTGTAACAAAAACATACTAAAGATAACCGGGCAAACAATAAAGACATTTAAAGGAATTAATTTGTATCTTACAAAATATTATTTTTAAATACACAAAAGACATTTGCAAAGAATGATGAAATGCATTAAATCAATCATTAATTCATTAATAAAGCATTAGCAGTAATATATATTAGATTTTTTTATTTCTTTTAAATTCAATTCCTTTAAATCGCTTTTTCTTTCAAAAAGCATCTGTAATCTAACCCACACGCACACATGATGTCTTTCAAATTTGCATTTCAATATTTGCTAAAGGATTTCTTTTACATAAGATGTGTGTGTGTGTGTGTGTGTTTTCGTAAAAGGAATGAAAATAAAGAAAGGTTATAACAGACAAAAGGATAAATAAAAAAAAAATAACAATAAACTTAAAAGTATATTAAAAAAAAAAAAAAAGAAATAGACAAATACATATTGTTGTAGTAGTAACTAAAGTTACAAGACAATATTACTAAACTTAAAAGCAGAAGCTGGCTCTGGCGTATAAAGGCAAATATTTTTTGTAGACAAATAAATTATTAATTTTATTAAAAATTAAAATAAATACAAGATTTGTTTTTTTTGCAGAAAAAACAAGTCTGTAAATATTAATTAAAATTAAGTAAGACAAGACTATTAATTAATAAAGAATTCATGCAGTTTTTGTAGATAAATTGTAAGTGTAACATGGGAAGGACTAAACCACATCCTCTTCTTCAAAACTTCCTATAATCATGGCTGCATTGGTGTGTAGGGTAAAACGAGAAATAACGTGCATTACTGCATTTACGGCTCTGTTATGGATGGCAACCAAACTTGAGTTGTGTTGCCAGCAGCCAAAATGATATTACTCGCACGCTGTTAATTTCAGTTGCCAAATTCCATTACTATTGTTGTATAGTCATGTTTAAGATAAATACATACATTAGTTTCCTCTTTGAGTATTGGTCGTCAAAAAAAAAAAAAACACGCTCATACGAAAACAAACGCATTAATTCTAAAACGAATACGTACAACTATAAACATCCAATAATTATGGTTATAAACAACTAAAATTCATAGACTGTTGGAGCTACAATCACACGCATGAGTAGAAAAATACTATGAGTATTAGTCCCCTACACATGCGTATATACAGGGCTATTTAATTTACCCTCACACATGAAGCATGCTGTTAAATAGTCGCACGCACACCCACACATTTTCCACACCATTTTATATACACAAATGTGTGTATACGGCGGCGAATGATGAATAAATGTTTTTTTTTTTTTTTTTTGTTCGATTAAATATCCATAGCCATTATGGCATTCGATATCGAACCATATTATTACGTTGTTCTATCGCGAGTACTATAATATACAACTGAAAAAACATGATCGAAGCAGCTCGTTATCGAAAGCAGCGATTAGACCTCTGATCGAATCAACTCGTTATCGAAAGCTACGATTAGACCTCAGGAAAAATTTACGCCTTGAGGCGAACATTGTTCGTTTTATTTGTGACATACGGCCTGCAATCCTCGAAAAAAAATGGACCAAAATCGAATGTTCAAAATGCACTCTGTCAAGAACAACCGCGGTGGTCAAATGCCCGAAATCATTTTCAAAGGTGAAGGTCGTTACGGTGAAAAATCAAATTCTGTTTTGGACAAAAATCAATTATCTACCATCGTAAATAAACGATTTTCGTAAAAAACACAAAGCTGTAAAATTATTTAACTTTGGAATTAAAAAAAATAGAGAGGCGCCTTATAATAAATAAAATAAAACTTCAATAAAATTATATCATATGATGATGCAAATGTTTCAAAAAGTTTCCATTTATTTTCCTTTATTTTCTCTTCCAGCGGCGTACGATTAAATTACTGTATTGTTTGTGGCCGGTGGCGGCTGTTAGACGGCTTACAGCCCATCGGCTGTGTTCTCTGGTTTGTGCTCATGTGGAAAAAAAAACAACAAAAAATAAATTGAGCAATCGTTCTCATTGTTTTTGTTTCACTTACATACTTCAAGGAACGAAACAAAGCAAAATCAAACAATTTATTTCGTTTATTTTCGTACTTTGCTTTTAAGTACAAAGAATTTAAAAAAATAAATAAATGTATAACTGTAATAATGTCGATTATTTTTGCTACGAGAATCACATTCTAAATCCTGTATCGAACAATAAATAGCAAAGCTATAAAATTTTTTGTATTTTTTAGGCTTAATATAAATATTTTTAGCAAAGCAGCACGAACGCATAATTAACCGTAGAAAATCAAATCAACCAAATCTTTACTTTAAATACAAAAAAAAAAATAAAAAATTAATTAAAAATTATTTTCTTTGTCTATTGAAAAATGCCTTTTAAGGAAACCTTGACGCGAAATAAAACCATTCGTGTATTTAGACTTTTTACCATAAATTAAGAAACTTAAAAAAGACACAGCAACAACTCCCCTAGTTATTTATTTACCAGGAAATGGAGATTTAAAGAAAGTTGTCACTTTATTTCTCGTATTAAAAAAAAGGAAAATAATTGCACTTTTAGCACAAATTATCCGCCAAATAATTTGCACGCAAATATTTGTATCTTGTTAAATGTCTGTCTGCCTTCTGCGAGGAATTGGGAAACGTTTCAATTTAAAATTTATTGCTGTAGCCATAAATGAACGCAATTTTCCCAGTTTTTGTACTCGTATGTGGCAGCAGGCAGGCAAAAGTAGTTTTTGTGCTCATTAAATATTCAAACATTAACGTAATTGCAAATAAACAATCAAATAATCAAACGCTCCTACCAACATCATTGAAATGCATTTCTAAACTGTTAAAAATTATCTAATAGACGCCAGCATTACTAATGCTGTCATCGTTATTGTCACTTACACACGCACGTGTGTTCACTCACGTTCACAGACACACGCTCATAAATTTTATTTAATACCTCTTAAACAAATCATTTGGCATTTTAAATTCTTTTCTTAACCTTTTTCTATTTCGTTCCTCTGCCCAGCTAAAAACGAATTAAAACGCCTTTTTTGTGTGACTTGATAATTTGAACATTTAATAAATGTGTCTTCAGACACAAAATTTATTTATTTGTATGGAACTGTAGACACCTTGGTAGACAAATATTTGACGCCACCATCATTCCATTTGTTATTGTTTTCGCTTCTAGGGCGCTTCAATGTTAATTTGTAGAAAAAATAAAAACTTTTCAAAAACGACGATTATACACTTGTTTTTCTATGTCGAAATACAAAAAGAAGTTGAAGGAGAAAAAAAGCGAACTACATGATAATAAATTAATTAGTTACAAATCTTTTAAATTTCATTAAAGAGCATATTGAACGAGATGACACAAAAGCCAAGACAAAAGCACAAGCTGGTGTACTAAGTCAACGAATACACTTGGAGAAAAAAGGCTAAACACATTTTTTTTTTAATCTCAGTTATTTTGTTCTAACAAATGAGCGATTTGCATTCTCGAAAAACGATTAAATTCCCTAGAGTCAAGTCCCAATAACATGCTACTAAAGGCTGCTATTCATTGGTCTATATTGGAGAGCTGCGTAAACACTCTTGAAATGTAAAAACGTCATGATTTTTAAATGTATTCACTTTGCATGTATTATACTAAACCAATAATTATTATAATAAATGCTGTCGTACTATAAGCGAAGCACGATGGATGTATTGGTGTATGTGTATATCAGTTGTAACAAGCGATGTCGCAAGCAGTGTTGCCAGAATTTCTATGGATAAAATCTGCAAAATTTAACAATTTTGCACTAAAAAACTTTCAAAATCTGCATTTTATTTTTAAAATCTTCAAAAAATCTTTAAAGCAATTTTTAAAACAATTTTTTTTATATTTTATTCAAAAAGTTTACATAAATATGGATGGACATGTGTAATATAAATATTTTTTTAACCCATATTCATAAAATTTAAACTCGTCTTAAAATGTATTTTATTTAAATTTTGTAGACAAATTTTTTTTTAAAGTAACTTTCAAGCATTTTATTTTTTTATGAATATAAGCCTTTAATGTGTGAAGAATTTTCATTTCGTTTCTGCTTTGAAACCAAAAATATTTGAAACAAGGTAAAAACATCATATGTTTAAAGAACGTCTATCAATATGTTATTAAGAACTACGTGCACAAACTTAATATTCATAAAAATTATTTTCGGTTTCAAAACGTTTGAATACGTTAAACTAAGCTTAAAAGCTTCAAGGAAAAATCTTTACAAGCTAACATCTTCGGTTTTGAATCCACTGTTATTTTTTCGTTACCCTTTTAAAATTAGGTGCCACATTGATTGAAGGCTACTGATGAGTTTGGCGGCTTTACCACACTCAAAGCTTACTTTGCAAAGTCTTGAGTTTGTTGAAGAAAAAGGAATTCAGAATAAGATCTCTTTTCTGTTCTCTCTTACAAACTGAAGACTTTCGTCTTTCTTAAGGAGAAACGAAATACATATTTACGTGCCCTTAATTATTATGAAAGTGGTCTAATCCGTATGTATTTTTGCCAAATATCAAATAAATCTCATAAAAACTTCAATAAATCCTTAATAAATATTATATATGTATATTTATATTAATCGATACTAGTACAACTCTAAATAAAAATATTCTTTAATTTGTTCAATCGCAATCTACGAAATATCTCGACCAAAGAAAAATATGACTTAAGGTACGGTCACACTTGTCAAATATTTGCCCAAAAAAGCGTAAGCAATAAACACTAATGAAAAAAGTTTTTGATCCAGACACTTGTTTATTATGTTAAACAGTTTCGAACACAACTAATAGACCATGTATGTCATAGAATCCAACATTATTGGATACTCTTTAATTTGACAAACTTTTGTCTGAATTGAAAGATTTTTCATTAGCATTTAGTGGTTACGCTTTTTTGGGCAAATGTTTGACAAGTGTGATCGTAGCTTTAGACCACTTTCATAGTTAAGGGCACACATAACCAGCAAACAAATAAAAATTCTTTATAGTTATGTGCAAATAATATAAAATGAATGAGATAAGAAACCGGATATATAAAAAATTATACAAAGTCATTTAATTTGTTGCATAAATATTCAAAGGACTTCGGAATTTTGTTTTATTCAAGTTCACTTGACTGAAAATCTTTTCGACATTTGCAAATGAATGTAGCAAAGACATTACATTTTGAATAAATTAGTAATGAAAAATCGTAATCAGATTAAGCTCGTTTTATATCAGATATTCGTTTCCAGAAGCTTGCCAAAGTTACTTAATGATGTGTTCTAAGTTCAAAAATTATAACTCTCTAAACTAAAATAAACAAGAAGTAGTAGCAGTATTAGGAAAAATGTAAAAAACTGCACTATGATTGGAGTTGAAAAATCTGCGTTTTTAGGCCAAAAATCTTCAAATCTGCATTTCGCCTTTTCGGAGAGTAAAAATCTGCAAAATCCAGATAAATCTGCATTTCTGGCAACCGTGGTCGCAAGACAGCTTGTTTGTAACAAACACTCATTAGTATTTTTCATATTGTACGTTTGAGTGTGTGTGTGTGTAATATGTAGATGGTAAGCTATTATGTGATTAACCGCATACAACTACCCAGTTGGCCACGTCTTTAAGACATCTTTGACGACGGGTACAAGACAATGGTAAGTCGTAGAAGACATATTAAAGACAACTCCATACAAATCGTTGACGAAATTTTCATACAAATGGCGGCGAGGTCACACAAGACCAGATGAGCGACATTGTCGCTCAGATTGTCCTCAACAAGGCTTTATTGAAGACAAAACGTGTGACACTGTCGCTCAGATTGTCATCAACAAGGCTTTATTGAAGACATAACGAGGAACATTGTCGCTCATATTGTCGTCAACAATGCTTTATTGAAGACACAACGAGGGACATTGTCGCTCAGATTGTCCTCGACAAGGCTTTATTGAAGACAAAACGTATGACACTGTCGCTCAGATGGTCCCCAACAAAGTTTTATTGAAGAGAAAACGTGTGACATTGTCGTTCAGATAGTCATGAACGCCGATTTCTTTTAAATTGTCGATTAGAAAACTTAATCTACAGACGACATGTCGTACATGAATCGTCGAAGACAATGTCGTCTAGGACGATTTGGACAACTGGGTAATGTTAATGCATGTGTGTGCCTTTCTGTGTGCGCAGAAAAATAAAAAATCATACACACATACATGCATGACGTTTGTACACGCGCTCATGCGTAGAAAGAAGCAAGTATCACAAATTCTTCCGTCACGAAGTGTTTTCTTCTTTTCTCTTATACCTACAATACTCAAACAAATTTCTTGCAAACAATTTTGTTAACGTTTGTTTTATAAGATTTCGCTGTAGTAAAGCATTTGAAAAATCCCTCATGTCTTGAAAGTTCTTATAAGATGTCTTGTGCAGGAGACTAGTCTATATAATCGCACGAATTTTAAGAAAATGCAACCGTGAGCTTTTTGAAATAAAGGATGAGACTCACTATCCTACATAATCGCACGACTTACGAACATTGTCATAAACTCCGTCATACCTGCGTTGCATGTTCTGAAAAGTCGATTGTGTAGGATAGTGAATCATGGCCTTAAACATCATTATGTCAGGGTTGTATTTTCTCGAAAGACGTGCTATTATGTGCGATAGTGAATACCAAACTTAAACAAACATGTGTATGGTTTTTTTTTCAAACATTCTGTTTTATATCACAACAACACATACATATTATCAAAACTAATAGATCTTTATTCCACGAATCTCAAAATAATCGCTACTGGGTAAAGTTCTTAGCCTGGTTATCGCATTTGCCAGCAAAACATAAAAATTACTCATCATCAGACGTGCTCGGCTTTTTGAAAACTTCTTCATAGGCATCGGTGGTTCAGTGGTAGAATGCTCGCCTGCCACGCGGGCGGCCCGGGTTCGATTCCCGGCCGATGCAAGTTTTTTGTTCTTATAAGAAAAAGTCTGAAACTTTTTTTAACAAAATTGTAATTCACGAGAGAAATTTGCTTTAAATAAAGCTTTAAAAAAATTCCAACGCCCGAGCAGGGACTTGAACCCTGGACCCTTGGATTAAAAGTCCAATGCTCTACCGACTGAGCTACCCGGGCACATAATTGTTTTGTATAAAACTTTTCATACGAGTATGTACTTCCGAGGCAACTCCGTCAGAAGGCAAACATACTTCATAATTTCCTTCAATCAATCATCAAATCAATTTGTTTTGGTTTTTATAATACAACCATACAACCAACTCTCAGTTAACAAACTCTCAACAACCATCAATCATCAAAACCTCTCACGATGCAAAAGATGTCGATACATATAATCGTTTATTTCAGAAACCCGCCAAGTGACATTTAAGAACAATGCACTGGACGGACGGGCTTCTCAAATAAACGATTCAATTAAAAACAATCAATGTGATTGATTTCGTGCCTTCGATAATTTGTAATTTTTTGTATGAATGGCGTTTGACTTCGACATTCTTTAATATGGAAGATGGTGGTATGAGCTTTAAGTGTAGAGACTTATTTGCGCCTGTATGAACGCAAGCATCGGTGGTTCAGTGGTAGAATGCTCGCCTGCCACGCGGGCGGCCCGGGTTCGATTCCCGGCCGATGCAAATTTTTGTTCCTTTAATAAATATCAACAACTTTCCTTGACAAAGTCTTGTATTTAGATGATAACGATTTGGGGAGAACTAAATGTTCATGTTCATGTTCAGAACTAAAAAAAAACCATCGCCCGAGCAGGGACGCGAACACTGGAATTTGTACACCCTTACATTAAAAGTCCAATGCTCCAGCGACTTTAACTAGTTCCTCCAACTAGTTCAAAAAAAACCTCTTGATCAAACGTTTGTTTGTTGCCTTTGGAATTATTAAAAAAAATTTTGAATAATCTAATTCTGAATTGTTCCCTAAGAACCTATTGGCAGTGTTTTGACAACAATTCAAAAAGTGTTCTCTGTTTTTCCGAACTCTGGTTGAGTTTTGAGTGGTTTTTTACAAAATATTCATCGACTTTCCAATGTAACTGTATTTCGAAAAATTCTTGAAATTCTCAAACAATAAAACTATTTTTAAAAGAATTCATTCATGCCTTCGCTAGTTTAACTCTCCCATATTATTTAATTTGCAAGTTGGAGACATTTTAATCTAAATGTAAATAAGTGTTCAATATACACAAGCATCGGTGGTTCAGTGGTAGAATGCTCGCCTGCCACGCGGGCGGCCCGGGTTCGATTCCCGGCCGATGCAAATTGATTTTTGTTTTAAAGAAACATAAAAATTAATCATTATGAGAGAGAAAGACAAAACAGAGTTGTTTTGAAATAAGACTTCGAAAAAAAAATTCCAACGCCCGAGCAGGGACTTGAACCCTGGACCCTTGGATTAAAAGTCCAATGCTCTACCGACTGAGCTACCCGGGCTCATAATTGCTTGCTACTACAACTGTCATATGTGCTGCTGCGACATCGCCTTCAGAAGGCATAATAATCTCGCCATAGATCAGCTAGTTTCAAAATATGGCCAAATGTCTCTTCATATCATTGAAAACCTGTTCAACTAAAAAAAAAAACAGTAAAATTATTTTAAATTGCTTGCAGCCCACTATCGTAACTACCCCAAACGTAGAGAGTTCAAGTTGGGTTAGTGCAAAATAAAATATTTTGGTAATATGTAATCAAAAGAAGAACGCTGTCGACATCGTGGGACTGGCTCTAAATTTCTAGAGTATAGACTAGTACTCTGTTCGAAGTAGTGAAACATTTTCAGCCCAACTCGCAGTTTTGTTTTTATAAATTTCTCGCTTTTATTGCTTGAAAGTATGCAACATTGTTAAAATTCCGTGCGAAAAAAATACTGCTCATGTTGTTTCGCAGCTGAAACTAAAATGGTGCCAGAGTCATTTTGCATGGAAAAACATGCTGCCAGATAGATTTTACCCGTTTTTCGCAATAAGAACAGAGTATTTACTACTTTTGCGAATTTATTTGGCAAATATTTCATACAAAAAACTTTTATATTTAGTTTAACAGCATTTCGCACGAAATTTTGAACGGAGCACACCAGGCTTATCTTCAAAACGAGTTAACGCTTTCGTTAATTAGAGCATCTTCTGCTCTCCGAAACGCTTGAATTTCGAAGATGGGGTTCTTTCGCTATTCGGTTTATAATTGCGGACTTCAATATGCAAGCATCGGTGGTTCAGTGGTAGAATGCTCGCCTGCCACGCGGGCGGCCCGGGTTCGATTCCCGGCCGATGCAACGATAATTTTTTAAGTAATAAATCATTAAATCTGTTTTTTTTATATTTTAGGCTGATAATGATGGCAGTCATGAATAACCGTATTCGCAAGAGTACAATACTCTGTTTTCTAAGTGGGCTAAGACAAAAAGTTTAGCGTGTGATTGTATACAAATTGTGTGATAAGCATAAGTGTACATTTTGAGAGCAATATTTAATTTCGGATTTTGGGCTTTTATAAAACCAAATTCATAATAGAAATTTCAATTTGAAGAAGTGATACATAAGCATCGGTGGTTCAGTGGTAGAATGCTCGCCTGCCACGCGGGCGGCCCGGGTTCGATTCCCGGCCGATGCAGCAATAATTTTTTATAAAAAAAATTAATTCATAATTATTTTTAAAGAAATTTCAGGCAGATAATGATGGCTTATACATAATCTTAAAAGTTTTTCTTAATCTAGGACCAACCACGTTGAGGCCCATTTGATTTATAAGCAGTTAAAAAAGAATTATTTTCTTTCTGTGATTTGTTACATTCATTTGAAAGCTTGCTCTAGAAGAAGTTCTAGTTTTAGAAAAAAATTATACTTTTTGTGATTCTTAAATTCATTTCTAGTTCTAGAAATATTCAATGTCGGACTAGTAGAATAGAAAGGTGTTTCTAAGGACTTTTGGCTTTTACAAAACCGGATTAATTTATAGAAATTTCGCCTCAAAGAACTGACCCATAAGCATCGGTGGTTCAGTGGTAGAATGCTCGCCTGCCACGCGGGCGGCCCGGGTTCGATTCCCGGCCGATGCATAATGAATATATTTTAAAGATATAATTATAATTTTTTTTTTTATTTATGTATGTTCTTAAAAAAATATCTACGCCCGAGCAGGGACTTGAACCCTGGACCCTTGGATTAAAAGTCCAATGCTCTACCGACTGAGCTACCCGGGCTTCTTAAAATGGCTTTTCAAGAGAGTGAAAAAATAAGCATTTAAACTAAAGTTTCTAAAGTTTTATTTGTCTTTTTTTAAGATGACACGCAAATATTTATTAGTGTATCACAGATAACGCCAGTATCTGTGCGCCACACCGCACACTCATTCAAAAATACTAGTGCTTTTTCTAACAACAGCACAGTAGAGCGATAAGAATCACTTTAAATGATTAAACATCTCTTGGCGCTCACTCACCTTCTCATCATACTACTTCAGCAAAGAAGGTAAAGCTTTCTTTTTGGGGAAAACCCAGCAGTTGAAATAAAACAAAATTATCGTTTCTTCAGTAAATAAAAGTTTATATGTATGTACGAGTATGTAAATATAAATTTACTAAATTACATTTCTCCCTAAACTGAAGCAGAGACACACATTTAGCCAAGATGTTGTGGAGAACGAACGCACTACTGCGCTCAACAGTAAAATGGAATCCCTAATAAAATATAAATTAACATTCTTTGACACTTTAATCATACTCATGCCATTGACAAAATATGTAAATAAATTGTATATTTATGTATTATTGGCTTCTACTCCAACGCGTCGCAACGTTGCGCTCGCTTCATTTTATTGACTTACACAGTGATTGTGAGCAGTATTGAATTTTTATATACTATTATTATTTTTCTTTCATGTCATTTGAATTATGTTTTGACATTTATCTCACAAATAAGTGGCCATTAACGAGCACCGTATTTGCATGTTATGTACATACATACATATGTATGTACATAAACCTGCCACATTTGAAAATGAACTTAAAAATTATGACAATTAACAGCAGGGATGGATGGAGGCCGCACACGCAAGCAAACCCAACCACTTGTTTGTATGTATTTCAAATGCTTCTGTTCAGTTGGAAACATTTTAACACGTTCGTTAAAGGAGTGGACATTAAATCGATAATTTTTTTGATAAGCGGAAAATTTACAAGAAAAATGTGAATACTAAGAAAGAAAAAAAAATTAAAAAAATGTAGCTGATGAGTTTGGTTGGTGCATATGGGAATAAATGAGAATGATTAGAGGTGTAGCAGTCATACGTATGGAAATATTTACATAAATATTTTTGAAAAAGTTTTTTAACTCTTCCAGTGTAAACTTTTAGCTTAGTGGAATGTACCAGCCGGTTTTCCTTTGTTGTTTCTTAACTTTAGCCTCGGTTCCATAATACTGGGTTCACATAGGACAATTTTAGTTAAGCAACTTTTGAGCATATGGAAGGGAGCAAGGCGTATTAATAAGGTCAAGTTGAAAACACAACTGATCTACTTTTTTTCCCTAATGCAAGCCGAATACATACATATAATTGTTTGCTCGTATGGCAAAAATTTTTTATGTGTCGAGACCTGCGCCGAGCGATTTTGTTGGCGGCGGCTCTTGAGAAAATCGTCGGCGGAGGCTCAAATTCGGCTTTTGCCTGCTGAGAACAAATAACATGGAAATCAAAGTTTAGATAAAAAATTAATTTAAAAAATGTATTACTTTATATTGTACATGGAGAATCGGCGCCATAAGGCAAACTTTTTTCGGCGGCGGCGAGGCCCAGCCGGCTGTAAGAAATCACGGCGTAGGTCTCTGCTTTAGTAAAGGGTCCGCCATCTAACGTTTTTTTCAACTAGTGCTTATTTCGTGAATGGTAACACTTAGCTGATGTCTGATTTGACAGATAATTAGTTTTATCCCTCCGCTGAACGAGCCAACTGACCATCCAATGCGTTTTCGCTTCGCTAAAAACAATAAAAAAAATCATCTTTTGAGATGAAGCTTATTTTGATCTTGGCGGGTATGTAAACAAGCAAAATTGTCGCATTAGGGGCACAGAAAACCCGCACGCATACAAGTCACTGTTTGGTGCGGATTTTGGTCCAGAGGCATAATTGGGCCATTTTTTCGAAAATGAGCAAGGGCCACTCCTTACAGTTAATGGCGATCGTTATCGGGCCATGTTGAACGAATTTTTGTTCACAAAAATTGAAGAGGAGGATATTGGCAACATTTGGTTTCAACAGAACGGCGCTACGTGCCACACAGCCGAAGCTTCAGTAGTTTTTTTCTTTATAGCATTTTCAAAAAAAAAAGTTATCTGACAGACCCTTTACATTCAATCAGCTGCTTTTGACATACGCGCCATCCAAAGCAAGAACAAAATGCCATATTGTTTTTATTGTTTGTACTTTGCTGTGGTATTAATTTTACCTGTTACGAATTTGCCTTGGAAGGAAGAGCAGAACACAATGAAGTGGGTAGCCATGCACTAAAAGCTTGCTCAACCAATGAGCCCATCTAAGCAATAGCTAAAATCCTATGACCTCATCTAAACGTTCACAAAACTAAAATCCGCGTGAACTTTACTAGGAAGCAGTTGAGGAATCTCTTGACCACACTGACCTGCCACAGCGCTTTCGGAACCCATGTTAAACGTGTGGATGTGCCGTACAACGAATACTACTTCAGTTTCAATGTCTCTATGCCACTCTGGAGGATTACCGTTTGCACTTCCTTCCCAGATTATCCTTCAGCAGGCCTATCCAAGACTCAAAAACTTGAGCGGTTGATACGATCTCACCCCGTCCCTCTACTCCCTATTCTTCCTACTTTCAGATAGCATAGAGAGATCATTGTATTGAATCGAAGTCGCCAACCTAACCTAAAATTGCCTTGTGTGAACCGGTACTAATTTATCTCTTCCAATTTTGTTCTTATTGTTATATTTACTTATATTTTATGACTCTGTTAAATAATAATATTAACTGCCAAATGGTTGTTATCTGGGGCAAGATGGCTTTTGCACATTTGATTTCTGCTGCTACTTACTCACTTTGTCATACGAAATCTTCGCTTTAGGAATAATTCTTGCTTTCTAAAGAAAATTTAATTAAACATGCAAAGCACATCCATAAAAGTTTTTGGTTTCTTATGGGTGTAACCCATTAAAATAAAAAAAAAAATAAAAATAAAAATGTATCCATCTATTCTCACTCACTGAACTGATGACGTCCTCTGCTACAGATATTGTTCAATATTTTTACACAACGTATATTTTTCTTCAACTGCTATTCCAAAAGCTTATTTATTATTATTAAAATACACGCATTTATATTATTATTTTTTGTTTAATAAATATTTGCATGGGACAAATAAGTAAATGTGTAACAAATGAAATTCTCACTTGGTTGTGTTAAATGTCGTCTTGAACAGGCACACAAACCAAACATATTTACATAAATATGTATGAACGAATGTGGTGTACCTTTGGTTTTTTCCTTCTTCTTCTTTGATTGCATAAATAATTTAACCTGCGGAAAACTGTTAAAAAAAAAGACTGTGACTACAAACAATAAAACGAGTAGAGAAGCAGCACTGAAGGCAGTAAAAATCCCCATCTCAGATATTGCCAAGTACGAATAATAATTGCGTTAAATTGTCATGCTAAATGTGTTTAATATGAGAGACGTGCGTTGGCAGCTCGATACTTAACAGTTGATATATTTTTAATATTAGGTGTTTTTGTTTTAAGACCGCGAAACTTAAGCCTGCAGGTAGACGGCATGTGAAAAGCCATGGCCACGAAGCATTTTTCATTGATCCAATGAAGGGCTTCATTAGCTGACTTTGAATGACAAATTTTATTAAGACAATGAAGAATTTCGTTTTCGGAATGCAGGGTTGAATTTCAGTACACATTCATATGTAGCTCTGACGTAATTTTGACGTCACAATGAAACTAAATGATGAAGCTACGCATTCAAAAGGAAAACATTCAACAAAAATTCAAAACAAATAATATAAGCATATTAAACATCAAACTCAAGGTAGATTTTCAACTCTCACTACTCATAAGAAAATGATAGTTTCTCCTTTTCTGGAATATAATTTCAAACATAGCAGGCAATGGCAGTGAGTACTCACAAAACATATACATTAGTAAATAGCCTTAATTTTAGTAACTGCGCATAATCCTTATTGTAGCACAGATAATTTGTACCCTCACATATTTTCTCTCAAGCAACTTGGACTATAGCCGATTCCAACATACAAGAGCATCTCTACTTCGTTTATGCTAAAAACTAAAATACGCTACAGCTATAAATAAAAAGACCCTTGCGTATCAAACGTATTGACTGTCTGTCATACTTATAGTCGGAGTAAGTTTAAACTCAGGCTATGGGTATTTAAACGGACAAAAAATATACGCATGATACTCGGGATATATATTCATATTTCGCCACCGCAGACGTACATTTGGAATGGCTGTTTGAAAACATAATGAGGGAGGCGTTGACTGAAGTAGTTGGCACGTTGACTATAAAAACCGAAGGTACTGGGTTCAATCCCTGTATCCAACAGCCATTAAATAACAACACCACGCATTTTTCTGATGTGCATTAGTGGCCCTTTGTATCGGTTGTTGTAGGAAAGTTCAAGTGATGATTACATAGTCACTGAATTATACCGACTTCAGCAGATACTAATCCTAAAGTTACATCAGAGCGACCTCCTTCGTTGTGTAGCAGAATCATCGGCGAAGTAGAATAACCTATAAAATTTAACACCAGACACGCTGCAACACTTCATTATTAAAAAACGTGCAAAAAGCAGAGTTGTAAAAGAATGAAGCTTTCCTCTGTCTCTTCATTCACCGACTGTCTTCTCTATCACTATCCCTTTCCTAAAGAAGGTAACACCGAGTAATAGTAATAGGCAATCATTGCCTTGTATGTGTATGTAAATAAAATAGCCCTCTATGCACGAATGTGTAGCCGAATAATACTCGGAGTACTTTTATACTAATGCGTCTGATTTTAGCTTATACAGTCTATAAATTTTAGTTATAGTTGTTTTTGCTGCGTAATTTAAAAAAAAATGTTTATAAACATATTTGTTGGATGTCCGTAGTCATACGTATTCGGTTTAAAATGAATGCGTGTGTTTGTATATGAGCGTGTTTGTTATTTTTGACTGAACGCATACATGGTTGTTTGACGGCCAATACTGAAAGAGTACTTAAAACGATACCTATTCTCTGATCTATACACGATTTACATAAATACCTCATCGGAAATGTATAAAATTTTATATTATTATATATTTATTTAATTTTGTAAGTCATTCTTAATGATTTGAAACTTAATAATTATATTAAGCCTCATACTCAATAACTGCGGCTGTCGCACACCTGAGTTTGTATTCTATAATTAAATTGTTTCTTTTTCTAAAAAGAACACCCGCTATCTGTAAATGCCTTCGATATGTTTTACTTGAGTTTTTCATCTAAAGGGATTTAAAAAACAATAATAGGTAAGAAAGAAACGTTTTAAGCAAATTTAAACATTTTTGTATCTTTCGCCTCTAAATAATGTGACAGAATTGTGACGCCAGTCAGTCATGCTTTGACAAATTCATATCATTTATGTATTTTTTTTCTTAATTTTTTTCCTTTTCTTTTTAAATTTGTGTATATGTTAAATTATTTTTATTATTTACATGTGAAATCAGGCAAATGTTAATGTGCTAAAGAGCTTTTTCTTACGGCATTAAGTATGTATTTGTTGAAATGTAATTAACTGTGTTACATTGATTTACTTATGCCACATGCCTCGTAACATGCCAATAAAGTGCTGTCAGACATGATGATGATGATGGTGATGATGATGATGATGATGATGATGATTTGAAAATCGAGCAAAAAAGTAATTGTATATAATACTGTATTGTATTTGAATTTTACTACACATACTGGAGTTAATTATCTGAAAATAATTTCATTTCTCTGCACGCATTTTCTACAAAAATTATGAGCTTCTTAAAATCTTAAATAACTTAAAATACTTAATGGAATTTCGTGCACTGAAGTTAATTGCACACAAAATTTATTTACTTCTTTTCAATTAAAACGATTGTACACTCGAAAGAAAATTTGGCGAGTTTTAGTCATAAATAACAAGAGTGGCAGTTGTAAAAATTGTGTCTTAAGAAGGAATGGTTTCCTACACAGAAAAAACTAAATTTCGTTTTCAGTAACCAAATTCATTGAATCAGTAAATTTTTTGTGTGAATGCGGACCTACAAAGAAATTTGTAGATTCTGATAACAATTTTGTAAAAATTTAACTGAAAAAAATTTTATTTTTAGTTAACTTATTATGGCATTAGAGAAAAAAGTTAACTGAAACTCAAAATATTTTCAGTCAAATTTATTAATAGGAACAGAAAAACATTTTTGCAGATTTTTTTTGTATTATTCAGCAAATTTTTTTTTATAATTTACAAACATATTCACTAAAATTTTTCGTGTTATCAGAAAATAAATTAACTGAATCAATAACAATTCTAAAAAAAATTTTTTAAAAAAATTAGTAAAAGTTTTGTTTAAAAATAATAACTCAATCAAATGAAAGGTTCAACTATTTTTTTTACTTTCAAAAATTGGCTTATTGGAACTCGTCAGTAGACTTCAGCCCAAAAATTTTTTTTAATTTAGCTGACAAACTCCGTATGCTTATATGTAGTAAGACTCTTAATACTATATTGAGAATCACAATATACAAACATAATAAGTTTGAAACTCGCAAACAAAAATCTTTAAAAAAAATCAAATGTTTTTTATCTCTATAAAATAATTTAAAAAAGTCAGACAAATTTTTTTACAGTTCCCCTTATTGTGATTGGCGTCGTCGACGTCACATTAAGACGACACTAAAAACTGTCACTTGTCTACTCTTTGTCTACAATAATTTACTACTACTAACATGTTCCATTAATTTACAAACCCTTAGAGATTAGTTAGAGATTCTAAATGAGATCCAATTTTTTGCCAATAAAGAGTATACAAGTGACCAAATTTACTGTCGTCTTGATGTGACGTCGACGACGCCATTCACAATAAGGGGGCGTATATAAAAATAAATTTAACTGAAAATAACAAATTTAAATATAAAAAAAATAAATCTAAAAATTTTTTTTTACAAATTTTACTTTATATAGATAATTTTCATTCTATACAGTTTTTTTTTACATAAAATAAAATTGGAAAAAATAATTTACTGGAACAGTAAAAAATATTTACTGCAACTATATTTCAAAACACACGTTTGTTTGAAAATTTTTTGGGAATAATTTTTTCTGTGTATGAATGGTCCGTAATGGTCACATTCAGCCCTATTCTGAATAATATTTTTATGGCAATTTTTCCTATTTCTTGTTCGCTTATTTTAAAATGTCATTGGCAAATTTTCAGGTAAATTAATGTTAGGAACACAACTAGGAAGAATGGAGAATTTTTGGCCGAGTATATTTGTCGCAAAAAATTAAACATATTTGTTTACATATACATATATGCGAATACACACAACTAATGCGTCAATCGAAATTCACTATAGCCCACGAACTCTGCAATAAATTTATTTCTATTTCTTACGGCAAAGGACAAAAAAATCAATTTTTTTTGCACAAACTAAAAAAGTTTCTTTATTATTACTGGCGAAATTTCTTCGTGAGTCCCAATTGTGTTTCAATCGTAAAGCAACTGGAAACAAAACAGCAAAAGGATTTTATTCTTTAAAAAATTTAATTGTCTGGGAATTATTTTCCGGGGACTATTCAGAATTGGACTGATTGTGATATTTTCTTCTGAGTAAAAAATCACGATTTCGAAGCAGAGAATGACAAAAGTATAGTTTTAAGTACTCTTTGAGTATTGGCCGCCAAACAACTATGAATGCGTACAGCTAAAAATAAATAAAAATTGAAACACACGCATCAATTTTAAACCGAATACATATAACTATAAACATCCAACAACTATGTTTATATACATTTTTTAAATTACGCAGCGCACAGAACTATAACTGAAATGTCTAGACTGTGTGAACTAAAATCACACGCATGAGTATAAAAATACTCTGACTATTAATTTGGTACACATTCGTATATGCACGGCTATTTTATTTACAGACACACATAAAGTATATTTTCAAGCAGCCACGCACACACTCACACATTTTCCATTCCAATTTATATACACAAATGGCGAATGATGAATAAATATCCCGACTATCATGAATTTATATTTTTTTGTCCGATTAAATATCCATAGCGTGAGTATAGAAATAAATAATCAATTTTCGTGAAAAAAATCGTGTTTCTAAAAATGTGTCCGGTAAGGTCTTTGGCGGTTATGGCGCGATAAGTTGAATTTTTTTTTATTAGCCGTTAGCCAAAAATTAGCTTTATCGCTGAACACAATCATATTAGATGAAGTCGCCTATAAGTTTGTGACCGATTTCACAAAGTGAATCTGGATAATTTGGTAGCGTTGGTAGATTTGACTAGAGTATGTATAATGACAATAAATGTCAAAAAGTTTAACACACTATGACGTTTCGTTTAACAGTTGTGCAATCGGTCCCAAAAACCCTATATATATGAAAATGTGCGTGGTTTTATGTAGAAAATTGAAAAAAAAAGACGCCAAAAACTTTATTTTTATATCAACAAGATAAAAAAAATCGAACAACCATATACAATTAAAAATCAATTGAAACTTCAAGGCCCTTATTATGAGTTCCATTCGATTTTCGATCTTCGCTGGCTATAGAACATCGAATGTTCAATTTATATAATGAGCATCAAAAATTTCGTTGAGCAACGAATTGTCTTTCAAACAGAATTTAGCTTTCGATGAAGTATTATATATAGTATAAAAATTTATTATTAACGATTGTTTTTAAATTTTAGGTAAAGCTCTTGTAAATTTTCAAAACCACCCTGAGTGATATTCACAATAATGTCGAATGATCGTCATAATACCGAATGAAAATTCGTTCGATCAGTACTTACGACTACAGTCGAAGATCGAAAGTTGCCCAAGTTTTTTTCGGCCGACTAGAAGAAATTATTTAAATGTAGCTTTTAATGTCAAAATAAAAATTTTACGAACATTTTCCTAGAGTGTGTAATTCTCAGTTTTTTTCCTCCTTCTAAATTTTTTTTTTGAATGATACTTAAGAAAAGAATTTCAATTGTACAAGAAGAATATAGAACGAAAAATAACTTTAAAAAACGAAAAACGAGGGTGAAGCAAAAATATATGTATGAAGTTTAATTGAATGGCTGGCTATTCAATACGAATTTATTAACAGCCACACTGACATTCATCTCCTTCCGCCGAAAAGATGGCAGAAGAAGGCAATGGAAACAACAGCAGAAGCAGTCATTCAGGCTGCTCGTTGGCAGGCTCTTAAGGAAAATTAACAAAAATCGTCAATGATGAGTTGAGTTAAAGAAATGTGTTTTAGTTTTATTTTCCCCTTTGCAGTTCCCTTTAAGGGGTTATTGATGTAGTTCTTGTTTACCCTGCTTCTTTTTTTTTAGTTTTACGTAAAATGCACCGCTCTACTAATTGATTGTGTACTAATTTATGTGCTGCACGTTCTTAATGTAACTTGAACTTTTTATATGTTTTTGTGCTAAAATTCAGATAAACATAACACAATCGAACACAAAAATGCTCTTGATGCAAAAACCAAAAATGTTGAAGAAAAATTTTTATATTTAAATTTAAATCGAGGGTGAAATGCGGAAAAGAACTTTTTTTATTATACTCGCATTATTTTTCTGTCTTTAAGAATTCAGACCCAATTTCAAGTTTAACAATTTACGATTTTATTATTATATCTTGCAATTTTAATGCTGTATTTAATACAAATTTAATTTTAATTAAAACCAACTTAACGCAAACTGGTTTATGCTTCACAGCAACTGTTTAGTTTATCTTTACGAGTTCTTACTCGTGTCACTGCACACCATTACAATAAGTCTATTTATTCTTTTTTTTTTTTGCTATCTTTATTTTGGGAAAATATTTATTATTAAAATTACTATATCCTGTGGGTACCTTTTTCAGTCTTTGTTTAACTTTTTATGGCGGGTATATCTAACAATTTTTTTTTTTTTTTGGGATCTTAAATAAAAGAAAAAATAGAAAATTTACAATAAAAATCTGCCATAAAAATTAAAAAAAAAATTTTTTACAAAACTTGTACTTTTGTACATGAGCAGAAAAATCTTATTGTATAACAATGAATGTGAAGAATTTGTCGTCAATAGCAGGAGCAAAAAAAATGTAGAAATGAAGGAAAAGAAATTAAATGTCTAAGGACTTACCGTTCCAAAAGCAAAAAAAAAAAATAGTTAAGTGAAAAGATGATCCAAAAGTAAAAGCAAAATCTTTTAAAGGAAAGATGCCGGCAGCAAAAGGAAGTAAAAAAACGTAAAATATTAATACACAATCTTAACTACAATGGCATGTGATAAAAAGCTAAGAAGTTATTTCCTTCGTTTTGGCATCTGTTAAGTGTTGTAGGTGATGGACAAACGTACTTCCATGTATACAGTGCCGGTGAAAATAATAGCACAAGTTGCAATTATTTTCTTGTAAAAAGAATAAATTAAGTTGGCACGTTGACTACATAACCGAAGGTACTGGTTTCAATCCCTGTATCCAACAGTCATTAAATAACAAAACCTCACATTTTTCTGATGTGCATTAGTGTCCCTTTGTGTCAGTTGTTGTAGAAAAATTCAAGTGATGAAGACATATATACTAGTCACTGAATCCTATTGTAAAATCAGAGCACCCTCCTTCGTTGTGTTGTAAAATGGCTGCTAAACATAGCTTCAAAAAAAAATTAATACGCCTCATTTAACACCAGAAGCGCTGCAACACTACATTATTTAAAAAAAAAACCTGAAAAAAGCAGAGTTGTAAAAGAATGAAGCCTGTCTTCTCTATCACTATCCCTTTCCTAAAGAAGGTAACACGTAGTAATAGTAGTAATAGTAGTAGGCATCAGAGAACTGTATGAGTTGATTCACTTTCGCTGTCCACTCACTTTTACAATGCTTTTGTTTTGTTTTTTAACATCAATATGTAAATGATATTGCTTGCAGAGTTACCTACCTCTCTAACAACTGACTGTCATTGCATCACTCAATTTTTTTTTTTTTTTTTGGTGCTTTTATTAAAAATCAATAAAAATTCTCACTGCTGTTTGATTGTTTTGTATAGCAATCAAATAACTCACAAAAGCATATTGACTAGATGAAGTCTTAAGTCAATAAAACATGGCGTTTGTCTCCTATTAAAACAATTTATAAAAGAAAATGGGACTATCTATTTTATTTTATAATATTACATAAAACTATATTTTTCAGAAGGGGTTTTAGGAAGTATTCAAAACAATCATACTGATTCATTGCTTTAGTGAATCATATGAATGAATAGAGATTGAAAGCAGTAGCATGCATTTATTAACAACAGTCCCATTGATATGAATCATGCAATAGCATCATTCATTACTTTTAATGTTAAGTGCTAGCTCAATATTCATTTTAGAAAATGCAAAAATATGCCGTTGGATTCGTAATCATGCAGATCACTGGTAGGCATTCATTGCCTGAGTGTTACTTCTCTAAAAAAAAAAAATAAAAATTAACTTCAAAAATTGGCTTGTTTTTATGGTTAAGCAATTGTCCATATGCATTTCGTTCCCGCTTGTGGAACTCGTCAGTAGACTTCAACCCAAAAAAATTTTGAATTCAGTTAACAAACTCCGTATGTTTATAGTAAGACTCTTAATACTATATTGAGAATCACAATATACAAACATAATAAGTTTGAAAACCGCAAACAAAAATCTTTACAAAACAAGCATCTTTATTCAACTGTGCATCTATTTTATTTTCTACTGACGAGCTCCACAAGCGGGATCGAAATGCATATGGACAATTGCTTAACCATAAAAACAAGCCAATTTTTGAAATTAAATAAAGACATTATGTCAAATAAATATACTTCAGTATTTCATGTATAAAAAAAATTAACTTTTTTTTTAATATTATAGCACCAACTACTATTTCATTAATTTATTCCATTAAATTTCGAAAAAAAGTGAAGAAGGGAAGATATTGATTTCAATTTTCGGTTTGTTTTTTTTTTTTTAATTTACTTAAGTATTCATTTTCACGCCAGAAAAATTGCATCTTACGGCAATCCATATACCAAAATAAGAAAATTATTCCAAAGATCCCATAAAATTATCAAATTATCAAGATATATGAGATTAAAATGGAACACGTGGCCGAAACCCAATTTTTTCCACTTCTTATTTTGAAGCGTTTCATTCGAAAATCCAAAAAAGATCGATTTATGCCAGCTACGGCGCTCAATAAATAAGGCACTGGATTTACCGACAACTGTTCGTCGTAGACTTCGAGAAAACAATCTCGATACTTGAATTGTAGCCCACGATACGCACACAATTTCTTTATTACGATTTTATTGAAATCACACCAATCTTTTGGAAAATGTAAACTGACTGGTGCTAATATTTTCACCGCAGCTACGTATGTATATACATAGAGACATAATCGCATATACTTACAGATGTATGGATAAGACAGATACAAGATATGTACACGCATACACATTGAAAGTCAATGCCACAAGGATTATAACCCAGTAAACTGCTGAGTAGAGCTGGGACCAACTCGTTCATTTTAGGCACAAACCTATGATCAAACCCATGTAATTTAAATGAACGACTTAGACCCAGCTCTACTGCTGAGAGTTTTCTGGGGAAATATTATTGTGTTGGAACTAGAGATAGGCGCGTGTTTTTTTTTTCGACAACACGACATGTTCGTGAAAAAAATTTTATTTCGTATGTGGTCGGGTGGTTTCGTTTTCGGCAAAATTAACACAAAAAACACGAAAATTTTAGGTGTAAAATATGTACGCATTAATTTCCAATTAAAAATAATAATATTTTGTATCGTCAAACACGTCTACACACGCCCATCTCTAGTTCCAGCTACTATTTCTATTTATATCTAATAGAAAATGTCTCACTTCAAGTATACTAACTTGAAAATTTCCGGTCAAAAATGGATTTTTCGATTCAAGCATTTAAGAATCAGTTCTATGCATTTTAATATCATTATAGCGCTGCTCTTTTGAATCAATATAGCTGGGCACTTAACTGTATCCAGCGAATTCCGTTGCTCTCTTGTGATCAAGTTTATCCAACACGAACTTAGAAGTAGCGGCCTATATTTAAGTGAAATATTCCTTTAAAAAATCAAGGTCCTTGGTAGTTTTTCTTTAGAAAAAATGTGATTAGATTGGTGCTACGCGTGTTATATTTAGATTCCTTAGTAAAAGTATTCACGTCAATTCTTGCAATTGTGCAAAATGCAGAATAGCATTTTCTGACAACTATATTTATACACATTTTTTTTTTAAATTACGCACCACAAACAACTATAAATAAAAATTATGAATGTGGAGCTGAAATCACACGCATGAGTATATAAATACTCTGACTATTAATCGGCTACACATGCATATATACAGGACTATTTTATTTCCACACACACATAAAAAATGTTTTCAAATAGCCACACTCACACCTACACATTTTCCATTCCATTTTATATACACAAATGCACTAGTATATACACATACGGTGGCGAATGATGAATAAATATCCCTAGTATCATGTGTATAATTTTTTGTCCGATTAAATATCTATAGCCTGAGTACAAACATATTTAGACTGTAAGTATGAGAGAGAGTGAGATTCAATGCTATTGATACGCATGTGCCTTTTTATTCTTAGTTGTATCATATATTAGTTTCATCGCATAAACGAGAGATGCTCTTGTATGTTGTAATCGGCTATAGTCATAGTTGCTTGAGAGAAAATATGTGAGCGTATGAAGTGTTTGCACTATAATTAGGATTATACGCAGTTACTAAAATTAAGACTTTTTACTTTCACTGACGACAACGAGTACGTGTAGCCGAAAAAACACGACTGCACTCACTTAACTATGCGATTGATGGTTTTATTTAGGGATGTAACGAATACCAGTTTAGCGAATGCGAATGCGAAAGCGAATAATACATTTTAATTTCTGCGAAAGCGAATGCGAAAGCGAAAGCGAATGCAAAAATTGCAATAATTTATATAAGAACATAAAGTTGTATTATGTGCATAGATGTACTACATATAACATTTTATTTAAATTTAGTCTTTAACTGAGCAAATATTTAATTATTTATTAAAAATACAAATTCTTGAAACAGAAAGATATATGAAATTATATTAAAATAACAAAAATTAAATATTTAAAAAACCCGCGAATATATACATATATAGAAAAGATGTGATATCTTCTAAACGGCTAGACTTCTTTTTTTTTAAACATAGCTAAGAAAACTATCGACTAAGTCATCTTCCAAACAGAAAAAACTAAATCAAAATCGGTCCAGCCGTTAGGTCTGTAAGTGGACTTGTACAGACACACACTACAAACTTATAGCACCACTTTTTTTGGTCGGGGGTTAATAAGTATAAAAAATAATTAAAAATGTCAGGCAATCAACCCATTCGTACTTTCCTAAAGCGTGGTACTCTGTTCAACATTTCACGTGAAATGCTGTCATATTAAGAAGAATTGTTCTTGCAAAAATGTTGCAAAAGTAGTACTCTGTTCATCTTGGGAAAAACATATAAAATATATGTATGTATCTTCAACATTTTAAGTTTCATGCGAAATAATGAGAGTGGCACTTGTTTCGCGTGGAATTTACAACAAACAATGACTAGTTAATATTGTTTGCATTTCAAATTTTTTTTACGAAGAAATTAATGGTGTTCAACATTTTTCAAAAGTTTGAACATACTAGTCTTAAGTAGAAAATAATTTCGCGCAAATCAAACACTGCCTTTTCTTTTTTAAAAACTGAAAAATATTTCCAAATATCGTTGGATTTGGCTTTCAATTTGATACTTATGAGAGCTTATTGATAGATCAGTTTTCCGCTAAAATTTTAAAGCTTTGACTAGAATGCTTTACTTGTAAGTTCATGTATCTTTTTCATGCTGGCTTAAAATATTTTTCGTGTTTTTGACGTTTGTTAATCGCAAACTATTTTCATAAAAGTACAAAATTTGATTTTCTTTAGTATTCGCTGGAAATATTCGCATATTTTAGCGAATGCAAAAGCGAATGCAAATAGCAAAAGTAAGCGAATAATTTGCGAATGCGAAAGCGAATGCGAACATTCGTTACATCCCTAGTTTTATTTGATCGTCGTCTCCTGGGCACTTTAGAGTCAATCGTAATATATATCTTTCTCAGTTGTTAAGAGTGTTTGTTCATCGAATTTTTAAATTATTTCACAATTTCTACGTATACATATGTATTTTGACCAATCAGAAGTTTTTAATTTTTTAATTAATGTCATTTTTTATAAAACTCATTTTAATTTAGTATGATTTTCCGCCATGTCACTTCAAATTTGGTTTATAAAAATACTTGAATACTAAATTTAGTATTCTAGACGTTTGGGTAGAATATTCCCTAATAACAGAATCTTATGAAAGTCTAGCAAAACAGTTGAAAATTACAATTTTCATATATATAGTTGTCGTACATATTTCAATATTATACATATCGATGGCTTAATATAAAAAGGGCCTAACTCGATTTTTTTTTTTGAAATCGTGTTTTTAATGTTTTCTGGGCGACAACGTATAATTGCATCCTCCTTGAAGATCTTAGCACGTTACAGTTCAAAATCAAGGACTTATGGCAACTTTAAAAACTGTTTCTGCATGTAAATGCTTTATTTTTTTCTTCAGTTTTTTGCTTCTCCTGTAAAATATTGAAAATTCGAGTTAGGCCTTTTTTTATTAAGCCATCGATATGTACATATTTATATTTTTCTTTCAAAGTTTAAAATAATCTAAGTAATCGAATCGAATCAAATCAATTATGATATTTACTTTAAACTTTCTTACCTTCTTAATTGTTTGCTGGGTTATTTGTGCAAAAAGGAAAAGTCTTATAATTTCAAGATTTATTATTATTTTTTCTTTGACAAAGTTTCAGTCGCAGGATTGAAAGTATTTCTTTTTTTAGATTATCATTCTTTTATTTTAGATTGCTGCTGAGTTGTTTTTGTATTTAGTTATGGAGCCGCTTATGTCAGGTAATCCATTGTTAGTTAATCCTTGTTTTATTTTATTTTATTTGTTCCTTTTCTTCGTACTTGTACACGTTTTAGCAACGAAATTGTTTTTGGCTTAGTATTATTTCTCCTTTGTTGTGTAACATCATTATTATTGTTCTCAATATAAATGGAATGGAATTTATACTTCACAATGTATCTTTTAGTGGCGCTTAAGTAATTTCACAAATTTAAGATGATTTAATCCGCTAAAATCTGAGAGCACTTTTAATGCATAATCGATGAATGGATGACTTATTAAACTTATTGAAAGTGTGCGTGCGTTGAGTTTAAATATGTTAGATTGTATTATTTATTTGTTTTATCTTCTTCACTTTAAATTTTTGTCACCTGAATGAAACACTTTGAATAATTTTGTAATCGTAATGAGGGGTTTGACAAACACACCAATAAATTTTATCTTATTGCTTGCAGTGACCCATATCTATGATTTTAAACACTTTTTAATTTTACTTTTAAATATTTATTTATTGTAAGTATGTATATTTTTGGTGATACCGTAGATAGTATTTAGGTTATTGTAATCAATGCTTTTAATTTTTTATTAAATTAAATTTCATAATTGTTTACTTTAACGTTCTTATGATTTCTTTTTTTTTATTATTATTATTATTTTTTCCTGCTATTTATCTATCTTCAAAGGGCTTAGATACGCATCGAAATGTAAATCAATTAAAATTCAATACGTTTGGAAGAAGTAATAAATTTTGAAACCCCCAAAGGGTGTCGATAGATAAGCGTTTTGTGTGTTGTAGACACTTACACACTCTCTCACTCACTCTCACTCATGCATGCATATGCACGTACTTGCATTAGAAGAAATAAATTTTATCGCCGTTCGGAAAATCCACGCTCACGTATTTAACCGTTTATTCTTTTCAAAATTTTCTTTAGAGAAAAATTAAAAAAAAATATTGTAATATTTTAAAAATTTCTGATGGGAAATCCACATTCGTCACGTTTTCGTACAACATTCAAGTTGAAATGTTCGCGGCAAACTGAATTTTTATTCGTTACAATTCGTGTATGAAACCTTTGAAAAAATGCCGGGAAATCTTTGGTTGCATTTCATCATGTTGGAATGTTTGGTTTGAGTTCGATTGACTATTGTTTGTTTATGTTTTTTTTTTACATTTTTGTTTTGTTACTGTTGTTCGCATTCTAGGCGCTGTTTTTTTTTATTTACTTTTCTTTGGCTTCCATCAGTTCTAAATGAGGACATTTTAATTAAATTTTTTTTATTAAATTTCTTTGTGCCATTTTATAGCATAAAAGATTAAGGAACGAGTTTTGGATTTGTGTTGTGTGTACATACATAAGTATTTTAACAAATAAAAATTACAAATGTATAACAAGTCGTAAATGTTAAGAAGGCAAGTATTAAGCTATGTACAGACGATTGTCAGATCTTACAATATTGTCAGATCTGGCAATGTGCCGACAATGTACTGGCAATCGAAAATTGCCAGCACAATATTTCTTGTCAGTTCACACGAATGTTAGAAAATCTTACAATTTATTGCTGGACGGTTGTATGACAATAAATTCATCTGACAAAATCGTCAGTAGAAAAATTGTCAGTTCACACGGTTGTCATATGCACAAATTGTTAGATCTGTTGTTATGCGTTGCCAGACTTAAACCATTTGTTGGAAATTGTTAAATATTTATCGTTTGTGTTTGTGTTAAATGTAAAAAGTGAAAGTATAAATTATTATTGACCATAAAGAAGCAATTGCAACGATTTTGTCTGCATATATTTTATTATAAACTTTTTCTTTAAAATCAAGCGTGTGCAGTGTTGCCCATAGAAAGAATTATCTTACAATGACGCCATTGTCAGATGCATGAACTTCGCACATCTGACAATATTAAAATGTCTGACAAATATCTGGCAATAATTTTACAATGTGTTCAGACGATTGTAAGATGTCTGACAATATGTTGTCAGTTGCTAGTCTTGCAATGGACTGACAATGCTTTTTCTGGCAACGTCGTCTGACAAAAATTGCCAGTTCACACGGTTGTAAGAAATTTTTAGCACATTTTACTGGCAATATTGTAAGATCTGACAACCGTCTGTACATAGATTTAGCATTATTCTCTGATAAAATTTTGGTAGAGTGTTTGGCGATTTTTCACTTGAGATCAGGGAAAAGCTAAAGCAATGGTCTCTAGAGGGAGAATCATCGTGTCCACAGAAAGCGAAGACAGTTTCATCTGTAAACAAGGTCTTGGAATCTGGATTTTGGGTTGCGCGTGGCATAGTTTTTATTTATCAACTTCAAAAAGGAAACACAATACAGGGTGGGTATTATGCGAACTTGTTGCAGAGTTCAAATAATGACATTGAACACAAAAAGTCGTATTTGGCTAACAATAAAGTGTCATTTCATCAACCCAATGCACCAGTTCTTACATCCACTATTGCCATGACCGAAATGATGATTTAAAGTTTTATTTGGTTGGCTTCCTGGGACTACTTTTTATATTCAAACTTGAAAAAATGGCTTGACGTTAAAAGATTTGCCAACAATGAAGAGCTTGAGTCTGCGGTTAATGGCTACTTTTAGGAGCTAAACAGTTCTTACTGCAAACAGGATATCGAAGCCATTTTTCCCCCGAAAAAAGTGTAACGCCCTAAAAGGAGATTATGCTGAGAAATAAATAAATGCATTAAGGTGCGACATTGGCCTGCTACGAAGGGTTCCGTACGAGGCTTGTTTCTTTTCGGCGATTTCTTCCGTTTTTTTTTTGCATTTTTTAGAGCTATGCTCATTATGCCAAACACAGCAGCTAGGACGTAACAAAAATAATCGATGATTTCTTCGTAATTAAAACCAGAGTACGAAAATAAACTGTAAAAATGATTGATTTTGTTTTTTTCTTTCGCTCTTTTAAGTGAGTGAACAAAAATAATAAGAACGATTGCTCATGAGCACAAACAATGCATTAATTTAAGCGTACGCGTATATAATATAATTTTATTGCAGTTATTTAACACATGAAATTTGTTTTAAATAGCTAAGCAGCGTAGCTCCAATCAGCCCCCGTATTCTGTAACTCGCTAAAGCTAAATTTCTATCGCTAAAAATCTTGAAAGTCGATTTATTGATTATCAGCTACGAATAAAATGTTCAAACGAGTATTGCTAAATCAGGCAATGGCAACTCGCCGAAATGTTAGTGTTTTATGTTATCGTCAAAAAAAAATTTTATTTTCTATTTGTTCAGCATTTTAGGGATAGAATTTAGCTTTAGCTTTAGTGAGTTACAGAATACGGGTGCAGGTGTCCTAAGACACCTCTCTTATTTTTTCGGTTTTTGCAATTTTTTTTTTGGTATTGGTATATTCTTTTTTTTAGTTTTTTGCTATTTTATTCGGTTTTTGCAATTTTTAGTTTCGACGCTTTTTGTTTTGTTTTGGCGTTTTTTCCGTTTGGCAACTTTTTCGGTTTTGAGTGTTTTGTTTTTGTTTTTTGCAATATATATTTTTATTTTAAGCGATTTTTTGGCGACCTTTTTACCTTTGGTGATTTTTTTTTTCTGAGAAAATAAATACCCCAAGTTTTTATTAAAGTAATTTTAAGAAATACACAAAATTTCTTAAAAGCACTACCTAGTGCTTTTTGTTAGCTTGGCACTAACGCTCAAAATTTGGCGTTTTGAGCCTTAAAAAAACACTAAAAATAGTGCCAAAACCACCAAGTTGGCATCATTGGTTAATTCGTGTAGTCTCTGTGAAAATTTCAGGTACGTAGTTTTTATACTTCTCGAGAAAATGAGCTTATGAGAGACAGTCGAACGGACAGACATCGTAGCTAATACAATAAGGTGAGGTCCTCTTCACCTTTGATGTACGGAACCCTAAAAATGATTTTCCCTAAATTGTTGTTTTTTATTTGTTAAGTCCGCTCGATTTGGAACCGCTCGTACATTCCTATGAATCTGTTCGATTTTTCTCAAACTTAATTAATATTTTTCTTAAAATTTTTCTCAGTTTTATACGATTTGGTTTGAAGTGGCATGCAAACATAAAAAAGTTGCAGCATTTCAAACTACCAGAACCTTGGATTTATGTCATATAAATAATAACCATTTTCATTTTTCAAATTAACTTTTAATTTAATGCCTTAAATTTGCAACAATGTCAAATAACAATAATCTTAATATGAAATAGGTATCTATTTCTATTATAAATTATCTCTATTCATGCATACATTTATGAAATTCAAAAGAATTCCATAAATACTCTTTAATATTAAAATAATTTTCTAAATAGTAAATGTTATGAATAAATTGAATGTGTAGATAGATGGATTTCGAAAAGATGTGCTGTAGAAGCCTTGAAAATAATTGCTTAAACAAATATTTGCAATTGTTAAATGACAAAATAGACTTTTTATTTGTTGATAAAATGTTTATGTTCGCAGAAACATTCACACACAAATACATATTTATGTATGTATATCGTTATACAAAATATAAAAAGTAAGAACTTGCAAAAAAAAAACTCGGAAGTTATACCCCTTTTAGACACGCAAAGTTTACTTTGCAAAGTCTTAATTCAGCTGTGTTAAAGACAGAGGGAGGAATACTATCTCTTTCTGTCTTTCTCCCAGCTGAATTAAGACTTTGCAAAGTAAACTTTCCGTGTCTAAAAGTGGTATTATTTTATTATTATTTAATAACGAAAGTCTAACAAGGTTTTAAAAAGAGTTTTTGCTTCTGCTAACGATACTTTTGAAATTCAGGGGACGATATGTACATGTGTATGCAAACACATAGAAATGTGCATAAACAATTATTTATTTAAGTCATAATAATATTTAACTGAAGAAAAAATATACAAAAACCTATTGAATTTGATTAAGTACAAAATATTTCAAAGTCTTTAAATATCAAATCATGAATACTCGTGCAAACAGCAAAGAACGTTTCAGACGACTAGTAGAAGGCGGACGAACGGACAGTCGCTCAAACAAACAAACAAACAAACAGATGTGAAACGATAAAATAATTTAAATTATTAAGAAAGATGAAGACAACAAATTTTGTTGATAGAAACAACAACATCAATTAAATGGAAAGACCAACAAACAGGCAGACTCATTCACAGACAGGCTTCATTCAACAACTTGACGACAAATTGATTTGATGTTATTTGAGGCAATCCATCCATGTTTGTATTAGAATAAATGTTTTGTTTGCATTTATCATTTTGAAAGTATGTACTCACTCGTCATACTCGTATTTGTTAAACTTTATTATATTCCAACTATTGCATTAAATGAATTTGAATCCATTGAATTGAATTTGCATTTTTGTGGTTATTTAAAAATTTTAAAAACTAAAATACACAATGATAAGGCAACCATCAGACAGGCAGACAGACAGACATCCGACTAAACTTTTGTTGAAGAGCCTTAATTTTCAATGAACGAACGAATGAATGAATGATTGAATGGTTGAATTATTAAGTTGTTGCGCTTTCAAGTGCTGCATATGGAGGGAGGCAAAGTCAAACAATATTGTTAATTTCATTTAATTCATTTGTTTGCTTCGAATTGAGAAATTTTAATGTTTACACTTAATGAAAGCAAATTTTTTTAATCGCTTGTTGTAATAAGTAAAAAGTGTGTTGATATTAAAAAAAATGAAAGGGTGTATCTTTCACAAACTTTTAAGGCATGTCATTGCATAATATAACATAATGTTTTATACAAGTCAATATATTGGCATAAACATAATTATGTTATGCTAATAAACACATCAGCATCAACATTTTTAGGTTTCCGTACACCAAAGGTGAAAGGGAACCCTATTGTTTTCGCTAAGCTGTCCGTCTGTCCGTCACAGGCTATTTTCTCGAGAACCGTAAGAGCTGCGGACCTGAAATTTCGACAGAGTGTGTAGAACTATGTGAGAGTTAAAAATTAAAGGGTGTACCCAAATGAGCAACGAAAAATGTTAAAATACCATGCAATATACATACATACAATTATACGTATATAGAAACTTGAAATTTGTAAAGTTAGGGTATTTTTATACAGACTACAACAATTAACACTAAAATTTAAATTAAAGGGTGTTCTATCAGTTAATGTAATTTTGACAACTTACTGCATCTTGGAAACCGTAGGATATTTTCAAAACCGGTAAAACAAAAAAATTATAAAATTATAAAATCGCCAAAACCCAAAAAATCGCCAAAACAAAAAAGCATCAAATTAAAAAAAAAATTAAAATAAATCGCGAAAATGAAAAAAAATCGTCAAAATTAAAAAAAAAATGCCAAAAACTTAAAAAATCGCTAAAACGAAAAAAACGGCAAAACTAAAGAATCGCAAAAATGAAAAAAGCCAAAAACTTTAAAAATCGCTAAAACGAAAAAAGCGCCAAATTAAAAAAAATATAAAATTAAAATAAATTGCCAAAAACTCAAAAAATTGCGAAAATGAAAAACAAAACCTAAAAACTAAAACGAGAATAAAGCGCCAAAACTGAAATATTGCCAAAACCGAAAAATCGGCAAAAGGGAAAAACGCCAAATTAAAAAAATATTCTAAAAGTAAAATAAATCGCCAAAAACCGGAAGAATCGCCAAAATGAAAAAAAATCGCCGAAATGAAAAAAAGCCAAGAACCTAAAAAATCGCTAAAATGAAAAAAAAACGCAAAAACTAAAAAATCATATTAAAAAACCGCTCAAAACCAAAAAAAATCACAAAAACGAAAAGTTCGTATAGTATTACATATCTAGTGTCCCTTCGTGCGCGAGTCGAGAGTCGCACTCAATTGAATTTATATCATAATAAAATCAGCGGCTTAAAGGCTCAATCAGACGTGACATAACCATAGCCATAGAGAACAGCCGTTCGAACCAAACTAATGGGCAACACTATAGTTGATTATAGGTAACTCGCCATAACGCCATAACTCTCACCATTGAAACCAATTGAATTTTGGTTTGGTTATGGTTATGGCATTATGGCTATGTCACGTCTAATTAAAGCTTAAATAAACTGCTCTCAATTCCGTCAATGAAAGCGTATCGACATCTGCTTTAATGCATTGATTTGAGCCTCTTTAGATGATCCTGCAAATGAACGGACTTTAGTTAAAATCCTTTGTTTGTTTTGCCACATTTAAAAAATGTATCGTTAACTTAATATAGAAAGGTCCTAACTCATTATATTTTTTTAATCGAAATTTTTCTATTTTCGGATTAGATGTTCTTCTATCGAAATATACAAAAATCTGAATTTCCAAAAAAATGATGAGTTATGCCCTTTCTATATTAAAGTAGCGATATGTAAGTTCCATTAAAATCATTTCAGCTGCACTGTTATGCTGCTGCAATAATTAAATTCAATTGAAAATATCTTTTACAAAAGTTCATGAAAAAAATAATTTAATATTCATTGAATAAAGAGCTTAGCAAACCACTTAACTTTATTCCAGGCAATCATAAAGCCAATTGCACTTAATATAATCAACAAACCAAGCACACACCAGTAGACCTTTAAAATTTCATAGCCAAAGTCCAAATTAACTATCATATGCAACTTTCACCAAACTTCTGCTGATTTAAGCTCCCTCATTACAAAACAACAACAACAAAGCACACACACACAATATTTGTAATCTACTTTCCGCCACATTTAGAATCATAAAATAGTAATGACCTGACTGACCCTCTTGCAAAATTTAGGCCATATCCACATCTTTTAATAGTTTTTGGTATTTTGCATACTAGTTAAGTTTTATTTATTATTCTTTACTTTAACCCTTTTGCAACTGCAGCAATAATTAACATTACAGTCAAGAAATGACAAGCAAATTTTTGGTTTAATTTTCCACTCCTTTTCTTTCGTTTTTTTTTTCAATGAATTTTAAATATGCATTTGCAATTTTCTCCATTTAAGCAGTTTATTTAACACTTACTGCAATTTTTCTAAATGCATAAATTATATGAGTAAACTAGAACTAGACGACAAAGACACACGCCACGCCCACCACAATTTTTGCTGCTGGCATAGAAGAAGTTGCACTAAAACAACAGTCTCGAAAGTGACACAAACTTTGTTAGCAAAAGGTATATAAAACCACAAATGCAACTTATTGAGTTTTTATGGCATTTTGAACAAGTGCTAGCGAATGCCATATTTTCAGAACTTCAAAAGAGTTCAAACTTATACTTTTATAAAACAAAACTTTACAGCTATTTGTATTGTAAAACATCTCAATGGCGAAACGGTTTTATAAATCAAACATATTTTTCTTATAAACGAAAATTCAAGGAAAATAAATTCACTAAAGTGCGACTTTTTGATCAAACAGAATTGCGGCATAAACACATTTTCCTTACAAATTGGCACCAAAAAGCAGCCCCAGAAAGAAGTCAAGAGACTTCACATATCGTCGTGGTGAATGCAATAGGCTGAATGTCATAAAAATTAATTTGGTTTTATTGTAGCGTTGTAACCAAAATTGGGGCTCCTACAACTGCAAATGGTTACTGCCGTAGATTTTATAATGGGCTTTCTTAATTTGACAGCGATTTTTCCTGAAGTTGCGGACTTATTCTGGTTCGCACAGGAAGGGCTCCGCACGGACACAACATATGTATGTATGTATGTATGTATGTATGTATGTAATACTATACGAACTTTAGCCTATATAATCGAATATCTTACCTGAGCCATATTCTGTAACTCGCTAACTCTAAATCTCTATCTCTAAAAAATCTATAAAATCGATTTTCGGCTACGAATACAATTTTCAAACGTGTATTGCTAAATCAGGCAATGGCTTAGAAATCTAATTTTTTCAGCATTTTAGCGATCGAATTTAACTTTAGCTTTAGCGAGTTACAGAATAGGTATCTGATGTAAACATTTAAAAAAGTACACGGTAAACGTTTTTTTGGTTTCGGCGATTTTTTTAGTTTTGGCATTTTTTTCGTTTTTGGTTTTTTTTAGCTTACAAGTTGTTTAGGTTTTGGCGATTATTTTTCATTTTAGCGATTTATTTTAGTTTTGGTGCTTTTTTTCGTTTTGGCGGTTTTTTTTCTTGCTATTTTTCGTTTGGCAATTTTTTATATTTGTATCGAACTCTTTCAGTATCTCGTTTTTGACACAAACCAATGATCAAAGCCATGTAATTTAAATGGGTTTGATCATAGGTTTGTGTCAAAAACGAGCTACTGAAAGAGTTCGATACAAGTCTACAATTTTTCAATGTAATCTTTTTTTTGCTTAAAACTAAATTGTTACATACAATTTACTGGGACAGAAAAATATTTACTGAAACCAATACATTAGACGTTTTTCTATAGAATCATACAATAAACTCGATATATAAAAAATACTGAGTTAAGGCCTTTCTATGTTTAAAAATTTTTGGTGGAAAGCTTTTCCGGTGTATACAATCAAATATCTTACCTAATTTAGACATTTAAAAAAAATATTTAAGTATCCGGTAAACTTTGTTCAGTTTTCGGCGATTTTTTTAGTTTTTGCGCTTGTTTTCGTTTTTTGGGATTTTTCGGCTCATGGCGTTTTTTTGCATATAGCATTTTTTTTTAGTTTTGGCGCTTTTTCTTACTTGTGCGTCATTTTCTCAGTTTTGGGTTTTTTTTTATATTTTTGGCGATTTTTTCGGTTTTTGGCAATTTTTTTTTTCATTTTAGCGACTTATTTTAGTTTTAGTGCTCTATTCGTTTTGGCGATTATTTCGGTTTTTGCCGATTTATTTAGTTTTTGCTGACATTTTTCATTTAAACGCTTCATTTTGGCGATTTTTCGTTTCGAAATTTTTTTAATTTTAGTATTTTTTAGCTTAGCGATTGTTTATTTCAAAAGTTTCCCTTTTACGGTCTAAAGCATTAAACACATTCACCACAGCAGGCTACACGAACACACGACTTCAACTTTTTGGAGACGGCAGCAGCACCATCTGCAGCTGATATTCAACTACAAATACATGGTTCAGTATTGCCACTTTTATATGTTTTGCATTTATAAAAATTAATTACTCTCTTACTTACTTACTCTCTTGTACTTATTTCACGTAAAAGTAAAAAAAATTAATCAATTTAATCCTAACATCAATTTTTGGATATTATTTCTGTTAAATAATATGAAATAATTGTACAAAATCATTCATTCAACATTTTGTATTATACTGGCAATACTGAATTTTCTCATTGTAGCCAACAAAATAGAAATTAGTTTAATTGGACTACAACGACAAAATCAGCATAGACAACAACCTGTCGCCTTGTTGCCTTGCTGTCTTCAAAAGAATTATTCTCATATAAACATGTGTATTCTATCCTTGACATTTGGTAGTCGGTAGCTTGCTGTGGTGAATGTGTTTAATGCTTAAGTTACATTAAATGATAGAATATCCTTTAATTCTGATTTTTTAAATTTCAGTGTTAATTGGTGTAGTCTGCATAAAAATAGACTAACTTTGAAAATTTCAATTGTCTATATATAATTGTCTGTATATTACATTAGGATTTCAACATGTTTCGTTGCTCGCTTTAGAACACCTTCTAATTTTTTTAACTGTCATATATTTGCTGTTGTAGCGGCCAAAGTTTTACATATTTTGTAAAAATTTCAGGCACGTAGCCCTTACGGTTCTCGAGAAAACAGCCTGTGACAGAAAGAGAGACGGACGGACATCGTAGTGGAAACAATAGGGTTCCTTTTCACATTTAAGCTCTTTCAACAGTTATCTATAATCGTAGACCCCGAATTTCCTATATCGAAGGAATAAACAATTTTTAATTAAAAAAATTTCTAGTTAATTTTAATAATTATTCGAACTCCATTTGTTTCTATATTTGTGATTTGAACGGACTAAGGTTCGTATTGCTTTTTAAGCCAAATTACATGCTATAATTATTAAAGAACAAATAACACCGAAGTCTGTTGTAAATATTCTGACTAACAACACATAGTTGAACGGAACAGCCAGCCGTTTTCGAAGGCCACTAAACCTTCATCATCAGCGTTCTTTTGTGTTTGGTCCACTATGTGTGGTGTCAGTAGATGTAGATTTCTGCTTTATATACTTAGCATTATTGCAAATGGAATGTGTGAATTGTTTTGATTCATCTTATTTCAATTTGCTGAAAGCTTTTTTTGTAATGAAAGCTCAATTTTACCATCTCTATGTTTACAACAGTCTTACCATTGTCGTTTGTTCATTAATAATTATCACATGTAATTTGGCTTAAAAAGCAATACGAATCTTAGCCCGTTCAAATCACAAATATTAAAAAAATTTCTGTTAACCAAATTTCTTGGACAAGGATATTTTAAGCAGATTTTAAGTAAGGAATTTTCTGGTAAACAAATTTTGCAAAAATGTAATAGTAAATTTCTTATCAAGTCGATCTAAAGAACCTGGTAAATATATTTATTTTTCTGAAAATTCTACACAAAAAAAATGTATGAATAATTATGTAATATCAATTGAAAAATTAATTAAACTTTCACCTATAAACAATTTGATAATACATATTAATTAAGTTTTTCCACTCATAAAAATGTAATTGAATCAATTAAATTCTTAATTGAAAACATTAATTGGTGAATACTTTTTTCTGTGTACCTAAACAAGATTTGTGCTCAATAATGAAGTTGTTTATTTTATCAAACATTATTTTGCTTATAAATATGTATAGATCACAATTGTTTAATTCCTTTACAGCCCTTAAATTTAACCGCGCTAAACACATTTGACAAGGCATTATCACGTAGGACACCCACACATACATACATCATATACACATATACATATACATATACATACATACACATGAATGTACGCACATTCGTATGAGTATGGACATAAATTTTACCATGGCAATATGCTGCAGCTCCAAATCTGATGACGAACGCATTATGAAACGTTAGAGAGCGTCAGTGCATGCGATTGTTAACCGCCAAACAGTGCGCTTTAGAAGTGAAAATAGGTTTGATAAAGAAAAATGTGTAAAATAAACTAAGAATTCAGAAAGCCAGAACCAAGAAGATAAAGGCAAATGAACTCCATTTGGCCGCCAGAAATGGTTAGATAGCAACAGATTTAGTTTAGTCAAACCCATCTCAAACCAACAAATAAAAATTTACCGGTTTAAACATTTTTTTTCTTTAAATAAAACATAAACAAAGAACAGCTGTTGGGTTCGCAAAAAAAATGTGTATCAAACCAAGAGTTTTGTAAATGTTGCTGCTGTTGTAAATAGCTGTAATATTGGAAAGATTTGTGTTGCAATCTAACTTGCGTGATGTTGCAAATGGAAGATGTTGTCTTGGAAGCTAATAATTTATTTAATTTCTACCTTTTGATTTGGACGGTGCGACAAAGGTGAGTGAGATTTTTGAATTCTGTGGGAGTGAATTTGTTTGTGCATTTATACAAGGATAACAAAAAGTTGTGTTATAATTGAGGAAATGACAATTTCCTCTCCCACTGCTTTGAATTACATACAGAGTATGAATGAATAAATTTTACAAATTCAAACATTCAGTTTGTGTTACAGAGAATGCATACACCCATAAAATGAATAAACTTAATTCTATATCATCATCAATTAAACATTAATATGCCTCCGGTTTATTGACAGGATTACATAAGGAAACAAAGATGAATAAAATAAAATTATTCTGGATAAACAAACAATAGAAATTGATGAGTGAGTGTTTTAGTTTTTCTTTTTATATTTTGATAAAGGAAAAACTATTGTCATATTGTCATTTCCGTTTCAATAGAACTTGCTTTCAAAAAAAAAGGTTTAATGAAACATGTGTTTCCATCAAAATAACAAACAAAAAAAAAATACATAAAGTTTGTTGAATTTAGAAAGAAGACCTTTTTTTTCATATTTTTCTGTAATGATTCTATTTTTGTATTCGTTACAAAACAAGAAAAAAAATGTTTTAAAAATTTTTTTAAATCTTTTAGACATGATCATCAAAATTCAAATTATAGGCATACAATATGCTCATTTACTACAACAATGTTATAACTCAAAAAATTTAACTTTTGAGTTGATGCAGAATTAATCCTCAATCGTTCATCACGATATTATCGTGCCATAATCGCCAAAAAAAAAAGTTTAAGCGACCTAATTTTCGAGCTTCATTTTTTTTACCAAAATCCATTATTTGCGATGGTAAATAATCAATTTTCGTAAAAAAAAACCAAATCCAAAAAATATGTCACTTAAGCTTTTTTATCGATTACGGCTCGCCATTGAGCTTACTCCACTCTTGAAAGAGAAATTAAAGTTTTCTAGCAAACTATTGTTTTTTGAGTTATGATGTTCTTTGAATAAATGAGCGATATATATGTACGTACGTATATAGGTTTTTACTCTCAAATTAACACTTTTTCCATTCAAATTTAATTTTTTACAAATAAAACTCAATTTTTTTCAAAGCAACTTCAATTTTATTAAAAACAAATTAAATTATTTTCAACACAAATTAAACTTTTTACAAATTTGAATTGAATATTTTTCATTTCAAATTAATTTTTTTTTTTCATTTTACATTAAATTTTTTTAACTTCAAATTAATTTTTTTAATTAAACTCAAAATACTTAAAAAATTATTTTTATTTATACAAAATTAAATTTAAAATAAGCTTCAATTACTTGCTATATAAAATTTTCAGTTGCAGCTAATGACAAATTCATAGTCATATCAACATAATAATTGTTGCAATCTGAAGGTGTTACGGGTTCTACTGATCGGTTAATTATGTTGACCAAGTCCATGTTACTCTCTGGATCAGTTACCATATTACGAGCACAGAGCTTAGTTTTTGAGAAAACTTTTTCAATTGGGTTTAGCATAGGGGAGTATGGAGGAAGAAAAACTAAAATGTGACCGGACTCAGCAATTTTATCTTTAACCACTTGCGTTTTGTGTATCTTTGCATTGTCAAGGATCAGCCAAGCAACTGTGATGTTGGATTCAGCTAATTTATCGAATAATTCTTCAAGGAAATGTGTGAAAATGTTGGTATTAACCGAGGAATTAGCAAATTACTTTTTTATGTAAAATGCCATGTATGTTCATAGCTGCAATAAGGGAAACATTGCGTACCAGTTTTGTGAGTGACGGGGTTAACCGGCGTTTAAATTATTGTACTGGAAAATATTTTCCAGTACTATAAGGGCTAATAAATCAGTTCAAGTTAAACTCTATTTTTGGTTTAAAATGTGTTTAAACTAGCAAACCTATAAATCAATACAGTATTTAAACGCATAAAATTGGGCGTTTAAACTACCAATACAGGCCATATGATTTTGTTATTTACAGACCATATGTTTTGTACTGTACTTTTTCTTCAGATCTTGTTCGACCTGTTTGCTTACACTTTATTATTCTTTTATACTATTCTAGTTCGCCAAGCATAAATATAATTCCTCTCTCAGTACAATTTGGCGACATTTAATTGAATTTTTTTTTAACTTTTTTGCCTTTTTGTTTGTACAAAGAATTGATAGCCTGCTCCAAAACAGCTGCTTTTTGGCATTTATTCTAGTGCTGCCAAAATATTATTTTTTTAACTTCACATAAGGTATGGTGCACTGATTTACTCTTGTTGTGTTTAAACCACATATAAATTTGAGTTTAGTTTAACTAAACCAGCGTTTAAACTTTGACTGATTTATTAGCCCTAAGTAACACAATAATAGAAAAGGAATCACGAATAAAAGAAAAACAAGTTTTTAAATCTTTCTGCATTGAATTCGTGGAACAATTAATTTGAAGTGGAAAAAATTGAATTTGAAAAAAAATAATTTAATTCTAAAAGAAAAAAAATTAATTTGAAATGAAAAAACATTAATATGAGTTGAAAATAATTTAATTTGTTTTGAATAAAATTGAAGTTGCTTTGAAAAAAATTGTGTTTGATTTGTAAAAAATTTAATTTGAATGGAAAAAGTGTTAATTTGAGAGTAAAACCCTATCAGCCGTATTCATAAAAAAAAGTTGACTGAGGTTCAAAATTCATATTAGTTAAAAAACGTTTTAAGGCTAAATAACGTTTTTTAAATATTGGTATTCATAATCACTTTTTTAACTAAAAATCAATTAACTAAATTTTTTTAAAATATCGTGGCAACACTGTATTCTTTATTTGTCACTTGCATATTAGTTCTGCAAAACAACGATTGTTAACTCACAAAGTACTCGTGGCTATTTTGTTTATTTGTCGGTTTTCAGAGAAATATTGTTTCTATAAAATAAAAGATATGTTGCAAATTGTATTTAATAAAATAATAAAAAAAGTTCACAACAAATCTTTGTTAAAAGTGCTTTTTATATTATTTATTTTATTGCAGATAAAGAAGCACTAGAATAACGAGCTTTATTTTGTTTGTTTTGAGTGTTTATACATCACTAGTTAATTTTCTACAATTATACTATTTTTGTTAACACATAAAATGAGAAAACAATGACTGGGAATGGAAACTGGATCGCTCCTTTTCTTTTAAATATTCTTTGGAGTATATTTGTTATTTCGGCAATAGTTTCTATAAAAAAAAATACATTGTTTTCTTCTAAATAACACTGGCATATGCATACATACATAAGTACATACATACATACACACATATGTACATACAGGTAAAGTTCAAAATGTAAACAAAAACGAAGCAAAATTACAACAACGTCACCTTAAAATTGGTTTAAACATGGGGGCAGTCAATTTTAAAATTTGCTGATTTACGCAAAGTTTAAAAACCGTTTTTAAGCTAAAATTCTATTATGAATACAATTTTAGCGAATTTTGCTTAAACAATATTTGAAACGCGGTTTAAAATTTTTATGAATACGGCTGTATATATGTATACATATTTACATTTGTATATAAATTTTCCTTTTAAAAATTTTTTAGGTTTAAATATGCTTTTTTTGCTTGTTTTCAAAAGCTTGAATGCATCGTGTGGAATAATGAGGAGTGTTGTGTTTAGTTTCAAATTTAGAACAATTTCATGTTAATTACTTTCAAATTCACTTTTGTACTCATGTGTGTTTTTCTCTGAATATTTATTTTGTAGTTTCATTAACTTATTGCTACCAAATTCATATTAGTTTCATGTTAGTTTGTTGCATCTGTGCAGTCGCACTTGTGGCACATTCATATACGGGCGTACATACTCGTACTTTTAATCAAGCATATTGCATGTTCATAATGTTCGTGTTTCACTTACAAAATCTAATTATTGATTGCTTTTACAAGATCTTCATTTAAGATCACAAATTTTTATTAGTATGATGGTCAATTGTTGTTAAGCTCTTTTTGTAAACAAATTGTTAATTATTTTATGATCCCCAAAAATAGAAATTTTCACTGATAAGAGTTAATGAAGTAATATAAAAATGCTTGTAAATACTCTACAAACATGATAAAATATAAATGAATTAGTTGTGATCTTTGCCGGGTATGGAACATCAAGTCGTAGCTGTACAATAAACTACGGAAAAAAATTTAAAGTTTCAAAGACAAAATTTTACAAGTGAACTCTAAAAATTAGTTAATTTTTGTAGTATATGATTATTTTGAAAAAAATTTGGTAAATTTTTGGAGAGGTGAAAATTTTAAAGATTTTGGACTCGAAACTCGTGAACTCTAAAAATGAGACGATTTTTGTAGTATATGATTCATAGAAATAGAATCATAAAAAAGTTCAACAAAACATATTTGCTTAAGCCTGCCTTCCACGACATGTTTTTTTTTTTTTTTTTGTAATTCTGACATGTCAAATTTCTCACTGCAAAATACAATTTATACATACTTTTGTTTCTATGCGCTGAATATACTCCAGAGTTGCACTTTCGAGCATCTTAAGACTGCAGAGTTACATACTCGTATCTCTATTTGCAGAGTGATATTTAATTTATTCTTCATTCGTTAAGCTTGATTTTTTCTACATATTCCTTTTCTCCTAAAAATTTTCTCAGAAGTCATTAGTTTTTTTTTAATTTAACTTAAGAATTCACTGCTAATAATGTTACTTATGTATATACACACACACAGAAAAATTTCACATCTAAAATCTACGAAAAAAAGGTTAATTTAAACTTTTTCGGCAATAATTTTGCTTGATATGCATGAGTTTCATGTTAATTCAACATGATTTACAGTAATCTTCAAAGATAAGTTTTCCTTTTGAAATAACGTTATTTCATGTTGGTTTCATATTCCAGCACTGTTATATCAAAATGAAAAAAAAACATGTTAAATCAAAGTTTTATCAAGTTGAAAGAACGGGAACTTGATTTTGAAATAACACGATGAACCATGTGAAATCTAGGTTATTTAAAGTTGAAACAAAATGAATTTAATTTGATGTAGACATTTTATTTTATCAATTAATCACCCTTATTGTGAAAATTTTTTCCCTCCAAATATTTCCACTTTTCACCAAATAGCAATCGTGAATAATTTTTCCCTTGAAATTTGTTCCCTTGTTTTGATTAGCCTTATCGTGAATAATATTTTTCACTTGAATTTTAACACTTTTTCCCTTGGTTTTGTTCACTTTATTTTTGCAGGCGAACTGCATTATTGCATCGAATAATTTCCATATTTTCCTTTGAATTATATATTAGGTTAGGTTAGGTTAGGAAGGGTGGTGCTTTACCGCACCTCCACTCGGAGACCCAATTGGGTCCATTGTGATTCCCTTCTGTTGCCCATAAAAAGTAATACTCACCCTCCCATTTGCAGCCAGAAGTAACTATATTATCCATCACTAAGCCAACGAATTCCCATAATAAAGCCCCTGATGTCCTCTAGTTTACACTTCTCGACTTCAGTAATGTTTTCATGGAAACGTCTGCAGCTTCGGGCAATGATAGATAATATGTTCAATGGCTTCTGGTTCCTCTTCATCCCCGCACATCCTACAAAAATCTGGAGTGCCAGTCTCCCAAATGCTGGTTCTTGCTCTGACCGAGCAGGGACCAGTCAACACGCCTATCATGATTCGCATCGCCTTCCTATTCATGTCCAGTAGTAGTTTAGACCTTCCTGAGTCTAGTTTTGGCCAAAAACCCCTCGAGACTCTACAATCCTCCCTACTTCGCCATGAATTGTTGGAATTTTTTCCACTGCACCTTGAATATTTAGAAGCACAACTTTAAAGTTAAAAAAAAAATCATTTGGAATCTAAAATTTGTGTACTTTTTATTATTTAACTAAACTTTGTCTGATTTTCAATTGATTTGTAAGCTTTACAAAACTTCTTCACTTTTTTACATTCACTGGGACTGATAGCGGGGAAAAAATTTCACGGGTGATTCACGATAGCATTTTTCCCTTCAAGGGGAATAAAAAATTCACGCGAAGGGTGAATATGATGTGTGTATTGGTACAGGCATCAGGAAGATGTTTGTGTGTTGTTTCTACAGTTGGCTTTCCCGCCCAAGGTTTGAACTCTAAATGATCGCGTGTTAGTCACTGTAGACAAATGGTTTATTACTAGGATAGTGTCAGGATTGCCTCTTAATGGTGGACGAGGATAAAAGTATCCTAGCTTTCCTAGTTTAGCCGGTGCTAATTAACGGCACTGACTCTAATGTTGTAGTAAGTGTCAGTTGGATGCCTGTAAAAACAGATGAATACTTCTTGAGGATTCAATAAAATTTTGCTTATCGAGGAGCTCTTTTGGCACCAATTTATTGATTGGAATCAATTAAAAATTTAGTTAGCTTATATACCGAGTGATTTGTTAAAATTCACACTATTTCTTATTTCTGTATTTCCATACAACAACAACCACTTGACGTGTATTGCCAATACATGGCTTTAAATTATTTAAGTGTCAAAAAAACGGCCAGCGGCTCACAACAAAAAGTATCAAGTGCCGTCTTAGTTTTTGGCTGACATCTGACACCTTTAGTTGTTGCATGCCTGTAAATCAGTGTAGAAAAATAACACAAGCTGCGAAGCTTCTTTAGCTTGTCTGTAGGATTCGTACTTGCAACACTCCGACTACAAGACCGCCAAAAAAAGGTTAAATCTTAAATTAGACGTGACTTAGCCATAATATCATAGCCATAACCAAACCAAAATTCAATTGGTTTCTATAGTAATAGATATGGCGTTATGGCGAGTCGCGTATAATCATATACAGTGTTGCCCGTTAGTTTGGTTCAAACGGCTGTTTTCTATAGCTATGGTTATGTCACTTCTGATTGCACCTTAAGCGACATAATGTTCGAACTTATTTTTTTTTTAGCAAAATCGATCATTTCCGATCGTAAATAATCGATTTTCGTCAAAAAAAAAGCGAGGTCCAAAAATATGCCTGTTAAGCCTTATTCGCGGTTATGCATTCATATCATTTCTAATAAATTTAATATTATTTCGAATCAAAATTTTTGCATGGTAATTTCACAGTGGATGGGCATGGTAATTTTTCTGTGTGTATATAAAACTTCATGTGACCCACATAGACAATCATAAATTAAAACATTTCAAACAAAACTTAGAAACGTATACATAAACACCTCATAAATTTAATTAAATATGTTTTAATGGTTTTTTTATACAATCGATAAAATCAAAATGCAAACCAAATAAACAAAGAACTTCAAATCACTTGTATAAATCTTCGAAAAGCGAAGCGTTAAAGTTCAAAAATCATCAACATCATCATTAGGGCAATTTTTTGTTTATTGTTATGAATATTTTACCGCGACCGCGACCAGCCACTGATTAAGAGTTATTTTACTGTTGAAAAGATAACAAGCCACTTGAAAAAGTATCAAGTTTAAGTTTCCTAAAACATTTCAAATAAAAATATTTGCTTTTCAAATTGTTATTGGTATTAAATAAATATAAATTTAAAAAAAATACAATTCAGTGCTCCTCACAGTTACAACACAGATGCAGACACACACAGCACTCCCCAAAATAACAATAAATATTGTGGAATTAAGAAAAAACAAATAAACAAACATCTTTAAAGAGAAGTCTAGGCAAAAGTGCAAGCTGACGATGTTGCAGTAAGACCCAAAAACACATAAACGTTTGGATTAGAAATTCAGCAAAATAAAAAATTCACACCTCCAACACAGAAATGGTAAGCGCACTACGGTCATCGTGCAGCGAGGGCACGAAGTGAAAAAGAAGGGAAAAAAGAATCTCAAGCAAATCATGCCATAACCGCCAAAAAAAGCTTAAGCGACAAAATTTTCGAACTTAATCTTTTGACCAAAATCGATTATTTGCGATCATAAGTAGTCGATTTTCGTCAAAAAAAAAAAAAAAAAAAAAAAAACAAGTCCAAAAAATGTGTCGCTTAGGGCTAGAAATGCAGAAGAAGAGAAAAAAAGAATCAACTCACTTCATGTCATAACCGCCAAAAAAAAAAGCTTAAGCGACAAAATTTTCGAACTTAATTTTTTGACCAACATCGATTATTTGCGATCATAAGTAGTCGATTTTCGTCAAAAAAATAGCTTAAGCTATTTTGGCGGTTATGGCTCGACTTATGTAGAAGATATTTTTTTATGTTTGTACTAAATACAAATCGAATCAATGCATATGCCTGCACTTTGGCAAAGCAAAGAGTTACAAAAACTATCTTATAAACAAAAATCCTTTTATTTTCTCTCTTTTTTTTCTGACGCTTAGTAAACGTGTTTTAATATTTATTGAATAAAGCTGTTTTACATTATTTTTTATGGCCGGTGTGATTGCAGAAATAAGCATATTTTATTTGTTTACATTTGAATTGGAGAGTTGAGGTCATCCTTCTCCCTCGCAGGCATTTACATATACAATATACATACATACATCTATATGTAGTCACATAATCCTATATTGCTATTACGTTTAATGTTCCATGTTGAAGTTTATTTACATTTTCTATTAGTCTTAGAATTTTTTATGAGCCACACTTATTAGCAGCTTAGAGTATCATGTGGAGCCGAGAAAATAAAATCTTTTCTTACAAATTATTAGGTCCCAAAACACACTATGCAAGTCTTATTGCTAAGCTGATTAGTTTATTAGGAGAGAGAGAGAGAGACGAGGGGAATAGAAACATTTCTGTTCTCCTAATAAACTAATCAGCTTAGCAATAAGACTTGCATAGTGTAAATAGGGACTAGCTGGGTTGCAATGAAGTCGGCTGAGTCTACTTAGCATTTGATAAATTTAGTAATAATGTTGCAAATACAATTCAGCATTCTTGCCATCGCAGGAGTCGATTACGATTACAATCGACTCTCTTAGTTTTTCAAAATTTTGAATCGTAAAATATTCCGGGATTTCCGGAAGCTCGAAATCTAGTTTGCTTTCTACGATATTTTGTAAAAAAAAAAACTAAAAGAAAATGGGAATCAATTGACCTTGCTTGCAGGCCATTCTGGAAGCTTTTAAGTCCAAAAAAATCGATTTGACAAGAAATAAAAAAGTAATAAAATGCAAACACTTTTTTGGAAATTTTCAATAACGATAATATTTTTTTTATTTAAAAAAAAAAACGAAAGAAAATAGTAGTTAGGGAATACCCACTACTGAACCAGGGAGTCTACTCTGTAATTCGAAACGAAAGAAAATGCCTTCGAATTAGCGTTTAGACCCCCGAGGCTGAAAAATTATTGGATAGATAGAAATTAAAATTTTTTGAAAAAAAAAATCAAGCATACTCTCATTTTCAAAAACACGATATAAAATTTAAAATCTAAAAATTTAAAGGCTGGAACAGAATAGAGTAGTTGTAGTAGTAGCTGAAGCTGAAGCTGACGATGTAACTAGTAGCGCAGCAAGAAAAAAATGTGAACAGAATATTGAAGCTTTCTGCATGGCTACCAAATAAAAAACCTTGTAAGATTATACAAAAATAATGTGTGAATTTGTTCGATTCACAAGCTTGAATTAACTTCTTATGTGTTGTCTAAAAATCGCAATATTGGAAAGAAATGCTAAAAAGAAATGTAAAGCAAGCGAACATTCCAGAAAAGTCGCGAAAACTATGAAAATTTGCAAAAACTTTCTAAAATTTTAACGACAGCAGAGCACAGGATTGATTAAAAGTCCCTAAAAATATAAGATAGCAAAAAAAATTTGGGAAAATTATGGATGTCTCGAAAAAAGCGATAATTCGCGAAAAGTTGCAAAATTTTAAACAAGATATAATATTGATTACAAATCGCTAAAACTGTAAGAAATTCAAAACATTCGGTAAAAATCTTAAAAAATACGTAAATTCGCAAAAAGTTACTAACAGCGGGATTGTAAAAAAAGTCTAATATCGTTTAAAAATCGGAAAAAATTTTAGGACTCTGAAACAACAAAAAGTACATTTCTCGCGAACTTTGCAAAATTTTAAATAAGCCATAATATAGATTAAAAATCTCTAAAACTGTAAGGAATGCAAAAAAATTGCGAAAATGACGAAAATTTGCAAAAACTTACTAACCGCGGGATGATAACGAAGTTTAATACTATTTAAAAATCCGCGAAACTGTCAGGAAGCTGAAAACATGCAAAAATCACTAATATCCCGAACTTTGCAAAAATTCGCGAGAATTTGCAAAATCGGAAGCAAGCCATAAAAATGATTAGAATCGGCAATGCCGTTAAAAATAAAAAAATGCGAAAAAAAAATCGCAAATTAGCAAAAAAAAAAAAATTGCTAAATGTAATAAAGAAATTACCAATAATAATTGACTACATAATATTTTACTCAAAAGCATGGTAATCCTTCTTGACATATACAAACATTTATTTTTTGTCGCGCAACAAAGTTCAAAATTTCGAATTAATCGCTTCAACTTCCACTGCAACGACTACCACAACTACGCATTCTGTTTACTTCCCTTTAAAACAACAGTTTTTAACTTTTGACAGCTTGCAGCGCTACTCTTTACGTTGTACTACAGCTACTATTCTGTTCCAGCCTTAAATCAAAAACACTTAAAATATTTTTTTCTATTAGTTCTGCAAAAATCATCTAAAAACAGATAAAACAAAAAAATTTTATTTGTATTATTCGTGCCATAACCGCTAAAAAAAAGCTTAAGCGACATAATTTTCGAACTTATTTTTTTTACCAAAATTGACCAAGCAAAAAATTATTGCTTACACAAAAACTCGCAAAAAATTCTTCAGTATATAAAAAGCTCTTCCAAAAAAAGGTTTAAATACAACAACACATTTTGATCTAATGAAAGTTATACGAAAAATTCTAACAAGAACTGCCTGAGTAATTCTTAATATACCCCAGAGTAATCGAGTTGGGAATTAAGCATTTTTGGTGGAAGGTCTTCCTTACTAGATTACGAACTTAATAATTTTAACAGGGAGTGAGACTAAAATAATCTATTCTTGAGAAGTATACTTTTTTATTTGGCAACTTGTTCACGTAATCTATTTAATCTAAAAAAATCATTCTCCTCATTTAAAAACTTGTGCATAATTTTTTTTTTTTTTTTTGATTTTAGGTAATGTGATTTGTAAGCGAGTAATGAAATTTGGCAATCAGAAAAGTAAGTCATTATATGGCAAATAGTTCTGATGGTAATGTGTAATTTGTCGCTGGGTACCACTCGTCCTTTTCCATACAGCGACTTAAGAATGGCTCAATGCAACTCAACACTAATGAAAATAAAAATAAATTCAGTAAAGTGCGACTCTGACTCGCGCACGAAGGGTTCCGTACGAACACTAGATATGTAATTTAATACAAACTTCATCCTATATAATATATAGTTTTGGCATTTTTTTCGTTTTTGGGGTCTTTTCGGTTTTTTTGTTTTGGCGTTTTTGCGTTTTTTTCGGTTTTGACGATTTTTTTAAGTTTTGGATATTTTTTTAGTTTTGACACTTTATTTTCTCGTTTTGGCGATTTTTTTCGGTTTTTGGCGTTTTTTCATTTTGTCGAATTTTTTTTATTTTTTGCGATTTTTTTTATTTAAAATTTTTTTTTTAGTTTTGGCGACATTTTCGCGTTTTGGCGATTTTTTTTAGATTTTTGGGGTTTTTTTCATTTTGGCAATTTTTTAGAATTTGGCGATTTATTTTAGTGTTAGAATTTTTTTTTTTTAATTTGGCGATTTTTTTCGTTTCGGCGATTTGTTTTAATATTTGGCGATTTTTTTTTTTTTTTTTTTTTGGTTTGGCGATTTTATAATTTTCGGTTTTTTTAGTTTTACCGTTTTTGAAAATTTCAAGTGTTTGCCTCTTACGGTTTCCAAGATATAGCAAATTGTCAAAATTACATAGTCAAAATTGCATTAACTGATGGACCACCCTTTAATTTAATTTTTTTAAATTTTAGTGTTAATTGTTGTAGTCTGTATAAAAATACACTAATTTTACAAATTTCAAGTTTCAATATACATATCGCTCATTTACTTCAATAGTGGCATAACTCAAAAAATGAGTTTTTTTTAGTTAATAATGCAGAAAAATGCGGCATTTCGTATTTTATCTTGTGTAAAAATTTCATATAAATAGCTTGTACCATCCATCACCTCCTGAGAGAAGAATTTTTTTTCATTTCTCCATTGAGTTGTATGCAAATTGAAAACTTAAAACGCGTTTTCTGCAAAACTGGTTTTTTTGAGTTGTGCCACTATTGAAGTAAATGAGCGATATGTTCATACAATTGTATGTATATTACATGGGATTTTAACATTTTTCATTGCTCGTTTTGGAACACCCTTTAATTTTTAATTCTCATGTATTTGTTGTTGTAGCGGCCAAGGTTCTACATACTCTGTCCAAATTTCAGGTCCGTAGCTCTTACGGTTCCTGAGAAAATACCGTGTGACGGACAGACGGACAGTGTAGCGAAAACAATAGGGTTCCTTTTCACCTTTGGTGTACGGAACCCTAATAAAATTATGAAATAAAAATGCAGGCTTTAATTTGCGAGAAAAACTTTGCCTAATTTTTGCATTGTAATTTTTCACTGAAACAATTTCTTGCTTTTATACAGTTAAATTTTCCTTAAAGTTTTACAAACTTTTCTAGAAGCTTTGGGGGTATGGTGCTGTAAACCACTTGCGTTGTTGAATTTCCTTTCCTCAGTTATTTATTCGCATAAAGTGATGCCTTTCTTATGTTATGTTGACCTATAAAAACAGAGTTTACGATTGAATTTAGTTAACGTTTTTATTTTACTCTTTTGCTATTGAATTTATTCACTCATGCATTTTTTTATTTTTATTTTTTGCTGCAAGTACAAGTAGATACTGACTAGAAAAAGGAATTATTTAATGTTTTCACAATTTGAGTACCAAGAGTAACACATAAAATAAAATATTCCAGTATAAAAATGCAACAAGGAACATCACTCAATCTGCTTGCTGCAAGCGATATTTATGCGAATCTTGTAAAACTCATCTTATTCTATTTTATCAACTTTTTTTTCTCGCACAAACGCAATTTGTGAAAAGAAGAAAAAAAAACATTTATTGGTGAATTGGAATATTTATATGCACTCGTTCGCAGTTATAAGGAGTTGATGAATAAATGGAAATAGTTGATTCGAAGCAAGTGCATTTTCAAGTTACGAGTGAGTAAAAGGAGCTACAAATGAATTGCAAGTTTGATATAGTTTCACTGAAAAAAAAAACAAATCTAATTCATTTTTAATTACTTTAAACTGGTTTAATACCTTTTTGGGTTTTTTTAAATATATATTGCAAAATGCAATGTCCACGTGTAATTATCATAAAATCTAATGTATGTATAAGCAACGCCATCTGGCTTAACATCCAACGGAAATAAAATATTTCTAATTGCATTTGGAGTAATATTACAATTACAACTCCATACACTGTTACTTACACACAAATATAGAACGTATGTATGACCAAACGACCACTCACCACCACCACCACCACTTCTAAATGGAGTTAATGCAACAAGCAAGCACTCTTATAACAATTTTAATACAAAACACATTGCTGTGTGTATTTATGTTACTTAAATTTGCCACAATGGCATGTTGTTGCATGATTTTCATGCATACATATGTGTGGTTTTCATATTTAAAATTAGAGTAGAAGAAAAAAAATCATATACATACATAAATATTTTCTAACCACATGTTAAATTGTACCTACAGCTGCTGAATTGTGGAATACGAATTAAGCTTAGAAAAAAAGGAAAATACGATTTGAAATGAGAAATAAAATTGGTTGAAGTATGAAGATAGAAAAATTATCCACATTAACTTTAGTTTTCATTTAAGGTGTTCATTCTGCAGCAAATTTTATAATTTTAGCACTTCAATTTTAGAATGTAGTAACTGCTTCCATTTAGGGTTTCAAACAATTTAAGTAGTTAGAGAAAAAAAGATAATTTAAAAATACTGAACTTGAGCCTGATTAAGAAATTGTTCCTTGATTAAAAATGTTTAACAGTTGAAATAAAATGATAAAAAAATTCCTGAGTACAACTAGATATATTGGGTCTTATGCAAAAAACTTAATAAAGCTTTGCCAAGCAATGTTAAGTAAAGTTGTATTCCAAGAAAATTATTGTTTTATTATTGTTAAGACAACTTTAAGTTGATATTTCCAAAATGTGTGTTTTGTACCTCAAATATTTTTATTAATATAGCACTTACTGATTCATGTTACATCTGAAAATGAAGCTAGAAGTGCCTGCTCTTATCTTAAATTTATTATTTCTGTCATGTAATGGGAAACATCACCAAATTATCCAACTGATTCGAAATACATAGCAAAATCCATAAAAAATATTAAAATAAATACAATTATACAAAAATGTTTTAGTGATGTACATATAGGGTGTTTTTTTCAGAGGTATAGAACTTCGAATTGAAATAAAACACAAGAAAATCGTTTTAATGTCCATCAATTTGGCTTTATTGGAAGGATAATTTTATGCCATTTATGTTTAAATATGATTTCGGCCATGTGGCCGCCGCGGCTGGCTCGAATAAAGCTAATTCTACAGGTCCAATTTTCAACCACTTTTTCGAGCATATGGGGCCGTATGTTGGCAATAACGCCACGAATGTTGGCTTCCAAGTCCCCTAACGTTTCTGGTTTGTTGGCGTAGACGAGTGACTTCACATATCCCCAAAGAAAATAATCCAATGGTGTCAAATCACACGATCTTGGTGGCCAATTGACAGGTCCATTCCGCGAAATTATGCGCTCATCGAATGTTTCCTTCAATAAATCGATTGTGACGTGCGCTGTGTGGCATGTAGCGCCGTCTTGTTGGAACCACAACTCATCCACCTTCATGCCATCCAATTCGGGAACAAAATAGTCGGTTAGTCGGCTCCAATTGCTGTGCACGGTGGCGAATCGATTCATTCGGGTCCTCTTCAACACTTTGCTCTACAGCGGCAAGTGTTTCTTCGGTGCGCACTGTTAGACGTCTCTGCGGATGCGTATTATCACATAGAGTAAACGTAGTGCGAAAACGATCCATGGTTAACCGAATTAATTTCTCTGATGGACGATTATGTCGACCATAAAATGGACGGAGCTTGCGGTAAACTTCGCGAACTGAACCATTATTTTCGAAATAAATTTGCACGATTTGCAAGCGTTGTTCTTTTGTCAACCTGTTCATGATGAAATGGCAAACCAAACTAAATATTAATCACTTGACAGCTGACAAAATGGCCGCCAGTTAAAAAAGTGATGCCAACTTAAAGTTCTATACCTCAATAAAAAACACCCTTTACAATCAAAACAAATCGAAAAAAGCTGGATATTCAAATACTCGTTTCATTCGAATAAAACAAATTGTGATAATTTTTCAAATTTTTTTACTTTTACTTCATAGTTGTGTTTATCTATTTTATTACCATATCAGAAGCTCATATTTTTTAAATTAGGTTGCTTTACTTCAAGATAATGAAAATTTATTTAATAAAATAAAAAATTATTTGAATACCCGAATGAAATTGTATTCAATTTTGTACATCATAAGCTGTGAAGTGGTTGTTGAACACGGTGGTGTTACCAGTATTCATTATTAGATAACAAAATAATTAAAGTTGTCTTTTGCATATGATTGCTTAACAAAGCTATGTTAGCCTTAAAGTGCTTGGCAACTAATATGAACTTTAAAGCTAAATTAAAATATTTTTTTGCATAAGGGGGATTATGTTAAACTTTAATGTAAACAACTGGAGGTAGGTAGGTTCAACTAATATCAAAGTTGAAAAAACAACTCAATAATCAACATGTCTTTTATTTTCTTACTTTACCATTGCATTGGCTGACTTTTTTTTCAGCTCGAATCGTAGTTGTAAGAAGTATATAAAGAAAATAAATGTAAATAATAACAACAACAGCTTTCATTGCTTTTGCAAGAAGAGAGTGTTGCCACACAATTATTTTTGGCCGGGTGCAGTCAAGTTAATAATTGATGGTTTTGGGATTTGATACAATTAAGTTTAGCATTTGTTAACGCAGTAATAATCCCAAATTTTTATTTTACTTTTTCAGTAAAATATTTATTTATTTTAGATGTTCAATTAGTGAAAATGAAGATCCGATATTTTCTATTTAAGGAGCAAACGGTCTTAATTAAAGATTTCCAAATAATTCTGCGAAGCTCAATCTATCAGCCAAATGTGACATAAAGTTGTTAGACACATCTACAATTGTTGAATGCCATTTCAAGTGAACTTATAGGAGACTTTCGCTACACAACGTAATACATCAGCAACAACTTCTCAATAAAATCTGCACAACTTGCAGACGTTCTTCAGATGATAGACCTTAAAATGGATCAGTCTTCGATCTTCATAAGTTCCTCAAACTGAACCATATTTTTCAGTTGTGACAAGCAACACCTGGACAGTTTGCGGGTTTGATTAAAGCGCAGTATTCACGGTCAAAATGCATGACACAAGCATTGTATACGTGTGCATGAAGAACTCAGCATACACTTGCATGCATTGCACTATAAATTGATAGCATCTTGTTACAAGATAATTGCAAGGCAATTGTCAAACTACGTACAAAAACTTTTTACGTATAGAATTTGACAGTTCTTTGAAACCTCACTGCTTTGAGTAGTTTATCTTGATATGTTTGTATTGTATACATGCATGTACAAAAATCAAAAAATTTAGATTTTGCGTCAAGCATCGTCGGTGTGACTCATACAAACAAAATTTAACTAATATTATCATAATGCAGGTCATGCATTTTGACCGTGAATAATACGCTTAAAACAAGTAACAGCTGCGAAAGTGTCGCATACATCAAGTGGCGTAGCCAACTTAAAGTTATATATTAGTGTTGTAAAAGTATGGAGTATTTGAGTACTGAGTACTCAATGCCGGGAGTTTTTCCCGGTAATCAATACACAAAAGTAACTACTCAATACTTTCAGGGTTGCATTTTGTAGTATTCAAGCGAAAGTCTTCCTTTAAAGTACATCAGAATTATACAACTCTGTGAGCTTGATACAAATAAATATGACTTAACCTCATGGAGTTAGTGTAACAAATACCAATTCTGTTACGAAATATTTTGATACGAAAACAGCCACTAAAAAAGTACTACAAAATGCATTATTGAACTACTTCAGTCATTAACAAATACTATTGGACAGAAAAAGTGACCCTTTATAATAGTGGAAGGAAGACACGTGATACAATATAACTAGCAAGTCAGGTCCTCACAAACATGAAAAATATTTTAAATTCTTTCAATGTCGGTAAACTTTTGTTTCTACATTTCAAGAATGACTAAGTAATAACATCAATTGTGAGAAAAAAATGTTTATTAAAAAATATTTAGAAGTTAATTTAAGAGATTAATGGACTAGAAGTGTTAGAGTACGTTAAAAAAATGTTTATGTACAAAAACTAATCTTCAAACTTATTTATTTTCATTTGTTATAAATTAATTTAAATATACTTGTATTTAATCTTTGTGTTTCCATATTACATTACACAGTACAACAGCCAATCTGGGGGGTGAGAAATTCCAAGTCAGGGTGATGGTACTAGGTCAGTATAGTAAAACCCTCAAAGGGTTTGGCGTTACGTACATATATAAAGTATTGAGTAGTATCGAGTACCCAATTGAAAAAGTATCAAGTAGTACTGAGTATTCAAAAGTAGCCGCTTTTTACAACACTAATGATGATTGTAACCAAGGGTCTGATTCCGCAACGATGAGTTTTGAAGTGTTCATCAATTTCAGTGTTCGCAGTTCACCGCACTTTTCCTAGTGCAAACTTTTGACACTAGTGTTCACTATAACTATCAAAATAATTCATTCAACAAGTGAATACTGAAGTTTGTGAACACTTCAAAACTCCTCGTTGTGGAATCCATCCAAGAGTAGATTTTTTCCAAAGGGTTAAAAAGGTTAATGAGTACGATGATGATGTTGATCCGCTATTTTCCAGTTAGGGGACAATTAAAGATTTTCTTTTAAAGATTTTCTACCAGCTCTATTTGTCGACTCGTTTCTTCTCTTGATATCTTCATAACCTGAGATTTAGTGTATTGGTCGATGAAGGTGTGCGTTTGATATTGTGTTGGGCTAGAATCATCGTACGATTCATCTTAGAACGTTCCAGATGCTATTCCAGTGGATTTTGTCGAAAACAGGATATCAAAATCGATGATAGGATATACTTCGGAGAGTTGAATTTTCTAGCTTTTTCGACGATAGTGCGTTGAGTGGGGATGTGTTGGACACAGGATCTGACTTCTCGACATCCTGCATGTTCCTGCCTCAAGCTGCTGTTTAGGAACAACAGGCGGTCGGATATTATTGTGGACTGTGTTCAGTAATGAAATACCTCGATAGTTGCTGCATTCCCGCAAGCCGGCGTTTTGGGGCAGGACAATTGGTTCCACCTGTTTAAGGAAAGGTAACAATTTGCTGATCACATGTGCTAGAATTTGTCGGCGGTTTCTTTTGGCTTTAACTTTTTAATTGCGTTAACTGTTTCTCACTTACTTTATGGGGAGTCTCTTTTATATGTTATGTGCCCTGAAGACGATCAAATAAACTCATCAAACACCTACGTCTTTTTCCGGCTACACGTACGCATTGTCTGTCGCCAGTGTTTGAGGAAAATCAAAAGGTTTTGATTTTTTATTTAAATGTCTCCAACTCTGATTGACAAATAAAAACCTGAGTTTTTTCGTGATTTTTCTTAATGATGGAGAAGTGCACTGGATTGGACGACGGATTTATTTGATCGTCTCCCCTTTAGAGGCATACTGACTTCGCTGGTGTTGTTATTATAGACAAATGTTGTGCTATTCAAATCAAAGTGTTCTTTCCATCTTCGAAGATGTTGGCCGGTTGTAGTGAAATGTTCCTCTGCAAGTTTCATAATAAGGTAATGCTGTAGAGCTGCAAAACTATCGATAGTCGCTCCACTCGATAGATTCGATAGTTTTATGAAAAACTATCGATACTATCGATAGTATCGAATAGTTTTATAAAAGTTGCCACATAAACTACATTTGACTCGAAAAAAAATCCAGAGTCCTCAACATTTTCATTAGTATATAAAAATATATCAAGTCTTTTTTTCGATTTTATCGTAAGCTGGGCATATTGTCGAAAATATACTTTTTTATTGAACTTAAAATTTTATGGGCCTACCCATGGTTTAGAATTATCAAAATGCGAAAATTGTTGATAACTTTTAAGACACTAACTGTAAAATTTTATCGTAAGAGACGATTGGCGGGCGTCGCGATATCAGTACCACCAAAATTTATCTTTGTGTCGACGATTTTGAATTTATTAAGATACTTGTGACTACTATTTGTCGAATAACACTTGGATTTATAAATAAATTCATATACATACATATCTATTTAAGTACTTGTGTATAAAGAAGCAGGGATGCGATGTCATATTTACAAATTGTACTAACTTTCAAAAAAAAATTTATTTTTTTAGGTACGATTGTACCTAATTCCTTATTTATATTTTTTTAATACTTTTACTTTTTAATTAACTAAAAATCAATTAACAAAACGCCAGAAGGTGCACAAAGAATATTAGTTGCTGGGATCTGAATATAAAAGTAACATTTACGATATACTACGTTTATAACCTTTTTTATTCGATTGTTCACAGTCGATGCAAATAGTCGGCTTCTTTCCTTGGTACGAAAATAAAATTTCCACATTTGCAGATGAATTTGGAATAAATAACATTCCTCCAGCAATTCTTTAAGTACCGGAAAACATCGTTTGATTTACTTAAATTTACCTTGTGCAAAAAAATAAGTGAACGTTAAAACCGGTTTTTCTATGAAAATTTTTTTTAATGTACACTTCAAGCACGCATTATTTTTTGCATAAGTGGTTAATATATTTTAATGCAATTTTGGCATGTAATATAATATAAAGAGATTCCAGTAGTGCTAAATGGGTCATTGCGGTGCTACGGTACTTTTGGCATTCAAATAGCGCTAAAATTATACAATTGTAGCAACTTTTCCATCGCTGTAAAAAAGCTTAATCAACTACGGATAATTTGCTTCAAAGCTGCCGGCTACTGTTTTCTGACTTCGATTATTTTTACTCTTTTAATTACTTGTTTTTTTTTTGCCGATAGTATCGATAGTTTTGCAGCTCTATAATGCTGTTTCAGTTGCATTGTCCATTTACTGCGGCTGTCGCTTTGTAGGTATTTCGCAGGTTATTTCCACGCGCAGCTGTTTCAGCTTCCTCGGCTAAGTTTGACATATTTTTAGCAGATAAAACCGAAGCGGAAAACTTTTTCCGAATCGTTGTTTGATTCGTTATAGCCTTATAAAAAATATAGCTTATATATATAATATAGCTTCAGAAGTTTTTTCCCTGTTATGCATTACTTTTTGCAAATTACTTTAAACAATATCTTCCTTCCAAAGTATTAAGAAAAAAGCCTGAAGAAAAATATTTTATAACATTGAAATTATTTAATAAAAAATTCATTCATTCATTAGCCAAAATAAAACGCTATTCTTTTGTTATAAATTTTTTCCTTTAAATTTATGCCTTTATTATGTCATTATTTACAATCATAAATATATCCATTATATTATAAATTTATTTGCATTGTAAATATTTGTGATTAACTTTAATGCCTTTCGCATAAAAACAATCCAATATGAATGAGTATTACAAGACTATTACGCCTGAAATCTTGCCATTAATCATAAAAATTTGTTAAGTTGGAGGGGACAGGACGGACATTCATATTCATATTGCATTTTTCAAGTGCAAACACTAAAATAAATGAAAAGAGAAAAAAACAAAGAGAAAACGAAATTAAAAACAAGCCAAAACAGTTGGCATTAGGCTTCACTTTTTTATGCATTTCCCGCGCTGTTGCTTGGCTTCGCTTTTTTTTCTCCCTCCTCCCATGTTCCATTCACACGTTTTATTGGGTGAAGATAAAACCAACCGACCACATGACAATGAACCATATTTTCCATGATGATGAATGCCAGACAAAAAGCAATTTTATTACTTTTATCAGCAACAAAATCATACACATTCTCGCTTAATCGCATCCTCATCAGGAATAATGTATAAATAAATATGTAAGTCGAGTAAGTATGTGTGATAGTGTGCGTGTGTGTGTGTGTGTGTGTGTGTGTGTGTGTGTGTGTGTGTGTGTGTGTGTGTGTGTGTGTGTGTGTGTGTGTGTGTGTGTGTGTGTGTGTGTGTGTGTGTGTGTGTGTGTGTGTGTGTGTGTGTGTGTGTGTGTGTATGTGTGTGCTGCATTATTCAAAAAAAAAAGGAAACTTTTGCCAACTACAACTGATTTTGCTGAGGATGTGTGTCTGTGTGTGAGTCTGCATATTCCTTTGTGTCCGTTTTTGTTTGTGTCCCAGCAAACACAATAAACTGATTAAGTTCTTTTGATTGAAAAAAAAAAAAAAATAATTAATTGATTTCCAAGTATTATTTTCAAGTCTTTCTAAGGTGGGAGGCTAAATGCATATCATAAGAGTAATTAATTTTTTTGAATAAATACAATGGCAGTTTGACATATGCAAAAATGTGTTTTATTTCACAACAAAACCTCCTTTTAGCTGGATACATTCAGTCCAGCTTCTTGCCAGTTTTTTTTTAAATGGCGTTTGTTTCAGTGATGTTCTCTTCGTTTGATCCAAATCTTACAATGCAGCCATTTTTTTCAAATTTGTGAACAGGAAATAGTCGCAATGAACTAAATTTGGAGAGTATGCTGGATATTACATTTTGTATCTAAATTCATGAATTTTTGCTATAATGACCCAATAAAAAAATTTGAAGTCATCTGAAGGAACTAAATTTTCATTGCTTCCAAAAAATCGATGTTTTTAATTTACCGATAACTAGCTGAGAAGCAGGAAAAAGTTTATTTCAGTCAGACAAAATTCGTATAAAAAGATATAAGTTGGAAAAATGGGTAACTTTTTACCATTTTTCTCAAGGAAAAATAGGAAATTTTTTCTAAAGCCGCTTCCAATTCGGTGAATTGGTATCGAAAAAAAAACTTCTTGCATTGACAACCCTGTGTAAAAATTATTTAAAATTATCCAAATTCGCACTACTTCCGGATCGCGAACTTTACATTTTCATGACTTCTTTGGAGTGTGTTTTTACTAGGGAATAACAAGCTTCCAACCGTGTATTGATCAACAGTTTTTGCCTCGACAGATGCGGCCGTTTTTGTTTCAATATTGAAACTTCTCGAAAGCTCTGAGTAATATTGATAATCGTTTGATACTTTCAGGGCAGAGTTATTTTGAAGGATGCGAGATCGACTGTCTCGGATTGTCATGCACACTCACGAACAGCGGCGATGTGGCTGGATTTTAAAACGGGTGAAGCGCACGGAACGTTATTTTATCATTTTCACGCATTGCTTATTGTTATTTTATCATTTGGCAAAAAAAGGCTGAATAAATGACAGCCAACTCGACAGATGTAAATTCCACAATATGACTGCAATCAACTGTAAAATTTTGAAAATTCCTATTGGAAAACCCTTTGCCAAAGGAAAAACTGTGTGCCTTGGTGGCTTTTGGTCCACAAGAATATGCTTTAATAATTTTTTCTTCCAGTGGAAGTACATGTTGTCCTTTAATCACTCATTCCGAAAAAGGGTTGACCTTGATAATGACATCACAGTTCCAAATCTGACGCAATTTATGTTATTTGTTAGACAGAAATTATTGTAAAGAAGTATATTTTATATATATGGGATTTACGCGGGAAAGAGCACTTTTTGTCGCGTGCGACAGCAAGCAAATAAGCTTGTGTTTCAGAAGAATGTGACTAGATTTTTCTGAAAATTTTAGCTAATGTATAGCTGCTGACGGCTTACACAAATATATAAAGAAGTAAAAAATACGTTCGTTTTCTTTGAAAAAAAAAACAAGCATATTTGTTTGGTGTCGTACGCGACAAAAAGTTGAATTTCCTGTGTAAATGTCTATCGGGCAGGTTTTGAAACCATTTCGTTTTGAAATCGACAAATTTCAGGAAAAAATAATATAGAAAGTTCACTTATTACAGCTTTTTATTTGGTTTTAAGATTTCATATGCTCGAGATATTTTATCTGAACTTAATTTCGAATACACTAAGTTATACGTTTTTGAAATTTTGCGATTTCAGAACATGGCCGATGTATTTTCAATGAAGCGATTGTATAAAATCTGCACTATGTAAATGAGGACTCCCATACTTTTTGCCATTCAAATCGCGTTATTCAAACACTTAACTTCATGTTTGCTGGGTTGCATTGAGCCACAGGAATGAGTATGTTCAGGAAAAATTCTGTTTTTGCATCACTGACTGACTACTGGACATGAAGTTGATTTTACGTATGATGCTTTTTCCTTTTATTTTTATTTTTATTTTGTTTTTTCACATTTTCATTGTAGTTTTTCATGTATTAATCTGTTACATTGTTTGCATTTGCGAGTAGAAGTATATTTTTCACTTTATTTTATTTTATTTGAAATGAAACAGACACTTACTTGGCCAGCTGTGCTGGTTTATGCTGGTAACACTCTTGAGAGCCTGCCACTGCAACTGTTGCCAAACAAATATGTATAAACCAACAATCATACCTTATGTTTTACCATAATAAAGGTGGCCTGAACACAACACACATACTCATTTTACCAAAGTCTGGAATTTAAATTTACACAAGATTTTCTTTGAATTTTGCTGTTCGTTTGAAGTTTTTCAAGAAAATATGTAATTTCATTATACATACGAGTATACATAAATGATTGATGTTTTACTTTTTTCATAAAACTAAATAAACATTTATTTTATTGAAATTTTAAGTTATTGTATTTTGCTAGTAGAAATACTCATATGTTCACTTGTACGAGTATTATGGGTGTGTGCATTTACCCTGTCGGAAATTACGTTAACTTTAAACTAACTTTAAGCTAACTATTTCGCAACTAGTACTGACTGACGATTGGATTACTTTTCAATGCAATCAACTGACTATTTTAACATTGCGATGTCCTAGGCGGTAGTCAATTGTCTGACTCTGCATACTTTCACCTAACTTAAAGTTTTTTTTTTTAATCACCTGGTAGTCAGTAAATTAAAAAAAAAATTGGGGTTCGAACATATATCAACACACTTTGTATACTCAACACGCTACCACTCAGCTAAGGTACCATCTAAAACAACAACTGCAAAATGTTAATATACAACTGAATTGAGTTTCAAAGTAGCTGAGAATAAATTTGTTGGCTCTCATCAAATTCGATTACGTACTCAGCTTAAGAATTATTTTAGGGTTTGTTCTCGATGACATTGCAGTTAGCTTTTATCAGTCTAAGAAAACCTAACTATAAGTTAACTATATTTGTAGTTAATACCACACATTCTCCTACAGGGTATTTACAAAAATGTTGTAGCTTTGCCAGAAAATTAAAAAGAAATGCTTTAAAGATTTTTCTTGTGTTTTCGTTTTCTTGAAAACCACTTAAACAATGTCAGCGCCTAATCCTTCGTTTAACTCGTTTTTTTTACTTTTTTAAGTAGAAAATATACAGTTTCACTGTTGCGGTCTAAAACAGAAAAAAAATAAATGTTCTACTCCTTAACTTTGCTTCCAACTCAACAACAAAAAAAATATTTGCAAAATGTGCAAAAACGTTTATTTATATTTTTTTTTATTATTACTGACAAATAAACTATGAGGATAAGCCAACTGCCATGTACGACTTGTTGTAGACAAATCTTATCGGTTAAAATTGAGATTTTTTTAGGTTTTACATTAAGTTTAGGTAAATTTATATTAAGCCAAGTTTTGCCAAACAGGTGCTATATAACAAAATGCAAAACGAATTGCGATATCAAAATATTTAACAATATTTTTGTGATGTCAAAGGAGCAAACATAGGGCGTGGAAAAAAAATAGTAATGACATAATTATGTCACAAAATTTTTGTGTCATAAAATTTTAAATCATGTATTTTTTAATTTTAAACACAAACACAATTCGAAAAGCGATTAGCTTGTCTGCGAAAAACACCCAGGGTCTATGGTGGGAATCGAACCCACGACCTCTGGACTGAGAGGCTAGCATCGCTACCACTCAGCCACAGGGGCACCATAAATATGGTATGACATAACATTATTAACTAAAAGTAATAATCGCCCACTTTAATTCAATGCTAGAAAATTTATGGTTAAGTACCCGTTGTCCAAAACAACTGACTGCTATTGATAGGTTCATGCTATTTTCCAGACCTTGGGAACAGAAATAGACTGTCAATAGCACAAAACTGTTCTCGAAGCGAGTAGACAAGCCCCTATTTGTTTCGTATTATATTGACGTGACGTCGATATTGACAACTGGAATAAGGGTGAATAATAATATACTTTTTATATCAAGCCCCAGTAAAGTTTTCACTTACTTACTTGTATGTAAAAAAGTGTGTCCCCAGTACTTACAATTTAAATGAATAAATTAAGTTAATTAAATTATTTTTATTCCGAAAGTTATATACATATACATATAATATATGTATATATAATATAGTTCTTTTTGCCCACAAATATCTAAAAGTAAATTTAACAATGAAAACTTATATTGTAGTATATGAAAAAATTCGTACAGCTGGACAAGCTGTGATCGATCACTTATATTAAAAACAAACACAAATTTTCTTATTTTAATATTGCTTCCAATACAAGTTCTCGATCAAACGTGTTCTATCGACATCGTGAGATATGCCGTTGATTTTTTTAAACGTACATACAGTTGAATGTAAAGGGCCTGTTCTCCCAATCACGAACGAACGTTTCCATCGAATATTAATATTGGAAACTAAAGCAAATTTGAGTTTTTTGTTTTTAATATAAATTAATCCAAATTAATTTATTAAAAATTAAAGTACGAATGAGTCATTTTTAGATTTAGTTGAACTGTAGTGAATTTTAATCAGAAATAATTTCTTATTCGGGCTTAAGTTCAGTAATTTGAATTCTTATTTTATGAAATATTTTTATTAATTAATGTGAGATCCTAAAGAAGAGAAGAAAAATTAAACTAGACTTTTAAGCTGGAGGAGGAAATACCGATATTTTTCTGTGCAGCAACGCACTTCATCAGCAACCTAGTCTATCTACTTGGGTAGAGATTATTATTAACATCAGCTATTTAACGTAAATTCTAATGAAACGGAATATGAGAAATGATTGTTGTGTACAATTATTGATTTACCTTTGTTAAATACATATGTAAGTATCACTATTCATATCCCCTGTTTTTCCATTTTTCTATTTAGGTTAGCACGAAGTTATATTACTCACCTTTCGTTTTTGTTTTCAAAGTTCATTTTCACGATTAGTTAATTTTTTTCTATACATGTTTCATTACTAATGGGAAATTACTGAAATAAATACTTCCACATAATAATATAAATAAGTGCTTATATTATTAATTACTTCCCCATTATTATACATATAAAATAATAAGATAAATAAGTATAGGGTGTTTTTTTGAGGGGTATAGAACTTCGAATTGAAATAAAACACAAGAAAATCGTTTTAATGTCCATCAATTTGGCTTTATTGGAAGGATAATTTTATGCCATTAATGTTTAAATATGATTTCGGGCATGTGGCCGCCGCGACTGGCTCGAATAAAGCTAATTCTACAGGTCCAATTTTCAACCACTTTTTCGAGCATATGGGGCCGTATGTTGGCAATAACGCCACGAATGTTGGCTTCCAAGTCCCCTAACATTTCTGGTTTGTTGGCGTAGACGAGCGACTTCACATATCCCCAAAGAAAATAATCCAATGGTGTCAAATCACACGATCTTGGTGGCCAATTGACAGGTCCATTCCGCGAAATTATGCGCTCATCGAATGTTTCCTTCAATAAATCGATTGTGACGTGCGCTGTGTGGCATGTAGCGCCGTCTTGTTGGAATTACAACTCATCCACATTCATGCCATCCAATTCGGGAACAAAATAGTCGGTTAGTCGGCTCCAATTGCTGTGCACGGTGGCGAATCGATTCATTCGGGTCCTCTTCAACACTTTGCTCTACAGCGGCAATTGTTTCTTCGGTGCGCACTGTTCGACGTCTCTGCGGATGCGTATTATCACATAGAGTAAACGTAGTGCGAAAACGATCCATGGTTAACCGAATTAATTGCTCTGATGGACGATTATGTCGACCATAAAATGGACGGAGCTTGCGGTAAACTTCGCGAACTGAACCATTATTTTCGAAATAAATTTGCACGATTTGCAAGCGTTGTTCTTTTGTCAACCTGTTCATGATGAAATGGCAAACCAAACTAAATATTAATCACTTGCCAGCTGACAAAATGGCCGCCAGTTAAAAAAGTGATGCCAACTTAAAGTTCTATACCTCAATAAAAAACACCCTTTATATAAATGCGTACAGCTAAAAAAAATAATAAAAAACACGCTCATATGCAAGCACACGCATTAGTTTTAAACCAAATACTTGTAACCCTAAACATCCAACAACTATTTTTATACACACAGAAACGACTGCAACTAAAATTTATAGACTGTATGAGTTACAATCACACGCATGAGTTTAAATATAATCTTGAGTATTAATCGGCTACACATGCGTATATACAGGGCTATTTTATGTCCACAGGCATAGATAATACTTTCAAATAGCCACAAACACCCACACATTTTCCATTCCATTTTATGTAGACAAAACCAGCAAAAAATTACACATTACCATTAGAACGACTTGCCATATAATGACTTGCTTTTCTTATTGCCAAATTTCATTGCTTGCTGACAAATTACACAACATAAAACTTTAAAAAATGCCGTACAAGTTGATAAATGAGGAGAATGATTATTGTATAATGTTTTCACACTGACTTGGTTTTAATAAAAGTTGGTTTTAACGTTAAAACTAACTGTTAAAATCTGGTTTTACCATACAAAATGTTTTTGTTAAAACCAAATTAAAACCATTTTTGAACTGGTTTTAAGTTGGTTTTATTAAATGCAACCTTGTTTTCGCTGTGATTAATTCAGTGCTGTCAAGTTGAAATGACCGACAGCAGCTGATAAAGTTTATGGCAGTGAATAACAATAGATGGCTCTTGAAAGATTTTCAACTTAAAAATGGATGCAGCAACAACAATAATCCAAAAATTATGTGAAAAAGAGTTTTTTTTGAAGGAAAACAAAGAAAATATGGCTGCCATTCATCTGCCTATAAAAAAGGTTTATCATATAATGTATTTGTGCATTTTTATACATATATAATCAGGGCTATCATGAATTAAATTCCACGTGAAATTTCTCCCTTTTCCAATTAGAATTTTTTGTCTTCCCTATTACTTCCTATTAAGTGGAATTGTTCCCCGTGAAAAATTTCACGTGGAATTTTATTCATGATAGCCCTAAATAACTTTATTTCCAAGCACTTCTTAATTATGTATAAGAAGTTCCATAATTTAAAAAAAATTTATTTACAAACTATAAAATAATTTCCATTTTAGAGCGCATTGCGAAATATCTCAGTTTTTCATATTAACAAAAACTGTTGTTGTAGAAATTGTTTGCTGGGAATGTATGTATACAGTGGAGAATGATGTATAAATATCCCGAGTATCATGCGTACTTTGTTTTGCCCGACTAAATATCCATACTCTGAGTATTACCATACTCCGAATAAAAGTATAAAAGAGAGTCAATACGCTTGATACGCATGTACCATCTTATTTTTAGTTCTAGCGTATTTTAGTTTTTGGCCTAACGAAGTAGTAATGCTCTTGTATGTTGGAATCGGCTATAGTCCTAGTTGCTTGAGAGAAAATATGTAAGCGCTATAATTATTATTATACGCAGTTACTAAAATTACAACTATTTACTTATGTATATTTTTCCACCCCCACGGGAGTCTATTCTATAGACTACGGGTGTGGCAATCCCGGGGCCCCAGCTAGGGTAATGTAGCTTTTCCCCCGGACGGACCTTTCGCTCATTACCCATAAAACTTATGTGTTACTACCCAATCTCTGAACATAAACAGAGCAAAGGATGTACACATATTTATAAAAGGAAAACAAATATTGTACGCCCGTTGTTGTCAGTTAGGTGCAGCGTCACCTAGAACTGCCCCTGAGTACAAAAGACGATAGAGGTGAAGCCCTTGTGGTGGAACTTCGAGGTCTAACCAGAGGCTACTTCTGGTACCACGGGTGCCGGTTGCCCGACAGCTGGGCTACTTAGAGATAAATGCATTGCGGTTGTCAAAATTTCTGGTCCGAAATGGCTTTTCGTCCTGGATACGACCCCAGGACACTCACTTTTTAGTGTCGGGTCTTAGTAGGCACAGAAATTTTGGTGGCGAGCTTGCGTTCTTCTCGCGTGAGTGGTCCTCGCTGCTCTGAAGTTTTGAGTGCATGTAGCGGTCGTCAGTTTCCTTTGCTGAAATGCCGAGTTCGTCCTACCCCTCGGGGTTTACCCCACGGGGTTAAAGGGACGGTTTTGGTAGGTGTGGAGTAGGCACTGGATGAGTGGTTAGCTGTGCCGGCAATGGTTGAGGAATTTTCTTGGGGACCTCGCTAAGTTGTATACACAACACCTTAGCGTGGAAGCCGGAGAATTATCGTGGTGGTTGTGGTTGCTACCAAAATCGCTGGGAGAATAGTCTTGGCTTCCCAGTGTTAAATCAATGCTAGTGGTTGGTCTGGCGCGGTCAGCCAGACACTATTCTAGGTGCTGTTGCCATTCAACAGAGCTGCTATGGGCACGGACATAGCAGGAGAGTAGTTTAGATAGCTCAAAGTACCTCAGCAAGGTACTTGAATATAGAACAGGGATAACTATATTCAAAGATTGCAACCTATGTGCCTTATGGAGTGGGCCATAGGTTCATTCTAAAAGGGTGCATGGGGGCGTTGGTCTGGCGTCTAACCCACTCCCGGTGCTTTGGCACACGTGGGATAAGGCCGTAACGGCAGGTACTCATGTAAAGCAATTGCACATCTGTATATTTTTCCCTGATTACGACTTGAAAATCTTTAAAGAAGAAATTTAAAATTTCTTACTTTAAAGTACTGTTACTCTCAGGTCAACTTATACCTATTTAACAAAGGACTTCATCTTTTTCAACGGTTTTTTTTTTTTTGTTCTTATTGCTGCCTGGTAAGCAAGAAAAATTAGTGCAGTACAATTTTCCTGTTGTTTTATTTCATGTTTCCCTTTTGCTTCCATTTTGTCTGCTACATTAAAAAGAAATTTAAGCCGGAATTTTTTACGAAATTCTTGCAAGGAAATTGTTAGCAAAAACAATTTCAAATTTACGTAAAAGAAACACATATACTTTTCCCTACCAAATTCCTGTTTAAGATTATTAATATTTTTTTTCTTGCTCCACCTCTTCTTTAGAGAATTAAGTTTATAGTTATTCTACTATTTCATACGAAATTCAAGAAGGTTACAGCATAAAAAGATATTTCATGTGTGGTTAAGAATATGCTTAGGAGCTTTAATAAAAGCAAAAAGAAAAAAGAAAACAAGTAAACAGAAAATGGAAATAGGATATAGGAAACGGACACATGTGTACGTGTGTGAGCACAGACAGAAAATATGCTTGTTTTAAGATTTTCCTTGTTGTGAAATTAAAATACATATCGCTCATTTACTCAAACAACGTCATAACTCAAATAATGAAATTTTTGAATTAATGTTGCAGAATTAATGCTCATATCGTTCTTCATATTGTGCAAAAATTTCATACAAAAATACCTTGTTTATTAATTTCTTGAAAGCAAAATAAAATTTTCTTTTTCCATTAAATTGTGTGTAAATTGAAAGTTTTGAATTCATTTTTTAGCAAACTACTTTTTTGTGTTATGACGTTGTTTGGGTAAATGGGCGATATGTACGTATAGCATAAAGTGTTATTGACATACAAAATGGGGAGAAAGTTTATCATAAAGAAATTGCCCATTCCAAGGATAAACAAATTGAACAGATAACAGCTTTTATACATGACACATGTCTTAAGCTATGTACAGACGGTTGTCAGATCTTACAATATTGCCAGTAAAATGTGCTCAAAATTTCTTACAACCGTGTGAACTGACAATTTTTGTCAGACGTCGTTGCCAGAAAAAGCATTGTCAGTCCATTGCAAGACTAGCAACTGGCAACATATTGTCAGACATCTTACAATCCTGTGAACACATTGTAAAATTATTGCCAGATATTTGTCAGACATTTTAATATTGTCAGATGTGCGAAGTTCATGCATCTGACAATGGCGTCATTGTAAGAGAATTCTTTCTATGGGCAACACTGCACACGCTTGATTTTAAAGAAAAAATTGGTAATAAAATATATGCAGAAAAAATCATTGCAATTGCTTCTTTATGGTCCATAATAATTTATACTTTAAATTTTAACATTTAACACAAACACAAGCGATAAATATTTAACAATTTCTAACAAATGATTTTAAGTCTGGCATCGCATAACAACAGATCTAACAATTTGTGCATATGACAACCGTGTGAACTGACAATTTTTCTACTGACGATTTTGTCAGATGATTTTATTGTCATACAACCGTCTGGCAATAAATTGTAAGATTTTCTGACAACCGTGTGAACTGACAAGGAATATTGTGCTGGCAATTTTCGATTGCCAGTACATTGTCAGCACATTGCCAGATCTGACAATATTGTAAGATCTGACAATCGTCTGTACATAGCTTTAGCATTACGATTTCGATACATTTAGATATTCAAAAATAAAATGCACATTTTTTTAAAGATGACAGCATGTTGTTTTAATGTTCTTTATCGGCGCTTGACGTTTACGAGTCTTCTTAACACACTTCTCTGAATGAGTTATTGATCATGAAACTGAGTTGCTGGCTGTCGATCTATTTATTCGATTTAGATATCGCCAAACCATTAAAGTTAATTAAAATTTTAGTTGTAATGTAAGTTGAATTTTTTTTTGTCATATTCTAGTAAAATCTTATTATTTAACATTACAAAGCTGAACTAAAAATTCACCGCAACAATTTCAATAATTTCCGTGCTTAGAGTTCAGTTTCTAAGAGAAAAACATAGTCAACGAAATAAAAATCGTCATCCTTCCATTTAAAGGATTACGAGTATTAAAGGAAATAATATTGGATTTTCTTGTAAATAAAAATAGCAATTTTGAACAGTTAATAACATCCGCTATAGCTTTCCGCAGACAGACAGACGGACAGAAAAACTCATTGTGACAAGGTACGAGTATCATGATGGACAAAGTTGTGGGCATCAATTTATTCCTTAACTATTCGCAATGAAAACGATACACCAATGTGGCACCTACTTTTTAATGTCTGCTGCAGAGAGTGTGGAAGAGCCAGTGGGAAAAAAAGTACAAAAATACTTCAAATAAAATGAAAAGAGGCATCTGCTCTGCCACCTACTTTGGGTAATTCACAATTTCAGTACGAGCCAGGCGTGGATAATGGGTATTTAACTTTAACTTAACTAAAACTGTGGAATGTCAAGAAAGGGTAAGTTCTTAAATGCATCACTGCGCTGCAGCACGCGAGCAAACTGTTATTTAAAACGCAATACAAGTTCGCTGATAATCGTTTTCAGTAGTACCCATGTTTGTGTCCCATATTTGACATTTATTTGTGTATTATCTACTTTAGTGAAGAAATTTAGGACCTTTCAATTTCCATTTGCAGCGCAGTGATGCATTTACGAACAGGCCCAAACTCTTAATGGCTTCCTTCAGTTAATTATGTCTACATCTACGTTTCACATGATTTTAAATCATCGTTGCTCAAAGTGGTACCAGAGTGCCTAACTTCAATCGGCATCTTATACAAATTGATAAACATACAGCACTGTTTTAACTGAGTGTTTGCACGTTAAGAGAAATTTGTTATTAGGTTTCTAAAACATATTTCGCAACCCAATAAGTAATTGGATTATGAATTGCGATTTTAGTAAGAGAGTTACATGGGAAACTAAGAAAAAAAATTCTAGTTTTTTATCGAAATTTCCTCTAAAATAGTTGGCAAGCTAGCAAAAAATATGTCATGAAGTAAAAATTAACAATTTGCTAAAATTCAAGGCAATTTTTCGCAAAGTCAAAGAATGTTCAATACGCTGTCTAACATATAGAAGAAAAATTTACATTTTATGGAAGACTGAAAATATGTGCTCTAAAGCGAATTGCCAAGTCGACTTACTTGTGCATCGTTTGAACATATTCAACCGTATTGAGTAAGTCGAGTGCAAACATTTTCTTTAATCTAGAACAAAATTTTCGTAGACGAATATTCGACACGTCATACGCAATACGGGTGATGAATGATTCTTATAGCCATCCCTAAACAAAAGCGGCAAGCGTTTTTTAGCTGTCAAAAGTTCCCATGTCCATACATTTTGTATGGAGCATACCGAAATAACCCGGCGGCAACGCTTTGCTATTGGAAAATCCGATTTTGACATCGCGTTTCACAATAAAGTTAGTTGCAAAAGAGAACAATTGCCTTGTGTTTGCCATCATCAGCGTTACCATATGTGAAGATTTATCTTATATTCGAAGTTTTTCAGCATGTTAAAAATACCAAAAAATATCTTTGCTAAAAATAAGATTTTTAAGAATATGATATTTAATACTTTTAATATATCATTTAATGTCCTTTTGACTAAAGTATTGACATATTTTCTTCTTTCCTTCATTAAAAGTATGAATTATGTGCATACATACATATATTTATCTTATACATGTTCTATTCCGAAAATATTTTGTTTTACAAGAAATAAATGACTGAAAGTAACATAAACAGAATTTTTTCACTAGCACATTTGCAGCAATTTTACACTGAAATCAATAGTGACAGTCAATTGACTGGTCATTTGATCGGAAGTGACGATGGATTTATATATTAATTATAGTTGCTTCACTCTAGCATATATGTATGTATGTTAGAGTGGGACGTCTAATATAAATATGTCAAAACATTTAAAAATCGAGTTTGATTACAAAAAATACAAATCATTCTGTCTGTGAAAATTAAAATTTATAAGTGTTAAAAAAGATAAGTAAGAACAATAGTGAATAATAGATAAAAAGCAAGATGCGTTGGCGGTGAAAAGGTGTGAAGAGGGCTGGATACCGCCTAGGTTATTCTGTTTTTGCTTATTTCTATCTTTAATTTTAAATATTTTATTTACTTATGTATATATTTTGAATTGACTTTTTAAAATAAAAACAATTAATATAATAAAAATTATATTTTTTGCCAGTATATAAATCATGTATGATAGCTCAATTGTGAGGGATATATTAGTCAACTATGATCAGTCAAACTTGATTAATATTTATGCTATCGTTGATTAGTAAAAAGCACTGGAGTGAGCACTTCGACTAAATGTTATATTCATTAGTTGTAGAGAGATGCAACATCACGCATACACAAGAGTTTCCATCACATTTTTCATTTTGCCCTTAATAATGTGATAGCAACTTTGTTCTGCGCAATGATGAATATATCCTGCATAACTTCCGATCAATTGACTGATACTATTCATGTAGAGTTAGTTCATTTGAAACAAAATAAATTTTTTCTAAAATCAATGCATATTAATATATTTTGAGTAAAATCACTAAAAAAAAAGATTTTTAATTTTTGCCCGACTTGAAGGTTTTTGAGAAGAAAATATGGCAACGCTGGCCATCAACCTTAACACAAGCAAGTTTTTCAAATCTTATAAATAACTAATTTTTTCAAACTTTAATTATTTTATTTTAATTTATGTAACAAAATTTTAATAACAAAATCACAAGCAACAATGTCATCCGTGCAGCAGTTAAAATAATCAGGGTGCCCCTGTGGCTGAGTAGTAGCGATGCTAGCCTCTCAGTCCAGAGGTCGTGGGTTCGATTCCCCCCCATAGACCCTGGGTGTTTTTCGCAGACAAGCTAATCGCATTGCGAATTGTGTTTGTGTTTAAAAAAATAAAAATTATTTTTTTGATAACCCTGTTTTTGACATAACGCTGACGCTTTTGTTTAGGTATGGCATTTCAGCGTTAAAGCTCGGCGGAAAAAAACGTTCCGCTTTCCGTCCTTGTTTAGGAATGCGTCAAAAATAGATTAGACAAGTTTAGATGAGAATGATTATTTTGACGACAGCAAGGTAACTTGTTGTCCATGCTGCTTTTTTTTATTGTAGGCCATTTAAACTGATTTCTATTTTTTGTTGGCGACAATGAGCAAATATAATGTTGCCAATATAATACAAAATTTAAAATGAATGATATAGCTTCAAATTATTGAATATTATTTAACAGAAAAAGCATCTAGAATTTCATGTAAAGAAATAATGATTAATTTCTATGCTTTCTGTACTTGAATGTCAGCTGCATATAATACTGCTGCCATCTACGAGGCCACAAATGCAGCTAGCGGCATTAGAAATCGTGTATTGGTATAGCATTTATCGTGATTAAGAGATCGATAGAGAGAGAGAGAGAGAGAGATAAGAAAGCAAGCTACATCATTTTGGAAACATATTCGAGAGGGATCAAGGTGAGTTCACATCAGGTGATCTCAATTCAATAGCTGACAATCAGCTGATAATTTTTCTGCTGTCAAATCAAAACCAAACCTTCGGAATTTACTAATTTGCCTTGAGAGGGATGCTTACCCCTGTCGAATATCTCCGTTTCCGTTTCGGACATCGTGAGTTTTAAATGGATCACATTTTATAAAATAAGGTTGCTAAAAAAATTTAAATGAAAAGGTACTGTTTGTTTCGCGGTATTACTTATAACGTACATATGTATGTATATGTACAATTTTCCATCTCTGTTATAGACACCATTCGTAGATGGTTGTTATGCGATGTACACCATAGAAATTGGTAGAATTCTGTCTGTCTGGTAACAAATAGTCTGTTAGGTAAATGAATAATCTTTTAAGTTTGTTCTTGTAGTTTTTTTCTTTTGGTACGAGTATTTTGTAAATATTCACAATCTCACACTCATCACAAACACACAAGATTGATTCGTATTTTCATTGTCAAATGTTGTTTTTATTTCTGAGGCATGTGTGTGACAACAGTTTGTGGGTCGGTGTCTGAAGTTTACGACACTGATGTTTCCACATTGTCTGACGAATGTTGTTGGTGAAAAAAAAACATGTCATTAATGGCATGACAAATGTTTTGTTGTGTAATAATACGAGTGTAACGTACGAGTACATATATGCAGCGATGCAAACTTGGTGCTTTTGGCACCATTTTTAGTGCTTTTTGAAGACTCAAAACGCCAAGTTTTGAGCGTTAGTGCCAAACTAAGAAAAAGCACTAAGTAGTGCTTTTAAGAAATTTGAGTATTTAATTTTATTAAAATTACTTTAATAAAAACTTGGTGTATTTATTTTTTCAGTCTAAAGCATACCTTTTTCGTCTGATATATTTCATTAAAGATGATATTATTGCAGAAATAGAGAATTGGTTAGGAAATATTAAACATTATTAAACTTTACTCGTTTGAATCTTCACTCCTTTTTCACATTAGTGCTTTTTGCGCTTTTTAGATATCAAAATTACGCTTTTAAGTGCTTTTTTTAATTTTGATGTGCTTTTAGAGCCAAAAAAGTTGGCATCACTGCATATATGTTATAAACTTTCATTTAAACAAATGAGAAACTCAACAACAAATAACAAAGTTGAAACAAGAACTCAATAATCAACATGTTTATTTATTTATTTATAGTATAATAACTCTAGTTGTTCTAAGAAACTTTGGGTAAAGGTTCCCTGCATTAGCAACAGTGAAATGCATAGGATCCAGCTAAACCCCTCAATAATCAATTTCAATGTATTTTTAATAAAAAAAAATATTTTACTTGATAAGTAAAATATTAGTTTCGGATTATTAGAGCGTTTAAAAAATTTTAAACTTAAATTTTAACAATTCCCATAAAAAAAACCAATAATTATTTTTATTTCAATTTAATGTATAACTGATACTAAAATGAAATATATCAATATCAGTATTACAGTTTATTTTTTGAAGTCGTAGATCACTTGTATTATTTATTTTTATTTTATTTAAAGTATTTCTTTTATTTAAAAAACAAATAAATCAATTCACTAAGCGTTATATTGCTACATATACCTATCGTCGGTTGGTTATTGGTTTGCGGCACAGTATATTCAAAATACATTATGTTTGCTGCAAACCAATAAGCAACCGACCATATGTTGTGGTGCACACAGTCGTATGGCTGTCATGAAAATGTTGCTCATAGCTTTCATATAAAAATATTTGGGGGATTCAAACGGTAGTCTTAAGTGTAATAGAGTAATATAATTATTTTTGATTTTGTTTTTTTTAACAAAAACCTTAATACCATAACACTTAAAACAAAATCTTGAATCCCCCAATTATAAAACGGTGTAAGATTTAATCAGCTGTTTTTGTGTTGTTTCAATTTGCCGTTTATGACAATTTTTTATATGGCAATAGAACAGACTGTTCACAGCAGTAATATTTGAAACTTAGAAACTTATCGTATATGATTTTAAAAGCTTTCTTTATTGATTTTCAAATCACATGTGATTTCCTGAAAATGCCTGGAAATCTTATTTAGCTCGATACACTATTCCCAGCAATGTGATGAATAAAATGTAAACTATAAGACCGACATTAATGATTCAATTGTTATATTGATATTTTTTACATTCTCATCTCCATTTGTAAACTATATTAAATTAATTTGCCAACCATTTTAATTTTATCTAAAAAAAAATTATTATTATTTAATTCACTTTGTATGCAACTAATTACTTTTGTTCATATAACGAACACATTTCAATTAACAGGAATAAATTTATTCATTTTATTCATTCATAATTATCCTTAAACTTTGTAAAAGTCTAGCCAGGCATTCACAACAATGTTGCAAATTAAATGAATGCACACACACTGCACAATCGACAGCACAAGAGAATATTATTTTTTTGCTTCACTTTTATTTTATTTTTATATTTTGCTATGAAAAAAGGGTTAAAAAATGTGGCATATTCATATTTCAAATATCAAACGACTCTTGAAATAAATCCATGAGTTTTTTTTTAATTCTTTATGATCTACCATAATATAAGTACTTGCAATAGAAAAATGTAGAAAAAAAACTTTCAAGTTGAGCTGACAATAAATCAACTTCATGGGAAAGATTAGACGGAACTAAACGTATGTACATGAATAAAATTTAAGTTTTTTTTTAAATTAAATTACTTAACGATTCAATAAATTCTTGTCAATAACTTTAGTTAAACATTAGTTTAATTCATATATAATTTTTTTTATGAATTTTTATTTATTTCTGTAGATGTTTACTCTGTCTAACCACAGCCTGACAGACATAAAATAAATATGATAGATAAATGTAGTTGCATCATGATGTTAACATGCGTAGTTATTTCAGTTAGTTGGAAGGAAAAAGTAATTTGTTTTTGTAAGTTAGAAACTTCAAATAATACGTTTGGTTTGAGTAAAAATTTTAAATTTACTACTCGCCTTGAAATAAATTTCCTAATATCCTCAGATATCAACTATAATGAAGCAATGGAAAAGATCGAAAGACTTGATAACAATTACTTGATAGTTACAAAAACTTGAGCCGTGAATAGAAGTCATTAATAACACAAGAGAGTAGTAAATACTTGCAGAATATTTAATATAAAATTCAATAACCCCATGTTTTCAACAACCCAGCTAGTCCACCCATCTAGAAAATTTGTATGAAAATCACTCAAAAAAAAATTAAAATTAATTAATTAACCCACTCACAGAAAAAAATATCATTGAAATGCAACCAACAAAACAAATTGTTAATATTTAATTTAAAAATTAACAATCATCATTGTTGATGTAACAAATTTAAATTTTTGTAGTTAATTAAATTACTCAACAAAATTATTTGTTAAATTATATTATGACTTGATGCGCACATGTAGAAGAAACAAAAAATCAAGTTTTTTGTGTATTCATTATTTTCTTTTCTAATAAAGTGTTGCTTTTTAGCTGAGAGGTAAGTGAGTTAGTTTATTAGTCCTGAGGTTGCCGGTTCAACTCCGCCCAAAGACATTCAGTGTTTTTCGCAGACAAGCAAAAATCGTTTCGAGGATTGTGATTGTGTATAAAAGCTTATTAATAAAACAATTATGATACGGAAATTCAACAATTCACATTGTTAATATAACAATAACTTTAATTGAAATAACTTTGAAATCTAACAAAAATAATTAATTTCAACAAATTATTTGTTGATATATTTAATTGAAAATATTTTTAAGATTTTCCTTTAACTTATAATTTCGTTAATTGTATTTACAAAAAACGTTGTAGGTTCAAAATCAATTAATTATTTAATTGATATAACAAAAAAATTAATTGTATTTACAAATCATTTTTTTCTGTGCTGTTTCCACATCACGGACGGTCGACTTGAGTAGAAAGTTTATATGAAAAGCACTCATTTGTTTGAGTAATTTTCATAAAAAATTTTTAGACGAGTGGCCTGCTTGACTTGTGGAAACAAGCTATAAACATTTTCTACTCAATTCGACCATTCGCGTTGTAGAAACAGGGGGTATATTTTATTTCAATAAATTCAAAAATGAGTTTAACCGTCTGTTTCCACAACACTGACGTCCGACTTTAGTAGAAAATTTATATGAAAAGCACTAATTTTGTTGAACTATTTTTTACTTGTGGAAACAGGATGCAAATAATTTTTGGATCTAAATGATTTTTATGTTTTCTATAATCGAAACTTTTTTTATATAATTTTTGAAATGGAATGTATAAAGTCATTTAATTGAATATTAAAACCATTTATTTATTTACAGATGATACAAATAAATACTATTCATAAAATCTTTGAATAAAAGAATGATTGGCCATGTGATAGCAGGAATGATGGAAGAAGTATTTCATGGAAGCAACTTATTAATTGGATGAACTGACTTCATACAGAAAAAATACTGGCACATATGTATGTGGCTATGTGTACGCTACTTTTAGCAAGATAACAATATTATTATTCTTCTCAAGCTGAGAACACACGAGGCCAACACGCAACCAACTTTTCAAGGCAATCACATGCTCTACGCCCTCAAAAGTAAACCCATCCTCACCGTAATTAACAGAAATTTTGAAACAACACCATTTTCAAAAAGTGTTAAAGTAAGACATAAAGCACCACTCATAGCAACATATTTTGGTCCCCTTGAGAAAATCTGAAGTTTAATTAAAAACTTGCATCTGCCTGCGCAACTTGTGTAACACAGGTCAATCGAAAGAATTCATCTCCCAGGAATATATTATATAAACGACAACTAAAGCACCTTTGTGTTGGAGTGAAGGCGTGTAAATGAAGCAGCATTAATAAGGTTCGTTTTCAACAAATTTTTCTTAACATCAAGGCACTTTTGTAATTTTGTATTTTCTTTCCTTTCAGGTAATTGACACTAATCCAAATAAATATTTCTTAAGGTAAGAATATAAATAAATACGTCCTACGCATATAAGAATTCCTGCAAATACTCTAGACCCTAGAATACTCATGATTAATTAGCACTACAAACTATGCGAGCCTAATGTAATATGACTTTTAACATGAAAACCAATTTTATCTAGATATATAAAAAAAATTCACTCGGGACTCCGATCTCTGGCTTTCCGTCCAAATATGTCTCTCCTGAAATTCAATAATATGTAAAATAATGTGTGTTAAATTTTAAAATTTATAACTCGTGACATAAACCTTTTGCTTTAGCAGAGCTCTGTTAGATATTAACAGGTCTCTGTTAACAGTTATAAAAATCCAAGTAATGCATTTCGAATAGACTTTTCCAGTAAAGTAGCCTACCGAGGCAAAAAATGTGATTCGTTTATCATTGCTCATAAATTTATTTCAGAGCGGTTTTAATATGAACCGGGCGGGTATTGAGATTTTCTGAAGCATAAGCACTTTTTTTGGGAACAAGATGCCATGGGCGGACAGTGTTAATCACTAACTGAAGATCAGATTGTACTCTAAGGGCGACTTTTTGAGTTCAAGATAAGATAATAAGATAAGATTAATATTAATCTTGATTTGTGATTTTTGGGTAGTTGATTATATGATTTCACTTGCTAGTTTAAGCGGGCAATCTTGGTGGTTTAATCATGCATTAATATTGACAACATACACTTCTGAAACATATACCTTTTTGTAAAAATTGTATGATAAAATAATTTAAAAACACAAATAAATATATATATTTTATATAACAATATAGCACGCGCAATATTTTACTTGTAAATAATAAAACATGGCAGTTTCTTCTTCTTCCAACAAAAAGTCAAAGTCTTTCGATAACATGTATGACTTTTACACGGAAAATGTTGCCACTAGTTTGTTCCTCAGTATGGTAATACTACACATAATAAGAAGTTTAAACTACCACTCAAAAATATCAAACTGAATTAATTTGAGATTAAGTTAATTTTCGGATTAGCTAATTAGAGAAATAAACTAATCTTAATCTCGAACCCAAAAAGTCGTCCTAAGAGTTCAAGTTCGTCCGAGTTTTCCGAATAACTAGATAAAAACTGTTGCTTTTTATTTTCCTTATTGATCTCATGTTTATAGAACCACCTTGCGCCCCAAAAAAATATCAACTCGTTCCCAAAAAAATTGGCCACACCTTAGGAAATGAAAATCTAAAGTTTTTCGAAATACTATTGCGAACACGAACTTTTAATATTTCTGAGCAGGGCAAGTTTTTTTGTGGCACGAAGAAAGGTTCAAAATGCCTACCAAAAAACTCAGACATATAAAAATTCCTTCTAGGTTGCAAAGAATGTATTTTATGGCAAAAAAAAAATGGCTTTTTATGTCAATAATTGCAGGAATAGCTAAATTAACAAAGATGGCACATATGCCACAAAAAACTTGGCCTTTTTCTGAGTATGCCTACGTCAAGTTGTTCAAAAGAAGGAAAAAAAAGAAATACTTATCCCTCAAAAATAAACCCCAGTCTTAAAAACTGGATGTACCAAATCCGATTTCAAACTTTTCAGAAATAAATTGGAATAACTCGGCATATATTTTTCTGCCTCGCTGTTGTCTCCTTTCCTGGAAAATTTCATTTGAAATGCATTAATAACATGTTTATGGTTTAACAGAGCCTTGTTAACACGCTAACAGAGCTCTGTTAAATTACAAGGTTTGTGTCAAGGGTTATACATTTTAAAATTAATTTTCACATACTACATTGCATTATACACATAGGGATAGTTTTTTACAAAATTCTTTAAATTTATTTAAAAAAACTTCAATGACTGAATTCTGAATTTTTGTAAAATAAAAAATTAATGGATATGGACTTATAAAATAGTGACGCTCCAAAGATAAAACCAAAAAAGATCATAAAATTTTAAACCCAACGAAATAGACTTTCTTTCCAGTTAATTTCAAAATCATCATACACAGACCTCTTTGTTAAACGAAATCTTTGCAAGAACTCCAATTCATTATGCACACAAAAATGATTTGGTCATGTTTTTATCTCTTATTTGTCCTATCCAAGATATTTTTCATAATCACTAAAATTTTATTTGTCATAACAAGCATCCATTTTATTTATGTATGAATGTACTATTTATTTATTATACTTTTTTGTATTTTTTTTTTCAATTGCGTAATATTTATTTCATATATTTATCATTTGATATAGCTAGAACTGATAGTTTAGCTGAGCAATGTTGATCGGTTAAACCTAGCTTATTAACTAGATAATTTTTATCTGAAAACAAAATTTTAAGTTTAAACTACAGTTAACTGACAAGGAGAGTTTATCTTTATGTTAAAAACTAGCTCATAGTGGTGCTTCCAGAAGCCATTCTTTAACAATGAATCTGCAGTCGTAAAGCAGCTCTGGGCGAGTCAACATCACGCGTCGTTGGCAATTATTTCTTAAATGCAACCAGGCCACTGTTGTTTATTGGCCTTCGAGAGTTTTGCGTCCCACTCGCACTTGTTAATGGTTACCGCAACTAACTGTATCGATTACAGTTAGTTTTTTGTGGAATTTTCCATTATCAAGTGCAAACGTTTTTAATAAGATTAACTGGTGGAGACCATAAAAAGCTCTAGGAGTGGATCTTGGAAACTCCTACTTCCTATACGCAGGTATAGGTCGTTCGCAGCAACCGAAGGAAGCTTCTACACGTGGGATACCCTGGCTTTTTGGCTACGTGCTTTTGCCATTTTTGTTCCATTTGGAACACAGAATACAACAAAAAAGCAATGAATCTGATTGCAGCAATAAATTTCTTTCGCAAATATTAACACATCCTTAGCTAAAATCCAGAAAGGCGTAACTAACAAAAGTTCAAAATCGAGTTTTTGATTGATTAAAATTAAACTACATGTTTGGACAAAATTTTACACTTTATTACCAAAAAAAAAAAACAAAAAAATAATAATAATAATAATAAGAAGACGTAACTATGTACAAGTTTCTTTAGTTTTATTTTTAGTTTTTGACTTCTTCTGTAAGATTACATTTTTGTTAGTTACGCTTTTTTGCATTTTAGCTAACGATACATAATTTGAGCCAATCTACTATATACGAAAAAAATTTCGATGTATGCACATAATGTTCGTAAGGGCCGTGAGTCGCTATCATACACAATCGTGCGACTTTTGAGGAAATACAACTGGTATGATGAAGTTTATAGAAATTTTCAAAAGATTGTCTTGAAAATTCATCAGATCAGGGCCCTATTCCACAAAACTACTTATCAACTTTTCACTTTGCACTTATCAAATTTTTCGACAATTTGCAAAACTTTTCGGTCCTCAGAACTGTAAAATTTGATGAGTGAAAGTTGAAATTGATAAGTGTAAATTGCAAAGCCTTTGCAATTTTTATGCTCTCTTTGCGATTCCTGTTCCACGTACGTTCTCTCTTGCAAAGTGCAAAGTTAATATTGAAAAGTGTAATTTGCAAGGACTTTGCAAGAAATTATGCTTTTTCGTTCCACAATAACTGTAAATTCTAATTTTGCAGCAAATTTTGATAAGTTTGTCAAAAATTTGCAAGGTAAACGATCTCTTAACAAATTAACGAAATTAAATTTGTGAATAAATTTTCGATTATTTTCAAATATGATATGCAAAAATGAAAAATATTTGAGCTTTAAATTGTATTATTATGTTAAATTATATTTGTTAAACTTGTTTTAGGCAATATTATATAGTCTATTAAAGATAGCAAAATCATTTTATAATAACACATTGCAAACGTTACGTTCAAAATTGGGATTGGGATTTTTCAAAAAACTTTTTCACAAGCAGTCTTTTTATCTATTTTATTAATATTCAAAAAGAAATAAAAATAAAAATAAGTTTGAAATGTATTTTATTTTAAGTTTTTCATACAAAGTTTTCTTAAAATAGATTTCAAATACATTTTATTTTCTATAAATATGGATTCTTATATTTACAATTATTTTATAAAAAAATAAGTACTTTATTGTTTTGAAAACTAGCAAATAAAATATTTTTTTAATCACATGAAACACTGCAAGTTTTTTTCATTTTTATTTTGCGTCTAATTTTAACAAGTTCTATTTAGGAATGCAAAGCGAAAAGTTATAAGACAGAAATGGAAAGATGGTTAAAAATTTTCAGGAACACTTTGCACACTCACTTTGCAGGAGAACGCAAAGACTTTGCAAAGAGTGCAAGAAATTTACAAAGACAGCAAAATCTTTGCTTAGTGCAAAGTGGAATTTGCAAGGAATATTGTGGAACAGAAACACTTATCACTTTACGAAAAAATGCAATTTGATAATTGCAAAGTGAAAAGTTGATAAGTTTTTTGTGGAATAGGGCCCAGGGTTATATTTTTTTCGTAAGTCGTGCGATTGTTTATCATAGTGACTACCAGCCTTAAAATATATATGATATATAGCGCAGAAGTGATGTAACCTACATTTGTTTTTTTTTTTTGTTGCTGTTCTGATGATAAATGCATTATTTACATTAGCAACTATAAAAAAAGTATAGTAAGCCACATTTTGGTATTCTAAAGAAATTGGAGCTGAAAAATCGTTTTTGCACAGATCATGACATTGCAAAGTAATAAAGCAATTAAAGAATTAAAAAAAGCAATTGTCTAAATAATTAGATGAGGGTTACACCACTTCTGCGCTGATAGTGTCATATAAAAGTTATTTAAAAAAAAACAAAAGTTGCTACTTTTAAGAGTATCATTTGAAAGAGCTTTCTATGCACTAATAGCATTCACACTTTCTTGGCCCATCCTATTATTTTTTCATTTATATACATATGTATATGTATTCATGTGATACGTTTAAATTTTACATCAACTTTACTTGTTACTTAAAATTTCATTGAACTTTATTTTGCTCCAACTTTAAAAAAATGCAAAATACATATTGTATAAGGGAATATGTTTTTTCAACTTATTTTAAAACAAAGAACCTTTATTATAACGTATGTAACGCACGTTAATACGAGGATAGTTAAAAAAATACTCATAAAATCACACAATGCCCTCCATGAATTTAAAAGATAATATTAATCTCTAATAAATCTACTTGCTTTGTTCAGTTTAATTTTTATTCGATGTTTAGTTTAGTTGATGGAAAAATAACTTTCTGTAAGAAAAGAACAGCTCCTAAGATGTTTGTAAAAACTTTCTGAACTCCCCTCGTGCATTAGTAATGGTAGACATTAAGCAAAGTGCACAAGCATCATACGAGTATGACTCCTCTACACCCACATAACTCGCAACACAACTTTTTTATTTTTTTATTTTATTTTTATTTGAAACTATCAATGCAACAATATGTTGCCGTTAAAAAGTACGAGTAATTTGATTATTTGGAGATGAAAAAATCAGCATATTTTATTATAAAAATCAAATATTGAGTTTTTTTTTGAAGTGTAGAAAGAATAAAATTTATTGGCGATAATGAAATTCACACCTTGTGCTTGAAAAAATTATGTATATTTTATAAAAAGTTTACTTTGCAGAAAATATTTTAAAATATTTTGCTTTAAATTACAGCAATTAGATTCGAGTTTTTATTTTGTTTTCGCTATATTGCAGATTAATTTTTAATAACATAGAAAGACAGTTATTTGTGTCTGTGTTATGATTCTTGTTTATCTTCAATATGAGAGAACATAAATGAGATTAACACATCCATCATAGAAAGTATGTTTTGCTTTATCGATGTTTATCACACACACCTTGTTTTAGCAACCTCGTCTAGGTGTGTTATACCTTTGTCCTTTCTTATTTGTGTTTGGATGTTATGTGATGTTTCTTTTCGAATGAATAAGGTTCCCTGTATAACGTTGCCGCTTTAATAAAAACTATTATTTCGAATATACAGCCTGTCCCACGATGTCGGACGATAATGTTAAAAACTATATTATTAACCGACTTCAAAAAGGGGGAGTTTATCAATTCGTTTCTATATTTTTTTTGGGGTGTTACTTCATAACTCGGTACATTTTAGACTGATTGTAATTTTTTTTTGTCTGAGAGAGTGTAGCTTCCCATGGGTCCCATTGTAAAAAAGTGGGCGGGGACACGCCCAAAAATTTTTAATTTAATTTTATGATATTCTACTAATTTGATGACTGCGAAACCCATAAAACACTTTTGGTTCTTTTAATTACACAATTTGAAAGTTGAAAAAATGGGCGGGGTTACGCCCATTAAAATTTATTCTAATATTTTACGCGGTTCTACTTAACCGAAAGAAACTTACCACACACCTTGAGCTCTAAAATAGACACAATTCTCCATTTAAAAAATGGGCGGAGACACGCCCATTGAAATATAATAACATAACTTAACACGCACCCTGAGCTCTAAAAACACAATCTTGCAATTGAAAAATGGGCGGAGGCACGCCCATTAAAATTTAATTTTATATTTCACGTACTTCTTATCTTCTTCTATCAGGTCTTCGCATTCAAGTCGGTTTTGTTTTTTTTTTGGCAGAAATAATTATATAAGTAAGTAAGAATTCTTCCCTGTATTTTCTCAAAAGTCGCACGATTGTGTAGGATAGTGGATCAACAAGGCCTTTAGTAATCACCGACGTCAGTGTTGCACAAATTGTTTTGACTAGTTTTGGAGCAAACTATTTTTCTGGGGTCGTTTTGCTCACACAAAATTCGTTTTTTTATCTATCTATTTATTTACTTATTAGACCAATTTGCACAAGATTGGAAATGGTCTTGCATCGTAGCATGTACAAAATGATATAGTATATTGATACTCACCACTAATAATTGTTAAGTGGTGAGGTTCAATATACTATACCATTTTGCACATGCTACGATGCAAGACCATTTGCTCAAGATTGTGAATTGAGCTATTGTAAATACACCAAACTTGTGACGCATTTTTGTTTCTTCTATACCAAATCTAACGAATTCCATGTATCGCATTGTGTTGGTATCAATATTGTTTGATTTCAGTTTAAGCTTTTTTAATCTATATACATATATAAAAGGGGATGTGTGTATGTATGTAACGTATGGACTCCAAACCGGCTTGGCCGATTTTTATGAAATTTTCAGGGAATCTTCAGAATATTCAGGCGGGTGACACCACTGTGAAGTCTGATTTTTGATTTTCGGTCTGCGGGAGGAGGGGCGTGGCAAAATCTTATTTTCATATTGCACCACCAATGCCATATATATATATATTTTTTTTATTTTATTTTATTTTATTTTTTTTTTGAAAGCCGTTGTCATGTTTTTCAAAACGAGATATCAAAATCTTAAATCGGTTATGTAGTTCCGAAGATATTTACAAAAAAACCTATGTTAATAATGATCCAATATCAAAATTTTAAAACTTTCGAAATGTTGCATTAAAAAATCCGAGTTTGCGGTTTATTTACAAAATATTTACATCATTCGATAACACGATGGGGGTAGCGAAGCACACCGGGTGTAGCTAGTATAAAATAAAATCGTACAGATACCAAAAAGCTTTTGTCTCATTCCAAACAATGTACATGCAGGTACATAAGTGTGTACGAATTCAAGCATCTATAAGATTGACGTTGTTATTTTCTTTGTTATGAATATTATAGTATACTTTTGGCTAAAGCTTTTCACAGCGTTGTCAACTTGGTGCGTTTCGCACCATTTGGGTGCTTTTTGAAATTTTTTTGTGCGAAAAATTCCTTAGTTGGTGCGTGGTGCGCTTTTTTTAAATTTCGGTGCGTTTTGTAATTTTTGGTGGCACCAACGCAAATTTAACACAACAATTGGTTAAAACCGGAAAATTCTAGTTGTGAAACTTACCAACTTCCTGATAGTGTTAATTAACATATTAATAGTAATGATGATTACAAAATATCACAATTTGAAATGAAATCTATTTTATGGCCCGATGATAACAAAAATTCTGAAAATATTAGCAATATTAATTTGAAATAATTAATTCTTTATCTTTTTTTAAAAAGTTTTAAACCGAATTTATAAAATTAATGTGCAAAAATGTACCATCTTGTGCAAATGAATGCATAGATATGTATGTGCCGTTAATTATGAAAATTGTATAAGTCGTATGTTTCTTTGGTCGAGATATTTTGTAGATTACATTGGAACAAATCCAAAAATATTTTTTTACTATGCAAAAGTTTGTTTTAGAGCTGTACTAGTCTCGATCAATATAAATTTATTTTGCTATATCGAATCAAAAATGCGTATGAATAAAACCTCTTTCATAACTAAGGGTACGTGTATACTATGTATTAGTGATGCACGAATATTCGTATTCGTATTCGAATACGAATTCAGGCGAATACGAATACGAATATTTTTCAAAAAAAAAAAATAACTAAATAAATGCATAAATGCATCCTAAACTAAATTTATATAAATGAATAAAAATATTAGTTTGTACGAATCCATTGAATTTTTTATAGAAATTTGTGCTTTGTATCATTGAAGTATCATGAAGTTCTTTTTCATAAAAATTTTTTAATATTTCATATTGCATGCGTAAATAGAGCCCTAATTTAATGTTTATAAATTTCACATGAAATATTCGTATTAGTATTCGCAAATATCGTTTCAAATATTCATATTCGCATTCGTATTCGCGAATATCAAAAATTTACATTCGTTATATTTGTGTAATTTTATTTTTTTTTTTTTTTTTTTTTTGGTTAAGTTTTTTTAATTATGTACATATATTGTAAAAGGCTGTTTGTTTTTATTGTTATATTTTTAATTTAGACATTTTTAGATTTTAATTGAACTATAGTGAATTTTTAATCACAAATAATTTTTAGTCAGGCTTAAGTTCAGTAATTTCAATTCTTTTATTGAATGAAATATTTTTAAGAATCGAAATTACTGAACTTAAGCCTGACTAAAAATTATTTCTCATTAAAAATTCACTATAGTTCAATTAAAATCTAAAACTGTCTCACTTAATTCATCATGGGCACGTGACAAAAATATGTTCACTTGGCAATCACTGTTCACTTGGCAATCACAAATGCTGGAAAGCCAAATCAACTGTAGAAAGCAAAAACAAAGTAACATAATATCCACTACTATAATACTTACATGTATGTACCGACGGTACATCGAATAAGTAAAAAATAGTTAATGTGATGATCGTAAAAGATAAGCAAGAATAGTTAAACATACGTATGTAGAGTAATATAACTTCGTGCTAACCTAAATAGAAAAATGAAAAAAATGGAAAAACAGGGGAAATGAATAGTGATACTTACATAAGTATTTACCAAAGGTAAATCAATAATTGTACACAACAATAATTTCTCACATTCTCACATTTTAACATAGTTCATTAGAATTTACGTTAAATAGCTGATGTTAATAACAATCTCTACCCAAGTAGATAGACTAGGGTGCTGATGAATGCGTTGCTGCACAGAAAAATATCGGTATTTCCCCCAGCTTAAAAGTCTAATTTAATTTTTCTTCTCTTCTTTAGAAACTCACATTAATTAATAAAAATATTTCATTCAATAAAAGAATTGAAACTACTGAACCTAAGCCTGACTAAAAATTATTTCTGATTATATTTTTAATATGGATATATTAAAATTCTGATAAAAAAATTTTAAAAGTATTTAAAAAAAATTATAAATAATGAACTTTTATTAGTTTTGAATCCTTTCTATAATCCTTGATCTCTTTTAAAAGTTTTGCACAGAACTTATGAAATTAAAAAAAATTAAATGAGTACAAATGAGTATAAAAAAATATGCTAAGTTTTTTTATGTTTCATTTTTTTAACCCTGAACTGTAAAAGCCGGTTTAAGTGTTAAAATTTTTAATACAAAAAATAAACATTTTAAACTAAAAAGAAATTCTAAGCATGGTGCGTTTTTTTGTAAATGGCGCGTTTTTTTTAATCCATTTTGGTGCGTTTTGAAATTTTAAAGTTGACAACGCTGGCTTTTCATGACGCGATAATTACTTTTGTTTAGTGCAGTGTTGCCGCTCGGGTAAATTATAGCAGAACATACACTGTAGTTGATTTGATTGAAATTTTTTTAGTGCCTGATAAGAAAACTTGTTGCATTAAGGGTCATTATTATAACTTAAATTTAAGTAAAATTAGGATTTTATCGGACGTGTAAAAAGTTTATCAATAGTACAATTTTACTTTAATCTGAAGTGAGTGATAACACATGTTTATAAATTTCGAAAAACTTATTCGTTCGCTGAATGCGAATCTGCACTCCATTTTTTTCTATGAGCTCTAGTTTTCGAGATATAGCGTTATATAAAAAATAAAGGCAGTAGCATAACTTGAGAAGGGGTTTCTCCATTCAGTAAAGAAAAAAATCGAAATACGATAACAAAATAATTTTGAGACCGTGCAAAAATTGTTTCTAATTTTGTTTAGTACTTTCACAGATGTCATAAAAATTTAATGCAAAAAAAAAATAAAAATTTTAGAATTTTGCTTTTTGTTTTTTAAGAATGCATAAAAAATAGAAATACAACAACGAGCTTATCTGGCCTGTTCCGACAATTGCTGTGATTTAAATCACGGTGATATCAAAAAGAAACTATTAATAGCTGATTTGTTAGTCAATATGTTTTGTATTTTAAGTTTTCGTCATGTATAATAGAATATTTTATTTCAATTTCCATCGGTATATATCGTGAAATTTGCTAAAACAATGATTTAGTTTTTATTAATTTTTTGAAATCAACGTGATTTGATATGTCGTGCTTTGCTGAACAGGATCGTATTTGTGATTTAGTTACTAAATTTTAGTTTCTCCAAAGGAATAGAGCCCTTTTTAACCCCCGACCAAAAAAAAGGGGTGCTATATACATATTTGTAATCTGTATCTGTGTATCTGTGTGTCTCTCCGTGTTCATATAACTACAGACCAAACGGACTGATTTTGATTTAGTTTTTTCTGTTTGAAAGGTGACTTAATTTCAATTTTTATTTGCTTTGAATTCCCACAATTGCTAACAAGTAACGTATGCAAGACGCACACTTCAGCCGATTAGTCATTACATGTACCTTAAGTTGTATGAATGATTGTTGAATTAAAACCGAGTGACGTAATTGCATAATACAAACCTAGATGCTGTAGAAAATTTTGTAAAAAAAAAATATGTATGGCAACGCCGGTCTTAGCTTTTATATGCTTTTGACTTTGTCTAACATACATACATATGTACTGAGTAATAATAACTGCCAGCACCTGAAAGTATGTTTTTAAAAATACTTTTAGATTTATAAATTCGCCATACAAATAGAAATAAGATCATGTTGATCACAATTAGAGGTGGCCACATGAATGCTTTTCATATGTCACGCAATCTCACAAAAATTTTCACTTTTCTCCAAATTGCAATCTTGAATAGATTTTCCCCCTGTTTTTATTCATTCCCCTTATCTTGAATAATATTTTTCACTGAGATTTTTTCACTTTTTTTTGGTAAACAAACACTATATTTTTGCAAGCGTAATGGATTAATTATTCTCGGTATTTCAATATTTTCCTTGCAATTAAATAAAATTGAAAGTTGTACATGTACATGTACATATGTTTTTAAGACAAATACATATTTTTTCCACCACTTTACACTTAAAACCATTTTATTTGGAACCCAAAGTTTGTGTATTTCTTATCTTATAATTAATTTTTAAGCCTAACGATTTTCTTTGCACTGGGAATTTACAGCGGGAGAACAACTTTGGGGCTAGAATTTTCCCTTCGAGAGGAATAAAAAATTTTATGGAAACAAATATTCCACTTTTATTCACGATAGGGATGGATGAATTTTTGTTTCAAGAATATAATTATTTTTCTCTGTCAAATTTGAAAATACAAAATTTGTTTGTATATAAAATTACTGGCTTCTGTTTGCGCATACTCCGAATTTCTTAAAAGTTACACTACAAAAAAAATGATCTTGAAATTTTTTTCTGTGTATATCATATCATGCTTGATTCACTACAAACTATCGCTAATAAATATCAAGTGACTGATAATGACTATTGAACTCTTTAAATCATGAGAAATTGATTCTTCTTTTTTTTACCACAAATTACTTTACATATGTTCACATGATATGAATTTAATTCCCACAAACCCCTTTTGAAATCAAAAATAATAAAATTTATATATGTAGTTGCACTTCAAAAAGATGGAGGTGCATTGTTTGTTATATACTCACATATAATCATCATGTTGTATTCATTACTAATTTTCTTTCACAATTGTTTGTTAAATTTAACCCCTTTAAATAATATCACAACAGCATTACAATGGACCAACTTTCGTCCAATTTCATCAAACTGTTATTATTTTACTACCATCATGATAATAATGCAATAAACATCAGAAAAGTTTCTTTATAATAATAATTATGTGTTTTAATTTTTATGTGCTTATGTTACATTGTTATTATTGCTTTATGTTAATTAATTTAATTTTAATTTTCAGTAGTCATATATATTCGTTCATTATTGCATCTAAACAAATATGTGAGCAAGCATCCATCCTATTATCTACATACATACTTATACATATATATATATATATATTCATTCATTCAAAAAAATATTTTTGTCACACGAAAATTTTTATAATTAATCTCATTTACGACGGCGCATTCACTGCGTCTACTTTTTTTTTCTAATGCATTAAAAATTTACAACATTATCATCACACTCATCAATGATGCCAACTTAGCTTTTTTGAGCCAAACTTAACCCTTTCTACATATTTTCTCAGAGTCTTACGGCCTGTCCCACGATGTCGGCAGAAAACGTTGTTGAAAACAACATTAAATTTTCTAATGTTATTATTGTTTGCAAAAGAAGTTGTCGATCGATCCATTGCTGGCGACATCGCGGGACAGGCCATTAAATAGTATCTTATTTTTTCTAATGATATGCATATACGATACTTCCATCTTTACACATCCCAGACGGTCGTTTTGAGCAAAAAAAAAGTATATAAAAAGCATTAATTTATTTTAGTGATTTTCACAATTTCTCTTTACACTAGATGGCTGCTTGACTTGTAATAAAAAACATACACAATTTACAAACATTGATGCTGGCTGTGAAATTGGTGATAATTTGATTTGATGCCCCTTATCACACTATAAAGGTTTCCTAACGAAAAAACTGAAATTATCTTTTTTTTTGTCTAATGTCTGACTTCGTATTTGCTGGATTTTAAAAAAATTCAACTTCAAAAATATAGTCGACGATGGTTGTCAGATGATCTTTTAGCCTGTAGATCATTACATATCAAAATAACTTTATTTGTTTCCTCATTGTTCTGGATTGCACCATATGAGGAGAGTTAGTTTATTTTCAAGTTTTCACTTCGACTTATAAAATCATTTAACGATACATTTTCTTAAATTACTTAAGCCCCGTTCAGACCATTATACAAGTATTAATACTTTCATCACATTTTACGATACAGAAATCTAAATACATTCGTTGCGACTGTCAAAAAATCTAACGTGAAATCTCATATTGTGTTCAGACCATCACACTTCAAATAAAATGTGTAATACAAGCAGAAAACAAAACAGCTGTTCAATGAAAATGTCTTTGCGATTCATTGACTAGCGGCGGCAAAGCGGTCTCATGTAGGCGGAGACGTGCCGGGACTTGAAAAAATTCAGCAGTTAGAAATATTCTATGTAAATAACAGAAAAAATTTAAGAAAAACAAAAACGTTAAAAAATTACGACAACGAAATATACTTCCATACGATTCACTTATTCAAAATTTTGAGCCGATATACATATGAAAAAACATTACAGCAATGACGACAAGCTATCGGCGACGAAACAACCGACTTGGAAATCTGGTTTGTGTGAAAATGCAACCCTGATCTAATGAAAAGTATTATCGTCTAGAAAATTTTCTAAAAACGAAAAAGTCTCATTGGATGTCAAAATTTTTATCGTATTATTTGCCACTTCGATGACATTTTGCGTTCAGACTATCACACTTGCACGTATTATTTGAATTTTTGACAAGTATAAATACAAAGTATAATAGTCTGAACGCGGCTTTAAACGTATTCATTACACAGAAAAAAATAGACAAGAATTATTTTCAATAAAACCATGTTATTGAATAAAATTTTAGTTTCAATAATATTTGTCATTAACTTGAATATTGTATGTATTTATCAATTCCGCACATTTTAAAATATCATTTAATGTCATTTATTTGTGTTGGTGTTTTCCTTGCTTGTTGATTGACTAAACCTGGTCATGTGCTGATGTTGTTGTTTATTTTGATTGTTGTTGTTGTATTCGTGTGCATTCGGTCAAGAAGCCGAAAAACGTCGTGGCTTGTTTTTTTTACTCAACAAAGCTATTTTTAAATTAGAAAAAACAAAAGAAATCATGTTTTGCGTGTATTCATTATTTGCGTATCTAAAACAGTAACCCGCAAGCCATAGCACAATTGTGCGGATGAAAATCACATACATGCTTATGCTCTTTCATTCGTCGTCACTGAGCAAGCGACGAATGAAGTTGTGCACGCATGTACGAATTTTTTCCTGGTTTTTTGTTTAGTTTTTTTGAGCACACGGAACGAAATTAACGTTAAAATTTAATAAATTTGTACAGCAAAAAAAAAATTAAATAATTATGGAAGTTAGAAAAATTTCGTGATAAAAAATGGTTTTCGCAATATGCAATGCATTTTATGTTATGAAACATTGAAAACTAATAGGGAAAATATTATATAAAGGCATTTTAATAGTATCCACAAAACTGTGAATAAATTTAATTTTGAATTTATACACTAAACCGTTGAATGCTTATTAAATTTTTGCTTTTTATTTAAGGTTTTATTAAATTGCTTATTTACAACAAAAAAATCAATCTACTAATAACCACATCATGTATTTTATATTACAAAACTTTTCTTCAAGTGCAAGTTTATTTTGCTCTCATTTTTCTCACCAATACAGACACATTTTATTTTGCGGGGCACTGATCTAAAACCGATTTGCTCTTTAGCTGAGTGGTAAGTACGTTAGTTTATTAGTCAAGAGATTGCCGGTTCGACTCATCCCAAATACATTTAGTTTTAGTAGCAGCCAAGCAAAGGCAAACAAAAAGGGGGTTAAAAATGTGACATTCCTCCATTCGACATTCCTCCATTCATCCACACACACAACACAACACAATAACAATTATCACTGAAAATAAAATTTCAGTCAACAACTTTTTTCTTTGATTCATTAACTTTCTTTATTGGCTGAAAAAAAAATATATTCAATAAATGTGCATACAATTTTATTTATCAATAATGCAAAAATCGTCATCACAGAAAACTCGAAAGATTTTTTTTATTGAATCAACGATTTTCGTATTCAAATATCAAAATCATTTTTTTCTGTGTACTTGATAATGACTTTTTGAGATCATGATATGAGCCCGGGTAGCCCAGTCGGTAGAGCATTGGGCTTTTAATCCTTTATTTTTATCTAAAAAATCCGATTATGCATCGGCCGGGAATCGAACCCGGGCCGCCCGCGTGGCAGGCGAGCATTCTACCACTGAACCACCGATGCTTATAGCACTAAGTTTCCTACAGTATTTGTAACTCATGAGCATGCTTGCAAGGTTATTGGTAGTTGTGGTACAAAAAATACGCATTCCATTTTACTGATGTATATTTATAGTTAGTGTTGTCATTCGAACAAAAATTGTTCGAATATTCGAACAACTTTTTGTGATTTTTGTTCGAACGAACAAAAATATTCAATTTAGAATAAAAAATTATTCGACTAATTTTTGTCGAATATTCGAATATTCGAACAATTTCCTTAATTACTTTATATAAAAAGTATTTTACATTTCATTACTTTTTAATTTGTTAACAATATGATATTAAATAATCAAATTACTCCAAATTATAAATACTTGTGTAAGCTTTGTTTGTATGTACATACATATGTATGTATGTATACATACATAAGTATGTTCGCTAAACTCATCTTTTTTCTTTTTGGGAAAAGGTAATGCTTCTTTCATGGAATTAGAATGTGTCTTACAATTTCTGATAAAGAGATTAGAAAAAAAAACTGATTTTCTATTATCAAAGGCCTTAAAAATCGAATTATTAAACGACGTAAAAAAAGCATTCAATACCAACTTTTTAAAATACGTCACAAAAAGAGATAAAAATTTATAAGTTTGTAGTGTGTGTCTGTGTATCTGTTTGTTTTTACGAGTCCACGTACAGACCAAACGGCTGAACTGATTCTCATTTAGTTTTTTTCTGTTTGAAAGGTGACTTGATCGAAAGTGTTCTTAGCTATGTTTAAAGAAAATCGGTCCAGCCGCTTAAAAGGTATCACATCGTTTTTAGATATATTCTGTTAGATCTGTGTGTCTATAACGCCGTAGCTCCCGAACGGCTCGACAAATTTTAATTTGCTTTGTTTTCGTTTGAAAGATGACATGATCGTATATCTTCTAATTTATACTTGAAGAAAATCGATCTAGTCGATTGGAAGTTATCTTAAATTTTCTATATATTAATTCTTAATATCTTCTTTTTTGATATTCTGCTTCTTCAATAGTATTAGTGGAATATAGAGTTCTTAACTTGTACTACAGCGTCAAATGCGGCAAAGGTTCTTAAAATTTTTAAGTTTCGTTATTAATATTCCTAAATCTGATATTGAAATCATATGTTTTTCTTGCGTAATGGATAATTTTTCGTTTGTTAATAAAAAAAACTTAAACTTATACACATACGTGTCGTTTCTGCAAACTTTTTAAAGATTATTCGAATATATTTTTTTATTCTTTGTTCGTTCGAATATTCGAGTAAAAGTACAAAATTATTCGTCTGTTCGAACAAAAAAAAAAAAAAAAAAATTTAATTTTATTCGAACAAATATAAAAGACGGATAATTAACAACACTATTTATAGTATTCCAGGTTTTCTTCATCTATATTATACTTGGCAAGCTACACACGCAAATACAATTGTTACTCTGTCAACTCTGGCTGAGGAAGTACATCTAGGATGTATCTGAAGAAAGACAATAGATTTTTAATCCATTGGTCTAGGGTTCAAGTCCCTGCTCGGGTGCCCAGGATTGTTATTTAAGTATTTAATTTTAAATGCTTATATATCTGGTGGCAATTAGTTAAAAACTTGTCTAATAAAATCTAAATTTTATTAAAAAAGGACTGCATCGGCCGGGAATCGAACCCGGGCCGCCCGCGTGGCAGGCGAGCATTCTACCACTGAACCACCGATGCTTATAAAAATGAGCTCATATCATTATGCTTTAATATATGGGCTGCGTAGACAACTTTGGTTTCTCAAATTAAAGAATGACGCAGAGCAAGTACAGATCGCTCATTTACTTCAATAGTCACAACTCAAAAAAACTAGTTTTTTCCGAAAACGCGTTTAAAGTTTTTAATTTACATATAAGTCAATGAAGACATTAAAAAATATTCTCGCACGAGGTGCAAGTTAATTATATGAAATTTTTACACGGGTGTACTCACTAATGAAACTTAAACTACTGGGCCAGCAGAATCTTTATATACTGGGATTCCCCAAGAAAGTTGCCTTAAAGCCAATTGTCATTCAAACTAAATGGGAATTGGTATTAAAGTTTGCTCACACAAAAATATTTTCCTGGCACTTGACCAAGGACTCGTATGTGCCCGGGTAGCTCAGTCGGTAGAGCATTGGACTTTTAATCCAAGGGTCCAGGGTTCAAGTCCCTGCTCGGGCGATTGTATTTTTTATTAATTTTTTTTAGTTTTGAAATAAGCAATTGTTTTATGTAGCGCTTTTCTAAGATCTGTGTATGACATTATTTTAAAAATATTTTTATTTATAAAAAAACCAATTGCATCGGCCGGGAATCGAACCCGGGCCGCCCGCGTGGCAGGCGAGCATTCTACCACTGAACCACCGATGCTTATAACTTTAATCATTCAAAGCTTTTTTTTGTGTGTGATTAAATTTATTTGGTTTAATAGATAAATTAAATTACATTTCTTCGCCAGTATAAACCAGTTTATGACTTGATTATTGTTATCATATACATACATACACACTAGTCTCCTGCACAAGACATCTTATAAGAACTTTCAAGACATGAGGGATTTTTCAAATGCTTTACTACAGCGAAATCTTATAAAACAAACGTTAACAACACTGCTTGCAAGAAATTTGTTTGAGTATTGTAGGTATAAGAGTAAAGAAGAAAACACTTCGTGATGGAAGAATTTGTGATACATGCGTGTGCAAACCTCATGCATTTTTTATTTTTCTGCGCACATGCAAAGGCACACACATGCATTAACATTAGTTATATGCGGTTAATCACATAATAGCTTACCATCTACATATTACACACACACTCAAACGTACAATATGAAAAATAATAATGAGTGTTTGTTACAAACAAGCTGTCTTGCGACATCGCTTGTTACAGCTGATATACACATACACCAATACATCCATCGTGCTTCGCTTATAGTACGACAGCATTTATTATTGGTTTAGTATAATACATGCGACGTGAATACATTTAAAAATCATGACGTTTTTACATTTCAAGACTGTTTACGCAGCTCTCTAATACACACTAATGTTTATTGTGTTCCTTTTTTAAGTTTCTTTGATTAGTTTGGTTTTATATTTGTAATACTCAATTATACGTACATTTGAGTTCTTCCATGTACGTTGAAGTTTTCTTAAGCTTAATTGATAGAGGAAAAAAACTTTTATGAAACTTTTGATCGTGATATGGGTTTTTTTCTGTTATTGATGGTATAGTTAGTTGTTAATTTCTAAGCTTTCAAATATGAAGCAATGTATTTATGGCATCTAAAAGATGAGAATCAGTGTGCAAACTTCTACCGATATTCGGTAGATTCTACCGATTCTACCAATGTTTGTCAAATAAAAGTTATTTTAGTAGCTTTATAAAACCTATGTACAAAAACTAAATTCCTGTTATTTATGTATATTATTTTATATATAAAGGATAAGAGCAAATAACTGGGGATAACACTTTTTTTATTGGAAATGCTTCATTGTTTATGGCAGTTTAATTTCCAATCACATGTGAAGTTTTAAATGCTTGATACTCCTTGCACTTACCCTTTGTATATAAGTACATATATTAAGGGTTTTCATGAGAATGTTCAAAAGTCTCGCAAACTGTGCAATTGTGCATTTTTACACTCTCGTAAATAAAATGTCAAAAATTGTATGGAAATTTATTTACACAAACCTGATTACTTTGCCCAACAATTTTCACTCGTAAACTTAAGCTGTGCAATTGTGCATTTATTAAACTACAACTTTTTGGTTTTTTTGTTTCCTTGAGGCATTTTAGATATACACACACACACTTTTTATTTTTATAGAAATATGTAAATATGTATTTAATTTAAAAACTGCATGAAATTTAATTTTTTATTTTTATCAAGGCACATTCAGCAGGTAGTAGCGGAAACGCAGCTGAGCTATTTTTTTTTAAAATTATAGTTCATTCGAAGCTTCAAAAATTGTTTACGAAAGAGAAATTTAAAAAAAATGTTAAAAATGTTCAATGTGAAAAATATTTTATTAAAAAAATTCTTTTGAAACAAACTTAAAAATATGAAAAAACTATTAAAAAATTGTGAAAAGTGCCTAAACGTTGCAAATTTTGCTAGTGGTAGCTGCCGTGAAGAAATTTTTTCAAATTTATGTGAATAATTTTCATTATTATTGTTTTACAACAAATTCAATTTTTGATATTTTGGATCAACTAAAAGCCATGTTGTTTTTTTCATTGTTGTATTTTTTCAATGTTCTTGTAATCCTGATATTACCTGGAAATAAATGTGCCTTGATTTTTATTATATTAATTTTTTTGATATTTCATTAATTTCTTTGCGCAAAAGTTGAAAAGGGGCTTCATGAAACAAGTCTCGCAAATTTGCCCAAATTCACAAATGGGAATTTTAAGAGTTCTCATGAAAACCCTTATTATGCTATTTTTATGTTTCTTTGAATTGTTATTTTTTATGTTTCTCTGAATAAAAAAACTTTCTACCGAATTTCATTCAAATCCACCAATTTTTTTCGTCGATTCTACCGAATTTAAAAAAAAAGTTAAGTGTGCACAGTGATGAGCAGGGACAGGGGTTTCATGCAAATGCATGTTTTTTCCTTTAACCCTGCTAATGGCAAGAACAAAATATCTTTACGAAACAATGAATTTGTGTAAAAATGGCATCAATTTGTTAGTGCATATTTTTGAATTTTTTGGTCATAAATGCATATTTTTTTTTTTGCATAATTTGGTCATAAAAGCATATTTTTGTTTCATATTTTGGCTTTGTGCATGGTTTTGTGTCATATTTTGTCAAAAATTCAAAATCCAAAAAATTTATTGTTGACAAATTATTAATGCAAATTTGTTTTTCAAATTTATGTGCTTGAATTGTTGTAGAATTTTAGAACGATTGTAAAGGGTGTTTTTTTAGAGGTATAGAACTTCGAATTGTAATAAAACACAAGAAAATCGTATTAATGTCCATCAATTTGGCTTTATTGGAAGGATAATTTTATGCCATTAATGTTTAAATATGATTTCGGGCATGTGGTCGCCGCAGCTGGCTCGAATAAAGCCAATTCTACAGGTCCAATTTTCAACCACTTTTTCGAGCATATGGGGCCGTATGTTGGCAATAACGCCACGAATGTTGGCTTCCAAGTCCCCTAACGTTTCTGGTTTGTTGGCGTAGATGAGCGACTTCACATATCCCCAAAGAAAATAATCCAATGGTGTCAAATCACACGACCTTGGTGGCCACTTGACAGGTCCATTCCGCGAAATTATGCGCTCATCGAATGTTTCCTTCAATAAATCGATTGTGACGTGCGCTGTGTGGCATGTAGCGCCGTCTTGTTGGAACCACAACTCATCCACATTCATGCCATCCAATTCGGGAACAAAATAGTCGGTTAGTCGGCTCCAATTGCTGTGCACGGTGGCGAATCGATTCATTCGGGTCCTCTTCAACACTTTGCTCTACAGCGGCAATTGTTTCTTCGGTGCGCACTGTTCGACGTCTCTGCGGATGCGTATTATCACATAGAGTAAACGTAGTGCGAAAACGATCCATGGTTAACCGAATTAATTGCTCTGATGGACGATTATGTCGACCATAAAATGGACGGAGCTTGCGGTAAACTTCGCGAACTGAACCATTATTTTCGAAATAAATTTGCACGATTTGCAAGCGTTGTTCTTTTGTCAACCTGTTCATGATGAAATGGCAAACCAAACTAAATACTAATCACTTGACAGCTGACAAAATGGCCGCCAGTTAGAAAAGTGATGCCAACTTAAAAGTCTATACCTCAATAAAAAACACCCTTTACAAGCACACACATCTGCCAAATTTAATGGAAATTGTCATTTTGATAATTTCAAGAGGAAATTGTCTGCTATTAAAGCCGAAAGTAGTGAAACAGTTCTGCTGGAACTTGATATTATTTTTAAAAATGATAACGGATTCAAAAGCAAATTTAATAGCTAGTATTCGATTCATTGTATTGGTTGAGATAAATAAATATGTAACCTTATAGAAAAAAAATCATTTAAATTTGAGCCGATTACATCCACAGACGTTACAAGGCCCTTTTTTTAATTCACAAAAGCTTTCTAAAAACAAATTTTTCGAACTTCACATTCAAAAATATAAAAAATATACAATTTTCTTTTTCTACTTACGTATCGCTCCCATACCGCAATATAAACATATCTCGAAAAATGCGTGTTTGGATTATATCACCTTTAATCTTGTGCAAAAAATTTAATTTACACACACCTCTTGAGAAAAGAATATATTTTTATATCTCTATTTAGCTGTTTGAAATTTGAAATTCTTTCTTTTGAATAACAAATGTTTAAGATATGTGCATAAGTTATTGTTTTTAGTGCATATTTTGAGTTTTTGATGGCATATTTTAGGCGCCTAAGATATCTTTTTTAAATGCATGAAGTCCTTGTCCCTGCTGGTGAGAATCTAAAATAAATATTCTTATTATCTACATACATATATTTATAGTTTGATGAAAAAATGATAAAGTGAATGGGCTGCGGTTCTAAAGTTTATTCGGTGCGCACTGTTTGACGTCTTAGGAGATGGACGTTATCATTCAAAGAACACGTGGTGCCAAAACGATCCAAAGTTATTCGAATTAACTGCTCTAATGGACGAAGTGGGCAGAATAGTTCGTCAAGCAGAACCAATATTTTTAGAGAAACTGTCGAAAATTTGCCAGCTTGGCTCTCGTCTGAGTATATCCATGATGAAACCGAAAAACCAACAATCAGCTGTTTAATTTAATGTCAAATAAAGCAGTGTTGCCAACTTAAAATTTTGAGGCGGGAAAAAACATACGTTAAACATAAATTCCAAAATAAAAATAAGTCATAAAAATTTAAAACATTACAAACAAGAAATTTATATTTGTTAGGATATATTATTTAAAAAAATCTTAAGGTAATATTCGTTCGTATTCTTTATTAAAAAGTACAATAATCTCTGTTTAGCAAAAGCTTCAAATGCAAAGCAATTATATACGAATTAGGTTTGTGAAAATTTCGATTTTTTTTTGTTGCTTTAAACGATTGTTCACTACGCTGTACACTACTTACAAGTACTTCTTAAATGCAATTTCTTGTGAATGCCCTGCAGTCAGACTGGGGCCAAGTGTCCGTATGTCAACACTAAAACTCTAGTAGTAGTTACATTGTCTACAATTTCTCTTCTATTCGTCAGTATAAAAGAAAGAGAGAAAACAGATGTGGTGTATTTCTGGTGGATTTTGCAACAACTTGTCAATATACATAAATTTTTATGTACGTAATGTATAGAAATGTACCAGTAAATGTCTGTTTGGTATGTCTCCATGTTCCCATAAGAACTATGAATTCACTAGCTAGTCAATTGTTTTAGTGTCACTAGTAGATTTTCAATGACAAGCACATGCTAAATGTCTATAGCATAAAGTATTGTATGGGGAATAATTGTAGAGTAGTACCATAGAATACACAGAAGTGAAGAAAGTGACAGGTAAAAAAAGCTCCAATCAGGTTTTTGTTAAAATTCGTGGAAAAAAGAGAAAAGCATAGTGTATTTGATACTGTAGTGTATTACTACTTACCAATTATCACAGGTAATAAAAATTTATTGCACTAGAAAGACGTAGCAAAACAAAAACTACGACAAAATTTGAGGGAAAACGAGACAAACAGAAAAATACCCGTATCTTCCGTCTCGTGACACTTCTGTATGTTTTGTGGTAGTACTAGTGACGAAACCAAAAGCGACTCAATACATTTGCACTATTCGCACTTTCTGCAGGGTGTACAGTACATTCATGCATGCATACTTCCATTTATTTGTCATTCATTTACATTAATGTAAATTTTTAAATGTAATGCATTGTAACATATACATATGTATGTGCATACACTGAGAAAACAGATTCGTTGTGACAACCGAATTTGTTGCCAATTGAATTTTGGCGGTTGCAGCAACTATCATAGAATTCTGCTATAGCGACTGAAATTTTCTTCTTCTTTCTTATAACCTTCAACCCAATAGTTGCAGCAACAGAAAAAAATTGGTTGACAGTATGGAATTTGAAATAAATGTTATTCTTGCTGCCGAAAATTTGGTTAATATAATTAAAACAATATCATAATTGGTACCTGTAAAAGAAAAATTGGCCTTCCTTACTGAAATAAAAATAAACAATAAACGCAAATAAAAATACACAATTTAAGATATTTATTATTTGATATATTGTCATAAGTTTATTTTAATTGAAATTTATTTCCTAATGGTGAAGCATGTCTATATATAAGGTGTATAGAACTTCGAATTGAAATAAAACACAAGAAAATCGTTTTAATGTCCATCAATTTGACTTTATTGGAAGGATAATTTTATGCCATTAATGTTTAAATATGATTTTGGGCATGTGGCCGCCGCGGCTGGCTCGAATAAAGCCAATTCTACAGGTCCAATTTTCAACCACTTTTTCGAGCATATGGGGCCGTATGCTGGCAATAACGCCACGAATGTTGGCTTCCAAGTCCCCTAACGTTTCTGGTTTGTTGGCGTAGAGGAGCGACTTCACATATCCCCAAAGAAAATAATCCAATGGTGTCAAATCACACGATCTTGGTGGCCAATTGACAGGTCCATTCCGCGAAATTATGCGCTCATCGAATGTTTCCTTCAATAAATCGATTGTGACGTGCGCTGTGTGGCATGTAGCGCCGTCTTGTTGGAACCACAACTCATCCACATTCATGCCATCCAATTCGGGAACAAAATAGTCGGTTAGTCGGCTCCAATTGCTGTGCACGGTGGCGAATCGATTCATTCGGGTCCTCTTCAACACTTTGCTCTACAGCGGCAATTGTTTCTTCGGTGCGCACTGTTCGACGTCTCTGCGGATGCGTATTATCACATAGAGTAAACGTAGTGCGAAAACGATCCATGGTTAACCGAATTAATTGCTCTGATGGACGATTAGGTCGACCATAAAATGGACGGAGCTTGCGGTAAACTTCGCGAACTGAACCATTATTTTCGAAATAAATTTGCACGATTTGCAAGCGTTGTTCTTTTGTCAACCTGTTCATGATAAAATGGCAAACCAAACTAAATATTAATCACTTGACAGCTGACAAAATGGCCGCCAGTTAAAAAAGTGATGCCAACTTAAAGTTCTATACCTCAATAAAAAACACCCTTTACGTTTCTTCAACCACACATTTTGAAAAGCCACAAACCTGTTATCTTATGCACAGACTTTCAAAGACCATTTGAGAATTCACAAATCATAATATCTTTGAAAGTCACAAAAGTTAATTTTTTAATTTGCTGCTATAAACTATGATAGTAAACTCAATCTCTAGTTAGTTGCAGCAACTGATTGAAAGTTTTTATTTTAATTTTAATATAGAACGACAATTTTTTAGTTGCTAATACCAAACGTTGGTAGTAAAATCCAATTCGTAATATTTTATTCGGTTCGGTTAACCAATCAGTTAATTAGTCATGACAAAAGCATACGCAATCAATTTAAGTATTGTCACAATCATATCTTTGTTACAATTATGCCCTTATGGCAACGAACATGGATTGTTTTTTGGATTAACAGAAAATTGATAGCGTGAACTATAATATAGTTAATGCAAATGATATTTTATTAGACTAACCGTTTTCCAACCAATCTTTTTTCTGGGTGTAGATACGTAGATTTATTCAAACCTTTAACTTTATATCTAAACTTGTTAACTTCCGTGTCAATGATTTAACACGCTTTCTATACAATATGCAACATTCTGACAAAGTGATCCCAACTGTAATGTGCCAACTTACCACCAGACCTTTCATTGAACACTAGCATATTAGCAAAAAAAAGTCATATACGTATGTAAGTCTCTATGTATACGTGTGAGAAAAATATACGGTTTAACGCAAATATTCTTTTCATAATATTCAACACTTCTATTTTACTTACGACACACGCACCCTTTCTTTGACACGTTGTATTGTTATTGTGTTTGTTAACTCGGCCACCTGTTTGGTGACACTTTCAACTGATTGCAGGCTGGCAGCTCTTTATAGTTGCAATATACATACGCCTAGATTCCTATGTACTGCTGAGGTTTTATATTCATAATATTGTTAAAATAACAAAAAGATGAAAAGTTTATAAGCAGAGGTAGTCAATGTTTTTTTTTTTTTTTCTTTTTATTTTTTATTTTTTGAATCGAAGGTAATCTTCAACTAAAGAACTCTATATTTTATTGTAGAGTAGAGTCAGTCCAATATATCGGTGACTATTACAATATAATATATATAATATATAATATAACATCCCGTTAACAAGTATTTATACAAAAAAATCAAAACCCGACTGCGACCAATTTTGAACAGTTAAATGTCCTAAATGGTCATTCCAAATGAAAAGTCATAAGAGAAACCTAAAGATGATTTTAAAATATACCTATAGAACGATACCCATTTTGATATAGTTCGCCGACTTTTTTTTGTATTTACAAAATGGCGTCTTTTGGCCGCGTAATAACCGAAATGCAAGCGATGTTAAGAAAAATTTTCTGTTTGACGTTCTATAATAATATTTTGTTTGAGAAAAAATTTACTCCTCTTCCATAATCTTTTAAATTTGCAGGCTAATGTGTGCAGTGCTTTAGAAGTTCCATACTTACGATTAGTTAGCACTTTATTTTACACCACGGCGGTATAGTTTTTTATGGGCTGAATGAAATAACTAACGCCCAAAGCAAATTTTCCCAATGAAATAGAACCTTAAAAAATTACATTAATTAAATTTAATGAAAAAAGTCAAGAAAATGAAATTACTTCCAAAACTCAAAATGAAGTACACCCAAATACTGGGACTTATTTCATAAAAAACATGAAACACTTGCTGCAAAACTTTTGAGTTTGTCAAAACTCTCAAGTTTGTTGATGAAGGGGGAAATCTGAATGGAAAAGTGTACCTTATTTCATGTACATGCAGTTCTTGTGGAGTACGTCAGCAAAACAAAAACTTCACAGGGTAAAGATGCAATTAGACGTGCCGTAGCCATAATACCATAGCCATAATCAAACCAAAATTCAATTGGTTTATATGGTAATGGCTATGGTGTTATAGCGAGTCACCTATAATCAAATACAGTGTTGCCCCTTAGTTGGGTTATGGTTATGGCACGTCTGATTGCACCTTTATGAAATAACGACTTCTGCTAAAAAATTTTATTGCTGCTGCTTTTGTCATTATGTTATGTGCTGCTTTAATTATATATCTACATATATAATTTCATAATTTTTAACGCGTGAGTTGCGGATTAGTCACGTGTGTGTCACGCATTAGTCACGCGTGATCGGGTTTGTATTTGTATATAATAATAATTGAAAAAAGATTTCAATACTTATTGCTAGAGCATTTTTGAAGACTCAATAAATAAATATGAATATGCAAAAAAAAAAATAAATAAATAAAAAAATAACGTGTTTACTCTCTAAGGGTTGTTAAAAAATTAATTTTTGGCTTGTCCGTGCCCGAATTGATTAGGAGCTTGTGTTGTTTAAGCACGGCTTATAACCATTTTGTTCCTGCTTCTTATTTCTTAAATAAAAAAAAAGATAAGATAAGATAGGTAGCCGCAAAAGTGAAAATTTTTTAAATTCATTTGTTTGGAAATTTTTCACATTTGCTGCTACATAAGCGCTACCTAAACGGTGTTAAGAATTATTCCTAGGAAGTTCATATGTTCTAGAAAGTTGTTTATTAAGATCTCAGGTACATCTTTGTAGTTGATTGTTTCCTTGAACTTTGAACGGTTTGCTAACTATGGACTTGAACAGGGGAAAAAAGGTTTAAAAAAATAGATTTTTTTAAATTTTTTTGCGATTTTGATCTTGCACATGAAGTTTTTTTGATTTTATATGTTCACAATTTTTGTTCTCTATGACAAAAGCTACAACTTTGCCTTAGAAAGTAAATCAAAATTTTGAACGGTTTGCAAGATATGAGCCTGATAAAATGCAAAAATGACACCGAGGCCCTAAATCTTTGGGGGTCCATAAAAAAATGCATGACTTGGGGCAAAACTGGGAGACATGAGTCTTTTTTTTTTTTTTGGTCTTTTATCATGTAGTGGTGTCCGCATATGGTTACATTTCCATGGCTTAAAAAATTACAGACAGTGTTATTATAAGTAAGTTAGTATGTATTAGAGATATGCGTAAACAGTCTTGAAATGTAAATACGTCTTGTTTTTTAAATGTATTATCGTCGCATGTATTATAATAAACTAATAAAAAAAAATGCTGTCGTCTAATAAGCGAAGCATGATGGATGTATTGGTGTACGTGTATATGAGTGTTTTCAAGCGATGTCGCGAAGACTTCTTGTCTGTAACAAACACTTAAAAGAAGTAGTGTTGATGCGTGTATGCTTGTTATTTTGAATATTGTATGTTTGAGTGTGTGTGTGTGTGTGTGTAAGAGATAGACCCAGCGGTAAAACTCAGAAGTCCTTCTTGGTGCAGACCTTATTAAAGGCTCTTTCGTATAAAATATACGATACACATCCCACACTCGCTTCTATGAGAAGGGAGAAGAGAAGGGGTAACATGTTTTGTTTTGTTTTTTACCAAAGCAAAAACAAAATCTATTAGTTTGAAGGCCTTGCAGAATCTCTGCCGAAAGAAGCAACAACAGAAGGCCTGTTTCGCAATGACAACGCGAGTAAAAAAGATATGAGTATGGAATGGGGCGAGCAGGCCTTCTACATCCAAAAGAAGGCGTACAGAGGCCTTCTAGAAGGCATCCCTACTCCTTCTAGTTCCCGCTGGGGATGGTAAGCTATTATGTGTTTAGGGGAAGTTTTTTTTAAAGCAAGTGCACACAACTAATGTCAATGCATGTGTGCGTTTGAAAAATCAATGAGCGTACACACAACTTATTTGTGTATGTATGTATGTACATGCATGACGTTTCTAAACGCTCGCATTCGTATGAAGCATCAGAAATTCTTCCGTCACGAAGTATTTTTTCCTATACTCCTATACGTGCAGTAACTGAAACAAATGTCTTGCGAACAGTGTTGTTTATCCTTTGTTTTAGAAGATTTTGATGTAGTAAAGCATTTAAAAAATCCCTAATGTCTTAAAAGTTCTTCTAAGTGGCCTTGTGCAGGACTTTAGTGTGTACAATATAATTTCCTTTTAATGAATTGTTTCGTATTGTTTCTTATACCCGTAAAACAAAATGGATGCAAGTGTCTTTTTTTAAGGAAGTAGACCTTTAATACGAAACTGGACAGACTGTAAAACTTGCTTGCAGGCTGCGGTTTTGATAGTTTGGGAATTCCCATTGATATCAGACTTGCACTTACAAATCCCTTTTACACACATATGTATTCGTTATTGTTGCTTTTGTTCTTTGTTTTAACTCTACTCTTTTGCATTGAAATTTTAGTTGCACTCGATGTTTTGTAATATAGAAGACCCTTTCAAGTCAAGTGTGTTTTAAATTCATCACTTGGCTTTAGTTCTTTACCCGCACAAGTGTGAAAAAAAACATCGCCACAGCATGTTTTCAGTTCGAGTATTTTGTTCTCTTGAAATACATTAGCAGCAAAAAGAAAACAAACAAAAAATAAAAATAAAAAGAAACAGAAACAGAAATGTACATTATGATTGGTAAAAAGTAAAGCAATCACTATAAATTTGATTATCACAGAAGTAAACAAAAAATTATTCGGGTGACGAGGTTGTTTGTCCTGAGTGAATTTGAAAATTATTCTAAAATTCTGTCACTGGTCAAAGAAGTGTTTTGTAAATTCTAGAGCAATAAAACCAAAAATCATGTTGTCTTTTTTTTATAAAACTTTATTAAAAAAATAGAAAAAATTTCATTAAATAAACAAACAAACAATTTACAACAAAATGTTATAGACAATTTGAAAATTCTTGGGTTAGCTCTTATTAAACTAAATTCTAATACCAAAATCATTAAGACTAACAAGCGAAATGATTAATTTTTCGAATAATAGAATTAAAAATTATTTTAAAAACTTATACACAAAAATATTTAATATATTAATTAAGTTTATGAAACAAACAGTCTAACTAAGAAGAGCAAAAGTTGCTGCAGGACTCGCATCCTTTAACAGCCACTCTGCCATCCTTTCTTTTACATACATAAATACTTTGCCTTTTTTTTTCTTTGTATAAAATATTCCTATGAGAAACAACAAATAATGCTAAAAATAAAATTCCTTAAAAATAAGTTTGTCACACGTTAAAAAAAAATACTTTTTTCTAAAAAAAAAAAATACATGCAATAAAAATAACTTGATAATTAAAAATTATTTTAAAGTGGGCTTTTTAAAGAAAAAGTAAGATAAGAGTTGAGAGAGCAGGAGACAGTAAGGAAAGTTTTAGAAAAAGTTTTAGTTTAAGATGTAGAGGAGATTTTCTTATTTTAACTAAATAACTTTGCGTAGAGTTTAACTTTTCCCGTTTGAGTAAAACATTTCTTCACATTAAGAAAGCTCGAGGCCGAGGCTTTCAATTGAGTATTTTTTTTTTTTGTTTGTATTCAAAAATTTTTGCTATTTTCGTAACAGTAGAATAAACTCTAGTGCGGTGCACCATATGAGGAGCTGGGCGCTGAAGGAGCCGAGGGAGCAACTGGAGCACCGTAATCACCACCAGGAGGAGCTGGCGCAATACTGTTGGGATATGGACCAGTTTCTTCCTTTTGTGTCTTGTAGCGAATGAAGTATACTTCGGGCTTGCTGGGCTGAGTGGGTGCTGGCGTGGGTATAATAATATCGGGTTGCTCTTCGGGCTTCTTGACCAGCACATAAACCAAAGTCTTCTCTTCAGTTTGAGGCAATTGTGGAATGACGGGTGCGGTGGGTGCTGGTGGTGATGGAGCCTTGATGAAGACAATTTTGTAGTGTTTCTGGGGTGGAGGTTGAATAATTGGTTTTCTGCAAAAGATACAAAGTTGCAATTTAGTTTTTTTTTCTCATGTGGAATTTCTTTAAATGTTTTGCTTTTCTAATTTAAAGAAATTTAAAAAATCTTCCATCCGTTAAAGTGTAGCAATTCAGGAAGTTTTATTTTATTTTAAATTAACGCATGAATGTACTACGTGTGTTTGTATAATCATTTTTTTTTTGTTCCTCTTTGCTCCAGTTAGTTTTGCTTTCAGCGCTATAAATTTCTCTAGGCTCTTGACAACTTTGTGTTAAAAACAAAATTTACCTCTTCTTTTTTTTTTGCAAACGTAAATTCCCATTTTAGTTTTTGTTATATTGTGTACGAGTATCTTCTGTGGTATCATGTTTAAATTTAAAGTTTTGTTTAACGAAAAAAAAAGTATTATTTAAACTATTTTTCATTTAATAATTGAAAATGGAATCTAAAGCGGAACACTGCACATTTCAAGCAAAATGTTGAAAAAAAAAACTCTTTAGTTTATGGCAAATTTTGTACATCATATCTCACTTGGTAACTGTGTAATTAATATTTCGTACTAACAAAACTTTCATTTTTAAAAATGAATGAATAAAAAAATATATCAAAGATAACAAGCTCTTGAGGAATACATTTACTGTATGTAGCCAATGCTATTGCGTAGACACGAGTACATAAATCTTACTTCTTTCTGAGAAACGTTTCATCCGTCAATACTATCTTATCAGATTATATTTTCAAAAGCTTTTAGAGAAAAATATGAGATGCGGTTAACTCGTTTATTTCAATCTCAAAGTTCTGGGAAAAAATTAAAAAAAAAAATTATTGTCTTCCATTTAACCGATTTAGGGCCTGTCCCCCAATGTTGACAAAGTTCTACTTGTCGTACATTTACATTTGAAGCGAAACCAATATTTTAAAATTATTATTTTTTGTTTTGAATGTAAGTAGTGTTCAGCGACAAGTCGAACGTTGTCGACATAATTTTAAAATTTTGTTTTTGTTTCAAATGTAAGTATGAGAAAAGTCGAACCTTATCGACATCGCGGGGCGGGCCCTTAGATTATATTTGCGGTACTTGGCGCATTAACTCTAGTCTAAAAATTTAAATGAAAGCTGAAAACGATCTGGCAAGAACTTTTGAAAATGTTTCCTCAACGATATCTCGCCAACGAATCAATCGATTTTAATAAAATTTGCCAGCACTCGATGTTTTTTTTTTTTTTTTTTTTTTGAGCAAATTATATTTATTATTAATTAATATGTAATAATAATAATAATTAATATTTATTATTAATTATTTTATTATTATGTTGAAATAAAATTAAAAACTTTGTTTTCGAAAACGTTTATTTTCGAAAATTCTCTACCGAATCGAATCACTCCATTATAGCACGAAATCTAAGTGAGATTAATGTGACATTCTATACCGTAAATTTGTTCACAAACGGTCAAGCCATTCTTAAGTTATGCATACTTATACATATGTACATACATATCATTACCTTAATATAGAAAGGCCCTAATTCATTATTAATTTTTTTGTATATATCGATAAAAGAACATCTAATGTATCGAAAATATGCAAAAATGTCGATTTAAAAAAAAGGAAAATAAATAAATAAGATAATGATTTAGGGCATTTCTATATTAAGGTAACAATATGTACACCCATACGGAAATGATCGTGAAAGTAGACAGATTAGATTCCCATGACCTAAAAACATGGAGATCTGTGGGAGTATTGTGAAATTCGATTCGAAAAGAAAAATGTTCGAATTTCCATGTTGTTAACATTACAATTCGAACACATTTCCGTTCGATTCGGATTACATAATAAACCCCTTGGCAAAAACTCGATTTTCGAAAATCAGGGTGGAATCAGAAACTTCCTTTATTAAATAAATTATTATTTTAATAAAAAATAATTCGTTGTGAAAATAATTTATGTAATTCTAAATTGCATTTTCGAAAAACTTCTTTTCTGAAGAACTCAAATTTTTTTAATCCAAAATGTTGAAGTATAACCCCCATATGCAAAAATAAAAAATAACATTGGCTTGCAGTGTATTTTAAAACAAAATTTCCATCCAAAAAAAGAACCGGTTTTAACGTACACTTGAAGCACACGTTATTTTTTATTTTTTTTGTATATGGGTGTGAGTTTTTAAGAATTTATTTTTGTTGTTGCTTTGAATTGTCTAGAATCTAGACTCTAGATGCTTTTTATTTTTACTGTGTATCATTAGACTTCAACAAAAAATTACTTGACAAAAACTTCCAAAAAACTTATTGAGAATTATTAAATATACAAATTTACTCAAAATTAGAAATCTGCTATAACAATTTAAAATCACAACAAATGTCAAATGCCAGTAATAAGCGCCACAAAAATTTAAGCGACATAATTTTCGAACTTAATTTTTTGAACAAAATCTATTATATGCGATCGTAAAAAAATTGATTTTCCTCAAAAAAAAAAAACGAGGTCCAAAAATAATTTTATTTGGACTCTAAATATATTTGATATGCCTATGGCAGATGCCATAATATGATTTTAAGGCTTTTTTTTTACCCAATTCCCACGCTTTCCATCATCAAAATAAAAATAAAAAAAATGTTTCATGCAACAAATTTTAATGGAAAATTTATTCATATAGTTTTATTACCTCACACGAACAAGTCATGTACTACAAATCAAATTTAAAACTAAAAGCAAAAGCAATTGAATTAGAAAAAAAGTTAAATCATGTCATGACTTGGCATTATTTTTGTACTACAAAAAAAATCTTAAAAGTAAATTAAAAAATTTTAAGTCAATATTGTGAATATGTTGTACGAAGAAAAATAAGAAATAAATAAATAAACGTTATAAGCAAAAATTTTTTATTGTGATTCATACTTGGTTTCGTACTTTTGGATTAAAGCGGCCTGTAGACATGATCAAAATGCTTGATGTCAAGTTCGTGTATGTGTGCGTCAAGCATTAATTTTGAGTTTGATTTTGTGCTGTCAACATCATATATGAATATCAATAGCGCACAATTAAATTTGAGTTCGATTTTGTGGCTGTCAATATCCTAAAAATGTCAATATCCAAAGAAAATTTAGTAACAATAATACTGTTTGAAAAACAGATAAAATGAAATAAATTTCTGACACCTGCACAATGCATTACATTGCGATAAGTGAACTGATGAATTCAGCCTAAACCAAACTTTGAGGAAGTATTAAAATGGCTAGTATGTAAATGAAATTAAACATGTTTTCTTTTGACTTTAAACAAAAAAAGTAATTTTTTGCTAAAATATTTTTTAGCTCTCATGCGATTTGAAAATCATGCGAGTGCCAGAACAAAGCTGAGTGTTTAAAAAAAAAAAAGGAAATTAAATATAATATTTATTTATTAATTTGTGCACCTTGAAATCTCGTTTAAAATGTGTGCATGCTTGATGAACAAACACAAGAAACATATCAAAATATGACATCAAGCAAGGCCAAAATCATTTTTTTTTTCATCATTTATCGACAATTTTATTTTCACGAATATTATTACAATGCTTGATGAGTATTTTGATAGTGTCTAGACCAGCTACGTCCAAGCACACACACACTGATATTTGCATTTGAAGTAAACAGCTTTGAAAGCTCTTAAATTTATTCTTGTTTCTTTGCAAAGTAAGATCAAGCATTGCTGTCTGTTTTGTTGTTGTTGTTGTTGTGGATGTTGTATTTCCGTCGGTGTGAAAGCACAAAAGCTCATTATAAAAGTTTGCACATTGTGCATATGGCTTGGACGTAGCTGGTTTAGACCAATGCTGGCCACCGAGTGATACGAGTATGCATTCGCGTATGTGTATTCATTTGTATAAGAAACCGATTGATGTTCGGCACTCTGGTGCTATTTTTGACCGCTTAATGCAGAAGAGAATCGATTCCGATAGTGCATGTTTTTAAACAAAAATTAATCTTAAGTTTTGCAGGCTATTGATTTGTAATGAAATTTACTTTTTCATTATCAGTTTTTAATCTTAATAAAGTTTGCTTAATAAAAAATAATGTTATTTAATATCTCATGGCTTGCTAGTGCTCTGGACTTTCATTTTCTTTTCTTATTAAAAAAAAACAACTCAAACTGTCAACTGATATACTGGCAAACATACATGCATATCAAATAACAGATGCCAGCAATGCACACAAATTTTCCTTTCTCTAAACTCGAAATTATTATAACAGAAACATCCTTTAGTTTGAAATGATTTTGATTTTTTTTATGAAACCACAACGACATCACTTTCTCGTGTACATTTTTCTGAATAACGCACATACAGATGGTTTTTTTTATTTGTTGCTGGATGCAAAAAAAAAATAATCAAAAAATGCCTTCTTGGAAATTTTATTATGTGGGCAAAATAGGCAGTTCCTTTATTTTCAATACAGTTTACTTTATGTATTAAATACCTGGACTTTAGCGGACTAAACAACAACAGGGCTCGAATCGTCACATCCGTGAACGTACAACTCGTCACGTAAAAACACAATTTTCGGATTATTACATACGTGAACGTACTGAAATCCCATTTAGTTTATACGATTAACGTATCACTTAATTTGTTTTCGTACGATTGCCGATACGATCACGGATGTGACGATTTGAGCCCAGGACTTCAAATGTTCTTGAAGTTAATTATGTTGACTTGACAATGACAGCAAAACCATAAACATATGATATTGAAGTAGATATAAATACATATTTCAGTGGTGCCACTTTTAAATAGTTCCCCCCATATGCAAAAAAGTAAAGTGTACTTCAAGTGCACGTTAAAACCAGTTTTTGTATGGTAATTTTGTTTTAACATACACTTCAAGCACACGTTATTTTTTTTTCGTGCTTTCAGACCGACGAGAGCACAACAACCAATCATATCTCGGCGACATCAAAGAATCAAGAACAAACTTAAGAGCTTTCAAAGAGGCTTACCTCAAATGCAAATGTCATAGTATGTGTGTTTGGACGTAGCTGATTTAAAAATATCATTTATTTTGTATTACATTGTCAGCACTGATTGTCGCTGATTTGCCTAAGTTGGCAACAGTGACAAAAGTGGTCGTGCAGCCGTGAAGCTGTGATGACGCCAAAATAATCGTTTTCATATAAAGACGGGTTTTTTTTTTTGAGTTTGTGGCTTTTACACGTGTAAACGCAGTGTCAACGTAGTTATTCTATTTTTGACAGATTGTGGTCGGTAGCCTGCTGTACTGTGCATGCATGCATTGACATTTTAACATTTTAACACTCAGATTGAAAGAGAAGAAATTAATAGGAAAATCAAAAAAATAAATCCAGAAGAATTATTCGTTTTGATTAAAAATTAAAAAATTAAATCCAGAAAAGTTATACGTTTTGATTTTCAATGAACTAGGGAAATTAATTGTCCATAACGCACGCGTTAATTCTATTTTCGAAATCAAATCAATAACTTTTGACAGCTAAGAAACAAATTAGAAAATAAAATGTATTAAGCAGCACAAATATCGAGCCATAACCGCCAAAAAAAAAAAAAAGCTTAAGCGACATATTTTTTGAACTTCTTTTTTTGGACAAAAATCGATTATCTACGATCGTATAAAGTCGATATAATTTCGCTGAAGCATTTTTGGCGGTTATGGCACGTTATAAATAAATAAATTTACTTACAGTCCAAATTCCAACTGGGTGTTCGTTCGCAGTAGAAAAAAATAATACAAAAATAAAATTTAGTAGCCTGATTACCATTATGAAATTGAAAGTCGAATTATAGCCAAGTTAACAACGGTAACTCCAAGTGCCAGTTCTGCTTAAGACACCAAACATGATTTTCCGTTTATCTCTAGTTTTCTAGGAGGATAAACTTAATAATGGATTCCTAAAGATAACTGGCAATAATAATGCTCTAGACTAAAACTAACAAAGAAACACTTAATGAAAGAGTGAGAGAGAGAGAGACTGGGCTCAAGGATGATAAGCAAAAAAAAAACTTTAAAAAAATATTTAATGGGTTTTAAATTCACAAAAACTGGCAAAAGTTCAATGAATCGCTCTGGGTCATGTTGTCGAAGACAGGCAAACAAATAACGAATATTAATTAAACTTCATTGATTGCAGTGTACAACAATGTACAACAATACATATCTGTAATTCTTGGCTATTGTTAATGCATTTTAAATGTCATGAATGCTTTTTTTTGAGTGATTCAGCAAATGCCACACACGTTAGGAAAAGATTTAAGACCGGGATTAAATAAACCGATTTCAAGGAAACTGGTATCATTTTCTTTTATTGTCAAGAGAAATTTGAAAAGCGGAAATATGTAGTAAAAAAAGACAGTTTAAATTTATTGTAGGCAATTACTATTGAAAAGCCCTGCAGTTCTGATGATTGTCGTTGAACAAATAAATGGAATTGATTGTAATAGACTTGCAGTTCACAATCTTTTGCAGATTGTTTTGGTGTTTTGTTAAGGGATACTATAAAACCCTGCTCAGCATTGTTATGTAAAATTTTAGGAGGGAGGAAAATTTTTATAGAACATTTTAACCCTATTAATTGAAAGGGACCAAAAAGACCCATAAGCCTAATACTCTGTTCACAATTTCGTGCGAAATACTGTCAAACTACATGTAAAAGTATTTGCTATGAAATATTTGTGAAATAAATTCGCAAAAGTAGTACTCTGTTCTTATTGCGAAAAATACGTAAAATCTATCTGGCAGCACATTTTTCCATGCAAAATGAATCTGGCATCATTTTAGTTTAGCTGCGAAACAACATGAGCAGTGCTTTTTCACAAGGAATTTTAACAATGTTGCATACTTTCAAGCAATAAAAGTGAGAAATTTATAAAAAAAAAAAAACGAAAGTTGGGCTACATGTCAAATTTTTCACGCGAAATAATCAATGGTGCTGAAAATTTTTCACAACTTCGAACAGAGTACCAGGCCATACGGAGAAGAGTTATGGTGTCGAATTTTTACACATGTTTGTTAATTAAGCTGCGCTAAAATAGGGAATCTTGGAATACATGAGTTGAAAGGTGATTTACATAAAAAATATATCGCTTCAAAAATGGATTTTTTGGTGCAGAATTAATCCTCATATCCTGGATTCATATTAGCCCAATTCACAGTCTTGTGCAAATGGTGTTGCGTTTTAGCGTGTGCAAATGGTATAGCATATTGATACTCACCACTGAGAATTGTTAAGTGGTGAGTATCAAGATACTGTACCATTTTGCACTTGCTACGACTATTTGCACAAGATTGTGAATTTTAATAGCCCAATTCACAATCTTGTGCAAATGGTCTTGCATCGTTGCATGTGCAAAGTGGTATAGTATAATGATACTCACCACTAAGAATTGTTAAGTGGTGAGTATCAAGATACTGTACCATTTTGCACATGCTACGACTATTTGCACAAGATTGCGAATTTTAATATCTTGTTTACTCAAAATCTTTAGAGATAAATAAAATTTTCTTTCTCCATTAAGTTGTGTGCAAATTGAAAACTTTAAACTCGTTTTCTGGCGAAAAACTTTTTTTGAGTTATGACGTTGTTGGAGGAAATAAGCGATATGTATTGACTACAGACTATTTTTAACGTCACTCCTCAAAAATAATAATGACTTCTCACCAGACTTGCTGGGGGATTGTAAGGCTCCAAAAAAAATATTCGCAAAATTATTTTAGGTTGGAACTCGTACTCCACAAATCACACACATAACTTTTATTTACTAAAAATTTCCTGGAACGAAGGAACAATTTGAAAGTTTTCTGCTATTCATCAACTCGTTAAAATCCCATAAATAAGACTATCAAGTAAATAAGAAGAAAAAAACCTTAACGATTTATACATTTAACCGCGTGCCACCATTGGGTTTACAAAAAATAAAATTACAGAAGGAAAAAGAAAAACCAATTTAGATTTTCTCAATTTTAAATTAATCTGTTAGTTGTGAGCAATTTGTTGAAATTTAAAATTAAATGAAAACCAGACAAGGCAACATTTGTAATGGTTGAAAGTATTTAATAGATGGAAAACACTTTCTTATACATATTTATACATTTGTCATTTTGACCACAGATTTACAATTGATTTTAACATTGAGGGTATTGAATATTTGTTTATATTTAACTCACCTGGCAGCTAGCGCTCCTTAAACTTTTAGTCTTAAAATTAATTCATAAGACTAAATCAAATAAAAAAATAAATAAATAAGTAATATTATTTAACTGAACTAAAATCTTATGGCTTGATTATGGATGTCAACTGAACTTTAGTTGCGTTGCCAGTTGCCTAGATGTTGCATCGTATCGCAACTAGTAACCAACAGCTTCAGTTAGCCAAATAGCAATAATATTGGCAACCACAAATTTTTAATTGTTGCATAGTATTTAAAGCAAAAAGAAAATAAAATACAAACTAAAAAAATTTATTAAATTAAATTAAATAAACTACTACCGCCTCCCTGCATTTCTGGAAAAATGCTTAAGAAATTCGGAAAATAGATTTAATTTTGGACTGTTTTTTTAGGTAATTAGTATTACATTGCCTCAGAAACTGCGGAAATCTATTTGTTTTTTTTTTTTTTTGTTATTTGAGAAAGCTAAGTGGCCCACCCACTTGCAATATAATTGTGCAATTTTTCGTATTGTACAATAATATCGCCAATGTGTATGTCTTATTCGAAGGTGGCACAATATATTGGCAAATATTAAAAGACTTTTGATTTTTATTGTACAATCAAGACAATTGTGTAATGTGGTGGCAACATGTTCAATGTTGTTTACTTTTTCACTGTGAGAAAAATTGTGCAATATGTATTTTCTTTAAAAATATTGTGCCATTTATTGTATAGTATAGATCAAAACGACAATCATATGTACCAGTGATGGGAATTGGTAATCTTGATTTCGTGCCAAATCTGCTTTTAAATAGTGCCAAAATCACTTGAATAGTGCCAAACCACTTTTTTATATAATTTTAATGTTGGCACTTGCTGTTCATTTAAACTATGGTTCTTGAATGATAATTTATTGTGTTCATAACTAGAAAAATTTACTTTAACTAGAAAACACGGTCTAAAATTAGTTGTATGTATATAGACATTAATACATTTCGAGCTCTATTTTCGATTTAATCGTGAATGACACGTAGTAAAAAAATTAACGTTTTTGTTATTAAAATTACAAAATTGTTGATAACTTTTAAAATATTAGCTGTAAAATCTATCGTAAGCGACAATTCACGTATGTACTCGTAAAACATATTTGAATATTATAAGAAAACCTCCTCGTTAATCGAAAGTAATGCTCGATATGTATGCATCATATGTTAATAATTTGTACTTATTTACAAGAAATACAAATATAAAAACATTTTTTGCGTAATAGTAATAATTCTAAAGGACATACTTTAAGATTATAATAACCCTAAACTAATTTAAATGATCAAATAACTTTTTCTTATTACATACATATATGTATATACTTACACAGAAAAAACTAAATTTCATTTTCAGTAACCAAAATCATTGAATCAGTAAATATTTTATTTGAATGCGGTCCGGTCCTACAAATAATTTTGTAAATTTTGATAAAAATTTTGTAAAAATTTAAATGAATCATAGTTCGGCTGAGAGAAAATGTTATTTCAGTGTGTTGGTGTTTATCTTGCTTGTTGATAGGAACAACGTGCTGTTGTGCGGTTGTTGTTGTTTATTTTGTTTGATCGTGTTGTATACATGTAAATGCCGAAAAGTAGCCGACAAACGTCGTGGCCTGTTTCTTCTCTATACAGTGTTTTGGTACAAATTAATTTAGTGGAACAGTACAGAATATTTACTGAAACTAAGTTTGATTTCAAACAAATATTTGTTTAAAAATTTTTTGGGAATAATTTTTTCTGTGTATATAAAAGATATATTGTTAGACTTCAAAAATCTTTGCCATGTATTAAAGATGCTAAAGTTTATAGTTGCAGTCCATTTAAAATTTTACTTTTGATCAAATTTCAAACTAAAAATATACTTTCAATGCTTGATGAAGAGTAGAGAATAAAAAGGATACCTTGAACGATTCGATAAATAGTACTTAAAAGTTTTTCATTGAAACTATTGTTCACGTCTCCATGTCTTTCAAAAACTCACTCACACTTAAGCTTTTGAATTGTTCAGATTTTCAAAGTCTAATATGGATATGTATTCACTTTTAATTTTTTTCACGTATTTTCTTTCGTTTAGAAGCATTATTTTTATCAAAAGGAATAGTATTATATGTGTCTACAATTAGAACATATGTATTCTGGCGCACACTTTGGAAAGCAATTCAAATAAAATTCCTTGAAGTTATATTTAGTTTTCATATATGACACAAAAGAAATACAATAACAAGACTTTAATTCTATTTTTGAATTCTACAACTTTATGCTGGGAAAATTAGTTTTTTATTATTAACAGTTCAATTTCAGTGACGCAATAACTTTCTTCCATTGGATCGAAATTCTCACCAATTTCGATCTATATTGTCAAAATGAAGATAATTTTTTTTGTTCAAAAAGTTTTGACGTAAATGACGAAATAAAAAAAGGCTATTTAAATTTAAATGTACATAGTCTCACATTTTTAGATTGCGTTTCGATTATTTACTATTTCAAGGACATAAGATGAAAATAAAAATGCATCTTAGTTATAAATATAATCCGTTAAACTATTTAATATGAATAAAGTTTTATCATTGCATTATGACTGAAAATTTTATAATGTGAAGAAATATTTCAAGGCTCACAGTGTGCAAAGACTCTATGTTCAACAATCTTGACGAGACAACCAACGGTTTGGGGAATAATTGAGAATTTTATAAATTTCAGAGTTGAAATACTTTTCAAAATTTATCTGTACGACATGAGCTGCCACAAACAAATTTATATACTCAGTTTAATAGATCGTCAATGTCTCTGGGCAAACCGTTACTTTTAACTATTAGAACCGAACAGCTAGCTGTCAGCCTCAAATCCTACTAAATTTTCATTACTTAAAAACGTAAAAAGTATGAGAAGAGTACCTACTTATTATTGCAATAAGAAAAGTTTCCATGTTTAATGGACAAAAAGTGCCAGAAAAGGAGTGAAGGTAGAATTAGTAAAATCGTATCGTGAAGTTGCGTGTCAGCTGACAAAAACCGTACCATATACAATGCATGTTACTAGTTATAAAATATGTGGTGGTAGCACTGCTGACGTAGGAATCTGCAGAAAACAGATTTTTCTGTAGCGAATGTCAAAAACGTCGCATTTGATGCCAGACAAAATAAAATGTGCTGTGCAAACTGTTACATTTTCTATAACTTGTGCACAAAGTTGAACGATACGGCAAGCTGTAAAGTAGAATGATACGATTTTACTAATTCTACCTTGAGAGTGCCACAGTGCCAGGCAACGTCCAATAGTGCCAAAAATGGCACAATTGTGCCACATTTCCCATCACTGATATGTACAACAGCATATGCTATAATATTGTATAATAGATGGGTCGCTTAAGTAAAATTACAGCCAAAGCTATTGAACTTAATTGTGTCCACTTTAGTTTGGCCATCACCTGTCTTGTCTGCTTACAACAATTGTTTTGTATCCATTAGTGTTTTATTTCCACTAAAAATACATGTTTTGTTTTGTTTACATTTTTGAAGAAAACAAAAACTAAATTTTTTTATTGATTGTTAGTTGCAGTATGGATGGATTTTTTGCTAACAAAAAAAATTGCAATTTTTTTTTAATTTAAAGACCTGTGCCAGTGTAAATTTAACGCCACACTAAATTGTAGTATTTTCTCTTGATTTCTATGTATTTTTAAATAAGCAAACAAATGTTTTTTTTTCCTTTGCTCAAGTTAAACTCTAAAAAAATGGGGAGTTATTGGCACGCATAGTTAAGTTCGCGTAAAACGGAAATTGTAAATTTTTTACCATCAACAGTTTTCATTTATGTGAAGGCAATGATTTTAAATCATGGTTGTATGTTTTAAAAAACTGTTTTTTTTTTGAAGCCTTCATTGTTTGTTTTTGGTTTAGGCCATTTTTTTCTGTGTTAGCAAAAATCATAATAAAAACATTTTTAGTATTTTTTTTTATAAGTTTCTAATAGTTTTTAAACTTGTTGACACAGTTTTAACAAGTTGTTGCTTGTCATTTACTTGATGGGATTTGAGATGAAAGAAAAAAAGTGGACAAATAAAAAACTATGGGATGAGATTTATAAAAAAAATTTCAACATTAAGTTATTATACTCCCTGTCAAGTTTTTTTTTATTTTTATTTTCGTTTTTCCTGTTCTCTTGCTGTATAGTATAACTTTTTATATTGATTGGAATTAAATGAATTTAAAATAAAATTTCAAACAATGCAATTGTGCACTACAGGAAAATTTGAATTGGCTAACAATTCATAATAATTGTTATCTTGGGTAGTAAATTTAATGAAAATATTATAAATTATTTATAAAATTTTTTTGCGTTTATTTGGAATGATAGTACGAGTATTTTATTGTTTCTTATGATTTATGAATTGAAATGGTGGAAATAAAATAAATCATTGCTATTGACAAAAGCGGGAAAAAATAACAATTCATTGAAATTTAGCTAAACCATTTTCTATTTGATACAACATAAGCTGCAAGAGATGACGAATGAAATGTCTGATATCAGTTACTTCGCTAGTTGTCTAGATCTCCAAGCTGTCCTTTAGTATAGACAATATATTAAGTATACAATTTCTTCCTTATTCATGGGGTCCTTCAAACTTCATATTGGTTTGATTCATAACTATGAAAAAAATAATTAAAGTCGAAGCACGTCGAATAAAGCAGAGCCTTCACAACGAACCACGAATTATTTATTAATTTCTAAGTTAGTTTTTTGTACAAAATATTTTTCAAGTTAAAATATTCTTTTGAATTATCTTTTAATTTCCTTTTCGTTTTGGGCCAAATTTTAATAAAGAAATAATAAAACTATCTTAGCTGTAATATCGAGACTAACTGTATGTGAATTTGCTTTGATCATAATGAAATTTAAATTTTTCTCAAATTTGTAAGGATGCATTTAGATAAATAAAAAGCAGGGTTTGACTTTACATACATACACACCAGCATGTGGTCACCTTAAATGCAAGCGGACGTAACTATACAAAAATTCGAAATCGAGTTTTTGATTGATTATGGTTAATTTTATCAAACTACATGTTCACGCAAATAGTTAGACCTCTGCGACCAAAAATTACGACTTTATTAAAGAAATTCAAACGGACGTAATTACGAATGCATCTATATTTTATTGCAAGGAACGTAACTAACATAAAAGCTTAAATATATATAAAAAGGAAATAAATGGCCAAAAACATATACGAGTAAGTATCCATACTACATGCAAATTTCGAATAAAATTTTCAAGAACACTTCATTATTATTGATTTTGAAACGTTTTTTGTTACTCCTATTAAAATATAAAAGTGTAGCTACGTCCGTTCGATTTAAGGTGACGGTGCGTATGTTAAAGGTATTCACAAAAATATTAAAACATTTAGGACATTTTTTGACAACAACTCTTGGCGATTCATTGGCCGAAAGTTATTCTGCAAATTTCAACTTTCTATACACATTTTTCTGTGCAAATGGAATAGGTGAATTGTTTTGATTCATCGTATTACAATTTGCTGAAATCTGACACCAAACACAGTGGGTTGAACACAAGAACGCTGATGATGGATGGTGAGGCGGCCTTCGAAAACAGCATGTTGTTCCGTTCTGCTAGTGTTTGTCAGAATAATTTACAATTAACTGTGGTGTTATTTTGTTGTTTAATTATCACATGGCTTCCTAAAAAATACGAACTCTAGCTTAATCAAAACAAAACATGGAAATTGTAAGGAAAATTAGTCCATAAGCCATTATGTGTCAAAAAATGACAAACACGTAATAGACATGTTTTGGTAAAAAAAACTATTTTTTCACAAAACGAGTTTAAAGTTTTCAATTTACAAGAGCTGAGTATAAAATATATTGGTTGGTTGGTTGGCTAAGCAACGTCCTTATGCATTTAGTTCCTGCTTAAGGAAGTCTTCTGATGCGTTCATCAAGCAAGAAATAATGCTTAACAAAAAAAAATCCTAATATAAAATATATTTGCATGAAATGAAATTTTTACGATATGAAGATTAATATTGCATTACATATTCCTGCCTGTTCTGTAAATCGAGTCGATTTAAAAATGCTCGATTTGGAAAAATTAAATTCACTAAAAGGGATTTTTTTGTAATTTTCTATTTTTAGAGCTTAAAATATCGTATGTGAAATTAATTTAGTATGAGTAATTTAAAATAGATCAATTGGGCCATTTATATATATTGGAAGACGAGAAATTTACTCGGATACGGTTTACAGAATATGACCGATTAACTCAAAACTCTCGTTGTTCAAGGAAATGAGAGTCATGTCCTTTTTAATTCTTTATTAACCATTAGTGTACATAAAAAATATTGTTTCAAAAAAAGTTCCAAAAAAAAGAGGGATAAATTTGACTTCTTTATACGTTCAAGTTTCAAACAAAAAAATTCCAAAATCCACTTAAATTTTTTTTTAAGTCTTCAATTATTTTTTTTTCTAAATTCAGATTAAGATGGATTTTTGGTGCTAGCTTTGTTAGTTCCCGAAGAAGTGGAGATGTCGACGCTCCTTAAAATTTGAATTTGCAAAAATATCTTCTTTCAAGACATACAAATTTTCAAAAGTTCAAAATTAGAAAATTTGAAAATTGGCCGAATGAAACTAATGTAGTGTTCCAGTTTCCAAAAATCAATTTTTAGTTGATCTTCCCATCAGGAGAGGTGCCTGCCTACATACAAATTTTCAAAATTTTAAAAGTGAGAACAATTATGTATGGGAAAATTTCAAAATTTTCTTCACTTATGGACCGAATGAACCTAATGCAGTGTTTTAGGTGTCTAAAACCATCTTCACAAAATTTTTTTCAAAAAACCCGGCTTTAACGGAGTTTTTTTTTTTTTGCTATATATAAATACATATCGCACACTAAATCATAAACAGTCAGAATTCAAAAGATCCCAGATTTTCAGGAGTGCCAAAGAATTAATGATAATGTACAAATTACGCAAGTATGTAAGATAAAAAGAGGAATAACGATATTTCTATATTATTCACGAAGACTGTGTTGCAATACAATTTTATTGCGGACGTTATAGGTTTGTTCAGGGAATTGGTTTCACCGACGAAAAATATTCCTCCAATAAACAACTTTAATTGAAAATAAAACTAAAAATCAATTAAAAATATAATTGAGTCAATTCAATTTTTTAATTAATAAAATATTTAAAAAAAAGTTTAATTGACTTACGGCATGTTCATCTGAAATTTGTTTTCGTTTTCAATATAAATATTCTTACGCGAATCTATCATTCGCATTTAAATGATTTTTTAATTGATTTTTGGTTTTATTTTCAATTAAAGTTGTTTATTGCAGGAATATTTCTTTTTTTTTTTTTTTGTTATAAAAGACAAAAACCATTTTTATAATTTTGACTGTTTATTTATGACGGTTTATGATTTAGTGTCTGATATGTAGATTAAAATCGTGCTTGGTATTTAAGGATTTGACTCCAATTAAGTTTTAGAAAAATATTTTTTAAAATCGAGAAATTCTTTTAAGGGCAGAGATTTTGTAAAAAAAAAATCGTTTCTGAAAAATAACGAAAGTTTGTTTCAAAAAATAATTTTTTTCCATACAAATCTCAAAACGAAATCTGCGGAACTCTTGCCAAACACCATCACCCATATTTTTGTAAAGTCCAAAATACTTTCTTTCACTTTCCCGCCTGTTTATGTGTGACAAACCTGCACACATTGACTCACAAAAGTATCCTTTATTTTAACGAAAATAATTTGCAATAATTTATTGACATGACGACACTCACCTGGGTGGCTGATATTCTGGCTCTGGTGGTGGTACATGAACATAAACATGCTTATGTATCACTGGTGGTTGTTGTGGTGGCCCATAGACGGGCTGTGGAGCACCATAACTTCCACTTGGCACACTGGGCGCATAACTGCTAGATGGTGCGGAATAACTGCTGGACGGTGGGGCTGAATAACTGCTGGACGGTGGAGCTGCATAACTATCACGTGGTGGTTCAGGACGAGCTGAAGCCATGCTAGCAGCACACACAACCACTAAAACCTACACGAAAAATGAAATTTTTTTATTTTTCAATTTGTTTAATTTTTTGTACAATTTATTTTGTATTTTAATTTATGAAAAAAAAGCAAAGCAGTCATCATTGATTTCGTTTTTGTTAATGCATTCATTTTATAACAAAAAAGTATATTTACAGCAGCTAAAAATTTGCTCTATAGTTTTTATTTATTTATTTAATCTTATGAATAATATTTTTTAGAAAACGTCACACTTGAATTTTTTTTATATTTTGTAGAATTCTTTTAAGTATTTTCTATTTATTTTTGTTTTGTCTTCTTGTATAATTACAAATATTGAAAAAAAATCTCACACACACACATACCACACAAAAAGGCTTCATTTCAATTGAATTTGAGTTTGAACAAAGTTTTTTTGGTTTAAAGGATTTCGATTACGAAGACGTTCTTTTCCAGCACTCGAATAAAAAAAATTGAAAAAAAGGAAAAGAATCGTGGAAATCAAATAGTTGGTAACTGTTGTACACTCGAGTTGTGTCTGTGTCTTTTTGCAAATAAAACAGTTTCTTTTATAGCAACGTTGACGATGATGACGATGACGATGACGATGATAACGATGATGATGATGGCCAACAGAGTGGTTGGTAATGAATGCTATTGCTGTTGTCGGTTGTTGGTTGGTTTTCTGTTGTTACTGCTGCTGTTACCATTGCTGTTGCTACAGTTGTCGTAGTTGTTGTTTTTGTTAATAATATTGTAGAGATGATGATAATGAGGAGCAAAGTTAAAGTTACTTCAAAATATCACGAATTAATTGCCAAAAAAAAATTTACTAAACGAAACTTACATATTTTTTTTACTTGTATAAAAATTTCATAATGCCACTCACTAATTTCTTCTTCGTCTTATTTTGGTTCATCATCGTGCTTAAAGTGCGTATGTAATTATGTATGGTGGAGTGAGAAGCTCTTGTTATTTTGTTATAAATTTTCTCATTATAATATATTTAATAAAAACAAGAGATACCAGATGGTTGAGGAAATAAAGCATAAATAAAAAATCCATCTAACTTGGGCTCGTCCGGGATTTGAACCCGGGACCTCCCGCACCCTAAGCGGAAATCATACCCCTAGACCAACGAGCCGATGGACAAAGTAGGATTAAAGAAAAATTCAACTTGAAACATCATGCACACATTTGTGCACACTTTTTCATTTAAAACTTCTCAGTAATTTGAACAAATATTTCTGTACATGAAAAAATTATTTGAATTTCTTTGCTAAATATAAATTAATTAAAATGTTTGGAATAACATTTTTGGCAGATATAATAAATGTTAAATGATTAAAAAAATTTTACTAATGATTATTTTAGCATGGAACATCCGAATTATCTTTTACATACATATGTACTAGATAATAGAAAAATAATAAAAATAAATAAATAAAATAATCCTCAAAATAAATTAATATTCAATACAATGATTGAAAGCTATAACAAGTTCGCTGAAAAAAATTATCTAAAAAAATATTTAAGAAGAATCGAAACAATTAAAATTTTGTAACCAATTTTGAAAAATAAAATGAAATAAATTCAGTGAAGTGCGACTTTTACCAGCGCACGAAGGGTTCCGTACGGACACCAGATATGTAATTTAATACAAACTTTATACATAGTTTTGGCTTTTTTTTTCGTTTTTGGGTTTTTTCGGTTTTGAGCGTTTTTTAGTTTTGCCGTATTTTTTCGGTTTTTGGCGCTTTTTTTAGTTTTGGAACTTTTTTCCCCGTTTTGTCGATTTTTCGGTTTTTGGCGTTTTTTTCATTTTTGGCGATTTTTTCATTTTGGAGATTTTTTCAGTTTTTTGCGTTTTTTCATATTGACAATTTTTTAGTTTTGGCGTTTTGGCGATTTTTATCGGTTTTTCAATATGGCGATTTTTTTTTATTTTGGGGATTTTTTTTTCATTCAGGCGATTTTTTTTAGTTTTGGCGCCTTTTGCGCGTTTTGGCGTTTTTTGTTTCTTTTTTTTTTGCGTTTCTTCAATTTGGCGATTTTTTTCATTTTGGCGATTTTTTCGGTTTTTTTTAATTTGGTGTTTTTTTCGTTTTAGCGAATTTTTTTTTGGTTTGGCGATTTTATAATTTTCGGATTTTTTAGTTTTACCGTTTTTGAAAATTTTAAGAGTTTGCCCCTTACGGTTTCCAAGATATAGCAAGTTGTCAAAATGACATAGTCAAAATTGCATTAACTGATGGACCACCCTTTAATTAAAATTTTTTAAATTTTAGTGTTAATTTATTTTTTAAACTTTTTCGTTGCTCGTTTAATTTTTAATTCTCATGTATTTGTTGTTGTAGCGGCCATACTCTTACGGTCTTACATACTCTGTCCAAATTTCAGGTCTGTAGCTCTTACGGTTCCTGAGAAAATAGTCTGTGACAGACAGACGGACAGCGTAGCGAAAACAATAGGGTGCCTTTTCACCTTTGGTGTACGGAACCCTAAAATAAAGCCAAAGTATTAGGCTTATATCATTTTCATATTTTGGAATTATTTAATTTTGTTTATTGGCATTGTACAGAAACAAAACTAATAATTTAATTTAATAATTTAACCTGTGTCATAAACAACAACAAGAAAATAATTTAAAATTCTAGAAGCGATGTATTATTTCAGTTCACCTCCAAAAATAAAGGAAAAGTGTAAAAGTCCCCGTTAAAAATATTATTAATGATAAAGGGAATAAATAAAGTAGAACATTTCTAGGGAAAAATTATTCACGACTGCCATTTTGGGAAAAGGGGAATTATTTGGGGAGCAGAAATGTTCGCGATAGGAGTAATTAATTAATTACAGCTTTCTTATTATTACAAATGTTTCTTAAATAAAATATTCTTTACATATATCAACAAATTTAAAAGTATATATTTATTTTTCATTCATTTATTAACAATTAATTTTTTTTTTAATTAAAAAAAAATCTGGTTTATGTTTATACAGACCCGACAGGAAACTTTCGCGTAATTTCCTAAGCTTTAAGGCAGCCCATCTGGCATCCCGGCATTTGTAGATTACTGCAATTTTTCAAAGTAAAGTCAAAACAAGCTTATGCTCATTTTAAGCCAATATTTGGCTCAATCGCACTCTATAAACAAGGAAAATAATAAAAGCTCCAACATTGTGGATCGTATTGATTGAAATACGATCGCTTTCATTTTCACTTAAATGATGAACAAGTTTGACTGTTTGTTGTTTCACTTGTTGCTCTCTTTGTTTGCATGGGCGTCCTTGTGTTTGTTTGTGTGAGAGTGCGTTCTTCGTTATTTTTAAATTTTGTGCATTTATTTAACTTCATTATTATATTCAAGGTGATCTTTAAACCATCTTCTTTACCGCTTTGATTGTGGACAAGCAAGTATAGATTTTTTTTTTCTTCTTTGCAATGTACGAGTATGAGTGAGTGTTCATTTGCAGTTAATATTTTGTGTTTGTTTTTTGAAAATCAGTTTGCAAGTCCAGCTGCTGCTGACAACATATTACTTCGTTTGTTTAATGACTTATGTTGCAAACAAATAAATCTTTAATTGCTAATCAGTGTGCGAAGTTTTTCACGTTAACCAATAATTGTTAACTTGCATTCAAAATTTTCAAAATAACAATCACATCAAACCAATAATCATCATCATCATCTCAAGACCGTCAATCGAACAATTCTCTTCTTGGTTGCATACCAATTGACATTAATAAACGAATGACAAAATTCTTCTTATTGTTATGCAATCCGTAGCAGCATTGACTTGTAATAGTTTAAGTGTTTAGTTGCAGCTTTTGCAACTCAAACTGAATTTTTTTTATAATTTAATAAAAAAAAAATTGATTGGTGTATGTGTGCCACCCCCAACCATATAATTTAATTGGCCATTAAGTTCCCCCACCCCCCCCCCCCACCAATTTTTTAACATCCTAAGTAATTAACAGTCAATATTTAATTTGCAGTCATTTTTTTCTCAGCACGAAAGATTTCGTTTCTGCAAGTCAATTAAATTTACATAAAACTTTAATGATTTCTTAAATATTCATTAAAAATGCTTCTGTTAAACACACCATCCATATAAATTAGTGTTTACTTTGATGGATTACAAAAGTTTGCACAAAAATTTCAATGGAACAGGATAATTAGTCAATTTTGCAAACAATTTTAAAAATAAATATTATCACGTATATTTACCAAAAAAGTGTTTATTGTTATCAATTATAACATGGAGTCAGAAGAAAAATTAAAGAAAAAAATTTTAATTATTCTCCCATGGGCAACAAAAGACGCAACACATTTGCCGCTTCAATTGGCCAATTGATGGAAAACAAAAGAAAAAAAAAGGAAAAACTTGAAATTGATGTTGTTCTGTTTTGAGGAGATGAATTGCATTGACACTCCTAAATGAATGATTTAATGCCCCGGAAAAAAATGTTGCACAAATTATTGTATAATTTTGAAAATTTGTCAAATTTTATTCTGCTTAAGATTTATTTACCTTGAGCATACTCCATCAACATCATCGTCAGCATCGAGTAAGGTTTTCTTTTAAACCATGAAAATGTTTAATATGATGATGGCAATAGACAGACAATAATTTTTTTTTTCGTTTTGTTGTTTTAATTTTAAGTTATTTTTTGGCTTATAATTCCAGTAATGAAATGTTGCATAAAAATCGTGTTTTTCGTTTATTTATAATATTTATTTTTGCTAAGTAAAACATTTCTTTCACCTACAATTGCCATTAAAATAAAGCGCCGATATCAATCTTTGGACTTAACGAATTTTCAATAATTTTCCTTTCCTTTTTCTGTGGTGTGTGCCTGCCTGCCTGACTGCCTGCCTGCCTGCTTTGTGGCTATAAGCTGGCTTAGGTTTGCACGAGTTTTATGACCATACACCTCCTGTACATCTTCAGATACTTCCACATACATGTGCACAGAAACAAGATTTTGCGTTCCCAGTAACTGTAATGTGCGTGAATTTGTATTCGCCATTAGCCTGGAGCATATGCGAATGTTTTATGAACAACAATCATTCAGAAAACATCTATGTCAAACTCGCATATGCTGCGGCGGTACATACAAATGCGTTTAAATATAATAATGAATTTTTATTGCTTAGTTTAGCAGCCAGGCAGAGTAGCATGTTGCAACATGTTTTCCAAGCAACAAGTGTTTCCCATAGTTTTATTTTATTAAGCAATAATTAATGAGGAATAGAAAGTGAAAATCCTATGTTAGCTCTTATTTTCACAATAAGGATTTTTCACGATGGTGATTGTGTTAATTTCCTAAAAAAATCTGGCAACTCAGTAAAAATTCAAAAATTCCCGCAGCACTGACCTCACTACTCATGGAAATAACCCCCAAACAAGAAATGAAATAAAGCCCAATAAAATAAAACCCCAAAAAAATGAAACAAGACCCAAGAGAAAAGGTATCAAAAAAAACGCCTAATATAAATGAAAAATGGCCAATTAAAAATTCCTTAATTTTATTGGGCCCTATTTCATTTTCTTATTTGGCTTTTATTTCCTTGGCCTTATTTTCATAGCGAATGTCCTCTCACCTGTCGGAAGATATTTATTTGCTTGGTAATATATAGGGTGTTTTTTTAAGAGGTACAGAACTTCGAATTGAAATAAAACACAAGAAAATCGTTTTAATGTCCATCAATTTGGCTTTATTGGAAGGATAATTTTATGCCATTAATGTTTAAATATGATTTCGGGCATGTGGCCGCCGCGGCCGGCTCGAATAAAGCCAATTCTACAGGTCCAATTTTCAACCACTTTTTCGAGCATATGGGGCCGTATTTTGGCAATAACGCCACGAATGTTGGCTTCCAAGTCCCCTAACGTTTCTGGTTTGTTGGCGTAGACGAGCGACTTCACATATCCCCAAAGAAAATAATCCAATGGTGTCAAATCACACGATCTTGGTGGCCAATTGACAGGTCCATTCCGCGAAATTATGCGCTCATCGAATGTTTCCTTCAATAAATCGATTGTGACGTGCGCTGTGTGGCATGTAGCGCCGTCTTGTTGGAACCACAACTCATCCACATTCATGCCATCCAATTCGGGAACAAAATAGTCGGTTAGTCGGCTCCAATTGCTGTGCACGGTGGCGAATCGATTCATTCGGGTCCTCTTCAACACTTTGCTCTACAGCGGCAATTGTTTCTTCGGTGCGCACTGTTCGACGTCTCTGCGGATGCGTATTATCACATAGAGTAAACGTAGTGCGAAAACGATCGATGGTTAACCGAATTAATTGCTCTGATGGACGATTATGTCGACCATAAAATGGACGGAGCTTGCGGTAAACTTCGCGAACTGAACCATTATTTTCGAAATAAATTTGCACGATTTGCAAGCGGTGTTCTTTTGTCAACCTGTTCATGATGAAATGGCAAACCAAACTAAATATTAATCACTTGACAGCTGACAAAATGGCCGCCAGTTAAAAAAGTGATGCCAACTTAAAGTTCTATACCTCAATAAAAAACACCCTTTACAAAAATACACAAATTATATAATATTTTTTTTTATAATTTTTGTTTAATATTTTCGCTAAAGCAACGAAAAAAAATTTAGTTGAAATTTTCCTTTTTTAGGGTTCCAAAGGTGAAAAGGAACCCTATTGTTTTCGCTATAATGTTTTTCTGTCTGCCACAGCCTGTTATCTCGAGAACCGCAAGAGCTCTGCGTGATCGAATCAGCTCGTTATTGAAAGCGACGATTAGACCCCTGTTTTTTTATTTTTGGAAATCGCTCGATTTCAATAGGCGCGGTTTACATAACACCCCTGAATGTCATTTTGACAACTAACTATTTGGATTTTTTTTGACGAAATTTTCAAAAACGACAAAACTAAAAATTAAAATTAAAAAAAATATCGAAACTAAAAATCGCCAAAAAGAAAAAAGCGCTTAAATGAAAAATATCACGAAGAAGAAAACAAATCTCTAAAATACAAAAAAAAATTACCATAAGCAAAAAGATCGTCAAAAAAAAGTAAAATAAAAAGCTAAAAACCGAAAAAATCGCCAAAAAGGAAAAAAGAACCAAAATCGAAAAAATTCCCAAAAACGAAAAATCGCTAAAACTTAAAATATTTATGGCCTGACCCACGATATCGACAAGAAACTATCTATCGTTCTCATTTTGTTTTTGTTTTCGATATAACTAAGCGACAGATAATTTCTTGTCGACATCGTGGGCCAGGCCGTTATTGTAAAAACAACAAAAAACAAAAACAAACAAAAAATGCCAAAACGAAAAAACGCCAAAACCAAAAAAAAACATTAATATTAAGAAAAGCACCAAAAAAGGAGGTGCTCAACTCGATTGATTTTTATTTATTTATTAATACTTGTTATTTAAGAACACCGTCGTAATATGTCAACGAAAATGTCTTTAGTGTTTTTCGAAATCATTACTAGGCAGTCGACTCGACTCGTCTAGTAAATTTATATAAAAATCTCAAAAAAAAACTTTCTACTCAAGTCGTTCGTCTGAGTTGTGGAAACTGGGGGTAAATTTAATATCTGTTGACGTTTTAATTTTCCGTTGTGTGAACGGAACACACATATTTATAAAAAATGTTTATCATTTGCACATACGTCTTTTTGAAAGCTATCTCCGTTCAACGTGCTTGGATAAATAGGCTTAATAATAAACGGCAGCCAATTCAAAAGATGTAACTGTCAAAGTTTGGTAAGCCCTTTAGAAATGTTTCGTTGCTGGTGCAGATTGCTCTAAAGCTCTGTACAGTCGGTTGTCAGATCTTACAATATTGTCAGTAAAATTATCTGAACATTTCTTACTGGAAATTTTTATCTGGCAGCGTTGCCAGAAAAAGCAATAACAACGAACTGTCAAACATTTGACAATCGAGTGAACATTGTCAAATTGTTGTCAAATATTTGTCAGAAATTTTATTATTTTTAGATGTGAGACGTGAATGCATCTCACAATGGCATAATTGTCAGAAAATCCTTTATATTGGCAATATTACACTCAGCTGTTTTTAAAGAAAAAGGAAAGTGAAAAAATATAATAAAACATTTGCAACCGAAATCGTTGTAATTTCTTTTTTATAGTCCACAATTATTTACATTTTCACTTTTACATTTAACACAAGCACAGACATTTTGATAATTGACAATTCCTGTCAAATGCTTTGGGTCTGGCAATTCCTAAATACAGATTTCACAATTTTGCAAAAGACAAACGTGTACAGTCGGGCCTTACACACATCTAGCTCAACTTTTAAACCAGTAATTAGTAAAGAAATATAAAATTATTCACCCCTATTCTGCGTTTCGATTACGTTCCCGCATTCGGTTACGCACGGATCGAAAAGAGGTATTCTGCCAAAAAACTGAATCGAAAGAAGAAGAATAAGAGAAGAGTATGTTTAAACCTGCTGCTTTGCTATGAAACGGGTGAAATAGGAACAGAAAAATTAAGCAATTTTGCAAAATTTTTAGCAAAAAGTTAAATTTAGTGCAAAAAACAGTGATTTAACATTAGAACAAATATGTAATAATTAAATATTGTGAAAATTTTCATTAAATAAGCTCTTGCAAATTTAAGTACAGAGAGTTAAGAAAAAAAACGAGATAAGCAAGAGGTATTTGTCACGCCGGAGGTGATATTTTAATTTTTTGCACATAATTGTAACACAAAAATAAAGTTTATTTGTTTAAATTTATTTAAATCCGTAGACAATATCGTTTTGTTCTACCTGTAATAAATTAAATAAAAATCGTATTTCAGTACAGAAAAACAAAACAAACTGTGTAGTTTATTAATTATTGCATTATTTTTTTAATTAATCACTTTTTGAACCTAAACAAACAAAAATTGAACACGCTCCGCCACTAAAATAACAACTTAGGCCGGGTTTCCATCGGTGTGCCATGTGCCACACAAGCGTGAAAAAAACGTAACCACTAATTACTAATGAAAAACTTTTAGATTCAGACATGTATTTATTAAGTTTAACAGTTTCATACATAACTAATAGACAATTTTATAGAATCCAGCATGATTGCAAACTGTTTAAATCAATAAATACACGTCTGAATCAAACACTTTTTCATTAGTAATTAGTTGGTTACGCTTTTTTTTGCAAATGACACACAAGAAATGCCATATGTAAACTCACCCTTACAAAAATGTAGTTACGATCGAAATGCAGAATACATAGAATCGAAAGAGAAATCGAAGAACGGAATGCAGAATACCAAAGTTGCCAAACCGAGAAACTTTCGATACGAATCGAAACGCAGAATAGGGGTGATTAATACGTATGTGAATACAATGCCAAGCTTGTTTTTAAAAATAACCATATTGGCAACTCTGGTAACAATATTGGTACACTTCTCTGCTTTTAAAGCGAAACTATCATGGGCAATTTATAATTCCATGTTGAAGACAACTACTGGTACATATTTGTTTTAAAAATGTACACGCTTCCTAGTAGGAGACTGACAAAAAAAAAAAAAAAAAAAAAAACGAAAGCACTGCTAAAAAGATGTTACATTTTGCCATTTATGTTTTCTTTTCGTTGTTTTTTTTTTTTTTTTCAAAGGACTTTTTTCTTTGCACAACCAAATCAATTGAAATCAAAGCAAACAAGCAACTGCTGTTTTGTTTGAATGTCTGTCGAAATGCTTTTTGCTGAAAATTGTCCATAAAAATGTTTGCTTGAGCGTTTCCTAGAAATAAAACTTTACAGAAAGAAAGACCATCGGCCAATTATTAAAAGATTTGTATCAATAGATCGCCAGGTGACAAGTGTCTCACGCAATTTTAAAGATATTTTACATGTTTTTTGTCCCCTTTTTAATTTCCTGCTATTACGCATTCGCATTTGGTGAATTGTGATGGATTTATTTTCCTTTTTTGTAAAATGGAGTTTTAAAAACAAATAAAGATTTTTAAAATTTTGTTTTAGCATAGTAATTTGCAAAGGGAAAATATATTTTCTTTTATAGAAATATGGATTAATAAATTAAATAAAAATGCCTTTTCGTTTCCCTTGTTTTTAGTGAAACGAACTCAAAATCTTTATTTACCCTTCTCTTTTTCAGCTGTGCTATAAAATCGTTGTTTTTTTTGGTTTGCGAAATGGAATGAAATGTTTTTTTTTTTTATTAGTATGACCTAATTTTTTACGAAAATTTATATCTTTTTTTTGTGTAAGATGACACCTGCCTCAAGAATATTATTGCCATTCTTCGAGAGGAGAATTTACGCAAAAAAAAAATATTGACATGAACTCTGAAAAAAAACTCTTGAAAAATATTACGCAACATTATAATTTTATTTATAAGTATGTTTTTTCTTCTCAAGATGCAACATAATGCCATAAAACGCAACAACATTCGTTAAGCCACTTTTGGAATAAAATATACACACAAAACGGGCAGACAGACAAACAATCTCAGACCGGCAGCAAAAGCAGCAACTGCTGCAACAATCATCTCAACCTGAAGAGGGGAGAATAAACTAAACCAAGTCATTTGCAATTAACCATACATTCAAATACTTACATACATGCAAACGTACATGAAAAAATGTATGGTAGCACATGTAAATGTGTATGTGGTGGCTGTGTGTGTGTGTGCAGAAAACCCAGAAAATATCTTAAAGGTCCGTCCACTAGCATTCGTTTAATCACTTTGAAAATGCGCAATATGCAGACACGATTTTGGTGAAGTTGATGAACATCATTACAACAAACTTCATTAATACATTCATTTGAACTCAAATGTATTTGAATATTTAGATAGGATTATTATAGGAAACTATGGCACAGTCGAAGCTATTGAAGAAATTTTCAAATACCTACACCTAAAAGTCTTTCTCCAATTATCACCTTTTAGTATGTGACTCCGCTTTATTGGAAATAATTAAAACCCATTTTTTTCAGTTATCCGATTTTTTCTCCAAAACGTAATTCGGATTACTGAAATTTGTTACAGTTAAGCGTACTGCTTAAAATCAGTAAAACAATATTTATTATATCAAAGTACCCACATACTTAAAACACACCATACATGTAAATATGTGCACATTTTGTTGAAATTTTTCACGAATTGACAATATAATATAAAAAATACAATAGAGTACGTAAGAGCGAAAGGGACAAATACATTTTGCCATTTAATTTTTCAACGGACAAAACATGTACAATTTTTTCAGCCTTAAGTTATGCAATCGATTTCTAATAAATAAATTTGTCATTGTTTATTTTTTCACTAAAGCGAAGTAAATTTCATAAAAAACGTAGATGTGGGCTTGCTTTTGGTTTTCAGTAAAACGATATTTTCAGTAAAGCGAAGTGAATAAGACTAGATGCGTTTAAAATCAGTGCGAGGATTTGTATCGCTTTCAGTAATCGGATTTTTTTTCAGTAAAGCGTGTTGCGCTAAAGCGGATTCGACTGTAATTGGAAAAAAGTTTGACGACCTCTGTTGTGTAAATTTTGTACTCTTTGTTGATATACGTCTATTAAATTGCACTTTCATCGTCCTGGAAGCCTAAATAGACCGAAATCGTATAAATAGAACGCGAAATACATCATACAGGTAGTTTTTTTTTAACAAAAAGTCTTCTAATAAAATGTTTAATAACTCAGTAAATTTCTAGGGAATTTTTTTAAAACAAAATTGCGAATTACTCTTATTTAATTATTTTTTATAAACAAAGTTATAAACATTATGGTTCCAGTACAAAAGTACTGCCTAAGAACTAGTCCAAAGTAGAAAAGTGTCGAGAAAACGGAAAAAATTATAGTTTATTATTATTATAGTATTATATGGTTCGAAAGGTCTTAGTTTCTTCTTTCTATAAATTTTAAATCGCTTGTTATTTAACTTAGTTAGAAGTTGATAAGTGTCTACGGGTACGAAAACCCAGTTTTTTATCCTTAGCTCAAGATTTTGAGGTGTTTGGAAAATTCCAAATGCAGATTTTTGTTATGCTCGAAAATACCTACCAGAAAAAATAGTAACACGTCCCAGGTATTTCGAGTTCATTAAAATTTGTCACACCGTGTTATTAATTAAATTTAGTCAATTAAACACAGAAAAAAGTATTCACCAATTAATGTTTTCAATTAAAATTTTAATTGCTTGAAATGAATTGTTATTGATCCTTGATTATTTATATATTACTCATAAAGGTGTTAATTGGAGAGATATTTTTTCAATATTAACCCTCAATAACACGGAGATAAATGTGGCCAATACTGCAAAATATCTAGGTTTCGTTTTAGATTAGGTGAAATTTGTGCGATTCCACACATAGAACCCAAAAAAAATTTCCATCACTGTATCAAATGACGGAACTTCTTACACAGAAAAAATTATTCCCAAAAAATTTTCAAACAAACGTGTGTTTTGAAATATAATTTAGTTTCAGTAAATATTTTTTACTGTTCCAGTAAATTATTTGTTCCACTTTTATTTTATGTAAGAAAAACTGTACAGAATGAAAATTATCTATATAAAGTAAAATTTGTAAAAAAAAATTTTAGATTTATTTTTTTTATATATTTAAATTTGTTATTTTCAGTTAAATTTATTTTTATATACTGTAAAAAAATTTGTCTAATTTTTTTTTCATTTTTTCTACAAATTATTTTATAGATATAAAAAACATTTTATTTTTTTAAAGATTTTTGTTTGCAGTTTTCAAACTTATTGTGTTTGTATATTGTGATTCTCAATATAGTATTAAGAGTCTTACTATAAACATACGGAGTTTGTTAGTTAAATTAATGGAAGTGCAATCAGCTGGGCTTGTAAAAAGCAAACTTTCGTATCACTGTCAACAACAGAAGCAGAGTTCATCGCATTGTCTGAAGCTGCAAAGGAAGCCGTTTGGATCCGAAATATCCTTTACGACTTGGGATGCCAGCAAAAGGATCCAACAATAATGTATGAAGATAACAGGAGCTGTCTAAATTTAATAAAAGATGAAAAACTCAGCAATCGGTCCAAACATATAGACACAAAACATCATTTTGTAAAAGACTACGTCGACAAGAAGATAATCAATTGTGACTACTGCCCTTCTGAGGAGATGATTGCCGACATGTTAACAAAGGCTTTGCCCACAACAAAGCTAGAAATCTTTAGGCTAAAATCTGGTGTTTACTAATTTGAGGAGGAGTGTTGAAAAATTACTTAACAAATTCAAATTACACAAACACATTTTTCTAATATTTATAATTGTTACTTGTTTTACTACATTGAATTTTGAAACATATATTCCATGTTTTTTATATCACCTACTAGTGAAAATTATTTCTTATTTACTTGTATATAAAAATATTGTATAGAATAAATTATCTATTTTTTTGATCGGGAGTTTGATTCATTTTCAATAGAATAATATAAAAAAAAATCTGCAAAAATGTTTTTCTGTTCCTATTAATAAATTTGACTGAAAATATTTTGAGTTTCAGTTAACTTTTTTCTCTAATGCCATAATAAGTTCACTATAAATAAAATTTTTTTTTCAGTTAAATTTTTACAAAATTGTTATCAGAATCTACAAATTTCTTTGTAGGTCCGCATTCACACAAAAAATTTACTGATTCAATGAATTTGGTTGCTGAAAACGAAATTTAGTTTTTTCTGTGTACTCTTTATTTACATTTTTATGTATAAAGGTTTATTGAACTTTTGAAATATTTTTATATAGTTTAAAAAAACAACATTTAAATAAGTTCGTCATTGAAGTCTTTTAAATGTCTGCTTCATATTTTATTTTTAGTACCATGAATATAATAGCTTGTTGTATTCAAATGATTATTTTAAAATACATATGTACGTGTTTTTTATACCCAAATATTTTTATTTAAACTTAAAGTATTCAATGGGTCTCATGCATAAAAACGAGTAAAAGCGCTGAGTTGAGTCAGGTGAGCAATTGCTCGTAAGTTGAGCTCGATCAAACAGCAACAGCTTTTGCTCAATTTCGTATGCATAAAAATGAGTTCAAACCAATTGCAATTACTTGAGCAAAGGGAGATCAAACGTCTAATGGTTATTGAAGTGCAAATATGTCGTAAAGTGAAAGTGAAGTAGAAGTAGAATCAAATAATAATACAATACAAACTGACGACAGTTCTAAATTTTTAGTAGAAAAAATAAATTAAATATTTACTAGAAAAAAGTCAATTACCAAGCATTTACGGCCCGTCCCACGATGTCACCAGAAATCGTTCGATGGACAACTTGTATTGCAAAAAACAATAACATTAGAAAAATGTTCAATATAAGTATTCGATCGAACGATTTTTGGTGACATCGTGTGACAGGCCGTAAAAATAATAAAAAACAAATAATAGAAACATGTGTAAAAGAAATTAAGCAATCTTATTTTAGATTTTGCTATATGTAGTTTATTTTTGAAGGTTAACAAAAAGTCAACAGCAGTTTTGAGTCGTTATGAAACTGATGAGACAAGGGAGTTGAATTTTCAAAGTCTGCACAGGCTGTTTTATTAAAGCAAAACAAGGTGGGTGATTCCTTCAAAAATGCAGATTTTGCAAGAAGAACTTGTGGAAAGAAACTTGCGTCATTTGAGCATCTTTTATTTAATTTCGGGAATTTTATCTACTCGCTTGTTTTGGCAGATATAAGTTTCGCAACTTCTGCAATATCCAATATCTTAAATACAGTCGAATTTTATCAATGTTGCTGAGGCCACCACCACGTGTTTCTTCTGACTCCTCAAAAAAGTAATTAGCCAACCAGCAGATGCTACTATCATCAAACCTATGTATTTATTATTTTATTATTAATTATATAAAAAAATTAATAATTAAGAATACAAACCTCACTTGTTAAATTTTTTTACGCTGTTGATAACATTTTGTATTTCTGTGTGGCACAAAATTTTCAGCCATGATTACTTTTTAGTGTACGCGAGTCAACTATAAGGCAGGCTTAACAAAATTTGAGCAAGAGCTCACAAAAGAAAGCAAAAGCTTGTTTTTATGCATATGAAAATGAGCACAAGCTCATATAACGTAGTTCAAACTGAGCAGCACGAGAGCAAACGTGAGCAGTGAGTAAAAGCAAATACATCAAAATTTATTATTCAAATTTTATTTTACTCAAACAATCGAGTCCGAGCTCAAGCTCACGTTTTATGCATGAGGCCCAATGTCTTCTTAAGTTTGAAATCAATAATCGGAGAAAATTACCAACGATTATTAAATGCCCCAAAGAAAATAGAGCATAATGATTTAAATTTCTTGGTGTTTGCGGAGAACTAATGAAGAATATTACTTTTATTTTTGTTTGGTCTACTGCTGGCGGATTTTCGGTTGCAATTCGAAGTGTTATATGAACATTAAATTTTGCTTGGCTACTGTTTTAATGAAAATTTAAATTAAAGAAATGAATTTTGTTTTAAACTTAAGGTTCAGCAAAGCATAGGTAAAATTGCATGAAGTGCATGAAGAATGAATTAAGTTTCTAAAGGTTGTTTTACAAGCATGCATACTAAAACATTATGCATGCTTTAAAAATGTTGGCTCCTGTACGCATTTTGCTTTAAATCTTCATATCTTTCTAGTTTTCCACATCAAATTTTTCTTGTATGCATTCACAGATTTAAGAGTTAATAACGGTGCGGACTTTTTTTTTTTGTTGCACAATTCTTGAATATCATCGGTTGGTTATTGGTTTCCGGCACAGTATATTCAAAATACATTATGTCTGCAGCAAACCAATAACCAACCGACGATATGTGGGAGAGAGTTGAAACAGAAATATATAAATTTTTTACATATCTCTCTCTCTCTGTTTTTCACTAAAATATAATAAAAATGCTGCAACAAAAATTGAAAGTGTGGACCGGGACTTACATGTCTTCCTTATGTCAATTCACCAAGGGAACTCGACACCCATTTACTATTTTATTACACACCTTTTTTATTTTCTCTTCAAACCAATTTTTTGTTCACATTTGTGGTATAAGTAATCTACCCTAAAAAGTTTTATTTACTTTTTTATTTATTACAAACATTCAACTTTTCGAAAAAATGAATAGATATGTAAAGCGTAATTTTTTTTTTAGAAATTTACATAAAAAAAATCTAGACGAATTGACTGTTTGTGATGTGGAAACTACATTTATTAAATTAATAAATTTTGTTGATTAATAAACAAGTTTGAGTCCGTGACTTTTTGAATGAAACAAAGGTTTTTAGATAAAAAATCTTTTTGAGCTCTTTTCACTTTGTCCAACGTGTTGAGGACATAATATTTTTTTTTTTAACGAAAAAATTTGTGATGACTCGTTGGAGTCAAATCTCTTTCTGCGGAGTCATTTCTTCAGCTTTGGGAATAACAAATAGTCACTCGGGGTTAAGTAAGGAGAATAGAAGGTCTGTTGAGGAAGCGATTCGTAGTCAAGGGCACTTGTGCGTGCACTCTCATTGTGTCCTGTTGATTGTTTTACCCTTCTGAAGGAAGTCAATGAGGATCATACCGCTTTTATCCTTAAAAAAAAACGTTTCCCATGACTTTATTGCCTGCAAAATCATCCTTGACTTCTTTGGCACGGATTTCGGCTGCTATTTGGTCTCTGGTGTGAGTGAACGTGGATTTGTTCACTGTTACGAAACGCCATAAAAATTCATCCATATTGCTGTTGTACAAAGCGAAACACTCCTGCAAAGTTGTCACACGATTACGTTTGTACTCGATTGTGAGCAATTTGCGAAAAGTTTTCTCATATCCGATTGTTCATTCAAAATTCATACCACTGAGCCATGTAAGATGCGTATGGATTACACAAACTCTCTCGCTTTCAATCTCTTAAGGCGGTTTCAGACTATAATACAAGTATTAATACTTTTGTAGAAAATGCAACTCTGACATGTTGAGTTGTTATTGTTTTTTGAAATTTTTTTAAACAGAAATTAGATCAGGAAGCATTTTTGTTAAAAGTATTAATACTTGTATTATAGTCTGAAACCGCCTTTATCAGCTTCGACGATATCGTGCATTTCAATTCAATTGTTTAGGGTGTATAGACCTCAACTAGAAGTCCACAATGTTCGAAATGTAATAAACCATTTTTTAACCATTCAAATTGATGGCGAAGAGTCCTCATAGTATTTATTAAGCTTAGCCTTGGTTTGAGTTATAGTTTATTCCTAAAAAAAAAACAAAATACTTAATGAGCAGTCTGACACAGGATTCAAATGACAGTTGTTGACGGGATCAATGTTGCCTTTCAGTTAAGAGGCGGGTACTTCATAATGTCACGGACTCGTAAATAAAAGCGATGCATACATTTGTTTATAAGAAAATGTCTTTACAATAGCAATTATTTGACAAATTTTCAAGTCATAGTGCTGTTTTGCAGATTCTAAGATCTTAGACTCTTGACAAATTCTGGCATGGAAATGAGTGACTGGTTGATAATTTGGTTGATAAGCATGCCGGTTTCGCCTACGTGTTCTATTGGTACTCAAGAGTACTCTAAAGATAGTCCAAAGCCAAAACTCATATATTTAACTTACTTTCAATGTTATAATAAATTCCAAAGAAAGGAGTCCTCTTTAGCCGAGGGAAACGAAGTATTGTCACTTAAGCTAGCTTCCCTGTACTGTCGAACTATTTCTCATTGTGATTGTTTTATATATGTATATATTTTTATATTTATAATATAAATTAATTTTAGCCAAACTTTTCCAGGAAAACTTGTGTTTCTTTTAACTTTTCCTATTTAAGACGTACATATGCAAATTAAAAGTCAATGAATTTGGCCTAAACACATGTTGCAACCAACTACTTCAGCTGTTGCTTCTTCTTTTTTTTTCACTATTACATATTATTGCCATCAATTTGTATTTGCTACCTTTCATTTTTCTATTATACAAATGTTGAAGTCGGAAACATTTGTTTCAACTGCCAAAGCCGCCAAAGATGCATACAAATATTTTTTAATTTAAGTTTTTTTTTTATTTTAATTTTAACACAAAAATATCCTGTAATACGAATATAATTTATGTTTGTACATAAGAAACTTTTTTATTTGTAACAACAAAACGTTAATTGTTTGTTTGGAGATTATAACTGAAAAATCTAATAACCAAAGCAAAACATTATTTAAATACTTTATAATCACTTAATTATATAATGAAAGAAATAATAATTAAATACTACTCCAAACAATTGATAAAGAAAAACACACAAAAGTGGAATATAAATATGTAAATCTTCAAGCACTTTGCTCAAACATTTCTGAAACGTCAAGTAAAAAGGTCTGACAGATACACTCCAATGTTAAAATGAAAGTGTATACTTTAATTATTCCAAGATTATGAAGTTATTATCATACCGTAAAGTAAAAAAACCTCAATCATACTCGTACTTGTCTCAAAATATTTAAAGTTTCATTGTTTTTGGTGAATTTCTATTAAAAAAAAATTAAAATAAAATAACAAAACAATCATGCATATTTGGTAAGTACTGGCAAATCCCGGTATAACGAACGATATAATGTCAGTTCCATTCGTTATATCAAAGGTACATTAAATACATTAATTACACACATTAGATGCAACTCTACGCTTCTTCAGAAAGTAACTGACATAAAAATTGTCAAATGAATTCTTCGTTATAAACGTGTAAACAAAAAATCAGCTGACGAGTAATCTCGCTGTTAACAGTACCGGTTTGATATGCCTTTGTTATATCGAAAAATTCGTTATATTGCTAAGTATTTTTAACCCCCGACTAAAAAAAGGGTTGTTATAAGTTTGTAGTGTATATCTGTGTATCTGTGTGTCTGTACAAGTACACGTACAGACCAAACGGCTGGACCGATTTTGATTTAGTTTTTTCTGTTTGAAAGGTGACTTGATCTAGAAGCTATGTTTTAATAAAATCGGTCCAGCCGCTTAGAAGATATCACATCGTTTCTAGAAATATTGGGGTTTCTTAAAATTTATAAGTTTTGTTATTAAGTACTATTTTTTATTATTATTATTATTGTACACATAAAATACAATAAAAATAATGGCAACAATTAGTTTTCAAATAAAATTTTGTTTAATTTTCTTCCTCTCGTTATAAAAAGCACACATTTATCAAAACATTCACTACATATGTATGTAAGGTAGTAAATGTTAGAAATATGTATGTTGCTGACAAGGTTTGGTATTTTATTTTGCCATGTTTATTTTACCATTCGTTATAACCAGTTTAAAATTAATATATTATTCGCTTTGTAAGTTTTCTAGTGTAAAAATTATATCGAATTTTCGATAAAGAGAGATTCGTTATACCGAAATTTGCCTGTAAATTTAAAATTCATATTGTACAACCAAACACTCGAAATTAAAATTTTAATAGAAGAAAGTGTATCTCATTTGCTGACTGCTGCTAATTTCTCATTTGCTTTTAAGCAACATCTCCTGCTTCCCATATTTTAAGACATTGTTATCAAATAAATATGTTTATGTAATTGTTGGTTGTTGTTGTTGATTTGCTTTCGTTTTGTGCAATGACGTTGTTGCACGTCAAGCAATCGTTTTGTTTTGTTTTTAACCAGATTGAATTGTTTCCTTAACTTCAAATGGAATTCTATTATTTTATTCATATTTCATGTCTGTCATATATAGAAAAGGTCACGACTCATGTGACTTTCCTGAATCGCACTTGCCGGTGCATGATCGTGAAGAACACTTTTCTTCCAAAGTTGCAGGCGAGCACATGATTTTAAGTATGAAAACATTCATAGTGGGTGGGCTAACTGCAAAACTTTTTACAATTTTTTTCCCTGTTGCCACAGCCCAGACGGTCCACTTGAATAGAATATTTATATGAAAAGCTTTAATTTTTTTAGTGATTTTCATAAAAATTTTATACAGGGCAATTGTGAATAAAATTCCGCGAGAAATTCCTCTTTTCCAATTAGAATTTTTTGTTTTTCCTATTACTTGCTATCAGTTGGAATTGTTCACCGGGAAAATTTTTCGCGGAATTTTATTCCTAATTACCCTGATAGACGTCTCGGCTGCCTGGTTTGTGCAAACAAGGGGTTAAGTTGCAAAAATTAAGAAATTTCCTTCACATCTTCATTTAATTATGAAAGTAGTCTAATTCTTATCTTTCTTTGGTCGAGGTTTTTTAAATGTTACATTTGATCAAACCAAAAAATATTTTTGTATTATGCAACATTTTAATTTAGAGTTGTACCTGTTTCGATATTTATATTTATATTTATTTTTTATATTTATATATTTATTATTGAAATTTTTTAGACATTTATTTAATATTTCGTAGCCAAAATTCATATGACTTAGACCACTTTCATAATTGACGGCACATAATTCATCAATAGTTCCCATGTTTATAGAAAGGATATTAAAGAAGTGAATATTAATGTTGAATAACTGATGTTAGCTACCACTGCTGAAGTGCATGGTTGCACAGAAAAATGTTGGCATTTCTCAAAGCAAAAAGTCTAGTTTAACTTTTCTTATCTTTTTAAGAAAATCTCATTAATTAATAAGAGTATTTCATTCTATTTAAAATAGTGAAATTTTGCAATAATGATTTTCCAACCCCAATCATGTCACTAATTAATATCTTTATATATCTTAAATTATTTAATTCCAAATTTTTTAATTTGTTAAATGCTTAGGGCATTACTGAAGTGCAATTTCATTTGACAAAATCTAGGACTTACGAGATTTCAAGCAAAATCGATTAGATTTCCTATACATAACAAAACATACTTAGTCATTGGATTTTGCAAAAATCTACTTAAAATCTAGTAGAAATCTTGCAATAAAAAAAAAAAAAATTGAAAATAAAACCAAAAATCAATAAAAAATGTATTATTAAATTTTTGTTTAAAAATTTAATTACTTACAAAGTTTAATTGACTCAATTACATTTTTTTATTTTCGGTTTTATTTTCTATTAATGTTGCAGGAATATTTTTTTCTGTGTAGTGATGCAACTATGGCTTTTTCAAATTTGTACAAAAAAGTCAGCCGATGTACAGAAAAAGGTTTGTGATTTTGCTACAAAGCAGTTGTTTGGTTGCAGTCTGGAAATTTTTCAGTTAATGCGTTTTGTTTTGAGTGAAAAATCTTGATAAATGTCAAAAAAAAAAAACTTAGTGTGAACGGTATAAATTTTCATAAAGATTTTAATTGAAATCTGTTAGATTTTGTGTAGGTGTAAATGCACTATAAAAGAAGATTTATGACGTCTTTGTGGGAAAATATTTTTGAGTGTTGGGCTTTGAATTCTCTAAATCATATTCTTTAAAACCCGTTCTTGTTCTTGATAATGAAAAATTAAAATATTACCATATTTTTAAAACAAAAAATTAAATCAAAGTATTATACGATAGTTTGAAAAATATATGAAGAAATATATATTTGGATAGAATGGTTTGGAGCAAAATCGTACAGCATATACACGAATCTTCTAGCATAGACAATAAATGATAATTGTCTTACAGAATCACAACTGCGACTTTTTTGTGTCCATAGACAAGACGACACAATTGAAGGTTGTAAGTGACAAAATAATAATTTTTCAGGATAGCCAAAAAAGGCATTTTAAAGCAAGATTGCTTTTTTCGTTTAATTTTTTAAGCTAATCAAAAATAATGACAATATGCTTTTACGTTTCTTTTTGTATATCTGTTATATTTATCAATTATTTTTGACAATTCCGTTTGCATGATTTTGTTAGTTACAACTTGCAAAGTTCAACCACTGACTGAATGTTTGTAATTGTATTTTGACGTTCATAAGATGCAAAATTTTGGATGGTTTGATGTTTGAAAAACGCAAGATAACATTGTTAACGATAATCTGTAAAAACAACTAGTTTTGTAAAAATTGTCTTTTACAGCGTTATTCGCGGCTACGCTTCAATTGTCGAACAGAATTAGGTCATAAGTTTTATAGATATGTACGAGTATTTCTAAAAATTAATTTTACCATTTCTTAAAGAATATTGTGTGTAGGTTATTTACTTTCACATACATACATAAGTATATGCAAACAAAAATTGTGTCATATATTTTGTTTTAATATTGTTCAACTTATTGAATAGTGTGGGACAAACTAACAATAAATTACTCAATAATATTGTATAGTATGTGGCTACATTAACGAATGTCAATGTATTGAACAACTTCTGTCTATCATCATCTCTTGAGAATTAATTTTAAGAAAAGGTGCACCATATTGTTGTTAATATTATTTTTATTGAATTTAAAAAATAATATTTGGTTTATTTCCTGGTTTCAAAACCAATCAATCAACGAAAAATTTTTTTTTTTGGAATGAACGTGCATTTTCTTTTGGCAAACGCCTCAGGATGGATTACGTTATTAGCCGAAGTCATTTATTTGGTTACCTAAATTTTTATTTATATTAGCAAAGACAAACTTGGCTTGTAATAATGGTGCGACTATGTCCCAGTCATGCATATGTACATCGGTGACACATTGAACCCAATTTTAAATAAGCAAAAACTTTGCCATGTATGTATGTATGTTAGTTTGCTGTCCATATCCCTAGAAGATAGTTTGAAAATGAAAGGAATGATTTGGTTTACTTTGGTATACGACTGTTTTGCTCTTGTTGGGTAGTAAAGTTAAATGAAAAAAAAAATAAAAATATACAAAATAAATAATAACAAATATGATGTAACAACATTAAAGTAGAAGAGGAAAAAAATTAAATCATCTCCAATCTGTGCGCAACATTCGAATTGCTGCAGTTTAACATGTTAAATCACACACACACACAGCAATACTTTCGTTCATCTCAACTCCAGACAAAATTACCAAGCAACCAACCCACCAACGAGTCAGCCAGTGATCCAGTCATCCAGCCAGCCAGCCATAAAACCATCCATTCATTATTCGGCCATCGCTTTATATGTAAGTGGCAATAGCTGGTGAATATATTGAAGGAAACAAAAATTAAAGCTTAAAACATTGTAATGAGAAGAAACACTTGTTGCTTTTACTGACCACACAAACTCATCATATATTTCTTGGATACAAGAGATTTGGCCCGAACGTTTGTCTGAAAAAAATTCAGGTGGTAAAAGTTGTTGTCTCATTTTGTTCGTCTTCTTATTTGTAGTGCGAAAACAATTTATATGTGAATAATTGTGTTTTTAAATTATTTTTAAAATATATAAATAAAAACAAACATAATAAAACAACGCTAAAGATGCAACTAATGCTGGTAATTTTTTTTTTTTTTTGCTACGCCTAAAAAAGATAATTTGAAAAGAAAAATATAAGCAGAGTAACTTACTTAGTTGCATTTTATTTATTTACTTTTTAATTTTGTTTGCTGGCAACTCATTGTAAAGCGAAAAGTAATTAAAATTATTTTAATGTATATATTTTAACTGATTCTTTTAATTTTAAGAGTTTAAAAAAATAATTTAATTTACTAGACCAGAATCCATTAAATATTATTAAAGTCAAAGTTGATTTAAAGCTGCAAGTTATTAAACTTTGGTCTTAAAGCCAACTTTAATAATGCAGATTTTTTTGGCTGACATAATTCACCAAAAGAAGTTTGTATTTCAAGACCATTTTTATTGGAGATGATGATGATGACTCCATAAATGGCCCGAAAACAACCATAACCATAGAAAACAGCTGTGTTATGGGCAACACTGTATTTGATTATAGGTGACTCTGCATAACGCCATAGCCATTACCAATTGAATTTTGTTTTAGTTATGATTATGGCATTATGGCTATGACACTTGCCCAATTATGAATTTTCCCGGAGAATTTTTTCTCTTCTCAATGATTTATTCCCGTAAAAAAAATCTTCTATTCTAAATAATCGGGGAATTAGCAAATATGGGAGAGGGAAAATAATCTGAATCAGATATTTAATCCCCCTTATTGTGAATGGCGTCGTCGACGTCACATCAAGACGACAGTAAATTTGGTCACTTGTATACTCTTTATTGGCAAAAAATTGGATCTCATTTAGAATCTCTAACTAATCTCTAAGGGTTTGTAAATTAATGGAACATGTTAGTAGTAGTAAATTATTGTCGACAAAGAGTAGACAAGTGACAGTTTTTAGTGTCGTGTTAATGTGACGTCGACGACGCCAATCACAATAAGGGGAAATATTTACATTTTATGCTTCAATTAAAAGTGCCATGACAATAGCCATACAAAACAGCTGTTCGAACCAAACTTATAGGCAACACTGTATTTGATTGTGGGTGACTCGCCATAATGCCATATACATATATAACTAACCATAACCATGGAAACTCACTGACTTTAGGTTTTTCGTTGTAAACATAAACAGCTGTTTGCTGGTTAGATATATATGTTGTTACACTTTTGAAATTAACTACCTGTCCCACGATGTCACTCGCAAACGTTCGATCGACAACTTGTATTGCAAACAACAATAACAATAGAAAATTTGTTGTTGTTTTCAATATATGTTGTCATTCGAACGTTTGCGAGTGACATCGTGGGACAGGCAGTAATAAACAAGTGAGAAGATAAAGAGCTGTTTATGGTTATGGTACTCGTAGCACTAATAGGTAAAGCAAACATATTTATAGTTATTGCTATGCCATTATGGTATGACACGTCTGATTAAACCTTTATTCAGCACAACATAAATAAATTTGATCGCCAATTTTTGGCTAATTTTTCACAAAATTTAGCTTCAAAATTTTTGTAATTCAGGGTGGCGTTGGCTGAAGTTGTTAACACGTTGACTTTAAAACCAAAGGTCCTGGGGTCAATCCTACAGGGATTATATACAATATATTATTATGTACAGTCATTATATAACAACACCACGTATTTTTCCGATGTGCATTAGTGTCCCTTTGTATCGGATTTTGTAGGAAAGTTCAAGTGATGAAGGCATAGTCACTCGGTCACTGAACTATAACGACTTCAACAGATACTAATCGTAATGTAACATCAGAAAGCCCTCTTTCGTAGGTATTAAGTAGCAGAATCATCGGCGAACTAAAATAACCGATAAAAGGCTACAAAACACAGCTTCAAAAATTTAATATACACCAGAGGCTCTGCAACACTGCATTATTAAAAAAATGTGCAAAAAGCAGAGTTGTAAAAGAATGAAGCTTTCCTCTATCTCTTCCTTCACCACCTGTCTTCTCTATCACTATCGCTTTCCTAAAGAAGGTAACACCTAGTAATAGTAGCAGGCATTCATTGCCAAAAAAAAATTAGTTTGTTGAAGGAGTAGATGTTTTTTAAATAAATCCTACCAAAAATTATCTGCAAGAAATGAAATAATTTGATTTTGATAGTTTTTCTTATTCATGAATAATTCCTTAATCGGGCTTAAATTCAGTGTTTTCAATTCTTATTGATGGAAATAATTATTTTTATTTATTAATGTGAAGAAGAGAAGAGAAGAGAAGAAAATTTTAACTATACTTTTTAGCTGGAGGAAATGCGCATTTTTCTGTGCAGCCACGCACTTCATCAGCACCCATTTTTCTTATATATATTAATAATTATAAGTAATTCATTGGTTTTGAATTTCGATGAGAAAAATTTGCATAAAATAATTTTTTCGCGACTTTCTGCTAAACTTTTATACGATTATTTTATAAAAATTTGTATCAAAAAAGTTCTTTATAAAAACAAATTTATTATGAAATATATATTAAGAAAAACTTATAAAATTGATTTTGGCGATTGTTGGCGATTTTTAAAATCAATTTGGCGAAATAGTTTAGAAAAAATCTGGCAAAAAGAAAAAAGTTTTTTCTTATATCGGTTTGCAAATATGTATTACGGGGAAACAAGTCAAAGGAGTTGGACATTTTTTCTGAAGGCAGAAAGAAGTATGTAGTTCATGTTTTTGAATTGAGTGTGCGCACGACTTCGATAACAATTCCTAAAACGACAGCGAAATATAACATTTCGGGGCTTATTTAAACTATTTGTTCTATAAATAAATTCTTATACCATTGTTTTTCAACATATTTTTTATTTGATTTTAAATTTTTTGCACTAGCTCCCTTCAAAATATTTGGAGAGAAAGTTCGCAAAAAATTCTCCCCCTCTCTCATATTTAGGATACCCACTTTTTTCCCCGGAAATTAGTAATTCGTAATAGGAAAAATGAGAGAAAAAAAGGGGAAAATTCGCGGGGAATTGTTATTCATAATTAGGCTGTATATGTTTTGTGAATACAATCGTTCATGCATCCGATAAAAAAAAATGTATTTTCCCTAAACAAAACTGAGGTCGGCTGTATTTTTTGGCGCTATGGAAATAATGTCCACATAAGAAAATGAAATAAGGCCCAATAAAATTAAGAAATTATTAATTGTGTTTTATTTAATTTTTTTTTGTGTGTTTCTTCATAAATTTTCTCTTGGGCCTTATTTAATTTTTTTTCGGTGTAATTTTATTGGGCTTTATTTTATTTTCTTATTTGTTCGTTATTTTCTGGCTCCGAATTTTTTTTTGATTATGTTGTTTAGGGTAAGGGGTTGGAGGTATGTACAAAATTTTAATATTTTTAAACAATGCAATGATTGGAACCATTTTTTTTAATTTGATCTATGTTAAGTCTTTAAAAATGTGCACTAAAACCAAAAAAAAGTCGGTTTGAGAACTGTCAAAAGTACGAGTAACAAGAACTTTCAAATCAGCTGTTACAGTACACAGAAATCCCGCACAGCGGCATAAAACAGCTGATGAAAAAAAGCAAGCAAATTCATATACACATGAATACAAAAAGTTTTTCATGCACAATGATGCATCTTTTAATTAACATAATGCACATATGTATATCGTTAGCTGAAATGCAAACTCACATAACCACACTTTTTTAAATTTTATAGAAGAGAAAAAACTAAGTCCCTATTTACACTATGCAAGTCTTATTGCTAAGCTGATTAGCTTATTAGGGGAGAGAGACGGGGGGAAAAGAAACGTTGCTGTTCCCCTCGTCTCTATCTCCCTGAAACTAATCAGGTTAGCAATAAGACTTGCACAGTGTGATTTGGGACTAAACGAAATTCTTCAAGTAAAGTTTATTTTAATTTTTAATTCAGCTGATTGTTATGATAAAGAATTGAAGATTTGCAGGGACATGTGTTTCGAATTTTGTTGGTAGTTACGTTGTTTTTCATTTCAGCTGGCGTCTAGATATTTTGTGTACAAATCACCCAAACAAAATTTGTAACTTTCATATAAATTGTTTACTGTGGTCGACCGACCGCTTTGTGAAAACAGGGAGGTAAGTTTTCCCTTTCATTTAATTCAATACATTTTTCTTTTGTTAATTTTGCTTTTAAAATTATTACATTTATTCGTTTATCGTGTGTATATAATAAGTGTGTAATTGTTTTAAATAAATATTTTTGTCATATGAATTAATTGTATAATACAGATTACTTTCGCGCTACATTAAAATTATTGTTGTCAGGTTATATTTACTTTTTAGTTGTGTAAATTTTTTGTTTTTGTTTAGCATATTTATTGACTCTAGGCTCCTTACAAGGAGCCGAAGGAACCAATATACATATATATTGACACATACATATTTAAATACATATTGAATAATTTTTGTGTTGATAAATTTTGACTTTACAAATTTGCGCTTAATTAAAATTAACAAGCACAACTATACGATTATTTAAATTGAAAGTGTTTAGGAAAGGGCAAATGAAATATTTAAATTAAAATATAATTTTCTAATAAATAATTTCTTGGAGAAAATATGTATACATTGATAAATATTTTAAATTGATTTGATTATTTTGTTTAACAAGATTTTTGTAGGAACTTTACAGTCGTTGCTAAAAATAATTACAAGATAAAATAATTTTAACATGTTGTTACGAGTAGATATATGACATAGATTTCTTATAAATCATGTGAGTGAAATTAAAAAAAAAAAAAAAAAATTATAAAATAATTCCTTTTTGGTGGTGTTATTTCTCAGACAACTACTGTTGCTTAAAGTTAAAAAAAAACAAAATTATTAAAAACATCTTGTATTTTCATTTGCTAAATAATTTCACGTTGTGGTTTATGTTTTTACATATCGTTGGCCTTAATAGTAACGTCCACTGTCGTACATGGCACGAGGGCCACCACTATATTTCCTGGGAACATCCATGGTATCCATATTTCCACTCAATTTATTTAACCAATTAGCACGTTGGGCTGCACCAGCCGCGGCAGCCAAAGTATTGCCATTTGCCTCATTTGGTGGCCGTTGTTGTGCTCCAGCATCTTCGTTGCTGGATTCCAAGATCTGCAAATAAAGCAAAATTAAATAAAATTAATTAACAAAGAGTACAATTTGTAATATTTTGGTGTTAATTAGTTGCAAGTTTTATGTGGGAAATAACTGTGTAAGTATTTATTTATTTATTTGTGTGCAACTAGTTTTTTTTTTTTGTTATAATTTTAATTTGGCAAGTGTGTTATTGTTGCTATTTTTCTTCTCTTAATTTCATAATTTTTCTCCAGCTGATGCGAAATATTTTCGTTATAAATTGTATGCCAGTATGTTAATTTTACCTGACGTCTCTTTCTTAATACTTTTTCTTAACATTTTCTACTTACGAGTATTGTCTTATGGGTGGATTTAAATGTGAGTTTCATCAAACGTGTTGCAAGTCTTTTTTAAAGTCTAAATATTTCACAGATTTATTTTGCAAAAAAAACTTCAGCCACTGAGCGATTGCTGCTTAAATATGTATTAGTGTCCTGCACAAGAGTATTTATAAGACTTTTCAAGACATGAGAGATTTTTTTCCATGCTTTACTACAGCGAAATATTCTAAAAGAATCGCTAAACAACACTGTTGGCAAGACAAACCACCGAAAAAAATTACTTGCCAACAGTGTTGCTTAGCGATTATTTTAGAATATTTCGCTGTAGTAAAGCATTTGAAAAAATCTCTCATGTCTTGAAAGGTCTTATAAATAGTCTTGTGCAGGACACTAATATGTATGTGTACACACATAGACTTTTGTTTCTTAAAAGCGAATATTCAGTTACAATTAATTCCACTTTAACCACAACAACTACTCTACCTCTGCTACTTGGTGGCTCTTGGTTAATAATTATGGTAATAATACAAATTATGTGTAATAGATTAAGTTAAACTTGGCTATAGGATTTTTTTTATGAAAACATGGATGTGTATTTGAATAATTTTGAAAGCTTTTATATAGAAATAAACAGAAATTTCCAAATCTAAAACCGCTCACAACACATTTCGCCACAATTTTGCCGGTCATGTAAATGTCAGCTTGTGCAGTCGATTGCCCGGTTGCGTATTTCTGCTTCTTTATATTGATTGTCAATATTTAAATATACTCTTTATTATCATGCTGATCATGCGAGGCTTGGCCGATTGCTCTTAAAAAAAATATAAACTTTCACCAAAAACACTTCTCTTGTAAAATAGTACGTACCATTTTGCAAAAAGGTACAATTGACCTAGAGCTTAAAAAAACAGTTTCATTGAATATATACAAAAGGTCGAAAAATTAGACAAACAATGATGGTTTGGTTAGATTTTTTTTTTTAAATTAAAAAAAAACATATTTTTGCAAAGTAAGTTTTTTACGCTTCTGACAAAAAAATTTAAAAGCAACTTTACTGATGCTAATTTTTATGAATAGGTACATTACACAAAAGAGTACTTTTTACAAAACTGTACTTTTTACAAAAAGGTATTGTTTTTATAAAAATGGTAAATTAAAAACAAATTGGTTTTACAAAAATGTTGTTTTCACAACAAAATATTTTTTTAAAAGGTACTTTTTGCTGAAAAGTACTTATTTCTTACAAAAATTTTAGTTTCACAAGAGGTATTTTTTTTAGCAAAAAGTTAGTTTTTACAAAGAAATGCTTTTTAGTAAAAAAGGTAGTTTAAAAAATGTAGTTTAAAAAAGGTAGTTTTAAAAAAAGGCAATTTTCCAAAAAGTTACTTAAGAAAATACTTTTTTATTGCAAAAAACAAAACCTGCTTTATCAAAAGTAATATTTTAAAGGTATTTTTGAAAGAAAGGTTCTTTTACAGACAAGTAATCTGTTTAAAGAGGAATTTTTACAAAATTGTATTTGTTACAAAAAGACATCTTTTTGAAAAAAGAAACTTTAATTTTGAAAGAAGCTAATTTTTTATAACAGGCACTTAAATAAAAAAATTCTTTTAACATCAAACTGTTTTTATAAGAAGGTAATTTTAAAAAAAAGTATTTTTTTTTTGCAAAAAGGTACTTTTTACAACAGAGAATTTTATATAAAAAGGTATTTATTTAAAAAAAGATATTTTTCACAGAAAAGTTCTTTTTATAAAAAAAAAATACTATTTACAACAGTGTTTTATACAAGAAGATAATTTTTACGAAAACGTACTTTTTACAAAAGGGAATTTTGTACAAAAAGGTATTTATTTGCTTTCTGTAAAAGTATAGAATTGCACTTTTTATTAAAAAATACTTCTTTCAACAAAGTACATATTATTTGTATACATATTAATAGTACTTTTTTGTAAAAATTACTTGGTACAAAATTTTAAACTTTAGAAATAAAAAGAAATTACGCATAGGTATCTTTTACAAAAATTTATTTTTTATAAAAATATATGTAACAAGGAATTCTTTGCAAAACTGTACTTCTTACAAAAAGTTATTTTTTAATTCTTCTAGTTTTTTCAACTTTTTTGTAATAATAACCAATATAATTTTCTAGAGTTTAGGTCGCTTTTTTGTATAAAAAGATCTCAAGCGTAAAAAATTAAATAAATTATTACAAAAGCTATTTTATATAAAATGATTAATTTTAACACAACCTTAGCTCTTTATTTTCACTAAAAGGTTAAGGAGAATGTTTGTTTTTAAAGCTGGATTTTTTACAAGGAATAAGTATTTTAATAAAAAAATTTATTTATTGACTTGAAAATATTATTTGCAATGAAAACAAAAATTAAAAATTTTAAAAACCCCCGATATATCTAGAAAGGATGTGATACGAGTATCTTGTAAGTGGCTAGACCGATTTTCTTCAAACATAGCTAAGAACACTCTCGATCAAATCAACTTTCAAACAGAAAAAAACTAAATCAAAATCAGTCCAGCTGTTTAGTCTCTAGGTGGACTCGTACAGACACACAAACATACACTAAAACCTTAAAAAGTATATTATTACACAGAAAAAAGTATTCACCAATTAATGCTTTCAATTAAGAATTTAATTGATTCATTTAAATTTTTAATTGTATTAATTAATATGACTGGAAAAACTTACCCCCTGTTTGTGTAAGACGTTTGAGTTAAAAATCTTGGTGTTTCTGTAATAGATTAAAGAAAAGTTGTACAAGTTTCCTTTAATCTATTACAAAAACGCCAAGAAGATTTCTAACTCAAAAGTCTTACACAAACAGGGGGTTAATTAATATTATCAAATTGTTTATAGGTGAACATTTAATTAATTTTTTAATTAATATTACAAAGAGTTTAATTGATATTACAAAATCATTCATATTACTTTTTTGTGTGTACAAAAATTAGCTATCTAACAAATGGACAATTTTTGCTAAAAATACGTTTGTGGGGCCTTTTTCTTAAAACACCAAAGAGTTTTTTCACTAGAAAATTTTTTCTTATGATAAAGCATTATTGTAGAATCAGCTACTTCTCTATAAAAAAAATCAACTTTTATAATTGCTTAATTTTTATACTACAGCGACATGTTTGTTACAAAACATTTTTAAAAAGGGTTACTCTCTTACAAAATGTAGAATACATTATACTTATATCTGTATTTTAAGCAATGCACTTTTATAACAATTGACTTAAATGTGTGCAACATCTACATTACATGCATATGCATTTATGTATATAATGCGACATCTTGTTGTTTTCAATTCCAAATAAATTATAATTTCATTAAGTAATTAAACATTCAAATTTCTATTGGTGTCATTTAATTTTGTCTTCCAAAAATAATCCAAGATAACGCTCATAACATACAAATTACAAAATATCTACTTGTAAGACATAATCCAGTAACATCGTCATCATCCATACATGCCACGCAACTTACTCGTCTGTATGATTTTGTTTTTTTTTTTCTTTCCCTGAATTAAACAATTTTCATTTCAATCGTCATACCGAGTATTGCTTCAAATTAGTATGTGAATTAAATTATTTAACAACATTAAAAAATGAAAAAAAAAACAACATTCTCCTGACACGTTAGTTAATTTCTAGGCGTATTAGAGCTTGTAGAAATAGATTCGCGCATTCATTCATATATAATATTTAAAATAAACGTTTGTGTAATTTTACAGACTCATCAAAATATTAAAGCAAATATTTATTTCTTCCATTTCATCTACATTACGTTTCACTTGCAACATGCACATTGTATTTTAAATACTTAGCAGCGTTTTAAATGGAATTGTGGCAGTAGTGCACATTCGTATGTTTTTGTTATAAATGCAAGTGAAGAGCAGAGCAGAGAAGTTAAATAAGAGTTTCTTTATTACGATTATATTTTTAAAAATATACCGAAGTATATTTATTTGTCATTAACGCCCCTTTTCACAATGTACAATTAAAGGCTAACAGGAACTTTAACGGAAAGTTTTGTATGAAGAACTCTCAGTTAAAGTTCACGTTAACTCTTAATTATACATTGTGAAAAGGGACGTTAGTCTTTATTTTTAACTGACTTCAAAAAAAAGGAAGCGGTTATCAATTCGTCTCTATTTTTTTTTTTTTTGGCGGTGTTACTTTACATTTTAGACCGATTGTAAAAACTCTTCTTGGTCTGAGAGCGTATAGTTTCCCATTGGCTCCATTGTAAAAAAGTGGGCGGGTACACGTCCACAAATCTTTTTATTTAATTTTATGATATTCTGCTGATTTGATTGCTGCAAAACCTATAAATCACCTTTGGTTTTTGTAATTACACAATTTGAAAGTTTTACAGATGGGCGGGGTTACGCCCATTAAATTTTTTTATAATATTCCACACGGCTCTACTTAACTCATTGTTACGAAACACCTTAAGCTCTAAAAAAGACACAATCCTCCATTTAATGGGCGGAGTCACGCCCATTAAAATTTAACATTTTATTTTAAGTGTTTCTACTTTACCGATTTTTACAAGACTTAACACGCACTCTGATCTCTGAAAAACACACAATCTTGCATTTTAAAAATGGGTGGAATTGTATTTGGAATATTTGATTTTTTAAGCACCGTCTATATGCATTTTGTTCCTGCTCATGGAACTCATCAGTAGACCTCAAAAAAAAAGTAGACCTTTAAAATTAACAAAAAAAAAAACTTCGCATGATTATAGTAATACGGGATTTGTGAGTTTTCTAGAGTTTATTGACAAACGGGGTACAAAGGCGATCAAAGGGGTAGCAACACAAAAGAGAATTCAAGAAAAAGGCAGGGGGAAAAGTCATCGTGTAAATCCCGTATAAGACTCTTAATACGTTATTTTTTTTTTTTTTTTTTAATCGAGAAAATGTTTCAGGAAAGCCAGCACAAAAGTCAATTTAGTTTGTGTATCATTTAAGAAAGCCCAAATTTTAGGAGTTAATCATTTTTTTTTTTGCAAGCACGAATACATTCATTCTTGATTATGTTTATATGCAGCAAATGGCATGCCTTTCACTTGTTTCTACTACACGAAAAAAAAAGAAAAACTAAATTAATTTGTGCCATTAAAATATCAGTTTATATTACAAGTCGTAAAATATTACTTTGTATTTTTGTCTTTTTTTTTACAACGAGATACTTTATTTACCTAACCAGTGCGGGTTAAAAGCTTAAGCAAATATCTGTTTGAAAATAAATATTCACATGCTTATGAGCAGCGTAATGCAGCCAGTCAAAGGTCAGTTCACTTTTGATACATAATAAAAATTACGTGAATTTGTTAAGTGTCTGGCATAATGATTTAGGTTTCAACCAGTGGCTTAAGTTATTTCTCCAAAAGAAAGCACCATGCTAAGCACTTGTGTAAATACATTAGACTTGGGTCGAACTCGTTCACTAGTTCATTTTGGACACAAACCTCTGATCAAACTCAAGTAATTTGAATGGAATTTAACTTCAGTGCGCAGGTGAACGAGTTCGACCCAATCTATCTAATCGAATACAAATGCACATTTCAAGAACAACATTTACTTCACCAAACTTTCCAAAAAAATATATAATTTTACCAGATTTTCAGTACCACGCTGAAAATTTGAATAAATGTCCACATAAGCATTTGAAGGACAACATTCTTCAGACTAATCCTGCCAAAGAGTTTTATAAGTTTAATAAATTTTCTGACATTTCATGCCATTTTGCTATAGCAGATTACAATTTCGAACTTATTCCAAAATTACGGGCTTCTGACAATGGATTCTGGTAGTGAAGCCCAAAAAAAATATATATATATGAATATGTGTCGGCGTTTTGAAATACCACATCGGAACTTTATTTTAGGAAGGTTTAAGTTTTCTTCCTTTGGGCTCTTCGTGCACCAAAGAATGACAATCAGTACTCAAAAAAAAATAATATACATAAGTAAATAGTCTTAATTTTAGTAACTGAGTATAATCATAATTGTAGCGCAAACAATTCTCACGCTCACATATTTTCTCTCAAGCAACTAGAACTATCTATAGCTGATTCCAAGATACAAGAGCACCTCTACTTCGTTTATGCGAAAAACTAAAATACCCCTGCAGAAAGTGCGAATAGTGAAATTGTGGTGATTTACTGGTGACGTTGTCAGTAGTACTACTGACCAGGTGTACCCCAGCCAATGGTATCATCTATTGACATTTAACATTAGCTTGTCATTGACAATCCACCACTAGACTTTAGCACTACTGACTAAGTAGTTCTTTCGGGACCACATGGAGACATTGGCACCAAAGATTCACTAGTAAATTTTAGGGGCTCTAGTATACAATATCGATATTTCCTCACTCGTTGGCAATACTAAAATTATAGTGATTTTCTAGTGACATGGTCAATAGTGCTACTGACCAGCCAATCTAATCGCCTATTGACACATAACATAGAGTTGTCATTGAAAATCTACCATTAGACTTTAGCACTATTGAGCAGGTAGTTCTTTTATGACCATATGAAGATATTTGAACCGAAGATTCACTCGTAGATTTTAGTGACCCTCGTCTACATATTAAATATAATATTAATTAATTAATTATTATTATTGTTAATTAATATTATCGCCACCATATACATACACAGAGAAAAAACTGCCTCATAGAATCAATAAGATTTTCTCTATGAAACGTTTTTAGGCTAAGGGATATCCCAGCAGAAAGAAGCGAAGATTTTTTCATAGAGATTCCTTATTGTTTTTATGTGGAAAATCTTATTAATTTTATCAAGAAGAAAACCACATAAAATCAAGAAGAAATCTTATTATTCCCAAATTTTTTTACTCAAGTTCCGTTATTTTTGGCACCAAAAAAACAATCCATAGAGAAAAACTTCTTGATTCTATTAGGTTTTCTTATAAATTGTAAACTATATGGATTTCTTATTGATTTTATTAGGTTGCCTTATTAATTTTTTCAATAAGGGTTTCTTCTTGATTTTATTAGGTTCCTATATGATTATGTGTAAAGCATCTTATAGATTTTTTTTAATAAGGAAATCTTCTTGATTTTATGAGGTGTCTTATTATTTCATATCTATAAATAGACACAGACAATTTTCTTCATGATCTTTTTCGTTTTTGTATAAGCATGTTTGCAAAATTATTTCAATGGTTATTCAGACTGCTTGTTAGCATATTGGTTAGAGTGTTTGTCTATCAGTCAGAAGTTTGCTGGTTCAATACTTTCAAGTAATAATATGTATGTATGGTGAGTTAATTAATTAAGAACTAGATATACCAAACGGATGACACACTCGTCCGTATTCTAGAATCAAAATGTAAATAATTTAAGATTCAAAGAAAATGTATCTAAATGTCATAAAAAATTCAGCCACACACAAACTTACATACATATGCAAGCATAATTAAATAATACATGAAATTAAAAAAGCATAAACAAAATCCTTCAACCAACCTAATTCAATTTATTCAACTCTCTTCCTTTAAGTATTATGGCTTTGATACAACAACAAATAAGAGAAAAACAATTGTAAGGTGAAGAGAAATACTACAAACACACACACACACACTCATGGTTTGTTTCTTTTTTTACTTGTAAGCTAATAAATGCGTGTGTAATATGTGTGCATGTAGTAGTAGCAACTTTAAACGCTTATAGCTCCCAAAATACTAAACCGATTTCAATAAAATATAGATTCTGCACATCTGTATAAAAAATCCTTTAAAACCATATAAATCTTTTTAAATCGGTGCAGTGGTACCAGCGTAAAAGGGATTACAAAAAACATATTCGCCTATTAATTATATAGAAGATATAATATAATATGTATGTATCTATAAGTATGTATAGTATGTATAGTATAAATAAATAACATCTACATATACTACATACGTACATAAGTATATGGTATAGAATTTAAATGAAAATACATAAGCAAAGCACAAAGAACCCTGCAGAAAGAAAGTGCGAATAGTGAAAATGTACTAAGTCGCTTTTGACTTTGTCACCAGTACTACTCTACAATTATTCCCCATACAATACTTTATGCTATAGACATTTAGCATGTGCTTGTCATTGAAAATCTACTAGTAACACTAAAACAATTGACTAGGAAGTGAATTCATAGTTCTTTTGGGAACATGGAGACATACCAACCAGACATTTAATGGTACATTTCTATACCTTACGTACATACAAATTTATGTATATTGACAAGTTGTTGCAAAATCCACCAGAAATACACCACATCTGTTTTCTCTATTTCTTTTATACTGACGAATAGAAGAGAAATTGTAGACTATGTAACTACTACTAGAATTTTAGTGTTGACATAGAGACACTTGGCCCCAGTCTTACTGCAGGGAATAAACAAAGACACAATTTTTTTTATTTTATGAGGTCGCCTCATACAATCAAGAAGAAAACCTTATTGAAAAAATCAATAAGATAACCTCACAAAAACTACAAGATTTCTTCTTGATTTTTTTAAAAAGGTTTTCTCTATGAAATTAATAAGATTTCCTTATTGAAAAAAAAAACCATAGAGATTTCTTATTAATTTTGTTCTATTTTATGAGGTAATTATTAGGCACTGTTTTCTCTGTGTACATTTCTGTATATAAAATGTAATGAAAAATTTTTGGGTATGTGTGGCTGTTTGAAAGCATGCTAGTGTGTGTGTGTGTAAATAAAAAGGCCCTGTATATACTCATGTGTAGCCGATTAATAGTCAGAGTATTTTTGTACTCATATTAATCATGTTAGATTAACATGAAACAAATATGAAGCAAAATCATTGCCGAAAAAGATAAAATTAATTAACCTTGTTTACGTAGCTTTCAAGTTGAAATTTTTCTGTGTGTACAAATGAGCTCGAGGTTGAATGCTCCTCCCTTAACGTATGCAAGAACTGCACACCTACTGCAACAACGTTCATTTAGACTGTCTGTTTCTCTAACTCATTAATTGATGGACGTACAATACTTTTAATTAGTAAAATCAAATATTTTTTTCCCAAAGCGTGGCATACGAAATTTGTTACAAATAAATTTAGTAAACAAAAAGATTCCAATATTTAAATTATATTTGCTAGCTTTTTTGAAAATCTTGATAACTGATGTCGTTCATGTTTGCTCTTGAACATACAAATATACCTATCACAAGACCTTCCGCAATTTGTTTTATTGAAAATGGTGAAGCCGAAAACATATCAAAAATATGATATCATATTAAAATTTTCGTCATGGTTATCTTCTCGACTACAAATGCTGCTTGTAAATCAAAAATAATCGTAACACCTAACATTATCGGCTTGTAAATATTATCTCTTGTACTCCATTAGGATTACACAACCGCGCAGTGCATTTGGTTTGTTGCTGTCTTTCTATTTGACATGAATCATTAATCATATTTAAGTGAATTAAAGTTAAGCTAAATTTACTCTATATTTAACACACAAACACACACACACATACAAAAAAAAAATACCTAAGAAGATAGACCGAAAGTAATTCATTTACAAATAAAATCACTGAGCTGGTTGAATATTAAAGTTTAATGTATTAAAGAAATTGCATGGCTGTTTGGTGTTTGTAATTAATGTTGAAAGCCTAAACAAAATTAAAAAAAATTTGTAAAGAAATTAACACTTGTCCAAATTAGTTTGTTGGAACAGATTTCATGTCATGAATATGCAACTTTTTGTGAGTTCCCAAAATATGAATTTTAATTTCATTTGAAGGATATATTCACTGCTTAAGTCAAGATACACGATTTCAGAGGACGATTTGGAACATAATTTTCATCAAGGATTTTTTTTTTTAAGTACGAAGTCATTTGAATCTATTTTGTAATATTATTGAACTTATGTTTGGGTTATATTATATCTGACAGGTTGCTAAGGAGAATCTGAGCTGAGTCCAAATAAAAAATCTCTTTCTTTTACCTGAGAGTGGGAAAGGTAGAGTGTATGTACAGATGATAGAGGACGTGACAGATAGATGAAGAAAAAAGGAGCTTAAATGACTTTTACGTTTTTAAAACTCTGCTATTGTGTGATTCGTTAATTTTTGTAGGAGTAGTAATGGGTGTTTTTTATTGAGGTATAGAACTTTAAGTTGGCATCACTTTTTTAACTGGCGGCCATTTTGTCAGCTGTCAAGTGATTAATATTTAGTTTGGTTTGCCATTTCATCATGAACAGGTTGACAAAAGAACAACGCTTGCAAATCGTGCAAATTTATTTCGAAAATAATGGTTCAGTTCGCGAAGTTTACCGCAAGCTCCGTCCATTTTATGGTCGACATAATCGTCCATCAGAGCAATTAATTCGGTTAACCATGGATCGTTTTCGCACTACGTTTACTCTATGTGATAATACGCAATAATATAATAATACAATTGCCGCTGTAGAGCAAAGTGTTGAAGAGGACCCGAATGAATCGATTCGCCACCGTGCACAGCAATTGGAGCTTTGCCCATCAACTTTATGGAAGATTTTGCGCAAAGATCTTGGCTTGCGACCTTACAAGATCCAGCTTGTGCAAGAATTAAAGCCGCGAGACCATGCAATGCGTCGTGATTTTGGTGTATGGGCCGAAAATGAGATTGATCTCGATGCTGATTTTCATCGCAAAATTTTGTTCAGTGATGAGGCTCATTTTTGGTTGAATGGCTACGTCAACAAGCAAAATTGCCGCATTTGGAGTGAAGAGAATCCACATGACACCCTTGAGACGCCATTACATCCACAAAAACTGACTGTTTGGTGTGCTCTATGGGCTGGTGGAGTCATTGGGCCATACTTCTTCCGAAATAATGCTGGAGAGTCAGTTACCGTTAATGGAGACCGGTATAGAACCATGGTAACCGACTATTTTGTTCCCGAATTGGATGGCATGAATGTGGATGAGTTGTGGTTCCAACAAGACGGCGCTACATGCCACACAGCGCATGTCACAATCGATTTATTGAAGGAAACATTCGAGAGCGCATAATTTCGCGGAATGGACCTGTCAATTGGCCACCAAGATCGTGTGATTTGACACCATTGGATTATTTTCTTTGGGGATATGTGAAGTCGCTCGTCTACGCCAACAAACCAGAAACGTTAGGGGACTTGGAAGCCAACATTCGTGGCGTTATTGCCAACATACGGCCCCATATGCTCGAAAAAGTGGTTGAAAATTGGACCTGTAGAATTGGCTTTATTCCAGCCAGCCGCGGCGGCCACATGCCCGAAATCATATTTAAACATTAATGGCATAAAATTATCCTTCCAATAAAGCCAAATTGATGAACATTAAAATTTTTCTTGTGTTTTATTTCAATTCGAAGTTCTATACCTCTAAAAAAACACCCGTTAGTATCCTTGCAGGTACTTTACTTCAAATTTTCCAAAATAAAATAAAATTTGTCCAAAAAACCAAAAATTTATATGGGAATTTGCATTGAAGGTTCCACCGATGCCAAAATTTTTTTTGAAAATTCTTTGTTTTATCATATTTTCCTAGAAAAACAATAAAATTTGAGTAGTGTAAAAGACAATTGCATTTATTTCGAAATTTTCGAATGCAAAGTCACAAAAGTGCAACTTTTTTCATTTAGATATTTCTTTTGTTCGTTTGGTTTTGATAGACTTTCTTAAAGAGCGGCATAATCCATTGACTTTTGGTGTCTAAAATTTTTCTGAGAATACTCCGAGTCGAAGAAGGACGCATAAGAATTATGCGATTGCAAATAACTTTAAATTTTAGCATTGCAAAATCGATGTCACATGCCACGTAGAAAACCACATTTATTATTAGTATTTCGAAAGTATATGCATAATGCTCATCAAATATATTTTATATATCTAAAATAAAAAAAAACTTTGCTGGAAAATATAAAACAAATTATTATGTCACGTGCGTCATCATTAGTGTAAAGTAAAGTAAAAATATAACATAAGAAAAAATTTGCATACTTCGAAATGGTGGGAAAAATAAAAAGATAGAGAGAGAGAGAGAGAGAGAGAGTGAGAAAATTTTAAGGAAAATTAAAAATTATTGCAAAATAAGAAATACCGAAGTAAATTTATTTCACTGAAGTCTTTATTAACCCCCGACTAAAAAAAGGGGTGTTATAAGTTTGTAGTGTCCCTCTAGTCAACCTAGAACCATATGTCTCTATGTCAATACTCTTTCTCCAGCGACAATTGCACTAGTTAAAATGTCGACAACTTTCCTTTTATGCGCGAGTAGAGATACGTTAGAGACAACAGTTCTAGTGTATTTCTGGTGATATTGTCAATGAACGCGTCAATAGTTTGTTTTTCTTTTTTATTATGTTGTGCAATAATATTAAATAAATATATGTAGACGAGCGCCACTAAAATCTACGAGTGAATCTTCGGTTCAAATATCTCCATATGGTCGTAAAAGAACTACCTTCTCAATAGTGCTAAAGTCTACTGATAGATTTTGAATGACAACCCTATGTTATTTGTCAACAGGCATTTGCATTGGCTGGGCTACAATTAGTCAGTAGCACTAATGACAATGTCACTAGAAAATCACTATAAGTTTACTATTGACAACGAGAGAGGCTATATCGATATTGTAGACTAGAGGCCAATGTCTCCATGTGGTCCCGAAAGAACTAATAAGTCAGTAGTGCTATAGTCTAGTGGTGGATTTTCAATGGCAAGCTAATGTTAAATGTCAATAGATGATTACATTGGCTGGGGTACAACTGGTCAGTAGTACTGCTGATAACGTCACTAGTAAATCACCACAATTTCACTGTTCGCACTTTCTGCAGGGGTGTGTCTGTGTATCTGTGTATTGTGTATCTGTGTATCTGTGTCTCTGTCTGTGTCCACGTACAGGCCAAACGGCTGGACCGATTTTCATTTAGTTTTTTCTGTTTGAAAGATGACTTGATGGAGAGGGTTCTTAGCTATGTTTGAAGAAGATCGGTCCAGCCGTTTAGAAGATATAACATCTCTTTTGAAAAAAGTCGGGGGTTTTTTAATATTTTTAATTTTTGTTATTTTATTTGAAAATTGTGCTTGTTTTTTTTTCTTTTTTTTTTTGCTAAGCAAAGCTTCAACCCAAAAAATAAAATAGATGCAAAATTTAATTAAGATGCTTGTTTTGTATAAATTTTTGAGAAATTTATTTACTGGTGTTTAATAATTGTCTTTATGCATTTTTCATTATTGCTTCAACAAATCGTCAGTAGACTTCAACCACACATTTTGTTTGAGGATTTTAATCTTATTGTGTTTGTATATTAAGATTCTCAATAATTTATTAAGAGTCTTACTATGAACATATGAAGTTTTTTAGTTTATTTCAAAAAATCTTTTGGGTTGAAATCTACTGATGAGTTTCATGAGCATGATAAATTAAAAAAACCAGGAAATATGTAATTCGGAAAAAATTAAATGATTAAAGAGAAAAAGCGGAATGTCCGCCTACGTAAGACAGAAAGTCAGCAGAAGTTTTCAGAAATGCGAAATGCCTGACAAGCACAAAACGAGCCTTACAAATACAGGCGAACTTTTGCAAAATCTGTAAAAAGTTTGTTTAATTTACACGAGAAATGTAATAAAGTAAGAAGCATTCCAGGTATAGCGCAATTGCGTTTATTTTCCTGCGATGGAACCGCCTATTCTGAAAAATAAAAGTGTGTTTAGTATTCTTGATACTCTTTTCATTTAAATTTGTTTTAGTTTATTACTTGATTCATACTATATATTTTTGTTAAGTTTGTTATTATTATGCAAAAATAAATACAGGCGCATCTCGTTATAACGAATCTCGCTTTAACGAAAAACCTATGTAAAGAACTATATTAATTTTATACTAAATATAATGAACAATAATAAAAAAAAACATCGCTTAATGTAAAACTAAACCTAACTAGCAACATATTTTTAACATTTAGTTCTACTGTATACAGCTAACGTTTAATAAATGTATGCTCTGTATAACGAACACAAAAAAATTAAACAAAATCCAGAGCAGTAATATAAATATAAAAAAAGTGTCGTAACGTTAGTTTGTATTTAATACCTATTTTGAAAACATATTGCTGTCATTCTTTTTATTATATTGTAACATATGTACAATAATAATTATAATAGAAATCACACTTAGGGCCATTATTACAACTTAAAGTTAGTTAAAAGTAGGACTTTATCGGACGTATAAAAACTTTATCATATGCAAAATTTTACTTTAACCTAAAGTGAGCGATAAATTACAGGCAAGTTTATCCTACCTGGTAAGTTAAATCCAATTTGCAATAATGGAAAGCTTTTTATACGTCCGATAAAATCCTACTTTTAACTATTTTTAAGTTGTAATAATGGCCCTTAAAAAGACTGCGATGTAAGCAATTTATCGCTATAACGAATGAGAATGACATTACATGTATTCTTCTTTAAAACCGAGACTTGCCTGTACGTTCTGTTAATTTGAAAACATTTTTACTAAGCTTGTTTATTTATAATTTTGTAAAAAGATTAATAGCAGCAATATGAATACCATGATGAAAAAAATGTCACGTGCGACTGAATTGAATAAAATTGAATTTAAAAATATACATATAAATCAGAGATCTTCAAAACCGCGCACGCGTGCAATAAGAGATAATTTGTATTTTTATTTAATCAGGGCTATCATGATTTTTTTAGAATTCTTAGAACTTGAATAATCATATCTGAAACTAAGTTATATACTATTTTAAATACATACCTACATCAAGTGAGCATTAATCTGTTTTTGAACACGAGAAATTTACTCGAATTAGAGTTTTACAATTATATTATTGGCAGCCCTGCCATAAGAAGAACAAAATATATTACGATCAAAAACGAAACACCAACACAAACATAATTCTGAATGTAATTATATGTGTGGGAATCAATGATATAAATAAATGATTTTTAAGCAAAATGAAAACTATTTTAAGGAGACATCATCAGTAAACAACATTTTGAAATTTGTCTCATTTAAATATTGCTTCAAGTTTCCATGAAATTAGCGTCTTAGTCTCGCTTCTTTTTTTTTTGTCACATGCAAATTCCTAGGTTTTTTGCAATTGTTTTGAAAACGAAAAATTGCTCAAAACCAAATTTAATTTAGAGGTATCAATTACGCTTATTGTTAAAATAATCCGTTTTATTTTGTAAATTTAAAAAAAAAAGTCACGTTCGACATCTTGAAAATGTCCAAATTTCATGTTTAAACATTTCTCTACAAAACTGCATCATTTGCTTTTAGAAATTGAGTGATGGAAAAATAGGGGTTTTGATACAAAAATCTCACTGTATGGTACGACGATTTTAAAATTCAGATCTTCATTGCATACCATTAGAATAAATAGAATTTTAATAGCCGTAACAATGAATATATCGTTAACTTAATACGAAAAGGCCCTAACTCATTTGTTAATATTTTACAGGAGGAGGAAAAAACTAAGTAAAAAAAGATGCAATATTGATACAAATTTTTTTTAAACGCAATTTTTATTTAAAACACTTTACATAAGCACATAATATTGCGTTTAAAAATTTTTTTTATCAATATTGCATCTTTTTTTATCTAGTTTTTTCCTCCTCCTGTAAAATATTAAAAAATGAGTTAGGGCCTTTTCGTATTAAGTTAACGATATGTATGTATGTATTTCATGATAATTTTATTTGAATCTACAGATTTCCTTGTGGGTTATTCTTAACGAATATATTGTTACAAGTGCTTTGACTAAATGATTAACGCCCATGATTATTATTATTAAAGAAATAAATATTTAGATAATGATGGATGTTACTAATTCATGACTGACTACTATTTGTGGGATTTGCGGGTGCACATACACAACACATTGTTAAGCTTAAGCATCTTCATAAAAAAAACTCACGGTTATTACATTATTTAGCTAATGCTTATTGCTACACCTTGGATTTCAGTAATTCTTTTTTATGTTTCTTTGTTTTTTTTGTTTTTTTTTTTTTTGTTTTTGGTTGCCAAACTTACCGGGAGTCAGTCGTAGGTATTTTTATAATTATTTGCAGTAGAGCCAGCCGCCGTAATTTTAATGATGTTCGTAAACTACAGCAGCATAAAAGTCAACTAAAAACTACAGTCATAATTAAAATAATTTTTAATTACACCCTTGTTATGGATCTAATTAATTTTCTTTAAGTACAATTTATAATTTATATTTTGTTTCACTTTTCTAAGCTGGGAATGTGTAACTATTTTTATTTTTTCGCAGCAGCAGGCAGCATACTCTGAAGTACAAGTATTGGGGTTAAGCTTCGTGGCCTAATTTGTTACACGCCATTAAAGTCATTTATGTATGTACCATCATCGTCTTGTTTAGTTTCTTGCATTTTTATTTTATAATTTGTTACGTCAACTGCTTTTAATTGAATTTTTTTTTTTATATAATTTTATCTTTTTTTTTTTTGTAAAATTGAATTTTTATAGCAATTGTTATAAATAACAGAATTTTTATGTAGTTTTTCCTACAATTGTTAAATGTACACACATATTTTTGGCAATAATCCAGGTCATAAACTTGACCTTAGACACAGACAAGAAACCATAAAGTCTTAAAACTTTATGTGATATTTCATAATGGCTTTTTAATTTGCATTTTATTTCAAGTTGAAGGTGGTTTTGCATGACACGACAACAAAATGTATAAATTACTTACATATGTGCTATATGTGAATGGGAAATGTTTACCGCTCTGGAATAATAAAAAAATATTTGCTAGATTTGAATTAAGTTTTTGGTAGCAAAAGTTTGATATTTTTACCATTCTAAAAACCTTAGCGACCCATTAAAAAAAAAAGCTTCCAAGGAAATCAATAAGATCCTGAACTTGTCATTCGGAAGTAGTGCAAATTTGGATTATTTCTAATGATTTTTAAATAGGTGTTTTCATTGTACGAGGGCTACTATTTATACATATTAGACCAATTCACAATCTTGTGCAAATGGTCTTGCATCGTTGCATGTGCAAAATTGTGTAGTATATTCTACTCACCACTTAACAATTCTTAGTGGTGAGTATCAATATACTATACCATTTTGCACATGCAACGCTGCAAGACCATTTGCACAAGATTGTGAATTGGGCTATTATATATAGTAACCAGCATTTTGAAATGAAAATGACTTTATTGTTTTTCAAAATATTCCCCTTGATGATCAATACACTTTTGCATTCGTTCAAACCATTTGTCATAGCATTTTTTCCATTCCTCTTGAGACACCTCCAAAAACATGATTTTTGAACGCTAAATCGTTGACCACTCAGCTTACTTTTGATATTCGGGAACAACAAGAAGTGCCAAGTCAGGCAGACTGATGAGCCATCAAATCGATGTTTTGACTGCTCACTTCTTTGACGAGATGTTTGAGAGCTCGCATTGTCATGATGAAAAATGATTCGTCTTAGGGTGTTAGTTTTACAAATTTCTTTGAAGACTTCCGGTCGTGTACCACTCGGATTGACAGTTCTACGTTTCTCAAACAGAACAGAGGCCACATGACCCACTCGGTCGAAGAAATAGGCGAACATTTGCTTCGCTGTCCCTCTTCCACTTACAACTTTTGTAGGATTTAGCTGTCTTATAAGCATATATCCATGATTCGTCACCTGTCACGATTTTATACACGTCTTTTGAAGCACCACCTGACGCGAGCCTTTTTTTGAGTGTTTGATAAATTATGGGCTATCCAACGAGAAAAATGTTTCTTACAACTAAGTGTTCATGCAAATTCGAATATATTGAAGTGGAACTAATATGCAAGGATACCTCTATCTCACAATATGTCACATGACGATCTTGCATTATCAGTTCACGCACTACATCGATTTTTTGTGGCACAACAACCGATCTTGGACACCTTAATGGAATTCGTTGGCGTTGGAAGTACGACCACGATTGAATTCACTATAATATATATTTTTAATAGCGCTTTAACGCTATACAACGAACTGAGTTCATCGACACATTCTTGTTGAGATAATCCATGTCGAAAGTTGTGAAAAAAGTAAAGAAGTATGCTAAAAAATGTCAATTTTTATTATAGTGTTGTCATGTTCGTGATGCTAAGCATGATGATTTTTCATTTCCTAATTCTATTTTAAATCAATCACAGGCGAAAATATTTCCCATGACCAAAAAATGGAAAGGTATCGTCATAGAGAAGACAGGGCATGAAGGAAGAGATAGAGGAAAGCTCATTCTTTTACAATTCTCTTTTTTGCACGTTTTTAGTAATGCTTGTGTTGCAGCGCCTCTGGCGTCAATGAGACTTATTAAATTTTGAATCTGTTTGTTATTTTACTTCGGCGATGATTCCGCTATACAATTGTGACAAAGGAGGGCGCTCTGATGTTACATTACGTACGAAATACGAATGTTGTTTCAAATACTCCAACGTTTGGAAATTATCCGCCTAGGTCATGTTTTAGACACATCAGTTTTTCTTGAAGCTAGTCTCTACAATCCTTTTCTAAAACTGCTCATTTTTTACATGCAGACAGTCTGTTTGTTCAATTTACGTATATTTTTATAAGAATGAAATAACAAAAGAGAATTTAAGTTACTTTTCGGTACAAGCAAGTACTAATACCTAATTCACATTAAGCATTTTTTTTTTCATGAAATTCGTTGCATCAGAGATTCTATCTACGTCCTTTTTATATAACATTATCTTTTATAGCGCTGCAATTAACAAATAGAAAAAGTTTCGTGCAACAAAATTCATGAAAAAATGCTTAATGTAAATCAGGTTTAACTCAACAATTCAATTTTTTGAGTAAATGAGCGATATGAGTTTCCAACATTATGAAGTATCACATATAATTTGGATGAAAAAAAAACATATGTGTCATTAGAGAAGAAACATTATTCCCTACAACATTAGTAAATTGTCCATTGAAAGAAACCACGAAATGTCAATGATTGTTTCAATGTTAAAAAAAAAATAACTTTGCTCCTAAACCAACGTTGGTCTTTTAAAACTTCAAAAATATATTTTAGTATTTACTTTTAAAACAAGTGACTGCCAGCAAATAAATACGTAATTGACAGAGTTGTATTTTTAAACACAAGTTTTACGCACCACAAAGCAAGTTTGCAGCTGAATAAGTTAAAATTTACATTCACTTTTTGGCTAAATACGCCAATAAATTAATTAAAAAATAAAAAGAATACGCATTTTTGTCTATTAATGCAAATTCTTGTTCAACCAATTGTACCAATAAAAATTTATGCTTAGAAGAAGAAAAAAAACAACATATTTAAATTTTCGTTTGATTTTTCGTTCAATACATTCTTGCAATTATTTGACACCAGTTAGCAAATTTTATTTTCAAATTATAATTAATGGCATATTTTGCAATCACCAGAGAGACATTCACTTTAATATTTGGCTGAAAAGCATAGAAGGCAGGCTTTGTTTTTTAATAATACCATTTGATTAAGTAATCGCCACAGTAAATAAGATGATAAAAAATAAATATGAAGAAGCTAAAAAATCGAAGTGAAATACTTGCAATAGATAAACTTTAAAATTAGATGCGCTTGTACGTATTTATGAAGAACTTGTAGGCTAAATGAATTTAAAAAAAAAAACAGAATACTCATCATCAACATTGGTAAAAACTATTACAAGTTGAACAAGACATACTGCATTTTTGATTTTATTAATGAAAGAAAAATCCGTTCAAAAACTTAAAAGACTCAAAAAAAAATACGAACAGGGGCCTAATTCCCGCATGCGATTGCGAGCGAGTTATTACTCGAATGTGCGAGTTTTTTAACTTTTGGGATTTTCGCATTCGGTTTCGAATAACACATATCGAAATTTCTAATGACAGCATTCGATAACGTGCACACATTCGAATGCAACCGTTCGTGTTTTTACTCGCAAGCAAAAAGGCATTCGAAATCATGTTTAACATAGAAAAAGCGAAGAAAAAGAAAATGCATGTTCAATATTTGACTTATTTATTTATAAGTGAATGAATGCACAAATGTAAGTATAAAAAAAATACAAATTAAAGAATTTCTAGTTGACTTTAAATATAACAAAACACACTGACTTGGCAAATAATGTTTTGTCTAAGAGTTGTCGGAGAAAATAATAAAAAAAATCAACCAACTCTGGGAGCATCTAAATAACAAATTAACTGCTTCTGGTCAACCAATAAAAGAATCTAAAATGTGGCTAGTGCTCTATTCTCTAACTTTACACTAATTTTTTATCAAGTTGTTAATTAAATTAAAATGAAAATAACATTTACATATGTACCCAGTTGGCCACGTCTTTAAGACATCTTTGACGACGGGTACAAGACAATGGTAAGTCGTAGAAGACATATTAAAGACAACTCCATACAAATCGTTGACGAAATTTTCATACAAATGGCGGCGAGGTCACACAAGACCAGATGAGCGACATTGTCGCTCAGATTGTCCTCAACAAGCCTTTATTGAAGACAAAACGTATGACACTGTCGCTCAGATGGTCCCCAACAAAGTTTTATTGAAGAGAAAACGTGTAACATTGTCGTTCAGATAGTCATGAACGCCGATTTCTTTTAAATTGTCGATTAGAAAACTTAATCTACAGACGACATGTCGTACATGAATCGTCGAAGACAATGTCGTCTAGGACGATTTGGACAACTGGGTATATTCGTTTCTTTTTTCTGCATATAAGTACGTGTGTATGTACGTACATACATATGTTTTTGCACACACACACATATACAAACATATGCTTTTGCTTACAATTTATTCAGTGTTGTGAAATGAATTTATATATAAATATATTTGCCTTTTTCCAACACTGAAACAAAAACTCGATTCGCTTGGTAACGAGTGACATCATCGGAAAATTTCTTGCAATCGAAATTAGTTTCTATTCGAATGCAATTCCGATCACGAGTGCAGGAATTAGGCCCCAGGAATGCTACAAGAAAATGACTTGAGACTTGAGTTGACTGGTTGCTGCGCATCATGAACACAAGATGACAGAAAAATTAAATTGTCTATGAATTGAAAGCAATTTCAGTAATGCATCATTAATTTCAAAAAAAAAAAAATACTAAAACTACTAATTTTTTTGTTTTTAAATAATTCTTATGAAACAATTTTCATTTTCCGAATAAATACAAAAACATTTTTTAAGTCGGCAAGCAGTGCAAGTTGTTTTTTTTTTTTTTTTTTTTTTTTTTTTGGAAAGATCACTTCTGTAACTTTTGTTTGTGTAATTTATCTGATCGCCTCATCTTTTACATTAACTGGCGGTCCTTTCAATACGAGTATGATCGACGGGCTGCACACACACAAGCATCTTCCACATTCACCTGATGACTACAAACGTTTGCAGGGTGGATATGGCAAGTGCGTGTGATCGTATAAATATGTATTTTGATGGTGTCTTTAATTGAAATTAAACATCGAATTTATGGAAAGAGACTACTTAATATTTGCGCGCTCATGTTGCAAGGAGTGTTGCAAAGGCGTGGCTCGACATGTTTACTTTGTTGTAATTTACGACTTGTTTCTCTGCATTGAGTTGAAAATATTTTAATTTTGGGCAGTAATTTTTGGGCAGTTTTGCCTTCTTAATTATGACATTGGGAATTTGTAATTAAACTACGGAATGTTAAATGTTGCCTTTGGATAATGTAATTGCATTGTATGTAAAACTATATCTTAAAAATAAAAAACATATTGTTTAAAACCATATTTTTGGTGCAAGAAGTATTTTATTTAAAATTATTTGAAACAGGAACCTTTCTACTAGGCAGATTTTGTAAAAAAAAATCATTGCTAAACGTGTTAAATGTGTATGGAAAATTACAAAAATTCGTTTCAAAAAATATTTCTTCCACAAAAATTTCAAAACGAAAAAAACGTTTGTATTTACAAAATCTACACAGAAAAAACTACATTTCGTTTTCAGTAACCAAATTCATTGAATCAGTAAATTTTTTGCGTGAATGCGGACCTACAAAGAAATTTGTAGATTCTGATAACAATTTTGTAAAAATTTAACTGAAAAAAAATTTTATTTTTATTTAACTTATTATGGCATTAGAGAAAAAAGTTAACTGAAACTCAAAATATTTTCTGTCAAATTTATTACTAGGAACGGAAAAACATTTTTGCAGATTTTTTTTTTTTTTGTATTATTCAGCAAATTTTTTTTATAATTTACAAACACATTCACTAAAATTTTTCGTATTATCAGAAAATAAATTAACTGAATCAATAAGAATTCTTAAATTTTTATTTTTTTTTAATTAGTAAAAGTTTTATCTGAAATAAAGAACTGAATCAAATGAAAGGTTCAACTATTTTTTTTACTTTCAAAAATTGTCTTGTTTTTATGGTTAAGCATTTCGTTCCCGCTTTTGCAACTCGTCAGTAGACTTCAACCCAAAAATTTTTTGAATTTAGCTAACAAACTCCGTATCTTTATAGTAAGACTCTTAATACTGTATTGAGAATTACAATATACAAACATAATAAGTTTGAAAAATGCAAACAAAAATCTTTAAAAAAAATAAAATGTTAAAATAAATCAGACAAATTTTTTTACAGTATATAAAAATAAATTTAATTGAAAAAATTAAAAAAAATCAGTAAAATTTTTTTACAGTATATAAAAATAAATTTAACTGAAAATAATAAATTTAAAAAAAAAATAAATCTAAAAATTTTTTTTACAAATTTTACTTTATATAGATAATTTTCATTCTGTACAGTTTTTCTTACATAAAATAAAATTGGAACAAATAATTATTTACTGGAACAGTAAAAAATATTTACTGAAACTAAATTATATTTCAAAACACATGTTTGTTTGAAAATTTTTTGGGAATAATTTTTTCTGTGTACCCTTAAATGTATTTTTATGATTATATTCGGAAACTCAACTTTAAAAAAACATATTATTATAAAAAGATGCTTATAAAAGATTTAAAAAACTAATAGATAGGTACTAAAGAGCATGAGCACGGCCATCAGAAGTCTCAGTTATTACAGAATCATTTATTTATTAATATAGTTAAATACAATAACAAAATAAGGGGGATAGAAGCAATAGCTACTAAGGCCATCAAGTAATACAATATTATTACTTTTAGGATACATTTTGTAAAATCTTCCTGTGGTAGACTGATCAAAGTCGCTTAGATTGTATTTATATACTCGTAGTTACAGCCTGTTTGTGTAAAACGTTGACGTTAGAAATCTTGGCATTTTTGTAATAGATTAAAGAAATCTTGTAAATGTTTACTTTAATCTACTCGCATTATGAAAACGTTAATATTGCCATAGTCAAAGTCCTACACAAATATGCTGTTAATGCCTGGAAAAAATTGGTAATTACCTAATTTACATTAAGCATTTTTTCATGAAATTTCATGAATTTTGTTGCACGAAACTTTTTCTATTTGCTAATTGCAGCGCTATAGAAGATAATTTTATATAAAAAAGGACGTAGAATAAATCTCTGATTCATTTTTGGCAACTTTTTTGATATGAGTTGCTCGTCCAAGCCTCCTATTGACAAATAAAAAATTTTCATGCAACTAATTTCATGAAAAAAATGCTTAATGTAAATCAGGTAAATCTCAAAAAATTTTGTTCGAAAGTGTGACGGCTGAAGAAAACTCCAATATTACAATGAACGAACTGTTGTAGAGCTATTACGCTCGGTGTACACTTAAGTTAATTTTATAAGACACACCCTGTAAACTATTGCTTTAGTAGAATTAATAATACATGAATTATTAAATAAATAGTGATTGAACTGAACAGACATACATACGTCAGACTATCTAGAAATTATATGACACCCTTACGATTACAAATTTATATAAGGCATAGCATATTTCTGTATTAGGTATTGTGCCAAACAAGAACTTGCTCAAAATTTATATCTCACTACTTTTAATGGCCGAAATTTTGGATAGAAACTTGCCTTTTTTTCACATTTATGTTTTTGTGAGGATTAATTTGCTTACAGCCAGCTCTAGTTGATACAAAATATTTTTTGATGAGTGGCATTTGGCGGGTTAAATAAAGAAAAATCGTAAATGCAAAGCTACGCATTTGCAAGCTTTAAATGCCATCCATCACCTGTTCGGGATTGCAATTATTTTTGGTTTTATTTTTCTTAAATTTAGCCCGTATTATTTATATTTATTTTTGCTTTTGCTACAAAACAATGCTGCAAAACAACAACTTACCTGCAACATTAACTCACGCAGTTTATCCAAATCATCGCCATGCGACCTTGTCGGCAAATAACGACATTCGCAAGGCTGTTGTTGGGCTATTAAAATAACCGTCATAAAAAGGAGCCACCAAAGACCCAAATTTAGACCATGTGTTGTAGTTTTTGTTTTAGTTGCTGACGACGATGATGATGATGATGCTGATGGTGGTGGTGTTGGTAACGACGAAGACAATGCAGTTGCAGGGCAAGGAGATGTTGATGCTGATGGTGAACTGAAACGTTTCATGCTGTTGTCACTGCTACCAAATTTATGGAAATGCATTTTTTACGTTTCCGGTTTAACGATTTTTTGCTGCTTTTGTTTTTCTGCTTTTTTTAACAACTCAGCAATAAATACTTTTAAATTTCACTTTCGTTTGCTGTTGAATTCAAGTATTAAAATGTTTATTGCTGTAACTTTAGCAGAATGATGATTTTTTTTTTTCTTATTTTTATTTTTATTTTTTTTTGTCAGAGAAGACTCACTCAGCTGCTTTTAATTCAACAAAACGGCTCCTTATTTCTGTTTTCTTTTCTTTAATCGTGACCACAGAGGAAAAAATGACTGCAAAATTTAAAAAATGGAAAAAAAAAGAAGAAATCAGTTTATAATCATTATTAAGTGCACATTAAGTATTTTTGCTTCTTTTTTTATTTTTGAAGTTTTTTTTTGGTAAAAATGCCTTAAAATTTCGTAATAGTTATGAATAGTTGTTATGCTGGTTATTTTATTTCTTTTGAGTATATAATTCATTTTTTTTCTTTTTGCTTTTATTTTTTTTCGTTTTGCGATAAAATGTAATAATTATGGTGCTTTAGGCAAAAATTTTTGGTGAAAAATTATAAAATAACTTTGTGACATAATTAAAAGTGGCATCAATTACAATGGGATTGCGTGAATGTTTGTATGTATGTATGTACATTGTATAAGAAAAATATATTTCAACCAAATCGAACACAATTTCATATATACGAATGTTAACTTTCTTGCAGCCCGGCGGCTGACACCCATTTATAGTATTTGTGTACATACATATGTATTTACTGCAACCGGAACTACTCGCTCGACACTTGCTGTCTGTCGTTGTTTAAGAAAACTGAAGTGAAACTGCAATTATATTTTGACCTTAATTAACTGCTTTTCCAATCGATTTTAAATACAATTTGCAGAAATTATAGGTTTTGGAGCATTGAGCGGTTGAAAAAAAAAATTACACTTAAGAGTTGTTTCCTGTACAGTGATTTCCGTTTTTAAAACCAAGACACTTTTATATTTTTGTGAATATTTGAAACTTCAGCTATTTGGTAATATCTAAGAATAGTCTTACGATCATCTCTTGAAGACAACTTTTTATTTTTCAACCGACTTAAAAAAAAGGAGGAGGTTAAAACAATTCGTCTCTATTATTTTTTTGGGGTGTCACTTCAAAACTTGGTACATTTTAGACCGATTTTAAAATTTTTATTTTTTATTTTTATTTTAAACACAAACAACACAACCCGCGAAGCGATTAGCTTATCTGCGGAAAACACCTAGGGTCTCTGCCACAGGGGTATAGCTTCCCATTGGTCCCATTGCAAAAAAGTAGTAGCCCACACTTTTTTTAAATTTAATTATATGATATTCTATCAATTTGACTGCTGCGAAACCTATCAAACACCTTTGTGTCCTGTAATTACACAATTTTAAAATTGAAAAAATGGGCGGGGTTACGCTCATTAAAATTTATTATAATATTTCACGCGGTTCTACTTAACAGATTTTTACGAAACTTGCCACACGCCTTGAGCTCTAAAATAGACGCAATCCTCCTTTTAAAAAAATGGGCGGAGTGACCCCCATTAAAATTTAATACTTTATTTTAAGTGGTTGTACTTTAGCGATTTTTACAAGACTTAACACGCACCCTGAGCTCTGAAAAATACACAATCTTGCATTTAAAAAATGGGCGGACGCGCGACCATTAAAATTTAATTTTATATTTCATTCACATACATCTTCTATCAGATCTTTGCATTGAAGTCGGGTTTTTTGGCAGAAATAATTATTTTGCTTTGAATCTGAAGCAACATTAATAGAATATAGCCAAACACTATTTTATAGATTTATTATGTGAATATTCAATATTGTTTTAATTTAATAGAATAAAACTCAATTTATTAAATGATATTACTTTAAAAAACAGAGGCAGGAAATATTAAGTTCAAAAAACTTATAACCGGCGAAAAATTCATCAGATTCAGCACGCAAACCGTCGATTTAACGATCAATCGTTTCTTATCATTAAAAATTCTTTTTTCCATCTCATCTTTGTTGTATGTTACAGTGAATTCTATTAAATATTTTTATTTTCATTCTAGAAATGAAACTAAATCAGTTTTATTTTCTTTTAGTCATAAAATATTCAAAGTTGTTAAAATTTTACGATGACAAGTGAAATGATGACAAATAAGAACACATTTTTCCACAAGTGTGGTGGAAAAAGGAAGTTCATTTTATAGATTAAATAATATATTTAAGTGTATACATATGTATGTTCATACATATATTTATAGATGTATAAAGCAGATATTATTCATTTCTGCACATTGAGTCTTAAAGACACAGTGGAGACAGCATGAATACGCAATAAATTCCATGCGTACTCGTACTTATGTTTACAGACAGGATGTCAATGTAAAAGTGTTGCCGCAGTTGCCATTCAATTTTTTAACGTCAAATATTTAAAATTAAGCACAACTTGTACATATTATATTCGAACCAAATATACAGTTTTTTGTTTTGTTTTGAAATCAGTTAATAACAAAAATTAAAAATTTTAAAAACTCCCGATTTATTCAGAAAATATGCGACATCTTATAAACGGCTTTACCGATTTTCTTCAGACATAGCTAAGAACCATCTCGATCAAGTCACCTTTCAAACACAAAAAAAAATTATTTAAAATCGGTTCAGCCGTTTGGTATGTACGTGGACTCGTACCGATCGATAAATTTTCCTCTGTATGTCAAATTTTTTTTTCTGGAAAAGGAATTACATATTTCACACAACATTTCTGACATTTTAAAATGATTGTCATAGATGTTGCCAAGGGACAAAGATATATAAGAGTGTATGCTTTGATTTCCATTGAACGCTTTTACTTCATTTATATCTAGCTTTCTTAATGATCATATAATGCGAAACCCTCTCTTTAAGGGTTTTTTTCCAAAGATTTTGACTTTATTCAAAATCTGAACAAACATATGGCCGCAATCATTAGGCAAATGGTCGCTGTAACATTAACCATCTTCTAGCAAGATCTAAATAGAACTTCTTCCTAACATCTAGCCAGCAAAAACTTTCAAAACAAGGTAATCGGGTTTGGAATTAAGAATCTTTGGTGGAAGCTCTTTCTTCCCTACTGGATTACCAACTTTATGATTTTAATAAAGCGTGAGACTAAAGTAATCGATTCTTGAGAAGTAATTATTTTTTTTTTATTTGGCAACATGTTCACATAATCGATTTAATTTAAAAGCATCATTCTCCTCATTTAACAACTTGTACATCGTTTTTTTTTAATTTTAGGTAATGTGATTTGTAAGAGAGTAATGAAATTTGGTAATCAGAAAAATAAGTCATTATATGGCAAGTAGTTCTGATGGTAATGTGTAATTTTTTGCAGGATATGCAGTATTTAATTAATGGTTAATTCATCGATTGTCTGGTTTAAAATTCATATTTCATTTCTTATAACTAAATCCTATGTAACCAAAATATATTGTTCTATTCCATATTGTATGGGGACACCTAAACCGGCAACACTCCCGTAGAGATACTTAAACTATATTCATACGCCCAATGCTAATAAATCATTTATGCCAATATGTGCATAATGTAAAGCGAACATAAGGAATAGACTAAAGCGAAAAATTGTTTTCCCTAATGTACGAGTACATACAGACATACATACATACATGCCCAAAATTTATGCATTTACAGAAAAGACTTTCAGTTTAAAAATATGATATTGTGGAGTGTGCAAATGGCTGGAAATACATTTGAAAAATATTCTTTAAAAATTTAAAAAAAAAATTAATTTAATTTGCTATTAAATTTAATGCATCTTAATAAAAACATGTAACAATTCAGAAAAGTCAATAAGAATCAGGACACCTAGTTTGTAATTTTCAATATCTTCATATAACTACAATACCATCTTTGATTTTTACATACATATCGTGCCATAACTGCAAAAAAAAAAGCTTAAGCGGCATAATTTTCGAACTCATGGCCTGTCCTACGATGTCACTAGAAATCGTTCGATCGACAACTTACATTGAAAACAGAAGAAAAATTAGAAAATTTTCTAATGTTATTATTGTTTGCAATGCAAACTGTCGATCGAACGATTTGTGGTGACATCGTGGGACAGGCCGTTAATTTTTGGATCAAAATCAATCGTTTGCGTTCGTAAATAATCGATTTTCGTAGTAAAAAAAACGAGGTCCAAGAAATGCGTCAGTTAAGCTCCAACATCCAATCCAACATTAATCCATTATTACAACTTAAAGTTAGTTAAAAGTAGGATTTTATCGGACGTATAAAAAACTTTCCATTACTGCAAATTGGATTTAACTTATTAACTTTATCGCTCACTTTAGGTTAAAGTAAAATTTTGCAAACGATAAAGTTTTTATACGTCCGATAAAATCCTACTTTTAAGTAAAGCTACGGTCACACTTGTCAAACATTTGCCCAAAAAAACGTAACCAACAAACACTAATGAAAAAAGTTTTGATCCAGACGCATGTTTATCAAATTAAACAGTTTCAAATACAACTAATAGATAATGTCATAGAATCCAACACTATTGGCTACTCTTTAACTTGACAAACTTTTCTCTGAATTGAAAGATTTTGCATTAGCATTTAGTGGTTACGCTTTTTTGGGCAAATATTTGACAAGTGTGACCATACCTTAACTTTAAGTTGTAATAATGACCCTAAGAAAATTAATTTTTATTACTCCAATCGCTGCAAAAGAACTAAAATTAAATTAAAGATCAATAAATCCAATGATTGAATTTAACATTTCAATAATAGAAATGTTTACCAGAATAAATTAAAAAGTTTATGGATATGTTGTGCAGGTTGATAGATAGTGCAAATGACAACTCATCAAAATTAAATTAGTCAAATATTTGCTCGCGATATTGTGACCACAAAATACTTTAGATTGTATATAAAGCAGAAATCTACATCAACTGACACCACACACAGTGGACCAAACACAAAAGAACGCTGATGATGAAGATTTAGTGGCCTTCGAAAACGGCTGGCTGTTCCGTTCAACTATGTGTTGTTAGTCAGAATATTTACAACAGACTTTGGTGTTATTTGTTCATTAATAATTATCACATGTAATTTGGCTTAAAAAAGCGATACGAACTTTAGCCCGTTCAAATCACAAATATAGAAAAAAGCAGCTGGTTTTTAGGAAACAAAATTGTTTACCATCAAACAAAAATGTGTCTAATGTAAACACTGTGTTACTGACCACTTTGCGTTCAATATTTCATCAGTTTTTGAGCAAATAAATATTTGATCTTATAAAACTTTGGAAGAACAAAATCAGTGGCAAATAATAATAATTGTTGCAAGTGGAAATTGAAATGCTGATAAAAACGAATAAATTTGGCAACTTTTTATATCATCGAATCTAAAAAATCTTTTTGGTACTTTTATGGTAGCCAGTGTTGCCATATTTATTTTTCAAAAATCTTCGTCGAGCAAAAGAAATCTTTTTTTGTTATCAAAAATCTTTTTTGTTATTTTTTGAATAAAAATGAGTTAAAATTAATTTTGTTTCCTGTGAGCTATTAAAATTAAAGCCAAATAACGCAAAATATTTTCTGTATAGAATATGTGCAAGATCATTATGAAGCAAATCAGAAAATTTTTAAGTAGTTTATTTAAAAATCCCTCAATAATATATTAAAAGTATCAAAAGTAAAATTTTTTTCTTTTTTGTCGTTTTAACATGTCTAAAAACTTCAAAAATAAGATAAATCTTCACATATCGTAACACTGATGGTAGCTCATTTATCTGCCAATTAAGGAGTAACAGTTGTAGCTCTTTTTGGTTCTTTTGTGGTGTAAAGACATTTTTTACATACGTCGAATAATATTTTTTATTATGATTTCCTTCGAATTAATAGAAAATTACTTTAAAAAGTTTTTGTCTTTAGGGATAAAAATGTAATAAAGTGAAAAAATTCACTTGATCTAAAACTATATTTAGTATGTACATTAATAAAAAAAAAGTATTTTTTCAAAAATTAATATTCAAAAATTACCATTCAAAAAGTACCATTCAAAAAGTATTTTTTCAAAGAGTACTCTTTTCAAAAAGCACTTTCCTAAAAGTACTTTTTCCTTATAAAATTTTTTTACATGTTTAGTACATCCCTACTAAATACGAATACTACGAATACCAGTTTAGCGAATGCGAATGCGAAAACTAATAATACATTTGAATTTTTGCGAAAGCGAATGCGAAAGCGAATGCAAATACTTACAATACGGTAAAAAATCACATCAAACTAAATTTGTTTAAGAACATGAAGTTGTATTATATACATAGATGTACTACGTACAGCATTTTATTTAAATTGAGTCTTGAATTGAGCAAATATTTATTAATTGATTAAATTCTTAAAACAGATAGATGTATGTATGAAATTATATTGAAATAAGTATAGATAATAAAAATAAATTTACAAAATGTTAGGCAATTAACACATTCGTACTTTGGCCCTAAATCCTGGTACTCTGTTCAATAATTAATGTGAAATGCTGCCAAAATACATATTAAGAAAAATTGGCATGAATTCATGAAAAAATTTTGGAGAAGTAATACTTTGTTCATCTTGGGAAAAACATATGAAATATGTCTTCAACATTTTAAGTTTTCATGCGAAATAATATGCGTGGCACTTGTTTCGCATAAAATTTACAACAAAGAACTGCTAGTTAAAATTTTTTGCATTTAAAATTTTCTGTGCGAAGTAGTGAATGGTGCTCAACATTTTCCAAAAGTTTGAAAAGGCTAGTTTTAATTATTTTTCAAAGCTGTATTTTGGTTCAGTATTCGCCTGCATTTTAGCGAATGCAAAAGCGAATTCAAATAGCAAAAGTAAGCGAATAATTTGTGAATGCGAAAGCGAATGCGAACATTCGTTACATCCCTAATGTTTAGTTTTGGATTAAACGTCTTTTCTCGTATTCATTTTTGTATGTATATAATCTTTTCGGCACATTTTTAATCCCTTTCAAAAAACCAAGATTTTATAAAATAAATTTGTGTTGATTGGAAGGAGCTCATATTGAAAAAAATATTTGGTACTTATACATTTTCCAAAAAGTACCTAAACGCATTCAAAGGCTTCTTAAAAAGAATAGAATATTATTTATAGTGCATTTACACTGTCTCGAAATCTAGTACTTACGAGATTTCAAGCTAAATCTTGCTTCTTTCTACTAGATTTCCCATACAAAACAAAATGTATTTTGCCAGTAGATTTGTAGGAAATCTAATCAAAATCTAATATTTTTATTTATTTTTTTACTACCCTGTACAACATATTTATAAAAAAGGATGAGTGAATAAGCTACAGTCTGCTTAAAAAGGTGTGTGAATTGGCTACATTGCAGGTGCTTGGTTATAGTTTTGGGAAATTTTCAGTTAATGGGTTTTGTTTTGTACAAAAAAAAAATCTTGATCATGTCGAAAAAACCATGATGTAAATGGTAAAGATTTTCATGAAGATTTTAATTAAAATCTGCTAGATTTTGTGCAGGTGTAAATGACATATTAAATTTCTTTTCAAACTTTTATACTTTAGATAAAGGGCTACCAAAAATAAATACCAAAATTATATTTTTACCCTTTTTCGTACTTTAAATGTAAAAAATTTCCAAAATTCCCAAACCCAACAAAAATTAACAATAATCAATCATTCGTAAGAAGATTTTATATAGAGCTGGAGTTTCTGATCGTAGCTTCATTAACAGTTTTATGCAAAACCCTTTCTCTTTAAAAACTATTGTCTTTCTTTTTTTCAATTAAATATTTTCCTCGTCTTCTCAAACATACAACAATAAATTCTTCATAATTTCTCAATGACAAATTTATAATAATATTTCTGAGAAAACTTGTTTTTATATTTTCACACTTTGATTATTAAATAATTTGTTTGAATGACAATTAATGTTTTAATTGAATATTATCTGAAAAGCAATAAAAATATTAATTCAAAAAATATAAACAAAATTTACAATTAGTTTTCCAACTAGAAAAATTATTAACGGTCAGGCAACAAGTGATAACAATTTTTGATGAACGAAAGTGGGACAAGTTAAGTTTAGGATTTCTTTTGGCAAATACAAATCATGTGGTGTTTAATCTAAAAATATTATTATCTCTTTTTTTTTAAATATTGACTTGCCTCACTTTCAAATGCAAGGGCTATTATATTAATTTTAATATCAACCAAATAGGAATTAACCTGCAATATTACGCAAAAGCTGGGTGCATTAAAAATATACCATGTACTCTTTAACTCTCCAGAAGTAATTAAGAACTGATTTTTCTTAATTTTTACTTTTAAAACTGATACAGGTATAGAATACTATTTTTACCACTTTTTTTGAAATATTTTTTTTTTTTTCATTTATTAGTGTCGCCGATTTTAAGGGCTTGCTCAATCTGAAAAATTTTTCTTTGTTTTAAAGATATTCTTTTTTATGGAGAAAGTGGTCATTTATATTCACACACGCACGCTTGTTTTTCTCAATTGTAAATCAAAATTTTGGCTTAAAGCTACATATGTCTAACAGAATTTTTGATAACTGAGGCGTTTGGAAAGTGGATATCCAATATGTATACGAGTATTTAAATCTGAAGAGTTATTTTCATATACTGTGTTTCCCGTCTTCTTAATTTGACTCATTGAATTTTAAAAATAAAGGTTGTAATTGCATTTGAGTTTGTTTATTTTTAGAAAATCTTATTTCCAGATTTTAAAAATTCGTCATATAGAAAAAATTTAATGCTGTGGATTTATTTCAAAAAATCCAGACATTTATTTTATATTATCAAATATTTCGTATTTTCAAATTTAGATTAGTACATGCAATAAAAAACCACTCTAAATTTAAAAGTTTAAAAACCACTCTGTTTTTATGTTCCTACGTCCGGCATTTAAACACATATTTTCAATTTCAAGCAATTAAATGTCAAAGAGATTTACAATAATTTTAAAAAATAATTTTTTTACTTTATTTAGTTTATTAATTTTATTTATCTTTAAGTTTTTGTTTAAAATTTTTAATAAACACTTACATAATGTCTTGTCTTAGTATAAAATTGTTTTTTGTTTTTAATATTTTAAACTTTGAAGCTGCTTAATATTTTCTCTGAAAATTTTATTATTTTTTTTTTAATTCTTAATTTCACTTTAAATACACATGGAGCTCGTTGTAAAAACGCGACCGCCTTTAGCTGAGTTTAGCACTTATCTAGGATAACACAGTTGAGTTTTTAACACAATATCCTTTGGTAACAATTGTATTTATAGCCAAAAAAAAGTCCTCAGTGTGACAAAATACAACGATAGCAACAAGAACAACAAGATAAATCCAAGCAGCAGCAATAAGAACAATATCCTTCCAACAACACAAACACACACTCGCAGCAACATTCACACACATACAATAACAATGTATCATTGTTACTTACTTACACACACACCGTTCTCTATGTACATATATTCTCTTCAAAGAATTTCTATAAAACACTTTCGCTTTGCCTGAAATGTTATCTCTTCAATTGGACAAAAATAATAAAAAAAAAAATTGAAGAAAAAAAACAGCAACGAAAAGCAGAATAACAGTGTAGTAGGCAACCGAGTTTCCATATTATATTGGCCCCCTTTTTTACTCGCCTCAGCCCGGTTGCTCTTTTACTTGACTGCTAATATGAATATTGAATGGAATGATGCTGGAAAACAGTATAAAGCGTACACAGCCACACAAATAATGTTTGCTCATATTGTACACACTCACTATAGTTTTGCTATAAGTTTCCACAGTGTCCCTGCCAATACGTACAGTGGAACGCATTTGATAAAAAAAGGCTATAAACACATAATACGCTGGCTTGCAGGAGTCCGAAATAAAAACTATTTTCACAACTGTAACTACAGAATGTTTCAAAAATAAATAAATTTTGGAAAGATCCAAACGGTTGGTCGATCGAACTTTGATACTGCACTTACATTATCTCGAAATCTAGTAGATTTGATTTGAAACCTTTATCGAAATCTTTATCGTTTACACTAAGCTTTTTTGACATATTTTAAGATTTCGTATCCAAGAAAAAATACTTTGTCTAACCCAAAAAGTATCGACTTATCTCATTCACTAGAGCTGCAAAACTATCGATGGTACTATCGATAGTATCGATGGTTTTATTTTAAGTGGACTATCGATATTTTTTTTTCGATAGCAATACTATCGACGAAAACACTCTACTAAAAGAGAAAAGATCAAAGTCAATAAAAACGGAATGATGGCGACTGTGTAATAAAAAATGCAACATTCAAATTTCGCCGCCTGGTTTGGTAATGGTTATCATTACATATATAAATGTGAAAACAAATTAATTAGTTTTGATTTGTTTCAACATAAATGTAGAAACAGAATAAAGTCTGCAACTTCAGGAAAATCGCTGACAAATTAATCAAGCCCATAATAACATCGACGGCAGTAACTTCAAATGCTCTCTAATTTTTGTTTTATTTTCTTTTGTGCTTATTTTTCTTTGTAGTTTTGTTTACAAAATGTATGAAATTTATTGAAAGTATGGTAACATTTTTGTGAGAATGAACATTGATATATGAGAGTATAAGAAAAAACGCTCTCAAAATAAATTAGATTCTATCTCACGACCGGTTTCTGCGGCTGTTTTTTTGTGTCAATTTGTATGGAAAATGTGTTGAAGCCGGTATTCTGTTTAATCATTAAGATGTCAGTTTTTATCTACTAGATGCAAATTGCATAAAAATACAATTATTATGTACCAACGGCTTTGATACTTGAAGAAACTTGACGGCGGCTAAATTTGACGACTACTGGACTGTTTCCGCTCTTTACTTTTAAATAAAAGGTGACGCCACAGAATATTATAATATTTTTTATTTTATTCCTTTTTAATTTATTTTTTATTAATCCATCTATCTATCTGTTTGCTTTTTTGTTTATTTTTTTTATAGAACTGTGTATATATGTTTGTTGAATATGTGTATTAAAAACATTGGAACTAAAAGTTTTAAAAAAATCAACTTTCTGTTTACTTTATGGAATGATTAAAAAATGTAAGATTTTATATTAGAAAAATACACAATTGATAAGTTTTAGCCCTTATAGACACGGAAACTTTACTTTGCAAAGCCTTAATTCAGCAGGGAGAAAGACAGAAAGACATAGTATTTATCACTCTGTCTTTCACACACCTGGGGGCAAATCACGGCATTCGATACGACTCGTAATTTAAAAATATTTCTATATAAACTTTATCGAAATATTTTTAAATTACGAGTCGTATCGATTGCCGTGATTTGCCCCCTGAAAAGTAAACTTTCCGTGTGAAAAAGGGGTGTTTCTAAGAATCAAAAACTATCGATAGTATCGATGGCATCAAAAAATACTATCGAAACTATCGAATGGAGCCACTATCGATAGTTTTGCAGCTCGATCATTCACAGATCTTCATATACAATTTTGTAGAGTGTAGCTAATTCACTCATCTTTTGGTATAAGACAAATTTTAGACAAAGGATTTTTACTTGGATACTAAATCTTGAAAAATGTCAGAAAAAACTTAGTGTATACAATATAGATTTCGATAAAAATTTTAAATGAAGTCGACTAGATTTCGAGACAATGCAAATGTTCTCAAAAGTAAGCTTCTAATGCATTTACATTATCTCGAAATCAATACAAAACAAAATATAGTTTGTAAGTAGATTTTCAGGCAATCTACTCAAAATCTATTTATATAAAAGATGATTGAATTAGCTTTTCGAAAAACTGCTCAAAACAAAATTGTCCCACCATCAATTTGGTTTTAGAAGTCAGCATAGCACCATTGAACAAACTCACAGACTGGTTCAATTTATAAGAAGAACTTTTGAGGAAAAAAAGTATTGTTCTGCGCTCTTTATTGACGTTTCCCAGGCATTTGATAAAGTGTGGCATGAAGGCCTAATTTCAAAATTGAAGACTTACTTACCAATAAACATTTTAAATATTTTGGAAAGTTACATTATTTCCCGTAAGTTCGCTGTTGTGGAAGGAGACTTTACGAGTAGGCCTGAAACTATTTCATCCGGTGTGCCACAGGGGAGCATACTGGGACCAGTTTTATATTTGATTTATACTTGTGATATGCCTGTGAGCAGTAGTATCCATACTTCCACATTTGCCGACGATACAGCCTGCCTTAGTATGCACGAAAACCCTGATGAGGCATCCCGCAAACTCCAGGAACACATTAGCCAGATGGAGCTTTGGTTAAACTTATGGAGAATTAAAGTCAATGAACAAAAGTGTGTCCATATAACGTTCACCCTAAGAAGAGATACTTGCTCCCCCATTCGGATTAACAATCAAGTTGTTCCTCAACATTCACATGTGAAATATCTTGGTTTACACCTTGATCGACGACTTACATGGAAACATCACATTGACTCTAAGTTAACTCAAATGAAAATTAAATTAACTCAGGTACATTGGCTGATTGGTAGAAATTCAACACTTAGCCTAGACTGCAAACTTTTAATATACAAGTCGCTTTTAAAGCCAATATGGTGTTACGGAATTCAACTATGGGGCACTGCTTCAGCTTCAAATGTAGAGAAAATTCAACGAAGGCAAAATAAAATTTTACGCATGATAACATCGGCTCCATGGTACATCAAAAATTCAAATATACATCGCGATTTGAATATGCCACTAGTGACTGAAGAAATTGTAAAATACGCAGAGGCAAATATCTAACAAAACTCGAGTCACATCCTAATCCGCTTGCTCGTAATATTTTGAACTTTACTGGGCACATCCGCTTAAAAAAGAGAGATACACGGGCTCTAATATTCAACACTCTAGATGATGAAGCTGCTTGAAAACACTTTTTTCTTTTTGTTGCTTATCACTACTTATGTATTATTAATAACTATCACTAAGCTTATGTCCGACATTGGTCGGGCCTAATAATTTTTTTATAGATTTAAGATTTGAATACTTATTGTTAGTTCATATTTGAAGATACAATAAATAAAAAAAACATGCATTAAAAAAAAAAAGCTACGGTCTGCTTAAAAAGTGTGTGAATTGGCTGCATTGCAGTTGTTTGGTTGTAGTTTTGGAAATTTTTCGGTTAATGGGTTTTGTTTTGGATAAAAAAAAATCTTGATAAATGTCAAAAAAACATGGTGTAAACGTTGTAGATTTTCATAAAGCCTTTAATTAAAATATTCTAGATTTTATGCAGGTACTATTAGGCACTTAACAAGGTGTGTAAATTTGCTACATTGCAGTTGTTTGGTTGCAGTTTATGGAAAATTTTCATATTAGAGAGTTAAAAAACAAACACCCAAAAATGTGTTTAAATTGATTAGGGCATAAATCATTTTCATATCAAAGAATTAATGCCCTAATTCTGTTCGACGATTGTATCGCCTTGTCTATGGACGAAAAAAAGCAGCACTTATGATTCTTTAAAACAATTATTATTTATTGTCTATGCTAGAAGGTTCGTGTGTTTGCTTTATGATTTTGTTCCAAACATTATATCCAACAGATATTTTTTCTTATATATGTATGTCAAACTATTGTATAATATTTAATAATAATAGTTTTGTTTTTCATTATCAAACACAACAACCAAAACTAATTTAGAGAATTCAAACACAAGAACTCAAAAGTATTTTCAAAAAAAAAAAACGTCCTAAATCTTCTTTATGAATTAGGGCATAAATAAATAAGTACCACTCATTACTTTGTAAGCCATTAAAAATCTTGAAAACAAATTTCTGGGAAATATCAAATTTCGGCTATTTGTAAAAATTGTCCTAAACTATTTTACAACTTGTCCATTTGGGCGGCCTGTTGCAATCCATATTCGTACTTTGTCCCACTGATTGATTCCATTACATTCAAAAAATCACTTTCATACACAAACATCAGCCATCCACTACATCCTTCTCACACCATACAATTATGATACTCGTAAATGAAATACTATGTATGTAGTAAAATGTTGTAGAAGAAAATCTCTGCTAATAGAACGATAAATGTACGACGAGAGCGATTGTGTGCGTGTTATGAAACTGAAATTGATGACGACAACAGGCGGCGGCAACAGCAACAAGGCACAATAGTTTACATTGCTAATTGTTGTTGTTAATGTTATTGTACTCTTATGTATGTATGTAGATTTAGTTTTAAAGAATGAAAACTGAATGTTGCTTCATAGCAATAAAAAAATATTTGTCTTAATGCCAGGCCAATAGGATTATGCGCTTGCGTATACGCATACGACTTTTACTCGTATTCTAATTGTAACAATAACTTTATCACTTTTTGAGACAGTTTATGTAAGTATGTGTATGAGTGTTGCTAAAACATCCTTGCAAGGATAAATATACACTGATGTGTGTTTGTGTGTTTTGTGGCGATGCACATACAAATGAAAATATTTTCGACATACTTACTATAGACAAACTTGTATCCCAAGAAATGTTGAGATAGTTCTACAACAATAATAATAGGATTAGAATCATTAGTATGCAGTAGATATATACATATGTATATGTATGTACATATTTTTTAATTTTTATGCGTTTCCATTTACAAGTGCGTGTAGGTGTCTTTGTTGGAATAGTGTACATTATTATTGTACACTAAGCAATTGTACATTGCAATTTGCAGCAATATAATAGATTTTCATGTACAATTTCTAGGTACATATATTGTCTTACAACTTTTCACAATGCATTGCAATGTGAATCGTTTAGGTGACAGAGTAATAAGGGTATTAAATCTTTAATCCAAAAAGTATCTAAAAAAAATTCAGTGCCTTGGTAAAATGAAAAATACATATTTAGTCTTTTTGAAAGAAGCTTTGAAAGATCTACTTGAAAATATTGCTATATTTTTAAATAGGTCTTTCAAAATAGTTAACTTTTTGACTGATTTAAAAATAAAGTAAATTCTCAATTCAGATTATTTTATTATAATATATTTACGTAGTTATATATAGTATATTTTTATATAATTTTTTCTAATGGCTCGATTATGGATGGCAACCTAACTTCAATTGCTTTGCCAACTGGCAACGCAACTGAAATTGAAATTATTTTTATGTATCTTTCTCCAGTTGCCAAAAAATTAAAATATGATTGACAACTGAAAATAATGAAAACAAAGCTTAAAAATATAATTGAAAAAGATAATATTCTTTTGTAAAATTGCAAAAAAAAACTTATCATAAAAATTACGAGTTTAGTGGAACTATTTTTTGGGTGAACATACGTACAAAATATTGAATCTATTAGAGGAAAATTGAAATCCTCTAGAATTACCGTCTCTACTGTGAGTAAAATCTAATGCTTAAAATAATTGTTGGCTAAATATTCCTCAAAGCATATCCCACCCCTCTCTCCCTTACCAAAAAAAATAAAAAAGCAGTCTATTTAATTTTAGTTTTTTATTTTATTTTAATTTTACTTTGCTTTAAAAACTATGCAGCAACTAAAAATTTGTAGTTGCCAACATTATTGAAATTTCCCAGCTGAAATTAACATCTGTTAGTTGCCAGTTGCCAAACGTTATAACATTTTGGCAACGCAACTATAGTATGGTTACATCCATAATCGGGCCATAAGTTTGATAGTTGAGAACCTCGTCATTTCGAAAAGAACTTAAATTCTGGAGATCTACTCTGTAATTCGAAATTAAAGCTCAGCCAAACGTTCAATAAATGGCTTTCAATTTCGTTACACATACTGTGTGTCAAAATTCCTTGAAATAGATATCTGTGACACAAATGGAAAATCAATTTCATTTTTTAAATTCCACCGATGTGTGCTATGAGCAGCTGTTCAAATTGAAAATTAAATTGCCATATAAATGGATAGGTGAATTTGAAAGCAATCTAGTTTTCAATTTAAAAAGTTTGATTGTGTTAGTGAAAAAACTGTAAGTGCATTGCAAATTGAATGGAATTGAAGGGCAAAAATTTAACGTGTCGCCTCCAAGTAAAGAAAACACTTTCGAATTTGTAAGATATAAATTCGAAAGCCTTTTCATTCGTTTCGAATTACAGAGTAGACCCTCAGAACTATTTTCCATATATTCTTACCGAACTGTTAACTCTCTCGCGCTTATAAATGATACCGATTTGGGATAAGCAGTCGGTATCAATCAGTTAGCAACATCCTCCCTTAACAATAGTTAAATTTTTATAAAGTGTTTTCTTTTGATTACGCCATTATTTTTTAGAACTGCCTTAAAGTACATAAAATAATATGATTATTTAACCATGTACATAGTTTAAAGCAAAAATCTACATAATCCCATTTCAATATTGAAAATAGTTATGGATTTTATTTCCCTTTTAGACAGCCGCCAATGCTTGTACTTACAAATATTAAAAATACAATTTTGTATAAATACATCCATTAAAAAGAAAACACGAAACTCAGTAACAGGAAAACAATTAAAATGGCGACTAATGCAATTGATGGGAATGTGTGACAACATTTATGATCAACTTTTAACATCCGCAAATGTATAATATACACATGCATTAGTTTTAAGTTTCTTAAATGCTTAAATTTCATGTCCTTCTCAGTAACAAGGATGGTTCAGTGTTGTCAGCAGTTTGACCAGGGCTATAAATAAATTCAATGAAGTGCGACTTTGAACCGCACACGAAGGGTTCCGCACGGATACTAGATATGTAATTCAATACGAACTTTAGCCTATATAAAATATAGTTTTGGCGATTTTTTTAAGTTTTGGCGCTTTTTTAAGTTTTGATACTTTTTTTCTCGTTTTGGCGATTTTTTTCGGTTTTTGGCGTTTTTTAGTTTTGGTGATTTTTTTTAATTATGGAGATTTTTTTCATACAAAAAATTTTTTTGTTTTTGGCGATTTTTCTCGGTTTTTGGCGTTTTTTTTCATTTTGGCGATTTTTTCGAATTTGGCTCACGTATTTTAGTGCTAAATTTTCTTTTTAATCTTGGCGATTTTTTTCATTTTGGCGATTTTTTTAAAATTTTTGGCGATTTTTTTATTTGGTTCGGCGATTTTATAATTTTGGGATGTTTTAGTTTTACCGTTTTTGAAAATTTCAAGAGTTTGCCTCTTACGGTTTCCAAGATACAGCAAGTTATCAAAATTACATAGTCACAATTGCATTAACTGATAGACCACCCTTTAATTTAAATTTTTTTTTTAATTTTAGTGTTAATTGCTGTAGTCTGCAGGACGGACAGCCGGACAGCCTAGCGAAAACAATAGGGCTCCTTTTCACCTTTGGTGTACGGAACCCTAAAAATGATTTCCAGTTAAATCCGCTTCAAAGTAATGAGAGGAAATTTTAAAAAGACTCGAAACAAGTCCCATAAAATGTATTTAATTGACGGCCTGGCCTATATTGAAAACAAAAACAAATTTTATTATTTTGTTTTTGTTTTGAATATAACTAATGCCCATTTCTTGACTTTAATAATCAAACTGTAATTATTTTTAAGTTCTAATTAAATACGAAATTGTGTTTTTGAGTGCATAATTAAATAATAATTAAATGCCCAACCTTGTGTAATTAAGTAGTGTTTAAGTTTTATGAGCGCACCATATGTTTTTATGCTTGTGTGCGTTTATTGCAAACATACACATGAACATCATGTGGTTGGGTTGAAAACATCATGTGGTCGTATTAGGACGAATTTCGTTTAATTTGCATACATACATAACATAAACAATTAATAGTTTCATATCATGGTATAAATAAATAGAAACATGCATTCTGATGCACCTTTGGTTTCATAAAATGTGTTTTTATGCAATTTTAATTTTCTGCATTTTGATAACCTAACTTTTTTGTTTATGTTAAACAGCTGTTCTTTGGAAAGCTTTCCATAATATTTGGAAATTTTTGAGTGCTGCCGTACTTTCAACGTAATTTAATAATAACTTTAATTAACCACTGAAAAAATGAAATCGTATTTAATTACAACTTAATTTTAAATAAAAATTAGCTAATTACGTACTTAACTTTTAAGTTAAAAACTAGGGGTAAGCGACATATAATTTCTTGTCGACATCGAGGGCCAGGCTAAACTAAATTTATTTCAGTGTATATTTTTGGTCGTTGTATGCTTACTTAAATATTTAATCAGGATTTTATTTAAAAATAAAATAAATAAATAAATTAAATAAAAATTTTATTTACTCTAAGACATTGAACTTGAATTCATTTTTTTGTTTACGCTAAATATTTTTTTGTTGGTCAGCAGTAATGGACATTACGTTTTTTTTTTTTTTTTTGTTTGTATTAAATAATTTGTATCAAGCGAAATTGTAACATGAATACTATGTGAAGTAAACTGTTGGCATAAAACAATTTATAATGTGAAATTAAATTGAAATTTTTGGTATTGATTTGTTGCTGGGTTTGATAACCAAAAATTTGTCAAGATTGCAAAGTTCCGTGGGAACAGTAAATCTACCATTGGTTTGTTGTATTGCCACATTAATGCTGACGCTTAGAATAAGTTAGTATATAAGTTAGTGATTTTTGTAAATAAAATTCAGAAATAATTGATCAAGCAATCAAGTGAGATCTTTCATTTCTCTATTAAGGTCGGCACTTCTGGTGCTGAAGAAAATCGGCTGCAGAGCTTAGTAATACTGAAAAATTAATAAACAATTTAAACACACCATTTCTAATAAACAAATTTAATTACACCATAATGCTAATTAAATAATTGCCAAATGCTTCAATGAAAATTTTTCAAATTAATGTTTTTATGGTAATTGTTACAATTTAAGTTTAACATTTATTAAAAAAAGTAAAATAAAAAAAATAAATAAATATAGTTAAATATTTTTTTATATTAAAAATACATTGAAATTGACTATTGAGGGGTTTAGTTGGATCCTTCTCAAGAATCGATTAGTTCAGTCTCACGCCTTTTTAAAATCAAAAAAAAAAAAAAAAAAATAAATAAATAAATAAATATAAAAGTTATTTTACTATAAAAATCGTATTAAAACAATGAGTTTTTAAACAATGAATGGAATTGCAGATATCAATATATTCCCATTAAAAATTTAACACCTATAATACAGACACTACAGTAATTCGAACTTGCTAAAAATTTAGGGTGTCCGGATTATCGAGATAGTACTGTATTTAGTCATGCTTGCAATTAAAAAATTGTTCGTAGGTGCTGTTACATACATATGTACTTCCAACCTTTTCCTTTACAACCCACTGCCCTCTTAAAAATAAATACCAAAAACATTCCAATGCTTCGCAAAAATCTCATAGTTCAAATGCAATGAGAGACGACTGAATACAAATAGATGAATCATGATTTGTAATCAAAATAAAAATTTGGCCAAATTCCAAAATCACAAGAACAAAAAAAGAATGAGAAAAATATTTGTGACGACATCATTCATTGTTTCTTCGTCTTCTTCTGCAAAAATATCTGTAAAAATTGTATTTGAAAATTTTATGACGCAGTTGAGTTGTTCGGACTCTGAATACAAAAAAAGACATAAAAATAGTAAATTTTAAATAGCAAAACTTATATACATATGTATGTACACATGTACATATGTCTGTACGTATGTATGTATGTATTTTTATTTTTTTGGGGGGTAATATTACTTATTGTTGTGTTGTGATATTCGATTTTTATTTTCAATTTGTAATAAATGTGTGAATGTATAACATATGTACATACATATGTACATAAATATGTACTTACATAGTGTACATATGTATGTACATATGTACCAATATTTTCTAGCCAATTAAACCCACTTTCATTCGAAGTTCTTCAAGTCGTATTACCTCATTGATTAATCATCGAAGTTTTTAAAATGATATTTTATTACATCAAAGAGTATGAATATTTTAGCATACATATGTACATAAATACATGCATAAGTAAGTTTATGATTAGATATCCACAAAGGTGGACATAGACTTAGCACATTTGGCAGCTCTTAACTATAAAATTTTATATGTGCCTGGCTCGGATTTTACACTTAATATTTTAACGAAAAAATTAAGAAATGTTTTAAATACTCTCATGATATTCAAAGATTCGTTCGTTAGTTCTAAAGCTGCGCCTCTTTCAAAAAGTTACTGAGCCCATGTGTATTAGATTACTTAACCATTTTTTGTTCTTAATTTAATCTTTTTCGTTTTTTAATTGCACACAAGGAAATTTGTAATAATAAAAATTGGCAATCTTGAGTTTGGATGATTTTTTGGTATTTGTGTTAAGTTTTGAGCTTTGGTGTCTGTGAAGACTTACGGCCTGGTCCACGATGTCGACAAGATACTATCTATCGCTTACTTATATTGAAAACAAAAACAAATTTTCTTATTTTGTTAACCCCCGACTAAAAAAGGGGTGTTATAAGTTTGTAGTGTGTGTCTGTGTATCTGTGTGTCTGTCTGTGTCCACGTACAGGCCAAACGGCTGGACCGATTTTCATTTAGTTTTTTCTGTTTGAAAGATGACTTGATCGAGAGGGTTCTTAGCTATGTTTGAAAAAAATCGGTCCAGCCGTTTAGAAGATATAACATCTTTTCTGAAAAAAGTCGGGGGTTTTTAAAATTTTTAATTTTTGTTATTTTTGTTTTCAATATAACTAAGCGACAGATAATTTCTTGTCGACATCGTCGGCCAGGGCGTTATAGTAAAATTTGTGGCCAACATTTTTGTAGAACAGTTTATGCCCGCACTTCTTCCCTTTTTAGGTGGTTTTTATACGATTTATTAAAATAGAGCCCAAAATTGTCTTTAGTTCGAGGGCTAACATGTTCCACAAAAATATTTGCCTTAATTTTATTTACTGAACATACCCTATGGCTCATATGCCTGGAACACATTGATTGTTTTATATATCGATATGCTATACGAATAGGGGGAAACTTCAACCCCGCTAAAATATGCCGACAGGCATACATTTTTTGTCTTCTTTCACATAATCCATTATCAGAACCCTTTAATTTTGTAAAAAGTTCGAAATTGTTGAATAGTGCAATTAGTGCAAAAGATTTTAATGGGAAAGCATTGTACATGTCACTGGTACATCCGATGCTGGAATATTGATTAATAATAGATTTATAAAACTTTCATTAAATACTAATGTACTAAAAGATGCGATTATAAATTTTCTGAACTCATAACAAATTGTTGTTGTATTTTATATATATATATATATATATACATATTGTAATTTATTTAATGTTGCGAAATTTTAATTAATATCAGTAATTGTTTTTGAGGAAATAAGTTCCATAGACAAATAATAATAATAAATAAATAACCAAGCAAAACTATCTTCGAACGTATAACCAAAATCGTTTCATGGCGGCCTTTGCAGACTAAGAAAACACCTCAACAAACTTGGCATTGAGATTAGCAGCCTGTGCAAATATTGTGATCATTACGATGAGAGTATATTCTGAAGGACTGTGAAGCGTTATGCCACAGAAGATATAATCAACTGTCATATATTGTGAACTTAGGTTTTTTTTACGAAAATATATCATCTCTTAAAAATCGATTTACGTCAAAAACAGAATGAAGCTCGAAAATTATGTCGCTTAAGCTTTTTTGGCGGTTATGATACGATTTAAGAAATGTACTAATATTTTATGCACCGCTGTATATATTTTTAGAAAGAAATATATGCAAATATTGAGTTTCTATCACCATCCTAAAATGAGAAATTAGCTTTATAAAAAAGTTTCCACAAAATGAACAGAACTGTTTCCGCCCGGGATCGAACCGGGGGCCTTCAGCGTGTTAGGCGGATGTGATAACCACTACACCACGGAAACTTATATGATGAATTTTATAGATAGGGTTTAAAAAATATCTTATCATATTTTATATCAAAGAAATGTAGTTTCTAAATTTTTTATATTGAACATTCTCTTTTTTTGTTTTTACTACGCATTTAAAATTGTTGATTAAACATAATAATGAATTAAATGTATCTTTTTCTATTTATAGATTACGGCGAATAAAACAGGTAAGTTGTCTGACATATCAAAAAACATAAATTCGAACATTATAAGTATATTTAAAAATTTAAAAATAATCAGTGCAACAACCATGTAGTCACAAAGGGTTATCTACGCAATGGTTATCAATCGCTGTGGCAAATAAATAAATTCCAATTGAATAGTCGCAAGGCGAATTCACATAAGGTGATCTTAATTCGCCAGCTGACATAAATTTCCTGCTGTCAAATGAACCAAAACGTTAAGAAATATTTTGACAGCAGGAAATTTTACACTAACAAATATACAAGGCGAATACGCAGAGTTGCAAATCAAGACCACCTTATATCCATTCGCCTTGGAATGAATGGTCGTCTACAATATTATCAAGTGCGCGTATGCATACATACATACATATGTTTTCTATACAAAAACCCGTATTGTACATTTTGTTTTAAACTTTAACCGACCAGCAAGCAAGCAAGCTTTTTCGTTTTGCGAATTAGTATTGAATATTTCATTTTCTGTTCATTGGAATTATGATATGATTCCATTAAATCGTTGACATACTAAATCTGTAAATTTACGGGCCATAAAATAATTTTAGATAAAAATATGATATTTTTATGAGACAATAAAATTATTTTTAAATCGCCATACTTCGAAGTATGTACGTACGTACGTACTATGCATAATCTTATAAATTTTCCAGTAGGCGTATGTTACAAAAAAAAAAAAAAAAAAATATCACAATGTTATTAACTACTCTGATTTCTTTTCTATACAATTTTTTTTTCTTTGTTAATAAATTGAGAAAAATATTCGCCTGTAAGTATTCAATTTCAGCTTTTTAAAAGGCCTTTATGATACTGCTTGTCATGTGATTGACAGCAAAATTAAGTCGACCTGTCATATATTCAGCAGATTTGCAACAAAATGCGTGTTAAGAGTGACAGTTATTTGGCAAGAAGCTTTTAATCTAAATACAGCACAGCCCACATATTCTTTATTTTTTTGGTGATTTTCAATCGATGACAATATTTTGTGATGTGTTTGGTGGAAAAAGGAAAGCAAAGAAGTATTGATTAAAAAACAAATAACTTTTTTCTCTGTCATCACCAATGCTTGTGAAATATTTGCACTTTATTATGAATATTGTATTAATTGTTTAGAGACACTGATTTTTATACAATTTAACGGCGTAAAATCTGGTTTTGCGGGACTCTAGCATAAGTTTTGAATAATTATGCCATTAACCTTTAAGCCATCAAGATGCGCTACCAAATACTTATCAAATATTGTGGTAGTATTTGTGTAGTTTTTATGTGTTAAACCGACTGAAAAATAAAACAAAAACTATTTTTGGTATGCTTGATGTCACATTTTGATGTGTGTCTTTTGTTTGCTCATCAAGCTTGAATGCTCTCTGCAATTCTCTATAAAAACAGGCGTAAAAGATATTCCGGGGAATCATGCTGTTTCCGCCCGGGATTAATCCGGGTATCCTCCGCGTATTAAGCGGATATGATAATCACTACACCACGGAAACATTAATCTCAGGTTAAATTATGTATTTGATTACCAGTACAAAGTCCATTCCTTTACCAAATTTATTCGATTAAATTACTATTTGTCTATTTATTATATTTATATAGTGGCACAGCGATTCTCCTTTAATAGGCCGCGGCCATTGATGCTTTAAATTTCTGTACAGTTCAGACAAAAAAAAAAACAATTTCCTACTTTTTTAAATTTGTATTTGTTGGTTGGTCTTAAACGATAATTTTTTTCCGTTTGCTTATTATTTAAAATATACATATATGTACCTTTAAATTTTCATAGTAGTAATGAAATCATGAGTAACTTTTCACTCGTGCGGTCCCACATCTCTACGTGAGTGTAAATAAAATGCATAATTGCAAAATATTGACGAAAAAATTAATAAAATTAACAAAGAATTTTTGCTTATTGTTGGTTAAGCACATCTTTGTGCACTTCGTTTCTGCTTAAGAAAAAACTCGTCAGTAGATTTCAAGCAACAAATTTTTGAAAAATGCATAAATTGTTCATAGGAACAAAAGAAGCCAAGAGATAGAAAGTCATACAGACATACATACATACATACATACATACATACATATGTGTTCTCTTTTATTTTAATGTGTTTTGTGTTGAACAAAAGAGCCAGAGTCGATGCTAATCTAGTTAAAAACAACTTCAGCATGTTTTAACTTTAGAACCGACTTTTTCCTTTAAAGTGCAGTTTTTCTCGTCTATAGTAGGTCAAAAGTATATGTTTTAAAAAAGTGCATTCTAAAACTAAAAAAGTAGACTTTTTTTGTTAACTATGGTTATGGCCCTCTGTATTTAAATAAAAAAACATTTTATTAGGAATTTTTATTGAAAAAAAAAATATATATATTTTAGTATATTTATTAATTGTGGCTTACTCTTGTGGTTTTAGTCGTTTTTTGCTATGTAGCTTTCGACATAAAAAGAAAAATCGAAAAGACTGTAATTATAAGGTGGCGTGGCGTGTCTTTAGTTTTGCTTGTTACTGTATGTATCTATCCATTAACGCTTAAAAAATAGAAGAAATAAGCTAACTAACTAATTAAATATTTTACATTGATGCAAATATTTACATATAAATTTTTGTACGAAAAGCTTAGTACTTTCAATTAAATACGATATCTCTTCAAATCAACGGAAAAGTTGACATTAGCCGCCACCGACAAATCAGTATCGGCTTCGTTCTCTGCGCGTGGGTCATTCTAATTACGTGAGTGATGACCATCTCCCTTCATTATAATGTTCCGTCTTAATGAAAAAGTAAAAACTGGTAGTTAAAACTCATTTGAATACTTATCAATGGCCATTTGTTAGATTAGTAAAGTGGTTATTATGTGGCCATTCAAAACTGATTGCAAAGTGAATATCATAATATCTGAGTATTTTATAGTTCATTTTCGTAATTAAAATTTTAATTTGGCGTCTTTTATGTTGGAATTACTCGCAGTAAAAACTGCTGAAAGATACAAACAATTAATGTAATTGAGCTGCGTGATTGTAGACTTAGATTTTGGTGATGTGGTTTGTTTAACGTTTCGCTTATGAAGAAAGAATTTTGCGTTAATGACTTTTCTGTCGTAGCCATTATTAACATTCTATGGAAAATAATTGTCACTGGCACAAAGTACACGTAATTACAGATTTTTAAACACAATTAGACTGATTGCCGGGAAAAAACATACAGAATAGTGTTTTCTCAACATAAATTTGTCATTAAAACAGAAACAGAATTGCAACTTCCGGAAGTAATTTTCGAGATCAGCAATTTGTAATTCTTATTAAGGAAATTATGTATATACATATATATAATCTTCAAAATTATATGCAGCGTAATCGTTTCCAGTACTTGGTAATTTTTTTTTTCTATTATTATTTAGAATATTCTTAACGAATATTCAGCTTTATTGCAGTTATCAGCAATGACGTCACGTCAATACAGTAACCAAAAATGTGGACTTAGCCCGAGTTTAGATCTGTGTTCCATGTGCCCAAAAAAGCGTGGTTGTCTGAGAGGCAACCCAACTTTAACACAACTCAATTATTTTTTAGTATTGTAAATCACACCTAGCTTTTACTTGAAAATGTTGTGGGACAATACAACTACAAAGGTTGAGCCCTTATTTAAGTTGTGAATGGCAATACCAAAGCGAAAGTTCGGTTGACTCTCAGATAACCAAACTGTGTTTAGTTGAGAACGATAATATTGGCTTAAATTTTTGGTATTGTATTGACGTGACGTCAATGTTGACAACCGGAATAAGGATAATTATTTAAGATATTGAAAACAATATTTTACAAGTTTTTAAAAAATAAAAAATTCATGCAAACTAATTTTTTTTTACAAGTTATTAAAACTAAGTTTTCATTTTTACACGCGCCTTTAACCGCAATTTCATATCATTTGATTTCATACAGTCTCAAGACAATGAATGAACCCACTAATGCAAATATTTTTATGAATGTCGAAAATCCCGTGTGTAAATGGTGGACAAATTTAAGGTTAGAAAGTAATTTGGCTTAAAACACACACTTTTTTTATAAATTCAGTTTTGTTGATACCAATGTAAAGTAGAAATATCGGAATTAATAGTGGAATATCATATCGGGCGAATGTCCATCTCTAGCACGTCGGCAGATATCCGCTCCTTTCACAAAATTTTGAACCACATTTTGCAACAAAACTTCGCTTATCTCGCCAATGCAGCGCCAAATTTCATCTGTCAGAGCGTCAGTTGTTTCTGGTTTGTTCGCGTAAACTCGGTCTTTCAAATTTAAAAATTCAAAAATTTCACAATTAAAATTTTTTGTTCAAGAGTGCAGCGTTCCATAGTTAAGATTTTCCAACTTTTTACTAAATAAATGTCAAAGGATGACATCTCAATTCTTGACATTTCATAATTTGACAGCCAATTTACTTCCTATCCTCAAATTTGCCCAGCATTTATATTCTGTAGGGCACTTTCAGTATTTATTATCTAATTTTCCCTATATTATTTAATAGGTCTTAGCCGTGACCTCTTTCACAGGAAATTGAGAGCAAAATTTATAATGAAAAAAATCGTACTTTTGGTACTTTTTATCTTCTTGATAAATTTGGTCATTTTGGCCTCCAGAAAGTACAGTGCACCACGTAGTTCTTAAAACGTACCTTATATATTAATCTAGGTCGCATACTATTCGTATACCAACAAATATCATCCAAATCTTTTTCATTTAGAATATTAGTAGGGGATTAGCACCAATTTAAGGAAATTTATGTCATATCCTCATAAGTAACTAACATACTACTGGCACTATAAAAAAAAGATAATCTATCCTACAACTATCACACTCGTGTATGCAACAAATATTAAAATGTATTAACACAAAAAATAAACTAAATTGAAACAAATAACATACATATGTACATGAATTTCATACCCTTAATGGTCCTTCCAACCATAAAAACAACATAACCCACAGCAGCTGAAAACTTAGCCAAATATTTAATGAAGACAACACAATACCCATCAATGCTTAATTCATAAACAACAATTACACAAACAAAATCAACAGTTCTGGAATAAATGAAAGTTTACTAAGGGACACGTGGCGCCAACAACTCAACAGCAAGTGAGTGTGATGGAAACACACAATGAAGGAAAATAATAAAAAGAAATATGAAATGAAATTAAGCCAGCCAGTCAGCCAGCAACAAAACAAAATAAGTAAACAATTAAAAATAATATTTGCAAAGATGAGAAAACTCAACAAAAGTAACAAAATATTTACCAAAAAATAAAAGTAACAAATAACAAATAAATCATTTGCAGCAGCGATACATATAGAACGCAGAGTCTGTGATGCGTGACACATCATCAGTGTGTTTGACATTTTTAAGTTGCCTTCTTTGGGAATTTGTCTATTTGCGTTTAATAAAATAAGTTTTTTTTTTGTAATTTCGAAAACGAATTGTCATACTCTGGCAAATCATCATGAACAACGTTACTTTAAAATACGTCATCCATACTCGCAATTTATACATAGATCATGTTTTATTGCCAAATTATACTCAGCGATGAGGTTCATTTTTTCCCCTTAACGGGATTGTTAATAAACGACATCTAAATGCAATCTGGTAATGTGATTGGATCAAAATTAACTTAAACTTTTGCTGGGCAATATAAAAAAGTTGGTCTGGTAATCAGCATTAGGTATTTTAAATGGCCGCTTAAATATTTGTAAAACAAAGAATATGTGTATGTGCGTTAAAAACTTTGAATCATGAAAAGGAAATTGTATTATTTTTAATTGACTTGTGCCACATATGCTGTGTATACAGATCAATCGTTAACTGAAAAATACTTATCAAAATTTGTTTCATATTGTTATGCAGGGCATTATTTCATTTCATTTATTCGTATGATGAAATGTATTCATACAATCACTTGAAATGAATACTTGCACACATATATCGAGCCATAATCGCTAAAATTGCTCAAGCGACACATTTTCTGGACCTCGTTTTTTGACGAAAATCGATTATTTACGATCGAAATTATGGATTTTAGTAAAAAAATTAAGTTCGAAAATTATGTCGCTTGAGCTCTTTTGGTGGTTGTGTATGGCACGATATATGTATATATATTTTCTTATTAAAATCCTCATACATTGTATTTGATAATAAAAATCTCAGCTGGAGTCGTCGATTCATTAAGCAGCGATTTAATATTTCAAATTTGTCAACGACCAGCAGCATTTTGCAAATGTGAGCGAATGATCACTTGAATGTGATGCGAACGCTTAAAATTGGTTTGGAAACATAATCGCATGATAAACGGCGGTAGTTGCTGTAATAAAAACTATCATGAAAAACAAGTTCAGATTAGAGATGGGTATATTCGTCACTGAGTGGCGTGCACTGCGTACTTCACATACGCGTGAAAGTATACTGAACATGAAGAGTTTTGCCCGATTGGAATTTTTATAGCTTTTATTTTATTTATTGTGCGATACAGGAGTTAGGGCGTGATTTTCGTAACAAAAATAATCGACACTATTACAGTTATAAATTTATTTATTTTTTTATTTTCTTGTACTTAAAAGCAGAGTACGGAAATAAAGGATACAAATTTTTTGATTTTGTTTTGTTTCGTTCTTTGAAGTGAGTGAAAGAAAAACAAAAACAATGAGAACTATTGCTCAATTCGTTTTTGCTTTGTTTTCGCACATTAGCACGAACCAGAGAACACAGCCGATCGGCTCTAAGCTGGCTAACAGCCGCCACCGGCCACAAACAATACATTCATTTAATCGTACGCCGCTAGAAAATAAAATAATGGGAAATAAATGGAAACGTTTTGAAATATTTGCAGAGAATATAAATTTTATTGCATTGTTATTTCACACATGAAATTCAATATATAGATTTCAATTGCAATTTAAAAAGGTTACAAAACCTCAATGCTTATAGAAATTACAAAACTACAACCAAACAACAACAACAACTTCAAAAAACCAGAAAATTTTAATTATTTTGTTCGAACTTATTTGTTTCTCTGTTTATGATTCTTTTAGGCTAAAGTTCGTATCGCTTGTTGTGACAAACACTAAAATTGGAGTACGATGAATTAAAACAATTCACGTATTCCATTCGCGTTAAAATATATGTACAAAATTTCATTGAATCAGAAAATATTTCGCTCCTACAAATAATTTTGTAAATACTGATAAAAAATTTTGTACAAATTTAAATTTAACAGAGAGAATTTTTTGTTATTTATGTGTGTTGGTGTTTATCTTGCTTGTTGTGCTCTTTTTATTGTTTATTTTGATTGATCGTGTTATGTACATGCAAATGCCGAAAAGAAGCCGATAAATGTCGTGGCGTGTATCTGCTCTATACATTTTTTTTTTCAAACAAACAGCTTACCGTAAAAAAAATAAAATAATTACTGAAACTAAACTTAATTTCAAAAAAACATTTATTTGAAAATTTTTTGGAAATAATTTTTCTGTGTATAAACTAAAGCTGTCCACTGAGAGAACACCGAGAGAAATGTATTCGCTTATGTGCATTCATTTTTATAAGAAGCCGACTGATGTTCGGCACTCTGGTGCTACTTTAGGCATCTTTAGTATAAACGCCTGAAGTTTATACTAATTAACACCACACACACAGTGTACCAAACCCTAAAACGCTAATGACGAAGTTATGGCAACCTTCGAAAACAGCATGTTGTTCCGTTCTTCTTTTGTTTGTTAGAATAATTTAAAATTGTCTTTCGTGCAATTTGTTCCCCATAAATTATCACATGCAAATTGGCTTACAGAACGATACGAACTTTAGTCTAATCGAAACATAAACAGAGATATTTAATGATTTTTTAGATTCCGTTCCTTAAGGCCGGGGCACATACCAAAAAAATCAACCAATATATGCCAAACTACTCAACGTACACAAAAAGTTAAAAGTTGACCAAATTTTGTACTTTGCGTTGACGGACACGTACTGAATGTAAGATACCTCATAAGAAACCATGTATTTCAACTTATCTGTCAGTTGAAAAAGGCGAAGTTTAACGCATGACGGATGCATTGTGCCCCGGCCTTTATTATCAAATGCACTACTTACATATTGCTCATTTACTGAAAGAACGCCATCATAACTACAAAAAAACTAGTTTGTCAGAAAATGAGTTTGATTGAAGATTTCAATTTACACGCAGCTTAATGGAAAAAGATAATTTTATTTTTCTCTCAAGAGCTGAGTAAACCATATATTTGTATGAAATTTTTAAAATAATATGAAAAACGATATGAGGATTAATTCTGCATCATTATGTAATAATTATGGCAATATTACTTTGTTTCTAAAGAAGCCAAATACGGTCTCAACTCCGCTGGAAATGTTTGCTTCCCAAATTTTCTTTTATTGTCTTTTAAACTTTCATTCGCGTCTAAATGTCGAAATTATTTGATGAAATTAAATTTTTGGACATGTTAACTTTAACATATTTTCTGACATTTTCAGACACAAAACTAAAATCTATCAACAACAATTTCATAAAAATGATGTTGACTTAAAGCGTCTTGTCTCTTTCTCTCTCACCAACAAACTGACACATCCGACATACGTATGAAAAATAAGAAAACTTCTTTAATTTGATTAATATCCCAGTAAAAATTGTCAAAAAAGGCATTCAGGTTTGGAATTAAGCATTTTTGGTGGAAGCTCTTCCCTACTGGATTACCAACTCCTTGATTTTACCAAGGCGTGAGACTAAAATAGTCGATTCTTAAGGAAGAACTTACTTTTTTATTTGTAAACATGTTCACGTAATATATTAATGGCCTATTTCCCACCTGCGAAAGAAAACGTTCGACTTACAATTTATATTGAAAACAACAATAATATATGACAATTTGTTTTTGTTTTCAATATAAATTGTAAGTCGAACGTTTTCTTTCGCAGGTGGTAAATAGGCCATAAATCTAAAATAATCATTCTCTTCATTTATCAACTTGTACATAATTTGTTTAAATTTTATGTAATGTGATTTGTAAGCGAGTAATGAAATTTGGCAATCAAAAAAGTAAGAACTACTATATGGCAAGTATTTAGTTCTTATCGTAATGTGTAATTTTTTGCTGGGATATTCTGGTATTTCCTGACTATCGGTTGTCGTCATGATCTTTATCAAACTTGACCCACCATTAGCATCAGAGTGAGAACAAACAGTTCGCTTAAATCTACTATGTTTGCACCCATCTCTAATTTAAATAAGAAAATTTTCCATTTTGTGTGCGCATATATGTGAATTTAAAGCATATGTGGGGGGACACAATATTTTATTTATTTATTTTTTTTAATCTTGACAGCAGCAAATATGCTTTAGAAAAAAGTTTGTATCACAACCCACAACACGTTTTTATTTCAAAAGTTATTCTGTTGCGAATTTTGCAGTTTCTTCCTTATTTAAATCTTTTCAGATAAAGTTCTAGTTTTAGTTTGTTTTTATATCTTCAAGTTCAAAGTTTGCAAATTTACGCAAGCAATTTCTGGTCGTGTATGTCGAGAATTATAATTTTTTTTCGTTAATGTTTGTGGCATGGTTGAAGATGGCAGAATACTGTTTTACATGTATAGTTTGCAAAATTAAAAATTTTCCGCTTGTCTGAGGGGATGGTATTTATTATGTTTGCTTTGACTTTGGTTGGGGATACTAGTCCAAAACCAACAAGTTAAAAATTTATGTATTTACATAGTTTCTTATGAAAGAGTTGGTTGGTTGTATCATTTTGTTAACCCTTTAATAATGGTGGCACTCAGGATTATGCGAATGACTTGACTTGAATTAATCTTAATACAAATGTTAACATTATACATTCACAATTATATATACGTACATATATGTGCATATGTATGTTTGTACAACATAATTCAAGTGATAAATTTCGCAAGTCATGTCATGTCACATAATTGCAAAATTTTCTAAAATTTTGAACTAAATCAGAATATTTACGCAAAAAGGCGTATATTATTATAATTCATTTGTTACTTTTAAACTTTGCTCGAACTAGTATTATTTATTTTTATTTTATTTAAATAGTCCAGAAGTCGTATAGTTGAGAAAACCAAATGACGTCTGATAATTTTTAAGTAAAAAATTACTTTCACAAAAATTTTATTAGCAGAACGAAACAACAGGGTATTTTCGAAGGCCATCACACCCTCATAATCAGCGTTCAACGTATTTCGTTAAGTATGTGTGATGTCATTTTTAATGTACCATTCAAACTTATATGCGACTGAAATAGAATACGAAAATTGCAATAGATCATATTCATAGAGAATCTTTTTGTAAACCAGACTTAGCACTAATTATATTGTTACAATTCCTTTTTAAACATTTTTAACCGCCGACTAAAAAAAGGGGTGTTATAAGTTTGTAGTGTGTGTCTGTGTATCTGTGTGTCTACCCGTTTCCACGTACAGGCCAAACGGCTGCACCGATTTTTCTGTTTGAAAGATTACTTGATCGAGAGGGTTCTTAGCTATGTTTGAAGAAAATCGGTCCAGCCGTTTAGCAGATATAACATCTTTTCTGAAAAAAATCGGGGATTTTTAAAATTTTTAATTTTTGTTATTCATTAATATACATATATACATATCGTCGGTTTAGAGTGTAATCCTGCTAAATCTACTTTTTATAACATATGACATTTTCATGCCGTTGGAAAGAGAAAGAGACGCCGCATCGACTGGCTTAAATATTTACTAGTATTTTAATTTGAAACTCTACATGTCGAAAAAAATTAAAGCTTTATTTTGTAAAACGCAACGCTAAAGCATTGGAACGCAAGACCATCAAACAGCGCGTACCTCCATTTTACTTTTGCATACCATTGGAAATCCAAGAGCAATACGATAACTCAACTTTATGCCAAGTACACATCTGACATTTCTTGTCATTTTGTGATTGTCATTTTGTGGTGTCATTTCATATCAATGCCACACAACGAAAAATATCGGAAATTACAAACGCGATGCGATGCCACAAAATGCCATATGTGTACTCGGCATTAGTTTTTTGAAACAAAACACAAATAATTCTCTTTTTTAAAATTTTATATTAGACCATTTTTATAGTTTTTGATTTTTTTTTTTTTTGTAATATTTCAATTAATATTTTGATTGAATCTTTAGAAAACTTTAATTAATTTTTTAATTAAATCTTAAAAGATTAAATCATCAATCAAGTTTGTAGTTAATGCAATATTTTTTAAATGAAAATTTAAAAAAAAAATCCAAATAACGTGGTTGAGTTAATACTGCAATTTCCGTGATTGGTTGAAAAGTAATAAATTTTTTACTTGATTCTTCGTTTTTTTATTTTTTCTTTTTTTTTCTTTTTTTCTGTATAACGGTCAAGAAATTACAAAAATTGTGAATTACTTCCTAGCATACAAACGGAAAATTATCAGAAATATTATCAAACCCGAATTTAGTTTTGTTTTTATTTTTAGGCGTAACTGCGTATGAGGCTTAAGACGGAAATTAGAAAGACTTTGACTAATATTAAAAATAAAACAGTTTGTGCGCGTAAAATTTTTAAACAAGTAGTAATTTAAAAAATCAAAAAAAAAAGACTGCGACCAACTTTGAACACTTCAATATTCTAAATGCTAATTCGAAATGAAAAATCATAAGAGAAACCTAAAGGTGAATTTCAAATACCTGTCGAATGATACCGATTTTTATATAGTTCGCCGATATTTAATTTTTTTTTTTTTTGTATTTACAAAATGGCGTTTACTACTGTCATATCTTTACTGACACTCCCAGGATTAAGACAAATCGATTGATGTAAGAATCATCAAAATCGGTCCACGTGTTCGGTTTATATAGTGCCGCAAAGAAACACACATACATACGGAGGCATCACTGCCTGATCTCAAGAATTTGCAATTTTTGAATTTGTAAACCCAAAATTAAAGGCCTGTCCCACGATGTCGACAACGTTCGACTTGTCGCACACTTGCACTTACAATTTTAAGAATCTTGTCGACATCGTGGAACAGTCCCTTAAGGGATAACCTACTAAAAACAATTTATCAATTTTATTTTATACCAGCACAAAGTATTTTCTTTGCCATAATGTTCTTTTACTTCAGAAAGCCAAACATTTAGTTTTTATGCTGCTGAGGTCATCTCACTTAGATATATTCATTTTTGTCCAACGTGCTTGGAATATTTTTTTTATACATATAATTATATTTTAAATATTAAACATGCAAAAGGCAACAATTTCGTAAAGTAGTAATATAACTTTAGTTTAAATTTATCAAAAAAAATATCAGTTACTTGAAATTCAGTTGTAAGGATTAAAAATTATTTTTATCTTGACCCATCACTGGACATTATCTTCAGTAGATTTTTTTTTATTAATAAGAGAAACTTAAAAATAATTTAAACATTTCATGATATATTCTAGTATTGATGAAGGACATTTCAGTAATTTGTTTCTGCTCAATTTCTAATTCGCATATAAAAGTCAATTGTGCGAAATGTTAATGTTATCATCAGAAAACACATCACATACACTTATGTATGAATATAAAAATATTAATTTGTGTAATGGAGTTGGATCTTTTGCGGAATATCAAAAGATTTCTTTAACATGCAAACATATGCAAGTACAGGGTGGGCCAAAAGAAACCAAGGGGTGTAAAAGTTTAATAACTTTTTTGTTTATTAATTTTTTTTTATTTTTTCTTTCAGATTATATAGACAACACTTGGAGAATTTATAATGGAGAGGTTCACAACTGAACAGAGAACCAGAACAATAGAATTTTATTATTTAAACCAGAGATGAAAATTTGATTATGAGTGATGAAGCTCATTTTCATTTGAATGGCTTTGTTAATAAGCAGAACTGTAGGTTCTGGGGTTCTCAAAATACAAGAGCCATTCATCAACGCCAATTGCACCCCATCAGGTGTACAGTATGGTGTGGGATCACATCTGAAAATGTCATTGGGCCCTACTTCTTCGAGAATGAAGATGGAAGTGCTGTAACCGTAAATGGAGAGCGGTATCGGTTTATGATAGAAAATTTTTTACGTCCTGCTCTTGAAAACAGACCTGGTATGTGGTTTCAGCAGGACGGAGCCACCGCCCATACTGCCCGAGACACAATGGCACTTTTAAGTCAAATTTTTGGAGAGCGAATAATTTCTCGAAATTCGGAAATTATTGGGCCAGCGCGATCGCCAGATTTGACAGCACCCGACTATTTTCTTTGGGGGTTTTTTGAAGGAGCGAGTGTATGTGAACAAGCCAGAGACAATCCTTGAACTCAAGGCAAACATTGTTGCAGAAATTCGAACGCTACAGCCACAAGTTTTGAAAGATGTTATGGAAAATGCTCTAAAAAGAGCCCATCAGTGCGAAGCTGAAAACGGTGGTCATTTAAGAGACATCATTTTTCATACTTAGTGTAAAAAAATTTCCATTTTGTATATTAATTAATCTGAAAGAAAAAATAAAAAAAGTTAATAAACAAAAAAGTTATTAAACTTTTACACCCCTTGGTTTCTTTTGGCCCACCCTGTATGTACAATATTCCTTTTTAATGACCTCATTTTTTATTTTTTTATTTATTTATTTATTTATTATTATACATATGTCAATGGAATTATTTCCTTAAGCCTGATACTCTGTTCACAATTTCGTGCGAAATGCTGTCAAACTACATATAAAAGTATTTGGTATGAAATATTTGCGAAATAAATTCGCAAAAGTAGTACTCTGTTCATGTTGTGAAATGCACATAAAATCATGTCTTTCCATGCAAAATTAGTCTGGCATCATTTTAGTATAGCTGCGAAACAACATGAGCAGTGCTTTTTTCGCACGGAATTTTAACAATGTGGCATACTTTCAAGCAATAAAAGCGAAAAATGTATAAAAAAAAAACCGCGAGTTGTGATACATTTACTACATTACCTGACTTACATTAAGCATTTTTTCATGAAATTTCATGAATTTTGTTGCACGCAACTTTTTATATTTGCTTATTGCAGCGCTATAAAAGAGAATTTTATATAAAAAAGGGCGTAGAATGAATCTCTGATACATTTTTGACAACTTTTTTGATATAAGTTGTTCCTCCAGGTCTCCTATTGACAAATAAAAATTTTTCATGCAACTAATTTCGTGAAAAAAATCCGTAATGTAAATTAGGTACATGTCAAATTTTTCACGCGAAATGATCAATTGTGCTGAACATTTTTCACAACTTTGAACAGAGTACCAGGCTTTACAGACAATTAATGATATTATTAACTGATATTAAATTATCATCTCACAACATTAAATAAATTACAAAAAATATAGAACGAAAATAAAAAATAAAAAATTATGAGTTTAAAAAATTTACAATTGCACTCTTTACAACATTAGCATTTAATGAAAAGTCTATAAATCTATATAGTTGATTAAATTCGTAACACATTCTTCTAAGAGGATCGGCATCAGCATAATTGGCTCTATAAACTTTTACCGATAGAGGAATAAAATTGCGGGATGTACGTTGAGGAACATTAAACGAAATTTCGTTGATCAAAAATCCGGAACATATATCTCCCTTAATAATATTAAAGACAAATGATACGTTCAGCATAGTTCTACGGCTTTTTAGAGTAGGCAGCTTAATAAGGGCAAGTCGAGACGAGTAAGAAGACAAGTTTACTGGGTTAAATCGTAATCCTAGAAGACAAAATAACATGAATTGCTTTTGCACTGATTCAATAGCATCAGTGTGAATTTGATAAATAGCATCCCATATTATTGATCCATATTCCAGAATCGGACGTACCAGAGACATGTACAATGCTTTCCCAATGTACGGGTCATTAAACTCTTTTGACCAGCGTTTAATATAGCCAAGTGTACCTCTAGCCTTGTTTATTGCAAATGTTATATGAGATATGAAATTCAGCTTAGGTTCTAGTAAAATACCTAAGTCTAGAAAACTTTCTACCAAATCCAATTGATGATCACCAATAATATAATTTGCAATAATTTGATTAGATCTTACAAATCGCATTAATTTACATTTATTCAAATTAAGCTCCATTAAATTTACGTTGCACCACTCATAAAGTGAATCCAGATCCATTTGAAAAAGTTTATGATCCATAAATTTATTATAACTTAAAAAAAATTTTACGCCATCGGCATACATCAAGACAGATGAAAATTTTGTTACCGTTGGCAAGTCATTAATAAATAATGAAAAAAGAAGCGGCCCAAGATGGCTTCCCTGAGGTACACCTGAAGGTACGGCTATGCTTTTAGAAAATTTGCTTCTGAAACGAACTGTCTGTGATCTATTTGTTAAGTACGAGTATATCCACTTTATGCTTAGATTTGTAAATCCCATTATTTAAAGTTTCTTGACAAGAAGTAAATGATTAACTTTGTCAAATGCTTTTTTAAAATCCGTATAGATAACATCTGTTTGTTGCATCCTTTGTAAAAAGCCTCTATTTATTGTGATCGTAAGGTGAAGAAGATTTGTGGTTGTAGAACAACCTTTTTGAAAGCCATGTTGACACGGGGATATGATACTTGCCACTTGATAGTAAATATATTCAGTGATAATCTTTTCAAACAATTTAGGTATAGTACTTAGCTTTGCAGTTCCACGGTAATTTTCAATTTCAGATTTGTTTCCAGATTTAAACAACGGAACAACGAAGGAATTTTTCCAAATATCAGGAAAAAATTAAGATTTAATTGACAAATTAAACATCACAGTCAGGGGTATAGCTAAGGCTTCAGCACAGTTAATTAAAATACAACTGGGAATTTTATCGGGACCAACATCATATGAAAATTTTAGTTTTTTTAATTCATTTATGACCATGTATGTATATATCGAAGTTAGGTAAGGATATAGATTGACTTTCAGCTAATGGAAATGGATATTCGATCGAATCATCAAACGTTTCAACAGAATAAGTTGTAGAGGAAAACTCAGCAAACATACCACTAATAAGAGCATCATCAGTTGTTACCTTTTGTTGATATGTCATCACAGCAGGATAACCAGAAGTTTTTTTCTTTGAATTGATGAATTTGTAGAACGACTTAGGATTTCGTTTCAAATTAAATTTAGTCATCGTTATGTAATTTTTGTACAGTATGCTATTTAATTTTGTATATTCTGCACGACTCACAGAATATCTAAGGTAATCAACAGAAGAACCAGTTCTTTTAAATGTGTTGTAAAATTTATTATTTTTATTCTTAGCACGACATATATATATATATATATTTTATGATTATTTACTTTTTTTGGATTTTAAAACGTCCTTCCTCCGATATTAAGTTTAAAGTATAAAAATCCTCTTTTTGCTTATTAGAGAAACTGCATATTTATGCATTATTTTCCTTTTATTGTATTAATAGTATTTCAAAAAATTGGCCCAATACTTCATCTATTAAAAATCTTGTTTAACTCATATGTACATCCATATGTAAATCTATGATTTAAAATCTAAAATATATCTATGTTATCTAAAAGCACTAGACACTCCTCAGCAGTATCTTATGGATTTGTGGCACAAGAATCAACGCGTTAAGTCAGCCACATATTCATTCATTCAACTCGTTGTCATGTTTTTCTATTAAACAAACATTGTCAGTGTTTTACAAAATTTGTGGAAATGTTGAAGAAAATAAAAAATTAAATTCTTTCAACAGCAGAATGCAAACAGAATTTTTAATGAATCCTCCATAGGATCAGAATACAAAAAAAATCATTTTGTCTTAACTTATAAAATGAAACATAACACGATTGATAAATAAAATCTCAACTAGATAAATTACATGAATGGAAGTAGAATGTTTAAAAATTTATGGCGCGTTAAACTGAAATATGTTGTATGTAATACATACACAGAACATGTGTGGTATTTTTTTTTATTCAATAATTGAAATGCTCAGAAACTACGTTTTGGCAAAAATACTTTGAAATAATAGTTAAGAAAAAAATATTGAGTTTGTTTGTTTCCGCCCGGGATCGAACCGGGGGCCTTCCGCGTGTTAGGCGGATGTGATAACCACTACACCACGGAAACGTTGTTTAGACCTTTAAAGAACTAAATGTAGCTCGAAGGACCAACGAAGGATTCATTAAACCATCAGTGCGATATATTCAACAAACAAAATTGTAACCATACTTTAAATACAGCTTACTTGAATAACAATATGTTTGATAGCGTATTTTATTAACTGGAAATCCAAAGCATTGTCTTATTATCGGCCTGTTAAATTGTATACATATATTGCAATAAATAATCTACATTCTATAATTATGTAAATATAGCTTATAACATAATACTGGTATTTTATAAAATATAATAAAAAAAAAGTGTTTTGTTTCCGCCCGGTATCGAACCGGGGGCCTTCCGCGTGTTAGGCGGATGTGATAACCACTACACCACGGAAACTTTGATTATACTTATAAAATATTAATTCTTGCTCGAAGGACCATTCTCATTTCAATGGAATTTCAATGCAAATTTAGTAAGAAAATAAATTTGTAAGCCGAATTTAGAAACATCTAAGATGAATGAAAATATTTTTGTTGATATATATTATTAAGTTGTGTTATAGTACTGTTATACCAAACTTTTTAAAAACATATAATTGAATTTTTTGGGACACTTGTTTTAATGCTCAAAATAACTTATTATACCAAAAGTATGGCCTTATATAAAGCACAAAAAATGTACTTGTGTATGTATTTTCTATAGATGTGTATATTTTATATATGTACATTATGTTTATTCATGAAAAATATTTTTAAATTATAACAGGTTTATTAGAAAGTCTTCCATACAAAAAAAAATATTTTTTATGCTCCTGGTGTTATGGGGCAGCCAACATTGCCACCAGTCATGGAGGGTTTATTGCTGGTATTTAACGCATACAAGAAAAATGTTTACTCCGCCAACGGTCGCCAGAGCCTCGTTTGCGTACCAAGTGACACTAAGTCTTACTATGCAGAAAGTTAGGTGGATATTTGAAAAGGATTGGCTATATATCCGCTTCCATTTCCCATTAGTTCCGGTTTTATACACATATACTTAAAAAAATATATAATAAAAATCATTTTTTTCCACCCGGGATCGAGCCGGGAGCCTTCCCCGTGTTAGGCGGATGTGGTAACCACTACACCACGAAAACCTTGATTAGACTTATGAAATAAGAATTGTTGTTCGAAGGACCATTTTCAATTCATTTAAATACAAAAGCAGAAGAAATTTATAAACAGAATTCAAATACAAGTAATCAGAATCAATATATGTTTGCTATGCTATGTTGTAATACCGTTATAACAATCTTTACGCTGTGATACCAAATTCGTATGCTTCAAATATGCAAAAGCATTACATTATTATTATTTTATATAGTTCAAATATACTCACATATATATTTTTGTCTTAAAAAATATAATAAAAAAAGTGTTGTGTTTCCGCCCGGGATCGAACCGGGGGCCTTCCGCGTGTTAGGCGGATGTGATAACCACTACACCACGGAAACTTTTAGTTGAAATTTAAATTAAACTAAATGGAAATTATATTTTTTAAGCAGAATAATCATTTTCAAAATGCTTGCATACATAATATAATTTTGGCACAACTTTCCATAAGGTCGACAATTATTTGCAACAAAACATACACATATGAATGTCTGAACACATAGTATACATATATGTTATATACTTAGGCCCAATAATCGACTTCTCAATTAAGTGTCATTTAGCTAATAGCCACTTAATTTTAAGTTGCAGTTAATTGCAGTTTAATTTTTTCAGTCGTAAAATTAAATGATCACTTAAATACTATGAAAGTGTGGTAGCACTGTGAAATGTTGATAGTTCTAAAAGAAAACATATGTTTAATGTAAATAAGAAAGTTAAGTTATCAACATGTAGAAAATTAAAACTGCATAAAAACATATTTTATGAAACTAAAAGAGCATCAGAACGCATTTTTCTATTTATTTATTCCATGATATGACACTATGCATTGTATATGTCATATATTTATGAAAATTAAACGAAATTCTTTTTAACACGGCCACATGATGTTCATGTACATGTTTTCAATAAACACATACAAGCACAATAACATATGGTGTGCTCGTAAGACTTGAGTGTGATTTAAATAGATAAGGTTGGGCATTTAAATGGCTCTCAACTTAATACTGAAAAAATGAATTCGGTACTTGAGAGACACTTAAAGATAAATGACACATAATTGAGAAGTCAATTATTGGGCCTTAATGTTTTCTATTTGCTAATATTTCGGTTAGTTTTTGTTATATTTTATACAACTCAACTATGCAATTAGTAATACAAAATATCAAGTTCAGTTTTCTTTTATGTAGTCAAGCAATTGATTTTTCAAATCAAGTTTGAGTTCATTTCATAGTTTATATAAAAAAAATAATTGAATTTGTTTGTATTGACGGAAAACATATTTTAAATATAGATGTTTCCGTGGTGTAGTGGTTATCACATCCGCCTAACACGCGGAAGGCCCCCGGTTCGATCCCGGGCGGAAACATATATATTTTATATCGAATATAAAACAAAGTGAAATACCTTATCGGGTATCATATGAAGTTCTAAAAGCAAAAATAGTGCTGTACACCCCAAAGCCCTAATTCAACTAATTATTGTTAACAAAATCGTATGAAGAGCATTTCTTGAATTTTTATGGTTTCGTTTAATTGTACATAGTTATATGCTAAATTCGATCCCGGGCGAAAACATGTCGTTCTTACCATATCAAACTATCCGATATTCAAAATCTCTTTTTCAGATTCGTTACCTTGGTACCCTAACTTTTACGATATGCTACGTTTCAAAATGCTGAAATTTTCAAAGGAGATAGATAACTCAATAAGAAATATATTAAACCTGACATTTTTAGGAATACGCAGACTTTAAATTCACAATTGAAGGCTCGTTGCGCTATTCTGAAAAGTTAAAATTTGCATATTGGATACTTTGACTTGGTAGGGATGATGTGTAGTACATAAATCAAAATAATATATCTTTCGAATGTAGTTTTTCAGGAAACGTTTTGTGTATGGTAAATTCACCTTAACTGTTTCCGTGGTGTAGTGGTTATCACATCCGCCTAACACGCGGAAGGCCCCCGGTTCGATCCCGGGCGGAAACAGGGCACAGTTTTTTACTTTTTGTGATAACTCCAAGTGTAGCGAGTAGAATCTGCTATAAAATTAAAGGTTTGTTACACTTAAATAATGCGCCCAGCATACTTCTCATACGAAAATGGAACAAAAATGTTGAAGATACCGAAACAACATTGGAAACCGGCAACCAAAATCATTAAGAACGAATGTTAAGAATTAATTAGTTTTTTGGTGGTGAATCTAGGTGTTCTATGAGGAGGGGCTCAAGTGCTATGAAATATGAATATTTTGCTATTTCACTTCATAGCACACAAAGATCGAAAGCCGCATCTCTATTCAGTTCGTGCTAGAATTAAAACTCCAGGACGCCAGTAAGAAGTTTGACTTCCCTGCAAAATTTAATTCCAGAAGAGCTGACAAAAATTAGTCTTCAGATATACCTTATTTAGCTGCAATCGACTTTTTCCTATAAGGTTATCTAAAATCTAAAGTTTAGGGAATTAAGCCCACTTCCTGGGTCATCAAATGACATATTTTGCGGAGTCTACTTACTGAGTCGTCAGAAGAAATTTTATTATTCGATTAAAAAAAGTGCTGCCAAAACAAGTACAACCTAACCTAACCTAACCTATATCTTCATCGATCCACTAAATATAAAACTTTTTTGGAAACACCCGTTCTATGATCAGACGTCTGCCTCGGAATTTCAAATAATTTTAAATATCATATTTAACTAGAATTGTACTGCAATCCATCTATGATTTTTCGTTTGTTCATTTCGAGTTCATTGTTGCTGAAGTGTTGAAACCACAAATTATGCTTGAAACATTTAGCATGTGGCCACCATAACTTCAGTTTCGATTCAACAATACTCGTAGTTTTTCATAATGCAAAATTAAGTTACTCAGGCTGCAATAGTGCAGTTTTGAATGGTGGTCTAATGTGGCACAAATTAATTTATATGTACGAGTATGTGTGTGTTCAAGGGTAACATTTTCATTTCATTAGATCCAAAATAAATGTTGTCATGTGAAATTCTAAATGCAAAAATGGTGCTGTACATCCCAAAGGCCTAATTTAACTAATTGTTGTTAATGAAATGGTATGAAGTGCATCTTATCAGTGTTTATGGTTTCGTTGTATTGCTGTAAAGAAAAAATATTATGCGAATAATTGACACAATAACAAAATTACAAAAATTATTATATTAAATATTTTTTAAAATGGATTTTTTTGTTTCATATAGGAAAGCATGTCGTTTGGAATTTTTAAAAAATTTCATTAACATTTTTTTTTTATTTTCCATTTTTGTTTCTTGATTTTGTCCGTTTTTTGACTTTATAAAATATCTATACGCCTACAAACTTTAGTCATAAACTATCAATTGATTTTTCCTTTTCTTTTTATTTTGTTTCCCTCCTCCTAAGCATTTTTCAACTTCTGCTTGTGTACTTTTGTGTCTGCTTCCATTACAAGACACAAATTTTGTTTTTTGTTGTTGTTGTGGCACGTACTTGATTAAAACAAATCAATTTCATGTAACAGCAAGTTTTTGATTGATTTATTTATGTAAAAAGTTAATTTGTCTTTAAGTGACACCAATTGAAAAAGTATATCCCACAAAATTAAATAAATTCTCTTTATTGGAGTTGACCGATGGATGGATAATAAGTATGCGGGTTACAATGTGACAGGGTAATAAGGGTTCAATGAATTGATAACTAACTGTGTGAATAAATAATAGTCAAAACTAAAAATTTACACAAATACTAGAAAAAATAATAAAATAATATTATAATAGTTTATTTTAATTTCCTGAAGAAGCTACACAAAGTTGAAGCGAAATATGGGATAAATTAAATAAAATTGTAAATTGATTACAAAAAGACCTATAGCTTTAATAAAATTTATATGTATATAATAAAATAAAAAAAGACAAAAAAAATGTTGATGAAATCATAACTTTGAACGATTTGACATTTATAAATATGAATATGACATGACAGGTTTCCTAAATTATTGCATTTGGAGGAACTTCCTTCTCTGTGATCTTATGTCATTTTCTTTCCTTAGACATGCTACTAGATACAGTAGAAATAAATACAGTTAAACCTCGATTAACCGGGTCTCTATTAATCGGTTACATATATTAACCGGCATGCGGTTCTTTTTATTTTTTCCCTCTATTATCCTCTATACCTCTATTAACCGTGCCATACATCTATTATCCGTGCAGCATTCATGTGTTTTTTTATTATGTAAATCTTAATCCGGTGTTTCCCCTTTTTAAGTTCATGTGCCCACACATACATACATAAATATTTCATTTTGCATTCTCTGTGACGATTTGTATGTATTGTATAAAAATATGTGGTATATTTGAATCTGTAGTTACATAAATCAAATGTTAAAATAAAAAACAATAAAAAAATAAATGTCTGTATATTTTAATATAACCTCTATTAACCGTGCATTTCGATTATCCGTGCTGGTGCCTGTCCCACTAGAGCCGTATAATCGAGGTTTAGCTGTAAATACAAAGTTTTCAAATCCAATCCAAATGGTTCAGTTGAAGAGAGTTATTTAATTTCCATTACTTCAATTTTATAGAATAAATGTCAAATTTTTTTATTGCATTTTTTTATGTTTATTAGCGTGTGCTGAATATGAGAAAAGTAAAATAAAAATTTATTTCCATAAAATAAATAAAATCAATAAAGTGCGACCTTGACTCGTCCCTAGCAAGTCAAACTATCCAATATGTAAATATTTACTTTTCTGAAAAGCGCAAAGAGCCGTCAATTGTGAATTTAAAGTCGGCGTATTCCTAAAAATGTCAGGCTTAAAATATTTCTTATTGAGTTATCTATCGTCTATGAGAATTTGAGCATTTTGAAGCGAGTCATATTCTAGAAATTACGGTATCAAAAAACGCATTTCACATATTGAATAGTTTGATATGGTAGGGACGTTATGTAATACTATACCAACTTTAGCCTATGCTATCGAATATCTGAATTCATGCAGACGTTTTTTTAACGGTAAGCTTTTTTCGGTTTTTGGCGATTTTTTTTGTTAGTTTTGGCGCTTTTACTTAGTTTTAGCGTCTTCTTTTCGTTTTTGATATTTTTTTAGGCTTTTGGCGTTTTTATTAAGTTTTGGCGCTTTTTTCGTTTTTGGTATTTTTTTAGTTTGTACCTTTTTTTCTTTTGGCGATTTCTTCGTTTTTGGCGAATTTTTCGGTTTTGGCGATTTTTTTAGCTTCGACGATTTTTTTCGGTTTTTGGCGATTTTATTTTCGTTTTGCGATTTTTTTCGAATGTTGGCGTTTTTTTATGGCCATTTTTTATTTTGTGATTTTATAGTTTTTGAAACTTTCAAGAGTTTGCTTCTTACGGTTTAAAAGATACAGCAAAGCAAGTTCTCAAAATTACATAGTCAAAATAACAATAACTAATAGAATACCCTTTAATTTTGATTTTTAAATGTCAGTGTTAATTTTTGTAGTCTGCGTGAAAATAAACTAATTTCAAAGAAATTTCAAGAGTCTATATATTGCATTAGGATTTCCACATGTTCCGTTGCTCGCTTTAGAATACCCTTTAATTTTTAGCTGTTATATATTCTGTGAAACTTTAAGGTCCGTATCTCTTGCGGTTCTCGAAAAAGCAGCCTGTAACGGACAGGTGGACATCGTAGCGGAAGAATAGGTTTCCTTTTCATCTTTGGTATACCGAACCCTAAAGCGGCCCACCCACTAATTGCAATATAATGTGCAATTTTTCGTATTGTACAATAATATCGTCATATTCGAAGGTGGCTTTTTTATTGTTTTTTTTTTATTGTTCAATCAAGAAAATTGTGCAATATGGTGGCAACGTTGTGCAATATTGTTTACTTTTTCACTGTCAGGAAAATGGAACAATATTTTCTTTGATAATATTGTGCCATTTATTGCATAGTATAGGTCAAAATGCCAATAATATGTACAACAATATATGCAATAATATTGTTAAATGGATGGGCCGCTTAAAAACGTCAAATAAGCAGATTTGTAAAGAATGAAGCTTTTCCTCTATCTCTTCCTTCACCACCCATATTCTCTATCACTATTCCTTTCCTAAAGAAAGTAAAACCTTTCTTTAAAAAAACAAAAAAATTACCATTCCCTGGATGACAATTAATGTGAAGAGTTCATGCAAGGTCGTTTCTTTACATTTAAAAATTACAATTATTCTCTAAAAAAAAATCTGAACATTTTAGTACAATTTTTATACAAGTTCTTCAGCAACAATTTTATTGTTTCAGGGATGAAAATATTTAAAGAAAGCCCTGCTTGCATTCAGCTCATATGAATTCTGTAATTAAAAATATGTTTTTATCCTAATAACAATTTCCTTATTTAAAACGTAAATATGTTTGTGTTCTTTTTAAAAGGACCCTTTCTTTCCTGCAACTAAAATCTCTCAATTTTATTGAAATAACAATTACAAAAATTCCAGCAATTCAAATTCTTATCTGTCATACATCCTTTCCAACAGCATAAGTTTTTTTTTAATATCTTTTTTATTTCATTTTCTATTTATTTTATTTTGAAAGGAAACGGAAACAGAACGTAACCCGAACAGTACAGCACCTTCCTTGAAGAAACCACAAGTAAATAGAAAAGAAAATTAAAACAGCAAAATGTTACTGCTTCATTGTTTTCCTCTGGTTACAACAACCTTTAGGAAGCAACAAAAATGAATAACAAAAAAAAAAAAAAAACTAAGAACGGGGCCAAAGTAGAGAAAAATAATAAAAATACTTTCCTTCCAAGTGAACATAAATTTCAGAAAAATTGCAAAAAAAAAAGAAACAACAACTGCAACGTCCCACATGAATGTACTCAAGGTATTTATTTATAACGATTTGCAACTGCATATTTATGGATTTATGCATGTTGGCATAATAAGAATAAAACTATAAAATAAAAAGCAGAAACGTGTACAAGGAGTTTTGTTATCCTTAAAAGAAATGACATCATCATTGTATTCTCAATTTCAATTGTAGTTGGAGTTGCAGTTGCAGTTGATGTTAAAATTTTTACAAGCGTTCAAGTAGAAGGAAGATTTGCTTTAGATTTTCTAATATTACTTGGTTTTATACTGCAAATAAAAATGTGTGTTTTTCTAGTTAAAATATTATTTTACTTCCTTGTCAAGTGACTTGAAATCTTTGAATGCTTAAGTACATATAAAAAAAAATGTGACAATTTACTTGAAGCAAAGTGCTCAATGCAACAATACATTTTATTAATTTCTTAATGTGAACTTAGTAGAGGCATCTCAATCTCCTCAAATACTTTATTTTTTCGGTGAGACTTGAATGTCATGTCCACCACAGTATTAGGATGACAACAGAAGGATCTTATGCATTAAACACATTAAACACAGCAAGCTATAGGACTAAGCGACTTCAAACGCCGTATCGTTACCGTTAATTGTCGCTCTGTAGTTTGCTACTTAATTATTTTGCAAGCGCCAGCGCACAGGGGCGTGAAATAAAAAAAGTGGTAAAAGTCGCAGCAGCGTCTTCCTTAGTATTTTCTATTGAAGTATATTTGGATATTTCCACAGAAAATTCCACCTTTTGTCATGTTACGTCATCAAGAAAGAACACTTGTATTTTAAAGTCATACTTTTTTTCTGTTTCTTATTAAATGTAGAGCTAATTACGCTCTACAGCAACATGCAAAAATAATCACCCTAATCGAGAATAAAAGGCGAACATTTTGTGAAAAACAAAATTAGAAAATAGTATACACATTTATAAAAATAAAATTATAATTATAATAAATAACATCAAATAATTGTGACCTCTTATTCATTTCACTCTTTGTATTATATTGGCAGCACTATATTTGCTCATTCCCGCTGACCAAAATATAAATTAGTCTAACTTTTTGTCAGCTAAAAACGTGGTCGTGTAACCGTGGTTGTGTAGCCGTGTAACCGAGTTGTCATGAAAATATTCCATTTTATATATGCGTTCTATTTTTGACATTTTTGTAGTCGGTACCCTGCTGTCTTGAATGTGTTTCAGTCATTGTGGTGTATATGTTTTAGTCCCTTTAATTGATATCTTTTTAAGAAATGAGCAATAAACCCATTTATTTTACATAGACTTGATCTTAGGGTTGTGTCTAAAATGAATTGGTGAAAGAGTTCAACCCAAGTTTAAAACAAATCCATGGGCAACTTTGTATTACAGGTGGAAAACTATCGATAGTGTTACTATCGAATGTTTTCGATAGTTTAAAAAACTTTATCGATATATCGATTCAAGACTATCGAAAGTTAGAAAAACTATCGATATATCGACGATACTATCGTGATAGTATGGAAGTTGTATGGTTCTCGTATAATGTACACTAAAAATTCAAAACAAAATATTTTTAAACAAAACAAAACACAAAATAAAATAGAATTTGATTTTTCAGTTCAATAAATAACAAAAATAAAATAATTATATGAAAAATAAGTGAGATCAGCGAAAGAAATTTTCGTGTCATTAAGTTATTTTTGTTTATGAAGAGCAACATACCTATTTACATTTTTTGATTTTAGTGGTGTATCTCTTACTATCGATAGTGACTAAAAAATATCGATTGTTCTCAAGTACTAATCGATGGCAGAATTAAAACATCGAAAGTAAAAAAAAACTATCGATAGTGCCATCGATAATATTAACATAATATTAAATTTGTTTGCTTAAGAATAATACATCTTAAATTTAAAGATTTTATTAATTTTATTCATTAAAAAATATTTGTTTTATTTATGGAATTTAAATTTGTTGTAAACATTAAGCATAAATGGAAATGTTTTTTTTTTCTCTACGATTATAATTAAAATGTGTAAAATGTATAAAAAATACAAGTTATACTCTTAGTATCTTTTTGACAGATCTTGAAACTTAAATATTTTTATTTAATAATTATCTTATTTCCTCATTGTTTTTGAATTCAAGTCCTTGAAATGCTGCGACTACAGTTAATGACCTTTTCAGCCTTTTATAAGAAAATATATAAAGTTTTACGTTTTCATTCTTTTTTATTTATTTAATTTAGCGGTTTCTTTTTTTAGAGGTTGTTTGTAAACAGAAAGAAGACTTAATGCACCCTAAAAATAAATATTTGGCAATAAAAGTTGGTGATGAAATGTGTTATATGAAAGTAATATTAAAGAAATATGTACATATGCACTTCAAAAACGCTAATAGCCCATTCAGGCTGACACGAAATTAACTAGTTTCAAGCTCAAATCACAAACGAAACCAAAAGTGTTCATTCATTCATTCATGAATGACATTTGACTTGATTTCGCCAACATCTTAATCATTGCTGCAGACATTGATGTACTTCTTTCAATTCAATAAATTCTTTTTTTCAATCTTTTTTAATTTCATATTGCATTTAAAAATTTTCATTTCTTTTATTTGTTGTTTCTCATAGTTGTAAATTTATTCATGTTTGAAAAAAGTAGTTTTAGTACAGCGTTGTTTCTTGTTAATTTCATGGAAATAACTTAATTTGGAAAATGTCAAAATATATGGGATATTACCTAATTTCAACTTGATTTCGACCGAAATCACGAAATTAATTAATTTGGCGTCAGCCTGAATGAACTATAAAACTAAAAAGAATCCCAAAATTAAAAAAAATTGCCGAAATAAAAAATCATCATCAAACATAAAATAAATCGCTAAAATGCAAAAAAAGTAAAAAAAAACTAAAAAAAAATCGCCAAAAACCAAAAAAATCTCCAAAACGAAAAACAGTGACAAAACTAAAAAAAAAATCGCTGAAATTTAAAATATTAAAAAAAAAACAAACAAAAGTATAAATTAGTGCGGTTTTATAGGTATTGTATCTATTAAAGCTTTCAAGGTCATTCAATTTCTTTAAAATGAAGATAAAAGACTTTTTTTATTTCATTTTTTAATGTATCCGACGTTTCGGTTGGATTTTCCAACATCTTCAGGGATAATTATTTTTATTTAAATCTGGTAACATTGGCAATAATTAAATAATAAAATAATTAAAAAAAATATAGCCAAAACCGAATAAACCTCTTAAACGAATAAAACGGTGCGGTACTGGACCCTTCGTGTCCGAGTCAGAGTCGCACTTGACTGAATTTATTTTATTTCACTCTTTTCTCGACTAACAAATCTCACAAAATTTTATGAAAAATTTCATTATGTAAACTTAAGGCCCGGGGCGCAATGAATCCGTCATGCGTTAAACTTCGTCTTTTTCAACTGACGGCTAAGTTGAAATACATGAGGTATTCAGTATGTGTCCGTGAACGCAAAGTACAAAATTTGGTCAACTTTTAACTTTTTGCGTACGTTGAGTAGTTTGACAGATATTGGTTAGTTTTTTTGGTACATATGTTCTGGTTTGGATTTTTGTGTTTTGTGGCAGCAAAAGTAAAATTAAACAAAAGAAATAAACGAAATAAATAAAAAAAAAGTTGAATTTAATAAATAAAATGGAGAATCGACCTATTGAAGCTGTTCAAATTCTTCCGTCAATAAAAAACTCATTCAAGCAAAGAAAAAATATCGTTGAGATAACCATAATCAAACAGCAACATACTATGATTAATTTATATGGTTGCAGTCAAATCATATTATTGTTAATAGAAAAGCAAACTTTAATTATATTATTATCTGAGTTAAAAATAATATTATCTACAAGAACAATTGACTTTATTGTACCTAATCTTATTATTGTTAATATGACAACACTATTGTTAGATGTAACTAAAATATAATTGAAACTCACCATACCTTGTTTCAATATAATAATAATATTGTTAAATACGACCACAGTATTATTTAATATAGTAATACTATTTTGTTTTTTAATCATATATTTATTGTAGAAACAGCTGTGCGTTAGATTCGAAATAAAAATAATTTAATATTGTTGAAATTAAATGTGTATATAGAAATGAATACTTACACGACATACTGTCATGTCTGTATAAAGAGATACACAAATGTTTATATATTTTTTTTTGGTCTACCCTTTTGTATATTCTTTATATATTTATTCATTTATTTAACACCAGCCGTGCAATACCGATAGCTTACAAACGAAGTACTGAACTGACAGATGTTTGTGAAAAAGATTTTTTTTTAAACTTAACATAGTATGGTTTTGGATAACATTATATTGTTATTTACATCATATTATTTTTAAATAATAATACAAATTATGTTGTAGTCATAAATTTTTAACAAAACTATATTGTTAAACTCTAACCATATCACACTTTTTTATGGTTGTGATAATGTTATTATTAAATTCCAACATTACTCTGTTTATCGTAACGAAATAAATGTTTAAAATAACAATAACTACTTTTCAACGACCACACATTTGTTTCAGAGAACATAATATTGTTTTCTCAACCATTCCACAACCATATCTTTTCTTTGCGTGTTGTGGCGAAGTTTAACGTGTGACGGATTCATTGCGCCCCGGCCTTTAGTAAAGAAAGTAAAATTTTTTTTAATGAAATTAAAAGTAAAGTAAAATTTTTTACATATAAACGCGAACTGAAACTTTTAATGTAAAGATACTTTAAAGTCTTGAAAACTATTTCTAACAAAAATATATCAACAATTAAAAATATTTGCTTTAAAAAGAATTCACTTCTAGCAGCATTTCAATGTTGATAAAAAGAAAAGAAAAAAATCTGATGACGATAATGAGCAGCGATTTGGCATATTGTTGTTGACATCCCAACAAAAGGCAACAAAGGTTGACGCCGCCACAAGCCCAACAGAAAACAAAAAAACAAAATACATATATATTTTTTCTCTATAATTTATTGTGTTTTTTTTTTTGTCAGATTTTTGTTGACAATTTTGTTAAATAAACAGCAATACTCGTAATAAAAATGCTAAAGAAATACTTACTCGTAGTTTACGTACACACGTTTAGTGTAAAATTCAAAAAAAAAAGTAAAGTGTATAAAAGTAATGAAAATAATAAATTAAATGTCATTTTGGAGTAATTTCAACACAACTCCATTTCTTTGTGTTCATTTTCCTTTATATTTTTTTCTTAATGCAGCACTTCAGTTTCTATAGCAAAATGTCAAATTTCATTTTCATCTGCTGCAACTACGAGTAATCTAATGGTTAGCAAATGGCCATTGAAAGGAGAGACAATTTGTAGGTAATTTTTTACTTTTTCTCAATTCGTTCAAGTTGAAGTGGGTTTACACGGTGTGTGTAAATATCACGTGACCTCAAGTATTTCATGCCAGGGACCGCATTTTAGATATACGAGTACTTAGTAGTCACTCAAGAGCAAAAAGAATTTAAGAGCTGTCGAGTCAGTTAATTTGTTATATTAATATTAAATGACAAATTATTTGGAGAAACTCTTCAACTTCGTCACTTATGCTAACTAGCATGAAGTTTTTCGTTATGCATGAGGCTAGAGATTTTTTTACATGAAAAATAATGAAAATGGTTATAGAGATGGAATATAACATAACCTACTTTCCATATAAAAATATCGATCAGCTGTTTCCTACTGAGCCTTAAGGCTCATTTATCCGACTGTAATGTAATGTAACTGCAACAGTAGGACACAGCTGATTGATATTTTTATGTGAAAAGTAATGAAAATGGTTATAGAGTTCAGCTGTTTTCTAGTTACAGTTAAGGCTCAGTTAGCCGACTGTAATGTAATGTAAATGTAACGTAGAAAACAGCTGATCGATAATTTTATATGAAAAGTAGGTTACTTTACATTACATCTTTATAACCATTTTCATACTTTTCGCATAACAAAAGCGATCAGCTGTTTCCTACTGTTGCAGTTACCTTACATTACAGTCGGCTAACTGAGCCTTTAAGACTAGAGATTTTTTACATTCACGTAAAGCAGCTTTCACTCCAACTGAAAAATACATACATGTGCGTGAAAGCATTAAAACTGTGCATTTGTAAGTCAGGCGCCAATGTCAGGTGACAAAATTTCAATTAGAGTGCGTTTTATTTTCATTTGACAACTCGTCTGACATCAGCTGCTTTTCTATACCAATAGTGTGTGTGGTGGCAAAGATATAAAGAAAGAGGTTATTTCAGATTTCATTTTTAAACACATATGTACGTGTGAAAGAAAAAATTATAAGTTGCCTGTAAATAGCTTCTTTTTTTTTTTTTTTTTTTTGACAGACACCAAATTACATATGTAGTGTTATAGCTGAAAAGTCAGACGTGAAATACAGGCCGTATGAAAGCAGCTTAAAGGCTCAGTTAGTCGACTGTAATGTAATGCAACTGCAACAGTAGGAAACAGCTGATAGATATTGTCACGTGAAAAGTAATGCAAATGGTTATAGAGACGAAATATAACATAACCTACTCTCCATATAAAAATATCGAGCAGCTGTTTCCTACGTTGCAGTTACATTACATTACAGTCGGCTAACTGAGCCTTTAAGTGGAAATGGACGCAAAGTAACAAACAACATGGTGCATAACGTGTGAGTAAATATTTGTCTCATAAACGTGAGTAAGAACTCACTCGAATTACTATTTCTATTTTATATAATGTTAAAACTTTTCATGTGTCAATTTATCATTCCCTACTTTCCACGTCGTTTAAACGCACCTAAAATCTGTATCTACAGCGTAATGGATGCTGGTTATATTGCAACAACTGCCTGCCACTAACTGAATAAGACAAGCCAAAGGATACGAGTACTGCTGCCAGTTGTACTCGTATCTATTGTCTTTAGTGCTTAAGATACTTAACGGTTATGGCTTCAGTACTGCTGGTACGAGTGCAAGACAATGACATCTGTTTCTTGTTTTGTGCCTTGTTTATAACTAAAAGTCAAATATTTAGTCAGGCACAACGTCGGCCTGCCGCACCATTTTAGCCTACGTGAGTCAAGTTTATGACCTTCGTTTTGCAATTATTGCTGCAGCTATTTTAGCGAACTTACTTAGCAATTTTGTATTTATTTTGTTTTTCAATTCCAATGATTGTTCAGAAATATTCAAAACATAAATATGAAAAACTTTACATTGTATTGAGTATCTGTTAGTAACTATATATTAGCTGCACTTTATTCATTCACTGAATTGTTGGACTACAACACTCTTGTCATTAGTGAGTGACTTCTGCAGCTTAATGAAAGCTTCTGCAAATTCAAGTGTTATTTTTAGATACTTGGATATTAAATTTTAGATTTACGTGGCTTACGTGAACTTAGAAAACGTAAAATGAGTATTAAAAAAATAGGAAGAAGATTTATTTATTTATTTTCAAATAAATTGCATAAATATTTGCCAAGACAAATTGTTGTATTTATTTGCAACTAATGTGCTCCTACACACAGTGGCATTGAAGAAGGGATTATTTGATTTTCATATAAATTTACTTAAGAAAAAGAAATCTTTTTTTTATGTATTAAATCTACTAATGGGGTTTTTCAACCAATTTTTTATTTATAACATTTAGCACTGAAGTAAAGTATGTTAACATTATTACAGGTTTCAAATTGACTTGTCACGTATTTCATTTGCAAAAAAAACTTTGTTTACGTTAATTGACACCACACACAATGAGTGGACCAAGCACGTGAACACTGACGATTGCGGTGGTGTTGGTGACGTTCTAAAACAACGTGTTGTTCCGTTCTGCTAGTGTTTGTTAGAATAATTACAATTCCTTTTGATATATGTAATTTACAAATAAAATATATATCACATGTAATTTGTTCTTCCTCAAAACTTGGCGCGCACCAGTGATGCCAACTTAGCCCTTTTAGGGCTAGATTTAGCCCGTTTTCAGTTAGTCAAAACGCAAAAAAAAAATTTAGCCCCAAACTAAAAAAGGCGCAAACCTAGCACTTTTTACAATAATCTTTCAGCCCTTTTAGCCCCTTTTTAGTTTTTGCTCGATATGGCTACATTTAAAATGTTTTGCGAACTTTTTCTTTCTTTAATCTAGCAAAATAAAATTAGTAAAAAGTCGATATTGCTTTAACAATTTAAAAAAGAAGAATAATATATTTATTTCTTCCAAATTTTGTATGCCTTGAAAGTTATTCAGTACAGCCTAAAACAGATGATGTATGTTTTTGGAAGAGCGAGAAATCGAAATTTTATTTAATAACGGCCAATTTTAAATGTATCTAAATATAGGGTGTTTTTTTAAGAGGTATAGAACTTTGAATTGAAATAAAACACAAGAAAATCGTTTTAATGTCCATCAATTTGGCTTTATTAGAAGGATAATTTTATGCCATTAATGTTTAATTATGATTTCGGGCATGTGGCCGCCGCTGCTGGCTCGAATAAAGCCAATTCTACAGGTCCAATTTTCAACCACTTTTTCGAGCATATGGGGCCGTATATTGGCAATAACGCCACGAATGTTGGCTTCCAAGTCCCCTAACGTTTCTGGTTTGTTGGCGTAGACGAGCGACTTCACATATCCCCAAAGAAAATAATCCAATGGTGTCAAATCACACGATCTTGGTGGCCAATTGACAGGTCCATTCCGCGAAATTATGCGCTCATCGAATGTTTCCTTCAATAAATCGATTGTGACGTGCGCTGTGTGGCATGTAGCGCCGTCTTGTTGGAACCACAACTCATCCACATTCATGCCATCCAATTCGGGAACAAAATAGTCGGTTAGTCGGCTCCAATTGCTGTGCACGGTGGCGAATCGATTCATTCGGGTCCTCTTCAACACTTTGCTCTACAGCGGCAATTGTTTCTTCGGTGCGCACTGTTCGACGTCTCTGCGGATGCGTATTATCACATAGAGTAAACGTAGTGCGAAAACGATCCATGGTTAACCGAATTAATTGCTCTGATGGACGATTATGTCGACCATAAAATGGACGGAGCTTGCGGTAAACTTCGCGAACTGAACCATTATTTTCGAAATAAATTTGCACGATTTGCAAGCGTTGTTCTTTTGTCAACCTGTTCATGATGAAATGGCAAACCAAACTAAATATTAATCACTTGACAGCTGACAAAATGGCCGCCACTTAAAAAAGTGATGCCAACTTAAAGTTCTATACCTCAATAAAAAACACCCTATACTTATGTAAACATACATATGTATATATATTTCTATTATACATATATGTATGTATGTATATGCTAACTATTTAATCTACGTATGTACATACCTTACTGAAATGTAAATGAAATATATAAATGAAATGTGTACATACCTTACTGAAATGTAAATGAAATATAAACAATATTGAAGCTCTCAAGCTATGTATGTGTTGAATACTAGCCCCTTTTCGCGCTTTTTCGAAAAATTTTACTATTTTTTATATTTTTGAATATTTTTTCAATTTAGCCCTTTCTAGCCCTTTTTTCAGAAATTTTTACGCGTTTTGAGTCTCAAAAGTTAGCATCACTGGCGCGCACCCTCCTGTGCTCTGAAAGTGATACAATTTTGAATTGCTAAAAGTGGGCGGGGACACGCCTATTTAAAGTTTAATATTAATTTATATCTGTGGCAATAAGAGAAAAGTGCTTAAGTCATATTTGACTGTTTTGCAGCAGAGCACTTTTAAGCGTTCAAGTCGATTTTCAAAAATTTATTTCTTTAACAGTTAAATTGGGAAATTCTCTGTTAACCTTTAGTTTTTTAAGCAAATACTGCTCTACATACTGTAAGTAATGCATTCAAGTTGAAATACACCAAAGTATAACCTGAACTAAGCTTTTATTCCAAATGAGATTAGAAGTATAAAAAAGATAAGCCGCAATTCATTTTGTTATAACTTCTTGAAAAATCGCACAAATTAATTGATATTTGGCCCAGGGGTACTTTCAAATATGGAGATTACGAAGGTGCCATTAACTTAAAATTAGCTTATGTCGACTTAAGCACTTTTTCCTTTTTGCCACAGGAAAAAAGTACATATGTACTTCTACTTATGCTATTCCCATGAAACTTGGCAAACTGCATCTTAATTATTTTTATTGATTAAATTTTGTTAAGAAAGTTCTATTTTTTTTTCAATTAATTGTAGAAATTTATTTTCTGTTTTCATAACAGAACATAATAAATTCAGTAAAGTGCGACTCGCACACGAAGGGCTCCGTACGGCGCTTGTTTATTTTTGGCGTTTTTTCGTTTTGATGATTTTTTCGATTTTTGGCGATTTTTTGTTCTTATTTACTTGAAGAACGGCACAACTGAAAGAATACTCATGTCGTTCTTCATTTTGTGTAAAAATTGCATTCAAATATCTTGCTTACTCGACTCTTGCAAGCGCATAAAAACCTATTTTTCCATTAAGTTGTGTGTAAATTGAAAACTTTAAACTCGTTTTCTGGGAAACTAGTTTTTTTTTTTTTTTGAGTTATCACGTTTTTTTTCGTTTTGGCGATTTTTTTCGTTTTGGTGATTTTTTTGGCGTTATCTTTAATTTTAGGTGTTTTTTTTTATATTTTAGCGATTTATTTTATTTTTCCTGATATTTTTCATTTAAGCGCTTTTTGTCATTTTGTCGATTTTTCTTTTCGGCAATTTTTTGATTTTGTAATTTTTAGGTTTTAGCGTATTTGAACATTTCAAAAGTTTCTTACTGTTGTCAAGATACAGCAAGATTTCAAAATTACATTAACTGATAGAATACCCTTTAAGTTGGATTTTTTAAATTTCAATGTTAATTAGTGTAGTCTGCATAAAAATACATTAAGAAGTGTCTATATATAATTGTCTGTATATCGAGCCATAACCGGTAAAATAGCTTAAGCGACACATATTTTGGACTTAATTTTTTTGACGAAAATCCATTACTTACGATCGCTAATAATCGATTTTGGTCAAAAATTGAGGTTCGAAAATTATGTCGCTTAAGCTATTTTGGCGGTCATGGCACGATATTACATTTGGATTTCAACATGTTTCGTTGGTCGCTTTAATTTTTAACTGTCATCGTAAGTTCGTAAAAACATGAGGCTGCCAGCGAATCCCTGTCAATTACGTACTCAACTTAAGAATTAATTTTGGGTTTTTTTCTGGATGACTTTGCAGTTAGCTTTTAGTCAGTCTAAGAAAAGTTAACTATAAAGGCCGAGGCACAATGAATCCGTCATGCATTAAACTTCGCCTTTTTCAACTGACAGCTAAGTTGAAACACATGGTTTCTTATGAGGTCTGTTACATTCAGTACGTGTCCGTCAACGCAAAGTACAAAATTTGTTCAACTCTTAACTTTTTGCGTGCGTTGAGTAGTTTGAAAAGTATTGGTTGGTTATTTTGATATGTTCTGATTTAGGTTTTTGTGTTTTGTGGCAGCAAAAATAAAATTGAACCAAAGAAATAAACGAAATGAATACGAAAAGTTGAATTTAATAAATAAAATGCAGAAGCGACATATTAAAGCTGTTCAAATACTTCCGTCAATAAAGTACTCATTGTGCCAACCTTCTCCGTCGTTGCGTTAATGTCAGTTAAAAAACGCGAAGTTTAACGTATGACGAATTCATTGTGCCCCGGCCTTAAGTTAACTATTTTTGTAGTCAACCACACATTCTCCGACAGGGATGCGTCAGCTGTTATTGTGATTGTGTTTGCTTTATACGTGTGTGTGTGTGTGTAAGACAGAAGTTGACGTTTGCAACGTAAAAATCTATTTTGTGTAGATTTCTACCTTTTATACATTGCGATACATATTAAATAAACAGAATTTTGTCAACTGATCCATCAACTCACGTTACGAATCGACTAATTCTACCATTAGTATACTGAACCCTAAAAGAGATTATCAATATTGTTTTGTATAAAAGTTTTTTTGTTGGCAAATGTGTAAAAATTACACAAATCTTATTTAAAAATCGCATAAAGAGCAGTTTTCAAGTCCTATTTTGTAAAACAATATAAACTTAAAGCCTATTCTTTGCTCTCTTGCAAATACGAGTATAAACTCCTTGTTTCTTAATAAGAATTAACCAACATGAGGACTTGAATAATTTATTATGTACACAATTTGACACTTTCTTAACAAAAGCAGTTACATTTTTGTTTTGTAAATACAATATCGTCTAAGTTAAGAAAACTAACTGCGTCTGGTCACGTGCGAGCATTTTTCAATTTGTTAATTCATTTTCCTTCATTCAAGTGGCACTAGTGCGTTTGTATTATCGCTCTCCTTGAGTTATTCTGTGGCAACTTTTTTTGTGTGTACGCAACTACTTACAAAAAAAAAATATATACAATGCAAATCCTTCGAGACACAGCCGCATTCTGAAACATATTATTGTATGTATGTCCTTTTTTTGTAATCAAGTGCAAAAGGAGGAGGGAAAGTTGAATGAGTTTGCAGCTCATAATAGAATTTATAACGAAATTTTTGCCATGACACACTGCACTTTCGTTTTATACTCGTAATATAATCATATAAAAGTGATTTGATTATAAAAATAGTAATTTTAATTTTCTGTTTTTTATTTACTTTTTTTTTTGTTGATTCAGGACATAACACATGCGTCATAATCATGTCTTCTTTAATCTTATAGAATTTCTTTAAATTTAATAAATTAAAATAAAATGTGCACAAAAAGGGCTGCCATAGTTAGAATTTTAAATCCATAGAACCAAAATTATATACATACATACGAGTACATATCGCTGAATTACTTCAATAGTGTCACATCTAAAAAAAAAGAATAATTTTGCATTAAACGCTTAATTTACATACAACTCAATGAAGACATGAAAAAATGTTCCCCACTCAGGAGGTGGTAGAACAACCTATTTATATGACATTTTTACACAAGAATTATTATGGATTATTAAATCAAAATACGCATTTTTTGAGTTATGATATTATTGCAGTAAATGGGCGACATCATGTACTTACATATTTTTATACAATGTTTACTTCTTCATTGTAACATTCGTTGGTTGTTGCTGAAATGATAAATTTAAAGTATCAAGCTTCAAAATTAAATTATCAAGTGGAAAAAGTGTGATAAATCTGTTAAATATATACATTCGGTAAAAAAAACAACCCTGTTCTTTTTTAAAACACTTTAACAGAGAATGAATGATTGCATACATATTTAGTGTTGATAACATTTTACGATGAACATTTTTTATATAAGAATTTTTAATCAAGCACAGCTGTTATCAATTTGAAATATTGTTAAGCCAAAATTTATTTGCATGCCTGCAAAGCCAAATGTTCTATAATTTAATCTGGCAGACATACAATTTTGACACAAGCTCGAAAATTAAAAGTTTTCAAATCAAACTTAGAGATAAATATATGCATAAAGCAAATATAAAACAAATTTTACTGATATTCACAATATGTATTTTAAAATATCTGATTCCGTAATCAGAAAGAACTTATAGAACAATTTTGCGCATTAAACAAAACCGAATTCGATTTCCAGTGATTTCTGGCAACCAAAAATATTTGTTTGGCAACTCAACGAAATTTTGATTGCCATCTCTCTAATATATTATTAAGTTAAATTTTATTTCATAGACAAAATTCTTACTTTTTTCATCTCGCAATTATTATGAGATCCATGACTAAGAAAAGAGTTAAGCTCGACCTTTGACCAGAGTTGTCGGATTTTTTTCCAGCCTATTTCGCCAAAATCAATATTATGTCTATATTTATGATTTGATCAGGCTAAAGTTCGTATCGCTTTGTAAGCCACATTACATGTGATAATTACACTGTGCTCGAATTCGAAACTTTTTTTTTAACAAGCCGGAGACCTGGTGGGTAAACCTAATTCGAGTACGAATCCAATGGTGCCAACTACTTTTTTAAATTAGCTCTTGTTTAAAAAAAAACTAATTAAGATTTAATGTTTGGTTAACAGCACATAAAAATCGAAATATTTTCGATTAAAAAGACCTATATTGATGAACTTAGTCCTGAGAAAACTTTTTGGAAAAAAAATTGGAAAAATTTTTCTCGAATTTTTTTTTCGTAAAAAAGTGAAATTTTTTCTTAATTGGGGGCAATTTTTTTGCATTTTTTTTTACCAAAAATTTATTTAGGACGCATATTCATCCATAATATGTACTTCTAATTGATATAAAAATGAATAAATGTTAGAAATTTTGGGGAAAATTAATTGCGATTTTAGGTGCTTTTGACAAAGTTTTCAATCTCAGTTATTTTTTAAACCAGAGCTAACCAAAAAAAAAAAAATTATTAACACCATTGGATTCAGCGTACTCGAATTAGGTTTACTCACTGGGTACGCGGCGTGTTACATTTTTGAACTAGCACAGAGTTATTAATGAACAAATAACACCAAAATTAATTGTAAATATTCTGACAAACACATAGAAGAACGTAACAATTAGCTGTTTTTAAAGGCCAGTACACCTTCATTCATCATGTCGTTTTTCCTAATAAAGCGTGTTTTTTATTGAGGTATAGAACTTTAAGTTGGCATCACTTTTTTAACTGGCGGCCATTTTGTCAGCTGTCAAGTGATTAATATTTAGTTTGGTTTGCCATTTCATCATGAACAGGTTGACAAAAGAACAACGCTTGCAAATCGTGCAAATTTATTTCGAAAATAATGGTTCAGTTCGCGAAGTTTACCGCAAGCTCCGTCCATTTTATGGTCGACATAATCGTCCATCAGAGCAATTAATTCGGTTAACCATGGATCGTTTTCGCACTACGTTTACTCTATGTGATGATACGCATCCGCAGAGACGTCGAACAGTGCGCACCGAAGAAACAATTGCCGCTGTAGAGCAAAGTGTTGAAGAGGACCCGAATGAATCGATTCGCCACCGTGCACAGCAATTGGAGCCGACTAACCGACTATTTTGTTCCCGAATTGGATGGCATGAATGTGGATGAGTTGTGGTTCCAACAAGACGGCGCTACATGCCACACAGCGCACGTCACAATCGATTTATTGAAGGAAACATTCGATGAGCGCATAATTTCGCGGAATGGACCTGTCAATTGGCCACCAAGATCGTGTGATTTGACACCATTGGATTATTTTCTTTGGGGATATGTGAAGTCGCTCGTCTACGCCAACAAACCAGAAACGTTAGGGGACTTGGAAGCCAACATTCGTGGCGTTATTGCCAACATACGGCCCCATATGCTCGAAAAAGTGGTTGAAAATTGGACCTGTAGAATTGGCTTTATTCGACCCAGCCGCGGCGGCCACATGCCCGAAATCATATTTAAACATTAATGGCATAAAATTATCCTTCCAATAAAGCCAAATTGATGGACATTTAAACGATTTTCTTGTGTTTTATTTCAATTCAAAGTTATATACCTCTTAAAAAAACACCCTATATATATATGAAGTAGAAATACAATCGCCAATAATATTTCTTATAAATATTTCTCATTCAAATTCAAAACTCATTAATTACTATAATTAATATAACAAAAATCATCGAATTCAAATTGTTTTAATTTTTTGCCGGATTTACTTTTGAAAATAGGTACTACTTAAACAAAATAATTTTCCTGAATTATAAAAATTTTGAAGTTAAATTAAAAAAAAAAAAAAAAAAAAATATAAAAATCGCCAAGAAAATTTACCCAGCAAAAAATTTCAAAAAACGTAATCGAGTTTGGAATTAAGCATTTTTGGTGGAAGCTCTTCCCTACTGGATTACCAACTTAATGATTTTAACAAGGCTGGAGACTAAAATAATCGATTCTTGAGAAGTAGTTATGTTGTTTATTGTGGGAACTAGTTATTTTTTTTCTTTTGGGAAATACTTATTTTTTCTTGATGGAACTACTTTTTTTAGTCGAAAAATAATTTTTTTTTAAATATTCCGTTTTGTGAGTAAATGGGAGATCTTGATTAAAATCTCAGTTTGATTAAGTAAATAATAACTTTTTAAGAATAATATAAATAAATTAAAAAAACGATTGTTTACTTTTGTAAACTTTCTTTTATAACCTCAATTGAAATGGGATATATTTTATTCATATCCGTGCCTGTTTATTGTTACTTATAAATACTATATTTAGAAAAATTTCAATTGTTTTGATTGATGAACTTTTATTAAAACCGAAAATGAAAAAAATTATTTGGAACTACTTATATTTAAATAATAATTTTCCAAAATGTAAGTACTTATTTTTTAGTTTAATATAAATAAGTAAGTAGACAATTTAGAAATAAATATAATTTATTTAAAATAACTACTTATTTGGCAATATTTTCATGTCATCTTTTAAAACCCAAAGAATATGTTCAACTTCTGATTCCTATTTTTAAAAATTTACGTAATGTGTTTTGTAAGCGAGTACTTCAATTTGGCAATCAAGAAAATAAGTCATTATATGGCAAGTAGTTCAGATGGTAATGGTCTAATTTTTTACTGGGTATTTATCGCCAAAAAAAGAATTGGACGCCAAACAAGTTGAAAAATTGCCACATTTGGTGAGAAATCGCAATATCTGACAGCCCTGCCTTTGGCACCTCTATATATATACCGTCTTATTCATAACAGCTTAATAAGCAAAAATCGAAAAAAGACTATTCATAAATGCTTAATAGCCTATTAGACGTTTAATAAACGTTTCATAACTCAAAGATTTTTAATGTAGCCTCCATGCTACTTTAAGCGTTTGATAAACAATTATAAATAATATTTTTTTGATTTTTTTATCCCTTATGTGAGATTTTCTGTGGTTTCTCACTTTTATGTTTCTTGTTTATTCTTATGCATGTCTCCTGAATAATGTTCTTGGGCAAATGTATTAATTTATGTAAGTTGGTACATGTATTTATGTATGCATAATTGTACAAAAAGAAAAATACATACATATATACATATAAACATCGTTGAAAATTAAAGAAATTACATTCATTGGCAAAAAGAAAAATAGAATTATAAACATAAGGGCATATGCAAGTATTTACAAGCATACGTATGTTTGTATGGTACTGTATGCTGTACATACATATGTATGTATGTATGTATGTACAATGGGTGCATTCATAAGACGTAGCTGTTGTGCAACCGTTGTGTGTTTGTCTTAGAAACGCATAGTTGAGTAGTTCCGCTCCACTCAACAGTTGAGTAATTTTCCATCATAAAACTTTTTCGCTACCTATAGTCAACATGTTGTGCTCAGCCTGAACAGCTGATCGAATAGAGCTTTATCTTTTATTTGATTTGTTAGGTGGCAGGAGCAAATATTTGTTAAATTTTACATTACAAATGCGATGAAGTAACAAAATAAAGATATAAGATTAAAATATATCCATCAAGCCGTTTCTAAGACGTAACTGTTGGGGCCAACAGTTGCCAACGGTTTCACAACTGTTGAGCTCAACAGCTACGTCTTATGAATGCGCCCAATAACATTTTAAAATTAAAACAAAATAGTGATGCATAATCGACCGCAATAAAATGGGTATTTGCCTACCTCTGTACTCAGCCGAATATAAATGTGTCTATGTATATATAATTTTTTGTAACATAAATTTTTTTTTTTTTTTTGGTTTATTTATTAATAAAAAGTGAAACGCCTATGCACCCCATACACGTTTCAATTCAATTGTGAATTGAGTCTTTCAATTGAATTGATTCTTGGCCACACACTTCATAAACTGAATTGAAAGATTTCCATTCAACTGTCAAAATTATATTTTTTTTCACAATTAAAAATTTTAAAATTTAAAACTTCTATTGCATTAATTCATTAATTTTAATATTTTTTATTTAGAATTCAAAGAAATTAAATACAATTTTAAAAACACATACTTAGCTTTTTCTATACAAAATAAAGCTACAAACATAAATTTTGACAGCAAATCAAGAGACTCGAACACACATAGCACAATCGAAGTGAAAGATTTACTAGTCAACATGAAAAATCAAAATCTTTTGATTTTTCTTCAACCAACTCGACAACTGCCAAACTAATCAATTGACAAAGCCATACACGCTTTGATTTGAACAACAAGCGACTCAATTGAAAATTGAATTGAATCGTGTATGGGCTGCTTAATGATTTACTTTTTTTTCGACTCAAACAGACTACCTAGATAATCGATTCTTCGTTGTATGCATCACTAAACTTAAAATGAGAGCGAAAGTAGCATGATGTTGCCAACATAAAATTACAAAAGAAGCAAAATCGTTTAATAGTTAATTCACTGATATTAATCAGTTATGAATACAAATGTTTATTAGAGCTTAATAAAGCAAAATCTGTTTCATAAGTAATGTACAGATTAAAGCTGAAATAAGGAATTTTTATGAATAAGACCGATGTATATTGATACTCACCACTGAATTGCTTAGTATATTGATACTCACCACTCAATTGCTAAGTGGTGAGTATCAATATACTATACCATTTTGCACATGCAACAATGCAAGACCATTAGCACAAGATTGTGAATGCCCAATTCACAATTGTGTTTGACTATAAATTTATGCAAATCGCCCAGTTGCAAGAGTTGACGTGAATACCTTTAATGTTTTCATATCGAATTCTCCAAACTTTCATATTACACCCCTTTTTCTTTTATTACAAACTTTCAGAGTGTAAATTTTATTTTATTTCTCACTACATTTTTCATAGTTATCCTCCTAATCAAGTAATTTTTTACAAAAGGTAGCAGAGAATCAAACTGCGTTCGCATTCTGTGTGTGCGTGTAATCTGTAGTAAGAAAAATCATATTAACTTTCAATGTCACCAGTGTGCAACTCTTTCCCTTAAAAAAAATGCACACACTTTAAATGAAAAATAAACCTCCACCACCACCCGCTAATGGATGCCTTTCATCAAAGCGATTAAATATTTCAGTTTGTATAAAAAACTGATTAAAAAATATTCTTAATTTTGTTTTGACAATACCAAAAGGGTTTATGTTTACGTTGTTTCCTTAAGCCCAAATCGTTAATGCTGCAGAAACGGAAGGAACTCTTGTGGGGTTGTTACAACCAAATGGGGCGTATTTATTTTGGGCAGAAAAGGTGTGAGAATGTTTACTTTAAGCTTTGCTCATAAAGTAATAAAAAAAAATTAAAAAACTTTTGATATTGTTGTTTAAACTCGTTTATTTGATAAGATTAATACATTTTCAAAAAGGGATGCCAAATCAAGCACTACATCTGCTTTTAAAATTTTATTATAGAGAGAGTTTCTTAATAATGATTCATTTAACTTCTTTCAAACTACTTCAATTATTTGTAGAACTGTAATCCTTAGCCTTATTTTTAAAATTGCAATTATATAACGTATGCTTGATTTACACAACCAAATTTTTATATTCGTTATGGGGAGAAGCAAATTAGATTAAGAAATTTGTAAAAATAAATCCTTGAAATATTTCTACTATGCTAGTTTCTTCTATACAGCTGCTATTAGCAAATGGGAAACGTTTTCTGCAACAAATTCCATGAAAAATTTCCTGATGTGAACTCAGCAGTATTTAAGGGGATAGTTCAGACAATTATACAAGTATAAAGACTATCATCACATATTGCGAGAATGAAATATAAGGAGAGAATATTTACAACTAACTTTGGTGTTATTTGTTCATTAATAATTATCACATGTAATTTGGCTTAAAAAGCGATACGAACTTTAGCCTATTCAAATCATAAATATAGAAATATAAGGACATTTATTTCGACTGTCGAAAAATCTAACGAAAAATTACATTTTTTGTTTACCTCATCACACCACAAATAAAATTAAAAACACAACAAGAAAGTAATCGATTTATATAAAAGAATAAGGGCCGTATTCAAAAAAAAAATTAACGAAGCTTTGACAAGCAATGTTAAGTAAAGTTGTATTCAAAAAAAATTATTGTATCAAAATTCTAAAGTAGGCACCCACGTTTGTTAAGGCTACTTTAAGTTGATATTTCCAAAATGTGTATTTTGTACCTCAAATATTTTTCTTAATATAGCACTTACTGATTCATGTTACATCTGAAAATGAAGCTAGAAGTGCCTGCTCTTATTTTAAATTTATTATTTCTGTCATGTGATGGAAAATATCACTAAATTATCCAACTGATTTGAAATACATAGCAAAATCCATAAATAAATATTAAAATAAATACAACTATACAAAAATGTTTTACTGATGTACATTCAAACAAAACGAATCGATAAAACCTGGATACTCAAATACTCATTTCGTTCGAATAAAACAAATTGAGATAATTTTTCTATATTCATCATAATTATTTTTTTACTTTTACTTCATAAAAATGTTTATCTGTTTTTTTCCATGTCAGAAGCTTAAATTTTATAAATTATGTTGCTTAACTTCAAGATAATAAAAATGTATTTAATAAAATAAAAAATTAGTTGAATACTCGAATGAAATTGTATTCGATGTTGTACATCATAAGCTGTGAAATGGTTGTTGAACATGGTGGAGTTACCAGAATTTATTATTAATTCACAAAACAATTGAAGTTGTCTTTTGAATACAATATCTTAACAAAGCAATGTTAGCCTTAAAGTGCTTGGTAGCTACTATGAACTTTAAAGCTCAAGTAAAGTATTTTTTTGAATACGGGTGTAAAAATATAAAAATAATTCATTCTGCCAAAAAAAAAAACCGACTTCAATGCAAAGATCTGATAGAAGAAGATAAGAAGAAGCGTATGAAATATAAAATTAAATTGTAATGGGCGTGCTTCTGCCCATTTTTTTAATGCAAGATTGTGTGTTTTTCAGAGCTCAGGGTGCATGTTAAGTCTTGTAAAACTCGTTAAAGTAGAACCACTTAAAATAAAGTATTAAATTTTAATGGGCGTTACTCCGCCCATTTTTTTAAATTCAAGATTGTGTCTATTTTAGAGCTTAAAGTGTGTGGTAAGTTTCGTAAAAGTCGGTTAAGTAGAACTGCGTGAAATATTATAATAAATTTTAATAGGCGTAACTCCGCCCATTTTTTCAACTTTCAAATTGTGTAATTACAAGAACCGAAGGTGTCTTACAGGTTTCGCAGCAATCAAATGAGTAGAATATAATAAAAATAAATACAAAAATTTTGGGTATGTCCCCGCCCACTTTTTTTTTACAATTGGACCAATGGGAGGGAAGCTATACCTTCTCAGACAAAAAATGAAGTTTTACAATCGGTCTAAAATGTACCAAAAAAAAAAATCCGGAGGAATTGTTAACCTCCTCATTTTTTTTTGGAGTCGGCTAAAAAATCGTTAACTTTTAGACATATCCTGAGCTGAGATCCCTCTATCAGCTCAATGTACCGATTTTCGTCGGCTAACTGCAATAAAGTCCTAAGTAAGAAACCAAAATTGCTTTATTTCTCAATATTAAATTAATGCATTATTTCACATATCCCTTTTTTATTATTGTTATTTATTGTTTTTAAAGTAACGAAAAACAGAAACCCAAAAAGAAAAAGAAATTTTTATTTTGCTTTCAAGAGTTGAGTAAATAATATATTTGTATGAATTTTTTACATAATATGATGAACGATATGAGGATTAATTCTGCATCGTTAGCTCAAAATTTTAATTTTTTGAGTTTGTTGTACAGTTGATTTTTTTACGAGTATTTTTGCTCATGTTGTTTGGCTTGGCAATGCCATTAAGAGTTGTAAAGCTTGCAAAATCTTGTAATTACTTAGAGCTAGATAATTGGCCAAAATAATTTTGCATGCGGTTGTTGTTCGATCTCTTTCGGATTTTCAATTTTGCTTTTCGGCAACGACGGCACAACTTTTGGCATGAATAACTTTATAGGTTTCCTTATTTGGGCAACAAAAGCATAGAATAGAGCAGATTGATATAAGTATTTCGTTGCATGTGAAAACATGACTGCTTTAATGCTCGTATAACATAATTAATGCTGCATAATAACCAAACCAAACATAAATTAATATGTGCATGATTTCCCATATCCCTTTTTATTTTTGCTATTTATTGTTTTTAAAGAAACGGAAAAACAGAAACCCACTTCATTCACAATGACGCAATTATTTGTTTACTTGCACCAACTATGATCGCTTTTATTTTGCTCCCTTTAAAATACCAACAAAATAAAACCGAAACAAAACACTCTCTCCTTCACCACATCAAAACAGCGATAATTCAACAGCATGTGGATGGTCGGTCGGTCTGCAGTAGTATCTCCACAATGCAACACTTGGCTTTGACACTTTGGTTTTTCTATCCTTTTTAATTGCTGTCCTTTGTGCTTGAGCTGGTTATTCCAATAAAACTCAGCACAGTCTAGTCGGTTGGGCTGATAAGAGCAAAAAGAAAAAAAAATAACAAACATATATAAAATTTATTTGTATGAACCAAACATACGATTCGAAATGGACATTAGAAGGAGCAGCCTTAACTGCAGATTATTGAAAGTATTGCAAAGAATATATTCTTGTTATTGTAGACGCGAAGAATTAATTTTTTCTGTTAACTTTTGGAATCAATGCTTAAGTAACTTTTTATATGGATATGGCATTAGCAATAGTTATTTGAATTAAAAAGTCGTAATTATATATTACCAAGCTTCGAGTATCCAAAAAAGAAATGGATATATGAAAGAACTCTCATTTAGTTCATTTTGAAATTAATTCAAATAATTCAAATAATTTAGCGATTACTTTAAGTTATTATTGACCTTTTGCAAATATAGTTTGAGTATTCTATATTTAAAGCAATATAAATTTAATATTCATTTATATGCTTTAATAAATCTTATCACTTGGAAATAAAATAATAAATTAATCATTTTAAAGCTCATGTGATGTGCAGATGTACATCAGTGATGGGAAATGTGGCCCAATTGTGTTATTTTTGGCACTATTGGATGTTGTCTGGCACTGTGGCACTCTCGCTCCTTTTCTGGCACTTTTTGTCCACTAAATATGGAAAATGTTCTTATTGAAATATTAAGTACCTTTCTTGTACTTTTTACATTTTTAAGTAATGAAAACTTAGGAGGATTTGAGGCTGACAACTGTTCGGTTCTGATAGTTAAAACTAAAGGCTGGGTTAGCCGAACGTTGCTGTTGCTGTACCGTACCGTACCGTACTGTTAGCACGTTGGTGCACTTATAGAACATTTAAAAACGTGCGTATGCTTTACATCGTTTTTTTTTTTGTTTTAATATGAAAAAGGAACAGCTGTTCACAAAACAGTGATGGGAAATAAAAAAGTTCAAATGGTGAATGTACCGAAGAAAAGTTCCTAAAAGTACCTAAATATGTATGTTATACATTATAATAAATAAATATGTTCATACATACATACATATCGATGGACACAAGTACACATCGTTACAAAAATTTATTGCAAATACCATAAAAATAACACTTTTAAAAGCAGTTGTACTTTTTATTATTATGTTTTCATCTTCTCCTGTTAAATTACAATTATTTGAGTTAGGGCCTTTCTACTTGTGACCAACGATATGTATGCAACATGAAATAATCTTTACATGTGTGCATACACAATAAGAAGTATTGATACCATTTAAATCCTTTAATACATATCACATTTACATTATGCCCATACATATTTATGAATTTCTTTATTATATAAATATAAGAACATATACATACACATGTATGTATATATTTGTGTACATAAGTATGTATATATATACCCAAATATTTATATATTATTTTAAGTTAATTTTTCACACATATATTTTTAACAAAAGTACCAAAAAACAGAGCCAAAATAGCCCTATTCCATTTAACTTACAATGGTACCATCACTGGCTTACAAACGTCACTTAACAACGTTAGGAAATTCTATTTTATACAGGTTGAGACGTGCCGTCAACGTTACAGCTAATTTCGGTGAGCGTTTGCATTGTTTTCAATCAACAAAAACTATCAGCTGTTTCGTTAGATTACGTGGACGTTCGGCTAATTCTACCTTAACGGGTTGCCCAGAGACATTGACGATCTATTAAATTTAATATATGTATACTTTAATTTTAACAGCTCATGGCATAGAGATGATTTTATAAATTTTTAGAAATATTTCAACTCTGAAATTTATGAAATTTTTAAGTATTCCCCAAACTGTTGGTTGTCTCATCAAGTGTTTGCAGATAGAGTCTGTGAACAGCGGAAGCCCTTGAAATATTTCTTCACATTATACAATTTTCAGTCATAATGCAATGATAAAACTATATTCATATTAAATAGCTTAACGGATAATATAAGCAAGATGTATTTTTAGTTAATTTAATTATTATTTTTCGAACTTGATTTGTTTCTTTATTTATGATTTGAACAGGCTAAAATTCATATCGCTCTTTAAGCCAAATTAGGTAAATGTATTTTTATTTTGAGCTTATGTCCTTGAAATAGTAAATTATGGAAATACAATCTAAAAATGTGGGGCTTTTTTATTTCGTCATTTATTTCGAAGTTTTTTGAACAAAAAATATATTGATGATCTTCATGTTAACAATATGGATTGAAATTCTTGCCATCTTCCCACGGTGGAAAATTATTGCCGCAATGAAATTAAACTATAAATAATCAAAAACTAATTTTCCCAGCATAAAGTTGTAGAATTAAAGTCTTCTTATATTTCTTTTGTGTCATATTTGAAAACGAAATATGTATAACTTCAAGGACTATTATTTGAATTGCTTTCCAAAGTGTGCGCCAAAATATGTTCTAAGTGGAGACACAAATAATACTGCTCCTTTTAATAAATAAAAAATGCTTCTAAACGAAATTAAATACGTGAAGAAATTAAAAGTGAATACAAATCCATATTAGACTTTGAAGATTTAAAAAATTCAAGACCTTAGGTGTGAGTGAGTTTCTGAAAGACATGGAGACGTAAACAAAAGTTTAAATGAACAATTTTTATGTAATATATATCGAATCGTTCAAAGTATTCTTTTTATATTCTATTCTTCATCAAGCGTGGAAAGTATATTTTTAGTTCAAACTTTGATGAAAAGTAAAATGTTAAATGGACTGCAATTATAAACTTTAGCATACATGGTAAAGATTTTTGAAGTCTAATAATATATCTTGTTATTTATAATCGTAATACATATAAAATGATGAACCAAAAAAGCAATACAAATTATACTATATCGACAGAACCTTTGTTTAATTAAAATAAATAGCTAACGATTATTATTATTTTTAACGTACACGAATTTGTACAACTCGACAGGATATTAACCATAAATCGAAAAAAGGGCTCGATAAGTATTAATGTGTATATAAAACAAATTTTAGACTGTGTTTTTTTGTGATATTCGTAAATTTTTCTAGTTATAGACACAATAAATTATCATTCAAGAACCATAGTTTAAATGAACATCAAGTGACAACATTAAAATTATATAAAAAAGAGGTTTGGCACTATTCAAGTGATTTTGGCACTATTTAAAAGCAGATTTGGCACGAAATCAAAATTTCCAATTCCCATCACTGATGTACATAAGTGCATATATGTATGTATAAATAAATGTCCTTTCAATATTTTGTCATTATTAGTTTGCTGAACAAAACCAGCGCAAATGCCAGTAATAACAGCAGAAACCAATAATTAAGAGGGTTGAAATTGGTTGACTGCGCCTTTTGCTACATTGGCATTAAAATGAAAAAACAAGGAATTAAGTCGTCTGCTCTTTAAGTATTTCAATGGTTAAAATGTTGGCTGTCTGATTGTTTCCTGGGCACTCATAATAAAAACAAACGATAACACAAAACACAAAACACCCACCAACAAATAACATTCAACAAATAATTGCATTCAAATAAAAGGCAGTGAAAACTAAATTGTAAAATATCAAAATCATTTAATACTAATAAATGATTAAGACACAAAAGATAAAAACTTAAGACATAGAAACTAGTACCACACACAATGTATTAAAACACCAAAGGCATCGTATATTTTTTAAGTATTAAGTAGATTTTTTCATTTTTCTTTTGGTTTTTATTTATTTTTGGGCTAAAAGGAGTGGGAAAAGTTGAAGTCGCAATGCTCGCTCGTATCAATACGAATTGCTTAAACATGATTAAACTTTGCCATTTCACCCACATTTGTACATATATAAATATTTATAACGATTGCCTTTGATTTTGGCGCGTGCCATCATCATCATCTTCCTGCCACTGCACATTTTGTCATCTTCTTTTCTTTTGTCATGAAGAAAAAAAAACAGTAAAAAAATTAAACGACGACACATTTACATTGTAAAAACTACTGGAAATTACTTTTTCCAAGTTTTTTTTTTCAAAATTTTCGTTTATGCTAGTTTGCGATAAGCCGCTTTGAAATATTAAGGAGTCTTATTGTAGACAACTGCTTTTGTTTATTTAGCCTTGACTGCGGCCCACAAAACTCTCTTCCTGTATGCCATCATAAGTATTATAAACATTTAATACACTCTCATATCATCAGTTTGTTTTTTTTTTTCTTTTATGTTTATTGATTAATTTTCAATTGTTTGTTATCATCAGCAAACCTTTGACATTGCCAAATTTAATACACTGATGAGATAAGGGAGTTTTTTTAATACAGAAATAAATATGTCAGAAACATTTTCTTATGATATGACTACCAAAAGCTTGTTGAAAAAAGTTTTTTATTTTCGTAAAAAAAATATAAAAGAAATATATTATTCGCGAACAAGGAATAAATTAGTTTTGTATATGTATAAAATACTTGGCTGAGAAATTAATTACAAGTCCAGTTAAATAACGCATCAGTTGTAGCATAGAGTGCGAGTTTCCGTGGTGTAGTGGTTATCACATCCGCCTAACACGCGGAAGGCCCCCGGTTCGATCCCGGGCGGAAACATATTTTTGTTTTATTCATAACTTAAGTTGATTCTTTTTTCCTTTAAAATGATTTTTTATTTTTTTATTTAATTTATTAATTAACAATTTAACATAAAATTGTTTTTGTTTCTCTCTTATTCAACTTGAAAATTTCACAATACTCGCACCTAGCATTGTTGCCGTATTCCTTCATCCTTACTATATGCTTTACAAAATTGTACTTGTCCCATATACAAGAGCAAAAAATGTTTGGTGGATTTTACTTTAGTAAAGACATAAACCTTTAAAGTACACCTTACCAAAATTCAACTGCCATGTCGTGGTGTAATTTATTAAGTGTGTTACGAGTTGGTGTAAGTATGATAATAGTCAGCACATATATAACTGCCCGGGTAGCTCAGTCGGTAGAGCATTGGACTTTTAATCCAAGGGTCCAGGGTTCAAGTCCCTGCTCGGGCGATTGCGTTTTTTATTTTATTAAAATAATATACATATTTATATTTTTCAGTACAGAATTTTAGTATTTATTATATTTTTATATGCAATAGGAAATACGTAATTTTTTATACAAAATTTATTTGTTTTAAGAAAAGTATACAGAAATATCCGATAGTATATACATACATTATATGTATGAAAGTGGCCTAAGTCATGTGAATTTTTGCTTCGAAATATCAAATAAATCTTAAAAAAAACTTCAATAAGTATTTAATAAATAATAAATAAATTCATATTAAACGGGACTGGTACAACTCTAAATTAAAATGTTGCATAATATAAAAATATTTTTTGGTTTTTTCATATGTAAACTACAAAATACCCCGGCCAAAGCAATATATGACTTGACCACTTTCATAATTAAGGGCACATATGTATGTGCGAACCTGTAGTACTTTTAAAGAAAATCTTCAAATCAATATGAAGTTTGCGAACTGATATTGTGCCAATTTCTTGACGAAAAGAAGAAAATCTAAACTGAAAGTGCTTTATCGTTCACTATTGCTAATTTTAGATTAATAATATAATAAGATAATTTCAGAAGTCTAGTGCTGAGTTCCACAAGCGGAAACGAAATGCATAAAAAAATAACCAACATTTTCCAAAATACATAAATATTTTTTAAGTTTAAAATTTTTTAAACGCACTAATGATCCCAAATTAATATTTTACTTATTAAGTAAAATATTTTTTTTTTATTAAAAATACATTGAAATTGATAATTGGGGGGTTTAGCTGGATCCTATGAGCATTTCACTGTTGCTAATGCAGATCATCAGGGAACCTTTACCCAAAGTTTCTTAGAACAACTAGAGTTATTATGTTATAAACTTTCATTTAAACAAATGAGAAGCTCAATAACAAATAACAAAGTTGAAACAAGAACTCAATAATCAACATGTTTTCTTATTTTCTTACTTTACCATTAATACATTGGCTGACTTTTTTTCAGCTTCAAATTGTATTTGTAAGAGTATGTAAAAAGAAAATAAATGTAAATAACAACAACAACTATTTAAGTATAGAGTGTTGCCACACAAGTATTTTTTTTACCAGGTGCAGTCAATTTAATAATTAGTTGTTTTTTATGGGAATTGTTAAAATTTAAGTTTAAAATTTTTTAAACGCACTAATGATCGCAAATTAATATTTTACTTATTACAGTGAAATGCCAATAGGATCCAGCTAAACCCCTCAATAATCAATTTCAATGTATTTTTAATAAAAATAATATTTTACTTAATAAGTAAAATATTAATTTGGGATCATGCGTTTAAAAAATTTTAAACTTAAATTTTAACAATTCCCATAGAAAACAACTAATAAATATTTTTTATTGAAATTTAAAATAAAATATTAATTTGAATGAAATATAAGAGAATTGCAAGTGAGTACTTTTGTCATCATTCTTCGTGAATGTGACGATAGTGGCGCCCAATTTTATATGAAAGTTATTAACACTTTGTTTCCATCGCTTTGTTTCTCATTCGACACATGATGACAGGTGTTTGTCGTATAAAAAGCTAATGAATTTATTGATTTTGTTCAAATAAACGTTTCTGTTAAAAACTAATTTTTCTATTAATATTTTTTTAAAATCCTAATAAACGGGCAAAATTTGATACCACGGTTTTAAGGAACCAAATCCTTAAAAAAAAATTTAAATCTGTACGTTTTATTTATTGTCTATGCACAAAAATGTGAATTTACAAACGAAAGTCAAAAGTACTGAGAACGAATGCACTTTTGCTCCTATAAAATATCTCGAATGAAGTTACTTTTAATCCCAAACAGTCAAAAAAGAAGTTGCATGCATCGGCCGGGAATCGAACCCGGGCCGCCCGCGTGGCAGGCGAGCATTCTACCACTGAACCACCGATGCTTATACAAATGTTGAGTGAAGAATTAAACATTAACGGATGGTAGATAAGCAAAACTAGTTTACATAATTTAAGTAATAAATACATACAAATATATTTTATAAATAGAAACAATTAATTTAAGATTTATTTAAACCGGAATTAAAGATGTTTCACAAAAGTAAATGAAGTAAATGAAAAAAATTAACTGTAGCTAATGAATATTAACAAGCATCGGTGGTTCAGTGGTAGAATGCTCGCCTGCCACGCGGGCGGCCCGGGTTCGATTCCCGGCCGATGCACATAATATATTTTTTATTTTATTTAAAAAAATTATCCTCGAAACATACATCATTTATTAATTCTTTAATGAAATGGAGAATGATCACGGCCAAGCCTTGGGAAAAAAGTTTTTAAAATTGTCTAATTCAGTGGAAAAAAATAAAAAGTTCATTCGCCCGAGCAGGGACTTGAACCCTGGACCCTTGGATTAAAAGTCCAATGCTCTACCGACTGAGCTACCCGGGCATATAATTTTGATTGACTATTTAGTTAGTTGAGACTGTAGCAGAATTTACTTCTAACCATGTGTTTCTCAGTTTATGATCAATATTACTGGTAAAACAATTTTTGTATTTTGCAAATAAAGAAATCTTTCTTTTTTTAAATAGCAGTTAATGTGCTGCTAATAAGTTTATTAAATTTCTACAACATAAAATACATTCGTCAGCTTAATTTTATATTACTAATACATCTGTGTTTCGTATTTGAGAGCAATTAAATTTAGTTCTTTACATCTTACAATAATAAAAATTGCAACTTTATTAAAAGAGGTTTATTTAATTTGCTCGTAGTGTGCTTATACATACATACTAATAAAAATTAATGATAAGAAAAGATTTTCAAACTGAAAATATAGCACTTAGTTTTCGTAGTAATTTCTTAACTTCTAAAGTCTATTTGAAAGTCACTTATATTTATTGTTGTATTAGTTGTATCGATTCGTCCTCTGTTAAGGATTGCATCTGCAAACACAACATGATGGAAATAAAAACCAATCCATAAATATTCCCTTGCAGTCATTGTCTGGATCATATGATAACAAGCGGTGCCATTTGTATTTCTGCTCGCAACCACAATCACCTTGACAGCGTGAAGTTTGAGCTTTGCTGTAAAGAGAGAGAATAATTTAATAATTAATTATTATTTTACTTATTCAGTAAAATATTTTTTATTACAATACATTTAAAAAATATAAAAATATTCAAAATAATAATAAAGGTATTCATTTCAGTTTTATTTTTGTTGGAAAAATGGAAAAATTTAATTTTTTTACAACAAACAGGAAAAAAATCCACCAAAAGTTGAATTTGAAAAGTTAAATATAAAAATTCAACTTTTGGTGGAATTTTTTTCCTGTGTTTGTTGTAAAAAAAATAAATCTTTCCATTTTTCCAACAAAAAAACTGAAATGAATACCTTTGATTAATAAAAGTATTCACATCAGTTTTTTTCTTGTTGGAAAAATGGAAAAATGTAATTTTTTACAACAAACACGGGAAAAATTTCACCAAATGTTCAATTTAAAAACTCAACTAATTTTTTTCCTGTGTTTGTTGTAAAAAATTTACATTTTTCCTTTTTTCCAACAAGAAAAAAAGTGATGTGAATCAGGGAAAGCCAAAAAGTTACTTTTTGGGTGCTCAATACATATCGATACTCCAACGACAATGAGTATATATATATATATATATATATATATATATATATATATATATATATATATATATATATATATATATATATATATATATATATATATATATATATATATATATATATATATATATATATATATATATATAGCACATTCGCATCAACAAGCATGCTTACACACAGGCATACATATGTATCTATAGCTATCAACAAAAATAAGTGCGCATATCGATAGGTGCGGGTACGATCAAACAAATGTGCTGTAGATATTCGTATCAATACATGTGCGCACAAGCATGTAATGACGAGTATGACTATATGATCAATGTTACCAAATATGTAAGTAAATAAAAAAAAATCGTTGTGTATGAATTAAACAAATGCCTAATTTATATTACGCATTTTTTCATGAAATCTATTTCACGAAACTTTTTCTATTTGCTAATAGAGAAGACGCAGTAACATGAATTTCTGAAGCATTTTTGACAACTTTTTGATCTAATTTGGTTCTCCAAGAGCCTGATTACAAATGAAAAATGTTCATACAACCAATTTTATGAGAAAATGTGTAAATACGAGGCGGGTTTCTTTAGCAAATTTCTATTAAAAAAGTTATATATTGCAAAAATTATGCAAACTCGCAAGGATTAAAACTATAAAAAAATCCCCTGACGCTGATTATGTAAACATGAAAAAAAGCAATAGTTGGAAAATTTGATCCCGATATTAATCGCAAAAACTTGCAAAAATGCGAATATTATTTAAAAAATGTCCAAAACCTAAAAAATGTGAACGAAAATACTCAGTAGATTTTAAAAATCAAAAACAATCTCACTTACAAAAAGTTGCGAAAATTCGTGAATAATTTTTTAATTGAAACAAGCCTTAAAATGTAATAAAAAAAACACCAAAATTGTAACGAATGTCAAAAACTTCGAAAAATTTGCGACCATGTCGAAAATTAGCAAAAACTTGGTAACATAAAAAAGATAAAAGATATCATAGTCTGATACTGGTTGAAAATCTTTAAAAGTGCCAAAAAAAAAACAAATAATTGGGAACAATCACTTTTATTGCGAAAAAAGAAAACATTTGCGATAAATATCCCTAAAATAACTTACAAATACTTAAAGATCTAAGGAATGCCGAAATGGCGAAAATTCGCTAACATCAAATAGATATGCAGATGGATTAAAAATCTGTAAAATGGTAAAAAAAGCCAAGATTTGGCTAAAAGTCACTTTTATCGCGAAAATTGGCGACAAACAAGCGCTAAAATTGCAAAAATTTTTCAACTTTTCTTCCACTAATTCTGCTCTTAGCTCAGATCTAAAATGGAGCGTGTTTCTATACCCGCGGTCAAATTACTCTCGTAAATATTTAATAGGGCTTTTAGATCTAAGGACTGCGAAGAGTGTATGTGTGTGGGTAAAACATTTTTATTGAATTTTATGTTAAAATAGTTTGAAAAAAAAAATGTTATTACCTCAACAACTACAAACTAGTATTTCTGGCAACACTTATCAAAAAATATTTAAAAAACCGAATGTGTTGCAAGTCATGGATATGTCGATAGATATGCGTAGATATGCGGGATGTAACGAAGAATGAGCATCGATACATACAAGTATGAAATAAAGTTGCGCAGGGGTATACGCAAGTATGAGAATGAATATATATCAACACGCACTAGCATAAAAAATGTTCGATATGTGCGGGAGTATCCAACATTTTTTGTATCGATTGGCTTTCCCTGATGTGAATACCTTTAATATGTATGTATGTACTAGTGTCCTGCACAAGAGTATTTATAAGACTTTTTCAGACATGAGAGAATTTTTCCCATACTTTACTACATCGAAATATTCTAAAAGAATCGCTAAACAACACTGTTGGCAAGACAAACCACCGAAAAAAATTACTTGCCAACAGTGTTGCTTAGCGATTCTTTTAGAATATTTCGCTGTAGTAAAGCATTTTAAAAAATCTGTCATGTCTTGAAAGGTCTTATAAATAGTCTTGTGCAGGACACTAGTAAATATGTACATATGTATTGAAACTTTGGAAAATTATATTGTCGCTTTGTATAAATTTAGGAAAGGAAAAAATTATAAGAGATTAATAAATACAAAACCTTAAGCTGTTTTTAATTCAGAAAGGTGCAAAAAGGATAAGCAATTTCAACAAAAAATTTCTTGAATAATAAATAAAATAAGAAATGGTTTCCTTTTGCTATTCGCCATAACAATGCCCAAAAAAGTGGTAGTTTTAAATCAGCATTTATATTAGTTCCAGACGTAAAATTTCAAAACGCCTTTGTGGACCAGGACCACTGTAACAAGTATTGGGTTATATGACTCGAACATGGAGAAAATGAAAGTAAGCTTCCAAATTGATTAAAATTTTATCAAAAAGCTCAAAACAAATCATTCTTCATGACCCTAGTTTATTAAGTCACGTCGTCGATATTTACAAAGAAACAAAAATAAAAATTTTAAACTTATCACAGAATAAAAGAAAATAAATTCGAGTTGTGCCTTTCATAATCTTTGGAATTTGTATTTTTAAAAATTTTAAAAATTTTGTTTTTGCTTTCATGTAAAAATCACCTACATAATATGTAAGTGACGTTAGTAAGGCAATTGGTCCCCATATATTTGGACTAAATTGTTATTATAACTAGGTATGAAAGATGTAGTATATACATATATGTATAAGTTTAATCGCTACAGGTATTAATATATTAACTTACGAGCATATTTCCTGATGTATTGCCTGTTCAAAATGCTGAGTATTTACAATGGCTCTTATTTTACCAGCTGAGTTTGAGGCCCAATAGGGCGTTACTATCTCAACTTTAGACTCACAGGCATCTAATCTGTAGATGAAATAGAAACATCATTAAAAAAAAACATATTTCTCTATTAACGTCCCTTTTCACAATGTATGGTTAAGAGTTAACGTGAACTTTAACTGCAAGTTCTTCATACAAAACTTGCCGTTAAAGTCTCTGTTATCTTTTAACCAGACATTGTGAAAAGGTACGTAGTAAGTATAAATTTGCATATCTTTATTTACCTTCCGGTAGATGACGAACTGCTACCTGGAGTGTTCTGCGTTTGCTTGGCATTACGGTTGGGCTGCTTGCTTTGACGCTTATTGCGTAATTTGCCAAAATAGCTTTCGCCATGCTCTTCTGCATGAGACTCAACCTTGTCGTCCGGCACAAATGTAGGAAATACACCCGGCGGAAGAAAAATATCAGGCTCGTCTATGAATCTTCTTTTGCGTTTTTTTGTTTGTTGTCGTGGTCCACCATCGTTCATATTCATTTCGAAATCGCCATACATGCGGCGCATTAAGGCCTTGTTATCGTCTATAAATCGTTCTATTTTATCTCTGCAATTGAAAGTTCAAAGAAAAAAAAAAAAAATTATAATTTAATAAGATTAACTCTCATGTGCGAGTATGTGCAATAAGTTAAGCGTAAATATGTGGTAGTTGTGGAAAAACTAATAAGTGTGGGTTTTTCTTATTTCCCATAATAAATCATAAATGAAGTGTTAAATTAATTTCATTAAATTCAGTATCGTAAAATCTTATTTGAATAGAAGAAAAAATTAACAGCAACATGTAAAACAAGTCATATATCATCCACCTTTTGGGAAGTAATGCCCGCCTCACGTTTCACAATATTTTTCAAAGATAATTTACAACATTTCTTCAAAAGCAAAACAAATTCATTCATAATAATTCAACTACTCGTAATTTTGTGTTTTTTTAATGATTTTTTTAGCACCACTTCCAAACGCCTACAATTTTTATTTAATATTTTTTTACACTAAAACTAGTTGCAGGTTTTGTTCATACATATATAAGTTTATACATATGCATGTTAACACATATAGCCCATTTACTACAATAAAGCCATAACTCAAAAATTAGTATTCATCCTTATTTCGTTGCATTGATTTCATACAAATATCTTGTATAATGAACTCTTGAGAGAGAAAGTGTGTAAATTTAAAAATGTAAGCTCCTTTTTTTTGAGTTATGTCGTTGTTGTAGTAAATCAGCATTATTTACATTTTACGTTACGGTCACACTTGGCAAACATTTGCCCAAAACAGCATGACCAATTTATACTGACGAAAAATGTGTTGATTGAGACACGTGTTGATTAATTTAAACACTTTCCAATAATGTTGGATTTTATGACATTTTTTACTAGTTATGTCCGAAAGTGTTTAAGTTAATCTACACGTGTCTGAATAAAAAACGTTTTTCATTAGTATTTTGTGGTTACGTTTTTTTTTTTTTTTTTTTTTTTTTGCCAAAATGTTTGTCAAGTGTAACCGCACCTCTAGTATATAGGGGCTGTCCATGTATTACGTAACGCTCTAAGAAGAAGGGGGGGGGTGGGTGTTCGAGTTTTGTTACTATTTGTTATGGCGGGGGGGAGGGGGTCTTTGAAAATGTTACGTAACAGAAAAAATTACTAATTTTGTAGAAAAATACGTATATTTTTCTCATTTATTTATTTAATTGATCATACGTGTTGCCTTCATATATAGGGTGTTTTTTTTCAGAGGTATAGAACTTCGAATTGAAATAAAACACAAGAAAATCGTTTTAATGTCCATCAATTTGGCTTTATTGGAAGGATAATTTTATGCCATTAATGTTTAAATATGATTTCGGGCATGTGGCCGCCGCGGCTGGCTCGAATAAAGCCAATTCTACAGGTCCAATTTTCAACCACTTTTTCGAGCATATGGGGCCGTATGTTGGCAATAACGCCACGAATGTTGGCTTCCAAGTCCCCTAACGTTTCTGGTTTGTTGGCGTAGACGAGCGACTTCACATATCCCCAAAGAAAATAATCCAATGGTGTCAAATCACACGATTTTGGTGGCCAATTGACAGGTCCATTCCGCGAAATTATGCGCTCATCGAATGTTTCCTTCAATAAATCGATTGTGACGTGCGCTGTGTGGCATGTAGCGCCGTCTTGTTGGAACCACAACTCATCCACATTCATGCCATCCAATTCGGGAACAAAATAGTCGGTTATCATGGCTCTATACCGGTCTCCATTAACGGTAACTGACTCTCCAGCATTATTTCGGAAAAAGTATGGCCCAATGACTCCACCAGCCCATAGAGCACACCAAACAGTCAGTTTTTGTGGATGTAATGGCGTCTCAAGGGTGTCATGTGGATTCTCTTCACTCCAAATGCGGCAATTTTGCTTGTTGACGTAGCCATTCAACCAAAAATGAGCCTCATCACTGAACAAAATTTTGCGATGAAAATCAGCATCGAGATCAATCTCATTTTCGGCCCATACACCAAAATCACGACGCATTGCATGGTCTCGCGGCTTTAATTCTTGCACAAGCTGGATCTTGTAAGGTCGCAAGCCAAGATCTTTGCGCAAAATCTTCCATAAAGTTGATGGACAAAGCTCCAATTGCTGTGCACGGTGGCGAATCGATTCGCCATCGGGTCGAATCGGGTCCTCTTCAACACTTTGCTCTACAGCGGCAATTGTTTCTTCGGTGCGCACTGTTCGACGTCTCTGCGGATGCGTATTATCACATAGAGTAAACGTAGTGCGAAAACGATCCATGGTTAACCGAATTAATTGCTCTGATGGACGATTATGTCGACCATAAAATGGACGCAGCTTGCGGTAAACTTCGCGAACTGAACCATTATTTTCGAAATAAATTTGCACGATTTGCAAGCGTTGTTCTTTTGTCAACCTGTTCATGATGAAATGGCAAACCAAACTAAATATTAATCACTTGACAACTGACAAAATGGCCAACAGTTAAAAAAGTGATGCCAACTTAAAGTTCTATACCTCAATAAAAAACACCCTTTACATACACCTGCCGAATGTCAACTTTTGATATTCACGAATTCGAATTCGAATATTTAAAACGTATCTTAAAATTTATGAAAACTATCCAAAAATTTAATAGTTGTTAAATGACATTTGAAAATTATACAAACCCAGCTAAAAAATACGTATGGAGCATATATGATATCTAATATATATGGTTCGGATCCGAAAAATGAGAATATATGGGCATATATGATTACATATATGTATATTCATACATTTTCATACATGTATGTGTAAATTCCCTCCACAGTATGCAAAGTTCATATTCATTCACTCTTGATTCACAAAAGCGCACTGCTGTGCAATAAATTAAATAACTAAAATTAAATTTTTGTAGACTTGAGAGATAGGTTGTATTTAATGAAACATTTGTTTGGACAAATAATTCAAAACGAACTAAAAGAACATTTCATTCATCAAAAGGTGAATCAATTATTTAAAAAACACAAAAATCATATTCGTACATAACATTTAGCTTAAGAAATCAGATTAAAAACTAATGCAATTAATTATAAAAAAAAAATAATCCGTCTAACAATAGTTTTCAATGCAGTAATATGAACTTTGTTTCTTATCTAGAGAATTCTGTTATTTTCTACAAAATTAATGACTGGATTATCCCTTTGATTATTTGATCCACAATGTATAAAATCATACAAGAATGTTTTTTCTTTGTAACGAAAGTTTTTATTTTTTAAACGTATGTATTTTCTAATGGATTTCCAATTCACCAGTGATAAAATACCAAACTTTTTTGATTGCAAAAACGATCTTATGTGACATATCATGTATGCATACATTCTTATATGGCTCGATATATTACATCTTATTTCTATATATGGATCCACATTTGAAGAGCTTCATTATGAAATTTCCATATATGAGCTCATATATTATAATATATACATTTCATATATTAGTCCATATATTAGTTCATATATAATAGTTTTGCCATGTATAATCCCATACATTTCCATACATGAATTCATACATATTCATACATTCATATATTAAAAATATATGGACCATATATAATTTTTTAGCTGGGTAGATATAATTTTTTTTGTTTCACGCACATTTTAGATTGATTTGAAGATGGCCAAACGGAGTCATCTTTAATCTCTCTGAAATACCCGACGACTTCACTTATAGAAACTATTGAAAGCTACCGCAAGGCTAATGCCAATTCTCGTCTTGATGTTTGAAATACTGCTCAGTCATCAATACGGAAAACTATAGCAGATTATTTGGTAAAAAAACGCATAGCAAAAAAATATAAAAAATAAATTTTTTTTTAATTATTACAAACTAATATTTGTATGCCATTCATTTAAATACGAATAGAAATGGCCGTATGTTTTGGAATTCCAATACACATCACTAACGCATACATACACTTTAGGAATATGCTCTCTATAATACCATAATTTTTGGAGTTTGAGGACACTTGAGAAGAAATTTAAAAAATAGTTTCGCCAATATATGGAGTACGTTCATATGTAAGCTTATTTAATTTTTGTCTACGCACTGTGCTAGTCTAACAAATAAATTTAAAACAATGAATTAAATTTAATTTTTTTTAATAAAAACTTTTAACTATTTAATTTATTTTTTATCTCATTGTTACGTTATTCCTGAAGGGAAGGGGGTTCACAGTTTTGTTACGATCTGTTAATAGGGGGTAAAAAATCGGGTAAAACATCGTTACGTAATATATGGACAGCCCCATAAGAATTTCATTGGATTATAATAACAAATAACCATTTTGACAGTTTGCAATAAGCCAAGAAGTTATAGTGAAACAACGAAAAACTTCATTAATATATCCAAAACATCACACAAAGCCACCAGAGATTCTTCTGGAAAATTCAATGTTAATAGGAGAGTCTGAGTAAATATAGAGGTATTAAAAAAAAATTTAAGGACGCCCGAGCAGGGACTTGAACCCTGGACCCTTGGATTAAAAGTCCAATGCTCTACCGACTGAGCTACCCGGGCTGTTGGGCTTATAATGCACATGTAAGTCTCAGTCATCTCTGTTCTAAATTCCATTTATATCATTTTATTTTGTCATGTGTTATTTTTTCTTAAAGTTAAGTGGTACACAAAGAATAATTCCCATTTGCGACTTCAAATAGACAAATAAAGGCAAATTCTCAATTTCTCAAATTTCAAAACACTTTGATTGAACGAATATAGTGTTTAAAATCAAAAGATTGTCATAAATTTAGTGACAAAAAGTTTTCGTCATTGAGTTGTACGAGACAATTCAATCAATTCTTATTAACAAAATTTAAGCTGCAAATCTTCCTTAATTAAATGTTAAATTGCAAATATTATACAATCTGCATGAACCTAAATATCCTCAAACAACTCTATTCTAAGATCCATTGCTACTCCAATAGCTGAAAGTACAGTTACTAAGGCATCGGTGGTTCAGTGGTAGAATGCTCGCCTGCCACGCGGGCGGCCCGGGTTCGATTCCCGGCCGATGCAATTACTTTTTTGTTATCATAAAAATTTTACTACAAGCTTCCTAAAGCTTTAAAAATTTTCAATTTTCATACAAAATAATTTTACTTGCAAAATAATACAAAAAATACATTCGCCCAAGCATTGACTTGAAGCCTGGACCCTTGGATTAAAAGACCAATGCTCTACCGACTGAGCTACCCGGGCAATGGATCTCAATAATTATGTGAGTCCTTTTAAAACAAGTTTTTTAATTTCATTTCTTTATTACTAAGTCTTCATTCAACAGTTGGCTTAATTGCCAACCATTAGTCCCGGTCCAGACCTGTCATTTTTTTCGCAGCAAATTTTTATTTTGTAGTGCAAAAGATCGAGATAGGAATACAAAATGTGTATATATTGCTATTTAAACATTCTCCCACATATTCAAGAATTGCTGCAACATAAATTGCTAATCTGAACCGGGACTTTCCGGAGAAAGAGAACATGTCAAAATATCGAGCCAAAACCGCCAAAAAACTTGACCAAGAAATTTTTTGGAACTCTTTTTTTTTGACGACGAAAATCGATTATTTTCGATCGCAAACAGTCGATTTTGGTAAAAAAAAAAAATAGTTCGAAAAATTATGTCGCTTAAATTTTTTTCCGATTCCGTTTTGCTGGATTTAATGAAATAAGGATGATTGTGTAACAACGAATTTTTCGGAGCTCTTTTTTCGGCAAAAGTCGATAATTTTCGATGGCAAATAGTCGATATAGGTCAAAAAACAAGTTCGAAAATTATGTCGCTTAAGCTTTTTCTGATTGCGTTTTGCTGGATTTAATGAAATGAGTATGATTGTGTAACTAAATAAAACTACCGTTACTCACGCATCGGTGGTTCAGTGGTAGAATGCTCGCCTGCCACGCGGGCGGCCCGGGTTCGATTCCCGGCCGATGCATTAGTTTTTATTTTGCAGATTTTCTTCCCAGAAAGAAAATTCAATAATGGGTTCCACTAAATTTAAATGCAGTGGTATATTTTGAAGGACTAAATTCTTCGAAGAAGTTCTTAAAAAGCTTTTCAAAAAACATACATATGTATGTACGCATCTCTTCCAACAAATGTGGAAGAGAGTGGAGCGCAAACTAATTACTAATTACTTTTTAAACTGATCTCTTCTCCTTGTGAATTCAAATATCAGCATATCCTTGACCTCAGAACTTTTACTAGTGAGTTTTTCACAACAATGTTTGACTTTTTTTATACACTTACAATCCACGTACAAACAAATCAACAAGTGAATGTACATATGTCGCGAATTTCAAGAGAGCTTTTTAAAAATTCGCCCGAGCAGGGACTTGAAACCCTGGACCCTTGGATTAAAAGTCCAATGCTCTACCGACTGAGCTACCCGGGCATATTATACTTCTTGTTTTAAAGTACATTTCTAAAGTTTAAAGCAGAAAAATTTCTTTCAGGCAATTAAAGACACATTTAATCTATCTGCTAGATGAGCAGTAAAACTTGACAATACAAAGTTAGTTTCATGATGACGTTATAATTAACGGTATCCGTGGTTCACTGGTAGAATACTCGCCTGCCACGCGGGCGAACTTTGAACTTTTTCTATAACGAACAAAGTTGCCAGTTCCCTGTATTCGCGTGCATTTTAAAAGATTGTAATTTCTTTCACGGTTTTTGCATTTAAGAATTTTAATAAATTCATTGTTATATTTAACATTTAAATGTGTTATGTTATATTGTTATATTTAACATTTATCTTACTCGTAGTATGAACAAAACCTGTCGGTCGTCTATAAAAATATAAAATGCAAATTAAATTTTTAAATAAAATTGGAAACGTAATTAACTGGTTTTTTAACTTTGGCGTGCGCGTTAGAAGGGGGTCAAAGAACCTAACCGAACGAACTCGTATTTACCGCGATAAATTTTGTTATTCATTTAATTACCTATTTATTTACATTTAATTAATTAATTAGGCTGATAAAATTAAAATATAGCTTTTGTACATCTTGACTAATTTCAAGCTGCCGGCTTATACGAAGTGTTTTCAATATTTTTGTAAGAAGGGGTGTTTTTTATAGAGGTATAGACCTTTGAAATAGAATAAAACAAAGATGAATTTTTTAAATTGACAAGAACTTTACTTTATTCGGAAGATAATCTTCTGGCATTATAATTTAAATATGACTTCTGGCTTATGACCGCGACGGCTGGCTCAGATGTAGTCTAACCTGGAGGTCCAATTTTCGATGACTTTTTCCAACATTTGTGGCCGTTTATTGACAATAATGCTGCGAATGTTGTCCACCAAATGGTCAATTGTTTCGGGCTTATCGGTGTAGACTATCGACTTCACATATCCCCACAGAAAATAGTATAGAGGCGTTAAATAGTACGAATCGAATTAATTGCTGTAATGGACGATTATGCTGACCGTAAAATAGACGTATTTCGGAGATAATCACGATTTTCAAATTAAATTTGCATAATTTGGGAGCGTTGTTCAGACGTCAGTCTATGCATGTTTGGCAGCTGAAAAACTGGCCGCCAGTAAAAAAAACTGTTGCCAACTTAAAGTTGTATACCTCTATAAAAACACTCTTTATATGCCGATTTTTTGTGTTTTTATAAAATCAAAACTTTGCCATTTTGATGTCTGGCTCAAAATATTAAATTTTTTTCTTTATGGTCGAAAATAGATTTTTTTTCTTAAACTAATTAAATTAATATGCCCCTATTGTAGCTCTCAACTCCACTAGGTTTTGCTGTAAATTCAACTTTCACATTAAATAAGTTTGCAGTTGCCTTGTATCATAATAACTTCAAATAAAAATCTGTTGAGATTCACAATAATGAAAAATAATTTGGATGTGTGAGAGCTTGGTTGACTCTGAAACCATTAAACTGATTTCACTTGAGAACGGCAATAAGGGCATTATTGAACTGGAAAATAATACCTACATAGGATAACTGTTGCCAGCTGTTGGACAAAACAGCTGATGATAGCGCTTTATGCACGGTACTCCTTTAATTAAGTCTCCTCGTACATCCAAGCCCAAAGCAACTGATAATGCTGTCCACCAAATCTGTAAGTGAAAACATAAATAAACTGATCAATCGAATAATAAGTATGTGAATTGGCGATTAGATTTTATCATACAATATTCATACTTCAAAAAACGCATATCAGAGATCAGCACTGGGTAGTGAAAAAGGGAGTAGAGTTGAATTGATTGATTCCTAATTTATTGTACTTATACTCATTCACACTTAATGCAATGCTACTCGTATTTAACCTCATATTCACTCGAAAGTTTGAAATACTCAACAGTATTTAACAGCATTTATGATTTTGTTGACTTGAACTCTCCTTAACGCAATATGTATGATTCGTAAATGATCATTATGAGGTTGTTACGGCCTATGCTCCTTGTAGGAGTTAAAAGATATAATATATATAAAAAATATATATTATGAGGTTGTATATTTGTTCTGTTGCGTTAGTGCAGTAGAACCGTTACCGTAATTTTCCCAGATATGTGATGTTTTTTCTTTTGTTGTTTTCAAATGTATGTAAATGTAAGAATAAAACATAATCTTCCAAACATTTTTAACCATCATATTCATAATACCTTTGCTTTAAATGTTGAGTTAGGTAGACAAGTTAGGAAGTTTATTTTGTTTTTTTTTTTTTGATTTCAATAGAGTTTTTTATGTTTTTATTTAATTTTGTTCGAGCTTATTATTTTTCGATTTTTAAATTTTAAATCCTAATGTCTTAATTGGAAATTAAAATTGTCTTAATATGCCATCAAATTTTTATTAATAGTTTTAATTTGCAATAAATATTAATGAATAAATTACTTCAGTAAATGTTAATGATTGAACAAACGCCGACAGTTTGTAAAGTAAATAAAAAAACTTCTCTATTTTGTAATAAATTAAAGTTTATTGATATCAATAAAAATAAATGGTAAATAAATAATTAGAAGGGCAGTTTGCAAATATTAAAACTTTTTTTTTTAATATAAACTTCCATATTCATAAAATTCAAAGTTTTGAAATATATTTTATTTCACATTTTGTATATAGTTATATAAAATTTTCTCAAAATAGATTTTGAGTACATTTTATATTTTTCAATGAACACAAGCCTAAATATGAGCAGATATTTAATTTTTTTCCTTATCTTAATGTACTTATGTATTATGAATGTTCAAAACTACCCTGAAGGAAATGTCGATGGTGATAATGTACTGAGTCGCTTTTGACTTTGTCACGAGTACTACTCTCTAATTATTCTCCATACAATACTTTGTACTATAGACATTTAGCATGTGCTTGTCATTGAAAATCTACTAGTAACACCAAAACAATTGACTAGGTAGTGACTACGTAGTTCTTATGGGAACATGGAAACAAACCAACCATACATTTAATGGTACATTTCTTCATCTTGCTTTCATAAAAATTTATGTATATTGAAAAGTTGTTGACAAATATACCAAAAATATATCACATCTGTTTTCTCTCTTTCTTTTATACTGACGGATAGAAGAAAACTTGTAGACAATTTATCTACTACAATTGTCATTAGAATTTGAGTGTTGACATAGAGACACTTGGCACCAGTCTGACTGAAGGGTATGTATATTAGAGTGGCCGTTATTTATTTTTTATTTTTTTGATTTCTTTTATTCTCACCCCCAAATCGGTTCAGTTTTATGTAAAAAAAATACAAAAAAAATTTCATAGCGATAAGTTGTGTTTTAGGGGGTGCGTCCGCCCCTCAAAGTTGGCCTTCAAGCCCATTTTTCAATGTAATTTTTTGCATATGACTATCATTTTAAAAAATCATTTCACAAGAAGGTGAGAATGAAAGAAATCAACAATCACTCTAATGTACATGTGCTTTTTACGTATACATATGTGACAGCGCTTAGAGAAAGGGACCTAAGGTTAAAAAAATCAATTTTCACTTTTTTTTGATGTGGACAACATCTGAGCATCGAATGAGACCGATCCCATGCCCCAAAAGTGTTCCCTCCCAGAGATATGCGCGTTTTATGAAATTGATGTACACTAAAGATACACGTATTTAAATCTTTAAAATGGCTCTCCTGAACAAAACCGGTTTTTACCCTTAAGGTTCCTTTCTATTTTGCGCGTCACATATATTAATAAAATAAAAACCTATACGAGTCCTTAATTTGTAGCAAATGAGCGTAAGCATCGGTGGTTCAATGGTAGAATGCTCGCCTGCCACGCGGGCGGCCCGGGTTCGATTCCCGGCCGATGCAAAATTATTTTGATTTAAAAAAAAAATTAAAAAAAATATCAAGTATATGCAATACACGATAAAGTATTTTGAAGCATCTTTGTTGTGATCCAAGTCTCAAATAATTTTACATGAACCACTCACTCAGTCTTTCTCTGACACTAAGACGAATCATGATCAGTGATTAGTAATCACTGATTACGTCTACAAATATTCGCGCTAAATGTAAACTTTTATATGCTGCTGTTGATAATGCATACTTTTCAGTTTTTTTTAGACATATCGCTGCTTTGCTTTAACAAAAACTAGTTTTGCAGAAAACGGGTGTTCAATTTACACACAACTTTATGGAAACTTATTTTCCATTTTTCTCTTAAGAGTTGAGTACACAAGTTATTTGTAAGAAATTTTAACACAATATGAATAACTATATGAGGATTAATTTTACGTTATTATCTGAAAAACTGAATATTTTGAGTTATGACGTTATTGAAGTAAATGAGCAATATATTTTTTTAATTGCTTTTCAGGTATTTAGAGTTATTTTCAGTAACTTTCAATCACGAAACTTGCAAAAAAAAGTTATATGTTATATTATATGTTATATTAATTTAAAAAAAATTATGAAATTAAAAAAAAATTATTTAAAAAATTTTAATGCAGATGATGCTTCAGACCAAAAAAAATCATGCTGTGTATATATGAAGAGCTTTAATACCATCAGTAAATCGTATAATTTTTATGAAAGTGTAGCCAAGTATTACGACAAATTATTCCATAATATCATTTTATATTTATTCAGCCTTATTTATAAAAAAAATTTTAAGACTTTATAAAGGCTTAATAAGCAAAATCTTTTAAGGAAATCTGTTTTATAAATATGTATACTAATAATTTTTATAAATAAGGCCGATTATTTTTATGTTAAAATGCAAGAGATTTATTGCAAAATACATACATACTTGTATTGTAGTGAAGAAAAATGTTTAAAAACGTTCATTCATTATCAAAAAATTTTATTTATTTCGCAATATTTACATAAGTATGTATAAAAATAACATACATATGTATATGTATTCGTCTTCGTATTCGAATGGCCGAATATTCGTCAAATTCAGGCGAATATGAATACGAGTATTTTTCCAAAAAAATTAAATAAATAAATGCATAAATCCTAAACTAAATTTAAATAAATGGATAAAAATATTTGTTTGTACGAATCCATTAAATTTTCTATAGAAATTTATGCTTTGTATCATTTTCAAATATTATTTACTGACGATCATTAAAATTTTGGGTAGTTTTTATTAACTTTAAAGTACGCCAACAAAAGAAGTATGAAATTCTTTTTCATAACAATTTTTTAATATTTCATATTGCAGGCGTAAATAGAGCCCTAATTTAATGTCTATAAATTTCTCATGAAATATTCGTATTCGTATCCGCGAATATCGTTTAAAATATTCGCATTCGCGAATATCAAAAATTGACATTCGTTACATCACTAGTATATACATACATACGAATTGCAGATAAAAGGTTAAAAGTTTACCCACACAAACTAATTTTCATCGCTTAGCTAGCATCGTTGTCTTGCGTTGCGACAAATTTATATAAATCAGAGTTAACATCTGTAAAATTATATCACGTATTTAAAATTGTAAAACTATTTCATGATCTTCAAAGTGCAGCTGTGTAACAATTAGTTTGTCAAATTGACATTTTGCAGCTTTGCAATTAGTTTCAATGTAAAACATACAAACACTGTTATTATAGTTGTGCATCAAGAGCCTTTCTAAAGACCTCTCAATAATCACACACATAAATTTTTTAAGTAAATTTAAAAACAAAAATCTAGGTTACTTAAAACTAAATGCTAAGAAAAAAATCTTCATGAATGTCACAAAGATGATGATTGAAAAGGAATGGCATAATGAGTGCCAAAGATCATGAGCAATTTAAAATTGTGATCGTTATTGTTGCTATGAGGGAAAGATTTTGTACAATATTTCTTATCAAACGTCGTTCTAGTGAAAGTAAAAAAGACAAATTAAGTATCCAGCATCGGTGGTTCAGTGGTAGAATGCTCGCCTGCCACGCGGGCGGCCCGGGTTCGATTCCCGGCCGATGCAGCTCAACTCTATTTTTGTCATGAGTTTTTTTTACAATTTTACATTAAAAATCACGCTAAGACTTAATAGTGGGTAGAACTACAGTACCCGCCAAATTTTTAATGTCAAATTGTTTTTTAATGTCAAATTGTATGGAAGAACTCGTTAGCACCTAGTTCAATGTCGTCACTTATGCTAACTTCATGCCAGTTTTTTCTTATACATAAGGATGTTAAAGACTTATTATGCATAAACAACAATTTTGTTTTACAAAACGATTAGCAAGCAAAATTTGTTTGTAAAACTTTTGTCATCCAAAATTTTTTATGAACACGTTAGTTAGAATTGGTCTTCAGAAGTTATTCACCCCTATTCTGCGTTTCGATTACGTTCCGGCATTCAGTTACGCACGGATCGAAAAGAGGTATTCTGCCAAAAAAACTGAATCGAAAGAAAAAGAAGAAGAGAAGAGTATATTTAAACCTGTTGTTTTGCTATGAAACGGGTGAAATAGAAACAGAAAAATTAAGCAATTTTGCAAAATTTTTAGCAAAAAGTTAAATTAAGTGCAAAAAAACAGTGATTTAGCATTAAAACAAATAATAATTAAATATTGTAAAAATTTGCATTACATAAACTCTTTCAAATTTAAATACAGAGAGTTAAAAAAACGAGATAAGCAAGAGGTATTTGTGGCCAAACTTTTCCAGTGTGAAGAATCCTGTCGCGCCGGAGGTGATATTTTAATTTTTTACACATAATTGCAACACAAAAATAAAGTCTATTTGTTTAAATTTAATTAAATCCGTAGACAATATCGTTTTTCGTTGTCATTAAATAGGTATGTCAACTTTTTATACTGTTTTACCTGTAATAAATTGAATAAAAATCGCATTTCAATACAGAAAAACAAACAAAGTGTATAGTTCATTAATTAAACCTTCTTTTGCATTTAATGCTTGCATTATTTTTTTAATTAATCACTTTTTGAAGCTAAACAATCAAAAATTTAAAACGCTCCGCCACTAAAATAACAACTTACAAAAACGTTGTTACGATCGAAATGCAGAATACATAGAATCGAAAGAAAAATCGAAGAACGGAACGCAGAATACCAAAGTTGCCAAACGGAGAAACTTTCGATTAGAATCGAAACGCAGAAGAGGGGTGGTTGCTTCAAAAACTATTTTTCTGCCTGCTTTTTTATTAAAAAAATGTATATGGTTACCTTAATATAGAAAGGCCCTAACTCATTTTTATTAATTCTAGTTTTTGGTATATGTATTTCGATAGAAAAACATCTAATGTATCGAAAAGTACAAAAATCTCGATTTCAAAAAAATAATGAGTTAGGACCTTTCTACATTAAGGTAACGATATATAGCGTGCTTAAAAAGAAGGATCTCACACCAGCTGGTCCCCATCAAATATTAGAAGAAAAATACATACATAAATTAATTTGTTCGCATTCTAAAATTGATTTATAAAAAAGAAAAAAAATTCAAGCCAATCCATGGGTTCTCTATTACATTCTAAGAAATAATTTTCTTTTTTCAGACTTCCTACTAGTGATGAGCGAAAGCGTGATTTTTTAATAATGTTGCTCCTTGTGAACGTGATTTCTAAATCGCTGTTCTTTTAAACTGTGACTGTGATCACAGTTTAGCAGTATTTTGTTTGTAGCAGTTCTGTTATTTTGAGAAAATCTAATAAGAAGAGCAGCAGTGAAATTAAACAGTGACTGTGATCACGGTTTAACACATTTCAGCTCTTCTGCTTTAAAAGTATTTATTAGTATTGGCGTTTTGATAAATACTAGAGATATGCACGTGAGTGTTTTCAGACTCACGACACGCACGCTCACGCAGAAAAATATTTTACTCACGCACTTTCACGCACGAATGATTTTGAAAATTTTCACGATCACGCACGCTCACGAAAAAGTATATGTATAACATAATTTTCATGTTTTTTAGGTTGAAAAATAGGTTCTTATATATACATATATACATATCTATGTATGTATATATGAATGCTCGTGTTTTTGTAAAATTTACAATGTAAATTAAAATAAAGCAAAGTTAATTTAATATCTAAGTTGAACGGAACAGCTAGCCGTTTTCTAAGGCCACTAAACCTTCATCATCAGCGTTCTTCTGTGTTTGGTCCATAAAGCAGAAATCGTTCGTATATAAAGCAGAAATCTACATCAACTGACACCACACACAGTGGACCAAACACAGAAGAACGCTGATTAAGAAGGTTTAGTGGCCTTCGAAAACGGCTAGCTGTTCCGTTCTACTATGTGTTGTCAGAATACTTACAACTAACTTTGGTGTTATTTGTTCATTAACAATTATCACAATTAAATTAACTTAATTTAATATAGTTTTAAATATTCGTATTCGCGGATATCATTTAAAATATTCGAATTTGAATTCTCGTATACATACATAATATAAATGTGAAGGTAAGACGTATGATCAATTAAATAAATGAGAAAAGCATATTAAATGAGAAAACATACAAATTACTAAAATTTTTCTCTTACGTAACATTTTCAAAGACTCCCCCACCCCACCATAACAAATCATAACAAAACTCGAACCCCACCCCTCCCCCTACAGCGTTACGCAATATATGGACGACCCCTAAAGCAAAAAACATTTTCTGCGGTACAATTCGTCAGTAGTATTGTTGACAAAGGCACTGTTGAATCAGTAGTGTTTCTCAATTGATACTTCCTACAGGGTATCTAAGAAACATACATACATACTTACAAAGGTGTATGTACTCATCAAACAAAATGCTCCTAATTCGTAACGATTGGTCGACAAAATCTTCCGATTTCGGCACCGAAATATTACCGAAATCGTAACAATTTTTGTATGAAATGGTTGACACGACTTCGTAACGATATGTCGGTACGAATTCGTTACTAAAAGTCGGTACGAATTTGTAACGACATGTAGGTACGATTTCTTTTTGCTTTTATAGCAGAGTACCGCTTCACCGTTATGTTGCTGCTATTGTCGAAATAATTTGCACATACTCAAGTTTTTTAATATTTGTTACAATCCTTTTTTTTATCAACATATACATATTTATTTATAAAAAATTGTCACAGACTTTTACTTATGTACTCAAAAATCAAAGTTTTAATGTTTAAAAAAAAATTGTTCAGAGAAACTGCCGAAAAATGTCTTAACGAATTCGGTACGACAAATCTGACTTCAAAAAAAGTCGAAACATTTTGTTCGGGGGTATTCATTATGTTTGTAAACTCATACTACCATACATATTACTATACATATATGCATTTATTATTATAAAATAATTTGTTTCAAATGATTGAATACAGTTACATATGTACCTATGCAGGAATGTTATCTCGTGTGGGCGTGAAAATTCGTGCGTGATTATTAAAAAAAGCTCACGCACGAGTAAATTTTTTTCAGTCACGCTCACGCACTCATGCGTGATTAGTTATAAGATTTAATAACGAATCACGTGAATCACGCGTGACACGATAAAATCACGACATTTGCACATCTCTAATAAATACTAAGAAGAAGAGCAGCAAGAACAAGCAATTAAGGCTCAGTTAGCCGACTGTAATGTAAAGTAACTGCAACAGTAAGAAACAGCTGATCGATTTTTTTATGTAAAAAGTAATGAAAATGGTTATAGAGATGTAATGTAACGTACCCTACTTTTCATATAAAAATATCAATCAGCTGTTTTCTACGTTACAGTTACATTACATTACAGTCGGCTAACTGAGCCCTTAGCAATCAACCCCGTTCAAATATTGAGAATAAATAAAAAAAAATTATATAAGAGGCAGGCAATAAAATTGCAAATATAAAAAATGTGAGTTGTACATAGTTGCCAGAAAAGATGATTTGACACGATTTGACGATTTTTTTCTTGACAAAAGCTGAAGGTATAAAAAAATTAATGTGGTAGCTTTATTTATTGTAAAGTAAATTCAGTCACAGTTGTGATTTGTGATTTTTCAATCGCTGTGAAAAAGTAACAGGTTTATAAATATCGCTCAACTCTACTTCCTACCAATGTTTGTGAATATTAGGAACATTTCAAAGAAATCGGTCACCTGTACATTTTTTAATTTCGAGTACCGATCATAGGGAATATTTTGTTCTTAAGAAATTTAAAAACGATTGTTTAGTAATGCTCGCTAAAGACGAAAGCCTTAATAATATTCGGTTTTCTTATTTAACATATTTAATTAAGCCAAAAGTCAATATGTTATTGTTTCTATATTTAGGGCCATTATTACAACTTAAAGTTTGCAAAATTTTACTTTAACCTAAAGTGATCGATAAATTACAGGCAAGTTTATCCTACCTTGTAAGTTAAATCCAATTTGCAATTCCACTCTTTGCCTATTTAAAAACCTTATATTTAGAAAGAAACTGTTATACGGATAATAAATTACGTTTAAGCAAAAAGCCGGTATAAGATTTGCATGTTTTCTGTTATTTTCTTATCAAATTTATTTTATCTATTGATTGAAGTTTTCGATAGTATTTGATAATAAGTTTTCAGAAATATGTAAATCGATTTTATATTTTAATTTTTGACTCTTAGGGCTAATAAGTCAGTGAAAGTTTAAACGCTGGTTTAGTTGAACTAAAATCGAATTTATATGTGGTTTAAATTTAACAGGAGTAAATCAGTGAACCCCACTTGTGTGTAGTTTAAAAAACTAGAATAAATGTCAAATAACAGCTGTTTTTTCAGCAGGCTATCAATTCTTTGCTGAATCAAAAAGGCAAAAAATTCAAACAAATATCATTAAAGGTCGCCAAATTTTATACATATGATTTGATCAGGGTAAAGTTCGTATCGTTTTGTAAGCCAAATTACATGCGATAATTATTAATGAATAAATAACACCAAAGTTGATTGTAAATATTGTGACAAACACGTAGTAGAACGGAACAACTAGCTGTTTTCGAAGTCCACTACACCTTCATCATCAGCGTTCTTTGTGTTTGGTCCACTGTGTGTGGTGTCAGTTCATTTCTACTTTATATACGCAACTACTATTGCAAATGGAATATGTGAATTGTTTTTATTCATCGTGTTACAATTTGCTGAAAGCTTTTTTTGTAATGAAATCTCAATTTCACCATCTCAAAATTTACAACAGTCTTGGCATTGTCGTTTGTTCTTTACTAATTATGCACATGTTAGTTTATTTGCTTATTTTTGTTCTACTTAAGACAAACTTTTTTGGTTTGTAACTATTAAGATATGTATTAATAAAAATTAAATGTCAAATTTTACTGACAAAGAAATTTTATTTATGCTTGGCGAATTAGAATAGTATAAAGAATAATACGGTGTAAGAAAACAGATCGAATAAGATCTGAAGAAAAAATAGAGCCTTGGAAAAAAATTTTAGTGCTCTTTAAATGCAAAACATATGGTCTGTAAGTAACAAAGTCATACAGCCTGTATTGGTTGTTTAAACACACAATTTTGTGCGTTTACAGATGGTTTAAATACTGCACTGATTTATAGATTTGCTGGTTTAAACACATTTTAAACCAAAAATAGAGATTAACATGCACTGATTTATTAAATTTATTTAATTAAATACAAAAACAAAACGGGTACTTCGCTACTGATTTCTATCTCATATTAATAGCATTGCTTTACTAAACTAAATGGGAATTGTGTGTTAAATTTTGAGAAGGTTTTATAAGAGCATCGGTGGTTCAGTGGTAGAATGCTCGCCTGCCACGCGGGCGGCCCGGGTTCGATTCCCGGCCGATGCATATTTTTTTCCAATATACATAACATAATAATAATAATGTTGGATTTATCTAATTTGAAGGCTAATTTAAGAGATTTAAAAACAAATTATACTTTATTTTTATTATTTTGTATGGTAATAGTGGTTTTAAATTTTTAAAGTATATATTGTTTTGAGCATGAATATGCACCATTATGTATTTGTAAAATTAAACAAATATTTTGATTACTGAAAGAGAGTATTTCCCAACAAAATTTAGTGGGTCTCATTATTTAATCTGTTCCGCGATTGCGGACATCTTTTTTTGTGCGATAGCGAAATTTTAAATTATTCATTCCATTGCTGCGGAATTTTTCCGAATTTTATAACGTTAATATTAGTCCGAGTTCACACAATGCTAGTCTTATGGATAATACAAGTCTGTGTATAAGCAAGCAAAACGTATTGGCAGTACATAAAGCTGAGTGTAGTCGTTTCTTTTCCCCTCACCTCTCTCGCCTATAAAGTAGCAATCTTATCAATATGAACACAGTTTAACGAAAAGAATAAAAATATAAAGAAAATATAAAAATTTTCCAACATAAAATTTATTTTGTTTGTTTTGTTTTTGAAAAAGATTTTTAAAAAATTAAAAGAGACCAACACACAAGAAAATTACAAATAGAAGCAATAGTTAATTTAATGAGAACAAATCAAGTATTTCCCTGCGGTTTCAGCCAACGAGCTGCGTTACTGGCAGCTGCCCTCTGCAAGAAAACTCCAAACCGTCAGAAAGTTTATTTTGTAATATGACAAGTGGTCCTTGATGACGGCCTTTCTAAACTTGCAGACTCTAGCTTGGACAAAATATAAGTATTCAAAGATTTATGTCCGAATATCTAAGCAATCATCGTCACTACTATCCTATGTATAACAGAATGTTGTTACTATGAACTATAATTTCGTGGTGTTTGCGTGAAAAAATTTTTTAAATGCTTTCTTTTAATAATAGCTGATACTAAACCACATCAAAATTAATTAATACAAGGATGTTAAATCAATTTCGCGCAAAGCTTATACCGCGGAAAGAATTACAATTTCTATAATGGTCCATATTTATTTCCGTTGAACTTGACTTTACTTCTAGGACCAATAATACTATCCAGTATATAAAATCTTGGCATTTTGTGTTCGATAAGCAAAACTTTAAAGTCTCCTTAGATTGTTTCTACAAATTTACGATATCAGAGGTTAAGAGGTTTCCGGAAAAAAAGAAATCATTGACATTGTGAAAAATTTTCTTGGTATCAATTCATCGAAGTGTTGCGCTTTTTGTTTTCAACGAAAAGAAATGTATATATAGTCGACTCTTGATAATTTGAAACTCGTTAATTTGAATCTCGCGGTAATTTGAACTGTTTTCCCAGTTCCTTGAAAAACACTCAATAAATTGAAAAATATCTATGTAATTTGGTCCCCTCAATAATTTGAAATTATTTTAATGGCATTTTGATCACCGACTCGCTATAATTTGAATTTTTTGGCTCTACGCTCTATAATTTGAATTATTTTAATTGCTGTGCTTTATGCAAAATATAAAATAAATAAAACAACCATTTATTTTAGTTTTTTGCGATGTGCTACTAAAATGACATCTTGCTCGCCAACGTTCTATAATTTTAAGTTCTTGTTATTCTACACTCTTTAATTTGAAATTTTAAATAAACTCTTGTTAATTTGAATTTTTTCTATCTCTCTTTCGATATTTTGAAGTCTCGTTAAAATTAAAACTCGATTATTGGAACTTTTTCTCTGGTCCCTTCAGTTTCAAATTATCAAAACTGTCGACTGTATTTATTTATTTAATTAAATCCAAAACAGGATTTTATAAACAAACAGCAATAGATACTTCGTTACTGATTTCTATCTCATATTAATAGCATTGCTTTCTTAAAACAAATGGGAACTGTGTGTTGAATTTTGTCAAAGATACGTAAGAGCATCGGTGGTTCAGTGGTAGAATGCTCGCCTGCCACGCGGGCGGCCCGGGTTCGATTCCCGGCCGATGCATATTTTTTTTAATATTTTCCAATTTATTTAATAAGTTGAGTGCCATTTTCAAGCAATTTTACTAAACATATAATAATAATGCTCTTAACGCAAGTATTTAATAGAGACTATTGGTATGGAAACTTTTCCAGTTTTGGATTTACGGAATTGAAATACTAATGGCATGTTTACAGAACAAAATGATTTCTAAAATCGTCTATTTTATTTGGGTTTATAGATCGCAAATTCCATTCTTTATGTTGAACTACTTAAGAACTGACAGTTCTTTTTTTTTTGTACATGTTATGTGATTTAACACGTCAGAAACGTCAAACCAACATGAATAAAAAATTTAAATCTGTTTTAAATCAAACCTTTTTAAAAATATTAGTTATAAGAAAATTTCAGTCAGAAAAAAGAAATTATTTACATTCTGAAAAATTTTCTTTGACTTTTGAGTTTTCACTTTATCAAAGCGTAGGGTCAGTCTGCTGTCTGTTGTGCTGTTGAATAGAATTGTATGTATGTATGGATGTAGTTATGTATGTAAATAAATTTTGTTTTATTTTTTTTAACTGATGTAGTAATTATATTTAACATTTCAATCCTCAAAGCCTACTTTAAGTTAAGTAAAGTTTAAGCTATATTTATGATCAAATACTGTAGAATGTATGAATGTATGTATGTGTATTATTTATAAATTTTTTTATTTCTACTTACAGGTATTTGAACAAATGAACCGTTATTAAAGCTGGGATAGTGGAATAATGGCACTACAGGTACTGTACCATTTTTGAGGTAAATAGGTCCTTGTATGGGTGTAACAGTCATGGGGGTTTTTGAAGAGCCATCTGAAATTAGAAGAGAAAAAAAAACGATAAAAGGAAAAGAATAAACAAGTTAAAAAAGACTCTTAAGACAGACAATAACGTTTTAAGATGCTTAAACAACAAAGTAAAATCAACAATATCTCGTAAAGATGTTAACATCTATCTCTACGTACACAATTGTTATTTGTTGAATATCTAGGTTATTTGGTGCAAAATAATAGTAATGAACATAAAGTCTTTCTGTTGTTTTTTTTCGAACTTTGGCAAAAATGTCACAACTTGTTTTATATATTGTAATCATAAAAAAATCTCGTTATTATGTTGTAGATTGCAACATTACTTCTTTATTTACAACTTTATACACACACCACATGACTCTGACAATTTTCTTTGAATTTAAAGACACATGACTCAGAGATCTGTGCCACTTATGACAGCTTTAAATCAAACACATTCAGTCTCAGTCGTTTTTATTTTTTATTTTTTGCTCACACAGTGAGTCAAGCAGTCGGGCTCGTCTTTAAGGCAGTTCAGACAACTTGAGCAACTTCTGTGCTCTGTAAGATATAAAGTGCTGCCGTAACTACTATAAATCTTTCTATGCTAAATCCACAGTGGTTCGAAAAAAATTAATAGAATAGAATAGAATACTGCGCAATACTACAGACTATTTCCTACAGATTAGCTATTAAAGTTGACTCAGTTCCGTATATCTGGGCCCATTCAGCAAATGCAAGTCGTTGTCTATGCTCGCTTGCTTCCAAATCCCGAATCAGTTGAATTTAGTACGGTTGCAGGCCCAAGTCAGGACGCAAAAAATACAGAGTTCTTCTGAGCGAGGTTCAAATTACTGCTTCAGGTTCTTCTGCACACTCTTAAGGACAACAGATCTTGAGTTCCCCCAGCCCTACCGTGGTTGATTGTTTACTGAACCAAAAGACCAAAATTTATCCACCACACTGCGAATATTCTTCTAGATAGTACGATTGTATCTATCGTAAAATGGGCGAAGTGCATTACCCGAAAAGATTGAATAACTGCAATTTGACAGACGAAGTTTCCGCAATATTCACGCTATAAACTGGCAAAATTTGAAAGTTCCTATTGGAACAACCTTTATATAATGCTGCACTTCCCTATTAGACCCCCAGATTATTTCTTGAAATAGCTTAGAACTTCACATTTATATATAAAAGCTTTCGAAGAATAATTGAGAATTACTAACTGCATTTACACCGTAAACTCTTTCATCAAAATTCATTAAGTTTTTTGATGAAACTTCATATTTACTAATAGGCAGGATTGGCGTGAAAAAAATTGCTCAATATGAACCTTCAGAGTGTTTTTGTCAACTTTTTTAACATAATCTAACCGCAACCTATTCCCAACTAATTTTGCGAAGTATAGCTTGGATTCAACTTTAAGGCAACATTTTTACAATTAGTTTCCGATTGAATAGCAAAACGAAAAATAAAATGATCATGCATATAAGGCTGAGTTTACATCTGGGATTTCTTGTGTGTCATTTGCCCAAAAAAAGCGTAACCAACTAATTACTAATGAAAACCTGTTTGATTCAGACATATATGTATTTATTGATTTAAACAGTTTCCAATCATGTTGGATTCTATAAAATTGTCTATTAGTTATGTATGAAACTGTTTAACTTAATACTTAAATACGTGTCTGAATCAAACTGTTTTTCATTAGTAATTAGTGGTTGCGCTTTTTTACGCTTGTGTGGCACATGTCACACAGATGAAAACCCGGCCTAATATCTACTTACATAAATATTTCATACTAAAAAATAATAAATTAATTGAATTAATTTTCATAGTTATTCAATTTTAACTAATTCCATTCCACTGTTCATCATCTCATGTACGAAGAGGAGGCGTTTTTTGCTTATACCTGCTGTCAGTTGAGTTACTGTTATTATTTGCATTGCTGTAGTTTATCAACATGTTGCAAACGTTAAAACTGCTGACGACATAAACGCCCATTGATTTGAATTTTATTATTAAAACGCTACTGTGATTCACTTGTAAGTAAATGGCATTCGTATGTGAATATAAATAAATATTTTTTTTTAATTGTTTTTTACATTCACAATTCTACTACAGTTTTGAATTTCATAAAATGTTTGTTCATATTTGTACTTCAGTGTTTATGTGCAAAGATTCATTCAATCCATGGCAAAGTATCCATTTACAATTTCATATGAATTTTATGGATTTTCCAAAACCTTGTCGTCTAGTCATGGTTCAGTTTTAATTTACTTGTTAATCCTGATTGAAATTTCAATTGAAATTCAACTTCGCAGTTGCTATAAATTGTTTCAATATCAATGCTGTCGTTTATATTAACTGAGCAATCCATTTTCGAAAAAAAAATGCTTGATTACTCATATATAAGACGGTAATGAAAAAAAAAAAAATACATTTAACACAAATTTAATGCTTGAGCCGAATTTCATATATTTTACACACGGTTAGATATAATAAAAAATGGTAATAAAAATGTATAACGTCCCAACGCTTCTTCCCTTAAGCATATAGTACAGGGTGGGCCAAAAGAAACCAAGGGGTGTAAAAGTTTAATAACTTTTTTGTTTATTAACTTTTTTTTTATTTTTTCTTTCAGATTATATAATATACAAAATGGAAATTTTTTTACACTAAATATGAAAAATTATGTCTCTTAAATGACCACCGTTTTCAGCTTCGCACTGATGGGCTCTTTTTAGAGCATTTTCCATAACATCTTTCAAAACTTGTGGCTGTAGCGTTCGAATTTCTGCAACAATGTTTGCCTTGAGTTCAAGGATTGTCTCTGGCTTGTTCACATACACTCGCTCCTTCAAAAAACCCCAAAGAAAATAGTCGGGTGCTGTCAAATCTGGCGATCGCGCTGGCCAAATAATTTCCGAATTTCGAGAAATTATTCGCTCTCCAAAAATTTGACTTAAAAGTGCCATTGTGTCTCGGGCAGTATGGGCAGTGGCTCCGTCCTGCTGAAACCACATACCAGGTCTGTTTTCAAGAGCAGGACGTAAAAAATTTTCTATCATAAACCGATACCGCTCTCCATTTACGGTTACAGCACTTCCATCTTCATTCTCGAAGAAGTAGGGCCCAATGACATTTTCAGATGTGATCCCATACCATACTGTACACCTGATGGGGTGCAATTGGCGTTGATGAATGGCTCTTGGATTTTGAGAACCCCAGAACCTACAGTTCTGCTTATTAACAAAGCCATTCAAATGAAAATGAGCTTCATCACTCATAATCAAATTTTCAATAAAGTTGATTTCATTTCTGGCCAACTCTTGAAATTTAACTGCAAAATTTAGACGTTGCCGATGATCTGCGGGTTTTAATTCTTGGACCAATTGCACCTTATATGGGTATAACTGTAAATCTTTTTTTAAAATGCGCCGTAGTGACGTACGAGACATTTCTAGCTGAGCAGAACGCCTTCTGCCAGATGTTTCTGGTGCTTCGTTAACACTTTGCTGTACTCGTTCAATATTTTCCGCAGTGCGACTTAAACGTGGTCTACCGGTTCGAGGCAAATCTCTTACGCTGCCATGTTGGTGATGACGATTAACTAAGCAACGAATCATCGCTTCAGAGGGCGAAATTCTGACGTTAAAATGTCGACGATATGCTCTTTGCGTTAAAATAATTGATCTCTGGTTTAAATAATAAAATTTTATTGTTCTGGTTCTCTGTTCAGTTGTGAACCTCTCCATTATAAATTCTCCAAGTGTTGTCTATATAATCTGAAAGAAAAAATAAAAAAAAAATAATAAACAAAAAAGTTATTAAACTTTTACACTCCTTGGTTTCTTTTGGCCCACCCTGTACATACTCGTACATATTATACCCCTGCAAAAGACCACTTACAAGAACTTTTAAGACATGAGGGATTTTTTAAATGCTTTACTACATCAAAATCTTCTAAAAGAAACGCTAAACAAGATTGTTGGCAAGATATTTGTTTCAGTAATTGCTGGTATAGAAGTAAAGAAGAAAATACTTGGTGAGCCTTAGTTTACACTATGTAAATCTTATTGCTGATTAGTTTGTTAGGAAAGAGAGACGAGGGGAAAAGAAACGTTTCTGTTCCCCTCGTCTCACTCTCCCACAAAATAAACAGCTTAGCAATAAGACTTGCATAGTGTAAATTAGTACTGACGGAAGAATTCGTTATCAGTGGTGCCAACTTTTTGGCTCCAAAAGCACATCAGAATTTTAAAAAAAGCACTAAAAAAACGTAGTTTTGAGATCTAAAAGCCGTAAAAAGCACTGACGTGAAAAACGAGTGAAATTTAACAATGTTTTCTAAGCTATTCTCTATTTCGGCAATATTATCAACATCTTTAATGAAATATATCACACGAAAAACGTATGCTTTACACTAAACAAATAAATACACCAAGTTTGTTTTAAAGTAATTTTGAGAAATACACAAATTTCTTAAAGCACTACTTAGTGCTTTTTCTTAGTTTGGCACTAACGCTCAAAATTTGTGTCAGTTGTCTGAAAACTAAATAAGATTTTGAGACGAAAATTAATAATAAATAATCACTATATACACTCAAAAAAAAAAGACATATACTATTATTAAGGAAAAAAAGTTTCTAAATTTAATAGGCAGATTTTGTAAAAAATTTCGTTTCTAAACGTTTCAAATTTGTATGAAAAATAACGAAAATTCGTTTCAAAAAATATTTTTCCATATAAATTTTGAAACGAAAAACACGTTTCTATTTACAAAATCTGCCCTTAAGTAAAATTTTTTTTTTTTTAATTTAAGTAATTTTTTCTAAGTTTAAGTAAATTTTTACAAAAATCTAGTAAAAGTTAATATGAGTAAAAAATAAAAAGTTCATATCCTTAAAAGTAGTTCATTCAAATACACACAAAAATTCTCACATTCAAGGACAAGTTTACTGGCTTAAAGGAAATATTTACCAAAAAATTGGAAAATGGTTTAAAAGTTAAGGGAAATTGTATCCTTATAACTAGACAATCTCGTTTTAAATCAAAAAATATATTTTAGGAAATGACTTACTCCTGATTAGTTCATAAAATTTTACTTGCTTGAAAGATATAAAAAGTTATTCTAAATTTTAGAAAAATATTTACCAGTTTTAAGTATTTTTTGTTTAAATTATAGAATATATCTTTTATATGCATTAAGCAAAAAATCTAAGTAAATTTTTCATATTTCCGAGGAATATTTCAACTTGAAATATATTTTTTTGAAAATAAAATAAAATTTTAAAACTAAAAAAAAAAAAATTGTTATGCAATTGGTTAGAGTGCTTGTCTATCAATCAGAAGGTTGTTGGTTCAATACTTGTCTCCTCTCAAGGAATTAATATATGTGTGTGGTGAATTAATTAAGAATATAATATGAAGAATAATAAAAATCATACCATGTGGTATAGAATTTAATTAAAAATAAAAATAAGTACCAGAATTAAAAATATAAAAAAACTTTCAAAAATCTACTCAATTTGAGATTAAAGATGAAAAACATTTTTTGCAAAGCTCCGAATTTTATGGGAAAATTTTACTTAATTTTAGAAAAATTTTACTTAGATATAAAAATATAATTTCTATAAACTAGTTCATTAATTATTTTATAATTTAATTAATGAACTAGAAATTTAGTAAATATTTTACTGGTTTCAAGTAAAAAACAGCTTTGGCGCCATACGACAACTTTTTTACTCAAATTTAGAAAATTTTCCAAAGTTTTAGCTAGTTTTTTTTTTTTTTGAGTGTACATACCTCGAAAGATGTTCATAGAAAAATAGAAGTACACGAAATTATACCAGAATTTTCAAGAAAACAAAAAGCTAGATACTCGTAAAAAAATACAAGAACATCCTTGAATGGTTGACATCTCTTATATACAAACAAAATCATTACATTATTCTACAAGAAATTGAAAATTTATAACTGAAGTCCGCAGGGATCATACTTGGGATGCAAGAAAATGTATTGAAAAATGTGTATTGACATCTGAGGTATATTTTAATTACAATCGGCGAAAACAGTTACCTGGGTAGAACACGTTATGTGGATTCGCCTTTCACTAGTTACCTAAACGAGGCAGTGTTCAGTAAAACATATTTTATATCTTTTAATCCTAGGAATTTTGTTTTCTAAAATGCAAATGTGTGTTAAAGTCAACCAACACTTACCATATTTCTCAGAGTAGCGTTTTGCAATTATGAATTCTTTTATTGTTATTAATTTTTACAACTCATATAAAAACTATTTTTACAAACAGCCTCATTCGCCGTCGACATTAATATCATCATCATCATCATTTTTATCCATTTTACATGACACTGTTGAATACGTTTGTGTCCATTTGTGCACGATTTTAGTACTGAAAATGTACTTTTTCATTTCGAAATCCCCAAGTCACTAAAATGAAAGATTGAACAAATTAAAAACATTTCTGCATTTTAAATATTTTCGCCTTCAATTGATTTTGAAATGTTTTACAACTCGTCCGAATGTTGGAAGTGGTTTATTGCGTAGACAGAAACTCGTACGGAGCCACACGTTTATTTTGCGTGGATTTTTTTTTTTTGTTTAATTTTTTTTTCACTGGACGGACGGTTGTTATGCAGGATTAATTTATGGGATATTTTTATCTAGATTGAATATTGGTCATTGCGCATATAAGCGTGTGGCTATAAACAAGAAAACAACTTTCTCTTTTTTTAGCCCAGTTTGAGGTTTTTTGCATGCAAGACAAGCCCTTTTCTAAATGTAAAATATAATGGAGTTTGTTTTTTCTTTTTTGTTTTATAACGAAGACACTTATAATTAAAACGTATCTCGAACTCCGTTGTGCATTGAATATGTTTTAATTAAAAATGTTGTTTTGCAAAAAAAAAAAAAAAAGTATGTCGGAAATGTGAAAAGATGGGAAAAAAGAAGATATAAAACTTTTTTATTAAATGTAATCCAGTTCTAACATATGAAATAAAAGTCTTTCAAATCTCAGGAGTCACGGGTTTCATAAAATAAAGAAAGATTTTTAAAACTTACAAAGTATTGCCTAAACTTGTTCCTTCACTTCTGCAAAAATATCCAGGGAATCTGGCGGGAATCGAAACCGTACACTTAATCCATTAGCATAGGAGACACTATCGTTTTATGTATGTGTTAAGAACTTTTATGTAAATAGGCAGATTTATCTGGAATATTTCAACACTATATATAGCTCCCTTCGAAATGAGGCAAAATAAAATACCTTTAGGCGAAGATACAATGGCGGTATTCGATGTTTGATGCAAATGTTCTTGCGTTAGTGCAAATGCAAAATATCGTAGCTTTTCTTTAAAATCCAACAACAAAATACACACGCAATCGAAAGAAGACATGCGATATTTTGCATTTGCACTAACGCAAGAACATTTGCATCAAACATCGAATACTGCCAATATAACACAATCAAATGCTCTGCATAAATATTACTAATGCTGGATACACCTCTGGAATTTCTGTCGAAAATGACAAACGATGCGGTGTCACAAAATGGCATAGTGTGTACTCGGCATAAAGCTTTTATGACACTTGCTTTTTCCGCAATTGTTGTTATAGAATTTAAAGAAAGAACTAGCAAGTATTAGAAAATTTTCAGTCGAAAGAATGTGCCCCACTTCTTATTCCTATTCCTAGAATGTTGCCTGCCTACTTCTTCGCTTATACCATGGTCACACTTACGTGTTTAACTTTGCATTCGTGCTTAAGAGCACCACCATACGTTGAAATGTTTTGTTAAACATCTCAAATGAGATGTTTTATACTATGTTCACACTTATGGTTTTAAACGTGTTTAACGCCTCATTCGTGTTTAAGAGCTTAAACACGACGATTTTGAGATGTTTTACCATAAATTGACTTGTTTTGTTAAACATCTCAAATGAAGTGTTTAAGACTAAAACACTTCCTTAAACACGATAATGGAGTATGTTCAGTCCGTTTTTTGATAACTCTGGCAAACTTTGTGGTGTTATTAAATGGCGTCACGTCAAAAATTATTTGGTAAACAAGTAATTAGTTACAGAATACTAAAATATTTACAAGAAAAATTGTGGTTTGAAAATAATTAACCAATAAAAAAGCATAATTGTTCGTAATTTCTTACAAATACAATAATTCATTGACAAAACGTCAACCTTAAACATCTCAAATGTAATGTGAACGGTTGTGTTTAGTTTTTTAAAACACTTGCCTTAAACACGTTTAAGATCATAAGTGTGAACATGGTATTAGATTTAAACACTTTGTTAAACACGTAAATGGAGTATGTTCAGTGCGTTTTCGATAACAATGTTAATTCTGTGTTATTATTAAAATGAAAAAATTATTTGGTACACAAGTAATTGCTTAAAAAATATTAAATTACTTATAAAAAATTATTGTTATTGTTAACACAACAAATAAAAAACAGAATTTTTCGGAATTTTTTTTTCATACAAAATACCAATATTTCACCTTTTATTTCCGACAAGAAGAATAATTTGCTGGTAAAACGCCAACCTTAAACATCTCTAATATAATGTGTGGACAATTGTGTGTGAACATATTGCTCGTATAAGTTGAAAACAAAGTTTAAAAAATGAATTCAAAAATCGCTGTGTTCGAGCATAAAGTGATGAGTTACCAATACTGGCAACGCTTCCAGTTCGAAATGAAAGATATATGTACATATATACATAAAATGTTTAATATTTTATCCATTTTTTTTATCGATAACATTTCAAAAGGTTTTAACGTTTTGCTATTTTTCTTAATTTATATGAATGCTTTACACCTGCTAAATATTTCTATTACAATATGCTTATCTGGGTTCTTTTCCAAAATTAAAAAAAAATCAAGTGCCCAGTCTACTATAATTCTCTGACTAGAACGAACAAAGTGACAAAAATTACCCATACGAAGAAAAGTTAAAGGTTCCTCGTAAGCTTTTACATATGTGTCTAAAAGTGCTGAAGGTGCAAGAGAAAGAGGAGAACTTCCCAAGCACAATGTATTTCATTCAAATTGGCCTGAAACAAGGTGAATCCATATCAAGTTTCTCAACTTCCCAGGTGACTATTTTCGCCGCTTGTTATTTGAATATTCCTCAGATGCCAACGCAAAATATTCAGTACAGATATTGAATTCGCCTTGAACCATGTTATTTTTGCCTTGTTATATATTACACAAACCTTTCATGAAATATACGTCTGCTCAATAAAAATATTTACATATTTATGTATGTACATAGTATGTAAGGTGGCAGCAGCGCTGCTTCAGCTGATAATTTTTTGCTCTATGTGCTTTGTATCTGACGAATGTCAAAAACTTCGCTTTGTTTTCGTTTTAGTACAATTATTTTGTGTTTTACACAGCTATGGTTGCCGTATTTTTGAATAAAAAATCTTTACGCAGGCACATGTAAAATTACACCATGTTAGCATGTAATTAAGAGAGAAAACATATATTTTTAGTACTTTTTTTATTAACTTTCATTAACGTCCATACTTGTTCTTACATCGATTTTTTTCCCTGCCAGATCCCAGTATTATCACGAAGCTTCAAGAAGTATAAAAATCATTTGGACCCAAAAGTACTAAAATTATATTTTTTTTCTCTCTTAATTACATACATACATACATACATAAATATGTACATACATATTTTTGTTGAATAGACATGTACATATTTCATGAAAGATTTGATTGATGGAGTAAAAACATTAAGCCGTTAAACATTAAAAAAAATTAAAACGAAACAGTTCACATCGCTGGCCGGATAATGACGTGTAATAATTAAACCAAAACGTCATCGATTTAAACGAGTATCTCAATATATTTAATGTTGTTTATGGTTTCTTTTTTGTTAACTTGAGCTGTTAACTTTGCTGTCGTTGTTGTTGCTACTGCTAATTTGTTTTGTTTTTTGTTTCATCTGGCATGTGTGTATGTATGTATGTACATACGTATCTCCACGAACCAATATTTATTGTTATTTGTATCTGCAGATACAAATTCAAGGTAATCGAGACCTTTCATTTTCCATTTGAAAATTTTTATTTCAATCCATAGAATGAATATTTTTTATTTGTTTTATTATTTCTACAACTTAAAAGTTTCATACAAAAACATGCATAAATAAATAAATAAATGCTGCTAGAATATTTAAAAATCTGGTTTAAATAAACAAATTCAGTGAAAAATCAAATAAAGTTTAAGACAAAAATAATAAAACAGAAATTGTTAATCGTTTAATTTAAACACTAGGAGTGGATATGTGTTATTTCTTTGTGCTTAAAGTTTTTTTGATCATTTTTTCTAGTTCCTAAATCCAAATGATTCGTATTTGATCTTTTCATATATTTTTTTTTGTATTTTTTTAAATATATTTATTATTTTTGCTAATTTTGTGTCTGCGCAAAGGTTTTGTTTTAATCTTTTTATCTTCCATATTTAAGTGTATTTTTATATTTCAAATAAAAATTGTAATTGATAGTTTTAAATTTAAATTGCTTCTTATAAATAAGCAGTAAAACAGGATAAACATTATAATTTATTGCACCTACATATATGAACGAGTATATTGCAGTAAAATGCTAAAGTGCATAAGTCACTTTTTTTGACAAAAAACTAATAATAAAACATAAAGAAATATAAACACATTTAAGTGAGATATTTGTTTTTTTCAAATATTTTCACACGTGCTAGATTTAAATTTTCCCTTCTTCATTAGAGTTACCGATATACATTTGTATGTACCTATGTACATGTGTATGCAATTAATAAATGACTGTGCAAATTTCATGCTGTGTGTTTGCTGATTGTGTAGTTTAAGCTAAAAAAAATTTGTATTATCTATTACTAAACGATTTTGCATATTTTATAACATTTTAAATTGTAGCGAAAAATTGCGGAAGATTTTTTTACTTAATTCTATCTCAGCTGTAAAATAAGTAATTAAAGCTTTATAATATGCATATTCATATAAGATACATATGCACAAATATCTGTTATATTGAAAATATAAAAACTTGTTTGCCTGCTTAATCGTTCGAGAGCATAAGTTTGAAATCAATTTTAACCTTTAAAAACCTACATATGTCTATGCAAACATTAAAGAGCGATTTTCACAAAGCAGACAGTTTATCACTCACTCACTCCTATTGTGAGTAAAAAGTGAAATTTTTGTTACCATGCAATTTGTATTCCCCTCGAAAGAAAAATTGGTATCATGAAGCTTATAATAAATTTTTTTCCGCTATCAGATTCCCAATGAGGTAGTTTAGACGAGAACAATTTTTAAGCCGCACAATTTTTGTTCTTTTCCAAATTACACGAGACTAATTTATCTGGCACAAAATGTATACGTATATACAGCTTTGTGTGTGTTAGTGTTTTTCGTATTCATTTAACACTTGCTGTTTTTTAATTTGTGTGTGTATTGGTTTTATGCTGCTAATGCGGGGTTGTAGCTGGTTCAAAAGTTATGCCAACCGCAAAACCACTCTCTTTGCCTCTCTCACCTACAAACTGGCATGTTATGCCAGCACAATTATGCCCGTGTAAATCAGCGCAATGAATGTAATGCAAGCCACAGACCTTGCGACCGTTACTACACTATACAACAACGTGTGCAACATTAGCGCACAACTTTATTTTACAAAAAAAAAATTTTGGGTAAACATGACATGACTACTGCGCATATTGTAGTCGATAATTTTGTTGGTAAAAAAAAAACTTGGTTTATATTAGAGACCTGCGAAAACAGTCTTGAATTGTGAATAAGTCATGTTTTTTAAATATATTCACGTCGCATGCACTGTTGCCAGAACTTCTAGCGGTGAAATCGTCAAAAACTACAGATTTCTGTGCAAAAAATCGTCAAAATCGTTAAGTAATTTTAGAAAATCGTCAAAAAAACGTCAAATCAAAAATATTAAATTTTTTGTATATTAATTGTTTTATTACAAAAACTATTACAATGGTTCAAAGTTATTAACTATGCTTTCAACAAATATACACAATATATGTATATTACCTAAACATGAAAACCATTAAAATTAAATATAAAAGTTAAAAGAACTTAAAATGAAATCAGAATTCACACACGTACATATATATTTATTTTTAAAACAGATAATTTATAAAAAAATAATTAGCATTTTTATATTTATGATTTGAACAGGCTAAAGTTCGTATCGCTTTATAAGCCAAATTACGTGTGATAATTATTAATGAACAAATAACACCAAAGTCTGTTGTAAATATTCTGACTAACAACACATAGTTGAACGGAACAGCTAGCCGTTTTCGAAGGCCACTAAACCTTCATCATCAGCGTTCTTCTGTGTTTGGTCCACTGTGTGTAACCCTCATCATAACACATCAAAAAACCAACTCGAAAAATGCAATACTAAAAAAAGTTGCCAATTATATTAAATTTAGAAAAATCGTCATTTCTGGACCTAAAATCGTCACTAGTGTATTTTGAGAGGTGAAAATCGTCAAAATGCAGAGAAATCGTCAATTCTGGCAACAGTGGTAGCATGTATTATACTAAACCAATAATAAATGCTGTCGTACTATAAGCGAAGCACGATGGATGTATTGACTGCTTGTTTTTGTTTGTTTTTAACAAACACTCAAAAGAAGTACTGTTGATTAGTGTATGCTTGTTATTTTTCATATTGTACGTTTGAGTGTGTGTAATATGTGGATGGTAAGCTATTGTGTTCAAGCGCCCTGCAGAAAGTGCGAATAGTGAAATTGTGGTGATTTACTAGTGACGTTGTCAGTAGCACTACTGACCAGGTGTACCCCAGCCAATGGTATCATCTATTGACATTTAACATTACCTTGTCATTGAAAATCCACCACTAGACTATAGCACTACTGACTTAGTAGTTCTTTCGGGACCACATGGAGACATTGGTACCAAAGATTCACTAGTAAATTTTAGGGGCTCTAGTCTACAATATTGATATATCCTCTCTCGTCAATAGTAAACTTATAGTGATTTTCTAGTGACATTGTCAATAGTGCTACTGACAAATAACATAGGGTTGTCATTCAAAATCTATCAGTAGACTTTAGCATTATTGAGAAGGTAGTTCTTTTACGACCATATGAAGATATTTCAACCAAAGATTCACTCGTAGATTTTAGTGACCCTCGTCTACATATATTTATTTAATATTATTGCACAACATAATAAAAAATAAAAACAAACTATTGACGCGTTCATTGACAATATCACCAGTCGTCTCTAACGTATCTCTACTCGCGCATAAAAGGAAAGTTGTCGACATTTTAAATAGTGCAATTGTCGCTGGAGAAAGAGTATTTACATAGAGACATATGGTTCTAGGTTGACTAGAGGGCGCGTACAACTAATGTCAATGCATGTGTGTGCGCTTGTATTTACGCAGAAAAATAGAAGACCATACACACATACATGCATGACGTTTGTACACGCGCTCACGCGTAGAAATAAGCAAGTATCACAAATTCTTCCGTCACGAAGTATTTTCTTCTTTACTCTTATACCTACAATACTCAAAAAAATTTCTTGCAAACAGTGTTGTTAATGTTTGTTTTAGGAGATTTCGCTGTAGTAAAACATTTGAAAAATCCCTCATGTCTTAAAAGTTCTTATAAGATATCTTGTACAGGACACTAGTTTATATAAAAAGAAACATATTCTAACAACAAACTTTTAAAAACACTAAAATAAAGTGAGCCAAAAGATTACAAAAATTACATTTGCATGACATTTTAAACGCACATTTGAATTCGTGCGTGACGTTTCTTTATATGACACTACGAAAATAAAAACAAAATGAAATGAAGTTGTACAACATACTCCTAAATTATACAACCTGTCTATACAACTTGCCAAAAAATCAAATCTTTTTAATCATTCATACAACCGAGACACAACTTCATACAACGACCCCACACACTTTATAATCTCATAACCAACCTGCTCATGTTGTACCAACGGTCGCAAGGTCTGTGGCTTGCTTAAGAAAGAGAAAAAGATCTGGGGGCAAATTACGGCAATCGATAAAGTTCGAAATTTAAAAATGTTACCATATAAACTCTATTGAAATATTTCGCAATTTCGTTCGATAACGAGTGCCTTAATTTGCCCCCCGTGCTTCCAGATAAGTTGATTGTTTTCAAATTTCATGTTAAATATTCTTCCCGCTATCCTTCCCCAGTGAATGTAAGAAAGGGAAGAAATTTGTGCTTCTAGACAACTTGATTGTCTTCACTATAGAAACAGCATTTTTAGATATTTTTGTATATTGTTACAACACGGTCGAAAAGTGTTTGGGCATTTTGTACAACATTATTTCGTTTCATGCTTCATTTTTATTGTGAACAACACATTGCGAAAAACTAATTTAAAAATATATTTATTAGTTAAGTTTTATTTTCACCCAAGTATTTTTTTTTTAACTACTGCTGCCATCTAGACGTCAAGTTGGCTAGTTTGGAAGTACATATAATTAAATGAATTAATAAATCAAATACTATTAAAGAATCAATTAAAAATTTTTTTGCAAAACAAAGTTAGTTGCAATATCAATGAAAAAACCGATTAATTGAAAAAAGAATTCAATAATAGTTTTTCTGTGTAAGCAGTCTTTCCAATTTTTTTTTTAATATTTGCTTCTTAGTGTTAATCTCTTAAAGATATAATTTACTCCAATTGCCATGTGAGACTGCAATATTAATAATGATCGCTAATTAGAAAACTGTTTGACTGTTCGCTTAGCAGTTAATAATCACTCGTATTTTTATAAAATAATCAATAGAGTCTTAAATATGTTTAAGTATGCATTGCACATCATTAATTTTTATTCATGCCTTCAATCAATTTTTAATCATTATGGATTTTTTTTGCAATTGTATCAGCACTGATTGCAAAATAGTAAAAGATCATCAGACTATTTTTAAATGTTGAAATAAATGTCTGAGAGTATTTTTTGTATTAAAAAAGATGCAACCAATTTAAAATTCAATAAAAAAAAATTTGCTATAAGGAATATAAAAAAAATTTTCTTGCAAATCTTATGAGTAAGTTATATTATCAGTATTCATCAATAAATTTGTCATATTTTTTGTAGATTCTTTTATTCGAAAATCTAATATTAATGTATTTCGAAGCCTTTAATTATGATTCAAATAATGCAGGTAAATAAAATCAAATACTAAACTAAAACTATAAAGTTCAGAAAGAAGAACAATTCCTTATAAAATCAATGTAGAAAAGTCGAAATCGGTTGCATTTAAGAATATTCGAATTAGTCTTTGTTTAAAAGGAAAGAAGCCTTGAATTCCTCTGAAACGAAAAAGAATTATTTCAACATTTGCTGGAAGCAATAATTTTGGAATATGGCTGTAGATCCACCGTAATTTTTAACTTCGCAGCGGTAAAACTACTTATTGATTTCATAAATATGTAATTAAGAAAAACTGCGAGAAGTTTCTCCCTTTTCCAATTAGATTTTTCCCCCTCGGGAAAACTATCTCGCGGAATTTCATTCATAATTGCCCTAACTAATTATCACTTAGAGCCTATTTCACCAATTCTATTTAAATATGAATTGATACTTAGATTCCGACATATAATGAAGAAAAAAATTTTTGTATTGTTTATATGTAACTATATAACGCTTATCCATATTTTTTAGTGTTTTTTGCGTACAAAATTATCGTATTCTATTTCAGTTTAGAAATGTATAAAAGCTTAAATTTACATAAATCTTGAGGATTTAGCTGGCTTAGGAAATAGCAAATTGCGATTAAACGAGATATAAAAAATAAGTCAATACATACATCCATATCTTACCAGCAGCACTGATCCTATAAACAGGTAATTATGAGTTGACTATTGAGACTTTTTATCATTAACTTTAATTGTAAAAAAAGTGATATACTGAATTTCGTTGAATTTCACATAAAATGCGGAACATTCTGGATGCCCACTTGAGATATCTACACCCGAAACTATTGGAAAAATTTACGAGAAATGGGAGAAATTGTGGAAGCCATTTAAATTTTGAAGTATCACTTGGATATAAAAAAACTTCCCGCAAGATTGGTGCCGCGCCTGTTGACAATCGACCACAAACGTAATCAGGTGACAGCTTTGCAGGAGTGTTGGGCGTTGTTCAATCACAATGGGGAAGAGTTTTTGCGCCATTTTGTAACCGTGAACGAAAGGTGGGTCAACCACAGCACACCAGAGACCAAACAACAGTTAAAGTAGTAGATTTCTCGTGGTGATTCGGTGCCAAAGAATACCAGTGTGGGTTTGTCAGCCAATAAAGCCTTGGCAACCGTTTTTTGCAATGCACATGGTATAATCTACGTTGACTACTTTCAGAAGGGTAAAATAATCAATGGGGAATATTACGCCAACTTATTGGGTCGATTAAATGAGAATTTGAACGAAAAAGATTCCATTTCAAAAATCCATGAATTGGGGGCTATGAAGTAATCGATCCCTCATCCGCCTTATTCACAGCCCGGAGTGACAATTTCTTGTTCCCAAACCTGAAAAAATCGCTCGAGAGAAAGATAAATTTTATTTTTTGAAAGGGATAAAAAATGGAGAAACATTGCACAATATACATATATAGAGGTCAAAAAAGACTTCATTGAAAAATAATATGATTTTTTTTCCAGAAACATATGATCCATATCGGCCTAGTTCTAAATATTCTCCGGAAAATAATTCCGAGAAGATTAATTTTTTCCGACAAAATCCTATTGTTCTTTTAAACAAATAGCGAACTCATTCAGTCGGTCGTTTTCGAACCCATATAATTTATATAGACATAGGTTTGTGTCAAAAACCATGAATGAATGAATGAGTTCGATCCAAGCCTAAAAAAGTCAGCTATATGGTTTCCAGTGGTTTTATTTTATCTGAAAAATTTTAAATGATTTTTTTTTAAATGGAGGAACAAAGAATAGGGAAAAAAACTACCGAAGAATTGTTATTAAATTTTTGTTTTGAACATTTTGTATGTACCTTGAGTGCAGGGCTGTCAGATATGGCGGTTTCTCGCCAAACTTGGCGATTTTTCATCTTTTTTGGCGTCCAAATTTTTGAATTGGCGACATGGCGATTTTTTTTGCGATAAATAAATTTAATAATTAGTGTTTTTTTTTAAATTTTAAAGATAAATAAATTTGTTGGAGATTTTACTGGCGATAAATAAATTTGTTGGCGATTATTAGGGCTTTTTAAAAAAAAAATTTAACTTAAACATTTTTCTAATTCAGAAAAATTAGTTTGTTGAAGGAGTAGTTTCAAAAATAAATCCTACAAAAACTCGTCTGCAAGAAGTTAAAACAATTTGATTTTCATGATTTTTCTTATATTTATTATAGTAATTAATGCGTTTTGAATTTGGATGAGAAAATTTACAAGAAGTAATTTTTGGCGATTTTATTTCTAATTTTGGCAATTTTCTGATAAATTTTGATACGATCGTTTTATTAAAAATTATAGTAGAAAAGTGTTAAATAAAAACAAATTTATTATGAAATATTTACTAAGAAAAACTACATAAAACTGAATTGTGGTGACTTTTGGCAATTTTTAAAATTAATTTTGCGAAATAAGTCGAAAAAAATCTGACTGGTCTAGTGATTTAAATTAAACCAGAGGTTCTTGTTTTTTTTAAATTTTTTTATTTAGCCGAACAAATTAATGTTTGTACTCATATATTTGCACAGATTAGTTATAGTTCTATAAATGGATAGAGAAAGATTTCTGTGTTGGTTTAAAACTCGCTGAATTTGCAAAATGTTTTAAATTCCACTGACACTCAATACGAGATTAAAAAAAATAATAAAAAGTTAATTTTTCTATTCCAAAACAATTTTTTATTGTAGGATTGATTTAATTCTTTTTTTTAAACAAATTGTGTTTATTTTATAGTAATTTAATTATTTTTTTTTTATTTTCTCTTGGTTTGTTTAATTTATTTTACGACACAACTCATTCTATTTGATTTGATTTGAAATGTATGAATTTGTTGGTCACGATTTCAATTAACATTTCTGATTTTATAGATACGACAAGTAGCAAAATGATTTGGCGAATAGATATTTTGTCACCATATTATTTGCACGTAATAAAAATCAACTAAACTTATTGAGATTTTTTTATGATTTTCACTTTAAATATTATATGAAGAACACTAATCGACCGTATTTCTTTTTTTTTGTCTTTTTGAAATTTGAAAAAGGGTTTTTTTCTTATAATTTAATGTTTTTATTTATGATTTCATACCCCAGATAACTCTGTATGTATGCTTTAATCGATTTATAATGCCAAAATCCCACCTCATATAAGCCGCAAAAAATATGAAAAAATATTTGTGTCTGTGCAAATGTTTTTAGTGTTTTTTTTTTTCTTAACAAAACTTATTAGTGACAAAAACTGAATAAGGCTGTCTTCGTCAGATACGAAATATACAAAGTTTATTGATACTTAACAAAAATCCATGAAGTCAAAAATATTTCATTATAGATAATAATAATTGATGAGCACTTTAAAAGAAATCAGCAGCTCACGCGAAAATATAGTAAAGTTTTTAAAAAGTAAATAAATAAAATGCTATGACCGGTTTCAAGTTTTTTTTTTAAAGTAAATTAATATAAAAAATTCAAACTTAAATTCTACTGCTAAATTGACGAAAAACTAAACAAAATTATATTTGGAAACTAAAACTTGCCAAAATGACATGCAAATCAAAAATCAATTAAAGAAATATCTATAAAAGAAGTTAAAAGAACCAATTGAATTATTATTATTTAAAAATTTTAAATTTTTAATATAATGGAGTGGCTGGAGAATATGCAAAATAAGTGGAATTTTACGGCAAACAATTTGTATCAAAAGACAAAAGTAGAGAAATAGTTTGAACCACAACAATTTGCATTACGCACGAGGCGCCGTCTGGTAAAAACATTAAAACAACAATTTCTTGTGATCCGTCACTTTTTGAATGAAACATTGGTTTTTTTTGATAGAAAAAATAATTTAATTTTCAACGTAGTCTACTTTGAGATCTATATACCTTGTCCAACATTTCCCTAACTTTTAAGTAAAATTTGCCAAGATCATCGTTGGAGTCAAATATCTTTATGCTAAGCTAACGTTTGGGGAATAAAACATAGTAGCCTAATTTACAATCTTGTGCAAATGGTCTTGCATCGTAGCATGTGCAAAATTGTATAGTATATTTATACTTTTACAACACACACCAAGTATTACCATCTGAAATTATACCTCTACAACACACACCAAGTGGTAAGAGTGCTAAATATGTTTGAGGTATGGTATAATCAGAAAAAGTAAAATTTTTAACAGATACTGAAGCAGATGCTTTCGACTATGGAAGAGACAACTTGATTGCCTTCAAGAAATCTGTGGAAAGTGTGGCCAACACTATTGGGCAAGGCTTTTCAATTACCGCAAACCAAACTTCAAGGAACGTTTCAAAACAGTTTTATTATAAAACTTCTCCATTAATTAAAATTAATAAAAAAAAGTATTTTTTTTTTTCTACAGGGGGACAAAAACTTTATCAACACGGATTAACTACATAAACTGAGTGGGGTACTTTTTGAAACAAAATGATTCCTGGACTAATTGTCCTTGCTAATAAACTAAATTTCTTCTTTTTTTCAACAAATAAACAAAATGTGTTTATTTTCTTACGCCGGGTATCGGCTAGTTTTATATAAAATTAGTGAGCTTAACCATACTTTTTTGTCCCGTGTGACAGCAAGTAATTAAGCTTGTATTTCATAACTATGTTTCGATTTCTCTTAAAATTGTATCTAGTATAGAACTGCAGACGCCCTATACAAATACATGAGAAAAGTAAAAAGTTTTTTTTTTAAACAAGCATATTTTTTGGTGGCGCACGCTACAAAAAGCTGACATTCCTGTGGAAATGCTTATATAAGCATATATTGATTCCTTTGGTTCCTATGGGAGCATAGGGCCTCAAACTTAATTCTACTTATGATAAATTATTTATGAATAAAACGTACAACTGCACAGACAAAATTATGATAAGTTTTTGTTTTAAAAAAACATTTTTTCAAAACTGATTTTAAATTTTATTATTTTTTATTTGATTTGACGAATTCATAGTAAATTGTTTTAATAAAGAAAAAATTTATTTTTCATTCTATTAAACGTTTTAGCTTCTGATTTAACGAAGTCTGCGGTATGTCCTATTTCAGTAAAAATATTATTTGAATTTTTTAATTTAGTAATTGAATACGAAAAAAGTGTGTATATGTAGATGCATATTTATGTTCTTAAATTATAAACGAAAAGATCGAAGAAATTTAAAGGAATTTTTATATATTTATATTCACAAGTTTTTAGTCAAAACAGCTGAAACAAGGCAGCTGACTTCGAACACTCGAAATTCACTGTTCCTTTTTACTGCTCTCCCTGTCTATTTAGAATAGAGGACTCCATTCTCAGGGAATTCATTGAAGCCGTTAAAACTTTTTTAAACTTAGAGTGGGAAAAGTTCTTGATATCAATTATTATTTAATTGGGCCCACTGTAGCTGGCTGCTTGTCTACTTAAATATCTTGACAAATAAATACTTGAGAGAAATCCGATCAATAATTTGAATTAGTATTTGCCAAAAAACTCCACTGTTCATTGGATTTTGCTGGGTTGTTTTCTTTACTAAAAACTTATAACTTATATTGTTATTTATTAGCAGATATTTTTTTAACTGTGATTTTTTGTGTATATAAGACGAACAATTTGAAATTTTTGAACTGCTTCACAAATATGGGAAAGATTTTGTGATCAATTAGTTTGTGTAACAAAATTTTAGTAAATTGTGGTTTGTAGAAAAGTCTGAATAGATCAGCTAGCTGGTTGCCCTTGAACATTTTGAAGACAACAAACACACTACACCCAAATATAAATTCCTCTAATGTCTGTCTCATCGACAATAGATTTCGATGACTATGAATAAAAACCCGCTTAAATTTTGCAGAGTAGCTGAAAATGTATCATCACCTTAGTGTAAATTAAATAAAAAAGATTGAAGCGCTTCAAGAAGTCAAGTATTTTCCAATGAAAGTGTGAATTAATTTATTTGCCAAAGGTTTTATTAATATTATAAATTTTGAAATTTATGGCCTGATTTTGTAAAATAAAACGAATTTTCCTTTTCGTTTCTGGTTGGAGCGTAAACGAAAATATTTTAATATTTGTGATTTGAACGGGCTAAAGTTCGTATCGCTTTTTTAAGCCAAATTACATGTGATAATTATTAATGAACAAATAACACCAAAGTCTGTTGTAAATATTCTGACTAACTACACATAGTTGAACGGAACAGCCAGCCGTTTTCGAAGGCCACTAAACCTTCATCATCAGCGTTCTTTTGTGTTTGGTCCACTGTGTGTGGTGTCAGTTGATGTAGATTTCTGCTTTATATACTTAGCATTTTATTGCAAATGGAATATTTAAATTGTTTTGATTCATCGTATTTCAATATTTTAAATTTTGTAAAACGCTACGTTGTTTTCGTTTCATGTCAAAATATTATAATTGAAAAATATATTATTCGTCATAACAAAAGTTAATAAAAAAATGTTTTCAAAATAAAATTTTATTACATTATGAAATATGCACCAACAAAAATAGGAAATTTGGAATTAGCCGCGTTAGTTAAGGGCCCATAATAACTTATTGGATGTTTCTGAAACTTTGAAACATTCAATATTTCAGTGTTGGAGTAAAATGATATTGTGGATGGATATCTTTTTCATAACACACATGGATTTACTTAAGGTAGCTTGTCAAGCTTTCAATCATCAAGGTCTCATATCATTTCTAGGCAACCTGCTTACTTCACAACATTTTTCCTTTCATAAAGATATAAAGAGATGTCCGCTTTATCTTATCTTTCTTAAATGATAAAAATATTGGCAAGTATGCAGGTTGCATAGAAATAATATGACACTCTAACGATTACCAATTAATATAACATTGTGATAGGTATTGTGCCAAACAAGAACTTGATCTCTCGCCACTTCTGATGGCCGGAATTTTGAATAGGAACTTGGCCTTTTTTCACATTTATATTTTCGTGAAAATCTAACTACTTTTGTCTTATCGTTATTTCTATGTATTAATGATCACTGCGCCAGTTTAAAAGGGCAGAATGCAATTATATAATGGGTAAGAAAGTGATACATAATAGTATAACATTATGTTAAATTTTTATGACCTCCCTGGTTTAACAATCGATGCTTTCGAATTGTTCTTGCTCGTAATTCACCTAGGTTCCATTATCAGGAAACTTTCATTAGGAATTATCAAACTTCGCATATGACGACGAAATCTCCTGAAGTTTTTTCACTTTATAATTGGCGAGAACAAAGTAGTTATGGGGGTGGTAAAGCGAAGTTATATGTAAATATAGACACTACGTGCATAGGCCTAGCTGGCCTGGAGCACTATCGTGCACCTAGATACTTATTTACTCTTTATTGCAGCAAAACTAATGCAATAATCTTGTTAAAACTTTTAAAACGAATACAATTTTGTGAACGTTTTCATATGACATTTAAGTTGTTTGAAAATGTTTGGTACTGTTTTATAAATTACATTTATTTTACGTAAAATAGAATTTTCGTTTTCAAATGTTTTACAAAATTCAAAATTAAAAATAAACCAAAATTTTTTGTTTGAAACTTTTCGTTCTGTGTTACAAAATTAGGCCATTAGTAAATTTCGTAAAAAAATTGTATGGGTGAAAAATTCGAATTATAAAACTTATGATTCCTACACAAAATTATCTAGTACGTATGTATGTATATTTATGTGCATATTCCCAGCCAGCAATTTTTGAAATTTTCAATCAAATTCGAGTCTTTTTTGACTCCTCTGTGGGATTAAAAAGCTAGAATATGCGCTCATTTTCTGATCATAAATTATACTTTTGTCGGTAGAAAAACGTGACTACCCGCGACTCTTCTTGATAAGTTATTTATGAGTCTTTTTCTATATTAGTTTAGAGTAATTTTCGACCCCTTTTCTAGTAGTATTTAAGGTCTTTTTCGAATCGTTTTCTGATCATTTATTCTCCTTATTTCCGTTCATTTTTTACTCTTTTTCGAATTGTCTTTCACCCATGTTTCTAATCGCTTACGAGTCATATTTGAGAAATTTATCAGTCAGTTTATGAGTCTTTTTATTGTCATTTATGACTGTTATTTGAGTCATTTATCAGTCGTATTTCTAGTCGTATTTGACTTTTCTCCGAGTATTTTTTTAGTCAGCTTTCTGAGTTCTACGTTTAATGGTCAAACAGAATTACGGCACAAACATATTTTCCATAGAAATTGACACCAAAAGGGAAGTTACAGAAAGCAGTCCAGAGACAGAATCTATTTTATTTTGACAGCGTTTTTTCTTATGCTACTACACTTTCAATAAATTTCATACATTTTGTAAAGAATAACAAAAATTAAAAATTTTAAAAAACCCCCGACTTTTTTCAAAAAAGATGTTATATCTTCTAAACGGCTGGACCGATCTTCTTTAAACATAGCTAAGAACCCTTTCGATCAAGTCATCTTTCAAACAGAAAAAACTAAATGAAAATCGGTCCAGCCGTTTGGCCTGTACGTGGACACAGACAGACACACAGATACACAGATACACAGACACACACCCCTTTTTTTAGTCGGGGGTTACAAATAAGCAGAAAGAAAATATAACATAAATCAGAGAGCAGTTGAAGTTACTGCCGTTAATTTTATTATGGGCTCTGTTAATTTGAAATCGATTTTTCCTGAAGCTGCAGACTTATTCTGTTTCATCATTTAATTTTATATTCGATATAACTTTTATAAAAGAAAAAAAATTAAGTTTTTGACATTATACGTAAAGATTGCCCCATTATACTTAAAAATAACATATCAACTAGTATTTAATCATCTATCTGCGTAAAATATGATCATAAAATACATAATTATAATCACTTTTAAAACAACTGCATGATTTGTTTTTGATTAAGCATTTTTCAGTCTTCCAGGTAAGCGAAATATGATAATAAAAAACGGAAATAATAGTCACATTTTACACATCTGGATGATTAATTTGTGATTGCTATACAATTTGTTATTGTATTTTAGATCGAACTATTTTTACCCATTACCGCTAACGTTTTTGGAGTCCTTTTTTGATCGTGACTCAGTGATTAATCAGTTTTTGGTCACGAATAGTAATCTAAAAAGACTCAGAAAGGTGATTTTTCAGAAAACTATCTTCCAAATGCTAGATGGGTTCATATTCCAAAGTATGTACATATGTACATTGACAAAAAAACTTCCTGTTTATTAAAGCGCAACATGAATGGGTTTCTTTTTTTTTCAAAAATTGTCACTGTTATTTCAAAAAATCACAAATCGAAAAAATTAATTAAACATATAGGGTGTTTTTTATTGAGGTATAGAACTTTAAGTTGGCATCACTTTTTTAACTGACGGACATTTTGTCAGCTGTCAAGTGATTAATATTTAGTTTGGTTTGCCATTTCATCATGAACAGGTTGACAAAAGAACAACGCTTGCAAATCGTGCAAATTTATTTCGAAAATAATGGTTCAGTTCGCGAAGTTTACCGCAAGCTCCGTCCATTTTATGGTCGACATAATCGTCCATCAGAGCAATTAATTCGGTTAACCATGGATCGTTTTCGCACTACGTTTACTCTATGTGATAATACGCATCCGCAGAGACGTCGAACAGTGCGCACCGAAGAAACAATTGCCGCTGTAGAGCAAAGTGTTGAAGAGGACCCGAATGAATCGATTCGCCACCGTGCACAGCAATTGGAGCCGACTAACCGACTATTTTGTTCCCGAATTGGATGGCATGAATGTGGATGAGTTGTGGTTCCAACAAGACGGCGCTACATGCCACACAGGGCACGTCACAATCGATTTATTGAAGGAAACATTCGATGAGCGCATAATTTCGCGGAATGGACCTGTCAATTGGCCACCAAGATCGTGTGATTTGACACCATTGGACTATTTTCTTTGGGGATATGTGAAGTCGCTCGTCTACGCCAACAAACCAGAAACGTTAGGGGACTTGGAAGCCAACATTCGTGGCGTTATTGCCAACATACGGTCCCATATGCTCGAAAAAGTGGTTGAAAATTGGACCTGTAGAATTGGCTTTATTCGAGCCAGCCGCGGCGGCCACATGCCCGAAATCATATTCTAACATTAATGGCATAAAATTATCCTTCCAATAAAGCCAAATTGATGGACATTAAAACGATTTTCTTGTGTTTTATTTCAATTTGAAGTTCTATACCCCTAAAAAAACACCCTATACAAACATAAATAAAATTATAAATACTTATTTAACAAGGTCAAAGGCCTTTTTTAATTATTAAAGCGGAAGGTCATTTATAAAATCTTTTTCTAATAAAACGATATGAACATCAATATTAAACCAAAAGTATTGGGCTAAAACCTAACCCGCTTTTTATGCTTAAATATGTTCGTATGTATGTGAACGTGTGAAAGAAGAAGATTGGCCAAATTTCAAATCACTGTTAAGTTATTCAATCTTAAAGATTAATGGTCAAATGTGACGATGTTTACGTTAAGTAGATAAAAATGTTAATTTTTCGATTTTGTCTTTTGTCATCTTAACGTTTTTGATAAAAAAATGAATTTGTTTTTTTCTGGCTTTCGGTGCTAAATAATGGAATTAATAATAATTTAACAAACCATATAGAAAGCTAAATCTAAAGTAAAAAACAGCGGAACGCAACATCAATAAGTATGTACGTACTCCAGTAAAATTTTAAATGGTATTGTATTATATTTTTTTATTGAACATTCATAAATATTCATCCCAATCATAAATTAAAATTCCGCGCGAGTTTTTTCACTTTTTTCTTTTCTACTGTTATGAATTTGTTTTGCCCCTTATTTTAATCAAATGAGGGAAGAAACAAAATTCCCCGTCCAAGTATTTTAAAAAACACATTAATGCCAAAAAAAATACCTCATTTGCAAACTCCTTTTTACACACAAAAAAGTAATATAAATTATTTTGTAATATATAAACAATTTGATCATATTAATTAGGTTTTTCCACTTAAATTGATTAATGCAATTAAAAATTTAATGGAAACAATTAAATTCTGAGTTGAAAACATTAATTAGTGAATACTTTTTTCTGTGTAGGGTTTCGTACACAAAAGGTGAAAAGGAAAAAAATCACCAAAAGTAAAAATGTCGCTAAAACGAGAAAAAACACCAAAACTAAAAATTCACAAAAAAAAACTCAAAAATCGGCAAAAACCGAAAAAAGCGCTAATCGCCAAAGCTCTTATAGTATTACACTTGTAGTGTCTATAAGGAACCCTCCGTGTGCGAGTCAAATTCACGCGTTACTGAATTGATATATAATTTTGTTTATGCTTGCAAACAAGGGAAACAAAATGTCAACAAGCAAGACAACTGGGAGCCTACTCTGTAATAAGAAATATCACATTAACCCAATTCACAATCTTGTGCAAATGGTCTTGCATCGTTGCAGGTGCAAAATGGTATAGTATATTGATACTCACCACTTAACAATTCGTAGTGGTGAGTATCAATATACTATACCATTTTGCACATGCAACGCTGCAAGACCATTTGCACAAGATTGTAAATTGGGCTATTATCTTTAATATAAAGAAAAATATAAAAAATAGTAATCTAAAATATTATTGAACCTGAAAGGGTTAATATAGTTAGAGCCAAATTTACAGTCGTTTGTTAATTATTAGTAAACTAAAAAGATAACTATTGTTTATTTTTGTTTATTTTGCTTCATATTCACAGTGTATTGTTTAACTAAAGTTCTTAATATGAGCAAAGAATGGCAACCCTATAAAACTATTACGTTTCAGTATTGGCAGCTCTGCTATAGCATATGGGTTTTGTTTACATTTGTTATATTATTTCTTAAAAATGGATAAAACAAGTGCTTGCTCGTCTAACTTTACCGTGCAAAATATTAAATAAGTGCTGAAATTGGTGCGGGAAAGCCAAAATAGGTATAATAGAAAATAAAAAAAGAATGTGTTAAAGCTAAATACAAAGAATATGCTTGCCAACGTATGTGTGAAATGTGTCTAAGCTTTTTCACAAAACAACAATACTAATAAAGTTTGCAACGAATCAGCTGTTGTTTAACTATTTGCTAACCCATGACATTTACCGGTTTAACTAATGGTAAACAAAAAGCTTTGAATCAAATATTATTGGTTATACTACTGCTATTAGCTAACTTATAATTGTGAATTTGGGCCTTGGACGCGGCTAAAATTTTAACCAATTCGAAAAATGGAGACGTAAATAATGAAATTTAAAAATTTTAAATATAACCACAATGACGTTGGAATTTTTTCCCAAACCAAAGATATTTAACTTACACTTATTATATTTTTACATCGAATATGTCATCTTACATGGTTTTAACAACATACATATTCCCTAAATAATTTGTTTTAATTTTTATTTATTACAATTCCCATAACTGTATTGGATTTAATGTTAAAAATTTACAAACCACAAAAAGTTATTGAATTTCACACAATGATTTTCACAACTACTTTTGGGAATACTTAAGGAAACGCACACAAGAAACACCATCCACGAGTTTGTCTTAAATGTTGCCCAATGACACTTGTCAGTACAAGATGTTTAAAATAATTTATGTTCAAACGAACTCTGCCTGTTTATTACACAAACAAAAAAAAAATGCTTTTTACTATACAGAATATTTATTGATTTATAAATAATCTGTTTGTCTAGCAAAGTCACAGATAACTTTTAGAGAAATCAAAAAAAAAAAACCTTAAATTTGCTCCATCTCAATTAAAGTTATTAGTCATAGATTAAACAAATATTTTAAACTGTTTACTTAGTTGGATACGTCAAAGTCGTAGTTGTAAATTCTTCAGTAATGATTTATTCTTTTCTTATGAATATCAAATGATTGAAGTAAATAATTCTATAAATAGTTATTTATTTGACAGTGTAAATAAGAAACGTGCTTACCCTGTCTATTAACAGCCTCTCCATGATCGTCGGCATCATAGTAGTCCTCCTCTTCACCCTCCTCCAGATCGTAGTCGAGCACAGCATGTACTCGAGTCTTTGAGCCTTGGCCGGCTTGTACTCGTGTAAAGCCGGGCGGCCTCTCAGGATAGGGATCATTTGAACTAGAATCGGTGGGTGAAGGTAAACCTGAGTTATCAGCCTTGTTACCGGATGCTGTTGCTGTAGCATCATATGTGGGTGGTGGTGTCTCCTCTTGAGTGGGTACGCCGTATTTGGGAAGAAACGACATTTGTGGTGGTGAAGTATTTGTGACCGATGATCCGGGCGATGTATTTATAGTTTTTATTTGTTGGTCTTGTTGTGAAGTAGATGGAAAAGAATTGTAATATTGTGGCTGTTTTTGATAATCTTTGTTAATATTGTTATCGTTGTTGTTGTTATTGTTTTTATTGTTATTTACTAGTGGCACTTGTGGAAATCTAGTGTAAGTTCCCTCACCGTACGTGCGGGTATTTGTATTTGAATTCACTGCCGCCGAAGCTGCAGCAAAAGATGTTGCCGATGTTATAGAGGATGACAATGCAGTTTTGTAAATATTATTATTGTTGTTATTGTTGCTATTAATATTTTGTGTTACATGCTGCTGATTTTGCGTGTTAATATGACTAAATTGCTGTTGTTGATGGTGTTGAAATTGTTGATGCTGTTGATTATGAAAAGGTTGTGTGTTTCTAGCTCCTGCTGGTGGTGGTATAGGCGGCAAATAAGTATTACGCCTACCATTGTTGTTGTTGTTGTTATTGCTATTATACTGATAAGATGTTTGTTGGGGCGCTTGCTGCTGAGGCGGAGCATAGGGATTGTTTTTGTAAAAGTCTGAGCCCGCCGGTGGTGCTACATCATCGCCCTGCTGTTGTTGATGATCAGCCGGCGAGTATAGTAAATTATTTGTATTGGCTGCTAATTGTTGATGTATGGGATGCAGTGGTGGTACCGTGGCGCTCCACGATGCACCCGACTGCGCCAGTGACCCAAAGGGCAACGAAAAGTTTGATAATGCCATTTTATTAAATTCTAATATTTCTTTTTTATCACAATTTAAAGATACATATCATTTTTTAAAATAAAAACAAAAGACTTAAGGCACGCACTTTTTCACTAAATATCTCAATCATTCATTCAACTTTTTCTAACAATTCTACGCGTAGATATGTATGTGTATATTTTATTTTCATATACATACATATTATAAAATATTTACTTAATTATATGTTTACTTTTGCAATTTTTTGCCAATAACTTATTTTTGCATGAGACAGCTAAACAAACAAATACATATATGAATTCAATATTTTTTTCTTGTTGCTTTTGAATTCGCTTGAAAACACTTCTGGTTTAATTTATTGATTTATTTATATTTTTTATGAACATTAGTGCCCGCTACACCGCCGATGCTCAAAAAGATTTGTGTGTGTGTGTGTATGTGAAGGTTTTTTCAACTCAATTCAAATTGCTTTGTTAATTATTCTGTTAAATATTTTCGAGCGATTATACAACCGTCTCAAGCGAGTTATCGCCAACGACTAACTTCCGAAGGGTTTTGCTTTTAAAGCTTTAGTTTATTTCACAAACATATAACATTGAAAACTAAACACGTACAATTGACAATTAAAAACTATTTCTTGCTGTGTCGTGCTCTCTTATTTGTATACTTCTTATAAACACTTTTATTTTTCACACAATTTGCATTTAATATTTTTTATAAAAAATTAAAAAAAAATGTTTTACATCTTTTTTATACTTATTTGTTCTCTTTTAGTTCCAATAACTTTAAATCATCTCATAAATTCTGAATAAATTTAAATTTCTGCTAATTTCTAATTTTTCTCTCTAAGATTTAAGTTTAAGTCCCAAATCACACTGTGCAAGTCTTCTTGCTAAGCTGATTAGTTTAATAGGAGAGAGAGACGAGGGGAACAGCAACGTTTCTTTTCCCCCCGTCTCTCTCTCCTATTAAACTAATCAGCTTAGCAATAAGACTTGCATAGTGTAAATAGGGACTAAGTAATCGGCAAATTCTAACGGTTTATTGATGCTCTTTGCGCTCAATGTTTAAGAACTTTGTTTTTTTTTGTATGTATGTGTGTTAGTATTCACCATGGTTCATTATGTGGTGAATTTTTTTACTGATTTCTGCCGTTAGTTTAATTTTTAATTAATAATGCAATAAAGGTATATTTTGGTATCTATGAAATACTAAAATCAATCATGGAAAGATAAACGTCAATACAGATCAAAACTAAATAGAATAGTTTTTGTATAAAAAAGTAAAAACATTCTTTAAACAATGAGCGTCATTAAAATTATGAGTAGACTGAAATATTGTGTGCAATGCGAGGACATTGATCGGTTAAGAAATATGTCAAATGGTTAAAAGAATAGCTAGAACACATCACCTTTACCTCTATAAAATTATAATGTATTGCAATAATATTGTTTGAGTCACCTGTAAAATTTATTCCACTTTCAGAATAAAATTCAAAAAAATAAAGCTTTTGTGATTTAATCAATAGGACTTATTCTACTAAATTGAGCAATTTAGTAGATGTTCTAGAATTCTTTTAAGAGACGCAAAATTTTATTATAGATTAATTCCATTTTTCTAGCCTTGTAAAAATCTGATCGAAAGTATTCAACAGCAATCAACTTAAATGAAAAATAATCATGTCGTGTTGAGATGATCTCTACAGCGATTTTTATACCCAAAAAAGGGAAGAATATACAAAATGTTTTATTTATCAAATTTATTTATTATTGTAAAAATAGATTGTAAATAAATATGTATATACATATATAGGTTCCCATAGATCCTAAAAAGAGCATAGGACCTCAAAATAAATAAATATAAAAAAAATTTTTTTGAAGTAGAAGGAAAAGCTCAGTTTTCTAGGAAGGGCATATTTCCAAGGAAAAAATTTTCACGATAGGGGTGAATATGAAGAGCGATATGAGAATTAATTCTGCATCATTAACTCAAAAATTCCCCTTGTTTTTTGTAAGAAAGGTCGGCGTATTCTTCAAACTGGTACTTGTAGTAGCAGAATTTCTTAATAAAATCCACAAAAATGTGAATTTTAGTATTTAACATGAAATAACTTTATTTAAATCCTTTTAACAGATTTTGTAATCAATATTAAAAGTGAATAAATTGTTTTTTTTTTTCTAAAAAAATACACAGCTCAACTCGTATGTACACAAACCGCTAAAACCGCAAATAGTTTTGTTTAATTAACTACAGATATATTTTACTCGTATTTAATTATAAGAACTATTATTATGATTATTTTTTCTTATGAAATATTGATAGGTCCGTTTCAGCTTAAAGGCTTACAATATTTCATTTGAACCGTGTGCAGTTGGGAAAACTCTTAACAGTTTGGAGTTCCATCAAAATAATTTTAAATAACAAGCGAACGAAGCTACGAGTAACATTTAGTTCTATAATAAAAATTGAAAAATACTAAACTTAAGACCAATTAAAAAATTATTCCTGGATTAAAGATTTGCAAAAACTTTAACTTTACAGAAACACTTAATTTCAAAATTTTACCTCTTTTCCAACCAATACATAAATATCAAAATGAAAACAAATTACTTTTTGTTAAATAAAGAAAAATTAAAATTGATTTGAGATATTTCTGTGCTGGTATTTGGACACACGAATAACAATTAATGTTTGAGTTATTTTGTTTCCTTTCATATTGGAATTAGAAACTAAAAGTAATAATTAATAGAGTTCACATACCTTTGCAGTTTTAAAACCTTGCAGCCTTGCTTTGTGTGTATTTATAACCAAAAACAACCAAATGTCAAGTTTTTTTCTTTTGAAAAAGTCAATGAATTGAAAGAGCATTTTTGGTGTTTGACTTAAATAACTTAAACTTATCAAAAATCTTTTGTTTTCTGTTTTCTTTTATTATTAATTTATTAATATTAAATGAATGATAAATAGTTGTTTGAAGTTATTGTTTTCAATTCCATTTGAATGCAGTGCGCTTCTTATTTTTGAAATTTAAAAATAAATAAATCAAGTACCACAAAATTAAATAAATTTGTCATACCAATCTTTTTTCTTTGGCGTAATAAATAAACATAGTATTGTGCAATAAAAAGTGTTTGTTGCTCTCGTACTGGTCAAACAATATGAAAAGAACAAATTGAACGCCTTTTGGCCCTGAACATGACAATTGACCATTTAAGTGTCAATACTATATTTTTTTGTTCTTGTTTGATATTTTATTTGAATACGAAGGCAGTGCTAAAATTTTTCTGATTTATAACAAAGGAAACTAGTCCCTCGAAGTTCATATTGTTGCCTTTCATATTTAATAATTTAAGCGAAGCAAGTGTGGAAATTAATAGATTTGATGGAATAAATTTTACTTTATTATTTCTTCGAAAAAAAAAATATATGAATAATTGAGGATATCAGCGTAGAAGTGGTGTAACCCGCATTCGCTTTTTGGTTACTGTTCTGATGATAAACACATTATGTATTTACATTACCAATAATCAAAAACAAAGTAGAGTAAACCACCTTTTGGTGTTCTAAAGAAAATGCAGCTGAAAAATAATTTTTGCACAGATCATAATATTGCAAAGTAATAAAGCAATTAAATAATTAAAAAGAGCAATTTTTAAATAAATTGATGTGGGTTACACCATTTCTGCACTGATGGCCTCAATTATATGCTGATATAAAATTTGCTTGCCTATAGACTACACAATATTATTGAGTACTTTATTGTTATTATTATTGTCGCTTTTCTGCACACTATTCAATAATTTCCACATTATTAAAAGAAATATTGCGCAATATTCCTTGCAATATATATAAAAGCGTGTTTAAGAAATAGTAAAATTTTATTTATTTTATTTATTGCTATATTTTCGATTTAATCGTAAGCGGTCAAAAATTAATTTTTCAATTTTTTTTTATAATGTTCAAATATGTTTTGCATACACCTTACAGCCTGTGTTTTAAAAGTTGTCAACAATTTTGGCATTTCGATAAATCGAAGTATTTTCTTCTTTACTCTTTTACCTACAATACTCAAAAAAATTTCTTGCAAACAGTGTTGTTAACGTTTGTTTTATAAGATTTCGCTGTAGTAAAACATTTGAAAAATCCCTCATGTCTTGAAAGTTCTTATAAGATGTCTTATGCAGGAGACTAATGTGCATGTCATTGAAAATCGACTAGTGGCGCTGGTACTATTTACTAAGTAGTTCTTTTGGCACCACAAGTAGACATTGGAAACAGAGACTTTGTAGTACAGTATCTGACAAAATGTTTTCTACTTGTTAAAAGCAAATATTAATATGAAGACGCTCCGTTGACAATGTCAGCAAAAAGTGACTTGGACACACTTAACCCCAAGCTTCCTACAAGGTGTGTATATGGCTTATTATATGTATTTGTATAGATGTGTATATATATTTTACATACAATTGTATGTAGATTATGTAATTTATAATTCAACATTTTTAAAGGCACAAGTACAATAACTTCAATATGCAGCCGCAGTAGGAATATAATAACCTGATCACTTTTGTCTTAATTCTTAGAAATCTTTGTTGTGTTTTTTTTTTTGCAAAACGGATGAAAATATTTTTCTGTAACAAATTCGTATCTATTACTCAGCTTGTACTCACTCGTATGTTTGTTAAATTTGTAAAATATTCAAAGATGCAAATATTTCTGGCTGATTTTTGTGATTTTTTTTTTAAATAAATTTAAAGTTACACTTAATTAAGAGCTGCAGTTATCAAAACTAAAATATGTATTTTTTTTTTTTTTTTTTTTTTTTTTTTTTTAATGCATGTATTTATTTATTGTATCTTCATATATGAACTAACAATAAGTATTCAAATCTTAAATCTATAATCAAAAAAGGGGAAAAAAGTATTTTCAAGTAGTCCCATCTGGAGTGTTGAGTATAAGAGCCCGTGTGTCCCTCTTTCTTAAGGTACCAACAGACGACATGTTTTTTACATGTGTTAAGTTTTCGACTCGTATGTTTTTCTTTATGCTTGTCAATATTGGTTAATTTACATAAGGTTTATAATTTTTGGTCACAAAAGTACATGTAGTATCACTTCTTCTTTTTCAGTACATAAATATCCACGTAGTTTGTTTTATAAATGGCTTGCAGCCGTCGAAATATTTTTGGTTCCGTCGCTGTAGTACTGGCGACGCAAATTTGCTTTTTTAATTTTTTCTTTTTTAAACAAGACGTTGAGGTTGTATCTAAAAATCTATACATTTTTGGACTTATTTTAATAAAACGACAACGTTAAATTAAAAAAAAATATATAATTAATTTGTCTTGAAAAATACTTCATTCAGACGGCTAATCATAAAGCACATAATCAACCGCCGACGAATTTGTTCACATGACATAGACATTTGGAGCTGTATGTTTAACATAAGAAAATAGAGCACGCTCTATTTCAAATAATGTCTTATGTTTTTTGTCATATTTTTTACACAATATGATACAGAGTGCCTCAAAAGAAAGTAAATATTTATTGTATCAATTAAAAAATAATTAAGTCCTTTATCGGAACAAATCTTTATTATTTTTGTAAATACATAATTTAGGAATTCGTTTTCAATTGCCCAAATGTAAGCCATCGCATTTAATCGAGTGGTGAGATTAGACCCAAGAGCTTCTACCCAGAACCATCACTGAGGGTGTCATTCCAAAATCAATTTCAATGACCTTAGAGTCCGTGAGCTAATCCTTTCTTTATCACAGCAGCCTCTTAGAATGTAAATATACTTCTTGTCGCCAATCTCACCACAAAGTTGTCTATGTGAAGAAAAAGAGCAGGTAAATAATAAGCTCTTCTGGGCACCTATGATGCTAGAGAGATACACCTCTAGACCTTAGTAGATATTGAGCCCTTTATTTAGCCTTTCTTGCGTGTTCCTTTTAAAAGAAAGCTTGCTATCTAGGAAAACAGCCAACTATTTGGACTTCTTTGCATCATCAGCTCCATTAGCTTAATTTTCTCTGGGTTAACCCTCGGTATCTTGCCGCTGGGCCAAGAGGATAGAACTACGTTCGCCACAATAGAGGTCATAAAAATCGGACCGGAAGTTTTGGAAATTACCTCAGACAAAATTTATCTTTTTATAATTCTAGTATAGATTAATTGTTTGTTTTTATAAATTAAATTAAAGCAGCTACGTCCAAACACACATACTCTGGTATTTGCATTTGAGGTGTAGAGCCTTGAAGGTCCTTGATTTTTTTTCTTATTTCTTTGCAAAGTAAGAGCAAGCATTGTTGTTGCTGAAATCTGATTGGCTGTTGTGCTCTCGTTGGTGTGAAAGCACAAAAGCTCCTTTGGAAAAGTTTGCACATTGTGCATGGGACTTGGAAGTAGCTGAATTAAAGCGATTATTTAGTTATTACAGTCTTATGGTAAACGGGCATTAGTAATATAATTTATATAAGTATGTGTGGTATTGATGTTTAACCATAAATCATTTTTTATTATTTTAGAATTGACCAGATTTTTTCGTATCAATAAAAAAAAGACAATCGTTTCTTGTCTGTCTTTGTTTTCGTTCCATTTGTGTTTTTTCTAACAAATTAATTGTGCAATAACAAAAACAACAATAGCACAAACAGGTACAATAATAAAATCGAAAATTAATAAGACAATGTCTCATTTATTGATTGTAAAATAAATCACATTGAACTAATTCTCTTAATCAAATTTTAAAGAATCCAGTCAGCACAATTTATGTAAATATGTACATATTATTTTTAATTTGTAAAAATATGAGTGATATGGGAACTTTTAAGTCCTCGTGCCACTAAATTGCTACTTCAGATTGTAAATATTACTAGAGCAAGCAATCAATTTATGAATTTGGTTAATTAAATTTTTATGATGTATGCGTAGAAAATAGTCAGCAAGTTCATAGAACCAGTTCTTAGAATAAAATTTAAGTTAAAGTTATCAATTAATAAAAATACCATATAAAGGGTCTTTCGTTAGGCGTTTCATATCGTCAACGGTGTTGGAAGACACTTTATATATACTTTAACTTGTGAAATCTGTTTTATTAAAAAAAAAAAATATTATATTAAGTTTTCATGAGCTTAGATCCGTATGAATCGATTGGATAAAAGTACATACAATTTATTATTCAATTTTAATGGGAGTGACCTTGCCCTATTTTTTAAGTTGTAGTCACTCCGTTGGCTTTTTGATTCTACACAGAAGAAATTTTTTCTGCAATTAACACGTTTAATTGAAAAAAACAAAAATCAATTAAAAATTTTGTTGAGTCAATTAAATTTTTCAAACAAAAGTTTAATTGATTCAATTAAATTTTTATTTGATTTTGAATTTTTTTTTTTCAATTAAACATGCTTATTGCAGGAAGCTTTTTTTATGTGTAACCCTATTTTCACTGCTCTTTGCGGTGTAGTGTACTAGAAAAATTAAAATTTACAGTAGCAACATAAGGAATAAAAACACTTGTATTTAACATTTCTATCCCTGTTGATCTGATAAACTTGTCACTGTGAAAATCCCACTATAAACTTTACATTATTTTTTTTATTATTAATTTTTTATTTATTTTATTATTTTATTTATCTTTAATTTTACAAAAAAAAAAATTACATAAAACACAACAACAACAGCAACAGTTGCAATAGTCTTGTTGTCTCAGAAATATGAAACCAAAACAACCAACAATATTTAAATAATTTTATCTTATCAAATATGCATATCGCTCATTTACTCAAAGAACGTCATAACTCAAAAAATGGAATTTTTGAGTTAGTGATGCAAAATTAATCCTCATATCGTTCTTCACAGAAAAAACTGATTTTGAACCTACAACGATTTTTGTAAATACAATTAACGAAATTGTAAGTTAAGGGAAAATCTTAAAAATATTTTCAGTTAAATATATCAACAAATAATTTGTTGAAATTAATTTTTTTTCAACATTTATTTTTGTTAGATTTCAAAGTCATTTCAATTCAAGTTATTGTTATATTAACAATGTGAATTGTTGAATTTCTGTATCATAATTGTTATATTAACAATCTTTTTATACACAATCACAATACTCGAAACGATTTTTTGCTTATCTGGGAAAAACACTAAATGTCCTTGGCCGGTGTTGAACCGGCAACATCAACACTAATAAACTGACTCACTTACCTCTCAGCTAAAGAGCAACACTTTATTAGATACGCAAATGATGAATACACACAAAATATGATTTCTTGTTTCTTCTACATGTGCGCATTCCATTATATATAATTTAAAAATTGTTTTGTTGAGTAATTTAATTGACTACAAAAATTTAAATTTGTTATATCAACAATTATGATTGTTAATTTTTAAATTAAATGTTAACAATTTGTTTTGTTGGTTGCATTTCGATGATATTTTTTTCTGTGTTCATGTTGTGTAAAAATTTCATACAGATATCTTGTTTGCTCAACTTTTGAAACCTCAGTAAAATTTTCTTTTGCCATTGAGTTGTGTGTAAATTGAAAACTTCAAACTCGCTTTCTGGCAAACTGGAGTTATAACGTTCTTTAAGTAAATGAGCGATAGGTATTTATATTTGAAATAAAAAATGCAACAGAAATAGAAAAGTAATTAAATTAAACGTTGAAATGGTGTTTTATGCTAACAAGCTACAATAGATAGGAATGTCTGGGCCTTAGATTATACATACATGTACGAGTACTTCATGTAATAAAACGATTTTAAATAGGTTTTTTTAAACGTTTTGAACGCAGAATCAAGTTTCCATCCAGAGACCGCTTACAGAGCACTTGGGTGCTTGCAAGTCCGGCATGAAATTCCCCACTTGTATTTTTTTTCTTTTCTTATATATATGTGGAGCAACAGCTTGTATTATGGCCAGTTGTAGCTGCATTGCATTGGTCAATATTATTGAGTTCTATAGATTTAGTTTACAGTTTTTAACTTAATTCCTTTTTATTGTTATATTGAAGGCGTTTGTTTTTATATTGAGTTTCTTTTGAAACAAAAACAAATTTAAAACAAAAGACTTAAGCAACAAGCATGCATGTGTATATGATATACAGTCAACTCTCGATAGTTTGACATTCGAGGGACCAGAGAATAAGTTTAAATAATTTAGAGTTTAAAATCGAAACAAAGGAGAAGTAGAAAAATTGATATAAATAAAAGAAAACGTAAGTCCACCTATGAACCAATAGAAAACTGTAGATAATATTTCTCATAACATTTGGATAAAAGTTTACATTATTGAGGCACTCAACTCAGTCAACGAGTTTTAAACTATCGAGAGTAGCCTGTGCTGATATTTTCAGAGTAAATATTTGTCTATCTAAAAATATCCACTTTGATTTATAAATCATGCATAACGAATTTATTTCCAGTTTTTTGATGTTATATAACCATACTCCCAATAGTCCGGCAAATGCCTTTGAAAGTGATTAATTACTCATATTGAAAATATTCAGATCATAATAGATTTGGTAAACTGTTATGGGATAACATCTTGACAGTGTAATTTAATTTACTATTAGATAAATTTGAGGCAAAATTTAAATAATTTGTTATATTCGCAGCCTTAATTACCTCGGAAGTGAAATGAGTTGATGGAATGTGTCTGTCTGTGATTTGAATAGAAAAATCTAGTTTAAGTCTGTGACCAATTTCATCCCTGGAAGCATCTTGTAACATTTTCTTTCGGTAAATACCGATTTTTAAGAAAGAGAAAATAAAATATTTCCAAAGCCAATTATAAATTATTCCCGCTTATCGGTGAACAAAATACCAAATTTTCACGTGAAGAAACTGTTCGCCTTTTATTCCTGATAAGGGACGTTATGACAAAACATTACACTCAGGGAAAAAGGATGCAACTTAAAAATAAGAACGCGTCATATTAATTCAATAATTTTCAATATGATAGGAAATGTATATTGAAGTACTTAAAAATAAATAAAATTAACAAATTAATACTGTAAAGTAATATTTTTCCATATTGAAATAAAAAATTTCAACACGACTCGACTTTCGTTAATGTTTCTTATTAATTCAATATGGTTTTTATTGATTTTAAGATGTGTTTTCTCTGGGTGTATCAGAACGGAACAACATGTTGTTTTTTAACGCTGCTAAACTTTCATCATCAGCCTTTTGAATAAGGGGTTCTCTCTTGCATAGATGTAGAAAGGCATTCTGGGGGTGCATTATTCCCCCTCCCCAAAAAAAAATTGCTGTTGCCCTCCCCCTCCACCAAGAGTTATTAAAAATCGCATGTAATTATTTATTTTAATATTTCATGAAAATCACCAGTCATAATGCCTTCACCCCCCTAGAAAAAATTTTTAGCTACGCCAATGCTCTCTTGGTTCAAATAAATTAATAGTAAATGTGAAGAATGTTCCACAAATTTTATAAGAATTTTGCTTTTGTAATTTAAATTTTTTCCCCATGAAATTTGACAACTCTTAGCGTTGCGTTTTACAAAACTAGGCCCTTATTCAATGTTACCAACCACATTTAGTTCATTGTATGTTCCTGTTTAAAATACCTTAATAACGCTCTTGTGCTTGCATTTATTTATTTTAAATTTATTGATTATTTGCTTGCAATATTTCAGCATTGAGGTGTTTCCTATATAAAAACAGAGATAAAAAGTATCAAAACAATTTTATAACACATGTAATAATAAATATTAATTGGCAAATTTAATACAATATTAACAAATAAGTTAAGAACTACTGTTGGAAATAAACTAAAGGTATGGTCACACTTGTCAAACATGTGCCCAAAAAAGTCTAACCAACAAACACTAATGAAAAAAGTTTTGATCCAGACACTTGTTTATCCTATTAAACAGTTTCGAGCACAACTAATGGACAATGTAATAGAACTAGAACAATATTGGCTAATTTTTAACTTGACAAACTTTTTCATTAGCATTTAGTGGTTACGCTTTTTTTGGGCAAATGTTTGACAATTGTGATCGTACCATAACTCTTATAGAATACAAATAAAATAAGAGAGAGAGAGAGAGAAAATGCTAAATTATGTATAAACAAGTTGTTTAGATATTAAAGAAATAAAACCTAAATAAAAATTAAAATAAATTCATATTTCAAACATTTACTTAAATACGAGTACTTAAGCAAAACGCCAACATTGCCAATTACACCGGCACTTACTTTTTAAAACGATTACAACTAATTGATAAAAATTATAATTTTATTAAAAAAATTAATGGCTTGTTCAGCTATATCAAAAATCTATGTTCGTTTTATAATTTAAATTGAAAATAAAAGCAAATTTTCTTATTTTTTTGTTGTTTTCAACGTATTTTTCGACATCGTTAAACAGTCTTTAAACATTAAAGACTCATTGGTTGTGAATTTGTAAAAATAAAATGAGTCACATGAAAAACTAAAACTGCTTAAAGTATCTTGTTTTAGTGTCATTCACACTAAAAGTCACCTAAAACTTAATTTTTTTATTATTATTATTTACCTAAGCTGTCCCACAAAGTTGTCAATCAAGACATTAACTGAAATTTGTTTATGCTTAGATAGAGCAAAAATCTTAAATGAAATCTTAAATATTAACAAAAAAAAAAAAAGCGGTGGGTCTTTTTCTAATGTAAGAAACTTGTCAGCAAAATCATAATATTAAATTCAATTATATTAAGATATCCGTATCTTAATATCTATGCCTGGCTTTGTTAACCATATTAAGTCGTTTTACAAGACATTTTATAATTTTAAAGGAGGAATTTAATTTGACTTGCTGACAGCCACAAATTACTTTACAAATATTTAAATGTAAATGTGGATAAATAAATATGTAAATAGTTAGATAGTTGTATTTTACTTTAGTACTAAAAACATTTATACAACTACTACGAATATTAGTTTAAAAATGACAAATTGATTTGAATTAATAATATTTATGTTTTATCACACATTAATATTAACACTCGAAGTTTTCTAGCTTAATAAAGCCTCAGAAGCTATTAGTAATATCGATCGTACCGGTTAAACTTGCTTTTAATAAAAAAATATAGCGTGTATTTGAGTTCGTTTTAAATGAAAGTAAATATTAAATTAAATCTTTTTGTTGGAAAAAAAAATTGTTTGCTATAATTTAAATTGACTCTGACTTCTTATTGGCTTCTCAAAAGAAGCATGGCATGACAATACGTGTGGGTGTTGCTGTTAAATGTCTGTTAATACATAGAAAACTACAAAATTATTAAAATAATTAAAGATAGAATAAAATCAGTTATATGACTGTAATAAATTAAGCTGTGACAGGAAGTTTATAGAAATTTATGTTAATAATAATTATATTATAAATAATTATAATAATACGTATTATGAATATGAAAGAAAGTACAATTTCTTTTACTGCAAAAGAAACAAATAGAAAAAGTTCGATTCTTCACTATCTTAGATTCACAATATATTGAATAAAATTAAATGTCTTTTGATATATCTGTGGCAATAAGGAAAAAGTGCTTTAGTCATATTTTACTGTTTTGCAGGTGAGCACTTTTAAGCGTTCAAGTCGATTTACAGATATTTATTTCTTTTACAGTTAAATTGGAAAATTCTCTGTTAACCTTTATTTTTTTAAGCAAATATCGTTCTACACACTATAAGTAATACATTTAAGTTGAAATATACCAAAGTATAACCTGAATTAAGCAATTATTCCAAATGAGATTAGAAGTCTAAAAAAGATAAGTCGCCGGTGTACTTTCGAATATGCAGATTATGGAGGTACCATTAATTCAAAATCAGCTTATCTCGACTTAAGCACTTTTTCCTTTTAGCCACAGATATATTGTGTAAAGAAGAATATTTTGTTATGTGTTGAAAACATTGTCCAATAATGATTTCCCACCACTTATGGCACTAAACATTATCATTCTATTTTTTAAATTATTTAATTCCAAATTGTTTAATTTTTTTAAGTTTTTATACGACGGTGGCTAATTATTGAATTTTCCGCCTCTTAATTTAAATCGCAACACTGCTCCTGCCAACAGGCAACTGTTAGTTTACTCCTTGTCCTGTCCTGTGAACAAGTTAAGTCATTTAGTTTGTGCTTGGCAGACGTTGATAGCAGATTACCGCGCGTTTGGAGAAGACAATTAAAAAAAAATTAATTTCGTGTAATCATTATTTTTTTCGAAAAAACCATCACTCACACTAAAGTTAAGCTTGATAAGCTTGATCAGTTTCAATGGTAAAAGAATGGTTTACTGCATTTCATTATATCCACACAAGATAAACGTTCTGGACACCCAGTTAAATTGAAAAAATTCACGATATTGCTTTAGCCAATCGGAAATTGAAAGTGACTGAGATTGTGGCAACCATAGGCATCTTACATCGCTCAGTGATTTCAATTCTGAATGATCACTTGTGTATAATAAAGCTTTCCACAAACTTGGGGTGGCTTTTGCTCAAGCGCATGTGCAGTTTCCATGGCAAAAATCCATGAATTGAGCTACGAATTTCTTCCATATCCACCCTTTTCTCTGGACTTAGCCCCGAGTGACTATTTCTTGTTACCAAACTTGAAGACATGGCTCGGCGAAGAGAGACTATGTGGAAAAATAAAGTAATTTTTTATATAAAAATCTGTGTTGCTTCATAAAGTCACTGAGTTAATGACCCACCCTCGTATACATATGTACGCATTCGTTTGTCACGAAAAATTAATTTTATAATTTCTTAAACACACGTGATTGTGCAGGTTTTTATATATGCACGAAAAATTGCGCCATATTCATATAGTTTTTAATACCGTGCAACTTATTGAATAGTGTTGAGCCAAGCGACAATAATAGTAATAGTAATAAAGTACTCAATAATATTTTCTAGTGTATGGGTACACAAACATGAAGTAAAATTGCATGCCTTTGGACCCAAAATAAGTCTCGATTTCAACTTAAATACATTAAAAATTATAGAAATAAAATGTACATCGACAGACACCACATACAGTGAACTAAACACATAAACGCTGATGATGAAGATATAGAGCGCCCTTCGAAAACAGCATGGTGTTCTGTTCTGCTAGTGTTTATCTTATAATTAAATATTTCTTGTTAAAAATGGCTTCATCAGCATACGAATCTTGGCCTAAATTAATAATTTCAAAGAGAATCAATTTTATTCCTAAGGAAAAGAATTGAACACATTGAACTAAAGGCCTAAAAATGGAATAATTTAAACAATTAATTTAAATTTCGCACATACATACTTAAGTATTTATTTTACATCAATGGGTATTTTTTGACTGTAAAATTGTTTTGAAAGCAAAAGACTTAAGACGCATGTTTTTTTTTCAAAAACAAATCATCAGTTGGGAAGTTTGCATCTTAAGTCTTTTGTGTTTATTAACATATTTATGCACATGAAGTTTTCAAATTATGTTTGCATTTAAGATTTAATTAAGAAATATAAAAATTAAAAATAATGAATAATTGAAATTGTTTTGAAAACAAAAGACTTAAGCCGCAAGTTTATTTTAAAAAAATACACATTTACTCTGAAGAAGTTTGCGTCTTAAGTCTTTTGTTTTTATACATACAGGGGTGTTCTGTAAACCGCGCTTCTTGAAATCGTGCGATTTCCAAAAACGTAAAACAGTGTTTTACTGATCGCACAAATTAGTGCATTCGAAGTTCGTATATAGTGTCTTAAACATCTAAAATATTAAACCCAATTATAATGCTGCAATAAGTCACCTTTTTAATTGTGCTCTTTCGTAGAAATTAGGCGATTTCAAAACGCACGATTTGTATAATACACCTGATAAATACATATTTATGTATATGAATTGATTTTTCTAAATTTCTTTGCACTTAAGATTTAATTAAAGAGATTTAAAAATTACATTTAATTTGAATAATTTTAAAGTTAATTCAAGTTGCAACACCATTTTGTTGTTAACAACGTTTTCTTTCAACTTGTAAGCGAACAAGCTCTTGATCTACTTTAATATTTAATTTTGATGAGAAATTAGGTCACAATGATTAATACATATAATGAAGAAGCTCCAAGTGTTTGTTTTATATGCTTTTTTACATGTCGTATTTATTGAATAATAAAATAATCCAAAGTGGTTTTACGAAAGCTCCCTTTAATAACTTGAAAAAAAAACCAATCACTTGTGCACAGTAACCACCATTCGTCCGTCGTACATTTAAAATGAAATAATAATACATTGTTTGCACTTCACACTGCAACAACTGTGGCAACAAAAAGTTATGAAAAGTTAAGAAAACAAAAAATAAAGCAATTTTTTTAATGCTCAATGAAGACAAGTTTTATGGCCATAAGTTTAACTTATGAGTATTTTTCTTCTTAAGCGTAAAAAGAAGAGAAAAAAGACGATTTGCACTTGTAGTAGTTGACTTTAATTTAAAGTTTATTTTATTATCAAGGTGGGGGATACAAATTCTTAAATTGGTAAATTAAATTTTAAGCAGACATTTTTTTAAATTTCCATAAACTTTTGTGGTTATTTAAAGTTTATTGGAGCCCGCTCAGGGACTTTGTCTGCACAAATATTGTGCATGTTATTTCTTCATATTGGGTAACAAAAAATAAGGAAAAAGAGTTGTAAATATTTAAATTATTTTAAATTGAATAGTTACCATTAACTATAACTCAAAAATTAATTGTAAGTTAAAAAATCTCGTAGGGGAAAACATATGTTTGAACAACAACGAATTCATCAATCTTTATTAAAATGCCCGCAAAAATAGCACGTGCACTTGGGTCTGTCCAAACAACGAAACGTGTCTGGTATCACGACAAATTAATAGTTAATTGTTTTACATAACTTATGTATAGTCGTTCACCTGTAAGAAAAAATTAAATCAATTTGCTAGTTTTTTTTTATAAATATTTATTAACAGTTTAACTTAAAATCGTAATTGTCGGCCACTTTAATTAATTATAATTATCTTTTCTATAATTTTTATCTATTCTGTTATTTAGTTTTCAGGGTCATAAATAATAAAAAGTTATAAAATTCTCAAGTTTTTTTTTATTCGCAAATTAGATCAAGTTAGTGTTTGAAGTTAAATCTAAGACAATAAGTCTGTCATTCATTGCTGAAATAGAGTTAAAAAAACTGTAGAGAAAAATATTAGAATGACACAGAAGTTCCAATTTAATTTACAACAGAATTAAACCTAGAGGGTATTTATTTATTAAAGCATTTAAATTAAAGGTTATTTGTTTCTTGATCAATTAGCTAGAATCAAAAAGTAGCATTTAATAAATACTTGACTTGATAAAAAGTAATACTGAAGTTCAGAGTCCGGTGGAAACGGTCATACCAGCAAGCAAAATGCTCGTAAATTTTTTGCAGCAGAAAATTTTACATATACACATTTTCTGCAGTGTTGCATTTCATATCAAAATCACCTTATTGAGTTCGCATTGTGTTTTGCGTAATAGTATTTAAAATCATAATTTATGTATCAGTGGCAAAAAGGAAAAAGTCGAGATAAGCTGATTTTGTGTTAATGGTACCTCCGTAATCTGCATATTCGAAAGTACCCTTGGCCAAATTCTCAATTAATTTGTGTGGTTTTTGAGGAAGTTATAGCATTATGACTTGCAACTTATCTTTTTTAGACTTCTAATCTTATATAGAATAAAAGCTTAATTTAGGTTATACTTTGGTATATTTCAACTTAAATGTATTACTTGTAGTGTGTAGAACGATGTTTGCTTAAAAACATAAAGGTTATCAGCGAATTTCTTAATTTAACTGTAAAAGAAACAAGTTTCTGGAAATCGACTTGAAAGCTTAAAAGTGCTCTGCTGCAAAACAGTAAAATATAACTTAAATAAATATATAACTTATAATATAACTTAAGTGGACCAAACACAAAAGAACGCTGATGATGAAAGTTTAGTGGCCTTCGAAAACGGTTGGCTGTTCCGTTCAACTATGTGTTGTCAAAATATTTACAACTAACTTTGGTGTTATTTGTTCATTAATAATTATCACATGTAATTTGGCTTAAAAAGCGATACGAACTTTAGCCTGTTAAAATCATAAATATAGAAACAAATGGAGTTCGAATAATAATTAAAAAAATTAACTAAAAATAACTTAAGCAATTTTTCCTTATTGCCACAGATATACATCTAACTTAGCATTTACACATGTAAGTGCAAGTTCGAAAAACTCAATACACTCACACTTTTTTACTAATACAATCACATTTTTTGTACTTACTGCTCAGCTTACAACACAATTTCCTTGTAAGTAATTTTTGTAAGTCAAATGACAAATGAAAAAATAGTGTTACCGATAATGAGTTTTATATAAATTTGTTAGTACTTCGTATAATAAAAGTAGTTCTTATTGCAGATTTTCTACGTATTTGAAAAGAAATAATATATAAAAAACACAACTATACAACAATGCATCTTTTCGCAAACTTTGCAAAAAATCGCGAAAAATTGCAAAATTTTAAATAAACCATGATATTGATTAAAAATCTCTAAAACTGTAAAGAATGCAATAAGATTGCGAAAATTTGCAAAAACTTACTAACAGCGGGATGATAACGAAGTTTAAGATTATTTAAAAATCGGCGAAATTGTCAGGAAGCTGAAAAAATGCAAAAAATCACTAATATCGCAAACTGTGCAAAAATTCGCGAGAAGTTGCAAAATCAGAAGCAAGCCCTAAAATTTATAAGAAATCGCCAATACCGTTAAAAATAAAAAAGTTCGGTGAAATGCGAAAAAATCGCAAGTTAGCGAAAAATTGCTAAATTGTATTAAAGAAATGACCAATAATAATTGACATTACAATTACCATGTTGGTAATCCTTGTTGACATACACAAACATTTATTTTTTGTTGTACTACAGCTCCTATTCTGTTCCAGCCTTTAATCATATTTTTATATATGAATTTCATACATATTAGCAAAAAAAAAAAAAGTTGTTGAAGAAAATATACTTTTCAGTAATTTTATGATATCGGGAATACGGCAATACTGAGTTCATATATTTTTGAAATAAACACATTTTTCCATTCAAAAACAAATTTATTTTCATAAGACGTGTACGCTTCGAGAACGATTTTAAATTGAACTTACAACTGACTGTGTAAACTCTCAAGTAACTTACAAAACTGTCGGTTATTTCTTCGAAATTTTCGTTGATAATAGGTATACACTACTTGCAACGAATCATTTATGTGTGTAATTGCAGGGTAAAGTAAAACTTTATTATTTTCCAAAAAAAAAAAAAAAAAAAAATCATATAAAAACTTTTTTTCGCCTTCAGCATGTTTTAGCCCACTGTATGATATGTTTTTAGTAACTATAGTAACCATTACTCTTATATTCTTATAAATCGAAAGTGTCCATTTAGCTTTGCTTGTACAAACTTATGTGTATCTACATTTAAAAGTTGTTGCGAATATTAAAAAAAAATATTCAGATTAAACAACAACCAGCCATTGTTTAAGAGGTCATAAACCAAAACTGTAGTACCTTCGTTGTTCTTGGCTTTGTTACTGAGGGTGTTGGCTTATTAATTGTTTTTTTTTTCGAATTCATTAAAAAAATATTATTTTTCCATAAACATAAACATTAACATGCTGTTATAAACGTACACACACGCACACACACACAATCCCTATCGGAAATTTGGCTAACTTTAAACTTACTTTAAGCTAACTATTTCGCAACTAGTACTGACTACACTTAGATTACTTTGCAATGTAATCAACTGACTATTTTAACATTGCGATGTCCTAGGCGGTAGTCAATTGTCTCACTAGGCACTACTTTAAGCTAACTTAAAGTTGACTTTTTTATGTACTCAACGCGCTACCACTCGGCTAAGCTGCCATTTAAAATAACAACAGCAAAATGTTAATATAAAACTGAAATGAGTTTTAAAGTAGCTGAGAATAAATTTGTTGGCTCTCACCAAATTCGATTACGTACTCAACTTAAGAATCACTTAACTCAACTTAATTTTGGGTTTGTTCTGCATGACTTTGCAGCTAGCTTTTAGTCAGTCTAAGAAAAGTTAACTATAAGCTAATTTTTTTTGTAGTCAACCACACATTCTCTGACAGGGATGTTATAACTTCAAATTTATGATTTTTAGTTTAATTAACATGTATTAGTTTTTATTTAGTTTTCTTTATACTCGTAAATATATAACTAACACATGACACAGTGGCTTTATCACCGCAAACTTTGCTTATAGAGAATTCGATGGTGTCATTAATAGCACAGTTATCTTATAGAAAATTTGACTGTGAAAAGTGTCAGGCACAGCACACTTTTCTTAGATAAAAATGCAGGGTGTTAATCACAGCAAACTTTTCTTATAGAAAAATCGAGTGTGTCAGTCACACCACACTTTGCTTACAGAAAAGTCGACAGTGTCCATCACAGCACACTTTTTTAAAGAAAAGTCGGTCGTTTGAATTTAAAAAAGTTGTAAAACATGTTTTATTTTTTATCAAAGAGAGTACAACAAATATTATTTATGCTTCGTCAAATTTGCATCACAGTGTAGCGAATCAAAATTTCTTCGATCAGGGGATCAACTCTTTAATTCGAATCGAAAATAAATTATTTCGAATTGCAATGTTAATAAAATACAAATTCGAAAGCATTTTCTTTCGTTTCCAAATACAGAGTAGACCCGCAGTTCTTTAAACCACAGTCGCAAGTCGAAAATTATTCATTTATATCTATTTATAGCTTAGAACATGCATCTTGCAACTCCATTTAATGTGCTTCTAAAATTTTTTGTGCGTCGATACTTTCACAACACCGTCAATATTTTCAATAGAAAACATAAAAACTAAGAAGAAATAAAATTCATATAGAACAAGCATCTTCTAGCGACTTCGGTCGCATCTAGAAAGAAACTGTAACTGTCCTATAAACTGTGTTTATATAAAAAACAGAAAATGTACAAATGTTTACCGAAGTTCCGAATTTCATATAAATCCCTTAAGCCGTTTTTGTGCTAAAATGCAACAAACATAAACAGAAAAAAATATTCGTGCAATAAACAACTTTATTTGAAAATAAAACCAAAAATCAATTAAAATAAAAAAGTCAAATGTCGTAATTAATTAAATTTTTAAACAAAAGTTTAATTGACTTAGAAGCATTTTAATTTAATTTTGGTTTCATTTTCAATTAAAGTTGTTTATTGTTTATAATTTATTTTTAAACAAAAGTTTAATTGACTCAAATACATTTTTAATTGATTTTTGGTTTTATTTTCAAATAAAGTTGTTTATTGCAGGAATATTTTTTTCTGTGTACAAACTGATAAACACACAATCCTTCACATTTATAATAATAGTCGGATTATTGGCCAGTAATGCGTTAATTCATGCCAAAAATCTTAAAACTTTAAAACTTTTTTCTTAAAAATCGTTTTCATTCTGTTACAAAAATGCAGAATAATATAAAATTCTTTTGAATCTATATACATAAGTATATAAAAGAGTATGTGTTTATGTATGTATGTATGTATGTATGTAACGTATGGACTCCAAAACGGTTGGGCCGATTTTGATGAAATTTTCAAGGAATCTTCAGAATATTCAGGCGGATGACACTGTGAAGTCTGATTTTTTATTTTCGGTCTGTTGGCGGAGGGGTGTGGCAAAATTCATTTTTCATATTGCACCACCAATGCCATATTATATATTAGGGCGTTTCACCAAAGGCGTTTTTTGCGATTTTTGCAACACTTGAAGCGGAATATTAAGGCTTGTGCTGTAAAAGAATTTCAAAAAAATTTTTGGATTTTTTGAAGATTGGTATGGGGTCGCTGAAATAGATTTTATCAAAAAAATGAGGTTATGGAGACAAAAATTTTATATTATTTTTTTCAGGTGCTTTTTGTTCATACAACTAAACAATTCTTTTCTTAAGGATCCGATCCCACGACAAAAAAAAATTATTATTGTGAAAAATTATTATATTAAGGACCACTTTGTTGATAGTCTTAAAAGTGAAAAATTATTTTTCATAGATTTCAAACCTCGATAACTTGAAAAGTTTTCAACATTTTTTCAAGATATTGTCATGTTTTTCAAAACGAGATATCAAACTCTTAAATCGGTTATGTAGTTCCGAAGATATTTACAAAAAACCTATGTTAATAATGATCCAATATCCAAATTTCAAAACTTTCGAAATGTTGCATTAAAAAATCCGAGATTTCGGTTTATTTGCAAAATATTTACATCATTCAATAACACGATGGGGGTAGCGAAATACACCGGGTATAGCTAGTTATATATATTAATGGACAGTAATGGGTTAATTTATAACAAATTCTTGAAACTTTTTTTCTCAAGATTTTTTTTGGATTTGCTACCAAAATTATGTAGCTGATTGGAATTTTTAAAAAAAATTTTAGATCCATATAGGTTCATAATGGGTTAAACCGTGTGATTTTTGCGATAAAAAGTATCTTGTTTATGTCGCAATCTAGTATATAACCAGTATGCGTACCGAATTTAACTAAAATTCCTTTAGCGTTTCTTTCTTTATAAGTCAACAAAAATCCTAACATACCTATACAACCTTTCAAAATGTGTGGTTGAAGTCTACTGATGATTTGTTACAGCAACAACACAGAAAAAAAATGATTTGTAAATACAATTAATTTTTTTGTTATATCAATTAAATAATTAATTGATTTTGAACCTACAACGATTTTTTTAAATACAATTAACGAAATTGTAAGTTAAAGGAAAATCTGAAAAATAATATCAATTAAATTTATCAACAAATATTTTGCTGAAATTTATTTATTTTTTCAACATTAAGTTTTGTTAGATTTCAAAGTTATTTCAATTAAAGTTATTGTTATATTAACAATGCGAATTGTTGAGTTTTTGTACAAATTTTGATTATCATAATTGTTATATTTACAATGCTTCTTATACATAATCACAATCCTCGAAACGATTTTTGGCTTGTCTGCGAAAAACACTAAATGTCTTTGGGCGGAGTTGAACCGGCAACCTCAAAACTAATAAACCAACTTACTTACCTCTCAGCTAGAGAGCAACACTTTATTAGATACGCAAATAATGAATACACACAAAATATGATTTCTTGTTTCTTCTACATGTGCGCATTCCGTTATGATATAATTTAACAAATAATTCTGTTAAGTAATTTAATTGACTACAAAAATTAAAATTTGTTTATCAACAATGATCATTGTTAATTTTTAAATTAAATATTAAAAATTTTTTTTGTTGGTTACAATTCGATGATATTTTTTTCTGTGAATGAAATGCATATAGACAACGCTGCACCACCCACCACCAAATAAATATACAAACTTTCACATTTATATGATTTTATGTGAAACTAGCTGAGCGCGGCAAACGTTATCTTACGCGCCCACTTGAATGTATACATAAAAATTCCTCCAAGTCGATCCAGCCGTTTAGTTTTAGTATAGATAAATAACCTAAATACCGACCTAATATAGTCCTATTTATGTATTTAAATGATTACTTGTCAGATTAAGAATTTTTTTCAATTTGTTAGAAATTGCATTCCATGAATACCTATTAAGCGTGGGAGATTGTTATATCCCAATGTGTATTGTAACAGTATAAATTACCTCTTTAATTGTGATTTCCTTTTGTGAGTTAGTCCGTCGTAAGTTATGATGATATAAAACACATATATATGTATGTATATGAATTTAAAAAAACGCGTGTTAATTGTTCAAGTGGACTCAATACCCCTTTTATCACATAGAAAAGACAGAACAAAGCGCCATCTGCCGGGCTGGTTTATGAATCTAAAATATCCACAGCGTCACCCAAACGCACCCGTCCACCCGTTTAGGAGGAGTTCAGTGACGTACACACTTACAGTAGAATTATATACATACATATATATCGATAAAGATGAAACCAGTGTTCTTGCTTTAACTTCGGAAATTAAGGCATGCCCTGCCCTTTCTTGAGTGAAATCCAAGTTTTTTTTTACAATTCAAGTTAAAAACACTTATTTACTGCAAACCATCATATTTATTTTCATACGAAGCGAAAAATTCTTAAAATTATAATTGTTATCTGATTAATCGTAAAAGAATAACAATTCATTTGTGGAAAATAAATAAAATATGTCTACATGTATTTACATACACACATACATACATACATATGTATGTATTAAAAAAACATGTGTATGAAAAGCACAGACACATATGTGTTGCTTAAACAATTAATTAATCATTCATTCTTTTATTTCAAAAGCGGATTAAAAGCTTGAGGTAGTTGTGATTTTTTTAGGGCGCCGCTCTATTTCAAGAACAATTTTTTATTTTAATTTTTGTGGCAAAACATTCATTTCCTATTTTTTTGTGGTATCAACTGTTTTCAGTTGCTAAAATTAATTTAATTATTATACGTATGTTTCCATAAGGTGTAAAATTGCCAATAAAGGTGTGCTTCTTTTTAACAAACAGGTAAAAATGATTAATTAGTTTGTAATTATTCTATTTTTTCTGTCCATTAGTATTTAATTATGGGATTATTGTTGAAGCTAGGGTTTGCCAAAAACCGTGGAAATAAAAAACCGCGGTTTTCGGCTTTAAACAATTAAAACCGGTCGGTTTCGGTTCGGTTTCGGTTTTAAAAATATGCATGTATATAAATAGGTATGTATGCTGAAAAGATAAATGATGATTTAAAAAATAATCATCCCTATCGTGAGAAACAAATGGAATTTTTCTTCATGTGAAATTTTCATTCCCCTCGAAGAGAAAAATGCTACCTTAAATATCCCGTGGAATTTTTTCCCCACTATCAGTCTATGTGAATGTAAAAAGGGAAGAATTTTTGTAAAGCTTAAAAATTAATTGAAAATCGGACAAATTTAAGTTAAATAAAAAAATCACACAAATTTTTAACTTTAAAGTTGTAGTCATGGATGCGCTTCTTTTGATTTAGCTATTTTTTCATTAAGTATACCACCGTGGTGCACCACCATGAAATTTACTGTCTGTGAACCAAAGACATTCATGTTCTATGAAAAAATGTGTTGTAGGGAATTATTGTTAACAATCGTAAGCCTTACTTACTAATCTTGTCCCAAAAATAAATAATTCCAACTTTTGATATATAATGCGAAGAAAAATATAGAAATTATTCGATTTAATAATTCAGTTCGCCTAAAAAAATAAATTGAACAAAACCAAGGGAAAAAATTCACGTGAAAAATATTCTGACTTATCGTGGTTGGCGTATTTCAAATACGACTACGACTGTTTGGTAATAGATTAAAGAAGGCTTCAACCAAGGCACATCAATCAGGTACCCGCATTTCTACAATAAATATTACAACAGCAACAACCACATGTACTTTGTTGGTATAAATTACCTTCTTGCTTTTCAAAACAGGGTAGCATCGTCAGATTGCATGTTTCTTATAGGAAATGTCAAACAGCATACAAAACTGAATATTCGAAAGGTGTTTATGGATACCCAAATAAAAGCATGCTTTTAGGCTTATACCTACATAATCCAAATTTGACGTTTAGATTAGTATAATGCATGATACAATAATATATAAAGGTACAACCACATTTGACGTACAAAATTAATTATGTATGACTTTTTACCCGATTATTTGATTACTGTTTTTTTTTTGTAAACAGAGAGGAGAACGTTGCCACACACATATAATGGCAACTTTCATTTAGGAATCCTTTTTTAAATGTGTAATATGAGTTTATAGTTTAATCCACATTTTTTTTAAATGCTATATTCATTGGACATGAGGATAACAAAATCTGTGGGTAATATGATCTTCAAAAGTTGACAAATGTTTGATTTATTATTTATTTTACCACAAAAAAAGCATGCAACATCGATGTTTTTGTTAAAGCAGCATAACAGAAAAGTTTAAAATTATGTACTGAAAACTGTTAGGAAGCAAAAAACTTCGCTTGCATGGCGAACATTGCAAAAATACTTGAGAAGTTGCAAAATCGGAAAAAGTCTTACAATTTATTAGAAATCGCTAAAACTGTTAAATAGAAAAATTTCTAAATGCATTGAAGAAATAACTTCAACTGCAAAGAATAACAAACTCCCAGAAAATCAGATAGATCGCAAAAAAAATTCCTAACATCGCAGAAATTGCAGTGTCTAGTAGAAGTTTTTGTATAATTTTCATTTAGAAATGAAACTTCAATGGACATAAACATTCAAACATTTGGTCATCGTTCGACGTCGTAAGAAATAAACTATCGCCAGTTAGTTAGGGAAACTTTCATACAACGTACTGATATACACAAAAGTGTTTTTATATTTTACGAAGAATATTCGTCGTTGGTTCCAGTTGTGTTTACAGCAGCTTCGTCCAAACACACATGCTCCGACATTTGTATTTGAGGTAAAAAGCTTTGAAAGCTCTTGAATTTTTTCTCGTTTCTTTTCAAAATAAAAGCAAGCATTGCTGTCGTCAAGATCTTATTGGCTGATGTGATCTCTCACAAAACTTCCTTTTTAAAAGTTTGCACATTTTTCATATGCCTTGGACGTACCTGATGTAAGGCAATAAATAATACAGTGAAGCACTAACACGAAGTCCCGCCTATGATTCGGAAGTGGAGCAGATGCTGTTCAGTTAGGAATTTCCTTGCAGCTGTTCATTTCCTTGCTGTTCTATCTTTGCTGCTGCCGTTGTTGGTGCTGCTGTATTTTTTATTGCTGTTTTTTATAATGAAAAAAATTAAATATTTTTATTTTTTTAATTAAATAAACAACAAAGTAAAACAATTAATCAAAAACTCGGATTTCATAAACTAATAAGGTAGCATTAATTTTGAGAGTAAAAAATAATCGGGACAAACGTCAGAAGGTTAATATGGCGACGAAAAGAGAGAACGGTTTTACCTTTATATTATTGTATCATGGTATAATGACATTAGTCACCTGGTGTAGTGCTGCCACCTAATAAATGCGCCTTGGCTTCAACAGTTTTTTTTAATCTATGACCAAACAGTCGTAATGATTAAACAGAATACCGACTTCAACACATTTTCCATACAAATTGACACAAAAAACAGCCGCAGAAACCAGTCGTGAGATAGAATCTATTTTATTTTGAGAGCGTTTTTTCTTATGCTCTCACATATAAATACTTATTCTCACAAAAATGTTACCATACTTTCAATAAATTTCATACATTTTGTAAACAAAACTACAAAGAAAAATAAGCACAAAAGAAAATAAAACAAAAATTAGAGAGCATTTGAAGTTACTGCCGTCGATGTTATTTATTATGGGCTTGATTAATTTGTCAGCGATTTTCCTGAAGTTGCAGACTTTATTCTGTTTCTACATGTAGCCGTATTTGAAATACGCCAGCTACGATAAAGGCACACTATCATACAAAGTCGTGCGATCTACGAAAATATACAACCCTGGTGTGATGAATTGTTATTGTCTTTTGAAAATTTTCATAAACTCCATCATACCAGCATTGTATGGTATGGTAGTGTATCACGGCCTTAAGGCAGATTATTCATGATAAGGGGAACCAAAAAAGGGAAATATTTCTCGAAAAAAATTTTCGAGGGAAAAAATTTTTACTATAAGGCAAGAATGATAAAATAAAGATTACGCCTTGCGCATGATTTACCGTTTGATGACGTAGTAGTCCCCTCGCAAAGGTTACCAAGTCTGTATCATATGTGAAATTTATAATTTCTTGCAAAAAATTTATTTATTTTGTTGTAGTTGGCAGCCCTGTGATTAATTTACTCAGAGAGATCTCCAAGAAAAAAATTAAATGTTGTTGCTTAAAAGCTGCAAAACTAAGAAAAATAAAAAACAAAATAAAAATAAAGAGATAAGAAAGAGAGCAAATATGAAATGTGAGCTTGTGTGTGTGTAATATTTCTATAGTTGAATTTTACTAACCAATGAGAACAGAGGCTTAGTGACGTCAGAATTCCATCATGCGCAGAAATCAGCGTGCACACTTCTACCGATATTCGGTAGATTCTACCGAATATATTTGTGAACTTAGCAATCTACCAATTCTACCGAACAAGGCCTGAAATCTACCGAATATTGTTATTTAGTAATTTAAGTCGATATTTGTGTAAATTGCCTATTTTGCCACATAGCAGTGCGGCCGCAGAGCGGTCATTTTCTGTCATGAAAATCATTAAAACAGAACAAAGAAATCGGTTAAAAACTGAAACTATAAGTAACCTAATATTTGCCAAGAAATTGTGCCTTGAGGATGAAATATTTATTCCTACCAATGATTTAATCATTTTTGCACAAAAGTTTAAATTCATAAATGGATCTTACATATAATCTTTGTAGTTACAAATGTTTGTCAAATAAAAGTTATTTTAGTAGCTTTATAAAACCTATGTACAAAAACTGAATTCCTGTTATTTATGTATATTATTTTATGTATGCATAGCATATCTACCTACATATATATAAACGGTAAGGGCAAATAAATGGGGATGACACTTTTTTTTATTGGAAATGCTTCATTGTTTATGGCAGTTTAATTTCCGATCACATGTAAAGTTTTAATTGCGCTTTTGGAACCTGTTTAGTTTGATACTCCTTGCACTTACCCTTTATATATAAGTAAAGGGTGTTTTTTTTAGAGGTATAGAGCTTCGAATTGAAATAAAACACAAGACAATCGTTTTAATGTTCATCAATTTGGCTTTATTGGAAGGATAATTTTATGCCATTAATGTTTAAGTATGATTTCGGGCATGTGGCCGCCACGGCTGGCTCGAGTAAAGCCAATTCTACAGGTCCAATTTTCAACCACTTTTTCGAGCATATGGGGCCGTATGTTGGCAATAACGCCACGAATGTTGGCTTCCAAGTCCCCTAACGTTTCTGGTTTGTTGGCGTAGACGAGCGACTTCACATATCCCCAAAGAAAATAATCCAATGGTGTCAAATCACACGATCTTGGTGGCCAATTGACAGGTCCATTCCGCGAAATTATGCGCTCATCGAATGTTTCCTTCAATAAATCGATTGTGACGTGCGCTGTGTGGCATGTAGCGCCGTCTTGTTGGAACCACAACTTATCCACATTCATGCCATCCAATTCGGGAACAAAATTTGATGGACAAAGCTCCAATTGCTGTGCACGGTGGCGAATCGATTCATTCGGGTCCTCTTCAACACTTTGCTCTACAGCGGCAATTGTTTCTTCGGTGCGCACTGTTCGACGTCTCTGCGGATGCGTATTATCACATAGAGTAAACGTAGTGCGAAAACGATCCATGGTTAACCGAATTAATTGCTCTGATGGACGATTATGTCGACCATAAAATGGACGGAGCTTGCGGTAAACTTCGCGAACTGAACCATTATTTTCGAAATAAATTTGCACGATTTGCAAGCGTTGTTCTTTTGTCAACCTGTTCATGATAAAATGGCAAACCAAACTAAATATTAATCACTTGACAGCTGACAAAATGGCCGCCAGTTAAAAAAGTGATGCCAACTTAAAGTTCTATACCTCAATAAAAAACACCCTTTACATACATATATTTTGTTATTTTTTATGTTTCTCTGAATAAAAAAATGTTTCTACCGAATTTCATTAAAATCTACCGATTTTTTTTGTCGATTCTACCGAATTTAAAAAAAATTAAGTGTGCACACTGGCAGAAATGTATTTTTATTCTTGCGCGCTGGCGTAATCTTTATTTTATCATTCTTGCTATAAGGGTTGTTAAAGTTTCTCTGGTTTGTATTCAATTCAGGTACTTATATTAGAAAAGGAACATTTAGTAGTGAGCATGTGTATAAAAAGCTAAAGAGTAAAAAATTTATATTTAATTATCCAAGTAATAAAATTTCAGAAACGTTCAAGCATTCAATGTAGAGTCGTTTACAAGCGACAAAAGCACTCTTTTGCTTTTAGTTGAATAGAGCTTTATTGCCTTGTTAAGTCCCAATTTACACTATGCAAGTCTTATTGCTAAGCTGATTAGTTTGTTAGGCTAGAGAGACGGGGGGAAAAGAATCGTTGCTGTTCCCCTCGTCTCTCTCTCTCCCTAAAACGAATCAGCTTAGCAATAAGACTTGCATAGTGTGATTTGGGACTAAGCAAAAATATTTTGGTTGTTGTGTTGTTCGTTTTTTTAGAAAGTACAAATTCTTGCCGAAAAAACGTTAAAATTATCGTCTGTTTGCTTTACATCTGCTAGAGCTTTTTTGATAACAGGTTACAATTCTTCCTGCAAAGAATTGTTGTAATTTTCTTAAAATTTTACAATTTTCTTACCTTTCATTGTTACATTATGCTTAGTAATGTATAAAAGTCTTCAATGTAGAGTACATTTGCTGTATTTTGAAACAAGATAATAATGTTAAAGTAAAACTTAAAAACCGGCGCTTTTTTTGTCGGTTTCGGTTTTTATGGGTTAAAAACCGCGGTTTCGGTTTCGGTCTCGGTTAAAACCGAACGGCAATCCCTAGTTGAAGCACTGATAAGGTGTAAAAAAATTTTTGGTAATTAGAAATTTTTATTTCTAATGCCACAAAGTTTTCAAATGAATTATTGTTTGCACTGTCAGCCTTATCACAGAATTCAAATGCGATTGCGAGTGTTTTCAATTCTGAAAATTCTATCGTCAGTGATTTAGTAAGAACAAGTTTAAATAAATCCAACTGAAAATTATAGATTAATTATTTTATGTATTAAAATATTTTATGGACTTTTTCAAGCATTTAGTTATCATATACATATGTACATTAGAGCGTCCCGCCCAACAGGCAACAATAAAAGTGCCCCGTACACCAGCGAATATAAAGTATTGTTCCAAGGACATTTAAAAAAAAAATTTTTTTTCGGCCGAGGTGACCCCTACGGTCTGCAACAATGAATTTATAAAAGCATTTTTTAAATAGTTGTGCTGTAATTATCGAAATATTTTCTTAGCAAAAGTTTTATGATTTTTCGCGAGCTATAAATTTCTAACATTAGGGTGTCACATTAGAGTAAGTACTACAACGGTACATACACTTGAGGTCAATGGACCTCAGAGCAAAAATATTGGCCTCCCTGAGACAAAAAAATTCGCTATATTAAACTTTAAGATCGGACTGTAAATATGGAATATATAACGAAAAAACTAATAAGGCGACCCCTACGTTCGGCTAAAAAAAATTTATTTTGAAATGTCCTTGGAAAAATACTTTATATTCGCTGGTGTACGGAGAACTACTTTTTTCTGATACGGTCTAATGTACATATGCATAAAATTAATAAATTACAATTTATTAAAGTTGTTGAGAGAAAAAAATAATTGTTATTTTTCATTCAGAGTATTGCCACATTGTTTTTATGTAAAAAAAATCCCGTTTTTTTTCTTTTTATTCAATAACCATATTTTTAACTGAAAAGCTTAGATTTTAAAATTTTTGGGAAACAGCAAAATCGATTCGAATTTAAAGAACGTTATGTAAAATCCGTCGGATTTGAAAATCCTGAATCAAAACCATTTGTGTCCAAATGTATGACGGTATGTAACTCGCTAATAAGATAAACTTTTTTCTGTCCTGAGTTAATCAATCAATATTTACGAGTGAAATATTTTGTGTGTTTTGAAAGAAATATATAATATTAAGAAAAATTTAAAATACATTTTATTTGTTTATTTTTAACCCCCGACTTACAAAAGCGGTGTTATAAGTTTGTATATAGTGTGTCTGTGCATCTGTGTGTCTGTACGAGTCAACGTACAGACCAAACGGCTGGACCGATTTTGATTTAGTTTTTCCTGTTTGAAAGGTTATTTGATCGAGAGTGTTCTTATCTATGTTTGAAAAAAAATAGGTCCAGCCGCTTAGAAGATATCGCATCTTTTCTAGATATGTTCGGGGGTTTTTAAAACTTTTAATTTTTCTTATTATTTTTTATGTATTTTGTTCAAATGTATGTTGTTAGTATTAATGTGAGATTAAATCACTGCTATTGGCCGCTTAAACTAGCAAGCAGAACCATATAATAGACAACTCAAAAATTAAGCAGATTAAAGTTAGTTAAATCTCTAATCTCGAACTCAAAACCTGAGTATTTTTTTTTTAATCGAATCCAAGAGAAATAGTTGGTATGGGTGTAAATTTATTATTGTGATCTTTTGATCTAAATTAATATATTTCCAATTTTTAAACTTATATCCTATTGTGGAGTATAACATTTACTTAATGCTTCAATAAATACTAAACAAATAATTTCTTGTGAAAAATCTAATATTTTATAAAAAAAACATCTTGAGAACAATACGAGTTCTAACGATATACACTATTTAAATTGTTTCTAATTATAAAACTGTTTCTCCTAACGCCTCAAATTAATTGCTTATGTTTAAAAAACTTGACTTGTTTGAAATAAATATGCACTTTAAATGAAAGTAGTCATGGCCCATTCATATTCGTTCATAGGTGTGGTCTATTTTATAAATAGCAAGTGCAAGAAACATAATACCACTACTGGCAAGTGCTGCATTTATTATTTAATTTTATTATTATTATTAATGCAACTATTAGGCTTGGCCAATATTAATATGAATTATTTAGATCATAATAGTACATATTTTTTTATTTTTATTTTTTTTTTTTTTTTTTTTTTGAAAACAAATAATAAAAACACCAGCTGGAACAAATTATTTGAAACTTATAGAATTCTTTCAGGACAAAAAACCTTAAAAAAATAAAAGTTTCTTTATAAATATATAATTTTTTTTTTTTTAATTTACTTATCTCGCTTTATTTAAATTGGATTTTTCTTTATATAAAAAATAATAAACTGAGGCTTAACAATGAAAGCTTATGCACTCAAATAAAGCTAATTACAAGAAATTAACGTAGAAAAGATTTAAAAAAAATTCATACATAATTATAAAATAAACTAATAAAGAACATTTTCAATGAATTTTCAAAAGCATAAATTAATCTCTTTTTTTAATTGTTTAATTGAACTATAAAACATTTTTCTTTGTTTTAAATTCATTTATGTTGCTTTATTTAAATCGAATTATTTTATATAAAAAAATAATATACTGAGGCTTAACAAAGGCTTGTTTGTATACTCAAATAAGGCTAATTACAAGAAATTGACGTTGAAAAATATTCACACATACAAACATAATTGTAAAATAAACTTATAAGTAAAGTTTTCAACGAATTTTCGTATTAACGTTCGATTAGTATAGAAAAATTGTTTTATTTTAAACTAGGATATAAATTCAAAATCATCATCGGAACCCTCTTCACAGCAATTACGCCGTCTTAGCTCGGCTGACGAGTGATTGACACTTTCGAAATCTAAAAAATTAAAGAAAATACTTTTAATTTCTCAATTGAATCTTTAATATTATCATGCAAATAATAAATTATTCTAATCAATTTTTTTTCTTTGTTTCTTAAAATAAAAACAAAAACCTTCTGTATCTCCACAACTTATAGTTCGTGAGGAACTATAACTTATTAAATCATCTGATAAAGTTGTAGAAGTTAGATAGGAAGTATTTAAATCACTGGCAACTTCTTCATAAGAATTACAACAATGTTCATTGCAATCTGTATCTGTTTCTATACTCAAGGTAGAGTCGTTTAAGAAAATAGAAGGATAAAGATAAGTGGCGTCACTAGAAGCCATAATACCTGTCATACCCGACACCCATTCCGGCGAACGAGTTTTTGTTATTTCAAACAACGGTTGGCTACTGGCTGTTAACACTTGATTTTTTAGATTCTCCATTAAGATATCAAAGGACACACGAGATTTGCAAAGGAAACACTAAACGTAAAAATATATTATTATTTTTTTTAAACAGTTATACGTAAATTATAATTTTATTTTACCACAGCCAACGAAGGGTCCATTTGGCTAAATTGTATTCTGCCGGCGTATTTTTGATGAAAAGTTTCATCAAAGTCAATTTCATCTTGTGTAGTTTTTGAACCCACACTTCCCGATCTTTGCGTTGTATGAGGATCCAAAAATAAAACTTCATCATCTACGTAGCCCATAAAATACAAGGCCTGATTTGGTCGTCCACCAACCATACCGCAATTTCCCACCAATTCAAAGCATTTCTTTAAAGCAGGTATATAAATAGGATTTATGTCACTCAGTCCCAAACGCAAAGGTATTATAAGTAACAAAGGCTTCCAAGAGTCATCGTTATTGATATTAGTCAAGCAAAGTGAAACTACAATATAATGGAAAAAAATATTTACGTACTCGTGTTATATTAAAATATTATGTACTTACTAATGTCGTCTGTGATTATTATGTTGTCCATAGCTACGTGAATTGTTAAGCTACACCAGTCATCATACCGAACTAGTTTTCTATAAATTAAAAAAATACAAATTAAATACAATTAATTACATTCTTTCATTACAACATACAACATACCGTTAGCTAAAATGCAAAAACTAAAAAAAAAATTAACAAACTTGTAGTTAAGTCCCTTATTTTTTGTTAATAAAAGCATAATTTTTGATGGTAGAACTGCAAATTTTTGTCAAGTTATGTAATTTAATGGCAGTTACAATAATCTATCAAAAACTCGATTTCAAAATTTTTTTGTTAGTTACGCCTTTTTAGATTTTAGCTAACGATACGATGTAGTATATCACTACATTATTTATGTTATGTATTATAGAGTTGCATGAACAATTCCATCCATGAAACTACTGAAATGTTTGTTTACTAAGGCCCAACTTCGAATAAACATGTTAATACTCAACAAACTGTTGCTTTTATCATACTGTGAGTGAAAACGTTTCGTTTCATACTGTTAACACAAAGAGATTGTTCATTGAAACGACTTCTGTTCATGCTGCTTTCTCTCCTCTCATCTTTTCTTATTAATTCGCAATAGCAATGTTGCCAATATAGTGAAATCATGGAATTTTTTGTATGGGTCGCACATGTGTAATAGGTTTCACTTTAAATTAAAGTTTTAACTTTTACACATACATACAGAACTAAGTACATATGTATATACCATACATATTAGTAATACATATTTTAATTTGTCATTTGCAATTTTGAATAATATAAATCTTTAAACTATTTTAATACATTATATATTCTTGTAATGAATTTCACACAACCCTGAAATGAAATGCTATGGAAAGAAACACACACTTTTAGATGAAAAATGGAAAAAAGGAATTGGTTTATGAGAAATGAATATATTCTTAAGCTAATTTGATTATTAGTTGTGTAGGTGTCTAAGGGTTTTGGTCACGTGCTTGTTTTTTTTATTTTATATGATATAAAAAAATTGAAATTGACAAAAATTAAATAAAACACAACAAAAGTACTCGTTTCTAAGCGAAAATAACTATTTATATTCTTCCAAGCAAAAATATAACTAACAATTATTTTTGAAATTAATATTTGTAATAAAACTCAAAAAATTTGATTATCATCACCATATGTAAAAATACGAAATTTTAAACAACAATAATATTGCATTGAAAAGAAAAATAATTATGTGTAATATTTTAACTTCCTTTTCGGCGATTATTCATATATTTTCCCTTTTGCTAAAACTGGCAACACTGATCTTTAAAAGCATATTGTTTTTGCGTGAACTTAATCGAGATTTAAGGTAGAATTAGTAAAATCGTATCGTGATGTTGCGTGTCAGCTGACAAAAACCGTACCATATACAATGCATGTTACTGGTTATAAAATATGTGGTGGTAGCACTGCTGACGTAGGAATCTGCAGAAAACAGATTTTTCTGTAGCGAATGTCAAAAACGCCGTATTTAATGCCAAACAAAAAAAAATGTTCTGTGTAAACTGTTACATTTTCTATAACTTGTGCACAAAGTTGAACGATACGGCAAGCTGTAAAGTAGAATGATACGATTTTACTAATTCTACCTTTATTCAACACATGTTCTGTTTCACATTTGTAAATGTTAGTATGCTCTTGTATAAGTAAACAAACCAACATCATTTTACTGCGTTCTTAACTATTGAGTATTCATTGTTCTTGTTTCATAGTTATTCATCTGTATGAAATAGAAATGAAACGAATGAAAAATTATAGCGAAAGTTTCATAAACATCATTATTTAGTTTCATGCAGATGTCTATTATGTATGTATGTATGTATATATTATGTACATTTTTATTTTCAATGTTAATGCAACACATCAACATATGTACATATGTATATACATATGTAAATACGCTAAATATATGTATTCTGCTTTTAATCTCATTTTTCCTATTTTTTCCTTTCATTTTTACTTAAATTGTTCACGACTCCCTACAACTAGTTTCAAAGGTTATTACTTAAGTACAAAATAATATTTTGGTTGTGTTTTTATGTTGGTTTACGTGGCTGCTTGCTACCTGCAAGCAATTAAGCAGAATCGTGAGATTCCGTTTTGATATTATTTGGGTTGTAGTGACAAAAAGATTTTTCTTAACCCAAATCATATACAATTACATACAACTTTTATGTTTTAATATATCGTTACCTTATTATAGAAAGGCTCTAACTCATTTTTTTTTTTTGCAAGAGATTTTAAAATTTTTCGATACATTAGATGTTATTCCATTGAAATATACAAGAAATTCGATTTCAAAAAAATAATGACCTGGGGTCTTTCAATATTAAGGTAAAATTCTCATTAAATTTAACGAGTGTCCGATTAAAATTTAAATTTACAAATAATGTTCCCTACTTACTTGAGTACTTGCGCCACGGTATTGGGACCAAACCACTGACCCACCTTCTTATCCTCTGAATCCCCCATTAAGGCAATTTGATGTATGGAAAAATAACTTTTTCTTGAGTCCTCAAAGCGATTGATAATTTTCAAATATGTCGAATCTCTTGTTTCAGTTGTCCAAAACCAATCTCGTCCCAAATGCAAATCGATAAGAGCCTGAGCCAAAACCATTTGGCCGCAACGCAACATACAACCCCAGCCTTTGTCAGTTGTTAACTGTGGCTCGCCAAGGGGAACAAACCCTCTGCGGTACGTACACCATATCCGAGACTGAACATCGCGACGTATTAATTCTAATTCATGTATGGCATTGTAACTTTTTCCCAAAATCCAAACAGTGGTATTCACCTTTGGTATATCATCAATTTCCCCTGTAGCGCTAGCCACAGCTCCTACCACCGCTCCAGCCAATACGCCGTCCGGTCCTAAGTACGCTTCAAAAACGCTGTCCATTTTGCGTGATACATTAGTGTAAAAATCTATTAAGTGATCAATGTTGGCGATACACTGTAGTCTAAAGTAATAAAGCCTGCGACTACGGTGATAGAGATCTTCGGGATGTGTTTTAAGCCAATCAAAATGAGCCAGTGCGATTGAAGTTGTTATAATTAATAGTACTCCAAAGCTTACTAAAATGGCCCAATATATGTTATTATTGCTGGAAAACAATAATAAACAGCAGGACCAAAACTCCTTCAATCTGCTAATAATCTTGACTAATTTAAACTTGCTTGTTTCACTAGAATATGAAAGGAAAAAATCATTTTGTTGTGTTAAAGGAATAAAAGAGGAATGAAATTGTTTACCTTTATTTATTTATGTTGCATTTTTTTTCATCAACTATACAATTCTTCTCTCTTCTCTCGCACACCAATTATACACAATGAATTTTTTCTAGTACTTTTTTGTATTGTTGTTTATGGCAATGTCATCATCTCCATTCATTCTAATTAAAATGTGTGGCTTTTTTCATTAAGATTTTTCAAGCATATATCTTCACTTATTTTATTAAATTATATTTTACCCAAATGCTTCTAGTTGTGGCAGTGTTACTCCTTCAGTTTTTTTGTTTCCTAATTGTTTTAAATTGTTACATTTAAGGATCCAAATTGGTCGTCAAAATTCTTCGTCGTAGCAAAACAAAGAGTTAAATGTATTTTTTTCGCTTAATGACAAAACAAACGTCAAACACAAAGTGACTTGCCAACTTTTTGATAGAAATGACCTAGGTGTATCTAACTAGGTGGCAGCGCTACTTCAGCTGATAATATTTTGCTCGATGTGCTTTGTAGCTGAAGAATGTCAAAAACTTGATTTTGTTTTGGTTTTAGTACAATTATTTTTGTGCTTTTGACATTCTTCGGTTCTGTACACAGCTATGGTTGCCGTATTTTTGTTTAACAAATCCTTGCGCAGTCGCCTGTATAATTACACCATGGAAAAGACCAAACCATGGTGTAATTATACAGGTGACTCCTACTTTTAACTTACTTTAAGTTATAATAATGGCCCTAAGTCATATTTTACTGTTTTGCAGGAGAGCAATTTTAGAAGTTTATTTCTTCTGGAAAATTTTCTCTTAACCTTTATTTTTTTAACAAACATCGTTCTACACACTATACATAAGTAACACATTTAAGTTGAAATATACCAAAGTATATATCAGCTATTATTCCAAATGAGATTAGAAGTAAAAAAAAAAAAATAAGTTGCAAGTCATGCTGCTATAACTTCCTGAAAAATCACACGAATTAATTGAAATTTTGACCAGGGGTACTTTCGAAGGGACCTTCTAAGTTTAATTATAATTTATTGAAATATTAATTGATTATGATTTAATTAAAGAAAATCCATCTAACCAAACGTTTTTATTCGTGCATGGACGAAAATATGGAATTCATTAACGAAAGTCAAAAGACTTCTGAGAAGAACCTTTGACGTAACGCTGTTTATTATGTTAAATTAAAATTGTAATAATGAAAAAAGTTCTATACGTCCTATAAAATCCTACATTTATCTAAAGCCAAGTTGCAAAAATGTTTCTAGGACTATTGTAAAATATCTCAATGAACCTAATGCCTTTTTTTAATTTATATGAGAAAAATTTATAATTTATGTGTCTGTTTTTAAGGGAATATATATTTTTATTTGTTTAATGTGGAGTAATTAAATTAATCCAAATCATGTAAAATGAATATCATTCCCTTTTAGCTTGGTCTATCTAATACATCTTGAACACTAGGAAAAATTCAATTACAAACAATATCAACTTCTAAACGTACTACGCGCATTAAACATTTGGTCTATATTCATAGTCAAAACAAAGTATACTTTAACAATTTAAAACCAGTATTTTTATGCTAATACTGGTTCTAAATTTATGTATTTATTTATTTTGGATGCAATTATCTAATTTTCAAAAAAGTACAAAACTTGTTATTTAAATCTAAAAACTCATCATTCAATTCACCACTACTCAACATATCGGCATTCGGATCCTCTATAGTGCTTTCTTGAACAGCATTTTTTCTAGCTTGCTGACGTTTTTTCTTTAAAAGCTTTTTGTTTAAATTGTCGTTGCTTTTTTTGTCCTTAGACTGTATCCAAGAGGGTATGAATTTTTCACACCACTGCCACAAATACAAATAAAAGTCAAACATCATTTGCGAATCTCTAAAAATGAAATTTCTGATGTAGTATTCAATATCTACTCGGGTTTTCAGCAAATCGTAAATGTTATACAAAAACACACCGCAATACAATTGACCCATATGTGGAGCTGAATAAGGAAAGTCTAGTAAAGCGTTTAGTGAGTGGAATTGGAAGACCACCGATTGCAATTCAGCAAATGCATGCAATATGGTGCTTGAATAAAGATCATATTTTTTTTTAAATATATCCTGCATATGAAAATGTTTCAATAGTTCATTCTGCACCAAATAGCAATCGGATTTTGGTATATACAATAAACGTTCTGGTATGGGTAATGCCAAGACTTCGTCCTTAATTTTCCGTTTTGAACCGTTTGCTTCTTCTTTGTCGCGCACCTGGCGCTCCTTTTTTATAATTTTGCCAAATTGTTTTTGAAAATGTTTAATATCTCTTTCTGGTGGAATTTTCGAGTCGATGATCCTCAAAACAACCAGGCACACAATTAGGGAGTGCAAATGTACTACATCGCAGTGTTTTGATCTCTGTAGCCAATATACAATACTCATAAAATATAATCTTATGTCCTCAGGAAGTTGATCCAAAACAGTGAAGAGTTCATCAGGATTTAATTCAGGCATTTCACTTTCAAATACTGATTTAATGAAAAGTGGGTTCGGACTGTCTGGAACAAAATCATATTTAGGTTTCTCCTTGATTTCTATGTGCTCATAGCGTATGTTGGTGATTCTAGTGGCTCTCGTTAGATATGTAAAGAATAAAGGTCGCACGGTTCCATCTTCCATTTCTTTAGGTATATATTCCTCTCCTTTCACATTATTGAGCATTGTGTAGATAAGTGTTAATATGGGTAAGGCTATTAAATTGCAATCATTGAAAGGAAAATGTTCAATTTGGGGATTATTTATATATTTTCTCAAATGAACTAAGTCGACAAAGAATCGTGGCAAACTGGCAGGATACAATTTATCTATAAACCACTGAGGAAATGACGAAATATGGTCTTTATCATCTGGTTCGTCTTCGCTTTCACCTTTCCCTAATATTTCATTTTCAGAATTTAGTCTTAGAACAAGTTCTTTTTCTTCTTCAAGTAGTTTGTTTTCTTCTTCACATTCATCCTCATTTATTTCTTCTTCTGGGGCAGCGCTATTTTCTTCATTTTCGTCATCTTCTTTTTCGGATCCCTCTTCTTCATTTAAGGATCCCTCTTCGTCATTTTCGAATTCCTCTTCTTCATTTTCAGATTCTTCTTCTTCCGCTATTTCAGAATATTCTTCTTCATCGGTTTCACTGATATTTTCATAATCACTTGTTATCGAATCAAATAAATTTTCATAATTATTTTTAAAATAATGATAAGATCGACATTTTTCATTTGAATAACCGCTTGTGGCTGCCTCAACTTGAGCCATTAAGGACTCTCTTTGATTCTAAAAGATAAAAAAAAATTATATATTTATAAAAGATGAAAATCTGGGCGCGAATAACTAGATTTTTAACACAGCGATTTATTATTTCTTCTAAGCAAGGTACTTACTGTTTTTAATCTCGTCATAATCTTTTTGAGTGCCGATTCTGCTGTTTCCGTTTTAAGCCACTGAAGAATTACTTTTATTCTACGCTGTTGCTGGTTCGTTTTGCGACTGCGACCAAGCTTGCCCATACCAGATAGGAAAAAGTTTCTAAAAGAGGAACGTGATATGTAGTCATTTCCTAACATAGCAGCGAAAAGTGGCAATTTCTCTTTACTTAAAGAGCCTCTTTTTATTAAATTTTCAATACGATAGACACAGCAATCCAAATATTTGTACGATTTTCCTTTCTTAGGTTTCTCCTTATTGTCAACTACTATAGTATCCATTATACGGTTACCCCTGGTACGTTTATCTACTTTTTTTGCTTCATTTCTTCTCAAATTCCTGGGCTCATCATCACAATTTTCTTGGTTATTAAATTTACACAGTTTCGTATGAGCCTTTACAGTCAGTGTGATAAGAGGTATATACTTAACATTATGTATATAGAAATCGGAGTCATAACTTAAAACAGGACATTTTAACTTGCGGCCCAATGCGGCCAATTCATCATCAGCTTCAAAAACACATCGCATTACCGGAACGCCACAATCTTTAACTGCATCAATAAAAACTTCTTTCATCATTAACGGAAACACGGGTATTGAGGCACAAGGATTAATCCGTTTTATAACGGAAATTTTTCCTCTCATTCGTTTGCCCACTGTGCGTAACTTACGGTGTTCATAGCCACCATCCATCAACACATAAGCCTTAATATTGCACTCTGCTAGCACTATAAAAAAATTCATCACAGCTCTATAGAAATCATCGTAGTCACCCCCAAAAGCGGAATAGCTCCCAGTTACGTCCTTGTACAGATTGCAAGCCAAATTGTCTCCATCTACTACTAGATTGCAATCATGTAATTCATATGGTTTTAAATATAGTTCTGCATGTCTGGCTATAAAGCCCGTTAAACCACGAACTCCCATTTTATTATATAAAATTAATAATTAATAATGCCAACTTGTTTAAATTATTATTTTAATTTAACATTAAAATTACAAATACATTTCACACGTGTTATGTGTGTATCTAAAAATGTTATGAAAACGCGAACAAAATAAAATGTCAAAAGATATAAAATAATTGTAAATATCACAGTGATTCCAAAATTGTTAATTATTGCAATGCATGACCAAAATAAATAGGAAAAATATTAACGTTACAAATAGATATTAAAGTAATATTAATCCAATTGGATCTTTATTACATATGATATTAAATAATTAAATCTATATGAAATAAAAATCAATAAAATCCTCCACATAAAAATAAAAAGTGGAAGATAAATATAAAATGAATTTGAAAACGATTTTAGGAAAATTTTGAATGCAAAATTTGAAATAAAATACATTCCAAATTCATTTTAAATTTTATGAATATGGGCGATAATATATCACTGTATAAGTAATAAAAATCTGTTCTAATTTGAAATTATTAAATATGATTTAAAACTTCGTGCGCTATTATTGATTTTCTCTTAACTCACTTGCACATTTTAAAGTCTGATTGAGTGTTATTTTCGGTTATATATTTTGGAAAGGAGTACATTCATATATAAAGGGTTTATAAAACAAACTTTCATACAAAATTTTTCTTACTAAGCCCTTATTAAGCCTTAATAAGTTTTATAAATAAGGCTGTTAAAAAATAACAATTATCAGAAAAATTGTCATAAACAAATTTCAGTATTTAGCTCGATAACGTCTTTACGGTATTCAGATTACATTAGTGTTGATAAGTTTGCGAGAGGTTTTCTAGCATTTCTATTGCCTTTTTCGTAGTTATAGTTACATATAAGACATTAGTTGTATAGCCATAAACGCCAAAGAAAGGCACAAGAAAAAGTCATAATTTGAATGCGCATGATTTTTCGTAGTAGGTTTGAAAGAAATTTATCAAAACAAGTCAGGTTGCAAGATCTAGTGTGAAATGGTACTACGTTGAAAACATTTAGGGCCGTATCCAAAAAAATTAATTTGCACTACAAGTGTTCTTTTGTAAAATATTGTATGGAAATTTTGCTTTAACTTACACTTCAAGCTCAAATAATTATTTTTGATACGGCCATTAGAAACTAATTTTGTTGACAAATTTTTTATTGAAAAAATAAGAATTAACTCCTATTAGAGCATAGAAAATAAAACACAAAATTTGTTAACGCTTGGTGTTGCGTTTTACAAAATAAAAGCCGATTGTTTTTTCTACGACAATTTCATCGACATTAAGATTAATTAAGATTTAATTATTAATCGACACAAGTTTAATAACAATCTTAGAGCGTTCATATAATGTTAGAGTGGCTGAGGCATATAATGAATTATCATTTAAAGGTATATATAAAGGTATTTAATTTGTCTGTGTATTCAAGGCAATCATTTGTGCCAAGGCAGCTCAATAAAGTAACACCACAAGCCCAACTGGTTAATGTTTAGAAGACAAAAATATGTAAAATTTAGTATGAATTTTGTGTGATTTTGCATAATCAGTTTGACACAAAATGCATTTGTTTTCGGCATCATTGCGTCATTGCGCCTAAAATTTAATTTTATTGCAACTTAGGCCGGGTTTCCATCTGTCTGCCATGTGCCACATAAGCGTAAAAAAAGCGTAACCACTAATTACTAATGGAAAACTGTTTGATTCAGACATGTATTTATTAAGTTAAATAGTTCCATACATAACTAATAGACCTAATAGACAATTTTATAGAATCCAGCATGATTGCAAACTGTTTAAATCAATAAATACATGACTGAATCAAACAGTTTTTCATTAGTAATTAGTTGGTTACGCTTTTTTGGGCAAATGACACGCAAGAAATGCTCAATGTAAAGTCGGCATTATGTATATATATATATATATATATATATATATATATATATATATATATATATATATATATATATATATATAAATATATATATATATACGGCTCATTTACTCAAACAATGTCATAACTCAATAAAACTACTTTGCCAAAAAAAAACTTGTTTAAAGTTTTCAATTCACATACAACTTAATGGAAAAAAGAAACTTATTTTTCTCTCAAGAGTTGAGTATACAGGATATTTTTACGAAATTCTTAAACAATATGAATAACGAAATAAAGATTAATACTGCCTTATTAACTCAAAAATTCCATTTTTTTGAGTTGTGATGTTTGAGTAAATGAGCGATATGAATTTTAAAGTTGATCTGAAAAAATGATGGCATCACCAATTTGCTTTTAATGTTGTCATTATCGTTATTTTCTAACTTCTGTCTTCGTTAAAGTGTCATCTCTAGGTACAAATGCTGCTCCTTCAAACTCGCTAATATTGGAATTATTGGGCAATGATTGAATACTTTTTATATGATTAAACTTAAGAATACGAGATATTTTGTATTTTGTTTTATACATCATTATATAGGAAGCATAAATATAAAATAAAATACATGCTTAAAACATATTGGGCATTTAAAAACGCTGAGAAAAACATGCGACATAGGCAACACCCTTTCTTGCAATTATCCGACTTCTTCATTCGTCGTTTTGTAATTGTCGTTTGTGGTGCGTGTTGCGGAAAGCCGAAAAGTGTTATATGTATTTATCTTTCAGAAAATAAAAGAAAAACTGGAAAATACAATAAGAATTTATGAGTAGATTTATGCAGTGCCTTTTATATAAACAAATTATTAAGCATAACTTAAAATTGTTTTCAGTAATATCGATTATTGTTCGGGAAGAAGTGGATTAGATAGAAAAAAATTGTGAATATAAAGATAGTGTGAAGTAGAAACAGAAATATTAGCTAAAAATGCAAGAAATCTGAAATATTTATCAAAAAATAAACAAATTCAGGGATTCTGTGTATGAAATGAATATAATTTCGAAGACAATATTTAAATTATAAAGAATTATTTGAAAATTTTAGCTATTCGTTTTAACTTGAATTGCTTAATTTATTTGCGGTCTTCCGTCATTCTACAAACCTTCTTCATTCATATAGCGTACAACAGCAACAACAACATCAAAAGAAAAAGCCATCCAACCAACAAAATCAACCAACCAACCTAAACCAGCCATTTTAGTGTATGCATGTTTTTGTGTGAGTGCTCTTATAAAGAAATAAAAGAATAAAAAAAGAAAATCTACAAATAAAAATATATATGTAAATTATACCTACATATTGGGCAAAACGAACTGAAACATACATATACTATAAAACAGTTAATAAAATTGAATTGGATATCAAATAAGTTATTAAAAATAACTTGAAACTAATTTTTTGAGAATATTTCATAAAAGATTTTGTCACATTTTTCTTGATATTTTTTTTATTTCATTTTCTCAACTTTTGTGTACTTGTTCTTAAAAAAGAAGACAAAAAAAGAAGTAGAGGAAATTAAGAAACATAAAGTGTATAGCGTGTGTGTGTAAATTTTTGTTGTGTTTATTTCTTCTTGGTCTTCATTCATTAACTGAAACAGAAGAAAAACAAAAAGAAAGTAAAAAAATCCCACTACTACATTTATGGTATACAAAAACACCTAGTGCTGCTGCGTCTGTCATTCTCTTATTTCCACGAAATTCTTCTAGTGGAGTTTTTTTTCTTTTCAATCGTTACGACGTTACCCCGAAGATTTTTTAATGTTCACAATATCGAAAAAATCGCATTAGGACCTTATTCGGTTATTCGCTATTTATTCTCGTATAGAGGATTTCGCGAGCTCCACAACAGTTGTTCTTTCGATTAGCAAAAAGCCGGTCAGGTTTTCGTAACAACTTTAGTTGCCTGTCGTTGTTATCCTTAGCAGGTGTTACTTCCAATTGTGTTGGTGTGCATATTGCATTTTTTACGTATTTGTGTCTACGTTGTCTGAGACTGCATTTTTGGATTATTGAAGAAAGATGTGTACTTTTTAATATTTCTGCATAATACAAGCAAATTTTCAAAAGGATTCTTAATGCAAAGGTAAGTTCTCAGAACTATTTTTTATTAAAAATATTTATTTCAGGTATTCATACCTATCTACCTTATAGTAAAATAGCATTGGTGAAAATATACATATGTAGGTAGATAGTAAAACTAATTTCCTTACTCATTTAATACAACATCGTCATCACTTAAAAAACATACATATGTATGTTTGTAATTTTACAGAAAACGAGTTACAACTTTTCAATTAACATACAACTTAATGAGAATTTAAAAAATATTATTCTCCAAAGAGCATATTGTGCAATTTATTTGTACCTACATTTGTTATACAACAGTGAAATATGATATGCCTAATTATTCTGCGATATTTAGTTCAATTCGATTTTTTTGAACTCTGTCGTTGAAGTAAATGTACGCACATAGAGCACCTGTTATCAATATTCCAGATGTATCGCATTTTTTATAGCTAAAAATAATTAAGTACATAAAATAAAAACGCACTTATAAGAAAGTTAAAATATAAGAAATACAAGTGCTAAAAATAAAACTATTAAAAGTGCTTAAAAACATTACTGATCATAAAAGTTATTAGTTAAGTGCAATTAATTATTGGTGAAGAGCAGGAAGTACAATAGTTGAATATATTAGACGACTCTCTAGAACTACCGCCTCTACTGTGAGTAAATGTTGTTGCCTAAAATAAGTTTGAACCAGGGAAGGAAAATGATTTCTTGGATTTTGTACAAACTATGAAAATAAAATGTACTTTTTAGACCATGACGGTACCAATTTTTAATATTTATTAATAAAAACAGAAACGTAAAAAAATGAGTATAAAAATTCAGAAGTTTACAATAAAAATAAGAAACTTAACACAAATGTGTACAAAAATTCAGTATACAATAAAAAATAACAAAAAAAAAAATTGAATATTACATTCATAAAGGTACATTCGTAGATTCGACTATTATATTAGAGATTAAAATAAAACACACAAACAAATTAAAGAGAACATAGGCAAAATTAATGTTACCATATAGTGAAACATTGACAGTTTGAAATTGAACCAAGTAACTCGCGGTAGTACCACGGTACCAACAAGGTCAAAAATGTACCATAAAAAGTACAATTGTACCATGATTTCCATCCGTGGTTTGAACAATCCCTGTTTTAGCTGTAAAGCATATTTTCCTTAAATATGCATAGAAAAAATTCAAAAAAAATAATATTGCAATTACTGTTTAATTTTTAATTTTTTTTTTGCTTTTAAACTATGCAGCAGAGTAGCAAGCCGTAACGGCGCGGTTGGCGGCTAGCCGCTCAGCCGTTTTTTTTTAACAAGCCGAGCCGCCGTAACTCGTAATTCAGTTGTAAGAGAGACGGAGGAAAAAGTACAAATATGTATCTCTTTTTTTTCTTACAGCTGAGTATGAACCGGGACTAACGTAGCTGCGGCAACACTTACGTTCTCTATTGGAGTCCCTTCCCAAATCCATGCACGTTTACATAGACTTTTTTGTTGCAGCAGTTAGGCGACTTTTTATAATTTGATCAAAGCTTTTTATTCGTCATCCGTAGCACTGTTGCAATAAATGAAATTTATGTATAGTCTAGTTTCTATGGTTTAACAATTTACGAAGTTATTTTTATTGGCACTTAGGACATCAATTATTGCAATATGCAAACTATTGCCTTTGCAAAGTAAACTTTGCGTGTGGAAAAGGGATATTTTCTAGAAACAGACTGGGTTCAAAAAAATTTTTATATGCTTAAACAAATCGGCGTTAAGCCGTTCAGCCGCCGCCGCCGAAAATATGTAATTTAAATGGGTTTGATCATTGGTTTGTGGCAAAAATGAACTAGTGAACGAGTTCGACCCAAGTCTAACCAGCTGTTAGTTGCCACTTGCCATCCGGAATACCATTTCCGCAACTAGCAACGCATCGAAAGTTCGGTTGCCATTCATATTCGAGCCATTATTTTTTAGTTTCTGCAGTCCATTGTTCATTTGTGGATTGCCCAGAACCGTACAGTGGAGCAGTACTAAAAATGAATCTTTATATTTGTGTTGTGAATTTTAATGGCGGTAATTATTGAAATTTCAAATCGAATCCATCTCTACTTATATATACTTATATATACATATATTCAAAACGTGGTATGGAATTTAAGTTATCGTCCCTTATTGCATCCAAATATTTAATTTCTCAAACATTTTCCAATTGTACAATTTCCAAGTTTAAATTTTCATTTATTAACATTGATATTGTTTTATTTGTATAAGTCACAAATTTATCAAATCGCAAGGCTTGTTGTATCAGTTAAAGTTGTATTTTAAAAGACAATTTGAAACAAAATCTCTCAAATCAAAAATATTTTACAAATGACTTGTTTTTGTTTTGAGAAATTTTGTTTGAAATTATATGTATTTTCAAATACAATCTTAACCGATACAACAAGGCTTGCGAACTAAGCAATTATAAAAATATCTTTAACAGCCAGAAAAAAACCTAAGAAACTGTTTACTTGGCAATGCACTTTTTGTTGCTTTAAAACAATTTCATGTTTGTTATACATACATACATATGTATGTACATATGTATACCTTAATTTAGAAAGGCCCTAACTCATTATTTATTTTGAAATTGAGTTTTTTGTATAATTCGATAGAACAATATCTAATGCATCGAAAAATGCAAAAATCTCGATTTCAAGAAAATAATGAGTTAGGGCCTTTCCATATTAAGGCAACAATATATTCTTATACATTGTGTTTTACTTTTCTTATACACTCCAGTATACGTTTAAATTTGAGCAAAATTCTTAGAAAATTTCTTAGAAAATAAAAAACCCTAAAATTTGTTCTGGTATTTAAAAGAAAATTTCCATCTATTAACTTCCTGCTTCCCACATATTTTTATCACCACAGTTAACTAAAATATATGAATGAATTGAAACAAACAATGTGCAACGAAAATTTTGTGCATTTTCCGGTACATATTAACAATCACACTGTTAAAAATGGCACCCTGCCTTATTATGGGAAATATAACAAACAGTTAAAATAAACCTGACTTTTTTTCAAAATGACAATCACAAAGCCATACGTATGTACATAAGAAAGAAGGGAGATTTGCCAAAAAAAAGATACTTAACCAAAATTGTTTAAGAAAATACGTTTCTAACATACTAATATTTTTTTCTTTTTACTTAATTAAATAGCAAACTGAAGAACACTAGGCAATATTTATTATATGTACGAGTATTTTGTTTAATGCTGAACGTATGATTTCTTCTCATTGATAAAATGAATCGGTACTCATACCTAGCACGTTTATTAAAGAATTCTACCCCATTTCTAGTTCTAATGAATTGAATGATTAATGAGAAAGAAATTTTGTTGTCATGTAAACCTTAAAAAAAAAATTCAAAACAACATTTGCTTGCGGGTGGTTGGTTTCAAACATTTTGCATTGATTTCTGTGTCATTAATCTTCTATTATTGCTGTAAGGGGAAGAAGATCCTTAATTTGAAGTAATCTTTATGAATCCTGTGATAATTTAATTTTTTTTCTTGTTATTTCAAGAGTATTATATTTAATATGAAATAGATTTTCTTTTCCATATACATACTCGTATGTATGGGACACAACAGTGATAAATAAATAAGCATTGAGAAAATTACGTCGTTTTTTTCTCTAACATTCATTCTACATACATACATACATATTTATTTTTTTTTATTATTTTCTCTTAGTCTTGGCATTATGTGCATATAAGACTAAAATCACAATTACATCTTATTTCCTGCGGATTTAAAAGAATAATTTAAAATGGAACTGTAGTTTGGTGGCCAAAAAATAAAATAAAATGCGATTTATGGTGCCTTTGAAATGAGGTTAAAAGTTCAATTCTTTTTTATTCAAATTTTAATGTATATATGTACGAGTACATATGTATGTATGTATGTACATAAGTTCATAAGTAGCATAGAGATAGAAAAATGTTAACCGCTTGTGAGCTAGGGAAATTATACTCGTATAAAAATAATTTTATGAAGTTTTTGCATGCTTTTCACTAAATTGCAGCATTTTTATTTGATTGAATTTAAATAATTTGAAATATTTTTGCAAATGTATTCCCATGATTTTCAGCAGTTTTAAATGTTCCCCCACATGTATGTATGAGTTTAGTGTAGTAACCCTTGTTTTGATTCAATAAATAACTATTGTTTGAAAAGATTTGAAATGACTTTGAATTTTCTTTGTTTATAATTTTAATAGAATGTTCAATGATGGCTTTAAAAACTTTAAAAAAATATATGTATATTGAATGTTACCCTTGTAAAATAAAAAAAATATAAAAATCGAAAAGAAATCAACTCAAAAACTCTCCTTGACTGTTAAAAGACTTGAAAAGTTTAGTTTTAAAATCGCCCCGTTTTGTGTTTACAATACTTTCCAAAAGCATTTGTGTTTCCTTTTTACTTCAACTTGGCACTTAAATCAATATTAGTTGTACTCATGAATTATAACTTCAATTGTAATACATTTCTTTATATATACATATGTATATACTATATACATATGTACATATCGATCATTTACTTCAATAGTGGCACAACTCAAAAAAAAACAGTTTTGCAGAAAACGCGTTTTAAGTTTTCAATTTGCATACAACTCAATGGAGAAATGAAAAAAATTCTTCTCTCAGGAGGTGATGGTATAAGCTATTTATATAAAATTTTTACACAAGATAAAATACGAAATGCTGCCATCTTTCTGCATTATTAACTCAAAAAACTCGTTTTTTGAGTTATGCCGCTATTGAAGTAAATGAGCGATATGTATGTATGTATTTCTGTATGTACATGTGTACTAAACAAGAAAAATTGTTTATTGTTCTTTAAGTCATAGTTTTCATTATTTGTAGTGAGTGTATTATATTGTTGATTTATTTTTTTCAAAGTCTTTAAGTTCTGCCCTGTTTGTTAAAGTATTATCCTTGTTTTTACTATTTATTAGGTTTTATTCATTTTTCAATATTTGTATTTTTTCTGTGGTTTTTAATATTTTTTTTTACAAAGAATTCTTATAGTTTTTAGAATGTAAATCATTTATGTGTGTACGCAGTCGTATTTGACCGCAAATAAATTATTATTTTGTGGGTTTCCCATTGTATTCTTTAAAAAGGGGTTCAAGTTTACTAGAAAAATATAAGTTCTTTAAAAATAATCTAGCGAAAGTTATATGTATTATGTAAACCAAAGACAACGTGAAATTATAAAAGTGTTAAGGTCGGTTTTGAAGACAAGTGGAGAGAGAGGGAAAACTAAAAGAAAACTGTTACTGCAAATCAGTATTTTTCTTTGTATTAAATTTTTTTATTCATGAACATTTTATTTACATCTAAAAATCACTTTGATTACAGTAAAACAGTGGGAAAAAAACGCACGGACTTGACAGTATAAATTCGATTCTACTAACAAAGGGTAGTAAAACCACTTACTAGGTTTGGCAATTTTTTGAGCACTTTTTTTATGGGCCTCCCAAGATTTCAAAAATCAGGGCGCGCTCAAAAAATTAACACAATTTTTAATTTTTGGCCAACAGCTGATTCAGGATTGGTGATAGGGGCTTAACTATATGTACTAGTGATGTAACGAATGTCAATTTTTGATATGAAATGCAATATGAAATATTAAAAAAAAAAAGGAAAAAGGACTTCACACTCTTGTTGGCGTACTTTAAAGTTAATAAAAAGTACCCAACATTTTAATGATCGTCATTAAATATTAATTGAAAATGATACAAAGCACAAATTTCTATAAAAAATTAATGTATTTGTACAAACTAAAATTTTTAGTCATTTATTTAAATTTCGTTTAGGATTTATGCATTTATTTATTTAATGTCTTTGGAAAAATATTCGTATTCGCATTCGCCTGAAAATGGCCGAATATTCGACAATTCGAATACGAATACGAATATTCGTGCATCACTAATATGTACATATATAGCAATAAAGTAGCTAAAAGTTCAACGAACAAATCCTATTAACATTATACGTCCAAAAATTATTTCTTCGTGGAATTTCACTGCAAAAGTAAAGGAAAAATTTCACTTTTTTTAGAATAACAGGCGGACTTTTAATTTCTTTTTTGCAACAAAAATTTTTTTAGCGAAATTGTAGCTATGGAAAAGCTGAACAACTCTTGTGGACATAAAACATATAATTTGAACGTGTCTAAGCACCCTTCTAGCACATAGAGATTACTTTTAACCTTAAAAATTGCAGTCCAAAAAAAGTAAAGGGTGTTTTTTATTGAGGTAGAGAACTTTAAGTTGTCATCACTATTTTAACTGGCGGCCATTTTGTCAGCTGTCAAGTGATTAATATTTAGTTTGGTTTGCCATTTTATCATGAATAGGTTGACAAAAAAACAACGCTTGCAAATCGTGCAAATTTATTTCGAAAATAATGGTTCAGTTCGCGAAGTTTACCGCAAGCTCCGTCCATTTTATGGTCGACATAATCGTCCATCAGAGCAATTAATTCGGTTAACCATGGATCGTTTTCGCACTACGTTTACTCTATGTGATAATACGCATCCGCAGAGACGTCGAACAGTGCGCACCGAAGAAACAATTGCCGCTGTAGAGCAAAGTGTTGAAGGGGACCCGAATGAATCGATTCGCCACCGTGCACAGCAATTGGAGCCGACTAACCGACTATTTTGTTCCCGAATTGGATGGCATGAATGTGGATGAGTTGTGGTTCCAACAAGACGGCGCTACATGCCACACAGCGCACGTCACAATCGATTTATTGAAGGAAACATTCGATGAGCGCATAATTTCGCGGAATGGACCTGTCAATTGGCCACCAAGATCGTGTGATTTGACACCATTGGATTATTTTCTTTGGGGATATGTGAAGTTGCTCGTCTACGCCAACAAACCAGAAACGTTAGGGGACTTGGAAGCCAACATTGCCAACATACGGCCCCATATGCTCGAAAAAGTGGTTGAAAATTGGACCTGTAGAATTGGCTTTATTCGAGCCAGCCGCGGCGGCCACATGCCCGAAATCATATTTAAACATTAATGGCATAAAATTATCCTTCCAATAAAGCCAAATTGATGGACATTAAAACGATTTTCTTGTGTTTTATTTCAATTCGAAGTTCTATACCTCTAAAAAAAAACCCGATAGTTTATCATAAGGCCATAGCGGTCTGAATTGACTTTCACTAACAGAAACGATATTTTCCGCAGTGCGCACATTGCGACCTGACCACAGATGTAACGCTTTCCGTATCTTCAAGTTCCTTTATAACCTTTTCCATTCCTTGCACAGTAGGTTAATTATGATTAACCACCACTTTTGTAGAAGTTTTAACTATTTTTACGCTTTCTTTGTTTGTTAAACGATCCATATTCGTAAATTCCACACACATAGATAACATACCCAATATGTATTTTGTAATTGGTTATAATCTCTGGGCTAGATTATTCGTGTTAAACTCGTTAAAGCCGCTGATAATCAGGGGCCTTTTACTCCAAATATCAAATGCCATATAAAAATATAACCGAAATGTTTATTATATAAAAGTATTAATAATATAAAACCATATTTGCCTTTACATTTTTTATTTATTATGTAAAGGTTTTTAATACTAATAAAAATAAGATTTGCTAAATTTTTCAATTACAAAATCTTTAAAATTTTAAAAAGTAACTGCACATACATATACATATGTACTTCTTATATGAATATATTGTTTAATATTTTTTTTATTTTTATTAGAAACAATCATTGCTATGTAGTCATTGTTTAAAAATATTTTGCTGAATAATTGTAATTTATTAATACAACAATACACTAATTAGGGAAATACCTGTTTTAACATTATTTTTTCTATATTCCGCGTAAAACGAGGTTCGTACACTCCCGATCAGACGATTAGAACCACTTAAATTTCTTTTTTGGTACGTCATATGTTTTTAAATCTTTTTTCGACAACTAAAATTTTATTACCATCTGAAAGGGGTATTTAGTGGACACCACAAAAATATCATTATCATAAAAAAGAAAGTTTGTTTAAACCGTATGTTAAAAAATGTGTGTGAAGATAAATATGCCGAGTTAAATATGTTTCGACGTAAAGACTTACGTTACAACATATTTAGGTGTGAAGATAAATATGCTATGACGTAACGACATGGGAGCTAGTTAACTAGTTGTATGAAAAACACACATTTAAACGGTTTTCGCTCATTTTTATGTTGAATTCTGCCGGAATTTAATTATATTTAATATACCTACCATTCTGAAAGTAGTTTTCAGAAAAGTTTTAAGAAAAGTCGCCTTCGGACATAGGAATGATCTCTGAGGGATTTTGGCCAAAGTGGCCAAATGAAGGGTTGGCATGCAATGCCACCTAACGGGGAGTAACTACTATGTGATTTTATATGAGCTGTAACTTTTTTCACAAACTCAATTCAGGAATTCTAATCATTACGTATTGTAGTTAGTGTCCTAGTAATTACTTCGCATTAGGTGACATTGCATGCCATCCCTTCATTTGGCCACTTTGGCCAAAATCCCTCAGAGAGTTTTTTGATCAAATGTGATTTTATATGAGCTGTAACTTTTTTCACAAACTCAATTCAGGAATTCTAATCATTACGTATTGTAGTTAGTGTCCTATTAGTTACTTCGCATTAGGTGGCATTGCATGCCATCCCTTCATTTGGCCACTTTGGCCAAAATCCCTCAGAGAGTTTTGACCAAAGGTGATTTTATATGAGCTGTAACTTTTTTCACAAACTCAATTCAGGAATTCTAATCATTACGTATTGTAGTTAGTATTGTAGTAGTTATTCCCCGTTAGGTGGCATTGCATGCCATCCCTTCATTTGGCCACTTTGGCCAAAATCCCTCAGAGAGTTTTTTGACCAAAGGTGATTTTATATGAACTGTAACTTTTTTCACAAACTCAATTCAGGAATTCTAATCATTACGTATTGTAGTTAGTATTGTAGTAGTTACTCCCCATTAGGTGGCATAGCATGCCAACCCTTCATTTGGCCACTTTGGCCAAAATCCCTCAGAGATCATTCCTGTGTCCGAAGGCGACTTTTCTTAAAACTTTTCTGAAAACTGCTTTCAGAATGGTAGGTATATTAAATATAATTAAATTCCGGCGGAATTCAACATAAAAATGAGCGAAAACCTTTTAAATGTGTGTTTTTCATACAACTAGTTAACTAGCTCCCATGTCGTTACGTCATAGCATATTTATCTTCACACCTAAATATATTGTAACGTAAGTCTTTACGTCGAAACATATTTAACTCGGCATATTTATCTTCACACACATTGTTAAAAATTAAATTTTATTTCGTTCATATAAAAATTTATTACATATTTAACAAAAGAACCATTAACTCTTTGATAAAATTTTTACATTTTATTAGTGGATGTTAGTTTGTTTATGCAAAAAATAGCTTAATGAATCGTGAAGTTACATCAAATAATCTAAACAAATTTCATTACTGTAGTCTTTAATGGCTTGAATTAATGATTCCTTATCGTTTTTCCCCTGCATTGATATTGCGGAAAAGTCGACCCCATAAAAATTATGTTTGGCTTGAAATGGATTCTTTAAGAATGGCAATCCATGCAGTTGGTCCAAAAATATCATTTAATTTTGGGAAATATTCTCCAGAAATATGAATTTTTTAAATAAATTTTTCGAAAGTCCCAAAATGATTTCAGATATGCCACTTAATTTGCTCTTTAACGAGTCATCTGGAGCACCATTTCTATATAGTGGGATATATGTATGTACAATTTTCCCATGTCCGACAATCACCACTTTTCCTTCCAAAATAGGGCCTTTTTTTAAATTAAATTTCTGTATCATTGATATATCTGTTGGATATACCAAGCGGTATAATTTGATTAATCAGATCTTGGACCATGTTTTCCATTAATTGTTGAATATTCTATTAGTTCCCGTTCCTGGATTTCGTCACCGAAATAAATTTTCTTTATTTTACTAAAACTGTTAACTGTTTAACAGTCCACTGTTAACTGCAAAATGGGGTCTGTAAACTTTTTTGGTTTTTGTCTCTGCTAGTTAAATTTAAATTTATCTTCACACATATTAACAACTTCTTACTTTATTCTGGAAAGTTCACAAAAAATTTACAAATTCATTCCAAACATGTGTCGGAAGCAATGGTGAAAATACAAAAAAAATTCTATTGGGTATACTTTGAAAAAACTTCATGTAAAGCTTCTTTGTCGTTTTTCTCAATTCCGACTTTTTGGCATATGCTCCAAACCAATAATGGGCAGACGATATGTAACATATAATTTATTTTTTATTTTTTTTATTTTTAAACAAACACAGTCCGCAAAGCGATTAGCTTGACTGCGGAAAATATTCAGGGTATATGGCGGGATTCTAACCCACCGCCTCTGGAATCGATTTTCGTATAATTGTGTTATTAGTACCGTTATATGTGTGACAGCCATGTGTACCGCCGGTAGTCGAACTGTTATTATTTGATTATATATTGCCGCAGAAAATATATTGAATTGTATTCAGAAGTAGCTGTGCACACATGAAACGGCGCTCAACGTGTCAACATAAATTTTAAGAGATACATATGTATATATTTATTAATAAAAAAATTATTTCTGAACGGCAGTTACAAAATATGGTGTGCCCCTTAAGTTTTCTGCCGCTATATACCTCTCTTGTTTTTCACTAATATTTATTAGAAAGTGATATTTTTCTTCTACTAATAGTTTTAAGTATAAAACAAATCCGATCACTTGCAAAAAATTTAAAAATGAAAAATGGTTCTAATTATATGAGGGGATTTTTTTTATTATTTTATAGTAATTTTTTTTTTTTTTTTTGGAAAATGTCCTTTAAAATTAGAGTTTATTTTATGATATTGATACTATTTTTTAATCTTAAGAAAATCCTCTTCTCTATTCCTGCTGTCGGCAAAAAGTTTAAAACATTCAAATTTAAATGGTTCTAATCATTTCATCAGGAGTGTATTTTTAAAATATATGCATCGAATCATGTTGTTTTCTACGAGTCGAATTTTTAATTAATACAAAAAGATAGTTTTATTTAATATGCAATTTAAATTAAATTTACATTTTCTTATTTTTCTATATGTATAGTAAAATAAGTGAAATTTATTCATTCATTTGTTGTTACACTATGCAACAAAATGAAGACTTCTGGAAAAACACACGGCTTGGGCAAAGGGTAAGAAAATTTTAGTTTGGTGTCCAATTTTTTTATGGACCTCGAAAATTTTCGAAAATCAGTACGCCCTCAAAAAATGTTTTTTGAACTTTTCACTTTTGGTCAACTGTATATGCTAATAGTGTAGCTAATGATGAGTACACATCTATCTGGCAAATCTTGTGTTGTCATTTTGTGGTGTCATTTTCAAAATGTGAGTATCGGCGTTCACATTTTTTTATATGGAAAGCAATGCCACACAACGAAAAGTAGCGATGTCACAAAATGTTATAATGAGTACTCCGCATAAGATTTCACCAAGCAATTATAAATATTTTACTAAAAAAATAATTTCTTCGTGAATTTTTTTTCTTGCAAAAGTAAAGGAAACAAAATTTTGTTCACTCTTTTCTGAATAACTTACAGGGACTCCTAATTTTATGCTAACTTCATTCCATCTTGTAGCTACGATAAAGCTGAATAACTTTTGTGAACATATCAATACAGTTTAAACGTGTCTAGGCACATTAATTGCTCATACAGACTTTGTACCTTAAAAATTTTCGTTTCTTCAATTTATATATTTGTGCCCTTAATTATGAAAGTGGTCTAAGTCACATGAATTTTTGCTTCAAAATATTAAATAAATCTTAAAAACTTCAATAAATATTTAATAAATATTAAAAAAATTTATATTAATCGAGACTAGTACAACTCTAAATTAATAAGGCGTATCATATAAAAATATTTTTAAAATATTTATTTGTGAAAATCAGTTCTCGTTGAACCTTCATAGTGAAGAGACATTAAAGCGGATTTTTTTTACATACATACATACGAAACAAATATAAAAAACAACAAAATCAAAAATCATACAAAAAATATTCGTAATACATATTCACCTTGATAAATAAGCTTATTGGCTTTACTAATATTTTTTACATAGCAAGAAATAGCAAAAACAAAAAAAAAACCGTAAACACAAACAAAGTTCCCTTGAGGAATAATACTCTGTATGAGTACCTCAAAGGAAAAAAATTTTGAAGTGAGTTCTAACGGCAGAAATGTTTATTTTACTGTGAGTTCTGAAACTTTTAATGAAAAAAATATAAATAATAAATCTGATGAAAATCTTTTTTTAACGGCAAAGCCAATTTTTCGTCAGCGATCAACTTCGCTTTGTCCAATGCCAACTAGTGAATCGTTAACATTACCATTGCCTAGTACTTCTTCATTTAAGTCTGCGATATCATCCGCATCGGGCTCGCCTTCATCACTAAACCAAGTTATCACTACAGATAACAGTAGCTCAAAACCCAAGGTACAAGTGGGAATGGACAGATATATAACAGTGGTAAAGCGTGGGCGAAGCCCAAATTCTTCAAAAATTTCATCTGCCCAAAAGATGTCTAGGGATAACAGCGCATCATCTACCAATCGTCAAAATCGTTTTTCATTATTGCAAGACACCGACGACAAGCCCTCTACATCATTGCAAAAGTCTTTTAAGCCACCACCTATTTATCTGAGAGAAAAAATTCTAACGCGCTTATAAAAAAACTACTGTCGACCATTGGTGAAAATACTTTTCACATCATTCCAATTAAACGAGGTAATATTGATGAAACTAAAATCCAAATATATAATGAAAAAGATTTCCGAAAAATTGTTAGTGAATTCGAAAAAAATAAAACAAATTTTTACACATACCAACTTAAGAGTGCTAAAGGCCTACAGATAGTATTAAAGGGCATAGATTCATATGTTGAACCCGAAGAAGTAAAATGTGCACTTGTCGACCACGGATTCAAGGTAAAAAATGTTACCAACATATTTAATAGAGAAAAGGTCCCCCAACCCCTATTTCGGGTTGAACTGGAGCCGAATGACATACAATTGAAAAAAAATGAAACCCATCCAGTTTATAACGTAAAGTATCTCTTACATCGAAAAATCACAGTTGAAGAGCCACGTAAGCGTTCAGGTCCCGTACAGTGCCATAATTGCCAAGAATATGGCCATACGAAAACTTACTGCAAGTTACCTACAGTGTGTGTTATCTGCGGTGAATTGTATGGTACTGCTAGCTGCACTAAGCCAAAAGATCAAGCAGAAAAAAATGTAGTAATTGTGGAGGTAATCACACAGCTAACTATAGAGGGTGCCCTGTATTTTCTTTCGTTAAACAGGCTATGGGTCAAAAACCCAAGTTAACTCCAGCTCTACAAGTAAACGCGAACTCCGACACTTTTGCTCAAATCAGCCAACCAGTTACTTCACGTGTATCGTATGCTGATGCTGCTAAGACTAGTTCAATTCCCACGCAAAATGTTCCACCACCAAATAATTCAACGAATTCAAACTCAAGCTTTAACTTTAGTCGCCTTGAAGCTATATACTATTGAGAATCTGGTGCTAACTATAAACAACTTTACTACAAATATGACAAGTATGATGAATACACTGCTTCAAGCATTAGTTAATAAACCATGAACACGTTAAAAATATGTTTCTGGAACGCAAACGGCATTCGCCAACATAAAAATGAACTTGAGCACTTCCTCATGGAAAAAAATATTGATATAATGTTGGTTTCTGAGACTCATTTGACCTGATAAATGGTTACACTTTATATGATACAAAGGACCCGAGAGAGAGAGCATGTGGTGTATCAGCAATTCTGATTAAGTCAAGACTCAAGCACTATGTCCTTGACAACCTTAGTGAAGAATATTTGCAAGCAACGAATATTTTCGTAGAAAATTTTTGTGCGAACTTCGTGATATCATCAATTTACTCACCTCCCAGATTTTCAGTTACCGAAGATCAGTATGAGAAGTTCTACAAATCGCTTGGATCTTGTTTCGTGGCAGCTGGTGACTACAATGCAAAACATATGTACTGGGGATCGCGTCTTGTTACACCTAGAGGTCGAGCCTTGTTCAATACAATTTCAAAAATGGGCTTAGATGTCATTTCGAGTGGGCAGCCTACTTACTGGCCTACTGACGTAAGAAAAATTCCAGATGTTATAGATTTTGCCGCCACGAAAAATATTCATAGGGACTTAATTCATGTAGAGGCCTCTCTAGATCTGTCCTCCGATCACTCTCCAACAATAGTTACAATTTTCAACCCACTAAGGAGTGATTTAACTAACTCATATGTGAAGATGGTTAATGAAATCAACTGGCTGGTATTCAAAAAATATCTTAGTAGTCACTGCGTAGAAAACATTCAGCTTAGATCATGCGATGATATTGAATTTAACATTGCCAATCTTAACGAAAATATTAAACAGGCTGCTGAACACGCCACTACCTCCTATCCGCAGACCGGCTTTAACAGAATTTATTCTACGGAAATTGAACGTCTTGTATGTGAAAAAAGGAGAGCTAGAAGAGAATGGCAACAACACAGATCACCCCTAAATAAAATCAGACTTAAAGAATGTACTAAACGACTCAAAGAGCTGCTACCGTCGGAAAAAACTGCACTACTGGAAAAGTATTTAGAAGGTCTTGATGTAACGTCCGCATCTAATTACTCTTTATGGCGCGCTACTAGAAATCTTAAGCGACCCGTTGATCTTAAATCACCATTGCGTACTGCGACCGGAGGCTGGGCAAGAAGTGATAGTGAGAAAGGTAATTTATTTTCTGAGCATTTAAAATCTGTATTCACTCCCAATTCATGTACGGGTGCTGCTGATTTACCGAGTGTAGTTTCTCTACCCCCTCGTCCCTTAAGGTTTAAGATGCGTGAATTACAAAAAGTAATTGCTGAACTCAACCCGAAGAAAGCTCCAGGTATTGATGGCATTAGTAACAAAATGCTCATGAACTTGCCTCATATTGCAATAAGAATCCTGCTATTTACTTTTAATGCTATTTTAAGAATGCAGTATTTTCCACATAACTGGAAACTGGCCAAGATCAAAATGATTCCAAAGGCGGGCAAAGATCTTACCAAGACTGAGTCATATAGGCCTATAAGCTTACTATCTACAATCTCAAAGCTTTTCGAAAAGCTGCTCATGACTAAATTGTCCAAAATTTTAACTGATAATGGGTGCATCCCGGACCATCAATTTGGCTTTAGAAGTCAGCACAGCACGATTGAACAAACGCATAGACTGGTCCAAGTTGTAAGAAGAACATTTGAAGAAAAGAAGTATTGTTCTGCTCTCTTTATTGATGTTTCTCAGGCGTTTGATAAAGTATGGCACGAAGGCCTAGTTTTAAAATTGAAGACATATCTGCCAATAAATATTCAAAAGCTTTTGGAAAGTTATATTATTGATAGGAAGTTCACTGTTGTGGAAGGAGAGTTCACGAGTGTGCCCGAATCTATATCTTCTGGTGTGCCCCAGGGTAGTATTCTGGGTCCTGTCTTGTATTTAATATATACTTGTGATATGCCTGTGAGCAATAATATCCATATTTCTACTTTTGCCGATGATACAGCCTGTATGAGTGTGCACGAAAACCCTTATGAGGCATCCCGCAATCTCCAGGAACATATCACTCAGCTGGAAATATGGTTGAACTTATGGAGAATTAAAGTCAATGAACAAAAGTGTGTCCATATAACGTTCACCCTAAGAAGAGATACTTGCTCCCCCATTTGAATCAACAATCAAAATATTCCTCAACATTCCCAAGTGAAATACCTTAGTATACACCTTGATCGAAGACTTACATGGAAACATCATATTGACTCTAAGTTAACTCAGATGAAACTTAAGTTAACTCAAATATATTGGTTGATTGGCAGAAACTCAACACTCAGCTTAGACTGCAAACTTTTACTGTACAAGTCGCTTTTGAAGCCAATATGGTGCTACGGAATTCAGTTATGGGGCACTGCTTCAGCTTCCAATGTCGAGAGAATCCAACGAAGGCAAAACAAAATCTTACGGTTAATAACATCGGCTCCATGGTACATCCAAAATTCTATTATACATCGTGATTTAAATATGCCACTAGTGACTGAAGAAATTGCAAAATACGCAGGCAAATATTTAACAAAACTCGAATCACATCCTAATCCGCTTGCTCGTAATATTTTGAACTTTACTGGACACATCCGCTTAAAAAAGAGGGACACACGGGCTCTTATACCTAACACTCCAGATGGGACTACTTGAAAATACTTCCCCCCCTTTTTTTTTTGATTATCACTACTAATGTATTATTTATAACTACCACTAAGTTTATGTCCGACACTGGTCGGGCCTAATAATTTTTTTTATAGATTTAAGATTTGAATACTTATTGTTAGTTCACATATGAAGATACAATAAATAAATACATGCACTACAAAAAAAAAAAAAATTTGTGAAAATGTAATCTACTAAATGCTCGTATATCGACCAAAGAAGTATATGACTGAGACCACTTTCATAATTAAGGACACATTTATGGACGCTGGGGTAAAGTTATCACTGGGGAAATGCTACACAAGCATGTCTATCATAAGGTCAATAATTTTAGATTAAGAAGCGCGATATACATATGTTTGCAAAATCAAAAAAGTTGTGAAGTCTATCTATGATGTGAATTGTGGGACAGGTGTATTTATTTAGGTGTTTTAAACAACATTATATTGTCTTTAAATTGTACTAAAATAATGCAAAAAAAATAAAACAATTATATTTTCACAATTTCTGTTTTAGACATGGACGCTTTTCGGCAATAATGAAAACAAAATATGAATACAAAATAAACACACACATACGTAAATTCATTTGTCTGTGACAAATTTTTATACAATAACACAAATATTTGTCACTTTGAAGACTTAATACACCGGCAGTTTATGACGTCAGTCTGTTTATTCTTAATTTAAATAAAATGATAAAGCATTGGAATTTTGAATGTCTGTAATTTGAACTTGAAAATCAATTTTGCAGTAAACGTATTTCGCAACAATTTGCTTCATACGTGCAAGCAAATAAAAAAAATATTGCAATCATTTTCAATATCCGCTATTATTAAATAAGTCATTCTCAACGGTTATTAATCAGACATTTATTGCTATTTAAAGGTTTAGAGTTGTTGGTCTATTTGGCACAGCGGGAATTTTTTTCTTCGATAAAACAAAAGGTGTTGGAAATTATTATAAATGTTTGCAAAGTTGGTCAGCAAATAGACGTAATAAAATTAAATTAAAAATTTAGCAAAAAAATAAGTCACCTTTCAGTGTAGTAATTTGTTTTTTGAAAACGGCGCGATTTGAAATCGATCGATTTCCATCACATGCCAGTATATATACATAAGTCGCTTGAAAGTTTTGTTAAAAGATGTTTAAAATATACCATAAGTATGTAAATTTTTGCTATTGTTTTATGTAGGTATTTATGTATGTATTTATATGTAACCGCATCGGTTGGGTGACTAATTATGCAGCCAACTTATTCCACCTTCAGCTACAATTTTATTTCAATGTGATATTGATTGAACATTAAACTTTATACTTCTTGCGTTATTTTTTTTTTATTAGAAAAACTAGGTATGCATATATTTACATACATAAAAGTATTGTTATACCTAATTTACATTAAGAATTTTTTTTTCATGAAATTAGTTGCATGAAAATTTTTTATTTGTCAGTAGGAGGCCTGGAGAAGCATCTTATACCATAAAAGCTGCCAAAAATGCATCAGAGATTTATTCTATGTCCTTTTTTATATAAAATTTTCTTTTATAGCACTGAAATTAGCAAATAGAAAAAGTTGCGTGCAACAAAATTCATGAAATTTCATGACAAAATGCTTAATGTAAATCAGGTATTACTGTTTTTTTATTATTTCTTTTGCTTAAAAATATATCTACATACATACATACAGATGTATGTATGTAAGTATGTTGGTATATAATTTTTCGTCTGTGTTCTTGCAGATTTAAAAATTTTTCCTTACATTATAATTTCTTAATTTTATATTTCTATTGTGTTTTTTTTTAATTTTGTTTTTGTTTATCATTTACGTGTTTCTGCGGTTAATTCGGGCAAAACGCCTTTTGAATTTTTAAACAAACGTGATGTTTGATTTAAAAAAGATACAACAGCAAAATTAAAAAAAAAATAATAGGTATGTATGAATGTATTTTTGTATGTATGCATGTATACATGTATGTATATATGTATGTATGTATATTTAAAAATTTGCATTTACTTCAAATAGAAATAACGTGTAAACAACAGTTTAAATATAAAGATAAATTTTTTGTGCTAATTTGCTATTTTGCATTTGTTTTAACATTTTTTTCACTTCTCCCAGGACATGACTAACATCTCGAGTTAAAACATTTTTTGGTCGACCGACTCTAGATAAATACATATGTATAGGTAAAATTCACTGAAGCAGATTTTTTGTATATTCTAACTATGCCCTGACCTAAGGGGTCTGTAATTTGCTAAAGCTAAATTTGATCGCTAAAATGCTGAAAAATACGAAATTAACATTTTTGCGATGAAATGGGACACTAAAATTTCGGCGGATGAAATTTTTAAGCCATTGCTGAAAACTGCATCGCAGCCGAAAATAGATAAATTTACTTTATGTACAGATAGAGATTTACATAAATTTAATGACTTTCAGATGGTATTTTCCTATTTATCGATTGGATTTTCCCTCTTGGAAATGTTTAATTATTACTAAAATTGTACGCTCCAATCAATTTATTTTCCTTTGCGCACAGTTTCTGCTACAACTTCCTAGTCCCATAGTAAAAACATAACTAATAAAATTTATTTGATAGTAAACAACCAGTTCTATACACAAAAACAATTATAGCTAAAAAAAAGTTTTAATGAAGAAATAGCAAAGAAGTCGATGTAGTTAAACTTTTGTATTGTATGTATTTTTAAAAATTACCGTTATGTTGGAATTGAATTCAATATTTTCTGTTATATTTATTGCTTATCAATTTAGATAAATTTAGTTAGAGGCTGTTTATTAAGCGATTTGTTAGCAAGTTGTATTTCAGAAAAGTGGGTTGCTGGCCTTCCTTTCTTAGATTGGTGATAGGGCTGCTATCTTCTTGTCCAATCCCACGGTGCAGTCATGCTTCAGCAAATATTCATGCAAATTTAAGGTGAAATCAGACGTGCCATAACCATAATCATAGAAAACAGCCGTTCGAACCAAAATAATGGGCAACACTGTATTTGATTATCGGTGACTCGCCATAACGGCATAGCCATTACCATTGAAACCATTTTGGTTTGGTTATACCTATGCCATTACGGCTATGGCACGTCTAATTTAAGCTTTACCAGTTTGCCTGAGACATTACGATGTTCTGTAACCATTCAGGCTACATGACTGGGCGCCTTCTCACTCTAGCTGGCTTTCAGAATAATCTGAAAAGCCATTACGCGGGAAATACTTGGTCTAGGATCGGAAGTAGTGAGCTGCTTGGCCTTTGATCCAGTGGGAGTTAGAGAAATATATATATGTATATGTATATATATAATTTAGATAAATAAAATTGCATTGCACTTCATTCTCTGACCGTTTACATATACCTAATCTTGTATTTTTTTTACACATTTTCCTCAGTTTAATAATTCATTATATTATTTTTATATTTATTGTTTATATATACATACATATATATATGTATCTATATATGTGTATGCAAGTAATTTGAATAAATGAATGAATAAATTTTCCACATGGCAACTCATATTAACACGAAAAACACAAAAAATGTGTAAATGGTTTATAAATTGCAATTTCCGTTTTTAGACCAAAACATTTTCTTTCTCCATCTCAGTCTTCATTTCTGTCTCTCGTCTATACAGCAGATAAATATGTATAGTATATGTATGTACATATCTATGTATGTGCCCGAGTATATTTAAATACATACTTATAAAATATGGTCTGGTTGAAGACTGAATGATGATTAGTCGTGTATGAAAGAAAAAAATAAATTATAAATCCTAACATTAAAAAATATTTTTTGCACATTTAATCAAAGACAATTGAATAATTACACTAGCGACTACTCATTGAAATTGTTTGTTGCTAGATTTTAATTTGTGTTGCTAATGCTCTCTAATACATAATAGCATCCATCTATCGTCGACAAACATCCATTCATTCATTATTCCATATTAGAAATGTCGTAAAGTGAGGAAGAAGGCTGTATACGTCATGTCTATTTATTGTGCAAAGAAAATGAAATAAAAAACAAATTTTTATATTGTGACAGATGATTGGCTCTTCTCACTTACCGTTATTTTTTCTGCATTAGTTTCAGCACTTGCTGGAAACATACAACCATACATACATATGTAACTGCATGCATGCATACGTCTTTAGGCGAAAAAATAATAAAAACTAAAAAGGAAATATACATATTTTGTTTAAAGAACGCGTGTCGTCCTTTTAAAGTATCATATGACAAGTGTAGAAGACGTACACACTTGCATATTTTAAATACTACACCACTTGAGTTTTCTACATATGTACATATACATATACTCGTACATACATGAATACGTGTAATGAATGCACTTTAGATAACAAGGTATAAACTATTTCTGTAAAACATCTGCCACTTTTTAGGTTCCTATCAGAAATTCAAAACGTTATTTTCATTAATTTCAAGGCGGGAATAATGGAAGTTGACATGATAGAAATAAAAAAAAATCTATTACCGGTAGATACTAGTGGCCGACGAAAGTATACGTACGACCGCCATTTTAGCGACTTGAGAGCATTTTAAAATTGTAATTTAATGATGCATAGGCATTTGTTTTATTAATATAAAAAATAGAATTTATTATAATCTTAAACTCTTATAAGCAAAAAAAAAAAAAAAAAATATTATGTTACTAAAATTTACATACGACTAGGGTGCACCAACTTTGTTGAATACTTTTAAAAATACCTCTATTTTAATTTTTGGGTTGCGTTAAAGGATTGTTTAAGTTGATGCAAGTTTAATTTAATCTAGTAATGACTTCTCGCAAATAAATTTAAATTAATGTCCGAAACTTGGTTTTAGTTTTTTTTATATAATTTTTGAAGCTTACATTGCAAAAGTATTTTTCTGGTAATATCAGTAAAAATAGCTTGAAAACAAAAATGAATGATTATTTTTTTATTTAACCTACTTGTTTTCTCGTGATGTACGAATATTCGTATTCGTATTTAACTTGCCGAATATTCGGCCCTTTTTAGATATTCGTATTCGCCAATTTCAGACGAGTAAGTGTGTTGCCGTGTTTTAAATTTACCACGATTTATCAAAGCTACAATATGTAAAAGATCTACAATAGCCAACTGTGAATACTGCTAATATATAAATTTTCAATACCTTGATACAGTATGTAAAATTCATATTCTTACACTATACTAATTTTTAGACCCCGTTTCTCTTGCATGATATTAAATATACATATTTACAGTTCCATTAAATTAAATACAAGAGTGATGTATTTTTCTTCCACCGGGAATAATTTATTTTTCAAAAAAATCTTACCTAGTCTATATAGTTTTTCTCTCCGCTGTTAATATACTTTATACGGTTCAAGTACATATCGTTGGTCTCAAGTAAAAAGGCCCTAACTCAAATAATTGTAACTTTACAGGAGAAGTTAAAAACATGATATAAACTGTGCAACTGCTTGTACAACTGCTCTTAAAAGCATTACTGTTTACGCTATTGCAATAAATTTTTTGACAATGCGTATTTGTTTAAAATGTACTGGCATCAGTGAAAAACTAAATTTCATAAAAAAATACGAGTTAGGGCGTTTCTACTCGAGACCATCGATATGTATGTATTATGTACGTACTTTTTTATTTTCATAATAAATATAAATAGTCTTTATAACTTACCATTACTATATACCTTGTATTTGAACATATGTACGTACATACAAATAAATTTTTCTTTTACAACATTTAAGTAAGTCCCAATTTACACTATGCAAGTCTTATTGCTAAGCTGATTAGTTTGTTAGGAGAGAGAGACGGGGGGAAAAGAAACGTTGCTGTCCCCTCGTCTCTCTCCCTGAAACGAATCAGCTTAGCAATAAGACTTGCATAGTGTGATTTGGGACTAACAAAAGCACAACTGCTTCTTCTTGTATTGTTTAACATTGTTATTTTTATTTTATTACTTCTGTTGTAACTAAAATTTAATGTATTTTGTTTTTGCTGTTAATTTTATGTTTATATTTAACAAGTCCACCAACCTTTTTCACATAAGAACTGTATTTACATAGGCACATACAAACAAAGTACATACATATGTATGTATGTCTGTATGTATGTTTGTATGTACATAAACATTTTTGTATTGAAGCAAAACAAAAATAAAGTTTGAAAAAGAGTTAAATGTGTCAATTCAATTCGTGTGTGTCAAACATATGTCTACTCCAAGACTGTCCAGAGTGCCGAACATCAATCGCGGCTTATACAAATGAATGCACATACGCGAATACATTTCTCTCGGTGTTCTCTCAGTGGACAGTCTTGATCTACTCATAGCTGCCAGATACGTAAATTATGTTCAAAATCGTAAAATTTTAGTTGAAATGGATATTCGAAACAAAATATCGTTAGTATAATAAATATATATTTTTGCCCGACTGCGCAACGCAAAGAAGGGTATTGTGCTTATCAGCCTATGTATGTATGTATGTGTGCTCCTTTGCGGCCCTAAAACGAACACTTGGACCGATTTTGATGATTCTTATGTCAATCGATTTATCTTAAGCTTGGGAGTATCAAAGTAAAGATATGCCAGTTGTTGGCGGCCAACAGACGCCATATTGAGTTCTGGTGGCAGTCGGGTTTTTTGATTTTTTTGTACAAATACTTGTTATTTTATTTTTTGGCGAAATAGTAGAGGAAATGATGTAATGATTATGTACTAGGTAGATGTCGTTTTCTTAAAAAATTGCAAAACTTTGCGTTTTCTGGAGAAGCAAATCATAATAAAAAGTTGAATAAATAAATATGTTATTCAGAAACTGGCTAAGAAATATCCTTTCCAACGTCGAAAAAAGTATGTATGTATATGTATTAAAGTCCTGCACAAGACCACTTATAAGAAATTTTCAGACATGAAGGATTTTTCAAATGCTTTACTACAGCCAAATCTTCTAAAAGAAACGCTAAATAACACTGTTGGCACGACATTTGTTTCAGTTATTGCAGTATAGGAGTAAAGAAGAAAATACTTCATGACAGAAGAATTTGTGATGCTTGCTTCTTCATACGCATGGGCGCGTATACAAACTCCATGCATGTACATATCTATATACATACACACACAAGTTGTGTTTAAGCTCTTACCATGCAGATAACGCGACTAGTCCATACATGCATGTAAGGACTACTCCATAAAGGACAAGGACTAGTCCAAAACTAGTCCAAATGTATGGATAAAACATGATCGATTTAACATTGCGATCACATGGTCCAAATTTGCATTACATCGGACTACCCCAAAACTACCACATATGGAATAGTTATAGACTACTCGAATACAATTTGTAAGTGCCTTAGAAGAACGATAATGATCGTTTAAACTCGAGCACTTATCGTGCAGTATTGAATGCTTGTTTTAAAACGACATGATCCATGGCTGCATTACATGAGACCATGATGTAACTAGTCCATTTCATGTGGATTCTACCGAGCAGTCCTGCATTATTTGCAGGGTATATTTTTCTGCGCAAATACAAACGCACACATGCATTGACATTAGTTGTGTGCGCTTGCTTTACCCCCCGTCTAGATTGGCAATAAATATGTTGGCAATATAGCAATAACGCCGGCAGAATAGCGGAACAATATTGCTAATTGCTTTACTTATGTTAAGGCTATGGGAAATCGTAGCCACAATATGGAAAAAGTCAACAGGGGAGGTGCAGAATAAAAATATAATTCACTTGTAAATATCTGCTTAATCGAAAAATTTTTTATATTTAAAAATTTATAATAATACAAATTAATTCACTACACACGTTTTTAAGAGACTATTTTCCCTTTTTTAATATACATACATATGTATATTTTATAAATTTCAATAATATTATCGAAATGCCAAACGCAATATAGAAAAGTCGAACATAAATTAACACCGAGTTTGACGTTTCACGTTCGCAATAATTGTCAACGAAAAACTGTTGACAATTATTGCCACAATTATTGCAAGTACTGGCAATGAGCTGTCTCCATTGGCAATATCAATAATTTCACATTTGCTGCAATATATGTTAATGATTTTATTGCCAGTCTAGACGGGGGGGGGGGGGGGGGCGGTTAAAAAAACCTCCCTTAAACACATATTATAATAGCTTACCATCTACATATTACACACATACACACACACTCCAACGTACAATATGCAAAATAACAAGCATAGGCGCATCAACACTACTTCTTTTGATTGTTTGATACGAACAAGTTAACTTGTTAACACTCATATACACGAACACCAATGCATCCATCTTGCTTCGCTTATTATATGACGTATTTACATTTCAAGACTGTTTACGCAGGTCTCTAATGTGTACATATATACTCGCACTGAACTTCCCATCTCAGAATTGTGGAATTTCAAAAATGCACTATTAATTACATCAAAATGTTTTATTAAATTCTCTTTTAAAACAAAAGTGAATAAGCACTAAGAGAAAAACTCCACTCACTGACATGCGAGAGAGTTAGTAAGTGGTGTTGGATGCGTTGCTTCATTAATATGGAATGTCGGCTATAATTTGTTGCAAACGATGAAAAAAAATATATTAACAAAAAAAATCATAATCATTACAAATACTAAGAATTTTATTGTGAATTCACGTTTCTTATATACTTGTATGTGGTTCGGTAATTTTAGAGGCAATTTATATTTAGTTTGTTGGAGGGAGCTAAAATAGAGATGTAACTGAAATTAAATGAAAAGATACAAATTTTTCGTTTTTATAGTTTTACTTACACGAGTATTTAGCACTATTTTAGAGATTTCGCATCCTACAACTGCATTAAATTATACAGTATGCGACCCAATTACTATTTGTGGAGGATTTTCTTGCAAGATAAACTGATAATTCCAATTGAAATTTTCGTACTTTCGCTTGCAAATTTTGTGTATTTAATTTTTAATTTTCAAGGGTTTTAATAGGACTTAAACAACAAACACAAGTGTGGCTAATTTCACAATAATTTTGTATCAACAGTTTAGTACTTTATTTCTTATGCACATAATGCAATTACATTACTGCGTTAAAATCGATTTGAGATATTTAAAACAAAAATAATAAATTACGCACACGTTCGTACAAACCGTTCATAGATGTTAATATTATTAGAAACAGATATAACCATATACATTAGATTAATTGAAAATATCGACCTAAAATATATTTTATGCATAGATATGATACTACATATATATATATATATATATATATATATATATATATATATATATATATATATATATATATATATATATATATATATATATATATATATATATATATATATATATATACTCACCCTGTCGGAAACTAAGATAACTTTACACTAACTTTAAGCTAAATATTTCGCAACAAGTGCTGACTGACACTTGGACTACTTTCCAATGGAAACAACTAACTATTTTAACATTGCGATGTCCTACGCGGTGGTAGTCAATTGTCCCACTATGCACTAATTTTCAACTAACTTAAAGTTGACTTTATTTAAGTCATCTGATAGTCAGTAAATTTGCAAAGAGATGTTGCTAGGGTGCGTACAATGTATCATCACACGTTGTATAGTCAATGCGCTACTACCCATCTAAGGTACCATTTAAAATAATAACAGCAAAATTTTAATTTAAAATTAAAATGAGTTTTAAAGTAGCTGAGACTAAATTTGTTGGATCTCACCAAATCCGCTTTCCTACTCAACTTAAGAATTCATTTTATGTAAGTTCTGGATCACATTAGTTAGCTTTTAGTTAGTCTAAGAAAAGTTAGCTATAAATTACTTATTTTTGTAATCGACTAGTATTTTTCCGATAGGACATATGTAAATGTATGACTGTATGTAAATGTACCCACAACGCATTGTGGTTGTGTAATTATTTGTGCGAAAACGGAGCGAAATACAAACATAAACAATATTCGGAAGTTGTTGTCGAATTATTTAAATACTTTCAAAGAGGCTTCATATCCAAATTTTAAAGAGCTGTTACATTAGAATACAAAGTTGGCAAGAAAGCTAATTTATACAATTGAATGATTTTATTTGTCATTTTATTCATTACGAGTAGAAATTAAAAAAAAATGTTATTCCATATCGAATATTTCAACATTTATGTTAATACTGAACATAATTTTCTTATTTTTAAAAGAAAACAATTCATTGTTTAAGACTGTATTTATTATAATCATCACTCTTTATAATTTGAGAGTTTTTAATGGAACGTCATGACACCCCCGCTTTTGTTTATAAGAAATTATATTATCTGCTAGCTAATAAATAAACCAAAAATCATTAAAAGACTATATTCAATATTGTATGTATGTATGTATACAAAAAATAAAGTGGATCATTTCCAATACAATAATATTAACCATATTAGAAAAAAAGCAATCATAGACATTGTGGCAAGACATCATAGACAAAATGTTTACACAATTATTTAATAAGAACGAAAAATTTGAAATAAGTAAATTGAAACGAAAATAAATTATTATGTGCATTTCCTATTAAAAAAAAGAAACAAATCTTTGAATTAAATACATATACGAAAATAGACTTCCAGCTAACTCTACGAAAACAGAATTAAATGGTTTTTAATTTTAGATATTAGCAATGTTTCTTTAATTGTACATAGTTTATTATGGTGTAGGCTAAATTTCTTGGTTGCGGCTTAAATTAAACTTGTGTAAGCATAAGCATATATCAAATGCATATTCCAAATACACCTCTGAACTTGACCTAATACTGTCGATAATGAATTTGGATAGCATCGGAGATAATAGGCAACCCTGAAGTACAACTACATTTATACTGTTTACATTGTATAAAATTCTCAATAGACTTGGGTCGATCAGACGTGACATAACCATAGCCATAGAAAACAGCCGTTCGAACCAAACTAATGGGCAACACTGTATTTGATTATAGGTGAATCGCCATAACGCTATAACTCTCACCATAGAAACCAATTGAATTTTGGTTTGGTTATGGCTATGGCACGTCTAATTTAAGCTTAAGGCTATGTTATGTTGAAAAAAAGCAAAGTTTAACGTATGACGGATTGACGGATTCCATGTTACTCGGTCGTAATGAGATTTTTCTTTTAACTTGCTTCCTTGCCAAACGCTACTTACTACTCGTATTAGAAAATGGCAAAAATTGATGCAACAATTTGTAAATCTATATACACATTTCAATGCATGATGTTTTTTTTTTTGGGTTGGTTGCTCATTTATTAAAATACTTTTTTCAATGGGAACATAAGAGAATACAGAGGTACAGTTTTGACTCTTTTTTTTTAAACAGAATTAAATTTTTAAAATCGAAATATGTATGAACAAATTACTTTCCCGCTAATTTCAGGTTGTTTGTTTTATTTTATCCTCTTACTAAAATATTTGAAATAAACCAGTCATACATATTGCCGCTGTTTTCTCTTTTAATTGTAATATTCAAAGCTATGAATCAATTTATTGATTTAACATTTATCACATTAGCACTCTTGTTATTTATTTTTATCTATATAAAAGTATGAGTATTTAATTTTCATTTGGTATCTATAAACTAGGACACACAATTACAAGGAAAACTATACATACATACTTACATACTTCTCTGCAAGCATTTTATGAAAAAATTTATCATATTCGAGTCATTTACGATTCCTCTGCGCGATTAAAATAGTCATATTAGACCTCATTTTCTGATCATAAATGATTGTTTTCTTCGGAGAAAATGGTACCCTACCCGCGACTCTTCTTTAGGAGTCTTGTTACCCGCTTTTCTGATCAGTTTCGACTCATTTATGACTCATATACATATTTATTTTTATTTGCGAGTCTTTTTCGAGTAATTTTTTAACTGTATTTCTAATCGTTCGCGAATCATTTATGAGTCGTTTTTTAGTCATATTTCTGATCGTTTACTATTCTTTTTTGACTCTTTTTTCAGTCATATTTGTAGTCGATTGTTTGGCTGACATTACTTTTTTTTTATTTAAAAATCACTTTTCACAAAATTGTATTTTTATATACTTTTAGAGATTTTAATATCTACCCACCCAGCTAAAAAAAGATATGTATGAAGCATATATGATATCCCATATATGGCTCAGATCCGAAAAATGAGGGTATATGGGCATATATGATTATATATATTCACACATTTTCATACATGTATGTATGTGTAAATATTTCCTCTACAGTATGCAAAGTTCATATTCATTCTCTCTTGATTACAAAAGCGCACTGCTGTGCAATAAATTAAATTACTAAAATTACTTTTTTTTAGATTTTGAACAAGGAGGTTGTATTTAATGAAAAATTTGTTTCGACAAATAATGAAAATCGAACTAAAAGTCATTTCATTCATCATTTTAAGTCAAAAAATTAATCAATTATTTACAAAACACAAAAATCATATTCGTACATACAATTTCATTTAAGAAATCAGATTAAAAACTAATGCTAACAACAATAGTTTTCAATATAATTTTTTGCATTAATATGAACTTTGTTTCTTATCTAGAGAATTCTGATGTTTTCTATAAAATTAATGACTGGGTTATCCTTTTGATTATTTGATATATTAAATTTAAATGTATAAAATTGTACAAGAATGCTTTTTTTTGTAACAAAAGTTTTTCTTTTTTAAACGTTGAGGGTACGCATGTAAACTTTGCATACCGTATGTATTTTCTAATGGATTTCCAATTTACAAGTGATAAAATACCAAGCTTTTTTGATTGCAAAAACGATATTATGTGAGATATCATGTATGCATACATTCTTATATGGCTCCATACATTAAATCACTTCTATACATATGTGGATCCACATATGAAGAGCTTCATAATGAAATTTCCATATATAAGCTCATATATTATAATACATTTCATATATTACTCCATATATTAGTTCATATATAATAGTTTTGCCATGTATAATCCCATACATTTCCATACATGAATTCATACATATTCATACATTCATATATTAAAAATATATGGACCATATATAATTTTTTTAGCTGGGTATATATATAAAATCGTAGTGTGTGTTTGTTCCTAACGCATGATCTCTGGAACTGAACTACAAGTGCTGTGGAGCTGAAATTTTGAACACAGATTCGAGTCAATACCGAGTAGGTTTTCGGTTTATTTTTAACCCAACAAGTGACCACAGGGTGGAGTAGCCGGGCCAGCTAGTAATATATATAATTCAAACTTCAAAACAGTCATATTTCAAAAACCTGTATGATATATTTTCGATTGCTGTATGTTTTGTTATTGTATTTTCAATAAAATACTTTTTAAGCATAAGCACGAATAATTTTCGAGTCTTTCTTCAAGCGCGCAAGTGTTTAATCAGTTTTTAATCGTCAAAAGTATTCGAGGAAGACTAAGTTAGGTGATTTTTGATATAACAATCTTCCAAATGCTAGTAGGGTTACTAACAATAATAATATTTATGTACATTTGTATGTATGTATGTATGTACGGGTATGTATAGCAATTTATTTGTTAAATATTCATTCATAGCGTTTATTATTATTAAATATTAATGTTGGTTTACGGAATAATCAACATTCTTTTGATAAGATAATGAACAATCAATAATTTTCTCAAGGTAAGAAAAGTGTCTGCTGCTCAAAAGAAGTATTTTTTAATTTTTTTTTATTCATATGGATAGAATGTAAAATACAAATTTAATGTGTAAATGGCTTGTAAAGTTTCCATGAACATTTTTATTTGCTTTTAATGAATGCCTGTCGTCTGGCTAACGGTTTATATGATGAGTTCGTATGTACTTACGTACGTAAATGCACTTATCCCTCGATTTACACAATACTTTTTTTACACGATTTAATTTTTACATTTCATTTTCGTGTAAATTGAGAGATTTATGAAATACCTCGATTTACACGATTTTTTATGTGTTTGAGGTAAACACTTCTGATATTTTTAATTTTGTTTTTGTTTTTATGAATAGCATTTATTTTGTTTAATGAATAAATGTTTATTTTTATGGGGTTTGAGTAAACGCTTCTGATATTTTAAAAACTGAGTTGAAATACATACCATGTATATAATTTCTTAATAAAATCAATTTTTTACGCGATTCTGTCTTTATTTTCGATTTACACGATTTTTCATACAACAATTTAAAATTTATCGTGTAAATCGGGGGATAGGTGTACATGTGTGCAAGTATGAATGAAGGCTCAGTTAGCCGACTGTAATGTAATGTAACTGTAACGTAGAAAACAGCTGATTGATATTTTCATATGAAAAGTAGGTTACGTTACATTACATCTCTATAACCATTTTCATTACTTTTCACATAACAAAATCGATCAGCTGTTTCTTACTGTTGCAGTTACTTTACATTACAGTCGGCTAACTGAGCCTTGAGTGTTTACAAAATTGTTAAGTGTTTTTAAATATTTTCATTTATGAGAGCATTTAGCACCAGCACTTACATACATACATACATATTTACTTTAAAATTGTTATTATTAATCAGCTTTATAAGTAAATATTTAACAACATACATACATATCATATCATTTATCAGAATAGGCTCTTTGGCAGTCTGATGGATGGTATTGTATTTGATAACATACATAAATACATTCTTAAAAATGGCTCAATGTTTTCTTTACATAAAAAAAAACAAAAATACATAATTTTAATTTTTTTTATAACATTATTTTTTTTAACATTATGGGAATTTCACTTGAAAGCTTTTGTTATGATTATTCTAAGTAACATAATCAGATTAAAATTTGATTGTCTCATTTAAACATTTTTTTTATCCAATAAAACTGCTTATATTTTTTGTATTGTTTATTATACAGGGTGTCTCAAAAGAAAGTTTATATTTAGTGGATCGATTAAAAAATAAGTAAGATTTTATCAAAACAATGTTTGGGACTGACTTTCAAAATGTATCAATGCAAAACTTGTAAACATATGTACATACATTACACCATGTATATATATATAGTGTTCAGCTACAAAGTTGCGATACATTGTGACCATGAGCATCAAATTTGAACCCGATGCGAATGATTGCTTGTTCGGCGTGGACGAACTGTCCACGTTTTGTATGGCGGCGTTATGGAACACTACACTTTATTCAAAGACAAAGCAATTACGACACAAGTGAAGCAGGACGACTCGTATAGAAAATTTGTATGAAAATCACTCGAAAAAATTAGTGCCTTCCATGTAAATTTTATACTCAAGTCGACCGTCTAGATTGTAGAAACAGGACGTTATTTCAAAATACAATTTGTTCAATTATACTGCGTGCCAAAAAAAATACCTATGATTTTTTTTTCTGGTAGGTATTTTCCAGTAAAACAACGATCAGCTTCTGCAATTTTCCAAACACCCAAAAATCTTGAGTTGCTGGTAAAAACCGGGTGTTCGTACCCATGTGCACTTATTAACCTCTAACTAAGTTGAATACCAACCGATTTTGAATTTATAAACGGATTTAGAAAGAAGAAAAATTGCTCTCAAGAAAAAATTTGAGGCGACCACTGTTGTACTAATGTACTATGTGTTGATCTATATTAATTAAATTGTACTTTCATCATCCTGGAAGCTTAATTATCTTGAAAAATCATAAATATAACACGAAACACATTATGCATGTATTTTTTTTAACAGAAGGCTTTCTTTTAAAACCTTCAATAACTCAGTCAATCTCAAACTGATTTTTTAAAACAAACCTTGCGTTTTAATTGTAATCAATTAAGTTTTATAAGTGAAGTTATAAATAGTATGGTTTCTGTACAAAACTACTGCGTAAGAACGAATCCAAAGTAGAAAAATTACGAAAAAAAAAACAGAAAAATATTTAGTTAATTTAATTATTATTTTTCGAACTTCATTTGTTTCTATATTTATGATTTGAACAGGCTAAAGTTCGTATCGCTTTTTAAGCCAAATTACATGTGATAATTATTAATGAACAAATAACATCAAAGCAAGTTGTAAATATTCTGACAACACATAGTTGAACGGAACAGCTAGCCGTTTTTGAAGGTCGCTAAACCTTTATCATCAGCGTTCTTCTGTGTTTGTTCCACTGCGTGTGGTGTCAGTTGATGTAGATTTCTGCTTTATGTACGAAACTTTTTTGCAAATGGAATATGTGAATTGTTTTGATTCATCGTATTTCAATTTGCTGAATGATTTTTTGTAATGAAAGCTCACTTTACCATCTCTAAATTTACAACAGTCTTACCATTGTTGTTTGTTCTTTACTAATTATACACATGTTAGTTAATTTGTTTATTTTTGTTCTACTTAAAACAAACTTTTTTGGTTTGTTACTATTAAGTATATTTATATAATTTTTGTCACAAGCCAATGACTATTAATTTAGTTAATTTAATTAATATTTTTCGTTCTAAAGTTCGTATCGCTTTTTAAGAAAAATTACATGTGATAACTTTAGCCTGTTCAAATCATAAATATAGAAACAAATGAAATTCGAAAAATTAATTTAATTTATAAATTTAAATGTTGATAAGTTCAAACGGGTACGATAAACCGGGTTTTTACCTTAACACACAGTGTTAATGTTTAAAAAATAATCTTGCATTGTCGCAACGTATTGAATTGAGTGGTAAAATTTTTTATGACAGCTTGGCACGTAGATTCCTGGATACGAGACCGGTTCCAAAAAAGCAAATTTGGGAGAATTTTTTTTTTATATCTCAACATAATCTCCGATACATTTGTCCCAGCGATATTCAGCAGCTTCGATACGCTGTTTATATTAAGAACTCTTTGAATCCTTGAAATTCTAACTAACCCCATACTCCCTAGACCTCTGTTCAGTTGCCACCAGGGCATTTTTTCAAGTTTACAAATAGAAAATAATAAAAGGAAGCAGAGTCTGGCAAACGAGGTGCGTGATGAAGCGATTCGAACTTTAGTTGATTGATAGCATAACCATCGCAATAGTGGATGTATCAACTGGAGCAATGTTTTAATGAAATGGCAATTTCTTCTTCGCCAAATGTATCCTTTCTTCCCTTAATTCCATCACTTCTTAAAGACAACATAATGCTTGCGTGCCAAAAAAATACACCATTACTTTGCCAGCACTCTCTTGGGTTCCTGGTTCTGACAAAATGGCCAGAAGGTGGGCTAGTACACCCATGGTCGGACCAGAACGGTTTTGTGGACTCGGATTGGACAAAATCCGGGAAGATATATCGACGGAAATCAAGAGTAATAGGGAACACCTCTGGCTCAATCTCTCAGGATTGAGGCATGCAAAGCTAATGATTGGAACGTATAACCAAAATCGTTTCACAGCTTTCATGTCCCTGAGTAAAAACAATCTAAGAATGCTCACAGGCTTCCCCACAGCCCATTGTAGACTGAGAAAACACTTTATCAGACTTGGCATTGAGATAGCCTGTGCAGATTCTGTGATTACGAAGATGAAACACCAGAGCATATTCTGAAGGACTGTGAAGCGTTATGCCACAGAAGATATAGCCAATTGGGCAAGCACCTATTGGAGGATTGGGCACTGCCAACTCTGGACCCACTGGCAATCCTGAGATTCATCAGGAAAGTAGGTCTAGATGAGGTGCTCTAGCACCTGGCAGGGGATACAATAGATCTACTCTGATCGCAGTGTCCTGTGCTTCCCGCTAGACTTAATTCATTCATTCATTCATTCATTCATTCATTCACATACTTTGCCAGCGTGTGGCATCCATGTATTCGCTTTCAGTCCATTGTTTTGAGTGTTCCTTACTTAAACATATTTTTTTTCTTTAAAAATTTCATGATTTTGTGAGGCTAAGAGTCCAACCTAAATTGGACTCTAACTGATAAATTTATAAGTCTAATTTTTATATCTATATTTATCGTCTTAAAAAGTCGAATATTAAAATTAGAATTACAGAAATTTATATATAGTGTGGGTTTAGTATGTCGTCGGTGGGTTATTGGTTTGCGGCACATTATATTCGAAATACATTATGTCTGCAGCAAACCAATAACTAAAGCCCCGTTCAGACTATTATACAAGTATTAATACTTTCATCACATTTTACGATACAGAAATCTAAATACATTCGTTGCGACTGTCAAAAAATCTAACGTAAAATCACATACTGTGTTCAGACCATCACACTTCAAATCAAATGTGTAATACAAGTAGAAAACAAAACAGCTGTTCAATGAAAATGTCTGCGCTATTCACTTACTAGCGGCGGCAAAATGGTTTCATGCAGGCGGGGACGTGCCAACACTTGAAAAAATTCTGCAGTTAAAAATATTCTATGTAAATAACAGAAAAAATTTAAGAAAATATATTACAAAAACGTTAAAAAATTACGTCAACGAAATATACTTCCATACGATTCACTTATTCAAAATTTTGAGCCGATATACATATGACAAAACATTTCATCAATGACGACACGCTATCGGCGGCGAAACAGCCGACTTGGAAGTTTGGTTTGTGTGAAAATGCAACCCTGATCTAATGAAAAGTATTATCGTTTAGAAGATTTTCTAAAAACGAAAAAGTCTTATGGGATGTCAAAATTTGTATCGTATTATTTGCCACTTTGATGACATTTTGCGTTCAGACTATCACACTTGCACGTATTATTTGAATTTTTGACAAGTATAAATACAAAGTATAATAGTCTGAACGCGGCTTAACCGACGTTAATGGTACAAAATGGATGGCTAGTTATTGTTTATATAGATTCAAATTGTGAAATATTTGCTCCTTTAATCTTGTTTCTAATGAGAAGTTAAAAAATAGATAAATTATTTAAATTATTCCAATCTATTAATGAAATTTCTTATGAAATTAGTTGCATGAAACTTTATTCATTTGCTTACATCTACATCGCATAGAAGCTAATTGAATTAAGAAAGTTGTCAAAAAGATTCATTCTCTGTTGTTGTTCTTCTAATAGGAAAAGTTTCATTCAACAACAAATTTCATTAAATTCTTCATAGTGTAAATTTATCAAATATGTATATAAACTTTGCCATTAAAGCTTAAATTTCTATGAGTCACACTGTCGGTTTTCCATTTTATTAAATATACATAAATACTTATGACTAAAAAAACCAACCCTTTTGCCACCTTAAAATAATAACTTTTGAAACCTCGATTGCACGTAGAATAATTTTTTTTCTTTCGAATTGGAACTTTTTGTTTATTTTCTGTCAATAAACTGAAGAACAAACTAAAACTAAGTAAAAAATGACGAAATACTCGTAGTTAAAGTAATTTAGCTTTTTGTGTAATTTAGTTCATAAACATAACAAATTCACAAAAAAAAAAATATAAAGAAAGCAAAGCTTTTCGTGTTTTTTATGAACACATGAACATGAACAAAAAAAGGGAGCAGCATTTAATCATTTTATGCAAAAAAAAGTCATAATTTATTACGCAAATTTTTTTTTTTTATAAAGTGTGTGTGTGTGTGTGTGTGTGTGTGTGGTCTGGGCAAAGGTTACAAGATTTTGGGAACGCGCACACGTGCCCTTTTATTACTTTTGTCTTTCCTCATTCAAAACACTTTCCCATCACAATCACTTTAGCCAAATGAATGGCCCTAAATTTAGTAGATATTTTTAAAAATTTTGTGTATTAAAGTTTTGCGGGTCACACACCTTTTAAAAAACAAAGAACAGAAAAACTAAAATGTATTTTGCAATTTTATCTTTTTCGCACACAAGTCTTCCTTTCTGTGGATTTTTGCTCGTTTTTCGTCTTTTATCATAATTAAAATTTTACGCAAACTGAAAAAGGTCGAGGTAATTTATTGTTGTTGAGACTTTGTACACACAAATATGTATGTTATTGTTTTAATTTTCTTTTAACCCCTAAAGGATTTTATAGTTTTGCAACAAAGTTTTGACTGAACTGAAATTTACAACCACAAAAAAAAAATACGAGCGCTTATTCTCGTTCAATTTGCAGAAGTAATTTATGCATGATTTTATATTTTATTGTTGTTTATTTTCCCCTGCCTTCTAAAGGGTTTGACAATTGCATTAAAATCCATTTAAAGTAGTGTTTTACGATCGAATAAGCTTCAAATACCATTAAGGGATTTTTTGCCACAAAGCAGAGATCGGAACAATCTTCTTTAACAGCAGACTCATCCTTTATTTGGGCATCAAAATCCCTGCATTTAGTTTATAATCGTTTAAGTTGTTTTAAGCAAAGTAACACGTTATCATCCTCCTCTTTATCTTTTTTTTTTTGTCATTTTCAATCCATGAGGGAGGGCTTCAATGCACATCTTATTTTCAAGTACTTATTACATCATGTTCAGTCGCTTGCAGTAGATTTTGGTTTTTGATTAAAATACTCGTACATATGTATGTGTGTATGTATGGATGTGTGTATGTATGCAGTTTTTGTCAACCCTTTGTAAAATGGTTAAATTAAATATGTATCAAACATAGAGATTGACCCTTAATTGCATAATAATTTGTAATTTTATATAAAGTTAATGTTTGACATAAACTGACAGCTAAAGTTCATCTTTTCCCCCTCTACATTTTAATTCAATATGCATGTATGTATTCACTTTTGGTTAGTGGTTTTTTTTATTGCAATCAGGCAGGTGTTGTGTTAAATGTCAGTCAGTCAGTCTCTCTCTCTCTCTCTCTCTCTCTCTCTCTCTTTGGCTAATGCGTTCGTTGCTAGCCTTGCAGTTTTGAGCGACTTTGTTGTGATTCTCTATCGTTTAACCTCATCAACCTTAAATTTATTCATTTTTTGTTATTTAATTTTTTTCTTCAATTTGTTAAATTTAATTTTACGATTTATGAAGCGCTTTAATATCATTTGACATTTATTGACACTCTTTTTATTGGACGCTTGTTTTATAAATTATTTTGTTGTTGATGTTGTTGTTCTCGTCTACCAGTCTCTTAGTAATATTTTATGGAATTAGTAATAGAATGAATATACATACATACATATGTATATTCGTATTTGATTTTATTTTTCAATTGACTTGTTTGTTTGTTGACCTAAAATATTTTCTATAATTCAATTTTTATTGTTAGCAATTTTAAAACAGAACATTGATTTCTTAATTAATTGATTGAATTGGATAAATTAATATTAAACGAAGAGGATGTATAAATGTTTTTAAATAATTTTATGAAAAAATTCAATATGTATTTTTAAATGTTAGAGATGTTTACTTAACTCGGTAATTGAAATAGATGTTGGTGTAATAGAAAAATAAAAAATATATTGTGTCTCAGTTCACACTAGTCAAGTCTTATTGCTAAGCCTATCACTTTTTCATCGGCGTTCACACAGCAAGTCTTATTTTTCAGCTCGTATTTTTTATGCATAGTTTTGTGTATGCATGCGTGCTTTTTAGGGTTCCGTTCACCAAAGGTAAAAAGGAACCTGAAATTTGGACAGAGTATGTAGAACCTTGGCCGCTACAACAACAAATACATGAGAATTAAAAATTAAAGGGTGTTCCAAAACGAGCAACGAAAAATTTTAAAATCCCATGTAATATACATACAATTTTATGAACATACATATGTATATTGAAACTTGAAATTTGTAAAATTAGTGTATTTTTATATAGACTACAACAATTAACACTAAAATTTAAAAAAATTTAAATTAAAGGGTGGTCCATCAGTTAATGCAATTTTGACTATGTAATTTTGACAACTTGCTATATCTTGGAAACCGTAAGAGGCAAACACTTGAAATTTTCAAAAACGGTAAAACTAAAAAATCCGAAAATTATGATATAAAATCGCCAAACCAAAAAAAAAATCGCCAAAAAATAAAAAAAAATCGCCAAAACGAAAAAAATCGCCAAAATTATAGAAAAAAAATTCAACGCTAAAATAAATCGCCAAATTCGAAAAAAAACGCCCAAATGAAATAAATCGCCAAAATAAAAAAAAAGCCAAAAATCGAAAAAAATCGCCAAAACGCGAAAAAGGCGCCAAAACAAAAATAATTGTTTATTTGAAAAAAAAATCGCCAAAATAAAAAAACCGGCAAAATGAAAAAAATCGCCAAATTGAAAAAACGCCAAAAACCAAAAAAGATCGCCAAAACTAAAAAAAATCGCCCAAACGAAAAAAAACGTCAAAATGAAAAAAAAAATCTCCAAAATGAAAAAAATCGCCAAATTGAAAAAACGCCAAAAACAAAAAAAAAATCCAAAACTATATATTATATAGGCTGAAGTTTGTATTAAATTCACGGTTGCCAGAAATGCAGATTTATCTGGATTTTGCAGATTTTTGCCCTACAAAAAGACGAAATGCAGATTTGAAGATTTTTGGCCTAAAAATGCAGATTTTTGAACACCAATTTTAGTGCATTTTTTACATTTTTCCTAATACTGCTACTACGTTTTGTTTCTTTTATGAGTGAAGGACTCATAGTTTAGACAGTTACAATTTTAGAACTTAGAAGGCTTCATTAAAGAAAAAGAAGAAGTAACTTTGGCAAGCTTCTGGAAACGAATATCTGATGTAAGACGAGCTCATTCTGATTACGATTTTGCGGCCCTAAGTTTATTCAAAATGTAATGTTTTTACCACATTGATTTGAAAATTTCGAAAGATTTTTCAGTCAAGTAAATTTGAATAAAACAACATTCGAATCCTTTGGATATTTATGCAACAAATTAAAAGACTTTTTTTACATATCTGATTTATTTTCTCATTCATTTTATATTATTTGCACATAACTATGAAGAATTTTTATTTGTTTGTTGGTTATATGCATTTTGTTTCTCCTAAGGAAAGAGGGTTTTCCACACGCAAGGCTTACTTTGCAAAGTCTTGAGTCTGTAGGAGAGAAGTGAAAATAGATCTTATTCTATATTTTATTTCCAACAAACTCAAGATTTTGCAAAGTTAACTTCGCGTCTGGAAAAACCGCCAAACTTATCAGTAGACTTCAACCAATGTGGCAGCTAATTGTAAAAATGTAATGAAAAAATAATAATGGATTCAAAATCGAAGATGTTAGCTTGTAAAGATTTTTGCTTGAAGCTTGTAAGCTTATTCTGTCGTATTCATAAAAATAGTTTTGGTTCACAAAAGGTTTAAAAAACAAACTGCATGGATATTTGTTTGTTCACCGTTTTGTAACCCAAAATAATTTTTATGAATATTACCCATTATGTTGTTGCACGTAATTCTTAATAACATTTTGATAGTCATTCTATAAACATATGTAGTTTTTATCTTATTTGAAAAATTTTTTTGTTGAAGTTTACTGATGAGTTTCTTAAGCAGAAACGAAATGCACATTCTTCATCCATTAAAGGGTTTTATTCATAAAAAAATAAAATGATCTTGAAACTTATTTTAAGAAAATTTTTTCTAAAACAACTAAATAAAATGCACTTTAAACCGAGTTTAACTTTTAACGAAAAAAATTTATGTTAAACATTTACATCCATATCAAGGCGAATTCAGTATCAGGTTATCTTTTCCTCCCATCTGATTATCGGGTGTTGATGCCAAATTGAGCAATTTGAACCAAACTGTCAAAATTTACTCAGAAATCTTCTGACAGATTGGTTTTGTAGCACAGCAAACTACATATTGTTTGTTGTGCTGTAAAATTGTTATAGTAATAAGTTCACCTTGTATTCGCCTTGATCCATATTGATATAAATTTTTTGAATAAAATATAAAAAAAAGTTGTTTTGAAAATAGCTTCGAAGATTTTTTGAAGATTTTGAAAATGAAATGCAGATTTTGAAGATATTTTGGAAAAAAATTGTTACATTTTGCAGATTTTATGCTTAGAAATTCTGGCAACACTGATTAAATTACATATCTAGTGTTCGTACGGAACCCTTCGTGCGCGAGTTAAGGCTTAGTTAGCCGACTGTAATGTAAAGTAACTGCAACAGTAAGAAACAGCTGATCAATTTTGTTATGTTAAAAGTAATGAAAATGGTTATAGAGATGTAATGTAACGTAACCTACTTTTCATATAAAAATATAAATCAGCTGTTTTCTACGTTACAGTTACATTACATTACAGTCGGCTAACTGAGCCTTTAGAGTCGCACTTTACTGAATTTATTTAATATTACGAATGAGAAAGCAAAACGTATTGACAGTACATGAAGCTGAGTACTCGTTTCTTTTCCCCTCGTCTCTCTCTCTCTCTCTCTGCGACAAAATAATCATCTTAAGAGTAGCAATAAGACTTGCATAGTGCAAACTAGCGCTAAAGAACATTTTAAACATAAAGACAATCAATAGAAAAACGGAGCAAGGAGCTATTTTCGAAAGTCGTTACAGCCTCACTGTACAAATTCACGCATTTGATATATTTTGTGTGTGATACGAGTAATAGCTAATGTAAATTTCAGCCTTATGTAAACATTTTTTAATTGAATTAGAATACGTGAATTGTCTTGTAAACAAAGCTCAAACTTGAAATCATTTATTATATTATAAGAAATTTATTATTCGACATATTGTCATAATTCTATTATAAGTGAAATTTATTTGTTGGTGATTTTCAAAAATATTATTTTTGAATTCTCAAATAGTTTTTGATATTATGTGTATAAGATAAGAGGTGTGTGACTGTTCAAAATTTGTGGTTGAAGTTTACTGGCGATTGTTAAAGCAACAATGAAATGTATATAAACAATGCTTAACCACCAGCAAATAAATTTCATTTCTTACATTATTATTGTACATTATTATTTGGTTAATGTTGATAGTTATTTTTTTTTAAATTAAAATTTGCATACTATGAGTATGTATATTTCTGTAGCGCTGAAGTTCGGTAGCTATCCACATTTTTTCTCTTTTATTATTTGAGCAATGAGAACTCTGCTGTTTTATCTCTAATAAAATTATTGCATCGGATTTTTACCGTTTAGTTGAATACAAAAATTTTTTATTTTTACATTCTTAAACGTTTGTTAAGACATGTATTAATTTGCCTTAATGTTTATGAAAGTAATTATTATTACAATTTTTGTTTTACATATTTTTTTAGGAAGCAGCTGTTGCTAGTTGTTGCTGTTGCTTCCATTGGTCGACTCGGTTTTTATAGGGGGTGTCTTTGTGTTATTAACCACTGAAATTCGTTAGAGCGTTAAGTATTGAGACCTTTTTTTCTTCTTGTTAAAATTTGTTAAAGATGAAAATAAAAAATAAAAAAATAATATTAAAAAAGGCCATTGCACTAGTTATAGTTCTAAAGGTTAAAGGCAAGCGGCATACTTTTGGAACGATACCTGCTGGAAACAACTGCATGCATGCCTGTAATGGATTTTCTATAAAATTTTATACGATTTGAAATATGTATAGACTAACAAAGAAAACATAAAAGTAAAACAAGTTTTTCGGTGTTAAATGTTTGTAAAAAAAATTTAATAAAATTTTGCTTCTTTGATTCACGAGTATATCCCAAAGTTTGCAGTGGAGTTTGAGAAAAAAAATTATTAATTGGATTAACTGCTTATAACACAACTGAAGTAAGATAAGCAATCACATATATTATATTGCTTTAAAAATCATCCTAATTTTTTTAACTTCCCGCTATAGAATCATATATATATCATATCAATGATATCACCCAAATTTTCGAAAATCGACTTTTCATCATATTTCAACGTTTTTAAATCATGCGAGTCGATTCTGACTATTTTCGCGATGATATTCGTATCTTTCGATTTGTGTACATATATATGTGTGTAAGAACGTGTCAAGCAAATTGCTGTCGATTCGGCTCGAAAGATTTTGTAATTTTTCGAAAATAAAATTTCAAAAAGTCACCTTTTCAAATAAATTTAAACTACTAAGCCGATCATATTCAAAACCGAAGCATTTCTTAACTTCAAAAAGATTGCTGCCAATTTTACTAAAATCAGGTTATTTGTTGGACAGATATCGTTAAAGAAAATTTTCGAAAAGAATTTGTTTTTTTAAGTTCAAAAATTGTCGCCAAATCGATTATAGATATTCACTTATTTTAAAAGATTTAAAAAGTTCATCATATCCTGCTACTTCGACCAGTATCGGTAGCATAGAGGGAAGTTTGAGGGATGGCCTGCAAGGTCAACGGATTTCCATATTTTATTATTCATAATAAGAACTCAGGGGATCTACTCTGTAACTCGAAACGAAACCAAATGTTTTCGAATTGCAATGTTAATAACGTACAAATTCCAAAGCATTTTCTTTCCTTTCGAAATACAGAGTAGTAGATTCAAGCTGATATTTTAAAATTAACAAAAAATTAATTAAATTAATTTTTTTACTTAATCAAAAAGAAATTAAACTGGAGTTAATAGATTTGGAAAGTGAAACATCCTCATTTGCATCCATATCAGATATATTGTGTATATACATATGCATGTATTTATGTATGTGTGAATATCTAAATAGTGTTCTAGAAATTTTAGTTGTGCAATTTCGAGCATTAGACAATGTTATGCTTGAAGGCAACATCTTAAGCGCTTAAAACATAATTAAATCATAAAGACCGAACTTTTTTTGTTGAGTTTGTTTGTTACTACAAATCTCGCTTATTTCAAATCTCAAAGATTTTCAGAACACCATTGAGTATTTTAAGACACATACAACGTATCCTTCACCATAATTGGTTCAGTAGCTTCTAAATTATAAGATTATATAGAGCGGAGTTGCGTTGAAAGTGGAAGCAAACAATTTCTCAAATGTCATACGTTTGTTGCTAATGACTTTAAAATAATATGACTTAAATGTCACATAATTTTCTCTACTAAAGGAAATGTTGATTTTTTTTTCTCAAAACCAGGAACATACTCTTCACTTCTTACCAAGAGATGGTTTCAAATATGTTTTGAGAATGATATTAGTTTAAAAAAGTCGGTTACATTTACATCGAATGTTGCCTATTCTAGTGTGTTTTCAATACATTTTAATCTGAGTTTATAATTTTTCGGCTCTAACAAACGACACTAGACGTGTTTCCTTCCTACAGCTTAACATATTTCCAAGTATTGTATTGTATATAATATCGTATACATCCACAAATACCTTTGGTATTTTTCTCTTTCATTAAAAAAAAAGAAACAACAGGAGTTATTTGTGTATGGGTATACCTACAAGTTCATACAATTTTAATACTCTTTTTAAGATCCCTTGGCTTCAACCCTCCAAACAATAAAATAGAAACTACAATGAGATGTTCATCTATCATTCATTTTTGCTTGCTACCAAAGAGGAAGACGGCGAGGAAGAAAGATAAAAAAAAAATTCCTCCAGATTAATTACCAACGAATGGAGCTGGAATAGTGAGCAAGTCTTCACTATTAGAATAAAAAAAAAGTTACTAAGGTATGGGAAGACATGCCTTGAAAAAAGTAAAATAATTTTTCAAAAATGATACTCATGCCCTCGCACTCACGTCTGCATTTTTATGCTCGTGCTCTTGCACGATCACCTGGCTGACGATACCTGCCCATCTCTGAATACAAGTAATTATTTATGCTTTGTTGTGTTTGTGCATTCCATCAGATACGAGCATTTTCATATTTGTTTATTTACTTCCCAAATCGCACTCAAACATCTGACTCTTTCCGATTTTTTAAGATTTACGCTCTCATTCTTACAGAGTCTACTTGTCCATTTATAAACATGTTTTTTCAAACATCTGTCATTCGTTGTGTCTAGAAATTTTTATTTTCGGTTGTTGCAATCTCCAACAATTTGACACGCTTAATGGATTTTTGGGTTTTTGAGTTCTTTTCTCCAATTCTTGGACAGTCGTCGTCTGCTTATAATTTATATTTTTTTGTTTATAACATTTCATTGAAATTCAGTGTGTTTATTTTATTGAATAGTAAGTGCAAGCAAATGAGCATTTCAAATTAATTACTGAGAGTCTAATTACTGGTGATTTTGTTGAGAAATCAGAAACATCTGTTGTACTTTAAATTCTTAGAGCTGCTAAATCAATTTTTGGTAAATAATACACCCAGAGAAAAAACAGCTTAAAATCAATAAAAACCATATTGAATTAATAAGAAACATTAACGCATGTCTAGTAGTAATGTTGAAATTTCTGATTTCAATATGGAAAAGTATTAATTTACAGTATTAAAATATTAATTTTTAACAGCCTTATTTATAAAACTTCTTAAGGCTTTATAAAGTGTTTTTAAAACAAATTTTCATAAAAAATTTTCATAAAAAAGCTTTATAAAGCCTTAATAATTTTTATAAATAAGGCTGTAAGTATTTCAATATACATTATTTTTATAATTTTTAAGTTGCAGCTTTTACCTGAGTGTACTGTCTTAAATAAAAGGGTTGGTAAATTTAAGGTTAGGAAGAAAAAAAATCAATAAAACCGACAAATTCAGTTTTATTGATACCAATATAAAGCAGAAATATGTCCGCTGACATTTTGAACCACATTTTGCAACAAAGCTTTTCTTATCTCGTCAATGCAGAACCGAATTTCATCTTTCAGAGAGAGCGTCGGTTGTTTATGGTTTGTTTACGTAAACCCTGTATTTCAAACGACCCCAGCGAAAACTATCCAGCGGTGTTAAATCACAAGAACAAGGCGGCCAATTGACATTAATAAATAGCGAAATTACGCGACCGGGAAATTTCTCATGCAATAACTGAAATGTTTGGTCGGCTGTGTGGCTTTTGGCGCTGTCTTGCTAAAGTACAAGGTCGCTGATGTCAACATTAGCCAATTGTGGCCACAAAAAATCGGTTATCATGGTTTGGTAGCGCAGGTAATTCACTGTGACGGTGTTTCCTTGCTCAATTAAAAAAAAAACCAGCCAATGATGCCACCTGACAACAAACCGTACCATACGGTCACTTTCTTTGGATGTTATGGTTTTTCGAGGAAGGTGTGCATTTTATGACCCCCATATGCGACAATTTTGTTTGTTTACATAATCGCTTAATTGAAAATGGGCCTCACAAAATATGATACTGTTGAAAATGCCTTGTTTGTAGCGTTCCATGGTTAAAATTTCCCAACTTTTTACTAAATAAATGTCAAAGGATGACGACAGGTCAATTCTTACATTTCATAATTTGACAGACAATTTACTTCCTAAACTCAAATTTGCCCACCCTCTATTTTGCAAATCGATGGCTAAATATAAAAAGGGCCTAACTCATTTTTTTCGAAATCGCGTTTTTAATGTTTTCTGAGCGACAACGTATAATTGCATCCTCCTTGAAAATCTTAGGGCCAATTTCACCAACTTATTTAAATAATATCAATTCATATTTAAAAATAATTTTTCCATACAAAAATTAATCAAAATCGACATTTAAATATGAATTGATATTTAAATAGAGTTGGTGAAATTGGCCCTTAGTACGTTACAGTTCAAAATCAAGGACATATGGCAACTTAAAAAACTATTTCTGCATGTAAATGCTTTATTTTTTCTTCAGTTTTTTGCTTCTCCTGTAAAATATAGAAAATTTGAGTTAGGACTTTTTTATATTAAGCCATCGAAATACTATTGGCAACTATTTTGTAGATAACGAAATAAAAGGGTGATTGTGTGTGAAGATAAATTTAAATTTAACTAGCAGAGACAAATACCAACAAGTTTGCAGAGCCCATTTTGCAGCTAACGGCCTGCTGTTAATCACTTAACAGTCCTAGTAAAATTAATGAATATTATTTCGGTGTCGAAATCCAGAAACGGCAGAGACTATACTCCGAGATCTGGAGACGAATCGTTACATCCGTGAACGTACAACTCGTCACGTAAAAACACCATTTTTTGATTATGACATACGTGAACGTACTGAAATCCCACTCAGCTTGTACGATTGACATATCATTTAATTTGTTTTCGTACGATTGTCGATACGAACACGGATCTGACGATTTGAGCCCTGATTAATTAAATTATGCCACTTAGATATATTACAGATACATAAATACAAATTGTACATAATACAGAAACTTAATTTTAAAAAAGGTCGTCCTATTTCGGCAGGAAATCGGAGAATTCTACATGTGTCCCACTATATGTAGAAATGGTGCTCCTGTTAGCTCTTTAAAGAGCGAATAAAGTTCGAGAAATCAATTTGAAAAAGTCATATTTTGGAAAAAATTTCTGGATAAGATTATCCTATTTCTCACAATGAGCATTAATCTTCTCCAGAAATTTTGATTAAAATATATACTTATTTTTGTTGTTTACCCATACCATTTTTTGGTGAAGGGTTAAAAAAAACTAATTCAAACGCTTCAGTTACTTATTATGATTTACTTATAAACGACTAACTGACTGACTGACTGTCTATCAATCCACATGAATTTGAATGTTTTCAAAATGCATCTGGATTCATAATTGTACGAGTATGTGTAGGTATGTGTTTGTTTTTTGGTTTCATTCTGTTTATGGTTGATGTGGTTACTGTTGCATGCAAGCATGCAGTCAACACTAGGGATGCCAATACCGAAATCCCGAATACCGAAAACCCGGGATTATTCTAAAAAATTGAATCCCGAATCCCGGGATTTTTAAGCAGAAGTCCCGGGATTCTGGTAACATTAAAAATCTGAAAATTTTTTTTATTAAATGCACGTTTGTAAATAAACATGAGTTTCCCAGTTAAAAATAATTTTAAATATCGGGTGTTTTTTTTAGAGGTATAAAACTTCGAATTGAAATAAAACACAAGAAAATCGCTTTAATGTCCATTAATTTGGCTTTATTGGAAGGATAATTTTATGCCATTAATGTTTAAATATGATTTCGGGCATGTAGCCGCCGCGGCTGGCTCGAATAAAGCCAATTCTACAGGTCCAATTTTCAACCACTTTTTCGAGCATATGGGGCCGTATGTTGGCAATAACGCCACGAATGTTGGCTTCCAAGTCCCCTAACGTTTCTGGTTTGTTGGCGTAGACGAGCGACTTCACATATCCCCAAAGAAAATAATCCAATGGTGTCAAATCACACGATCTTGGTGGCCAATTGACAGGTCCATTCCGCGAAATTATGCGCTCATCGAATGTTTCCTTCAATAAATCGATTGTGACGTGCGCTGTGTGGCATGTAGCGCCGTCTTGTTGGAACCACAACTCATCCACATTCATGCCATCCAATTCGGGAACAAAATAGTCGGTTAGTCGGCTCCAATTGCTGTGCACGGTGACGAATCGATTCATTCGGGTCCTCTTCAACACTTTGCTCTACAGCGGCAATTGTTTCTTCGGTGCGCACTGTTCGACGTCTCTGCGGATGCGTATTATCACATAGAGTAAACGTAGTGCGAAAACGATCCATGGTTAACCGAATTAATTGCTCTGATGGACGATTATGTCGACCATAAAATGGACGGAGCTTGCGGTAAACTTCGCGAACTGAACCATTATCTTCGAAATAAATTTGCACGATTTGCAAGCGTTGTTCTTTTGTCAACCTGTTCATGATGAAATGGCAAGCCAAACTAAATATTAATCACTTGACCGCTGACAAAATGGCCGCCAGTTAAAAAAGTGATGCCAACTTAAAGTTCTATACCTCAATAAAAAACACCCTTTATTTGAAATTTAATCATAGTATTAGTAATGAATTTTGTACCACACAAAACAAAGTCGGAAGCTCGGTTTGGTTTTTTTTCTTAGTGGATGATAATGGAACTGCGCACGCAAAATGCAAGTTTTGCAAAAAGGTATTAAAAACTTTAAGGAGGTTTTATCAAAGGTCTTTTGACACATATTAATGTAAGTATACTTTGTCAGATAAATATATGATATTCAGCTAGAAAAACGACTTGAGAAGGTTGCACCTCAACCAAAAATACTAAAAATTACTAACTTCCTTGGCCCACAAAAAGAGGTGTCGCTTGGCGCTATCAAATAAAGCCCAAGGAAATAACGGCCAAATATGAAAATGAAATAAAGTCAAATAAAATTAAGGAATTTTTAATTGAGCTTTATTTCATTTTGATTTTGGTTTCATTGGGCTCTATTTCATTTATATTGGGTGCTATTTCATAAATATTGGGCCTCAATTAATTTTTTGTTTGGGTTTTATTTTATGGGCCTTATTTCATTTCAATAATACATTAAAAATGTTTTATTTGGTTCTGTAATGAATTTAACTTCCTTCATGAATTAAGAATTTTTTTTAATACTTATAATGGGTGTTTTTTATTGAGGTATAGAACTTTAAGTTGGCATCACTTTTTTAACTGGTGGCCATTTTGTCAGCTGTCAAGTGATTAATATTTAGTTTGGTTTGCCATTTCATCATGAACAGGTTGACAAAAGAACAACGCTTGCAAATCGTGCAAATTTATTTCGAAAATAATGGTTCAGTTCGCGAAGTTTACCGCAAGCTCCGTCCATTTTATGGTCGACATAATCGTCCATCAGAGCAATTAATTCGGTTAACCATGGATCGTTTTCGCACTACGTTTACTCTATGTGATAATACGCATCCGCAGAGACGTCGAACAGTGCGCACCGAAGAAACAATTGCCGCTGTAGAGCAAAGTGTTGAAGAGGAGCCGAATGAATCGATTCGTCACCGTGCACAGCAATTGGAGCCGACTAACCGACTATTTTGTTCCCGAATTGGATGGCATGAATGTGGATGAGTTGTGGTTCCAACAAGACGGCGCTACATGCCACACAGCGCACGTCACAATCGATTTATTGAAGGAAACATTCGATGAGCGCATAATTTCGCGGAATGGACCTGTCAATTGGCCACCAAGATCGTGTGATTTGACACCATTGGATTATTTTCTTTGGGGATATGTGAAGTCGCTCGTCTACGCCAACAAACCAGAAACGTTAGGGGACTTGGAAGCCAACATTCGTGGCGTTATTGCCAACATACGGCCCCATATGCTCGAAAAAGTGGTTGAAAATTGGACCTGTAGAATTGGCTTTATTCGAGCCAGCCGCGGCGGCCACATGCCCGAAATCATATTTAAACATTAATGGCATAAAATTATCCTTCCAATAAAGCCAAATTGATTGACATTAAAACGATTTTCTTTTGTTTTATTTCAATTCGAAGTTCTATACCTCTTAAAAAAACACCCTATACTTACATTAATAATAAATTATAATTCTAAAAGCTAATATATGACATTATCTAATATTTTTTAGATTATAAAATCCCGAAAAATTCCGATCCGTCCCGGGATCCCGTTTTTTTGAATTAAAAATCCCGAATCCCGGGTTTGAAAAAACCTAGTCCCATTTGGCTTCCCTAGTCAACACACAGCGAAGATTCATTTTCTACATGCCTCATACGAGTACAAGACAAAATTCAAACATGTAGACCACACTGCATGCAGAAAAAATTCAAATGTGAGCGCTTCAACTCTCTTCAAGCCCTGCAGATTCGGGCTGCTTTTTTTTCAAATAACAATAAAATAGAATTTTTGTTGTTGTTGATGTTGTTGTTATATTTTCCCATTTTCCAAAACAAAAAAAAAAGCTTATTTTTTATAACCATCGACAGTGGTTTAAGACAGGTTTTCTTCTTTATTAAATTCCATTCCATGAGGTAATTCTTTTGTTTCGCCACACTGAAATTCTGTGGAATTTTATTGTTTGAGGGTTTTTTTTTCGTTATCTAGAAAATGCAGGCAGCACTTTCCTATGAAGTTTAATGTTACTTGTTGTTTTTATTTTCTTTACGTTGTTTACTTATTACGTATGAAAAATTTTTTTTCTTCAATCCCTTGGAACATTTCTTGTTCTGATATTTTATAGCTTTTTAATTCTAGTTTAAACATAAATGACTAACCCCCATACCTAAATAAGAGCGGCAAGCGTTGCGTTAGCAGCAGGGTACGTATTTTCACTACAAGCACATAATATTTTCACATTAAAATGTACTGAACATGCGTACCCTGCTGCTAACGCAACGCTTGCCGCTCTTATTTAGGTATGAAGGCAAATAAAAATATTTTGTTTGTGTAACAATATTTTTAATGTACAATTTGTTTTTTATAACTTTTTTATTCTTAATTTCTATTACATAATAAATTTTATTTTCCTTTCCCGCTGATGAAAATCACCGTAACGAATTGCACTTCAAGCAATAAAAAGCGAAATCAAACTGTTTTTGAATGACTTCTTTTTAAATATTAGACTGCACAATAAATAAAACAATGGCAACAAATTGTTTTTAATGTTGAAAAAGTCATGCAATAAAAATTCAACTGTTCTCCGAAGAAAAATAAAATTTCCTTTAAATTTCTTCGCTATTTTTTAAAAATGCCTTGATTTTAATAGAGGATTTTTATTATGCTTTTAAATTTATACATAAATCTCCACACGACATGCACTGCAAAAGGACTTGATTGGATTAAGAAAAAATATATAACATATATAACATAAAAATATATAAGCATATACATACATAAAACTATGGCGTGCTGAGAAAAAATAATTAAAAAAAAATTAAATTTCCAAAGGATTCTTTATGGTTTTTCAAGAAAACGGGGGAAAAACATCAACTTAAATATAAATAATAAAAATTGGCGTTAAAATTTGCATAAATGTTAAGCTTAGAATTTAATTAATATTTCATTTCTTTGTTTAAACCTTAAAGCGAAACGATGTTTATGGTCGAATAATTTTTTCCAGTTAAGATAAATTTCCAACAGACAAGAAAAGAAGTAAAACCATAATTGAATTTTCAAAGGACACTACTTACTTACGAGTATTAGTTCCCAGCTTCGCACATGCCCGACTTAGAGTGCGGCCTGTTTTGTTTCATTTTTTATTTTTTATTTTTATTAAAAAAGATGTATGTACTAAAAATGGAAAATAATGTTCACAAATTAAAAAAATGCACGTAAATAAGAAAAAAGGTAAACAATTTTGAGAATGGCCACACACAGGTGGGAGAGCATCTTGATTATCAAACATCTTCGTCATCATAAGGTAGGACGACCGACTGATCGTCACACAAACAAATACGTATGTATGCATCTACTACACACACATAAATACGAGTAGATACATAAGCCCAGAACAAAAGTTACATACAAAAATTTTCATTCTTCAGCCAGTACTCACTCATTCAGTCATTTATTCAACATATGGGATAGTAACAGCCGTCATCACCTTAATTTTATAACCAGTTTATCACTAACCTAACAAGGACATAAGTTAGTTTAAAAAAAGAAAGAATCGTAAAAACAAACTAATGAACAACGTGGCTGATAACTCTTACAAGACAGAAAAACTTTGATCAATGAAGAAGAAGAAGAAGAAAACGACTTTAGAAAACTCACTTTTGAAATAATTCTACAATTCTTACACCAAAGTGTTTTTTTTTTTTTTTTTTTTTTGTTTGTTTGTTTATTGTGTGTAAGTTAAGCGACTAGAAAAAATGCCAAAAATGTTGCGACCATACGTTGAAATAATTTTAAATTATATTTTTTTAATGTTTTGAAAAAAAAAAAAAAAAAATACATAAATAAATAAACGAGCAGTATGACATATGGACTGTGCTGTTAAATAAAAGAAGGACTTGTTCCTCTTTTTCTTCTTATTTGTTGTTAACCTGTTTCTATTATTAAAGTGTACGTACGTACTTCCACTTAATGAGAAAACAAAAACACTATCGCTTTCTGTTGCATACAACCAGGCTTCTTGTCATACTGCTGCATACAACAAATATGCATGCAGTTGTTTCCGAATCGTTATGGCTGAGTGGCTCGTTTGTTTGAGTCTGTCTCCGTTTCTCGGATGTTTTTGTAAACAAAACATAAACATTGATACAAGCATATAATATACGAAAACATAAAGCCCTTTACACTTGACAAAATAGTTGCAGTTAATTTTAAACTTTATATGCAGTTATTTTGTTACAAATTCTCATATGGATTTATGTATGCATCAAAGACTTACTCTGAACTTGAAAATTTAGTTCTAACTGTGGTAGTGAGTCGGTCTTCAACATTTTAAGCTGTTAAAACGGTTATTACCAGCAATACAAAAAACTTAAAATATACGGGTATATTCTGTATTCCACGTGAAATTAAAACGTGCGGAATTGCCATAGGAACGTTGTTAGTAATAGATATGTATTTACAAAAACAATGCTATGGGATTTTCGAACGATTTAATTTCACGTGGAATACAGAACATACTCGATAGTAAACGATTTTAATTTTTTATATCATTTAGACTGTTTGTAAATACATCACAGTGTTGTATAATATGATTAGTCTCCAATTAGCCTACATTACTCCTAAGTAACTGTTGCGGATACGCAAACATTACGGACAGCTGCAAACTTAATCAGCTGTAAATGTTTACAAACAATGTTGTCGGCAGAATGCATTTCACCTTGTTCATATTGAAAAAAACTAAATCGAATTTCGATCGCGGCTTCTGATTTGTTAAAAACAAAACATCTTTATCAAAACATCGTTATCATTTCTGATAGATAAAGGTCCAGAGATATCCAGTCTACCACCTATTAATACAAATAAAAACTATCAAAACATCCACTAGAGAACTAGAGTTCTTGAATTAGACTTTTACAATTAGCGTAGTACTCCGTTCAAATTTATGAAAAATGTTGGGCAACGTTCATTATTACGTACGATAAATTTGACATGTATATAATACTAACTAGCCCTTGAAACTATGCTACAATTTCTGACGTTGGTAAAAATACTCTGTGTTTGTTGTAAATTCCATGCGAAACAAGTGCCACCACTATTGCCAGATTTGCAGATGTCTCTGCATTTTGCTGATTTTTCATTGCAAAAATGATAGTGAGATTTGAAGGTTTTCACTGCCAAATTGCAGACTTTCTGAAATACTTGTGTAACATCATTAGGCTTGCCAATAATTTTTTATATATTTTTTTCACAGCCCTATTATATTATTTATATTTTATCTTCTAGTGTGTTTTCTAAAAGTCAGCATTTTTCGATTGGTTTAAAAATTATAAAACTAGATTATACGTACGAGATTGTTTTTGTATAGCAAGATAGGGTATGTTATTTCGAAAATAAAATGAAAAACAATTCAAAATTAAGGTGTTTTATGTAGCTGCAGATTTTTTGTCGATTTTTAAAATTATTTTTTCAGATTTTTCAGAATTTTTTAGCCAATTTTTCCAGATATTTGTTAAAATTCTCTGGCAACAGTGAGTGCCATTTATAATATTTCGCATGAAAACTTAAAAGTTTGATGATACATTTCATATGTTTTTCCCAAGTTGAACGGAGTACTACTTCTGCAAACATTTTTTCATGAACAGTTCATGCCAATTTTTTTATATAAATTTCAACACCATTTTACGCGAAATGTTTAACAGAGTATCAGGCTTTATTAGACGGAATTTTATATGGAAGTTCATTATAAAAAAGCTAGTAGTAAACCAATAATAGGATCAGATGTCTTAAAACAATTTCTGAGTTCAATTCCTGGTCGGACACAGTCATATCATAGAATTTTCTGATATGCAGTAGTGTCTATCTATGCTAATGCTTATCGCGGCGCCCTCATTCGTCGATATTTTTAGCAATGATTGTCGGCGAGGCAATATATTTTAAAATGGCTGCATAGCCTAAAATAATGCGCCTACCTAACACCAGGGGCGCTGCAACGATGATATAAAAATAAAAAAGAAACGAACAATAGCAGAGTTGTAGAAACGGAAAAAATTAATTAGGCTCCTGTTCCCCCTACCTGCCATTTCACCATTTGTACTTGCCCTATACCTTTTCTACTCTTAGGTATTACAAAGGGACCTGTTGTTTGGACCCAAGTGAACTGAAAACTTAATTTCTCTTCTCAGCAAACTGTCAAACATACGCTAACCTTCTCCATAATAATAATACCATCATTTCCTGAATACAATCCTATTCTGAAAATTCTATTAATCTACATCTGTCTACATCATGTCTTTTTATTTTGCAAGTCTAATTTACGTTTTTCATTAACTTTAAGCGAAATGCCTTTAATCGTTTAACAAATCATTTAGGATGCTTATGTGCTTTATATTAGTTTAATTTTTTTTTTTTCGTTGTATAATATGTGTATGCATGTCTGTCCATTCGTCTGATTGTCTATAGTTTTTATATCTCCTTGTCTGTCTGTCTGTTTTTGTCTGCAGACTACTTTCCTCTTGCTATACGAGACTATTTTTTTATAAATGTTCGTCATGTATTGTGTTACATTTAACGCATATGATCATTAACCGCTTAACACAGCTTAGTTTTTTTCTTCTTCCCCAACTTAATTCTATCTACATTCTTCTCGTTCTATTCGCCCGAGTTGATATGATTTCTTATTTCAGTGATGTGTATGTACATATTGTCTAACTTCCAGTTGAGTGTCAGCAACAGTTCTTTATTTAAAATTTTCATTGTACATGCTTTAATGTTGTGTACCTACAATGAAGATGAAGATGATCCTCATCATTGGTCTGGTTGATTTACCTTAACAGGAGAATATTTATTTGGGTGCACGTACGTACGCATTTATACATACATATGTACATATGTATGTATTATGTACATAAGTATGGTTGGTTGGTTGTAATACTTACAAATGTACATAACTACATATTTATTTTAAAATTCTGACAAATGTTTATTTTGTTTTGCTTTTTTTAAATACTTCTGTGTGTTTTTGTTGAAGAAAAACCTTTAAAAAGACATGTGGCATTTTATTGTTTTCTTTGGTTGCTGTTACAAGAACTTTTAAGACATGAGGGATTTTCCAAATGCTTTACTGCAGAGAAATCTTTTAAAACAAACGGTAAACAACACTGTTTGCATGGCATTTGTTTCAGCTATTGCAGGTATAGGAATAAAGAAGAAAATACTTCGTGATGAAATAATTTATGATGCTTGCTTCTTTCTACGCATGGGTGTGTATACAAACGTCATGCATGTACATACATACATACACACAAGTTGTGTGTAAGGCTGAGTTTACATCTGGCATTTCTTGTGTGTCATTTGCCCAAAAAAAGCGTAACCAACTATTTACTTATGAAAAACTGTTTGATTCAGACATGTATTTATTGATTGAAACAGTTGCAATCATGCTGGATTCTATAAAATTGTCTATTAGTTATGTATGAAACTATTTAAGTTAATAAATACATGTCTGAATCTAAAAGTTTTTCATTAGTAATTAGTGGTTACGCTTTTTTACGCTTGTGTGGCACATGGCACACAGGTGAAAACCAGGCCTAAGCTCTTATATTTTTCTGCGCACATACAAATGCACACCAACATTGACATTAGTTGTGTGCGCTTGCTTTAAAAACCCACCCTTAAACACATAATAGCTTACCGTCTACACCTTACACACACACACACACACACACTCAAACGTACAATATGCAAAATAACAAGCATAAACGCATCAACACTACTTCTTTTAAGTGTTTGTTACGAACAAGAAGTCTTCGTGACATCGCTTGTAGAAACTCATATACATGAACATCAATACATCCATCGTGCTTCACTTATTAAACGACAGCATTTATTATTGGTTTAGTATAATACATGCGACGATAATACATTTAAAAAACAAGACGTATTTACATTTCAAGACTTCTTACGCAGCCCTCTAATGCATAACACTGCACAACAGTGATTTGGATGTTTAAATAAAAATAGCCGATCCTACTGTATTTTTGTCTCCTGATTACGATAGTGTCGTTAGTTTTTCTCTATCAGCTCTAGTTTTGAAGATATAGTGTCATTTAGGATTTGCATAATTTGCATCTCTTTTTGTATTATACCGTTAATATATTACGAATGGTACTCCAAACTTAAAAATACTTTCTGGATTACTTATCTACACAAAAATCCCTTTCACTTAAATAGATTCACATTGGTGAGTATTTTATGGTATCTGACTATTATTGCAAGGATGTTAAAAATCGTGTGTTCTTAGTTCAGTCCTTTTAACATTTTTTGATTATAATTTTTTTTTTACCAAATATAACTAATTCTTATGTATTTTTGTTCGCTGACTACAAAAATAGGTTTATTTATTTTCTAGCACCTCTAGTTTGAGAGATACTTTGTGTTACATAAAAAAAAAATCTTGAAATTTTTCTTTTCGAAAGCCATCCAAAAAAATTATTTTTTATATTACATTTCTCCATTTACAAGTTATTAGTGCAATTATTACGCAAAAAAAATGTTGTATGGACCAGTCCAGAAAATTTTTATGCTATTTGTAGTTAATATATCACATATATTTTTTCTTTATTTCGTAAAAGCTGGAATATTAAAATATGTGATATATTAACTACAAATAGCATAAAAATTTTCTGGACTGGTCCATACAACATTTTTTTTGCGTAATAATTGCACTAATAACTTGTAAATGGACAAATGTAATATAAAAAATATTTTTTTGGATGGCTTTCGAAAAGAAAAATTTCAAGAATTTTTTTTATGTAACACAAAATATCTCTTAAACTAGAGGTGCTAGAAAATAAATAAACCTATTTTTGTAATCAGCGAACAAAAATACATAAGAATTAGTTATATTTGGTCAAAAAAAATTATAATCAAAAAAATGTTAAAAGGACTGAACTAAGAACACACGATTTTTAACATCCTTGCAATAATAGTCAGATACCCTGATATACTCATCAATGTGAATCTATTTAAATGAAAGGGATTTTTGTGTAGATAAATAATCCAGAAAGTATTTTTAAGTTTGGAGTACCATTCGTAATATATTAACGGTATAATACAAAAAGAGATGCAAATTATGCAAATGCAAATTATGACACTATATCTTCAAAACTAGAGCTGATACAGAAAAACTAATGACGCCATCGTAATCCGGAGACAAAAATACATTTTTATTTAAACATCATAAAAAAACCTCTATTTTGTTGTGCAGTGTAATATGTAATATTACGTGTATGTTTTTTATTTCTTGGAAAATTTCTTAGAAAAAAATCTACAATATTGCTGAGTTTTTTTTTCATTATAGAAAAACAAGTTGCTAAAAGAACGCAATAACTTGTTGTTATTTTAGCAGATCCGAGTTAGCAGATCCGAGTTATTTGTTTTGTGTGTATATATGTAACGTATTTCATAATACGTGTTTTAAATTATGTAATTTAATGCAGGAATGTTTTTTTTTTATTTATATTAACAAACTAATCGGGCAAGAAGATTATTTCTTAATGACGGTATAATAAGGAATATTATTTGTTACAAAAAAACCAACCTCAATATTTAAAGAAAATCTTAAAATATTTCTAAATCATACATTTTATATTCCACTTAATATTTACTTAATTTCCAATGTGTTCTTTATTATAAATATTTACTATACTGAAGAAACCTTGATTTGCCGAATAATAGAGTTTTTATTTTTTGTGTGTTGGGCTTAAAATTTACACTTAAAACCCCAAATCATGTAAAACAACTACACAATGGTTAAACTAATTTTATATTGTACGAGTAAATACTTGTACTTTACTAACTAAAGCAGCAATCCCATTTTGAACAACAATGTACGTATATTGTAGATACTTACGAGTACATTGCACTCTTGTTTTACGGCTGCAAGCAAATTCTGCAAGTAGATTTTTGAATGTCTCTGGTTTTAAAAAGTATGCACTAAAATGTTAAAAATGAATGAGGTATTAGAAGTCTATCCTTTATTTTGCATTAATTTTCCACCTACCGAAAAACAAGCGATTATATATTCACAAAATGATTTATGGCATAAACAAATTTGGAATAAGCGATCGACTGACTGTTCACTGCATCACAAAATTAGTTTCCGAAATTCGTGGTAAAAAAAAATAAAAAGTTTGCATTTTGCGCTAGTTAATCGAATAATTTTAATTATTTTCATGGTGATATCATGACTTTTTCTACAACACGAAATTGGATCTTAAATGCATTCTAAAGGGTGTCCCAACAAGAACGCAAAATTTAAATTTGGCTCCATTCGAAGTGTCATTGTTTGGCATTTGAACAATTGTTATTGTTTGCTAGTAGAAGGTATGAGGATAGTAAAAATGGAGCGCTACACGAATGAACAACGCATTCTCATTGTGAAATTGTTTTACCAAAATGGTGAAAGTTTTGCGGCTACAGTTTGCAAATTTGCGATCAATTTGGGGTCACAATAATGCTCCAAAAGAGTCAACTGTAAAGAGATTAATGGATAAATTTGCCGAAACTGGGTCTGTTAGTGATGTAAAGACAACAATGCGCCTTCGACCAGGGCGATCGATCGAAAATGTCGCAGCTGTACGTGATGATGTCGCTCAAACTCCATCCACCTCAATTCGACACCGAGCTCAGCCACATGTCATACAGCCAGAGAAACAATTCAATTGCTGCATCAGTCATTTCCAGGTCGTGTTATTTCGCGTTTTGGAGACCAGAATTGGCCGCCTAGATCGTGCGATTTAACACCATTAGACTTTTTTTGGGGTTTTTTGAAGTCGGTGGTTTACGCGAATAAGCCGACGACGACTCAAGCCTTAAAAGAGGAAATTGGACGCTGCATTAATGAAATACCGCAGCATTTATGCAAAACGGAAATTGAAAATTTCATTAAAAGATCGCGTGTGTGCCAGCAAAGCCGCGGCGGCCATGTGCCCGATATGTTGTTCCACACATAACCTCATTCTGTCTACTTTACGATATAATAAAGTTTCACGATTTTTTTTAATTATCTGTGTTTTATTTAAAATTTCAATCTTGCGTTCTTGTTGGGACACCCTTTAGTTTTTTACTTATTTCTAATGTTTTATATATTTTGTAAAAATTTTTAATGAAAAATACATGAAAGATCCATTCAATGAAGACGTAAAGGATTAAATATTCTTCTTAGTATTCTATATCAATGCTGCCCACAGAGAGAAAACTGAGAGAAATGTATAAGCGTATGTGCATTCATTTGTACAAAAAGCCGATTGATGTTCGGCACTCTGGCGCTTCTCATATGTATGTACATAAATCTCCTGGACATATTGAGCCATAACCGCTAAAAAAGCTTAAGCGACAATATTTTTGGAGTTATTTTTTTATTTTTTTTTTTGACGAAAATGGATTATTTAGATCGTAAATAATCGATTTTGGTAAAAAAATGAAGTTCGAAAATTATGTCGCTTAAGCTTTTTTTTTTGGCGGTTACAGCACGATATACTGCAACTGAAATGAAGGGGTTACTTGGTTTATATAATGCAATTTTCAAAATTGGATAATAATTCCAACCTCGCTTTTGAATAAGATTTTGATGAAAACTATATACATTTTCGTATTTTCAGTAAACCACTTTTTTACCATTGAAATCGATGGTGCAGAGTCCCCATAGTATTTATCGAGCTTTTCCTTGGTTTGACTGACGGTTTTTTTCTCAAAAAATAATGTTTAACGAGCACTCGAAATTCACTTTTTTTTATTTTTAGAAAAATATACGAAGTTGTATGTTTTGATGTTAAACGCAAAATAAACAGGTGGCACTTGATGGGAACAGTAATGCATTTCATATAACTATAAGGGAAGTTCGAAAAGTCACGGACTATTGATCCGCCCTCGTAAATAAAAAATAATACAAGGTATTTTTAAGCCCCATTGAACGAAAGGGTTAACTGTCATAGTGCGCACTGTTTTCAGCATTTACATATGACAAATCACCATCAATAGATTGACGCTTTAACAACGTTACTAAATTATCTAGATTTACTTTAAAAATCAGTTATAAAATTTGCGAAACTTATAGACGACGTTTTATGGAAAACTTGTGTTCAGCTCATTTTTGACTTAACTGGCTTCTTACCAAACAAAACTTTCGCATATGCAGTGAAACCAATCTACAACAGACCTCTAGGGTCTTCATTAAATACATAAAAATTTACCGTTTGGTGCGCTTTGCACGCTGGTGGCATTATTGGCACTTATTGCTTCAAAAATGAAACCGGAACTCGCTTTACGGTCAATGGAGATCGTTTACCGCTCCATGCGAAATGTTTTGTGTTGCTGAAAATATAAATGATATTGATACGGTCGAGATGTGGTTTCAATAGGATGGCCCTGCTGCATTACGGCGACTTATTGAAATCAAAAATTTGGCTATAATTACTATATTTCGAGAAATTTACCTGTTTATTGGCCACCTCTAGACATATCCTGTGGGGACACGTAAATTCACTGATTTATGCTGATAAACCAGCAAACAAATTGGGGCTCCAACATAGTTCGTACTATTCGTGACTTACGCGATTCGCAATGCTCTGGACGTCCAGAATGCGGGCCATATGCCCCAAAATACTCATATAACCTGTCAAAGAAGGCCTTGATGCATTGCCATTGTTTTGAAATGCGTTCATTTACACTTGCAACAAATAACACCCGCCGATTTAAAAAGGCGATAATAAGATAAATTGAAGTGATTTTTTTTTTGTTGGAATTTGTAGTTTTTTTTTAACATTTGCAAATTTATTTTATTTGCATTTTCCGACTTGCAACACATAGTAAATTAAATGTGCACAATATCTTCTTTTGCTTCTTTTTCTCTTCTGAACGTTATGTATGGCCATGTACTATAGAGTGACGGAACGCTGTGTGGTAGAAGAAGCACACTTAAGCATGCCATACAATGCGGTGTGTAACAATAGAGCGATGAAAATCTGATTAAAAGTTTAATTTCGTTTTTATTTCTTATTTATTTATTTAATGTGCCATTACTGATGTCAAAATGTTTTATTTAAACTGGAAAAACAAAGTAAATAGTGGAATTTACACACACACACATACATACTAATGCATGCAGATTTTATATACATACATACATACATATTATGGATGTGTGTATCTATGTGTGTTCATGTATGCAATGAATTGTAAATAAAATGAAAACTAACAAAAGAAAAATAATCCAAATACAATTAAGATTTAAAATAAGATTTTCAACACTTTCGAATTGCAATTAGCGCTCTTGGCAAATAAAATCGTACACACTCGAATCATACAGAAAATCACCAGATATTTACTTCAAGCTCCATAAAAATAAATTGCAATTAAACCAATTTTCACATCAATTTATTGCGCTCCAAACATTTTCCCACCAACATTGGCAACAAATGTATTGAATACAAATATTTAAATAGAAATTTAATGTTAAATTGTATTTGGCCTGGCGTTGCCACCAACGAAACCAAAAATATTAGGGTCGTCAAACTTTGCTTAAAACCATAAAAATTATAAAAAAAAATTATTAATCAAAAAATATATTTTTCTTAAATTCTTTGCAAAATATGAAGACGATGAAAGTTTTCTTGCAGCAATTTTTTTTTTTGTCTTTAAACATATGCTTGTGTTCATACAAGAGAGTTTTCTTGTCGAAATTTGCCGATTGCCAAAATAAACAACTACAGGGTGGGCCAAAAGGAACCAAGGGGTGTAAAAGTTTAATAACTTTTTTTTATTTTTTCCTTCAGATTATATAATATACAAAATGGAAATTTTTTTACACTAAGTATGAAAAATGATGTCTCTTAAATGACCACCGTTTTCAGCTTCGCACTGATGGGCTCTTTTTAGAGCATTTTCCATAACATCTTTCAAAACTTGTGGCTGTAGCGTTCGAATTTCTGCAACAATGTTTGCCTTGAGTTCAATGATTGTCTCTGGCTTGTTCACATACACTCGCTCCTTCAAAAAACCCCAAAGAAAATAGTCGGGTGCTGTCAAATCTGGCGATCGCGCTGGCCAAATAATTTCCGAATTTCGAGAAATTATTCGCTCTCCAAAAATTTGACTTAAAAGTCATTGTGTCTCGGGCAGTATGGGCAGTGGCTCCGTCCTGCTGAAACCACATACCAGGTCTGTTTTCAAGAGCAGGACGTAAAAAATTTTCTATCATAAACCGATACCGCTCTCCATTTACGGTTACAGCACTTCCATCTTCATTCTCGAAGAAGTAGGGCCCAATGACATTTTCAGATGTGATCCCACACCATACTGTACACCTGATGGGGTGCAATTGGCGTTGATGAATGGCTCTTGGATTTTGAGAACCCCAGAACCTACAGTTCTGCTTATTAACAAAGCCATTCAAATGAAAATGAGCTTCATCACTCATAATCAAATTTTCAATAAAGTTGATTTCATTTCTGGCCAACTCTTGAAATATAACTGCAAAATTTAGACGTTGCCGATGATCTGCGGGTTTTAATTCTTGGACCAATTGCACCTTATATGGGTATAACTGTAAATCTTTTTTTAAAATGCGCCGTAGTGACGTACGAGACATTTCTAGCTGAGCAGAACGCCTTCTGCCAGATGTTTCTGGTGCTTCTTTAACACTTTGCTGTACTCGTTCAATATTTTCCGCAGTGCGACTTAAACGTGGTCTACCGGTTCGAGGCAAATCTCTTACGCTGCCATGTTGGTGATGACGATTAACTAAGCAACGAATCATCGCTTCAGAGGGCGAAATTCTGACGTTAAAATGTCGACGATATGCTCTTTGCGTTAAAATAATTGATCTCTGGTTTAAATAATAAAATTCTATTGCTCTGGTTCTCTGTTCAGTTGTGAACCTCTCCATTATAAATTCTCCAAGTGTTGTCTATATAATCTGAAAGAAAAAATAAAAAAAATTAATAAACAAAAAAGTTATTAATCTTTTACACCCCTTGGTTTCTTTTGGCCCACCCTGTACGAATGAGATAATAAAATGAATTTCCGGAGCATGCAAGTATGTATCCCTTCCCATTTTCTTTTCCTCTCTCGCCTATAAAAAGTGAGATTTTCAATAGAGCTGGGTCCAAATCGTTCATTTTTGCCACAAACCTATGATCAAACCCATTTAAATTTGATCATAGGTTTGTGGCTAAAATAAACGATTGAACGAGTTGGACCCAGCTCTAATTTTAAACAAGAAAACTTTCACCCACAAAACGGAGATCTAATAAAGAATTTCCCTATAGAAAAGTTTTCTCATAGTTTAGTTTCTCCATTTGGCATCCTTTTTGTTAAATAGGATGTATGGTACCGAGATATTCTTTCGTAAGGTGTTTCCTCCTATGGAAGATCTCGCAAATGTTGATTAAAAAAAAAGATTTAAGTTATTTTAAATACTTTTGTCCGTGGCTCGTACCTATTCTGTGTAAAACACTTCAAAAATTATACATAAATATAATTCAAACATATTATTAATCGAAAATTGCTTCTTGGCAACGCTCAACTTATTACAGTGCAAGAAAGATAGATAGATTCGTGTCTGTACATATATTGAAAAGATATTGGATTAAATTTAAAGCATTTGTGTTTTGACATATCGCGTTTTAAGTAAACCACGAAATTTATTAATATTTAAAAAAATAAAAAATAAAGTACAAACATGTGTATCAGGGTCATAATTAATAATAACAACGTTCATATATATTGATTATTAAAAATGTTCCAAAGCAGCAGACCAATTTAGTTTTGAATTTAAAAGTGTATTTTAGTTAGTATATTTATTGTGTGCAACAAGCTGAGGCGGAAAACTCAGCACACAAAAAATTTAGTTTTGATTTCATATTCAAACCAAAAAACAAGTGTGAAATTAAACAAATAATTTTGTTTTAATAAATAAACAAATAAATAAATAAAATGTTCACATTCATTTTATATGAAATGAAAAACATTTGAAAACAAATACAAATTGATTTCAATCTGGAATTGAAAAAAAAAATAAATAATAACAAAAATTAAAAATTTTAAAAACCCCCGACTTTTTTCAGAAAAGATGTTATATCTTTTAAACGGCTGGACCGATATTTTTCAAACATAGCTAAGAACCCTCTCGATCAAGTCATCTTTCAAACAGAAAAAACTAAATGAAAATCGGTCCAGCCGTTTGGCCTGTACGTGGACACAGACAGACACACAGACACACACTACAAGCTTATAACACCCCTTTTTTTTAGTCGGGGGTTAAAAATTAAAAAAGTTTATTTTGAACCGCCTTAAATAAAAATAATAGAATTACATGGGAACTTACTAAAATTGATCATTTTGTTTCATATTAAAATTAATTTCTGTTTAAGAAGAACACATTTTTTGTATTCATGTTTTGGTAGAACTTTTCTCTTCTTGACACCTTAAATGCCCATCCCTGGCCAATGTATTTAAAATCCAGTCTAAATTGTTTGTGTGTATGTCTGGCAATCGATAAAGCAGCCAACAGAACCAACCGCCCGTATACTCACTTATATACTCATTATATTATTTGAAGATTTCGTTGGTCTGCTATTCAGACGATTTTAAAACAGATGGGCCGACATACATACGATATCGCACTAACTTTGTGTGCTTAAGTATTTCTTATTTTTTTTTTTAGCAGGTCGCGTGAATCATGTCCATGCGAATATACAATAGATACAAATGTGTCTAGGTACACATACATATGTACATACACACATACATACGTACATACATACCCTGTCGGAGAATGTGTAGTTGACTACAAAAATAATTAACTTATAGTTAACTTTTCTTAGACTGACTAAAAGGCCTCATTAGTTTTTGCTTTTCGTTGCCGTTCTTTTCTGTATAAAATATTTTGCAATTACTTTTTCTGAAAAAAATCAGTTGGAAACCTTTAGAATTGATTACACTTGTATACAAAATACGACAACAAACTAGTACATACGCACTTTTGGCTGTCATTTAATTGAACAGAAACAAAACAGCTGATTCAGAACGGAACAGCACGTACAAACTAAAGGCAGAATTAGTTTTTACTTTCTATTCTGTTACGAATCAGCTGACTCATTTTTGTTTATAGAAATTTAATACAAGTCGTTAGATTTTCTGTTTCGGTTCAACCTGTGAAAATCTAAAAATTGTTAAGTAATTGTAAGTGACTGCATAAATTAAATTAAAAAATTTTGAAACAAATTGTGAATGTTTGTTTAGAATTTAAAGAATTTAATTTTTAATACAAAAACTTAATTTAAATTGACACTGAACAATGGACGATGCAAAACTCATCACTTTAGTGGAAAACTGCGACCCTTCTAGACAGAAATAGCTGATAAGTTACTACAGAAAAAGTAACTACTCAAATTTAGCAGCAGAACGGCACAGCATAGAACAGCAACACAAAGTAAAGACTAATGAAGCCTTAATTCTGCCTTTAAGTTGACTACGTAATCGAATTTGATGAGAGCCAACAAAATTATTTTTCAGCTACTTTGAAACTCATTTCAGTTTTATATTAAAATTTTGCTGTTATTTTAGATGGCACCTTAGCTGAGTGGTAGCGCTTTGAGTACACAACGTGTGTTGATACCCCAGAAAAATCTTTTAAATTTGCTAACAGGTGATTTAAAAAAAATCAACTTTAAGTTAGTTGAAAAGTAATGCAGAGTGAGACAATTGACTACCGCCTAGAACATCGCAATGTTAAAATAGTCAGTTGATTACATTGAAAAGTAATCCAAGTGTCAGTGAGAACTAGTTGCGAAATAGTTAGCTTAAAGTGAGTTTAAAGTTAACGGAATTTCCGACAGGGTATGCACATACTCACACATCCATTTATTGCACTTGGCAACCAACCATCAGTCAGTCACTCACCATTATTCAATATTTATATTCGTGTTTGTTTCTTCTCTGATGTCCAATTTCATTGCTGCAGTTATTCCTTGTTTTTTATTTATTTTTATTCACTCAAAAATTCAAATTTAAAATGTATTAAAATTAAAAAAGGAGAGAAAAATAATTTCTTTTTTTATCAGGTTGTTGTTGAAATGTATGCATGTACATAAGTATGATGTATGTGTATGTATGTGTGAGTTTTTCATATTACATCCCAGTTGGCCACGTCTTTAAGACATCTTTGACGACGGGTACAAGACAATGGTAAGTCGTAGAAGACATATTAAAGACAACTCCATACAAATCGTTGACGAAATTTTCATACAAATGGCGGCGAGGTCACACAAGACCAGATGAGCGACATTGTCGCTCAGATTGTCCTCAACAAGGCTTTATTGAAGACAAAACGTGTGACACTGTCGCTCAGATTGTCATCAACAAGGCTTTATTGAAGACATAACGAGGGACATTGTCGCTCATATTGTCGTCAACAATGCTTTATTGAAGACACAACGAGGGACATTGTCGCTCAGATTGTCCTCGACAAGGCTTTATTGAAGACAAAACGTATGACACTGTCGCTCAGATGGCCCCCAACAAAGTTTTATTGAAGAGAAAACGTGTGACATTGTCGTTCAGATAGTCATGAACGCCGATTTCTTTTGAATTGTCGATTAGAAAACTTAATCTACAGACGACATGTCGTATATGAATCGTCGAAGACAATGTCGTCTAGGACGATTTGGACAACTGGGATATTGTTATGCAAATAATTTACTATTAAATATTAATTAAAGTTGGTATACATAAATAATATCAAAAACTATTTATTATTTAAAAATATTCACACAGAAAACTAATTTCTTTACAGATCTTTTTTTCAATTGGAATAATAAAAATCTGAAGGAATTCCAGAGATCAAATAAAAAATATGCAGTTTCTATTAATATTAACTAAGTTCAGGGGGTCTAATCTGTATTTCGAAACAAAAGAAAATTCTTTCAAATTTGTATGTTATTACCATTACATTTCGAAAGCATATGCTTTCGTTTCGAATTGCAGAGTAGACCCCCAGGCCCCGTATTCCGTAACTTGCTAAAGCTAAAGCTAAATTCGATCGCTAAAATGCTGAACAAATTGAAAATTAAACATTTTTGGCGATGATATAAAACAATAAAAAAATTTCGGCGAATTGCATTTGTTAGCCATTGCCTGATTTATCAATTCACGTTTGAAAATTGTATTCGTAACCGAAAATTGATTAATCGACTTTATAAATTTTTAGCGATAGAGATTTAGCTTTAGCGAGTTACAGAATACGGGGCCAGGACTGCATAAAGTTGATACTAATATTTCGAATGAATGCGTAACATATTATTGGTTTTTTTTGTCTTTATTTCACCAAATTTGAACAGAAATTCTTTCGCGAAATAATCACGCTTCACTCATGCCAATATGTATTTTTATATCCGCCTTCGTGTACGCTTGCTTGTTTGAATAAAAAATTTACTTAGAATCATGTGTGATTCGTCCAAATCACAACCTCAAAAGCAGTAGTCTCTACACGCAAAGAAAAAATATGGTTGAGGCAACCATAATCAAACAGCAACATATTATGATTAATTTATATGGTTGCAGTCAAATCATATTATTGTTAATAGAAAAGCAAACTTTAATTATATTATTATCTGAGTTAATAATAATATTATCTACAAGAACAATTGACTTTATTGTACCTAATCTTATTATTGTTAATATGACAATACTATTGTAAGATGTGACTAAAATATAATTGAAACTCACCATACCATGATCTAATATTATATTAATATTGTTAAATACGACCACAGTATTATTTAATGTAATAATACTATTTTGTTTTTTAATCATATTTTTATTGTAGAAACAGCTGTGCGTTAAATTCGAAATAAATTAATATTATTGACATAAAATGTATATATAAAAATGTATACTTACACGACATACAGACATGTCTGTATAAAGAGATACACAGATGTTTATATATTTTTATTGGTCTACCCTCTTGTTTATTCTTGATGTATTTATTAATTTATTTAACACCACCCGTGCACTACCGATAGCTTATAAACGAAATACTGAACTTACAGATGTTTCTGAAAAATATTTTTTTTTAAACTTAACATAGTATGGTTTTGGATAACATTAGATTGTTATTTACATCATATTATTTTTAAATAATAATACAAATTATGTTGTAGTCATAAATTTTTAACAAAACTGTATTTTTAAACTCTAACCATATCACACTTTATTATGGATGTGATAATATAATTATTAAATTCAAACATTACTCTGTTTATCGTAACGAAATAAATGTTTAAAGTAACAATAACTAGTTTTCAACGACCACACATTTGTTTCAGAGAACATAATATTGTTTTCTCAACCATTCTACAACCATATCTTTTCTTTGCGTGTAATGCGCTGTAGTTGTGGCGCAACAATGTGCAAACCATTGAATCTGGTTGCAGTGTCCCTCAACTCCGTCAATAAGAAAACCATTTGAGACAAATAAACAGCATTTGGGTAATGTCCTTTTTGTTTCTATTTATTGCTTTAAATAGAGTTTTTTGACTACTTGACTGACACCAGCTGTATAAAAAGCGCGCCAACAATCCCGATGTCTCTCTCCTCTACTTAGTTTTCTTTAATGCACAGTGAAGTCTTGAAATAATAATCATTGTCTTGAAATCTGTCTTTTTGAATAGATTTTTTTGTATTTTACGCTAAGATATTTAATTTATTTAGTTTAAAAAATATGCACATAAATATTTCTATACATATAGTTACCTACAATCCAAAAGGGTGTAAATATCAAAATTTCAAAAACTACTTGTTGCCTGACTTCCCAGAAAGTGTTGTTTTTTTGACGTAATAAACGAAAATACATCCATCTACCGCCAAAAGTACGTATTTTGTTAACAAAAAGTTGAATTACATTAAAAACTAATAAATATGTTATATTTACATGTTATATATGTTATATTTATTTACATAAGAGATTTCGAGCCACAGAATCTAATTGATTTTGACTAGATTTTATATACAAAATCTAAATCTGCTTCGTCACTTACTTGTGTCAACCCTCTTGAAATTTAAATTTCTTACTTACTATTCTACCTTTGAACTTAAAACAACTTAATCTGAAATTTGTATGTAATAAATAACTGGAAAAAATTTACTTACCTCATTAGAAAAATTAACTCTAGGTGAGCATCAATCGCAACCAAACTCTAGGATATAAAAAAAGTTACTAATTTGTTTCTTTTATTTTCCCTTAACCCCGATAATTATAATCATTTTCCATCGAGTGATTGTAATTAAAAATATCCCTTTTTAAAGTGCCTAAGGAAAAGTATCGTAGCTCCCCTTTCTTACTAATAATCCAAAGATTATTCACCCATGATACAACTATGATTTTCTCCATTTTATATTAAAAAATACTACGCTGTAGAAGTAAAAGTTGGCAATACAGCAGCTTGTCCATAATGCTGAGTACACATTTGGCATTTAGTTTGTTGTCATTTTGTGGTGTAATTTTCAAAATGTGTACAATGCCGTTCATATTAGCCCAATTCACAATCATGTGCATGAGATTGCAAGTTTCTGCAACTGCAAAAATGTCCCATCAATAGTGAACACTGTTTTTTGAATTAACTTGCTCTGTAACTCGAAACGAAAGAAAATACTTTCGAATTTGTATGTTAATTAGATGCAAATTCGAAAGCATTTCAGTTCATTTCTAATTACAGAATAGATCCCCAAAATTTATTTTTTAGAAAATGGACCGATTACGATTTTTCTTTTAGTCGTACCTCTAAATATTTCCGCAGATTCCTGAAGATGATTTAATAAATTTTTTATTTAATTATTTTATTTTTTATTTTGTAACTTTTTATTTTCTATTGTGAAGCTTTTTATATAATTTATTTTGAGCTTTTATATATGCAAATGCTGCGATCCAATATCATTTGTACACGATTTTGTATTTATTGAGCTATTATGCTTTCTGTTCGCAACGCAATGTCACACAACGAAAAGTATTGCAAATGACAAACGTCGAGGCTAGTAAATACTATTGCTAAACGTCAAACTTCATATACATAAATTATATAATAAGATTTTATGCTGCATAAATATTAAAAATGGGCATTATGTGTGTATAATATATTTATATTCACCCCTATCGTGAATAAAATGTAAAATATTTGTTCCCATGAAATTTTCATTCCCCATGAAGGGAAATTTGCAATCGTGAATTTCATGGGAACGTTTGTTCCCGCTATCAATGCGTAGTGAATGTAACAAACGGGAAGAAGACTTTTAAAGCTTCAAAATTAATTGAAAATCAAACAAATGAAGTTTAATAATAAGAAATACACATATTTTGGGTTTCGAATGAAATGTTATAGAGTGCTTAGTTGTGTTTTTAATTGTTTTCGGCGCCGTGCAAAAAATTTTTTTTAGTATACCACAGTCATAAAATTTACGGCATGTGAGTCAAAGAGATTCATGTTCAATGAAAAAAGGTGTTCCAAGGAATTTTTGTTATTAATCGTGGACATTATTTATTGATCTTGCCCTAAAAATAATTATTTATAAGCTTTAATATATAATTGCAAGTGTAATATTGAAATTATGCAGTATATTCATTCAGTTCGCCTGCAAAAATAAAGTGAACAAAACGAAGGGAAAAGTGAAAAAATCCAAGTGAAAAATATTATTCACGATAAGGGGAATCAAAAACGAGAACACATTTTATGGGAAAAATTATTCACGATTGCAATTTGGGGAAAAGGGAAAATATTTCGAGGGAAAAACTGTTCACGATAGGGGTGATTTTATTTTTTTTCGTCCTTTTGGATTTCAGATGACGATATGTAGATATTATTATTTTTATAAAGTTTCTTTAGATGTACTTATCGAAAGCGTTAAGGTTCATATAAATTTATGCACATCTCTTCGCCGACATTTATTATTTGTAGTGTAAAAGAAGTATAAATTTTTATTTTAGTTGTTGTTGTTTGTAAAAAAAATTAAAACATCTGCTGCATGTATAGTGAAGTATGTACTCGTATGTCTTTGGTAGCTGCAGTACTTGAAGCACTACCACTGGTGCCAGTCACTCTCTTTATTTTTCGACTATTATTTCCTTCTTTTTTTATTGATGTGTCGTCAAATGGTAAAGGGGTTTTTATTTTTAAGTTTATTTTTTCGTTAAAGTTTAAATGAATTTTTGTGAATTTTTTATGCTTGAATTAAATACTGTCCTTCTGCTTCGTAGTTTTATATTAATTTCCTCACCTCTGGCGTTTTGCACTAAATGTGGACCACGTAACCTTATGTCACACTCTGAAAAAATTATTAAATTTTTCTAAAAGCTTTGGTTACCTTACATACTACATGAAGATTTGTTTAGATATTTCACATTAACATATCGCTCTGTTTACTCCTTAGTTTTAAGTAATGATGCATTAATTTGTATGTGGACTTAATAGAATTTCGCTGAGTGTACGCACGTACCTCTCCATCTCACTACCATCGTCGTGTCTCTATACATACCTTGTTTAGATTTTTGACAGGTGGTACTTATTTCAATAAGATTCAACACAAAATATTTGAAGTGTTCCTCCTTGCATTATTCTTTTTTTTTTCTTCTTAACAAAATATACACAAAACATTTTTGAAAGATTTTCTTTTGGGATTTTAAATGTACATACGACTACATACATACATACTTATTTCTAACAAAACAGTCTGCATGCAGGCAAGCAGGCATCTTGTGCTTATTCATAAGATTACTTTTTAAAAATCCTACTACACGCATCCTGCATTTTTTGACAACAACACATTTTTAATATCAAGTGAATGAACTCTATTTTGTTGTTTTTAAATTATTAAGTAAAAATTTTGTTTCTTTTCAGGTCTTTTGGAAAATTTAATTCTTTTTCATTACCACCGTCATAATGAACTCGAGTATATTTGAACATTTATAGTTATAGCAGCGATTCTCTATAAAAAAATCTGCTATTAAGATTTCGAGAAATTATGTCTAAGCTGTTGTATTCAAACCCTTCGGAGAAAGTGCAGCGTTCAGAGAGGGCAGCTAGCGAAAATCCCAATAATACTACGCATACACAACACAGACGGCACAACTCGTTGAGTGGGAGAGTTTGTACGAAAACCCTAACGAAATCCTCCTCCATAACGGATATACCGCAAAAATTGGAAAATATACAATATGATCCAAATACGCTGCCCGACAGAATCACAGATGCTGGCGCAAATGTTTCATCCACAGATAGCAGAAATCTATACAGTCGAAGTAACGATGAGGTAGATAGTGATGAAACTAGGAGGCGGCGGTTGTCGGATAAAACTGGTCGCATCGAGCAACAAAATTGTACCAAAGACGGTTTTTTAGAGTCAACAATAATATTAAACTCGACCACATCATACGATGAACCCGATCATTTGCAGCATCGTTTTGCGCGAACTCCTCATTCTGCTGCATTCAGTACGCGTCATGCGTCACATAACAACTCTGTCGTAGATAATTCATTAAGTGATGCCGGTATCAGCAGTGGGATAAGTAGTGCAGAGAGCTCGACGTGTCCCAGTACAGTTTCTTCGCCATTATCTACACCTACAAGACTATCTCCTCAGCATCAACTGTATCAGCATCGTAATAATAATAATAATAATCAGCAGCAACAGCAACAGCAGTCGACTTGTTGCCAAAAGTCAATAGCATGTGTAAAAAATTCCTGCTCCTCCGCCACTACATCTCACATTAACAGCCAGCACAATTACCACCAACACCACCATCATCATCCTCATCTGCCTGAGCATCCTAATCATCAGCAGCCAAATAAGACGTCGTCTTCATTTGGCACTGTAATAGTGAGCGGAAGTAAAAATTTGAAGAAATTTGATCCTCGTTTGGGTCCATCACCTTACCGTCAACTATTGCCAATAGCTTTATGTATTCTATCTTTTGCGACTGTATTTAGCATTTTAATTGTTTATATGGATACGACAGGTGAGTTTATTTTGCTTTTTTTTTCTATTTTCTTTTTATTATAAACACAATTTAAATAATTCCATGCAGATGTGAAACGAAATCCTTAGTTTTTTTCTACTTTGTATACAAACATTAATAAATAATATTTATATACGTACAGCCGCATTCAGAATATTAGCACCATGCCAAAATTGACATGCCTTCAAATGGCAACCGAATATGGTCTAATATTTTTATTTTATTTTTTAAATAGCAACAGTTGAGATTAACTGTGAAAGAAGCTAAAACATTTATTACCTCAAATGAATTGAATTAATTTTACATCATGTATAATAATGACTTAATTTTACCTCTAGTTAAGTATAGTAAATTAGAGCGTCAAGCGATACGTATTTTCAATACATTTAAACGTATAAAATATTATTTAAATGTACTGAAAATACGTACCCTGCTGTAGGCGCAACGCTTGACGCTCTAATTTAGGTTGTACTCTAAAAGGTAATGGCGTCATTTGTGATAAATATTGGATTTCGTTTCAAAAGTTGACAACACCGCTCAAAAATTGATAAAGTGTTTGACGCAATGTGGTCACACTGTGTTCACATGAAGCTATATACTGACTATTGTCAGATCTTACAATATTGTGAGTAAAATGAGCTAAACGTTTTTTAAAACTGTGTGAACCGACAATTTTTATCTTGACAGCATTGCCAGAAAAAGCATTGTCAGTCGCAATGAGCTGACAGCAACTTTTCAGACGTCTGACAATCGTGTGAATACATCTGGTTGCCATTGTCAAATTATTGTCAGATATTTTGTTATTGTCATTGTCATTGTTACAGAAATTTTTCTATTTGCAACACTGCACATACTTAGGGCGGGCTTCCATCTGTGTGCCATGTGCCACACAAGCGTAAAAAAGCGTAACCACTAATTACTAATGAAAAACAATTGGATTCAGACACGTATTTGTTAAGTTAAACAGTTTCATACATAAGTAATAGATAATTTTATACAATCGAACATGATTGGAAACTGTTTAAATCAATAAATATATGTCGGAATCAAACAGTTTTTCATTAGTAATTAGTTGGTTACGCTTTTTTGGGCAAATGAGACACAAAAAATGCCAGATGTAAACTCAGCCTTACTTTTAAAGAAAATGAAAGTGCAAAAATAAAATAAAATATGTGCAGTCAAAATTATTACAATTCCTTTTTTATGGTCCATGGTAATTTATATATCATTTTTACATTTAACACAAGCACATATGATAAATAATTGACAATTTGTTTCAAATGTGTTAAGTCTGGCAACGCATAATACCCGATCTACAAACTTTGGCATATGAGAACCGTGCGAACTGACAATTTTGTGACTGACAATATTGTCAGACACCCTTATTGTCATACAATTGTCTGATAATAAATCAATAAATTGTAAGATTTGCTAAAAAGTTTGATGCAACCGTTTGAACTGACTGACACTGACTGTGCTGGCAGTTTTAGATTGTCAGTACTTTGTCAGATTTCCCAAAACCAGTTTTTTTTTGTAATTTAAAATATTTTGTGGTCACACTGCTTCGAGGAAATATAGGAAATATTGGAGGCATTTCAGCAAATGCTTCACAAAGTGACCATACATACTAGAGATGGGAGCGTGTCGAATTTTTCTAACACGACACGAACACGAATACCAAGACGCTCAACAAAGATTTTTTGTCGCGAACACTTCGTGTTTAGTCGTGCGTGTTCGTGTCACGAAAAAAACACGACACGCGCCCATCTCTAATACATACCTTATCTCTCGTATTTATAAAATAATTTTTAATTTATAAACGGTTTACAAAAAAATTTCTTGTGGGCGTTATTTGATTTAACCTTTTGTAAATCAAAAATAATTTTTTGTTAATGTGTAGAAATTATCTACTTAGTTTGGCAATATAACTACATACATACATTTTTGACAATAATAACTTTGTTTTCTGTACTTTCGTACAGAACTAGCCTCAGTGAAATAGCTGATGACGTTAAAATAAAATGTAATGTTGTCTATGTAAATCGATGTATGGATCTGAAAGATTTCCAAATACATTATCACCCCTATCGTGAACAGTCTTTCCCTCGAAATATTTTCCCTTTTCCCCAAATTGCAATCGTGAATAATTTTTCCCATAAAATGTGTTCCCGTTTTTGATTCCCCTTATCGTGAATAATATTTTTTACATGGATTTTTTCACTTTTCCCTTCGTTTTGTTCACTTTATTTTTGCAGGCGAACTGAATTAATACACTGCGTAATTTCAATATTATATTTGCAATGAAAGTTGGCAGATTATCTAGAAATTATATGACACCCTTACGATTATAAATTTATATCATACATAATATATTTTATTTCTGTGTTAGGTATTGTGTCAAAAAAGAACTTGATCAAAATTTATATCTCACAACTTTTAATGGCCGAAATTTTGGATAGGAACTTGGCCGTTTTTCACATTTATGTTTTTGTGAGGATTATTTTTACGGCAAGCTCAATAAATAATGCCCACGATTAATAAGAATAATTCTTTGGAACAGCTTTTTTCATTGAACACGAATCTCATTGGTTCACATGCCGTAAATTTTATGGCTGTGGTATATAAAAAAAAAAAATTTGCACGGCGCCTAAAACAATTAAAAACGCAACTTTACATTCTATAACTTTTCATTTAAAACTCAAAATATGTGTATTTCTTATTATTAAATTTAATTTGTTTGATTTTTAATTAATTTTGAAGCTTTACAAGTCTTCTTCCCGTTTTTTACATTCACTACGCATTGATAGCGGGAACAAACGTTCCCATGAAATTCACGATTGCAAATTCCCCTTCATGGGGAATGAAAATTTCATGGGAACAAAAATTTCACATTTTATTCCCAATAGGGGTGTATATTTCTTTCAAACTATTTTTTTCTTTGACAAATTTGCTATTCCTTGCTAGAGATTTAATAAATATCAATTAGTGTTTTTCATTGACAAAGACTTCCGCAGTTTATAGAAATACACAATAAGATTGAAACTTTATTATCATTTATATTAATAAGTTTGTAAATTGTGCGAAAATGTTAAGAAAAAAACTTGTGACACTAATTATGACGAATTGTTGTTATTGGCTTTTAATATATATTTTTTTCACATTGAAACAAGCCATACTTGTACTTCTCTAAGCCGGCGTTCGAAGTTAACTTGTGGTTTTGTTGTCAATGTTGCGTTGGCTGTTCACATAAGACCGACCACATGAGTGGTGGGGCAACCATCAACTTAGATACTCGTATAAACATAATACATATTATTTCTTTTGTATGTTCGTTCGATTAGTCAACAAACTAGAAGTTGTGCTGCACAATCGTGCGGGTGTATTTTTTCAATTAAATTAAAAAAATAGTTTTTTTTCAATTTCTTTCTTTCTACTGGTTTTCTTGAAATGTGTACGTTGTCTGTTGTTTTTATTGTTTTCTTTACCACCAATCCTCGGCAAGGATTAAGTGTTAAAAACACTCCTTATTTTTGTTTGTGATGTTTTTCCAGAGCAAAGGATGTTTATTCTTTTAGGTTGAAACTTTTATCTGTTTTTATTATTTTTATTTTTATTAAAACACATTTTTTTTGCTATTTTTGTCTGGGAATAATATCTGTTTGTAGACAACATACTTTTTGTCTACAGCAAAACTGTGACTCATTCTGAATAGATGGTGCTTTGGTTTTAGATTTAGCAAACTTAAATTGGTTTCAGGGGTTAATAATGGTACAACTCATAAGTTTGCGATTAGAATTTAATCAATTTATAGCAGAACGTATACATGTCGAAGACGGGATGTCCTCAATTTATGATTTTATTTTCACTTTTGTTCAAAAATTTTTCAAAATTAAAATTCAATTTTAAAATTCAAATTTTAACATTTTACTTGTAGTTTCTGTAACTTGTGAGAAAAATTGGTTGCTTCATTTTCCACAGGAAATTTATAAATAAATATACAAAAAAAATTGTTACAGAATTTTTTTTCTTAAACTGGATTCACCCATTGTTTCCGAACAAAATTTTTGTCCGAACAAATTTTTTTTATATGCAGTTGACGTCTCTCTTCTTGAGAGAGAGAAAATATTTTTTACGAACAACTTTCAGTTTGAATTTGTTTAATTTTATATTTTGTCCGGACAAAATCGAACTGAGCTGCCAAGTATTTTAATTTTTCAGCTAAAGTTGAACTGTGCTGCCACATCATGTTATATGAATAATAAAAATTCAATGAAGTGCGACTTTGACCCGCGCGCGAAGGGTTCCGTACGGACACTAGATATGTAATTCAATACGAACTTTAGCCTATATAATAAAGTTTTGGCTTTTTTTCCGTTTTTTGTTTTTTTTTTTGGTTTTGAGCGTTTTTTAGTTTTGTCGTTTTTTCGGTTTTTGGTGCTTGGTTTACTTTTGGCACTTTTTCCCCGTTTTGTCGATTTTTTCGGTTTTTTGGCGTTTTTTAATTTTGGCGATTTTTTCATATAGGCGATATTTTAGTTTTGGCGCCTTATTCGCGTTTTGGCGATTTTTTTCGGTTTTTGGCGTTTTTTTCTTTCATTTTGGCGATTTTTTCAATTTGGCGATTTTTTTCATTTTGGCGATTTTTTTTCATTTGGACGATTTTTTTCGGTTTTTGGCGTTTTTTTTCATTTTGTCGATTTTTTCGGTTTTTGCCGATTTATTGGTTTGGCGATTTTATAATTTTCGGATTTTTTAGTTTTACGGTTTTTGAAAATTTTAAGAGTTTTCCTCTTACGGTTTCCAAGATATAGCAAGTTGTCAAAATTACTAGTCAAAATTGCATTAACTGATGGACCACCCTTTAATTTAAATTTTTTTAAATTTTAGTGTTAATTGTTGTAGTCTATATAAAAATACACTAATTTTACAAATTGCAAGTGTCAATGTACATAACGAAAGAATTGCATTAAACAATTAAAAATACACAGCGAATTGTAATCATTTACCGATGTGCTACCACTTATAAAATTAATACACGTCGTTTATACACGTTTTTCATATGGTAGCTTTGATTTTCTAGACAAAATGTTCGAAATGGATGAATCGTGCTGCAGAAAACTCTCAGTAAAAAAATTTTTGTCTGGACAAAAATTTTGTTCGGAAATAATGGGTGAATCCAGCTTTACTCATTCTGTATTTTACAAAGTGAGACAAAATTTTTCGACTCAAGAAATTCTAATATTCATTACAGAAACGAGGCACTATTTATATTTTTAACTTCTCGGGGTAAAAAGTAGAAAGTTATTGATTTTACTCTGATTTTTGAAAATCGAGTTTCCTAGTTTTACTATTTTTAAAATGATGTGCGTACGGGTGTGTGCATGCATGTGTTTGTGTAAACCTCTCATAACTTAAAAATGACTTAAGCTACGGTCACACTTGTCAAACATTTGCCCAAAAATCGTAACCACTAAATGCTGATGAAAAATCTTTCAATTCAGACAAAAGTTTGTCAAGTTAAAGAGTATCCAATAATGTTGGATTCTATTACATTGTATATTAGTTGTGCTCGAAACTGTTAAATTTGATAAATAGTGTCTGGATTAAAATTTTTTTCATTGGTGTTTGTTGGTTACGCTTTTTTGGGCAAATGTTTGACAAGTGTGACCGTACCTTTACTCATCTTATCGGCAATATAAAGAGGGTGACCGATGACATTTTTCAAAAAGTGGCACCAAATAGGGGATTTATCAAAAAAAGGGACAAAATTAAAAAAAAAAACGAGAAAACTACACTAAACATTTTATATTTAAGTTATTTTCATATAACTCACCCTAAAAAAATGGGAACAAAAAGTGGCAAGGCAGTCAAAAAAGGGGAAAGGCAGTCGAAAAAGTGGCAATTTGCCACTTTAGTCGGTCAAACGGTCACGCTGAATATAAACCACTGACCTCACTTAAATTTCGTGATATAATGAACCGATTCGATTCGATATACATATTTTGAGAATTTTCGAAAATAAAGTTTCCGAAAAAAATTTGTTTTTAAATAAATTTTTAACCATCCAAAATATAAGAAGTTCTTAAGTTCAAAAAACAAACGTTGACTGCTGCTTAGGGCTAATAAATCAGTGCAAGTTAATCTCTATTTTTGGTTTAAAATGTGTTTAAACTAGCCAACCTATAAATCAATACAGTATTTAAACCATCTGTAAATGCATAAAATTGGGCGTTTAATACCAATACAAGCTATATGGTTTTGTTATTTACAGACCATATATTTTGCATTGAAAAAGCTTTCAACTTTTTTCCGAGCCTGTTTTCTTACAATCTAGTATTCTTTTATACTATTCTACTTCGCCAAGCATATACATAATTCCTTTCTTGGTACAATTTGGCGACATATAATTGAAATTTTCTTAACCTTTTTGTTTCATTGATTGTGCAAATAATTGAAAGCCTGCTGCAAAACAGCTGTGTTTTGTTTTTTTTGCTGCCACAATATTATTTTTTTTAACACACATAAAGTATGGTTCACTGATTTACTCCTGTTTTGTTTACACTACAAATAAATTTGAGTTTAGTTTAACTAAACCAGCGTTTAAACTTTGACTGATTTATTAGGCCTTATTGGATTAAAATGGATTGATTCGTTCGAGCGTATCGTTGAGGAAAAATTTCGAAAAGCGCTTTATCTCAATAATTCCAAGAGTGTTTTTCAAATTGATTTTAAGGATTCATTTACTTTCGAAGAATATCGTTTTAGTTTTCTTGTTTTTTTATTACTCTAAAAATCTATGGATTATCCAGCGCTTTGAACCTAAATTTAGCGATGAGTTCCAGGAATGGTTAGCACGTATTCCATATTTTTTAGTTGGTTCAGTATTTTAAGAGTTATAATCACCCCTATTCTGCGTTTCGATTCGAATCGAAAGTTTCTCCGTTTGGCAACTTTGGTATTCTGCGTTCCGTTCTTCGATTTCTCTTTCGATTCTATGTATTCTGCATTTCGATCGTAACTACGTTTTTGTAAGTTGTTATTTTAGTGGCGGAGCGTTTTCAATTTTTGTTTGTTTAGCTTCAAAAAGTGATTAATTAAAAAAAGAATGCAAGTATTAAATGCAAAAGAAGGTTTAATTAATAAACTACACAGTTTGTTTTGTTTTTCTGTACTGAAATGCGATTTTTATTTAATTTATTACAGGTAGAACAGTATAAAAAGTTGACATACCTATTTAATGGCAACAAAAAACGATATTACCTACGGATTTAATTAAATTTAAAGAAATAAACTTTATTTTTGTGTTACAATTATGTGAAAAAAATTAAAATATCACCTCCGGCGCGACATAATTCTTCACACTGGATAAGTTTGGCCACAAATACCTCTCTCTTATCTGGTTTTTTTTTAATCTCTGTACTTAAATTTGCAAGAATCTATTTAATAAAAATTTTCACAATATTTAATTATTATTTGTTGTAATGTTAAATCACTGTTTTTTTTGCACTAAATTTAACTTTTTGCTAAAAATTTTGCAAAATTGCTTAATTTTTCTGTTCCTATTTCACCCGTTTCATAGCAAAGCAGCAGGTTTAAACATACTCTTCTCTTCTTCTTTTTCTTTCGATTCAGTTTTTTTTGGCAGAATACCTCTTTTCGATCCGTGCGTAACTGAATGCGGGAACGTAATCGAAACGCGGAATAGGGGTGAATAACTGTAAGTTGCAACTTAACTTCACGACTTTCTGTTTTTATGTTATATTCGTTCCTAAAAATAATTATATCAAATCCTGGTACTGAGCTTAGCTGAAATTTTATTTTCCAATAAGAAGTTTGCGTAAAAAAACTTCGGGATATTCGGGTTGGTAAATTCCTTAAGCAATTTTCCGTTTGATAGTAGTGACTTCAAAAAGAAGTTTTATGAATTTTTAGTGTTTGTTGTCTATTGCGGGGAAGTTATGACAACAAATAAATATAATCACCCTTATTCCATTTGTCGACATCGACGTCACTTTAACTCAATACTAAAAAGTTCGAGCTTGTATACCCGTTCCCGAAAACAACTGACTTCTGTTGGCAGACTAATGCCATTTACTAGAATTAAGGGAACAGAAATATATTGCCATTAGCACAAAATTGTTCTCGAGAGCGGGTAAACAAGCCCAAATTTTTTGGTATTGTGTTAAAGTGACGTCGATATCGACAAATGTAATAAGGGTGAATAATTGATAAAGGCGAATCCATATCAGGGTGGTATCAACAGACCACCAATGCACCTCAGATGTCAACACAAATTTCTCAGTTCCAATAGGATCTTCCATAATCTATCCCGCTAAAACTCTAAATTAACCAGTTGAGGCCTTCAAGTGTTTTAAGTGCTCAACATTTCAAAAGTTGATAATCATACTCGTAGAAAAAGAAAGCGCATTATAAAAATAAAAGTCTTTTCATATAAAATATTCACACCTATCGTGAACAGTTTTTCCCTCAAAATATATTTCATTTTCCCCAAATTGTAATCGTGAATAATTTTTTCACCGAAATTGTTCCCTTTTTTGATTTCCCTTATCGTGAATAATATTTTTCGCATGGATTTTTTCACTTTTGCCTTGGTTTTGTTCACTTTATTTTTGCAGGCGAACTGAATCAATACATCGCAAAATTTCATTATTAAAGTTCCTAATGCATGTTAAAATTTATAAATAATTATTTTTAGGACAATATCATTAAATAAAGTTGTTTTTAAATAAATTTTTAACCACGATTAATAACAAAAATTCCCTACCACACCTTTCTTAATTTTTTTTTTTTGTGTTTCACATGCAGCAAATTTATGGCGATGACACATACTTAAGAAATGTTAACATAAACATAAACTTGTCTGATTTTCAATTAATTTTTAAACTTTACAATTCTTCTTCACGTTTTTTACATTCACTACGCATTGATAGCGGGAACTAAAGTTTACATAAAGTTCCCGTTAGCGAATTTGCCTTCTTGGGGAATGAAAATCTCACGGGAACAAAAATTTCACATTTTATTCACGATAGTGGTGATTATTTATTGAAAATAATACATATAAATAAATATTTTCTCTACATTTTAGTTTCTAGTAGTCCTTATAAATGGAAATGGTGTAATCATAAACTTAATGAGACATAATTTAATTGTTTTCTTGCTGCACAATTTGTCATGTATTTAAGAATATATGTATATATTTCCTGATTATCTTGAGTGCAGGAGAATGTGTCAGTGAGCACGCAGTGTCATTGTCATACTGCCAATTTTAATATTCCTAACAAGTATTGGTAATTTTCGTCGGTTTCCTTTCTGAAATCACATTTTATTTCTTGTAGTTTAGTGATTCTTTGCGTTATTTAAAGTGCGAGTATGCAAGTAGTAAGTTCTTTTTTTTTTTTTTTTTTTTTGTATTTTGTTTGCATAAACTTTGCGTGTGAACGTTTATTTTTTCTTTATATTTCTTTCTTGCTTTCATTTGAAAGAAAATAAATGATGTTTTATTGTTAAGAAATAAATGTATGTACATATTCCTTTTGGATTTTGTTCCTTGTTTCTTTTGTGTGTATGAGTGTATGTGTGTGTATGTGCGTGCGTGTGTGCTTTTTTTTAGCAGTTGGCGTTGTTGTATTTCTCATATTGTGCAGTTTAGAACATGCAAAATTCATTCTTTTGGGACGTGACTGATGTATCGGAAGTGTCTTGGTAACAACCACAAAAATGGCACTTGGCGGACGTTGCAATTACATGGACGCCACCCAGACTAGACGAGAGCAGTAGACTTGAAAGAATTTGTTTGCTTCTCATTTCACTTCGACACCTTAATGTTAAACTTCATTAATCGAATTATTTATTTTCGGAAGTTATCAGTAATTTGAAAGAAAAAAAAAATAAATTTAATTCTCTGGGAAAAACTAAATAAAATATTGTGAAATAACTGAATCAATAAAACTTGTTTCTATGCAGCAAATAATTTCTTATTTTCTTCTGCCTTATAGGTACCAACATTTTCAAAATATATTGTGATAACCTACATTTACAGGATTAGAAAAATTACTTTTTTTATTAGCTATTTATTTATTCATATTTTATCTATGTACATAAGTTTTCCTTTGAGACCATTAAAATGATTGTTGTAAGCGAAATAACAATGTGAGATACATTGGCCCGAACAGTTTCTTGTTTACGTTAAGCTTTTGCATTTTGTGTGGAAAAAAACAAAATTTGACATGATACGTAAAACGCTTGAAACCTTCTTTTACATATTTAAAAGTTATTAAAATTTTTAAAGTAGAGAAATATTTAATTAGTTATTTAAGTGAATAATATTTAGCCTGATTGCGGTTGGCGTATTTCGACTAAGTCTACTACTAGACTAAAGAACACCGCAACATATTTCTTTAAGCTGGTACTAGGCGTAATCGAAATACGCCAAGCGTAATCAGGCTGAATATTGTATTTTACAACATTCAAAGATAATGAAAAAATCAATAAATTCATAAAAAATTGTTGAAATACTCGTATTTATAAATTCTCCTGACTGTATCAGCCATGTCTAAATAAAATCGGTAAGCGTGTGTTTTGTGGCGCTTAGCGTTATCGCTCAAGTTCCATACCTAAATAAAGGCGGTGTCAGATACAACTTCAACGCTTTGCGTGACGTTTCTAACTTTGGGAAAAAAGCGTGAAGCAAAATGTGTATGATACAATAAAAGCTTCACAACACTCACTGTTTTGTTTTATGCATAAAACACAATACAATTCTATTACTATGATGCCACTAATTCATTTATTTATTTATTCAATAAATTAATCGAGCCCAATGGGCCATATATGATTAATATTAAAATACAAGTAATGCTCGATAACAAAAATTATAGTAATTACTTAAAGTAATAATTACAATAAAGACTATATAAACTATGTACAGTAGAAAGATATACAACATATTTGTATCAAAAGTAAATATAATATAGTCCCTCGAAGGCTTCACTTACTATGATTGCACGTTATTATATATGTTAAACAAGATCTGCTTAAAACTTGTTACACTATGGTCAAAACTTCTGAGTTCAATAGGAAGAGAATTATAAAGTCTACAAACTCTTATCAGATAGGATTTTTCAAATGTAGCGTTAGCAATCCTTGGTATAACTAATTGGTTAATCGGTTTAATCGGGAATTAGATTTAAATATGATATAAAAACTAAGCAGTGTTTTAATCTTAATATAGTGTCTGTAAAATTGCAATTTAAAAACTTTTTAACATGATTAGAAACATGACCAGAGATTTTAAGACTTATAATGCGATTAAATATAATACTTAAACGAGAAAGATTAAAGGAAGAGCAACCACTATAGATTTCCAAACAATACTGAACATTAGTAAACAATAAGGATTGAGCTAATTTGAACTTTATGGCCCGTGGTAATAGATATTATAGCTGTATAAAGACCTGAGTACAATATTAATTCTAGCAGAAACATTAGATATATGGAGGTCAAAAGATAACTTATTGTCAAGTGTTAGTCCCAAACATTTCATGGAGTCAACAAAGGATACATTAATACCATTAAAAGTAATTTTGATGCGGGAAGAACATGTAGGTCCAAAATTTAATGCCTTAGTTTTACTATGGTTAAAATCGATTTTATTGCAAGCCGCCCAATCGCTCACTAACGACAGTGTAAAGTTAATATTGGCCTCATGGCAATCAAGAAAATGCAATTCTGAAGTGAACAATAAATTCATGTCATCAGCAAAAAGCAAGGGCATACACTGGGTATCGCGAACGCAGGTAACAAAATCATTCATGAACATAAGGAAAAGAAGAGGGCCAAGAATGGATCCTTGAGGTACACCACTCAAACAGGGGTACGCAGACGCACTAAGCCCACCCACACCAACATACTGTTTACGATCAGTCAAATACGAATATAGCAATTTGCATGAGAGTGAAGAGAATTTAAATTCAGTGGAAAGTTTATCAATTAGAATGGAATAGTTAACAGTATCAAATGCTTTTCTAAGGTCAAGAGATGCTATATAAATAAAAATTATATAAATTTACCGAAATTTTAATAAAAATTTCATATTTACATGCGAGTTTGGTCAAACAAATTAAGAAAAGTATACGCAAAAAGTTGAGAAATGCCTAACCTTTCGCTTCGCTTTGCGTTAAAAGTACTTTATGTGACATGTTTCATATAAGCTTGTACATTTCATCTCAGATGTCAAAGCGAATCTTCAAATCAACGCGAAGCAAAAGTTTTATCTGACATGGCATTTAGAGCGTCAAAGCTGAGTCTTGAACAGTAATGTTAACTTATATTGTTTAATAAAACCCATCAAATAGAAATAAAATATGTAGATAAAACCGCTAGATTGGGAAATAACCTATGGAGATAAAACCTCTAGATTGAGTTTACAGTTTTTTTAGCAGCCAACATACAAGTTGTATGGGAATGAGAATATTTGACAACTAAAAAACGCTTGCGGTTTTGTTAAGGCATGGCTGTAAGCAAGAACTCAGCAGCAGCATTTCCGTTAATTATGTTGAACAGATTCATATTGTTGAACCCTATTCTAAAATTGGTGTCATAAATGATGTATGTATATGGCTTTTTTTGTTATACTCGTATATGGATCCAAAAAATCCTTAATCCACTTTTTCATGGACACAAGTACACTTCTGACTTTGTTAACAGTCATATGAATATTTGAGATAAAAGTGAATTTGGTATCCAACAAATTTCCCAAATTCGAAAAGTTATCTACTTTCTCTTATCTATCTGCATTTATCACCCCTATCGTGAACAGTTTTTCCCTCGAAATATTTTCCCTTTTCCCCAAATTGCAATCGTGAATAATTTTTTCCCTGAAATGTGTTCCCTTTCTTGATTCCCCTTATCGTGAATAATATTTTTCACATGGATTTTTTCACTTTTCCCTTAGTTTTGTTCACTTGATTTTTGCAGGCGAACTGAATTAATACACTGCCTTGTTTTAATATTATACTAGCAATTATATATTAAAACTTATGAATAACTATTTTTAGGGCAAGATCAAAAAATAATGTCCACGATTAATAACAATAATTCCTTGGAACACATTTTTTCATTGAATATGAATCTCTTTGGTTCACATGCCGTAAATTTTATGGCTGTTGTATACTAAAAACTTTTTTGCACGGCGCCGGAAACAATTAAACACACAACTAAACACTCTATAACATTTCATTTGAAACCCAAAATATGTTTATTTCTTATTATTAAACTTAATTTGTTTGATTTTCAATTAATTTTGAAGCTTTAAAGGTCTTCTTCCCGTTTTTTACATTCACTACGCATTGATAGCGGGAACAAACGTTCCCATGAAATTCACGATTGCAAATTTCCCTTCATGGGGAATGAAAATTTCATGGGAAAAAAATTTCACATTTTATTCACGATAGGGGTGTATATGTTTTGAAGGGGCATTCAACAATGTAAGAACCTCAAGCCTTATTGGATTGATCATATGCTTGGAAATTTGTTAATAAACTGCAATTTAAAGAATAACAAGATAAGGGACAAAGTCCACCCCGCAGGCAGATGTGCGATTGCTTTACGTGAGTACCTGCCATTACGGCCTAATCTCACGTGTGCCAAAGCACTGGGTGTGGGTTAGACGCCAGACCAACGCCCCCATGCACCCTATTAGAATGAACCTCTGGCCCACTCCATAAGGCACATAGGTTGCAATCTTTGAATATAGTTATCCCTGTACTATATTCAATTACCTTGCTGAGGTAATTTGAGGTATCTAAACTCTGCTGCTATGTCCGTGCCCATAGCAGCTTCTGTTGAATGGCAACAGCACCTAGAATAGTGTCTGGCTGACCGCGTCAGACCAACCACTAGTATTGATTTCACACTGGGAAGCCAAGACTATTCTCCCCGCGATTTTGGTAGCAACCACAGCCACCACGATAATTCTCCGGCTTCCACGCCAAGGTGTTATGTATGCACCCATAGCGAGGTCCCCATGAGAATTCCTCAACCATTGCCGGCACAGCTCAACCACTCATCCGAGATGAACCCATGCCTGTATCGCCAAATAACCAGTGCCTACTCCACACATACCAAAATCATCCTTTTAACCCCGTGAGGTAGGACGAACTCGGCATTTTAGCAAAGGAAACTGACGACCGCTACATGCACTCAACTCTAAGCAGCTCGGCTTGGGGCCACCGGCACCCGTGGCACCAGAAGTAGCCTCTGGTTAGACCTCGAAGTTCCACCACAAGGGCTTCACCTCTATCGTCTTTTGAACTCAGAGGCAGTTCTAGGTGACGCTGCACCTAATTGACATCAACAGGACCTGTCTTCCTTTTGTTATAAATATGTGCACATCCTTTGCTCTGTTTGTGTTCAGAGATCGGGCAGTAACACATAAGTTCTATGGGTAATGTACCAAAGGTACGTCAATGGAAAAAGCCACATCACCCCAGCTGGGGCCCCGGGGTTGCCACACCCGTAGTCTATAATAGACTCCCCTGGGGGCCACCCCGCAGGCAGGTATTATATCTCCGTTAGTATGGGTGACCACCACACACACACATCCTACTGAGGACTCTAACCGACGAAGGATTCAAACCCGCCTGTTATGCAGATAACGTGACTGTACTAAAATGCTAGTTGAAAGAGCAAATGAGGCTCTCAACATATTCCACAACTGGGCAGTAGAGGTAGAAAACTGTCGATAGCGGAAGATTACTATATTTTAATTTCGGGTCTTTAAAATGAGGATATTTTGAATAGATCAGCGTAACTGATCCATTTCAGGGTAGTGTAGAAGCTTATGAATAATGCCCGTATTGTGGTTTGGTTGTTTGAGAGTTAACCCATCTTTCACATTAGTATTATCATTCACAAGTTTGAGTTTGTAGTTGTCGTATGGCATAACAACCCAGCAAAAAATGTCAAAAAAGGTAATCGAGTTTGGAATTAAGCATTTTTGGTGGAAGCTATTCCTTACTGGATTACCAACTTAATGATTTTAACAAGGCGTGAGACTAAAATAATGATTCTTAAGAAGTACTTGCTTTTTTTTTTATTTGTCAACATTTCACGTAATCTATTTCATCTAAAATAATCATTCTCTTCATTTAGCAACTTGCACGTCATTTTTTTAAATTTTAGGTAATGTGATTTGTAAGCGAGTAATGAAAATTGGCAATCAGAAAAGTAAGTCATTATATGGCAACTAGTTCTAATGGTAATGTGTAATTTTTTGCTGGGAATTTGCAAGTAAAAAAAAGAACTTAGTTAACTGAAAGTGGTCTCCGACGACCAAACTAAGTTCAGTTGAGAACGACAATAGGGGCATAACTTTGTTAAAAGTGCCAGTGAAAACAGCGTCAGTTTGCTCTCCTTTGAGATGCAAAATGATTCATCAGTTCTTTTAATAAACGTTCTAATAATTTTTTCTTTATTTTATATCTTTTATGTTCTTAATTTTTTTTTTAGAAAGAAGACAAGGTAATTCTTAATGAAAGCTACAAAACACTAATTGTTTTCCTTAAGATTAATATTAGTGCAATCCAACGTTTATATCATGCAGTCACGTTCCAATAAATTCTTGGGAACATTTTTCGTATTCTTTACTCATCTTTTCTATTTTGTATTTTTTAATGTTAATTCTTTTTTTTTTTTTGTATTTCAAACATCTTCACATAAGGAAAACATAATCTGTATATGAAGTAACTTGTTGAAAGAAAAAAAAAACGCAAGATAAGTACATAATAAAAATTATTTGTCTTGGCTTCTTGTCTGTTATTTACCGATATTGATTTGTTATATTTCCTCAGTACTCATTGAAGAATCTTCTTTAGTTGTAATCGTATTTGGCCAATAATTTGTTAAGTAACTTCTTAACCATTGTGCTGCGCCTCCTGTTCACCTGCTCGCCTATTTGACATCAACTTTGAAAGTTTTGTTTGTGTTTTTTAATGCCCTCCAATACTTATCCAACCAATCAGCCAACCTTCAATTGTTATGGGCAGTACTCTTGTTTTTGTTTTTATTTTTTTCCCTTAAACACATGTAGTACATACATATCGTTAACTTAATACGAAAAGGCCCTAACTCATTTTTTAATATTTTACAGGAGGAGGAAAAAACTAAATAAAAAAAGATGCAATATTGATACAAAAATTTTTTAACGCAATTTTTATTTAAAACACTTTACATAAGCACATAATATTGTGTTTAAAAAAATTTTCTATCAATATTGCATCTTTTTTTATTTAGTTTTTTCCTCCTCCTGTAAACTATTAAAAAATGAGTTAGGGCCTTTTCGTATTAAGTTAACGATATGCACTTAGGTATGTATATTAGGGTCCTTCTATAAAAAAATTTCGTTTGTTTTTCTCAGAACCAGGTTTCAAACTTTTGTTTAGGTAAAAATATAGGCCTGTTAAAATGTCATGCTCATAATATTAATGGTGAAATGGTGCGCATCGCACTTTTCGATTTTCCACACGATTTATATGGTATAAATTGATTTTATTCATTCTGATTGTCATAAGTAAAGAACGGAATGTCCTTCTTGGTACGCTTTTGTAGAAAATTGAACGCTATATAAAAAATTTAAAATTCAAACTAAAGCTGAAAAAAATAGTTTTTAGTTGTTATTTTATGGAAATTGTTAAAATTTAAGTTTAAAATTTTTAAACGCACTAATAATCCCAAATTAATATTTTACTTATTAAGTAAACTATTTTTTATTAAAAATACATTGAAATTGATTATTGAGGGGTTTAGCTGGATCCTATGCGCATTTCACTGTTGCTAATGCAGATCATCAGGGAACCTTTACCAAAAGTTTCTTAGAACAACTAGAGTTATTATGTTATAAACTTTCATTTAAACAAATGAGAAGCTCAACAACAAATAACAAAGTTGAAACAAGAACTCAATGATCAACATGTTTTTTTTTATTTTCTTACATTAATACATTGGCTGACTTTTTTTCAGCTTCAAATTGTATTTGTAAGAGTATGTAAAAAGAAAATAAATGTAAATAACAACAACAGCTATTTAAGTATAGAGTGTTGCCACACAAGTATTTTTTTATCCAGGTGCAGTCAATTTAATAATTAGTTGTTTTTTTATGGGAATTGTTAAAATTTAAGTTTAAAATTTTTAAACGCACTAATAATCCCAAATTAATATTCACTTATTACAGCTATGGCTAATTTAAATTGAAAAATGTATAAAAGTGTTTTATTTTTCTCTATTACAACGAAGAGATAATTTTTGGCTCTTTTTGAGTCTGGAATAACATAATATTTCTGCTGTTTTCTTGAAAAATCGCGTAAATTTAGGGTAAATTTTACTTTGACCGTAAATAATTTTTGATCCAGCTTACCTAACAAAAAATTGTATATAACTTTTTTTGTTTACTGTGGGACATTCCGTTCTTTACTTATGACAATCAGAATGAATAAAATCAATTCATACCATGTAAATCGTATGGGAAATCGAAAAGTGCGATGCGCACCATTTCATCATTAATATTATGAGCTGATATTTTAACAGACATATCTTTTTACCTAAACAAAATTTTGAAACCTGGTTCTGAGAAAAAAAAAACGATTTTTTTTATAGAATCGCCCTAAAATATATATGTACAGTACAACTTCGACAATCCGGATACATATAGTTTTAGGCTCGTTCGGATTAACGAGTTGTCCGGACTATAGCAGTTGAAAATTTTAAAATAATCTAAGTGATTTAAATACATACACACGCTTGCGAAATAATGAACCGAAACTGAAGCAATAACAGTGAAAAATGTGAATCAAATTACGAATAACAAAACAAAACAAAAATTCCCGTTAACTCGCATGTTTTGCATGGATTTTAGTTTTTGTTCTTGCTTAAAAAAAATTTGTCCGGATTGTGGAGGTAAATACTTAAATTGTCCGAAATGTAGAAGCGTCCGAATTGCTGGAGTGACCGGACTGGCGCATGTCCGGACTATCGAAGTTGTACTGTATGTACATGAATACATTTGCTGTTAAGGTGTTGAGAGCTTCGGTATTGCAAAATGTTTCCATTTATTGACTTTTACATACAATGTCATTAGCCCTTTACAAATCGCATTAGCCCAAATCCTCCTCATCATATTATAATGGATATTCTTCTCTTCTGTAATCGTCTAGTTGACGCGATACTTTCGTTTGTTGATGTTGATTGTAGCAAAATTATAATAATAAATAGTAAAAAAGGTAATAATTAAATTTTGATAGAATTATTCTGGTAAAACAAACAGGGAGAACTCAGTGAAAGTAAAATACATATCAGCAAACTTGGTAAGTCCACTTTTATGAAAATTTAAACTTTGATGTATGTAGTATAACTCCAAATACAGCATTTACAAAACGTTACTCGTACTGTTACGTTCTTTTATATTGTTGTTATTCAGTAGTAAGCAATATTCTCAGTCAAAGAAATAAAATTACAAACACTTGCCAAGTCCATAGTTATTGTGACCACAACAAACACTTTTGTTAGACAAATTTATCCCTCTGGCTCTTTGTTACATGAGTCTTTTTGTCATTTTCTTAAAAAAGTTGCAAGAAAATCGCTTCCAGCGGCGATATAATGGGTTAAAATGTTCTATAAAATTATTTACTATATAATTCTAATATAAGTCTTTAAAGATACCTAAGCTCCAAACTCAACTTGAACGCCAGAAACTTATTCAAAATGTGTTTAAGGGTTAATTCCGTAGATACTTATAATTAGTACCCGTCTTTTAGACCTTAATATGTATTAGGGAGGTAAGAATACCAGTTTAGCAAATACGAATGCGAAAGCGAATACTACATTTTAATTTTTGCGAAAGCGAATGCGAATGCAAATATTACAATATGTTAAAACATCACATGAAAATAAATTTATATAAGAACATGAAGCTGTACTATATACATAGATGTACGACATATAGCATTTTATTTAAATTGAGTCTTGAATTGAGCAAATATTTATTAATTAATTAAAAAAGCACATCCATAAAACAGAATGATATATGAAATTAATGAGTGGCACTTGTTTCGCGTGGTATTTACAACAAACAATGACTAGTTAATACTATTTACGTTTCAAATTTGTTTGTAATGAATGATGCAACACATTTTTTAAAAGTTTGAATAGACTAGTCTTAAGCACCCCATACACGATTCAATTCAATTTCCAATTGAGTCGGTTGTTGTCCAAATCAAAGCGTGTGAATTGATTAGTTTGGCAGTTGTCGAGTTGGTTGAAGAAAAATCAATAGTTTTTGATTATTAGTTTTTGGAAAACTATAAATTATGTTTCAACATTAATATTAAAGATAATTATTTTGTTTTAATACTAAATATAGCTTTTGATCAAATCTCTCAGCGAATATATGTATATGTATATATTCGTCTAGCCACAAAAATATCACATAAACATGTTGAAAGCGAAACAAACATTAAAAATTCATTTAATTTTCTTCACTTTTCTAACTTTTGCAGTACTTCAGAGCTACAAATCACAACTTAAAGTCTTCAAACTTCACAATATGATGTAAAATTTTGTTGTGTATACTTAGTATACTTATGTATACTTAGTTCTTAATTTAAATTAATTTTTGCCTTTTTGGCCAGCTTTTTGGCTAAAATACTCCTCTGTCCGTCATAGCCACAAGCGCATATGGTGGCTTTTTACATATCGTGTCCTATTGCCTTACCCGATTATGCGAAAACGATTGTTAAAGTTAAAGCATGCGTTAAAACCGATTTGCCATACAAAATTCGTTTGTGAAAACAACTTTAACTCTGGTTTTATACTCGGCAGTTTTTCTTGCTCAACTTTTGAGTTTATAATGAGAAAGAAAAAGGTAGGTATACAAGAGCTACATATATATTATTTTCTCAACTCTCTTATACAAAATCTAATGTTGAGCAACTAAAACTGCCGAGTCTAAAACCAGAGTAAATTTAACAATCGGTTTTGCATAGGGGGTTAAGCAATATGTATGTATTACCATTATTTTTGTTTGTGTTTAGTGACTCAATTTTTGAAAATTTCTAAGGCATTTGGAATGCATTCTTGGGATTTAAAAGTAGTAAATGGATTATTCTGAATTATTCAAAGGCTATTGTAACCCATTTACGAGCATGTACATACATTGTACATAATCTAATTAATTAGAAGTATGTACATAATTGAATATTTGTCTGCAATCAGAAGGTATTCATTTTAATTTATTTAATTCACGCAGAGGCCACTTACTCATGCTACAAGTATTATCTCATGCCAATTAAAGTTTTATCTAACAAATTGTGCAAATTCAAAAATATGTACATACACATGTGGATATATAGAGCAGACTATTAAACAAATCAAATGAATGGAAAAAAGTAGTTTTTAATAATTGAAATTATTAAGACCTACTAAGTGCTGCTGTCACTCTGACTGTTTGCTTCTGTTGCTCATTAAACGCCTGCAGTTTTTTTTAGCATAAAACCCCAACACACTGGCAAGAAAACAACATTGCGCATTACTTTTCTTCTTTTTCGAAATTTGTTTTTACAACTAAAACCTCTCTTTATTTACTGGCTTCTAAGGCCGGATGTGATTCATATCTTTTTTACTCGTATATATAAAACTATAAACTAACTTAATTATGATGCAAGAAAAAAAAAATTAAAGAAAATCGAAAACAAAAATCACATACAAAAATATAATTTTTGCATAAACTGTGATATGTCATTCATTCATTTACTAAGCATTGGGCAGGCATAACTCTTCAACAGCATGTTGTCGTTGTCGCATGTATGAATATTTTTCGCTGTTAGTTAAAAATTAGACATATTCTAAGCGCATTATTTCCCATGCGTATGTACGTATGTACATATATGGGTCTCACATGGTTTAGATTCCCAGCGGGAAATTTAGCGAAGTATTTCGATAATAATCACTGACGTCAGTATGACATCGTAAGCGAGCCATATAAGTACTTGGATTGTAATGTACGCGTAATCTGATACGTCATGTGCTACTAATAACTCCGATTACGATGTAAGCAGGGATTCATTTATTGATTAAAACAAACCGTTTGTAATACAACAAAATTGAAATACTGGCCTACTTTTAGGCTAAATTTATTATCATGCTCGCTTACAACTCCGCTGTTGATGTAAGTGCAATGCTAGTGATACATACTGACATCGTGGCTTACTTTGTAAGCGAGAGCTCACCACTTACGCGTCCTATGACACTTTTATGTTAAATCTAAGTAGCAAAATAAGCTAACGAATCACCACTGACTGCTACTAAGTATTGCTGATATCATCGATTACGTAATGTATATTTTTACCACAGGGTTGTTTATTTTCCTGCCTGCAAGTATAATTGTTTTGAACTCAGAGAATAACAGACAGCTAGCTACCCCCATCCACAATTAGTTAGAGTTGCCGCTTCTGTTATATGCCAACAAAATTTCATATTACAGGGGCCTGTTTGCATCACAGTACTGCGAGAGTGACGTCGCCTGAAGTAGTTAGCACGTTGACTACAAAACCGAAGGTCCTGAGCTTGAGCCCGGTATCTAACAGTCATTAAATAATGACACCAGGCATTTTTCTGATGTGCATTAGTGTCCCGCTGTATCAGTTGCTGTAGGACAGTTCAAGTGATGAAGGCATAGTCACTGGTCACTAAACTATACCGACTTCAGCAGATACTAATCCTAATGTAACATCAGAGCGCCCTCCTTCGTTGTTTAGCAGAATCATCGGCGAAGTAAAATAACCAATAAAATGGCTACTCAACAGCTTCAAAAAAAAAAAAAAAAAAAATTAATACTCCTCATTTAACACCAGAGGCGATGCAAAAGTGCATTCTAAAAAAAGTGCAGTTACATAACATTGATTAGTTGGAGTTTTGTTAAGTTTTTCGAGGGAAAGAGAATTTCTTTTAAATTTTAAAACAAATTTGACAATTATTTTCTGTCACTGGAAAGTCATCATATTGTCATAATGTTTTAAATTATTTCAATGTATATTTTATTGTTTTCTTAAGCAAGAATTTTAGTATATTATGACAATATGGCACAATAAAACACATTGTGAATTGGCCAAATGTTCTAATAGAATATAATACAAATAATGACAATAATAGAAAAGTTTGAAAGACAGTTTCTTATGGTAACGTTGCAAATACTGATATTGAAATTTATAGTTAGTATTTGTTAAATAATGCAACGTAGATACGATATCAGAAAATTAAATTTTAACCACCCTGCTGGAATAAGGAATAAGATAATGGATGATACACTAATCTCGCGTAAATGTTCCGGACAGCTCTTAACTTTAATAATTAGTTCAAAAAGAGGTTTCACTTTGATATGTAAAAAAAAAATAGTATTTTTAATCATGAAATTTTCCATTTAAAGTTTTGAATCAATTGTGTGCCATTGGCTTAAATCACAAGATATTGTTGAGAAAATTTTTGATGCAAAAGATCGTTGGCATCGCTAATGTATGGTCACACCTGGCAAACATTTGCCCAAAAAAGCGTAATCACTAAATACTATCAAAGAATATAAATCATATAGAATGCTCATCTCATACAAGCTAAACTTTTCTATGATGGGTATTTCCAGTACTACCCGTCCAGCGTACTACACACTCTCATTTCTTTCTGCTGTGTATGCTACGCTCGCATTGCTGAGAGCAGCGTTGCCGTTGTGACATTAAAGTATCACTTTTGACCAGTGTACACACTTAATTTTTTTTTTTAAATTCGGTAGAGTCGACAAAAAAAATCGGTAGATTTGAATGAAATTCGGTAGAAAATTTTTTTTTATTCAGAGAACCATAAAAAATAATTCAATGAAACATAAAAAATAACAAAATATATTTACTTATATATAAAGGGTAAGTGCAAGGAGTATCAAACGAAACAGGTTCCAAAAGCGCATTTAAAACTTCACATGTATTTGGAAATTAAACTGCCATAAACAATGAAGCATTTCCAATAAAAAAAAGTGTCATCACCAGTTATTTGCCCTTACCCTTTATATAGGATATGCTATGCATATATAAAATAATATACATAAATAACAGGAATTCAGTTTTTGTACATAGGTTTTATAAAGCTACCAAAATAACTGTTATTTGACAAACATTTGTAACTACAAAGATTATATGTAAGATCCATTTATGAATTTAAACTTTTGTGCAAAAATGATTAAATCATTGGTAGGAATAAATATTTCATCCTCAAGGCACAATTTCTTGGCAAATATTAGGTTACTTATAGTTTCAGTTTTTAACCGATTTCTTTGTTCTGTTTTAATGATTTTCATGACAGAAAATGACCGCTCTGCGGCCGCACTGCTATGTGGCAAAATAGGCAATTTACACAAATATCGACTTAAATTACTAAATAACAATATTCGGTAGATTTCAGGCCTTGTTCGGTAGAATTGGTAGATTGCTAAGTTCACAAACATATTCGGTAGAATCTACCGAATATCGGTAGAAGTGTGCACACTGCTTTTGACCCCTTTTCGTGCCAATGAAATTTTTTATTACCCTTTTTTCAATTTATCCCTTTGTATCATTTTAACAGAATGTATGCCGTAGGGCAATCATATACACAGTTTAGCATATCAGGTATTAGAAAAAGAGCTGTTCGTCCAGTTGGCGATATTCGGCTCGATGATGTCGATCATTTTATTGTTTTGGTCGATAGAAAAACCAATAAATGGTGAAAATATTGCAAAAAATCTGACATCCAAATCCTTGATTCCAAATGCAAATTATTTCTCGGAGTATCTCAATTAAAAAAATATGTATTTTAACTCATTTTCATCTTTAACCTTAATAAAACTATTATAAGTTTGTGAGTAAGTTTTTATAAAATGTTTATTAGTTAAAATAGGTTCAAATGAAGTAAATTTGGAAGCCAAAATTGGGGCCTTAAAGTATACATGTATGTATATAAATGATCAGCATTAAGAAAAGTAAAGTAAAATATAGATGGAAAAACTGAAGTTAATTCATTTTCTTTTTAACCCCGGACTAAAAAAGGGGTGTTATAAATTTGTAGTGTGTGTGTGTGTATCTGTGTGTCTGTACAAGTACTCGTACAGACCAAACGGCTGGACTGACTTTGATTTAGTTTTTTTCTGTTTGAAAGGTGACTTGATCGAGAAGGTTTTTAGCTATGTTTTAATAAAATCGGTCCAGCCGCTTAGAAGATATCACGTCTTTTCTAGAAATATTCGGAGTTTTTTAAATTTATAATTTTTATTATTATAATTTTTCATTTATAAATGAAAAAAGCAAAAATAATTCAAATAATTAATTAATTAACTACGAACATATTTCTATAATACCGGCTAGTAGAGTATTTACAAATACAGTTTTTAATTGCAAATAAGACGAGTATAAACCTATTATAGATAGCTAGTAAATATAAAAAAAAATCATGAAATCTAAAAGAAGAGTGGTCAAGTTGCGGCATTTCATATCGAATGAAATTCCAATCGAAATTAAATGCATATTTCGCTCGATATCGAGTGCCGTAATTTACCCAATTACTTAAGATTTATAAAAAAAAATCAGAGACTGTAAAAACATAAATACATATATTGGACATGGTTCATCTCACTTATTTACTTAAAAACCAGCATAATTCAAAAAAATTACTTTCAGGAAAAACCATTTAAAGTTTTCTAGAAAATTTTAAAATTCGATTCTGAAGACGATAATATAGTTATACTATTCTTTCAAGGCATTATGCATAGTTCTTAAATACATATTTTTTTTAACTGAACATCTTGTATTTCTTAATAAATTCTTCACTTGGAATCTAATCTTTGACAAGTGTCTACTTTAAGTCTATTTGATAATTGTTTAGTAACGCTAATTTATGTTTATACTTTATGTTTTTTGTAAATTATATTTTATAAAGATGAAGAAATAAGGTGTAATTCACTGACTTTACAACTGCAGAATTTAGGAACTTATCATCCTTAAAACAAGCTTTGTTTCAGCAACAGCAATTTTCCTCTAAAAATCGGTATTTTTGTGGTAAAACTCGGATATTTTTACATAGTTTTTTTTGCAATTGGCCGCATGTTTTGCTGTTGAAAAAGTAGCAAAATGCGACTTAACAAGGCTGGAATTATACTTAAGTTTTATTTCGCATAATTCCATTTGCAAATGTGGCAACTTAGTTTTTATGCACAAGTATCGAGTTTCTTTTTTTTATTTTAGTCCTTTATTATTTAAGATTTTATGATTTTCCACTTTAAGACTCAAGTTAAAAATTACGTTGTAACCACATTATCACAGCAAGAACTCTTGAGCATTTGTATTTGTCTTAATCGCTACTGTTACACCGTTGCTGGCATAGAGCGAATACTACCATTACTACCACAACCGCTACCACAAGCACTGCCACACCGCTGCCACAACTACCACCACCATCGTCATCATCATCATCATCGTCATCATCGCCATAAGCATTTGGGATTTGAAATTTATATTAAAACCCTCCCTCATGCGAGAAATTTTTTTTTAAGAATGTGTAAGAGTGTTTTTATTCTTTTCTTTTTTAATTTAAACATTCATATTAAGTTTTTGTTCTACTTCTGCAACAAAATGTTGGTTGCTTTTGTTATGTTTTTGTTTTCGTATGCAATTCCTTGCACTACAAACCGTCTACAACACAAGTATGTGCGTGTTAGATTCTTTTTCTTTTTTGTTTGTTTTGTTTTACTACATAATCGTTTTTCCTCGTAGTTTTTATTTCATATGTATATGGAGTCGCATTTTTTTGCAACTACCCGTATTAGAGTTTTATCTTTCTTAAATTGGTTTTGTGGTTATGTTATAACTACCACGTTTATACTTATGTACATACATATGTACATGTATGTATGTTTGTTTGTAGATATATACATATGTTAATATCCCATCATACAACTAACGATAAAAAATTAGTTTTATGATTGTTAATTTTTCACCGTCAAATAAAAACATTTACATACTTTAAAATAGGTACAAAATAAAAAAAAAAAAACTAAATTCACGTAAGATTTTTTAAGGCAAAGTTGAGAGATGTCTGGCTGCAGTTTATGTTTTCACATCTTTGGAATGAAGAAAAATTAAAATTTTTGTGAACGTTCATCAATGAAGTTGTTAGAAGTTAATATTACGTTATTGCAAAAAAAAAATTTTTTTTTTATATAAATTTTAATCTAATTTTATCTTTCTCATAAAATTATAATCAGCGGTATTAATAACAATAACAAATTTAAATGTATTTTTAAGAAACAATTAATATTTTACTGGAGAAGTGAAATATTCCCTCTTATCGTGCTTGGCGTATTTTGACTTCGACTACGACGTTTTTTACTAGATTAAAAACATTTAAACAGTTTTTTCTTAATCTATGACAAAATTGTCGCAATCGAAGTCGAAACACGCCAACCACGATAACGCCCATTAATTTTGGGAAAAAGCGCAATATAATAATAAAAATGAATAAGACTTAACTAAAAAATAAATATATTTCGGTATTTTTACACGGTTTTTTTTTCAGAAAAAGTAATACCTAATTTTATCTGGAAATATAAACGTTAAAAGTTAAGCAAAATTAAAGCGATAGCGGTGCCGAAAATATGCATGCATACAACATTTCGTTTGCAAATTTTGTTAAAAAATTCACAGTCCTTTTAAAAGGATACATAATTAGTATTAACGAAGGAGTCTACAAACGAACTCTAATGAACTTTCAGTTGGTTGAAAAAAAAAACGTTGTGAAATTTTATTTTACCATACAACTACAGTACAACTTCGGCAATCCGGACACATATGGTTTTAGGCTCGTTCGGATTAACAAGTTGTCCGGACTATAGCAATCTAAAATATTAAAATAATCTAAGTGAATTAAATACATACATACATATGTATGTACACATATACATACAAACTATGATATATTAAAAAAATTAAGTTACATATTTTGTGCTGACTAACTTTGCTGAGGTGGTTGATTTGTGCCTTTTGCTCTATTTTCTCTTATTCTCCTCAGCCCACTGAATTCAAATTGGAAATGCTTTCTTTGCATCTGCATTAGAGATTTTGTTTTTGCATCCATTACTACTTTTTTTAATGTCAAAAATCTTTGATTTAGGAACATGGAAATTTTCGGCAACCTGCCTAATGTAAGGTTAGTGTTTAATGTTTGCGTTTATTATTTAAAACCATCGCACTTCGAATGGAATTAAACAAACACGCTTGAGAAATAATGAACCGAAATTGAAGCAATAACAGTGAAAAATGTAAATCAAAGTACGAATAACAAAACAAAACAAAAATTCCTGTCAACTCGCTTGTTTTGCTTGTATTTTAGTTTTTGTTCTTGCATAAAAAAATTAGTCCGGATTGTGGAGGTAAAAACTTTAAATTGTCCGAAATGCAGAAGCGTCCGAATTATTGGAGTTACCGGACAAGCGGGTGCACGGACTATCGAAGTTGTACTGTACTTTTTTCAATATTCGCTTTATCGTCTCGTACGTCTCATACTGCATGCAAGACTAGATGTGTCTTTTTTTTGTCGCTAACTGTATAATTAATTTTTTTTACCACTTTTAATAAATTTTGAATATTTCGTTTGCGATGTCTTTTTTGCAATATTTTTTATTGCAATATTTTATCGTGGTAAATAATACCCCTTCTAGTTAAAAAATTGCGCTTAAATTGTATGTTTAAAATGAAGTTTCATTTAAGCGACTGGGGAAAAAGGACTTAAAGTTTTAATTCCACTTTTATTTCATTCTTTATGTTTTCTTTAAGTTTTTGTTTTTATTATTTTATATGAAAAAAAGTGTGTCGTTCTTTTTATTTAATGCTGTTGGTTGCTGAAAAAGAAAAAGATTAAAATCTTAAGCACTTTTATTGTTTTTTAGTTAAAAAAAATTCTTCAGGCTAAGCACGTGTCAAGATAAATGAAAAGGGTTTTTTAAACTGTCATCAGAGGGCAACTTTTCTTTAACTTTCGTTCCCGTTCAATAACTGTAATTTGAGTGAGAGAAGAGCTTAACATGCTTAATTTTATGCCAAGTTGTAGCTGTTTTAAATGCAAATAATTTTTACACAATTTGCAAGTTCTTGTTGTTTTTAATTTTGGAATAAATTTATGAGAACTTGATAAGGTGCTGTCAAACACACCTCCATATTTATTGCCCCATCTCTTGTTTAATTCCTAATCTGCATAAAGTGAAATTAAGTTTTTTACCGTTACTTTGCATGTCCTTGCTAAAGTCCTGTTGGTTTTTATTTCGACCAATTTTGTTCGTTTAATAAATAATTAATACTCTTTATGCGTCTAAAATTTATTGATCGATATTTTTGAAATCATGCTGAAGTGACGCATAATAAATATTTGAATTGTTCCAACAAAAATGTTTAAATCAAATTTGATTGCCGCTAGTTGGTGCAAAATTATACCTTATGGCAACGCCAAGATTCAGCCTTTTCATAGTTAAGTAATACAAAAATTTGATCTTTCCTCATAACCAATATTCATGACTAAACCTAGTTTGACTGCATATATATATATATTTTTTTTAATTTTGAAAATCATTTTTTTATTTGTTTCTGAATACAAATAAATCAATAAGATTTAACATTTTAAGGGTGTGCAGCTTTATTATTAAAGTTCAATACAACTTTATTTTTGGGGTGGATTTTCAATTCAAACCCATATTAATTTCTTTAATAAGTCATTTTTCAAACACGACTTTTAACCGAAAATTAAATTGTTGAATATTTGTGACAGAATGCATTGACCCTCCTTATAAAAAAAGGAATCATAAATAAATTCATTTAATATCCCTTTTACATACAGCACACTTTTGAACAATTTTAAAACTTAAAACCACATGAGATTATTTGGAATTACTTTAAGGGTTCAATTAAATAAATTCCTCTTAATTCTTCTTATTCCATTTATTCCCTTTACTTTCGTACAGCCATTAAACACTTTGTTTGCGAAAGTTTTTAAAATGAATTTATATTTTCCTTTTTTTAAATTTTTAGTTTAAAATAATGTTTTACAAAGTAGAGCATATTTGTGTATTAATGTTATTTTTTGCCCATTATAACAATTTTTTTTTTTTTGGGTATAGAAATAACAAGGTCGTTAACATTTGAAAATAAAAAGTTGAAAACGATAAAATAAAATTTGGTGTTTAGTTTTTTTTTTTAGTTTTAATGTGGCATACGGTGACCTCAAACAACACCCAGAAAATAAATAAAAGATTCAAGGTCTCTTTTCGCAATTAGTCGTAGTTTAGTTTTTTAACATCGGCCTGATAAATTTTTGTGGGCTCTTCATTGCGTAAAATTTTGCATTCCTTTTCGCCATTCGCTATAAAATTCTACTAAAACTTTTTTATGTTATTATTTTTTTATTAAAATATAAACTTATTAATCTTTGTGTATGTAACTATCTGATTTTTTTTTTTTAATTTTTAGGACAGTAATAAAATAAATATTGAGATGCTTTTTTCGCAAAAATTCAGACCTACGAAATGAGCTGTGAGCCATTGTTTGTAAATGAAAATAAATATAAAAAACAGCAACAACTAATGTTGAGTATACATCTGGTATTTCTTGTGTTGTAATTTTGTGGTGTCATTTTCAAAATGTATGCAACCCCGTTCACATTGTTTTTTTTTATATGGAAATCAATGCCACACAACAGAAAAAAATAGGAAATGATAAACGTTGCCGCTAGTAAACACTATTGCTATGTCACAAATGCCATAGTGTGTACTCGGCATTACTTTACGGCCTGTCCCACGATGTCCCATGTTGTCAAAAAACAATAACATTAGAAAATTTGTTGTTGTTTTCAATATAAGTATTTGATCGAACGATTTCTGGTGACATCGTCGGACAGGCCGTTAATTGCTTTCGCAAGAATAGTGTTTCCAAACAAGTTCCACTATAATTAACTATTTATAACACAGTATATGCTATAATTTGTTTATAACTATTTCTTAATTATGCGATTATTATCTTTTTTACATAAATTATATTATTGGACAATTTGTTTTGATAAGCTTTTAAAAATGATATCAATTTTCTTCCCACTTACGTGCTCTAACATCTTTTTCAAGATTGAATCATAAAATTTCGGATACAGTGAGGATTTCACGATTTCATTTTGAATATTGGTTTTTAGTTTGGAGGATGGTTGTCGGGTTGTAAACATACATTCATTATTTCAAGTATCAAAAAAAAAAAAAAAAAAAAAAAAAAAAAAAAAAAAAAAAACTGCCAGGACCTGCTAAATCCCTTACCAAAGCCATTGAGGTACCTGCTGCATTTGATGTAGCTCAGTCTTGTTTAAACCACAAGGTTCGTTGGAACACTAATATTTAAAAAAAAATATATGGACCGATGATTATCCGAAAGGCACCAAACAGTACACCTAAGTGGGTGTAATGGTTCGCTGATGAGCTGCTGTGGGATTCTGGTTACCTCAAATCCTGCAGTGTTGAAGGAAATGGGATTCATCGCTCATTATGAAATCGAGAATTAAGTCTGTATTGTTCTTTGCTTTTTCACGGAAAATGAGTGAAATAGTCAAGATATTGCTGGTATTATATCGGCATCAATTCTTGCGCAAGTTGAACCTTGTCTGGGAGCAAGTCTAATGTTACGTTCTCCCATAGACATATGCACGTTAAATATTTTGAGCAATGTTCACACTGGGTGATAGTCCGGCTTTATGAATGTTTCTTATAGACCTATGTTGTTTATTGTTGACGCTGTTGTACAATGACCACTGGATACGCTGGTCAACGCAATAGATTATTGTTTTGAAATAAAATTAAATTTTTTTACACTTTGCTCTATTTTATTATTCACACTAAATTCCTCAAGTCATTCATTCATGTTCACAAAATGCTGAAAATAAAACAAACAAAAAAATACTGATTAAAAAAGTTATATAAAGAATTCAAACTAACTAACAAAACATACAAAATCACATTTTTAATTAATTATTGGAAATTGTACCGAAATACATTTGCCCACAAATATTCAGACCTTTATCATAACAAGCAGCGGTCTTAACAATTAAAATAAACACTTTATTTCAATCGCTTGAATAATTTTTCTTAGTTTTTGCTCTCTCCTATTAAATTTAAAAAAGTGTTTTTGGGTGATTTTGCGTTTTCGCTAACGGTATGTAGCTTATTATAGCTAATATTTATTTAGAATTAGAAATTTGACTTGGGAGTACCAATACAAAGTTTGTATACTTTTCGGATGCGGTATTTATGTATGTCGCGTATAGATACAAAGTTGCGGAACATTGTTACCATGAGCATCATCAGCTTTGAAATTGATGCGCTGATTGCTTGTTTGCGGCGTTGCAAATACTTGTCAAAAATATTTTGAAAGGATTCGCATTATCAATGTTTTCTACTGCAGCGTTATGAAATACTACAATTTGTTTTAAGATAAAGCAATTGACGTTTGGGAAGTCAGCCTGCCATTTTTTGCCATTACACAAGCCTGTACACAAATTGCGTCCTTCTACATCGATCGAAAATTTAAAATATTCCATTCAAATAAAATTTTTAGAAACTCCGTTCGATATCGATTTCTTTCTGTGCTTGTTGTTTTATTTAAATAGTTTTTACCTTTAAATTTAGCAGAAAAGCTTGAATAAATCAATGGCCGCCTAAAATGTAAATTACTTGCTTCTTTTTAGCGTCAATAGTACTAGTACAAGTTTAAAACCATAAAGTAACCAACGAAGCATAGCGCCAACCAACAAAATTAAAATTATATGATTTTCCCACCTTTAATAAAGAAATTTACAATCAAAGTAATAAACAAATAATAAAAAAATAAACACACAAAAGAAAGTTTAAAATATAAAAGTTTTCCTAATTTAAGTGCAGGTTAAAAAATTTGTGTAACTACTACAAGTTTTGCTTTTTAATTTCTTGTTTTCTTACCTGAAAAAAAAACTTGATAATTTTTTAAAAACAACTTTTTTTCTTCTTAATCCAGAAATTCGCCATCAACAATTTCGTTTAAATATGTCGCGCGACTATGATCTGTTCGGTGTAGCTCAAGATGATCCTCAACTTATTGCATTCCTGCGTGAAATTCATATGCGCAAATACCCCAATCACTTTTTCAAAACATCCCCAGCAACCGAAGATAATGGTCTGCCTGGTGGAGGAGGCGGCGGAGTAGGAGCAATTGGTAATTCTCTAAATGGAATGATAGCATCACATTTAAATTTAAGCGCACTACCCAATGAACTGACACCTAAAATGGCCTACTATGTGGCCAATACAATGCAAGGCAAAACGAATGGTGCAGTAATACAATCACTAACGGGCTCATTGGGTCATCTCATGACTGCCCCCTGGTTAACGGAAACATTAAATTGGGTCGGCGTCATTGTGGAACCCGAACCTAGACGATACTTTACTTTACGAAAACAAAATGCCTTACGACCACGCTTGCAAATAGTGCATGCGTGTGTTTCACCCAATCCCTATCCCAAAGAAGTAAGTCGCTCTTTCGTTTTTTTTTCTCTAAGTATATTTTGGTTTAATTAATTTTTCCTTTTTCCAGGTAACTATTCATAATGAAGAGTCTGAGGTGCGAATTAACAGTCTGCTCGATGAGGAGACATCGTGGTTCAATTCGCGTGTCAAATGTTTTCCGCTTTACACAATAATGTTGGCATCAAATCGTGTTGAATATGATCTTCTTAGTTTGGGTGTGCATGGTCATGAGCTGGAGGTAAGTTGTAAATAGAAATCGAAAACCGCAACGAAAAAAAAAGAAGCAGAAATAACTATTGTTACAGCATTTCAAATATCTTCAAATGTGTTGTGGGGGGGGGGGGGGGGCGAAGGGAACAAACAATATGACGAAAAAAATTTTTAATAACAAACAGTACTCACTTGCATTAAAGTCTATTACATCATTAATTATCTAAAAGCGAATTTTATTTGGAAATTAATAAAACTTCTTAAGCTTAAGAGAAATTCAATTTTTGCTTTGATAACTTTGAAAAATAGTTAAGATTCAAGACAATCCATTTGATGGAATTTTATTGCATGAATATACGAGGGCGGTTCCAAAACTAACCGACCTGACGTATAGATGACGGCAGTAGTTAGAAGAAAAAAAATTTAATGGCAACATTAAAAATAAACGTTCTCTTTGAATTTTTAAACATGAAAAAAATGGTCACCGTAAAGTAATTTAATATTAAAGCCGAGCTCTATTCTACTCGGGCGGACTACTGTAAAATATTGACCGTGCGAGACGAACACCGCAGTGATCAACCATTGAATATTTCTACGGCAGAAACGTTTAAATAAAAACCACAAAACGATCATCGTGATTGCTCACAATAGAAAAAAAAGAAGATATTTCAATAAAGTGTTTGCAAAGGTTTTTATTTATTTAATTGTTTCAGTCTATTGACAGAAAGCCCTTTCAGACTACGATATATAAATAGGTACAATTTTTCTTACTAGCTAAGATTGATAAAAAATAATTTTAATTTTTTTTTAAGAATAATTTCTGAATGACTGTATATACAAAGTTATAAAATTGAAGCAAAATTTCAAATAACAATTGCTTAATTCACAGTAATTTGTATCGTTGTATCTTGAATCAAATACACTTTCTGTTTTTTAATTGTGAACATTCTGTGTGTGGTATATGTGTATTCATTTGTATAAGAAGCTGATTGATGTTTGGCACTCTGGTGCTAGTTTGGGCAGCTCAGGTGTAGTGTATTAATTTATTTTGTATTTTTAATGGCAAAAGAAGAAGAAGAAGCTACATACAAATTCTCTCAGAGACTCTGTCTCTAAATACAACATTTTAAAAACATGAAATAAAGTGTAATAGTGTATTTAATTCTTATATGAAAATTACCAACTGAAAATCTTACACTATTGATTTTAATATGATAATACAATCAATCCATACAAAAATACAAGAGATTTAGTGAATTTAGTTATTATTATTTTATTACAATTAGCAGAAAAAGTTTGAAATCATTTTTCATACCCGGAGCAAAAGAAAATTTCAGTGCTTAAAGAAGGAGAAAACAGTTGCACCAGCAGGCCAGGTCATTGCGTTTGCTTTTGGGTTAATTAATTTTATTATCTTCCAAAAGGCAAAACAATCAAAGGCGAGTATTACGCTAAGTTAGTGCAGCGTTTAAATGATGCAATTAAGGAGAAAAGGTCGCATTTAGCGGGAAAGAAGAAAAGTGTTGTTTCATCAAGACAATGCACCAGTTCATACATACACTATTGCGTTGGCCAAAATCGCTTAAGCGCTCATCTTATTGGCCAGATCTAGCTCCCTCGACTATTTTCTGTTTCCAAACTTGAATAAAAATGGCTCGGTGGTAAAAGATTTGCTAATAATGAAGAGATGGAGTCTGGGGTTAATTTAAAGAGGTATAGAGTTCTTTCTATAAACAGGGTATCGAAACTATTGACCCCTGTATTCATAAAAAATATTTTAGGTTTATTACAGGTTAATAGACTTGGGTCGAACTCGTTCACTGGTTCATTTTTGCCACAAACCAATGATCAAACCCATTTAAATTACATGGGTTTGATCATTGGTTTGTGGCAAAAATGAACTAGTGAACGAGTTCGACACAAGTCTACAGGTTAATTTGACAAATTTCCTATAGAAATATATCAAATAAGTTAAAAAACCTTAAATATTTTTTATGAATACGGCCGTGCATATCGCCGGAACAACTGTATCGCCCTAAAAGAAGATTATGTTGAGAAATGAAGATGAAATTTTCCTAATAGTAGTTTTGGGACCTGCCTCGTACATATTAATATGCAGAAGAAAAAAGTTAAAGGAAATTAAGTTTATTTTAAATGAGTTGTATTTCAATTTTAATTGCTTTGAGGAATGTTGAAACATTTAGCAAAATAAAAACTAATTTCATTGGGACTATTTTCAGATTCTGCAAACATTGCCTTTTGATAAAATAAAAATTGAAATAATTTCAATACATTTGCTGGAAAATCAAGAGGATGTAAGTAATTATGTTCAAACATTAACCAAGTTCCTACTGGGGAAATCCTATAAAATGCAAAAGAAATTTGGACGAAATTACTTCTATCAGCGGCTAACACCAACAACAACAACAAATACAACGCCAATGCGAACCCGAAAAAAAGATATTCTCTTACTAAAGACGCCTTAAAAGCCTTCTGTTTAATATACATAAATACATACTACATTAATAATTCAAACAGAAATTTAAATTATTCAAAACAAAAATCGCTTAAAATTAAGGATGCAAAAGAAAATTGTGTTGAACGAAAAATAGAAGAAGAAGAAAACAACAAAATTTCAATTTGATGTCCGAAACAAACACACACACGCATTGCATTAAAAAAAAGCCTACATCACAGCATTAAGCTACAAAATTTATTATTGGATTTACACTCGTACTATCAATCATTATCATTCTTAAAGATTCATTTGGTTTTTTTCTTTTCGTATTTTTTTATGTAATGCCTCGTCGTATGCATAATTATTCAATTATGAAAAAAAAGAAACATTTATGAAAGTTTCACATAAAGCCGCCTTTATTGTATAAATTAATTGTAATATCTACTTCTTAATTTAATTAATGACTATTTTATTATTATTTTTCGTTTATATACAAAATTAAAAAAATAGTTTTAGTTTAGTTTATTTAATTAAATGATTTAATATATTATTATTAACAATTAAATAGAAACAACGATGCTTTATAGTAATATATAAAAAAAAACATACATACACACACACACACACACCCATTACATTAATACATACATTCATGCATAAATATTTATTATGTAATTTAATTAACTTAAATTATTGAATTTTGTTTTTCCCCTCCAAACAGCATAATTATTACATCACCACATTAAAACAAACAATTATATTTAATTTAAATTATTGATCTTAAAAAATACATTGCAGCTCCGTCTTAGAGAAAAAAGAAAAAAATCTCATTATTGGTAAAAATAACTCACGAAAAAATCAAAGAAAATGTTAATTGCTATCGCATATGCATACATACATACATATAACATATATTATACATTAATATTTAAAAAACATTTATTTATATTTAATTAAAATATATTACAACAACAACAGCAAAAAAAAGAAGAAATGAAAACACTAGCACTGATATGTATAACAAAACAAATTCATTATTTATTCACCATTTATGTTTGCTTTTGATTTCATTTTTATTATTTCATTTTTATTTTTTTTTTATTATTCATTAATTAAAAAATGTTGGTCGAGTAAAAATTAGGCCGAATTGTTTCTTAAATTATAAATGTTTATAAATAAGCCGAAAAGTCATGCAGTCATTACTTTCAAATGTTTAGAAATATCTTCCTAAAAACTAACACTTTTATTCATAGAAATATTTATGATTTATAAAAAAAATTTAGTACGAAAATTCGTTTTGTAAACCTTTTATAAATCAAAAAATGTTTATTTATGAATAAGGGCGTAATAGTTTGAATTTATAGTAGAGCTCTGAGCTGAATACATTCAGGCATGTTCTGTAGATCACTTTATACTAAAGTGATTTGAAATCACTGAAAAGGCGTTCTGCGCAAAAACTGTTTGAGATCTCGTGATTTGATACCGGTCAACCAACTGCCTGACGATATCAAACCACTTGGTGGTTTTGGAAGCATTTTCCATGAATTCGGTAATAAAACAATTATATACACTTATCAGCCCAATCATAAATTCCTTGGGAACAAAAAAGAGTAATACATGGCATCACCACAGTACGAAGCTCGTTGTTTTGCTTGTTTGTTGACATTTTGTTTCTCCCTTTTTTTTGTAGTGAGAGAGTAAACAAAATTATTAACATTTACCAATTTTTAAAAATATGTAAAAATAAGTTTATAAATGATTTATTTGGGCATTATTTGTGTTTTTCCACATACAAGAACTATAAAATAGGAGTTTATGTATATAAATTCTTGTTTAATGGAGCATTGTGTATTTTTATGTAGACTCCCTTCTGTTTTGCAAGTGAAAGATTTTTAGTGAAAAAAGCAAGTTAAACTGCGTTCATTATACCTACTTTTTTCCACGGGGAGTTTTTTTATTCCCGCATTTGGTAAAAAGAGGGAAAAAACAAATTCATAATAGGAGAAAAGGGAAAAGTGAGAAAACTCGGGCGGAATTTTTGTTTATGATTGGGCTGAATATGATTTGTTCTTTATTTGTTTTTGCAATAAAATTCATTATTTTATACAAAAGAACACCAAAATTTACAAATTTATGAAAATTTTATATTTTTTGTAAACTCTAACATTCTTCGTGATTTACTTTTTCTTTTTAGTAGTCAGCTGATATTCCCTTATATTGTGAATGTTGTTGATAAAGAGTAGACAAGTGACAATTTTTACAGTCGTCTTGATGTGACATCGACGACGCCATTCGCAATAAGGGGCGTTGTGTATCAAAACGACATTGGCGGTTGCCAGAGCAACAAAGTTTTAGAGTCGTGTAGCATATGCCTAATTTATGCCCGCTATTTCTAGCCCTAGATATCTATCGTGTAAGTTAAATTTTATAAAACAAACTCGTAGGTAAAAACCTTAGGTAAATTATCTGTTTGTAGCAATAACGGGCATAATTCAACTAAATTAATCATTAAGAATAAAACTTGATTAAAATAGTTCAATAATATTAATAATTATGAAATTCGATTGGTTAATATTTAATATACAATTCTTAAAAATAAGTGCAAATGCCAAAAATAAGTACTAAATAACTGTAGCAGCACAATAGTTAAAAGCCAAGGCGCATTTATTAGGTGGCAGCACTACACCAGGTGACTAATGTCATTATACCAAGCCAAATATCAAATTTGGATTGTGTAGGTATAAGTCTAAAAGCATGCTTTTATTTGGCTATCCATTAACACCTATCGAATATTCAGTTTTGTATGGTACATATTTGACATTTTCTATAAGAAACATAAAATCTGACTATGCTACCTTGTTTTGAAAAGTAAGAAGGTAATTTATACCAACAAAGTACATGTGGTTATTGCTGTTATAATATTTGTTGTAGAAATGCGCATAGTTAAAAGCTTTTCCCTCGTTGTTTAGGACAATGAAAATCACTACTAAAAACTAAAAATCTCGTGATTTTCAGAACACCTAAAAATCACTTGCGTAATTTCAAAATCGTTGGTGATTTGAAATCACTGTGATTGATTTGGTGAATCTTGGCGTGTTCGAATCGCAAGAGTGTAGTGAATGAAGTGCACTGATGTACATATTTAGCCTAAACCAATCTCCACAGGAACATTAATTAATAAATGAAATTAAATGTGGTTTCTTTTGATTTTAATCAAAATTAATAATGTTTATTAACAAAAAATTAAAATTATAAAATGTTTTCTTGTATTGTTAATTTTGTTTTTACATTGTTTACGATTTTAGCTCAAACAGCTGACATAAATCAATATGGCGAATCGAAAGCAAAGCTAGTGAGTTTCAGAACATGTAGAAATCAAGTTTGGCGATTTCTAACTCTCAGGCGATTTGACAATCTTGTATGTTTAAGATTTTGATCCCTACCGATCGGTGTAGACTCTGTAGCACGAATTGAAAATTCATGTTACAAATTGACATTTATTCGTAAATTATACAATGAAGCTGACCTAACGCACGTAACGCGTTGCAGTCAGTGTTAATGTAGCTTTTCGAAGGGACATCAAACGAAAATGCAAATGTTTCGTAGCAGGGGCAAAATCCTAAATGCAAAAATTGTCTTATGTTGCAGAAAAACAAAAATCAATTTCAGTTAAATATTTAAAATTTGGTTGGAGCAAAAGAAATTCAAAATAGCAAAAAGAAAAAAATTAATGAGATGCCTGTAATGCACATACACACAATACGCTTAAATCAGGTTTATCATAAATAAAATTGGACATGGAAATTTCCGAACATGTGAACAGTTGATATTATCAATAACATATGTTGTGAAAATTTTCGAATTGTTTCTGAATTTATTTGCTTTCAAAAAACTTCATACGATAGTGAAATATTTTGACAATTTATGACGAAAATTATTCTACAAAATTTGTCTCTCGGAAAAAGTTACTCTCATGGAACTGATGATACGAAATTTAAAAAAAAAATATTCGGAAACTTTCACATTTAGGATTAATGATATGGCTGATTGTTTATTATGTATGTGTATAAAATTCAATTGATAATTTCTATCAGTTTGATTACGGTTTGTATTCCAAACATTAACTGCCTGCTTGCAGAAAGCAAGCTTTTATCCGCCAAAGGATTCATTCATAAAAAATTTTTTTGATTTAGAGGTTTATAAAACAAACATTCTTCCGTACAAAATTTACTGTATAATCCTTTAATTAAACAAGTAAATACGGCAGTAAATACCAAACACAATACCAAAAAATTGGGGCTGGTTTACTCGCTCTCGAGAAAAATTTTGTGCTAATGACAATCTATTTCCGTTCCCTTGGATCTAGAAAATAGCATAAACCTGCCAACAGGAGTCAGTCGTTTTCGACAACGGGTACACAAGCTCAAATTTTGTGGTATTGTGTTAAAGTGATGTCGATTTCGACAACTGGAATAAGGGTGAATTATATTGAAAGCAAAAAAAAAATATATATATATTTTACCAAGGCAAATTCACATAAGGTATACTCAGCTCAATTCGCTTTGAGAAATTTATACTTTAAATGTCAAAAAAATGTTCTGAAAAATGTGTGTTGAGATCCAACGTATATTCAAATTACAAGCGGCGAATATAGTCAACTGATCCCTTGCGACCACCTAGTATGGATTCGCTTTGTACTTTGTACTATTGTTTTCAATATAAAAAATCGAATGAAAAATTCTTATTCGTGTTCTTTAGAAATAGACAAACGAAAATTATTTGCCACTTCTTTTTCTGTTAGGTTTATTTGAATTCAAGAGTAATGTTCATATTGTGTAGAGCAAAATTACAAACGACTGTCTTGAAATGTCTATTGAATAGTATTAAGGTTAGACTCTGTTATACTATAACAAAAATCCTAGTTTTGATTTGGCATTAAAGCCCTGTAGGAAGTTCTCACACAATGTCACGTTTTTAATCTTTTCTACACTTAAAAATAATCGTGTAGCCTTTTGCAGATAATCATGCCACAAGTTAATTTATTTTTCAATTAAAAACATACAAAATTCCAAAAGTTACCTATAATTTGTGAAAAAATAAGAAATGTCAAGAATTTCGTGACCAAACAACGTTAATGAACGTTAATTTTTGTTTCAGTTGACAGAAAAAAGTCTCCACTTATAGTTAAAACATCCCTGTAAAGATAATATATATTATATTACCCTCGATCCAATAAGGAGCATAAGGGCTCCATATAGTAATAGACAATAAATGATCAAAACTCCGTGTAGTAGCAAAAGGAAATTTCTTTAAGAAATTTACCAACCTGAATTTCCGTGTGTGTTTCTTTTACATACAGTTGCTATGGGAACGTGAATTTCTGTTTTTTTTTTATTCAATAATTTTTATGTAAAACGTTCACCTAAAATAAAACGGCACACATTGCAGAATCTTCTAAAAAGTACACATACTATGAATAACAACTCCGTGTTAAATAGCTGAATTCGAAAATTCGGAATTTTCTCTAAATTTTTATTTTTCGCGCTATCTGACAGTTGAAGCTCGAGAGCAATATAAAAGTCACTCTTCAGTAAAATTTGTAAAGTCAATCGAAAAAGGAAGCGTTTATTTATGTAAGCCTTTCGGCTAAACTGCAATTAATAATTTGTTTGCACAAAAAAAGGTGATAGTACTAGGACAAGGCTCATGACAATTCGGTATCAAAGGAAATGCATAAGTAATTTTCTTTGTTTTACAATTTTATATATTTTAATTAATTTATAATAACATAATTGCCAAATATTTCAGTTCAATAAGATGACAGGATGTGGTCGAAAAATGGTTTACAAATTTTGAAAAGAACAACTAAGAACGGTACGTACACATACCAAGATACATAAACTCTTCTAGAGGAGATGCAATTAAAGTTTGGTTAAAGCGAAAGAAAGAAAGAAAGAATATATTAATATTGGCTACACTGCTAAAAAAAAACTAGGCGAGAGTATCTCAAACTTTTGCGAAAACATAATCACAAAGGACTATTTTTTCCGAAACTGAAAAATATAAGATTCTCTAAAAACTATCGGGCATGTGACTCCCACTCGCATGTCTCATAAAATTTGCGATTGTTAATTGAACACGCGAGAGAGGTGATCTGTAAATCGCAATCGCGAGACTGGGCGTATTCAAATCGCAAGAGTGTGCTGAGGTGAACTGATGTATTTAGCCTAAACAAAATTTTACAGAAATATTAAAATGATTAATTAATAAAATCAAATAAGTTTTCGTTTGATTTTAATCAGAGTTTCGAGGAATGTTTATTAAAAAATTATTTTAAAATTTGCTTTTATTTTATTAATTTTGTCTGTATTGTTTACAGCTGCCCCAAATAAATAATGGCAAATCGCAAGCAAAACGCGAGAGTTAGATAACATGTGTAGACACCAGTTTGGCGATTTGCAATTCATATGCGATTTGACAATCATGCGAATGCAACATGCCAACTTCAATCGAATGTTGCTTGAATTGATAGTTCTGCAAAGTTACATATTTAGCAATCTGTTTTAAATGTACATGATTCCTATGTGGACCAAGAACCATCAAAATAGTCTTTATATGACCACGGCTTTACCTCGAATTCAGTTACTTTTTTGACTAACAAATTTACGTGGTTGAATATTTGAGGGAAATTGTATGATTTAAATGTAAATCAAAATTTTACTAGTATTATCAATTATTTTATTTAAATATATTTGTATATTGCATGGCCTGTTCAACGATATAGAAAGTATATGTTCGTTCTATAATAAAGGCTGAAATGTTGCATGAAATTGCATTTTCTATTCATCTATACTAGACGTGGAGAAGGAAATAACATATAAAAAATTTGCCAAAAATGCTATAAAATGACTTTCAAAATTGGAATCGCTCTGTCTTCGAACACTACACGTGTTTCAAAACCGAAATAATAACAATTTACAAGGAAAGTAATTAATTTAAGAAGTCACGATTAAATTTTGTCTAAAGAAGAATGAAATATAAAAGAATCTTGTTAGTATTACAAATATTTTTTTTATATTGCACGTTTTGCAATAATACTGTAGATATTTATAAACAAAAAAGCTAAAAGATTTATTTTTAATCGACAAAACAAAATTATTTTGAATTGTGTGAAGGGATGTGGCCGAAAAAATTCATGATTTTTTTTGTATAAAAATTAATAAATATTTGAATTTAATTTTTCTAATTTAATTACAATTTCTTGAAGTAATTCGTAGTAAGTAAAAAAATAAATCGTTTTTTTAATAAAGTAATTTTTTTAGCTTTTTCTGAAAACTTGGAAATTTTTGAGTTAATACAGTTTTGTTGCACGAGTGCAGTATAAATAAGTCTGTAATTTTAAAATTGAAAATCTAAATTGAAATGAGTATTTAAAATATTTGAAAGCAGCTTTTAATTTTCCGCCCAAGCCTTTTTCCTCTTCTCTTCTCTTCTCTTCTCTTATATTATTTCACAAAAAGTATTAAGAACTACATCTTTACTCACTATTACTATATATCAACTAATTAAACAAAACATAAGTATATATAAATATATACAACAAATTACTACTAATCCTCGCTGCAGAACTGCTTGCCTTATAAAAAAGAAAATCAAGATGTTTATTATTCTTAAAAATTTAGTAAATTAAAAACATTTTTTTTTCAGTAATTTTTACACTATTTATTTATTTATACTTTGTATTTATTTTCCAATCTAACGGCCACTTGAATGAATATTTTTAACGTAATTACAAAATTGTGTTCTGAATTTTTACGGATTAAAAAAATAAAATAAAAGTCATAAGTATTCAAAGTAAACGTAGTCAATGCTGAGCTAATCGCTTATATGTGCGAAAGTTTTGCCGAATTGTATTTGATTGGTTGCTCCAGCTAAAATGCATTCAGTAAATTTGTTCAGTTTGATTTGTTCATATTTGAAAATGTGTTGTAGTGGCGTTAGAGCTTAGCGATTATATTTTTGTTCATAGTAAAACGTTTCTTTTTCTTTTTAAGTCGTTTTCTTTAAAATTTTTTATCCAATTTAATGTAAATTCATATCATTTTTTTTTATTAAAAATTGTATTTTGTGAAAGAAAAATATAGAAATATTATTGAAATTGAAATTAGTTAAGTCCATACCGTATTGCATTAAGTTAAAAATAAATTAACGAACATAAATAAGCTATTTATAATTAAGTTTCACTCTGTTAAAAGAAAACTTTCGTTTACTACTTATCAAGGAAAATGTATTTTTTGTTTGTTCTTCCAAAAATGTTTTTCGTTTTAATCTTTCTCTTTCTTTTGCGAAAATTGTGGCCCCATTATTGTTCTTTGTGTTTAGGTACATGTTAATAATGCTTTCGTTCCCCTTCTTTTAACTTTATTATTTTCCATTAATCATAGTTTAAGTTAGCTTTTAATTAAAAATAAAACAAAAATAGCATTATACACTTTCACAAATCAAGAATAATTTAGAAAATAAATAAAAAGTTATAATTCCAGAAATACATAAAACGGAAAAATTTATTTCATGTGTTTCATTTTATTCTAAGAGGTGAAGCCCAGAAACGGAAACAAAATTATAATTGAGAAAAAAAGTTTCTGAACATTCCAAGAGCAAGCACTCTGCCCAAGCTGATAGACATGGGTACTGAAGTGCGTGGTGGCACAGAAAAATAGCGCAGCACTTCACTTAGTCAAACTCTAGTTTAATTTTCTTGTCTTCTTTAGGAAATCACCTTAATTAATTATAATAGCCCAATTCACAATCTTGTGCAAATGGTCTTGCATCGTTGCATGTACAAAATTGTATAGTGTATTGATACTCACCACTAAGAATTGTTAAGTGGTGAGTATCAATATACTATACCATTTTGCACCTGCAACGATGCAAGACCATTTGCACAAGATTGTGAATTGGACTAATATTTCATTCTATAATAAGAATTGAAAAATAATGAACTTGAGAGCCCGACTAATGCCCTAATTCTGTTCGACGATTGTGCCGTCTTGTCTATGGACGAAAAAAAGCCGCAGTTGTGATTCTTTGAAACAATTAATAGCAATAGTCTCTGCTAGAAGGTTCGTGTATTTGCTTTATGATTTTATTCCAAACATTATATCCAACACATATTTTTTCATATATTTTTTCAAAATATTGTATAATACTTTCATTTAATTTTTATATTTTAAAAACATGGCAATAATATTTTTATTTTTCATTATCAAAGACAACAATCATTTTTGAAGAAAATAATTTAGAGAATGAAAAAACAAGAACTCTAAAGTATTTTCAAACAAAAACGTCCTAAATCTTCTTACTGGATTAGGGCATAAAACTTATTCCTTGTTGTCTGTACTAAATGCTCCGAAACTAATACCATACTGTAAAAACATTTATACTGGTTTTAGTCTACGATAAAGGCGTAGAAAACTGAGACTTGAAAAATTGATGGCAACGCTATTTCCGTTTGCATATACTGTAAAGAACCAACAATATTGTTACAGCAAGGAAGTCTTTATTATATGTATGTATATACCTATAACATTTACTAAGCAAACATCCGGACGAATTAAAAATATATTGGGAAAACTTTGTTTATTCATTAATTTTTTTGCATAAAAAATAGTCCATTTAATTTTTTGCATTATATGTAGATACTCATTTAATTTTTTGTTAAAAATATTTCTGCATGAAAGATGGACGATGTATATTAAATTTTTTGCATGAAAAATTAACGATGTATATATAGTCCATTTAATTTTTTGCATAAAAAATGTGTCCATTAAATTTTTTGCATAAAAAATGTTTTTGCATGAAAAATTAGCCCATTTAATTTTTTTGCATAAAAAATGTTTTGGCATGAAAAATGAACAATTAAATTTTTTGCAACGATGTACATATGTATAAAGTGCATTAAATTTTTTTGCACGAAAAATGTTTTTGCATGAAAAATGGACGATGTATGCATATAGCCCATTAAATTTTTTGCAAAGAAAAGCGTTTTGCATAAAAACGACGTTTTTTGAATGAAAAATGGATGTATAGTTCATTTAATTTTTTGCATACAAAATGTAATTACATGAAAAGAGGACGATGTATAGTTTATTTAATTTTTTGAATGAAAAATGGACGATGTGCAGTCCAATAAATTTTTTGCACAAAAAGTGAAAAGCTGATCGCAACGAATTTTCTATCGAACACGATTCAGCTTTAGATGAATCATTTTAATATGAAAAATTATTAAAAGAAATTATTATTTAAAGCGATTATTTTTTATTTTTAGGTACATAAACACAAATTGTGATCTATTTTGCTCGATTTAATGTATATCTAATGTCGTAAGGACTAAACAATTAGAAAGATTTCACTAATGGCGGAATATCATCAATTTGCTGGGTATTACTCTGTATGATTCTTGAGCATAAAATCTTAAACTTGTTGCATATTTAAAAATCAGAGTGAGTGATATTCACAATAACAAAATTTTTTGTCGAATGCTCGTTGCGACGACAGTCGAAAAGCGAAAGGTTTTCATAATAAGGGCCTAAATACACATATAAAGTATCTCGAGATGGTTAGCAAGCGGTTTGTGCCTGTTTCATGCAGCCATATGCTAGAATCTACTTCAGCGTCTTAAATGTCGTATAATGCCATTGTGTTCACCTCCTTGACGGATAGCCATGTTAATCTAGTGATATGTATGTTGTATATAAGTGAAAACGTAATTTATTTGAAAAATTCAATTAGTACAGAAGCTAAATGCCTTAAAGATGTTGGCAGATAGCAAATATTCAAAGACCTTGTAAGATTCTCGTACGGCAGCATTTACTGAGTAAAATACAATAGCAAATATACAAACATAAATTGTGTTGTGGCAGTGGCAAACAACAACAAGTGTCTTAGCAATGAATACCATTTAGCATGCATATGAACACGTACTTATATATACAAAACGTACGACTATATTATAAAATGTCGTGTTTCTCTTGATTATTAAAATGAAGTAACAACAACTTTAATGTATAAAAATAATATACAATAAAAATGATTTGGAGCCTTCAAGATTTCTTTTTTTACCCGTTCATACATACATTTTATGTATGTATGTGCATGCACGCACGCATACATACATATGTACATATTTATGCACATAAACATTCTTTCTTCACCCATATTAAAAATTATTAAATGGCAACAGGCGGTTTCCGTAAAGGAGCAATTGCGCATGTTTTTTACTACGCAAATACTTGTGTACTAGAAATGATATTTTTCGATAAGAAAAGCTTTTTAAAAATTTACTCCCAATTTTATTAGCTTTTTTTATGAAAGAAAGACCGACGAACGAGCTTTATTTTTATTATGTGAAATCGTTCTTTTATCACTAACTGTTGCGTAAATATTCAAGAATGTACTCTCTGCTTGAGCTCTAACGAATGTTAAAAATCAATAGATGGGAGCTTCAGAGCTTTCTTGAGTTTATGTTTGGTGTTTTCTTAAACAAATAAAAAAAAACGAAAGCACTAAGAACGGCTCTCGTTAAATGTGAAGAAAAACAGCTGTCAAATTGCGTCAAATAGTTGTTATTAAAACATTAAAAAGATGTAAGTGAAACACAGATGACGAATCTTTAATGATAAAATAAAATAAATAATTAATAATACCAATATTTGTTTTTATGTTTAACTGAGTTAATTAGTGCATATAATATAATAGACAATAAATTTAATGTGAAATAAAAAGGAGAAGGTGTAAATAAACATGTAAAGACATAATAAATAAAAAAAGCTTGTAATAAATTCCCAAGAACCAAACAAAAAATATACAACAGACATAAAGGAACAATATTAGATTAAATCATTAACAAAAAGGGATTTGATACTGCACAAAGTAAGTTCCTATAATTTAGTTTCAATTCCCTAATGTTATATGTTTTGGATCATATGTTGACATATAGGAAGAATTTCAAGTTAAGCTTTCAAAAAAATTATAATTGATAATAAACATAATTGTTTTATATTAACAAAAAAATAAAAAATTCCTGTAGTCTGTGAATTAGTGAATTTTTAAAATAAGAGTTTTTACGCTACAGGTTCCATAATTATAACTATTTATCAATCCGGCCTTTAAATCTTTCGGCCTCTATGACTTTTTATCTCTCTCTGGCAATAAGGAAAAAGTACTTAAGTCTTTTTATACTAGAGTGCTTTTTTATACTAGAGTGCTTTTAAACTGTCAAGTCGATTTTCAGAAATGTATTTCATTTGAAGAATTCGGTGTATACTTTTATTTTATTAGGGAAAACATTGTTCTACACATTATAACTACATATTAAATGCAATTGGAAACATACCAAAGTATAAGCTAAAAATCAGCATATCTCGACTTAAGCAGAATTGATTGGAACCGATATTTTGTCTATGTCTGCTTATAAAATACATATGTATATGAAATTTATTAAGAACATTTTTGTAAAATTTCTTCCAAGTCATAAAAATTTAATTATCAATATCCCATGAGTGTACCACAGTAGTACTTACCCCAAAACTCGCCACTTTCATGTGTTAAATGAGAATTTTACAGTACGTTTCCATTTGTAGCAAAACTAGTGTTTACATTATATTGCAATTGTTTTGAGTATTCGAAATTAATTTGACGTTTATGTTAACATTTGCATTCATTATTAGTTTTACCTTTTTTACATAAATACTATCCATTTTTGTCTTTCTCCCAGCTGAATTAAAACTTTGCAAACTAAACTTTTCGTGTCTAAAAGGAGCATTAGTATTACAAATGTAAAGTTATTAAAAACAGTCTTATTGCTCAAAGTTTTTTGAAATTATCTGTAATTTTGCACTTAATTTTTCGCTTTGCTAAAAAACTTATACAAATTTGCTTTAATTAACCTAAGGCGTGGTGTGGTGTGTGTAAGTGCCATCGGCATTCGTCTTTGTAAACCCATAACATGATGCTTCTATTTTTTTTAATCACTTTTAGGGAAAATACAGGAGAATATTTTTATTTTTTAGGAGCTGAGCACCTAAAAAAGTAAACTTGCCTTTGAGTAAGTAAGTATACCGCAATTATATTTTACAAGTGATATTTGACATTTAACATACAATAAATAACTCACGCATACATACTTAACAGTGAAGAGCAAAAAGCTTTGAAAGTGTTTTTACACGACATTAATTTTTCATATGGGGAACCAGGTTTGCTGTCTACTCATAACACAAAAGAAAAAATTACTAGAACATGAGTAATATCGTCCAAAATTAATACGAAATGAGATTAACATTTTAGCTAAATTAACACCAAATCGGTAGTTGTTAAATTCGTAGTTGGATAACAGTTGTTTTTGTGAACGCCTTTTCATTTATTTTTTGTTTATTTTTTTTATTATTTTAAGAGTAGTATATATATCGTAAGCTGAAATGGAAAATCACGTAAATACACTTTTTTAATATTACAAGAGAGAGAAAAAACTAAAAAAGATACTCAAGTGACTGAGTAAAGTTTCTTTATTTTAATTTTTAGTGCAGCTAATTGCCATGATAAAAGTTTGAAAATTTGTGGGGACATGTGTTTCGATATAATACCCAATAACTTATTTAAAATGCTATTTTGGATTATTTTGTTAGTTACGTGATTTTGCATTTCAGCTGACGGTATATTATTTTAATATTTTTTTATTTGAAATTTTCAAAAATTAACATATTACCACATATTTATCGTATTATCTTAAATAATCAAGGCATAAAAATTGCATTTGTGATATTTGAAAGAAGTCATCTGTTCCTCAATTCATATTTATTATGCTTTAGATGGGAAGACAGGCCAGCTTAATACACATCGTGTGAACACACTTTGAGAAGTAAAAATTAAAGTATTTTTGTGTGAGGTTAGTGTTGCCAGGAATAGCTGAAAAAATTTTGGAATTTTTATGGAAAAATTTTTTAAATAAAATTTAAAGCAAGTTGTCACAATTTTAATTTTTTGTAATTTTTGAAAGTTGCCATAAATATGATTTTGTTTTCTAGCTGGGCTTCCATTATCAATTTTAAAGTTTACTATCAGCATACTTATAATTACAATTATTATGTATTATATATCTATTTATAAAGCAAATACATACCCAGCAAAAAAGCCGGAATTAGTTCCAAAGGTTTACCACTTTTATTGCCTTCCAATCACTACAGGTACTGAATTTAATATTCTTTCTAAGGCAGTTGTTTATGTCAAAAAATTGTTCTAGACAACCTTTGAAGCACATACCATTCAGTTATTTGGATCACTTCCATACTATGACAGCCATGTGTTAATTCATAGACGTTTCACTAGAAATATAACTACTTGGAGCTGAGTTTATCAATGATGTAATTAATGATTTGTTTTAATTTTGTGCCCCGTTACTCAAACAACGTCATAACTCAAAAAATGGAATTTTTGAACTAATTATGCAGAATTAATCCTCAAATCCTTCTTCATTTTGTGTAAAAAGTTTATACAAATATCTAGTTTACTCAACTCTTGAAAGCAAAATAAAATTTTCTTCTTGCATTGAGTTGCGTGTAATATGAAAACTTTAAACTGCTTTGCTGGCAAACTAGTTTTTTTTTTTTTTTTTTGAGTTATGACGATGTTTGAATAAATGAGCGATATGCCATTTTTTTAATCGTTTTTCCAACTAATTTCCTTTTGTGAATTTTTTGATGCATTACATTATTTCCTTAATGAAATTTGATTTCCCCGTTCAACAGAAGTTAAGAAATAGGGCTGTATAATACGAAAGACTTTTGTACAAACTACGTCCAGGTTTCAAAAGTTAACAAAAATGTAAGAAATGCCATGCAAGACGGCAACACTGCTGGGAGTATTTTGTCTTTCCTTTCGCTCTTTTTACATCCTATTCGTGGGGACGTAAAAAATATAAAAATACAACAAACACATAGTGTGTGCGTGTAAAAGAAAAGACTTTGGAGAGTGTGTATGTGCTGGAAAATTTTGCCACGACATTCAATGAGAAAAACATTTCAGTAGGACAGAAGTCCTTTGTTAGAAGCCAACATCGTGCTAAAAGAGTATGAACTTCAACCAGAGTTCTTAAGTTAAAAATATTTGTACAATTATTAAAATGTATAATTATTGCATTAAGTCGACACAGGATTTTAACATAAACCAAAATATAAATTAAAGGTCAAATATCATTTCCTGTTTAAACAATATTTGGAAATAAAACTGTTGGAAAAAATTTGTAAGAAGTGAAAGTGAAATTAAAAAGTGAAAAAGTGGAAATAAAAAAAGAAACCCCAGACATTGCAAAGCTTTTACATTATTTTTTTTCACTTTGCTTCAACGAAAGTTTGTTAAGGTCTTTGCCAAAAATTTCAAGAAAAATTTATAGAATTATAAAACTGGAACAATATGTTGCATCAAAATATTTAAAAGAAAACCCATTTTGATTTTGTTAATGAGATAATTTTAATATCTCTGTTAAAAGAAACTTGTTAAATTTGTTGACAAAATTGCAAATGATGTTCTTTAATAATGTGGGCGCAGCTGTAAATGACGTATGTACATTGTCCCACAACTACTATGTGAAAAATATCAGAAAAACAGCACCATTTACACATACTTATTTAGTTGAACAACGTTATAACTCAAAAATTTCGATTTTTGAGTTAATAATGCAAAATTAATTCTCATATCGTTGCACATATTGTGTCAAAATTTCATTCATATATCTAGTATAGTCAACTCTTGAGAGAATAATAAAATTTTCCTTTTCCATTAAGTCGTGTATGAATTGAAAACTTTAATTAAACACATTTTCCATAAAACTAGATTTTTTTAGTTATGACGTTGTTCAAGTAAATTATACATACACATACACGCGTGTGTACATATGTACATACGTAATAGATTTGCAAGTAAGTAGGAAAGAAGGAAATGAATTGCTAAAATATGTTGATATATTTAAATTCACCAGCATTTATTAAGGTGTAGCCAGGTGGAAAAAGTATACTAAAAATATGTCCGGTTCAAAAAAAAATCTTCAATAAAAAAAGAAAAAGTAAGAAAGTAGACTCTGTAGATAGACACCTGCGATTTAATGCAATCATGATTAAGTCACAGAATTTTCGATGCTGAACACAAATGTTTTTACATGATTTAAGGCAAACACCAGATATGATTTGGTCTCACAAGTATAGAGTTTTACATCTTACTTCTCAGGCAATATCATACGCCTTTTACTCAAAATTTGCATCAAGCGTCACAAAAAATAATTTAAGGAATGCTTACGAAGTGAGCATCGAGATAGAACATTTTTATATTTTGTGTCCTGTCTATTTATGTGCTTTCCCTGAAATCCGCTAAAGGGAGAAAAGAAGCCCTATTGGTCTCAATCGTAACCTATTGAAGTTTTCGGTGCTGAATGGTCAAATGCACTATATTAAAATAAAAAAAAAATAAACCAAACTGTGTACTAAATGGTGATATAATCAAAATACGCTACAGGCTATCGGATTAATGATGTCGTCATATGTCAATACGATATCTGGCGCATATATGTATAAGGAATCCTATTCCGTGAGGTTTGCTGTGATGGAATCAAACTAAAGGAAGATATCTGGGTCATGGAGAGTAGAAAGATCCTAAAAGTAATCGCAATCATTACAAAATGTATTTCAACTTTATATTAGATTAGTTTGAATTGACAGAGGACAAAAGTGATATTACAAATACAAATTCTGAATTGATTCGTTTATTACAACTCTGCTATTGTGAGTTTTTTTAATTTTTATCTCATTGTTGCAGCGTTCGGCACATTATTTAATTTTACTACAAATATCGAACGAGGAAGTTCCTGCGATATACATTAGCACATATAACAAGATAATATAAGAAAATCTATGATGTTGATATGACTGGGATTGGCCAGGTCGAACCCGTGTTGTCGAAGATCGTCATTTGCTTTATAGTTAACGCATTAACTATTTCAGCCAACAGCACGGTTATTTTATCAAGGAGGTATAGAATTCAAATTTAAATAAAGCACATATAAATGGTGTTAGTTGACACGAATTTGTGTTTATCTGAAAGATAAATCTTTGATGGTTTTGTTTGAAAGTAATTTCCGGCATATGACCATATGGGAATTTCTGATTTTCCATCACTTTTTTTGAAGCAATGAATCACTTCAAGGCGACAATCATCTATAGATTATCGGTTTAGAACAGAGGCTTTACACGATTCACAAAAATAGTTCAGCGACAGTATGATCTTGGAGTCCATTTTGCGAAAGTACTCCTGCGATAAATGTTTATTTCAATAAATCAGGGGGTCAACTATGTAATTCGAAACGAAAGAAAATGCTTTTGAATTTGTATGTTTATAACATGTAAATTGGAAAGCATTTTCTTTCGTTTCGAATTACAGAGTAGACAACCAGCTATGGCGATATTACAGTTCTCCCAGATTAAGTGAATTTAATTGGATTTTCTTTTCTGGAAAAATATGTTACACTTACTACACTTTTCAATGAAAATTCGCAATAAAATGATTTTCTGAAATATACATTTTATTAGAAATTATTGTATCATCCCTTGCGAACTTAAAATTTTTCTTTAAACAAACGCTAAATTGTATATTTTTTAATAAAAAGTTAACAAATGTTACACTTTTTCCAGAAAAGAAAACGCTATAAGTGAGATATAAAAAAGTCCCTGATCATGACCCGGTAGCTGTCACCATTAACTGCAACATTCTGATCTGCATAATTTTTGAAGATATGCGGACCTCATAAGAAAAAAACATCGACTTTTTTTTTATAATGCGACGATGTTTTGATAAAAGCATGACGATTCTCTTCATCACAAGTGCGACCAACTTTAAAGTGAACCAGCCCCCTTATTCTGTAACTCGCTAAAGCTAAATCTCTATCGCTAAAAATCTATAAAGTCGATTTATCGATTTTCGGCTAGGAATGCAATTTTAAAAAGTGTATTGCTAAATCAGGCAACGGCTTCGCCGAAATTTAAATTTTTTATGACATTGGCAAAAAATTTTAATTTTTTATTTGTTCAGCATTTTAGCGATCAAATTTAGCTTTAGCTTTAGCGAGTTACGGAATGCGGTGGCAGGTCAACTTAAAATTTAGAAATTCTTATTAGTGCCAAAAAACTGTTTTTTAATATATGTACTCTTAAGCGCAGGATTGACGATCAAAACGCATGACACAAGCATCGTATACATGTGAATGAAGGTCTCAGCAAACACTTATACTCGTATGCTTTGAATGATAACTTAATATTATCTTGTTACAACCCTGAAGGAAATGTCGATGGTGAAAATGTACTGAGTCGCTTTTGACTTTGTCACCAGTACTACTCTACAATTATTCCCCATATAATACTTTGCGCTATAGACATTTAGCATGTGCTTGTCATTGAAATTCTACTAGTAACATTTAAACAATTGACTAGATAGTGAATTCATAGTTCTTATGGGAACATGGAGACATACCAACCAGAAATTTACTGGTACATTTCTATACCTTAATTTATGTATATTGACAAGTTGTTGCAAAATTCACCAGAAATACACTACATCTGCTTTCTCTCTTTATTTTATACTGACGAATAAAAGAGAAATTGTAGACTAGAGTTTTAGTGTTGACATAGAGACACTTGGCCCCAGTCTGACTGCAGGGAACCTAAATGCAACCCAATTGTCAAACTACATACAAAAAACTTTTTAAGTATAAAATTTGACAGTTCTTTGTATAACCTGCTGCTTTGAGTAGCTTATATGTGTTACATACATGCATGTGAACAAATCACAAAATTTCTATTTTGCTTCAAGCATCAACGGTGTCACTCACACAGACAAAATTTCATTAATATCATTATAATAAAGGTCATGCATTTTGACCATGAATAATGTGCTTTATATATCACAGAGAGGGATGCAACTGTATTTTCTTCTTCTTGTTTTTTGGCGAAAGAGATTTTCGCAGTGGGTAGATCAAGGCGAATTCAGTATCAGGTGACCTTATCAGCCCGGCTGATTATCAGCTGTTGATGCAAAATTGAGCAATTTGAACCAAAATGTCAAAATTTGCTCAGAAATCTTTTGACAGATTGGTTTTGTAGCATAGCAAACTACATGTTGTTTTTTGTGTTGTAAAATTGTTGTACTGATAAGGTCACCTGATACTGAATTCGCATTGGGGTAGATAAGGTGAGTTGACCACCTTTAAAGAAAATGGCGCACATATCAGACAGACAGTATTGCCAACTTAAAGGTCTATACCTCTAAAAAAACGAGCAATATTATAAATTTTTTGTCACTTTAATAAAAATTAAAGATAATTAAAATTTGATGTTTTTTCTTCTTAACGTAAAGGTGTTTTTTTTACTGCATTGACAAATCAAAATTTTTTTATGGGAACTAAGTAATAAAATTTGATTGCCCTTTATTTTACATTCAACCTTAAAAAAACGCATAATGTGTTATACAAAATGGAAAACTACTCGAGTACGTGAATATTGAGTCTTACGAAAACTTAAGGGATAGAGCTTGTTTCTGTATTTTGTATACTGTACTTTATGACGTTATGACATTTACTATTTTTTTTTTTTTTGTTTGGCTTCCACGAATTTTTCGTATTACTTTAGTGGGAATGCTCTATCATTTCCACTATATCCACTGTTATTGCACCTACGGGTTTGCTGTGTTTGTTCGCCATGGCGAATGCATTATTCCCATAGTTTTTTTACAATAAGCTATGAACTATCAATCGGATTGAATTCGAACGAAAAGAATAAATAGAGACATACGAAAAACTAAGCGAATATTAAAACAGGTCCATCGATTGCACAACTGATTTGTACAAGTGGTCTTCATTAGGTGTTGCGAACCTTAATAAAATTGTATCTCTTAATACACCACAGGTATAGATTTGGAAGTAAAATTGCAATAAACAGATTTCATAAAGCTAAACAACTTTTCTTTTTTTTTCATAAAACTAAACAACTTTTCTTATTTTTTTACTTAAAAATTCCAAGAATTGTTAAAGGGTACTTAGAATAAGTGACCGAAATTGGGAAAATTTAAATCAATAAAAACCATATTTAAATCAAACGCAAAATATTTTTGTTTACAAGTGGCAATTTTATAAGAAAATTTTCTAAGAACATCTTTTCAAATGAAAACTCTTGAATTAAAAAAAAAAAAAAATTCGCATGTTTCATATTCGGTCGGCTCTGCTCGTACTTGCAATAATGGTGGTGGCTAAAGAAGCCGGGTAAAGAGTAGTGGGCTAAATTAAATACCTTAACAATAACAGCGAAATATTTGTATAGATTGTTCCGACGATTCTGTATACTGAAGCTAAATTCTACAAATGTATAGGATGAGCTTGCATCACTTAGCAAAAAGTAATGTAAAATAATATAAACTACGTCATCACTTGGTTTAAGCTTTTTTTTTTACTTATAAAAAAACAGAACCCACCAAAAGCACTCCCACACAAATAAATTGTATACTATTTTTAGGCGTGTGTGTGCTTGGGGTAAAAAGGCTGTGAAATTGTAACCGGCGCTTGCACCAACAAACCAAAAAGTAAACGCTTGAAGGGCGATGATTTCATTATTCGATTTTAGAACAAATTAGAAGAATTTTCCAAACCAAGATAGGGGTTTTTAAATAAAAATTATGTTCTCGTTAATTTAAAGACTAATTACTTTTTTGAATATAAAAAAGTTTATTTTATTTACTATTCTGAACTTTATTTTACGATTCTCAAATATAAATTCGAAATCAAAATACATACATACATATTTCAATATAAGGCATGTGATGGAACTCCATCGATTTCAAAACGATCGTTTTCACAACATGCGATGAATTTCGAACGATTTTGAGAGCCATTTTGGAGCCAATATCAAATTAAAAGCTTGTAAAAAGTATACACACAAAAAAGTAATATGAATGCTTTTGTATTATTAATTAAAATATTTGTAATATCAATTAAAAAATCAATTAAATTTTCACAGTTTGATAATATCAATTAAGTTTTTTCACTGAAATTAATTAATACAATTAAAAATTTAATTGAATCAATTAAATTCTTAATTGAAAACATTTTTTGAAAAAAATTTTCTGTATACCAAAAGATAAAATACAAACAATATTAAAGAATTTTTAAACATAAAAAAATTTTATTAAAAAAAGTATTACAGCCTGTTCAGCAATATCGAAAGAAACTCAAACGGAAAGAATCTCAGTCACTGGAAAATAATGGAATTAAAAAAAAAACAAACACTAGCAAAATTTTTTTACTGGATTACCAACTTAATGATTTTAACAATTAAGATAATTAATTCTTAAGAACTTGTTATTTTATTTGATATCGGAGACAAATATTCACTGGACCTCGCCACATATATTTAAACTTCATTTTAATTAATTAATTTTATTTAAAATAAGAAATGAGTTCAATTTGTATTTTTATTTTTTTTATTATGATTTTGTGCAAAGTAATGTGGCAAATTTTGTAAGCGAGTGAATAAATTTGGTAATCACAAAAGTAAGTCATTACTCGTATGTGGCAAGTAGTTCTTAAGGTAATGTCTAATTTTTTGCTGCATTGTTTTAAGACTCTTGTAAGAATAAAAAACTAAACTTAAAATAATGTGAATAAATAAAATAATAAATAAAATATGTAAACCTTTTACAAATTTTATTGGCTTCTGGGCAAATAAATTTTACTGGTCCATAGCAAACTAGCCAGTGACTGATTTTGGCACTTGAGTTCATATTGTTGATAATATTTTCGATGTAGTTGAACTACATATATTTTATACAAAAACATGTTTTCTTTCGAATTGCCGTTCTAATAACTGTTCGTTGTTAATGAATCCAAATCAATTTTCATTCACTTAGAATGTGATATCGTTGAATAGGGCGATAAAAAACATATTTTACCATCTACTTAAAACGAAAATACACAGGAAAAAATTATTTTGGTATTTGAATACAAAAATCACCGACTCAATAAACAACATTATTGAATTTGCTTTGATGACGATTTTTGCATATTTGTTATACAAAATTGTATGCAAGTTTTTTTAAATATTTTTTTTTAGTCAATAAAGAAATTTAATGAATTTTTCAACAACTTCTTGTTTGTATATACGAGTACAGTTTAATGCTTGCTTGCAATTTTGATAAGCAATTTGTTTGAATCAAATACAGAATTTTATTGACTTCTTTTTCATATTCAACAAAACATTTATTCGAAAAAAAATTTTTTTAATATTTTTTTCTGTGTAACAATTTGTTTTCGGTTTTAAATTCACTCGCTTTTAAAAACGATTACAATACTATAGTAGTTTATTTTAAATTTATTTACAATCAATATTTGATGAATATTTAAGACAACGTTTTCAAATAAGTCGATAATTAATATATTTCTTATTTCAAGCTTTAGCAAGCTATGATAGATATGCATCCGTTATTAGAAAAAGTAAGCAAACAAAGAAAAAAGTTGAAACAAATTTAAGAAAAACATAAGGATAGTTACTATTTGCTTTGCATTTCTTACCTGCGAAAGGATTAAAAGGTAAAAACCCAGCTAAAAAAATATGTATGGAGCATATATGATATCCTATATATGGTTCGGATTCGAAAAATGAGGGTATATGGTAATATATGTTGTAAATATTCCCTCTACAGTATGAAAAGTTCATATTCATACTCTCTTGATTCACAAAAGCGCACTGCTGTGCAATAAATTAAATTACTAAAATTACTTTTTTTAGATTTTGAACAGGGAGGATGTATTTAATGAAACATTTGTTTGGACAAATAATGAAAAACGAACTAAAAGTCATTTCATGCATTATTTTAAGTCAAAAGGTGAATCAATTATTATAAAAAACACAAAACTCATATTCGTTCATAAAATTTAATTTAAGAAATCATATTAAAAACTTGTGCAATTAATTATAAAAGAAAACAATAATCCGTCGTAACAATAGTTTTCAATATAATTTTTTGCAGTAATATGAAGTTTGTTTCTTATCTAGAGAATTCTGTTATTTTCTATAAAATTAATGACTGGATTATCCTTTGGATTATTTGGTATATTAAACGGGTCCACAATGTATCAAATCACACAAGAATGGTTTTTTTTTTGTAACAAAAGTTTTTCTTTTTTAAACGTTGAGGGTACACATATATAAACTTTTTAATGGATTTCCAATTCATCAGTGATAAAATTCCAACCTTTTTTGATTGCAAAAACGATCTTATGTGAGACATATCATGTATGCATACATTCTTATATGGCTCCATATATTAAATCCTATTTCTATATATGGATCTACATATGAAGAGCTTCATAACTAAATTTCCATATATGAGCTCATGTATTATAATAAGTTTCATATATTAGTCCATATTTTAGTTCATATATAATAGTTTGCCATGTATAATCCCTTACATTTCCATACATGAATTCATACATATTCATATATAGATATATACATTTATATATTAAAAATATATGGAATATATATATTTTTTTTAGCTGGGAAGGGAAATAGAATGTTTATAAAGTTGTCTTGGAATTATTCTGACATTTTGGATCAGTTGAATATTAGAACAAACCATTGTGTTTGCTGGGTATGGATATATAAAACTTAAACATACACACGTGCACTACACACTTCAAGATACATACATATCGTTACCTTAATGTAGAGAGGCCCTAACTCATTATTTTTTTAAATTAATTTTTTTGTATATTTTGATAGAAAAATATCTACGGTATCGAAAAATGCGAAAATCTCGATTTCAAAAAAATTATGAGTTAGGGCATTTCTATATTAAGGCAACGATATGTACAAGTTTGTTTTTTGTTTATATTTTAGTACAATTTCATATTGACGAGAGCGCACCTTATGAGATACAAAGTTTTTAGTACTTTCGTTTGCTACTCGAATTACGGTGTGATAAACACACTTTTAGCACATTTGATAAATTTTTTATATCAACTGATGAAAGGCAAGCAAATAAAAGTTTAACAATTTTATCATTTTTTAAGGACTGAAATAAAAGGAAAAAGGACTAAGTTAACATACAACCTTTAACTTTTAACGTACTTTGAGTAGTTTGACAGCTGTCAGTTGGGTTGTTGCTTTGTTTTGAATTAGGTTTTTGTGTACAATAAATTAGATAAATGAAAAATATAAGCTAAATAAATAAAATTGGGAGTAAATATAATGAAGTTGTTCAAATGTTTCTATCAACAAAGTACTCACCGTGTCAACCTCCTTCCTCGTTAGGTTAGTGTCAGTTGAAAAAGACGACGTTTAACGTATGACGGATTCAATGTGCCTCTGTCTCATGCATTGAACACATTTACGAGTACCACAGCAGACTACCGACTTCAATATGTCAAAACCAGATTAGAATGAGAATAGTTATTTTTACGGCAGCACGGCGGAAGGCTTTTGTCCAAATTACTTATGATTATTTTTATTTCATATTATTTAGCACAAAGAACATCCCAAAATTCATCTAAAGAAACAAAATGATTAATTTTTATATTTTTACGTGATAAAAGACGGCTTTTTCACACGCAAAGTTTACTTTGCAAAGACTTGTGTTTGTAAAGTAAACTTTGCGAGTGTAAAAGCCGTCTATAAGTACATTTTAAAAAGACTAGTTTTATTTTTATAAGTGTAAAATATTTCACCTCATATTTTAATTTTGACTACGAAATTTTTTGTCACAAATTAAAAGTAAATGTTCATCATCCCAATTCGAAATTTTTTAGTCGAAATAAAAATTTTTTATTAAAACTATATTTTTTCGTTTTAAATGTCTAGTCTAGGTCTAGTTATCTGAGATCAATTACTGAAATTTCTCTTTTATACTTCCATAGATATTTTCTGAATATTTAAACATTTAAATGTTTGTTATACATTAATATTTATTTGTTTAAAAACCTAATCGATTAAAAATTTAAATGAGTCAGTTAAACTTTTGTTTACAAATTTTACTAATTAAACAGTTTAAGTGACACAATTACATTTTTAATTGATTTTTAATTTGTTTTGGTTGATTTAAAAAAATTACTTCTTGTCTTGAACACAAGAAGCAGCACAACTTTAAGTCACTTTAAATTGGCAATAGATTACAGTTTAAAATAAATAACAAAACAAATTTTAGAGTTTAATTATTATTATTTTTTTAATTTATATTTTCAAGTTTTCTTCTCCTAACAGCAATTATGTGTCCCACAAACCAAGCCATCTTTAATTCACACCTACACCAAGAAAATATCATAGTTTACTAATACATATTTTTAAAACAGTTTCAATGATAGCAAAAATACAAAAATTGTCTGAATGCTGGCAAACAGACAGTCAGGACAGGCAGTCAGGATATTAAACAGTCAGATTGAAAAGGAACTGGTTGTTGTTATCTTCTCATATAATAGATGTTGCTGTTTGTGTCATTGCTATTTTGGTGGTGGTAGTTTTGTTAAAAAACTAGTTATATTTTTAATATTAAAACTAATAGTTTATTGCAAACGTTTTTCTTGAAATTTTATTGCTTTTTGCATCACTCCAGATAGTTGGGTGGGTACTCTTGTGAAATATAAATTATCAACAGTTTGGATATGAATATCCAGAACGACTCTATTTACAATCAATAGAAAAAAGCATCATATACATAAATACGAGTATTGCAAATAATCTAAAACGGTAAAACAACAAATAAAATACAAATATTTGTACAAGAAAAAAAGAAGCAACCTGTATGCCTTCAACATCCTGGTTTCGTAAAAAATGGAATAGTTTAATACATGAGAGAAATTGTAGGAACGTAAACGAGGTAAGTTTTACTTTTATAAATAAGGAAAAAATGCTTAAGTCATATTTTACTGTTTTTCGTCGATTTTCAAAAATGTTTTTATTTTACAGTTAAATTGGGAAATTCTCTGTGTAACTTTGTTTTTTTAAGCAAACGTCATTCTATACACTATAAGTAATACATTTAAGTTGAAATATACCAAATTATAACCTCAATTAAGCTTTTATTCCAAATTAGATTAGAAGTCTAAAAAAAGATAAGTCCCAAGTCATAGTGCTATAACTTCCTCAAAAATCACACAAATTTATTGAGATTTTGAACTGGGGTACTTTCAAGTACGCAGATTACGGAGGTAACATTAACTCAAAATCAGCTTATCTCGACTTAAGCACTAAGCACATAGTTATAAGCAAGTAACATACATTCATACATCGGTGCATATCGTTGGTCACAAGTAGAAAGGCCCTAACTCAAATAATTGTAACTTTAGAGGAGAAGGTAAAAACATAATAGAAATAGTGCAACTGCTTGTACAAACTCCTTTGTATTTGTGTGAAATGTATTGGAATCACTGTAAAACTCAATTTCGTAAAAATACGAGTTAGGGCCTTTCTACTTGAGACCATCGATATGTATATACATACATATGTACATACGTATGCATTTTATAGGTTACAGGAGAATTAGATTTTTGATGAAATGAAAATATTTAGACACGAAAATAAAACAATTCAGTTATTTATTTGGATTTTAAATATTCAATTGGTTGTGTGTCCTTACTTATTTATCTACGTTGAAAATTTAATGAAAATAAAATGTACATAATTCAACAAATTCAATAAAAATACTAGTTTGTTAGTTTGTTGTCTGCCACATTTTTACTATTAAAACTATGTTTAAAATTGTTTTTTTTTATATAAAATACCTTTGCATAATTATGCTTTAAAAAAATAAATAAAAACACTGTGCTACAGTGAAAAAACACACGTATAGAATGGTAAGAAATCAAGTTATTCTGAAAATATATTTTGGGGTAAAATGTTAATAAGATCTGGTCGGTGAAAACTTAGCCACATGGTTGCCATATATAGTTAAGCGATATAACCAAGTCTGAACTAGATGTTGGCCAAAAACTGATGACAATATTTTTTGAGGGAGCACTGATTTTCGAAATTTTTATTAAAATTTTTCATCAAAATCTCCAAACTGAGTAAAGGATTTTATTATCCTTTAGTAGTACTATCGAACCTATACTGTCCAGTTCATTTGTTGCATAGTGTTGTTATTGTAATAAAAAATGTTAAATAAACACCTTCATATACAATAAACAACATATCGAGCTATAACCGCCAAAAAAGCCTCGTTACGATCGCTAATAATCGATTTTGGTGAAAAAAATTATTTAGAGTACTTTAACCAAAAATTATTGAAATGAAATAAAACTTTCTTTCCCTTAAAAAAAATGATCTGCCTTGAAAGTCCGAAATATGTTTTATTTACGTTTTAAAACAGCGCTTAGTTCCCAGAAGGAACCATATTACTTCCAATATTGTATGTCACGTGCATTTCATGTCGTAATATTCATCAGCTCCATGCAACAATCATGTGAACACTTTTTGTGACATTGTTTAGCAAAGTTGAATACGAGATTTATCAGTTTCAGTAAAGCATAAATCTTCTACGATAAACCAATCATTTGCGGAGCTTCTGTGGCACCGATTTTCCTCAAGCAGTAAATTTTGGAAAAGTTTGACAGAAATTGTTTTGCCATGACAAACGTTTTGTGAACAACATACTCGTAAGTGTTGTTTTACATCCGAATTATTTTACAGCTGTTTATGGAAGTAGTTTCCAAAATGTTTGTGCGATGTCAGGTTTGATAAAATTGTTTCAATGTACCCTCGTAAACAGTGCTTTATTTTTTCTATTGCCCTTGCATCAGAAAAATAATTTAAGCTGCATTTTCAGTCCAATTAGTACTTAATGTTCAATTTAACTTTAAAAACATATTTATTTCAAGTTCAAAGACATAAAAGCAATTTTATTTTTTCAATAGCCCAATTCACAATCTTGTGCAAATGGTCTTGCATCGTAGCATTTGCAAAATGGTATATTATGTTGACACTCACCACTAAGAATTGTTAAGTGGTGAGTATAAATATACTAACCATTTTGCACATGCTACGATGCAAGACCATTTGCACATGTTTGTGAATTGGGCTAATATATTCGATGTAAGAAAACTATGACATACTACTACTGATTTATATTTATGCAATTAAGTTTTAATTTAAATGGAATATGAAGATAAATGGAAAGGACACATTTTTATTTATAATTGAATAAAATAATTTAGCAAGCGTATACAAACAAATGAGAAAAGAAAACTTATGTACATAAATAGAAATAAACAATAAAATTATTTGTGGAGAGAGACTAAAAATTAAACTAACGAGGAGGCCGTGTTACCATAAAAGCTTTTTTAATATTACACTTAATTTGAAATTTTCGAAGTTTTAACCGTGAGTAATAGCCGCTTTCAGTTCGAAATAGATTTTAGTTTATGGAATTCGAATGTAAATCACTGCAATCAATGGTGCAGATATTTTCTGTTGTTGTACTTAAAAAATTATCACACTTTTTCTGGCTTTCCAAATTATATGAAGGCTATGTTAGGTCGAAAACCTTCATAGTGCCCCTTCTGTGGCCCGATAAGATTCAATATATTCATGACGAACCAGCTGATATTCTCGAGCTTACACTCCGTTATATCTTTTCGTTTCTTATGAAAACCTCTACTCAGCCACTTAAGTCTATGGCGTTGCAAACTTTGGAATGTGTGTTGCTGTGTTCCTATTTTTGACCATTCACCGACACTATGTAGGATCTTGCTCCGACTGGAAAAATAAATATTTAAATGCACATTAAGCTTCTTGTATGTGATTCGTGTATGTAATTTAATTAAGATTTTTCAATTTTTTTAATTTAATGAATAAGGAATTTTTTTTTATCTGGACGTTTCCTTGCTCCTATTTGGGTAAAACTTAAATTAAAAAATTAAATAAATATACAAAGTTTCATGAAGTTCGAGCTTTCTTTATGTCATTTTTTAATTGCAGGATACATATATGGGAATGAGGCGAAACCTTGCACCGAAATGTTCGAAATATCACTTTTAAATAGTTCAAGCTTTAATGGGAAGTTTTCACTTTCCCCGAATGGCCACCAATATGCATATATATGTATACGTAGTATAAAATCGGGTGACCAGATTTCGGATATGACATCAAAGAAATAGTAAAAAAAATTATTTGAGTGTAGACATCCACTTTTTTGCATACTTTACAAAGAAAATTACATTCATATATGTACATACATGTTTGTATGTAAAATTAGATAAATAACAAAAATTAAAAATTTTAAGGACACCCGACGCTGCAGCAAAACAAATAACAAAATCTGAACAACAAAATGCTTGCAATGTCACAGCCCAGCTTGCCAGGGTATACTCAAACTAGGGAGCTGTAAACAAAAAAATGTATATGAAGCTTAGTTGATAGTTAGAGAGCGCAAATGAAAGTAAAGTTACCTTGTTTCATCTGCGTTAAAGCTTACGATATTTTCTTATCGTAAAAATGCTATAATATATTTTCAAAAGTAAAAATTCAATGACAAAAATTAAACATTTTAAGAACCTTCGATATATCTAGAGAATATGTGATATATTTTAAACGGCTGGACTGATTTTCTTAACCGATTTTCTAAACACATAGCTAAGAACACTCTCGATCAAGTCAACTTTCAAACAGAAAAAACTAATTCAAAATCGGTCCATCCGTTTGGTCTGTACGTGGACTCGTACGGACACACAAACACACACTAACACCCTTTTTTTTTTGGTCGGGGGTTAAAAATAAAACTAATCATGCTTTTAATATTAAAGATGACAAAAGATGACTGATAATAAAAAAAATGACAAAAAGAGGACACAAATTAAATAGAGGACGTATGGTCGGTCGGTCACCTTACTTTACTGCAACAGAGACATAGCTGATAAAAGCTTGTTCTGCAGAATACAAGTTTTTCATTTTCAATTCACATTCAACTTAATGAAGATATAAAAATATTTTCTTTTCTGAAGAGTAAGTGTATGAAATTTTTAAACACGATTGAATATGATACAACGATTTTTGCTGTATTATTAACTCCAAAAACGTATTTTTTTGAGATATGACTATGTTGTAATAGAGGAGCGAAATATTCTTCGTTGAAATGATCAATAAACTATAACTGAGAAAAATTACTTGCACAAAAAGTAAAACCGATTCGGCAACACTGATTCGAACCCGAAAGTTAGAACTTTTTTCTTGTTCTCTGGTTGTGTTTTCTGTTTTTTTTGTGTTGTTGTCATTGTCAAATTGTGTGGGTGTTTAGGGACAAAACTGGCCATTAAATAATTGATATTCCTTTATAAAGGGTTTCAAAGAGAAAGAGCCAGATATACTTATAAAGATAGAGAGAAATATTAAAAATTCACACACATACACGATTACTTTACATAAATTGAGTGGTGATTCAACCCAACAAACCTTATGTGAAACCTTCTTTACAATTATTTTCGCAATTCAGATTCAAATTTAAATTGCTGCTTATTTGAGGTATTGGTTCGCCATTACATACTTTAAAGTACATTTGTATAATTGTTTGATTACCAAAGATTCACAAAATAAAAGTACGTACATACGTAGCTTAATAAATTTTTCATTTACATTTTTTTGGATCTAAGCCCAGCTTCTTAATCCAAGGAAAAATTATTGTATAAACTTGTGGAGAGAAATATGTGTTATTGTACACAAAATTCTTTTGCAATATACATTAAATTAGAAGATGGAAATGTATGAAATTTCAAATATTTTTAAGCAAAGAACTGCATAACGATAAATTTTTGTATGAGTTGACCCAATGAAGTCTCCGTTCATAGACACAAAGTGTCAAATAATTATCAAACTGGAGTTTATGTTTGTTTTTTTTTTTAAATACTTTACTATCTTAAGATAGTGAAAGTTTTGAATTATATTCGGACAAACACTAGCATAACGGAACAACATGCTGCTTTCGAATGCCTTATTGGGTTTGACGTGAAATGTTTTGATTCATTATCAAAATTTTGTTGAAAGGTTTTTTTTTTTGTAATTAAAGCTCAGATTGGAAAATATTAACTTTTTTTGTACCGAATATGTTGTTTCTTGAATTGCATAGAAATCATTTTAATACTTGTTTTTAAATTATTTTCAGATCCAGATTGAAAAGTAGATGTTTGCTGGGTTGCGCAGAGCGCACAACCACAAATAATTTCATAAAAAAATATGAATGAATAAAAAAGTTTGAACATTTTCCACAAGTACAATACGTACATACATACATATGTAGGTATGTGCGTTCATATATAAAAAAAACATTCACGAGTAGGTGTTGTTATTTCCTTTATAAAATTCACAATAAGAACGAACAAAAAAGAGAATGTCAAAGCTTTTGTAGAAGATTAAAGTTATATAAAGCTTTACTTTTTTAAATACAAAAAGTACCTCCTGTTGCTTTATTTTACAACAACTTGTTGTACTCGTTTCAAACGAGGAAATACACTGAACACACATGTGTGTCGAAAAAAGCTCTCAAAGCTTTATTTTCGTAAAACGTGTGTGGTCGGTTTTAGATTTTCTGTCCTACACTCACACAGTTCCGAGAACCATGTTGAGTTTGGCAAAGATACAACCTGATGCTAAAATTCAGTTCAACCTGGTGAACACAGACTGCATGTAGTTGAACGGTTAAATAAGCAATTTCTTCCAAGCAGGAACAAAAGCATTCAACAACTTTCTCCTCATTCATCACTTCATTACTGACTGCGTTAAAGAACAAAAAATATTAGACAACGAGACACTAACTAAGGTTAGTACCACAGCTCCAAAAAAAAAAAAAATATTTCAATGAATTCAAATAAATGTGGGTATCTCAGCGAGAATATAAAAAAAACAATTATTCACATATTCGTATTTGTGAATGTAAAAAGTCATGCAAGTGTAAATTTGTATCAGTATAATTGACTTTCAAACATATGGTACAAAGTTTGATTTATATATTCTAAAGAAAAAATGCAATCTAGTTGTTTATTCAATGCGAATCTATAAGAAATGGTAAGTGTTTTCATTACACATCATTTCATTTTAATTATTAAAAGTTCTTTTAACAAGTTTACTTTTTTTTAATTTTAAGTTAAAGTGTGTGTGTGTGTACATTTTTAATTTTGATAATAACATTTTCTCTTGCCATAGTGATTCAACAAAAATGTTGATTTTCTCTACCTATTGACAATTGATATTGACAATAAAGTGCATACATAAGTGAGTTGATAGATACACACACATAAGTTTTTATAGGATGTAATATCCTTTGGAAATTGAAATCCATGCATTATATTAACTATGCAAATATTTGTGCATTTGTGAATGCGAGTACGCTCATGTGCAACAGGGCAAGTTTGTTTATTAGATTGATAGTTTGAACAATGAAAATACATTTGCAATAACAACAGACAGAGTAAAAATATAATTTTTATAACTCGAAACCTAAAAAAATTGCTTTTCTTTGTTGTAGAAAATGTGTTCTTAATCATCACTTAATGTTTAAAGTTGAAATAAATATACGTACATACAGGCATAAGAGTACTCGACATAATTATTGCTAGCAAACAAAAAGTTGGAAACAATTATTTTATGTAATGAAATAAGTAATATTCTTATTATATAATTACACTATGCAACATATGAAGACTTTTGAAAACACAAACGAACTGGACATTATAGATTTGACAGTACTACCAAAGGGTAGTAAAACCGTATACTCGGTTTGGCGATTTTGGTGACTAATTTTATTATGGGCTTCCAAAGATTTCGAAAATCAGTGCGCCCTCAAAAAATGATGTCATCAGTTTTTGGCCAACAGCTAATTCAGACTTGGTGATATCTCTAAATTAAATATGGCAATAATGTAGCTAAGAGTCAACCAAAGAAATCTTGCTAACGTCTCATAGCAAAAAAATTATTTATTCATGAATTTTTTTTTAGCAAAAAAAAAAAAAAAAAAAAAAATATATATTAAGGAACAATTTTTTTCTTTTTTGCGAATAACTTACAGGGACTTCTAATTTTTTGCTAACAATATTTGGCAAAGTTGTAGCGACGGTAAAGGTGTACAACTTTTTTGAACTTATCAGTACAATCTGAACGTGCCTAGGCACCCTAATAGCTCATACAGACCCCGTTTTACCTTAAAAATGTTAGTTTTTCACAATTTTTCGACGCTAAATTTTTTTTCGAATGTCAAAAAAATATTAATTTTTTGCATCACTTTTTTTTAAATAGAGGAAATAATATTTTGTTTTCACTTTTACCACCATAACTTACAGAGACAATAATTTTTCACTAACAACACTGTTCTGCAAAAAAACAAGGCCGGGAGCAAGAACTTTATTATGTGACTTTAATGGACTTTAGTGTGCTTAATCCATATTTGTTCACAGATTATTACATATGTTATTGTTATGATAAAAGTAAAAAATCTTGAACATAAATGGTTTCTCTATCATATAAATTAAAATCTTAAATGAAATTAAATACTAATATAACATAAAAAATCAAATACTATTTAGTGGACCGCTTCGTTTTATGAGTTTTGTCTGCTCTTTCACAATTGATTTCCCAGCAGAAATCATTTAACATTTGACCATCATTTCTTTGAAGATTTCTAATACCCAGCATAAATTACTACTTCCCAGAAGCGTATTTGTAAGGGAGACAATGTTACAGAATCACTTGCTGTTGCGCATGAATAAGACATTTTTTTGTTCGAGAGGAGCCAGCTAGAAGCAATACATTCGGCTTCGAAAAAGACATGAATTTTTCGCTTTACCAAAGTGCTTCAAAGAAGTAATACTCAGATGCAAAAGTTGCGGGTTTGTAAAATTTTCCCTACTTTTTTTCCTATTTTGTTAGAGAGCCCGCTATACGTTTCGAAGCTTTTGTTATCAAGTAAGCAATGCATTTCTTCCCTCGGTTCCAAATCTGATTTTTTTGCCTTCTTTCGATTTGGTCTCACTTACACATAGAAATATACCTTTCTCTGTTCATAGCTTATACCAAATTGTTAACTTAGCCTAATTTTATGCACAGTGCTGGCAAAAATATTTTTTGACTGTCAACTAACTAAAGGCTCATTTGCAATGATTTTGCTTCACAGAATCGCATGTGATCTTAAATATAATTTTGTTGTATTTTGTTTATTTATTTTTTAATTGCAGGGCATTGCAATGGAACTAAACAATGTTTGTCAAAGCGGTAGACCTGCTTTAATTGTGAATAATAATCAATATTTTTGCACAGATTTTCATTGGTCATAACATATTTTACTCTGATTAATAACAAAAATATAAAATATTTGCCGTGTTAATTTTTTTTTTTTTTTTTTTTTTTTTTTTTTTTTTTTTTTTGATGGCAAAACAAAAATTTATTTTTGCATAAAAAATATTTTTTTTTCGCCACTAATTTCTGAATAACTCTGAAACCATTGCAAATCGAAAAAAAAATTATTTGTAAATAACTTGAAGATAATTTTTTTTGGATCTTTCACCCCCATATACATAAATTTTAAAATTGATTTGAAATGTATTTATTTCAAATTTTTTCACACAAAATTTTCCTAAAATGGATTTAAAATTCATTTTATTTGATGAATAGAATTTTTCATTTTATATTAGCAAACAAACTTGAGGAAATTACGCCATTTGAGATGGAACAAATTAAAAAAAAAATAAGATGAAAACTTAATTATTTTTTTAAAAATTTTACGAAATTTATTTCTTTATTACAATAAAAGTTATTCATTAGATTTTTAAAATTTTTAGTAAAATAAAATACTAAAGTTAATTTTTATTTTAATTTTTTAAAAAATTACAAAAAAAAATAAATATTTGAATATCAATTTTAATTGTGTTTGTATGGATATTGAATTTGTACATCGCATATTTATACGGTCGAATTAAAAAAATATTTTAGGTTTATTACAGGTTTATTTGACAAATTTCCCATAGAAATATGTCAAATAAGCGAATAATAAACTTGAAATATTTTTTATGAATAAGGCAGTTAATATTTTCCTACCAGTTAAAAAATAAATTGTATAAATACTTATTTTACTTGATACTTATTTATCATTCTCTGCAACATAATTTTTAATAGAGTATGAACCACATACAGTACATTTTATGCTGGTGGTATACTGAAGAATTTATTTCTACTGTATTTAGAATATTTAAAAACACAACTTTGTACTTAAAAATAGTGCATTTGAAAACCAAAATTTGTGTATTTCATATTACTTAACTTAAATTTGTTTGATTTTCAATTAATTTTTAAGTCTTACAAATATTCTTTCCGATTTTTACAATAGCACTTTTCTCTTCAGACGAGTGAAGATTTTATGGGAAGAAAAATTCCATTTGGTATTATTCACGATAGGGTTGATAACATTATGCAACAAATGGAGACTTTTTGAAAAACACACGGACTGGACAGTATATATACGGTAGTAAAAACCTAAACTCAGTTTTTTTATGGCCTCCATAGATTTAAAAAAAATCAGTGCGCTCTCAAAAAAATGATGTCATTAGTTTTTGGCCAACAGCTAATTCACCTGAATTTGGGGAAAAATGACAAATCTTTATCAAATATTTTTTTAATCATATATTTCTGACTACATAATATGATCCTTACTGCTTTTTTACTTGAAAGAAATACTCATAATATTTCCAGAACTGCTCTGATATACTTACTTCTGCTTTTGGTCTGTGAAATATCCAACGTTGCCTGTGATATGTACTTTTTAATATGATTGTATTTTAATACAATATGAAAACTTCAGCATGAACATTAATAATTTTATTCGAATAACAGACAACTCTAACAAACAAAATTTCCTGAAAATTGAGTAAATATTAAAAGAATATTAACTACGAGCGGATGCAATAAATAAACAAATAATTATTTATAGATTTCGCAACAAAATTTATAAAATCATAAATAATTTACTTTATTTAATGCCAATTACAAACACAACCACTCATGCAAAAGGGTGTGGTACATCGATGCCAAAGCTTAAAATGAACAAACAGTACGTCGAGCATTTTCCTCAGGCCATTTGTAAACAACAGCAGTAAAACTTAAATCAAGAAAAACTTTTATGTACGTATGTATGTACTATGTATGTATGTATGTATTTATGTATTGTACATGTTTATCAAAATTCTGCCCGGAGAAACGATTATTTATTCAATTTGTATGTGTATATTTTGTAAAATACTTCATAAAATTGAAAATGGAAATATTTCTACAGCAATTTTGTTGTTGTTTTAATTAAGCTCCTTGACAATGAAGTTTTATTGTACCAGCACTTCTGCAGTAAAGATGCAAAAAATCCAAACTAATTTAAATTCAAATTAATTGATTTCATATTCTTTACAAATACATTTATACATACATATGAAGATACACACATAATAATGTCTTGCAATATGTGCAATGAGCTTCACTGCATTGTTTTCACTGCAACAAAAATGTTTCTGTTAACAAAACAAAAAAAGCCATATAACATGTGTTAACACTCATAATGTCGTTACTGTCAGTAATTGATTTATAACCACAGTAATAAAATAATTAAAATATGAATTAAATGTTTTTAATATCATATAAAAGTAAAAGGTTTTATTTTTCTTCGTTGACAAAAAAAAAAATCCCTTTAATTTGAAATATTAATCAAGCATTCGATAAAAGTAATATTATAAAAACGAAAAACTTCAAATAAAAGTGAAAAATAATACTTGCATTACAAAAAACCACAGTCAAAGAAAAATAAATTGAAAATATATGAACTGATTAATTTTTGTATAAATCACTTTACTTATATTTTGATGGCCTATACATACAGACATATTTATTATGAATGAATGAATAAATTAATGATTTATAAAACGTTTAGGGTGGCCTTGGCTGAAGTAGTTAGAGCGTTGACTACAAACCAAAGGTTCTGGGTTCGAGTCCAATGCCCGACAAAGTTATAAAATAAAAACTCCAACCATTTTTCTGATGTTCATTGGCCTGCCTCTGTAATAGTTATTGCAGAAAAGTTTAAGTGACGAGGCCATAGTCACTAGTCAGTGAACAATACGGGCTTCAGTTGATACTAGAGCTAATCTACAACCAAAGAGCCCCCTTGCGTCAGTAGTGTATAAACTAAACTAAACACTGCTTCAAAGAAGGTAATACCTAGCACTAGTAGTAGGCAATCAATGCCTGAATTTTAATTCTCTTAAAAAGCGCTTAATTAAGCAACTGCCAATGAGTTGCTTAATTTTTGCCAAGCATTAATTAATTAATGAATTGCCAAGCATTATCTGACTTGTAAACTACCAACTTATAAATGCCAGTATGCATTTTACCATCTCTAATTTATAACAGTCTGATAGATGGTAAAATTTAGCTTTCATTACAAAAAGCTTTCAGCAAATTATATTACGATAAATCAAAACAATTTACATATTCCATTTGCACTGAGTATACATCAACTGACACTAATTAAATAATTTAATTAACGTTTTGAACAGACATTTATAGATTTTTTAATGTATGTGCCATAGAAGGAAAATATTTCATAATTAGATTGTGGCATCCTTAAAACTCAGAGTTGATATTTAAAAAAATTTATAGAAATAAAATAATTCAATTGACGTTTTAAACAGGTATTTATTTATATTATCTAAATTAACATGTCAAAATCGGGTATAATCGTGCCTGTCAGGACTTTCGAACGTTTTCGATTATAATGAAAATTTCCGAATCTCATAAAAGAAGATTTGGTGTCTGCATACTTCCGAATATTTTTGCAAAATTGGTTGCTATATATTAAAACCAAACATATATTGGTTTAAATTTCCGAATTAGGTAGATGAGATATCAAGCCTAATTTTAAAAAAGATTTCGTTTAAATTAAATTAGTTTTATTGTGGAAAAAGGGCGATTCTATTTACTTTCACATTGCTTGGTGCAGTCGAAAGTAAAACGAAAAAATTATTCGGAAGTGAATGTCAGGACACCAAAATATGCGGAAAAGATTCACTTTCACACGGATGTGAAAGTAATGACAGGCACTAATGCTTATATGTATATTAGAGTGGCCGTTATTTATTTATTTTTTATTTCTTTTATTCTCACCCCCCAAATCGATTCAGTTTTATGTAAAAAAAACTCCAAAAAATTTCTTAGCGATAAGTTGTGTTTTAGGGGGTGCGTCCGCCCCTCAAAGTTGGCCATCAAGCCCATTTTCAATATAATTTGTTTGCATATGACTATCTTTTTAAAAAAAACATTTTACAAGAATATGATCTATGGCAATATTTTAGCTCTTCTAGTCTACAACATTGGTGTCAAAGAAAGTTTTTTGCTAAAATTCATATTTTACGAAATAATGAAGAAAATTACCAACAAAATACCAAAAATTATATATACCAAAATTTCATTTATATGGAAATTGTTTTACTAAGCGTTTACAATAAGAGTTTATATCTATTAAATTATTTCATACACATATTAGTCATAAAAAACTAAACAAAAAAAAAAATAAATAAAAAAAATTACATTGGAAAATGGGCTTGAAGGCCAACTTTGAGGGGCGGACGCACCCCCTAAAACACAAATTATCGCTATGAATTTGTTTGTATTTTTTTTTTTACACAAAACTGAACCGAACTTGGGGGTGAGAATAAAAGAAATCTACAAAAAAATTCTCCATGCAACTAACGGCCACTCTAATGTATATAGTTCATAATTATAATGTGGCATACGAAAAACTCAGCGTTGATAACTAAGAAGTTATCAGATTGATTAAACTCTATGTTAAAGTGTTGCTTAGACAAATCGATATTTTATTTGGCAGCTAGTTGTATGGAGTGTAGAAGCTGTTGCTAAATTTTTGTTATAAATAAAGCCGTAGTTCTTTTACTACAGACACTCATTAGATCTTTGCTATTAAATTTTATATTTTGCCACGGTTTTAATTCGCATTAATCCCTAATATGGTCACATAAGCGATGGAGGCCGAAATGTTTTGAAGTGTAAAATATGCATGAATGACGACAAACAAATAGGTGTCAAAAATTAAAATACCCCTTATAGTGGTTGGCGTATTTTGACTTCAATTGAGATAATTTAGTCATAGATTAAAGGAAAAACTGTTGAAGTGTTATTTAATCTATTACAAAAACGTCATAGTTGTAGTCGAACTACGCTAACCCTAATAAGGGCATGAATACGTATGCAAAGGCTTCTGCAATAGTGACTTGCCAACTTAGACAGTAGATAGCGGCCATATTATTGAAGCTACATCTGCCGAATTGTCTGACGTTTATTCAACTTGTTTTGCCAAATCACAATGTATGCACGAGTATATAGCGTTCAATAGCATGTGCAAATAATAATATTGGTTTATCAAAATGGGTGTTCTGTTCGGGCAAAGTTGTACACGCTTCGACCATTTGGCGCTCGTAAGCGATAGGTTAGCTTAGGTTCGACCGCTTGCTGAGAAGAGAAAGTAAATTTTCAGTTCACTTGGGTACAAATAACAGATCACTTTACCTAAGAGTATATAGAGAAAAGATGAGCTTAACTCCTATTTTTGTTTATAAACTCTGCTATTGTGCTTTCTTTTAATTCGTATAGCACCATTGCAGCGCCTCAGGCGTTAATTAGGCGCATTATTTCAAGCTATATAGCCACTTTAGTAGCTAGTTTGCTTCGCCGACGATTTCTTGCTACAAATATCAAAGAAGGAAGGCGCTGCGATAGGCATTAGCACAGACCATAATTCATATCAGAAAAATCTATAATGTTTATATGGCTGAGTCAGCCAGGGATTGAACTCCGGCTCTCGTCATTTGTTTCGTAGTCGAAACTATTTCTAGCTAGCAGCACTCTCTAGGTCGATAGTTACAAATGTCTTTTGTCCAGGATTGGATGCTATGGATATCAAGGACATGTGGCGCTACGTGCCACAGCTCATGCAAGATTGGACATTCTGTACGAGCGATTTCTCAGGTGGAGGCGATGTGAACTAAACACCGAGATTGTGTGATTTCGTAAAATTGTTTGATTGTTAGAATTTTTCTTGTGGGATTTTTATAACTTGCAGATCTATGTGATTAAGACACAAACCACGGCGAACGAAAAACCAAATTCAGCCTGATTCGAGTCCCAGACTAAATGTATCGATAGGTTTTTCAAACGAATAAAAAATTTCGAAGATATTTCATACACGCTTTGTTTTATTTAAATTTGTCATAATGATTAGGGTTTTGTAAATTTTTTTGAAATGTTGTTTGCAGTAATTGATGAGTTGACTAACCAGCAACGAAATGCACCTAACTTCTTTAAATGCGTATTTATTTTCACTTGTGTTATGTAAAAGTAAGAAATTAAGATTCTTTAATTTTTGGATTCACTGTTCATTACTATGCGAGAAAGTAAAGAACCATTTTAATATTTACTTATCGAGCCATAACCGCCAAAAAAGCTTAAACGACATAACATAAAACTTCGTCTTTTTTTTAATCAATTTTCGCTTAAAAAATTAAGATATAAAATTATGTCTCTTGAGCTTTTTTCATATATTTTTCTGTTGAAAATAAATTTTCTTAAATTATATTTTCTGTACGCAGAATTCTGGAAATCTCCACTTACTGAACTATTTTATTCAGTAGGATAACATTTTAACATTTTACTAATGCATATTTGAATAAATTTAAATGTAAATTCCAGTTATTGGAAATTTGATTGAAAAATATGCGTAAGTGTTTGAAGAGTTAATGCAAATTGCTTGAAAAGGCAAGAATATGAAATTTATTTAAAACAATTTTATGAAAATAGAAAATAAACTATAGAAACAATTAATTAATTCAAACAGATTTAAAAGTATTGTGACTTGATGCATTTTAAATAAGTTTTATAAGTCTTGTGTTACGTAGAATTAATTTATATTTTAAATTAAATAAAAAATTAAAGTTTCTCTTTCGTAAATATATTTGTAAGTGCTATTAATATACAAAAAATAATCAAGCTTAAGGACTTTGTTTTTTATACAAATTATTATTAAAATTAATCCAATATTTCGCTGCTTCAGGGAAATACAATAATAATTGAAGAAGCTGCACTAAGAAGTAGCGAAATATTGGATTAATTTTTAATAATAATTTTTATAAAAAAAAGACCTTAAGCTTGATTATTGTTTACTAAAAAGGTCGAAAAATAATATAATAATAAAAATATACAAAAATTTAAATACAGTTATTAAAGTAATTTACACAGAAATCCTCTTAAATGGGTTTTACTCCAAAACAAAAATGTAGATGCAAAAATTTATGTATGTATGTATGTATGTATGTATGCGTACTTGAAATGTTTGTTAAGAGAGGGAACAAAGGAGTGGCGAATTCATTAAAGATGCCAAGTTAAAATGTACTTCAAATAATAATAATAGAGCATATTTTTAGGCAGCTCGTTAGATCCTGGGTAAGAGGGAGATTTAAAAAAAGTCGTTTGAGCAAAATAAAACAATTTTTACATTTATTTGTACACAATTTTTTCTATTTTTTATTATTATATCTTCAATTGTTTTAACTGCTTGATAAATATGGGTGGGTGCAAAAATTTAATGTGTAAGAGTATTTATACATATACATATGCATGTATGTATGTATGTATGTATGCACAATGTGTACATGGATGTATCTATGTATGTGTTTATCTGGTGCGAGTTCTTGTTACTTTGTTACCTTGTCGTTGATGTTGCCTTCTGTTTTACTGCACCTAGGAGTGGGTGGGGTGCGTGGGTGGTGTACAGCAGTTGTTATTGTTTCATTAAAAATTCGTATTTTTCGCCGTTTCCATTCAACAATAACGTTTGCAGGAACAATTGCAAAAAAAAAACATCAACTACAACAATAATAGCAACATTTAAGGTGAAAATATTACGTTGTGTTGCGGAATGAATAATTTTGTTTTGTGAAAAGCATTAAAATGGGTGTAACTGAAGAGTTGGGTGGGCGGATCTTTATTCCAGAAAATTTTTTGGTCCAATGAATCATTTTTCACTTTCATATATGTTTGATGTTATCGGTATAGTGCATATAGAGGTGAGCATAAGTGAGTACATACATATTTATGTAAGTACGTACAAATTCTCATGGACAATTCCCAAAAGTACAGTTTTTCATATTTAATGCTTGTGTTGCTCGTGCATAGTTGCGTTTCAGCAGTTGGGGGCAAATATCTTCGCCTAATAGTGTTTCAGTTGTTTGCATAATTGTGTATGTATATAGATATGTATGTATGTATGCATACTAGTTCTGGGTGCAGTGCAACATGAATAATTGTTGCCGTCCGAATGCAGTTGACCATCATGTAACTGACAACTGACAAGCAACATTTGTTAGTTGATGCAAAAAAAAAAGTTTAACTCAAACTAAATAGCAGTTTATTTTAAGCACAAATACTTAATAGCTTCCACAGTTCTTAGATATGTATGTATTTATGCATTGTCGAATGTTCAACATACAAACCAAGTAAAAAAATTGGAAGTAATTTTTAATCAAATTTTGAAATAAAATTAATTTTATAAATCTTTTGTAAACCAAAGAATTTTTTATGAATACGGCAGCTAGAAAATACTTACGATGCTTTTAAAAAAATTTATTTTTTTTTTTAAAGAAATTTATGAACAAATTCTCACGAAATATTTTTAACTATTGACTGAAATTTATACGAAAACAATGTTTAAATTCGCATAAAAAGAAACGAGTTCCGAAAATTTAAAATTTGTTACACTTTTTCCCAAAGGAAAATTTCATTACAGAACGAAAAAAAAAAATTAATTGTTCTTAGCATCGATTCGAATTCGTAAATAAGTTTTTGCTACGGCAAGAATAAATCATTAGAGATGATCCGAATTTCCACTACTTCCGGATTGCAAATTCGACATTTTCATGACTTTTTGGGAATATTTTTTTTTGAACATTCATACTGACATACATACATACAAACTTACATACATTCATAAACACATCCTATTAGTATAGATTTTTTTCTAAAAATAGGGTATGTTCTATATCACAAGTGAAATTAAATCGTTCGGAATTGCTATAGCATTGGTGTTGTAAATACACATTTCCAACAACAATTATATAGCAATTCCGCACGTTTTAGTTTTACAATTTTATGCAAATTATTATTGAAGTGATCGGATATATATTTGTATGTATATCCGATCTTTTTTCAAAGCTGATGTATATTCTGTCGAGATTTCTTTCTGGTTCATTTCTCTGCGATAAAATCACCAACACAGAAAAAAATATCATCGAATTGTAACCAACAAAACAAATTGTTAATATTTAATTTAAAAATTAACAATGATCATTGTTGATATAACAAATTTTAATTTTTGTAGTCAATTAAATTACTTAACAAAATTATTTGTTAAATTATATCATAACGGAATGCGCACATGTAGAAGAAACAAGAAATCATATTTTGTGTGTATTCATTATTAGCGTATCTAATAAAGTGTTGCTCTCTAGCTGAGAGGTAAGTAAGTTGGTTTATTAGTTTTGAGGTTGTCGGTTCAAGGCCGCCCAAAGACATTTAGTGTTTTTCGCAGACAAGCAAAAAATCGTTTCGAGGATTGTGATTGTGTATAAGAAACATTGTTAATATAACAATTATGATAATCAAAATTTGCACAAAAACTCAACAATTCGCATTGTTAATATAACAATAACTTTAATTGAAATAACTTTGAAATCTAACAAAAATTAATGTTGAAAAAATAAATAAATTTCAACAAAATATTTGTTGATAAATTTAATTGAAAATATTTTTCAGATTTTCCTTTAACTTACAATTTCGTTAATTGTATTTACAAAAATCGTTGTAGGTTCAAAATCTATTAATTATTTAATTGATATAACAAAAAAAATTAATTGTATTTACAAATCATTTTTTTTTCTGTGAACTACTTTGCTTTGGAATCAATTTTAAGGAAGCGCCTGTTCGGAAATCTATCACTGCTGTGCATCATACAATCAAGCTTTAATTTAAAATGCAATAAAAGTGCGCTGATAATCTTTTTTTACGTTTTTGCGTTATCTACTTCAGCGGATCAATTTGGGACAACTAAATTTCCATTTACAGAGCAGTGATGCATTTACACACATATCCGAACTTAGTACAGGAAAATTTATAAAATTGTTCTTTTCATAACAACATCCTCCTAGTACTGGAAGGTTGGCCAGATAAAAGCGGCTTCTATGGCATGAGTCGAAAAATGCTAAAATCATTTATTCAAGTCACTTAATATTAAAATAATACCCTGATAATGCGCCCTAAGATATATCTACAATCATTCCTACAACTGTAGGGTACTTGAGAATACTTTGCACACAAGAATTTTTCATTTTTAATAAAACTGAAATTGTACACAACAACTTTCTATCACATAAAAGCCGTCTGCATACAATTAAAATAATAAAAAAATATATAAACTTTTTCAACTAAAGGAAAGTTACATTTTTCACCATGTGATTCAGCAAAAATATTTGTGAAAACTTTTGGTTTTATCTTCCAAAACTATTTTTCACTGTTAAACGTTGCTTGCATCAGTAAGTTCGGTGAAAGAATAAAAAAGAATGCAAAAAAGTAAAAAAGCTTAAAAGAAACCCTCAACATTTATACTTTTTAAACTTAAACAACTGACATTTATTTCAAGGATGTTACAAAAACTTAAAAGAAAAAGATATCATTTAACTTTTGATGATTTTTCATGAGGGACTTGCTGGCAGTTGTGGTTGGTTGTTGTTAGAAAGTTGATTTTTAAATTAATTGATATTTTTGAAAATAATTTTTTCAGCTCTGTATTTTGTTTTTTATAAATAATTATTGATAGTTGTTATGAACTTTATATAAAATCATTAGAACCTTATCTTTAATACAAATCAATCATGAAGAGAATATAAAACGTAATACTGCAAAGTGAAAAAAAAAATAAAAACCTTTTGATTATATTCATAATTCAAACATAAACAACAATCAATTCAATTTTATATTCCATTATTTAAAAAAAAATTAGTTTGAATTTTGTTGTTTCATATTTTGTAATTAACGCTTCAAAGCTTATCAAGATTAAAAGTTTTAAAAATAGAAAAATTGTTTTGTAAGTTTTTGACAACGCAGAATAGTTTTTTTTTATAAAGTATAATTTTGTAAAATTACTTTCGTTACAAATATTTTAATATATGTTATGGATGGCATCGCGAGTAACTTTTTATTCACGGTGCTGACACTCTCTTTATTCTTTTGGAATAGAAAGACGCTACGACTATTTTGGCCTTTAAGTATGAAAAATTTTAGAAAAATATACAAACATAAAATAGAATTGAGCAACTGCTTATACACTACATATCAACGAGTGGCCAATTGGAATGCCGATTTGTCGTAGCAACTCTTTGTGATGCATGCTAACACATTTTAACCAGTCTGGTAACTCAACTCTTTTAAGGATGCCACATTACGACTATGTCAGAGACATCAAATTGAAAAACCTCTTTCATTAAACATTTAGTATTAAATGAAAGTCGTTTTGAAATTAAATATGAATGTTAAATATGTGTATGTGCAGCAAGGATAACTGAAATACATCATATTCAAACCTTTGCTCTTGTGTTTGTTGGGATCGATCACACAAGCAAAGTATGAAATAATTTGCAATACATCCGTTTTAAGCCACTTAGCAAACACAAAACTAACCAAAAAATATAATAAATGGCCAAAGTATGTATGTATGTTTGCACTTGTTGGCTCTTATGTACTCTTATGTATTTATTACCAAATTTCATGCAGCGCTCTAACAACATATTTTCCATGCCAAAAACAAATTATGGTTACTTGCTTGCTGGCTGGGCTGTTTTCTTGTTGTTGAATCAACAGAACGTAAAATATTTCATATGGATGGGGAGCATTTATGTGTTTATGAACTTGTGCAGAGCATAGATATTCTCATTTGCATGAATATGAAGTCCTTTTTAATTCACAAAAAAAGGCCAGAGAAAAAAAGGAAAAATAAAAATAAATAATAATAATTTACGCAAATTATTGTTGTTGGTGGACGTTGAGAAACCTGAAGTCAGCCACTAAATAAAATATTTATTTCATATTAATAATACGAGTACTTTCAAGAATAATTTGAAGCTTAAAGGAAATATGAATTTTAATTTGCAGCAACTTTTTCTTTATCCAAAACAAAAAAATTAAATGGAAAACATCTTTGGAGAATAGAGAACTAACTATGTACTGACAATTTCTTCGAAGTTTTTACTTTGAGAAAAGTTGGAACTCTTCTTTTTTCCTCAAAAATAATAAAGCATAAAAAATAAAATAAAAATAAAAATTAATAATTTCGAATGCAGTAGAGAACCAAAGTTTTGGTATTCTATTACAAGAAAAGTTCGTGCGAAATGGCTGATGTTAATTAATGATCTCCAGCCAAGTGCATAGATAGACATGGATGCCGATGAAGTGCATGGTGGCACAGAAAATTCTGCATTTCCTCAGCCTTGCCTTTCTAAAGAAAATCTTATTAATTAATAAAAACCATTTTAATTTCTGATGAAAATGGAATTGAAAATATTTAGCACTAAAAAGCCTGTATAAAAAATTATTCCTTGAATTAAAATAAAAATAAGTTGAATAGAATGTGCGGACATGGAATATCTAATAGCGTAACTTTAGAGAGTAGCGTTGAAGCTGATTAGAGTCTTAAAGCCGATGCACTTATAATCCGCCCTAAGTTATATGTCGCCCTTTTAACCAAATTGAAATACATGTTTTCTTATTCGGTTTTTTTACCTTCCCTAGGTCTCCGACAACGCAAAGGACTAAGGTTGAGTAACTTTTAACGCCCGTTGAGTAGTTCGACCAGCTATTAGCTGTTTTTTATGCTTTGAACTATAGTTTTGTGTATAAATAAAAATAAATACATAAATCAAAATAAATAAAAAAAAAAATTAATTAATAAAAAATTTTACTTAAATAAATCAAATAGAGAGCAAATATGTTTAATATTTTCAAATGTTTCCTCTAACAAAGTACTCATTCACCCCTATTACCATTCTCAAATTAGTTCAGCTTGGTTGTCTTAGAGTCAACCAACTTTGACACAAACCAATTACATACTTTTTAGTATTTATGTGAAAATGTTATAGGTTAAGACAACTACAAACCATTATTTAAGTTGTAAATGACAATACTAACGTGTAAGTTGGATTAAACTTCGGACAACAAAACTGATGAAGGTTTAGTGGCCTTCGCAAACTGCTAGCTGTTCCGTTCAACTATGTGTTGTCAGAATATTTACAACTTACTTTGGTGTTATTTGTTCATTAATAATTATCACATGTAATTTGGCTTAAAAAGCGATACGAACTATAGCCTATTCAAATCATAAATATAGAAACAAATGAAGTTCGAAAAATAGTAATTAAAAAACTGAGTTAAGTTGAGAACGGCAATAGCGGCTGTTGATTCAATCCCTTCCATCGTTACGTTAATGTCAGTTGAAAAACGAGACGTATAACGTAAGGCGGATTCTATGACTTTAGTGCCCACTTGTTTTGGAATGCGTTCTGTCACTTGAGCCGAGTACACATCTGGCATTTCTTGTATTGTCATTTTCAAAATGTATGTAACGCCGTTCCTATTATGTTTTTATATGAAAAGCAATGCCACACAACGAAAAATATCGGAATTGACAAAGGCTGCCACCAGTATACACTATTGCGATGTCACAAAATGTCATAGTGTGTACTCGTAAAATTATTTCGTAGGTAAAATATTGGTCTGAAGAATGGTTCTACATGTTTCAAAGTCGATCGCAAGGAAAACAATGATGCATCAATATAACAACATATGTAAAAAAATTGTGCTGGACTCAGTATGAATTCACATGCATATCACTCATTTACTACAACAATGTTATAAGTCAAAAAAAAAAACTAGTTTTGCGGGAAACGAATTTTAAGTTTTCAATTTCAACACAATTCAATGGAAAAAATATAATTTTATTCTATGTAATACTATATGAACTTTAGCCTACATAACCAAACATTTTACCAGATGCAAAAATTTGTTAAAAAATTTTTGTTTTGTCCTTTTTTATCCGTTTGCTGATTTTTTCAGTTTTTGGCATTTTCTTTGATGTTAGCGATTTGTTTGATTTGGCGATTTGTTCCTGTTGTTTTTTTAATTTTTGCTTTTTTAATATTGGCGATTTTTTTTTTGTTTTAACGACTTTTTTACTTTTAGTGATTTTTTGCACTTGAGCTATTTGTTTCCTTGTGATGTTTGTGATATTTTTCATTTAAGCGTTTTTTTATTTTGGCGATTTTTCGTTTCGGCTTTTTTTTCGAGATTTTTTAATTTTAGCGTTTTTGAAAATTACAAGAGTTTACCTCTTACGGTTTTCAAGATACAGCAAAGCAAGTTGGCAAAATTGCATAGTCATAATTACAGGAGCTGATAGAATACCCTTTCATTTAAATTTTTTAAATTTCAGCGTTAAAAAAATACACTAACTTTGGAAATTTCAAGTGTCTATATATAATTGCCTGTATATTACATTAAGATTCCAACATGTTTCGTTGCTCGCTTTAGAACACCCTTTAATTTGTAACTGTACTATATATATGTATGTACCTATATATTGTTGTGGCGACCAACATTTTACATTGTCTGTAAAAATTTCAGGTCCGTAGCTCTTACGTTTCTCGAGAATACAGCCTGTGACATATAGACGGACGGACGGAAGGACATCGTAGCGAAAACAATAGCGGTCCTTGTCACCTTTGGTGTACGGAACCCTAAAAAGTGGTAATAATTATGGAACTTCTAAAGTACTGAATAGATTAGACTGAAATTTGAAATTATTATAGAAGAGCAGTTTTCAGTAAGATGCTTTGTGAAGGCAGTAGCTGAATTAGGAACGGAGCTACAGGAGATGAAAGTTAGCTACCTCAGTACCTGCATTCAGTAACTTTTATTACGTTAATGGTATCGTTATAATAAATATAACTAAAATTTATCGACTTTTCTATTCAATAAGATATTTTAACCATATTCGCTGTCGGTTCGGTTCCCAAAATGTTACAGAATCCAGGTACAGTTACGAAAAACTTTGTGCGGCTTGTAACTTTTTTAGAACCTTTAATTTTTTTTGCACCGATTTTTGTTTTTTTTTTTTTGTTTTTTGGCTTTAACTTTGTATACGCCCTTTAAAATCCAATCTTTAACAGACGCCAAGTTGTAATAATCGCCCTAAACTTAGATCCATAAACACGAAAATTATACAATTTATGTTAACTAAGCTCTCTCACTCGTCACATAAAATAATGTTGCTTGATTCTTATTTTAATTTGAAATTTATTTGCTGGTGGTTCAGCGTTGTCTATATATTTCATTGTTGCTGTAACAAATCATCAGTAGACTTCAACCACACATTTTGAATAGTCACAAACCTCTTATCTTATGATTCTTATTAAAATTCAATTACACCGTAATATATGAAAAGAAAAGGAAAACCTCTGCTGTTAGAAGAAAAAAATATACATTCACTTATTAAAGCACAGTTTGTGGCTAGTGTAAAAATGAGAATATATAAAAAAAAACTTTAATTGAATTATTTAACCTAAAGATTTATCTCCGGGGGTTGTGTTGGCTGTCGTAAACAAATTATATGACGACAACCATATTTTTGGCTTAGATTTCTCGGTACGTGTAAAGCCACAACTATGGCAACAGCAGCATCAATATGAATAATTCTTAAGATAATTGAATAACAAACGAGAAAAATAAAAAATAAAAACAAAATTGTAAAGCAAAAAAAAAAAAAACACTGGAAGTTCAACCTTGCATCCACCATTTTTTTCCACTCAACATTTATTTTATTTTATAAACAAATATATTTCAATTTTATTTTATTTTTTATATTTTTATTTGTGCCAGAAAGTATCGTGTTACGCAAATGTATTCTTTGTATTCTTTGCTAACTTAAACTTTATGGTACAACAACACGAATGAAAATAAGCTAAAAGGTAACCTTAATAAATGAATTTTTCTTGGCTTTGTTAAGAACATTGGCTAGTTACGTGCAAAATGCAAAATGTTACTCGTACCATAAGAAAAGCATTAACATCTTGAAGAAATAAAATAACAAGAAAGAAGAAAGCTTTGCACGCTCATGTTCATTATTTTCTCCTTAGAGTTGTTACTTTTTTTGCGTAAATATATACAAAATACGAACATGAACAATGAAAACAATTTAAAAAAAAAAAAACAAAAAAAAATACATAGAGAAACCAGAAAACAGCAAAGAAAAGGACAATACGAGGATATTTGTCAGCTTCCGTTTAAATTTGAATAATATACATCCGCTTAAGCTGTAACAGAAGGAAGTTAAAACTTATTGTAAAATAAAAGAAAGAAAAAACTGCAATAAATAATATTGAGATTTGCATTGTTGGTATGAGGGAAAAAAATTAGAAAAATATTAGAAATACCATATGTTTTTTATTGGGTGTATAATTTCATAACAATCCCATTTTATTTTATTTATACTTTTAGGTGGGCCAGTTAACATGGCTGACAATGAGCTACTACAACTACGATCGCAACAACAATTTGTACGATTACCCCGACGCACACATTATGATCAGATCAATCATGAACTAAAGACGACTAGGATTGAGACTGAATTACATCACCGAGAGCATCAGCAACAACAACGTAAAGGGAATCTTTTAACCTTCGGCCAACAATTGACGGCAAGACCACGTTTAAAATTTGATTCATTAGGAATTTGGCTATACGTTTTCTTGTTCATCTCCCTTTTTAGTCATGAAGCCTTCAGCGAAGGAAATGTTGGTAAGTTTTAGAGACAAAAAAAAAACATTAAACCATTCTAGATGCTTTTAACCTTCACAAACTTTGCTTGTCTATAAATCTAAATTTGGAATAGTATTATATATATAGTAGTATAGAGTATTAGTTATAATCTAGTTGCTAAGCGGGACAAAGAACAAGTAAAATTAATGTAAAAAATTCGAAGACATGGCTAAAAACTAACGGCCTTATGTATAAGAAAAAACTGGCATCAAGTTAGCATAAGTGGCGAAATTGAATTAGGTGTTAACGAGTTCCTCTATACAATTTGATATTAAAAATGGTCGCAATACGTAGTTTTAACCCACTGCTAAGTGCTAGCGTGATTTTTAATGTGAAGTTTCATGGCAAAACTCTTTAAGATCATGTTCAATTTTGCTTCTAATACATAAATAAAGATCATCTGGTTAATTGCACGAGTAATAATTCCTACGCAATCGATAAATCTTGGATAAAAATTATACAATTTATAATTAGAAAATTGTATACACAGTGTCGGCTAAAATTAACCGTACATTTTAGATTCCTTCTCGGCATGATGGCAAGAAGTTAAAATATTTTTACCCACACTTATAAAATGATGTGTTTTAATTAAATATCGGTAAAAATAACCCTGATTCTAGTTGTCAACATCATAAACATAAAATGGAATAGACGGATAAAAATTTTAAATAAAAACTGCCAGTTTTGGAAATTAGTGGAAGCGCTGCAAAAGAATACATATCTTGAAGTTGGGTTTCGGAGAGAGCCTTTCCCAGTAATTTTAAGGAATAAAAAGAAGAAATTGGAAAGTTATGACATGATTTTTAAAAACGTTTTTATAATCGATGAAAATATGATATATAAAGATTTTCATTAGACTTCTCCAGGATTACGCGATTCTTTACATTGACGTCTGTTCACATTTATATCGTTCCATTTCTTTTTTTCTTCATTTGTATAGACGACAAATACAATGCTAATTATTAACTGAAAAAAAAACGTCCTAGCGGAATTTATTCAAAAAATGAAGAGGTTATTAATTCGTCTGTATTTTTTTATGTGTGGTACTTGGTAAAAATCCTTTTATTTTCTTCACTTGGTCCTTTTAAAGGCTTCTATTTCGTCCCCTTGCCGTAGTATGGGACGGGAACACGCCCATTAAATTGTTTATTTTGGTTTTACTTATCGCAATCGCTCACACACACCTTGGTCTTTCGTAATGACATAATATTAAACTTAAAAAAATAAACGGAGCCACGCCTACACAATAATCATTTCTCATATTCCATTTCGTTGCAAATTTACATTAAATAGCTGATGTTAATAACAATCTCTACCCCAGTAGATAGACATGGGTGTTGATGAAGTTCGTGGCTGCACAGAAAAATATCGGTATTTCCCCCAGCTAATAAAGGATAGTTTAATTTTTCTTCTCTTCTTTAGAAACTCACATTAATTAATAAAAATATTTCATTCAATAAGAATTGAAATTACTTAACTTAAGCCCGATTAAGAAATTATTTCTGAATAAAAGTTAATATTATATTTCACGTCTTTTAACCTAACTGATTCTTACAAAAACTTTCCACACATTATGAGCTCTGAAAATCCTACTATCTTTCATTTTAAAAAGTCGGCGGAGCACACTGTAACTTTTTCCACTTTTAGTTGGACAAAAATAAAAATAAAAAATTTAGACAGGAGTGCAGTTGATACAAAAACATGAGAAAAATAAAAGTAATGGTAATGAATACAACATTATCAAGAGAAGTTAAAAAACAGGCTTTTCAAATTAGTAATTTTAGTTTGTATATTATTATTTATAAAGGGTGTCCCAACAAGAACGCAAAATTTAAATTTTAAATAAAACACAGATATTAAAAAAAAAAAATCGTGAAACTTTATTATATCGTAAAGTAGACAAAATGAGGTTATGTGTGGAACAACAATTCGGGTAGATGACCGCCGCGGCTTTGCTGACACACACGCGATCTTTTAATGAAATTTTCAATGGCTGTTTTGCATAAATGCTGCGGTATTTTATTAATGCAGCGTCCAATTTCCTCTTTTAAGGCTTGAGTCGTAGTCGGTTTATTCGCGTAAACCATCGACTTCAAAAAACCCCAAAGAAAAAAGTCTAATTGTGTTAAATCGAACGATCTAGGCGGCCAATTCTGGTCTCCAGAACGCGAAATAACACGACCGGAAATGACTGATGTAGCAATTGAATTGTTTCTCTGGCTGTATGATGTGTGGCGCCGTCTTGTTGAAACCACATGTCCTCCACATTCATTTCTTCAATTCTAGGCACGAAAAAACTGGTTATCATTTCACGATATCGAACACCATTGACTGTTTACGATTGACCTGCGTTTGAGCGACATCATCACGTACAGTTGCGACATTTTCGGTCGATCGACCTGGTCGAAGGCGCGTTGTTGTCTTTAAATCACTAACAGACCCAGTTTCGGCAAATTTATCCATTAATGTCTTCACAGTTGACTCTTTTGGAGCATTATTGTGACCCCAAATTGATCGCAAATTTGCGAACTGTAGCCGCAAGACTTTCACCATTTTGGTAAAACAATTTCACAATGAGAATGCGTTGTTCATTCGTGTAGCGCTCCATTTTTACTGTCCTCGTACCTTCTACTAGCAAACAATAACAATTGTTCAAATGCCAAACAATGACACTTCGAATGGCGCCAAATTTAAATCTTGCGTTCTTGTTGGGACACCCTTTATTATTATTTTTTCTTATTTTTTCTTAAATAGTGTTGATTAGTTTTTGAGTAGTATAATACATTATTTAGCCAAAAGATCATTGAAAATCCACTAAAAGGAAGGAAGCAAAAAATTTATTTACAATTTTGAATGGAGTAGAACTAAATTATTTCAACGTGTTCAGCTTTCACAATACTACCAAAATATTAAAAAGAGTCTCTAGTTTCAAAATAAATTAAAAAAATTGGGTGCAATAAAGTGCAATATTTTTTTCCTTTTGCATAAATTGTGCAAATATGAGCATGTGTTTTAATACTTAGATTTTAAGAAGGTACATGTGTAATATTATTAAGGAAATCCAAGAGTTGGTATTTTTACTAAATAACCTTGATGATTTTTTTCAGTTGAGCAACATAAATAAAGATGGCGATACCACGGTGTGGCTAAAAAAACAACAACGGTGTACCCGAGTCTATATTTTTAACGGTTTTTCGCAATTTACTTAACACCTTGTGTGCTGAGAAGCCAAAAGAACATCAGATTCGAATTCAGCGCGTTGAAATACATCTGGATAGGTGGGTCTGGGCAAATTTACAGATCACTTTTTTCACATTTTTTCTATCACAATGGACCCAATTGGGTCTCCGAGTGGAGGTGCGTTTTCGGCACCACCCTTCCTAACATTTTCAGCTTGTGTGGGGACTAGTAATAAAAGTGGGCGGACTATGCCCATTTTTTCTACAAAGCTTCTATTGCGCATAAAAATTATCCATCAAAAATTTAATTCCGATATCTGCTAAGGAACGAGAATTGTTAATCTTGGCCATAGGATATTGCCAAAAGTCACACTGTGCGGAGCCACGCCTTCTCACTTCTACTTATATGATCCCCACAAAACTAGGCCAACAGTTTGGGTTTTTGGAATGGCATAACCTTGTGCTTAAAAAAGTTAAAACTTAAATTTCCACGAGCTTCTTGATCAATTCTTACGAAACTTGACACACACCTCTAGAGCTCTGAAAGTGACGATGTCTTGCATTTAGAAAATTGCAAAAGTTGACGTGATCACACCCTAAAAATTTCATATTGACTTTTTTTTAATTGCACCGACTTCAAAAATAAGCACTAAAAGTAAAATAAGTAAAAATAACTTACGGCCCGACCTATGATGTCGACAAAAAAAAAAGATTATATTCTGTTAAATAAAAAAATGTTTATATGCGTCACCTAGAGCGTTATTCAGTGACAAAAATAATGATAAGTAAATGCATAAATATGCTATCCTGCCTGATTGGCACCGACTTCGAATATCACTATAATATAAAAATGTTTTATTTAACTAAATCTAAATTATGTTTATCTTTTTAGTGCTTATCTTTGAAGTCGGCTAGATTTTTTTAAAAAGCTCTATTGCAAGTATTCCTGAAAAAATAAGCAAAAAAATAAAACAAAAGTTTGGGGTGAAGTTTTTTCGGACACGCCCTATAAAGTTTACAATCAATATTTTAATTATTATATAAACATTTGTGTTTATAGCTTTTTGGGCTGATTACAGTCGTACTGGTGAAATTTTTAAATCCTAAAGAATGTAGAAATTCAAAGTGATTAAAAAAAATATTTTTTGAATATAATGTTTTTGCTTAATTTTAAAGCAGAATCTTTATTAAAGAATTATTGGGAATGTGTAAAAATGTATGTGTAAAACCATAATTTACTACTGCTAAGGCAAATATCATTCTCACGCCCATATTTAGGACTTCAACTACGTTTGTTTCGTCAGACACAGAGAGAGAGAGAAACCAAAGTAAAATTAATTAATAAAACAAGTGTCAGTAAATATGAGGAAAAAAATATATCCAAGAACTACTAATAACACAAAAACCAGTAAAATTCTTGCTTGTAGGCAGAAAATTATCACACATTTTCATGCTTTCACTTCTTTTGCCACATGGCATGTTTCATAAATCTTGAGTACAAAATTAATTTTAAGTCTAAAGGATTATTTTTTTGCACAGTTGGGGTTGCGTGTGTTCAAACTTAAGCTGCAGAGAGAAAAAATAAATTTTAAAATTTATTATGTAGGGTTGATGGCTTTTGCAGCGTCCTACGTACATGTAACCAGTAGGTGGTAATTTTTCTGCATTTTTCTACTAAAATATACAAAAATTTATATAAAACTTGCAAGGGAAATAATAATAAAAGGGTTGTCTTGAACAAGCAGTAATTCGTCGTTGTGTGAATATAATTTTTTTTGCTTTCTGTGAATTTTCCGAAATATAAAGGCATAAAAGAAAAACAGAAATTATTTTTAACTACGATATTCTTTCATACGTCCGGATACATTGAAATTTCTGCTTTATTTATGCAAGTTTATTATATCGGTAGCAAGCAAAACATTGTCGTCCCAAAGGTTATATTCGCCCCTGGCCATGACCAGGACTTACTGTTGTGTTATAATGCTGTCACTTTTATTTTTCTTGCTTTTTTTGCATTTTCATGTGTGAAGCGAGCGCGCTTCACTTTTCTACACATGACAAAGTGATTATCATGAATAATAATCGTAGTTCGTATAGATTATTTTATTATTCCCATAGTTTTGTGCACAGTATGTGCATACATACATTCCAGAGATGGATAACAACTGTTGCTTTAGCCTTTTAGGGTCATGTTTATGAATGCTAATGAGCTTTTTAACGTTTACTTGCATTCTGAAATGCAATTTTTACTTGTATTAAACACCACCCTCACACTCAACTTATTAAATCATACTTATTATACTCACGCTCGAGCATATTTGTCATATGTAAAACAAGTGTTTCAGAATCATACATGCTTCACTCCACTTGGTGTCCATCTCTAATTCATGCATACACTATTCATCCATATGGGCTTACATATGTGTATGCATGTGTGTGTTTAAGCTATTTTATCGTCCATTCTCTTGTTCGACAAATGAGCGAAGCGAAAAGTTTATCTAATTTTGCAAAATTACTTGGACATGTATTAAACCAGATTTTCTTGCTGGTCAAATGTACAAGGATTAATTGTTTCATGACATGTTAATCTTTTACCACATGTAAGATAAAATATTTTGGACGTGTAATTAATGTTAAAATAGCAAACATACGAGTAACAAAAAATTTAACTAAATTAAATTTTTGGAAATGTAAGTATGTGTAAGAGAATATCATTTGTAAGTAAACTAAAGACAAATTCATATTAAATCTCTAAACATGAAAAGGCTTTTAGCTTAAAGTGGTAATTTTCGTATATCTGTAGCCATACACTAGTGTTGTAAAAGTATTGAGTATTTGAGTACTGAGTACTCAATATCGAGGGTTTTTCCCGGTACTCAATACACAAAAGTAACTACTCAATACTTTTAGAGTTGCATTTTGTGCTATTCAAGCGAAAGTATTCCTATAAAATACATCAGAATTATACAACTCTGTGATCTTGATACAAATATGACTCTGACCTCATGGAGTTAGTGTAACAAATACTAATCCAGAAAGCAATGTTCTGTGAAGAATTAAACTAAAAAAAGTACCACAAAATGCATCATTGAACTACTTTAGTCATTAACAAATACTATTATACAGAAAAACTACTGACCCTTTAGAGTAGTAGAAGGAAGGCACGTGAGACAATATAACCAGCAAGTCAGGTCCTCATATATACATATATGAAAAATCTTTTAAATTCTTTCAATGTTGGTAAAATTTTATTTCTACAATTCAACAATGACTAAAGGCCGTGATACACTATCATACAAAGTCGTGCGATCTACGAAAATATACAACCCTGGTGTGATGAATTGTTATTGTCTTTTGAAAATGTTCATAAACTCCATCATACCAGCGTTGTATGTTTTCGTAGATCCCACGACTTTGTATGATAGTGTATCACGGCCTTAAGTAATAACATCAACCAAAAGTTTAAAAAAAAAAATTTAGAAGATAATTTAAGAGATTAATAGACCAGAAGTGTTAAGAGTGCGTTAAAAAAATTTTTATGTACAAAAACTAATATTCAAACTTATTTATTTTCATTTGCTATAATTTAATTTAAATACATTCAATCTTTTTTTTCCATATTGCATTATAAATAAAATAATATAAATATTAGTAACGCTATACCACTACAACACTGTATATGTATACAAAAATTCGACGTTAGTTCCCCAATAGCCCGTTTACAATAATTCTATACCGCTGCAACACCGTAAATACAAAAATTTCACTTAAGTTGGGAAATATCCACTTTGACGACCTTATAAATTTGTAATTAGAGTATTGTGACAACATTGAAAACAAGAGTCGGAGGACGGTTATCATTTTTTCAACATTAAAATGTTGGTAAACGAATATTGTACCGAGTACCCAATTGAAAAAGTATCAAGTAGTACTGAGAATTCAAAAGTAGCCGCTCTTTACAACACTACCATACACATACTTCAAATTCAATTTATAAATAAATTTTTAATTAAAAATTATTTTATGCAATGATTTTTACTAATTCTAAATGATTTGAATTGTCCCTTAAGTGTCGTCTAATAGATGCCACATTTTGTATTTCCTTCTCTTGATCGAGAAATAATTTCACTGAGCTTATCATATTTATGAGAAGTAATTTTTTAAAAATTTTCTTTTTATCACTTATGTATATTTCTTATATTTTAAAGCAACTGGAGAAAGTTGTCATACATATAACTAATTTTAGTTTCAGTTGCGTTGCCAGTTGATAACGCAAATGATTTTTTGAGATAGAATGCCAGAGGAATTAATTAATAATTGAATAATTGTATATGCATAATAACATAGAATAATATATTTATATATGAAAACTTCTGATAAGTATTTGATAAATTACTTTCATATTGAAGATTTATTTTAGTCACGTAAAGTGCGTGCGTTTTCTTTCTCTTAAATTGTTTAGTCTTTTCCATTTTGCTTTATATTAAAATATCAACCAAACGTGACAAAACATTATGCTCTACTTCCCATATTTCGTTGCGTAAAAGAAAACGGGTATCAAGAATTTCTAGGGAAACGGAAATAAATACAAATTGATAAAAAAAAACTAATACAATAGGCCAATTCACAATCTTGTGCAAATGGTCTTGCATCGTTGCAAGTGCAAAATGGTATAGTATATTGATACTCACCACTAAGAATTGTTAAGTGGTGAGTATCAATATACTATACAATTCTGCACATGCAACGATGCAAGACCATTTGCACAAGATTGTGAATTGGGCTAATGTTTAATTAAGTGAAAGGCAGATGCCATCAAAGAGGAAATGTTTTTTTCCCAATTAAATAAAAAATAAACAAATTAACAACTACATAAAATAATAAACAACTAGCGAAAATTCTAGTGAAAAATTTTTTTGAAAGAAAAACAATCGATACTTATTGAATATCGAGAGAAAAGTGTGAAAATAAATTTGCATGTATGTATATTTCTCTTATTGCGACGTTCCAAAAAACACTTTAGGGAAAGTTGAGTTGTTATTTTTATATACATACATACATACATAATATTGTTTTTATGTATTCTGATATGAAACCATTCAATGGACAGAACTATTCTGTGAAGGATACACAAACAGTGGAACGTTTTTACTCCCATTGACACAATTTTTCCGCTGCATAACGATTTTGGCAGCCTTAAGAGAAAATTTTTTACCCTTGGAGCTGCATGCCAATTAAAATTTTCAAAGTACATTGCAAAGTAGATAACATATTCACGAATTATTCACTTTAGCAAGCAAAGCTTTAAAATGGTAAAAAAAAATACGTGTGCTTTAAGTGTACATCAAGGCACATTTATTTTCAGGTAATATCAGGATTACAAACACAATGAAAAAATACAACAATGAAAAAAAAACAACATGGTTTTTAGTTTATCCGAAATATCAAAAATAGAATTTGTTGTAGCACAATAATAATAAAAATTACTCACATAAAGTTGAAAAAATTTCTCCACGGCAGCTACCACTAACAAAATTTGCAACGTTTATCACTTTTCACAATTTGTTAATAGATTTTTCATATTTTTGAATTTTTTTAATAAAATATTTTTCATATTGAAAACTTTTTTTTAATTTCTCTTTCGTAAACAATTTTTGAAGTTTCGGGTGAACTTTAATTTGAAAAAAATAGCTCAGCTGCATTTCCGCTACTACCTGGTGAATGTGCCTTGGTGTACATTAAAACAAAACTTCCATAGAAACCCCGGATTTGACATACGCTTCAGTCACACCTTATTTTTTATTTTTTGCTTATGAGGGTCAATTTATAGCGATGTCTGTCTAAATAACGTATAAACTTCTTCCAGTCTTATGGAGATGAGATGCTATTTTATCTGCAAATTTCAAATTTGCACAAGTGTATTTAATCTCCATGTTGTTTCCATTGCGTTTAATTTTTGAAATATTTCAACCAAATTGAAATGTCAAATCATTCTTACACACACAAAGAACAAGGATTAAAGCAAATGACACTGGAAGCAAAAACCAAATAACACGACTGAGAATATTTTCATAAAAGTGGACAAAAGATGTCAATTATTTGTTCAATAGCTGCTACTCGTAATTACATGTTGACAGAAGTATTTAGAAAAGCATTACGTTCGCATACAAGTAAATACGCACACACATACAAAAACATATTTATGTATTTTTATGTGAAAGAAACCTCCGAACTTCGTGCATTAAAATTTACCACTTTTAAAGGAAATTTCGAATGACGTCAAATATGAGTTATTGTGTGTTCTATTGTACTTGTACTAACGCAAAGTATACGTGTGCATATCTAGATCAAAGAATGACAATGAGTACTCCAAAAAAAACATGCATAGCTCAATAGTCTTAATTTATGTAACTGATAGTGATGCAGACTTTTTGGGCTCTAAAAGCACATAAAAATTTAAAAAATCTCACTAAAAAGCGTAATTTTGTAACAAAAAAAAAGAGTGAAGATTCAAACGAGTGAACTAATGTTTAATATTTTCTAAGCTATTCTCTATTTCGGCAAATAACTACACCGATTTTTTATTAAAGTAATTTTAAGAAATACACAAATTTCTTAAAAGCACTACTTAGTGCTTTTTCTTAGTTTGACACTAGCACTCAAAATTTGGCGTTTTGAGGTCTTCAAAAAGCATTAAAAATAATGCCAAAAGCACCAAGTTGGCATCGCTGGTAATTGCATATAGTTATAATTGTAGCGTAAACAATTTGTACCCTGACATCTTTTCTCTCAAGCAACTGAATATAGCCGATTCAAACTGTATGTTGCACCTCTACTTCGTTTATGCAAAAAACTAAACTACGCTACAACAAAAAAAATGGCACATGTGTATCAAGCACATTGACTCTCTCTTTCTCTCTCTCTCATAATTATAGTCTGAGTATTTTTATACTCAGGCTATGATGGATATTTATTCAGACAAAAAATATATATGCACGATTCGGGGGATATTTATTTATCATTCGCCACCGTATACATATGTTCATTCGTGTACATAAAATAGAACAGAAAATATGTTGTTGTGTATGTGTGGCTGTTTGAAAACATCCCTGTCGGAGAATGTGTGGTTGACTACAAAAATAATTAACTTATAGTTTACTTTTCTTAGACTAACTAAAAGCTAACTGCAATATCATTCAGAACACCAGAAAAATTTTTTAAATTTACTGACTAACAGGTGATTGAAAAGTAATGTAGAGTGAGACAAGTGACTACCGCCAGTAGTAAGTTGATTACGTTGAAAAGTAATACAAGTTTCAGTCAGTATTAGTTTCGAAATAGTTAGCTTAAGGTCAGTTTAAACTTAACGGAATTTCCGTTAATGGGCCAGTATATAAGAATTTGCAGTCGATTAATAGTCAGAGTAGTTTCATACTCATGCGTATGATTGTAGCTCACACAGTCTATACATTTTAGTTATAATTGTTATAAAGATAATGCGTGTGTATGCATGCGCACTTTATTTCACATCTGTATGTATCAATACTCGTTACTTCTTTATACCCTGGTATACCTAAACATACCTATCGTCATTGTATTGACTTGCAAGTTGCAAAACATCTTTCAGGAAGCACAATGAAATTGCTTCGTTTTCTGGCGTGACAATATCTTCTTTAATAGATGTCAGGGTTAACTTTTTAACAAACGAATATCCATTGTGTTTTAGAACTGATTTAATGCCAGTTTGAAGTACACAAATACTTACGCACTCATTGGCCAAATTTTATTTTTAGGAAAATATTACAGCGACAATAATCGATATTTTAAAATGTAAAATGATAAAATAGCTTTTTTGTAAGTATGTTTCTCTCAAAAGGCTTGCTACCTCAGCATTCAGCACATGCAAAACATTTCAATTTATCATCGCAAAGTGCAAAAATTTGCATTTCGTTTTCTGCTTTATCATACATACAGAATATTTCAATTTTAAATTTTGAAGTGCTTTTGAAACAATTGACGAAAAACTTCAGTTAAATTGAAGCTTAAAAATTCATACAAAGCCCTTGGGAGTATACCGTTATTCCCTGAAGCACAGCGCTTCAACTGGTTTGTAATAATTGAAAAATGGTAGCAGCAAGCTTAAATTAAAAATTGATGGCATTTAAACATTTAGTATTCGAAGCAAACATTTCTGTGTAATTAACATTTCATTTCAAGCGGATGTGATTTAGTTTACACAACGCATTTAAAGTTGTGCTACACTTTTACAGTTTTATGTTAGATAAGAGTATTCATATAATAAAATTGTTTCATTCACCTCTTTAAATTAACTTTTTCTTTTGTATTGCAGGTTGCAAATTTGTCCGGACCTTGTGTTTGGAAAGCGGTGAAATCTGTTACGACGGTGAGTATTATTATAGATACTACTTATCGCGAAAGAAAATAATTGACAGCATTCTTTTTTGCAGACCAAATCTTTGGAAAATGCATTCCAACCACTGGCATCGATATGGAAGACATTGAAAAGTAAGCTAGTAAACGGTTCTTAAAATTAATTCTGTTTTAAGTCTCTTCCTCTTTCGTTTCCTTAGGACCACTCTTACGGAAGACCAATCGCGACTACTCGCCACTATGCTCGAGGAATTACAGGGCGCCGGGCTAGGCTGGGACCATCCTTATGTACAGTGTCGCATACAAGGCACACTTTTCGCTATGCAGAGGCAAACACATCTTCCTCCCCATCTATGCGCTAATTTAGCTCCTTACAATACCAACATAGATCCTGCGAGTGCTTTGGCATTTGCCCGTTTCACTCCTGCCAATGAAATTTTCTCAAACAAACTCTATTATCCGCCCTTGAAAAAACAAGCATCATCTTCGGATGGCATTAACGCAATATTGCATCAATTGCAATTACAAGATCGTAGATTACGCAATGAACCCCCAGACCTAACTCACTTTGGAGAATTTGATAGACACCGCGAATCTCAGATGAACCCTCCCAATGTTATGGATATATTTTTGGAACAGGAACGTGAGCGTTTACAGAGGGAACAAGCTATTAGAGGAGCTGAAGTGGGCAATGAGCAAAAACAAGCAATTAAAAATAACATGGAGCTGTACAAGATTCTCGCTGAATCGGAACCTGATCCGCAACCTTATGAGCGTACCCCCGATAGGATTATAGAACAAACAGAAGCTTTACCATCACCAGATGCTGCACCGGTTTATATACCCGACGAACTGAACGATTCCAATGAATTTTACTTTCCGGAATATTATGGTCCTTATAAACGCACAAGTGCACGCAAAGGAGTAGCAAATCCACCAACAGAGCAGAAATCATTCTTCCGTGAGGTGGCATTGGAAAAGGGATTGCAGCAGCAAGCACCTTTGTTCAATAACGTGCAGTTACAAGAAGCTTTGGATAATAATGAAATTTCTACTTTCAAGCGGAGACCTAGTCCAGAAGATGATACATTTCCAAACAACCTTGCTTTAGAGGAGAGTTTATTCAGAAATTCCTTGACACCTCTGGAAGAGGATGTAATGCTTTCTTCAAATGCTTATCCAAAGAAATTTAAACACCATAGACCCGAGAAAGTATTCACCGAAGGGGGTCTTATATCCATAAACGAGGAAGAAAACTTAGATGATGCTTACGAAAAAGAAATACGCAAAGAGAAAGCACGCGAATTACTGGCGAATATGTTGGGTTTCACACGACACGAGCGATTGGATGTGAAAAAACCGGGCCCGCTCATTGGGCCACCACCCTCTGCAAACGAGGATTTGAGTCAAAAGTCAAATGATACGGCAAACAAAGAACATTTGCCAGCTCACATAAAGGGCAGTAATGAAGCGATGAAGAAGAAGAAAGTCGTCAAAGAACATTCCGATGAGGACCACGCTCCACACACTGTAGACACTGAGTATGCTCATGTGTTTGTAAAAAACCCGTAAGTTTAACAAATTGTTAAGAGCAGAAATGTGTTAACTAAACAGAGTTTCTTTAAAGTATCGACAGTTGGAGCGATGGTGTACGAATCATGACTGAACTTGCAAACATTCTGCACATGCAGGGATATTTTACTTATTTAACGTGAGTTTTACTTTTTCTTTAAGACAAGTAGTAAATGTATTATTCCGAATCTTTTCCGATGTGTAGCGTTCAACCACATGAAGTTTCTTTCCGGGTGGATTCAAGTAACCCCGAACGAAAAAACGCCACAGATATTGCTCGTGCTATAAACGAGAATCGTGGTGTTAAGAACAATATTCTACGGCGATTGGGCGTGACTGTAGTGCGAGCTGGCGTGGGTGATAAAATCAAACGTGACGATGATGACAGTGTCTCAGCAGCTCGCATCGAATTGGCCCAACAAGCTCCTGATGTCACTCACATTATGGTGTTTATGTTTGCTGGTGCTGGAGCAGCTGCCGTGATTGTAATTTTCATTACGTTGGTTCTAATCAAACGTCATGATAAGAAACGCGATAAACTGGGTGGTCTTCAGTCGGGCACAGCTGGTGCTGAGAGTTGTAGCAAAGACTACCAGGATTTGTGTCGGGCTCGCATGGCTGGCAAAGGGAATACAACTGAACCGGTACCTAGCGGTCGTATAACATCGTTGAGCAAAGAAAATGACAGACCACCTTCATCTCGCTCCAGCACATCATCATGGAGTGAAGAACCGGCTCTGACGAATATGGATATTTCTACAGGTCACATGGTTCTAGTGAGTTTTAATTTATACCATTTTTTTTTTAATTTGAATCGAGTTGGGTAAATGAAAAAGTTTATCTTTTCATTCAGTCATATATGGAGGATCATTTAAGAAACAAAGGACGTCTGCAGAGGGAATGGGAAGCTTTGTGTCGCTATGAAGCTGAACCTAGTGCCCGTGATGCAGCGCTACAGCCCCAATGTGCAAATTTGAATAGACCAGGTGCTCCTCTGCCCTATGATCACTCGCGAGTTGTACTCAATCACTTGGCCAATGCTGATGGTTTAGATTATATTAATGCCTCAACTATTGTAAGTGCGCGGTTCGATTCTAATATTGGGAATAATCTAAAATTGATTTTACAACAGACCGACCATGATCCTCGTGCCCCAGCCTATGTGGCCGCCCAGGGACCCCTGCCTGCAACATTGGCCCATTTCTGGCAAATGATTTGGGAACAAGGCGCCGTTGTCATAGTGAATCTGTGTCGCTTGCAAGAAAATGGTGAAATTGCTTGCGCTCGTTATTGGCCAGAAGACGGTGCTGAAGTTTATCACATCTATGAGGTACATATCTATGAAATTTAATGACATACAATAGCATCAAACAAACGAGTGAGTGATTCTGATAGAGCACACAAAAAAGGACTACACTAAGGGAAAAAACGTGCTAAAATTAAGATTTTTCGCTCGAAATCAAATCATTTCAATCTTAATAGTCTGTTAAATGCGAAAATTCTTGATACATGAATAGAATCTTAATTTTTTTTAAGATTATTACAATCTCGAATAAAATCTCATTTTAAGATCGAATTCAAGAGTTTGTTCGTAATAAAAATCTTAAATTAAGATCATACTCGTATTCTTAAAAATTTAAGAATGTAATCTTAAAACTAAGATTATGTTCTTGCGCCCTTAAAGTTTAAAACCACGTTCTTGATTTTAAGAATTCATTCTATAAATTAAGAAATTATTATTAAATTTGAAATCGTCAATCTTACTGCCCAAATTTCAAGATTATTGAAATATTAAGATTTCTGCAATCTAAATTCAAGAATTTTGTTCTTAAATTTATATCGTCATTTTTCTCTTAGTGTATGTTTCGGAGTTTTCAAAGTTTACATTTTGATCTTAAAACGCACTTTTAATTTTAATTATTTATGGTATTTTGGTTTCATTTCGAGCTTTGTGGTATTTTGAGATACACAGTGAAGTATTTTGTAGAAATCTCCTGAGCATGTCACAAACCTGAATTACACACAGTTTTCCTAACTCGTTCAGTCGTTCATTTTAGACACAAACCTATGATCAGACTCGTGTAATTTAAATGGGTTTGATCACAGGCTTGTGTCTTAAATGAACGACTGAAGAAGTTGGACCCAGCTGTACCTAACAGTGGGCAAAAAGGTGAAGCTTCAAACAGCTGTAAACTTTCAAAATGCCGATACACATGTATTTTTGGTCTACTCATCCTTCATTTTTATTTAATTTATTTAGTTGCACAGTGTAATTAACATATATGCTTGATTGGTTTCAGGTTCATTTAGTAAGTGAACACAACTGGTGTGAAGGTTACCTTGTTAGATCGTTCTATTTGAAAAATTTGCGCACGAGTGAAACACGCACTGTAACGCAATTCCATTTCCTTTCGTGGCCTCAGGGTGGAGTACCAGCACAAGCTAAGGCCCTATTGGACTTTAGAAGGTGCTTGCGAGAACATTTTCAATAGAATTATTTTTAAATGTTTATGTTTTTTTTTACAGAAAGGTGAATAAGTCCTATCGCGGTCGTTCGTGTCCTATAGTTGTGCATGGTAGTGGTGGTGCTGGTCGCACTGGCGCCTACATACTACTGGACCTGGTACTGGGACGCATGAACAAGGGAGCTAGAGAAATCGATATTGCCGCCACTTTGGAACATTTAAGAGATCAGCGTGCAGGTTTAGTGGCCACGAGGCAACAATTCGAATTCGTGCTTATGGCTGTGGCTGAAGAGGTTCATGCGATACTGAAAGCCTTGCCGGCAAATACATCTAACGACAAAAAGGACGTGGAAACACGAGAGACAGGTGTATTGAAAGAAGAAGAAGAGCTAGCGGCAGCTACCGGAACTGAAGAAACAGCTGCAGCGACAACACTTCAAACTAAAGATGAAAAAGCCAAGGAAACAACATCAAGTGATACGGTTGACAAGGAAAAGGAGTCGGTAAAACCAGCCACGAAGACCGATGTTAAGAAGAAGTAAAGAAGAAGAAAGCTATAATATTTTCGTACTTTCTAAATTTTTCCTTAAGATTTTCAACAAAATGGTCAGTTGCTTTATATATTTTTTTTAATTTCATATTAATTTTTTAAGTGTTAGTGAAATAGTTTCAAATATTTAAAATCTATTATTGAAAACGGTTGTAATTTATTTTGATTAGAGTGAATTTTTATGTTGTTACTGCAATTCTATAATTGTGGTTCTTTTTTGAAAAGAATTCATTTAAAGCTTCACTTAAATAAGTTGTTAAGTAGTTTTCGCTTTTAATTCTAATTTGATTTTCATTTAATTTACGGACATTATTTTAGTAGGCTTTCTTATCTTCTTCCGTTAAAAAAAAAATAATATTCTTGAAAACTAAAGTATTTCAAATATCGCTGTAATCTGTAAAATAGTGAGGGGTTTGCATTTTTATATTTTATCTAAGTACTTAAATATTTTGTTTTAATATTGATTATTTTAATTAATATTTCTTTAGATATTTATATTTTTACATGTATTTTTCATCCGCGTTTCCACAAGCCAGGCTAAAATAGTCTAGAAAATTTTATATGAAAATCAAAACACATTTTCTATTCAAGTCGACCTTTTGGGCTGTGGAATCAGGTTTTAGTCACAAATCGCTTGATATGCATTTAAAATTTCTTCATTACTTTTAATGGTGTTTAAAGCAAAGGTTCGAAAAAGGCTTCAATTGGAATGTTAGAAAGAGAAGAGCGTTATTTTTTTTCTCTAAAATTATAATTTTTACTATCATTTGATTTTAAATATGAAATGTTTTCAAAAGTCGAGTTAAGGTTTTAAGTTTCGATAACATGCATCCTTTAGTTTTCTATAAACCAGCCCTTTAGTACAAACTTCAGGACGTTTTATTAACTCAAAACACCCTTAACTGGCATTTGAATTCATAAAGATAAATAATATTAAGTAATTGTATAATTAAAATTTGTAGTAAATAAGTCTTAAAGATAAACATTATATACGTGTATAACATTTTCTATATGCAAAAAAAATAAAAAATAAACTATTGTTCAGTTTCAGTAGAAGAAAATAAATTCACATGCAAAAGCGAACAAAAATCATATTTGAATGGAAAAATAAGTGTACTACAAATAATACAAAACTAAATTAATGTATAAATGTCTAAATATTTACACCGAACATTTTTGCGCTCGTTTATTGAATATAATGTTAAATATAAATTTCACCTTTACTACAAATATATATTTTTCATATTATCGATGTGTTACAAAAACAAAACTTGGAATTAATTGCAAGCAAAAAAAGCAACAAAAAAAAAGCAACATTATATACAACAGGAAATATTTAAATATCATTCAATATTATGTGTACCTTCAAAAAAAAAAAAAAAAACAAATTCATTATTAAATAATTATACAAAAAAAAATATATAAAGTTATAAACGTACATATATATTACGTATAAGTACCATACTATATGCATACCTACTTGTTATATAAAATAAAAGTTTATAATCGTCTTAAAAGAAAAACTAGACTAAGTCTTTACATTATACAAGGAAAGGAAGAAAGAAGATGAAAAAAAAACACATCAGAGGCTTAAATTAACATCAATTTAAACGAATTGTCAATTTATGTTACAAATAATTGTTTAACTACTTGTGCAAAGTCTCTCAAAGAGCTGCAAGAAGATTAACAAATTTGCAACTGAATTTCGGGCAGCTACAAAAAATTTAGGCAAATTTAAAAACACCACAACCAAACAAAATAAAAATTAAATTAAACCAAGATTTTTTTTCTTAAACAAATTACAAAAAATATATGCTCAAAATACCACCAAAAGCACAAAATTAATTTTCTTTCCTTCAACCGAAACACAACAATACTTAAAAACAATAAATAATTAAACAAAAAGATAATAAGCAAAAATATTTGAAATTAAATTTGAGTAGCAGATCTTTCATAATTAAAAAATAAAACCATATAAATTATATTAAAAATTATATTAAAAACAAAATAAAAGAAACTTAAAAGAAAACCAATTCATATAATAAAATATAAATAAAATAGATTTAAACTAACATGAAGTAGATTTCATTTAAAACGAAAAAAAGTTATACACATTTTATTTACTTTAAAACAACAACAATTAAACAAACTATCAACTTGAATAAAAATCTGAAAAAGAAATAAATAAATATTACAATAACTGTGGCAAAGATTAATAAAAAGAAAATTCATTATTTGAAAGAAATTAAACCAAAATAACATCTTTGGTGGAAAAAAACAACAAAAACAACATAAAATAATCAACAAAATAATATTTCTAATTTAAATTCCTTAAAAGAAATATAAAAATCATCATAAATGGTGTTAAATGGTAGAAACAAGCAGACAAAAAAGTTAAATAATTATTAAAATTAAACAAAAAAAAAAAAATTAAAAATTATTACAAACATTATTGCAACTTAAAAACAAAATTAATAATCAAACATACATGCATATTTATCAATATTAGTAGCAAATGAAAACCATTTAATATGTTTCAATTTCATTTTTAATTATATAAAGAACAAAGAAAAATATATATATATATATATATATATGTATACATACATACATAAAAATGATGGTGTAAATTAAAATATAATAAAAAACCGTTATTTATTTAAAAAAAATTACTGCAATTTAAATATTTATTTTGAGATTTTATTTCGAATTTGGTTTTTTTATTTACATGTCGATTTATAAACGTTTTACCTAAAAAATACTAATCAATACTCGCAACCAATTCGACGGCAAAAAAGAAATTCTACTTGCAAGAAAATTTAATAAAAAAAAAAATTAAAAGATTTTGGAAAAAAAATTTAAATTTCTTTTACTCCTTTCACAGCTAAAAGATTGTTTGGCTAGCAAAGAAAGCTTTTCAAAGCTTTTTTATTTCATTTAAAAAAGCACAACTTTAAGATTTGATGCTTTGATAGATATTGATAGATACAAGTAACATTCATCCGCTTCCCTTTAAAATGAGCTTAAGCCCTAAACAACATGAGAAAGCAGCCAGCCGCAAGTAGCATATCAAGTTTTATCACACTGTCGTTGAGAGTTATAAATCAGTGTCACTCATAGAGAAAAATCTATTTGTGCATGTGTACTAATTTGAGACGCCGATTAAAGTTCAGCTCGCTGTTGCAGCACAGTGGAAAAAAATTATAAATTGCTTTTGCTATATTGTAACGACATGAAACTTTTCTTGCTCATAGATTTTATTACTATAAACCAGCCACATACAAAATGGCCGTGGAAAATTATTATATTAAAAATTATTTATTTATTTATCTTGCTTTGTAGCTCCATACCAAATTGTAATGTACATAATAGTAAAAAATAATGTATTACATTTTATGGTTGCAAATATAAAAATTTGTTCCAAATGTTATTCAAGAGAATTTGTTTCCTTTAATCTGAGTTCAGTTCATTTTCTACATCGAGGTGAAACTCTGAAATTAACACATCCCCATTCAATAATGATGCAAATAAATTTAGATTATTGCAAAATTTCTTTTTGTTGCGTTGTGATAATTTTAACAGTGTGGTCTACTAAACTTTGGCACCTGCACGCCATAGCCACCATCGATATACAGAACTAACGCCTCCTCATTTAATAAATAATTTTTTTTTTTTTAAGTTTTGATGCTCTTGATGGAGAAAAGTCTATAATTTTGAGAACGTTTGCAACATTTCTTTTTCACACTTATGTATAAGTACTTGTTCCAGCAGGATAATTAAGTTTTTTTGTCGACTCCAGTTCTCCAATAAAAGTAGAATTTTTTCGTTCTGTTTTGCTCACTTTTATCCAAGAATTCCTCAGACCGCTTGCAGGTTCGACCTACAAGTACATAAATAAGTACATACAAACATTCGTTTGATGTGATTTGCTCGAGTGCAGTAGCTATTCTTTTCTTTATTTTGAGGCCCAATCTTAGCAAAAAACGTATGTTACAACAGCATCAACTTATTTTGTTGTTTTTCATTATACTAAGCATTACAAAAAGGGAACTTTACTTTTTGTAATGGACATTATAAGCTGTGAAGTTGATTTTTGAAGCATTGACAAGCTACAATTGTACAGGGCTTATTTCCGATAAATTCTTATTTAAAACTCTAATAGAATAGAATAGAAAATGAAATAGAATATTTTGTATGAAATATTTCGAGCCATAACTGCAAGAAACAGCTTAACCGACGTATTTTTTAAATTCGTTTTTTTGATGAATATCGATTATCTACTCGTATGAACGAAAATAATCGATTTTCGCCAAACAAATTAAGCTCGGAAATTATAGCGCTTAAATTTTTTTTGGTGATTATGGCACTATGTACTATAGTATATAAAGAGTTCGTTCTCTCTTGTATTGTTTATGCTTAGATGACGAGACAACAACACACATTCTTTGTGAATGTATCGTCTTATGTAACAGTAGTGTGTTCAGATGATATTAGGCGGGCTTCTCCAATATCTGTGCAGACCTTCATAAGGAGAGTCATACACAGAGATTGATTTAATTTAATTTACAGATCTATGGCACAAAAGATCCATCAGGTCTCGCAGTGCTGGTCTTTGGATCAGATTTTAGCCTATCATATTCTAGTTAAAGAATAATATGTGTTCATACATATATTAAATCAATTACACTTGCCACCATATTATCGAACAAAATATTTGCTTACGCAATATTAGGAAAATATATTTTCGTCCGACTATGTTGCTATTTTTGCACACTGTGTGCCTTTTACTTTGGAAGTTTAAACTTTAATAAAATAACATTATATATAATTATATAAAATTTAATTTTAAGACAATGTATTAAATTTAACACATTTTCTATTATGAAAAATTTCAGTTTCGTTTTTGAAGCACAGAATGCACATTTCATTAAACATTTTAAATCATTAATCCTTCGACAATTTATATTGAAAACAGCATTAAAGTGCAAAAATTGGTTAGTAGATAAAAAAAAAGTTTATGTTGGTTACGCACGTCTAGTTGCATTTCGTTGCTGCTTAAGCAAATCGTTAGTGGACTTCAACCACAATTCGTATTCATTTTTGACAAGCATAAAATTAAAATAAGAGAGTACAATAAAATTTGTTTATGTTTTCATTATAAAGTGTCAAACGAACGTGTTCTTTCGACATCGCTGAACAGCACAATAATGTTGAAACACAACAAGCGACGTCAGCCGGACAATTGCGGAAGCAAACAACCAACCATCGCAATTCTTTTTAAAACATACATGGAAACATTAATAGGGAAAAGAGAGAGGAAATAAGAAAATAGTAGAGAAAAAAAAAACAAACATCAAATTAGTGTTAACGCAACCGTATTTTAGTCACTGTTGTGCTCCTGCAAAGGGTTTAAAATACATAATATTCAAAGTAATAGGAATTTTGTGTCAAGATTGAAAAATTTATGATTTTATTATACCGAGTATATTGTTTTGTATTTATGGCAAGATTTGCCATATTACCTGCAGGACTTTTATTACTATCGTTTCATCATAATTTAGATACATTGACGGACTTATCGTTGGGGAATATTGTACTCATTTTTTATGCATACTAATATTTATTTATTGTATCTTCAATAATTGTACCCTTAACAAAATTTAATTACAACTAAGAGGATATACAAAGCTCTATTTAGGATCGATGGGAATATATTATTATTATTATTATTATTATTGGCTTGTTTTTGTTAACTATTATTTATTTATTGTTATTATTTATTTTTTTTTCCTTAGTTAAATAATAAGAAGAAGTATTCAGTGTTTTTTGTTCAGCAGTTCGCATTTAATACTTCATTTCACTTCGCATTTAATATTTCCAACTACACCCCTCTATTCATGTAGGTTTACTGCAAATGTTTTTGCAATCTAAAATGGTTTAAGTTCCTAATCGGACCGGACTTGCATTCAACAATCTTATATGACAATGACACTAGCAATTAAAGACAACTATTAAACAACTATATATTTCTACAAAGAAAAAGAAAAAGAAATAATTACCTGAGAAACTTAAAAATAACTAAAGTAAGCATGATTATTAATAAATTTTATACTATACTAATATATTCTATAAAACTTTTTCACTTAACCTGTTTACTTTCCTTTATGAGTCACTTTTTATTACATTTTGTGCACTAATTCCATAACCCAGGTAGTCGAATTGAGTGGAAAATTTATATGAAAGGTTGTAGTTTTTTTGAGTGACTTCCATAAAAATTTTTAGACAAGTTGACTGACTGTCTGGCTTGTGGAAACAGTGCATCGATCATCAAGAAAATATATAAGTATCGTATAAATTAATATTGTAAATATTATGTAAAAAATAATAACAATAACAAGAAAACATACCATATAAATTTTTCAAACCTTATAAATTTGTATTAATTAAATATTTATGTTTTTAATTTATATTTTAGGTTATTTCAGTTTGATGGAGAATTTAAGTGCTTGAACTGCTTTTTAGCTTTATTATATTTTCAAACTTTTATGTGTTAAAGCTTTACTTATTCAAATTTTGTATGCCCAACAAAGAAAAAACGGATAAGTTTTATTGAACATCTCCATTAAGTTTACTTTCCGAACCTTAAAGTTGTAATACAATTTTTAAGAAAAAAAAAACTATATATTAAATTTCATAAAATCATTATGCAGCTTATTAATTCAATTTATGTGGTTAGTGTAGTCCTGTCGCCTTAGTTGTGTTTGGCAGTGATTTTTATTTGTTTTATTATTACAAAGGCAACTGCAAAAGAAAACAATGGGTACAGAATGCTTTATTTATGAATTCTGGTACACATATCATGTCTGCCGAGACGTCACTTGCGCGATTTATAGAATTTAGAGTGCCATTAGTACATCAAAAATAGAATTGGGTCGAACTCGTTCAAAACGTCATTTGCGACATAAACTAACTTATGATTAAATCCATTTAAATTACGTCCAAAATAAAATAGCGAACGACCTCAACTCAAGTCTAATTAAGAATACAATCTGGTATGTTTTTTTTTTTTTGTTGTATGAGTAGTTGTGTGGATAAAGCTCAGAGGGAAAATTTCGACAATCCATATCGAACTGATTTTTATAAAATTTTAATTATATTTATATGGAAATTTCAACCGATATCGAATGTCTCCAGAACTCTAATTTTTATTGATACATTTCATACGTACGAGTGTTTCTTTGGCTCTTTCACAAAATTTTTAAGTACTGTATTGAAATAAACTTTCTACTTTAAAGCTCTTATTTTTCTAATTGGATACATTTCCTGGCTTAATTGTGCATTTTGCTTTTTCAAAACTTTTAAATAAACTGAAAGATTTGACCGACAAGACTATGCAAATCGAAATTTTAAAATTTTTAAAATTTTCTAAGCATTGATTTTTTCCTAAAATCACTCACAATAATTTCGAAATCTAAATTAACAAAATGAGAAGCTTTTTGCAAATTCAAACTTACAAGAACGATGTAAAAATAAAAATATGTTGAAATTTGTAGCAGAAAAGATGGATAAAAACACTGAAAGTTGAAATGAAAAAAGTCAAGTGAATTACAAAAAAAAAAAAAAAATAATAATAATTAATAGTTTTTACAAAATAATTAAATAAAGATATTTATACATACATAAAATATAAAGAGAAAAAGTAGAGAAAAAAATAATTTTAATAATGACATTCAGCAATTATTATATGTTGCAAAACAAATTTCAAAACAATTACATATATACAATTTACATACATATTATATATTTCTTCAAAAATAATATACAACATATACATATACATATATATATAAAGAAAAATATATGAGAAACGCATAAAACACAAAAGCTGTTAATGAAAAAAAAGTTAATTATTTAATAAAATATATTTATTTTAGGCTTTCATGCAATTTTTTTTTTGTTTTGTTTTAATACTCTTTTTTTTTGTTCACAAAAAAAATTTTCAAATATAAAAACAAATGTTTAAAGTATAAAAAATATATACTGATTAGAGGTATTTTATTATATAATAAAACGAAAATAAAATGGCCTGACCATTTAAAAAATAAATACTAAAAAATAGTACACAATTCATAAATATAAAAAGTTTTTGAACTATTATTATATAAGATAAATGAATAAACACATTAATTTCAATTAAAATTTATTTCTACATCTCTCAGTGTATTTCGCAGGAAGTCAAAAGAATGACAATTCAATTAGATCTTCTTAATCTTTTAAATTCAAATAATGAATTTAATAAATAATTATTGTTTGTACGTTGTATGATGCATTTAAATTTGATCATATAAAACAGCACATTGTATGCAAAATTTATTAAATAAATGAAATGAAATAATATATTAATTATGTGTATTAAATGTTTAATTGATGTATAATTTATTTGTTTAATAAAACACAAAGCGTTTTATTCCAAAAACCAAGTAAAGCGTTTTAAGTTGGAAATATTATATCAAAGTGAATATATTTATTAACATTATACACAACAATTATTAAATTCATATTTAAATTAATTAATTATTATTCTACAAAATTATATTTACAGCAAAGACACTTAACCACAAATATTCCGCATGAATAATATATTTATGAAATTGCGTAAAATATTCATACATAAATGAAAACCAAATATATAATTATTAAAACTGAATTATATAATATATAAAGATATACATATACCACATTAAAAATTCAATGAAATTTTATCAATTATAAGATTTTAAATCAAACCAAAGCGAAACAGTTTCATTACACAAATACAGAGAAAAAATATACAAACTTATGCAAAAAATCAAGAAACATTTAGACAACAGATATTTAGAACAGGAACAAAACATAAAAATTAAATATCAATTAAATAAATAAATTAATATAAAAAAACACAAAAGATTAAAATAAAAATAAAAAACAGAAACTTTTTCAATATCTGCCAGGGTCTAGGTAATTGCCGGGTGTATTACTTGTTGGTTGCACAATCAAGCTTTGCCTTTCAAGTCTCAATACACCCACTTATTTTTTACCAATAAACTCATCATTTTTAGAAAATGATGCGAACTTGCTTTAAGACTCTCTATAGAGTTTGTGTTTCAACTTACAAGCAAGAAAACAGCTGATGCTATCTCGTAGTCACATGAATTTTGACAAGAAGTATCTCCTCTGTGAAAAAACTTGAACTTGTATCTGCAAACGTTAGAAGTTCGTTTCTTTTCATTTATATGCCAAAAAAATTTATTCCGTTACTGAAAGCATTTAAAAGTCTTGACCTTATGAAAAGCTCTCCACGATAAGCAAATAGAAGGTTAAAATTTCTTAGTTCGTCTTCAAACAGGCCGAAGTGCAAAGAAACTAAAAAACAGTGTTGCCAGGAAAAATTTTAAAAAGTTCATGTTTTTTTAATGCGTAAAATTTTTTAATATAATATTACAGTTTGAAATTTTCTTTAAACATATTCCAGGTGAAACGAACTCAATACTTGATTCTTAAAAATAATTTAGTTTATTTAAAATTTAGTTATCGAATTCAAGTGTACAGGTTTGTTCCCTTGCGAATTAGTTTGATGAGTGATATTCCTTTTTTTGTTTAAATACTTATTACACCGTAACTTAAGCAAAATTGCTTTTGTCACACAACCAGTATTATTAAAATATGTATTTTATGTTTAGCGGAATTGGCAAAAAAAGTAAAGCAAGCAGTAAATGTAATATAATAAGATACATACAAAACATACATATGTACATATTATTAAGAGCCAGTACTTTGAAAGTATATAAACATTTGCAATGGAATACAAGTTCATTCACAAAAAAATAAAATAAAAAAAACAAAACGTATAGTTAAAATTATCTGATAACCTCACACTTTTATGCCCTGATAAGCCACAAAATTAGCCGAGATATTATGTCATAATTTTTTTTTTTAACTAAAGAGCTCCGATGTGTACTGATTAATTGGAAAACATTCCGAGATTGAGTAATACTAATACGTCATAAGTGAAATCCTATGCACCTACAGATAAATCCCACTTTTAGGTTTTCTTTTTGCATTCATGTCAAGCGTTAAATAAAAATAAAATATTGAAATAAATATTTCATAAATTTTGTTTATCATTTTGCCTTTTAAATATATTCAATTCAAAAATAGGCAACACATGCTGAATAATATTATTTTTTGCTTTTGAAAAAGTTTCTTGCCCCACTGTGATTGCTGTTTTGTAATTATAAATAGTTTATCAAGAGTTTGGCTATAAACATTGGGGTTTTGTAAGATTTTTTTTTTTAAATGTGGTTGAAGTCAAGTGAACTTTTGCTTAGCAGCAACGAAATGCATCTAGACGTGCTATACCAAAAAAAAAGAATTTTTTTTAAATAAAAATGTTTATGCAGTTTGTCTTTTCTGTAGTCTGAATACATCTGTGGCAAAAAGGAAAAAGTGCTTAAGTCGAGATAAGCTGAATTTGAGTTAATTGTACCTCCATAATCTGCATATTCGAAAGTACATCTGCTCAAAATCTTAATTAATTTGTGTGATTTTTCAGGAAGTTATTATAGCACTATGACTTGCGATTTATATTTTTTACACTTCTAACCTGCCTCAAATCGTTACATACGTGATCGTATCGGCAATCGTACGAAAACAAATTAAATGATATGTCAATCGTATAAACTGAATGGGATTTCAATACGTTCACGTATGTCATAATCCGAAAATTGTGTTTTTACGTGACGAGTTGTACGTTCACAGATGTAACGATTTGACCCCTGATTTGGAATAATAGCTTAATTGAGGTTATACTTTGGTATATTTCAACTTAAATGTATTACTTATAGTATGTAAAACGATGTTCGCTTAAAATAAATAAAGTTTAACAGATAGTTTTCCATTTTAACTGCAAAGGAAGTAAATGTCTGAAAATCTACTTGAACCCTTAAAAGTGCTCTCCTGCAAAACAGTAAAATATGACTTAAGCACTTTTTCCTTATTGCCAAAGATATAATTAAATAAGCTTAAGTTTGTAAGGAGCAAAACAACAGAATTTTTTCATGCGAAAAATTATATCCATAGTTTTTTGTATCACGGTATGCATGTGTTATACCAACCAACGATAGATAAGGCTGAAATAAAATTATCACAATATTTTGTTCTTACTGACCTCTTTTGTTTTTACTGAGATTTTGAACATATACACAAAATTATATTTATTACATTATTATTATAGCTTTTATTTTTATTTTTTGCTGGGTTATTTATTGAATGTTCTCCAAATAAAAGAATATTTCCTTTCTTTGCCTCAAAAAAAATACATACTCGTACATAGTTCATATTTATTTCATTTTTAACACAAGCTGGCTGCATTTAAACGTTTGTTGGAGCCAAAAATGATTTCTTTGCTGAAAATATTTGAATCGTTCTGTTATCCCAATCGAAAAGCGGCGCTTTTCTTTGAAAAGTTAACAAACAAAGGGAAAGAAACACAAAATCTCTGTTGCACATTTTCACACTCAATGCTATAATTGCGGACCATCATCAATAACACTCATACGCTACGTAAGTCGTCCATATACACAAAATTATTTACCGAAATACATTTACACACATGCATACATAGTATGTATGTATGTATGTATGTAAATATGAAACTACACATATTGTGTCACACTCATGACAAAAATTATTATTTCTAATGCACAACTGCTCTAATTTTACGAGGGAACTTTTTTGTTGGTTTTTCGTTTTATTAACAAAATTCTGACTGCCTGTTACAAGAAGCGGCAAATTCTTTGAAAATTTCGGCACATGGTGTGGCGGCCGCAACAATTTGTTTGATGATGACAGACAATTAGTTTTAGAGGTTTTACGAGTGCAAGCCTGTTGTTACATGAGAAAGAAAGAACATCAGTGATGATATAACGCTTCAATTGAAAGCATTGTTGCCATAATGGTTTTTATAATTTTTAAAATAAATTTATGTAACTGTATCCAATGTGTCTTTCCATCACTTATTTTGAAGTGCCATAAAATGTTATTTCAACTTAAACCAAAGATCATAAAAACTATTGCTTAAAATCTAATTAAAGGTGCGGTCAGACGAGGCAAATGGTTGAATAAATCACCCCTATTCTGCGTTTCGATTCGAATCGAAAGTTTCTCCGTTTGGCAACTTTGGTATTCTGCGTTCCGTTCTTCGATTTCTCTTTCGATTCTATGTATTCTGCATTTCGATCGTAACTACGTTTTTGTAAGTTGTTATTTTAGTGGCGGAGCGTTTTCAATTTTTGTTTATTTAGCTTTAAAAAGTGATTAATGCAAAAAAATAATGCAAGTATTAAATGAAAGAAGGTTTAATTAATGAACTAAACAGTTTGTTTTGTTTTTTCTGTACTGAAATGCGATTTTTATTTAGTTTATTACAGGTAGAACAGTTGACACACCTATTTAATGGCAACGAAAAACGATTTTGTCTACGGATTTAATTAAATTTAAACAAATAAACTTTATTTTTGTGTTACAATTATGTGTAAAAAATTAAAATATCACCTCCGGCGCGACAGGATTCTTCAGACTGGAAAAGTTTGACCACAAATACCTCTTGCTTATCCCGTTTTTTTTAACTCTCTGTACTTAAATTTGCAAGAGTTTATTTAATGAAAATTTTCACAATATTTAATTATTATTTGTTTTAATTGTTAAATAACTGTTTTTTGCACTAAATTTAACTTTTTGCTAAAAATTTTGCAAAATTGCTTAGTTTTACTGTTCCTATTTCTCCCGTTTCAAAGCAAAGCAGCAGGTTTAAACATACTCTTCTCTTCTTTTTTTTTTCTTTCGATTCAGTTTTTTGGCAGAATACCTCTTTTCGATCCGTGCGTAACTGAATGCGGGAACGTAATCGAAACGCAGAATAGGGGTGAATATGCGCAATCATACATACATACGAGTACATATCTCATTTATTCCTCTAAGGCCGTGGTCGGCAAATTAAGGGCGCCGCGCCTTTTAATATACTCTTCTATTACGCACACACGCATTGTTGAGAACAGTTTGTGTGTATCTCATACTCTTAAGAATCAGCGTTGCCAGAGAAAAATATTTTCCCTACAATAAGAAAATATGTGTGATGAGAATTTACTAAATTCTTTATTTTCAGAAAATTATTATGGCAAACCAGAATGTTTGGTTTGTCAACGTGCGTTGTCATGTAAGAAAAGGCGTGAAATGCAGAGGCATTTTCAAGCATATATCTAAATTATTTTAAGAAAATTTACTACAAAACCATCTTTTTACTCACCATTACATTGACGTTGCAACAACAAAAGATGCCTTTCTTTATAAACAAAAATTGAGTGTTTCTTCTGCCCATAAAAAAATCAAGTTTGCCTTTGGAAATTTAAAATTTCAAATTAGGGAAATGAGATGAATTTTCACTGGCAACACCGGTTTGTGGTGAGAGTATAATTCACACAATCGTAAAATCTAATAGTATAGGTTGCCGACCACGGCTCTAAAGACTACATACGAGTATATATAAAAATATGGACAGGAGTGGCGTGAATCACATAGAGTTATCTACATACATACATACATCATTAGAATTGCATGAGCGCAAGTATAAAAATGTTTAGCACAAGCGAGTATGGATGAGTGAGTAAAATTTTTTTGAATTCATCATCACATATGATGGCGGTCCCAGAAATAACCGATGTGACATATAGATGGCGACAGCAGTTTGAAAAATCACTTTGGTGAAAAGTAGCGGCCTTATAAATCATGTTGTGCTTTAAGTTTCATGATGCCACCTTGTTTAGTATTTTTTGAGCGCTTAAAAATCGACGGTCTCAGTGAATTTTTAAACATGGAAAGAATTAGTGATTGCTATATAATTCAATACTTTTATTTTAAAGGTGTAATTTCAACCAATATTCAAAGCGAGCTAGATTCAACTATGGGGGAGTCTGCTCCTTCGTTTACGACTATGAAACGAGGTCGTACGAACTGTTAAGCCTAACACAAGGATTTTTAAGAAAATTCACAAGCTGGTTTTGAATAATCGACGGCTGAAGGTGCTTGAGCAAGGTGAAATGATAAGTATTTGAAAATATACTCTACACTGCATATTGATTGACAATTTGAAGATGTGAATGCTGTGCCCAAGATGGGTGCAACGTTTGCTCACAATAGAACAAACACAGAGTCGTAAAGATATTTCCATAGAAGACGTTTCACCGCAACAAAGTCAGCTTTTTTGTGTCGATTCGCAACCATTGACGAGACATGGATCCACCACTTCACACCTGAGACAAAAGCATAGTCAAAGCAGTGGACTGGGGTGGAAGAATCGTGCCCAAAGAAGGCGAAGACAGTTCCATCTGCAGGTTATGTGATGGCGACTGTTTTTTGAAATGCGCGTGGAATAACTGTCATTTATTATCATTAAAAAGGAAAATCAATCACCGGCGAATATTATGATAAATAATTGCAGCGTTTTAGGGATGAAATCAAGAAGAAAAAAGTTCCCATTTGGCGAAAAAGAAAGTTTCATCAAGACAATCTACCAGCGGGATTACTCTGTAATTCCAAATGAAAAAAAAGCTTTCGAATTTGCATGTAATCAACACACGAGCTCGAAAGTATTTTTTTTTCATTTCAAGCTACAGAGTAGCCCCCAGATCACACATCCATTATTACGTTGACCAAAGGGGCTATTCACATATTACGTAAAGCTATTTTCTGAGTTTCCCCTTTCGTAATGCTTTTAAAAAAAAAAATTCAGTATACATTTTCTGAACCGTAACAAAACCTTAATCTCCCCCTATCCCATGGAGTGTTAAGTAATATGTGAATAGCCCCAAAGTCAATGATTTAATGAATTTCTTCATCACGAACTGTATTCGCCAGGTTTAGCTGTGTGAGATTATTTTCTCTTCCCAAACTTGAAAAAATTGCTAGATGGTAAGCGACTTGCCAACAATGAAGAGGTTGACGGATGTTCAAAAAGCTAAATCGCTGGGAAAAGTGTTACAAAATAAAGAGAATATTTCCCAAACATGTTTTCTTTTCTTTGTTAGGTTAGTTAGTTAGTTTTGTTCTTTGAGTGCAGCTACTCGTATTACATCGTATTAGTTATACAAGATATTTTTAAATGGCTAAATGACTGGTTAATCCAGTTCCGGTTATCTACGATAGATACGTTCGTTCGGCTCCTTTTGTACAGCGCAAGGGATACAAGTAAAATTAAATTTTGTCGTAAAAATGAAATGTCGTATTATTGTTATTTTGCCATTTAAAAACTGCATACTTAAAAGGTTCATACGTCGGTGAATCACACAGAAATCGAAAACATTTAACGTTGTTATCAAGTTAAATTTCAATTGCCATATAATGCTTTGATATACCGCTTAAAAAAAATTAAGAGCTCTTTATTAAATGTTCGATCTTGTCAAACGAATGAATATTTCCATTTATGACATCCTGATACTCAAAGCGGCAAATTTCTTTGAATTTAAAAACAAAAATCATACCAGATGGTTGGTTTGGTGGTACTCAATACAAAACAATCATTTTGCTACACCCTTATTTTGATTTGAATGAAAAAATATATATATATATATATATTTAAGGATATATTTGCTAGTTCAGTGTTAAAGGAGGAGAAAAAAAATTATTTCTTTAGCATTTTTAGCGGCAATTATCTTTTGACTTTAAGTTAATCTTTTGAAATGCAAATTAAGTGTTTTTTCATTACATTTATGCTGGACTACGGACATACATTCATACATACATATTTACACATTATGAAAGGCGGCAGCTTTCTTTGAATTCCAAGGTAATGCGAATTCACTGAGCAATATTCTGTTCTTTTTGTAGTTTTAAATTTAACATGCTTCAGACAGACAAATGAAATTCATCCCCGTCTATTAAAGTGAATTAAAAATTAAAAAAAAGAGTGAAAAAGCGGATAACTTTGATGAATATCGTTAGGCAAGTCAATTGATAGAATAAAAAGGGGCAAAAGGACCATAAAGATTAACCAAACAAAGTTCTTATATATATTAAATGAAATGATGAGAAATATGTAACATTTATGCACTCCTGTTACTGAAAGCGGCAATTTTCTTTGAAGGTAAAAAAGAGATAAAAAGGAAGGATTTAAATGAATAAAGCAAAATAAATTTTCTGCGCGATGTGTACAAAAAAGGGTTTGCTTGAGGGCTTATAAATAAGTAAATAAAATTGTGCATATATATAATTAGTAGCATATCATATTTTTTTTTTGCAATGGGAACAATCACAAGGATTTCTTAAACGAAATAGTGAGGCCGACACTAACAGGCCACACAAGAATCTTTAGATTCTTGTAGATTGACTTTTTAACAACGACTGCTAAATTTTGTAGGCCAGTATTTATAAACGATTATTAAAGTAAATGTTGGTTTATAGAATGTTTAAACTTTATGAATACCGGTGATAGTGTTTCTTCGACTGCGCGACGCAAAGAAGGGTATTGTGTTTATCAGCCTATGTATGTACATATTTATGTGTATTCCTTTGCAGCACTATATAAACCGAACGAGTCACCGATTTGATTATTAATCAATTTGTCTTAATACTGGGAGTGTCACTAAAGACATCATAGTAGTTAAAATTCAATATGGCGGCCAACAGGCGCCATTTTGTAAAAATGATAAAGAGTCGGCGTACTGTATCAAAATGTGTATCATTCGCCAGGCAGCGCTAAATGCTTTGTCAAATCAATGATCTTCATCAAAGCACTGTAAGACTACGATGGGCTCCAGAGTAATGCGATGTTGAAAGGATTGAGACCTCCGACGAGCTGGTAAGATTAGGGACAATGTAAGATGATACGGTAAGAGATAACTAGTTAACTGGGCTTTAAATGCACGAATGAGGCTTTATGAATGAGGTTTTACTTGGCGAAACCCATACTAAAATTGGTTAGGAACAGAAGTGTCGGGAGAATTCTATCAGATGCATTGATTAGGGACATTTATCTTTGCCTGAAAATATCACGGTCTTAGAGGGCTGTGAAAAAGATTTAAAGAGTCACTAATGGATATCGCAGATATCAACGGTCTCATCATGGTAGTCAGGTGGTTCAATTTCAGGTTATATCTACCTAAAAGATTTTGTTAAGGGAAGAAGGAATATGTTGTTTTCGAAGCAATTGATAGCGGACCCTTCGGATCTCCGGGTGGAAGAGTCTAAGCACTATGCTTCCAACCGAAGCTAACATAACAAATCCGACTGTTGGCTGTTATTAAACTGATGTATATTAATTTCGAAATCTAAGAAAAGTTAATACCCAAAAAATTTTGCCTACGACAAAATTTATTAATTCTTAAAAGCACTAGGCAACCCAAAAAATTCTGACTTCTTCATATGTGATTATGATTATACACCAAAGGTGAAAAGGGACCCCATTGTTTTCGCTACGCTGTCCGTCTGTCCGTCACAGGTTATTTTCTCGAGAACCGTAAAAGCTACGGACCTAAAATTTGGAACTTTGGCCGCCAAAACAACAAATAAATGAGAGTTAAAAACTAAAAGGTGTTCCAAAACGAGCAACGAAAAATATTAAAATCCTATGTAATAACATACAATTGTAGTTTGTAAGGTTAGTGTATTTTTATACAGACTACAACAATTAACACTAAAATGTAAAAAAATTAAATTAAAGGGTGTTCTATATTTTGACAACTTGCTGTATCTTGTAAGAGGCAAACTCTTGAAATTTTCAAAAACGGTTAAACTAAAAAATCCCAAAATTATAAAATCGCCAAACCGAAAAAAATCGCCAAAAATATCAAAAAAATTTTCAGCTCGAAAAATAGCAAAAATCGCAAAAACCCGGAAAAATCACATAAATGAAAAAAATCGCCAAAAATTAAAAAAAATCGCCAAAATTAAAAAAAAACGCCAAAAACGGAAGAAAACCGCCAAAACGAGAAAGAAGCGACAAAGCTAAAAAAAGAGCCAAGATCGAAAAAACATAAAAAAACGCTAAAACTAAAAAATCGCTCAAAACCGAAAAAATACCAAAAACGGAACCCTTCGTGCGCGAGTCAAAGTCGCACTTTACTGAGTTTATTAAATTTTTTTAGAACTTATTTGTTTCTCAGTTTATGATTCGATTAGGCTAAATTTCGTACTTCTCTCTAAGCCAAACTACATGTAATACTTTTTAAGGAACAAATTGCAGCCAAGATAATTGTAAATTATTCCGACAAACAATACCACAACGGAACAACATGCTGTTTTCGAGGGCCGCCACACCTTAATCATCAGCGTAATTGTGTGTGGTCAACTGTGTGTGATGCCGAATGGTGTCAACTTCATATATTTTTTAAATAAAAATAGAATATGGGAATTCTTTTTATTCACCGTACTACAATTTATTGAAAGTTTTTTATGTAATGAAAGCTCAAATTTATCAACCATAATTTACAACAGTCTTGCCGTTGTGTTATTTGCTCTTTACAAATTATACACATGCCTATTAATTTGCATGTTTTGGTCTAATTAATGCCGAGTACACATCTAGTATTTCTTGTGTTGTCATTTTTAAAATGTGTGCAAATGTGTGTTCACATTATGTTTCTTATATGGAAAGCAATGCCACACAACGAAAAATATTGGAAATGGCAAACTTTGCCACTAGTACACACTATTGCTATGCAATAAAATGCCATAGTGTGTACTCAGCATAAGAAACTATTTTTTTAGTACAAACCCTAAGCGAAGCTTAAATGCACAATCTTGTCTTTTTAAATTCTAGACTTGTTTGTGAAATTATGTTTCATATAAAGCTGTTAAGAGGACCTGAGAATTGATTGATTATAATTTGTTATAAGTGAATTTCAGTATGCTACCGTTTAATTTAACACGAATATTTGCAAAACTAATTTATGTATATCAATTATAATATGGCACATACTTTCCAACTCCCGATAGTTGCATGTCGTATAGCTTTGTTATGTTAAAAAAAAAACTCCCTTCAAATGCATCAAAGAAGGCCGAAGTATTTTTTGCTTCATTTGGCACGCACAACATTTACACAAAATACAATAAAGTCACCCCACCTTTCACACACACGCATACATACATATGGAAAGCAAGCATGTTGAACAGGGGTATTCATGCTTGTGCACCTCGGTTCAGCGGCTTGGGATCAAAGCATTGATTCATTCCACCGTTGTCTGTAGACTTTTCAAAGAATTTTACCGCTAAAAGTAACAGGAGCTCATGACATCTGTGGAGTTTATTATATTTCCGATACAAATTTCAAAAAAAAAAAAAAACTACACAAGTACATATACATATTTAAGAAAGTATCATGAACTTCTGCTATTGAAAGCGGTGCATTTCTTTGAAATGTTGCTGGCTTTAGATAAATAACATCCCAGCAAACAAATGAAAAGTATGTTGTCATATTAATTTGAAATGTTTGAGAAAATCTTGAAATCAAACAATGGGAATAAATTTGCTTCAAATTTTCTTATTCATAAAGATTTTTCAGTACAGTGGGACCTCGATTATGCGTAAAGGTCGGAACCGGAAGTATGCTGAATAATGGATTTTCCTGGTTAATTGATAGAAATTTTGAGTTGCACTTTTAATTTTTTTTTTTCTAATTATAATTAATTTATTTTGCGATTTTAGAAGAAATTTTAAATAATTTTTGGAAAAAAATTCCGTTTAAAAGAGGTAATCACTGTTAATCGATGCAAAAAAACTTAATTTACGGAAATTATTAAAAATTTTATCTCTAAAAAATTTGAAAATTTGATTTTAAGTCTTTAAATTATTAAGATTAGACTGTTTAGAGTAAAGAAAAGAAAAAACAGCACATACATATTTAGCGCTGCCTAAAAAGTTTCCAAATGATATATAACCGCTTATTGAATCATCATGGTAGCGCCACAAAATTATGTCTTAAGTAAAGCTAATTTCATGGAGACCACAATTTCTACATTTAAATTCATTTCGAAGTTCCAAGTATATAAATTATAATTTGCATATGTAAAAATTAATGCTGGTAAAAATACCTGTTTGGAACTACTATCGCAATCGCAATCCATACCTAATGTTTTTAAGTCTAGAAATCGGATCACGGATCACGGATCACGTATAAATATTTAATGTGTAGTATACTTCGTGGCATCATTTAGTGATACGTTGGAAATTAAAATAAAGGCCTTTACTTTTCGTTACCGTTCTGTGTCGTTCTTTTATGTTTCAAATATTTTGCAATTAATTTTACTGTTAAAGAAATCAGCTGACAACGTACAGAATTGAATGCAAAATATCCCCACAAATAATCCATACACACTGTTGGCTTGCACTTCTACAGATTTGTTCACAACAGAACAGAACGTAAAAGGAAAACACATATAGATTTTCAATTGAACGGAAACAAAACAGCTGGTTTAGAAAAGAACGGCATGTATAAAATAATTCTGGTTTAATAAAGAAAATAAAACATTCACAAAAATATTGTAAAAAATCAAATAATAATAATAATAATTTGACTACAATTTGTAGCATTAACGAAAGTATAATGGTTAAACAGGTTTCCTTTTGGGTTCATCACGGCATTTTTATTTAACGACCACAAAGATAATTTAAATACTGACGTGATGGAATGATTCGCGATCCCAATATCACAATACACATATCGCTCATTTACTCAAACAACGTCATAACTAGAAAAAACTGGTTTGCCAGAAAACGAGTTTAAGTTTTCAATTACCACACATTTTAATGGAAAAATTAAATTTTATTTTGCTTTCAAGAGTTGAGTAAACGAGCGATATATGTATAGAACTAGTGGTAGTGTCCTAAAGAAACACATATTTGTGAGGCAAAAAGGAAAAAGTGATTGAGTCGATATAAGCTGATTTTGAGGTAATGAGACCTCCGTAATCTGCATATTCGCAAGAAACCTTAGTCAAAATCTCGATTAATTTGTGTGATTTTCAGGAAGTTATAGAACTATGATGACTTGCGACTTATCTTTTTAGACTTCTAACCTCATTTGGAATAATAGCTTAATTTAGGTTATACTTTGGTATATTTCAACTTAAATGTATTTCTTATAATGTGTAAAACGATGTTTGCTTAAAAAATAGAGGTTAACAGAAAATTTTCTAATTTTTCTGTAAAAAAAAATTAATTTCTGAAAATCGATTTGAACGCTTAAAAGTGCTCTCCTGCAAAATAGTAAAATATGACTTAAACACTTTTTTTATATTGCCAAAGATTTATCTGCCGTATAATAACTTAAATATTTTTATATCTGGTAATCCAAAGATACACAGATCTTACTTACATAAAACATTTTTAGATTCCATATATGAAAACTTTAGGTTTGCGAACATGCTATTTTTAGCTAATTTCCCAACACATGTGGATTTTAATTTTCTATATGCTAAGGACATTGCATACTTTTAGGCACAACGAAACAGTGGGAATATCGAATATTTTATTTATTAAAGCTAAAATAAAAATTAACAGCCTCCTTATTTATAAAAATTGAGACTTTATTTAGTCTTTTTTAAAAAAAATTTGTATGAAAATTTGTTTTAAAACCCTTAAGTTTTATAAATAAGGCAATAAACATATAAGAAAAAACTAACTGCCTGGCTCACGATGTCGACAAGAAATTTTCTTTCGCTTATTTATACTGAAAACAAAAACAAAACAAGAAAAATTGTTTTTGTTTTCAATACAAATAAGCGAAAGAAGCAAAAAAAGTAGCGAAGAAAATTAATTAAACTTTTTTTTATAAGTAGAAAGTTGTTTTGTTAGGGTAGGCATAAAAACATTTTCTAGGAAACATATCGCTTATTTACTCAAAGAACGTCATAACTCAAAAAAGCTAGTATGCCATAAAACGAGTTTAAAGTTTTCAATTTGCACACAACTTAATTTAAAAATAAAATTTTATTTTTCTTTCTAGAGCTGAGTTAAACAATATATTTATTTGTATGAAATTATTACACAATATGAAGAACGATTTGAAAAATTCTATTTTTTGAGTTATGACATTGTTTGAGTAAATGAGCGATATGTAAGCACATTTTTTACCAAGAAAATAATTTCAGTTTGGAAACATTCAAGAAACAAAAAAATATATTAGCACTTGTAATTATTAAAATATACATATGTATATATACATAAATATGTAAATATATATACATATTTATATATAATCGCATATTTATTTATACTTATTATTTTTATACATATGTTATAATAGATCTATCTAACTAAAATTTAGATTGTAAATCTATCTAAATCTCAGATGTCTGTCTGTCGGTCTATTTCTCAGGAAAACTTTCAAAAATAATTTTTAAAACAAATTGAATAAATTACGCGAAATTTATATTAGGAGAACAGAAAATACTGGTCATCATCACACATACAAATTTTATTGGCAATAAACTGAATTTTTGGGAAATTCAAAAAGACATACACTGACATCCAATTTACATGCAGACATACATACTTACACACATTCACATAACCATAGGAGACCGGCGGCACACTTTGCTTGGAAAAGCATTTTACTTTTATAAAAATATTTTTATTTGTTTTGTTTCCTAAAGCTAATAGAGAGCAAAGCATGCAAAAAGAGGAAAAGTCGTGTGTGGAGTGAAGAGACAGACGACAAATGAATAGGAAAAAAAAACACTTACAGTTTAAACATTTAATGAAAATGAAAAAACACAACAGCTGCGCATCACTTTTCCTAAATAAATTTTCCTTAAAGCAAATATTTTTGAGAAGAGGGGTGAATTTTCCAACCACCATTGCTTTTCATAACTCTGCTCTTGTCTTCTTAGAAATGGCAACAAAAATAAAGCGAACAATGAGCAAATCTAAAGTTCAGAGTTTCAGTTTTATTGTTTACTCGTTGTTTGACCCTTTTCTTTTGAGAAAAGCACACATAAGGAATTTTAAATATTTTAATAAAATTTTGTGAATAATATTAGGGTTGCCTGCCAGAAGCATTTGTGTTACGTAAATATAGGGATTCTGAATCTCATGTTTTTATGTTTTTGGAATTTAGGCATAAATAATTTGTAAAGCTGATCAGAATGTTTGAAATTAGACAAATTACATAAATATAATATACAAGTTGCTGAAATATTTGAAATTAAAATAACATTTGAAAACGATTTCTTCTCATATTTTTTGTTAGACTTGAAGAGAAATATTGGCTGAAGTCTACTTCATTTTTATATTGATGTTCAGTTATTAATATAAAAATTAAGTAGACTTAAATTATGTTCAGTTATTAATATAAAAATTAAGTAGAATTCAACCCAAAAGTTTTGAAATAAGCCAAGGAATCGCAATACACAAACATAATAAATTTTAAAGCCTCAATATTTATAAATCAATCAACTAATACCTGATTTACATTAAGCATTTTTTTTCATGAAATTATTTGCATGGAAATTTTTTATTTGTCAATAGGAGGCCCAGGGGAGCAACTCATATCAAAAAAGGTGCCGAAAATGCATCAGAGATTCACTCTACGTCCTTTTTTATTATATAAAATTATATTCTATAGCACTGCAATTAGCAAAAAGGAAAAGTTTCGTGAAAAAATGCTTAATGTTATGTAATTAGGTATAATTGTGAAAAGCTAATAGAAAATAAAAACTTATGCAATCGAATAAAATTGCTTGTTTTGTAAAGATTTTTATTTGAGGCTATAAAAATTGAAAAGTATTTTCGCAAAATAAAATTTAAATTGATTTTGTCTGGTTTTTTCGTGCAAGTATCCTTATCCAGCGAATTCATACGAAGTGACCTCGGCCAAGGTTGTCAGATATGGCGATTTTTCTGGCGATAAATAAATTTATTGGCGACTTTTATGGCTATTTTTTTAAGCAAAATTGAACATAAAAATTTTTGTAATTCAGCAAAATAAAGTTGTTAAAGCAGTAGTTTTAAAAATAAATCGTCTGCAAGAAATTAAAACAATTTGATTTTGATGATTATAGTCATTAATGCGTTTTGAATTTGTATGCGAAAAATTTACAAGAAATAATTTTTGGCGATTTGATTTCTACCTTTGGAGACATTCTTTAAAATTTTTAAATGATAATTTTATAAAAATGTATATTAAAAAAATTCTTGTATAAAAACAAATTCATTATTAAATATATATAGAAATAATACATAAAATTGATTTTGGCGACTTTTGGCGATTTTTAAAATAAATTTGGCGAAATAGGTCGGAAAAAATCTGGAAAACCTGTCCTCGGTATCCCAGCTGTTTGTTTTCAAGGCGAATTGGTGAGATCCACATGTTACATTAACCTTTTAAAAACTATTTTTAATATACAAAAATCATCAGGTTTTGAAACCGATTTTTTTTTCTGAATAAGACCTCTATTTGTTTTATTACGTCTAGTTTAATTTTTACTGCTTGGCAATAGAAATGGCAAGTATAGCGCCGCGTCTGGAATTTTTTTGAAACTCCTAAGAAACGTTATTCATTTCATTTCAGAACCTAATTAGATCGAATTTTTATTAAATTGTGTACCGAAAGATTTCTTTAACAAAATATTAAATTTCATTGAAAATGCTACTATTTCCACAAAAAAAAAGTTTGAATTTAATGAAGTTCTCCAATAGTTTTAGGAACAACTTTTGCTCGACACTGAGGATTTGGTTTTTAAAAATTGGCAACCCCAATCAATATATACGAATGTGTGTGTTAAAATATGATTTTAAAAGCAAGTCTGTATGTGTGAATTAATTTATCATCATTCATTAACATCAAAGGTAATGTGCGATGCGGATTTCGCCTTTGAACCAAATCCTCAAAGGAGTTTTCCGATCTTAATACCAAGAGTTCAGAAATTTTAGCAATCATTGGAAAATTGTGAAAATTTCATTTTGTTTTTCACTTGAGGAAAATTTACATAGTGGTAGTAGTAGTGCTTATACACATGTACATACAATCAATATACATTTGTATATAAATAGATAGACGCTTTGAGCAACAACAGGAATGAAAATTTATTTTCATTTTCATTTTAATTTTTTGCGCGCGCTAAAGCCAAAAGTGTGTGCCGGCATCATCATCATTTGTTGTTTGTCTTGGCGCTATTTATTAAGTGATTGTCAGACTTTGCGGTCTGCCTGAGAGGGCCAACATGAACTTGCATACAAATTTAGAGATTTTGGTAAATTTAAATCTTTTCGTTTTGCATCAAACGCTATTGATTAAGCTTTATGCTTTTCCGAAAAGAGTTTATTTGATTGATGGATTATGGTTTGTTTGTTTAAATAAGGGATTTTTGCAGGTTTTGTGTGCAGTTAAAAATGTTGCAATAATATTAGGAGCTCCCCTACCGGCAAATGAATATTACGCCAACTTTTTTACAACTGATGGTGGCTGACACTTAGATTACACTGTGACAGATTTTTTAAGTCAGCGAGTGCAAACTCTTTCTCAAGGCGAATTGACAGCAGGTGATCTAGTTTTAGGAATTTGTGATCAGCTGTTAATTTCTGTTGTATCAAATCATGCAAAACGTTGAGAAATTTTCTGACAGCAGGAAATTTCGCATCTCACAAATATAAGTGCATTTTCTGCAGAGTTGCAAATCGGGTCCACTTGGTATGAATTCACTTTGCCTTTCTCATTTGGAATTTCTTGCAGTGCTTGTACTTATGGTTTCATTTATATTTTTGCTGAAACTTGATTTTTTTTCTCAAGCAATATCTCGGAAACGAATTGGAATTTCGTTTTCCTGTCTTGGGCATAATTTTAGTTATAGTCGTAGACTAGGAGTAACAAAGTTCAAAAGAAACTAACCCGAAAAAACAGCATCTAGTGCCTCAAAATTGCTAAAATACATTGTTAATTTTTTATATCTTTCTTTTGTCATTTTTGTCCTACACCTGGCAAAATCAGTAAATAAAATACAATTCATAATTCTTCAGGACATATTCCTATTTTCAGCTGTGTTTAACATCGAAATTCGAAATTTTAGTAATTCTATAATCTCAATCTGAGTAATTTCTCCTTTTCAAAAAATTGATAATGGTCTTGCAGACGTATTTAAAATTATACACGATAATTTTCTTTCAGATATGATATTTGAAAATATATGTAATAAAAAAATTTAAAAAAATATTGCTAATGCCGGAGTTAGTTTTTTAAAATCGTGCCATTTCAAATCAAATCGGTTTACAGAACAGGGCCCAATAATTATTAACTTCGTGTTTTTCAAACTTAGTAGTGGTAGTATTCAGTTGTCCGACTCTGTATTACTTTTCAACTAACTTAAAGTTAGTTACCCAAAACCTAGCTTATTAATGATTATTACAACTTAAAAATAGTTAAATTTATGAAACTATTTGGCAGGTAAATGTTTTTTGATTATTACACCTAAACAGTGGCTGCTAAGCTAACAGCAGGTTTATCCTTACGGCAACTTTTAAAACGAACTTTAAGCATTCAAAGATGCCATATTTTCTGATCTAAGATTAAACCAATGCTGCCATTCGAGTGTTTACATTAGAAATAGATACAGTACAACTTCGATAGTCCGGACATGCGCCAGTCCGGTCACTCCAATAATTCGGACGCTTCTACATTTCGGACAATTTAAAGTTTTTACCTCCACAATCCGGACAAAATTTTTTTTATGCAAGAACAAAAACTTAAATCCAAGCAAAACATGCAAGTTAACGGGAATTTTTGTTTTGTTTTGTTATTCGTACTTTGATTTACACTTTTCACTGTTATTGCTTCAGTTTCGGTTAATTATTTGGCAAGCGTGTTTGTTTAATTCAATTCGAAGTGCCACGTTTTAAAATAATAAACGCAAACATATAACACTAACCTTACATTAGAAGTGTGATATTTTACAATGTCTTGATGAGGGAAAAACTATGCGGCATGCTGCCGAAAATTTCCATGTTCCTAATCAACGATTTATGACATTAAAAAAAAAGTAGTAATGGATGCAAAACCAAAGATCTCTAATGCAGATGCAAAGAAAGCATTTCCAATTTGCATTCAGTGGGATGAGGAGAATAATTTGAATATGCAGGATATTCTGTTGTTAAAGAGACTAGAGCAAAAGGCACATATCAACCACCTCAAAAAAGTTAGTCTGCACAAAATAACTTCGTTTTTTTAATATATCATAGTATGTATATATGCACATATGTATGTATGTATGTATGTATTTAATTCACTTAGATTATTTTAATATTTTCAACTGCTATAGTCCGGACAACTCGTTAATCCGAACGAGCCTAAAACTATATGTGTCCGGATTGTCGAAGTTGTACTGTATTTAGATAAGTATGAACATAGTTTAAAAAAGTGATAATTTATTTTTTAATCGATCTACTTAATACAAAATTTCTTTTGAGACACCCTGTATTTATGAAAGCTTAATATCAATATGTATTATTAGTAACCAAAAATAGAACTATGTATACTAGTAGCTAAAAAATATTAAGTTAAATGAACTTTAAACAAGGTTTCCTGCTTTATATAAAAAGATAACGATCGTTTACTCGAACAATGTCACAACACTAAAAATGAGATTTTTTAGTTAATAAAACAGGGCCAATCCTAATATAAATAGTTATTCCCATTGTGTACAAATATCATACATATATCTTGAAAGAAGAATTAAATTGTATTCTTCCATTAAGTTGTCTGTAAATTGAAAACTTTAAATTATTTTTCTGCAAAACTAGTTTTATGAGTTATGAAGTTGTTCAATTAAATGAGCGATATGCAAATTAAACGTTTTCAAAATTGTAGTCCGCCATACAAATAGTTCTTTTTTTAGCAGTTTCCTCCATATTTTTCATTGAATAAAATTTAGTTATTCTTTTAGTCGAATGTTTAATTTACTAGTAAAATAAAAAAATACTTGTATTTCCTTAAAAGTAAAACTCATCGATCGCATCGTATACTCGTATTGTTTGACGATAAAATTTATTACAAATTAAAATTGCCATTTCGGGACAAAAAGAATTTTAAATGCAAAAAAGAAACACACATACATATGTTTTTTATTGTTTTAGTTTCAATTCTTAACAACGTTGAAGACCATTGTCGTGCCATTTAATGATCTAAAAAGAGTCATCAACGTGTCATGGGAAAAGTTATAAATGTTAAAGCCCATTTTTGTTGTCAGATTAAAACAATTAATTATTATTTATTGAGGAAATTTTTAAATTATTGAAACGGGTAAGTTGAAGGCTTTCTAATGATAAAAAAAATAGTATTTTAAAAAAGGGGCTTCATTTTGATATTAGAGAGAAAGTATTTTTAAGCGTCATTATTCGTAATCACTGTAAAGGGAAAGGTAAGTCATTAATATTGTAACGAAATTTTAGCCAAATGGCCAACGATGACTACGTCTGCAGCGTAGAGTTGAGCGATATTTGGAAACCTGTTACGTTTTCACAGCGATTGAAAAATCACATATCACAACTGTGACTGAATTTATCAAGTAACAGGTTTTGGAAATATAGTTCTTTCATACAAACTGTGATTGTTCTTGTATGCTTACTTTACAGTAAATGAAGCTACCACATTAATTTTTTTTTTTTGTGAAGACAAAATCGTCAAATCGTGTCAAATCGTCATTTCTGGCAACTATGTACAGCTCAAATTTTTATATTTGCCTGTTAAGGGGCCCATACACCACAACAGCATGCATGCGCAATCAAGTGTTTGTGCCAGCGGTTTGGTCGTGTATGGGCATTTGGTGCGATTGTACGGTTCGCTGTAGCGATGTCAATTAGAGTTTGATATTTTGCTGATGGTACCAGCTCGCTGGTGTGGTATATGGTGAAATAAGCTCAGTTGAGCAAAGTTGTCATGGAGCAAACATGCATTTAAGTAATATAATTTGTCGAAATATAATTTGTTTCAATGGTAAACAGAATTTTAGAACTTTAGTTATACATAGCTGCTAATTTTAGCAACATACCAATAATAATTGCAACAAAATATGTGTCACTATTCATAACCACCCTTCCCGAAATTTTGTAAGAAGTGAATATTGTACCAGCTTGCTGGTATGTTGTGTGGTTCGAGCATGAATGCTCAATCGCTTGTTTGTGCGTGCATGCTGTTGTAGTGTATGGGCCGCTTTATACAACAATTCTCAATGTATGGATGGGGTTGATTGCTAATTGTTTATTCTTGTCGCTCTTCTTATTAGTATTTATCAAGACACCAATACTAATAAATACTTTTAAAGCAAAAGAGCTGAAATGTGTTAAACCGTGATCACAGTCACTGTTTAATTTCACTGCTGTTCTTCTTATTAGATTTTCTCAAAATAACAGAACTGCTACAAACAAAATATTGCTAAACTGTGATCACAGTCGCAGTTTAAAAGAACAGCGATTTAGATATCACGTTCACAAGGAGCAACATTATTAAAAAATCACGTTATCGCTCACCACTACTGCAGAGCCATATTATTTTCATAAAAATTTACATGGATCATCATATTGAACCAAAGTGGGATGGATTCTCATTTTCTTCTTACCAGCAAACTACTAACCTATGTCCTAGATAACTTCACAAATTCCTCCTTTGAGATCTTGCATCGATTGTGGGCCATTGGAATCAGGGTTACCGTTTATACGACTAAAGTCGCAATTTGACCCTTTTTTAGCGGTGTGCGACTTTTTGTGAGACTTTTTTTATCACCGACTTTCGCGACTTTTTTAATTTTGTTGGGACTTTTTACTCTTTTTTGTAAAGATTCTCACTGAAAACATTAAATTTGCAGTAAATTAAAAATTTTTTGATATTATATATCAAAAAAAATTGTCAAAATTTAAAAGCAATTCACAGATTATTATTTATTTGGAAACACTTTTATTAATTGCAACCTTGTCACGTGTAAAATCTATTTAAGAAATTTTTCGCAAATTTTTAGTAGAAGTTTCAAAGAATAGTCTAAGCAAAATAAAGCTTTTAAATAAATTAAAAATTGTGGTTTTTAGAGTGCTTATTTTACAACATTATTTTTACCCGCTGAGTCAATGAAAGAAGTTGTCTTAAAATATTTACAGGTGTGTACGAACATGCGAAAATTTTAAAATTTGCTTTGCTTAATTGTAAATTAACTAATAAATTAAAAGTAAAAACATGCAACTCAATGCTGTCAGCTTTAAATTTAATAGGCAAAGATATAGAAAACCAGATTTCTTCTGCTGAACTTATTTTTAAAAACAGATATGAAATTTCAAACATCTAATACTTATGTTAAAAAAATATTGTTGAAGTACACATACATTCACCCAAAATATATGGCGTCAAGATCAAACGAATAGAATTAAAGTAAAAAGTTCACGGGGCTTTATTTGGAAAGGTTTGTCAAAAATATCTTAAGTTTCACTTTTTTAGCTTGATTGTTTGTAATGAATCCTAATCCTTTGACCTCGGCAGCATTCGACAGCCAAATTTATTAAACTTAAGTAAATTTGTTCAGTATACATACATGAAAATATATATAGAAGGACATACATATAATGGAACTGTATATGTAATGAAATATGCATTGTTTCAAATTATTTTTATGTTGTGTTATGCTTTTTATTAATAACAAAAAACGTTAAAAAACGATGTGCAACTTTTATTTTCTCAAACGACTTTTTTTTTACAAAACGACCTTTTGTGCGACTTTTCAAAAATTCTTAACGGTAACCCTGATTGGAATAAAAGTTGTTAAATCACAAGATCGTGGTATCCAATTGTGATTGGCACAATAGCGCAATCCATTCACCGTATCAGTTGTTCCAGCATCATTTTTGGAAAAGTAAGGTCCAATGACCCCGCCAGAAAAAAACCGCACCAAATAGTCACACGTTGAAGATGGAGAGGCTTTTTAACAAAAAGTCTTGGGTTTTCTGAGCCCCAAATGCGACAAGTCTGCTTGTTAAAGTAGTTTTTGAACTGAAAATGGGCCTCATCATTTGTCATCTGTCAAATAGGTTGCAGACGGAGTCATGCCAACTATTCAACGTGAAACGTCTTATGAAAACACTCCGTATTTAATTATATAAATTCGAAAAATAAACACATTTATCTCTACAAGTTTTAGCAAATATTATGAAATTAATAATTGCATTTACATATTTTTTTTAATTCAAAAGTACACTAGAGCATAGCAGAAAAGTTTAACCACCCTGCAGAAAATTTGGCGACAATTCATCCAAACGTACTCGTCCCATGACTTGAGAAAATGCGAGTGTTATAAAAAGTACGGAGAACTGTCGTGAAAAAAGACATATCGTGTAAATGGTTACATATTCACCATTTTCGTGATGTATCATCTTGATCTTGAGCCAATGTAATTTGGAGTCGGTGCAATATTGTAGTAAACGGCACTGAACATGTTCGATGTGGTTGAATACATGGACCTATCAAATAGTGTAAATCTATTGTTAATTGCTCCCTACAATGTGACTCTGGAACCAGTCCCGTAACTATACTGAGATATTAACCAAAGCTTAACTGATATTTATACTTTTGAAACATGAATGTCCCTGTGGTTGAGTGGTTAGTGTGCAAGCCTGTCATGCGCGAGGTTGTCGGTTCGTCTCAGAAAATTGTCTGCTTAAAAATAAATTATAATTGCATTTGTAACAATAAAAAAAAAATTATAAGTTTTCATTATTACAGTTAAATGTCGGAATGACATTTATTATATATAATTTATATTATTCTACACCGAATAGGTCGCTATGGGATAGTTCAGTGACAAGTCACAAGGTGCATAAAAAGTATCAATTAACCCCATCCTAGGCCATTCCCATGTAAAAGTGACTGGTCCGCTTCATAGGAAATGTTAGAACTCGAACTAGTCCCTTTTACTTGGGACCGGTCACGTGACTAGTATTGTATCAGTTCAATTTCCTGCAGGGCATCAACACTAAAGAGCTTTATTAAATTTAAAATTTAAAGCAAATATGCAGTTTCCCAACTTGAAAAGAATTTTCAGGAGGATTTGTTCATTGTGTAATCATTTTAATATTATAAATGCCACAATGGCTCTAGAGAACAAACAGTTAAATGCAGCACAAAACTGTACATACAAATAACATGCAACAGCAAAATAAAATGTAAAACCACCAACAACATACTCGTACACTTACGAGTGCAAAAAAAAATATAAACAAATTTAAACTAAGTGCACACTGATTAAACACATATTAACTTTAACTATAACTTGCTTGATTAACAACGAACTACATATGAGCTGCATGGAAAAAAACTTGTTTTTATTTGACTACAACAGAGCAAAGACGAGAAGGATATGGGATAGTTTGTAAATGCAACACTGTGTTGCACAATATGATTAGTTAGCAATGCTTTGTTAATTATACATATATTTATGATTTTTCTAACTAACTCGTGTACGAGTATGGCATCAAGCATCATCTGGTACTTTTTATTTGCCTTTAGAAACACGATGCCTATAATATATATTTATGTAAGTATGTTTCTATGGATGTTAGTCTGTTCTTTCAGAACTTTTAAAATATTTGACATAATTTAAGAAATGCGATAATCAGCTGAGACTTTAGCTCTAATACATATGATGAAAATTTAAATTTATTGCATTAATTCTATTACGGCACTTTACTTTCAATCATATAAACGAGTTCGGGTCAAGAAGTACGTGAGTTTTTGAACGTAAGACAGGCTGTCAAGAACAAACTAAATGACGCACCTTATTAAAATTTTGAAAAGAGTCAATTGACAGCTGCCTGTCACAGACTTATTGAACTGCCCTCGTGCATAATTATATAACACTATTTTGCCTTAAACCTGCTTAAAATTAACAAAAATTAGTGTCTGTATGTCTAAAATTAATTTAAAAAAAAATGCTAATAAGAAAAATTTTTTATGAAAATTTGTTTTAAAGTCCCTTTATAGGGGTTTAATAATTTTTATAAATAAGGCTGTTATATTCTTAATAATTTTTTACTCTGTGATAAACGAAAGCAAAACTCTGTTCAATGATAAACCAAAATTTCGATAATCTCATAATTAAGGAATTTAACATACATACGAAACATGATTTTCTATTGCCAGCGCAGATAACACATCTTATCTGTTGATAACGCTTTGTTGTTGTTGCTTTATCAACCGATGAAAGGAAATGCCTTGCGTAGGGTATTGGTTAGACACAATATTAAAACAAACAAGTTGCATGTTGGAATTTTCAAAAGCGGACATTTAACTTTGGGAAAATCTTCATTTTACATTTAAAAAAAAAAGTCTGTCTGGATGCATAAATGCAGCCGCCTGCGATGCCACAGCCACCATTGCCTCCACCAGTTGCTTGACTTTTAAAGGCACCAATATTTTGAGCTAAAAAAAAGCCAAGCCCAAATACAGTTACTTTATTTAATAAATTGCAAATGCATTCTTTGCTTCTATTCTATTGTTGTAACCTGCTGTTTAAGTTGTCGTTCTCCTTAGTATGAATCTAAAACAATTAAAATAAAACACGAAAGAAAAAGAATTAAATTAAGACAAATAACGACATTGCAAGGTCGTAATTGTAAAAATGTTGCAACTTAATGTTGCTGTTGCCTTAAGCTTTTTTTTTTCTATGCTCTCGATAAAAGAACAGGTCAGGTTATTAAAAAAATTTTCAAAATCAACATAAACACATACACCACAGCCGGCTACACAACAGCACGAATACGAATGCTGTTGACGGCTATCATCGCAGTGCAGTCAGCTGCTTAAATATATTGACAATGACAATGACATCATAAGCAACTGATACTGAAGTATTAAATTATATTTCAGTGGTGTCACTTTCAAATATCACACATTTATAAAAATAAAATTACTTATTTATGACCCGTTCAACGATATCGAAGTATTCGTTCGTCTTATAATATAAATTGAAAATAAAAACTAATTGCAAAACGAAATTAAATTGCAAAACGAACGTATTCTTTCGACATCGTTGAACAGGCCTTTGGTAAATATATATAAACGAATCAATTTATTGCTTTATAGGGATTTTGAGATGTTATCTCTATTAAATGATATCCAATAATTCTAATGCCGTTTTCTTTTCTAAAAAAAAGTGCAACATTATCCAACTCCTCATTAAGAAAAATTAATTTCAGCTTTCGTTCAAAGTAAAAATTTTCGCTCGAAAGGGGTGATACAATAATTTCTAATAAAATATATATTACCATTTCATTGCGATTTTTCGTTGAAAAGTGCAAGAAAAATTAAAATTGTTTACCATTTGCTAACATTTACTTAACAGTTTGTATCATATTGACGGCACTATTTTTGCTCAGTGTAACTTACAAAAATAGAAATTAGCCTATATTGGCGACAACGACGAAAGAGGTCGTGTAGCTGTGTAGCTGCAGTGGCGTCAATATAATCGTTTTTAAAAGAACGTACATATTTATTCTATTTTTGACAGCTTGTGGTCGGTATCCTGCCGTGGGAATTGGGAATTGTTACAATTTAAGTTTAAGATTTGTTAACGCACTAATAATCCCAAAATATTATTTAACTTATTTAGTAAAATATTTCTCTTATTAAAAATACATTGAAATTGATTATTGAGGGGTTCAGCTGAATCCTATGCGCATTTCACTGTTGCTAATGCAGATCATCAGGGAACCTTTACCCAAAAATGTTCTTTGAACAACTAGAGTTATTATGTTAAACTTTCATTTAAACAAATGAGAAGCTCAACAAATAACAAAGTGAAACAAGAACTCAATAATCAACATGTCTTTTATTTTCTTACTTTACCATTGCTACTTTCGCTGGCTTTTTTCAGCTTCAAATTGTAGTTGCAAGATTATGTAAAAATAAAATAAGTGTAAATAACAACAACAGCTATTCAAGAATAGAGTGTTGCCACACAAGTATTTTAGATCGGGTGCAATCAAGTGAATAATTAATTTTTTTTATGGGAATTGTTACATTTTAAGTTTAACATTTGTTAAGGCACTAGTTAGTAATGCCAAATTATTATTTTACTTATTTAGTAACTTTTTTTATCTTACTTCTCCTGCCGTCTCATAAACTAGTGTCATACATAACCAGCTGATTTCAGTGAGTTTTCATCTGACATTACCGTCTAATTTTACAGTAGCGAGGTTTTCATGCATTTGTAAATTTTAGTTTCAGATGTAAAAAATATTTCGTGTGAAACCAGCTTCATACAACAGGATATTCTGTGGTTTCTCTTTATTTAATCTAGATATTTTGCGCTTGTGGTCAAAACCAAAGGACAACCATGAGACGCAAAAGAGAGCAACTCGAAAAGGTGTTTTTTTTTTGTTCACTGATACATGTAATTTATCATTCAATCTATTGAAACAAAAACACTGCACCCTTTAGTTATTTGTGGTAAAAGGAAGTTAAAAAGTTTTTGGTTTTGTACACATTTGTTACAAAGGACACACAGCAACCAACATTTAATGCAGCTGCTGCAACAACATACGGGTGATTTTAACTTGGTTATTTATGTCTGAATGCATGTTGTGTTTTCAAAATTACAAAAAATTATTTTCTTTTAAAGGATGTGGATTTTTTATGTCAATTTAGGCCACGAATCACAAACATTCGTTTAATCAGCAGGTTTGAATGTTATTAAAAAGTCACAAATTATACACTCATTTGCCTTGAGAAATAACAAAAAAAAATGTTTATGTATAACCTTCGGCATACCAAATTGTAACTAAAATGATTTTGGGGCACACAGATAATTATAATGAAAGGATACAATTTTCAAAATGGTTTTCAATAGAGATGTGCACGTGAGTGTTTTCTGACTCACGACACGCACGCTCACGGAGAAAAATATTTAACTCACGCACTTTCACGCACGAATGATTTTGAACATTTTCACGATCACGCACGCTCACGAATAAAATATTTTTAATCACGCACTAGTGGTTTACAACTTATCACGATCACGCATGCTCACGAAAAAGTATATTTATAATATAATTTGCATGTCTTTTAGGTTGAAAAATAGGTTCTTACATATACATATGTACATATCTACGTATATATGTATGTATGCTCGTGTTTTTGAAAAATTTACAATGTAATTTAAAATAAAGCAAAGTTAATTTAATATCGTTTTAAATATTCGTATTCGCGGATATCATTTTAAATATTCGAGTTCTCGTATATCAAAAATTGACATTCCACACATGTATGTATGTCTACATCCATAATATAAATGTGAAGGTAAGACGTATGATCAATTAAATAAAGGATGATCAAATAAATGAGAAAAGCATATTATATGAGAAAACATAAAAATTTCTAAAATTTTTCTGTTACGTAACATTTTCAAAGACTTCCCCCCCCCCACCCTCACCATTACAAATCATAACAAAACTCGAACCCCACCCCTCCCCTCTACAGCGTTACGTATTATATTGACGGCCCCTAAAGCAAAAAACATTTTCTGCGGTACAATTCGTCAGTAGTATTGATGACAAAGGCACTGTTGAATCAGTAGTGTTTCTCAATTGATACTTCCTACATGGTATCTAAGAAACATACATAGATACATACATACTTACAAAGCTGTATGAATATATATGCATATATGCATTTATTATTTATTAAAATATTAATAATATTAATACTAATATATTAATAATATTAATATTAACATAATAATATTAATATTAACATATAATAATATGCAGGAATGTTATCTCGTGAGAGTGTGAGAATTCGTGCGTGATTATTAAAAAAAGCTCACGCACGATCACGCACGAGTAAAATTTTTTCAGTCACGCTCACGCACTCACGCGTGATTAGTTATAATATTTGATCACGAATCACGTGAATCACGCGTCACTCACGCGTGACACGATAAAATCACGACATTTGCACATCTCTAGTTTTCAATAAGATTATTGGGCAGCTGAGGGACAGAAAATTTCGATTTTGCTACTTATCACCAAATGTATTTTGTTTTTAACTATTAAGGCATCTATACGCCAGGTCAGCTAACCCTCGTAAATATGTATGTAATTGCAATAGAAATATTTTATCTATTTTATTCTACTCTACTTGAATCAACTAAAATGCAATTTATGATTTTTTTTTAATTCAAATTTGCTGGTTGTATTGCTCATCTTAAGATTTTTAATATTGTTCACACATACATATATTTATGTAAATTTTAAAACCCCCAGCAGAGTTAAACACTCACTTTTATTTTTTACCAAAAGAAAATCTTATCTTTCTGCTGCACTTGACAATTGTAACTCAATTCCTTTAAGCGCTGCTCTATTATACTCTACAGTTTATGATGCAAACTGTTCATTTTTCAGTTATTTATTGTCATTTAAATTCACATATTTGTAACAGCTCTCACACATGTTAGAAACGTGATTTTGTTTTAAAAAATAATACTCGCATATATATAAAACAATTTCTAAAATATTTCAAACACATTCAAAACAATCTTTTCGTTCGAGTATCAATTACATTTTATCTCTGTTCATCTTTATTTATGGAGGGCGATTGTCGAAGGGAACACCAACATCTGTTAAAGTTTAACAATCGAAAAGTATTTCGAGCACTTGAAAAATAAATTTAAAAAAAAGAAGCAGAATTTATCCTTTTCTAAAAATACTTAGAAACAGACATATACTTTCTACACGTTTGTTTACTAGTACGAGGTTATTTTAAGTTAAAAATAAACATTCTAATGGGTTTTACTCTAAATGTTTCTTTAATTTGGATATTTTAAGTACAGCTGCATATCATGTGGGCTGCTGTTGCGTTCAGGCGCTAAATGAAATTCATAATACAATGGGTGTTCATTAGATTAAGCAAACAGATATTTACACATGCGCACTTTAAAAATAACATGTATTGGAAAAAAATATTGCTTTCCAGTTGCTGGATGATGGACACAAATATTAATATGTATTTACATTTGTAAGTATATTTTCGTTTATGTATCTTTAAATGTGTGAACAAACTATTTGTCCATATCATTTTACCTCTTTTTAACTTTCAACAATTTGGTAGTCAACTGCAGTAGGAACTCCTTTCAAAATATCGATGTCGTTTTCTATGGCAAACAATTTTTTTCAAGAATTTATCAGAAAAAATTAATCAGGCTATTAAATTAAGTTCGCTAGCGGAAAGAAGTGAATTAGGAAGTTTTTATTTTTCACGACATACGAGATGTCTGAGAATTTTTTTAAAGTTTAAACTTAAAAAAACATTAATTCCTCTTCCTCTTTCAAGACAGCTATTTATATGCATTAACGTACATACATATCGCTCCTTTATTGCAATAGATGCATAACTAATAAAACCCGTTTTTTTTTTTTTAAATAAATTTTAAGTTTTCAATTTATATACAACTCAAGGAAGATATAAAAATATTTTCCAGCATATTTTATATGAAATTTTGAAAGTGGGACCAAAGGCCATTTTTAGCAGATCAATTTGCATCTCCACAACTACAATAATGAGGGTCACCAAATTTTATATGGGTAGATTTATTTGAACGAGAAGTAACACTCAGGCAATGAATGTCTATTACCATTACTAGGTGTTACCTTCTTTGGGAAAGGGTTAGTGATAGAGAAGACAGGTGGTGAAGGAAGATATAGAGGAAAGCTTCATTGTTTTACAACTCTGCTTCTTGCACGTTTTTTTTTTAATAATGCAGAGTTGATACACCTCTGGTGTAAATGAGACGCATTAATTTTTTTTTTTTTTAAATAAATAGAAGTAACACTCAAGCAATTAATGCCTACCACTATTACTAGGTCTTACCTTCTTTAGGAAGGGGATAGTGATAGAAGATAGGTAGTGAAGGAAGAGATAAAAGAAAGCTTCATTATTTTACAACTCTGCTTTTTTGCACGCGTATTAAATTTTTTTGAAACTGTGTCTAGTAGCCATTTTATTGGTTATTTAACCGATGATTCTACTACACAATACCGACGATGGAGGGCGCTCTCATATTACATTAGGATTAGCTTCTGCTGAATTCGGTATAGTTCAGTGACCAGTGACTATGCCTTCATCACTTGAACAACTGATACAAAGGGACACTGATGCACATTAGAAAAATGCATGATTTTCTTATTTAATGACTGTCGGAGGGATACAGGGATTGAACCTACTATCTCCCGTTTAGTAGTCAACGTGCTAACTACTTCAACCAACGCCACCATCTACTATAGCTTCGGATACGAATTATCCAAAAATAAATTTTTTAAAGAAGCCTAATAAGAAAGTTAGCTAAAATCACAAACGTTATTTTTTTACACGACTGCGCAACGCAAAGAAGGGTATTGTGTTTATCAGTCTATATATGTATGTATGTATGTATGTGTGTTCCTTTGCGGCACTATATAAACCGAACGCATAATCCGATTTTGATAATTCTTACGACAATCGATATGTCAATTGTCAAAATTCAATATGGCGGCCATATTGAATTTTGTAAATACGAAAATATAAAAAGTCGGCGAACTATATCAAAATGGGTACCATTCGACAGGTATTTTAAAATCATCTTTAGGTTTCTCTTATGATTTTTCATTTCGAATGACCATTTAGGATATTTAACGGTTCAAAGTTGGTCGCACTCTGGCTTTTTGATTTTTTTTTTGTATAAATACTTGTTTAAATAATTCTTATATGTAAATACAACCACGATCACGCGTGACTCATGCGTGATTAATACATGACTCACGCTTAACAGTGACAAAAACAGTAATAAAAGTATTAGCTGAAGTCGTTAGGCGCTTCTAATTGGTAAACTCAACAACACGAGAGGTTATTACTAATTCCTATACATATAACTTCTGAAGCGCACTGATGCCTAGCATACATTTTCATACAATAACGCTCATTTGTTCAACTTAAAAAAAAAGTTAATATATACTTAATTGAGCTCAAATAATAACTTTATGTCCATTTAAGCTTAAATTAGACGTGGCATAACCATATAACCATAACCTTACAAAACAGCTGTTCGAACCAAACTAATGGGCAACACTATTTCTCCATAGTCATAACCATATAAACCAATTGAAGTTTGGTTTTGGTTATGGCTATCGAAATATGGTATGGCACGTCTAACTTAAGCTTAAGCATTTTTTCCCCTATTGCCATAGATTTAAGAAAAATATTGATCTATTTTCATGCTAAATTTATCATCATTCTCGGTTACAACTCTGTGGTTGATATGAATGTAATGCTGGTGACACATCGTGTTTTACTTTGTCAGCGAGAGTGCACTACTCACGCGTCCTTTGACAATTTTATGGTAAATCTGACTGCTACTAAAAGCCGTTTCAGACTATAATACAAGTATTAATACTTTTGTGGAAAATGCAACTCTGACATGTTGAGTTGTTATTGTTTTTTGATATTTTTTAAACAGAAATTAGATCAGGGAAGCATTTTCGTCAAAAGTATTAATACTTGTATTATAGTCTGAAACCGCCTTAAGTATTACTTAGAACATCGATTACGTAATGTATATTTTTACCACATTTTTATACTTCTCTTGCAAAATAAATTAAATGGCACTATTTATAACACAGAGTTTGCCATATGGAACTTCAGCACACATCAGGCTTAAATCAGGCCTCTCACTGTACAAAATACACCACCCCTTACATTAATATAATATTTTTTGAAGTTCCGCAATTATAACAATTATGTTAACGAAGTGATTATCCTCGCAAATGGGAGTTGGAAATTTACTTCCACTCTACTGTTTGCTTATCATCAGAGTCTTTATGATTTTTAAGTCAGCTTAACCGCTTTGAAGGACAAACCTCAAATTACATACGAAATTGCAACATCTGCTACTGTCTGCCACAATATAAACAACATCTAACAAATATCGCAAAATTTATGGCAAACATTTGTACAATTGATTTCCAAAAATATGAAAAATTTTGTTAAGGGTTGTAATTTACATGGACGCATGCCCACACCCACTTTGTTAAGTAAAACTGTGTGCAACATAACAACGAGCACATAACTCTTCGCTGTTGTCACCCAAACACAATTAATAAACTTATGTTTAATTTTTTAAAATATCGAATGTAATACAAAATTCTAACATATGATCGATGGAAGCAATAATACATTTTATGAAAGTTTTATTTAAATATTTAATGCATGAAAACTATCTTAACTATTTATTGTTAGTTAACCGGAAACTATTAATATGAAAATGCATCATAAATTCAAAGGAAACAATTAAAGGATTAGAAAGCATGCTCAATAGCCTATTTTTATGAAGAGAAGGGGAAGCATATTTGTGAGTGTATGTGTGTATGTTTGTTAGCATGTTGTATTACAGCAAAAAAATATTCAGAGAAATTTTGTATTAAATAACACGTGTGGCACGCATGCTTATGTACGAGTAAATTAACAAGTTACAAGCAACCACCAAAAACACAATAATATATCATCATCAGTTCAAATTTGTTGTATGCCACAGCTAAGGGTTGATTCCACAACTCTCCAAGATCGTACTCAAGCATTATAATGGCTGCATGTTTATGTACTGCATAACTGTTTTTTTTAAACATACATATGTGATAAAATGTATAAATAACACTTTAAAATTTATATAAAACAAAAAAGCTGTACTTGGCTCTCCTTTACAGGACATGCTTTTTGTAATATGCATCAATCTTGAAATTTACAAAAAAAAAAAAAAAGAAAGAAAGAAAAAATATTCAAATTACAGGAAACACTTGAAACTTGAAAAGAAAAACTTCATTATTCCATTCATTTATTTAACAAGGCAATTGTTAAAATTGTTAACAATAATATAATAAATAAACTTGGTTTGTATTTTTTTTTTTTTTTTTTTTTTTAAGAAAAAAGTCAACATCATTTCAGAATTAATTTTGCAGCTGCCAGAAATTTCCATAACGCACTTGTTTATAAAAACTTGACAAGTACACTGAAACAAAACCCTTTCTTTTAATAAAGCAAGAAACACATAGAGCAGGCTAGCGACTAAAATTGGTGAAAGTTACGGACTGTTCCAATAAGACGTTTCAAATGGAATTGTGCGTCATTTTAACACTTCTCACGACTCAAGCTGAACTGCCTGACGAATGACAAGTAAAAATTACGCCATTAATAAAAATTTTACGATATACACTTCAACAACGAATTAAAATTCAGAGGTGTTGGTACTCGTGCGATTTAGTACATTCGAAGTTAAGTTCGTATAAAATGTCTAAAGATCTAAAGCTTTAAAACCAATTAAAAAGCTGCAATTAGTCACCTTTTAAATTGAACTCTTTTCTGGAAATTAAGCGATTTCAAAACACGCGATTTATAAAGCATTCTTGATTATTTAAAACCACTAAGAAAATTGTGAAAATTTCGCAATCACAGTTTTCAAAAGTAAAGTATTTTTGGTTCGTCTTGCTCGACGGGCAATTGTGAAACTGTTTAAAAAATTTGAGCTGCTGCATGCACTTCACTAAAGAACAACTGAGAATATTGCTGTTGTAGCCCATAGTGTTAAGAAAACCTAAGTTTGTAATTTTCTCGTCGATCTTTGATATTTGGCATTACACAAACGATTTTATATGGGCGGATATTGATGTGGGCGACTTTTGTTTTCCACAAGAATAACAACACCAGCGATCTTTTACATGAAAGTTTCCTGCTCGCATGGTTTCTCAAAGAGGCGATCACAATTGTCCACCTAGATCTGGTAATGGAAAGTTTCACGAAAAGACTATGGTCAACCGATGATTTCGCATAAAAATACTTGTTTTTAGGGTTCCGTATATGAAAGGTGAAAAGGAACCCTATTGTTTTCGCTACGACGTCCGTCTGCCTGTCTGTCTGTCACAGGATGTTTTCTGTGAAATTTTCACAGAATATGTAAAACTTTGGCCGCTACAACAACAAATATAGGACCAGGAAAAATCAAAGGGTGTTCGAAAGCGAGCAACGGAAAATGTTGAAATCTTAATGTAATATACAGACAAATATATGAATATAGACAAAGTTAGTTTATTTATATGCAGACTATACCAATTAACACTGAAATTTAAAAAATCAAAATTAAAGGGCATCCTATCAGTTAATGTTATTTTGACTATGTAATTTTGCCAAATTGATGCATCTTGCCTCTTGCAAACTCTTAAAATTTTCAAAAACGCTAAAACTAAAAATTCCAAATTAAAAAATCGACAAAACGAAAATATCGCCAAAAACCGAAAAAATCGCCAAAAAAAACCGTACAAAAGCGCCAATACTAAAACTAAATCGCCAAATTGTAGAATAAACGACTAAACTAAAAAAAATTCAGTTTTTGGCGATTTTTTCCGTTTTTGGCGATTTTTTTCAGTTTGGCGATTTTATAATTAAGACATACTTAGATTTAATTGAACTGTAGTGAATTTTAATCAGAAATAATTTTTTAATCGGACTTAAGTGCTGTAATTTCAATTCTTATTGAATGAAATATTTTTATTAATTAATGTGAGTTTCTAAAGAAGAGAAGAAGAATTAAACTAGACTTTATAAGCTGGGGGAATACAAATTTTAAGTGTCTATATATGTACATACATACATATGTACATAAAATTGTATGTATGTATATTACATGGAATTTTAAAATTTTTTGTTGCTCGTTTTGGAACAGTCTTTAATTTTTATCTCTCGTTGTTTGTTGTTGTAGCGGCCAAAGTTCTACACACTCTGTCCAAATTTCAGGTCCGTAGCTCTTACGGTTCTCAAGAAAATAACCTGTGACAGACCGACGGACAACGTAGCGCCAAAACTAACAAAAATCGCCAGAAACCGAAAAAAGTTTACCTGGTACATACTTAATTATTTAAAAAAATTCTACATGGGGTAAGATATTCGATTATATAGGCTAAAGTTCGTATAGTATTACTTGTTTAGAATCCGTACGGAACCTTTCGTGTGCAAGTCAAACGCGCACTTTACTGAATTTATTTGTATTTTTATTTTACATATTTGATATTTTTGTAAACGACGTTGAGCAAATATACCGCTGGCAATATAATATAAAATGTAAAATTATTGTATATTATATAACAGAAGGAACATCTCAAAATTCATTTCAAGCACTATTAAAATTTATTAACAGAAAATCAATATACTCGTAACACAAAGGCTTCCATTGATCCTTAAAAATAACGATGCTACTCGTACGAGTATAAACAGCATGTTTTACAACAATAAAATGAAAATTTTAATTACATATTTCCATAAGCAAATTTCATAATTGGTTGAATTAAAAGTGTGACTGACACACGTTCAACAGGATAACAAAAAATAAAAACAAAAGAATTCAAATAATGCAAATGCAACTCAATTTTGCCTTAAACGAATGGCATATGACAGATTATGGAAGCCACCCCTACTCAAAATAATGAAAAGCAAACCATCCTACGATAGGACACCCTGCCACAACTGACACCATATGTTACATGCAATGTGTGTATGTATGTATCTCGTAATTTGAACAAAATTTTAATGATTATTCAAATATGGCATGAATAAGTATAAAATCTCAAGGGAATCGAAAAACAGATGCTCAAAGGTTGTGGCAGGACTACAAAGGAAAAATTCTTTAAATATTTGTATAAACATGATTCACTATTTTAAACAAAAAATTATCTTTAAGACAGACAGACAAAGAACAGTTGCTGAGCATCATCATTATAATAAAAATAATTGTTCCACAAAACACACATTAATTAAAGAGAGCAAGCAAATGTCTGGTCGGCCCCGTCATTGATTATTTAAAGAAGACCGTGAGTAGTTGCACACTTTCGATTAATAAAACCTACAGTTGGTTACGTTTTATTTAGTTTTGACTTTAGTAATATGTATGTATGTGTATGTAAGTCAAGTTATACCCCTTGTAGACACGCAAAGTTTACTTTGCAAAGTCTTAATTCAGCTGTGTGAAAGACAGAGAGAGGAATACTATCCCTTCCTGTCTTTCTACCAGCTGAATTAAGACTTTGCAAAGTAAACTTTTTCGTGTCTAAAAGGGGTATTATTATTCTACATAAATGCATATGTATGCACATATGTAGTAAAGTCCTGCACAAGACCATTTATAAGACCTTTCAAGACATTAGATATTTTTCAAATGCTAAACAACACTGTTAGCAATACAATTGTTTCAGTTGTTTGTCTCGCCAACAGTGTTGTTTAGCATTTGTTGTAGAATATTTAACTGTAGTAAAGCATTTGAAAAATATCTAATGTCTTGAAAGGTCTTATAAATGGTCTTGAGCAGGACACTAATATGTACTTACATGTCGTAAAGTAACCGCTAAAAAAAACATTAAGCGGCATAAGTTTAGAATTTAAGTTTTTGACCAAAATTGATAATTGTACGATCGTGTATAATATATTTTCGTCCAAAAAACGATATCTAAAAAATGTTTCGCTTAAGGTTTTTTTTTACGGTTATAACACTTGCATTAAATATTTCAGCTGCAATTCGTAACGTGACTTGTAGTGAAATTTTAAACACTATCTCATAAGATTAACATCAATTTTGAATTAGTAAGTTACAGCACACTTTTCTTTTCTCTTATTAACAATTTTGATCTTTTACACAGATCACAGCACAGTTTTCTTATATAGGGTGTTTTTTTAAGAGGTATAGAACTTTCAATTGAAATAAAACACAAAAAAATCGTTTTAATGTCCATCAATTTGGCTTTATTGGAAGGATAATTTTATGCCATTATTGTTTAAATATGTTTTCGGGCATGCGGCCGCCGCGGCTGGCTCGAATAAAGCCAATTCTACAGGTCCAATTTTCAACCACTTTTTCGAGCATATGGGGCCGTATGTTGGCAATAACGCCACGAATGTTGGCTTCCAAGTCCCCTAACGTTTCTGGTTTGTTGGCGTAGACGAGCGACTTCACATATCCCCAAAGAAAATAATCCAATGGTGTCAAATCACACGATCTTGGTGGCCAATTGACAGGTCCATTCCGCGAAATTATGCGCTCATCGAATGTTTCCTTCAATAAATCGATTGTGACGTGCGCTGTGTGGCATGTAGCGCCATCTTGTTGGAACCACAACTCATCCATATTCATGCCATCCAATTCGGGAACAAAATAGTCGGTTAGTCGGCTCCAATTGCTGTGCACGGTGGCGAATCGATTCATTCGGGTCCTCTGCAACACTTTGCTCTACAGCGGCAATTGTTTCTTCGGTGCGCACTGTTCGACGTCTCTGCGGATGCGTATCATCACATAGAGTAAACGTAGTGCGAAAACGATCCATGGTTAACCGAATTAATTGCTCTGATGGACGATTATGTCGACCATAAAATGGACGGAGCTTGCGGTAAACTTCGCGAACTGAACCATTATTTTCGAAATAAATTTGCACGATTTGCAAGCGTTGTTCTTTTGTCAACCTGTTCATGATGAAATGGCAAACCAAACTAAATATTAATCACTTGACAGCTGACAAAATGGCCGCCAGTTAAAAAAGTGATGCCAACTTAAAGTTCTATACCTCAATAAAAAACACCCTATAGAAAAGTTGACTGTGTCACAGCACAGTTTTCTTATAGAAACTATGACTGTCTATAAGTTAGCTACTGTCGACTGTCTAGATTTAGTTTTAATTAAGATAACAACCTTTATTATTAGGTTTCCGTACACCAAAGGTGAAAAGGTTCCCTATTGTTTTCGCTACTATGTTTGTCTATGGGTATATCCGCCACAGGCTGTTTCCTCGAGAAACGTAACACATACGGACCTGAAATTTCCACTGAATATGTAAAACTGTGGCCGCTACAACAACAAACATATGAGAGCTAAAAGTTAAAGAGTGTTCTAAAGCGAGCCAAGAAACATATTGAAACCCTAATGTAATATACTTGAAATTTTCAAAGTTAGTGTATTTTTATTAAAATTAAAGGGTATTCTATCAGTTCATGTAATTTTGATTCTGTAATTTTGACCACTTGCTGTATTCTGGAAACCGTAAGAAGCAAATTCTTGAAATTTCCAAAAACGCTAAAACTAAAAATTACAATATAAAAAAATTGCTAAAATGAAAAAATCGCTAGAAACCGAAAAAATCGCCAAAACGAAAGAGAAAAAGAGTCAAAACTAAAAAAATCGCTAGAACTAAAAAAAACAACTTAAAATAAAATAAATTGCCAAAACTAAAAAAAATCACCAAAAACCGAAAAAAATTACGGAGTGCTTAAGATTTTTTAAAAATGTCTACATCAGGTAAGATATTCGATTATATGGGCTGAACTCCCACTGGAGCATAGGGCGCCATGTACTTAGCCTAAATGGTTACAGAACATCAAAACGTCTCATGCAAACAGGTAAATTTGCATGAAAATTTGAAGATAGCAGCCCTATCACCAATCTAAAAAATAATGGCCACCAAATGAAAAACCGAAACCTTTGATGACATCCTTTGCATATAGAACAAGGACTATGATTAATATTACATATTTAGTGTCCGTACGGAACCCTTCATGTACGAGTCAAAGTCGCACTTTACTGAATTTATTTCTGTTCTTACAAATTTCATGTTTCGCATAAATATTGAATAAAGTAAACTTCAAAACAATACTTTATAAAGAATACTTAAGTAATACACTTTCCTAGTCTGTAAGTGATTAATATTGTAATTGATTTTAATGAAAGTGACTCAGTCAAAGTAACAATGAAGAGCGGGCTGGGCAACATCGTTAAGGGGTTTCTTTTCTAACAAAAAAAGGTGAAATATGTTCACCCTTTTAAGCAGAAAGAAATAAAAAGAAATAAATGTCGTATGTATTAAGAACAGTTATGCCAATTTAGCCATTTTCTGGCTAAATTTAGCTATTTTGCATCCCATTTAGCCGGAAGAAAAGTGAGTTTAGCTATTAGCTATTTTTTAGCCATTTTTATTTTAATCTAGATATTTTTCCAAACATGAAATTTGTTTGTGATTTTTCACAAAAAATTTTAACTCGCAACAAAGGAACATTAATAACTACAAAAAAAACACAAGAGAGTAATATGTTATTGTTTTCTCATTGATATCTATAAATCCCGGTTCAAACTTGCCATTTTTGTTGCAGCAGTCTAAAAGCGCTTATATGAAAGAGATTGCTCAGTTGGTAATAATGAGATTTGCTACTGCATTCTTATAATCGTTGCAAGGTGTTTATAAGTTGTCGGGTCTACAGTGAAACCTCTCATAACGGACACCTCCTATAACCACACACCTCTAATAACCGGACAATTTTTGTAGATCCAACACGTTCATTAGTTTTTCCATACAAAATGCACTCACATAACCGGAGACTCTCATAAACGGACACTCTCACAAACGGAAAGAAGCGGTGAAACACGGCAACAAAAGTTGCATTTAAATAGTGGGTCTTTCTTTATTCAACGCTGATTCATATTTATATTAGTGTCAATGATATTGGTGATTCCCTGGTTAACGCAAATGTAAATTGCTGTTTATTTGAAGAAGTTGTTTGCTTAGCTCGTGTCCCAAAATGGCGGAGAAAAAATTGTTTTTATCAATTACAGAAAAATTTTATATTTTAAACGAGTTTGAAAAAGGAATATGTTCAGGGCACGAACTTGTGAAGATGTAAAGTTTCTTGTGTATTTTAACATTTTATATTTCTACATTGCTTATATAAATTGCCCTTTCAAAGCATTTTTCTAGAGACGACTTTGTTGTATTCCAAGAAATAAAATTATTGAAAGTCATTTTGAAACCCAACAGCTGAAATTATCCAATCTAATTTGAAGCAGTCTACTCTTAAAATAATTTTTCAACTACAATAAAATCCATAAAATGTGTAACTCTCCCATAAGCGGACACCTCTAACAACCAGGCAAAAACATTGCGACGATGAGTGTCCGGTTATGAGAGGTTTTACTGTAATTGGTGGTTTATGATATCAAGCAAACAAGGGTAATTTTTGTTTTACAATAGAAAATTAATAAAAAGTATAAACAAAAATTTCGCAAGAAATGGATTAGTAACCCAACAATTTAAAGACTGAATAGCAGAATGTACAAATGAATAGAAGGCGTAATGCAAGTATTGTAAGTTTGCACTATATGCGCAGTTTTTTGATTACCTGAAGAAAAATTATTTTATTTATCACTTCAATTTAATGTTTTTATTTACTTTAAAAAAGTTCCCGATTTGCTTTAAAAAAATAAAATATGAAATACCTTCTGGTTTTTGCTAAAGCTCATGTTTTTTGCTATCGATTTCGCTTAGCCATTTCTAAGCTAGTTTTTAGCCATTTTTAGCCATTTTTTTGTCTACATTTAGTAATTTTTGGTGAAGGAATTCTGGCATCACTGATTAAGAAGTAAATAGCTCAAACCAAAACAAATACTTTAAACATATTAAACTTTGAGTTATTTTCTGCTTGATCTTTTTTTCAAAATTTTATTGTGGAATATATATTTTAGACCATTGAAATAATTTGTACATTTACATCAGATTTTTTAGGAGATTAATTTAATTTATAAATAGTAATGTGAATAATTAGATAAATTATTTTCAAAGATTTAAGCCCCAATGTAAACACAGATTTTACATTATTTTTAAGTGACTGACTGACTGCTTTAAGTACAATTAATTAAACTCATTACTTAAGAAGAAGAAAAAAAAAACAATGTGTATATCCTGGCATCTGCGTCTGGCTGTCAGTCTTACACAACAAACACATATTCGAATTGTAATTATAACCAGTACCCGCACAATGATCTTAAACCAAGCAAAACATTTCAGGATAGAGAAAAAGGTCAAAGTCATTACAAACATCTACATACAACAATTATAACAAACTCGGCGATGATACGAGAATGCCTTTGAACGTTAAAAACCTTAATGCGGGCTGCTTAAATGTCGCCAACAGAACAAGAAGAAGTAAAAAACATACACTTACACCAAATTAAATGCATCATTAAATTAGAAAATCAAAGATAAGAAAGAATGGCTCTCAATTTGCTTGGCAGACGGAGCCGTGGGAGGTCTGCATAATCTATATTTGGTTTAATAATTTTTCCAAACGAATTAATGACATATTTTTTAAAAGGAAGTGAGTCATGCAATTAAACTCTTAGATACATGACATAGTATGAATTTTATTTTTTTTAATTTATTAATAAAAAGTCAACAATTAATATTTCTTTTTTCGAATAAAATTTAGCAAGGAGAGCCAGCGCGTGCCATTAGTAATTTCAGAAAACCTAAAAAACTAAAATAACTCCTTTTTTGCTTTTTATTAGTACGAGTATTATGAAAATTACACTTTCGTAAAAATGAAAAGAAAAAAAAAATTTATAATGAAACACCTTCAGCTGAATAGAAATAATTTACCCATATTAAATATAAAAAAAGGAAACAGTTTTATGGGGAAATTATGTACTAAAGTATTGGGTGCAAGAGACTAAGACTGTTTTAAGCGAACAATTACTGGGAGTTTTTCGACCATGACATTTTCTTGTTACATGTTAAACACATAACTTTTTCAAAGAATATTCTCTACATGCAGCAGCAAAATGACGATAAAAACAACAAGGCAAGCAAGTAACAGCAAAACCTTCATTTAAAATAGTTTGTAAAAGCAACTCCCTCCATACCATTTCTATGTGAACAATGTGTAACAGAAATGAACGATCACTTAATCCTACTCTTAAACAAAGAGAACTACAGTGCGTCCTCGGTTACTGAAGCTGATAAAAACCAAGGCAGTTTAAACAACAGCGGTTTGCAATGACCAACTCACAAATTTTTGTAGGCCAATGAAACAAATTTCAAAATATGAACTCTTCGCCATCAACATATCCAGCCTTTACTGCAATAGAGTTATAACTCAAAAACGTGATTTCAGATTACTCTTGATCCGTCAGTGTAGACTTCGGTGTCATAATTATTTGCCATTTCACCTTTTTTTATTGTCTTCTGGACAAGAGAAGGACAATAGAGATTTATCAAAGTCCGTTGTTTAACTTCTAGAGGTAAAATATTTGAGTACCACAATCTTGCAGCCCTGCTAGTTGATGTGGCCATTACGTGTATGTCTCTAGGAATATTGTCCACTATAGCATTCAGAGTTTCTGAAGTATTAGAGTTTAATTCCGATTCCTAGTCATGTCATAATTTTTTTACTGTAGTCGCATCATATTTTTCGTAGAGCTCTGACAATAGTACAGTAGGAATGACCTATCCAGCCCGGTGAACAAATACCTCCACGGTAATATTGCCGGGACTGCATAGATTTTTTGAGGTACAAAAATACCAAATCGTGCATGACAGTGGGTCGAGCTACTGGTATCTAGTCGTAGACTTGTCGCAATATACTTATTGGCCAAGAGCCCAATAGCCAATTATAGGTTCTCAGTTATATTCCAGTAATACTCAATCAAGATATAATCTACTCATGGTCATTATACAAAGTAAGGGGTGTCTTTTATAGAGGTATAGAACTTTGAAATGGAATAAAACAAAACTGTAATGTTTAAATTGATATGAAAATAACAAAAATTAAAAATTTTAAAAACCCCCGAATATATCTAGAAACGATGCGATATCTTCTAAGCTGCTGGACCGATTTTCTTCAAGCATGGCTAGGAACCCTCTCAAATCAAAATCGGTCCAGCCATTTGGTCTGTACGTGGACACGGACAGACACACAAATACACAGCCACACAGATAAGCAGGCACACACTACAAACTTATAACACCGCAGCTTTTTTGGGTCGGGGGATAATTACTCTATTTGAAAGATAATTTTCGGCATTATAATTTAAATATTACTTCTGACATATGACTGCCACAGCTGGCTTAGTCGTATTCTAATCTGAAGGTCCAATTTTCAATTACTCTTTCCAACATGTGTGGCTGTATATTGGCGAATGTTGTTCTGCAAGTGGTCAATCGTTTCGGGCTTATCGGCGTAAACTAGCGATTTCACATATCCCCACAGAAATGTAGCGTCGTTAAGTCGCACGATCTTGGAGTCCAATTTACGGAACTGAAACGTTAAACTATAGTAAACAAACGTTTCCTTCAATAAATCAATAGTGGCAGAAGCTGTGTGACATGTTGTGCCGTCGTGTTGAAACCACAGCTCCTGTTGTACATCATGGTTGCCCAATTGATGAACGACCAGCATCGTTTTTAAAGAAGAAGAACCAAGGATTCCACCATCCCACGACGTCTCTCTGGATGCGTATTATCATTAAAGGTAAACGTGGTGCGAAAACGTTCGATAGTTAATCGAATTAATTGCTCTGATGGACGATTATGTTGACCGTAAAATGTACGTAGTGCGCGATACGTATTTTGAACAGAACCATGATTTTCAAAATAAATTTAGACAATTTAGAAGCGTTGTTCAGTCGTCAGTATTTTCGTGTTAAAATGTCAAACCAAACTAAACATAAATCAATTGACAGCCAGCGTGGCCGTTGGACCGACTAAAGTAGCAAATTGCCACTTTTTGCACTGCTTTGCCACATTTTGTATACCGTTTTTTGGAGTGAATTGTATAATAATACTTTAAAAATGAAAATTTTAGTGTAGCTGTCTTGTTTTTCTAATGTTGCCCCTTTTTTGTAAATCCCATTTTTGAAAAATGTCATCGGTCACCCTGTTGACAGCTGACAAAATGGCCATCAGTTAAGAACGCGTTGCCAACTTAAAGTTTCATACATCTATAAAAAAAAAACACTCCTTAAGCTGGGGTCACACGATTGGCACAATGTACCAATTTTCGTCGGCTCACTGAAATAAATTCATAAGTAACAAAGTAAATTTGCCTTATTTCTCTACTAATTGAAATATTATTTATTTATTTTTTACATATTCTACAAAGTAAATTTAGTAGGGTATGGTTGCACAAGTATGGACGGAGTAACTAGACCATATGCCCAAGATGTTATTAACAGAATTTTAAAAAGTTTTTGTGACTGACTATACACGACCTATGCCTTCACATAGGAAGAAACTTTCTGTTGAAATATAATTACATAACTGCACCTCCCTGCATTAGCAATAAAGCAATATAGACTTATTCAAGAATTAATTAAGTAATAATGTAATTTTGGCTTATTACTTATGGCTCTAGCGCAGTGAGCTGACGAAAATTGGTACATTGTGCCAATCGTGTGACCCCAGCTTTATTAATATTTCCACAGTCTATTAATTGCTTAACTATTTTCTTTCCGTCTTATTATTAATGAATTTGATTTTAAATAATTCCAAATTTAAGCATTTATGGAAACAACACTGTATTGTACGTCTAATTTTGAAATCGACTATCGCCGATAAATAACAACTTCTGTAGATTGCCTACCACCTTTTTGTTTGACACCCTCTTTCTTTCCTGTTCTAAGATCTTCTGGACATGATCATTTTAGCAATTCTACAGAATGCGCGGGAAATAGTTAATGGTGCAATAATACAGGAAAATATGTTTATAAATGAGATCACTGGCATACAAGAGTTCAAACTTGAATTTTCCTAACCAGCCAAGGTTTGGGGGGCAGCATGTGCCATATGGGTTTTATGTTAATTTTCCAAACAAGTCGAGCGTATTATTATTTTTATTTTATTATTTTTGTGATACAATAGAAAACAAAGAATTTTTTTTAATGTTTCAGATATGTTTTTATAAAAACAAAGTTCGAAACGAATTTCAATTGAGTGTGGTTAGTGCATACATACAGGAAATTGGGTTCAAAAAAAGGACAAAAGAAATATTATATGTATGTATAATGCAAAAGAAATTGTGGGTGAAATATTTGAAATGTATGTTTGTATTTAAAATGTCTAATTATACGTATGTATGTATATACATATGTACATATATACAAACATTACACAGTAGATTATTAAAAATGGCAGCTGCCGAAAATTTTTTTTTAAACGGGGAGGGAGGATAATAAATTGTTTCAATCAATAGTGAAAAGGTAAAAATAGTTCATAGTGAATTTTTGAAATATTCTAAAGGATACGTTATATGTATGTAAATTAACAAACATGTGTATACAAACAAAAGAAATAAATTTATTAAAATCAATTTTAAAGTAAGGCCCTATCATTTTATTTTTTTAATTTGACTGAGAATAATAGGACTCTTCAGTTACTTTCCTAGCAAAAACCAGCAATGAGAGAGTAAGACAGAAATTTACAAAATTACTCTCGAAGATATGCAAAAGTAAATGAACGTTTTACTTGCAAGGACTTACAGGTAAATTGTCTTCATATCAGAAACAGAAAAGTAAATGAACGTTTTACTTGCAAGGACTTACAAGCAAATTTTATTTATATCACAAACACGGATGGCAGTCATGAAAGAGTTTTACTTTTTCTAATGTATTTGAACATTTTTTGGAAACCACTTGTTTAATAATATTTTAATATGAAATTGTTTTACACAATTTCATTTATTATTTACTATTTTTATGAATTATTTATTATTTTTCTAATTTTATTCTATAAAAAATCCGTTTTCCATCCCTGATCAAACCTTATAAGCAAGTTTTCAAAAATTTTACTTCCTTGACTAAAAAATTGTCTTTATGTGGCTTAATGAAAAAAAAAAGTTGTTACCTTTAGAGGCTTTGCTGCAATACATTCATAACTCGAAAAACTCGATTTTGGAGTTAATAATGCAGAATTCACCATTTTATGAAAATCTATTGTATGTTAAACTCAATTGTCTCTTGAAGCTCGATATATTTTTTAAGAAGAAAAAAAAAATCAAAAAATCAATTTATAAGCAAAAGCACGCAAGAGCTGTTTGGCTCATTCTTGAAATTAGAATTTTTACCTGTTAAAAATTTCAAGAACTTTTTTGTATCGCAATTTTTACTCTCTTTTGACGCTCTCTTATTTCTATTATTTATTTTCATTTCCTCGAAATTAATTAAATGATGTATTTTAATATTTTTTTTATTTTTTTTTATTTTTTAAGGAAATAAAAGGATCCCATTTGTTCACTGCGTCTTACGAAATATAAACACCACTTTCAAATGCAAAATAAGTTGAACAAAAAAAAATATATCTCCTAAAGGTAATAAATTCCAGCGAAAATTTACAGCTTTTTGATGGCGGTCTCTTTGAAATTCATTAGAATTTCGGCTGAAGACACAAGTTAAACAAAAGAACAATTTAAGACTTTAACAAGCATTAATTAAAAAAGGGATATGCATAACTTTTTTTGTACTTTAGGAGTGGCAATTTAACATTGTTGATCTTTTTAGAATTGCCTTTTAAAATTTACCAGGAAATCTTAGTCAAATACATAAATTATTGATTAAAAAAAAATAAATTAGATAGCTGCTGTTAACAATATTTACGCAAGTAGAAGAACATGGGTGCTGATGAAGTGCGTGTTGGTATAAAATAATGCGGCATTTCAAATAGCATTAATTAATAAAATATTTCATTCTATAATAAGAATTGAACAATACTGAACTTGAGCCTATGCTTTGTTGCTGTAACCTGTGAGAAGTTCTTGCATCGAGAAAAATGTTATAATTATTGGTTTTCCTATTTTGCACAGGCTTGTTCATATAAAAACTTACCTAAACTTACACAAAATAAATATTAACAAATCATCGTTCGCAAGTTATTGTGTTCTATACCGCAAAATATAAAAAATTGAGATAAGATTGATTTTTAGGAAAACTTTTAGAGATCTGTCGATCTGTGTAATCAGTTTTTTCCTATCATTTATAGTTTTCGATATATGAGACATTGACTTTGTGCTATACAACTCTTTAGTGACAAGCTTCGTAACCTATTGTGTTCAATATGCAAAAAAAAACTCGTGCATATAGAACAAAAACGCACCAAAAATACTAAATAAAAAAAATAATTTTTTATTTTGTTCTATATGAAAGACTAAATAAAGTTTGTACTAATTTGGATCTCTTTGCATTATTTGTTTTTGTTTTATTTATTTGTTGTGCCTTAACATTGAACTTGGAAAATGGAATAAAACAAAAAAAAAAAAAAAAAGAAACAAAAACCAATGACAAACAAATCAGTATTCAAAAGCCGTTAATTTTTAATTAGGTCCAAGTGTTTTCTTATTGATTATATCAATGAAATGTTATTGTTACTAAGTGGCTAGTCTTGTTTTGTTGCTAAATAGGATAGTTGTGATTTCTTCATATATTTTTCTGTTAGCAGTTTCTCGATTTTGCCGAAAGTTAATGTGCTGTGTCAAAATATAAAATTTCTGTTGGAAAAAAACGAAACATTTTTTTAATTGTTAATCATTCCTCCAAATACTGACGTCATGTACTGGCTCATGCTCAACAGCTTGCCCTTTCGTAATTCATTCACAACACTTGTGGATGGATCGCAAAGTTGCTTGAAATGATAATACCCTGCAAAAAATGAAAAAAGGACATATTCTGTAAATGGTTATATATTCACCATTGTGGTGATGTATAGTCCTGATCTTATGTCAATTTAATTGAGATTTGGTCTAGTATTATAGTGAAAGGCACTGAACAAGTTCGATGTGGTTGAGTCCAGGACCTGTCAAACAGTATAAACATAATGCTCGTTGTTCCCTCCAATTGTACCGCCAAGCCACTCTGGAACCAGTCCCGTAACTATTCTTAGATATTAACCTGAACTTAACCAGTTCGAGTCCCAAAAAATATCTGTTTAAAAATAAATTACAATTGCATTTGTAACAATAAAAAGAAAGTTAAAAATTTTCATTGTTACAGTTAAGTGTCGGAACAGCGGTGCCATATTTATTTTCTCAAAAACCTTCAAGTCGAACACAAAAATCTTTTTTTATTAAAAGTATATTAATATCTATTGATTTTACTGGATTAGAATTCAAGAAAAATTCATTTTGTTTCAAATGAACTAGCAAAATAAATAACACAAAATATTTGCTGAATAGAACATGTATAAGACAATACATGAATGCATATAATTCATACTTTTGATGAAGGAAATAAGAAAATATGTCAGTACTTTAGTCAAAAGGACCTAAAATAATATACTAAAAGTACCAAATATCATATTCTTAAAAAACTTATTTTTAACAAAGAAATCTTTTAGCATTTTTAACATCCCGAAAAACTTCGAAAATCAGATAAATCTTCACATATGGTAACGCTCTGTCGGAATAACATTTTTAAATAATTTATGTTATTCCACACCCCCATGTAAAAGTGACTGGTCCGCATCAAAGAAAGTGGTAGAGCTCGGACTGGTCTCTATCACTTGGGGACCGATCACGTGACTAGTTGTGTGTTAGTTCCATTTCCTGCAGGGAAATAACCAGCAAATACTTGAAGTATTTAAAACACAACACTTTTTTACATTTTGCTCTATATGCTATAAAATAATGAGAGTTTCGTAAATAAGTGCATACAGAACAAAGCGATTTTTTTTTTAAACGCGTCTTACTCTTAAAATCTTTTCCAAGGACGAAAATTTTTTTTACAGAAAAACCCAGAAACTCTAGAAGTTTTTTGGGTAAAAAGTTTGCGACAACTTTTTCGGTTCAGTTTTTTGTAACCAATAACTAAACTTTAACAGCGATTTCCCAAAAAAAACATTTTTTTCATATAGAACACAATAACTTACGAACGACCAAATGTTATTGTTTTAACCATTATAGAAACGAGACAATGATTAAGAAGCTATTGTTTGATTAAAAATTCATTACAGTTCAAATTGTATAATGAATATCGATAAAAAAAATTTATCAAATCAAATCAAAAGGCGTTTTTTTTCTAAATTGTGTAGTTAAACAATGGACAATTTCTGTTTGAAGTTAAAGTTCACATACGCTTAATTTACATTGACATTTGAACTTTTAAATAAAATGTGCATTTCTAAATACGTTTCTGAGTATACAGTGCAGTCGGTGGCTAAAATTTGCACATTGAGAAATATTCAATTTGCAGAACACAATTTATTTTCTCCAGCCTTGACTTTACGCTATAAAGATAATAATATTTAAATATATTTTTTCCGCCTACAAAAAAAAAATACCCAAATGTATATAGGTACATAAAACCAAAATTAAAGCAAACATTTACCAAGCCTTTTTAAATGGTTATTTTTCCATAACAAACCCTTTTTCGAATCATCAACTTCCTTTTCTCATCGTTGGATCTTCTGACATTATGCAAAAGAACTAAAGTGTTAAACTACAATTTAATTGAATTGTTTACACTCCCCATAGTTTTACAACGTCATGATTGTTGGATAAATTATTAAAAAATAAAAATTTCAAAGATACCAAAGAAAATCCGGCAAACATTTAGCGAAAGGGATGACTAGATACTTCGTAATATAATTCTCATGTACATAATTCATAAAAATACTTTCGGTAATTACTTTCCCAGGAACACGTGACTCTTTGTTATTATTTATGGTTCAAGGAACGTATAAAAAACCCTTATCGCAAACAGCAAAATATGACGAATATTTTTTACTTGTGGGATTTTCAAAGAATTTTATTGATTTTATTTTAGTGTGAACGTACGTTTGTTATAACAAATTTTACCTTTTATGCTTAACAAAAATAATTCCCACCAAGCCTTACTACCAAGGCGGAAATTTTTGTTAATGACATTCAAATCTATTTTTAAAATTTGAAAGGGTGTTTTTTTTTATTTTATTTTTTTAGGAAAGGTGGTGTTAAAACAAACAACTAATGAGGCTCAAGTTCAATATTTAAATACTATTTTATTTTTATCTTTGAAAATCGAGTTTTTATAATATTGCGAAGTTTTGAGGTCCTGGGAGACGATTTCGTTTATTTTCGCGATGATGTCTGTATATTAGCGGGGTAATAATTTTTTTTTTTTTTGATTTCTTATATTCTCTTCCCTCCCCCCCAAAAAAAACCGTTCAGTTTTATGTAAAAAAAAATACAAAAAAATTTCATAGCGAAGTTGTGTTTTAGGGTGTGCGTCCGCCTCAAAAGGAGGCCTTCAATTCCATTTATTCAAAGTAATTTGTTTGCATATATGACTATCTTTAAAAAAAAAAAAACATTTTACAAGAATATGATATACGGAAATATTTTAGCTCTTCTAGTCAACAACATTAGCCTCAAAGAAAGTTTTTTGCTAAAATTAATATTTTAGAAAATAATTTTTCTTCATTATTTTCTAAAATATTAATTTTAGAAAAAATTATATATTACAAAATTATATTTATATGAAAATTATATATACGAGTATTAAACATGTACAATAAGAACTTATATCTGTTAAATTATTTGATAAATCTCTAGAAAGTATTGAAAATGGAAACAAAACAGGACACTTTTTTTTACCAAAGTCAAATTTTATTTAGACTAGTCGCAATCGATACTCAGAATTTTAGAAAATCTATGCAAGGTTCAAATACTCTCTGAAAAAATTTGGTTTTCGGTCAAACATTTGAACTTAAAAATCTGCTTATTAATAAATGTCGCCCATTCACCACTGACTGTTCATTGCAAAAGTGTGTGGGAAATTATTTAGTTTTCAGGTACAAAAGAAAAAGTTCAATAATATTTACATACAAAATGACAAAACCCATACACATTTACGAATATTGTATACGTAATTAAAATTCAATACTGATTGTAAATCGTCCTCCTCTCATGCCATTAATGGCAACATTACATTCCTTTGCCCAAATGTGGCAAACTTTAACAATAAAAATAAACATATTAAATTGTTGTTGTAGTTTGCATATTGAATTAAATATCATTAAGGTATATTTTAACTTTATGTACTAAATAATTATTACAAAATGTACAAAAACTCAATAATATTGATCATGAATTTACATTTTTGTATTTCTTGTTACCGTAATTAGTTTCTTAAGAGTTAAATAAAAATAAAATTGTTATTTTAGTTTTTTTAAACTATTTTTCTGGTTAAATTCTCTCACCACTCTCTCGAACTTTAGTAAATTATTTTCAATTTACATGAATCATTCCAAGCGATATGATTTTTGTTTTAAGTACATACATATGTGCATACGTTTTACATTCGTAACAGTTGACGAGGTCATTAGACCAGCTACTGCTTTTTCAATGTCCTCTCTTCTTGGCTTTTCTTGATGATGTAATTGAAATTTCTTTGTATACTTTTGATTAATAATATTAATAATAACTAGAGAAACTCTTTCTCCTACCCAATATTTATGAATTTAATAATTAGTCCTAGTTTACACTTTGCAAGTCTTATTGCTAAGCTGATTAGTTTGATGGAGAGAGAGAGACGAGAGGAACAGAAAAGTTTTTTTTTTCATCGTCTCTCTCTCTCTCTATTAACAAACTAATCAGCTTAGCAATAAGACTTGCATAGTGTAAATTAGGACTCAGCAATTAGTTGTATGTAAAAGAGATAAAAAAAAACTAATAAAATCATGACTGCGTAGAAGTACTTTTTTGCTTCTTAGAATTGGAATTTTAGAATCAAATTGAGTTTGAAATTCAGTTCAGTTATTATTTCGACCTTTCCAAAAAAATTTAGACCCCTGCACCAGACAACTTACAAGACCTTTTAAGACATGAGGGATTTCACAAATGCTTTACTACATCGAAATCTATTAAAACAAACAACACTGTTGGCAAGAAATTTGTTTCAGTTATTGCAGGTATAGGAGTAAAGAAGAAAATACTTCGTGACGAAAGAATTTGTTATGTTTGCTTCTTCATACGCATGAGCGCGTATACAAACGTCATGCATGTACATACGCACACACATAAGTTGTGTGTATGATCTTTTATTTTTCTGCGCACATACAAACGCACACATGCAATAAGATTAGTTGTGTGCGCTTGCGATATACATCTTCCACACGCACACTCAAACTTACAATATGCAAAATAGCAAGCATACACGCATCAACACTACTTCTTTTGAGTGTTTATTACGAACAAGAAGTCTTCGCGACATCACTTAAAAACACTCATATTATACACGTACATCAAGACATCCATCGTGCTTCGCTTATTAAACATCATTTATTATTGGTTTAAGGCCATGACTCACTATCATACAAAGTCGTGCGATCTACTAAAAAATACAACGCTGGTGTGATGTCTTTTGAAAATTTTCATAAACTCCATCATACCAGGGTTGCATTTTTTCGTAGATCGCACGACTTTGTATGATAGTGTATCACGGCCTTTAGTTTAATACATGCTACGACAATACATTTAAAAACAAAGCCATATTTATATTTCGAGACTGTTTACGCACCCCTCAAGTACATATCGCTCATTTCCTCAAAGAATGTCTTAACTCAAAATTTCTCAAAATTTCCTCATTTTCGAAAATAATTGAATAATTCAATATTTTTTCTATTTTTTGGTAGAATCTGCCTTCTACTTTTTTTCTGCTCACACTTTTTTCTAACTTATAATAATACGCAATTGAAATCAAGTTTGTTTTGGGGTTTTATTTATCAGATATTTTATTATTAATACAATAATTTATGTGCCACTGCTACAATCGATTACAAACCAAAGTCACGTCCCTGCGGTCAAATTGCCGGACATGGACAACGGAACTTTTTAAGGTAAAGTTGATTTTTATTTTCTTTTTTTTTGATAAAAAAATAAAGTATCAACAAAGTAAACAATAACACTGCACAACAAAATATATTAAAAATATATTAACTACAAATAGCATAAAAATTTTCTGGACTGATCCATACAACATTTTTTTGCGTAATAATTGCGCTAATAACTTGTAAATGGACATATGTAATATAAAAAACAATTTTTTTTGGATGGCTTTTGAAAAGAAAAATTTCAAGAATTATTTTTTTATGTAACACAAAATATCTCTTAAACTAGAGGTGCTAGAAAATACATAAACCTATTTTTATAATCAGCGAACAAAAATAGATAAGAATTAGTTATATTTGGTCAAAAAAAATTATAATAAAAAAATTTTAAAAGGACTGAACTAGAAACACACGATTTTTAACATCCTTGCAAAAATAGTCAGATACCCTGATAAACTCATCAACGTAAATCTATTTAAATGAAAGGGATTTTTGTGTAGATAAATAATCCAGAAAGTATTTTTAAGTTTGGAGTACCATTCGTAATATATTAACGGTATAATACAAAAAGAGATGCAAATTATGCAAATCCTAAATGACACTATATCTTCAAAACTAGAGCTGATAGAGAAAAACTAATGACGCCATCGTAATCAGGAGACAAAAATACAGTGGGATCGGCTATTTTTATTTAAACATCCAAATCACTGTTGTGCAGTGTAATAAATTGAACATTTAGTTAATAAGTAAAGAATATTGAGTGTTAGTTTTAATGTGTGTGTGTGTTCTTTTTTTTTAATTAATAAAAAATATATGTATGAAGAAAAAGAAAAATAACTTTTGCCGCTGACCATTAACGGAAGTCCAAGTTATGCTAAACTTTGCCTTATTTGCTACAAAGCTGCACCTAAATAGTTCCATAAATGTAATAAAAAGTCGAAAAGAACTTCCTTTTAATGAAATGTTTTCAAAAAATAAAAAATTAACATTTCACTGCTATTTGAATATGCATGACCTTCATAATTGTATAGAAAACCGAAATCCTAAAATCCATTTTTTATTGCTTGTTAAGCCTATATATAGTACACGGTATGTAAAAAGCCACATGCATATGTGGCGATGACGTCACGGACATTTTCAGCATGTTGATTGCATTTTTTAATATTACTAGTAGTGGCTACATGCCGTAAAATTTTAATACAAAATTTGGTTCCAAAATACAAATGTGACATTTTTAACCGAATTGAACACATTTTCTGAGGCAGCAAATCTGTAATCATGTGAATATTTGCATGTACACATGTTGCTAGTATACGGCATATAGCAAATGTAGCTTTGTGATGACGTCAAAATTACGTCAGAACCACATGCCCATGTAGTCTTTTACATGCCGTGTACTTCAGGCTTTAGTTTGCTTAGTTTGAAATGCTGCTTGCTTTCTATTACCTTTGTCTATTGTTTTCTTCACACATTTCTTTTGAAAAGTATTTTTATTTTAATATTTTCACACTGTTTGCGTTTCAATTTAAAAAATCTAAACGATTTATTATTATTTTAACTTTTCTTTGGCACAAACCATTTTAAAAATCCTCCATAAATTTTGACAGACAGACAGACAGACAAACATAGATACATACATACATACATACATACATATATTTTCATAATAATCACTTTAATTTAAATTGAAATTTCCGTTGTTTAATTCAGTTTTTTAATATTTATAAGGTTTGCTTTTTACACACATTCGTTCGGTTAATTTGTTAATTCAGTTTCACGTTAAACATTTTATTTTGTTTTCAAAGAAAATTCTCATGCACTTTTGCTACGCATTCTTTTTGCGGGAAAATGTTTTCTTTTATGTTATGCTGGCTGATATCATTGTTACATTCATATTATGGATGGCAACATTCCAATGTTTGCGTGTTGAATGTTCACAAAAGTTTGAGTGAAAAGTTTTTATTTAATTTATTGGAGTTAACTAAGCACACATAGATACACACGGCATATTTGCATTAAATTAAAAACGTTATGCAAATATGAGTTCATTAGTGTTTATTATTAAAACAATGTGCATTTACATATGTTATTGTGTTTCAAATAAATACTATACACACATATATAGATATGTGCATATATACGTATCTGTGGCAAAAAGGAAAAAGTACTTACGTCGAGATAAGCTGATTTTGAGTTAATGGTACCTCCGCAATCTGCACACTCGAAACTACTCCTGGTAAAAATCTCAATTATTTTGTGTAATTTTTCAGGAAGTTATAGCAAAATGACTTGCGGCTTATCTTTTTTAGACCTCTAATCTAATCTCATTTGGAATAATAGCTTAATTGAGGTTATACTTTCGTATATTTCAACTTAAATATATTACTTATAGTGTGTAGAACGATGTTTGATTAAAAAAATAAAGGTTAACAGACAATTTCCCAATCTAACTGTAAAATAAATAAATTTCTAAAAATCGACTTGAACTATTAAAAGTGCTCTCCTGCAAAACAGTAAAATATGACTTAAGCACTTCTTCCTTATGGCCACAGATATATATGTACATACATATATATTTATGTGAGTATATGTATGCATATGTGTTTTGATATACAAATATTTTAACAAAAAACAAATCTGAAAAATGACTTTCTATACAAATCTTTTCTTGGCCTTGGATTTTTATTCATATACTATATGCACAGTTTTTGACAGCATGCAAACAAGCCGAATTGGGTCCGTATGACTATTATAATTGAAAAATATAGCAGAAAGCATGGCAAACATCAAAATCTGCGTAAAAAGCCAAATGACAACATATAGTAATAGTATAGTAATTAGTGATAAATTTTAGGTTTGTTTATAAAAAAAAACCTTTCATTAAATTGTGATTGCTGAAATCAAAATAATTCTTGAATTAATTTCAATTAAAAAATTTTTATATAAGACAAAATTTAACAATAGAACAGACATATCGTCCCTACCACGTCAAACTATCCAATATGCAAATTTGAACTTTTCAGAGGAGCACGAAGACCCATCAATTGGGAAATTAAAGTCGACGTATTCCTAAAAGTACAGGGCTTCAAATATTTCTTATTGAGTTATCTATCGTCCATGAGAATTTCAGTATTCTTAAACGAGGTATATCGTATAAATTCGGGTACTAAGGTAACGAATCTAAAAAACCAAATTTGCACATTGGATAGTTTAATGTGGTAGGGACGATATGCTGATGATGAAAGTGTAGCGTTCTACAATACCAGTTGTTGTTCGGTTCTGCTAGCGTTTGTGAGAAAAATTAATAATATATCAAAACGAGTATTCGTTGCTGGAAATCAAATATATTTACATATCGCACTTGTTCCTCTAAAGAAGTAACGAGAGGGTAATTTTATCAAATACAATAATTACACATTGATTACCACGTGCATTACCACATCTGCAGAAAAAGAATGTATAGTTCTTGCTTGTGACGAGTGTTATGAATTATAGAATTCATTTCTCGAACGTATTAAAATAATTCATTACTTTTAGCCCTTTTAGACACTCAAAGTTTACTTTGCAAAGTCTTAATTCAGCTGTGTGCAAGACAGATGAGGAAATACTTTCTCTTTCTGTCTGTCACCCAGCTGAGTTAAGACTTCGCAAAGTAAACTTTGCGTGTTTCCTAGGATATGTTCTGTAACAGTAAATAATTCTGGAATAAAAAATTATACATGTTGTGCACTACCTTCTCCTTTACTATTAATTAGCTTTTCCCACTGGGTATAAATTCTCAGTGGAGGCAAAACCCGTTTTTTAGTATACTCTTATATAAGGGATTCAGTTTTTTAAGCATTGAGGAGTTTTGCATTTTTTTGTTTAAAGAAATAAGTTTTTCTATAAATTGTGAGTTTTTATAGTTTTTAAATTTTTTTTTATTTCAATTACGATTTCTGAAGCCATAGTTTTACCTATTTTGCTTGATATAACAGTGCCAAGATTTACTAGTACTAGTAAGGAATTTGGTCTTATTGGAATTTGGTCTTGGACAAGCTAGGTCCTGTGTTAATATTAAATCACCTTGCCTTATTAAAAAAGAAAAACAAGTTTCACACTATCTTCATTGAAATAATTTGATATCTTATAGAATGAATATGAGATAAAACTCGACGAAATACATACCAAATTACAAGCTAGATCCCATAGAATTTGAAGCCATTCAAATTTTTTCAGAACACTCAAAGCGCAATTTTAGTTATTCACAAAAAAAAAAAAGAAAGTGTATTAAAGAAATAAATGATAGCGCACTTCAAAGTCTTAAAAGCAGAAGCAAAAATTTTAATTGCCTTATTTATTGAATTTTGATTCTCTTACGACTATATAGTGTTTTCACACTGAAAGTTAAAACCTGGTTTTAGCGTTGAAGCCATAAATAGCTAATTTTGCAATCACATTGCAAGTTTATTAAATTCATGTTTTTACTCAAAGACTGTCTAATAACTTTGCTCAAAAATAAAATAAATCTCCTGCCGAAGTGCGTATATTTGTTACTGTATTTTTTTCTGCTTTTTATAACCCTTTTTTGACAAACTGTACAACAAATTTTTTTTTTGTGTGGCTCTGTGGCTGAGTGGTAGCGATACTAGCCTCTGAGTTCAGAGGTTGTGGTTTCGATTCCCGCCTGGGACTCTGGGTGTTTTTCTGCAGACAAGCTATTCGCTTTGCGGATTGTGTTTGTTTACAAAAAAAAGTTTGTATGAAAAGCTCAGATATTTTACAATGCTATCTAAAATGGAAATTATTTTATATTTTGTAAATAAACATTTTTTAAATTATGAAACATAAGAAGTTACATAATTTAAAAAATGTGAAGAAGTGCTTGGAAATAAAGTTCTTATGTATATATAAAAATGCACAAATACATTATAAGATAACCCTTTTTTATAGGCAGATGGATGTCAGTCAAATCGCCTATTTTCACTTCCCAGAGGTCAATGAAAATATTTTCGTTGTTTTCCTTCCAAAAACCTATTTTTCCATATTTTTTGTTTATTGTTGCGGCTGCCATTTTTAAGTTCAAAATATTTCAATCTATTTTTGTTCACTGGCATAAACAACAACGACAGCTGCTTGGGGTCATTTTAACTTGGCAGCACTGAATTTAGCACAGCGAGAACAAGGTTGCATTTCATAAAAGCAACTTAAGTTTTTTTCTGAAAGAGTAGTGAAAGTTCTATACAATTTTTACAGTGGGTAGAATATGACCCATTGTATATAATTTTCCTTGAGTTTACTCCTTTTAAGGTAACATGTGTGACATGTACAAATGCATGTTATTAATGGAAAATCCTTATAAATTATAAATAATCTACAAATAAAAGCAAAAATAAAATAAAAAGTCCTAGATCACATTGTCTTACATAAATAAAAAAAACACTTTAGACTAACGCCCACTCATTAACTATGATAGAAAATAAATAAAAGAACACACAAACACAAATCCTGGGAAAAATACAAGACAACAAGATTTTAATCTACCAGATGTAAAAAAGAACACAGACATATTATTTGAATAAAATGTGTCACTTTACAAGAAAACAAAAGCACAAACAGACAAATAAATATAATTATGTGAAAATATGTGAATCAAAAGAATCTCAAGAAAATGTATTTTTCAGACACAAAATATTTACAATACAGAATGGAATTTAAATTCCAAAGCAAGAAAAAAAATTACAATAATATATACATACATATACAATCAACTAAGCAACCGTCAAATCATCTGTGTAATACAACCAAATGGAAGGTAAAGGCAATTCAATATCGCTCTCCTCTTCAATTAAATCGTTGCCATCGAGGGTTTTGTGTAAAATTAAATTACCAGGACATTGACCCTAAATACAAGAGAACCCAAAGGAAACAAATGATGTACATACATATACGAAACAATAGAATACATTAGAATCTCATTAAGAAAAAAAACATTTCATTAAAAATTTACACCATTCGAGAATTTACGCCACAAATAACCGCCAGCGTGATTATTGTAGATTTCTTTATATTTCCGTTGTATATCGTATATTGTATCTTCATCACAAACTTGCATAAAGGTCGTAGTGGCAGTAAGTGTATTGATAACACGCAATTTACGTTGTCTTCTAGTCAAACGGCCTATATGATAAATAGGATCTTGGCTCCACAGTTTATGCGGTGTTTTGAGTTCTTTGCTATGAGCCACTTCCAAAATGGGAGGAAACAATACACGACGTTTTCCTGTGACAGGCGATATTTCAGTTTTCGGCAAATTATTTATACAAAAAAAGTGCGACAAGTCCTTGCCACCAAAAGCCAACAAATAGTGCAAGTTCTGACACAAGGTTATGGCAAATGAAAGTCAATATAAATTCAATTGCTTCGCAGTGATAAACTTACAATATTCCATGAATCATAACGATCTTTTAAAAGTGGTGTTAAGTCAAACACATTGCCGTGAATAACTACCCAAAAGTCATCTCGTTTATTATGTATGCAGACCTCGTCGTACAAATAGTATTTCATTTTGGCCAAGAGTTTTTGTATGAAAATCAAAATAAAACAATATTTTGTTTATTTTTATTTTGACTTGATGAATTAGGTAAGAGTTCCCAACTTATTATTTTCATACTCAGAATGAAATTCGTTCGTACCTTGCACGATTTTTGGAACATTCGAAGTCTCATTAACAGTCAGTCGTACGGTGGCTTGGCTGCATAAACAATCTTAAAAGATTTTGCTTTAATTTGTTTGTGAAAAAGATTTTGTCTCAACTAAATAAAACTAAGAATGGTCAGGTACAAATTTTAGGTACATACATACATACATATTCAATTCTCAGCCGTTGTCAGTGTGTAAATATGCATGAAGAGAGCAAGCAAGCACAATCACGCTACAAGTTAATCAAAACAAAAGACTTAAGCAATAAACCTGTTTCGATTTTACATTCAATAACTTCGGAGCTGCGTTTATTTATTTTTCTTTTTTTGACCTGCTGCATGGCAAACTGTTCTTGTCCGTTTGGTTGAATTTCATTTAAGTATTTTTTGTTTGTTTTGCAAGTGCTTTGTTCAACTTTTTATTTCACTTGTTCTCTTTGTTTTTGTTTGTTTGTTTTTTTTTTTTGTTCATGTCCTAAGAAAAATCCGACTGGGTGTGGTGGAGTTTATTTATTCAGATGAAGAAAAAAACAAATCCAAACTACACGTTAAAAATCAAAACATCTTCTCCGGCATTCAATAAATTTTCCCATGGTTTATATATACATATGTATGTACGTACTTGGTGGTAGGCATGCTTGTGCATGTTTGAAACTTGCTAAGAAGAGATACATATGACGCATACTTTTAAAAAAACTGGTTATAATACGATTCGCACACAAAAAACAGATTCAGTTTCTTGTAGTTCTTGAAATGCAGGAGTAAGTTTTTTTCTTTATCTTTTCCTGCGTGCAAATATGAGATGTAAAACTGATAGAAAAAAAAACTTTAAAATAATATCAAACAAATAGTTGTGAAATGCATTACAAATAAAAGTTTTTCTTTCAGATAAAATTAAACCGACTTCCCAGAAGCAAGTATGTACATAATAAAGTTTCAGTTAAATAAAACATTATTTCTATAGTTTTCATTAACTTGGGGAGCCACACGTTAAATTTTTTACTTTCAATTCCATTCAATTTGCAATACACTCACACTAACACAATCAAACTTTTTAACTTCCCTACAAGCAAAGTAATTCGAAAATGATTCAAAATCGTATTGCTTGGAAGAAAAATATTATTGCGGCAACAATAATATTCGTATTGATGAAGATTCCCCCTTCGGGAGAGTTTGTTGCGGCCAGGGCGATACTTCGAAGAAATACGAATGCAATACTTCTAGAAGATAAAACTGTGATATTGCTAGATAATCATCTAATAGAATTATTTATGATATTGCCAGATTATCTTTAGGAAGATAAATTATTTATAACGATAGATTATCTCCTAAAGTACAATTTTACAATTTTGCTAAATTATCTGAAGGAATATATATATATATATATATATATATATATATATATATATATATATATATGTATGTATGTATTTAAATGTATTTTTATGTAAATAAAACTACCATTAATTTAAATTTAAAGCAATTTTTTATGGTCAACTTAATTCAATTTATCATCACGGGAGTCATCATATGTTCAGTATAAAAAGAAATTTCAGGATTTTAAATTAAATATTTTTTTATCTTCTAGTCAAAAACATATTGATATTATAAATTTATTGCGCATGTGATAAAACGTCAGGCTGAAAAAATGCAACATTTTAATGACACAAAATACCTTGTTAAAGGAAAAAATAAATAGTCAATACATTTTGAGCTGTTCATTCAAAAAGATTCACTGAAATTAAAATATTTTAATATAAAAAAGTATTGCTTTGATGATTTTCTTCTGGGTAACTAGCGGTCTCCACTAGCCATGAACTTGGGCATCATGTCGGACATCGCAAATGGCTAATAGAGACCGCTCATGTCCAACTTTCGTCAATGCTCTGACATCAATGCCCGAGCATATGTCTGAACAAAAATGTTCGCCATGAGATTTGACGTCCGCAACCATTTGCAATAGAAAGAAAAGAGACAGAACAAAATTGGTAAATATTCCATCTCTGTTGCACTACCGCAAAATACTTTGATATGCCTGAACATGGACATCGCACGTGTTCACCACAACAAGGAAGTAGATGAATTAAATTGTTTATCTAATTTTTCGACCTTTTTTATATGTTCAATGAAACTATTTTTTAAGCTTTAGGTCAGTAAATTTTATATATTTTTAGTTTTATATCGATATTTCGTTAACCTTTGGTTAACTTCTTCAGGATTATATTTATTTTATTTTTTGGTAATTAGTTTTTGTCTTTTTTCCTTTTAATCAGAAAAAAATATTTGTTGATAATTATAAATAACAATGTGTGTCATATAAAATTTTTTTTTAACAATTTTTGAAAAGTATTGGTAGAAAAACAAAATAGGTATAAGTCTACAATATTTTTTCATATTAAAAAAATTTTAAAAGAAAAACTTTTTAACATATACAATTTTGTAATGGTTTTTGGAAAAGGTAATAAATATTTTTAATAAATTTACATAACATTTTCAAACTTTGAAAATTGTTTAAAATTTTTTTGGAAAAATGTTAACAACATTGGTATTAGTCTAAAATATTTTATCATGGTATTGAATATTTACAGAGAATGAATTTAAAAGGTGTCACAGCTATCAATTTCAAAGAATTTTGACACACAATATGTGTAATGAAATTGAAAGCGTAATAACTATCTATCTACTCTATCATGTAGGTGATGGCAATATTCCAACTAATTTTTGGGAAACAATTTCTTAAGGATCAGATCCTAGGGAAATTAAAAAACAAAGAAAGTATTATAAACATTGAAATTGTGTTCTGACAACACAAATTATGTCAATGTAAGTGATTGTGGCAATGTAAGTGATATGTCAATAAAATGTCTTCATGCACATTCTAAGCGAAAGAAAACCGATTTTCATTTCCCTATCTTACTTCTGTACAAATTTTGACTCGAACCACAAGTCACAAGACGACGTATGTAAGTATTTTCATACAAATTTTCGTACCACTAATTCGAATGAGTTGTCAACAAAGCGAACGCAATGTCAAAATCAAGCACTTGCTATTTTACTTTCGTCCAGTAAAACTTATTTGCAAACAATTCAATAAATTTTGTAAAAATATTATTTGATCAGTTTAATAATTTTTTTCATTAACATTACTTCAATTTTATTTTTATTTGTAGTAATAAAATATTCATGAAGATATTAGGTCTGTTCATTTACTTTCCCAGCAGAGACTTGCAGATAGAGAGTAAGGCAGAGTTTTACAAAATTATTCTCCCAGATACGAAAAAGTAAATGAACGCTTTACTTGTAAAAAATTGCAAGAAAATTTTATTCATATCAGAACCATAGATGAAAATCATGATACAATTGTAATTTTTCTGATGTAATTTGTTTAATAATGTTTTAAACTGTAATTTTTTTTAAATTGACATTTAATATGAAATACTTTAGAGTTTCATGTACTATTTAATATTTTTATGCTATACAAAGTACTCGCACATTTCTAACAGAACGAATGTAGTTATAAAGCAAATAACATGCTGTTGCTGTGCGACTATTTTGTTGAATTATTTTTCGTTGTTCAATATGGTGGTGTTTATTTTCATGAAAATGTTACTAAGTTTTAAAATAATCTTTCTAGCGTTTATAAATTTATAAATTGGCACAAACACCAAAAACAAAAAGTGAAATACATAATCATAAGCGAAAGAAGGCTGACGACATATTGGAATAAAAATTTATACGAATTCGAGCGACAAGTTTTCTTTTGAAGTGTTTTTCGTTCGAGATAGTGGAAGTAGCAGTTAGTTGACATTCTTACGTCTGCTTTCGTATTAATATCAAAATAAAAATTAAGAATATTTAGTTATAGAATTCTAAAGAGCATACAATTTTATACAATTTTGTAGGGAAGCTGGCTATGATGATGATGATGTTCCGCTATTCTTCAGCGTGGGAGCTCAATTAGTATTTTTTTTTTAATTTTGTACAGCCTCATCTATGTGAGTTGTGATAATGCTCATTGGTTTAACGTTGATGTATATGGCAAGTTGTTTTGGGGCGTATTTGTCGACGGGGACTGTTTTTTTTAATCACAATTTTCATCAAATTAAAAGTCAAACATTTTTCATTGCCCCCAATATTTGGTTTAGCAGATATATTCATTCCAAATGGACAAAATAAATTAAATTCTTTATTTAAGTGATGCGCAGTGTATATTGAACTTTCATTCAAATGGAATTTTTACAAAAATTGGAATTGTTAGCCCTTTAACATTTTGCCTTTGCAAGTTTGTTTTACATTGAATAAAATTTCGCTATCTTTTTCTTTTATTAAAATTATAATTGAATTCCTAACAAAGACCTCAAAAGCACTTCAAACTCATTAACAAGGAGTTGATCCTCCCACCGATTATATTTACAAAAAAAAAAGACACACACACACATAAGAATAACAATGATTTTACATACCAGGCCAGCACCTGTTCTCAAATTCTATTTTTAAATGTATTCTTGCAGTCACTTTATTTTAGCATTATTTTCGCTTAGTTTCCCAATGAGTTCTGCAAGTGAGTTAAAATTTTATTTAAATTTTTCATCGACTGCATATTTAGTGTTAGTAATGTAAATAATAAATTGAATAAAATTACACACATTTATGGCGGCGCTAACTGGAGGGCTCAGCTTAAAAGCTACAGATGGTCAGATAAAATGATTTTTAATAGAGAGAAGAAAAAATATTCATTTACGAGAGTATGTTTATACAAAACCAAATCTATTTGTACACAAGATACTTAGGTTTGTGTTCATTTACCCGTATCATGTAGAAAATACACCTAAACACTTCACTCTATTTTTATTTAATTATGTATTCATGCAGATTTTATAAATGTTTAACCGCAAAAAAAACATCCAGCAACTGGTTAGTGGCGGGCAGATCTTGAAATAAGAAAAGCTTCAAACTGAAATTAAAAATCGTGGCAAGTGCTACTGCAGTATTCTATTTGATAATAATGATTTAATATGCAAATACATATGTATATGTAATATTGTATTGCGATTATGACACTTGAACCAAGATAAAATGAATTTGTAATTGGTTTGAAATGAACAATTTTCAAAACATAAAACTTGTTTTATATAAATTTTAATGGCTTCATTTTCAAAACTAATTGGAAACACAATAAAATTAGTACAAGAATTTTTTCAGATATTTCTTTCAAAGATAAAAATATTTACGTAAATATGTCCACCTTGTGGTTTCACACAGAAAAAGTTCAACTTTAAATCTAGGTAAACAAGGTTAATTTAATATTTTTCGGCAATGATTTTGCTTCATATATGTTTCATGTTAATCTAACATGATTTACAGTAATCTTCAACGAAAATTTTTCTTTTTGAAATAACTTTATTTCATGTAGATTTAACATTCCCATACTGTTAAATCAAAGTGAAGATTCATTGTGAATCCAAGTTATTTCAAGTTGAAACAACGTAAATTCCATACTGAAACATGTTTAATCAAAGTTATTTCAAGTTGATACCACATGAACTTAATTTCTTGCAGTCATTGTATTTTATTAATTATTTAACTTATGTTATTGTGTGTATTGGTACAGTCTTCCCCGGCCAAAATTTGAACTTGGAACTCATCGTGTGGTAAAATTTATTTGAAATGAAAGTTATAGTGTAAAGAAAATGCAAATTACGAAGCGACTTTGACTTGTCTCCAGGATTCGAACTTGCGACACTCCGACTACAAGACTGGTACAGTACAAAGTATTCGCTGATAATGCGAAGTTTGTCTACTATTTACGAACATCAAAATAAAATACAACAAAACAAAAACAAGTCACACAACTAAGCACAGCAGTGTATTGCAGCTTTGAACAAAGCAAATAAACAGCAACACACTTAAAAAACATATTATTTGTTGTAAATTTAATATCTTAGTTTTTGCATGGTGATTTTACATTGGTATTGTTTTCTGTGTGTTCCAATTAGTTTACACTCGTTAAATTTAATGCTCCCGCCAATGAATTCAGGTGGCAGTTCCTTGCTCTCGGACTACAACTTGTCTTCAGTTATGATTTCAATCGCTTGGGGCCAAAAATAAATGAATTCAGTAAAGTGCGACTTTGATTCGGGAACGAAGGGTTCCGTACGGACACGAACTTTAGCCTATATAATATATAGTTTTGAAAATTTTTCGTTTTTGGGATTTTTCGGTTTTTAGCGATTTTTAATATGTCGTTTTTTAGTTTGGCATTTTTTGTATTTTGGAGTTTTTTCGGTTTTGGCGTTTTTATTTCATTTTGGGAATTTTTTTCATTTTGTCGATTTTTTTCCGGTTTTTGGTGATTTATTTTAGTTTTAGAATTTTTTAATTTAGCGACTTTTTCGTATTGGCGATTTTTTCGGTTTTTGGCAATTTTTTTTTGGATTTTTTAGTTTTATTGGTTTTGAAAATATCAAGAGTTTGCCTCTTACGGTTTCCAAGATACAGCATGTTGTCATAATTACATAGCCAAAATTACACTAAGTGATAGAACACCCCTTAATTTTAATTTTTTTTAATTTTATTGTTAATTGTTTTAGTCTGTTTTATACAGACTAACTTTACAAATTTCAAGTGTCTATATACATACATACAGTTGTATGTATATTACATGGGATTTTAACATTTTTCGTTGCTCGTTTTGGAACACCCTTTAATTTTTAACGCTCATGTATTTTTTGTTGTAGCGGTCACACTTTGTCCAAAGGTCCGTAGCTCTTACGGTTCCCGAGAAAATAGCCTATGACGGACAGACAGACAGTCGGAGAGACAGACATACAGACAGACAGACGGACAGGGAAAACAATAGGGTTCTTTTTCACCTTTGATGAAAGGAATAACAAAGTATACCTGAGTCACCAATGAATGAATGAATGAATCCTTTGATGGGTTTAGCTTGTCTCTGGGATCAAAATCATCTCTCCATGTACCATCGAATATTAAATAAGTAAAAAGGCGTTCTAGGAACCAACTACCACAAGATACGATCAATTCAAACTTCTTTTAATTGCACTCCGGAAACTATATTTTTCTTTTCAAATTCATCTGATCTTGGAATGCCATTGTTTAGCAAACATGCCACCAGCTTTTAAATTTCTTATAAAAATTCACGATAAGCCGGTTCCTCTGTATTTCTGCGGTAGAAATATAGTAGAACCTGTGCTCTGAACATGCACTCGTACATACAAACATATTCATATGTGAAATCTTAAATGCTTTGTTTCATTTTTGTAAAGGCTTAAGCAGTAATTTGATAAGTAGAACTCAACTCGTACGATTTTCCTAAGTTAAAAACTCTATTCAACCATCCGTCTCTACACACGCACGCACGAATGGACGCATGCATTTAACAATTGTTCTGCATGTCATGACGGCCATACTTTTGTACTATAATTACAATTACAGTGATAATAATGATTCAACTCGTTATTATCATTTATTTAAAGAATTTATCTCCACCAGTGTGTCTGCTCCAACTGATCCATTACAAGCAGCCAACCGTAGAATTTACTCGTATATTTGTAGCAGAACATACTAAGAAGAGAAGAAGAAGAAAAGCATAAATAGCATAAAGACGAAACAATTCCTTTGGCTTGGAATTTAACTTAGAGTTGGTTTAGCAAACACAATAGTAAAACTAAAACCTCAAGTGTTTGCTTAGATTTCAAATAATCACTAGACACTCCACTCTACTCTACTTTACAGCACTCTACTCCCTGGAACAAAAGACCGAAAGAACAATTAAGGTTTCCTATGAGTGGAGATCATGAAAACTGGAGTATGTGTAGTAACATGCGACCAAATGATCATAATACATACTCACATATGAACATATCTGCATATATTTTTATAGACAATATACAAACGTACATAGAAATAATTTTAATAATAATTTATATATTTACTGCGTTTTTATATAGACATTTTATATAAATTTGTACATACAACTGTTTGTTTGTAAGTTTTCTACATTTTGTTACTTGTTACACTTTGTGGTCAATATAGAAATAATTGCTGCTGCTGCTGTTGTTGTTGTTGTTGTTATTAAAGTGGAAATGCAAAGATTGTGGAATTAAATGAAAAACTCGTGCTAAAATGCGAATCTAGAGATTCTTTTCTCTACTCTCGATAATGGTAATAGTGTAAATAATTCACAATTTAAACACATGATTTACTTTAAATTTACAGATAATTTTAACATTAAGGCAGTCTTAGCATTCACATTGAACCACGTTGTATTATTATTGAACACTGTGCTACAACAGATTTTTTTTTTTTGTAGTAAATGAGTTGTTTAATAACTACAAGGATTATAATGTGGAAGTGCCGTAAATGTCAATTTTATTGTCGCTTTATGCATTAAACACATTCACCACAGCAAGCTACCGACTAACAAATGTCAAGGATATAATACACATATTTATATGAGAATGGTTGTTTTGAAGACAGCAAGGCAACAAGGCGACAGGTTGTTGTCTATGCTGATTTTGTCGTTGTAGTCCAATTAAACTAATTTCTATTTCTTTGGCTACAATGAGAAAATTCAGTGTTGCCAGTACAATACAAAATGTTGAATGAATGATTTTGTACAATTATTTGATATTATTAAACAGAAACAATATCCAAAAATTGATGTAAAGAATAAATTAATTCGTTTTTGTACTTTTACGTGACATAAGTACATTTTAAAAGAGTAATTAATTTTTATAAATGCAAAATATATGAAAGTGGCAATACGGAACTATGTATTTGTACTTGAATACCAGGTGCAGATGGTGCTGATGCCGTCTCCAAAATAATTAAGTAGCCGGCTACGAGGCGACAAATACGGCATTTGAAGTCGTGTGTTCGTGTAGCCTGCTGTGGTGAATGTGTTTAATGCATTAATATAAAATTTTTTATATGTGAGCTAGCAGAGAGAAAATTGTAAAAATGTCAACAATATAATTAATGATTACGATTGCTCCCCATTAAAGTTTAATTAAGCACTCTTAGTTGAAAGTTATATCGACCAACATGTATCAGCACATGCAAAGGGCAGGCATACTGCTTCTTTCTTTATTTCCCTACCCTTTCCCTGGAACTGCTTCACTTATAAGTGATTTTTAGACACTTGAAACTTTTAAAGTTATTGTATTTTTATGCAAACTACACTGTTAATTAGTGAAATTTAAGAAACCACAATTAAAGGGTCCATCAGTTAATGTAATTTTGACAACTTGCTGTATCTTGGAAACCGTAATAGGAAAACATTTGAAGTTTCGGAAACTAGCTAATATTAACAATTCTACAATTAAAAGAAAATCGCTAAAATGAAAAAAGCGTTTAATGAAATACATATGAAAATAAAATAAATCGCTAAAATGCAAAAAGAACATCAGAAGTAAAAAAAAAGCGCCGAAACTAAACAAAATCGTTAAAGCTAAAAAACAAACGAAAAAAGCACCAAAAAAAGCTAAAACTAAAAAAATCCTAATCAAAAAAATATTTTCAATATTTCGTTAATCTTCGGTTAGCTAATTTAGGAAATCTCATATTTTTTTTTAATTTTTTTCAATAAGATATTTCCTGAAGAAGTTAACCGAAGGTTAACGTAATATTAAAAATAAAGCTATGTGTATATATAAATAAAGCCTTAAAAATATTTTAATTATACATATGTATATAAAAAGAGTCGAAAAATTGCAAAAAAAAAAGTTAAGTACATATTTTAGCATATCCTACTATTTATTTTTGTATTATTGTGAGCGAAAAATAATAAATACATTTTTGTAACCACATAACTGCACTTATCTAAAAATCGATTTGCAAGGGCTACCCTATATTTTTAAACGAAAATAATGGTTTAATCAGTCAAATTGTGAGTACGAAATTTAAGCAAAGTTTTTGCTGAATAGCTGCAACAGTATGGGCGCCATTAACTGTCAAAGTCCTGACGTCTCTGTTGGAAAATCAGTTTTAATTTCGTTCAGTATTGTAGCCATTCACATATGTATACATGAATAAAAGCTTTATGCAATTATACTACTGGTCGGCCTAATTTCCTATATAATTGACTATATAACATTTTAATATAGTTTTTTTTTATTGTTAACTTATTTTTTACTCATTATTTGTATTAATAATCACATCATCCGGATGTCAAAAAAATGCCTGGCTACATTGTTAAGGCTTCTCTACATTCTTGTACGTTTTATCTTACGAAGACACCAGTAATTAATTTTTCAACTTCCGTTTTTAACAGACAAACATTGCGGTTAACAACATATAAGAAAAAAGACTTGATTTTAGGTTTAAGATGCTTTAAAACTAAACTGGTAATTTGATTCTGTTACGTTGCCTTTGGTCATCAGTTCTTTTATTTTTTCTTAATTTTATTCTTTTTCATTTCTTTTTTTTAAGGTCTCCCTAAGAAGTGTGTTTAAAAAAATAAAAAATAGCAAGACAGAAGTGTAAAAGTAACCTTATACGTGATTTAATTAAAGTAAAGGATTATTTAGAATGAAGAAGATGAAGGAGAAGAAAAACGGATGTTAAAGATGTTAAAACGTGGGCGTGAAGGATCATCCTGCACTTGTGGATTTTTGGGATTTATTTCGACGAGCTCCTGTATAAGAAGTCAAATTAAATTAGAAATTAAAAAAAAAGAAGTTAAAGAAAAAAATTTCAGGCTAAATATTATAAACTCGCCAGATGTCGCCAGAAAATATTTTACTTTTTGTAAATTCAGCCAGCCACCCTATTTTCAGGAATGATGGTTTTTAGTATTTAAAAAAAAATAAAATATGTGATCTTAAACTTGTCAAAATTCATTCACTAAAATGTGAAGCTTATTCATTCATAAACTTTTTAATTTTGCAAAATCATGTGTTTATTAATCAAGAGAAAAATATGAGACTTGATAATAAGAAGCAAAAAAAAAACCGTCTGTTCTCCAAGTTGTTCTTGGTTCTTTTAAGTTACTTAATTTCTTTTAAAATAAATCTCTTTTCGGTTGCTCCCCTCTTCAGAAAACTTTATTCACTTTTTTTCTGCTGAATACTTTTATGTTCGATTATTTAAATTAGAGAACCATAATGAAACTTGAACAACAAAAACAATGGCAAACAACAATTTTTTAATGATTTTACTTGATCACCATAAGCAACAGACTATGAACTCTGGTATTAATGTACATACGTATAGTGTAGTATAGACTACTCGTATTATAAACAGACGACACATATTAGCAAGGAAGAGGGTTTTTTTTATTTTCCTCGCATGCCCCTTTATATTGGATTTGTAAAATAAAATAATAATAATAAACGACATTTTTGTGCAAGCAGAGAGAGACAATCGGTTTTAGAAATGGAAAAGCTCAAAACTTGGTAAAGCTCAGAAATACGAGTATTAAATGTAACTTATAAAGGGTCCGCCATCTAACGTTTTTTTCAACTAGTGCTTATTTCTTGAATGTTAACACTTAGCTCATGTCTGATTTGACAGATAATTTATCCTTCCTCTGAACGAGCCAACTGACCATCCAATGCGTTTTCGCTTCGCTAAGTGGGCCTGCGATCGACTTACAGAAGATGCCGATTTTGCTAAAAAAAAATCATCTTTTAAGATGAAGCTCATTTTGATATTGGCGGGTATGTAAACAAGCAAAATTGTCGCATTTGGGGCACAGAAAACCCGCACGCATACATTGAAAGGCCGACGCACCCAAAACGAGTCACTGTTTGGTGCGGATTTTGGTCCAGAGGCATAACTGGGCCATTTTTTTTTCGAAAATGAGCAAAGAGTGGCCGTTACAGTCAATGGCGATCGTTTTTTTATAGCATTTTCAAAAAAAAAAAAAAAGTTATCTGGACCCTTTATTTAAAGGTGTTGCTGCTTGATTTTAGAAAAAAATTAAAAGTTATACCATGTTCACACTTATGGTCTTAAACGTGTTTAAGGCAAGTGTTTTAAAAAACTAAACACAACCGTTCACATTACATTTGAGATGTTTAAGGTTGACGTTTTGTCAATAAATTATTGTATTTGTAAAAAATTACGAACAATTATGCTTTTTTTATTGGTTTATTATGTTCAAACAACAAATGTTCTTGTAAATATATGAGTATTTTTTAACTAATTACTTGTTTACCAAATAAGTCAATGTATGGTAAAACATCTCAAAATCATCGTGTTTAAGCTCTTAAACACGAATGAGGCGTTAAACACGTTTAAAAACATAAGTGTGAACATATTATTAAGCTGTCTTTTCATATGTAAAATATTTTCTATTCAACATTAGATCATAGAATAGAATTGCATACAAGATTTAGTTATTAAAAAAAATTGCACATAATTTTATTTTAAACGTATTCTTAGGATACCAGTATTGGTTATCTGAAACATTTTGCATCTTAAGGACAAACGAGTACTTTATTTTGAAGCTACATATTTGATCCTTTTATTGTAACCTATTCTCGCAATTTACCAATAGTTCATTTTTATGTTAAAAAAATATATTGCAAAAGATGTGAAGCATATAAGTTGACGTCAAATTTACATAAATATATGCACTTGTTTTTAAAGTGCCCTGGAGACGATCAAATAAATTCATCAATCACATAGTTGTGTGAGTGCAGTCGTGTTTCTTCGGCGTGTTTATTTGATCGTCTTCAACTCTGATTGAGAAAAAAAAACATCGGTTGCGTTGTGTTTTTTTTTTAAAGAGGGAAAAGCGGTACGAACTCAAATTACAAATGCTGATTGACGTGTTTATTTATACACCTCATTTTAGGTCACAAGCATACGATACTCACACTGATACTGCACTGTTTGACGGGTTTATTTGACCATATAGAGGGCACTTAAGAAAATAAAAAATTTTAATTATACATGATATTTATTTATTTGCGCGTAGAACAACTGTATTTTGCTTTTATAATAACTATAATTTATTATTTAATAACTTTTTTTATATTATTAAAAATCTTGTAACAATTTGGCAACTGCTGTAATAAATTGTGAAGAAGAAAATATCAACAAATATCATTAATACCAAAGCTTATATCCGTAGAAGGACATGCGATCACACAAACCAAGAAAAATATGTTTCAACTTGCAAGTATAAATTTGTAAACATTACAAAAAAGGGATTGTGGTTAAACTACACTCGAAAAATTAAAACGTTTTCAAGCAGCAAGTTCAACACAACAGAAAGCTATTTTGTTTTATCAAATAATCAAATAAACAAGATTGTGCATTGCGCAGCAGAGAGCGGCGAGTCGTCTACAAATCAATCAATCTTTCGTCGGTTTTGTTTACGTTTGGGTATCATGCATGAACCAAAAGAATTATTAAGAAGTGTGTATGAGTCGCACTATTTACACTTGGAACGATTTATTTACAAACTAAGTTGCACTGGCGGCGATCAAATAAGCCCTTCGTATGCTTGTAGCTTAAGAAGAGATTAACAAATAAACACGTCAATCGCCGTTTGTATATTGACTTCGTAGTGTTGGTACGTCAAATAAAAAAAAGGAAAAACTTTTTCTATATTTAGGATTTTATTTTGGCTAAAGTTCCCATCGCTTTATAAGCCAAATTACATGTGATAATTATTATTATGACAAACACTAGCATAACGGAACAACTAGCTATTTTCGAAGGTCACAACACCTTTATCATCAGCGTTCTTTTGTATTTGGTCGATTGTTGTATTTGATTTGTATACTCAGCTTTCCGTGCAAATGGAATAAGTGAATTGTTTTGATTCATCGTATTTCAATTTGCTGAAAGATTTTATGTAATGAAAGCTCAATTTACCATCTCTAAATTTAAAACAGTCTTGCCATTGTCGTTTGTTTTTTAGTAATCATGCACTTTTTCAGCTTGTTACTATTAAGTATATTTATTTAATTTTTGCCACAAGCCAATAACAACTATTCATTTTAGTTAGTTTTTATTATTATTGTTCAAACTTTATTTGTTTCTATATTTATGTTAATAGTACGTAACATTAACTACAAGTCTCGCTATGAAAAATGATTAAAAATTGTTTTTACTCCGCTACAAAACGTCTTTAAGTTCTAAAACAAGCTCATTTTTTTCCAATAAAGCAATCATGTATTGAAATATCGTATATTCTTTGCTTTCATTCATATTTTTTTTAAATTACTATATAATATTTTGAGTGTATTTCTATGAAATGAAAAGAATCATTAAGTAGTAGTACTACTCAGAGTATTAAAGTACTCGAACACACTCGTCGTTGCAAATACTAAAATGTACAACAATGTGGCACAACGGCTTGTGTGTTAAAGAGATTCTTCAAGTAATAAGTTTTTGCGCTTTTATAAGACTGTAGTATTGTTAATATGCAGTCAAAAGAAGATACTGTTTGAATAAAAAATATATATATAAAAGATAATTCGCACAATGGCACTGAATAGTTAAAAATTTTCTTTAAACAATGTATACAAAGAAAAATTTATTAATATTTACAATGGGAATAATACGAGTGCATTAGTGTCCCTTTGTATCAGTTGTTGTAGGAAAAGTTTTAGCGATGAAGGCATAGACGCTGCTCAAGCCCGTATGACACTTCATTTTTTCTTCATTGATTTAATATTGAATTGATAGAAAGAAACAGTAAATGTTAGAAAGAATAATATATATAAAACGGAAACAAAATGTTTAAATGTAGTGAAATTTTCTTAGCTAAAAACCGCTAATATTAATATAAAATAAACTAAAAATCGCTATGTTTAACCATAAATCGCTAATTAACCAACACTTTTATGTTTCAAGCTTGAAATGTCAATTTTAAGTTGAAATATTTTCCATTTTTTTGACAGATGTTCATTTGTTATAGATAACTTTAGTCAAGTAGTTGACATTATTTCATTTTTCTTAATATAGCTGAACCCTTTGCACCTGTTGAATTTTCCTATTACAATATGTTTGCACTTTTCTCTAAAACTTGATAAATGAAAGCAAAATGAAGTGTCATATGGGCTTCACTGAATTACGCCGGCTTCAGCGGATGCTAATTCTAATGCAGCATCAGAGCGCCCTCGTTCGTTCGTATTCTGTAGCAGAATCACCAATAAAATGGCTACTAAGCACAACTTAAAAAATTTAATACGCCTAATTGACACCAGAGGCGCTGCAACACTGCATTATTAAAAAAAAACGTGCAAAAAGCAGTCTTAAAAGAATGAAGCCTTCCTCTATATTTTCCTTCAACCCCTGTTTTCTCTATCACTTTCCCTTTTCTATCACCCTCTCTCAATATCTTCTCCTCAGCTCACAGGTAGCATAAAGGGATCACTCTATTGGACGTAAGTGAGCTGGACTCTAAATTTTGCTCTTTTTTACCAGCAGCCTGCTAACCTAGCCTAACCTAATAAGGTGAAGAGGTAATATCCTGAACACTACGTTAAGGATACTGAGTTTCTTGATAATATCATATTATGAGCGTCAACCTAACCTAACTTTCCTAAAAACTCCTCACACTTGCTACATATTGCGAAGTGAGTTTTTATAAATTTATTTTTCAAAGACACTTTTTTATCTTGTAAATTTCAACTATGAAATGTGATTATAAGTTTGGCCTGTATTGTGAGTAATAAATTTTTGCAAAAAGAACCCTTTCAGCACTCTTACGGCGAAAGTTTGCAATCTCCGCCCCACAGTGATTCCAAAGATTTTAAGTACTTTTATTTTGCTTTTTTTGCAGTTCAATGTGTAACTGACTGACTGAGTGACTGACTGTCTGCATATCAGATGGATGATTCGTCTACACTTTATGCAATAAACAACTCATCATACACTGTGTTTTATGTTTGTGGTGTTGTTGCTGCTATATCTTTGCCTTATTTCTTCTGTACTTTTTTTCTGCTTCTTGGTTTTTGCTTGCGTTGTTTTGATGAAGATAATAATGATAATGATGATGATGGTTACGCCAATAATTTTTATGAAAGCGGCTTCCTGTAGCGTATTGACGTGTAGAACTAATTGTCCACTTGCCAAGTGCTGACGTATCCCGGTGTGATCATAATCAATCTAAGATTTCAATCTCAATGTAATAACAACAACTGAATTAGCAACAACAACTTGTTGTTGTAGTGATTTTCTCTTAAGATTTTCTCGTAAAAAATAACATTTGAAAGTTTTTAAGTGATGACATTCAAAATTTTGAAAGCAACATGGAAAACCATTAAGTGACAACAGTTGGCTGGGAAAAGAAACTCACACAGTTTCATACATACACACATACATGCATATGTATGTATGTATGTATGTGCATGCACACATGTGCATATTGCGTGCATTTATATTAAAAATACAAAACTTAACAAATTTTCAACATTTTTGAATTATGTACAAATATGGCATTACAACAGAAACAAAGCAAATCAACTATAATTAAATGAGTGACCTGTTACAAACAAACAAACAAAAAAATACAATATTAAAAACAAATAAAAAAATATGCAGCAGTGAACTAAATGAATTTCAACAACGCAACTGGAAAAAATCATCACAATTTAAAATATCTTTAGTTTTTATTATTAGGCCATTTTCCTTTTAAGGTTAAAATTGATACAAAGCAAATTATTATTAATTATTCATTAAATTTTTAATTAAAAATAAAGCCAACATAAATAAATAAAATATTAACAAATTATAAATCGTGCGAAAAATTAAAAAAGCGTGTGCTTTTAATTCAGCAGCCAACAATAGGAAAAAAAGAAACATCCACACGATCCTAAAACTTATTTACAAGTTTCAGAGAAAAAAAAGTTCAAGTTAAACTAAAATTAAAAATTGTATGTTAATGGAAAGAAACCATATTTGGCGTGTGTGTATCAATAATAATTCGAATAAATTTTAAAATTAAGATTTTTTTAAACGATTTTCAAACAACTAACTTAAACACAATACGTTATATACGAATCTAACCTCACAAAAACATAAAATGTTAACAACAACAACAATGCCTTTTAATCATAAACAAAATTTACCGCTGCCACCGCCGCCTCTGCCGCCATCGCTGTCATCAACGTCATCACAATCTGCGACATCTTGTTTGCCCACCAGTCACACGACCAAACTTCACCATTCTTGTTCTAATACCAATCTAAGCAATAGCACCGGCAACAATAACAACAACAGTTACAACAATAGCATCAACGATTCAAGGACACATTTATCGGCGATTGCGCCCACGCCTGGTCAACGTTTAAGGTAAAATTCGTTTTAACTTAATATATATAATATATACTAATATATAAATCACAGAAAAATTACGAAGGGCGTCTTGAAATTGTTTCAAATTAATAGTGATTGTTTGTAAGAGAATTTTCTGTTTTTTGAAAGGAAAATTTATGCGTTATAAATATAACTGGAATCATTATAAATTTTTAAATATTCAATTTAATAACAAAAATCTACTACTAACAATTTAACAGCAAAAAAAGCGCAAGCCATTCATTCTTAAGGAACGACATATTCCAAAGTATACATAAACTTATACATATGTATTAGAGGGCTGCGTAAACAGTCTTGAAATGTAAATATATCTTGCTTTTTAAATGTATTGTCGTAACATGTATAATAATAAACTAATAATAAATGATGTCGTTTAATAAGCGAAGCACGATGGATGTATTGATGTACGTGTTCATGAGTGTTTGCAAGCGATCTCGAGAATACTTCTTGTTTGTAACAAACACTCAAAAGAAGTAGTGTTGATGCGTGTAGGCTTGTCATTTTGCATATTGTGTGACTAAGTGTGTGTGTAAAATGTAGATGGTAAGCTTTTATTTGTTTAAGGGTGTTTTTTTTTTTAAATCAAGCGAACACAACTAATATCAATGCATGTGTGCGTTTATATGTGCGTAGAAAAATCAAAGAGCATACACACAACTTGCACACACAACTTATACAAATTCTTCCGTCACGAAGTATTTTCTTCTTTACTCTTATACATGCAACAACTGAAAAAAATTTATTGCCTACAGTGTTGTTTAGCGTTTGTTGTAAAAGATTTCGCTGTAGTAAAGCATTTGATAAACTCTCATGTCTTAAAAGTTCTTGCAAGTGGTTTTGTGCAGGGGTCTAATATGTATTTGCAACTTCTTAGGAACAACTTCTCAATGTACAGATAAGAAGCATATTCCTTGTCGTGTACTACACTCACAGTATAAAATAATGCATGGTAGAATTCACACTTTGTTTATATTGAAATTAATATAAATATCTTAAGTTAGGTTAGCAAACATTTCGTTTTGGGGAGAAAAATAAAAGACTGGTTAAAACCAGTCATCTTTTGAAATTATACAGCAAATTTTGGTTCAAATAATTTATATTTAACTATAAAAATTAAAAATAAAAGTTCGTTTATTTCATCTAATTAAAAATCGATACAATGGAATCAGTTTTTCATGACTACCAGAGATATATGGATTTTTCTCTAGCGGTCACTTGACACAAATGCAACACATAAAGTTCTTCACTATGCTCTACGAGCCCAAATCAATTGTAGTTTCGATCTTACGTTGCCATGTGCAAGATTACGAGGGCGGATCAATAAGCCTGTGTGTGACTTTTTGAAAGAAACACAGAGTTTTGGAGAAAATTGTTTTCATTTTTCGTGATTTGAGGTCCTTGTACTAAGGCACATTAAATAGTAGATACAACACTACGCTTTTCACAAAGTTTTACAAAGTAATTGTAAAAAATTTTAAACATCAAGGAGGGCAAAGAAAGAATTTCCAAATAAATTGTTCGTTATAAACGTGTGAACAAAAAATTAGCTAATGAGTAAACTCGCTAATAAGAGTACCTGTTTGCTATGCCTTGCTGTGTACTTTATCCAACGTTTCTACAACTTTTTTATGCCTTCCAAAAAATAAGATTTATCGAGTTGATCAAAATAAGCATTTTTCCGCCAAATGCGGTAATTTTTTTATATAAATTCCTTATTAAATCTGGCCAATAATAAAAATATTATACATTTGATTGTTTTTCACTTTTAAAGGCATTCAATGTGGATTATACCACGCTCATTCTGTCTGAAAAACCTACCTCTGCTATTTTTGGTGCCGACTCGCCACTAGAAATCTACTATATTGACTGATATAATATATATTGTGGTTGAACAACGCCAAACACCTTAGTGAAATTCTCACAAAATTGCGTTTGTGATCGATCATGAGCAAACGCGGCACCCATGTTACTTCACCATTAGACATACCATGGCTTCTATGATATCTATCAATCTCCCATCGATATTTCAATCTCCCATCGACCAACACCATACCGTAAATTTTTTTCAGTTGTTTCGGTCATAGAAAACTAAATTCAGTAAACAACTTTGTTACAATTGAAAATTATGTTGAAGCGTCTATCCATCAAGCTTATCCTTGGTTTGAGTGACGGGTTTTCTCCCCCAAAAATAATGCTTAATGGGAACAAGAAATTTACATTATTTTATTTTCTTCGGTAGTCTGGTATCAATGACAGTCTAATATAAATTAAATGATGCAGCTCGTTTGACAGGAATCAACTAACAGTTGCCTGTGGACAGGAGCAGTGTTGATTTTTTAATTAAGAGGCGGGAAATTTAAAAAGTCACGGGTTTCATTAAAAAAACCTTATGTTAAAAGTCGTAAGAAATTAAAAGACACTAAAATGGAATATTTCAGTATTTCCGAAGACAGTTTCATGGCTATTTGATTAGATACAGCACAATCTTGAACATACATACATATGTTGAGCATAACATGTCGAGCCTTTGATGCAATAGAATCATGTCTTAAAAAACAAAAACTTAATTTGTAGAAAACGAGTTTGAAGTTTTGATTTTAGTAACATTTTAATGACGAAAAGAAACTTTTATTCTCTTCTCTCAAAAGTTAAATATACAAAATATTTGTATAAAATTTGCAAACGATATGAAGAACGATATGACGATTAATTCTTCACTATTAAATCAAAAATCACGTTTTTTGAGTTATGACGCTATTGCAGCAAAGGGTCGATATTGATAAACATACAAAAATTAATAATCACTTGATCACTTTTATCACTGCAGAACTTTTTAACTATGTATATATGTACATGTATTTACGTAAATATATATGTAATTATAGCAATTATCAGACTGCCCACGCATTTGTTTTAATTATTTTTTAGATTTTATTGCTTTAGATACATAAAACTCGTATTGGAAGATGCTTACAAGTTTTTACTGAAAACTAATTCAACAAATTGGAAATTTGAATTTGTTTATTACAAAATATTCATTTCAAGTTCATAATGTTCCCAGACACGCTTGGAAGTATTTTAAATCATCAATACGATTTGGATCAGTTTTATAAGAGTTGGCAACAAAATTGCAGTCAGATAGTTATTAATTGATATACGAAGTCGAGCCGCTAATGAGGCCGTCTTCCTAAACTCATGTTGCTTTGGGTGTGCCAAAAGTCAAAGCAATGGATGTTGCTTTGTATCCAAATATCAAAGCATTACTTAAATGAAGTAGAGTGTCTTTAAAAAACAGTGCAAACCAAATGAACGATCACTTTAGAAATATATGACATTATTTTATGCAAAGTACCATGCGTTTGGGAAGGCATTACAGTTATTTTCCCTATGTAACTAAAAATATTTTTAAGTATAACAAAAATAAGCAAATTACCTAACATGTCCGTAATTAGTAAAGAACAAACGACAATGGCAAGACTGTTGTAAGTTTAGATATGGTAAAATTGAGCTTTCATTACAAAAAACCTTTCAGCAAATTTAAGCACAATGAATCAAATTAATTCACGTATTCCATTTGCACTGAAAGCTGAGCATATAAATATATAAATATATAAATATAAATATATATAAATCTACATCAACTGACACCACACACAGTGAACCAAACATAGAAGAACGCTGATGATGAAGATGTAGTGGCCTTCGAAATCAGCTAGTTGTTCCGTTCTACTACGTGTTTGTCAGAATATTTGCAATTAACTTTGGTGTTATTTGTGCATTAATAATTATCACATGTAATTTGGCTCACAAAGCGATACGAACTTTAGCCTGATCAATTTATAAATATAAAAAGTTTCTTATTTTTAAACTCCTTAGAAATTAAAACAAATATTTTTATTTTCTATTTACTTTATGAAATGCTAAAATTATTTTTTTTTCATATTTTTTATTATTTTTTTAGCGCAATGTTTCGCCATTCTATTGCTGATAGTTCGATATATTCTGACACAAGGGAAAATACTTATGAAGAGGTAAGTAGTTTAATACATTTCAACTTTGGCCCCAAAAAGATAAAATTATATTTATTACTGATCACACACACACACCAGACCACATGACAAATTAGTATGAAATGAGCCAGTGCATTTGAAATTTTCATTTTTCATTTTCATCTCTTTAAAATTAATTACCAGAAAACGCATTAGAATGACAGACTTATCTGTCTGTCATACTGACATATTTATTTAATTACAGAAATATGAGTTCTAAATTAAATTGAAACAAAGTGCTGGCTGGCTGGCACTTGCAAGGGTTTCGAAGCATAATTTATCATTCCATCTATGCCATTCCATCCATCTATCTTTAAGAATCGTCGTTAATAAATAATTTAAAAATTTAAATAGATTAAGAAAAACTTTCTTCGGAAAACGAACATTTCTCTTCTGCACTTGAGCAATTGCCGCTTGTCAACTATCAGGAAAAATAACAGAAACTTGCACTCAAAAAAGAAAAATAAAGGGTCTTTTATTGAAAACAAACAAAAAACAAAAGGGGAAAATCTATATAAATATGTACATATGTACATACTCACATTAAGTGTATAATTAAATTTGAAATTTCAAAGTTCAGAGGGCTTTATTGTCATAAAAAAAAAAATAGAATTAAGAAAGCAAAATAAACGAACTTTTACATGTTAGTGAACTATATTTTAAAATTTTATTACAACATTAAAAATAGCTGAAAATAAACAAACGCTGCACAATGATATAATCATACATATCGCCACCTTAATAAAGAAAGGCCCTATCTCATTATTTTCTTTGAAATCGAGATTTTTGTATTTTTCGATACATTAGAGGTTCTTCTATCGAAATACACAAAAAAACTCAATGTCAAAAAAATAATGAGTTAGAACCTTTCTATATTAAGGGAACTTAAATTTCAAAATGCAAAAAAAAAATTAATATACTTATATTCATTTAAAATTCGACCTGAATAATAACGTTTGTCATTAGATTAATGTCAGTTTTCTTCTTATTGATAACATGCGTAAAGTATTGCTACAAAAGACTGATGACAGGACTTATTTATTCCAACGATATACATATTTCTATTTCTCTCCAAAACCTCTAATTTTTTTGCATTTTCAGCAAACCTCTAAAAACACTTGCTGAGACCTTTTAAATTTTATATGGCGATACATTGAATTATGAATTCAATAAATACATTTTACATGACTCCGAATAATCCATTTTATATTCTTCAAATGTATAAAAAAAAATTTTATTATGCATTTAACAGTTTATCTCCAGCATCTGTGTTCGTATTTGAAGTTGAGCAGAAGTAATATTAACAATTATATGGATTGATAATGATTTGTATAAGAAATATCAATATCAAACATGTGTGTTTCTGACCACAAACTGTCCCTAGACGGATACATTTAAATGCAACAGACAAGAAAGAGAGAAAGAGGAAATGCTAATTTAAAGCAGATATATGTGTTAAATTACACACCATAAAAGGTCGTTTATCTTTTTTAATGCACTTTTGAGATGCTTAAATCAAATTTTTAAAAAAGGAAAACTTAAAAGTATAAATTTTAAAAGTGTCTTTTTAAATTAGGAACTAATGCCAAGTGTATTGCCATATCCGTCACCTATAATCAAATACAGTGTTCCCATAAGTTTGGTTCGAACAGCTGTTTTGTATGGTTATGTTTATGGCACGTTTAATTGAACCAAAAAATCAAAGCATATCTTCACAATAACATAGAGCATTTTTGGGTTAATCAAGTTTTTTTTTAATATAGATTGCTTTGTTTTATGTGTGTGAAGATAAATTCGAATTTAACTAGCAGAGACAGGAACCAACATTTCTAACATAGCATGTTAAGCATATAACAGAGCACTGTTAGCTATTTAACAGTAGTCGCTAAATGGATTATTATTCCAAATCCTTGGAACTGGATCGAGATAGATAATTTTTTTTATTGGAAAAATTGCTCCAAAATGTAGTTCATGAAATTATAAAAGTATTATGGTGAGAGCCAATAAATTAGATTTAAGGAAAAACTATTTTCTTGAGAATATGGATAAAATATGGAAGAGCACACGTACTACACCATATAGGTGTGGTACTCTGAAGGGTCCTAAATGTGACCCATATGTTCACGTTTCTCTAATAATTTTGGGAATTGAAATAATCGATTTTGAAAAAAATGCTTTTTTAGTGAAATTTCTTGAGAAGATCAGGGTAAACTATGGAAGAGCACACGTACTACACTATATAGGTGTGGTACTCTGAAGGTTTCTAAATATGTTCCAATCGGTCACGTTTCTCAAATAATTTTGGGAATTGAAAAAATCGATTTTGAAAAAAATGCTTTTTTAGTAAATTTTTTTAAAGAAGTGGTCATTTTGGTAAAATGTGGAAGAGCACCTATGTGGTGTAGTACGTGTGCCCTTCATATTTTACCAAAATGACCACTTTAAAAAAAATTTACTAAAAAAGCATTTTTTTCAAAATCGATTTTTTCAATTCCCAAAATTATTTGAGAAACGTGACCGATTGGAACATATTTAGGAACCTTCAGAGTACCAGACCTATATAGTGTAGTACGTGTGCTCTTCCATATTTTACCCTGATCTTCTCAAGAAATTTCACTAAAAAAGCATTTTTTTTCAAAATAGATTATTTCAGTTCCCAAAATTATTTGAGAAACGTGAACATATGGGTCACATTTAGGACCCTTCAGAGTACCACACCTATATGGTGTAGTATGTGTGCTCTTTCATATTTCATCCAAAGGAGCACTTATCTTCTCAAGAAAATAGTGTTTTCTTAAATCTAATTTATTGGCTCTACCAGACATATTTTCACCATAATACTTTTATAATTTCATGAACTACATTTTGGAGCAATTTTTCCAATAAAAAAAAATATCTATCTCGATCCAGTTCCAAGGATTTGGAATAATAATCCATTTAGCGACTACTGTTAAATAGCTAACATTGCTCTGTTATATGCTTAACATGCTATGTTAGAAATGTTGGTTCCTGTCTCTGCTAGTTAAATTCGAATTTATCTTCACACACATCTTTGTTTTGTCCAGAGTAAAGTGAAATTGACTATGAGGTCCACGTTTACAATTTTCCTATCTCGAGTTGAATGCTTCTTTGTATTTTCTTATTTGGTTGTTTTAACCCAAGGTTTCTATTACTATTTACAGAAGATGTTGTATTATGGTTTTGAGTAAAAACTAAGAAAAAAGTTAATACAATGGCGGTATTCGATATTTGATGCAAATGTTCTTGCGTTAGTGCAAATGCAAAATATCGTAGCTTTTTTTTTGGATTGAATACCGCCAATGTATTTGTAAAATGCATATTGCACAGTGGTGGGAAATCGTAGTATTTGTAGGATGAAAGTTTGATGCAGACGACGTTGTAGAATTCTTTCACATCTAGTATTTTTGTTCTCTTAAGTAATCCCAAAAAATTTTCAATCAAATGTTTGTTTGAAATAAAGTAAATTGTTTGATGTAAAAAAAAAACTGTCTAGAGGCCACGACGTTTCTCGGCTACTTTTCGGCATTTACATGTATACAAAACGATCAATCAAAATGAACAACAACAAGACCACAACAGCACGTTGTACCTATCGACAAGCAAGATAAACATCAACACATTTAATAACAAATTCCTTCAGCCGAACTCTGCTAATTTTAAATTTTAACAAAATCATTATCAAAATTTACAAAATTATTTGTAGGACCGTATGAATGCGGTCCTACAATTTACTGATTCAATGAATTTGGTTAATAAAAATTAAATTTTGTTTTTTCTGTGTGTTTGTATAAATCTTTTATTAATAATCTTTGTTTTTTTTTTACCCACACTATATAATAAAAACAAGGCCAGTAAATATTTAATGATGTTCTTGTTAAAAAAAAAAAATAATAATAATTTCTAATGACAGATTTTGGTAATGGAGTCCAGAAAAAATTTAATTATGGCCGTATTGAAAAATTTTTGATACCAGCCAATGTACCAAGTCCTTAGTTTTGTTTCTTCTTTGCTATAAGTTATTCACTTTTTCTAAACACAAGTCAATAACATAATCGAAATTCATTTTTTCCAAAATTATGGGCCCTTGTATTGATCTATAATTTGTTTCATTCAAACTGCAGTTTCTTTCAATAAATAAATGAAGAACTGTAAATACATATCTCTCATTTACTTGAATAACGTCATAGCTCAAAACATACGATTTAGAAGTTAATAATGCAGAATTAATCTTCATATCATTATTCATGGTCTGTAAATTTCATACAAATACATACATACATATATTTTATATTCAACTCCTGAAAGAAAAACGAAATTCTCTTTTTCCATTAAGTTGTGTCTAAATTGAAAACTTTAAACTCGGTTTCTGCAAAACTTTTTTTTTTGAGCGATATGTAAGTTTATATGTACATGTGTATGTACGTATGCATCTACATAAATATATGGAAGTAAAAGTATTTTTCAGTGTTTAGCTTGCATACAAGAATGAATTGACAATATAAGGCAACGACAAGTTTTACTTTTGTGTTTAATAGCGTTTGAATGCTTTTTGCAATAAGTTTAATGATCCATCGAAAATATTTTCTAACTTTAAGACAGGCACACATATTTCACAAAACTAGTTTCAATTTTCTTTCTTTCTACAGAAGCTTAATTCATGGAATCTACACTGCGAATCACTTAAATAAAGACACTTAATTTTATAAATTTTGAGAGAATATTTTTCTAAAAAAAACATTTAATATTCTGTTTTCATCACTTTAAAAAGAAAGAACTATTTTTGCAACAAGGACACAGCCGGCTAGAAGGAGTTGTGATATAGAATGCCATATGTCCTGCTATGGCACTAAAAGCATTTCCACTATTCAAATACCTATTTGGATGCATACCGTGGAAATGCCAACACGGCAATGCTCCAGTTCACACTGTCAGAGCTGTAAAACAGTAAATTCGTGATCAATATGTAGGACTTATAAATTGGCCTCTATATTCTGCGGATCTTAATTCAAAATGTTGTAAATTAAACGCAATTTTGTCTACCTAGTGTTATCAATTTTGAACTTCCACATGAGGTTTTTATAAAAACAGAACTCTGTTTATCATTTATAACAATTTGGCAGCCAATTCAAATAATGAGAATTCTCTTATATTTTAAATTCAATATAAAATTAAGAAAGATTGAAAATTATTATATTTGTAACGATTTTTGCAAGAATAATTTTTATAAGTATAACAAAGAATTTATTCAACTGGAAAAAAATACTTCAATGTCTGCCTTAATAAATAAGATGTTTAAGAAATCAACTCAAACATCATTCAGTACCCGCATGAACACTTTTGATTTCGTTCGTAATATGAGCTTGAAATTAATTAATTTCGTGTCAGCCTGAATGAGCTAAAAAAATATGGAGCTCACAATTCCATAATTTTGTAATTCACAATATCTAGTTGTAAAGATAGTATATGCGTTCAAAATCAGCGAAATAAAAAATTCCTTATTTAAGTGACTCGCAGTGTATAAATATGTGAGTGTGTTTATACACATATACATACATATGTATATGTATATGTTATGTGTGCTGTAGAAAACTGCTACAAAAATTAAAAATTTTAATATTAAATTAATGATATTATTTGTAAATTGCGATTTTAAAGTAATAAGTGCAAGACTTGTTCAATGTTTTTTTTTCTCACTACATATGAAACATACTAGAGACCTGCGTAAACAGTCTTGAAATGTAAATACGTCATGTTTTTTAAATGTATTCACGTCGCATGTATTATACTAAACCAATAATAAATGCTGTCGTACTACAAGCGAAGCACGATGGATGTATTGGTGTACGTGTGTATCAGTGTTAACAAGCGATGTCGCCAAGACTGCTTGTTTGTAACAAACACTCAAAAGAAGTAGTGTTGATTTGTGTATGCTTGTTATTTTGCATACTGTACGATTGAGTGTGCGTGTGTAAGATGTAGATGGTAAGCTCCCTGTCGGAGAATGTGTGGTTAACATAGTTAACTTTTCTTAGACTGACTTAAAGCTAACTGCAATGTCATCCGGAACAAACCCAAAATTAATTCTCAAATTGAGTACGTAATCGAATTTGATGAGAGCCAACAAATTTATTCTCAGCTACTTTGAAACTCATTTCAGTTTTATATTAACATTTTGCTGTTGTTATTTTAGATGGTATCTTAGCTGAGTGGTAGCGTGTTGAGTACACAACGTGTGATGATGCATGTTCGAACCCCAGAATTTTTTTTTAATTTACTGACTACCAGGTGATTTAAAATAATCAACTTTAAGTTAGCTGAAAGTAATGCAGAGTGAGACTATTGACTACCGCCTAGGACATCGCAATGTTATAATAGTTAGTTGATTACATTAAAATTAATCCAAGTGTCAGTCAGTACTAGTTGCGTAATAGTTAGCTTAAAGTTAGTTTAAAGTTAACGCAATTTCCGACAGGGCTATTATGTGATTAACCGCATACAACTAATGTTAATGCATGTGTGTGCGTTTCCATGTGCGCAGAAAAATAAAAGATCATACACACATCCATGCATAACGTTTGTACACGCGCTCATGCGTAGAAAGAAGCAAGCATCACAAATTCTTCCGTCAGGAAGTGTTTTCTTCTTTACTTCTATACCTACAATACTGAAACAAATTTCCTGCAAACAGTGTTGTTAACGTTTGTTTTATAAAATTCGCTGTACTAAAGCATTTTAAAAATCCTTCAAGTCTTAAAAGTTCTTATAAGATGTCTTGTGCAGGACACTAAAACATACCAATATACGAGTATTGACATAACACAATACGACATTAATTGTATCTTCTTTTTCAAATATTTTCCTTAGCACCTTTAACATAAAAATCGTACTTTTGTTTATTTAATCAATATAAAAGAATTATTGAACGTCGACTTTTTTCAGTTAAATGTTTCATTTTTATATTAATGCGACTTGACAGATGTTGCGTAACCTGTATCCGTTGTATTTGGTTTATATTTGTATTTTGTTTTTCTTCTTATTTTTTTTGTTTTATTTCAATTTCTTCTTATCTGGGATATTGATACAAATAACTGCTGCTCAACAGGCAGATGTACTTTTCTCAATTATTTTGCAGTGCGGCACATCGAATTCTTAAGAGGAACTGTATGATGTCAAAAAAAATAAGACAATAAGCAAGAATGTTGCAGTCGGATGCAGTCACAATTTATGACAATTTTTACGTTTTGTAAAATGTGCAACAACCGAAATTTTAAATTAATGGCAGACAGCTTGTTAATATAAAATTAACAAATCAGCTTCTATTAGAACAGATATAGTGTGTAATAAATAATTTATAAACCAACAAAAAGTTACAATTCCCATATTCTATTTCTAGTGGTTAAATAGGTTTTTATAATAATTAGATATCGCTCATTTACTTCAACACATTTTTTGAGTTATTAATACAAAATAGTTCGACGTTTCGTATTTTATCTTTTGTAAAAATTTCATATAAATTGCTTTTACTACCACCTCGTGAGAGAAGAATATTTTTTCATGTCTTCATTGAGTTGTATGTAAATTGAAAACTTTAAACGCTTTTAAAACTTTCTGCAAAACTAGTGTTTTTGAGTTGTGGCACTATTGAAGTAAATGAGCGACATGTTTTTTGTCTCACGCTCACAAGCAAAAATAATGCAGTCACGCAAATTGATGCTCACTATAAACAAAAAACTTTTTTTTTCAAAACTCACAGCAAAAATGAAAACTACGGAAAATTCTAGGCAACTTATTTAAAACAACACAGTTCAAAAATGATTTCCAAGCAAACCGCTTATAAAATTAATTGTAACAAATTTTGTTTGTTGTGAATTCTGATTTGGAAACTCTAACAACTGAACGGAACAATGTATTGCTTACTTGATTACAAAAGCTTCGAAAAATGCTTCTGAAAAGCACTAACGTAAGGCGGGCCTCTCACAAAAATTATATATTATTAATTCTGTGAAGTACTTTAGTAAGGCAAAAAAAAAAAATCATGGCTTTTTAGAAGCTAAATGTATTGCTTCTAGTTGGCTCATCTCGAACAAAAAAAATACCTTATTCAACAGCAAGTGATTCTGTAAATTTTTCTTCCTTATAAAAACCCTTCTTGGAAGCAGTAATTTTTGCTGGGATACATACATAGTTTATTTTTTTCTAAAAAAAAAATTGTCTGACTTTCACGTCGTGAGTGCGTGAGAGCTTGCGCAATTAGAAACAAACTTGATTAGAAATACATACTTTGATACAAATACTAATGACGTAAAAATTAGAAATCAAAAGAATGTTATTTATTAATAATCAAACAATCTTCTCATCAATTTGATAGATAAAAATAGAATTTCTTCCATTATTTAACACTTTTATTATCATGAAAAAGAAATTACAATTTGTAATTTGATATTCTCGGCATGTGCAAGGAAACTCATTAGAAAACTCTGTTTATAATATATTCTTTTTCATTCGAAAGATCTTTAGTTCAGGTATAACAATTATTTAGGAAATGTGTTAATGAGGTTTGATATTTCTTTTTGAAGCGTGTATATGTGTGTGGTATAAAAATGAATATGTATAGAGAAATGGAATAGTGAAAAGTAGAAAAAATATCGATTGAAACCCAAATATACAACAAAAAATAAATAAAACAAACAGATAGCAGCTGCTTTATATTTCTTTCATCTCCCCTTTTCAATTAAACAAAATATCTATCTATCTAGAACAAGGACCAAACGAAGAAAAAATTTAACACCAACACAATGCGCATTCATAGGTTTATACACATTAGGTTTGCATGTACAGATATACATACAAAAATATCCTTACACACGAGTCCATTTCTTCAAACGCTTGCGATAGATTATGAACTTCAAGGCGAATGACCTGTTTACTTTTTTTTCATTTCTTTTGAAAACAGCAACAGCTGCCTGTTATTATCTCGCTGAAATAAAAGAAAATAACCCGCCAAAAATTGCTGTCCTTTTTTTCAGTTCATAATTTTATGGCGATGTTCACCTTTACTTTACTGCCTAAAGTTCTAATAATATTTGGAGTATGAATTAATTCTCTGTTTGACACTGGTTTTAGGAATGTTTTATATTGCTAGTTGATTGTGGTAGAGTTAGGGCGTATCACAATGGTATGGTTTCATACAAATTTTTTGGGTAAAAATTATAGATTATTGAAAGTTGACTAAATTAAAAAATTAATTTCATCAAAATCGGCCACATCCACCTCCCACGCAATCCAAATCGATTTTTTCGTCCTTTTTTAGTTCATAATTGTATGGCGATGTTCACCTTTACTTTACTGCCAAAAGTTTTAATAATATAAGGAGTATAAAATAATTCTCAGTCTAGCCCTGATTGTAGCAATGTTTTATAGAGAAAGTTGATTGCGGTGCATTCAGTACGTGTCACAGTGGCATGGTTTCAAAGGGTGTCAAAGTTGATTACAACGCATAGTGACTTCACTTTTACATATAAGAAATAATCGTGAGATTTCAAATCGCAGGACCTTAAAATCTAATTGACCGGTGCAATTTCCCGAAATCTACATGTCACCCAATTTTGATTTCAATAAGTCGATGGCTGTGGTCACCGTATTATACGTAGCGCCATCCTGTTAAAACCACATCTTGCCCGAATCAATATTAATTAATTTCTAAAGAAACAAGGTCCAAGGATGCCACCAGCCACAAAACGGTGCATTTTTCGGAATGTAATGGGTTCTATAAAGTCTGTTGTCAGTTGGTTTAATTCCATATGAGGCAATTTTCTTTATTAACAAACCCGTTAAGCCAAAAAAGAGACCCATCGCTGAACAGAATTTTGCAATAATACATCCGATCAATTTCCAACTACTTCAGAGGTCGATCGGCGAAAGAACAACGTATATGATGTTCTCATGGCCGTAATTTCTGCACCGGATGGATCGTAAGCGGATGTAGGCTAAGATCTTTACGTAAAATTTTCCTCGTAGTGAACGGACAGAACCCCAATTTCTGCTACCGACGACGAAATGGTAAATTTTAATCTTCTGCCACACTTTTATTTATAACAGTATTTACATTCCTTCGACGTATTGGTGCTATTGCATCATTCAGAGAGTATGTGGTAGGAAATCTTCACAGTTCGACGGATGGCTTGCTCAGATGGACCATTATGTGCATCAAACAAATCACAAGTTCGTCTAGAAGTTGCACGAATCGAATATACCAATCATAAATTGCAAAAATTGAGCGGAATGTGAGAATTCGTTTGACAGTTAACCCTTTCGTAAGTTCTATTGGGCTTATTTTTTTAATTAAAAGAGAAGTGCGTCTGAAGCTTAGATCACACTATGGGCACAGTGTACGGATTTGCGTCTACTCACTGAGATAAAGTCATAAGTAAGAAGCTAAATTTGACTTATTTCTCAACTCGATTGAAATATAATGACATAATTGCACCACACTGCATTGGTAATAAATAATTGAAAAATAATTACACTTTGGCTTATTACTTATGACTTTATTGCAGTGAGAAGACGAAAATCAGTACATTGTGCCGATAGTGTGATCCAGGCTTGAGACTCTTGCACTCCCAATATTTTGTAAAAATAAGACAGATCAACAAACAAACAGCGTTATGGTAGAATTAGTAAAATCGTATCATTCTACTTTACAGCTTGCCGTATCGTTCAACTTTGTACAGAAGTTATAGAAAATGTAACAGTTTGCACAGCACATTTTTTTTTGTCTGGCATAAAATGCGGCGTTTTTGACATTCGCTACAGAAAAATCAGTTTTCTGCGGATTCCTATGTCAGCAGTACTACCACCACATATTTTATAACTAGTATCATGCATTGTATATGGTACGGTTTTTGTCAGCTAACACGCAACATCACGATACGATTTTACTCATTCTACCTTAATTCATGATACGAGTATTTCCTAGTTGTTTTGAATACATAGAACTACAGTTCAGAACGTATAAATTTATTTTGTTAATGACTCTGGCTTTCGAGATCTACCGTTGTATATATTAAAAATTAAGGAGACTAAAAAGACCAAAACGGAGAAGAGTTAGAGAGTTATAATATATACCTACCCAAAAAATGTTAGTCTGGCATGAAGTTTACAGGTTGATTTGGATTTATATAAAACTATAGAGTTCAAGATCTATAAAATTTTTTTTCAACTGCCTACGGTTCACGAGATCTTCTCCATTGTATATAAAATAAAGGAGGCAAAAGCGATCCATACGGAGAGGAGTAAGAGGGTAAAATGCTCCACAAAAATATTGCAGGATTTTATATTATTTATTTACAATTTTTCCAGATTTATCTTCAAATGTTTCTGACAACCAATGAATTCCAAATTTTTTGTTCTTTATGTTTTGTATGTATGTATATGCTCAAGTCATTAAATCATGAAAAATATCCACTAACTGTAATTCGAAACTGTCTGTTTTTTTTTTTTTTTTTTTGACTAAATAATGCCTTTATCATTGTCACAAGCTTCTAATTTAAATACAAACATACATTTATCCTGCTTTATGACATGGCGGACGGCATTACATTACGGCATTAACAAACACAAACACAATAAAATAAACAGTTCGGGGTTTAAGGAACTGTTCTACGAAAATAAACAAAACTTAATTGTTTGAACATTTGAACTCCAACAAAATCGTTTTCAATTTCAAATATAAAATAAACAATTGTGAATAATAAAACGGTAGTTCAAATGTTTTCAAGTAGTTTGCTAAAAGGCATATTTATCGCGTTGAAAAGTTTTCAATTGAAATAATTGAATTTTGAAAAAATAAAATATAATAATGATATAATATATAATATAATATTCTATATAATATGTGATCCACAAAGAATTCATCTAATGCTTTGGTTTGCTTTGAATTTTAAGGCCCAATAATTGGCTTCCCAATTAAGTGTCATTTATCTTTAAATACAATTTAAGTACCGAATTAATTTTTTTTTTCAGTACAAAGCTGAGAAACATTTAAATGAAACTTAAATGACCAACCTTATGTATTTAAATCTTCGGCTTAGAGTGTAAACCTGCTAACTCACTTCCAGCAAATTTTACAAGAGAGACAAAATACTGTTAACGGGGTCTATACAAAGCTTAAGAAATTAGCCTAATACATTAAGTTTTTTCAACATATAGAGATTCAAATCAAAATTGATATTTTTTGAAATTAATATTTAGTAAGTCTTTCTCTTTCGAACGGCATTAAAATGTCATCTGTTATGAAAAGTGGATTTAGCAGGTTTACAATCTAAGCCGACGAAATTCTATTTAAGTTCTACGAGCATACAATATGTTATTATGCTTGTGTGTGTTTCTTGAAAAAACTTACATGAACATCAAAAAACAGTTTTGTTTAATTTTCATACATATGTAACAAAAACAATATTTATTTTAATGTCATGGAAAAATGTGTTTTCATGCAATTTAAATTTTCTGCACATTGATAAAAATAACTTTTTTAAACAGCTGTTGTTTGGAAAGCTTTCTATAATATTTGGAAATTTTTTAGTGCTGCCGTACTTTCAATGTAACTCAATAAGAATTTTAATTAACCACTGAAAAAGTTAAACTATATTTGAGTGAATCTTAAATTTAAGTGGCAATTAGCTAAGGCCCAATAATTGACTTCTCAATTATGTGTCATTTATCTTTTAAGTGTCTCTTAAGTACAGAATTCATTTTTTCAGAATAAAGTTGAGAGCCATTTAAATACCCAACCTTGTCTATTTATATCACAGTTAAGTCTTACGAGCATACCATATGTTATGTTATATATGTACATGAACATCATGTGGTCGTATTAAAAAGAATTTCGTTTAATTTTCATAAATATATAACATATACAATGCATAGTATCATATCATGGAATAAATAAATAGAAAAATGCGTTCTGATGCTCTTTTGGTTTCATAAAATGTGTTTTTATGCAGATTTAATTTTCTACATGTTGATAACCTAACTTTCTTATTTACATTAAACTCTGTTTTCTTTTAGAACTATCAACATTTCACAGTGCTACCACACTTTCATAGTATTTAAGTGATCATTTAATTTTACGACTGAAAAAATTAAACTGCAATTAAGTGCAACTTAAAATTAAGTGGCTAAATGACACTTAATTGAGAAGTCGATTATTGGGCCCAAGTGACATTTAATTGAGAATAGAGAGAGAGTCAATTATTGAGCCTAAAGTATTTAATATTACAGATTCTTATCAACATTTTGTTGGAAAGTGTCTTATAAAAAAATATTTCAGTTTTTAGTAGTTTATTATTGAATTATTAAAAATTCTTTATCTGCTGTAAATTTAAGCCTTTAAATAGTGTAAAAGATCAGTAATTTGTTCAGTTTGTTGTAATGTATAAAGAAATTGAAAATAGAGTTCAAACAAATGTTTTTTTTTATAGATAAACAAGACAAAATACAAAGAGGAAAAAAAGTTATTAAAAACAAAAGTAAAACAGATACTGATCAAAGAAAATATTATGTCATTCTAATCATAACGACTTTCCAAAGAAACTTCTTTTAAAAGCAAATCTTAAACAATTCCAATAAATAAGCTAAGAACGTATAGACTTTGACCCAAAAATTAATACAAAAAAATTTTTTTTTCCTTAAATATTTACAAAATCAATACCTCAGGGAGCGTAAGTAAATAAGCAAACGCATGCATACTCGCATTAGCAGTTAATTGTTATCTACTTTAAAAAATTTTCACTACAATACACATGTAAATAACAACAATTACTTACGTACACTCGGTTAGTGGAAACAAGTACAAATACTAAACAAATACACTGTAGTATGCATTCTGTGCCTAAACCTCTGATATAATTTCTTCATTACACTCGCTCACTGTTTACAATTTAATCTTGTGTTTTACAAGAAGAAAATCCATAAAAACTAATATTTAAAATTTGTGTTTGGTGATAACCACACACCAAGTTTTAACAATTGATGGCGGATTGAAAGAAAAACAACAGGTATTTTATTACCTTGTTTTAATTTTTAAATCTTCAAGGAGTTTAGTAAAGGGTATGTCATTAAACACTTGCTATCTTTAAATTTAAATGAAACAAAGGATATGTGAAATATTTTATGGAAGGATTTTTCGTCGTCCCATGTAAAATTTGGGTATGTGCCATATTCTGTGTTTCTTCAAAGTTATTTATTCATTTGAAAAGCGTATAAATGCCCAGTTTGAACGTCTGACTCTACCGCACAAATCAAGCAGACTTTCACCAATGACATGGGTTATATTGGCTTTGAGAGTCGCTGTGATTTGTGGGTTAAAAAAAGTATAGTACTTCTTGAGTATTGGCCGTGAAACAACTATGAATGCTTACAGCTAAAAATAAAAAAACACGCACATATAGAAACACACGCATGCATTTTAGACCGAATGCGTATTACTTTAAACATTCAACAACTATGCTTATACATATTTTTTAAATTAAGCAGAACAACAACTGTGTGAGCTAAAAGCATACCTATTAGTATAAAACTAATCTGACTATAAATCGGCTACATAAGCATATATACAGGGCTGTTTTAATTGCACACACACGCATAAAGCATATTTCAAAACAGCCACACACCCACATCCTATACCAGCAATAACTGAAACAAATGTCGTGCCTACAGTTTTATTTAGCGGTTGTTTTAGAAGAAAAAATCCATCATGTCTTGAAAGTTATTTTAAATGGTATTTTGAAGGGGTCTAATACACAAATGTATGTATACGGTGGCAAATGATGATTAAATATCCCGAGTATCATGCGTATTTTCTTTTTGTCAGACTCAGACTATAAGTATAAGGGAGAGAGTCAATGCGCTTGATACGCATGTGCTTTTTGATTTTTAGTTGTAGAGTATTTTAGTTTTTTGAATAAAAGAAGTACAGAGAGAATATATGTAAGCATACAAATTGTTTGCGCTACAATTATGATTACAAGCAGTTACTAAAATTAAGACCACTATTTATGAATTTTTTTTCTTAAGTACTCATTGTCATTCTCTGGTATAGACCTGCGACTTAAGAAAACCTTACAAGGAAAAGTATAACGGGGTCAAATCGAAAAGCTCTCGGTGGCTGTTTCACATCACCTCCACATGATATTAACAGGCACTTAAATCACTCGTACAGGACTTCCAATGTGGCAGTAGCTGTGTAGTACGTAGCTGCATCCTGTTGAAAGCACATCTCGTTGGGGTTCGTTCGTATTCTTAAAAAAAAGAACCTGGTAACTGACATCGCCAGCTCAAAATCCCCACATAATAGAGTGACTTTTCGGGGATGCATTGGACGCTTGTGGATCTTATACGAATTGGTATCGTCCCAAATTGAAAAAAAAAATTTTGTTGATTAATCGATTCATCCCGAAATCGACCTATAATCACTGAAATGATTCAAAATGCGTGAAGCGCGCGGAACAGAACACCCATTGTGATTAAACAATTCTATCATCTGCAGGTTTTGTTGAACTTTATATTCGCCAATGGTGATTTGGCTAAACAGACTTAATAAACGATAGCCAATTCGTCAAATGTAGCTTCAACAGTAAAGACGCCAAAGTTTGGAAGTCTCTATTGAAAGACCCTTTATTCTATGCATATTTAAGAGTTTTAAACTATTTAGCTGCGGATCAACAATATTTTTGTATCTCCAAATAATAGTTGTTCGAGTTTGACCTTCGAAATAATGTTTTGTTAATTAAATTTTCCAATGCGGAAAGAATCCGTAAAAGGGAAACATTAATATGTGTTTAAGAGTACATGAAAGTGCATGCTTGAATTTCTGACATTTCTTTTCTTGGAAAACTCTTTGATAAAGAAACCCAAAAATATATGTATATTTAATTCACAACCTATTGTTGAGTTAGATATTGTATAAATGTTGTTGCTAATTTTTCTTACAAATAAACTTACTACATACAACATACGACTCATGCAATAGAATATGAATTTAGCAGTATATCGTCATATGAAATCAAAATAGGCGTAAGTTAAAGGCCCTATTATGAGTCGCATTCGATTTTCGATCTTCACTGTGTATCGAACATCGAAAATCGAATGTTGGATTCATATTATGATCATCGAAAATTTCGTTGAGTAACGAATTTTCTATCGAACAGAATTTAGCTTTCGATGAAGTATTTTAATATGAAAATTTAAAAAAAAATATTAGTCTTAAACTACGTTTATTTTTAAGTACACAAACACAAATTTTAAGCTAATTTTTGTCGATTTTATTCACAATAACGACCTTTTTTGTCGAATGATCGTCATAATACCAAAGAAGATCGAAGAAGATTTTGAAGATCGAAAGTTGCTCATGATAGGGGCCAAATTTAAAATATCTTGGAGGAGAAGCAAAAAATATTGTAAGTTTCAGTTTATTTAGTTCTCAGTCTCAGCAGTCAGTCTTTTGACTTTCGTTAACAATTTCGATATTTTTGGTAATATGTATTAGTGTCCTGCACAAGACTATTTATAAGACTTTTCAAGACATTAGAGATTTTTTCAAATGATTTACTACAGCGAAATATTCTAAAAGAATCGCTAAGCAACACTGTTGGCAAGACAAACAACCGAAAAATATGTCGTGCCAACAGTGTTGCTTAGCGATTCTTTTAGAATATTTCGCTGTAGTAAAGCATTTGAAAAAATCTCTCATGTCTTGAAAGGTCTTATAAATAGTCTTGTGCAGGACACTAATACACAGAAAATATTATTCCCAAAAAATTTTTAAACAAATATTTGTTTGAAATCAAATTTAGTTTCAGTAAATATTCTGTACTGTTCCACTAAATTAATTTGTACCAAAAAACTGTGTAGAGAAGAAACAGGCCACGACGTGTGTCGGCTACTTTTCGGCATTTACATGTATACAACACGATCAATCAAAATAAACAACAACAACCGCACAACAGCACGTTGTTCCTATCAACTAGCAAGATAAACACAAACACACTGAAATAACATTTTCTCTCAGCCGAACTCTGATTAATTTAAATTTTTACAAAATTTTTATCAGAATTTACAAAATTATTTGTAGGACCGCATTCAAATAAAATATTTACTGATTCAACGAATTGGGTTACTGAAAATGAAATTTAGTTTTTTCTGTGTATGCATTCGGATAAAAATGCTTTAATTACTTCACAATCAATCAAAAAGACGATTTATTTTTTTTTTTAAGTTATGTCTTTTTTGATTTTATATAACTATATATTTATATTTTTGTTCTATAGATCTTCGACTTTGAATCTTAAAATAATTTAATTACCGAATTTCTTCATTCACGCAACTTTTGAAGGAGCAGGCAGAGCTGTCCCTGCATTTATGAAACAAACACAAATTTTTTTGTTTAATGTTATTTATATGAATCCGCTTTATCTACTTTAAATTCCTAATACGTTTTTATTATTCATATGGAGAAAAATGCAGCAAACTTTTCTTTTTCCCCCTTAACAATCTAAGAAATTAAATATATGCATATTCTCGACTTCATTCAGCTGCTTCCATTTAAATAATTATAATATTTATAAAAACGAAGAAGAAAACTACCTTAAAATAAATAAAAAGTTTATTTGGAAAAATAAATAGCAGCCACAGAGTGAGTGTCTCCTTCCCTACAAGTGTTTAAAACTTTAAAACTATTTTCCGACTTTTCATCTTAAGGAATTTGTAAAAAAAAAAGAAATATAAAGAAAAGTCAACATTTAAATTCAAATAAACGTTTATTAAGTATAAAATGAGAAATAATATTATTTGTTCTTTTATTGTGATAACAAGCACATTATTTCTCTGTAAGAAAAACACTAATACCAACGACGACAAAAAATAAGCGCATGGACAGGAATTTACAATCCGTTTCACTCTTTGAGGCCATAGAAATATGTTTTACCTTTTACCTTTTTTTTTCATCAGAAAAAATTTGTATCCAAGTTAATTCGCCGTATAATTTTTTTTAGTTTTGTCTTTAATGTAAATTTTAAAAAGTTTTGTTTGATTAAATAGAACAAATGGTTTGATTAAATAGAACAAATTGTCCTTGAGTTGTAAACCTTCAACATTCAAACATCTTGGAAGCTAGAGTGAACTTAAAAATGGGAGTGCAAGTTTGAATTTATCATCACGGGTTGCCTAAGAAACAACTTTTAATTGTAGAGCAGCACAGTCTTCCTAATTTTGTAGACTTGTGTAATCTTTGATATTTAATCTAGCATCTTAGACATTTTTGAGTAGATATTTTCAAAAACTTTTAGTCTTATTCAGGCTTATGATTAATTAAATTTCACATAAAAATTGGTATCATGAATAAAATGTGTTGTAAAAATTTCTGATTTTTGAACTTCCAGCCACTTCCACTATGTCGAAAGAAAAACTCTGTGAATGAAAACTAGTCGCTCGAATCCTAATAAACTTTCATTCCACTATGTCGTCACCTTTCCTGCGCTTATGATTACGTAAGTCGCTTTTTGTTTTACCTGTTTGTAAATCATAGTAGTGCCATTTTGTAATTTCAAGTATTTCTAGCAATTTTTTCAAACATTTATATGAAAATATATAAATAAAACGATATTGAACAATGAAGAAGAATTCAACAAAATAGTAGCACAACTACGTTCGTTCTATTATACATGTGCGAGTACTTTGCGATCAGAGATGGAAAGTGCCATTTTTGTATTTCTTTATGAATAAAATTAAATAATTATGAAAAATGCATAAAAATAAAAAGATACATGAAAATGTGTAAAGAATTCCATATTAAATGTCAATTTCTAAAAAAATTAGCAATTTAAAATATTATCAAACAAAATACATCAGAAAAAGTACAATTCTATCATGTTTTCCATCCATGGTTCTGATATGAATTAAATTTTCTTGCAATTTTTCACAATTAAGGCATTCATTTACTTTTTCGTATCTGGGAGAGTAATTATTTAAATTTCTACCTCAATCTCTCGTCGCAAGTCTCTGCTAGGAAAGTAAATAAACAGACCTAATATCTTCATGAATATTTGATGACTCTTGTCAACAAATAAAAAAATAAATTGAAGCAATGTTAATAAAAAAATTAATAAACTGATAGAATAATATTTTTACAAATTCTATTGAATTGTTTGCAAATAGATTTTACTAGTCGAAAGTAAAATAGCAAGTGCTTGATTTTGAAATTGCTTTCGCAACTCATTCGAATTGGTGGTACGAGAATTTGTATGAAAATTGTTATGTCGTCTTGCGACTTGTGGTTCGTGTCAAAGTTCGTACAGAAGTAAGATAGAAAAATGAAAATCAGTTTTCTTTTGCTTAGAATGCACATGAAGACATTCTATCGAAATAGTGGAAGAGGCAGGGAACTGCTTGTGAATTTGTTTGTTTTTCTCGGAAAAAGTGGAAAAATTTAAGTTTTTTATTTTAATAGAATTTGATGATACGAAATTAAAATCCATGTGAACGAAAAGTTTTATGCGGAAATTTTCACATATGGTATTCATGAAATCTATCATTTATATTTTGATAAGTATCCTCTTACACGCTTTAATACATTAAGTTGGTTGTATAAATTAGTTTCACAATAAAAAGCAGAAATACTATTCATTAAAGTTCATTAAAATAAAAGCAAAGCTAAAAGCAAATTGTTGCTCTAATCGCATACAGCTCACACTATTTGCCTGCCATTGACTGTATTATGGCATGAGTTGTTTTTATTTATTTCTTTAATACCCGAATAAACGTGAGGGGAGGTCATTTAACTATTTGATAAACACAACAAAAATGGTAAAGTTTAACAAATTGAATGAAAAATAAATAAAACAGGCATGCATCTTCTTATTTTTTCATATATTATAACATAAAATCAAATAACGTGACTTTAATCAAAAACTTTTGTAAAAGCGAGACAATAAATAGCAAAATATTATTATTTATATGAAAAAGTGAATATTTCCATACAAATTCATTTAAGACAAAAATAAAAATGGATCAGATCTCACTACTTGCGTGTAAAACAATTGAAAAAGAAATTGAAATAATTGAATATTTTTGGTAGAAATAAGAAAACTTTTTTTAATTACATCCTCAACTATTTAATTTGTATTATCTGCAATGAAATTGTATGTCTGTAATTATATTAATTAACAACTAAAGAGTATATGATTTGTTTTATGTAGATTTCAAGATAATGAAACCAGAAAAACATCTAAAACTCTAACAAACAATAGAGTAGACCTACAAATAAAATCCCACGCTTGTTTATTGTAAAACAAAATCTCAAAAAAAAAAAATAAATAGGAAATACTATCTAAAAATCATTTCAACTGCCTACACTGCTTCATTGAATTTAATTTAACAATGTTGTGAAACAATAACTTGACGCGAATAAATTTACAATCAAACTCATCCGCAAGAAATTCAATGAACCTTAAAAATCTCAAAAATATTTTAGTTCATGACATAAAAAATATGTCTCGTTTTATAATTTATTTGAGATTTTTTTTTTCAAATTTTATTAACAATATTGTTGCAATATTTATAATAAGACAGAAATGTCAAAGAGTTGTTTTAGTAAAATTTTGTCAAACTACTGCATGTGAAAAAAACCTTTGTCCGAACAAAAATTTCGTCTAAAATAAATGAATGAATTTAGATAAGTTGTTTTTTTATTTCATCATCATCAGCCTTCCTAACCTAGGTTAGTGTTAAAGATGCAACCAAACAAGAAAGTTATTTAAAACAGAACAACATCTTTTAAATCCAATTTTATTTTCCCATGCCTCCCATCAGCATATGAAATAAAGAGTTAAAAAAATAACAGATTCACAGTTAAAAATAATGAATGATCTGTTCAACGATGTCGAAATAAAACGTTCGCTCTAAAATTTATATTGAAACTCGATAAAATACGAAAATTGGTTTGCAACATCGTTGAACTGGTTTCAATCAAATGAAACATTGTTATATATTATCGTATTATGTGTAGAGATGCTAATCGGGACAGGTTTTTAGAAATCCCGGGCTTCGGGATTTAGTGATGGAGTCTCGAAATCCCGAACCGGGACCCCGAACAAATTTATTGCAAATTTTCATTTAATGTAATTTTTTTTATCTAGAAAAGATAGCATTTTCTTTTCTTTGGCAAAAAAAGGAAAAAGTGCTTAAGTCGAGATAAGCTGATTTTGAGTTAATGCTACATCTGTAATCTGCATTTTTGTAAGTATCCCTGGTTAAAATCTCAATCAATTTGCGTGATTTTTCAGGAAGTTACAGCGACTTATATTTTTTAGACTTGTAATCTCATTTTGAACAATAGCTTAATTTAGATTATACTTTAGTATATTTCAACTTAAATATAAAGGGTGTTTTTTATTGAGGTATAGAGCTTTAAGTTGGCATCACTTTTTTAACTGGCGGCCATTTTGTCAGCTGTCAAGTGATTAATATTTAGTTTGGTTTGCCATTTCATCATGAACAGGTTGACAAAAGAACAACGCTTGCAAATCGTGCAAATTTATTTCGAAAATAATGGTTCAGTTCGCGAAGTTTACCGCAAGCTCCGTCGATTTTATGGTCGACATAATCGTCCATCAGAGCAATTAATTCGGTTAACCATGGATCGTTTTCGCACTACGTTTACTCTATGTGATAATACGCATCCGCAGAGACGTCGAACAGTGCGCACCGAAGAAACAATTGCCGCTGTAGAGCAAAGTGTTGAAGAGGACCCGAATGAATCGATTCGCCACCGTGCACAGCAATTGGAGCCGACTAACCGACTATTTTGTTCCCGAATTGGATGGCATGAATGTGGATGAGTTGTGGTTCCAACAAGACGGCGCTACATGCCACACAGCGCACGTCACAATCGATTTATTGAAGGAAACATTCGATGAGCGCATAATTTCGCGGAATGGACCTGTCAATTGGCCACCAAGATCGTGTGATTTGACACCATTGGATTATTTTCTTTGGGGATATGTGAAGTCCCTCGTCTACGCCAACAAACCAGAAACGTTAGGGGACTTGGAAGCCAACATTCGTGGCGTTATTGCCAACATACGGCCCCATATGCTCGAAAAAGTGGTTGAAAATTGGACCTGTAGAATTGGCTTTATTCGAGCCAGCCGCGGCGGCCACATGCCCGAAATCATATTTAAACATTAATGGCATAAAATTATCCTTCCAATAAAGCCAAATTGATGGACATTAAAACGATTTTCTTGTGTTTTATTTCAATTCGAAGTTCTATACCTCTTAAAAAAACACCCTATATTATTTATAGTGTGTAGAACGATATTTGCTTAAAGACTAAAGGCACAGTTAGCCGACTGTAATGTAATGTAACTGTAACGTAGAAAACAGCTGATTGATATTTTTATATGAAAAGTAGGTTACGTTACATTACATCTCTATAACCATTTCCATTACTTTTCACATAACAAAATCGATCAGCTGTTTCTTGCTGTTGCAGTTACATTACATTACAGTCGGCTAACTGAGCCTTAACGATTAACAGAGAATTTCCCGATTTAAACAAGAAACAAATTTCTGAAAATCGACGTGAAAGTTCAAAAGTGCTCTCCTGCAAAACAGTAAAATATGACAATCACTTTTTCCTTTTTGCACAGATATATATTATGTACTCGTATACACAATAAGGGTTTTCATGAGAATGTTCAAAAGTCTCCCAAACTGTGCAATTGTGTATTTTTACACTCTGCCCAACAATTTTCACTCGTAAACTTAAGCTGTGCAATTGTGCATTTATTAAACAACAATTCTTTGGTTTTTTGCTTTCTTGGGGCATTTTTAAATACACACACACACGATTTATTTTTAGAGAAATATATAAATACGTATTTAATTCAATCAAATTTACTTAACTGTTTGCGCAAAAGTTGAAAAGGAGCTTCATGAAACAAGCCTCGCATATTTGCCCAATTGCACAAATGGGAATTTTAAGAGTTCTCATGAAAACCCTTAATATAATATTTATTCAAAGCAAATTTTTCATCTAACTTTTTATAACAGGAATTTTGTAAGAATTTTTAATATAGAAGATGAGAGCCAAAAACATTATTTATGCAAAAACGGGATTCAGAAAATCCCGAAAATCCCGGGCTTTAAAATTAAAAAATCCCGGGATTTCCGGGCTCGGGATTTCCCGTCTAGCATCTCTAATTATGTGTCACTTACAGTGAAAACAGACGACACTTAGATCACATCGCATAGGAGCTTATATAAGGTAGCGCAAAAGTGATGTCATAAATCGCTGCCATTTTATTATAAGTGAAAAAAGAAAAGGGTTCTGTTTCCATAGCTTCAATCATAAGAATGAGTATAAAAATTCTCTGACTATTAACCGGCTACACATGGGTATATACAGGGCTATTTTATTAGCACACACACACATAAAACATGTCTTCAAACATCCACATACATAAACACACATTTTTCATTAATTTTATATAAGCAAATGTATGTATACGGTGGTAAATGATACATCACAAATTTTCCAAACCATTTTATATACACAAATGTATGTTTACGGTGATGAATGATGAACAAATATCCCGAGTATAATGCTTTTATTTTTTTGTCCGATTAAATATCCGTAGCCTGAGTAGAAGCATGCTAAAGCTATAAGTATGACAGAGAATCAATTTTAGTTACAGAGTATTTTAGTTTTTCGCATAAATGAAGTAGAAATGCTCTTGTATGTTGGAATCGGCTATACTCCTAGTATCTTGAGAGGAACTAAGTGAACGTACGAATTGTTTACGCTACAATTATGATTTTACGCACTTACTAAAATTAAAACTATTAGTTATGTAAATTTTCTTCTTTTTTTGAGTACTCATTGGCATTCTCTGACACGAATACATTTCTATCGATTGCGGGCACTGGTACCTTAAGTACCTCAGCAAGATATATGCTTATAGTCTGGGATAACTTGTTCAAATATTTCTACCTATGTATTCCTTTGGGTTCATGTAGATCTGTAATACATCTGTCCACAAATAGTACTCTCACTTTTCCTCCTTCACGTAGCCTACTTAGTTCTATTACAATACATTGCATGAGTGATGTTCATGTTATAAAAAATATTTCGAATAACATTTTATTCGGATTTTAAAATCGTTTATGGTAAATTACTCTGTTATGTATTATTGGAGTATAAAACAAAAAATTAAAACACACCTATACCTCGATTTACACGATAGATAAGTTCATGAGAAAGTCGTGTGAATCGAAATTTTAAATTTTTGTATGAAAAATCGTGTAAATCGGAAATAAAGGCAGAATCGCGTAAAAAATTTATTTTATTAAGAAATTATATATGTATTTCAACTTAGTTTTTAAAATATCAGAAGCGTTTACTCAAAACATATAAAAATTAGCATTTATTCATTAAAAAAAATATAAATGTTATTCATAAAAACAAAAACAAAATTAAAAATATCAGAAGCGTTTACTCAAAACACATAAAAAATCGTGTAAATCGAGGTATTTCTTAAATCTCTCAATTTACACGAAAATTAAAATAATCGTGTAAAAGTGAAATCGTGTAAAAAAAGTATCGGGTAAATCGAGAGATAAGTGTACCAGCATCCCAAAAGCTCACACCAGTAAAATAAAACGTTCGGTGGCATTCGATTCTCTAGCTTAAAATTATGTAACATCAACTACCGGAGCCTTTGTCAGGGTTAAATTAATAATTTTTAAATTCTGTCGAATGAAAAACTTTATTACCTGTTTATTGCAATTTACTTAAATTTTTTATACTATATACTTACCCAGCAAAAAATTTCAAAAAAGGTAATCGAGTTTGGAATTAAGCATTTTTGGTGGAAGCTATTCCTTACTGGATTACCAACTTAATGATTTTAACAAGGCGTGAGACTAAAATAATCGATTCTTGAGAAGCACTTACTTTTTTTATTTATCAACATTTCACGTAATCTATTTCATCTAAAAAATCATTCTCTTCATTTAGCAACTTGCACGTCATTTTTTTTTTTTAAATTTAGGTAATGTGATTTGTAAGCGAGTAATGAAAATTGGCAATCAGAAAATTGAGTCATTATATGGCAACTAGTTCTAATGGTAATGTGTAATTTTTTGCTGGGTAGGTATACAATTATTATTTTATGCAACGGAAGTTGAACAAGTTCCTAGATTTTACAATTATTTTAAAAAGCATTACTTCAAATATACATACAATTGTTATTTCTCATCTCAAATTCGCATTAATTAATTTTATAGTTTTGTTATATTTTTTTCTTTTCTCTTCGAAATATTTTTGTTTTGATTGTTTAAAAAAGTTTTCTGCTTTACCTTGCCGGCATGTCGTCTGCCTGTCTTTCTTTCTTTGTTTTGAAACTGAAATAAAAGTTAACGAACGACCTCTTCAAAGTCATGGATTTATGGCGATAAGCTTAACAATCATACAAACACACACACACACCTTTTTTAACAGTTCAGATATAACTAGAATAAAGATGCTTTTGTGTGGCTTATGATGAGAAATTTTTATTATAAAAACTTGATTTTAACACCAAAAAAATAAAAGAACACACGCGCTCACACACACTCAGAATCATAAATAATTCACACATGTCTCCATCTGGACTAAGCATCTTAATAAAGGGCCTTTTTAAATTGTTTAATCTAATGATTTTGAGAAAGCATGTTGATTTGTATTTCAAAAAAGAAAATAAAAAACCAATTTGTTTAACAAGAATGAGGAAACAAAACAAATCTGCCCTAAAGCGTTACAGATTGTTATGAATGAAATATTTAGTGAATTATACCAATTATGCATATAATAGTGTTTTCACACTGAAAGTTAAAACCTGGTTTTAACGTTAAAACCATAAACAGCTGATTTTGCTTTCACACTGTAAGTTTGTTAAATTCAGGTTTTAACTCACAGGCTGTCTAATAACTTTGCTCAAAATAAAATAAATCTTCTGTCGAAATGCGTGTATTTGTTGTTGCATTTTACTTGCTTTTTAATAACACTTGTTGGACATACTGTTCAACTGTTTTTGCTTGTATGAAAAACTGAGATATTTCACATGCGCTCTAAAATGGAATTTATTTTATATTTTGTAAATGAAATTTTTTTAAATTATGGAACTTCTTATACAGAATGAAGAAGTGCTTGGAAATATTGTTAATAATATAAAAATGCACAAATACATTATAAGATAAACCTTTTTTATAGGCAGATGAATGTCAGCCATATTGTCTATTTTCACTTTCCACAGTTCAATTCAAAATATTTTCGTTGTTTTCCTTCCAAAACATTCTTTTTTTTTTTTCATAATTTTTTGATTATTGTTGCTGCTGCATCCATTTTTAAGTTGAAAGTTTTTTAAGCGCCATCTATTGTTATTATGTTCAAAAATGGTTTTAAATTGGTTTTAACAAAAACAATTTGTATGGTAAAACCAGGTTTTAACTTTTATTAAAACCATGTCAGTGTGAAAACACTATTACGTTTATTTAAGATTAAACAATTCTTTTTTTCTAACTTCGATACAAGACAGTCAAGTCTATGTATGTATGTAGGTGAGGGATTAAACTCAAATGAAGTCATTAACTATTATTTTAGTTTTTGAAATTACAACAAAAGTAAATTTTTTGCAAGTCATATGAACAGGTGATTCTGTAACACAACGCAACGGAACGTAAAATGTATTCAGACACTTTAATCTGTAAAAAATTCGAGAAGTAACGCTAATTTCGTAACTACTCGTGTTTACAACCACGGTTGCCAGATATGCAGATTTATCTGGATTTTGCAGATTTTTACCCTCCAAAAAGACGAAATGCAGATTTGAAGATTTTTGACTCAGATTTTTCAACTCTAATTTTAGTGAATTTTTTTAAATTTTTCCTAATACTGCTACTACTTATTCTCTCTTTTATGTGTGAAGGACTCATAGTTTAGACAGTTACAATTTTTGAACTTAGAAGATATGATTAAAGAAAAAGAAGAAGTAACTTTAGCAAGCTTCTGGAAACGAATATCTGATACACAGAAAAAATTATTCCCAAAAAATTTTCAAACAAACGTGTGTTTTGAAATATAATTTAGTTTCAGTAAATATTTTTTACTGTTCCAGTAAATTATTTGTTACAATTTTATTTTATGTAAAAAAAACTGTATAGAATGAAAATTATCTATATAAAGTAAAATTTGTAAAATAAATTTAGATTTATTTTTTTTCAGCTTTATTTATAATACTTACTAAGGCTTTATAAAGTATTTTTAAAACAAATTTTCATGCAAAATTTTTCTTATAAATTCTTTATAAAGCCTTAATAATTTTTATAAATAACGCTGTTTATATTTAAATTTGTTATTTTCAGTTAAATTTATTTTTATATACTGTAAAAAAATTTGTCTGATTTTTTATTTTAATTTTTTCTACAAATGATTTTATAGATATAAAAAACATTTATTTTTTTTTAAGATTTTTGTTTGCGGTTTTCAAACTTATTATGTTTGTATATTATGATTCTCAATATAGTATTAAGACTCTTACTATAAACATACGGAGTTTGTTAGCTGACGAGTTCCAAAAGCGGGAACGACATGCTTAACCACAAAAACAAGCCAATTTTTGAAAGTAAAAAAAATATTTGAAACTTTCATTTGATTCAGTTAATTTTTTTTCAGATAAAACTTTTACTAATTTTTAAAAAAAAAAAATTTTAAGAATTGTTATGAATGTGTTTGTAAATTATAAAAAAAAATGCTGAATAATGTTGTTCATAATAATAAATTTGACTGAAAATATTTTGAGTTTCAGTTAACTTTTTTCTCTAATGCCATAATAAATTAACTAAAAATAAATTTTTTTTGTACAGTTAAATTTTTACAAAATTGTTATCAGAATCTACAAATTTCTTTGTAGTTCCGCATTCACACAAAAAATTTACTGATTCAATGAATTTGGTTGCTGAAAACAAAATTTAGTTTTTTCTGTGTATAAAACGAGCTTATTCTGTTTATTCAAAAAGTAATGCCTTTACCACATTCATTTGCAAATATCGAAAGAATTTTCAGCCAAGTGAACTTGAATAAAACAAAACTTCGAAGTCCTTTGGATATTTATGCAACAAATTAAATGATTTTTTGTATAATTTTTACACATATATCCGATTTCTTTTCTCATTCATTTTATATTATTTGCACATAACTATAAATAATTTTTATTTGTTTGGTGATTATATGGTTTTCGTTTCTCCTAAAGAAATACGATTTTCCACATGCAAATCTCACTTTGCAAAAGTCTTGAGTTTGTAGGAGAGAACAGTAAAGGGATCTTATTCTGTATTCCTTTTTCTTTGACAAACTCAAGACTTTGCAAAGTAAACTTTGCGTGTAGAAAAGCCGCCAAACTTATCATTAGACTATAATATAACTTATCTGATTATAATGCTGTAATTCATAGGATATCATGTCTTGTTGTATTAGAAAGCCAATTGTAAATAAAGAAAGAAAGAAAGACTTATAGTGGATTCAAAATCGAAGATGTTAACTTGTAAAGATTTTTGCTTGAAGCTTTTAAACTTAGTCTATCGTATTCAAACATTTTGAAACCCAAAATAATTTTTATGAATATTACCAATTAAGTTTGTGTACGTAATTCTTAATAACATATTAATAGACGTTCTATAAACATATAAAGTATTTTACTTATTTCGAACATTTTTGGTTGAAGTCTGCTGATGAGTTTCTTAAGCAGAAACGAAATGTACATTCTTTACACATTAAAGGCTTATATTCATAAAAAATTAAAATGTGCTTCAAAGTTAGTTTAAGAAAAATTTTTCTAAAAAATTTAAATAAAATACATTTAAAACCGAGTTTAAATTTATGAATATGGGTTAATGAAAAAATATTTATATTACACATGTACATCCATATTTATGTAAACTTTTTGAATATAATATAAAAAAATTGCTTTAAAGATTTTTTGAAGATTTTAAAAGGCAGATTTTGAAGATTTTTTCGTGAAAAATTTTTAAATTTTGCAGATTTTATCCTTAGAAATTCTGACAACACTGTTTACAACCGATGCTAAAAAGTTAATTTTTATGAAAATATTTCCTGGGGAGAACTATGCCCATTAAATAAGTATCTCCCTGCGCTAGCTACACCTATAGATAGGTTGAAACATCTAAAAAAAAGAGTACATTTGAAAAATATGGAAATCTATTTCGTTGCTTAACAAAACTAAAAGAAATTAACTTCCAAACTAGACACCCTCATGTTACAGCTAAGTGTGCATAATGCATATATTCATTCAATTCGTATACATAAAGACATACATAGATATCTGCTCTATATCAAAACAGATGAGGAATATTTACAGTTGAAATCTAAACCAGGGCTATTCAACCTGTGGTACGCGAAACTTTCCCAGGTGGTACGCAAAATCTTCGAAAATTTGAGCATTTTATTTTCATTAACTAACCAAGTAATGCAATTAAAAAAAACAATATGTTGTATTTGTTTATGTTTGATCCTAAAAGTATACTTACGTATTTTTCATGAATTTCCATTTTTATTATACCGAGCATTTCTGTTGTAGAACGACCCATATGCACAGATGTTCGCATGTTATATACATGCCTATGTACATACGTATATGGTAGAGTTGGGCAAAATCGTTCCTTTTTGGGAATCGTTCGGAACGATCCGAAATATTAAAGGAACTAGGTCGTTCATTTCGTTCATAGTTCCTTTTTTTACTTTGAACGGTGAATGAACGATGAACGAGAGAACTTCTCTGTCGCTCCTAAAATATATTAACAAATACATGGCTTGTATTTTGCCGTTTAAGAATTGCTGCTTGCTTATATGTATATTTTCGTGTTGAGCAAATCATTGTTTTAATTATACATAATTAAAAAAAATTATGTATATACCGATTAGCGCGTATAAATTTATTAAAAACATAATTCATTATTTAATGAGTTAAGCGGCCCATACACTACAACAGCATGCACGCACAATCAAGCGATTGAGCATTCATGTTCGAACCACACAACATACCAGCAAACTGGTACAATATTCATTTCTTACAAAATTTCGGGAAGGTTGGTTATGAATAGTGACACATATTTTGTTGCAATTATTATTGGTATGTTGTTAAAATTAGCAGCTATGTATAACTAAAGTTCTAAAATTCTGTTTACCATTGAAACAAATTCTATTTCAACAAATTATATTACTTAAATGCATGTTTGCTACCATCAGCAAAATATCAAACTCTACTTGACATCGCTACAGCAAACCGTGCAATCGCACCAAATGCCCATACACGACCAAACCGCTGGCACAAACACTTGATTGCGCATGCATGCTGTTGTAGTGTCTGGGCCCCTTTAATGGTCAATATTTACACAAAAATACCGCAAATACCGGCCACTGCTGTCAAACTTCATGTAAATACTTATACCTAGTCAGTAAACAATCTCTCAAACTTCATGAAAAAGGGCCCTTCAACTATTCTATGCGTATGTGGAGTAATAATAACACCACCTTGTTAAAATACTTTAGTCGGAACGATGAACGATTAGAAATGAAACTGTGTAAAAGTCCGAACCGTTCCTTTTAGTGAATCGTTCAATGGAACTAGGTCGTTCCGGAACGACACAACTCTAGTATATGGTCGTATTTTAAAATTGTTTGGTTATTTATTGAGCCCATACTTGTTTATACACATAAAATTTTTTTGGTGGTACGCGAATTGTCGGTTGTGAGTTTTATGGTACGCGAACCAAAAAGGTTGAATAGCTCTGATCTAAACAATGAGAAAACGAAATATACAATTGACAGAAAGTGCACAAGTACACATAAATATTACTCGCAGTGCTAGCTCATTTTTAAATTTTTTATCAATGACATTTTTTAACATGATACGAGTACAAGAGTCCATTCGACACAAAGTAACATATTGCTCCTTTATTGCAACATAGCCATAACTCAAAAAAGCTAGTTGCGCAGAAAATAAGTGTAAAGTTTTCAATGAAAATATAAAAATGTTTTCTTTTCTCAAGACGTGAGTGTAAAAGCCTTTTGTATTAAATTTTTAAATATGATATAACGAATTGTTCTACATTATTAACTCCTCAGTTCTCGTTGAACCTTCATAGTGAAGAGACATTAAAGCGGATTTTTTTTTACATACATACATACGAAACAAATATAAAAAACAACAAAATCAAAAATTATACAAAAAATATTCGTAATACATATTCACCTTGATAAATAAGCTTATTGGCTTTACTAATATTTTTTACATAGCAAGAAATAGCAAAAACAAAAAAAAAACCGTAAACACAAACAAAGTTCCCTTGAGGAATAATACTCTGTATGAGTACCTCAAAGGAAAAAAATTTTGAAGTGAGTTCTAACGGCAGAAATGCTTATTTTACTGTGAGTTCTGAAACTCTTAATGAAAAAAATATAAATAATAAATCTGATGAAAATCTTTTTTTAACGGCAAAGCCAATTTTTCGTCAGCGATCAACTTCGCTTTGTCCAATGCCAACTAGTGAATCGTTAATATTACCATTGCCTAGTACTTCTTCATTTAAGTCTGCGATATCATCCGCATCGGACTCGCCTTCATCACTAAACCAAGTTATCACTACAGATAACAGTAGCTCAAAACCCAAGGTACAAGTGGGAATGGACAGATATATAACAGTGGTAAAGCGTGGGCGAAGCCCAAATTCTTCAAAAATTTCATCTGCTCCAAAGATGTCTAGGGATAACAGCGCATCATCTACCAATCGTCAAAATCGTTTTTCATTATTGCAAGACACCGACGACAAGCCCTCTACATCATCGCAAAAGTCTTTTAAGCCACCACCTATCTATCTGAGAGAAAAAAATTCTAACGCGCTTATAAAAAAACTACTGTCGACCATTGGTGAAAATACTTTTCACATCATTCCAATTAAACGAGGTAATATTGATGAAACTAAAATCCAAATATATAATGAAAAAGATTTCCGAAAAATTGTTAGTGAATTCGAAAAAAATAAAACAAATTTTTACACATACCAACTTAAGAGTGCTAAAGGCCTACAGATAGTATTAAAGGGCATAGATTCATATGTTGAACCCGAAGAAGTAAAATGTGCACTTGTCGACCAAGGATTCAAGGTAAAAAATGTTACCAACATATTTAATAGAGAAAAGGTCCCCCAACCCCTATTTCGGGTTGAACTGGAGCCGAATGACATACAATTGAAAAAAAATGAAACCCATCCAGTTTATAACGTAAAGTATCTCTTACATCGAAAAATCACAGTTGAAGAGCCACGTAAGCGTTCAGGTCCCGTACAGTGCCATAATTGCCAAGAATATGGCCATACGAAAACTTACTGCAAATTACCTACAGTGTGTGTTATCTGCGGTGAATTGCATGGTACTTCTAGCTGCACTAAGCCAAAAGATCAAGCAGAAAAAAATGTAGTAATTGTGGAGGTAATCACACAGCTAACTATAGAGGGTGCCCTGTATTTTCTTTCGTTAAACAGGCTATGGGTCAAAAACCCAAGCTAACTCCAGCTCTACAAGTAAACGCGAACTCCGACACTTTTGCTCAAATCAGCCAACCAGTTACTTCACGTGTATCGTATGCTGATGCTGCTAAGACTAGTTCAATTCCCACGCAAAACGTTCCACCGCTAAATAATTCAACGAATTCAAACTCAAGCTTTAACTTTAGTCGCCTTGAAGCTACTATTGAGAATCTGGTGCTAACTATAAACAACTTTACTACAAATATGACAAGTATGATGCAAGAAATGCTGCGAATGCAGAATACACTGCTTCAAGCATTAGTTAATAAACCATGAACACGTTAAAAATATGTTTCTGGAACGCAAACGGCATTCGCCAACATAAAAATGAACTTGAGCACTTCCTCATGGAAAAAAATATTGATATAATGTTGGTTTCTGAGACTCATTTGACCTCAAGAAGCTTATTTAAAATAAATGGTTACACTTTATATGATACAAAGGACCCGAGAGAGAGAGCATGTGGTGGATCAGCAATTCTGATTAAGTCAAGACTCAAGCACTATGTCCTTGACAACGTTAGTGAAGAATATTTGCAAGCAACGAATATTTTCGTAGAAAATTTTTGTGCGAATTTCGTGATATCATCAATTTACTCACCTCCCAGATTTTCAGTTAGCGAAGATCAGTATGAGAAGTTCTACAAATCGCTTGGATCTTGTTTCGTGGCAGCTGGTGACTACAATGCAAAACATACGTACTGGGGATCGCGTCTTGTTACACCTAGAGGTCGAGCCTTGTTCAATACAATTTCAAAAATGGGCTTAGATGTCATTTCGAGTGGGGAGCCTACTTACTGGCCTACTGACGTAAGAAAAATTCCAGATGTTATCGATTTTGCCGTCACGAAAAATATTCATAGGGACTTAATTCATGTAGAGGCCTCTCTAGATCTGTCCTCCGATCACTCTCCAACAATAGTTACAATTTTCAACCCACTAAGGAGTGATTTAACTAACTCATATGTGAAGATGATTAATGGAATCAACTGGCTGGTATTCAAAAAATATCTTAGTAGTCACTGCGTAGAAAACATTCAGCTTAGATCATGCGATGATATTGAATTTAATATTGCCAATCTTAACGAAAATATTAAACAGGCTGCTGAACACGCCACTACCTCCTATCCGCAGACCGGCTTTAACAGAATTTATTCTACGGAAATTGAACGTCTTGTATGTGAAAAAAGGAGAGCTAGAAGAGAATGGCAACAACACAGATCACCCCTAAATAAAATCAGACTTAAAGAATGTACTTAACGACTCAAAGAGCTGCTATCATCGGAAAAAACTGCACTACTGGAAAAGTATTTAGAAGGTCTTGATGTAACGTCCGCATCTAATTACTCTTTATGGCGCGCTACTAGAAATCTTAAACGACCCGTTGATCTTAAATCACCATTGCGTACTGCGACCGGAGGCTGGGCAAGAAGTGATAGTGAGAAAGGTAACTTATTTTCTGAGCATTTAAAATCTGTATTCACTCCCAATTCATGTACGGGTGCTGCTGATTTACCGAGTGTAGTTTCTCTACCCCCTCGTCCCTTAAGGTTTAAGATGCGTGAAGTACAAAAAGTAATTGCTGAACTCAACCCGAAGAAAGCTCCAGGTATTGATGGCATTAGTAACAAAATGCTCATGAACTTGCCTCATATTGCAATAAGAATCCTGCTATTTACTTTTAATGCTATTTTAAGAATGCAATATTTTCCACATAACTGGAAACTGGCCAAGATCAAAATGATTCCAAAGGCGGGCAAAGATCTTACCAAGACTGAGTCATATAGGCCTATAAGCTTACTATCTACAATCTCAAAGCTTTTCGAAAAGCTGCTCATGACTAAATTGTCCAAAATTTTAACTGATAATGGGTGCATCCCGGACCATCAATTTGGCTTTAGAAGTCAGCACAGCACGATTGAACAAACGCATAGACTGGTCCAAGTTGTAAGAAGAACATTTGAAGAAAAGAAGTATTGTTCTGCTCTCTTTATTGATGTTTCTCAGGCATTTGATAAAGTATGGCACGAAGGCCTAGTTTTAAAATTGAAGACATATCTGCCAATAAACATTCAAAAGCTTTTGGAAAGTTATATTATTGATAGGAAGTTCACTGTTGTGGAAGGAGAGTTCACGAGTGTGCCCGAAACTATATCTTCTGGTGTGCCCCAGGGTAGTATTCTGGGTCCTGTCTTGTATTTAATATATACTTGTGATATGCCTGTGAGCAATAATATCCATATTTCTACTTTTGCCGATGATACAGCCTGTATGAGTGTGCACGAAAACCCTTATGAGGCATCCCGCAATCTCCAGGAACATATCACTCAGCTGGAAATATGGTTGAACTTATGGAGAATTAAAGTCAATGAACAAAAGTGTGTCCATATAACGTTCACCCTAAGAAGAGATACTTGCTCCCCCATTCGAATCAACAACAAAAATATTCCTCAACATTCCCAAGTGAAATACCTTGGTATACACCTTGATCGAAGACTTACATGGAAACATCATATTGACTCTAAGTTAACTCAGATGAAACTTAAGTTAACTCAAATATATTGGTTGATTGGCAGAAACTCAACACTCAGCCTAGACTGCAAACTTTTATTATACAAGTCGCTTTTGAAGCCAATATGGCGCTACGGAATTCAGTTATGGGGCACTGCTTCAGCTTCCAATGTCGAGAGAATCCAACGAAGGCAAAACAAAATTTTACGGTTAATAACATCGGCTCCATGGTACATCCAAAATTCTATTATACATCGTGATTTAAATATGCCACTAGTGACTGAAGAAATTGCAAAATACGCAGACAAATATTTAACAAAACTCGAATCACATCCTAATCCGCTTGCTCGTAATATTTTGAACTTTACTGGACACATCCGCTTAAAAAAGAGGGACACACGGGCTCTTATACCTAACACTCCAGATGGGACTACTTGAAAATACTTTCCCCCCCCCCCCCTTTTTTTGATTATCACTACTAATGTATTATTTATAACTACCACTAAGTTTATGTCCGACACTGGTCGGGCCTAATAATTTTTTTTTTATAGATTTAAGATTTGAATACTTATTGTTAGTTCACATATGAAGATACAATAAATAAATACATGCATTAAAAAAAAAAAAAAAAATTATTAACTCCAAAACTGAATTTCTTGAGATATGACTGTGTTGCAATAGAGGAGTGATATGTAAATTCATGATTACTTAACGTACACACGAGTTTAGTGAACTAAATGCGTTGCAAGTGGACAAGAATCGTGTGATTTTTTTTTTTTTTTTTTTTTTTGATATAAGAAATAAACTATCTATTGAACGTATTTTATGCACACATGCAAATGGATTTAAGCCAGTGTTGCCATGAGTAGGGAAACACTACTACACGTTGGCTATTGCAACTAAAATACAATAACATCGTATAAAATAATTCTGTCAAAAAACCGACTTCAATGCACAGATTTGATAGAAGAAGGTAAGAAGTACGTGAAGTATAAAATTAAATGTTGAATGGGCGTGCCTCCGCCAATTTTAAAATGCAAGATTGTGTTTTTTTTCAGAGCTCAGAGTGCGTGTTAAGTTTTGTAAAAATCGGTAAAGTAGTAAAGTAAAATATTAAATTTTCGTAAAGTTTCGTAAAAATCGGTTACGTAACCCCGACCATTTTTTCAACTTTCCAATTCAGTAATTACAAGAACCAAAGGTGTTGGATAGGTTTCGCAGCCAATTAGCAAAATATCATAAAATTAAATTTAAAAAAAATGCATAATGGGACCAATGGGAAGCTATACCCTCTGAGACAAAAAAAAAAAAAAGAATTTTTACAATCGTTCTAAAATGTACCGAGTTATGAAGTAATGCAGCAAAACAAAACAAAAAAATAGAGACGAATTGATAACTTCTTCCTTTTTTTTTAAGTCGGTTAAAAATCATTTGGGGTTTTATTTTCCTTATACGAGTGGTGATATTTCTCAAATAAAATTTTATAAACAATTTCATAAACACACTTTTTAAATTTTTTTTCAAACACAATTCAAAAAATTGAATATGTGAGATCAGTAACATATAATAGAAAGCCCCTAACTTATTGTTTTTTAAATCGAGATATTTGCATTTTTCGATGTTCTTCTATCGAAGTATACAAAAAACACGATTTAAAAATTAACAATGAGTTAGTGATTTTCTATATTAAGGTACGGATATGTAATTTTTCTGTGATATCAATCTATGGTGAATGAATCTAAACAAATTTTAAGCTCAATTTGTATTATACGACAAACATAAAAAGCATTTTAAGCATTTAAATTACTTTTTAAATAACAAATATCTTAAGTTTTTCTCTCTTTTTAAAAGCCTTTGGGAAATTTTTTTTTTAATATTTAAATATTTGTTGGTAACACTTATTTTAAAGCAATGTAACATTATTAGGTATGAATCACCTTTGTGAACCTGAATTTGTAACTGACACAGACACAAAACTCACATTTAGTTTTTCAGTTTTGAAAAGTTTATCTCTACACTTGTCTTTTAGAATTATTTACTTCTTAAGTTAATTATAAGCAGCTAACCAAAATTTATTACTTATATAATATTATCTATTGGTTTTGAAAAATAACATTACAAAGTCCCCATTTTACACAATATTTGCTTAAAGTGAGTGAATTGAATGCACTTTATTTAATTACTTTTAAAATTAACTACACAATATACTCAATGAGAGAGAAAGAGAGCTTTTCAAGTTATTTTTAAAAATTAACTTCTTGACGCTTTTGTTCTTAATTTTACTGTTATGTACGAATAGTACTTTGTTCAAATAGGTACTTGTTCTGAAACGTATTTCTTAATAGAGTAATTTTTATAATTAATTTTTTTAAAGGATACTTTTTATAAAACCTACTTTTGCTAAAACATTCTTTTTTTGGGCAAAATTTTTCAAAAAGGTACCTTTTATATAAGTTGTTAAAATATTGCTTTTTGAAAAAACAGAACTTTTTTAAAAATTTTGTTTTCTAAAAGGTACTTTTTCTAAATAGTACTTATTCAAAAATATACTATTTCTGAAAGGTACTCTTTCTAAACGGTACCTTTATTCTTTACGAGAATTTTTAAAACGTTAAACCATCTTCTTCTGGAAGGTATTTTTATATACGAAATTTTTAAAGAAGGTACTTTTCAAAAAAATATAATTTTTTTTTTTAAAAGGTACGTTTTTCCTTTAAGAAATTTTTCAAAACGTTAAAAGTTCTTCTTCTGAAAGGTATTTTTTCTATGCGATATTTTTAAAAAATGGTACTTTAAAAAAGGCTTTCAAAAGGTTTCTTTTCTATAAAGTACTTTTTTCTTCTTCTGAAAGCTACTTTTCCAAAAAAAAAATTTCGAGTACTTTTTCTAAAATATCTTTGCTCAAAGCTAATTTCTCTACGAAATTTATCTTATCTTTTGAAATGGTACTTATTCTCAAATATTTCTTTCTCAAAGGTAACTTTTCTAACAGGTACCTTTTTTAGAGGGCACTTGTTTTAAAAGGTAAGATTTTCTAAGCGAACTTTTTCAAAAAGAAACGTTTTTAATATTTATGTTTTTTTTCACACAACTACTTTTTTAAAAAGTTAATTTTCTGAACTAAAATTTTTCTTGAAGGTGCTTTTAAATAAACGCTTTTTCTAAGAAAAGCTTTTTTTCAACAGTTGTTTTTCTATAATAAACTTTTTTAGCAAGTCTTTCTGAAAGGTACTTTTGTTACAAGGTATTTTTACTGAGGCACTTTTCTAATGTTTTTTTTCGAACTGCAGCTCTTAAGTCTCTCCGTTCCATGTTAGTTTTAGAGTGCTTTGACTAATTTAAAAAAGCTAGCCAGGCGGAACAAGGTTTCCATTTATTGGATACCTGGCCACAGCGGTCATCCAGGGAATGAGGAAGCGGATGAACTGGCCAAGAGGGCTTCTGCTGCTCCTTTTATGGGCCCAGAGCCCTTTTGTGGCGTAAGTCGGTCGACTGTAACATCTCTGATCAAATATGACACTTCGACCGCTAAGGAAATGTAGCTGTCTTCTGGTTTTATGCAGGCCAAAGCTTTGATGCAGCCATTTACATATAATGGCATCCTGAACCTCAACATGAATATTTTACGGTCACTTTGGACTGAACTATGCTCTGTGGAAAAGTAACCAAGTTCGTTCACCCTTGTGTCGTTTATATCTGGAAGATGACGAGACGACGGCACACATTATTTGTGAGTGTATCGTATTATGTGACAGTAGAAGGCGTGTTTTATCATTCTGAGTTTTTGTGATGAGATGATATTAGGCCGGCCTCTCCATTATCTGTACTGATTTTCATAAGGGGTGTCCTACAGAGATTGATTTAATTTAATTTACATATCTATGGCACAAGAAATCCATCAAGTGTCGCAGTACTGGTCTTTGGACCAGATCTTCCCCCTTTTCTATTCTATTCTAAGAAGAAGGGACTTTTTGTAAAGTTATCCCCTGTTTGTGTAAAACGTTCGAGTTAAAAATCTTGGCGTTTTTGTAATAGACTAAAGGAAACTTGTACAACTTTTCTTTAATCTATTACAGAAACGCCAAGATTTCTAACTCAAACGTCTTACACAAACAGGGGGTTAGATTTTTCGAAAAGGCCGTTTTCTAAGAAGAATTTTATTCAGGGAAAAACAATTTATTTAATAGGAACCTTTTTAAAAAATTCTTTCACAGAAAAGTATTTTTAAATATACATACATTTCGTTACCTTAATATAGAAAGCCCTTAACTCATTATTTTTTGGAATCGAGATTTTTGCATTTTTCGATACATTAGATGTTCCTCTAACGAAATATACAGAAAACTCGACTTCAAAAAAATTACGAGTTAGGTTAACGAAGTTCTAAAGATTTCTCTAAAAAACTACAATACTTTTGATTTAAGAATATACTTTTGTAAGAGAATGTTATTTTTTAAGTGTTTTAACAGATACATTTTGAAAACGTATTTTCATAAAATTACCTTTGGTGTGGAAAGCTATTAAATTAAATTGCTTAGTTCACCACTGTACTGGACAGGTTATTTATTACTGATGACTAATAGTCGTCTTACAAACATAACGGATTATTTTGTAACAGGTACAGATTAATAGTGTGTGTTTTTCCAAAGAAAAACTGAAACCAGTTTTTTGAGGTGTCAAATTTTAGTCATACTATTGGAATGCGAAGCAAAATGTGGTGACTAACTAAATAAATATTTATGCAAATTTTAAGCGAATTCTGGCCGCTTATTAGATATAATTTTAACTATTTAATGGATACCGAATGTGAAACTGAAAATACATGAAAGCAAGAAGTCTTTTAAGAGTAAATAAAGTTCATACCACAATTACTCGTATACGAGTAGAAATGAATCTGTACGTGTTTGAGTTTATTTACATTTTATTAACAACTTCCAATAAAAGTATTTATATAAATATGAATGTCAAAATATTCGTACGCGTACGAGTGCAATCGAGATTTTTCTTTTCACTAGACATACTTGCAAATTTGCTAAATGTTTAAAATAGAAGCAACAATTTTATTTAATTTGAAACATGCAACACACAGTAAGAAAGAAAGTATTTGAGGCCAACTGCAATGCTGCTGTTCAAAGGTAAAAGACAAACGATGATTGCCACTATTAAATTACAAATATATACATACATATGTATGTGTGTAATATGTGTTTGTAATTATTTTTTAACACCGTACGAGTACATGTAAATCATTGCTGGGAAAATTCTCCCAGCCACTCATGTAAAAATCTAAAGCGCATGGAATTGTTGGAAGCATAAAGAATTGTAATGAAATAAAATCATTTTCAAATTACAATCAAGACAGAATTGAATATGAGTTATAATAATATCTCGTTGTTGAAAATAATTCTTTTTGTTTTCCTTTGATATAAATAAGTATGTATGTATGTAAGTATGTAAGTAAGCAGATACAAAACAATGATAGTTTTAAAACTTTCACTCACATATTCATTCAACAATCATAAATACTACATTGTATGATGGTATGTGGTATGAGTCTTTGTTTCATTGTTAGAAATAAGAAATGTTTCTTTAAACTTTAAACTAAATATCGCCGCCCTGATAAATACAAATAAATTCTATACTTGAGCCACTTGTACAAGTGTGGCTGCTGATTATTTATTTATTCGTTTGAATTTCAGTTTTAAGCCGTTGACTGATTAATTTTAAATTTTATATGCAGCTGCATGCAGAAAGAGTCTATCAAGTCTTGGTTTTATTATTGTGTGTGGAGCAGATGACCTTAATTTCATTCAGTTCTTAAGCATTTCTGTAATTTTTTATTGCGCATTAAATAATAATTTGCGTTGCGCAGTGCTGGCTGAGTGTTATACAAAAAAAATATACCTAGTATAAGAAAATTATTTATTTAATGCCGATAATTTTGTAAAATAGATTAAGCAGAGGAAATTCAAGATATCTAAAAGGAAAAGTTTGAACTGAATTATATACATATACATATGTATGTATGTATATGTACATATGTATGTACATAATAGGGTATTCAATCGGTTAACCGTTAATCGATTACTACTCTAATTGAACTTTGTTTTAATAATTAAAAAAAAAAATTCATAGCTAATAGTTCTGTTGCCAACGATTTAGTTAAGAATTATGGCCTAATTTTGTAACACAGAACGAAACGTTTCAAACAGAAAATTTTGGTTTATTTTTAATTTTGAATTTTGTAAAACATTTGAAAACGAAAATTCTATTTTACGTAAAATAAATGTATTTTATAAAACAGTACCAAACGTTTTCAAACAACTTAAATGTCATATGAAAACGTTCATAAAATTGTATTCGTTTTAAAAGTTTTAACAACATTATTGCATTAGTTTTGCTGTAATAAAGAGAAAATTAGTATCTAGGACCTAGATTCTAGGTGCACGATAGAGCTTTATGCCAGCTCGGCCTATGCACGTAGTGTCTATATTTACACATACATTTGCTTTATACATTTAACAAATAACACCAAAGTCTGTTAGTCAGAATATTTACAACAGACTTTGGTGTTATTAAAAAACTTTATTAATCGGTTAACCGGTTAATACCGAAATTAACCGATTATTAATTAATCGAGCGATTAACCGATTAAAGCAAAACCCCGATTAAATGAATACCCTAGTACATAAGTTCTATTCATTCAAACTTGTTAAGTTTTCATTATTTGTCCGAAAGATAATCATTTGAATAATCTGCAGAGTAGTTTCGCTAAATAGCAAAACTAATAATAACCCACTTGACCTGAGCTTCAAAAAAAACGAATGCTCACTAAAGCGAAGAAATTTCGAAACAAAATCGTTCGATATTTGTTCACAAATATAAAAAAAAAAATCGAATGTTCGCTAAAGCTTGGAACTTCGAACTTTTCTCGATAGTTTTTCGAATGTGTGACGGTAGCCGAGTAGAAGTGTGCTATAGCCTGTTGGTCTAGAGGCACCAAGTTCGAGGCATGACAGCACTGTAAGTTAAAAAATTAAATAAGGACATATACATACCTACATGTATTAAAAAAAAAAAAAAAAAAACGATAGCCGAGTAGATGTGTGCTAGTCTGTTATAATGGAGGTACAATGTTCAAATCCTGCAGCGTAAGTTAAGGTATTAAATAATTAATAAATAAATAAATAAAATAATTAATTTAAAATAAATAATTAAAAAAATAAAATTACTTTTAAAAGAAGTTTTTCCAATTTTATTACAATCGCGCTTCTTGAAAGATGTCCTTAAGTTAGTAAATAGATTCCCAGATATTTATTGACATTGGTTATATGAAAAAATTTAGGACAGATTAATTGTTGTACCAAGAATTTAAAAAAAATTTCTTTGATAATTCGTTTTCGTTTTTGGAAACGCCCTCGTACTGTCTAGCATTTATAAGGCGTTAATAAATAAGAATAAATCTCTCATGCCACCTTCTAGAGTTAACTTAAACAAATAAAACTATCTTTAAAAATTTATCAAATGAAGTGTGGTTAGACCTTTGAATAAAATCAAGACTCTGTAATGAAAATCGAATCATTGCTGTTAGCTCGTAGGAGAAAATAAAAAAATATTGAAATAAACAATTCTTTAACATATTATATCACTTGTAAAGTTTAATGCAAATATAAAGTTATAAATAATTTTCAAGCAAGATAACAATTAAATAAATAATAACTTCATTATAATCGTAGTTAATCAAAGATTTGCTTAAGTTTGTTTGTAAATGGCTTCCAAGGTAATTATTGACATTTTAGTAATGTGGAAACATTTAGGCAAGATTAATTATTAGCCGACCACCTCAAAATCAAACCTGTTGTGCTAAGAATTCAAAAAGAAAACTTTAGATTTTAAGAATATGTACAATGGAGTAGAAATTGAAGCGAATCAGCTAAATCCTGCTGCAGAAAACTCTCAGTAAAAAAATTTTGTCCGGAGAAAAAAATTTTGTTCGGACAACCTGTGTGGGTGGATTCACCTTAAGGGCCAATTTCACCAACTCTATTTAAATATCAATTCATATTTAAATGTCGATTTTCATTAATTTTAATATGAATGAAATACAATAACAGCTGCCACGTTCGCTGGCAGCCTCATGTTTTTACTTACTGAAGGCTCAGTTAGCCGACTGTAATGGAATGTAACTGCAACAGCAGGAAACAGCTGATCGATATTGTTATGTGAAAAGTAATGAAAATGCTTATAGAGCTGTAATGTAACGTAACCTACTTTCCATATAAAAATACCGATCAGCTGTTTCCTACGTTGCAGTTACATTACATTATGGCCGGCTAACTGAGCATTTACAGAGATGGAATGTAACGTAACCTACTTTCCATATAAAAATATTGATCGTAATGTAATGTAACTGCAACAGCAGGAAACAGCTGATCGATATTTTTATATGGAAAGTAGGTTGCGTTACATTCCATTTCTAGAACCATTTTCGTTACTTTTCACATAACAATATCGATCAGCTATTTTCTACTGTTGCAGTTACATTCCATTACAGTCTGAATTTCCATTAAGGCTGAGTTAACATCTGGCATTTCCTATATGCCATGTGCCCAAAGAATGCGTAATCACTAATTACTAATGAAAAACTGTTTGATTCAGACACGTATTTATTAAGTTAAACAGTTTCATACATAATTAATAGATAATTTTATAGAATCCAAAATGATTGTAAACTATTTAAATAAATAAATACATGTCGGAATCATACAGTTTTTCATTAGTAATTAGTGGTTACGCTTTCTTTGGTACATGACACACAGATGTAAACCCGGCCTAACATCCAGATTTAAACGATACGAACACTTAAAAGTAACACGATACGAAGCGACTAATTCTACCATAAGTTTTATGGAAATATCATCTTCGAAAATTTTCGAAATCTTCCCAACCGAACAGGATAACAATCTTACGATATCTAAGAGTCCAGCCTAAATTAGAGCTTCAAGCGTAGCGTTAGCAGCAAGGTACGTATTTTCAATACATTTAAACGTATAAAATATTATTTGAATGTACTCAAAATACGTACCCTGCTGCTAACGCTACGCTTGACGCTCTAATTTAGGTTGGACTCTTAAGTGATCTGCTGACTCGTTCTTAAGGCCTGACCCACGATATCGATAACGCTCGACTTAAAATATTAAAATTTGTTTTTGTTTTGAATGTAATTGTGCGACAAGTCGACATCGTGGGTTTGGCCCTTAATATTTAAGATCTTTACATACTTACACGCACACAAACATACATGCATTATCGCGAAAATAGTAAGAATTCACACCCAGTACCTCAAATGCCGAAATATGATGAAAACTCAATTTTCGAAAATTGAGATAACATTATTAACTACATATTCTTATAACGGGAACTCAAAAAGGGGAATGCGGTGATATGCACCATATGTTATAATTTTACGGCAAATGTTTTTGGAGTTTTTCTCCAAAGGGAAGGGAGTCGACTTTTCTAAAGCAAGCCGACTGACCACAACAATGTGCAAAAGAGAAGAGGGAGAATTCTACGCGCAATGTGGGCCGAAACACGTACGTACATACATATATACATACATATGTACATACATATATTTATTTCTACTCTGCCAGAATCAGTCGTTAAAACTTTGTTATTTTCGACTGATTTATTTTACATCCGAAGCTAAATTAGACCTTTAAAATGTCCCACTTGATCGTAACTTTATGATAGAAATTTGTATTTATTATCGCTTTGTGAAATAATCAAATGACGCCCATTAAAATTTTATGATCATTTTAAGATTAACTATAATGTAAGCGAACAAGAGTATAGTCTATAAATTTCAAATTTAATATCCGTATTCGCCAGCATTGCTTCAAATATTCATACTCGCGAATATCTAAAAATTGGCATTCGTTGCATACTTATGTATGTACGTAATTGGAAAGCTTTAAAGGAAAAGTATGTAAGTGAATAAACAATTTGCGTATCATCAACATTTTTATAGTCATTTCTTTTCCTGCAACAGTAGAATATGTGAATTATGTTGGCTATAAACAAGTTGTTTTACTTTCGACAATATTTCCAGCTTTTTTCGAGTTTAAGCAAGAAAAAAAATTTATCAGCTGTCTATTGTAGCTGCTTTTGGCCAAATAAGATAAATACGTCTGTAGACATGTATTTCAAGTATAAATTGGTATACATATGTGCTTTGCTGCTGTATGTATGATTAAGAGAGCAGGAGGCAAGAGAGAAAATTGGTGTTACAGAACAAATAAATATAAAAATAAAACTCGTATAAAATACTTTGGACTGCAAACATGTTTCTTGTTTGGTTTGCTTTCGCTGCCAACAAAACTAAAATACTAAACGATTTTTTTTATAAATAACAAAAATGCCACAAACAGACAACTTTTTTTCGTCGCCAACTACCACGAATGGCTCAAAACGCTGCAGATACTGGTGCTGCTGCTGAAGAAATATGTGAATGTAAAAATTCAACTCAACCTTCACAAGGCCGTTCGTTGCAAGCCGGATTTTTTCGAAAGAAAATACACACGAAAAAGGCAGATGCTTTTGTTTCTTTTCTTATGATTATGAAAACATGCACTGACATGCTTAAAAAATATTGTTTAAATTGAGTTTGAAACGTTGAAGGTTTTCGTTAGGACTTGCATATATGTATACATACATACATACATACACATGTACTATATCAAACATATGGTTTATTTTAAAAAAGGATATACAGACATGCATATATACATACATACGTACATATGTTTGTACCCTATGGGAAATTTGGTTACTTTAAACTAACTTTAAGCTAACTATTTCGCAACTAGTACTGACTACACTTGGATTACTTTGCAATCTAATCAACTAACTATTTTAACATTGCGATGTCCTAGGCGGTGGTCAATTGTCTCACTAGGCACTACTTTAAGCTAACTTAAAGTTGACTTTTTAAATCACTTGGTAGTCAGTAAATTAAAAAAAAAAAAATTCTGTGGCTCGAACATGTAACACCACAAGTTGTGTACTCAACGCGTTACCACTCGGCTAAGCTGCCATCTAAAATAACAACAGCAAAATGTTAATATAAAACAGAAATAAGTTTTAAAGTAGCTGAGAATAAATTTGTTGGCTCTCACCAAATTCGATTACGTACTCAACTTTAGAATTAATTTTGGGTTTGTTCTGGATGACTTTGCAGCTAGATTTTAGTCAGTCTAAAGGCCACCTATAATATGAATAAAGGCCCAACTATAATATGAATAAGCTAGCTTAAGCAACTGTGCGGTTACATATAAAACGTATGTGGCAAACTATAATGTACTTAACAAACTTTTCGTCAAGTTTCGTCAAATGTCATTTGCTTAAGTAAAATGCCAAACTGAACGCACATTCCGTAAGGAAACAACTGTTTGTGCATTTTTTAAACTCAAACAAGTAGCAGCAGAAAATATTCATTGACTTTAAATATTTTTTTATTGTTTCTTATTTTAAACTGGAAAAATAAAGCAAAACTTTTATTTTCATTGTTTGTTTTACAATACCCATATACACACATACACATGTATTTACTTATGTACAGGGTGGGCCAAAAGAAACCAAGGGGTGTAAAAGTTTAATAACTTTTTTTTTATTAACTTTTTTTTATTTTTTCTTTCAGGTTATATAATATACAAAATGGAAATTTTTTTACACTAAGTATGAAAAATGATGTCTCTTAAATGACCACCGTTTTCAGCTTCGCACTGATGGGCTCTTTTTAGAGCATTTTCCATAACATCTTTCAAAACTTGTGGCTGTAGCGTTCGAATTCCTGCAACAATGCTTGCCTTGAGTTCAAGGATTGTCTCTGGCTTGTTGACATACACTCACTCCTTCAAAAAACCCCAAAGAAAATAGTCAGGTGCTGTCAAATCTGGCGATCGCGCTGGCCAAATAATTTCCGAATTTCGAGAAATTATTCGCTCTCCAAAAATTTGACTTAAAAGTGCCATTGTGTCTCGGGCAGTATGGGCAGTGGCTCTGTCCTGCTGAAACCACATACCAGGTCTGTTTTCAAAAGCAGGACGTAAAAAATTTTCTATCATAAACCGATACCGCTCTCCATTTACGGTTACAACACTTCCATCTTCATTCTCGAAGAAGTAGGGCCCAATGACATTTTCAGATGTGATCCCACACCATACTGTACACCTGATGGGGTGCAATTGGCGTTGATGAATGGCTCTTGGATTTTGAGAACCCCAGAACCTACAGTTCTGCTTATTAACAAAGCCATTCAAATGAAAATGAGCTTCATCACTCATAATCAAATTTTCATCTCTGGTTTAAATAATAAAATTCTATTGTTCTGGTTCTCTGTTCAGTTGTGAACCTCTCCATTATAAATTCTCCAAGTGTTGTCTATATAATCTGAAAGAAAAAATAAAAAAAAAGTAATAAACAAAAAAGTTATTAAACTTTTACACCCCTTGGTTTCTTTTGGCCCACACTGTATATTCACTGTTGTACTTTTTAGTAGCCAAAACAAATAAAACAAGTAATAAGGTGATGGATATATTTATATGTGAATTTTTAATAGATTAGGACATTCTTTCAAGTTAGTTTGATTGAATTGCATTCATTTATGAGTTATGAGAAGAAACAAAATTAATACAAAATTATTGACAATACCTAGATGTGCAGCTGTGGCTAAAGAATATTTAAGTGCATGTAAGCACATTGTGGCCACCTAAAAGTCACATCTGAATTGTTTAAGCATTTGACAGACTTATCATTCAATTCTGACATTAGCTTAAGCCAGCTTATTCATATTATAGTTGGGCCTTAAGCTGGCTTATGCTAATGTCAGAATTGAACGATAAGTCTGTCAAATGCTTAAACAATTCAGATGTGACTTTTAGGTGGCCATAATGTACTTAAGGCCGTGATACACTATCATACAAAGTCGTGCGATCTACAAAAAAGTACAACGCTGGTATGATGGAATTTATGAAAATTTTCAAAAGACAATAACAATTCATCACACCAGGGTTGTATAATTTCGTAGATCGCACGACTTTGTATGATAGTGTATCACGGCCTTTACATGCACTTAAATATTCTTTAGCCACAGCTGCACATCTAGGTATTGTCAATAATTTTGTTTCATCTCATAACTCCTAAACGAATGCAATTCAATCAAACTAACTTGAAAGAATGTCCTAATCTATTAAAAATTCACATATACATATGTAAATATATCTATCCATCACCTTATTACTTGTTTTATTTGTTTTGCCTACTAAAAAGTACAACAGTGAATACACATAAGTAAATACATGCGTATATGTGTATATGTGTATTGTAAAACAAACAATGAAAATAAAAGTTTTGCTTTATTTTCCGAGTTTAAAATAAGAAACAATAAAAAATATTTAAAATCAATGAATATTTTCTGCTGCTGCTTGTTTGAGTTTAAAAGATGCACAAACAGTTGTTTCCTTACGGAATGTGCGTTCAGTTTGGCACTTTACTTAAGCAAATGACATTTGACGAAACTTGACGAAAAGTTTGTTAAGTACATTATAGTTTGCCACATGCGTTTTATATGTAACCGCACAGTTGCTTAAGCTAGCTTATTCATATTATAGTTGGGCCTTAAGAAAAGTTAACTATAAAGGCCCAACTATAATATGAAAAAGCTGGCTTAAGCTAATGTCAGAATTGAACGATAAGTCTGTCAAATGCTTAAACAATTCAGATGTGACTTTTAGGTGGCCACAATGTGCTTACATGCACTTAAATATTCTTTAGCCACAGCTGTACATCTAGGTATTGTCAATAATTTTGTATTAATTTTGTTTCTTCTCATAACTCATAAATGAATGCAATTCAATCAAACTAACTTGAAAGAATGTCCTAATCTATTAAAAATTCACATATAAATATATCCATCACCTTATTACTTGTTTTATTTGTTTTGGCTACTAAAAAGTACAACAGTGAATATACATAAGTAAATACATGTGTATGTGTGTATATGGGTATTGTAAAACAAACAATGAAAATAAAAGTTTTGCTTTATTTTTCGAGTTTAAAATAAGAAACAATAAAAAAATATTTAAAATTAATGAATATTTTCTGCTGCTACTTGTTTGAGTTTAAAAAATGCACAAACAGTTGTTTCCTTACGGAATGTGCGTTCAGTTTGGCACTTTACTTAAGCAAATGACATTTGACGAAACTTGACGAAAAGTTTGTTAAGTACATTATAGTTTGCCACATGCGTTTTATATGTAACCGCACAGTTGCTTAAGCTAGCTTATTCATATTATAGTTGGGCCTTAAGAAAAGTTAACTATAAGTCAACCACACATTCTCCGACAGGGTATGTATGGACATACATACATATGTATGTATGTATGTAATTAAAGTTAATTTAATTTTGAGAATTGCCAATATGCGAGCCAGGTCAAAAATTTATAACGATTGTGTTCAAAAAACATATTTGTTTCTGCATTCAAACATATTAATTCTAATTATTGATTTATTTTATTTTCTGGCCTAAAACTACCAACATGACAGCTGTTTTAATTTTTAACACAATCATGTATGTATGTGGCCTTTTGTTGTTGTTCTTTTGTCACTTACTTTGTATATGTGTCAGTGTTGCCAGACATTTGAACTGCTTTATCTTCACCTTATTTTTATTTTGCCTCAAAAATTTTTGAACAACAACCATATATTAGCTCTGGGTTTGAAGAACAGCTCTCGCACCATCGTAATTATTCACCTGTATCGTAAACAGTTTCCCCTTCGAAATATTTTCCCTTTTCCAGAAATTGCAATCGTCAACAATTTTTCCCTAGAAATGTGTTCCCTTTTTTTAATTCCCTTATCATTAATAATATATATTTTTCACATAGATTTTTTCACATTTCCCTTGGTTTTATTCACTTTATTTTTGCATGCGAGCTGATTGAATACATCGCTTAATTTCAATATTATCCTTCCAATTGAGTATTAAAAGTTATAAATAATTATTTTTAGGTCAAGATCAGTTTTGGTTCACATGTAGTAAATTTTATGGCGATTGTGTGCTAAGGAATTTTTTCCACGGCACCTAAAATATTTAAAAACACAACTCTACGCTTAAAAACTTGCATTTGGGACTCGGAAAACTTAATAATTGTTATTGAAAAGCTTCTCTATTCTCAATGTGTGACTGGTTGATACGGTTTTTGGACTGGCGGAATCTTTCGCAAATGAGGCTGGAGCTGCGTAATCGAAAGATGATTAATTTGTATGACCAGAATTCGAAGATATTGATGAGTAACGATACCATCGCTATTTTTCGTAAAAACTTAATGACCGTGTGTTATCTCGAAGAGACGGTAATAATTGGCCAACGATCAACCTTTAGACTTTTTTCGTTCAAGTTATATGCCAGTAGTGGCCCACAATCGCGAAATTATTGTTGGAAATAAAATTAAAATTAATCGCTTAAAATTAACCGTTTTTTAAATAACAAAATTAAACCTCTTATTAGAAAATTTTTCATTTTTAACACAGAATCAAAAGAAATTTTGGACTATGCGCTCTTTTTTTTAGTCCATTGATTGTATTTTTTTAATCACTTATGTTCTTACAAAGTTAAAAAGGCTTTGCATAACTATTTTGATATGTTGAGAGTCAACAATGTAAATTTTCATGAAATATTTCATCAGTGCACGGTTTTAACATAAGCCCAATTCACAATCTTGTGCAAATAGTCTTGCATCGTTGCATGTGCAACATTTTGCATTGTATAGTATATTGATACTCACCACTAAGAATTGTAAAGTGGTGAGTATCAATATACTATACCATTTTGCACATGCAACGATGCAACACCATTTGCACAAGATTGTGAATTGGGCTATTGTATTTATATATTGTCAACATGCATTTAGGATGTCAGTCATATTGATAATGGAATTTTAGATATTTTTAAGTTATTTGTAATTCTTGGCAAGTAGTAAGATTACTTGCAATGCATCTGGCTACACATATTGCTTTGAAGAATATCAAGTTTAGTTACAATTTCTCATTTTTACACACACTCTCTTAAAAAAACTCCCTCTTCTAATTTATTTACTCAGGCAAAATAAAATATTGCATCTCTTTCAAAAATGCATTGCAAAAGTAGAGTTTTCTCTGTCTGACTCAAAGACAAGATACAATTTACAAAAATGTAAACATATGTATGTCTGTATGTAAAATGCATCTGGAATGCAGTGCTAAATGGCGCTGCTGTTTGTAGTTTGTGGTGGTGGTGCTGGAGTTCTGGTTTTCAATTCTGTTGTCGATGGTGGTGGACGTAAAATTATTATTATTTTTTTCAACAGTATCGTTCCCAACAGTAGAAAGACGAACAACACTACTCTACTACTACTACTACTACTACTACTCACTAATTGAAGACACACACTGGGTTTATTAACTATTCAAAAAGCCATTTGCGCATACACATGCCTCCAAAGAAACAAAATACAACATTAAAACGTTGACTACTGAAGCAAAAGAAGTTTCACATTTTTCAAAATTCAGTTGCTCTTTAACAAGCGGCATGATCGGAACGAAATTTGAACGTTTAGCGCTTAATAAATAAATAAAAAATTATTCATAGAAATAAAAACAACTTATTAACAAATAAATGTTTTTTTAACTGGCTTTAAATATTAAATTAAAGCGAAATAAAATTCATTGCTGAAAACAAAGTGAAAATTTTATAAAAATATTGTGAAAACTTTCATAAAAGAAATTGTAAAAATAATTAACACAATAAATATAAAAACCTTTGAAATGGTGCGTAGTTTGGCTCAGTGGACGAAAACCTTGAGTTTTCCGTCTCGTTTATCACCAAATCGTAACTCTAAGGACTGTTCAAATTTAAATCCAAATAGTCCACTGCCACCTCCCACACCACCACGGAATAAAAATTCAAACTGTGCCACTTCTAGATCATCATCGTCGACAGTGTCTTCGAATTCGGCCACTTCAACACATTCATCAAATAACAACAACAGCAATATGCCAATAACGGAATTGGAACAAATTGTAAGTTTGTTTTTTTTTTTGTAAAAAAAAAATGCAGAGTATTGAGTGAAGTCAGTCTTTTGTTATTTATTTCTTTTAACTACTCGTGGAATTTCACAAGATTGGAAAATCAAATAAAACGAGGAGGAATTCTCTATGAAATAAAAAATTTTGACATTTAAGATTATTTTTATGATTTTAATGTAATTTTTGCAATTTGCAAAATATAGGAAACAATTCGACTTTAGGGCATATAAATTTTATTTTAAATCGGCTAAAATAAGCTTAACCTTTTACGAAATCACAATTATTCTTAATTGCGTATGAATTTTTAAAGTAAGTTATGGAAATTTCGAAAGAAAGTGCAACGACAGTTTAAAAATTATAAATTTTTTCAAATGCAGACCGGTTTTCTTAAAGCTCATTATGACAATATTCGTCTCGCTTTTCATAAAATGTAGCAAAATTTTTACAAAATTATAAACATGCATCATACCGTTACCTTAATATAGAAAGGCCCTAATTCTTTTTTTTTTTTTAATCGAGTTTTGTGTATATTTCGATAGAAGAATATCTAATGTATCGAAAAATTCAAAAATCTCGATTAAAAATAAATAATTAGTTAAGGTCTTTCTATATTAAGCTAACAATACAAAATGTTATTTTTTTATTGTAAATGTACGTGAATACATATATTTTTTGTAGGCTACACAGAAAAAAAGTAAAAACTCTTATTACGTACAACGTATTATTGTATTTTTAAATTCCTTGATATCATTAGGAGGTTATGAAATTAATTTCTTTACTAATATTTATCCAGCTTCGATTGAAAGCAAACTAAGCTAACTTCAATATTACATTTCGAAAATAATGATACATATCGTCATATAAATTCAAAAAAGGCGTAAGATACATTTAAAATATTTTACAGAAAACCAAAACAAATTATAAGTTTTAATGCATTTAGTGCTCAGTATTCTTTTAATTTATTTAATAAATTTTATATTTTTGAGCATACTCGGATAAATATATTGTAGGTGGATGGATTTTATATAGTTACATCATAATCAATCAAAAAGACGATTTTGAACTTTTTGTAAGTTACTCCCTTTTTCAATTTATGGGACGATATTTACACATAACTCGAAAAAATACACTGAAAAAAATTATTTCTCCAATTGAAAAAAAAAGTTGAAAAGTTTAGATTCGTTTTCTGTAAAACTATACTGAAAAAACCTTCAATTGAAAACAAGTACAAATAAAAAATCAATTAAAAATTTCATTGTGTCAATTAAAAATTTCATTGCGTCAATTAATAATTTAATTGTGTCAATTAAAAATATAATTGTGTTAATTAAACTATTTCATTAATTAAACTTTGAAATAAAAGATTAATTCAATCAATCATATTTTTAAAATAAATTTTAATCAAAATTTTTAATTGATTTTTTATTTGTACTTTCATACAAAACTTAAGGAAAAAATTAATTAAATAATTCTCTCAAGAGTTACATATACAGGACATTTGTAAGAAATGATTATGCAATGTGAACAACGACATAAGGATTAATTTTAATTTTGCATTATTCACTCAAAAATTGTATTTTTAGAGTTATGACGTTGTTCAAGTAAATGCATCAGCTTTACTAGCAGTTCTAATCCAATTCTAATAATCAATTCAATTAAACTTTTAGAACAACTTATTAAACTAATAGTGAACAATAAAAAAATACAAAACTATTTACAGAAAATAAAGTTAATTTAATATTATTCTCATTCTGCTAATAACTTCACCTTTACACCGCTGAATAAAACGAAATGATCTCATCGTCTCATTCTAGTTTTAGCCACAAAAATCTTTTTTTATCTATAAATAGTTATAAAAAAAATTAAGAAATTCAAGTAAATGAATAAATCTACTTTCTTTCTAAATAGCTGTAGTTGATGATTTATTTATTTAATGAAAAATAAATAAATAAATATGAGCGCAAACAAAAGTAATAAATTAAAGTCTAAGCATTTGCAAGTTTTAATTTTATAATTTCCAAAAAAAAAATTTAATTAGACATGAAAAGTTACAAGATGAATTAATAAAGCTCTTGTTGAAACTTTTACTTTAATTGAAACAAAATATTTGAAGCGTATCAAAGAAGAAAAAGCAAATTAATTAGTGATATACATACATATGTATGTATGTATGTAAATGTAGACATATGTATATACATACAAAAATACTTATGTACATAAATAAAACTTACGAAAAAATTGCTGACGGCTGAGCAAATATGTACAAACATATGTACATAATTATGTACATGTGTGTATAATACGGCCAAATTTATTATTTACATTTGTCTGTTATTTGTTAATGTCAATTGACATGAATTTTTTAACAGTGTTACGTCCCTTTTCACAATGTATGGTTAAAGGCTCAGTTAGCCGACTGTAATGTAAAGTAACTGCAACAGTAAGAAACATCTGATCGATTTTGTTATGTGAAAAGTAATGAAAATGGTTATAGAGATGTAATGTAACGTAACCTACTTTTCATATAAAAATATCAATCAGCTGTTTTCTACGTTACAGTTACATTACATTACAACTCTGAGCCTTAAGAGTTAACGTGCAGTTTAACTGCAAGTTCTTCATACAAAACTTGCCGTTAAAGTCCCTGTTATCTTTTAACCATACATTGTGAAAAGGTACGTTAGAGTGTAAATGTACATATGTACATATGTACATATATCGCTCGTTTACTTCTATAGTGTCATAACTCAAAAAAAAAACTAGTTTTGCCAAAAATTCGTTTTAAGTTTTCAACTTACATGAAAATCAATGAAGACATGAAAAATAAATTTTCTCCCAGGAGGTGGTGATTTTTTGAGTTATGACACTATTGAAGAAAATGAGCGATGTTTATTCCCTACTCATCTTTTACTTATCCAATAACACAAACTGTTTTTATTTATTTGTTATCAATGAATAAATTAATATATTCTAATTTAGTTTGTGAATAAATTCCATACTAATCGATAAACAAATATTCGAAAGGTTTTGCCAAGCAAAAAATAGAAACAAAATGCTGTTGAAATGCCAAATCCCATGATAAAAGAGATACAAACATATGTACATATATTTATTATAATTTGTATGAAAACATTTTTGAGTCTTTACACAAAAAATTTAATTAAACAAATACATATGTATGTGCCCTTAATTATGAAAGTGGTGTAAGTCATATACATATTTCCTTGCTCTAGATATTTAATAGATTACATTTGAACAAATCAAAAAATATTTTGATATTATGCAACATCTTAATTTAGAGTTGTACTAGTCTCGATTAATATAGATTTATTTAACATTTATTAGATATTTATTGAAGATATTTTAAGATTTATTTGATATTTTGAAGCAAAAATGCACTTGACTTAAACCACTTTCATAATTAAGTGGACATATGTATGTAATATTGACATAATAGTAGTGATGGGATTTTGTAGACTTTTTGATTTTCCGGGGAACGGAAAAATTATATATTCCCATCCCGAGAATTATTTAGTGAAACAAAAAGTAAAAGTTCATAATTTCATTACAGTTTAAACCAAAAATATATTAAGGTTTAAAAATGAGATTTTAGAAACGTTAATGCATTTATGAAATCATTAAATGATTGGCAATAAGGAAAAAGTGTTTAAGCCATATTTTACTGTTTTCCAGGAGAGTACTTTTGAGCTTTCAATTCGATTTTCAGAAATTTATTTATTTTACAGTTAATTGAGAAATTCTCTGTTAACCTTTATTTTTTAAGCAAACATCGCTCTACACACTATAAGTAATATATTTAAGTTGAAATATACCAAAGTATAGCCCAAATTAAGATATTATTCCAAATGAGATTAGAAGTCTAAATAATGACAAGTAGTAATTAAAACATTAAAAAAAAACCCGACGGCGACCAACTTTGAATATCCTTAAGGGTCATTCGAAATGAAAAATCATAAGAGAAAGCTAAAGATTATTTTAAAATACCTGTCGAATGATGCCGATTTTGATATAGTTCGTCTACTTTTTATCTTTTTCGTATTTACAAAATGGTGTCTGCTGGCCGTCATATTGAGTTTTTACTACTGTCATATCCTTAGTGACACTCCCGGGATTAAGACAAATCGATTGATGTAAGAATCTTCAAAACCGGTCCACGCCATATAGTGTTGCAAAGGAACGCACATACATACATACAGGCATACATACATACATAGGCTGATAAACACAATAGTGCTATAACTCTCTGAAAAATCAGACAAGTTAATTGAGATTTTGACCAAGGGTACTTTCAAATATGAGGATTACGGAGGTGCCATTAACACAAAATCAGCTTATCTCATCTTAAGAACTTTTTCTTTTTTGCCACAGATTTGATATTAAGGGTAATCAGTCTTCGTTGCAAACTGCTGGTGCAAATATTGTAAGTAGTCTAGCATATAGAAGTTTTCATTGAACACTCTTAGATGTACATAACTTTAATGTCTAGCGACAGTTTTTTTTTTATAGCGCTTCCATCTTCAAATTTTGCAAGTGCGGTAATTTAATTATTTTGATTTTATAAGCAAACAAAAAACAGCTGTTTTAGCGATAGAAACATTTGGACTTCTCAGTCTGCAATGTTTTTTTGTGCTATATTTTGTAGAAAATTTCAATATCATATGATTTGTTTTTGTGGCATTGCAAAATATAGATAGATTATGTTCTTAACTTGCTACATCTGCAATATTTGCACCAAAAATTTGCTACTATGTTTGGGCGTACTATCATGATATTTTTCTTTAAAAGTGCGAAAATTTTCCCATTTTTGCAACTGGCTAACTTAAGCGCAAGTATTCAAGTAAATTTCAGTAAATAGTTAAATATTTTTAGATGAAAAGTATTTTATATTAAATAAGACTATTTTTAATTATACATAAGGCTGTAAGTTCTTATCTCTTATTGTTACAGATATCATATATTTTATTTAATACAGATTTATAACGTTTTAATTTATGAGAGGAAATCCATATTTATATTTTTTTTTTACATAAAATCACATTACAACTAAAAATAAAATGTATATCTCCATAAAATTGTCTCAGAGTCAATTATTTATAACCTTGTTCTAAACAAAACAATTACAAATAACAACTTAAATAATTAAATTTTTTTTCGTACGTTCCTAATGTTTAATTGAACGATAAAATTATGTACTTAGAGTTTGAACTTTAAAAATTGTTTTTTAAAAAATAAAAAAAACTTGTTTAGATACAAAATACGAGTACAATAATTTAAAACAAAACCACATCTTGAGGACACATGTTACATATTGAACTTGTGGGAAAATAAAAGTTTAAAAAAAAAGATGATATTCAACATTTGTTTCCGTTTGCTATAGGAATGCCAACGAGATGAACATAAACAGGATGTTAAAAGAAGAAGAAAAATAACATCTTCGAGAAAAGAAAACATATTAATTTTAAAGGTGCCCTTTAAACATACATATATACATATAGATACACACCACACATGTATTTTCAAACATACATACATTTTCATTATCCCATAAAAACACTTTAAAGACAAAAAGCACTAATGAATTAAATCCTCCCTCCCTAATTACCAGAGTATGCCGAAGAAGAGGAAGTGTTACAGAAAAGCAACAAAATCTGAAAACTACTCAGGAAAGCAAGTCAAGCATGAAATTTTATAAACCTGCAAGGGATCTGCTTGTACAGCCAAATATTATTTTCTCTCTTCTTGTGACAATTCAATCAAATCAAATGCCAACAACGTCTGGCTTAAATCTGGGATAAATTCACTGTTCAAATTAGAGATGAGCGATCCCGTGATTTTTTTAATAATATTACTCCTAGTTAATGTGATTTCCAAATCATTGTTCCTTTAGCAGTATTTTGTTTATAGCACTTCTGTTATTTTGAGAAAAACTAATAAGAAGCGTAGCAGTGAAATTAAACAGTGACAGCGATCACGGTTTAACATATTTGAGCACTTCGGCCCTGTTCTGTAAGCCGAATCCGAGTAAATTTTCAAAAACTTAATAATGCTGCTGCAGACGTATTTAAAATCATACACGATAATTTTCTTTCAGAAATGATATTTGAGAATTTAAATAATAGAAAAATAAAAAAAAATCTTAAAAGTATTTCTATTATCGTAATTAGTTTTCTAAAATCGTGCAGTTTCAAATCGATTCGGTTTACAGAACAGGGTCGATTATTTTGAAATACTAACCGAGTAGCGGAAGTCATAATGATTCATCGTAACAAACGCTGACAATGTTAAGTCATCGATGACAGCCGCTGAATTTTTTTTTTTTTTTTGCTGTCATATGTGATTTTGTGAAGTAAACGTCCAAAATGTTAATTTTGTCTGTTAAGCGACTTCGTGTTAGTGAGTCTTATTTAATATCATCGTCATTCGTTATCAAAATTGTATGATATGAGTGGGTAAATCAGCGGCTCATGACGGACAATATCGCTTTGAGTCATCTGTGACATATAGCAGCGTTGAACTGGTTGTCGAATCATAGCAGAAAATATTGTTAAATTTCAACATTTTTAAGTGCTGTGACACTTCAATAACATTAGCATGAATAACTCCTTTTAATTGTACTCGTATAATTGCCATGAGGATTAACGCATATAATTTTCATTCAAAATAATTTAGTCCAAACTGCGACTTGGTAGTGATTTTGTGATGATGATGATGCTCTATGAAAATGTTATAATGACATTGTCGCTCAAATATGCCTCCGGGAATAAGAGGAGCGACAAGAACAAATAATTAGCAATAAACTCCATCGAAATATTAAATATTGTCGTATAACATGCAGAGAGGCAATAAAATTGCAAATACCAAAATGTAACAGCTACACATATAATTGTCAGAAAAGACAATTTGATTAGCTTTACGAGTATTTACTGTAAAGTAAGCATACAAAAACATTCACAATTTGTATGAAATAACTATAATTCCAAAACCAGTTATTTGATAAATTCAATCACAGTTGTGATTAATGATTTTTCAATCACTGTGAAAAAGTAGCAAGTATTGAAATATCGCTCATCTCTAGTTCAAATGTAATTTTAACAAAATGCCAAAGTTAAAAGGCGTTTTGTATTCAAGTGCATACATACATATGTATCTATTAGATTATGCAATTTTGCTTGCAAAATGTTTGTGGTAGTAGTTTAAGAGAGCGTTTTAAACGCCAAAGACACCAGCAGCAGCAAGAAAAGAAATATTTCAAAGTTAATGAATGTGTGGTGCTACTTTTTTTCCCCATAGAAAAATCAGGTTTTTAAATGAGTTTTTTTTTTGTTTTTGTTGGTGCACTGTGCACAAACAATATTTAGTGGTACTAATTCTTTAATGACACTATATGCCATAACAAAAATATTTCCTTAAGAAAAATAAAAATAATGAACATAAAGCATAATGGGGAAATAATGAAAAAAAATACAATTAAACGACTCTTTTTTTTAAATCTACTTCGTGAAAAAGTACGTTTAGTAAATGAAAACTTTTGAAAACCACTTTGCCAAACAAATATGAAAATTATGACATGTGTTAAATTTCATATCCGATTATTTTTTGAACAACCTGTTAATCCCTACAAAGTTTATACATATAGTCTCTTAAATCCAAAAAGATGTCACTAAACATTTTGATTTTCTAAGGACAAGCAAGCTGCAATGACATGTACTCACATTAGAGGCGTTAATTCAAAAAGATTTAAGTTATCGCTTAAGTGCCGTCTAATAGATGCCACATTCTCTTCATCGAAAAATAATATTCATGACATACATAATACTTAGAAGGCAACTGAAGTTCAGTTGCCATCCATAATCGAGCCATAATCGAAAATTTACACAAATCTTAGGGCGTTATTTTGTAAAACGCAACGCTAAGTGGTGGCAAATTTTACGGCATCTGTAACGCGATATATTAATTTAACAAAAATGATTTTGCTAGATATAATAGCTAATATTTTTTGGTAATATTATATTAATATTGGTACAGTGTTGCAAATGTAATGTTGCCAAAAACTATTCCGGCAATATTTCTGCAATATTACCGATTACCTGCAACTTAATAACATTCCAGCAAAATTCCAGCAATATTTTGTGCTCTATGGGAAGCTTCTGATAATTTTTTTTTAAATATTTTAATAAAATGATAAATGCTAATTTTTTATTAATTTTGAATGCTTACTATTAATCATTGATCTCTTTAAAAAGAATTTATGAAATTAAAAAAAAATTGTTATCTACATATATAATAAAAATGAATATAAACAAGTTTGTTAAATTTTTCTAGGTTCTAGAAAAATCATTTCATGATTTTGTTCAGTTACGAAATTCATTCTTCTTTTACAGGACGTTTACGGGTGGTATTATCACTCAACTGTGTAATCGTTTTCGTTTTTCCCGCTCTACTAAGAGTAAGCAGATATTGGTACCCAGGATAAATTGCTGCTTTTTAGTTAGATCATATCTTGTTAGAATAGCTCGTTGGTGGAACTCCCTACCGGTTGAATTGAGGATTTGCTCTCATTGTAATAATGTTTTCCGCCTAAAACTTATTCGATAACTAAAGCTTAGTTTAGTAACTTAGGAAGACTTACTGTATAATTTTTATGTTTATATATTTTTTTATCTCATTTTATGAGACAGGATGGGGAGCCAGAATGTTTAGAACATTTAAATAATAACATAAAATCTAAAATACAAAAATATAACATTTTATTGGAAATTGTTAATGTTAGTTCTTTAATTATAATTAATTAACTGGGTTTAGTTTACTCAGACATTACAATAATAATATTACTATGTAATACGCGTTTTTGGCCTTAAAGGCTTTTGTATTACATTAAGGATGGAATAAATAAATAAAATTAATTCAATTAACATTTTAAACTAAAAAAAATCTAAGCTTGGTGCGTTTTTTTGTAAATGCAGCTGAATGAAGATTTCCTCTATCTCTTCTTTCACCACCTGTCCTATCTATCGGTATATCTTTCCTAAAGAAGGTAACACCTAGTAATAGTAGTAGGCATTCATTGCCTGAATGTTACTATGTAGTTCTGTTAAAAAAAAAATATTAAAACCCAGCTAAAAAAATTATATATGGTCCATATATTTTTAATATATGAATGTATATAACTATATATGAATATGTATGCATTCATGTATGGAAATGTATGGGATTATACATGGCAACAATATTATATATGAATTGATATATGGACTAATATATGAAACGTATTATAATACATGAGCCATATATGGAAATTTAATTATGAGGTTCTTCGTATGTTGATCCATACATAGAAATAAGATGTAATCTGCGGAGCCATATAAAAATGTATGCATATATGATATCTCACATAAAATCATTTTTGCGAACAAAAATCTTGCATTTATTAATTCGATCTTTTTCTCTCTTTTTAATCACTCTTGAATTGAAAGATTGTTAGAAAATACACACGGTATGCAAATTTTATATGCGTAGACCCTCAAGATTTAAAAAATAAAAACTCGTGCAACAAAAAAATCATTCTTGTAGGATTTTATATATTGTGCGCCTATTTAATAAATCAAATAATCAAAAAGATAATTCAGTTATTAATTTTATAAAAACTAACGGAATTCTCAGATACTTTTAAGAAACAAAATTCATATAACTGCCAAAAAATAATATCAAAAACTAGCGTTAGTATCAAAACGGATTAATTTTTCTTTTATATAGCATTAGTTTTTAATTTGATTTCTTAAATTATATGTCGTGTACAAATGTATGTCTTGTGTTTTTTAATAATCGATTCACATTTTCTCTTAAAATGTCGAATGAAATGTCTTTTAGTTCGTTTTGAATTATTTTTTTCGAACAAATGTTTCACTGAACACAACCTTTCTGTACCAAATTTTACAAAAAAAAATTATTTTAATAATTTAATTTATTGCACAGCAGTGCGCTTTTTGAATCAATCTGAACTTTGCATACTATATAGGGAATACACATTCATGTATGAAAATGTATGAATATATATTATCATATATGGCCATATACCCTCAGTTTTCGGATCCGAACCATATATGGGATATCATATATGCTCCACACATATTTTTTTTAGCTGGGAAAATAAAAATTCATCAGGTCAGGTTTGAATTGTTTCGTAGATTGTGCTATTGTGTACGATAGTGTATCACGTTACAAATAGAATTACAAATTATATAACAACCTGTTTGACGAGAAAGAAAGACCTTCACTATTTTTTAGTAAAGAAGATAACCAGACTAATAAAGTAGCACACTATGCACTGTGTTACTGTGGGTAGAGATTTTAGAAAAAAATATTTCATTTTGACAAAAAAATTTTTTCTCACAAAAAAATATGTCAAAAGTTATTTATTTTGAAATAGTTCAACTAATTTTTAATAACCTACATACCACCCTACCATACTGACTTCAGCAGGTGACAGCAATTTTACAAAATTACAACAATGCAAAAAACAATGTGTCAAAAATACAAACCGGCGGAATTTGTATAATAAAATAAACTCCACAGACACTTATTTTTAATTTTTTATTTTTCAAAGTCATGCTTTCAGTTAAATTTTTCTATTATTTTTTTTTTTTTTTTTTTTTTTTGAATGGCTAATGTCATGATGTACTCAAAAATTAATTATTCAAACTACAATTCATATTTCTAATACAATTGCAACAATTATAATAATGGTTACGTTCTGTGGAAGACCATAATGCGAATGTAGAATTGTCCATATCGTCGGTTGGTTATTGGTTTGCGGCACAGTATATTCAGTATACATCATGTCTGCAGCAAACCAATAACCAACCGAAGATATATGTATGTATAATCGCACGTTAATGTAGATCTTACCACTTCATTTCGAACTTATCCTGGCTTCAGTGTTCCAATCAGTATTTACAAACTGCTAACAAGCTATTTAGAAGAAACATTTTCCCAGCGTTGTTATTTTCTTTAGTTGGGCGCCAGTTAGCAAAAGATTGCCTCAAACTAGTTTCATCACTATTTCAAAATAAATCAATAACAACAACTTTATTCGTATACTCGGTGCTGAAAAAAATAAATAAATTAAGAATTCTATGAAAAACCTGAAAAAAATGTTTGGTTTTTACATTATTCTTTCTTTTCTTTTTAATGAAATACGGAAATGACATTAGTTCACATAGTGATAATGCACTCACTCAAAACATACTGCCAGACAGTTAAAAAGGAGTAAATATAAAAAAAAATTATGTGGAATTGTAAACTTTACTACATACTACTCGTACAATAAGTAGTAAAAGAAGTGTAGTTGCAGTTTTAGTGTTTGTTTTATGTTTGACGACACTACGAGTATAATAAAATGAGCCAGTGAGCAGTGGCAAAGGTATTCGTGTGTATGTGTCTATGTATGTCCCATTGTTCGTATGTAGTATTGTTTAAATTATCTTTTTTAAATTTTTTTTATAACGTAACATTTTGTTTTGAACACACAATATGCATTTAAATTTGTTTTTCTAAACAATTTTGTACTTTGTCTACACAAACATAAAATTTTTTTCTTTTTTTTTAACGCAATACCAACGTCAGCACTAACATTGCCACAACACATGATCGACGTGATCATTGTCATCACACCATTGTAATCATCATGATCGTCTTTAGTCGGCCAATTGTTTAAAATACGTTCATGCATGTGTACTTATTCATATACAAGGTATCTCAAAAGAAAGTTTACATTTACTGGATCAATTAAACACTAACTGCCTGTCCCACAAAGTGGAAGTTCGAATTCGATCGAACATTTTCCCTCGACATCGTGGGACAGCCCTAAGTAATCTCTCAAGCGAAAAAATATTTTATTCTTACTTAAAAACACAATTTGGGAATTTATTTCTTAAAATAATTCGTCCAATGTAAAATGTCGCGTTGGCGGAACTCATTCAAACGAGTAGTAAAATAGCTGATGACGGCTCCGCAGGTGAGGAATGTTTTCTTTTAACCCTCCGTTAGTCGCAACTGATCTGGTTGATACAAACAGCAATTTTTTTATTGTAAATTTTTCGAGTTACAAGTCATTTTTTGAAACTTTGTGCATCTTAATATCTTTTGTGATGCTTGTGCTACAATTGTAACAAATCCATGGCTAGATCTTTCGGATGATGATAGGGATAACTAATATTCTGTTATATTCATACTTTTTAAAAAAGTTAAAGAAGTCGGTTTATTGGCATAAGCATCAAAAGCATTTTCTTTCGTTTCGAATTACAGAGTAGACCCACTGTTTAGTTATTACACCAATTGAATTTCGTAGGGATGCAGCATTATTTCTTTGTGCAAAATGCACTTGCACGCAGGCTTCCTAATTGAAAGGTAACACGCACAATGAGTGGACCGGCCTCTAGATTTATTCCACAGCGACTGTGTGCGAATCTTAAACTTTCTTTTGCGATACCCTATAGCACATGCAATATTCGTAGATACGCACGTATTTAATTTTCAGAAGTTTGTATTTGCATTATTTTGTTTTTTAGAAGTGTGCGTTTGAGTGTTCAAGCGTATATGAGTATGTGTGTGTGTGCCATTGATATCATGTTAGCAGCAAGTTTAAAGGCCCAACTATAATATGAATAAGCTAGCTTAAGCAACTGTGCGGTTAAATATAAAACGTATGTGGCAAACTATAATGTACTTAACAAACTTTTCGTCAAGTTTCGTCAAATGTCATTTGCTTAAGTAAAGTGCCAAACTGAACGCACATTCCGTAAGGAAACAACTGTTTGTGCATTTTTTAAACTCAAACAAGTAGCAGCAGAAAATATTCATTGATTTTAAATATTTTTTTATTGTTTCTTATTTTAAACTCGGAAAATAAAGCAAAACTTTTATTTTCATTGTTTGTTTTACAATACCCATATACACACATACACATGTATTTACTTATGTATATTCACTGTTGTACTTTTTAGTAGCCAAAACAAATAAAACAAGTAATAAGGTGATGGATATATTTATATGTGAATTTTTAATAGATTAGGACATTCTTTCAAGTTAGTTTGATTGAATTGCATTCATTTATGAGTTATGAGAAGAAACAAAATTACTAAAAAATAATTGACAATACCTAGATGTGCAGCTGTGCCTAAAGAATACTTAAGTGCATGTAAGTACATTGTGGCCACCTAAAAGTCACATCTGAATTGTTTAAGCATTTGACAGACTTATCGTTCAATTCTGACATTAGCTTAAGCCAGCTTATTCATATTATAGTTGGGCCTTAAGTCATTCATGCCATGCATTGCATTTAAATGCATGCTCATGCCTTTATGGAATTTTTCTTTAAACTCTCGTTCATGGATGTTTTACTCTTTAGTTGCTACTTCATGTTCATTTTATTTTTTTTTTCAACCCAAAAACACATGTTTCTCATATTATGTATTTATGATATGTATTCAATGATTTTTCTCTATTATACATTCTTGCATTTTATTTCGTAAAAAATCCATTCCTATATGTGTATGTATGTATGTAAAAAATTAATATTTCGAGGAAAATTCGTTTCAATTCATTAGGTAGCAATAGCTGCCCTGAATGATCGACCTCCTCTAATGTGTATGCATTGGCGTAGCTATAAATTTTATCAAGAGGGGCATAATGACCGTTGGTTTTCCGTTTTAATAATTACATGCAATTTTTATTAATTCAAGGGGGCAACCGCGGTTTGGGGCGGCGGGTGGCAATGCCTCCTTTAGAATGACCTCACTATGTGTATGTAAATATGTATGCATGTTGTACATATTCAAATATGGATGCATGTACGTACGTATTATTCTTTTCGCTTTTTGATTTTTTTTGCTTTTACAATTGAAAATTTAAAATGTCTGTCTATCTATAGCTTTAAAATTTTCGTTATGCTTGAGATATTTTCTCAAAATTGTTTATCTGTTATTAATAAAAAATAAACTTGAACTTAAAAGGCATTTAAATATTGAAATAGAAAATATAAAGTTGTGGAAGAAAATAGATTGTAACGAAAGATTCATATATAAATACCCTATTGGAAATTTGGCTAACTTTAAACTAATTTTAAGCTAACTATTTCGCAACTAGTACTGACTACACTTGGATTACTTTGCAATGTAATCAACTAACTATTTTAACATTGCGATGTCCTAGGCGGTAGTCAATTGTCTCAATAAGCACTACTTTTTTAAATCACCTGGTAGTCAGTAAATTAAAAAAATTTCTGTGGCTCGAACCTGTAACATCACACGTTGTGTATCAACTCGCTACCACTCGGCTAAGCTGTCATCTAAAATAACAACAGCAAAATGTTAATATAAAACTGAAATTAGTTTTAAAGTAGCTGAGAATAAATTTGTTGGCTCTCACTAAATTCGATTACGTACTCAACTTTAGAATTAAGTTTGGGTTTGTTCTGGATGACTTTGCAGCTAGCTTTTGGTCAGTCTAAGAAAAGTTAAGTATAAGTTAACTATTTTCGTAGTCAACCACACATTCTCCGACAGGGTACATACATACACACATATGTATATACATACATACAACAAATTTTCGAAAAATTTACTAAAGGAAAAACACACGCAATATTCTCCATTCAAAAAAATTATCTAAGCAGCAGCCATCTTTTCACAATTCTAATCCAAATTTAAACTCTTCGCCTATTTCGCTTGGACATTCAAATAATGGCAACATAATTTTAAAGAAGTTAAATATTTTGATTAAGTGACTTATGTCACTTGCAAAATAAACGGTTCATATATCTTTTCATAAGCATGTACTTATGTTAGAGCCGCTTTCTCATGAATGTTAATAAGAACGAATTCCCCATAAAAAATGTCTAGATTGCAAAACATTGTGAAATTCTCCCAACTAGCGTTAAAACAAAATCAAAACGTTTAAAGTTCAAACTAACCTTTTTGTTTTTAATTACACACCGAACAAGTTACATGTTACATACATACATACATATGTATGTATCTACTTTAAGAAAGAACGACCTGCATCTGACGCTTTAACAAATGTTTTCGTTTGTTCATTTTCTCTTCAGGTTATTATTTTCCTACTCTTTATTATTCGTATTAGCCTATAAGAACAATCAGTTTTCGTACTTTTAACTGAATAAAAAAACATTCGAATTCACAATTTCAAATAACAGTGAATGCATTTTTTGTTAAAAACAATAGCAAAGTAAGTACACACTTTCATACATATTTACGTATACATGTATGTATGTATGGATGTATGTATGTAGCAGCCGAAACAGCTGCTGCGCTTTTTACCGCATTATAGCAGCATTAACAACTAACTACATTGTACGAATTGCCAACAAATATTCACCTGCTTTCCAGAAAGCAAAACGTGCAGAACCAAGAAAAAGAGACAAAATGTGAGACACAAAACAATTGAAAAATAAAGTAGGACCGAAAGTAATTGATGTCGAACAAAAACAGGCGGAAGGACAGACAAATTCTTATTAATTGAATTATATGGTTGCAGAAAAAAGTTAAAGCTGCAATATCTAACGTATTGAAAACTTTATATTAATAAAATCCTCAACCAACGTTGAAAGAGTTTGAAATTTGTTTGGCATCAATAAAATTAACTATTTCATTTAGTACATTTTCGAGAGGCCTTTCAAAGTTTAGATGGCGATATGTAGTTGTAGAGTTTTGTTCAATCAAACAAACTCAAAAAAGGTAAGCACCGTGAGAATTTTAATAGAATGTTGATATTTATGTTGGTGTATATTTTACATTGTACGATACGAGGGCGGTTCCACAAGTAGATGACTTAACAAAGAAAAAATGTAATTTGGAAAAAATATTTCTTTATTTCTTAACATAATCTTCTTTTAAGGCTCAATCAGACGTGACATAACCATAGCCATAGAGAGCAGCCGTTCGAACCAAACTAATGGGCAACACTGTATTCGATTATACGTGACTCGCCATAACGCCATAACTCTCACCATAGAAACCAATTGAATTTTGGTTTGGTTACGTCACGTCTAATTTAAGCTTTAGATCGATACACTTTTTATAGCGATATTCGAAAGCTTCGATATCCTGGTTATAGTTAGAAACGTCTGACTGCTTAAAATAGCCGTCAACCACAGACTCCATCCTTTCATTGTTGGGAGCTAAATCTGGCGGGTAAAGTGTGTGCTGATGCAGTCCAAACTTAAATTCCTTGATGGATGCGTGAACTGGTGCATTGTCTTGATGAAACAACACTTTCGTTTTAGCCAAATGCGCCATCAATTAAACGCTTCAATAAGTTAGCATATTACTCGCCCTGGATTCTTTTCGTTTTAGAGATAATCAATAAAAATTATCCCACAATCATCCCGAAAAAATAGACGACGACTTTGCACACTTCCAGTACATTGCCTTGACTGCTCCTTAATCTCAGGTGTAAAGTCTTGCACCCATGTCTCATCCATCCATGGTTATAAAAAATGACCAAGCACTCCATTGAAACATCGTAACCGCGCTGTTTTATTGTACTGTGAGCAATCGCGGCACGCATCCTTCGCACAGCTTTTTCGCCTTCACGTTTTCGGCCAATAAGCGATGTATAGCACTTTTTGAAATGCATAACATTTAGGGTAGCTCACGCACCTTTAGCTGACAATTATCCAATACCAGTGTGAGAACTTTTCTAACCATTTCTGGCCTGGACAGATCTTGGTCAATGGTTTTCGTCTTGGCAGCTAGTAGGGTCTCGTTTAAACACTGCTACCCTATATTTTATAGTCTTAAACGAAGGAACAGCACCTCCAGAATGTAATTTAGCTCGGCTTTAATATTGCTTGGACTGAAAGTAGTGAATTAAGTATCGTAGAACAATCTTTTCCATGCCAGCAAATTCACTGAAATCATTTATTTTCGATGGGTACAAAAAAACTAAACAAAAAGACACGTTTCACCAAAGTAATTTTTTCAAACTAGTTTTGGGACCGCCCTCCTACATACATATGTACATATTTACTTACATGTGTATGTATTTATAATTCGTAATTTTAAGTAGGGTAGCTCTAATGTAGATGGTTGATGGTAGATGTGGTTGATGTAGATTTCTGCTTTATATACTTAGCATTATTGCAAAGGGAATATGTGAAATGGAGTTCGAATAATAATTAAAATTAACCAAAATTAATAGCCATGGGCCTGTGGCAAAAATTAAATAAAAAAATATACTTAATAGTAACAAACCAAAAAAGTTTGTCTTAAGTAGAACAAAAAATAAACAAATTAACTAACATGTGTATAATTAGTAAAAGAACAAAACGACAATGGTAAGACTGTTGTAAATATAGAGATGGTAAAATTGAGCTTACAATACAAAAAAGCTTTCAGCAAATTGAAATACGATGAATCAAAACAATTCACATATTCCCTTTGCAATTGTGCTAAGTATATAAAGCAGAAATTTACATCAACTGACACCACACACAGTGGACCAAACACAAAAGAACGCTGATGATGAAGATTTAGTGGCCTTCGAAAACGGCTGGCTGTTCCGTTCAACTATGTGTTGTCAGAATATTTACAACTAAATTTGGTGTTATTTGTTCATTAATAATTATCACATGTAATTTGGCTTAAAAAGCGATACTAACTTTAGCCTGTTAAAATCATAAATATAGAAACTTATTTTCTTCGCTTAAGAAATACAAGCTGTAAATTATGTTCTTAGAAGGTAGAGAAAACTTAATGAAGCATTAAAAGGTGCAGCTCATATTATTGCTAATACTGCTGTTAGCATTATTTCATCATTATTTTCGTTGAATTTTTGTTTTATTCATTTCTCTTTTTCTCTTCTACATATTTATTTAATTGTTTGTGTGGATTTATTTCTGGCAGTGTATTTTTGCTATCAAAATCCCATTTAATAAAACAAAACAAAATATGTGTGTATGTATGTACATATGTATTGTTGCAGATCAGCTGCTCTCTTTGTCGAAAACTTGTTTTTTATATGCATGGCTACGTACGAAATTAAAAAAAAATATTTTTATTCTCCTCAAACTGGAGTTAAAACTTGTTTTGCTTATTGCTGTGTACATAGTATATGTATGTATGTATTTCTTTTAAATATTTATGTCATTGTGTTAGAACTATATACATATGTATATACATACATATGCACATATTTTGAGCGATCAGCTGTTTCTTTTTTTCAAGAACTCACACCGGATATTACAATTTCATAATAGTCGTAACATGAATGATTATGAGGATTGTACACTGTTAAGAAAAGACATACACGAAAAAAGTAAAGAAAAACAACAAACAAATATGTCCTTAATAAAAATGTTATGAAATAATGGGACGTGTAATATGGACACATACATATGCACATTTCGTTGGTCTCAAGTAGAAAGGCCCTAACTCAAATAATTGTAACTTTACAGGAGAAGGCAATACGAGTAGAAACGGCAATATTCAATATGTAAATTTTTTTGTACACATGCTTGTGAAAGCGTTATTTTTTACACTATTGCAATAAATTTTTGTGACGATGTGTATTTGTGTGAAATGTATTGGAATCACTGAGAAACTCAATTTCGTAAAAAACACGAGTTAGGGCCTTTTTACTTGAGAACATCGATATGTATGTATTTTGATATGTATGTATGTATATGTTTCACGGTTGTATATTTATCAAAAAAAATATTTTCAAATATTATAGAAAGCTTTCCAAACAACAGCTGTTTCATAGAAACAAAAAAGTTAGATTATCAACATGTAGAAAACTAAAATTGTATAAAAACACATTTTATGAAACCAAACGAACATCAAAATGCATTTTTTTTTTTTTAATTTATTTATTCCATGATATGAAACTATTTTTTGAATATTTTATATATTTATGTAAATTAAACGAAATTCTTTTTAATACGACCACAAGATGTTCATATGTATGTTTTCAATAAACACACACACACACAAAAAAAACATATGATAGGCTCATAAAACTTAAATCGAATTTAAACACAGAAGGTTGGCCATTTAAGTATTATTTAAATATGCAGTGAAAAACACAAGTTCGTATTTAAATAGAACTTACAAATAATTACAATTTGATTACCAAGTCAAAAATTTGCCCTTAGAATTTTATGTGAATTATTGTCATATTCTTTTCTGGAAAAAAATGTTGCACTTATTACAATTTTCAATGAAAATTCGCAATAAAATGATTTTCTGAAATATACATTTTATTAGAAGTTATTGTATCATACCTCATGTGTTTTTGCTATAAAATTAAAAAAAAAAAATAATAAAAAACCGACCCGAATGCTTATGTATTTACATAAATATTTCCGATTGCAAACACAAAACGACTGCAGCTTCTTTTCAACACAACTTTCAATTTGTTTAAGTTAAGAAGCAAATTAGTTTTACTATAGTTAACGAAGAAAAAATACCAAAAATTTGTCTTGTGATAAAATTACAACCAAATATTTGCGTTTCTTATATTAAAAAAATTAAAAAAATACAATATTTAAGGCATTGGTACAAGAACAACAAATAACACGTGCATTTTTTTGAAAATTATCACTTTAGAGCTCATTTTATTAATTTTAACCAAAAAAAAATAGAGCATTAGCATAAGTAACATATAGAAATCAGACACAAGTTATTAAAGCGTGAAATAAATGCACTATGGGACAGACAAACAGAGACAGTCAGACCCATGCTAAGCTTTTTTTATATATAATTTATACATGCATATGTATGTACATATTTATTTTTTATATTTACAGAAATGTAATAAATAACTAAACATTAAGCACAAACAGACACACTTACATAAACGCAGAGCACACATTTTTTATAAAAAAAAAAATAATACATTATGCATGTATGTATATTAAATTTAAAAAAAAGCAACAGCCAAAGTCATTCACATACAAACGGAAATAAATGCATAAATATGTTTTATTGTGTTTTTTATTTTTTTTTTTTTTGATGACTTTCCGTATGGCTGGCAGGCAAGAACCGCCTGTCACTATGTCTGAAACTCAATCATATCGTGTATTGTAAACACATTGTTAACGAATTATTTTGTAGCTTCTAAGAGACCCATGCTACGCTACAAAAATTAAACAAAAGAATGTGTTTTCTACAATAGACCCCAAGCATTTTTATTAATAAAGTTTTGCTAACAAAGTTTGACGACTTCACTTGGGAGTCTATCGTGAACATTTTTTCCCTGGAAATTTTTCCACTTTTCAGAAAATTCCTATCGGGAATAATTTTTCCCTAGAAATGTTTTCCCTTTTTTTGATTCCCCTTATCATGAATAATATTTTTCACATGAATTTTTTCACCTTTCCCTTGCTTCTGTTCACTTTATTTTTGCAGCCGAACTGAATTATTGCATCGAATAATTTCGATATTTTCCTTCAAATTATGTACATATTAAAAGTTATAAATATTTATTTTTAGGACAAGATTAGTAAGTAAAGCTCATGATTCTTAACAATAATTCCCTGCAACTCATTTTTTCACGGAGTATAAATCTCCTTGATTCCACTGCACTTAGAATATTTAAAAACAAAACTTTAGAGTTAAAAAAAATCATTTGGAACCTACAATTTGTGTATTCTTATTGTTTAACTTAAATTTCTGATTTTCATTTAATTTTTAAGCTTTACAAATCTTCTTCCCTTTTTTACAGTCACTGGGACTGAAAGCTGGAAAAAAATTCAACGAGAGCTTCACGATAGGATTTCACGTAAAAAAATTCACTTTTTATTCACGACAGGGGTGAATATGAAGAACGATATGATGATTAAGTCTGCATCATTAACTTAAAAAAATCCATTTTTTGAGTTATGAAGTAAATGTGCGATTTGTATGTTTGTTATTCAAGTTTATTGGAGAAAGGAAAATAAATGAAAATATCTACATATCGCTTATTTACTTCAATAACATCATCATAAGTCAAATAATTCGATTTTTTAATTAATAATGCAAAATTAATCCTCATTCATATGAAAAAGAGTTTCAGAGAAATATTTTGTGTACTAAAAACTCTTGAGTAAAAAATTTAATTTTCCTAATTTTCTTTTTCTTATTTAATTTTCTTTTTCCATTACCTTGTATGTAAATTGTAAACTTTAAAGTCGTTTTCTCTAAAACTACATTTTTTGAGTTATCACGTTGTTGAAGTAAATGAGCTTTATATAGATATGTACACATATTTTTCTTTAAAGGGGAGTGAATAAACTTTAACTTAAGTTAATTCTATATTAGATTACATTTGAAAGAAAGCAATATAAATTGTTTTGAATTGCAAATATTTTGGAATGAAATTGAGCACTTATTGCTGAAATTCAAATGAATGTCTACAGAATTTTAAGGAATTTTTTTTTTCAAAATTTCTTTATTGTTTTTTGTCAAGTTTGAAATTGCAAGCGAAGAACGAAAACAAAATTTGCCAACTCTGAGAAGACCATTAACTTACACCAATAAGTAAATAATTTAATTGTTTTACACGATTAAATTATGAAGAGGAAAGAAACTCCATACATTGTTTCACAGCTTTAATGATTGATGACCTTAAATCCAAAAACAGAATGCAAAATGTATGGTTTCTTTTAGTTTTGAAACATGCATTATCATTTGTTTTTTTTCATATATATATGCACATATGTATATGTATATGTATTTATATACATATGTATGTATTGATTTTGCAAGTAAATCTTTTTTTATTGAAATTATTTTAAAAATATGTTCTATGTATTTAATTATACATGTCGTTGGTTGGTTATTGGTTTGCGGCACAGTATATTCAAAATACATTATACCTGCAGCAAACCAATAACCAACCGACAATCGCTACTGATGCCACCTGATTTTCAATTCTGTTAAAACGATTCTTTTATAATGCTGCAGATGAAATAATTTCTACAACAAAATTTTTTGATTAGTGCACAGATCTGGAATAGTAAATTATAATGAAGGAATTAATGCACAAAACTTTACAAATTTTCTAAGAAAACTTCTTTCTAAGGGAAAGTGAAGCTTTTTATTCAATGCACTTTAGTGCTATTTTCTTGAGAAGGATAAGCCCCTCCTCTCTCCTTACTTTTTTTCCAAACTATTTTATTTTTAACAGCTTTGGCGATTTCTAATCAATTTTAACCCTTAAGTGTATACCTGGGCCTGGCCAGGCCCTTTTTGACTTTTTTCCAGTTTTTTTCATATAACTATTAAATATATTAGAACAAAACTTTATGTATTCCTCAATGAAATTGTTTTTTTACAAGAAACGGAGAAAAAAAAATTAAATTTTAACACCGTGGGCTTGTCAATTGGCCAAATGAAATTTGTGTATATATTGTATCCACCTGGGCCTAGCTAGGCCCAATCAGTTTTATATTAATGACAAAGCGGAAACAAGCAACAATTTTTAATATTTATTGTAAATTAAAAGGGCAAAATCAAATTATCTGAGAGCCCAAAAGTAAAAACACAAAATATAAAATCGTAAGCAATATAACTCTTCAAATGTAAATGCAAAAAAATTCTAACTCATACGCATATGCTTAAAATTTTGATTTTGGTTGACAAGTTTTACTCAGAAAAATAATTTTATATTAGTACAGAAAGAGAATTACAGTTATTTTCTGTTTGACAAAATTAATCAATTTTTTCTTTACTTCTCTGAGGAATAAATATAGTATTCTGTGATTCTGTGATTCTGAATTGTGTAGTTGATAGAATTTTGGAGACAGTTTCAAAATCTGATCCAACATATTTTGAAAAATTAGCGATAGCTAAGATGAAAGCGAGAACGAAGAAGAGAACCAAACAGATTCAGCTTCAAAATCTTTTTTTTATGATAAGGATGGAACAGAGTGGTCAAAGTCACCACCAGCTCTAAGAAAATTTGTCCCGCATAATATATGTAGAGGTTCCAGGAGACCAACTTGCACAGATGTTGCTCCATTGGATATATTTAACCGCTTTTTTACAAATTAAATAAAAGAAATCTAAGAATTGAGGCAAATAGAAATATGAAGAAATATTTCGAAGAAAAGAATGAACATTGGAATCCAATAACAATGTCGGAATTGGACGCTTTATAGGTATTTTAATTTGCGGTGGGGCAATACATAATAACACACAAGATGCGGCTTAGGTTAGGTTAGGTTAGCAGGCTGCTGGTAAGGAAGGAAAAATTTAGAGTCCAGCTACTTGGGTCCAATACAATGATCCCTTTGTGATACCTGGGTGTTGAAGATAAGTTAGTGAGAGAGGATGATAAGGAAAGGACAGTGATAGTGAAGTATGAAGATGAAGAAAGGGAAAGAGCAAAGCTTCATTCTTTTAAAACTCTGCTTTTTTGCATGCTTTTTAATAATGCAGTGTTGCAGCGCCTTCTGGTGTCAAATGAGGCGTATTAAATTTTGAAGCTGTGTTTAGGAGCCATTGGTTATTTTACTCCGCCGATGATTCTGCTACACAACGAAGGAGGGCGCTCTGATGTTACATTAGGATTAGCATCTGCTGAAGCCGGTGTAGTTTTAGTGACCCAGTTCCTTATGCCTGCATCACTTGAACTTTTCCCACAACAACTGATACAATGGACACTAATGCACATCAGAAAAATGCGTGGTGTTGTTATTTTAATGACTGTCGGACACCGGGCTCGAACCCAGGACCTTAGGTTTTGTAGTCAACATGCTAACTACTTCAGCCAACTCCACCCCCAAGATGCGGCTTTGCTGTGGCAAACAAAAAACTTTACCCAATTTCATGCAACTATGTCGTTGAAAAGATTTCAGCTACTTTAAAGACTTATTCGGTTTGACGAAAATCAAACTAGATCTTTTAGATCTCAAACGGATAAAGCACCTCAAATATGGGATATTTGGAATCTGTTTAATATAAATTTAGAAAATAGTTTTAAGCCATATGAAAACATCACAGTTGATGAACAACTTTTTCCGTTTAGAGGAAGAACGAAGTTCACTCAATACATCCCTTCCAAGCCAGCTAAAACGCTTTTTCCATTGAAGGGAAACATTTGTGAAGGTAGTGTCAGGTGAAGCACGAGCCGAAAAACAAGGATGTCCGTTGTATCTTCAGCATTAAAAATGATAGCTAATATGTTTGTTTTAATTGTATAAATTGAAAACATAATATATTTTTTCTTTTTCATCTTATAAATAATCTGGATGAATTGTTCTTATTTTTAATTGTAATGTAACGTTATTCCATTATTTTTTTGTTTAAATAAAACCTTTTTTTTATTAATATATGACTTTTCTTACCAAAATCTTTTAAACATACTACTAATTTTCAGTTAAAATACAAGTGGTCCCAGCCAGGCCCAGGTGGCAGTTTGTGCCACACAAATTAGGTGGCTACTTAAGGGTTAAGGCTTGCTTCTGATTTTGTAACTTGTCGACAAATGTAGCACGGACAACAACCTGCAGCTTGTTGCCTTGTTGCCGTCAAAATAATATTTCTCATATAAACATGTGTATTCTGTCCCTGACATTTTGAAGTCGGTAGCTTGCTGTAGTATTATTTAGTTAGCACAAATAAGAAAAAGTGCTACTGCAGGGATGGAGCTTCTAGCTTGCTGTGGTGAATGTGTTTAATGCTTTAGGATGCCAAAAATTCAATTTGAAGCTTTAAATAAAAACATTTCAAGAATTTACTACTTCAACAGTCTGCTTAATACATTCTAAACAGTTCCCCTCTTTGAGATATCTGTTTGGGTTTAATAAATTCCGCCTCAAAAGCCTTTAACGAACAATTCAAAACATTTACTTAATCAAACCGGATGTGTTGGAAATAACAAATAATGCTAACTTTAACTTTGCATATACATACATACATACATATATACATACATACATACATACATATTGTATACATACATACATACATCCATCAATTTGATTATAACAGAACAGAAAGAAAACCAGCAGAAACTGCAATCATAATTATCCAGAAATGCAGCAGCATTCAATCCAATTTTCGCTTCTTTTTTTTTCTATAAAAAAAATATATTGAGTTGGGGTTATAACTGCAGATGGCATATGAAAAGCAAGCAAGCAAGCAAATGTTATCTTTTCTGAAAATTGAACACAAAGAAAACACGATACAAAAAAATAAGACCGACTTGAAAGCCCTCATAAATACTCACACCATACCCAGAACTATAGTTGCAAAGGTCTTGTAAGATAAAAATAATAAATAATAATATAATGCGTTGGGGGGGTAGATACGAGCGAGTATTTGTGTTATTTTAAACGTTTTACAAATATCAATATTTTTTATACACAATCGTTTTTTTTTTTTTTTGGTGGGGGAATAAATTATGTGCGTTAAAATTTATTAATTAATTTCAGACTTACTATATCCGCTAAATTTCAAAAAACTATCGGAATAAAAATGCTAGAATGAAACAGAATTGGCAGACGGAAGTCAGTAAAAATTAATGAACAGACCTTAATTAAAACTTTTAAAACAGTCACACATAATCGTAAAATAAAAGAAACATTTGTTAAAAGGAAAAAGGTTTTAGGGTCTGTTCCTCTAAACCTTTATATTTAAAAACAAAAACAAATAAATCAAATTTGTGTTTGTTCACAATATTAAGGGCTCAATCATCTAAATGTGAACGATAGATTCAACCGAATATTTATATTGGAAACAAAAAAAAATTCGTTCGCATTTAGATGAACAGGCCCTAATATTCGATCGAAATGTTCGTTCGCAATTAGAGCAACAGGCCATTAATCAGATAGAAAAACAAAAATAATGAAAGAAAACCCAGCAGTAAAGGCCTGATAAGTCTTTAAAGTTGACAAATTTTAAAATAAAGCCAATATTAAGTATATTTTTAACTTATCTGAAAAAATTAGTATTAGTTTGTTTCTTTTGTTTCAACACACATCAAAATATAAAATAAGTTTGGCAACAGCTGGAAAAACTAATCAACTTTCAAATTTACCTCTCTCTAATTATAAAAAATCAAATGAATAATCTTTACGATTTAATTTTAAATAAACGTAACTTTAAGGTGTTAAACATATTCACCCCTATGGTGAAGAGTTTTTCCCTGGAAATTTTTCCCTTTTCCACAAAATTGCAAACGTGAATAATTTTTCCTAGAAATTTTTTCCCTTTTTTACTTGTTTTCCACTGTGGCTAGAATATTTAAAAACACAACTGTGAAATTAAAAAAAATTTATTTGGAACCTAAAATTATTATATTTCTTATTATTAAACTTAAATTTGTTTAATTTTAAATTAATTTTTAAGCTTTACAAATCGTATTCCCTTTTTTACATTCACTGGCACTGATAGCGGGGGAAAATTTTCACGGGAGATTCACGGTAGCATTTTTCCCAAATAATTATTATTAATTGTTTACTTATTACTTTATTATTTATTTATCATTCGTTTACTTTATAATTTTAGATCTATCCTGGCCCCGATCCCAAGCAAGCTATTATGGGCTCTTTAGTATTTTGTATTCACCACAAGCAGGGCTGTACATGGTCCGATGAATTACGAAAATTAAAGGTAAGCTTATAAAAAGAAAACTAAGTGCCGTTCCAGACTTGAAATCACCAGATGCAAGTCTGGATCGGGACTAGAACGATAAAGTAATGGAAATTTCATTAAAAAGAAACACTAGTTGTTCCAAGAAAATGGGTCTAGCTAATTTAGTCTTTATATTAATTGCTTTATGAACAAATTCGTTTATATACTCTTTCAACTTAAAACGGTTTATGTACGCATACATACATTCTTATGTATGTACCCTGAAGGAAATGTCGATGGTGAAAATGTACTGAGTCGCTTTTGACTTGGTCACCAGTACTACTCTACAATTATTCCCCATACAATACTTCATGCTATAGAAATTTAGCATATGCTTGTCATTGAAATTCTACTAGTAACACTAAAATAATTGACTAGATAGTGAATTCATAGTTCTTATGGGAACATGGAGACATACCAACCAGATATTTACTGGTACATTTCTATACCTTAATTTATGTATATTGACAAGTTGTTGCAAAATCCACCAGAAATACACCACATCTGTTTTCTCTCTTTATTTTATACTGACGAATAAAAGAGAAATTGTAGACAATGTAACTACTGCTAGAGTTTTAGTGTTGACATAGAGACACTTGTCCCCAGTCTGACTGCAGGGTATATACATAGATACATACACACACACATGCATACATAGATACATATTTTAACTACTTAATTTAAATGAATTTTTTCTTTTTATTATATTTAACTGGTATTTTATTATTTATGGGATTTTTATATAGCCATTAAGCAAGCAGTCAAAGTTATAAAAAATTCTTAGAACTTCACGAATTTAAGATTGAGGTGGGAAAATTTTAACAATTTAAACCGTAACTTTAAGCAAGTTGTATACAATAGTTCTACTAACCATGAGCCATGAGCAAAAGATATTTTGTTTTAAAGATTTTTGTTTTAATAAATTTAATTTTTCTTCTTTCTTTTTGTGCTTAGGCTCATTTGAATGTATGCAAACATGATGCTACCCAGTGCCCAAATAAATGTGGAGCGCAGATTGCTCGCATAATGATGACAGATCATTTGCAATACACTTGCACTATGAGACGTACAAAATGTGAGTTTTGTCAGAGTGAATTTTCGGGCGCTGGTCTCGAGGAACATGCTGGCACTTGCGGACAAGAACCAATTTATTGCGAAGCCAAATGTGGCCAGAGAGTATTGAGAGGTCGCATGACTTTGCACAAGTCTAAGGACTGTACGAAACGTTTAAGACGTTGTCTACACTGCAATAGAGAATTTTCGGCAGACACTTTGGCCTTGCATGTCAACCAATGTCCCCGAGCTCCAGCAGTATGCCCCCAACGTTGCGATGTGGGTCCCATAGCACGCGCCGATATGGAGTCCCACTTGAGAGATGAGTGCAAGGTATTGGCTATATCGTGTACATTTAAGGAAGCCGGTTGTAGATTCAAAGGACCCAGACATATGTTGGAGGCCCATTTGGAGGCCAATGCTGCATCACATTTGTCCCTGATGGTGGCTTTGTCAGCCAGGCAAGGCCAACAAATACAGATGCTGAAATCAGCCGTCTCTAAATTGTCTATCAATTTCACGGGCACTTTATTGTGGAAAATAACCGACTGGTCCGCTAAAATGTCAGAAGCCAAGGGCAAAGATGGCTTAGAATTGGTGTCACCGCCATTTTATACATCACAATATGGTTACAAATTGCAAGCTTCAATGTTTTTAAATGGCAATGGCCCTGGAGAAAATACTCATGTTTCGGTTTATATCAAAGTGTTGCCTGGCGAATATGATGCTCTACTAAAATGGCCCTTCTCGCACTCTATAACATTCACTCTCTTCGAACAGGGAGCTCAGGCTGGCCAAGGTGGTGTAGCAGAGTCTTTTGTACCAGATCCTACTTGGGAAAACTTTCAACGCCCTTCCAATGAGCCTGATCAATTAGGTTTCGGCTTTCCACGTTTTATATCTCACGATTTACTTTACAAACGCCCCTTCATTAAAGATGATACAGTGTTTCTTAGAGTCAAAGTGGATCCCAGCAAAATTGTAGCAGTTTAATTTTTATTTTTTTTTCTTATAAAACTTAATCGTAGTTTTAACTCTTGTTTTCGTTATGAATACTGTGTATTTAAGTTAAGGTTAAAATTACTACACATTAAGACACACAAGTTCAGTTTTAAACACAACCAACCAACCAACCAACCACAATCCTTGTACATATAAATATCATATATTTGAAATTTTATTAATACTTAATTGTTAAGAAGATTAATATACCAAAAAATAAAAGAAAATTAGAAACAAAACAGCTTCACTTGAGTAGCCTTAGTTTGCTACTTTAGTTTAAAGAATGCTTTCACACAATTCAAACACATTTATTCACACAATTAGTCAAATAAATCTTTTGCTTTTTAAAATATGTATGGATATGTATTTAGAAATATGTAATGATAAAAAAAACAACAATCCACATTTTATTAACCAACTCTTTAAGCTTGTTTTGTTTATTTAAGCAGAGCTGTAAAGGTGTTGAAAATCTTGCTGGAATTAAACCAAAGTCAACATCAAACACTTTTTTATTTTTTTTTTAATTTTGTATTTAATATTTTTTGTAGCGCACAAATTCTCAAATTGAATTCACACAGTGTGTGTGTGTTTGTGTCTTAAGTCTTTCGTTTTCTAATTATTTCTATTTCTATTTTATGTAAATGAAAAATAAAAAGAAATCCTTTCAAAAGATCTTTCGACTACAATCATATATTATATTTTTTCATCTTATGCGTATGTTTCAATAAAAAATCTATAATTTAGATGAAAAAATAAACACACTTTTTTATAAAAATCAGCAAACACTTAACATTTTTTTTTTACAAAATACAAAATAGTCATAGTTATGTAATGTTTGTATTAGTTTATTATAAGACGAGACAACTCTAAAATTATATTTCTATTAAAGATATATATATGTACATAAATAACAATAAATCTTTTTTTAATTAAAGAAAATCTTTTCATAAAAACAAATTCTTTTCTTTTGAAGAAGTTGACCGAGAGAGTTCTGGAAATCGGATAAGAAATTCGAATGCATCGTATGTATGTGAACGATAAATACATTTCAATCGATGAGCAGCGCTCCTAGTGGGAAGACTAGTGTTTTCAATTTCGGTTAACCGGTTAACCGAAAATCCGGTTTTTGGGCATGTTTCCGGTTTTTAGGAAACCGGTTTTTCCTACCCGGTTAACCGATTTTTTATATCTATAAAAATTTTAAATTTTCCTTATTTTATTGTTGTGTGTATTTCACTGTTATCAGCTGTTATTATTATTTCGCAGTGAGCAATTTTAAAATTTGTGTTCAACACAATTGGAAAATCATATAAATACCAGTTACGCACAAACTCTAATACTTTATCCACGTGAGAGGATTTCCCAAAGAAATTTCATTTCATTTTACTTCTGCTTTCGCTTTTGAAAAATGCAACAGTTTCAGTCAAAGCAAAATCTCAAAACGATTTGTGACCAATTGCGTAGTACTTTCAACAGACGACGATTTTAAAATTTTTAAATTCATTTGCTTTTGCTTTTGGTTAGTATCGCAAGAAGCAAGAAGCATTCTATATGCTTTTGGAAGTCGCAAACAGTCACAGTCGAAGAAACTAAGTTTTAAGCAATTTCAGTAAAGTGGTTTTTGTTCTTGCTTCCTGTCTGATGTGCAAAAACAACAACAACATTATGACAAACACCACAAAATAGTTGACTGAACCTGCAGAAAGCTTTTAAAAGCAAGAGCTTTTGCTTTTGCTCACACAGACTGTTTATGGTTTTACTAGCGAATCTAACCAAAAGCAACAGCAAATAAAATTCAAACTTTTAAAATCGTCGACTGTTGAAAGTACTACGCAATTGGTTATAATTCATTTTCTGCTTCTGCTTCGATTGCGACTGTTGATTATTTGCACAAGCACAAGCAAAAGCATTGGTTCATTTTAAACAGTTGGAAAAAGCCCAAGCAGCGAAAAGCAGAAATTTTACGACTTTTGCTACTTCGACTTAAGTTTTTTAAACACTGATTTACATAATGGTTGTTTTCCGAAATATTGCGAATATATAAAATATTCGTCAAAGTCTACTACTAAAGACTTTGCTACGCAGCTTTACAAGAGACTATTTTTTATTGTAGAAAATGAAACAATTGAGAGTGAATTAAACTCTGAAGATTTTGAAATTTTATCAAATTCCGAAAGTTTAGACAAGTTTAACAACTAAACTTGACTTTAAAATCTATTCAAGACTTAAGTAATTAATGCAAGTGTGTTAATCTCAATAACCTTAAAAATCACTCCGACAACAAGAGAACGGAAAAATTAAATATGCTGTATGATGCTCTTCTTACTATTAATCCGACATCAACTGTCAGTAAAAGAATTTTCTCTTCTCTTTAATAAAAACTAAATTGAAAAACAGAATGGCTTCTAAACATTTGGATTGTGGTTTTGTTATTGAAATATACTTTAAAAAAACTTGATAAAATTCACATTTGGTCTTTATAAATTCATTTAGTCACTATTTTTGTTTTTCTTACCACAAATTACAAATTTTGTGTAACAAATGCTATTTTTGAAGTTATTTTTGTTGGTTTTTAAATTAAAATTAATTCTTTTTTGCATTTAATTTTTTTCGTTATTTAATGGTCGATTAACCGATTAACCGGTTTTTTCAGTTTTTTAAAATAGTCGGTTTTTTGAAAACACTAGGGAAGACCTTCTCACTTTAGATCTTATTAAAGGCCTACTTAGCATTGCTGAATTAAGGGGCAAGGCCCGTGAAGCCCGGACCTTGTTCGGCAAAACTTAAAGATAAAAGAATGTAAGTGCAATTAATATTCAAAATCGAATACGAAATTTCAATTAAATTAATGAGAAATAAGATTGATATATCATATATGGCCAAATGATTGGGATAAATGTACCCAGCAAAAGATACTGCTTTCCAGAAGCGTTTTTGTAAGAGAGACAATGTTACAGAATCACTTGCTGTTGCGCATGAATAAGGATTTTTTTTTTTTTTTGTTCGAGATGACCGAGCTAGAAACAATACATTTAGCTTCCAAAGAGCCATGAATTTTTTTTTTTTTTGCCTTACTAAAGTGCTTTACAGAAGTAATAATATATAATTGTTGTGCTTACGTTAGTGCTTTTCAGAAGCATTTTTCGAAGTTGTTGATATCAAGTAAGCTTCGCTCAGTTGTTAGACGCAATTTACACTGTGCCTTTTCTGCTTGCCTGTGCAGGCAGGCTTTTTTAGTTTATTGGTGAGGGGGGTGAGAAGCTTGCGGTGTAGAACAAAAGGCACAAAATGAAAATTCGAGGGGATTTATGACGTTTCTCTGCCTTTTTCGTATTCTCTGCATTAAACGTGTATATAAATGCCAAAAAGGCATGAACGTAAATGTAAATGTGTGTGACTTTTCGTAGGGGGTTCAAAAGAAAATTGTCAATGCAAGGCAGGCTAAAAAGGCATAGTGTGAATAGCGACTTAGTGCTTCTAAATCAGAACTTTCTTTGCTGGGTATGTAAATTTAAAAAAAAACGTATATACTAGGGTGATCGACTCGGTTTTTCTACCGGTTTTAAAACCCGGTTTTTTCACAATACGGTTGTCGGTTTTTTCAAAATGTTGATTTGTCGAATGTCGAATAGTCCGATTTTTTCACAATTTAAAAATCGGCTGAGTCGAATACTTTATGATTTGTATATTTTGTAATAAAATTAGTTTTTACTATGTTAAAAGTTAGACCAACGTGTTCTGGTAATTTTCCAAGTATTTTTTTTTTTTTCAGTATAAAATTTAAAAGCGTTTTTTGAGTATGGCAACACTTACTGAAGCATGACATTAAAGCGAAATTATTTTATGAGGTCTTATGGTGTGCAATGGATGTTAGAATCCACTTGCAAAAAGTGTTTTTTAATTTTTTTAACATTTTGCTTCATATTTTATATAGAGGTCAGCGTGAACATATTAGCTTATTTTGGGCTAGATTTAGTTTTTTTTTTTTGGATTTAGCTTTAAAATTTTCATTTAGCTCTTAGCTTATTTTTTAGCTTTTTTTTAAACTCATAAAAAAGTTATAGGAATCGTAATTTTTTACTGCCTTATTCATAAAAAACATTTCAGGTTTATTAAGCGCTTATTTGACATATTTCTATGGGATATGTTAACTCTTTTTTCTAATAAAGCAATTTTAAATCAAAACTTTGTATAATAATTTTCTTACTTAAATAAAATAGTTGACCGGTTTTTCCTGTATTGTAAAAACCGATACCGGGTTTTTCATAATTTCAAATATTCGAACTACATATTGGTATCGACACATAAAATCCAAAAAGCCGTAACTGCACTCTTTTTTAGAGGAGAAGCGAAAAGCTTTATAAATTTAACACAATTTATTATAAAAACCAACGCGGATGTCATCCAATGTGCTTTTTGTTAATGGCCTTGTAGAGTCGCTTTTTCTAAAAATAAAAAGCCTAAATTTAGATGTCCCAAAGTGCTTCGCTATAGTAGATAACGCACAAATAAATGTCAAATATGAGGTAAAAACATGGCTACTTCTAATAAGATTATCAGCGAACTTTTATTCCATTGAAATTAAAGTTTTCTCGTATGATGCAGAGCAGTGATGCATTTCCGAACAGCAATTAGCACTGAAATTTCAAAATTAAAGGGTATTCTATCAGTTAATGTAATTTTGACAACTTCCTGTATCTTAGAAATTGTAAGAGGCAAACTCTTGAAATTTTCAAAAACGCTTAAAAACTAAAAAATGCAAAAAAATACGCCAAAATAAAAAAATCGCCTAAAAACGAAAAAAAAACGCCAAAACGAAAATCACGTCAAAACTAAAAAAATCGCTTAAACTAAAATAAAAACCGAAAAAATCGCCAAAACCCGAAAAAAATTCCAAGAACAAAAAAGCGCAAAAATAAAAGCATAGTCAATTTTAGCAAAATTTTTGTTTCAATTTGTGTTTAATTAAAAAAAAATTAATTCCTAAATATTAACATTTTCAACAACTTTTCACACTACGATAAAGCAAAATTCTTTTCATAAAACGAATTTAACATAAGATATGCGATTGGATTATATTTAATTTATTAACTGGCATTACAGTATTTCTACATAAATAGTAAAGAGTTATATTTAATTTAAGAGATTTCATTTATCTTATAAAATCATTTCACTAATATCAGTCGCGCAATTATTTATTGCTGTGTATGAAAAATCTAAATTAAGATACATGTATTTAGCGTTGGAAACAATAAGAAATAAATTTTATTAGTATTGATTGAATTGCACAAAATATAAAGGTATACATACAGTAGATGCCTCTTGCAATAAAACTTAAAATAATGGAATGTTATTAAAAAAAAGGTATAGATATATAAATATGTGCATGCATGTATTATTAGTTGAATATACAATATTAAACACACAGAAAATAATACTATAATCACTAATTAAGGTAATCTTTTCTTTAAAAGACTCTCCAATTTTCGAATACGACCGCGATCGCTGCCCGTCTGGGAAGAACTATCGCCATTTTTTTCCGCACTACTACTTCCACCAGAAAAACTACCAACACTAAAGATAAAAGCTCTCTTAGGAGTGGTCGATGTAGAAGCTGAAGAGTTAATGTTGCCAACAGGCATTTGATTTGAATTCGAACTGTCAGCATTGGTTGCATCCACCAACAAGTTATCGTTACCCGTTTCGGTACAATTTGCAGTATTCACATCAGCATTAGAAACAATATCAGAAGACTCTGTTAAGCCAACAAAAGCAGCTGTTGAGGCAGTGCGTTTGAAAAGGTCGATTAGTTGCAACTGATCCACACGTTTAACAGCTTTCATGTCCAAAATCTTTTGATATTCTGCAATAGTAACATCTGGCAGTAATTTCAAAACTTGCTGCGTAAAATGAGCTGGTGGTTGAACGGGTGTCATTACTACTTTGATAATCATTTCAGCGCGACTCATATCTTTAACAACCACTTTCGTATACGACGTTGGAGCTTTGCGATTTACACTTGAACCTACAGAAGGTAAATCCACTAAAGCCGTTTTCAAACTATGAGTATCTAATAGTAATTGTTCGCAACCTAAAACATTATTAGATCCATCAGACAGTGTCAATTTGCATTTGTACAAGACGTTTATATATTTCGGTATAAAAACGTTAACAAATTTATGACAGAATTGAGTAAAATATTTGCGTGAGCTTGATAAGTTATCTCGTAATATGGGAACAGTTTGTTTAAAGTTGGCACATATGCTCGAAATAAAAGCACTTTGATCGCCCACATTGTTAATCGTTTGCCACTGTACTTTAGACATGGCTTGAAGAGAAGCCTCACAACCCGTTTCCAGATCCTGTACCAATAGTTGTATACAGTTTGAGATAATGCTTAAATGGAAACGTTTTAATTATTAAAAAATATATGTACATACATACGATCTATACAATGAATTTAAATTTGGCTTACCGATGAAAGACATCTTTTTCCTCTGACATATCAACTTTATTGACATAAGCCGTGGCAACTTTCTCTTTAAGTTTGTCTTCCAATTGCTGTACTGTCTCCAGGCAATACTCTGCAGTGGTTAGTATACAACAAATGCGTATGAGATCATCTTTAGAGAAGCGTTGCACATCACCTTCCTTTAGGAAATTGTGTATGACTTGGCCTGCGGCCGTAGAGAGATTCTGCATGTCACGCGTCAATAAAGACATGCTCTTTCCTGATAAATTTATTAATTTTCAAAACTCTTTCATTTAGCTTTATTATATTAACACTTAACAAAAAATAGTTACATACATGCAATTTTTCGTGGTATGTTAGTGACGTGTAACACATGAAAGAAGCCCAAAACTCAAGAACAAAAATTATAATAAAAAAAACTTTCAATGAAAATTGCAATTCTCAAAGCATTAACTTAGCAATGTGGTAAAATAAATATGGTAATTACAAAAATTATGTATATTATGTACAAATACGTCAAAAATAGCGAACAAAGTAAAAAAAAAAACATAAAATGCGATAAACTACAAAAAACAAAACGATAAAAACTCCAAATAGTATCAATCAATACCAGATAACTTTATAATATCACTACCCCAGAAAAATGCGAACTAAATTCGTCACTTTTTGCCATCTGGCTGCCGATTAGAAAAGGTGAGGCAAATCGACAAGGCGTTTATGTATATGTGTCAGCGAATTAAAGCGATATCGCTTCTATTTCTTTCAATCACCACATATGTATACTTCATTCTGACCAATTTAAACGCACAGCAAATATTATCATCAGATTTAATTCAGTTATCATATAAAAAATTTTATTTTTCCATCAAATATTGGGTCAACCATTTGACTGAATTAATATGAAACAGTTTGGGAATTTTCTTGAAGCTATTTAACTTGTGCATACATACATATGTATTATTATTCTCAACTCCATGTACTCGTATGTTAATTACATGCGAATTCTATAGCTTTCTCTTTAGTTTCGAATTACGGATTAGACCTCAGCATATGAAGTTTCTTAGCAATAACAGACATGAATGTTTCATTTTAATTTGAAGCAATAAATAAATTAATCTGATCAATTTAAATAAATTATATTTATGTATATATCTATATAATAGAAATTATATTTCTATTAATATTTGTAGCAATAGTTTCGGTTTTTCTCTTCAGTACTTATGTATACATATTACCAAATTTCTTGATTCAGCCATTGGAATGTGTGTGAATTGATTGAAATATTGGTAATATGAGAAATAATCGAATTGTTGAAAATAATTTTTATATGTACTCGTATGTTGACGTAAAGGCAAGTACAAAATGTCGCAAGTACAAATGAGGTTATCGCCCATCCAATTATGTTATACTTTTTTATATACATATGTAGATTTTAACAAATTGTATTTATATGAACAGAAAATAGTATACAGTTAATATGTGAAGTTATGAACATACATATGTACATATCGTCACCTAAAATCATCAAAAAATTCAAAATTAATTGTTTTATTGATTATGATTTACTACATCATATTAAATACATATATGTACATATGTGCGAAATTTTGCAGGTGTTATATAAAAAATAACAATGCTATACGCAAAATTCAAAATATCGTATCATCAAGTGCATGATTTTCTTAAACAATATAACGTATCATCATCCATCACTCATACGAATTTAAAAAACTACAGAACATTTATTTTCCTGTTTTTATTTGAAGAAAGTATAATTTTTTGCTTCTCCTGTAAACTTATGAAAAGTTATTTTACGTTATTTTTTTATTTTAGGTGACGATATGTGCACACTCATATGAATATGAATAAATATTGTTTAAATTTATGAGAGTAAAAGATTAAGATAAATAAATAAAATATGTAATATGTATTAAATATTGTGTCTGGATATTTTGACTTTACCTATGAATATATGCATGTATATCGCTCGTTTACTCAAACAACGTCATAACTAAAAAAAAACAGTTTGCTAGAAAACGAGTTTGAACTTTACATTTTATACAAAACTTATTGGAAGAGAAAAATTTAAATTTCCTCTCAAGAGTTGAGTAAACAAGATATTTGTATGAAATTTTTTTATTCTGCATTATGACATTCTTTGAGTAAATGAGCGATATATGTATGTACATACATATATTAAAGGTTAAAACGAAACTGATGTAATGCTGCAGTAACTATGCTAAGTTCTAACATATATTATTTATTTATTATACTTAACATAATAGCTACGTTATTACATTGTTTTTGTTTTAACTTTTAATTCAATTTAATAATAATTTGTAAGAAAAACTGAAGCAATGTTTTTATATTAGTATTCGTTTTGTGTAAATGTTGAAGATATGAAATCAAATACAAGAAAGTTTAAAATTAACTTACCAATTGATGTTGTTGACGGCAATAATTTCGGGATACTAAACTCCAACACCTTACTAGCGTATTCTCGCAAATATTTTTTAAACACCATAGCCAATTCATACATGGGTTGTTCATTGCTCAATTGGTTACATTGAACCATACATTTTTTGTAGAAAACAAAGAGATCGGGAGAACTGATTTTCAAGAATACACATTATTTGCATTAAAAAGACATTTAAACCATATATCTTAAATACCTAGGGAACACTGTAGTCTTTGCTTCGGCCACTTTAAAAGGCTCCTTAGTTTGTTCAACAAATTTATCTATGAGTTCCGATAAATTGCGGTCAATACTTTGTATATAGATATCCAAATGATTTTTAAAACAACTACCGATTTGATCGTGAAACACAACCGTCATTTGAGTTGTAAGAGATTCAGAAGCATTTGAAGCAGCAGCATTGACGGAAGTTACTTTGTCGGTGGTAATATTATTAAGACCTAATGTAATTCCCGTAAATCTTTTTGAAAGCAATTGTTCAAAAGCCTGAGTTTTACTAATCGCAAAAAGTAGCAAGCGTACGTCAATTTCGTGCACTCGTTTTGCCATTATTTGAGCCAATTGCTCCCGTGTTAGACGACAAAACTCTACGGTTATTCTTTCTGAAACTTCCCAGTCTAACGGAAAAATATTTCCGAATTTGTCCTCAAAATCGAGAAGATGTCGTTTAAGCCAAGCATACCGTTTATCTATTTTATCCAACCAGGCAATATCTTGATTTTCGTGAAATAAATGGAGATACTCTTCCAACTGCTGCGCGATAAACCACTTTAAAAGCTCTTTCTTTACTTTAGGGTCCAATACAGAAACAACTTTACAGGCATCTGATAATTGATTGAAACCCAATCGAGGATGAGCATTATTGCCAGAAGAAGGTTTGTATGAAAATGCTTCTTTAAAATCCTCCGTTATCTGTTGGGCTAATGTCACCTGTATGCGATCTACACTTTGAGAAAGATTTTTAATTTCTTCGATATCCGAATACTGTTGAAAATGTTGATTCACTTCTGTTATAGCTTGAAAAGGATTCAAAATTTCCCCATACAATCGTTTCTCTATCAGCTTTTCCAAACTTTCGATTCCACCTACCAACATGTGCAAATGATTGAGAGTGGTAATAGCTGAAGTCAAATTGCGCTTTGCACAATCCAGCTGCTTGATGTCTCGTGTAATTTCCTTAACCATTTCCTCCGTCTTCTCAGCACGAGTTTTCACGTCAATTATATGATCATATAAGGTGGTAATAACCTTTTGCGCCTCATACAAGGCCATTTGTCCATCCTGCCCAGTATTTGATTGACCTCGCACAACAGAACGTATATTGTCATCAATAAGTGATACTTCGCATTGCATACGTTGTATAGTCTCATCGATAGATGCCAGAGATTGTTCGTTCGGAAAGAGCTGATTTATGTAATCAACAGAATTGAAATCAGGTGCATCCATAGGATCATCGGATTTTAAAACCTTTTAATATGTAAATGAAATAAATGTATAAAATTACAAATGCAATTATCAAATATTAGTTTACCTTATCAATAACCTGTTTCACTTCCCTACTAAAATTAATCTTCTTTTCTTTAAAATTCTCATTGCTTTCCAGTTCTGTAGTGTCCTGCCCTACATCACACTCACTAACACTCATTTTCGTCGCACTTTATCAGATTTTTTACACTTTTTCACTAAAATTAACTTTCGACAAAATCTTACAAAATTTCCAACTGGACTGAATTGTTAAAAAAATCGAACTGCACTTTATTGTCAAAATTTTTTTAACAAGATAGTTGCCAGATGAGTAGACGAAAAAACGTTGGAATTACGCTGCTGACACACGTTCAATTAATCTCTTTCAATTTCATTACACATACTGTAAGTCAAAATTTGAAATTGATAGCCGTGACACAAATTGCTAGTCAATTTCATGTTATAAATACCACCGACGAATAAACAACTAAAATTGGTAGCTTTAGTCAATGTGTGCTGTGACCAGCTTTTCAAATTGAAAATTAAATTTCCATATAAATGGATATGGCTCTATGATCTCGGTTGGTTTTTTCAAATAAATAAATAAAAATAAATAAATAAATTTTAAGGAAATCTAGCTAAAATGTTCGCCCGTCTAAACTCAGATATACATAAATATTAGAGTTTTTCTACCTTCTTAATATATTTTTACTCATTCAATACATATATAAACAAAAATAATTTAACAGAAAAGTTGGCCGAGAATGAAGAGCTAAGCTATATAACGCAAAGATAAGTTACTATCAAAAAAAACTTTGCAAATTTTAGAATTGGATTGCATGGTATAGTTCATGTGTCAAATGGAAAAAATTTTTCTTGTCCCAACGCAATGAAATTATATGCAAGCATAACCAAGGACAAATATAATTTTTTCGCGTGAATTCATTTAGATTAAGCTCCGAATAAATATACGCACTTATGTTCTTATTCCCTTACTGCCACAAAATGGGAAGATTAAATTTTTGTTTTTCTAGATTATAATTACAGGCATAATTAAAATTATACAAAACTCAACCAACCCTCATTTCATATATAGTATAAACAAATTAACTTGGAATACAACTATATAGTCGGAAACGGAAGTGGAACTTTGCCAGGTTAATTACCGAAAATTTAGGATTTTCTTTATACTAAATACTAACTTCCTTATTCATAAAAAATATTTCAGGTTTATTAAGCGGTTATTTGACGTATTTCTATGGGAAATTTGTCAAATAAACCTGTAATAAACCTTTAATATTTTTTATGAATAAGACCGTAAATAATAATTAATACTTTTATTTTACTACAAGTTTTTTTCAGTATTGTGGATTAAAACTAGTCGCAAGTAGTTGGCAGTACTACAATTTAATTGGAGACTTTTTACTACAGCTGTTCAAAATAATTGTTTACATTCCTGGCGGCTTTCAAGTGCATGTTATTAGTGTGAAAAAAAAAATGGAGCCTTGCATTATAGAATTTATTGGTGAAAAGTCTATAATTGGAGTTATACCAAATTTTTCATATGACCCTCTACATTTAATTTCGGGTAGTGTGGGACCATTTCGCGCCGGTATTCCAGTGCACGTACCTCTTTGGCTGGGCATACATCTTAGAAAACAACAAAAATGTCGCATTGTGCCACCAGAATGGATGGACTTGGACCTTTTGGAGGAAATTAAGGAGGAAGAGAAAAAATCAAAGTAAATATCTTTGAAAAATAAAAATTCCTTTCATGGTTTGATTTCTTATTTCTGAAGATTCTTCACCAAAATGCCTAGCGAACATTATATGATTGAAGCGCAATTAATTATGAGTACGGCTCCCGATGACGTACCTAGGTGTGAGGAAATTCGTACAATAATTAAGGATATATTTGATATACGTGAGTCCAAATTACGCACTTCAATTGATGCCTTTATTAAGGGTGAAGGAACTTATGCGAAGTTGGATAATTTAACTTTGCTGGAAATGCACAGTGTTCGCCCTATCTTGCCACACTCGTTGGATCATATAGCCCGTTATCAACGTACGGCTGTGGCTACCCAACGTGATTCCTCTTCCATTCTTGGCATGAATTCTAGTTCAATGAATACTAGTTCATTTTATACTCAATAAGTGTATGACTGCAGTTACTAAATATAGCTCCTTTGTTGCAACATAATCATAACTCCAAAAAGCTAATTTTTGAAGAAAATTCAAAGTTTTCAATTTGCATAGATAAATTCAATTCAACGATAATAGTAAAAAGTTTTTTTTCACTGGTGAGTGTACAAGACACTTGCATGGAGTTTTTACACAAGATCAAACACGATATGAAATCATTATGAGTTATTAATTTCAAAAATGCATGTTGTGAAATACATATACATACATATATATGTATATACATATGTACGTATGTAACTATGTTGCAAATAAAGGAGCTACATACATATGTACAGACCAAAATATATTTTTATAACAAATATTTCTTTATTATAAAATTTTATTACAAACAGTAATTACATACTTATATACCAAAACGATTTCGGTACTAAAAAATAAAAAAGAGATCAAACTTCTCGAAAATGTGTTTCTTAGCAGAGTACTCTTTGGTTACGTCATGTAGTTTGAATTTGATTAAACTGAAAAATTTTCAGCGTGTTAGAATTTAAGATTCGTTAATTCATGTTTTTTTTTAATCTTCAAAATTTTTCATTATCTTATCTCATTTTTAATTTTTTCAACATAAATCTTTTGAAGACATTAAACTATAGTTATTTACTATTATGATATAATGTATTGAAACACCGGGATAAGTGTCTAAAAATTCTGGTTCTAAACTACATATCGGAATATCCAGTTTAACATCACTTTCCAATTTAATACCTAATAACCTTCAAAAAGCTGCTCATACATCACGTAAGCCTCATTTAAGTGGGCCACATTTTTCTGTTTACTACTTTGTGGAATTGAAAAACCGCGTAAAGTTTTTTTTATTATTTTTCTACGTCTAATTAAAAAAGGTGTGAATTTAAAAAGAATTTGAGCTATTCCGAACCAACATAATTTGTTAATGAATATAACAACTTTCCATATGTTTGGTGTTTTATGATTATTAACATCGCTACATGCAGAAATAAAAATTTTCTGATGTATGTATTTAACGTACTATGTCGATTTTTGCATATTTGCGAATACGAATATTAAATTTAAAATCTAAAGACATTTATTAAATGAATTACGATGAAAATTTGTAGTTGTACGTAATATATTCCATAGGCACATCTTCACATTTAAAAGGTACCCAACACCAGAAAAATTCTTAGTTCCTACTTTTGTTATGATCTGTTACTGGAGGAAGGGGTGTTAAAAATCGGGAAAAATGCATTACGTTATATACATGTAAATGGTGCCTAATTGGTATTGTTTTTAATCAGTCTTTTTTTCATTCTGTAAAATATCAAAAATTCAATTTAAGCATTTATTAGAAGTTTATTTTGTTTATCCAATAACACTAAATATTGAAAAATATGAGAAAAACTTTCAAGGCCTATTTCGATACCAAAACATTGCGTGCCACTAAATATTTGCGATGGTATCAATTTAATTATAAATGAATATTGTAAAAAAAATAATTGAAGCTAAAAATTGCAATGCAAAGATATGGATCGAACTTACACAACAATAGGATATTAACTAAAACTTTAGAAAAATCTGGGGTCAAAGCAGTTTTAGTTAATAAAAAATACATATGTGACGCGCAAAATAGAAAGGGACCTAAGGGTAAAAACCGGTTTTGTTCAGGAGAGCCATTTTAAAGATTTAAATACGTGTATCTTTGGTGTACCATCACAATATAAAACGCGCATATCTGGGAGGGAACAGTTTTGGGGCATGGGATCGGTCTCATTCGGTGCTCAGATGTTGTTCACATAAAAAAAAAATTGATGTTTTTACCCTTAGGTCCCTTTCTTTATGCGCTATCACATATATGTATCCATATGTACTCGTATGTATGTATGTGTTATAAATAAATAAAGCTAAAAAACAACTTACAGAAATCATGGTTTCATTTGTTTGCAAAATGTTTAAACTATGTACACACACCCCAATTTACCTTTTTATTAAAAATTATTATTATCCATTGATAGTATCAACGGTGCAAATAAGTTCGTATCATGATAATCTTGAATATTATTTTATTATACAAGAAAAGCACAATCTGCTCAACATCAGTTTGTACTGGATATCCAGTATCGATATCGATATGTGTATTCATATATACATATCTACATATGTATACATCGTTATCTTAATTTAGAAAAACCCTTTTTTTTTTTTTTTAAATCGAGATTTTTAAATTTTTCGATATACATACATATGTATTAGATGTGTCTTCACACCTTAGCTAACGTTGAACTCACATTGAACTTCAATGCCAGATGTCTTGCTTCTGAGTTCAACCACATCAATGAGATCATCTCATCGTAATTTTATCCTTAGTATTAAGAGTTTTAACTAAAACCCCTTAAAAAATGTTCATAAAGGTTTTTTGAAAATTTTCTCCTTCCATTTGATATAATTTCCATCCACCTGAATATAATATAATTGTTATTTAATATTTAAGTAGAAAAGGATAAATCTTCCTAAACTCTTTAAGAAAACTGTTGTAATTTCATAACTAGACTTGGGTCGAACTCGTTCACTAGTTCATTTTTGCCACAAACCAATGATCAAACCCATGTAATTTAAATGGGTTTGATCAGTGGTTTGTGGCGAAAATGAACTAGTGAACGAGTTCGACCCAAGTCTAGTCTGAATCAAACTGTTTTTCATTAGTAGTTAGTGGTTACGCTTTTTTTACGCTTGTGTGGCATTTGGCACACAAATGGAAACCCGGCCTTATGTGTGTAGCACACACAACTGATTTTCGCACTTGATTAAATCTATAATGATATTGCATTTTCAAATTTTAAATAAAATACCTTTAAAATATCTGACAAAGTAGTGCCATTAGTTCTGAACGAATGTACATATGTACATACATATTTACCTATTTACATTAGGAAGATAACTTTTTAACAATATTTTAAAATATCAAAATTGACATAGCACAGTCCGATAGAGCATAAAAAACTATAAGGGAATGTATATTTATTTTTCGCTAATGTCAAAAAAGTTCACGCACCGCGTGGAGTTTTCAAAATTTTTAATTTTCTTTTTAGTTAAGAAAAATTAGTGTATGCTTATTTAAAACAAAAAATAAATAAAAAACACCGTATAAAACTATTAATATTCAATATTGCATTAACCCCCTTATTCTGAACTTTGTGACATATGACAAAATTATAATAAATGACAATTTTATATTTTAAGCAATGTAATTTTTATTTTGTCACAGAGCTTAGAATACGAGTATAAATAAGAAGGCCTCGAAATAATTTTACAGTATGTAAAATAGTATTTTTGTTAGTTCAAGTCCGTTCTTTAATTGTTCCAAATTTTTTATACACCTATTTAGAAAAACCAATTGGTGCGCGAACTGTTTTGAGAAAAATTACAAAAGATTATCGGGTATGTTCTGCATTCAACGTGAAATTAAAACGAGTGAAAGTGCCATAGCATTGTTGTTATATATATTTCCAACAACAATTTTATGGCAATTCCACTCGTTTTAATTTCACGTAGAATGCAGAACATACCCGTATAATTTTTTTTTACTAGGACATGGTTGACCTCATGGTACTATGCCAAAAAATTGGTTATACCTCCGGTGACCATTCGTCCTTTTTTCAGAGGACACTCGTTTTTTAGGGTTCCGTACACCAAAGGTGAAAAGGAACCCTATTGTTTTCGCTACGCTGTCCGTCTGTCCGTCACACGGTATTTTCTCAGGAACCGTAAGAGCTACGGACCTGAAATTTGGACACAGTATGTAGGACCTTGGCCGCTACAACAACAAATACATGAGAATTAAAAATTAAAGGGTGTTCCAAAACGGGCAATGAAATATGTTAAAATCCCATGTAATATACATACAATTGTATGAACATATGTATATTGAAACTTGAAATTTGTAAAATTAGTGTATTTTTATACAGACTACAACAATTAACACTAAAATTTAAAAAATTTAAATTAAAGGGTGGTCCATCAGTTAATGCAATTTTGTCTATGTAATTTTGACAATTTGCTATATCTTGGAAACCGGAAGAGGCAAACACTTGAAATTTTCAAAAACGGTAAAACTAAAAAACCGAAAATTATAAAATCGCCAAACCAAAAAAAAATCGCCAAAAATTAAAAAAAAATCGCCAAAACGAAAAAAATCGCCAAAACGAAAAAAATCGCCAAAATTAAAAAAAAAATTCTAACACTAAAATAAATCGACAAATTCGAAAAAATCGCCAAAATGAAAAAAAACGCCAAAATAAAAAAACGCAAAAAATTGAAAAAAATCGCCAAAACGCGAAAATGTCACCAAAACTAAAAAAAAAATTTAAATAAACAAAAAATCGCAGAAATTAAAAAAATCGCCAAAAATAAAAAAAACCCCAAAATGAAAAAACGCCAAAAAACCGAAAAAATCGCCAAAACAAGAAAATAAAGTGTCTAAACTAAAAAAGAGCCAAAACTTAAAAAAATCGCCAAAAACCGAAAAAACGCAAAAAACGACAAAACAAAAAAACCGAAAAGACCCCAAAAACGAAAAAATGCCAAAACTATATATTATATAGGATGAAGTTTGTATTAAATTACATATCTAGTGTTCGTACGGAACCCTATGTGCGCGAGTCATAGTCGCACTTTACTGAATTTATTTAACACGATGTCCTTTTAAATTTTTTTCAAAAAAGTGTCCTTTTTTAAATTAACTGTACTTTACTGTCCTTTTATTTTGATTACTAATTTTTTTTTTTTTGTTTAAACTATAAAATTATAAGTTTTATTTTATCAAAAACCGAAAATGTCAATATCAATACAATAGAAATTATAATCATTCAAAACTGGAATTACCTGGCAACACTGAAAAAAGTACATATCGCACACTAAATCATAAAGAGTCACAATTCAAAAAATCCTAGATGTTGAGTAGAAAAAAATTTTTATACTGCACAAATGACAAGTATGTAACATAAAAACAGGCATAACGGTATTTTATGTCTTGTATATAAATGTTATTTAAGCTTTAGGTCTTTTGTAATTAATTTACAATTTTATTTTTTTTCCGATATTTCGCTTCAACTTTGTGTAGCTACACAAAGTTGAATTATTAAAAAAAAAGTATTTTCAAGCAGTTTCATGTGGAGTGTTAAGTATTAGAGCCTCTTTATCCCTCTTTTTTAAGCGGATGTATCCCAAAGTTCAAAATATTACGAGCAAGCGGATTAGGATGTGACTCGAGTTTTGTTAGATATTGTTACGTTTTTCTCTCAATAAAAACGCTTTTCCGTAGATCCGAAGATTTGCAAATGAATACAAGAGCCGAGTGTAGTAATTAGGGTTAAGAATGATAAAAGTTTTATTTACAAATACACTTAAACTAAATTAATCAAGAGCTTATATAAACTAATACAACTTAAAATACTGAATTACACACAAATATTCACAACTGGTTACCACTACGCCACAAAACATACAGAAGTGTCACGAGACGGAAGATACGGGTATTTTTCAGTTTGTCTCGTTTTCCCTCAAATTTTGTCGTCGGTTTTGTTTTGCTACGTCTTTCTAGTGCAATACATTTTTATTAGCTGAGTTAATTGGTAAGTAGTAATACACTAGAGTATCAAATACACTATGCTTTTCTCTTTCCTCCATGAATTTTAACAAAAATCTGATTGGAGCTTTTTTTACCTGTCACTTTCTTCACTTCTGTGTATTCTGTGACTACGCCTTCCTCGCTTATGTTTACACACGTCTCTTAGCTGGCTGCGCAAGTATTCACGTGACACCTCTTTGTCTGCTGCTCGTCACTTACGAGACTCACTCTGCCGTCACTCACAGTTGATAACAGTTGATACACCAATGCCTCTTTTTCTGCTGCTCGTCACACACGGCACTCACTCTGCCGACACTCACAGTTGATACACCAATAAAGACTCACTGGCTTTACTTACACCCTTATATACGTCTATTCGCTGCGCTGTTCCCTTTACTCCAGTCGACACGATAGACTCCATAATAATCTCAATTCCTCGACAGACTTTGCTGTAACTATAGACTGTGCTATAGTTTCTCCTTTACTCCACTCACGAGTAAAGCACAGACTGCTCTTAACTATCAACTCACCACTGTATCGCAGACTATTATTTAGACTTGGGTCGAACTCGTTCACTAGTTCATTTTCGCCACAAACCACTGATCAAACCCATTTAAATTACATGGGTTTGATCATTTGATCAAGTCTACTATTATTATTTATCTTTTGCTTTTCGTTTGAATTGGCATGTATGTATGTGTGTAAATATGTGAATCTTCTTAATAAGCAGACGCTTTTTGTTGTTGCTTTTGCTTGTTTACGTTTAATCAAGCTGCGCATGCTTGTTTGTTGTTTGCTACTATTCTAGATTATTCGTTACATTGACCCTGTAGGAATATTTTCGCGTAACACTTACATTAACTCTGTTGGAATATTTTTGTGTAATGCTGCTTAACATTGTTGACGGCTATTTTCGTAACAATATGTATTTGCCTGAGTATTTTGCAATTTCTTCAGTCACTTCTGGCATATTTAAATCACGATGTAAATTTTAGTTTTTTATGTACTATGGAGGCGATGTTATTAACCGTAAAATTTTGTTTTGTCTTAATTTTTATTACATTTCTAAATGTCCTTTATTTTTGTTGAAAAATATGGTCAGCGTAGTTATACCCCTAATGTACATACATACATATGTATGATTTCTAAAAACACCAAAGTGGTTTGTTTTATTAACTATCCAACCTCAAACAGAATCTCAACATTTCTTTAAGTCTCATAGCATACCATTACATTTTTACTTCCACAGTGGTACAAAAAAAAAAAAATAAAACAAAAATTAAAAACTGTTGCATAATGCAGTTTATTAAGTATTAAAATATTTAAATAAAACAAAAATTTTACGTAACAGTTTTAAAGTACATACACACAAATATATATATACATACATATATACATACATATATGTATCTATATATAGATGATAAATACGCTATATTTAACAAATTTTAATAACAAAAAATTCATTATCAAAACAAAAAAAACACGAATCTTTAATTACAACAACACAATAATCATGGTACAATTATACTAGGTACATGCACGACTACAACAAAATTACAACACCAAAAAACATTCATTTTGTTGGTATAAACAAACGAATAATTGTCAGAAACAGATGCCTTTTGTTTTTAAAAATAACAATTACAGAGTAACTAAAGTACAATTGCAGACGCGGAATTCATGAATGATTATAGTCATTCAGTGTTGCCAATAGGTGTGTAATTACACAGAGTGTGCAATTACTCTCATTTGTAGGCCATGTAATTACATTCATGTATAATCTGTGTGTAATTCTACTTTGGCTTGTATTTTTATTTATTTTTGTTTTAATTTTAACCTACACAAAAGATGTGTAGTGTAATTTTCTTCAACATATAATTGGAAACACAGCCATGTATAATTTCATTGGCAACACTAACATTTTTGCAGCTTGTAAGCAAAGTTTGACAACTGTAGGTATTGTATACATTAACAGGCTGGGCTTGTGCATGTACCTGTTATAATTGTATCATGACAATAATTTTTTAAAGGCACAATTTCTCACACTCTTCTTTATTATTGAAACGATTGTCGTTACCCTGGCATCCCCCATACAGGAATTCTTCGCAGGATTTTGTTTTGGAATCGTAATAGTATTGTGGATTTGATGAACGACAGGGTCCGATTTCTTTAGGCTGTGAACAAGCTATTAAATAGAAAATATAATATCAAGCACTAATTATATTAAAATTCCACATTATCGTGCATATTTTTATAAATCAACTAAAAATTTTTATAATAAGGCTTACCTGATTTGTCAACAGCTTGTACAGAGGCAAACATCAAAGCAAAGATGCTGAGTAAAACTAAAATGAATTTCATTTTGATTAAATAAATTTAGAGTTCAAAATTGTGTGTGTTAAACGAAGTGACGATTAAAAGTGATGTCTCTATACAGATGTGGGAGATGTTTATATACCCACTGCCCACTGAATTAAGGACCGAAATGTACTTGTTTTTAATTTTTTATTAAGATTGTGGAAACTTTGCTGATTTCTTGCTAATTTCTGATGAGTTTCTAATTGTTTTTATATGTATACTACATACATACATGTATGTACATATGTATGTATATACATATGCACTTATAAAACTAAAGGTGTTGATTTTATTTATTTATTTTATTGATGATATTATATTTGCAAATATGCATGTACTTATATAGATTAGGGTGGGCCAATAATATGGGGGCTCAAATTCCTCAAGAATTCAATAAGTGTACAATTTTTTCAAGATAATGTTTCTTTTTCATGCTGTAAAGAAGGGTTAACAACTGTTGGTATGGATAGCTTTAGTTTTTAGAAAATAACCCCTAAATTAATCAGATTAATAAGATAGAAATTAAATATTTATTCCTGTATTTTTTTCATTTAAGTAGTTGCTACTTGAGCTAACACGGCTTTAGACAGCTTATATTTCTTGATTGTAAAAAGTTTTTCATTTATGATTTGACGTTCCTAAATTTTAAAAGAAATCAAATGATTAATTTACCTTAATTAACCCTTTTAAACAGCTGTTAAGAAAACTTCAAAAATAAGCACTAAAATGTTAAAAATAATTTAGATTCAGTTAAATAAAATATTTTTAAATGCATTAGGGGCCATTCACATACTACGCAAAGCTATTTCGGAGTACATAAAATCAAAGGAAAAAATTTAATGGTCGTGTTACCGCCCACTTTTTAAATGGATCTAAAAACGATGGAGTTATAAAATCGCCCAAAATTTTTCCTACAAAATTTGGTTGATTTTTCATATGATTTGATGATTTGGTAATTTTTCATTTTGAAATTTTGGGCGATTTTTCATATGAAAAATGTTTCCATGAAAAATCACCCAAAGCCAAAGCGCACAAAAATAAATATGAAAAACCGCACAAAAATTTTTTCATACAAATTTTAAGTAATTTTTCTTATGAAAAATCGCCCAAAATTTTCAAACATTTAAAAATTAAAGGGAAAAATACACCCAAATACCATTGTAGAAAAAGTCCTTAAGGCCGTCCAAATTCCGGCAGTGCAGGAAAATGTCATTAAACAGAAAAACTTTGCAAATCAGAAAATCTTTATTAGTCTGCGCAGTGTCGGAAAACACCATGGTGTAGAAAATTCGGGGATTAACGAATATTATTTACGCTTCTCTATAACTTTTGTTTTTTCTTTTTAATATAAAAATTAAATTACTATAATTTTGAATATTTTTTGGTGTTTTTCAATTTTGGGCGATATTTCTATTTTTTTTTTTTTGAGATTTTTTTTTGTTATTTTTCATTTTGAAAATTTTGGCCGATTCTTAATTTTTTTTTGTGATTTTTCATTTTGAAATTTTTGGCGATTTTTATTTTTGGGCGATTTTTCATGGAGCCAAGTACAAAACTTCATAAATTTAATACTATTTATATGTTAGGTGCCAAATTGAATAATGAATAAAATCGGTATTTTTGAACATATGTGAGTAAAATTTTAGGAAAATATATATTTTGGTTAATCACATCATGATCAATCAAAAAGTCTATTTTGAATTTTTTGGTTGTTACGGCCTTTTGGATTTTAGGTGACGCTATGTACATACATATGTACATAACTTAAAAGCTACGTTATCCCCAAAAATTTATTTGGTGCAGAGATAGGAATAAAAGCTCCCATTCTCAAAAACATAGATATCGTCGTAGAGAATCCAAAAGTGCGTATCATCAAAAAATGCAAAACCGATTTTTTGATTAACCAAAATACATCTTTCCTTAAAATTTTACTCACATATCTTCAAAAATACCGATTTTATTCATTATTCAATTTGGCGCTGAACAAATAAATAGTCTTAAATTTATAAGGTTTTTTCTTCTCCTGTAAAATTACATACTTTTATATTTTCGACGACGATATATGTATGTATGTATGTAAGGCCTTATTTTTTAAATTACAAAAACAAAATACATTTCAAGGCACATTCATTTCCAGGTAATATTGAGACTACAAAAATACAACAATGAAAAAAACAACATGGATTTTTAGTTGATCCAAAATGTCAAAAATTTAATTTGTTTAACAAAATAAAGTTAAAAATTATTCACGTAAACTTTAAAAAATTTTAAATTTGTTTACAAAGAATTTTTTTTAATAAAATATTTTTCATAATGAAATTTTTTTAAATTTATTTTTCTTAAACAATTTCAGAAGTTTCCGATCAACTTTAATTTGAAAAAAAAGCTTGCCTCTTCGCCTTAATGCATTTGTACGATTAAAATTGTTCAACAAAATAAGGCCCATAATTAGCCTATGTACCCATGTACATACTTATATACTGTAGATAAGCGAGTGATAGTGATAAACTTAAAATTAAAGGTTTTATGGTATGAGTTTGTCTTGGTAGAGAGTTTTTCAAAGTATTGTCAAATAGATTAGGATTTGCGACCTATGATGATGAAATCTTAAAATATTTCAAAACTCAGTTTTAGTCTGTTTTGAAGATAGTACAGTACACACAAACATAAACAGAAACGTTAAAAATAAAATAATTTTCTTAAATTCATAACACGTTAATCAATGTTATGTAACATTAGTTTTTAGAAAATAACCCCTAAATTAATCAGATTAATAAGATAGAAATTAAATATTTATTCCTGTATTTTTTTCATTTAAGTAGTTGCTACTTGAGCTAACACGGCTTTAGACAGCTTATATTTCTTGATTGTAAAAAGTTTTTCATTTATGATTTGACGTTCCTAAATTTTAAAAGAAATCAAATGATTAATTTACCTTAATTAACCCTTTTAAACAGCTGTTAAGAAAACTTCAAAAATAAGCACTAAAATGTTAAAAATAATTTAGATTCAGTTAAATAAAATATTTTTAAATGCATTAGGGGCCATTCACATACTACGCAAAGCTATTTCGGAGTACATAAAATCAAAGGAAAAAATTTAATGGTCGTGTTACCGCCCACTTTTTAAATGGATCTAAAAACGATGGAGTTATAAAATCGCCCAAAATTTTTCCTACAAAATTTGGTTGATTTTTCATATGATTTGATGATTTGGTAATTTTTCATTTTGAAATTTTGGGCGATTTTTCATATGAAAAATGTTTCCATGAAAAATCACCCAAAGCCAAAGCGCACAAAAATAAATATGAAAAACCGCACAAAAATTTTTTCATACAAATTTTAAGTAATTTTTCTTATGAAAAATCGCCCAAAATTTTCAAACATTTAAAAATTAAAGGGAAAAATACACCCAAATACCATTGTAGAAAAAGTCCTTAAGGCCGTCCAAATTCCGGCAGTGCAGGAAAATGTCATTAAACAGAAAAACTTTGCAAATCAGAAAATCTTTATTAGTCTGCGCAGTGTCGGAAAACACCATGGTGTAGAAAATTCGGGGATTAACGAATATTATTTACGCTTCTCTATAACTTTTGTTTTTTCTTTTTAATATAAAAATTAAATTACTATAATTTTGAATATTTTTTGGTGTTTTTCAATTTTGGGCGATATTTCTATTTTTTTTTTTTTGAGATTTTTTTTTGTTATTTTTCATTTTGAAAATTTTGGCCGATTCTTAATTTTTTTTTGTGATTTTTCATTTTGAAATTTTTGGCGATTTTTATTTTTGGGCGATTTTTCATGGAGCCAAGTACAAAACTTCATAAATTTAATACTATTTATATGTTAGGTGCCAAATTGAATAATGAATAAAATCGGTATTTTTGAACATATGTGAGTAAAATTTTAGGAAAATATATATTTTGGTTAATCACATCATGATCAATCAAAAAGTCTATTTTGAATTTTTTGGTTGTTACGGCCTTTTGGATTTTAGGTGACGCTATGTACATACATATGTACATAACTTAAAAGCTACGTTATCCCCAAAAATTTATTTGGTGCAGAGATAGGAATAAAAGCTCCCATTCTCAAAAACATAGATATCGTCGTAGAGAATCCAAAAGTGCGTATCATCAAAAAATGCAAAACCGATTTTTTGATTAACCAAAATACATCTTTCCTTAAAATTTTACTCACATATCTTCAAAAATACCGATTTTATTCATTATTCAATTTGGCGCTGAACAAATAAATAGTCTTAAATTTATAAGGTTTTTTCTTCTCCTGTAAAATTACATACTTTTATATTTTCGACGACGATATATGTATGTATGTATGTAAGGCCTTATTTTTTAAATTACAAAAACAAAATACATTTCAAGGCACATTCATTTCCAGGTAATATTGAGACTACAAAAATACAACAATGAAAAAAACAACATGGATTTTTAGTTGATCCAAAATGTCAAAAATTTAATTTGTTTAACAAAATAAAGTTAAAAATTATTCACGTAAACTTTAAAAAATTTTAAATTTGTTTACAAAGAATTTTTTTTAATAAAATATTTTTCATAATGAAATTTTTTTAAATTTATTTTTCTTAAACAATTTCAGAAGTTTCCGATCAACTTTAATTTGAAAAAAAAGCTTGCCTCTTCGCCTTAATGCATTTGTACGATTAAAATTGTTCAACAAAATAAGGCCCATAATTAGCCTATGTACCCATGTACATACTTATATACTGTAGATAAGCGAGTGATAGTGATAAACTTAAAATTAAAGGTTTTATGGTATGAGTTTGTCTTGGTAGAGAGTTTTTCAAAGTATTGTCAAATAGATTAGGATTTGCGACCTATGATGATGAAATCTTAAAATATTTCAAAACTCAGTTTTAGTCTGTTTTGAAGATAGTACAGTACACACAAACATAAACAGAAACGTTAAAAATAAAATAATTTTCTTAAATTCATAACACGTTAATCAATGTTATGTAACATTTTGTTGTGTTTAAAAAACACTCTCTTTTTATTTTATAAATACATATCGCTAATTTACTCAAAGAACGTCATAACTTAAAAATTCCATTTTTTGAGTTAATGATGCAGAATTAATCCTCATATCGTTCTTCATATTGTGTAAAAATTTCATGCAAATATCTTGTTAACTCAACTCTCGATAGCAAAATAAAATTCTATTTTTCCATTAAGTTGTGTGTAAATTGAAAACTTTAAACTCGTTTTCTGGCAAACTAGTTTTTTTAGTTATGACGTTTGTTAAGCAAATGAACGATATGTACATATATCCATCCATTATTGCATGTACGGACTAGAGGGCTGCGTAAACAGTCTTGAAATGTAAATATGTCTTGTTATTTTAATGTATTGACGTAGCATGTATTATACACGTACTAAACCAGTAATAAATGCTGTCGTGTGTTCGTGTATATGAGTGTTAAAAAGTGGTGTCGCGAAGACTTCTTGTTCATAACAAAAAATCAAAAGTAGTGTTGATGCGTGTATGCTTGTTATTTTTCATATTGTACGTTTGAGTGTGTGTGTGTGTGTGTGTGTGTGTGTGTGTGTGTGTGTGTGTGTGTGTGTGTGTGTGTGTGTGTGTGTGTGTGTGCAAGATGTAGATGATAAGCTATTATGTGTTTAAGGGTGTTTTTTTAAAGCAAGCACACACAACTGATGTCAATGCATGTGTGCGTTTGTATGCGCGCAGAAAAATAAATATTTCGCTGTAGTAAAGCATTTGAAAAATCCCTCGTCTTAAAAGTTCTTGTAATTGGTCTTGTGCAGGGGTCTAGTATGGACGTATGTATTTATATATTTTGAATTTAAAGCCAAGTGCTTTTATGCCAGGATTAATACAGAGATTCAGCACCACAACGGTCTCGTATATATACATATGTATGCATATATGTACATATGCATGTATAGGGATGGTTATTTATTACAGGCGGCATATTAGTGAGTGAGTATGCATTCTTAAAAAATCGTAGTTTTTATGAAATAACGCCTTGCACGAATGGTAAAGTTTAATGCTTCATATATTTTCCTCCATAGTCTATGTTTGCGTCTAATTTTATTGAGATATATTCAATGGATGACCAGATAAAGCAAAATTTCGAAATAAATAACAAAAGTTATGTGGTGCTCTGATCCTTTTATTATTAAATGATAAATATTTGGTTCAAATTTAATGAGGCTTTATAATCTATAAATCTTACTTTATAAAATAATGAAAACGGATTATAATTATCGCTATCCAATTTTTAGTGAGAGCCGTTGAAAAAATCCTTTCCATGTTAGTTTCATCCCATTAAAGGACACATGATTGGTCATAGTTAGAGCAAAATAGTGTACAGGAAAAATGTTGTGTTATTTATTCTAAGCAAAAATTGCTATATAAAATTTGTCCGAAAAACTCGATATTTAAGAAATTAATTATTCGACATATTGTCAGAAGTTTATTTTTAATTTGATTTTTTTTTTTTTTTTTGCTGGTGGCTCAGCGTTGTCTATATATTTCATTGTTGCTGTAACAAATCATCAGTAGACTTCAACCACACATTTTGAATAGTCACAAACCTCTTATCTTATGCACAGACTTTCAAGAACTATTTGAGAATTCACAAATAATAATATTTTTGAAAATCACAAAAGAAAAATAAGCGTAGTAGGCTTAGAAACTAATACAAAAAACCCAGCAAATAATTTATATTCGATACAAATCTATTTTATTTTTCTACATCTTTGTTATCCGATGGATTTCTAATTGCATAAAGGTGTAGAAAAATAAAATAGATTTGTAAATTTTTTTATGGCCAGTATATCGGAAACTGTCGGTGGAGCGAATAAAATAAATATTTTTTGGGTGGTCTTGTGTACAAATAACTCCATTCTCGTTAGCAGGGTGACCGATGACATTTTTCAAAAAGTGGCACCAAATAGGGGATTTATCAAAAAAATTGGCAAAATTAAAAAAAAACGATAAAACTGCACTAAACTTTTTATTTTTAATGTATTTTCATATAACTCACCCTAAATAAAGGGAGTCAAAAAGTGGCAAGCCAGTCGAAAAAGGGGAAACGCAGTCGAAAAAATGGCAAATTGCCACTTTAGTCGGTCAAACGGTCACGCTGCTCGTTAGTGTATTTTATCATTAGTGAAAAGTTACTCACCATGCCGTCTCCCATGCATGCATGCGCACATACTTACAAACGTACGAGAGTATGTATTCTGTTAGTTTTAAGTCGTTAAATAATTATTTATTAAGTTTAACATTTTATTATTTATTTGTTTATTTTTTCATAACTTTTTTAAAAAAATACTAACACACATAAACGAAATTGCGAGAAAAAAATGCATCTTTAAAAACTGCATAATTTCAGTTACGAACTGAACTGGTTTTATATATATATATATATATATATATATATGTACATATATACATATGTACATACATATCGAGTCATAACCGCATAAAAAGCTTAAGTAACAAAAAAAAAACTTTACAGGAGAAGGTTTTCTTTAATTATCTTCGCTGTTATTTCAGTTAATTCGTTGAATTTTGGTGTTTAGGTGTTATTATGCTAAATATAAGTAACGCAATGAATTTTAACTAAATATTAGCATGATAACGGTATTTTTTGTCCCTTAAGCTTTTTTTGCTGCCTCCCTGACAACCTACGGCCATATGTATAATCAAAAATTGGCATGAAGTTAGCATAAGTGACAAAATTGAACTAAGTGTTGACGAGTTCCGCTATACAATTTGACATTAAAAATGCCCGCATAATGTAGTTTTAACACAGGATTACATCCTAGCATGATTTTTAATGTAAAATTATATGGCAAAACACGTTAAGATCATGTTAAATTTTGCCATTTATGTTGATTATAATGTTATATATATATGTATGTATGTATTTATATACTTGTATCATAGTTACTTGTTATGAGAATATTGTAGTAACATTATTAAATGTTGTTATCTATGATATTATTTTTTCATTAATTCTTCACTTCAATAAAAACCTTTGTATTATAAACATCAACATTTAACTGGTTATGGGCCCAGGATACTTTTGCGAAGAAACTATCTAGAAGGATAGAAGGTTTAAATTTTATCAAGACGCCTAGAAGGATAGAAGGTTTAAATTTTATCAAGACGCCTAGAAGGATAAATTGTTTCAAGATTTTATCAAGACGCCTAGAAGGATAGAAGGTTTAAATTTTATCAAGACGCCTAGAAGGATAAATTGTTTCAAGATTTTATCAAGACGCCTAGAAGGATAGAAGGTTTAAATTTTATCAAGACGCATAGAAGGATAAATTGTTTCAAGATTTTATCAAGACGCCTAGAAGGATAGAAGGTTGATAGATTATAGAAGGAAAAGGAATTCAAATAACAGAAGATTAAACAATAAATAAATCAAGGTAAGACTTAATATGGACGATTTTAAAATTGAAAAACTACGTGGAGCTGTGAATTGGAGTTCTTGGAAGTTCCAGATGTGTATAATTTTAAAATCCATGGATCTTTATAAATTTGTTGATGGATCTTATCGAAAGCCGATTAATGCAGGTGACGGTGGCGATGTAGGTAATGCTGCATTTCTTGTAAATTTACAGGCATGGGAGAAAGCTGATAATTATAAAGGCTCAAAGGATAATAATTACATCAATTGACGGTATAATTTTGAAATATTTAATGTGTTGCAAGGAAGCATTTGAGATGTGGCAGAAGCTTAATTATATACATGAATCACAGTCTGAAGTTAGCATACATTTGTTACAGCAACGATTCTATGAATTTAAGAAAAATTCTGCCGACTCTATGGAAATGCATATTGCTAAAATAGAGGAATTAGCTGAAAGGTTAAAAAATTTAGGTGAACCATTGACTGATAACATGATTATAACGAAGATTTTAATGACATTACCGTCCACATATAATCATTTTGTTACGGCATGGGAATCAACGGAAGAAAATAGGAGAAATATTTCAAATTTAACTAATCGTCTATTATTAGAACAGTCGCGGTTGAGTCGAGAACTAGAAAGTGCTGAAGCTTTTACAACAAAACGACAAAGTCCTTGTGAAAATAAAAAGAGGCCGGGAAAATGTTTCAAGTGCAATAAGGAAGGTCATTGGAAAAAAGATTGTCCTTTGTGGAATAAAACTAAGAATTATAAAACATAATTCAAAGTCCAATGATTATAAAACTTATAATTCAAAGTCCAATGCCTTTATGAGTGGCAGATCAAGTGCTTTTAATATAAGCGAATCGTGATTAGTAGATTCTGGAGCTTCTGAACACATGACCTCTCATAGGGAGTGGTTTTCTATTTTCTATCAGTTCGAAAAACCATCCAAAATAAAAATTGGAGATGGAACTACTCTAAACGCAGTCGGTGAAGGAAATAGTAATATTTTGGTTAATACTTATGATGGATGGAAAGAAAAATATTTGGAAAATATTCTCTTAGTACCAGATATGAAAGTTAATTTATTTTCTACAACAGCTGCTATGGACAAAGGATATGTTATGAAGTCAAATAATAATCGATGTACTTTTATTCGAGATAATAAGATTCAAGCAATTGGGAATCGAAAAGGAAACTTATTCGAATTAGAAATGAAGGTCGTAATGAAAAGACAGCAGCACAATTTTAATGCAAGCAACACCACGAATAGTAACAAGATATGGCACGAAAGGTTTGTACATGAATATGAAACATATAAGCGAACTATTAAAATCAAGAAACATTGAATATTATGATGATATTAAAAACAAAATATGTGAAGGATGCTGTTTAGGTAAGCAGCATAAGTTACCATATTACTCAAGTGAAAATAAATCCAAAATTCCTGGTGAAATAATTCACGCTGATGTTTGCGGACCTATCTCAATCGGAAAATCAAAATATTTTTTGTTGCTGAAAGATGATTTTTCTAGGTTTAAATGGGTATTTTTTCTACAACAAAAGAGTGAAGTTTTTGAACATATTAGAAACTTCCTAACTAAGATGAAAACCCAAACTATAAAAGTTGGTGTTTTTCGATCTGATAATGGAAGAGAATTTGTAAACAATCAAATGGACTAATTACTTAAAAGTTATGGTATACAACACCAGAAGTCTGTATTTTATACTCCTGAACAAAATGGATCGGCTGAAAGAGAAATTAGAACGATCGTTGAATTATCAAGATGTATTCTACAAACTAAACGTCTAAATAAGTTTTTATGGGCAGAAGCTGTACATCATGTTGTTTATGTATTAAATAGAACTGGACCAAGTTCAATTAAAAATAAATCTCCATATGAACTATGGTTTAAGAAAATTCCTAAAATTGAACATATAAAGGTTTTTGGTACACAAGTTTTTGCACATACTCCAAAACAAATACGTAAGAAATGGGATGCAAAAAGTAAGAAAGGTATTTTTGTCGGATTTGATTTAAACGTTAAGGGATACCGAATATTTTTTGAAAATAAAATTGAAATTTATAGAGATGTAACTTTTGGCAATGAACTTGATATAATTGTAAGCAATGAAGCCAACGATGATGAGTATAGCGTTTGTAATTTCAAATTTTTTGATGAAAGTATTAATAATCAAGAAAATCAAAATTTTAAATTAGAAAATAACATTGAACAAGAAGAAGAAATAAATCTAGAAGGATTTCAAGAAAATCAAGATTTTGAGTTAGAAAATAACATTGAACCAGAAGAAGAGGAAATAAATCAAGGACTTCAAGAAAATCAAAATCCAATATCTGACGACAGTATGTATGAACAACAAGCTGTAAACATAATTACAAGATTTAACTGTTTGTGATACTGAAAATAAAAGTGTAGAAGTTGTTGCGAATGAAATGACGAATCAACGAAGAACAGAACAAAGCAGATATAATTTGAGACCTTGCCCAAGAAAGAAAATTAATATAGATGACATGTTTATTTCCGTGACGGAAGAATGTTTAGAAGAACCTCTCACATATGAAGAAGCTATAAAATCTAAAAATTGTGACAAATGGAAGAAAGATATGGATGAAGAGTACAGTGCCTTAATAAAAAACAATACATGGAATCTTTGCAAATTGCCCAAAGGAAGAAAACTAGTAGATTGTCGTTGGATATATAAAGTCAAATATAATTCTGATAACACAATAGAGCGATATAAAGCTCGCTTATTGGCCAAAGGTTTTACCCAAGAGCATGGTCTGGATTACGAAGAAACTTATAGCCCTGTGGTGAAGTATGACTCTGTTCGCCTTTTACTGGCTGTTGCAGTATCAGAAGGAATGTCAATAAAACAATTTGATATAAAGACTGCGTTTCTGTATGGTAATTTAAATGAAGAAATTTACATGAGGCAGCCAATGGGATATGTAAAAGAACCCCAAAAAGTATGTTTATTAAGAAAGAGTCTTTACGGATTGCAACAAGCTCCAAGATGTTTTAATAAAAAGTTTTGTGAAATACTTTACAAATTTGGTATGAAAATCAGCGATTCCGATACATGCGTTTTTATCAAAAATGTAAAGAAATCAAAAGTTATATTGGCTATTTATGTTGACGATGGTTTGTTAATATACAATGATCAGAAACTTGCAAATGACCTGCTAGATCATCTCAAAACAAATTTTGAAATGAAGGAATGTCAAATAAATAAGTTTCTTGGTTTCCAAATTAAAATAATAAACTCTAATTCTATATTTCTACATCAACGACAGTACATGGAGAAAATCATCAAACGGTTTTCTATGATAGACTGCAATCCTGTTTCTACGCCTTTAGAACCAGGGTGGATAAATCATATTAATAATGGAGAAGTAAATGAAAATTTCCCATATAAAGAATTGATTGGTTCTTTAATATATTTATCAATTATAAGTAGACCAGACATTTCGTACGCAGTTTGTGTGTTAAGTCGATATATGGAGAATCCATGTCAAGTACATATCAATGCTGCAAAAAGAGTTCTAAGATATATTAAAGGCACGCTTAATTATGGTTTGCTATATAAAAAACAAAAGGAATGCACTTTGAAAACGTTTTCAGATTCTGATTATGCTGGTGATATTGAAAATCGACGGTCGACGTCGGGAATCGTTACTCAGTTCAATGAGTGTACTGTTACTTGGAGATCTCAACAACAACGTTCTGTTGCTTTATCAACTACGGAAGCGGAATATATTGCTGGATGTGAAGCTGTAAAAAATATTATGTGGACTAAACGTTTTTTGAGAGAAATAACACACAACATTAAAGAAAATTATTTACTAATTGATAACCAAAGCACAATTAAGCTTATAAAGAATCCTGAGTATCATCGTCGCAACAAACATATTGATGTGAGATACCATTTTATACGAGAAAAATTTGATGAACAGGAATTTGAGCTGAATTTTGTAAACTCTAAAGAACAATTAGCAGATATTTTTACTAAACCACTTCCAAAACCTGTTTTTGAAAATTTTAAGAAACGTTTAAATATTGTTACTTGTACTATTGTTAACTAGTTTGTATAAACATATGTACATACATAATTATTTTATAAAAAAAAACTTTGTAATACATATGTACAATTATAACATTAAGGGAAGGTGTTGATTATAATGTTATATATATATATATATGTATGTATTTATATACTTGTATCATAGTTACTTGTTATGAGAATATTGTAGTAACATTATTAAATGTTGTTATCTATGATATTATTTTTTCATTAATTCTTCACTTCAATAAAAACCTTTGTATTATAAACATCAACATTTAACTACTTATGCTAACTTCATGCCAATTTTTGATTATACATATGGCCGCTAATATGTATATTTTTGTGTTGGTTATGCTAAAAAAAACGTTTTTTAAGAAGAAGAAGTAAATACATATCAGTTTTTTACGTAAGCTTGACTCCAAATTGCTTAATTGTTGGCTTCTTGATCGGCTCCATGTAGTGAATCCTCTAGTTTTGTATTTCGATATTAACCTTCAGTTAACTTCTTCAGGATAATTCTGATTGAACATATAAAAAATTTCAAAAAATTAGATAAGCAATTTAATAATTTATGTAGTTTAAACACACTTGCTGTAATAGTATTTACAATCAGTTTTCTTGTTTTAAATTTTTATATATAGGTGTGTTTTTTTACTTTTGCAGTAAAATGCAGTAAATGAGTAATTACTGCGAAAATATTAAAATTTACTCTCTGTTGCTTAGTCAATACTGAATTACATTTACGGGTTTTTTCTTAATGAAGCTGTTGACATCACTAATACGTTTTTGACAGTTAGTTTTTTTTACCTCTTCGTTTTTTGAACCACCATTTTTTCTATAGAGATCATTTTTGGTACAACTTTAAATTATTTTTATTTAACTCTTATTATCTTTAAAATAAGTACTTGAAGTCATTGAAAATATGCCAGTCTATTAATGTAAATGGAAACAAGTTGAGAGGTAAGCATTCCGGTGGATAATAAAGAGTTAAGGCCGGGGCACAATGAATCCGTCATGCGTTATACTTCGCCTTTTTCAACTGACAGCTAAGTTGAAATACATGGTTTCTTATGAGGTATGTTACATTCAGTACGTGACCGTCAACGCAAAGTACAAAATTTGGTCAACTTTTAACTTTTTGTGTACGTTGAGTAGTTTGACAGATATTGGTTGATTTTTTTGGTATGTTCTGATTTAGTTGTTTGTGTTTTGTGGCAGCAAAAATAAAATTAATTAAAAGAAATAAACGGAATGAATACAAAAAGTTGAATTTAATGAATAAAATGGAGAATAGACCTATTAAGCTGTTCAAATGCTTGCGTCAATAAAGTACTCATTGTGCCAACCTTCTCCGTCGTTGCGTTAATGTCAGTTGAAAAAGGCGAAGTTTAACGTATGAAGGATTCATTGTGCCCCGGCCTTAACACTCTCAAAAAGAGCTGTTGCCGAAAAAAAGTACGCGAACGGAAAAATAGTAAAAATTAGTAAGATTAAAGAAACAGCTGACTCCAACTCCACATAGTGTTGAAAAATATATAAACTTTTGACTATTCAACTCTTTTAATTATTGGTACTCGATAAAATATTTTTATAACACGAACAATCTAAGAATAAATTTTGTAATTTGTTTCATGTAATATTTATAATTAATTTCTTTTTGATTTCCTTCTTTTGTTGGTGAAATTAATAAAAATTACATGAATTTTTGTTAATGTTAGTGATTACCTCAAAATTAAATGCAATACTAAGTACAGATACTTTACAGTTTCACAACTCTGAGTAATTAGAATAATTTGCAAAACAAAAGGATTCATAAAATAAATTACAAAATATGTACATTAACAGCTATATTTATTATTAACAGCTATTTTATAAATTAATTTTTTTAATGACTCACAATTTTTATTTAACCTTTTCTAAAATTTTTACACTTTTTGTTTGCTTACTTTTCGTTTGTTTACATTTTGAATCATATGTTTTTAATCTTACTAAACTTTACTACGACAAATTTCTGCAGTAAAAATTCGCAAAACACTCAGTCAAGAACTATCACTTTACTCTCCCAATTTGTGTTCTCATTTACTGTATTTTGGGTAAACGAATGTAATTTAGTAAAATGCAGTAAAGTTCAGTAAAAATTTTTAAAAATTGTTTCGTACGCGAACGCACTTTATGTACATACATATGTATGTATGTATGTATGTATTTATATTTTCTTGATTTTAGTGCGCAAGTTTGCTGTTTGTTTTTGTTTTTTTAAACAAATAACTTTCTAAGTGTTTCTGGGAATCATTTTCGAGTTATATTTTAAGCGCAGAACTGATTAATCACTTTTTGATCATCTAAGGCAGTCAAAAAAGACTCAGTTTTGTGAAACAATCTTACACATGCTGACTGGGTCTTGCAAACACCTATTGTGTGTACGTATGTACATATGTATACGTTAGAATTTAATTGTTTATGAACTAAGTTCAAAAGTGCTAAAAACTATAACAAACAAAATACATACATTTGTTGTAACTTTATTGATTTAACATCTCGTTAATTGATGTAAGTATACAACTTTTTTTACCATATGGAACTTAACTCTAACAGACTTAGTTGATCTAAATGTTTAGTATAAAAAATTACCTACACACAAAGTTGAATAAAATTGCACAAAATAAGAGCGTCTTTAAAACTTAAGCTAGATATTTGTATACTCGTAACTTAATATGTGTGTGCAATATTCGTATTTTTGTAAAAATTTTGTTTTCAAAATTGTAAATATACATATGTACATTGTACATATATTTAAACCAAAAATTTTTATTTTTAGTAGTGGAATCTGGACAAATAAAGCAATACTTTCATATGGTTTCCGAACGAGGATCTAACTTATGTATAGCTTGCATTAATGTTATAGAGTTATTGATATTAATGCCTTTCTGGGACATTTCAGTGAGTCGATCTGTAATAGGTTTTTGATCGCGACCACGTTGCCACCTAAAAAAATAAAAGTTTTCAAAGTAGACATTTTATTTAATTAACAATAGCCGTTAGTTAGTGACATACCACAAGTGAGCACATGTATGTAACAACGGTATATATAAAGGCAGAAGGTCTATGTCACATAGCGTTTCGTAGCGACTTAATGCAAGGGAAGCCCATTTTTCTGCCGATTGATGTGGCACAGGTGTAATTGTACAGGCGGCCACTAATCGACATAATATTAATAGCACCGGCCTAGAGCGATCCGTGAATACTTTGTTTAACAAAATGAAACTATTTTCAAGTATCGGTATACATGCGTCATTACGTTCATCTAATAATTGACAGGCCTTTGTTAATTCTTCCTTTTGTAAAAAGTCCAAAAAATTGGATGTTTCCCTTAGAACTGTATTTCCCGATATGTGCGTTAGAAGCTTTTCAAAGGCGAGCCCTCTTTCTGCTATAAGGGTTGAAGAGAAATTTCCCACAATAACTTTGTTAGGAAATTCTATGTTGGCCATTTCTTTGGGGTGAGACTGTTTTAAGTGGTTATACAATCCTCTAAAGTCGGTATAACGCCTTTGTATACGGGCTGGTAGGGGATCGATTGAAGCAATTGTGTCCTGACGTAAAGATAAGTCATAAACGACGTAGCGTTTTACTTTAAGATCTTCTCCTTCCGGTGGCATAATGTATGCTGATAAAATTTCAAATCGTAATAGTGGAGAGCCATCTTGGGGTAGAACAAGAGGTTTATAAAATGCCGGACGTTCCCAAAGTTCTAAAAACAATAACTCCATTCATATTAAAATAAATTTTTTTTTTATATTTTTTGGCTTACGTGCCTTTTTGGGGTAACTTTACATCAGCAACATTTATAGTTAATGAGCCACCTTCTATTTCATCGGCGCTATCTAAATCTTCAGTATTATCAGGAACATCAAGGGAAGACACTTGACTTCTTCTAGCCATTGCAGCACGCACTTTGAGAATATTTAAATATTTTTGTGGTAATGAAATATTTGGATATCACAAATACTTGTATTTTACATATTTAAAAATTACATCGGGTTTTATTATTTAAGTAGGTACCCGCAACGGATTTTGATTGATTTTTCTTTTTTTAACTTTTGTCCTTTTTAATAGATAATATTTGTCCGAAAGTTATTTTTCCATGTTGAAATATAATTAAATATTTTTTAAAAATGCATACTTTAAAATTGTAGGGCCGCATTTCACACTGTTGTTTTATAAAAATCTTTTCTTAAGTTCGGTTGCAAAAAAAATCAAAATACATATGTAGGTAGGTATTATTTTGAAAATAAGTTTTCATTAATACATCTCACCAAACTTATAAGTACGTTGCAGCCTCAAGAAGACAAACAACAATTTTAAAGCTAAATATGTAATTAGATATTGTCATATCCATGGAAGAACATATGTATATTTTGAAAGGACAGGAAAACCATCTGCATACAAACATACATACATATGTATGCACATATGTTCTTCTTTTATATCTACATAAGTAATGAAAGGCAACCAATTTCAAAAGTAGTTCACTTTCTAATTAATTAAGTCATTGCAATTTATGTATGTCTGTACATCCATATACATACATACATATGTATATAATTATGACTAATCAAACGAGTTAAAAATTATGAACATCATATGCATGTAATTAAATTAAATAAAATCATCAAAATACAAGTACATGTAGATATATATGTATGTATGTGTAAGCATATACATATTTTACAATTAATAGATCAAACTTAGTAGATTATAACTTACTGGGCGTAGGTTTATATGTATTATATATTTGTATGAAAGAAACCTTAGTAAACAAACGCTTTCTAAATTATTTAATTAATAATTATGATTATTTCGACACTCAATTTCTCTCCTTTTATTACAAAACAATAACATTACGGCTCAGGGAAGGAAAATGATTTCTTAGTTTTTGTACCAACTATGAAAATAAAATGTACTTTTTAGACCATGACGGTACCAATTTTTAATATTTATTAATAAAAACAGAAACGTAAAAAAATGAGTATAAAAATTCAGAAGTTTACAATAAAAAACAGAAACTTATTTGTGTTAAAAAAAATTCAGTATACAATAATAAATAAAAAAAAATTAAATATTACATTCATAAAGGTACATTCGTATAGTCTTGTGTAGTTCATGAACGAACTACATAGTTCAAATGAACGATTCAGTACTTTGAACTAAGTGAACTAGTTCAATTGTTTTACGCTCACTAGTTCAATTTTTGAACTAGTTCAATTTTTGAACTAGTTCAATTTTTGAACTAAGCACTAAGACACAAAATGAACTAACACAGATCCTGTGAACTAAATGTTTTCAACGTTTTGCTTTACTTTTTCACTGTTGTGTGCTTATCTTCTATACTCATCCATATGTATGTATGTATGTATATTTAGTTCTTGTTCATGGCTTGCTACTACCACGAATGCAATAAACAAGTAAACACTTATACTACCCTATTCACAGAATATATTTTGGATTTATGAGATTTTAAGAAATTTGTTTTATAAACCCTTTATAGAGCAAACTTATTTATTAATTAATTAATTTTATTTTTCATAAAACATTTTAATCACAGAATCTGTCTTTTTAATATTGTCAAAGACCGCAACACTCATACATATGCATGTAGAATTGTAGATGTAAAATCATTGAACTAAAAAGACCTAACTAGTTCATTGAACTAAAAAGAGCGATTGAACTAAATGAACGAACTAGTTCATTTACAAATAATGAACTAAAATGACCAGTCACTGAAATGAACTAAATGGCACAAGTCTACATTTGTAGATTCGACTATTATATTAGAGATTAAAACACAAAAAATTTAAAGAGAACATAGGCAAAATTAATGTTACCATATAGTGAAACATTGGCATTTTGAAATTGTACCAAGTAATTCGCGGTAGTACAACGGTACCAACAAGGTCAAAAATGTACCATAAAAAGTACAATTGTACCATGATTTCCATCCGTGTTACGGCTGTTAAGAACAAAGGAGAAACAACAAAAAGAATACAAAAAATGTCAAACCACTTAACGGAACCCAACGGAAAGAAACGGACGCACGCAACATGAATGATACAATTATAACAGGTACATGCACAAGCCCAGCCTGTTAATGTATACAATACCTACAGTTGTCAAACTTTGCTTACAAGCTGCAAAAATGTTAGTGTATGTGTGTGCATAAAATGATTACAGTGTTGCCAATGAAATTATACATGGCTGTGTTTCCAATTATATGTTGAAGAAAATTACACTACACATCTTTTGTGTAGGTTAAAATTAAAACATAAATAAATAAAAATACAAGCCAAAGTAGAATTACACACAGATTATACATAAATGTAATTACATGGCCTACAAATGAGAGTTATTGCACACCCTGGATAATTACACACCTATTGGCAACACTGAATGACTATAATCATTCATGAATGCCGCGTCTGCAATTGTACTTTAGTTACCCTGTAATTGTTATTTTTAAAAACAAAAGGCATGTGTTTCTGACAATTATTCGTTTGTTTATACAAACAAAATGTTTTTTGGTGTTGTAATTTTGTTGTAGTCGTGCATGTACCTAGTATAATTGTACCATGATTAGTCTTTACTTTCTGTTGCTGTTCTGTGCCGTTCCGTTCTGTATAAAATATTCTGCGATTACCAAGGCGATTTCACATAAGGTGATCTTAATTCGCCAGCTGACATAAATTTCCTGCTGTCAAATGAACCAAAACGTTAAGAAATATTTTGACAGCAGGAAATTTTACACTAACAAATATACAAGGCGAATACGTAGAGTTGCAAATCAAGACCACCTTATATCAATTCGCCTTGGCGATTACTTTGTCTGTGAAAAAAATCAGCTGGCAACCTATAGAATTGATTACATTTGTGCACAAAATATCACAACACACTAATACATATGCACTTTTGGCTGTCACTTAACGTCGAATTCTATTTTCTACAGATTTGTCCGCAACAGAACAGAACGAAAAAGTAAAAATTAGCCACAATACAGATTTTCAACTCAACAGAAACAAAACAGCTGATTCAGAACAGAACAGCATGTACAAACTAACTCTGCCTTGAAGCAAGAGAAAAAACAAAGTTGGTTTTTTATTTAAAAATTTGTAGAACATAAATTGAATTTAATAAACTTATAGTTTCGAGCCCAAATATTATTAAAAAAAAAATTTTATATATGTACATTTATATATTTTAACTGCCTCTTTCTATGTACCTATGCGCATATATGAAAAATCTCTTTGTTTTGAAAAAAATTTTAATTTTATTTTTAATACGGGAGATCTTTTCCTTTTCATTTGGAGAAATAGGCAATAAATCAAGAAGAGTATTTTTAATATTGCAACCGAGTCACTTTAATTTAAAAATAAATTCCCATTTTTGTTGAAAAATCTGCTATTCGTCAATTCGTTGGGTGGTTATTGGTTTGCCGCACAGTATATTTAAAATACATTACTACTGCGTCAAACCAATAACCAGCCCACGATTTACCACTTGAGAAAGCCAAAAAATATATTAAACTTTTCAGTAGATCAAGTAGATGCGATTTTTTAACAACACTACTAAAACATCAGTTCAAGTTACAGAGAGCAAAAATTAGAGCAAAGAACAATATGAAAAATCTAAAAACAGTTCATAAATATGAAAAATCAATATTTTACAGAAGAAAAAAACTGAATAAAAACTATGTGCTAGTTCACACGGTGAAATTTATGACGTCTATTGGTTTTTTTTGCACGTCTAATTTTACTTCTCTCCAGCCATGTAGCCAATAAGCTAGAAGAGTACCAATAAGCTAGAAGAGTAACATTAAAACGTAGCAATACCAACAAGAACAGTTTAAAAATATACTTCATAAGAGTCATCGAGTGAATCGGCGGTAAAGTATTAATTATATGCAAATATTTTTGGGTGGCCATATATCTTTTAAATTTAACTTGTAATTATTTGTTTGCTATTAGAAAACGGTAAAAACAAGAATAAAATTCCTCGTGAAATTTTTCCCTTTTTCAATTAGAATTTTTGTTTTCCCTCTTACTTACTATTAGTTGGAAATAATTCCACGGAAAAATTTCACGTGGAATTTTAATCACGATAGCCCTGGATATCGTAAAACAATTAACAATAGACCTTTCTTAAATAAATTTCATTCTTGATGTTTGAAAACTTTATTCTCTCACTGTGCATGTTTGAATAAGTTAACTTGTCAATTGGTATCAGCTGTTTTGATTTGTTTCCTTAAGACCTTTTTAAACAATGGACGCTGCAGAAATTCTCACACAAAATGTGGATAAAACACAGGTATAACACATAGAGGGCAAATATGAATAAAATTCCGCGGGAAATTTTTCCCTGGGAACAATTCAAATTAATAGCAAGTAATAGGGAAAACAAAAAATTCTAATTGGAAAAGGGAGATATTTCTGGCGGAATTTTATTCATAATTGCCCTGAATAATTTAAAGATTTTTTATAAACATAATCTTTTTTTGCAATTATGTAGCTGCCGCCACTTCATCAAAAACGCGTACTGGCATTCGTTAACCATTTTCTTATAAGCTCCTGCGGATTTCTGAATGATTTTGCACTACAATGCGAAACAAAATTTATTGAATTGGAACGTAAATTGCAAAAAATTGAAGCGTCCTTAATCATAATAGAAGCTAAGGTAGTATAAAATACGGAAAAGAGATTCAGGGCTATCATGAATAAAATTCTGCGTGAAATTTTTCCCGGGGAACAAGTCAAACTAATAGCAAGTAATAGGGAAACAAAATAAATTCTAATTGGAAAAGGGAGAAATTTCACGCGGATTTTATTCGTGATAGCCCTGATTATATTAACAAATTTAAACATTCCAAAATTCTTTCAAAGTTGGCTTCTATACCTGACTTAGAAAAAGAACGTACAGGAAAAGCACTCGATGAACAAGAGAAGTCCAATGATTTACTGGATGAAAAACACGATGATATGAGTGCATCACCAAAGGAAATAGATAAAAGTTTCAAAGGCACTAAAATTTCAGAACACGATTCATATAGAAAGTTTTTTAAAATGCTACAAGTTGGTGTGCCGCCTCAGGCAATTAAAATGAAAATGCAGGTGGAAGGTTTAGATCCCAATATGTTAGAGTAATTACAAATCAATAGAAAATAAATTGTATTCATAATTATTAATAACAATATTTCAGCAACCCTAACAAAATTGTTCCCTCCGAGGATAGTCAGTGTCACGAAGCTAGTTGATATTTAACGGCTGAAACTGTTCAACTGTGGTTATGATATACATACATACATATATTAATACATCTAAAGCTATGAAGCATGCATATAAAAAGCTACGTGTAACTATTTTAAAAGTAGAATAACATTAAACAAGAATTAAAGAAAAAAAACCCTTTTTAAAAAGCAAGCTTTTATATTTGTTAATAAATTTAACTAAAAAGTTAATATCCAAAAAATTATCCGCCATCATCAGATCAGCTCTGTCATAATTATATTGCATTGTCAATCGGGAACCGGGAAGTGGATCGATTAATTTGCAAAATTTGATTACAGACAGACAACGGCAGGTGAAACTAAATAAAAAAATTAACAGGGGTGTTCTGTAAATTGTGCGTTTTGAAATCGTGCGATTTTCAAAATAGAAAAGTGTTCTGTTGATCGAAGAGTTTAGTGCATATAAAGTTAAGTTCATATAAAATATCTTGAAACATTAAAAGCAATGAAAAAGCTGTAATTGAGCTCTTTTCGGAAAATTAGTCGATTTCAAAACGCGCGATTTACAGAACACCCCTGACTGTTTGTTTTCTTAATGCAAGCAAGTTTATAACAATTCTCTAGTTTTTGTTCATTTTAAAATTTAAACCCAATTTAGTTTTTCTGTTAATCATGAATAAAATTCCGCGTGAAATTTTTCCCTGGGAACAATTCCAATTAATAGCAAGTAATGGGGAAAACAAAAAATTCTAATTGGAAAAGGGAGAAATTTCTCGCGAAATTCTATTCGATAGCCCTGAATATATACCGGGCAATTATGAATAAAATTCCGGGAGAAATATCTCCCTTTTCCAACTAGAATTTTTTGTTTTCCCCATTACTTGCTATTAATTGGAATTGTTCCCAGGGAAAAATTTCCCGCGGAATTTTATTCATAATTGCCGATACAATCAGGGCAATTATGTAAAAAATTCCGCAGGAAATTTCTCCCTTTTCCAATTAGAATAGTTTGTTTTCCCTACCATTTGCTATTAGTTGGAATTGTTCCCTGGGAGAAATTTCCTGAGGAATTTTTTACATAATTGCCCTGAATATATTTGCTTAACTAAAAACGGTTAACAGATTCTTTTTTTAACGTTGAACCGAAAACTTTTTCTCAATAAATAAGTTCAACGAATTGTTTTGTATTTTTTTTTTTAAATGAAAACACTTTTTGCAAAGTAATTTCAGTATATTTTTTTTTTCTAAACTACATTTTGTAAACATTACAAAAAAAAATGAATTTTCAAATCTTTTCCAAATTTACACACGCAGTTAAAGAGGAACAATGCGATGGTAATGGTTTTAAAAACATTATTGAGAATGTTGCGATTCATTTAGAATTGAATCATTTGGCCCTTGCGCTTCTTGTCACCACCCAATTCGAAATGTTTGCAACGCTTTAGGGGAGATTGTTTGCGGTATTTGCATTCAGTACATTCCATACGCAAGACAATCTTTTTGGTTGTTTTAGCCTAGAAAGGAAAAGTAAAATTGTTAAGCTCTAAAAGTATATAACATGAACTAATTAATATTATTATTGTTCAAATCTGGCTTTCACGACAGAGGTTTTCTGAGTGATACAAAAACTTGTCTTTTACGACCCATATTGATTCAAAAAACAAATTGCTTATTTCTCTAGCATATGTCTATCCCACCAAAGAGCTTGCTTTATATGTTGATATTATAAACAACAGCAATCTGGTTCTACTTATATGCAAATAAAAAAAAAAATTCTTCATTAGTCCTTACCTTCTTTCTGAAGATGGGCTTTGTCTGACCACCAAAACCTTGTTGTTTTCTGTCATAACGACGCCTTCCTTGAGCACCCTTGCGCTCCTTGGATTTCTTGTATTGGGTTACTTTGTGCAATTTGTGACACTTGCACTTCTTACAGAAGGTACGACGTTGTTTTGGTACGTTTACCTTTAAATTAAAGAAAGACAATTTGCACTTATTACATTTACTTACAATTAACTTTAACAAAATCATCACAAAACAAACATTTCCTTAACATCTTGGTTCACATTTACTTCATTTTATGGAATCTGTTTTCTGATATTCTATCAATATTTGCATTCAGAAATATATCATTTTCACTTTGACACTATTAACATGCATACACTATGTTTTTGATGAAATTTTTTATGATGTTTTGTGATTTTTTTCTTAAATTTTCTAAATATTCTCTCAGAACATACCATCTTGACGAATTTCAGTTGTCAAAGAAAGAAACGAAAAGAAAGAGAAGGCCAATAACGGATACAGTACAGCTGTCAGCAAGTCAAATTTTTTGTAACTTCGAAATAAATACTCACTAAACACATTCACTTTGATTAACTAAAACAGAAATGTATTTTCGCACTGTGGTTACGCACACAAATTATAAAAACTCGATCTAACTCTGCAGCCACACGTTCAATAAATGACTTTCAATTTCATTACACATTTTGTGTGTCAAAATTGCTTGAAATTGATAGCTGTGACACAAATTGATAATCAATTTCATTTTTTAAATGCCACCGACGAAGAAACAACTCAAATTTGTAGCTTCAATCAATGTGTGCTGTGACCAGCCGTTCAAATTGAAAACTAAATTGCCATTTAAATGGATAGGTGAATATTAAATCAGTCTAGTTTTAATTTAAAAAGTATGATTGTGTTGGTGAAAAAAGTGTGAGTGTATTGCAAATTGAATGGAATTGAAAGTCAAAAATTGAACGTGTGGCCCCCAAGTAAACGTCCTAAGCCAACAAATTTTTTATAGGTATTTTATTTCCATTTCAAAAATATTTTGTTCTTTTCATAACCACAAGTTTTTTATTTATTTATGTAATTCGAGCAAACAGTAAAAGTTTAAAAATATGCTTTAATTCCTTGCGAAATTGTTGTTTATACTTTTTATTCATTGTCTATTTTTAACCCCTATGTTTGAAGGAAATCGGTCCAGCCGTTTAGAAGATATAACATCTTTTCTGAAAAAAAGTCGGGGGTTTTTAAAATTTTTAATTTTTGTTATTTAAACTTTTATTTAAACTTAGATTTATTTCTTATTTTCACTCATTTAAAACAAAAATGATACTTGTTTGAATGATATCATAAACCACCAATTAGACCCGACAACTTATAACAACATTGCAACGATGATAAGAACGGTGTAGCAAATCTTATTGCTACCAATTTAGCCATCTCTTTCATATAAGCGCTATTAGACTGCTGCACCAAAAAAATTATAAGTTTGCTGTTTTTTAAGTTGTGTGTGTATACAAAAAAAAAATTCATAGGTTATATTTTCTAAAATTATGGCATAATTTTAACTAAGTGAAAGGGTAGAATGGCATTTACAGTTTTTTAGATAATTCAACATAAATTTTAGTTGATTTCTATGTTCGAAAAATCAACTAATTCATCTTGCATAAAAATGTATGCGTACACACAGCTTTGTGTGTATTAGTGTTTTTTGTATTCTTTCAAAATTTGCTGTTTTTTAAGGCCCGGTTCACACGTTTCAACTTTTGTTGCTCAACTTGTAATTCAGCTGTAAGAAAAAAAGAAATATTTGTACTTTGGTCTCCGTCTTTCTTACAGCTGAATTACGAGTTGAGCAACAAAAGTTGATACGTGTGAACCGGACCTAAGTTGCGTGTGTATTGGTTTTGTGCCGATGATTTGTGCCTGGTCGAAAAATTATGCCAAACACAATACCACTCTCTTTGCCTCTCTCACCAAAAACTGGCATGTTATGCCAGCTTAATTGTTCTCGTGTGTGATAGGTGACTCACAAGTGCGAAGTTGTCATCGCACTCTTACTTAGTAATATTTATGACGTTGTTGATTTGGACTCTCCTGAAATCAATGTTTATAGACTATGCAAGATAATACCGCTTTTCCACACGCAAAGTTTACTTTGCAAAGTCTTAATTCAGCTGTGTGAAAGATAGATGTAGTAGTACAGTCTCTTTCTGTCTTTCTCCCAGCTGAATTAAGACTTTGCAAAGAAAACTTTACGTGTGGAAAAGGGGTTTAAGTATTGTATGGCAAAGCCAACTTAGTATATAACCTTTTAAACACGGAAAGTTTACTTTGCAAAGTCTTAATTCAGCTGGGAGAAAGACAGAAAGAGAGAGTATTCATGACTCTGTCTTTCACACAGCTGAATTAAGACTTTGCAAAGTAACTCATGTTTTAGACTCGGCAGTTTTTCTTGAAGCAAGTCTGAGTTTATGGGAGAGAGAGGAAAGAAGAAAGAAGAGGGGTACTGACTTGCTTGTACAGAAAAGTTACTTCAATTCTCTTTTGTTATTTCATTCGCAGCATTAAAATAATAGGAAAATTGAACAAGAATCTGTCTGAGTGTAAACAAGCGAGCAGTTTTAAAAGAGAATTGAAGATAACTGCTTCAAGAAAAATTGCCAAGTCTAAAACATGACTAATCTTTGCGTGTCTATATATATATATATATATATATATATATATATATATATATATATATATATATATATATATATATATATATATATATATATATATATATATATACTATTGTAGTTGTACTATATATGTACGTGAGTTGAATAAACTTAATCAATGTAACACCCCTTTTAGACACGGAAATTTTACTTTGCAAAGTCTTAATTCAGGTGTGTGAAAGACAGAGGGAGGAATACTATCTCTTTCTGTCTTTCTACCAGCTGAAATAAGACTTTGCAAAGTAAAATTTCCGTGTCTAAAAGGGGTGTTACATTGATTCAGCTTATTCAACTCACGTACATATATAGTACAACGACAAAATCAGCATAGACAACAACATGTCGCCCTGTTGCCTTGCTGTCTTCAAAAGAATCATTCTCATATAAACATGTGTATTATATCCTTGAAAATTGGTAGTCGGTAGCTTGCTGTGGTGAATGTGTTTAATGCATTATCGAGAGTGTGCGTAAATCAGAGTAGTTGTGTTTAAACGATGTGTACTCATTTAGATTTAAAATTTCATGAGTCAGCATGAATACCGAAAACACGATTGTTACACTTTATAATCATTAGTTTTCCATGCCTCGATACAGAGAGATTGAACGAGAGGTGTTCATACATATTCTCGGATTTTATCCGATCCAATGAGCGAAAACGGTTCTGCTCCGACCTTGGGTGCGCTGACCAGTTTATCTGCATTTTCCTTTCCATCAAGTCCAACGTATCTGGGAACTTAGAAGAGTACGACCTTATTTATGCTGCGTAGCTGATTAAGCTTAATGAGACACTCCCGAGATCAAAATCGATCCACGCGTTCGGTTTATATAGTGCCGCAAAGGAACACAAGTACATATATACACACATACATACATACATATATATGTAGACTGATAAACATAATACCCTTCTTTGCGTTGCGCAGACGAGTAAAAACAAACACAATCACCCTCTTTGAAAACAGTCACGGAAAGAGGCCCAATATATAGCAATATACTCATCTCAGTCAAATTTACTCATTGTTTACAGAGAAGTAATTATATTTCTAATGAAAATCAGTTCTAACTTGTATATTTAAGGACCGTTATTCTTATTTATAACATAAATATAATATATGTATATTATACATTTTTTTTATTTAAAAGTGCCAACTACTGGTGCATGCCAACTTTAGGGTCGTTTATCCTGTATAAATACATACATACATAATGTACATAAATATCGTGCCGTAACCGCCAAAAAAAGCTTAAGCGACATAATTTTCGATCGTAATTAACCCACTATCGTCAAAAAAAAAAACGAAGTCCAAAATATGTGCCGCTTGAGCTTTTTTAGCGGTTATGGCTCGATAAACATATGTGCCCTTAATTATGAAAGTGGTCAAGCCACATGCATTTTTGCTTCGAAATATTAAATCAATCTTAAAAAAACTTCAATAAATATTGAATAAATATTAAATATATTTACATATATTAATTGTGGCCAGAACAACTATAAATGTTGCATAATATTAAAATATTTTTCATTTGTTCAAATGTTATGTATGTATTAAATATCTAGAACAGAGAAATATATGACTTAGACCACTTTCATAATTAAGGGCACATATATTTACATACTGTGATCGTCAAAAGAAAGTAAACAGCTATTTCATATGTATAAAAGCTTTTGTTACAGTACAGTAAATAATAAAAATTAAAAAGTTTAATTGTAGTTTAAGAGGCTTATAAAATAAGAGTTTAATTCTGTATAAAGCGTAAACGAAAAGAAAATAATAACAAAAGTAATACACTTTATCTTAAAATACTGATGATTTTTATGCGTCAAAAAAAAAGTAAACAGCTGCAGCATTCCTGGAGTCTTCTATAAATATTTCGGGATAAAATCCAAAATTCTTTTGCAAAGCAGTTACTAATGTAGCAAGCCGATGTAGTGAAAATATTTTTGGCAATTTAATATCAAATTTGCTAAGAAAAACTGCAAACATAGATATTTTACTTTAAGAAATTGGTAAGCATGACACCAACGAGACGTGAGAAATCATTTTGGATTTATATATATATATAAAAATTTCTCAAAATTGGAGAAATCGTCGGAAAGAATCACTGCACTATAAAAAAAATTATAGCTAAATATGTGAAGCATCATACGGTAGGTAATTTACCACAGTCGGGATGACCAAAACGTCTTCGTAGCACAGAATTATGAGCAGAAGTACGGACCAATCCGGACCAAAACACGGTGGAGGCTCGGTTATGAACTGAGGCTGCATGAGTCCACAATGCATAAAATTGATTAATTAAATATTCTGAAAGAAAATGTTGCGCCCATCGTTCAAAAATTGGGACTTCTAAGCAACTTGGTCTTTCAAAATGACAACGATCCAAAACATACGACGATAATTGTTAAGGAACGGTTGTTATACCGAACGCCTAAAACTTTAATTCGTCCACCGCGGTCTCCAGACCTTAATCCAATGAAAAATTTCTGGACGCACCTTCACGAAATATCAGGCAGAGATTAATTTCCAACAAGAACGACTTGAAAAAGGCTCTAATTGAAGAATGGAACAAAATATTTCCAAATTTATTTGCTGAATGCAAATGAAAAACAAACCAAATATTAAAAATTGACAGCAATTTAGCTTCTGGACGTAATTATCTTATGTAATGGGTTCTGTTTACTTTTTTTTGACGCTGAAACTGAATTATTTTCGTTATTATTTGCTTTTCGTTTACTGTTTTTACAGAATTAAACTCTTATTATATAAGCCTCTTAAACTACAATTAAAGTTTTTAATTTTTATTAATTACTGTACTGTAACAAAACCTTTTATACAGATGAAATAACTGTTTACTTTCTTTTGACGCTCACAGTGTGACAGTATGTATGTATGTACTATGTATGTGTGTGCATATTTATATATTCCCACTTGACCAAGACTTTCGTTATAGATATCGATTTCGAATATATATTTAACATACATATATCGTGTGAAACTATCGAGAGTGACACTCAAAAATGAATCGAAAAAAGTTCACCTGTCGCTCAGTTTTGTCCCAAGAAACATTCGATCTTGAAGTTTAGCTAGCAATATAAAAAGTGAGGGAATATCGAACTAATTTCGATATCTCAAAAAGGCATATCGAAGAATTTTGTTTTGAAATTTCTTCGATTTAGGGAGCATTCGTTTTTATCGAATCTCAGGTCAAGTGGGTTATTTAATCTGTAGCTTACGCATACACCCAATTTCAAACGGTCATTTAACCGAATAAGCACAGACGTACATACATACATATTAGTGATGCGCTATAATATTCGTAATCGAATTCCCAAATGTTCGACCATTTTTAGATATTCATGTTCACCAAATGCAATATTTTAGAATATTTGTCTAAAAATTAAAAACAAAAACAATTTAAAAGAAAAGAGAAAATTCAAAAAATTTCAAAGTCAACGATTTTGCCCCAATTTTCTTCTGTAATTTCGAATGCTGTAAACGCCGCTGTACTCAATTGAGTACAGCCAAACATTACGGGAAATTTTTAAAATGCTCAAGGTTTTTAAATGTTTTTTGGCATTTTTACTTTAAAGGAAACCTGTATGCCATTAAAGTAATAACAAATTTGATTTAATTTATATCAACTGTCACAAAATTTACTCTTAAGCTTATACAAAATTCGTGTGGCAATACAAGCACAGATTTCCCGTTTTTCTATCTTCTGCTGTTGTGCTAATTTCATTTTTATTTTAATTTTCTGTATGCAAGAATTTCTACTCATAAAATATGTAAAAATAAATGGTCAGCCATTTCCTTGTTTAAATACTACTCTACGCTGTACTCAATTGAGTACAGCGGCGGAACCCATATAAAAATTGTGAAAACACTGGTATGTGTAAAGGGAATTCCCAAAATGTGATTTATAATTTATGCCTGTAGTGACTGCTTTGAATAAAGCAAAAAAAAAAAAAATTGATATTTCTTCAGAGAGGATTATTGCACAAATGCAATGGCTTTGCATCGTAGCATTTGCAAAATCGTATAGTATACTGATACTCACAACTAAGAATTGTTAAGTGGTGAATACCAATATTCTAACCATTTTTGCATGCTACGATGCAAAACCATTGTGAATTGTGCTAATATACACAAAAATAGCATGGTCATCATCCTGCTAAACAGTTTATATGTAGAAAACCAGTAAGAATTGGCTTTAAGAGCTGGGTAGCAGCTTTTTAGTTAGTTTTATTATTGTTGTGCGAACTTCATTTATTTCTATATTTATAGATTTGATTTATCGCTTTGTAACCCAAATTACATGGTATTATTTGTTCGTTAATAATTGCTATATTGTTGTGGCGCTGTCCATCACCTTTTTTCCATAGTTTTCTTCATATACGTTCACTGCTTCTAAGCAAGCTCACATTTTAAAGCGAACTATGATTCACAATCGCTAGAATTCCCGCTAATAGCTAAATCATAACTTTTTCGGGAAAATGTTTTTAAAAAAGCGGTAGATTTGACGAAAAAATAGCTGAATCGGCTACAGTGCTATCGACATAGCCATGATTTGCAACGCTTTTAGATTTTTTAATATTTTTTGATAAGTGTTTGCAGGAAATACCGGTTTGTACTCCTAGTTGTTAAAGTACAAAATTTTGTTTTCAAACTATTGTATAACAAAATTCAATAAAGCTGTTTTACATTACACATCAGCTTTAAGGGATTTTTTCTATTGTTTTAATCCTTGCGAGTTTGTAAAATTTTTGCAATATATAACTTTTTAATTGAAATTTTTTAAAGAAAACCGGCACGTATTTACGCATTTTTTCATGAAATTGCTTGTATGAAAATTTCATTTGAGTATAAAATTTATGTGAAAAGCACTCATTTTTTGAGTGAGTTTCATACAAATTTTCTAGACGAGTCGCCTGCCTCACTTGTGGAAACAAGGTAATAATAGTCATTACATTTTTATGTGCATACGTGTACATATTGATACGAATATTTATAGCACATTTGTTTCATCAAACTAGCACTTATCGATGTGAGCACTCATTTGTGTTGATAGCTATAGATATGCATGCCTGTATGTAAGCATGCTTGTTGATGCGAGTGTGCTATAATACTCTTACTCGTTGGAGTATCGATATGTATTGAGCATTCAAAAAGTAACTTTTTGGGTTTCTCTGATGCATACTTCGGTATTTCTTAAACATATGAAATAAGTATTTTTATTTAAAAATCTAAAACTAGAAACTAAACTAGAGGAAATGAAAACAATGTAAACAGTTTGACTACAATATATCCCTAGATTGTTTGTTATATGTATGTGTCTTTTCTAGAAAGTATAATAAAAGAAAACTTGCGGTGTAGGAATCCATTTAATTTATTATAGATATTTATGTTTTGTATCGATTTCAAATGTAGTTTAATTACGACCATTTGGATAATTTTAATAACTTCAATGAATGTAGGTGAATTTCTTTTTCATACAAAAATTTGCATACATATTTCATTTTAAAGACCAGACTCCAATTAAATGTCATTAAATTTCACCTATAATATTCGTATTCGCAAATATTGTTTTAGATATTCGTATTCGCGAATATCAAATTACATTCGGCACATCACTATGGCTTACATATATATACATATATGTATGTACAGTGTTGGGCAAACCAATTGAAGCAAAATCCCTATTCGACTTAATTTTAAAATATTTCGCACATTTTATTATTTCCACTTCCCAATATTGTCATTGCTTGAAAAATATAACAACAAAAATTTGTCAAATTAATAAAACGGAATAGCAACAAATGTAATGACAATAATATAATCAAAAATCAAAAATTTCTTTTTTTAAGCGACAAAATAAAAATAGAAAATTAACTGTATTTTCTTAGCAAAAAATAAAGCTCAAAATATAACTTTTATGTTCTGAGGAATAAATTAAAATCAAGATATACATATATAATTTTTATTTTCTGACGAATAAATAAAAATCAAGATATCGGTAAAGTTGAGTTTTTTTTAATAAAAATTAAACAAATAAAAATCAATGCATCTAAAGTTAGTCCACGTAACAAGGAGTATCTTGATGTATTCCTTGTGCACGTAGCACTTCTTATAAGTCTTATTTTTTAGTTTAAATTTGGAAAATAATCGTTATTTGCGATTCCTGATTTTAATCCCCAGGCAGCAGCGTTTAACAGATGAAAAAATTGTTTTATTACTTTTTTTTAGTTTTAGTTAACACATTATTCTATTATGCAAATAAGATTGTTATTTGAATAATGATATAATATTTGAAGTTTATTATAATATATTATTTGTACATATTTCAATAATTTTGTAATATATAAAAAACGTAATTACCTACATACATACATTTAATATAATTATCGTTTTTTAATTTACAATTACATGTAATTCCTTTTTTTTTATTACAATTGGGTTTTTTTTATAAACACAAACACAACACGCAAAGCGATTAGCTTGTCTGCGAAAAACACCCAGGGTCTATGGTGGGAATCGAACCCACGACCTCTGGACTGAGAGGCTATCATCGCTGCCACTCAGCCGCAGGGCACCCTGTAATTGTAATTGAGATTTCCTCTAACGCTATTACTTTTAAATGTAATTGATTTTTTTATTTCCTATTTAGTATAATAAAATGTAATTAATTTTAATTAAAAACATTTTAATAGATGTGAAATCAATTGCAAAATATGACCATTACTGCACAAGTCTAGTAGATAAATAGGTACATATGCATGTACATATATATCACCCATTTACTCGAAAAACGTCATAACTCAAAAAATGAAATTTTTGAGTTAATGGTGCAGAATTAATCATCACATTGTTCTTCATATTCCACCCAATTATGAATAAAATTCCGCAGGAAATTTTTCCCTGAGAACAATTCCAATTAATAGCAAGTAATAGGGAAAACAAAAAATTCTAATTGGAAAAGGGAGATATTTCTCGCGGAATTTTATTTATAATTGGGTGCGGTGCCATCAGATTAGGGGATTTGTCCCCAAAATGGGGATTTCGCCTCTAATTTGGGGACAGAATTTCATGGGGAGGGATTTGGGGACTTTTCATTTCGAGCTCTAACAATTTGCATGTATCAGGAAAATAATTAATCGTGGATGTTGACATAATATTTTAGTACTGGTAACATTTCAGTTTTTAAAAATCTCTCTCTTGGCAATCATACTTTATAATAATGAAGATGACATTACCATCATGGTAATACCGCGAACATATATCGAGCCATAACCGCTAAAATAGCTTAAGCGACACATTTTTTGGACTTCGTTTATTTTTTGACGAAAATCGACTATTTACAATCGCAAATGATCGATTTTGGTCACCTCAATTTTGGAACCTCAATAGGTTCGAAAATTATGTCGCTTAAGCTATTGTGGCAGTTATAGCACGATATATGTATGAACATAGGCAAAACCGTGCTCGCAGCTGCAGAACTATCTCTTTGTCAATTAACACTATTTTTCTTTTGAAAAAGAAAAATTACTGTTGAAAGTTTTGATTGTGCAATTGTTCTACATACCGTTCTACCTTAGTTATAAACTATGTATGTGTGATTCCCAGAAAATATGAAAAACTTTGAACTTTTTGAAAATTTGCAATTTAAGCACATTACAAAACTTAGATTTGATTCGGTGTATGGAATTTTCAAAAATGTTATAGATTCAAAAGTGGCATTGAGCGTATATGAAAACCAATGGAATAAAATTACTTATATCGACTGGCGGAAACAAACAAACAAAATTTTCCTAAAGACGTATTTAGATGAGATAGAAGCAAATTACTAAAGCAAGATTTTTTAATTTTTTGCAAAAAGGTATTTGTCTTAAAAATAAACAAAAAAAAAAAAAAAACAAAAAAAAAACGATTTGAGAGAGTACTTCCGGTTCATCAATATTTGAGTGTTATATACCAAAATTCTTGGTTTTTAGAGTAGATTAAGAAAATCGATGTTCATCAAGGAATTTCGAAAAAAGTATAAAAAGTGAGACGGTCTAATGTACAACTGAATTTTATGTACCTTTTAAGTTAATAAAAACATTTAAAAAAATAAAAATAAAGAATTTGGTCAATCGTACTGAAAAAAGTACAATTTTTCTTGTAACTTTGTAAAAATCTTATTTCGCATCATTGCGCATAGGACTACTTAATAATCGTTTTTTATGAATGATGTATTTTTGGGGACAAAAGATACGATTTTTCTGTTGAAATGGGGATTTTTTGGGGAGCACTGATTGGGTGGATTGTGTAAAATTTCATAAAAATATCTAGTTTACTCCACTCTTGAAAGCGAAATAAAATTTTCTTCTTCCATTAAGTTGTGTGTAAATTGAAAACTTGAAAGCGAAATAAAATTTTCTTCTTCCATTAAGTTGTGTGTAAATTGAAAACTTTAAAATTGTTTTCCGGGAAACTAGTTTTTTGAGTTATAACGTTGTTGGAGTAAATGATACGGGGTTTACACGATGACTTTTTCCTCTGCATTTTTCTTGAATTCTCTTTTATGTTGCTACCCCTTTGTACCCCTTTTTTCAATAAAATCTAGGAAAGTCACGGTAAAAAGTCATAGTGTAAATCCCGTATAAGCGATATGTACATAGATAAATAGTTTATGGGCTCAGTTTTTGTTACATATCTATGATGGATACACATATGCAAAATTTTTCGATGTTATGTTAAGTTAGGAAGGGTGGTGCTACAACACACCTCCACTCGGAGACCCAATTGGGTCTATTGTGATTCTGTTGACACCTGCGATGTTTATTGCTGTTGTTTTGCACAACACTGTACATATGAATGCAAGTAGATAAGTACGTACTAAAGTCCTGCACAAGACCCCTTACACTTTTCAAGACGAAGGATTTTTCAAATGCTTTACTACAGCGAAATCTTCTAAACCAAACGTAAACAACACTGTTTGCAAGAAATTTGTTTTAGTATTGTAGGTATAGGAGTAAAGAAGAAAATACTTCGTGACGGAAGAATTTGTGATGCTTGTGCGCGTATACAAACGTCATGCATGTATGTGTGTATGCAAACACACACACATGCATTGACACTAGTTCCAGTCCTGTCGGAGAATGTGTGGTTGACTACAAAAATAGTTAACTTATAGTTAACTTTTCTTAGACTGACCAAAAGCTAGCTGCAAAGTCATCCAGAACATACCCAAAATTAATACTAAAGTTGAGTACGTAATCGAATTTGGTGAGAGCCAACAAATTTATTCTCAGCTACTTTAGAACTTATTTCAGTTTTATATTAACATTTTGCTGTTGTTATTTTATATGGTAGCTTAGCAAAGTGGTAGCACATTGTGTACACAACGTGTGATGTTACATGTTCGAGCCCCAGAATTTTTTTTTTAATTTACTGACTACCAAGTGATTTAAAAAAGTCAACTTTAAGTTAGCTTAAAGTAGTGCATAGTGATACAATTGACTACCGCCTAGGACATCGCAATGTTAAAATAGTCAGTTTATTACATTGCAAAGTAATCCAAATGCAGTCAGCACTAGTTGCGAAATAGTTAGCTTAAAGTTAGCCAAATTTTCGATAGGGAGGCTGTTCAAACTGGCACCGAACATTAATCGGCTTTTTATAGACCTATCACTTAAGCTCAAATTAGACGTGACATAGCCATAACGCCATAACCATAACCAAACCAAAATTCAATTGGTTTCAATAGTGAGAGTTATGGCGAGTGAGGTAGTTTAGACGAGAACAATTTTTAAGCCGCACAATTTTTGTTCTTTTCCAAATTACACGAGACTAATTCATCTGGCACAAAATGTATTCGTATACACAGCTGTGTGTGTGTTAGTGCTTTTAGTATTCATTTAACATTTGCTGTTTTTTAAGTTGTGTGTGTAGTGGTTTTATGCTACTAATGCGGGGTTGAAGCAGGTTGAAAATTTATGCCAACCGCAAAACCACTCTCTTTGCCTCTCTCACCTACAAACTGGCATGTTATGCCAGCACAATTATGCCCGTGTAAATCAGCGCAGTCACGTATAATCGAATACAGTGTTGCCCATTAGTTTGGTTCGAACGGCTGCTCTCTATGGCTATGGTTATGTCACGCCTGATTGAGCCTTTAGCGTCTACAACTGCGATTAACTCTGACATAATATTTGAGAGAACGTCGGCAGAATAACAAAAATAAAATGCCAATATTTCTCTTCATCTCATACAACAGGAACACGTAACTTCAGTTTTCTTATAAAATTTCATTGAATGCAAGTTCTCATCGAGTTAACATGTTTTATTTTTGTATACTTAGTTATTTTATTTTCACTTTTTCACACAAAATTTAATTTATGAATCAATTAAACACATTTAAACATATAAAATCCCGGAAGTGTTGTCCAAAACATTGTTTTTCATTTATTTTAATAAGCACTCACACATGCATATGTACTAATTTACTTTCAAATACGTGTGCTTTTTGACACTTCATCTCATAGGATTGTTGTTATAGGATTTCTTATAACAACGCTCTCATAAAAAATCTTATAAGATTGAGATAACACTAATTTGAAGTCTACACGTAACATGATTCGCTCTGCGATTGAATTTGACGCTCTTATCTTACATATTATGTTATTATGTAATGAGCAAGCGACGAATTAAGTTGTGCACGCATGTATTCATTTTTTCCTTGTTTTTTGTTTAGTTTTTTTTGAGCACACGGAACGAAATTAAAGTTCAAATTTAATAAATTTCTACAGATAATTGATAATATAATTATGGTAATGATAATATAATTATGGAAGCTGAGAAATATTTCGTGATTAAAAATGCTTTTGGCAATATACAATGCATTTTATGTTATGAAACATTAAAAAATAATAGGGAAAATAGATTAAAAATGCATTTTAATAGTATCCACAGATCTGTGAATAAATTTAATTTTGAATTTATTCACTAAATTGTTGAATGGTTATTAAATTTTTACTTTTTATTTAAGTTTTTATTAAATTGCATATTTACAAACAAAAAATTCAAACAACTAATAACCACATCACGTATTTTATATTACAAAAGTTTTCTTCAAGTGCAAGTTTATTTTACTCTCATTTTTCTCACCAATACAAACATATTTTATTTTGCGGGACACTGGTGTAGACCCTATGTCACACACGATAACAATTGCGCTGCCATAACATGCCAGTTTGTAGGTGAGAGAGTCAAAGAGAGTGATTTTGTGGTTGGCATAATTTTTCAACCAGGCACAACCCCGCATCAGCAGCACAAAATCCATCCACACACAACTTTAAAACAGCAAATGTTAAAAGAATACAAAAAACAGTAATACACACAAATCTGTGTGTACGTATACATTTTTATGCCAGATGAATTAGTCTCGTGTGTTCTAAAACGAACAAAAATTGTACCGGCATAAAAATTACTCCCGTGTGTGAAAGGCCATACAAATGAATACACATACGCTTACACATTTCTCTCGGTTTTATCTCTGTGGGCAGCTCTGCATTAGTTGTATGCGCTTTAAGGCTCAATCAGACGTGACACGGATGGAAATCATGGTACAATTGTACTTTTTATGGTACATTTTTGACCTTGTTGGTACCGTGGTACTACCGCGAGTTACTTGGTACAATTTAAAAATGTCAATGTTTCACTATATAGTAATATTAATTTTGCCTACATATGTTCTTTTTAATTTTGTGTGTGTGTGTTTTATTTTAATCTCTAATATAATAGTCGAATCTGCGAATGTACCTTTACGAATGTAATATTTAATGTTTTTTTTTGTGTGTTAAGTTTCTGTTTTTTATTTTAAACTTCTGTATTTTTATACTAATTTTTTTAAGTTTCTATTTTTATTAATAAATATTAAAAATTGGTACCGTCATGGTCTAAAAAGTACATTTTATTTTCATAGCTGGTACAAAATCCATGAAGACATTTTCCTTCCCTGAGACGTGACATAACCATAGCCATAGAAAACAGCCGTTCGAACCAAACTAATCGGCAACACTGTATTTGATTATAGATGACTCGCCATAACGCCATAACTCTCACCATAGAAACCAATTGAATTTTGGTTTGGTTATGGATATGGCATTATGGCTGTGTCACGTCTAATTTAAGCTTAAGCCCACAGAGAGAAACCCGAGCGAAATGTATAAGAGTATGTGTATTCATTTGTATAAAAAGACGATTAATGTCCGGCACTCTGCTGCCAGTTTGACCAGCCTGGGCTTAAACACATATTAGCTTACCACGTACATTTTAGTATAATACATGCCACGAGAATACATTTAAAAAACAAGACGTATTTACATGTCAATACTGTTTACGCAGATCTCTAGTACGTACGCATAGATACTTGCTGCATACTATAATATTTATTTATTTTGCATACATATTTAAATAGCGTCACCTAAAATGCAAAATAACGTAACATCAAAAAATTCAAAATCAATATTACATAAAAAATACCAAAGTTATAAGCAAAATTCAAAACAATATAACGTATCATCTATCGCTCATAATAATTTAAAAAACTACTGAACATTTAGGGCCTAATTTTGTAAAACGCATGGATTTCGTTTTTGTAATACGGGATTTACACTATGACTTTTTCCCCTGCATTTCTTGAATTCTCTTTTTTGTTGCTACCCCTTTTATCACCTTTGTAACCCTTTTGACAATAAACTCTAGGAAAGTCACGGTAAAAAGTCATAGTGTAAGTCCCGTATAATTTAAATTGTTTTATATAAAATTTGTCAACGCTTGGCGTTGCGTTTTACAAAATTAGGCCCTTATTTTTCTTTTTTTAATTGAAATAAGCATAGACTTTTTAGTTATGTAGTATATTCAATTTAATTTCATCCAAGGCACATTTATTACCTGGAAATATCAGATTACAAAAACAATGAAAAAAATACAACAATGAAAAAAACAACATGGTTTTTAGTTCATCCGAAATATCAAAAATAGAATTTGTTGTAGCACAATAATAATAAAAATTATTCACATAAAGTTGAAAAAATTTCTCCACGGCAGCTACCACTAACAATATTTGCAACATTTAACACTTTTCACAATTTTTTTTTTATATTTTTTTCATATTTTTAAATTTTTTTCAAAAAAATTTTTGTAATAAAATATTTTTCACATTGAAATTTTTTAAAATTTTTTTTTTAATTTCTCTTTCGTAAACAATTTTTGAAGTTTCGGATGAACTTTAATTTAAAAAAAAATAGCTCAGCTGCGTTTCCGCTACTACCTGGTGAATGTGCCTTGATTTCATCATAATTTTAGTACAAATTTTTATCATTCTGAAAATTTTTCCTAAGTGGAAAGGAAAGCAAAAATGTGTTGTGAAATCAATAAAATATGTACGCCTTGGCGTATAATCCAACGGAATTCATATATTACAAAACCAATATTAAGGATGACTATCAGCTTATTCCACAAAGGGCTACCAGAAATTCTGGAAAGCATTTACCTAAGCGATTGCATTCGCAAAGGCTTAACATTTCCAAAAAGAAATGCCAACATATGTACATATGTAGATATGTATGTATAAGTATATGCATGCAAGATCTAAAATCTTTGCTTCCATCAGAATGTCATTTTTTCTTAAGCGTATTCTCATAATTACCTCTGAGAGGTAATTAAACGTCTTCGCTTTAATACCTTTACCCCAAAAATTACGAAATTTTTGATGAGGTAATTAACCGAGGTTTACTGTAGTTTAGAAAGTTGATGATACGTTATTTTGTTTCAGAAAACCACAATTCAAAATAACGTAAGACACATACAGTAGCGAGCAAAAGTAAGCACATGTTTGAAAATTTATTTGAAAAAATAAAAATAGGCCACTAAATCAATCGAAACTTTTAAAATTTATTCATTGCTAAGTTCTTTAAACAGAAAGTATCAAACACAAATATAAGAATAAAAAATAGGTTATTATCAGGGCTGTTCTGAAAATCACTGTGATTTCAAAAGTAAACTAATAATAGCTGACTTGATAGTGTGTTTTTATTGTATTTTAAGTTTTTGTCATTTATAATCACCCCTATTGTGCGTTTCGATTTGAATCGAAAGTTTCTCCGTTTGGCAACTTTGGTATTCTGCGTTCCGTTATTCGATTTCTCTTTCGATTCTATGTATTCTGCATTCCGATCGTAACTACGTTTTTGTAAGTTGTTATTTTAGTGGCGGAGCGTTTTAAATTTTTGTTCGTTTAGCTTCAAAAAGTGATTAATTCAAAAAATAATGTAAGTATTAAATGCAAAAGAAGGTTTAATTACTGAACTGAACTACACAGTTTGTTTTGTTTTTCTGTACTGAAATGCGATTTTTATTTAATATATTACAGGTAGAACATTATAAAAAGTTTACGTACCTATTTAATAGCAACGGATTTAATTAAATTTAAACAAATAAACTTTATTTTTATGTTACAATTATGTGTAAAAAATTAAAATATCACCTCCGGCGCGACAGGATTCTTCACACTGGATAAGTTTGGCCACAAATACCTCTTGGTTATACTGTTTTTTTACGCTCTGTACTTTAATTTGCAAGAGTTTATTTAATGAAAATTTTCACAATATTTAATTATTATTTGCTTCAATTGTTAAATCACTATTTTTTGGCACTAAATTTAACTTTTTGCTAAAAATTTTGCAAAATTGCTTAATTTTTCTGTTCCTATTTCACCCGTTTCATAGCAAAGCAGCAGGTTTAAACATACTCTTCTCTTCTTCTTTTTCTTTCGATTTAGTTTTTTGGCAGAATACCTCTTTTCGATCCGTGCGTAACTGAATGCGGGAACGTAATCGAAACGCAGAATAGGGGTGAATACAATATTTTCTTCTAACTTCTAACGCTATAAATCGTGCAATTTACAAAAGCATTGATCAGCAACGTTTCTTTTCCCCCCGTCTCTCTCCTAATAAACTAATCAGCTTAGCAATAAGACTTGCATAGTGTAAATAGGGACTTAATACATTTCGATGCTTGGGCACGTTGATGACAGCGCGTTGACTTACATATATTTAAAATTTCACCAATTTTTCTGGAAGAATTGCCACTTTCAGTCAATACTACGACACTATTTTCTAACTCCAAATTTATTTTTCTCATAATTTCAATCAAAAGGGCAATGCTTGAATTTGCAACCAGCGTGACCGTTTGACCGACTAAAGTGGCAATTTGCCACTTTTTCGACTGCGTTTCCCCTTTTTGAACTGCCTTGCCACTTTTTGACCCCCTTTATTTAGGGTGAGTTATATGAAAATACATTAAAAATTAAAATTTTAGTGCAGTTTTCTCGTTTTTTTTTAATTTTGCACCTTTTTTTTGATAAATCCCCTATTTGGTGCCACTTTTTGAAAAATGTCATCGGTCACCCTGTTTGCAACACTTTTGGGTTGCAAGCGTCATAAAATAATAACGGTAAATTTTTAAGTATTTGTTGATTTTTGCACCATTTTTTTATTCATGTAGCTAAACAACAGCACTGTTGCCTCTCTCATTCTTATGTTTGTTTTTGGACCTATTTGTTTATATTTTTTTCAAAGAACTCTTCAATGAGTTAGTTTAGACGAGAACAATTTTTAAGCCGCAAAATTTTTGTTCTTTTCCAAATTACACGAGGCTAATTCATCTGGCACAAAATGTATACGTATACACAGCTTTGTGTGTGTTAGTGTTTTTAGTATTCATTTAACATTTGTTGTTTTTTAAGTTGTGCTAATGCGGTGTTGTAGCTGGTTGACAAGTTATGCCAACCCCTAAATCACTCTCTTTGCCGCTGTCACCCACAAACTGGCATGTTATGCCAGCACAATTATGCCCGTGTAATGTGGGAACACAATTGGGACGAACGACGAAATTCGTCCACGTCGACGAATTCGTCGATAAGAATTCGCTGCATAAATTCGTTGTGTGAAGCACAATAACGACGAATTTACTCAGCGAATTCTGCTCTTATAATTGATAAAGTTGGTTATTGTCAGTGTGACCATATTAGCTAATTTTGGGGTAAATTTAGCTTATTTCTTCTGGATTTAGCTTTAAAATTTTTATTAAGCTCTTAGCCTCTTTTTTAGCTTTTTTAAAAATGGATTTAGCTTTTGTTAGCCTTTTTAAATCCAAATTGCGTATTCTCTAAAAATATATCAAAGACATACGTGATTTAGCTTAATTTTATTTTAAAATCTGGTCACACTGTTTATTGTGTATGAAAGAGAGTGAGAAAATTGTTTTTTCGTCGTTCGTCGGCGTACAAAATCGAAATAAATCTATCTCAGAGTTCGTCACCAGGATGACCGATGACATTTTTCAAAAAGTGGCACTAAATAGGGGATTTATCAAAAAAGGGGGCAAAATTAAAAAAAAAGCGAGAAAACTGCACTAAACTTTTTATTTTTAATGTATTTTCATATAACTCACCCTAAATAAAGGGGGTCAAAAAGTGGCAAGGCAGTTGAAAAAGGGGAAACGCAGTCGAAAAAGTGGCAAATTGCCACTTTAGTCGGTCAAACGGTCACGCTGTTCGTCACGCACGACGAATTTCGTTCTACGGCGGTGCTGTGTTCATTTTCATATGAACAAATGTGTTTTATTTTTTATGACGAAAGTTCGCACCGAAAAATTCGTCGTTCGTCCCAGTTGTGTTCCTAGCATAAATCAGCGCAATGAACAATCATGCCAAGTTTCGCTTTATTTAGTTGTGTAGTTAAATTTTTGCAGAGGATTTTCAATTACGCTCTTAAACATGTGCTCACTTTTGCTCGCTACTGTATGTAACATTAAGCTTACTTTGATAAACAGATAATTTTTATCCACAATGAATTTCTTGTTTTATTTAAACCAGGATTTACAAATTTTGACTCAACACGATAATCTCTAGTTTATATTTTATGCAGTTTTTTGCTTCTCCTGTATGAAAAATTATGTTACGTTATTTTGCTTTTTAGGTGACGATATGTACTTATGGAGAAGTATACAAATAAATGACAAACGCACAGCAGCAGTCAGTCAGTCGTTCTGTACGTCTGTCTATTCGTATCTATAATCGACCTACCAACCGACTTAACATACTGACTAACCAACCAACCACCTATTTTGCTTAATACTGAGTTGTTTCACGTCAATAGAAAAATTTTCAAATTTGCCGCCAAACATTAGACGGCAATCGTTGAGTCAACTGAACTCAAGAAACCCAAGCATTTTTTGTATGGGATTATTCAAGAAACCCACTTGATTTGTCATTTTCTTTGCATTACTTATTTTAATTTCGTTTAAATTATATTGCTTCGATAGCTGGCATTTTCACCCAAAATCTGGTACCTGTTCCAGAACAGTGAGATCAATGTAAGACCCACTAATCTACCAAAAAGCTTAACAACCTCAAAGTCTTTGAACATTTGGAAAAGTTCTATCAACAACGATAAGTTTGTAATAAAAAAGACGCCTTCAGTCGAGTACGGACATCCAACGGGTACACATCTCCGTGGTGGTTGAAAACACACAATTCAGTTGATTCTTACTACACTTTTTACTACCTAAAGACAAGCAAGCGAACAGCGAGCGTTCCGTTCGTTTCGTTCATTCATCTAAACATTAAATCAAAGATTGTTTTTGCATGAGCTCAATAACAGCCACATTACAAATAGATACACGTTCGTACAATTACACATCCGACAGATTGCAAAATATCAAGAGTAAAAACATTAAGTACGTACACATTTATTTGCACGTTCATATTTTACGTATAAACGAACGGCTGCCTGCTACTTAACTTTAATACCTACTGTAGTATATTGTGTTCTGTACTGTGGTCTTATATTTTATTGTACAACTAACTGCTAGACAAGCGCTACCAGTTTGAGAGAGGGACAGAGAGGCAAGATACGAAAAATTTGACACACAGATACAAATACTCACGCATACTAACTGATGCTCATACCCAACGATAATAATAAAAGAAAAAAAAGTATTTTAAAACTTAAATACACACCGCTAACGTAAAAGTTAATCAGTGTGTCTGTGTTTCTCGGTGAATAAGGTTCTTGGTTCGAAAACGAATTGTCAAAATAAAAATTTTCAAAAAGTTGCAAGTTGTAAAATTTTATATAAAATTACTATTTATTAAAAAGCATATACATACATACCTACCTAATTTTAACAACTAAAGTTGTATAATACGTTTTCAAAAAACAACAAACAAGATTATTTAATTTCATTTTAAAATATTAAATACCATATACAAAAATGTCTGCCGCCACCGAACAACAAAATAACGGTGATGTCGCTGTTGAGAAAATTGCCGCCGACGCTGTTAAGGATGATTTAAAATCACAAAAGGCTGATGTAGAGGAGAGCAAACCCGTGGCGGCCGATAATGGAACAGCGTCAAAGGACGAAGTACATGAAGACGATGCCGCACTCGCTAAAGAACATGTCAAAGGAACAAAACGGCCGTCAGAAGTAAGTGAATTATTAATAATTAATTTGATGGGAAAATATCACACATACATACATACATATGTATAAATTTTAATCGGATTTCCCTTGAAAAATACATATGTATGTACCTACACACATACATATGTATGTGCTAATTTCCATTATACAGGAAATAAAAAAATCAATCGATAAAGGTTTTAATTACTTTTCTGATAACGTTCTAGAATTTGGGGTGTTGTATCTAGTTATAAATACATACATATGTACATATATACATAAAGAAAGAATGAAGTGGGCATAATGTTGTTAAAGTTTAAGGGGAGTTAAAAGTAACGTGTCTTAAGCGCGCGCATTTTGCACCTAAATAGATATTTTGCTTTTATTTGTAAATCCTGCTATGTTATGACTTTCCTGTATCCAAACAAATACTAAATCACATCACATTTAACGTTAGGAAGTTTACTACATCACACTCCGATATGAATTTTGCGGATTCACATGTACTATTACCCCTTTTAGACACGGAAATTTTACTTTGCAAAGTTTTAATTCAGATGTGAGAAAGACAGAGGAAGGAATACTATCTCTTTCTGTCTTCCTCCCAGCTGAATTAAGACTTTGCAAAGTAAACTTTCCTTGTCTAAAAGGGGTATATTTACAGACAATCGTACATACATATGCATGTACATACTTAATAGATGCATTGTACATATGTACTTGAAAATTAAGCAATATTCTTTATCAAATAATTAAGAATCGAAATTTATTGTTGAAAGTTTATATAGGTATGTACATGTGTAGTATGTACATGTCGTTAGCTTAAATGTAAAAAGGAATAACGAATAAAAATATAATTTTACATTAGAAGCAAAAAAGTTAAACAAACTTGTGAGTCAAGACATTTAGATTAAAGACATTCACAATAATCAATCAAAAACTCAATTTTGAATATTGTTTTGGTTACGCCTTTTTGCATTTTAGCTTACGATATGTACATATGTATTTATGAAGTCTTCGTGGAAAATTTGAGCGTTTTCAGTTTAAATAAATGCGATCACTACGTAATTATTATTAAACCAATAAAATAGATTTATATTTTTCAAGGGTGTTGTTTTTTTGTTATTAGATTAATTAATTCATAATCGTATACATATGTACATATGTACCTACATACCTATTTTATCTATTTAGGTGTTTATAAAAATTAATTTAAAAGAAATAAAATAAACTACTTTTATAGATAATAAAAGAATGATTCAGCACACATAAGTATTAATAATTAAGTGCTTTGCCTCGAATTTTCATTCATTTTAATACGATTAAAAATTAGTTACGTACCTACATACATATGTATGTATGTATGTACATATGTACATAGGTACATATGAGCATTCTTACATGTTTATGGATCTATATACATACATACAGATGTGTGCATATAAATAATGTGTGTATTTACATTTAGTGTATGTTTGCGTACGTACTATGAAATAATAATAATAATATTTACAACTACAATTGTGTTTACAGCAAAGGAAAAATAAACCAAATTACATAAATTTTTTATAAAAACTGAGAATTTACAATAGTGAAAAAGTTATATTCACTACCGGCCGGTTCTGGTCACATGTACATACATGTCTATACGCGTATATGTATGTACTATGTACGTACATAGGCATTAGTAAGGAAATAGTAATTACGATTTCAAGTTGATGTAAACAACTTTGTAATTACATACAAATGTACCTATGAAGGAAGGTACATATGTGTGTTTATGAATGTACATATGCATATATTTATGTATGTATATGCATACATATGTACATATGTACCTATTTAGGCAAATATGCGAATTTGTAAAGTTGCAGAACTTTTTTTTGTCTAGGGAGGTGTTTTAAAGTTAATCTTTCTGTGATTATCGTTGAAAATTTGAACCATTTACTTATGAAAAATCGTTGTTTTTTATAGATAAATTTTTCACATTAATCAAAGTTCCACTTGTAGTAAATGTTTTAGCAAAACAAGAGCACATGTATGTACAGTCTCAGATAGAAATAGGTAACAATTCTTGTTTTTATTTATAAATGTAAATACATATGTTTGTATGTATATATCTGCTACCAATGTGCATACATCCATGTTTATACTATGTATGTATACAGTACTGTCAGAAACTCTCGTTTCATACCGATGGCATTGTTTCAGTTTTTTCTCGTTATTCACTTGTTTGTTTATTTTCTCAGGCATATTTAGGTTCAAAACAAAACTCAGAAAAATGTGAATTCATTAATTACATATTCTAAAACGAAAATTCACTCACACATACATACTTTATTATTTGTATCTATCTGTGAATCCAAAACACTTGTGCTTAGCAGAGAAAATACTAAAAATCGGAGATAAAAGAATCAAAACCATTTATACAGTTGTCCTTTTTCCCCATACAATAATTTATTTGTTTCACATTATGCTTTGCTCTCAGAGTACATATGCACGGTGCGTACTCTTCTTGCTTCATTCAAAGTACTACCACACTAAAAAAAACAGTTCAGAGAAACAATAGTATAAAAATTAGGGAATAAACAATAACAAAAAACACGAATTGTATCTGTACTAAACAAAAACAAATAACTAACCTACATACATACATATAATTACATACATATGTATGTTCACACATGTTCACGTAGAATTTAGATATCGCTCATTTACTTGAAAAACGTCATAACTCAAAAACCTAGTTTTACAGAACATGAGCTTAAAGATTTCAATTTACGCATATCTTAATGGAATTAGAAAATTTATTTTTCTCTCTAAGAATTGAAAATACAAGATATTTATGACGATTAGTTCTTAATTATTAACTCAAAAATCCTATTTTTGAATTATCACGTTGTTCAAGTAAACGAGCGATATATCGAGACATAATAGCCAAAAAAAAAAGCTTATGCGAGATTTTTTAACTCCATTTTTTTTCGAGAAAATCGATTATTTTCCATCGATCAATTGATTTTTGTAAAAAAACGAAGTTAGAAAATTATGTCGCTTGAGCTTTTTTTGGCGGTTTTTGCACGATATGCTGGCACATAGTACTAAATGTGCAACAATTCAGCTGCACATGTGTGTATCTATGTATGCGTAATTAAATTGTGTGTAAATAAGTAACCGGTGTTCCTAAAACCGTCGGCCCATATACTTAAAATACTCTCATAATTTCTCTTGTTCAATTACATGCATATACATATATCGCTCATTTACTTAAATAGTGGCACAACTCAAAACAGTTTTGCAGAAAACGCGTTTTAAGTTTTCAATTTGCATACAACTCAATGGAGAAATGAAAAAAATTCTTCTCTCAGGAGGTGATGGTACAAGCTATTTATATGAAATTTTTACACAAGATAAAATACGAAATGCTGTATCTTTCTGCATTATTAACTCAAAAAACGAGCTTTTAGAGTTATGCCGCTATTGAAGTAAATGAGCGATATGTATGTACATATATACATATGTATGTATATATACATAGATAGGTACATCCTCTTATATTTACATGTATTCATGAGGGGTACAATCTTTCTTTCCTTAAGCGCAAAAGTATTGTAATAATTTGAATTGGCTGCTACTTTTGTAGATGGCGCCAAATGTCACTGTGCTTCAGTGTTGCCGTATACCTATGTACGTTTTAGGAAAACTACTATTATACTATTAATTAAAATTCAATTCGTTGCCTTTTATATCTTATTAATTACCAATCTGAGCCCGGCAAACGTTGTCTTACCCTCAATTATATATTTGTTTAACTACATATTACTACACACAGTGGTCACTTGTTGGGTCAAAAACAAAACAAAAACCTACCGGGTATCGACCCGAACCTGTGTTCCAGAAAAAAAATACATAATGATTATATGTGCATATGTATGTATGTATTAGTCTACTACAATCAGGGAAGGCATTGAGAATTATAAAATTGTACCAACAACTTTCAAAATTGTACTTTTTTTTACCTTAACTGTACTTAAATATTTTTTTAGTTCAAATTACATATTTTTATTTGTTTTCATTAAAATAATTTATGTACTTTGTTATGGCCAGCGAATCGTTTTCACAAATTTGCTTTGAAGTTACACCTGTTTAAGTTGAAATTTAAAATACGCAAATTAATAGCATGTGATTTTGAAATGGAATAGTTCACATTTTTTGTGATTTCCTTGCTGAGTTTTGCTTTCACAAGACTGTTTTCAAGGAGAAGAATATGAATTTCATTGTTCAAAAGTGAAAATTGACATATGCAATCGTTTGAAAAGAAATACGGAGTGAAACTGCGGAGATTCCTTAAAAGTACTAAATTAGTCATTGGTGTACTATTATACTTTCCGAGTTTAAATGCAATGGTATTTTGTGTAATGAATCTAAATTTTTTTTTCAATTTCAACTTGAATTGAAATTCAATGTGCCGGTGTTGGTATATCCGTATTAAAGGGTTGCATTTGTATACTCGTTTGTATAGCCAAAACAAATATACCATGGTATGTACCATATAATTGTAGTGTGAGCGACAGAACTAGTATAAGAGTTATTGTGTGTGCTTTTCCAAATTAAAATACAATTGAAAACAAATAACAATTGTTATTGTATTGCTGCTCAGCAACTGTTTGATCTGTTTTTGCTCAAAAAATACATATTGTAATACAAATATATGAAAAAACCACTATTGAAACAAATACATGATGTGCAGATGTATGTGCGGACGTTCGTTATGTTATTTTGTGGCGCAGCCAAAGTATAGAGAGAGAAAGAGACAATTTTGTTCTGAGAGTAATTACAAATGCATGCGTTTCATGTACATGTATCATTTACTTACATATGTATGTGAAATTTTGCTTTCATTCATTCATTCATCAGCCAATTACATTTTTTCTCAACACATCATAAGGCACTTATGGTAAAGCAGTTTTATGTATCTTATTTGCCTTAGAAAAACAAAAAAAAATAAATGTGTTGTTTTCATTTGCTCATTGCCCAACCATACAATAATTGCTTGAAAAATCAACATTTACAACTAGTAACAGAAAACGATAAATAACATATTTGTTCATACCAGAACCAAAAAACACGCAAAACTAGTGCAAACAGATGTATCTGTGCAATGCTATAATCCGTATTACGTAGTTTATGTAGTGCGGCACAAAATCAGTTACAAACTTTTCAATATGAAGTGCCCAGGAAACGATCAAAATAAAACCATCAATCACATAATTATGTGCGTGCAGTAGTGTTTTATCGGCTGCACGTACGCGTTATTGTATAGTTTTACATAAAACTATCGAAACTATCGAGTGAAGCGACTATCGATAGTTTTGCAGCTCTACTGTATACCAGTGTTAACAAGCGATGACGTCAAGACAGCTTGTCTGTAACAAACACTCAAAAGAAGTACTGTTGATTAGTGTATGCTTGTTATTTTTCATATTGTACGTTTGAGTGTGTGTGTAATATGTAGATGGTAAGCTATTATGTGCCCTGAAGGAAATGTCGATGGTGAAAATGTACTGAGTCGCTTTTGACTTGGTCACCAGTACTACTCTACAATTATTCCCCATACAATACTTTATGCTATAGACATTTATTTATTTATTTATTTGTTTAGTAATATCAATACAATGTAAGCCTTCATGGCCAATATAAAATGTATTGTAAGGAGAAAATGTAACTATGTAAGTATTTACAAGGATGAATTAGTATTACATAAATAAGTTTACTATATGAAGATAAATTATTTGATATAAATTTATTATGATTAGGTTTGGCTCCCCAGCCATATGAGTATTGAAGGAAAAGTATGGATAAAAAAGGGTTGTTACAAAAAAAAGAGATTTCCTATAGCCAAAGATAACTTGCATGTGAGAATGTCCTTCAGATGAAAATAAACTAGTATGCAGTAACATAATTAGCAGCTAAGACCGATTTACATTAAAATAAGTTAACAATTTCTTCCTGTAACTAGGATAAGAATAAGAAAACAGTTTAAGATCATTTGGAAGTGGACTCCATACATGATGGATTCTTTTAACAAACGATCGATCGGAAATTGAAAGATGTCCAAGAGGAACAGAGATTTGAGTATTGCGTGTAGAGTTAGTAAAAGAAAATTCATTTGCAAGTAGTGAAGGTCGTCCGGATTTCATAATTTTATAAAAATGAAGTAACAGTCGTACACTCAAATAGTCGTCAAATTTACATTTTAAGAATACGGGTATGAGATCATGAGTACGACTGTGTTCCTGAATTCTAATATTAAACACATGCCGAATTATCTTTTTAACAATTCCTTTAATAATATTTATGTTATATGTCCAAGTACCAGAAAAGACTTCGAGGCAATAGTTAATACGAGACATGATAAGGGAATTAGCTAAGCGAAATCTTATGTGCTTAGGTGTATATGCTCTCAATGCGTAAAGTCTCCTCAAAATCTGGCAACTTTTGTTTGCTATAAAATTTATGTGGTCGTTAAAATTAAGTTTACTATCTAATATAACACCAAGACATTTGAGCTTATCGACGAAATCAATAGGCTGTCCATTTATAAAAACTCGCGGTTGAGGAGGGAGATATCGATTAGATAAGAAAAAATTTAAAGCCTTCGTTTTTCGCGGATTTATCTCAAGGGAGTTTGTATGCATCCAAGAGGATATGGTGTTTAAATGGTCGTTCAAGCAAGTCTCAAAATACCTGACACTACCATCATCGGTAAAAAATAGAAAGATATCGTCAGCAAACACGAAAGATTGACAAAAATTGTTACTTAGAAACGAGACACAGTCATTAAGATAGATAAGAAAAAATATTGGACCTAAAACTGAGCCTTGGGGAACACCAGAAGTGACACTACCAATACTAGAGTCAAAGCCGTTTAAAGAGACATATTGTGACCGATCAGAGAGGTAGGAGTGTATTAATTTGCACGCAGATTTGGAAAAATTAAAATATCTGTTTAGTTTGTATAAAAGAAAATTATGATTTATTCGGTCAAAAGCTTTAGTAAGATCCAGAGAAACTAAGGTACAATTTTTACGTGTATCCATTTTTTTTATGATGGATTCTGAAAGAGAGAGAAGTAAAGAAGTGGTGTTAAGATTTCGCTGGAAAGCATATTGACTTTGATGAATGCGCTGATTTACACGGGCATAATTGTGCTGGCATAACATGCCAGTTTGTAGGTGAGAGGGGCAAAGAGAGTGGTTTTGCGGTTGGCATAACTTTTCAACCAGCTACAACCCCGCATTAGCAGCATAAAACCAATACATACACAAATTAAAAAACAGCAAGTGTTAAATGAATACGAAAAATACTAACACACACAAAGCTGTGTATACGTATACATTTTGTGCCAGATGAATTAGTCTCGTGTAATTTGGAAAAGAACAAAAATTGTGCGGCTTAAAAATTGTTCTCGTCTAAACTACCTCAATCAGTGAGAATTTCTCACAATGTGTTAGTATTTGCAGTTTCATAATATTCTCGAGAATTTTGGACATTGCTGGTAAAATACTAATTGGTCTTAAATTGTCAATGTCGAAACGTCCATTCTTTGGAATAGGCACGACACGTCCTAGTTACCAATCGACCGGAAATTTAGAACAGATAAATATAGTGTTTATGATATGAAGAAGAGCAAAGGATATGAGAGGAAAAATTATTTTAATGAATTTAATGGGAATTTTATCATGACCGGCCACATTTAGCATGTGCTTGTCATTGAAATTCTGTTAGTAACACTAAAACAATTGACTAGATAGTGAATTCATAGTTCTTATGGGAACATGGAGACATACCAACCAGAAATTTACTGGTATATTTCTATACCTTAATTTATGTATATTGACAAGTTGTTGCAAAATTTACCAGAAATACACCACATCTGTTTTCTCTCTTTATTTTATACTGACGAATAAAAGAGAAATTGTAGACAATGTAACTACTACTAGAGTTTTAGTGTTGACATAGAGACATTTGGCACCAGTCTGACTGCAGGGTGATTACCCAGCCAACCAAACTTACAGATTTTGTCTGATATAAGACAATTCTGTACATATTCGTAAGTCTTTCGACATATCTTACAGAGTTCGTTAAAAATTGTTAACGAAATTTCGAGGAATTTTATATTTTACTTATGCAGAAATGTCTGCAGGATTTCGTTCAGCCTTCAGATAGGAACCTCGGAGGAATTTTTCATATTCATTTGTTAAGAAATATCTGCACGAAAGCTTGCAGACTGCTGATAGATTTTACAATGGTTTTTATGTTTTGCTTGTGCAGAAATATCTGCAAGATTTCGTAAAGATCTCGGATCACGAAAGCTTGCAGACTGCTGATAGATTTTTCAATGGTTTTTATGTTTTGGTTGTGCAGAAAAATTTGTAAGATTTCGTACAGAACTCGGATCAAAAGTTCGAGGTTTTTTCAATTCTTTGTTTGATCATTGTTTACAACAATAGTTTAATGTGTCTAACGGGAGTATCCAATTTGAAGAAAAGAAAACATTTTAATAATCGTCGTTGACAGCAGTGTATCAACTGAATTTGGAAAGAGAAGACGTGCTAAAAACATAGTGTTTAGTAACAAATAATTTTTATAAATAGAAATATCGGTCGAGTTTTTCAATTCAGGCAATTAAACACGTTTCAATTCATATAAAAATTGTTTTCGTATAGACAAAAATTTGATTTATTCAATCTGAAAATGTTGAAGATTTAATGTCAGATTTCTGTCAGACTTTTCTACGATAAATCGTCAAAAGTTTCAGAGTTTTCAACGATTTTTGTCTAGATTTTTTCCACAAATCTGCACGATTTGTCGGCAATCATTTCAGATATAAAAACGATTTATTGTCAGATTTCTGGCATATATCTGTACAAACTGTCCCAAAAACTATGCGATTTTGAACGACTACAAGTACGATTTCTGTCAGACATCGATTGGAAATATCAGAAGGAAATCCAGAATTTCCCTAGGAAATAACATCAGACATCGTTCAGATATCAGACAGATCTATCTGTGAAGTTAAGGGAATTTCCCCCGACAATTCTTACAGAACTCGTGTCAACCACTTCATATATTTTTCGTGTCGACTTCGAGACGAAATCAGTTCCGAAATCGGCAACTTGTGCAGAAAGTCGTTATGAACTCTGAACGATTTCGTTGCATTTGGTTTGCTGGGTAACCGCATACAACTAATGTTAATTCATGTGTGTGCCTTTGCATGTGCGCAGAAAAATAAAAGATCATACGCACATACATGCATGACGTTTGTACACGCGCTTATGCGTAGAATGAAGCTAGTATCACAAATTCTTCCGTCACGAAGTGTTTTCTTCTTTACTCTTATACCTACAATACTCAAATAAATTTCTTGCAAACAGTGTTGTTAACGTTTGTTTTATAAGATTTCGCTGTAGCAAAGCATTTGAAAAATCCCTCATGTCTTAAAAGTTCTTATAAGATATCTTGTGCAGGAGACTAATATGTATGTACATGTGTATGGCTGTACATGTGTGAATGACTAGTATAATTTTTCCGGTTTTTATGTTACTATATTTTTCCCCTTGAGCTTGCATAACAAATTTGTTTTATAAATAGGTACATTACTGAATAAAAATGAGGGGAAACAAAAAAAATTGTTAGCACAGTGGCACAGCATAGTTCAAATCACCCTTAAATAACGCACGATCAGAAAAAAATATTTAAACAAGCTTTATTTTAACAAATGAGTTCAAGTACAGTTTTTTTTTTTTGAAAAAAAAAATTACAAATGCAGATAGTACGTTTGTAGATTTTTTCATATGTACGTACATTCGATTTAAATCGACCCGATTAAAAAATTGTTGACTAATAGGTACATATGTATCTTGTACCCAGTAATTTTTCCCATTTTTTTAAAACTTAAAAAATCAAGAAATAATTTATTTTAAAACATGCAGTCATACATTCATAAGTAGTCTTGTATGTACATACATACATGCATATATTTGTGGACATTTCTACAATGCCACATGATTTTGTTATAGAGTCTGATGTGACATACATTTATAAAATTGCAAGGTACATACTAGTCTCCTGCATAAGACATCTTATAAGAACTTTCAAGACATGATGGATTTTTCAAATTCTTTACTACAGCGAAATCTTATAAAACAAACGTTAACAACACTGTTTTTCAAGAAATTTGTTTGAGTATTGTAGGTATAAGAGTAAAGAAGAAAACACTTCGTGACGGAAGAATTTGTGATACTTGGTTCTTTCTACGCATGAGCGCGTGTACAAACGTCATGCATGTATGTGTGTATGATTTTTTATTTTTCTGCGCACATGCAAAGGCACACACATGCATTAACATTAGTTGTATGCGGTTAATCACATAATAGCTTACCATCTACATATTACACACACACTCAAACTTACAATATGAAAAATAACAAGCATACACTAATCAACAGTACTTCCAAGGCACATCAATCAGGTGCCCGCGATTCTACAACAAATATTACAACAGCAACAACCACATGTACTTTGTTGGTATAAATTACCTTCTTACTTTTCAAAACAGGGTAGCATCGTCAGATTGCATGTTTATTATAGAAAATGTCAAACACCATACAAAACTGAATATTCGAAAGGTGGTTATGTATACCCAAATAAAAGCATGCTTTTAGGCTTATACCTACACAATCCAAATTTGATATTTAGATTGGTATAATGGCATTAGTCACCTGGTGTAGTGCTGCCACCTAATAAATACGCCTTGAGTACTTCTTTTGAGTGTTTGTTACAAACAAGCTGTCTTGCGACATCGCTTGCTACAACTAATATACACATACAGTAATTTTGACTTAGCTGCACAATCAACTTTGCACGACTTTTTGTGCATATAAGTCAAAAATGCTGTTATCTTAAATGCACTTACCTGCCTAAATGTGCAGGTATAAAACTTTTGACTTCAGTTTTATACACATACATACATGGTTGCATACTTATGTAGCAACATTTATTTAATGTGTGCAGCTAACTTAAAATTTTTAAATGAGAATAATTTAAAACTGCCAAAAAATATGTTAAATGCGCAGGTATACAAAGTGCACTTAAAAAAGAATTTTGAACAATAATTACAGACAAAATATATTTTGTGCAGTTAAGTCAATGTACAGCTAACGTTGATTTTTTGTATGTAATCTTTTAAAATTACCAAAATTTTAGGGCACTTATCTTAAATGTGCAGGTATAGAAAGTGACTTAAAAAACGAATTTGTATGGGATTTTAAAGAATAGAGACAGAAATTTATCAGTTTAGGCAGTTAAGTCCAAAGTGCACTTAAACAAAAGGCAGCTAAATCAAAACTACTGTACACCAATACATCCATCGTGCTTCGCTTATAGTACGACAGCATTTATTATTGGTTTAGTATAATATATGCGACGTGAATACATTTAAAAATCATGACGTGTTTACATTTCAAGACTGTTTACGCAGCTCTCTAGTACCTACATACATATGTATGTACAGATGTACTATGTACTAATTTATTTAGGAGGGTATCATTTTGTAAAACGCAATGCTAAGGGTTAATAAATTATGTATGTACCTATTTTGTTTTTGTAATTTACATTTTTCCAATATAAAATTTGTCAGTCGTAAAGCAGCTCTGGGTTGAGGAACATTTCTCGCGTCATCGTAATTATTTCTTAAGTGCGGTCAGGCATGTTGTTTGGCCTTCGAGAGTTTTTCGTCTCGCTTGCACTGGTTGACTGATCTGCCACGGATAACCGTATAATCTTGCGTTTTTTTGTGGAATTTCTTTAACAACCACGTTGCTACTTCCTATGTGAAGGCATAGGTCGTGTACAGTCAGTCACAAAACCTTTCAAAATACTGTTAATACCATCTTGGGCATATGGTCTAGTTACCCCGTCCATATTTGTGCAACACCATATTATGCAAATTTACTTTGTATAATATGTATAATAAATAAATAAATAATAAATAAAATTTGTCAACGCTTAAGCATTGTCTTTTAACAAAATAAGGTCCTTAAAATATTTTCCTGATTTTTTTTATTATTTACGAAAATAATTGTCTTATAATCAACTGTTCTAATGATTACAGAGTGATTACCTACACATAAACGAATTGCAATTTCAAACCACTTTTTTGATGCACATACCCATGTACTTTTATACCTTGTTTAGAAATTTAAGACATTGATATTGCCTAAATTACAATAACATACAACATTTTCAACAACATACATTAAAAAGTAAACTTTTTGTTTGTTTGTAATTAGAAAAACATGTAAGTGGAAAATATCACACTAAAAACTTGCAAATAAGACCTACATATGTATGTATTTGTTTGTAACAGAAGAAAAATTGCCATTTGCGCTTGATCACCACAAAATCCTATTAGAAATAGGGGGAAATTACGGCATTCGATATTGATGGAAATTTTCATACAAACTAAAAATAAAGCCAAAATATATGTATGTACATATGTATGTACGTATTATATCAATAATATATACATATGTATATATACATATGTACATATATACATATGTATATGTAGATATGTTCCGTTGCTCCTTATAGGAACAGAACTATATATATGCTGTACTATATCCCAGTTGAAACAGGGGTTTCACTGATACATATGCAAAGAAGGATCACACGAAAGTAGAATCATGCACTAGAGCCTTTAAATCTCTTAGTGGAATGGTCAAAACTTATGAAAAATACTGGGGGCAAATCACGGCAATCGACACGACTCGTAATTTAAAAATATTTACACATAAACTCTATTGAAATATTTTTAAATTACGAGTCGTATCGAATGCCGTGATTTGCCCCCTGCTTTTTTTATTTTTTCTCTGTTTTGGAGAGTATCGAATTGAATTTATTTCTTTAGATAATCAGGGCTATCATGAATAAAATTCCACGTGAAATTTTTCCCGGGGAACAATTCCAACTAATAGCAAGTAATAGGGAAAACAAAAAATTCTAATTGGAAAAGGGAGAAATTTCACGCGGAATTTTATTCATGATAGCCCTGAATAAAAGAAAATAATTAGTTTCTAATAAATAAAACAGATTGTACCTATTTATCTATTTAAAATTATAATTTATGCATCTGTAAGTAATTTGTTTCATTTTAACTCATTTCAGAATAAAAATTCAGAATCTAAGAAAGCCAGAAAAGAAAAAGTCCACGATTCTGATGACGATGTCGATGAAGAAGAAATAATCGAGGATGAAAGCGATGAATACGACATCCCATATGACGGCGATGAAGATGATATCGAATGTGAAGGTAAATTTTCGACTTGTAAGGAACACCTATTTAGTTTTATTAATTCAAATTTACTTTTAGATGATGATGATGACGATGGTTCTGGTTCTGACGACCAGGCGTAATGATAATATAGTAGTCAAACCCTCTTAAAATAATAGAAATGCAAAAGAAAATTTGAAAATATAAAAAAGTCAAAATTTGTAACTTTAAATTTGTATCTTAAGAAAATTTTTAATTATTTCTTATTTTAATTTAATTATATGAATGTGTAATTCTTTATTTTAATTTTTTTTTTAAGAAAAGAAAGTTCATTTGACAAGATAAGATATACATACTTATTTTCTTTTTTTCGCTCTATATCTTTAAGTCGTCTTTTTTATATATGTTATTTAAAAACTATATATGTATAATTAAAACACAAAAATTGAAGAAAAATACAAAAAGTGAACACAAAACCATTAATTAAGCATTAGACGTTATATATGTAGCTATAAAGAGAAAAAACATAAAACAAACAATAATACAAGCAAAAAGTATTTAAATAAAATATAAAAATAAAAACAACATAAATTAATTAAAAACTTTTTTTTTTATTTTTCACGCCTTTTATTTTATTACGAAATTAAATAAACTGCTATAGTTGGATGTGCGTTTTTCAAACACGCGAGAATTTACTACGTTATTAACAGTTCCAAATTACATATACATATTTCTATGTATGTATGTTATGTATACATACATATGTATGTATGTATGTATGTATACATACATATGTATGCATGTATGTATGTATACATACATATGTATGCATGTATGTATACATACATATGTATGTATGTATGTATGTATATGCACATACATAAAAATATTAAGATATTTTCGAGAGCCTATATTCAAAATACGCCAACTCAAAAAAGCTAACTTTTCAGTAAGAGCGAAAAAATCTACATAGGTAATTCCCTCATTATAGTAAAAATAAATTATATGCCTTCCATAATATGGTTTAAATATGCTTACTAATTTCTAGGTCTGCAAAAAATATTTTATTTTGCACTGGTTTGCGTAGTTTTATGAGATAGCATATTTTAAGGCCGGGGCACAATGAATCCGTCATGCGTTAAACTTCGCCTTTTTCAACTGACAGCTAAGTTGAATACATGGTTTCTTATGAGGTCTGTTACATTCAGTACGTGTCCGCCAACGCAAAGTGCAAAGTCATGTTTTAGACTTGGCAGTTTTTCTTGAAGCAGTTATCTTAAATTCTCTTTTAAAACTGCTCGTTTGTTTACACTCAGACGGTTTCTTGTTCAATTTTCCCATTATTTTAATGCTGCGAATGAAATAACAAAAGAGAATTGAAGTAACTTTTCTGTGCAAGAAAGTCAGTACCCCTCTTCTTTCCTCTCTCTCCCATAAACTCAGACTTGCTTCAAGAAAAACTGCCGAGTCTAAAACATGAGAAAATTTGGTCAACTTTTAACTTTTTGCCTGCGTTGAGTAGTTTGTCAGATATTGGTTGGTTTTTTTGGTATGTTTTGATTTAGATTTTTGTGTTTTGTGGCAGCAAAAGTAAAATTAAACCAAAGAAATAAACGAAATACATACAAAAAATTTAATTTAATAAATAAAATGGAGAATCGACCTATTGAAGCTGTTCAAATACTTCCGTCCATAAAGTGCTCATTGTGCCAACCTTCTCCTGCGTTGCGTTAATGTCTGTTGAAAAAGGCGAAGTTTGACGTGTGAAGGATTCATTGTGCCCCGGCCTTTAGTCGATCAAAAAACAATTATTTTCTTAGAGTTAGCATATTTTGTCGGAAAAATTCAATTTTTTTAATATATTTATTTTTTAATCAATTTGTGAAATCTTTTACTCAATACTAGATATATGAATTGAAAAGCTACAAAAAAAAAAAACTTAAAATACCATAAAAAAAACTTAAACTTAACTTAAACCTGACTGAAAGTCTCTTCAATATCGAGGTGGTCAGCTTTAGCACTCTCTAACTCACTTTCTAGTGTAACAGGGTCACTCCAAATTATCAATTTCGAGAGCTTATGTCATTGACTATAATCGGTCCATACATAATGTTTCTTTTCGATTAACAGTTCAAAAGTTATACATTACCAATTTTTTTATTGGAACCCCTCTGTACTAATATATTAAAAGTGACCATATCTCAAAAACTAGCCATAGGATAAAAAAAATCCTTACCAGATTCGTGTTAAGCATGCCAAATACAATCGGATATGAGGTAGATTTATTATAAATTACAAATTTTTTAAAAATATTGGAAATTTACATGGGACTTAGCATTTATTTTCATAAAAAATATATAGTTTGAGATTGCAGAATAAAAAAAATTGATATAAAACGGGGAAAAAATCATTTTTTTGATTCGAAATTTTTACTATAGATGAATATTGCATAGGGGGGGCCATCGGAAACTCATTTTGACCAAATTTAAGTATAGGCTCTCGTTTTGTTATATTTCATGAAATTTCGGAATATAACTATCAAAATATTGATAGCATATAAATATGCACATACACACATACCAAATTATTAACAAAAATTACAGAAACTTAGAAATACACTCACGGAAATTTCTGTATGTTTTAGTAATTAATATGAAACTAAATTATATTCGAATATACATATGTACATATTTAATTAATTTAAATAGATTTATTTTTAATGTAATCCAAGCAAAATGTATTTAAAACATTAAATATGTCATCTTAAAACAAATCTCATAATTTTCAAAATGGGAATAATAAATGGAAAACAATTTCTAGTATTGAATACATATGTACATACATATGTATGTATGTATGTATGTTCTTCTAACTACCACTGTATTTAAACCTTGTTAATTAAATAACAGATTTTTTAGAAATATAAATACAAATACGAGGTTAGGGTAGGCATTGTCCTGCCATTCATAAAGTGTCCGGAAAATGTTACATTTTATATATACATACATATATATTGAAGCTCAAATATACAGTCCATCATTCCATTAAAAAAAAATTTGTAGTTTTGAAAACTCCAAAAATCTGCCCTTGGTACCTATGAATTTTTTCGGATCTGCCATATGCATGTACTAGTGACGTAACGAATGTCAATTTTTGATATTCTCAAATACATAGGCACGAAGTTGTAGTGACAAATAGCATCATAACACAAGAAAACTCGATTGAATTGAAATTCATTTAATTTATTTACTAGCACAAGACTTAATGAATAAAGTATTTAACAGGAATATATTACATCAAACTTACATCAATTTTTTACCCACGACAAAACAAATGCACGAAATACCTAGTTCAGGGGTTCTACTCTGTAATTCGAAACGAAAGCAAATGCTTTCGAATTGTAATGTTAATAACATACAAATTCGAAAGCTTTTTATTTTCCAGTTTTATTTTCAACAATAATGGAAGAATTGCAAAAAAGCACATGTTTATAATTGTCCTGGATCTTTCAATATTATACAATATTTTTATTCAAAAAATGATTAATAATAAATACTCTGCGCAAATAAAAAATATATAAGGAAAATATATATGTAAATATATATATATATATATATAAATATATATATATATATATATATATATATATATATATATATATATATATATATATATATATATATAAATATATATATATAAATAAATAAAAATATATATATAAATATATATATAAATAAATAAAAATATATATATAAATATATATATATATATATATATATATATAAATATATAAGTGACTTCAATTTCAAAAAAATTGGAGTTAATCAGTGTTATTTAACGCATCATAAGTCGTTTTCATTCATCACTACCCAAACATAAGGGAGTCTGCTCTGTAATTCGAAACGAAAGCAAATGATTTCCAAATGTTAATAATATATAAGTTCGAAAGCTTTTTCTTTCGTTTCGAAATACAGAGTAGACGCCAAGGTGTTCTACCGCAGAAAACCAGCAATCGATACGACCAGGAAATAATCAGATTAAAAAGGGATCTCTTTATATTATCTGATTTAATACCTATTACATAGTTCTAAATTAAGCAATTTTCTCAAACGACTCCAAATTAATGTTCACTAATTTCTACCTTCGCTGCTCTTTAGTAAGAAAACCTTTGACCATTACATTGTCACCAACCGGTATACAACCGATACAACAGTTTGTGCAGTGTGTGAATTCATTGATTTTGCCACTTTACGAAATTTGTATATGATACAAAAAAAAATATTTTTCGAATCAGCTTTTTACATCAATGGCTTAAAAAAGTTTTTTGTCATGCAGTGTAATTATTTGGGTTAAGGCTCAATACAAAGGCTTAATACAAAAAAGCTTTGCAAAGTGAAGAGAAAACGCAAGCAGTGATGCCAACTTTTGAGACTCAAAACGCGTCACAATTTTTGAAAAAAGGGCTAGAAAGGGCTAAATTGAAAAAATATTCAAAAATAAAAAAAAAAAATAGTAAAATTTTTCGAAAAAGCGCGAAAAGGGGCTAGTATTAAAATGTTTCTGTAGAATATAAATAACTATCATGAGATCAACACATACATAGCTTTAGAGCTTCAATATTGTACATATTTCATTTACATTTCATATTACATTTTAATAAGGTATGTACATACGTAGATTATGTACATAGATATATAATAGAAATATATATACATATGTATGTTTACATAAGTAGATACATTTAAAATTGGCCGTTATTAAATAAAATTTCGATTTCTCGCTCTTCCAAAAACATACATTATCTGTTTTAGACTTTACTGAATAACTTTCAAGGCATAAAAAAATTTGGAAGAAATAAAAGACTACTCTATATTATTCTTCTTTTTTAAATTGGTAAAGCAATATCGACTTTTTACTCTTATTTTGCTAGATTAAAGGAAGAAAAAGTTCGCAAAAGTTTAAATGTAGCCATATCGAGTAAAAACTAAAAAGGGGCTAAAAGGGCTGAAAGATTATTGTAAAAAGTGCTAGGTTTGCGCCTTTTTTAGTTGGGGCTAAAAATTTTTTTCGCGTTTTGACTGACTGAAAACAGGCTAAATCTAGCCGTAAAAGGGCTAAGTTGGCATCACTGAACGCAAGTACATGTCTCTTGTTTTCTCTTGGAATATTGACATTTGTCATCACAAAGCAGCAATAAAAATCCCTGTTGTTTTATTTGTTGGACATTTGTTGTAGGTTCGCTGTTATCTGTATTATTGTATCATGATTTAAACTTTATAAATTTTAGCAAATTATGCTAAGTAAATATCGAGCCATAACCGCTAAAATAGCTTAAGCGACACATTTTTTGGACTTCGTTTTTTTTTTTGACGAAAATCGACTATTTACGAACCCAAATAATCGATTTTGGTAAAAAATTGATGTTCGAAAATTATGTCGCTTAAACTATTTTGGCGGTTATGGCAGGATATGTAAATTTTTGTTCATAACTTTTGATAGCACAGTCCGATTCAGGGAAGGAAAATGATTTCTTGGATTTTGTACCAACTATGAAAATAAAATGTACTTTTTAGACCATGACGCTACCAATTTTTAATATCTATATATATAAAATCGTAGTGTGTGTTTGTTCCTAACGCATGATCTCTGGAACTATAAGAGCTGTGGGGCCGAAATTTTCAACACAGGTTCGGGTCAATACCCGGAAGGTTTTTGTTTTGTTTCTGACCAAACAAGTGACCAGCGTGTGAAGTAATTTGTAGTTAAAAAAAATTTAACATAATTGAGGGTAATACAACGTTTGCCGGGCTCAGCTAGTTTATTAATAAAAACAGAAACGTAAAAAAAATTAGTATAAAAATTCAGAAGTTTACAATAAAAAACAGAAACTTATTGGTGTTAAAAAAATTCAGTATACAATAAAAAATAACAAAAAAATATTAAATATTACATTCGTCGTACATTCGACTATTATATTAGAGATTAAAATAAAACACACACAAAAAAACTAAAGAGAACACATGCAAAAATGTTACCATATAGTGAAACATTGACATTTGGAAATTGTACCAAGTAACTCGCGGTAGTACCACGGTACCAACAAGGTCAAAAATGTACCATAAAAAGTACAATTGTACCATGATTTCCATCCGTGGTCCGATTACTATCAAAAATTTACAGAATCGTCGTATGTCGACTTAGCATGTTTCGGAATGGGATCGCCAATATGTATGCATGTACAAACTCAAATATACACATAAATATGTATATGTATATAACTATAACAATCTATTAATTCACGTGGCTCATAAAATTCAGTATCTACAACATTTTACGCTCTCCAGAGAAGAACATTCAATGTAAAAAGAAATAAAGGGAATTTTTTATGGAAACCCACTAAGTTGATAAGTACAGTTCCTTTCACACAATACATAATTACATACATACAATATAAGTACATACATATGTATCTACATACGTAGGTAATTTTGTGATTGAAGGAAATGTAGAAAGTTTTTGTGGGTATTGAAAACATCTGCCGCTTTGGAGAGTTAAACTACATTAATGTGTTTATTTATGTAGGCACATGCTCACATACACGCAAATGTACTTACAAGATACACATGGAAATGCATACATATGTATGTGTATAAAACACATGGAACCGAAAACGATAAGGTCAGGTAAAAGGCAATTCTCTTATAAAATATTCAGTCATTAAATGTCTATTAGAGAAATATAAATTTAATGTAACTTAAAGCAGACTGTACTGTGTATGTATGTATGTACTTATGTATTAAAGTTTAATTGTAACTAGAATATGTTCATATGTGCATACTTACATTTGTACATACATGCATTGATAACGATATACATACATATGTATGTATGTACATACTTATGGACATACATATGCACTTACATACATACATATGTAGGATAGGTATGTAAATATGCCCACGCATTTGCTACCCAGTGTGTGGGTAGTAGTGATGTAAGGAATGTAAATTTGTGTACATATCGATGATTTATTTAACATGGCATTCTTATGTAGTGTGTTGAAAAAATATTTTTAAAATGTATTAATATATTATATAGGCACCCACCAACCAATAAATGTATAGGTATGTGTTTGCATGTACCCTGCAGTCAGACTGGGGCCAAGTGTCTCTATGTCAACACTAAAACTCTAGTAGTAGTTACATTGTCTACAATTTCTCTTTTATTCATCAGTATAAAATAAAGAGAGAAAACAGATGTGGTGTATTTCTGGTGGATTTTGCAACAACTTGCCAATATACATGAATTAAGGCATATAAATGTACCAGTAAATTTCCTTCATTGGTACATTTCTATACCTTACGTACATACAAATTTATGTATATTAACAAGGTGTTGCAAAATCCACCAGAAATACACCACATCTGTTTTCTCTATTTCTTTTATACTGACGAATAGAAGAGAAATTGTAGACAATGTAACTACTACTAGAATTTTAGTGTTGACATAGAGACACTTGGCCCCAGTCTGACTGTAGGGTATGTATGTATGTATTTATACATACATACATACATATGTACATATGTATGTATATAAATATTCTTATTGGTCGCTGCCCAGTCACCATGTGGAAGATTGTTTCACCAAACTGAGTCTCTTTCGACTGCCTTATATTATCAAAAACTGATTAATCAGTTCTGCGCTTAAAATATGATTCGAAAATGAATCCCAGAAACACTTAGAAAGTGATTTGTTTAAAAGACAAAAACAAACAGCAAGCTCGTGCAATAAAATCAAGAAAATATAAAAATATAAAAATTTAAAACAAAAAAAAAACTGAATGTAAATACTCACAAAATGTCTCGAAAGTGAATCGAAATTGATCAAAAATGCGAGTCATAAAAGACTCTTTTAGAAGACTCGCAGCTAGGGTACCATTTTCTCCCGAATGAACAGTCATTTTCGACTGGAAAACGAGCACATAAATGCTTATTTTAATCGTGCGGAGGATTCGAAAAAGACTCGAATATGATCATTAATCATTAATGATCATTAATACGTACATACATATGTATGTACTAGTCTCCTGCACAAGATATCTTATAAGAACTTTTAAGACATGAGGGATTTTTCAAATGCTTTGCTACAGCGAAATCTTATAAAACAAACGTTAACAACACTGTTTGCAAGAAATTTGTTTGAGTATTGTAGGTATAAGAGTAAAGAAGAAAACACTTCGTGACGGAAGAATTTGTGATACTAGATTCTTTCTGCACATAAGAGCGTGACGTTTGTACATGCATGTGTGTGTGTATGATCTTTTATTTTTCTGCGACCATGCAAAGGCACACACATGCATTAACATTAGTTGTATGCGGTTAATCACATAATAGCTTACCATCTACATATTACACACACACTCAAACGTACAATATGAAAAATAACAAGCATACACTAATCAACAGTACTTCTTTTGAGTGTTTGTTACAGACAAGCTGTCTTGACGTCATCGCTTGCTACAACTGATATACACATACTCCAATACATCCATTGTGCTTCGCTTATAGTACGACAGCATTTATTATTGGTTTAGTATAATACATGCGACGTGAATACATTTAAAAATCACGACGTTTTTACATTTCAAGACTGTTTACGCAGGCCTCTAGTATGTACCTAACTGCACGAATTCGCCCAAGTACTTTTAGAATTTTTTAATAAAATCTTTTGTTTTTGTATTATGTTGTTTGGATATGTATATCACTCCTTTATGGCAACATTGTCATATCTCAAAAAACGCGTTTTTGGAGTCAATAATGCAGAAAAGTTCGTTATATAATATTTAATCTTGTGTACAATTTCATACCTACAAATGACTTGTGCACTCCCCTGTTGAGAAAAAAAAAATTTTAAATCTTGATTCACTTGTGTAAATATAGAAATTGTAAATCAAGGCCTATTTATTAGGTCTATGCAACTCTACAAAAACACAGCAACACAAAAAACAACTTTGTGTTTCAGTTGTCAGAAAACAAACAGCTTTTGACAGTTAAACACAGAATATCATCAGGACGATTGCGTTGACCTGATAAATAGGCCTTGTTGTAAATCTAACTTTCTTTAGTTGTTTATGCATGTGTCACAAAATACACAGAAGTGAAGAAAGTGACAGGTAAAAAAAGCTCCAACCAGGTTTTTGTTAAAATTCATGGAAAAAAGAGAAAAGCATATTATATTCGATACTGTAGTGTATTACTACTTACCAATTAACACAGGTAATAAAAATTTATTGCACTAGAAAGACGTAGCAAAACAAAAACGACGACAAAATTTGAGGGAAAACGAGACAAACAGAAAAATACCCGTATCTTTCGTCTCGTGACACTTCTGTATGTTTTGTGCATGTGTTGCAATGAAGAACGATATGTACAAATACAATTTGTATCCTTGTTTATATATCGCACATTTACTTCAATAGTGGCATAACTCAAAAAAATGCGTTTTTTGAGCGAATAATGCAGAAATGCGGCATTTCGTATTTTATCTTGTGTAAAAATTTCATATAAATAGCTTGTACCATCACACATTGTGAGAGAAGAATTTTATTTCATTTCTCCATTGAGTTGTATGCAAATTGAAAACTTAAAACGCGTTTTCTGCAAAACTGGTTTTTTTGAGTTATGCCACTATTGAAGTAAATGTGGCATATGTATGTTACAATAAAAATTTAAAACAATAGGTATTTTCGCATTTGAAAGCAGCTGTAAAATCGCACTTTCGTTAGATATCTAATACCGCAATTTGCAGATAGGATTCATTTTTTCTATCCGTATTAGAAATATTTAGAGAGAAAATAATTAAAAGCTTTATTTATTTAACAAATTATACTTATAACAAGATTTTTCAAGTTCTTCAATACCTTTTTCATAGATAAATATTCAACGAACTTTTTTTGAAAATGTGTTCATTGGGATATGCCTATTTAGTCTTGCTGGTAAGTCCCGGTTCACACGTTACGTCTGAATTACGAGTTGAGCAACAAAAGTTGAATCGTGTGAACCGGGACTAAATTGAGTTGGCATCGCTATTTTAAATACAACTATGCTCACTAAACATAACTAATGTTTCGAACAACTAAACAAACGTCAAACATATGTCTTGTGCAAAAACAAGCCTGGAAGAAATACACAGCTCCTAAACAATGGACAAAGATTCTGACAGCACCGTGACCTCGTTGGATGAGAATACTGAAAATTTTTGTAACAATCAAACCAGAGACATATTGGCCGAAGGAATTTTAAATATATTTAAACCTGTTGTAGAGAAGTTAGACGAGCGTATACAAGCTACGCGTCAGTCTCAGATAGAATTAAAGGCCCAACTGGATTTGTTATCTATACAGTTAAGAGATATTGAAGCAGCGCAGCATAATATACCAGAGTTTTCTGATAAGGTGAAAGAATTGATTAACGTAAAGCATAAAGTTACTGTAATAGCAAACATATTGACCACCAGCCAAGAGCGCCTCAACGGATTACATCGCCTTATTGAAAAGGAACAGAAAAGACGACAGGCTCTATTAGATTCGGCAATAAGTACAAATATTTCGTAAAAAGTAAATTAGTTGCAAGAAACAAACGCTTTTTTTTTAACATGGAAACTCCGCATATCGATCATTTATCAACTCAGGATTACGATCGTGTTTACGAACCAGCAGAAGATACCTTTTTGATGCTAGATGCGCTCGAAGCAGATTTAAATTTCATAGAATATACGTTAAAACCCACGATCTGTTTAGAAATCGGTCCTGGGAGTGGTGTAATTATTACAGCTTTATCCAAGCGCCTCGCCAGTAACACCTTATGCCTAGCTTGTGACATCAATCCTTATGCTTGTCAACTCACTAAACGCACTGCGTTTCGAAATACTACACAAGTGGATTGTGTTCAAGGAAATCTTGCAGACGCACTAAACTCCCAGCAGGTTGATTTGTTAGTATTCAATCCACCATATGTTGTAACAAGTAATGAGGAATTAAAGCAAAGCCCCTTCGGGAATTATACACCAGATAATCTAGTATATTCATGGGCTGGTGGTGTACACGGCAGACAAATCATTGATGTATTAATAAAAAAGTTGCCTCAAGTTCTATCGACCAATGGTGTATTGTACTTGCTTTTATTGCGTGAAAATAAACCGAGAGAAATAATGGAAATGTTATCTCGAATGGGATTTCAAAGTGAACCCCTTATAGAAAGACGTATACCTGGCGAACATTTGTATGTTTTGAAAATCAAGCGTACTGGTGGTACATAAGTTATTAAAATAAATACGACTATATTCTGAAAATCGTTCTTAGTATTTATAATTTCGAACTCATACCCGTTCTGAGATGTGCAGTTCGCTTATAAGAACTCGTTTGGACTAGACAGTTACATATGTTAAAAGAAAAATCCCAGTTCCCTATAAGCGAACTAATTTGTATGTAATATGAACTCAAAAGTGTTGAGGACGGAGTTGTTCGTAATTCGCAATAATTCGTTATAAGTGAACTGCAAATACCTATATCATTTTAAATAGTAAAGTGGATTTAACGCCATGTATACGCATGTATATAAATATGTATGTATGTGTGGCTAATGAAATTCAAAATAGTAGTAAATTAAGTATTTGAAGATGTTAGTTATCGTTATTAGGTTAGGTACTTACTTCGAAAGTGGCATATGCCACTTCATTAAATTTAGTCACTCTTCAACATATAAAAATAATTACAAATTAAATAATCTAAAAAACAAGATGGGTTTTTTTTAATGAAATTACTTAATCCACTTTCAAAATAAATGGCTCATATGTGGATTTTGTTATGAATGTTTACATACATACACACATACTTCTTAATATAATCCTGGGACAAATGAAAAATCGTAGAATTTAACATAGACTAAAGTACACACCAAGGCGAATTCAGTAACTGAACACTAGAGCTGTGTAGCTCATGAACGAACGGGTTAAATTGAACGAATCACTTAATTGAACGAACTGATCCGGTAATTTGACTGAACGCTTTTGGATCAGTAGTGTACCGCTCGATGTTTTCGTTCATTCAGTTTGTGTTTCAAGTCTTTTATGTCAAATTTGCTTTTGTTCATGTTTCCTACTTATGTTATGTCTTTTTGTTTGAGTTGAGTTTTTGTGTTTCAAAAGGTTTAGGTACGTGTATACTAAATTCTATTTAGCGTCGCTGTGGCACTGCCATCATTCTTTTTACAATTTGATTCAACAGTCTTTTCACAAGAAGTATTTTTACTAGTGTTTTTATAAAGTGTTTTTACAAAGTAAAGATGTTAGATATATGTTTATACACACATTTCATTACCTGAATCTAAAATGAATTTGTAGTGCTTTAGAGATTTTTTTTGTTTCCGGTAAAATATTTTTGAGGACAAAACTTTAACTTAAACTTTGAGAAGTAACATTCAAACATTGATGCGCTTTTGATATATAAATAACGATAAAAGAGTTAAAATGCTTTTATTAATTATCTAAAGAGAAAAAACTAGTAAAACCAAACAAAAGTACCTTTCTTACCCCCTGTTTGTGTAAGATGTTAATATTAAACTAAATATTAAGCCAAAATAAAATGTACACAATTCTTGTCGAAAGAACAAGAAATTATTTATAAAATAATATCCACTACTGTAATACTTACATGTATGTACCGACGGTACATCGCATAAGTAAATAGCAAAAATTAAAAATTTTAAAAACCCCCGACTTTTTTGAGAAAAGATGTTATATCTTCTCAACGGCTGGACCGATTTTCTTCAAAAAAGTTAAGTTAAGGGTTAAAAATGAGTTTAAATATAACTTTTTTAAATAAATAATTCAACTTTTTTTAATAAATTATTCAATTCATTCATTCGTATTATTTAAATACTCGTATACACAACCGATTTTATTATTCTTACAAAATAGCATTGTTTCATACTGTTGTTCAAAAGTGAAAGATTGAACGAACGGGTCAATTTTTTACTAATTGAACGAAAATTACCGGTCACTGAAAAGAACGATTTGGCACAGCTCTACTGAACACACTATGTTTGTTCTTTCCGATATTTTTCGTTGTGTTGTATTGATTTTCATTAAAGAAAACATAATGGGAACGGCGTTCCATACATTTTGAAAATGACACAAGAAATGCCATATGTGTATTCGGTATAAGTCAAAATACACATTCCCTTCGCTTGCTTTTTGTTAATAACAGTGAAGTTTTTGATCGCAGAACTGTAAAATTTGGTCAAGACATGTAGTTTAATGGCATTCATAATAATCAATCAAAAACACAATTTTGAATTTTTTGTGTTACGCCATTTTACATTTTATCTAACGATATATACTCGACTTTTTAAAAAGATATTTAAAACAGTGTAACGGCCAGAGACCTGCGCCGAAGGATTTTCATCGGCTGCGGCGGCTGGCATGAAAATCATCGGCGGCGGCTCAAATTCGGCTGTCAGCCGACAAATATATCGGCTAGCCGCTTTTTGCACGGCTCTTACAAAAAGACGGCTAAGCCGGCTTAAATCCAGATATTAAAATTTACTTACGGTATAGTTAGTTTTTGATTATTTAGCAATTTTAACTAAAAATATGTATATGTATGTATGTTGATAAATGGCATAAATAGGGAAAGGAAACACCAAATGAAATAATTGGGAGTGAATGGAGTAACCCAGTTCTATTATCGTTTATAATTTGGCCGTTACTTTTGTACTGAAGTCTCTAAAATTTGGAAATATGAAAAGCATTTTCTTTTAAATTGACATCAAAGCTAGTTTATACAAAGACAAAGACACAAAACAGTATTAAATCTGAAATTCCTTTCATTCAGCTTAAGCGGTTGCTCTATACTGTCTCAAATAAAAATAAACAAATAAAAACTTTAATCAAGATTAGTTTCTAGCTCAATTAAATTTAAATACAGGGTGGGCCAAAAGAAACCAAGGGGTGTAAAAGTTTAATAACTTTTTTGTTTATTAATTTTTTTTTATTTTTTCTTTCAGATTATATAGACAACACTTGGAGAATTTATAATGGAGAGGTTCACAACTGAACAGAGAACCAGAACAATAGAATTTTATTATTTAAACCAGAGATCAATTATTTTAACGCAAAGAGCATATCGTCGACATTTTAACGTCAGAATTTCGCCCTCTGAAGCGATGATTCGTTGCTTAGTTAATCGTCATCACCAACATGACAGCGTAAGAGATTTGCCTCGAACCGGTAGACCACGTTTAAGTCGCACTGGGGAAAATATTGAACGAGTACAGCAAAGTGTTAACGAAGCACCAGAAACATCTGGCAGAAGGCGTTCTGCTCAGCTAGAAATGTCTCGTACGTCACTACGGCGCATTTTAAAAAAAGATTTACAGTTATACCCATATAAGGTGCAATTGGTCCAAGAATTAAAACCCGCAGATCATCGGCAACGTCTAAATTTTGCAGTTAAATTTCAAGAGTTGGCCAGAAATGAAATCAACTTTATTGAAAATTTGATTATGAGTGATGAAGCTCATTTTCATTTGAATGGCTTTGTTAATAAGCAGAACTGTAGGTTCTGGGGTTCTCAAAATCCAAGAGCCATTCATCAACGCCAATTGCACCCCATCAGGTGTACAGTATGGTGTGGGATCACATCTGAAAATGTCATTGGGCCCTACTTCTTCGAGAATGAAGATGGAAGTGCTGTAACCGTAAATGGAGAGCGGTATCGGTTTATGATAGAAAATTTTTTACGTCCTGCTCTTGAAAACAGACCTGGTATGTGGTTTCAGCAGGACGGAGCCACTTCCCATACTGCCCGAGACACAATGGCACTTTTAAGTCAAATTTTTGGAGCGAATAATTTCTCGAAATTCGGAAATTATTTGGCCAGCGCGATCGCCAGATTTGACAGCACCCGACTATTTTCTTTGGGGTTTTTTGAAGGAGCGAGTGTATGTGAACAAGCCAGAGACAATCCTTGAACTCAAGGCAAACATTGTTGCAGAAATTCGAACGCTACAGCCACAAGTTTTGAAAGATGTTATGGAAAATGCTCTAAAAAGAGCCCATCAGTGCGAAGCTGAAAACGGTGGTCATTTAAGAGACATCATTTTTCATACTTAGTGTACAAAAATTTCCATTTTGTATATTATATAATCTGAAAGAAAAAATAAAAAAAGTTAATAAACAAAAAAGTTATTAAACTTTTACACCCCTTGGTTTCTTTTGGCCCACCCTGTATGTATCACATAAATAAAAACTGTTAAATAATTAGGTTTGTTTTATTATAAAAGTTTATTATTAGAAGTAGACGATATATGTACATATGTACATTCAAAAAACGGTATAAATTAACGATTAATGATTTTATTAGGACTGGCTGAATTACTCTTCATTATTTGATTTATTAAATATGGCCACAATGTATAAAATCGTACAGGAAAAATAGCAATAGGAAACCGATTGATTTATTAAGGAACACAAATTCTATACAATTGACATGATATAGTCATTTCGGCCTAGCCAACAGTTATTTGGCATTTTGAGTGGAATCTGACACTTCTATGCATACAAAAAATCGAAACCTTCACTATTTTAGATAACTTTTGAAAAATCATTTTTTTTAACAATGATTTTTTTTAATATGATATATAGGGCACATAAATACAAATATATTATAATCACAGTTTTTGTACATGTGATGTATATATATATATATATATATATATATATATATATATTTAGATTTCAATATCAATCAATATCAATATCAATTTAAATTCAGAAAGCGTCAATTGTAATTCAGAAATTATCAGTTGTAACTCAGAAAGAAAACAAATTTTATTAACTATGTAAATATTTATTTTAATTTAATTTAATAAGTTATAATAACAAAAAAAAATGCAATGAAGATTCGTAATAAATAAATAAATAAATTATTGGCCGAATTTCTGAATTACAATTGATACTTTCTGAATTACAACTGATGCTTTCTGAATTTAACTTAACAAATCTAAATTACAATTGACGCTTTCTGAATTTAAGTTGACGCTTTCTGAATTACAACTGGAAAAGGTGTAGAAAACGAACTCGCATTCCAATTTGTTTACAAAGATTTTAATTAAAGCGCTACATAGGGCATATAAATACAAATAAATTACGTTCACATTTTTTGTCGGATATGATGTATATTCGTAAATAATCGTCTGCATTTATTTTTGCAGAATTTGTTACTTTTGTTTTGCACAGTAATGTACATATGTAACTATATAGTAGTGATGTGCGAATATTCGTATTCGCATTCTAATTTCCAAATATTCGGCAGTTTTTAGATAAACTCTGGTTTTAGACTCGGCAGTTTTAGTTGCTCGACTTTTAATTTTGTATGAGAGAGTTGAGAAAGAAATATATACCTTTTGTATACCTATCTTTTTCTTTCTTATTATAAAATCCAAAGTTGAGCAACTAAAAGTGCCGATTCTAAATCCAGAGAAAGCAAAGTATTCGAATTCACCAAATTCAGACGAATAAAAATATTTATTTTTTAAGTGCATGACACTAAAATATTAGTTTGCGCTTATTAAAAGAAGAATTTCGTATTCGCGAATTGATTAAAAAAATATTCGTATTCGTATTTGCGAATATAAAAAATGACATTCGGCACATCACTGATATGTAGGTTCTACATTGTAACAAATATAATGTAAATGAAGGACTATGCACATTTGCATACATATCGTTGGTCACAAGTAGAAAGGCCCTAACTGAAATAATTGTAACTTTACAGAAGGTAAAAGCATAATAGAAACAGTACAACTGCTTGTACAAACTGCTTTGTACAATTGCTAGTAAAAGTGTTGTTTTTAAAATATTGCAATAATTTTTTGTGACGAGGCAAATACACCTCGTGAAATGTATTGAAATCACTGAAAAACTCAATGTCGTAAAAAATACGAGTTAGGGCATTGAGACCATAGGTATGCATTATGCGTGTTGGATCAGTTTACCTAAATATATGTACATAGATTGTAATATCTATGTATGATTTATAAAGTGGTCGAAAATTCTGTGGCAATAACGAATAAGCGCTTAAGTCAACTTATGCAAAGTTTACTTCAAAACTGTAACTCCTTAAATGTTATCGCATTAAGTTGAAGGACGGATGAAATAAATCATATATCCTTATAAAATTATAGTACCGTCAAAAACTTTTGAAAAAATTAGTTTGCTTAAGTCAACTTGAGCACTTTTTTGCCACAGAATTCAATACATTATGCATCTACATATCGCACATCCAGTTCAATAGTGACATAACTCAAAAAATTCGTTTTTTGAGTTGATAATGCAGAATAATTATGCATTTCGTATTTTATCTTGCGTAAAAATTTCATATAAATAACTTGTACTATCACTTCGTGAGAGAAGAATATTTATTCATGCCTTCATTGAGTTGTATATAAATTGAAAACTTTAAACGTATTTCCTGCAAAACTAGTTTTTTTGAGTTTTGAACTATTTGAACTATTGAACTGAATGTGCGATATGTACATATGTACTCGTACATAAACCATTACCCTTTTATTCTAGGTCGGTGTTGCTTCAAAGCACATTTTACATACAAAATATTTCTGTAAAACATGTTTGTTATTTATGACCATTTGAGCAAAGTGATTCCATACTGGAGATCCTCCCGCGGTCCTTTTGTTTAAAACTAGCTTGTTCGTGTAACTGCTGCGTAAATTAAATGTAGCAAAAGCAAAAGAATAAACAAAAATTGTGAGTGAATTTTTAATCAATGTTCATTATAGCCGAACTATATGTGTCCCAACATTTTTTACATTTAATTTTATTTTATTTTCCATATAAAAACTTATTTAAAGTAAATTCAGCATAAAAAAGTCAAACTAAAAAAAAATTAAAAAAATCGGCGGCTAATTTTAATCGTCTGACTTAAATCGGCGGCTAATTTTAAGCCTTAGCCGAAAAATTAACGGCGGCGGCGGCTGCCAAAAATCATCGGCGGCGCGGCTTGAGCCGGCTAAGCCGTCACGGCGCAGGTCTCTGGTAGCGGCACTTGTATTCTAAATATAAACGATATGAATGAAACAATGTTGAATTTTTTCAGAGTTGTATAATGTGGTATCATTTTGTTTTTGACAAGGTGCAAGAAACAAAAAACTGCAAAGAAAACGACAAGTATCAGAAAGAGGAAAAAATTAAAGAATCATATTTTGGTGCAAGAAATATTAAATTTTATGTAGATAGTTTACGAAATAGACATTTAGTAAAATTTTAAATAGATTTAAAAACAAGATGGATACTGCACCCTCCACAGATATGGTATATCAGGGTATATGCACATTGTTCCACAATGCAAACCCGAAAGAGAAAGAAAAAGCCAACAAATGGTTGGAAGAATTTCAGAAATCGGTAAGATACATTTTTTTTGATGATATTTCATAATGTAGTAACAATTATGTTTCAGATATACTCATGGACGATTGCCGACGAATTACTTCAACAAAAACGAGATTTGCATTCGTGCTACTTTGCGGCCCAAACTATGCGCAATAAAATACAAAATTCTTTTAACGAATTACCCATGAATTCACATGAATCTTTAAGAGATTCCCTCATCGTCCATGTTGGTCAAATTACTAATGAAACTGATACCGTAATCGTGACACAACTTTGTTTGGCCGTGGCCGATTTGGCTTTGTTAATGTCGTCGTGGAAGCAACCGGTAATAGATTTACTCGAAATGCTTTCACCACAACCTCAATCTGTTTGGCCTCTTTTGGAAATTTTGACGTTAATACCGGAAGAAATTGACTCTAGATATTTACGACTGGGCGCTAATCGACGAGAGGAAATTCACAAACAATTGGATGCTTCTGCTCCAAAAGTAATGGAGTTTCTTTGTATGTGCATGCAACATTCGGAACCTCAAGAAAAAATTGTAAACTCTACATTACGATGTTACTCTTCCTGGGTGGCCATTCAGGCGATTCCTTTGCAGCAATCGGCTCAAAACCCCATAACACAACAAGTCTTTCATTTACTGAATTTAGAGAATTGTTCAAGAAAATTGCACGATACATGTACGGAATGTCTATGTTCTCTATTAAGTTGTATAGAGGCCGGAAGATATAACTTAGATCCTCAAATTATGCTGCAGATTTTTAACGCAGTTCGTATGCTGGAGACAGCATATCATACTGCAGTTGGATTGGAAGATATCGACAAGATTATGAATTATTGTCGAATTTTTACAGTACTTTGTGAGGCATTTTTTTACGAAATGTCTGCTAATGAAGAAATACCTCATTACTCAATAAAAGGTTTAGACTTGGTTCTTATATGCGTCGGACATTATGATTACGAAGTAGCTGAAATCACTTTTAATTTATGGTGCCGTCTAAGCGAAGAATTGTTTCAACGTAACAATGATACATTGACCGCTCATTTTAAACCCCACATAGAACGCCTCATAGGAGCTTTATATCGTCTAGCACAAATGGAACCCGATCACGAGGGTTTAATAGACGAAAACGATAGCTTTAATGTAAGATTTTTTTTTTTTTTTGGTGCATCTTGCATTTTAATACAATTTGGTACTATTGTTGTTTGCAGGATTTTCGGCGCAAGGTTTCAGATTTAATTAAAGATGTGGCATTTATAGTTGGTTCTGGCAATTGTTTCAAACAAATGTTTTTCAAGTTACAAGAACCGGGCAGTACTTGGGAATCAACAGAATCTGCGCTTTTTATAATGCAAAATGTAGCAAAAAATATAATACCGTAAGTAAAATATCGATTTTATTCTTTGTTATAAATAAATTTTATATATGATTGTTAATTTTCATGTTTTTCCCCAGTGACGAAAATGAAGTCGTTCCCAATGTAGTGGAATCAATTTTAAATTTGCCCGAAAATACTCACATAGCGGTACGATACACATCTATAATGTTATTAGGCGAATTATGTGATTGGATTGAAAATCATGCTGAAAGCCTTGAAGCTGTTCTTAATTTTCTGTTGTATTCACTGCAACAGAAAAACGGGTTGGCTGCCGCAGCTGCAATATCATTAACATCAATTTGCTCTTCTTGTCGTCAAAAGATGGTGTACCACATTAGTGGCCTCGTGGAAATAGCTCGTAGTTTAGATAGTTTTGAAATTAATAATGACTTAGCTATTGGTTTGCTAAAAGGAATATCGCTAATTTTATCGCGCCTGCCAAGACAACAATTGGAACCAGCTATGCGCGAAATAATTTCCTTCCAATTGCAACCTCTAGCTATTATGGTAGAAAATGATGCACCCAATTCAACGATATGCAAAGGAGAACGAACCGACCCAGCTTATTGGGTGGACAGAGCATGCGCTGTTATAAGGCACACTAATCCCGATGTTCCTGATAGCGAATTTCATCCAACTTTGCAGATATTAACGGATGCCTGGCCCCTAATATCGCGCCTTATGGATAAATATCAGACAGATGTACGAATAATGGAGCGTACATGTCGCCTTATACGTTATGGGGTTAGAATGGTACGCAAACAGGCGTCCATGCTGGTGGAGCCTCTAATACATCAAATGGTTACATTGTATGCATTACACCATCATAGTTGTTTTCTCTATTTGGGTTCAGTCTTGGTAGACGAATTTGCCAAAGTTGAGGAATGCATTAATGGACTTTTAGCTATGCTTAAAGCATTCATTGAACCCACCTTTAAAATGTTGCAAGTTGAAAATGGTTTAAAAAATAATCCTGATACTGTCGATGACTTTTTTCGCCTTTGTTCAAGATTCATAGATTGTTGCCCTTTGCCATTTTTGCAAAGTGCCCTAGTAACGCCCATATTTCAGTGTGCTTTATTGGCTTGCACACTAGATCATCGCGAGGCGAACTCTTCTGTTATGAAATTCTTTTGTAATCTCTTGAAATGGGGACGCAACACAAACGATAAACTGTCTGAGTGCAAGCCATTGGTAAAGGAAATAGCTGCACAAAATGGAGAGGCTTTAGTAGTAAATCTCATACATGCATCCGTTTTTTGTTTACACACTTATATGCTACCAGACGTAGCTGAAGTATTGACTGAATTGAAGGGCGTTATAGCACCAGAGCAGATAGAGGCTTTTCTGAAAGCAGCTCTTCAAGCTTTGCCAAAGAAAAATAGCGGAGGCTATGTCACCGCCACAGATATGCAATTACATGACTTTAAAGATACAGTGCTGAAGTAAGTATTTGTTATCTTCCTGCCAGATTACATGGAAATAATTAACATTTTATCTTCTATTTCAAAAGATCTACTTCAACGAAATCTGTTACAATGGCTTTGAAGACGTTTACACGTTTATTCCGTTAAAACATAAAATCGTGATCTACAATCAAGAACAAACATTAATAACTAATATATGTATAACAAACGATCTTCTTAACCCTTTTACTTTTATTGATTAATATTTAAATGTATTATTATTATTTTTTTTTTTTTTTTTTTTGTAAATTTATTAGTTATACCTACATTAACCGAGACTTTTTACAAATAATTTTTTTAACGAAAAAATGTAAACTGTTGAATAAAAAAATTATTGAGTTGTAAGCAAACTCATTTTTTTAAGTTATGTTTGCTGTAATAAATCTTTAAAAGTTAAGGAAAAATTAAAAATTTTATTATTTGAAGACATTTGAAGACTTAAGAACCAAAATTGTTTAAAACTTTAAATATTTTAAAATATTTGATTGGTCCAGAAACTTTTTCCTACATATATTTTTATGTTTAATAGTATAATTAAAATTATAAAATAACTACATTTTGTGTAAACCCCGTTGGCAAATCCATAAATAAAATCTTAAAAAAATATATGTATGTGAAACTAAATTTCAGGTTCTTAATCGATTTCTAAGAGCTACCATGAAATATAATTTTTAATTGTCTTGTGGAAAATAAAATAATTTATATCACTTTCCTTATACTTAATAAAAAATTATACCTTGGTTATTATGTCACGATATAAATAATATTATTAAGCTCTAACACATGCTTCTACTTTTGTGTGTTCCTTTCTTTGCATATGCAACTTTAAACTTTAATACAGCATTATTGCTACAGAATTAACATACATACATATCGATCATTTATTAAAACAACGTCATAGCTCAAAAACACTAGATTGCCAGAAAACGAATTTGAAGTTTTCAATTTACACACAACTTAATGGAAAAAGAGAATTTTATTTTGCTCTCAAGAGTTGAGTAAACAAGATATTTGTATGAAATTTTGTACATAATATTTTTTTTAAACAGAAATAATTGTTAATCTATGGTCACTACAAAATCATGGGTTTGAAGAAGTAGGCGGCAACACGCCCATTAACATTTAACTTTACATTTTACGTATTTCTACTCAAACGTTCCTAAAAAAAACTTCGTACATAACTTAAGGTCTTATAATGGCATAATTGTTCCTTTTCAATTTGGTGTAGGCAATACTCATCTTCAGACCTTTCCAACTGACACTCATAATTAAACTTCAAGTTAAATAAGTTTTATGAAGAAACTTGAAAAAGGAGTCATCCAAATTTTCGTTTGGTACAATCAATATCTATTCCTACAACCTGATTGCATTTTATTTTGTCATTGTCAGGGTGCCACCTCATTTCTAGGCAGCCAGCTAACTTGGCAATATCTTTAGCTTTCTAATGGAGATGTGCAAATGTCGTGATTTTATCGTGTCACGCGTGATTCACACATGATCGTGATTAAATTTATAATTAATCACGCGTGAGCGTGACTTAAAAAAATTACTCGTGCGTGAGCTATTCCTGTTTAGGTGAGTATCAATATACTCTACCATTTTGCACATGCTACGATGCAAGACCATTTGCACAAGATTGTGAATTGGGCTATTGTTATAATTTTTTCAGGCGTAGTAAACTGGCTCATATGAAATTCAAAAATAAAATTAATTTAATTCGGGCCATCATGAATAAAATTCCACGTGAAATTTCTCCCTTTTCCAATCAGAATTTTTTGTTTTGTTTAGTTGGAATTGTTCTCCGTGAAAAATTTCACGCGTAATTTTATTCATGATAGCCCTGAATATATTTTTTTATGGTAGACAACTATATTTTCCCTAAATTTTGACTTTTTTAAACATTTATGAAAATTAAATAATTAAATGTTATAGTTCGAACTTTCAAAATCTACCGTCACAATTTTTTATAAGCGCTTAAACATAAAAAAATATTTTTAAATTGGCGAATTTCGGACGTGTCCAAAATACAAAATAATTGACACTAAACACATTCTTAATGCATTTTCTTTAGCGCTATGTAATTAAAAGGTGAATGTATTAAACAAAGTTTTTTTTTACAACTTAAAATAATGAAGATAGTTAAAAAAAATTCATGCCTCTTTCAGGAAAATTTTAAATTTTTGATTTTTTAGCCCCCGAATAAATAAATAAATAAATAGCCTTTTCCTGATTTAACGAAATTAGTATTAATACATTTATTTCCTATTTTTATTTAAAATTTTGTGAAAAACTTATGCTGTCTTTTACAGCTTTATTTATAAAACTTAAAAAGGCTTTATAAAGGCTTTTTAAGAAAAATTTTGTATGAAAATTTGTTTTAAAAAACCTTTATAAATACTTTTTAAGTTTTATAAATAAGGCTGTTAATATAAAAACCAATAATAAACTAAAAAGTAATATGCGAAATATTAAAAAGAATCAAGGCAAACGAAAAATTTTTTGTCTTAAGTAAAATATCTTATGAGAGATACGGAAACACATCTTGGGAAATTATTTCTTAAGAATTTCAAGTTTATCTCAAAATGCTTTATCCGGTAAAAATCGGATAATTTTTAAAAAAGTTAAAAGTCTCAGGAGTTTTTTTGAATCCCTGAATCCCCAGCTCAAGCCAGAAGGCTGTCATGACATGTGTCATAAAGCCTAACTCCTCCCCTACGGATGTTTCATATAAATCTAATCAGTAGTTTAAAAGTTCTAGATTTATTGCGATTTACTTTGTAAAAGTCCCCACTGTGCAGTGTAAATTTTACATATACATGTGCATACATATCTACATACGAGTACATCTGCATGTGTAAAAACCTATTTTTCAACCCAAAAAAAATTCAAATTGGATTACATACTTACATAAGTTCTAAACCACTCGTGCGTGATTAAGAATATTTTGTTCGTGAGCGTGCGTGATCGTGAAAATTTTCAATATTTGTCTGCGTGAGCGTGCGTGTCGTGAGTCAAAAAACGCTCACGTGCACATCTCTACTTTCTAATAATATAGGAGAGAATTACGCACATTTTATATGCATATATGTATATATCACTTAGTAATATAATCAGCCCTGTTCTGTAACCCCCTTTTCCAAGTATATTTCTCGTTTTCAAAAAATTAATAATGATCCTGCAGATGATATTTGAGAATGTATATAAGTAATAAAAATATTTAAAAAAATCTAAAAAAAATATTTCTATTGTATTTATTTTTTTTAAATCGTGCGATTTCAATTCGATCGGTTTACAGAACATGGCCGAATGCACTTATCTCTATATGAAAATAAATTATTTACTCGTTTATCCTGAAACGAGATTCATTAAAATTATTGAGTATTTTTATTTTTTATTTAAAAATGTGTTGATTTTTTTTTTTCAAATTAAACTTATATAAGATGCGTGATTACAATTTAAAATTTTTATGATTCTAATTTTGTAAGGGCCAAAAAGAACCAAACAATTTATAAAATCACGGATCTTTCGAATCTAAATCAAATAATACCAAATGGAGGCGGAAACCGAAACATGAAGCTGATCAAAATTGATTTGCATCTGACCAAAATAGATTGTTATAAAAGTTTTAATACGAATATTATTTAAATTGTGCATATAATATCGACAATTCCATGGTAGTCAAAGTAGAAAATTTAAATTTAATTATTGGTAATACAAGTACCAGATGATGATGCTGACGACATCGGCGGTTTAATGCCCATTAAATCGCACAAATGATTTCGTAAAGGTCTTACTTCGATTAAAGGTAAACCCCAATCTGTTTCAGAAAGTAAATTTAAAATATCGTCCATGCTTTCTTCAGAAATATCAATGACATCGCCGTGTAAAGCTAAAGCTTCATATAATTTGGTGGCAGTAGTTTTTCGTATATGAACATGTGTAAGACCCAAAAATATAGATAATTTTGAAAGAATTTTCTTGCATAAGCGTGGAACTTGTACTAGTTGGCAGAATACATTGATGCTGGAAACCAACTTATAAAGTTTTTTGTGACCTTTAATTTCTAAATTTAATAAACGATAAATATCATCAGCAAATGCCGAAGATTCGTCAAGTAGAACTGAGTTTATGATGCCTAAAATCGAAAACAATACAAAAAGATATTGAAATAATAATATATATAAGTAAGTATGTATGTATATGTATATACCTGAAGCAATAAGTATGTCCAAGAAATTTAACATGGGATACGTTACACGTTCGTTAAGCAAGTTTTCTTCGAAATTCATTGTAATTTCATTACACAATCTTGGTAATTCGGCTGGATGACTGCGCAAGAATTGAAAGAATGCTGCCGAAGAGTATTTTATCAATGACTCGGTTAGTTGACCAATACTGGCGCTGAGGCCCAATAGTATACGTTTTGAATATTCGGGTAATTCAAGTAGAGAACAAAACAAGGGGAATGTATGATCAGCAAAAAGCCACAATACACTATTCACATCCGAAGGAAAAACTTCTCTAAGACGATCATGGTGATGTACATGTGGCAATTTGGGTTCTAAATAAACTAATTGACAGAAAAGTCGTCCGGCCAAACCTCTAGTTCGATCGATTTTTTCCACTGCTTGTTGCATAAAATCTAACATTACTTCATGAATATGAAAAGGTTGTATAATATCCCTGGGACAACAGGAGAACAGCTCATAAATTGCTGTAAGCAGACATTTAGATAATCAATAAAAATATAAAAATTTCAAGGAATTTTAAGTACCATTCATTGCAGCTTCCCTAACCCAAGCACCAATATCACCACGATTATCTAATGTGTACTCATCCATTGCTTTCAAATAACAGTCAATTATTTTTGTAAGATATTTTGGATTAGCAAAAGAAACTGTGAAGTAAACTTAGTTGAACTTATTTAATTTTATATAAAATTAAAATTAATGATTGTACCCTTATTATCCGTTTCGAACCCTACGGTTTTTACTAAATTACTTAAGGCTTTAATACTATCCCTACGAGCTTCACTCCAATTTTGAGTATTATGATTTGCTCTCTCTTTCGGTACCTCGCCAGCCACCAAGGCCTGAAAGGGCGTCAAGGAATGTTTAATTAGACTTTGTAAGATCTCGTCTAAATGAGGCTTAAGCATAAATAGAGGTAGTACTCCCAGAGCACTTATATAGCCCATTCGTATATGCTCCTCCACATCACTTTCAGCTCCTTTAACATAAAATCTAATAATTTCTTCGTTAGATCTAGTACGGTCTGGATTATTGTAGTATGTTTTACACAATGCGGCGAATGCGGATGTGGCAGATTCTCGAATTGGCGCAGTTTTATTTATTAAACATTTATCAATGATTTCTTGCCAAGATTCTGAACAAAAAAAAAAAAAAATCAAACACATTGGAGAGAAAAGAAGCCGCATAAAACTCACCCAAACACTGAGATGTTACATCCACCTTTGATAAGCTACAGTTGCGTATAAAATCAGTGCAGCATTGCTTCATAATTTCGCCACTCATGCCACGAAACAAATCTCTTTCTATGAATTTCATTATCAATTCATTAATATTACTAATACATTGATTTGAAAGGAAATTTTGTCGCTTCTCTTTATGTTCTTCATCAATTTTACTTAGTGCCAACACAATCTCACCAATTGCCAAAACACTGCCGTGGCGTGTGTTGATATCAATTGAGTCGGTCTTTGAAAATAGTTGGTCAAGAACCACCGACGACACATATTCAGGAGCCCACCGTGCTAATTTATGCAGAGCCTTAGCAGTAAGTTCTCTTATGGCTGGATCCCAATGATTTACTTTGCGTTCGACTAAATGATCTATCAACGGTTTTCGATATTCTTCAAATTGCGCTATAAAATCACTAATGTTCAAGTAGGAATTTTGACGGAGACCCACCGAGTAGAAATCGGTAGTAGTTGAAATTTCTATACCAAACGGAAAATTCCCCAAACGGCCTACACTTTCCTGGAAAGCAGCTGAAGCTGCTCTACGGCAATTTATTTCACGATCAAATGTGGCTACTGTTAACAAACCAGCAGAGATATCATGCACGAAGGGCAAAACATCTTGTGGATTATAAGCTCTTGCAAATGCCCAACACATGTAACAAGCAGAATCTCGTATGTGCTGTCCTACTGACATGTAACCCTTCATTTCATCGTAAAACAGTGCCTGCAATAAAAGTGGAACCAACTCTTTTAGGCGATATGGTAATAATAAACCTCTTTTAGCCAGTTCAGCCAAAGCTAAACATGCTCCATGCCAAGCTTCGTGAGGCTCTAAAGGATTTAATATTTCAATTACTGAACCTATAACTTCATCAGCCAATTCTTTAGATAATCGATTTGTAACGCGACCAATGCCTTTGGCTGCAGACCAACGTACATCACTACCTCCACTTCTAAGCCCTTGCAACAATTCTTCTATAACTTCTTCTATGGCATCCGGCACTATAACTTCCTCGTCGGAGTTAACTTCTGCATTTTGCTGATTATTATGTTTAATTATTTCTTGTTGCTGAGAACTTTCTTGCGCTAAATTTTTTGCTAGAGATCTTGTGCCACGTTTATAACGCCAACTGGCAATGCGAGGTTTCAAATATATCAGACCAATGCGTTGTATAATTTTGATATAACATTTGTATTTCAAAAAGTCCGATCCATCTTTGTATTGGCAACTGATAATCCATTGCTGCAACTTGTCCGCATATGGTAAAAGATCATCACGTTTTCCATGTTTTAAAATGGCAGCTATTGCCGCCAATTGCCCAAATTTGACTTCAACCGTATCGACTTGATGCTGCGATATTATCCAGTCTAAGAATCGTTCCAAATATAAGTCCTTTATATCGACTCTTACAAAATATTTAGCTGACAAATATGCCGAAATGATGCTACAAGTGTCATTTGTAGATGTATATAGCTTACACAAATCAAAAATACGCTCCATTTTAGTTTTTTTTTGGATTTCATTGTTTTCGATTGTGTCTTCATTGGTAGTATATGCATCCAAACGAGACAAATGAAAAGGATTTATAACCAAAATCGACATCCACAAAAGTAACATATATCGAGTTTCCCAATGTTTAAATTCTCTGGGATTTTGTTTTTCTAGTAATTCCAAGGCGAATTCTAAATCAGTCAGTTCATGTGGCAAAAACTTTACCAAAATCTTATATGTTCTAACTTTACAAATAATGTAAAGGTACTTAAATGCAGCATGCATTAGTGAATCCGACAGATTGCGGTTTCTTATCTTGTTCAGCAATCGATTTAACAACATTTCCAAATGTATATCTAACAAATGTGGCTGTTCTTGATACCTAAATTCAAATTTCCATAAACAAACTAATGGCAACGATGATGGCAAAATTTACCTGTTTAGTACTTCCGTATATTGTTCAAAATCCTTCTCAAAGCCTGGTGCGTCGGTACCCTGCATGGACTCAATCATTTCCAAAACTTGGTCTAATTCTGTGAAATGTTCCAATGTATTGCAGGGGCCCTCATCATCCTTTATTTCTTCACATTGCATCATTTCGACTATTTCTTTCTTATATACGATGTAATTAAGTATATTTTTAACAGTAATTTTTAATTTTTCTCAACAGCCGATTTGATTCTATGACTTCCTGATGATTAAGAGCAAATACTTATGTAGGAGTCAAATTTTCTTTGTGAGTTTAGTATTTGTTTTATTTGGTGAGTAGCCAGACTTGTATTATATTTGTAAAGTAGCAGATCTGCCTCGGCCCCGCCTTGATTGAAGTTATATGTTGCAAATCATGAATGAAATATTAAGCAATATACATATGTATTTATTTCATATAGAAAGGAATCATCTCCAATATTGCACATATAATTATACATGTTTATTAGGATGATCGATTATTCGACTTTTTCCAGAAACCGGTTTTCGAATAGTTCGAATATTTGATATTATGAAAAACCCGGTTTCGGTTTTTACAATTCAGGAAAAACCGGCCAACCGGGTTTTTTAATTAAGAAATTTATTATACAAAAGTTTTGATTTTCAATTGCTTTATTGAAAAAAATAGTGAACAGTTCATGTAAATACTATAGAACAATAAAAAAATTAAAGGTAAAACATACAAATTAATTCCATATACATACTTACTATGTATAGTACATAAATACTTATGTATATATAATATACAGTTGAGAAATAAACTCTACATACAACCATCATTTTTAGGGTTTTGTGGAAACTTGGGGAGAAATTAAAAAAATCAAATATGCCAATATTTAGATTTATACAAAAAATAAAAAAATAATTATAATAACACCTACATTAGCAAAAATATTAAAAATACATAGGAGAAAAGTCTACATACAGGCATAAAATACATGAAAAAATACGTGCAAAATGTTTGATGTCGTCAACCTGTTTGAAAATTCTGTGATTTCCGGTAGCAAGTTGTCAACAAATTGCATTCAAATATGGTATATAATGTTGTTATTAAATATATTTTTTAATTTTTTATTTTTTGTATAAACATATTTATTAGCACCCTAAACATTGGCATAATTAATAATGGATTTTGACATCCATTGCACACCATAATGCCAATTTAATTCACCTCTGCTATCACCTCATAAAATAATTTCGCTTGAATTTCATGTTTCAGTAACATACCATTTACGCATGCCATTTCGAAAAACTCAATACACTCACGATTTTTCCCTAACACACTCAAATTTTTCGCAATGGCAGCCCCAGTGGCAGCAAAGTTTGCATGCGAGTGAAAATTTGGCAGTTGCATGCCGTTGAATGTCAAAACGAAGAAAAGTGTTACCCTGTTAAACATTTGATGCAAATTTATTGGATTACTGTGAAAATTAAATTAATATTTTAGCTTGTTAAATGTGTTATTATTATTTATAACTTGATTTGTGTGTGAAAAACTGGAGTTTGTTAATTATAAAGAACTAATATTATTAAAATAATAATAATAATAATAATAAGTGTTAATAGTTTCCTCAAGAATGTGCCTTTGTGACGTACTATGTAACTCTATTCTATAAACAAAAGGAAAAGTAAAAATGGAAGCGAGACTGAGCCAGCTCGCTTCGACGACATTTTTAAAATGGAGTGGCAATGGCATGTGTAAACAGCAAAGCAAATGGCAAGAGATTCGACTTTTTCGAACAATTTTTCGTCGATAATACGTACACAACACTGGCATGCCACTAGTGGCATGTGTAATTGCAGTGTAAATGTTGCCATGTTCAAAAAACGCTTAGAGCTTTTACACTAAAAAAAAACGTAGGAAAATCAACAAAACACGCAAAATGTACAAATCGAAAAGTATTCGATTCAGCCGGTTTTTAAATTGTAAAAAACCGGACTGAGTAAACAAGATATTTGTATGAAATTTCTACACAATATGAAGAACGATATGAGGATTAATTCTGCATCATTAACTCAAAAATTTAATTTTTTGCCGCTGTGGCGTCGTGGGTTCGATTCCCACCATAGACCCTGAATGTTTTTCGCAGACAAGCTAATCGCTTTGCGAATTGTGTTTGTGTTTAAAAAATATAATGTAATTAATTAATTATAATTAACTATATAATTGTAATTAGCTTACAATCACGTTCCTTGAGTAAATATTTATAAGCGCTATCTCATGTTTTAGACCCGGCAGGTTTTCTTGAAGCAAGTCTGAGTTTATGGGAGAGAGAGGAAAGAAGAAAGAAGAGGGGTACTGACTTGCTTGTACAGAAAAGTTACTTCAATTCTGTTTTGTTATTTCATTCGCAGCATTAAAACAATAGGAAAATTGAACAAGAAACCGTCTGAAGGTAGAATTAGTAAAATCGTATCATTCTACTTTACAGCTTGCCGTATCGTTCAACTTTGTGCACAAGTTATAGAAAATGTAACAGTTTACACGAACATTTTTTTTGTTTGGCATTAAATACGGCGTTTTTGACATTCGCTACAGAAAAATCAGTTTTCTGCAGATTCCTACGCCAGCAGTGCTACCACCACATATTTTATAACTAGTAACATGCATTGTATATGGTACGGTTTTTGTCAGCTGACACGCAACATCACGATACGATTTTACTAATTCTACCTTGAGTGTAAACAAACGAGCAGTTTTAAAAGAGAATTGAAGATAATTGCTTCAAGAAAAACTAAAACATGAGTATGTACTATATTTCATCCTAGATATTCTTTTCTAACTTGGGGGCCACACGTTCAATTTTTGACTTTCAATTCCATTCAATTTTCAATACACTTGATTGAAGCTACAAATTTGAGTTGTTTATTTGTCGGTGGTATTTAAAAAATGAAATTGATTATCAATTTTTTGATTTTAAAAGGTTTAGTGATTCTTTTGGTACATTTTCCTTTCATTGTGTTAAGGAACTTGATGTGTTTAATGCACTAAATAATGGCGTTTTCTTTTCTGGAAAAAGTGTAACATTTTTTTACTTTTTATTCAAAAAAATACTATTTAGCGTTCGTTTAAAGAAAAAATTTAAGTTCGCAAGGGATGATACAATAATTTCTAATAAAATTTATATTTCAGAAAATCATTTTATTGTGAATTTTCATTGAAAAGTGTAATAAGTGTAACATTTTTTTCCAGAAAAGAAAATGCCATAAGATTAAATCTAATGCAGTAGGTGTTGATAATGTTACAATACAATTTATAAAACTTATTTATCCCCATATTTCCAATGTTCTTTTGCATCTAATAAACACTATTCTAAGAACATCAATTTTCCCTTATTCTTGGAAAACTGCAAGGGTTGTACCTATACCAAAAACTAAGAATGTTACCTGCCCAGCTGACTTAAGACCTATCTCGATACTACCATCACTGTCGAAAGTAGTAGAGCATATTATTAAAGATCAAATTCTTTTTTCTCTGGGAGGCAGAATTACTGACTCACAATATGCTTTTCGAAAGGGTTATAGTACTACCTCACTTCTTTTGACCTTAACGGATAGTATTAGAAATAATACTAATGATGGAAAACTAAGTGTATTAATATCGTTGGGTCTAACTAAAGCCTTTAACTCCATATGTTTTTCCACTATGGTAACTATACTCAGGGATACATTTAACTTCTCTAGATCTGCATGTAAACTTAATATGTCGTACCTTTCAGAGAGAAAGCAATTTGTTGAGATTCTTGGTAAACGCTCAGGCTTATTGCCTCTAAATTCTGGTGTTCCACAAGGTTCAGTTTTAGGTCCATTGTTATTCTTACTTCATATTAATAACCTGCCTAATGTAATTGCTTCTAATATTTGTACGCCCTTTTTGTTTGCTGATGACATTTTTCTCTTGTTCACCTCAGATCGTTACTACCCTGACGTATTGGAGTCAAATACTAACTATAGTCTTAATAGAATTTCGAAATGGTTGGATGATAACTCACTCTCGGTAAATCCTTCTAAGTCTAAGGCAATGATTTTTGGTCCTCTTGGTACTCAATTACCTCATTTTAATGTACTCGTCTGTAATTCTCGCATTGAATTTGTTTGTCATCATAAAAGCCTAGGTGTTATGATTGACAATCGCTTGAACTTTGAAGCACACTTTGATCTTATATTTCGTAGAATAACTAGTACGCTACGTAGAATTTATGCCATACGAATCTTCTTGCCTGCTGACATCAAGAGACGAATAGCTCACTCACTAATGATGCCTCACATATTATATGTCATAGAAGTTATCTCTGGCTCAATTGCTAAGGATCTGAAAATATTAGGATATGCTCTTAATTCGATAGTTAGGTTCGTTTTTAATCTACGACGTCGCGAACATGTCTCTGAATTAGTTAAAAAATTTTTAGGTTGCTCCTTTAATCAGTTTGTGAGTATGCGTAACTTAGTCTTTTTCCATCTTATCATAAAAAGCAGCGTACCTAAACTCTTGCGTAGTATGTTTACCTTCTCAAGGTCTATTAGAAACCAACAAGTAATAATACCAAGAATTAAATGTTCTTTATTTGAAAGGTCATTTACTGTGAGAGTAGCGCGATATTGGAACATCCTTCCGTATGAATTACGTATTTTTTCTCATAGCAATAATGTTATTCGTCTTAAACTCTTAAGTTATTTTTCTATGAATGATGGTAGGAATTAAAGTTTGCATATACTATACCTTGACATAATCTATCTGTTAAATTTGAAACTAATGACGAGATATTATTTCTGTTGCATTATTGCCATATCCGGACATCTACCATTTTATATGATTAAATATAGCTAATCTTAAATGGCTGGGGAGCCCTTGAATGGTTATAATAGTTTACGTTTAAGTTTATATACATATATATTTTTATTATTATTGTATTGTATTTACTCAGTACATATTAAATGCTTTGTAATACATATTTTTTGGCCTAAAAGGCTTAGTATTACTGTGGATGAAATAAATAAATAAATAAAATAAATAAATAAATTTGTGTCACAGCTATCAATTTCAAAGAATTTTGACAAACAATATGTGTGATGGAATTGATAGTAATTTATTGAACGTGTGGCTGCAGCGTAAAATCGTTAATTGCAATGTTTTGTGTCTGACACATAATATGAAATATTAAGAAGTCTATGTTGTCTGGCATCTTCAGCAATTGTCGGTTTTCTGTTTTTGACAAATTGTTTTGTTCAGTCAAGTTGAAAATATTTTGGGCAAAAGAGCAAAGTTTTCGAAAAGCAATGACTTTACCCGAGTTTTTTGGTTGTTCCATGATAGCGTTTGGACCACCTCTTGCACTTTTCATATTTACAATTGTAAAAAATCCCATACGCGTTATAATACTAGTGGTGGCGGCATTCTTTTGGTTGATTTCTTTGTTAACATCTTCCTTATTTTGGTACATCGTCATACCTTTGCGACATATTTTGGTGTTTGGTACGGTGTTTTCCGTACTGTTCCAAGAATATTTCCGTTATTTGCTGTATTTATTATTGAGAAAATTCGAAGAAGGTCTAGAATCTGTAGCTGATGACAGAAGACTTTTGGAAAATAAACACATATTGGCATATGTATCAGGATTTGGATTTGGCATTATTTCTGCAATGTTTGCTTTGGTCAATGTACTGGCGGATTTGGTGAGTTGCCGATAGTGATGAGCTATATACATACATTGTATGTGAATATAACTATATATATAAACTTTTACGTTCACAGACTGGTCCTGGAACTTTAGGTCTAAGTGGAGGGTCTGAAAGTTTCTTTATGGTATCAGCGGCCCAAGCATTATCTATATGTTTACTACACGTCTTCTGGAGTGTGATTTTTTTCAATGCTTTCGATACAACTAATTTTGCACACATTGTGTATGTTGTAGGATCTCATCTATTCGTCAGTCTTATCACTTTACTCAACATTCAACAATTATATGCTGCCTCGCTAACAATAAATTTCACAGTTACTGTTTTAACCGCTGTTTTGGCTTTCCGTGTGGCTGGTGGCACTATGCGTTCCTTTAAGCGTTTCATTACCTGCCAATAATATATTTTTATATGTATATACAGAACAGAATAATTTCTTTTTTGTTCTCTTCTCACACAATAAAATCGAAAACCTCTAATTAAATGATGATTTAATTTAATGTATTTGCAAATTAACATTGATATTGTCGTAATATAGGAATTGTATAATAAAAGAAATTTAATCAAGGGAAATATTGTGCTTTTCTAACAGTGATACCGTAATCAGCTAAGGCTGGAGCCAAATCATCCATCGTCATGGTGTACTTACGATCTTTATTGGGTTTAATCGACTTTGAATTACCATTTTGATTATTTGTCCTGGTTTTGCAATGTTGTAAGGCGTCATTTGCAACATCTGAAATGAATTTTTGTGTTGCAACTGATATGAGACGTATAATGCGAGGATCATTGGAATCGAAACCAGCTGAATTTAGATAAAATGCTGTTACAGCATCGGGAACAGTGGGAACGTAATCTTCAAGTTGTAACATAAAGTCACTTAGTTGAGAGCTCTAAAAATTTAACACACATGATTAAACCTAATGAAAAAACAACTTTCCAGAAATACCTCTTGTGTGGGATTTGCTGATCCAACCAATACCGGATGGTTGCCTCCATTAGCATTTGGATTTGAGGCATTTGCAGGCCGATAAATACCAAAATTTGTTCCAATCATTATATTATTATTTTTTATATTATTCAGTTACTGCTTTCAACAAAATAAGTTCCGAGAATTATTTCACCAGCTTGATATTATTTATTTATTTGTTTGTGCCTTTGCAAAAAACAATAATCTAAATTGAAGCAATTGACACTTGCAAGAGTTGCCGTACTATTTTCACTTACTCCCGGGAACAAATTAGTTTAGTCTCGGTCTCCACCTGACAAAATTACTAACTTTAACATTAACTTCAAGTTAATCTTAGGTGTAGACTGCTCAAGTTATAACATTATTGTTATTGCATTTGTTTGTTTTAACAACTCAGTTAACTTCAAGTTACAGCAAAAGTTCATGTCAGGTGGAGACGTAGTGTTAGGGGCACCTCTCCAAAATTAAAAAAAGTATCACATCCTATAGTAAATTGAAAAATAAGAAAAAAAAAATTAAATAAATATATTGTCGGCAAGGCTTAGTTTCCGAATTATGGACCTCTGAAATTCTAGTACAAAATTTGATTATACGGTGTTTTTCAACGAATATGACCAATATTGGTATCAAAGAAAATTGAAAAATAAGAAAAAAAAAATTAAACAAAAAGACTGGCGGCGAGGCTTAATTATAATTTAACATATAATTATAGTGCTTCCCTAGACGGCACTGCCTAGTAAAAATTTTCTGCCTTGCAAAGTTTTCTTGCCTAATAACGTATTTCTGAGTTGCCGGCCTTTGTCCGGGCTTAAGGATTTCCTCCACCGTGGTGTTTCCCGAGACGGCGCAGCCTAATAAAGATTTTCTGCCTTGCAAAGTTTTCCTGCTTAATAGCGTTTTCCTGCATGACCGACAAAGAGTCTATTTTTACCATTTCATGAAACGTATTCTCAAAAGCTTTAAGATGATACCAATATTGGTCATATTCGTTGGAAAACACCGTATAATCACAATATTGTACTAGAATTTAAGAGGCCCATAACTCGGAAACTAAGCCTCGCCGCTAATATTTTTATTTAATTTTTTTTTCTTATTTTTCAATTTACTATAGGATAGGATACTTTTTTTTCATTTTTGGGAGGTGCCCCCAAAGCTGTCTTTACATGGTAATACAAAGTATTACGACATGTCAAAAAATGCTGTAGGTTATACAAAATCTTATCATGTAAAAGCAAAATGTATCGAGTAGGAGAGAATACGGATAGAAAATCTGACAAGCGGTCGGTAAATGTTCACGTTCTAAACCATTTTAGAAACTTATGTATTCTCACCACACCAGAGGTGTATTTCAAAGTAAACGTTGCCAGCACTAATGGTATTTATTGAAGGGTTTAACACTTTTACAAAAACAACCAAAATCAACTCAGGAAATTTTCATGTTGTTTTTGTAATCATTGTACAACTTCAACCATCAGCTACTTAGCCCGTACCACAAAACCAAACAAACAATAAACAAACTTATAAAAAAATTATATTTTGTAGTAAAATTACATTGCAGTAATAAAATGTTTTCTCCAAGATTTAGTTATATTAGTACACATTTTTTTTGCAATTATCCAATTTTTATTTTTAGCTCAAAAGTTTAGTGTCTTTGCTTGCATTTTACTTATGGTATCAGTGTAAACATGAAAAATACCTACAACAGACTCTTGTTCTCTTTTTTTTAACACGGAGAGAATTTCATAATATTTTGATTCTACAAAGTCGTAATACTTTGTATTACCATGTAAAGACACCTTAAACTAGATTTAAGCCAAAATTTTACGGCCTGGCCCACGGAGGTGTGGCATCACTTTCAAATTTACAACAGATGTTATCAATTCATAGTGCATTACTACACAAAATTTCAACAAAAAATTACCTGTGCAAAAAACCAGCGAAAAATATTGCTTTTCAAGAGATTAAAAACTGAAGGTTAAATATGGTTATAATCAACGATGAAGCTACAATATCGATGGAATATGGACCAGAAGAATTAGACCCTGTGCCTGGGGAAGAACTCGGAGAGCTTTTACAGCATTTGGAGGACTACACACCGACGGTTCCAGATGCCTTAGCCGAGAAATATCTTCATAGTGCTGGTTTTGGAGCTGTGGATCCACGCATTGTACGCATTATATCTGTGACAGCACAAAAATTTATTTCCGATATTGCAAATGATGCTTTGCAGCACTGTAAGACACGGAGCAATAGTCAACATTCTGGAAATCACGGCTCAAACAAGGTACGGAGTTATTTAAAATTATATACCTACTTATGTATGTATATTTATTTGTGTGCATGTGTATAATGTGATTCGATGATTTTTAATATATTTTAGGATAAAAAATCTAATAAAGATCGTAAATATACACTTGCTATTGAGGATTTGACGCCAGCTTTGGCAGATCATGGAATAACTATGAGAAAACCGCAATACTTTGTGTAAATTTCATTTGTAAACCATTAAAAATATCTAGAGTATATCTACGTACATATGTATGCGGGGTTCTTGGTTGGATCGACGATTTACTAATAGCTCGACTAAAATAAAATAAAACAAAATTTAAGTAGAAATTACATTGCGGAAGTTATTTTTTATTGATACATTTAGCCTATAAAACAATGGACCCTACCGTGGTTGGCTATTCGGCTTCAACGACTTTCAGCCCTACATTAAAGAACAATGTTGCAGTGTCAATTAATCTATTACAAAAAAATCGTATTTAAGAAATGCCAACAATTATAAAGGAATGCCTGAAATTTTTCATACATTTTCGTATTCAACAGATGCACCAACGGTAGGAAAAGTTAGATTTTTGACCTGATAATAAGAATACCCATCATTTCTATATTTATTTATATTTGTTGGTTTCGAATTTAATTATTTCTACCAAAAAATCGAGCTGTTAATAATTAATGGTTAAACTTATTTGAAATTTATTTGCTGGTGGTAAAGTATTGTCAATATGCATCTCATTGGTGCAAATCATCAGTAGACTTCAACAATACATTTTAAAACCTCTTATCTAATTCGCACACTTTCGAAAACCATTTGAGAATAATAACATAATAAATTTATTAAATGGTGATTGATAGTTTAATTTTAAGATCCCTTAAGTTAGTTAGGGATATTGTCATTTTGGGAGTCACAGTAATTTTCATGTATTTTTTTTCCAAGAATGGGTTTCATAAACTTAAACATTAGTTTAAAAATTTGAAAACACTATTAGATTTGAATTCAGGACGAAAATTACTGGGGAAACAACTTTCAGTTTTTCCAATGCAAATCATATGTAGTACACACTTATGTATGTATATTTCTTTATTACCCTTTTTTTAGAATTTATCGTACATTAATTACGTTTCCGCTATACGATTTTTTATTTTTTCCTAGTATGTTACTATTAGTCTTTAATAAATAAAAACTTCATAAAAAATTGGTATTTTGGAACCAATCTCCTGATTCTGATCTGTTATTTACTCCAATCTTGTCAAAGGAAATGCTGTTTCCTTTATTGTTATTAACAATACATATGTAAATATATGTACACATGTATGTATAATGCAGTTTTAATCAAATTAAAAAAAATTATATTAAAGTTTATATTAAATAAGCACATATGTAGGCAATTAGAATATACATACGTATATGCATGTGTACACATGTATATACTTGTATAGTATTTATTTAAACACTAAACTTTCATCGTAAACTGCTTAAAGATGTATTGGATATTTAGCTCTGCTTCAAATAAGAACAACAAGTAGAGTTCTAAATTTGGTCTAGTAAGCTGTGATAATCCGATCAGAAATTGAAACAGGCATATGTATGTTAATGCAACACAGTAATCAGACTATGGCCGAGTTTACATCTGTGTTCCATGTGCCCAAAAAAGCGTAACCACTAATTACTAATGAAAAACTGATTGATACGTATTTATTAAGTTAAACAGTTTCCTACATAACGAATATACTATTTTATGGAATCTAACATGATTGGATACTATATTTATGATTTTAACAGGCTAAAGTTGGATTGGATACTGTTTAAATCAATAAATACATGTCTGCATCAGTTTGCATTAGTAATTAGTGGTTACGATTTTTTGGGCACATGGAACACAGATGTAAGCACGGGCTATCTGTACGCATGCAAGTAAATATTTTGGTTTAATCGGGGCTATCGTGAATAAAATTCCACGTGAAATTTTTCCGTATAATTCAGGGCTATCATGAATAAAATTCCGCGTGAAATTTTTTGCTTTTCCAGTTAGAATTTATGGTTTTATCTATTACTTGCTATTAGTTTGAATTGTTCCCGGGAAAAATTTCACGCGAAATTTTATTCATGATTGCCCTGAATGCAAATCGATATTTAAATATGAATTGATGTTTAAATATGAATTGATATTTATATATGAATTGATAGCTTGCGTGTCTAAAAAGGGTATTAATTAAAAATGTATCCATGTACGATTTATCAAAGCTACAATATGTAAAATATCTAAAATAACCGACAGTGAATACCGCTATTATTTTTATATAACACTATGCGCAACAGTGCAATATACTCAGTTTGGCGATTTTGAAACCCAATTTTTTTATGGGCCTCCATTTTATCAGTTTTTGACCAAGTGCTAATTAAGATTTGGTAATAGCGCTAAACTATATATGTTCAGCAAAAAAAGACTCAAGCTTATAGTACACGGCATGTAAAAATCCACATGCGTATGCGGAGATGACGTCACAGGAATTTTCATTCGCATTTTTTAAAATTACTACATATTACGAATTGAAAACATTTTCTAAGGCAGCACATCTTTAAGCATGTGAATATCTATATGCACATATGTGACTAGTAAATTGAGCCAGAGCCACATGCGAATGTGTTTTTTTACATTTACATGCCGTGTACTATAGGCTTTACTTTTCTGATTGCCAAATTTCATTGCTCGCTTACAAATCACATTACATAAAATTTAAAAAAATTTTGTACAAGTTGATAAATGAGGAAAATGATTCTTTTAGATTTAATAGATTACGCGAACATGTTGCCAATAAAAAAAAGTAAGTGCTTCTCTTCTCAACTATCGATTATTTCAGCCCCACGCCTTGTAAAATTATTCAGGGCTATCATGAATAAAATTCCGCGTGAAAATTTTCCCGGGAAACGATTCCAACTAATAGCAAGTAATAGGGAAAACAAAAAATTCTAATTGGAAAAGGGAGAAATTTCACGCGGAATTTTATTTATGATAGCCCTCATTAACTTGGTAATCCAGCAGGGAAGAGCTTTCACCAAAAATGCTTAATTCCAAAAGGGATTACCTTTTTTGAAATTTGTTGCCGGGTGTTTTTTTTTGCTAACAATATTTGGCAAATATACAAATATAATCTGAAAGGTTATAGGAAAACATCGCGTCATTGTCATCACCGTAGAGTAAAAAAGTTAAATTTGTTTGCAATTTTTTAATGTTTTTCAGTAAATAATTGAATAATTATTTTCAACAAGCCTAATGTTTAACGTCAGTATTATGATGCACATTATTAGTTAAATTGAAGAAAAGAAAATGCATTTGAATTAATACCATACTAGCTACTCGCAGCACAAATTCAACTTATCTAAATGTTCAAACTTGACATTTGTATGTGTATTTGATGAAACAACTAATTTTTGCAATATTACATTACACATAAAAATGCTAAATCGAAGTGAAAGTGACGACGATTTTAAATTAAATTAAATAAAAATAAATAATAATTAAAAATCGTCATTCTCCACTTTCATTGATCACGAACTCTTAAAAATTTTATTATTCATTTAATTTTTCTCACGCAGCAGTATGATTTTTTTTGCTAGAATATTTTAATAAAATTAAATTAAACTTAAATTACATTTCTAATTAAGAAATAGAAGTTGATTGCAATCATATGATATTCCTCATGAAATTAAATAAATTTAGTTGTTATTGATTTGGAATAAATTTATTTAACTGTTAATTTAAAAATTAAAAACATTTTGCGCTTTCAGAAATTCAAATATTACAAACTAAAACAACGTCACAACTCAAAAAACCAGTTCGCCAGAAAACGAGTTTGATGTTTTCAGTTTACACACAACTTAAGGGAAAATATAATTTTATTTTTCTCGCAAGAGTTAAGTAAACGCGATATTTGTATGAAATTTTTACACAATATAAAGAACGATATGAGGATTAATTCTGCATCAGCAGTTCAAAAATTTAATTTTTTGAGTTATGACGTTCTTTGAGTTAAATGAGCAATATGTATGTATATGAGCTACTATAAGGAGCAGAGCTAGAGCTTTCAATTCTTTAAAAGAAATGTTGGTCATGTAAAAATAATTGGGGTAGGTCTCAGTAATTAACCCTATATGGGCATGAGTTAACCCCTTAAGTTCCACAAATGTAGTTCGGCTCAGAACGGCTTTTTATACAGAAGGTATGTTTATATATCGAAATAGTGCTTTCGAGAAATATTTGTGCTGCATAGTATATATATTATTTGAGTTGCTCGAAGAAAAGTGTCGATTTTACCAAAGTTACTGAGCTCGAGAGCCTGCCGCCGCACCAAAAGTGCTGAGATTGGCCTGAAACTTTCCAGATTTTTTCTTTATCTCAAAAATAAAATATTGGTGGGTAAGACTTTAATATTTCCAACTTTAAATAGTAAATGATGATACAACAATTTCTAATAAACTCTCTATTTCAAAAAACTATTTTATTGCGAATTCTCATTGAAAAGTGCAATAAATGAACAGTTTTTTTAGAAAGGAAAACGCCGGTAAAAATGTTTATAAACTAAACAATCCATACCATCATATGCATATACATGCAAATTTTAAAACAAATAAAATTCTATTAAATTTTAGATAACACAAACAAAGATACAGAGATAACACCAGAACGGCAACGCTGTTCTCAGGGGAACATTATCTCACCAGTGAACATTAATAAATATCACCATGATACAATTATGTATCATGAATATCACTAATATTAAAAAACGAACAAAAATCATTCGTTATTATCAGAGTCTCGTTTTAGTAAAACTGTGCTGTTGCTCTTCTTAGTGTATTTATTATCAGAAAATTTGTACACATTCAATCCCGCAATAATAAAACAGTCGTTATCGGACCTTTCGACAGCATAGTTCTTTATAGTTTTCTTTCCATAGCATGTTTCGAATTTCAAATAATAAAATAAACAGAAAATAATATAAGAACACTAGAATACAACAACAAATATATTGTACATAAGTACATATATGTATATGTATGTATATATAAATTAATACGGTGGTTTATTTGTTGCTTAATAATAATAAAAAGAGTTTAATAAGCTTTCAAAAGAAAAAGTTTAAGGGGTTGGTTGATTAAATAAAAGTTAAAAGAAAACGCGTAATTTTTCATACAACGAAATTAGTCTCTGTTGGTGAGGAAAAAGACACGTAAAATTACAAAAAAGAAATTCTACAAATATATTTATTTGTATTTATATAAAACAAAGCAAATGACAAGATTATAAGATCGGATTGAATGCATTAAAGCGAACGTACAACAGACCACCTGTTTTAATGTAATGTAAGTACAATATGTATGTATGTATGTGACTAAAATTATAAAGTATTACAGTGAACAAAAAAAGTCCGACAATTGGACCTTTCCGTAGGCTGTAGGCTAGACTGAATTCATCATGCAAGCACTAATTAAAACTAATCATTTTCTTGATAACCGAATTTGAATTAACTAAATGAACAAACCATACCACATAAGATGATAACGTGCCATTACCGCAAAAATAGCTTAAGCGACATAATTTTCAAACTTCAATTTTTGACCAAAATCGGTCATTTGCGATCGTAAATAGTCGATTTTTGTCAAAAACAAAAAAAAAAACGAAGTCCAAAAAATGTGTCGCTTAAGCTATTTTAGCGGTTATGGTTCGATAAGATACATACATATGTATGTATGTACATAAATGGTTTTTGCATTTTCTCCCATTTATTGCTCAATAAATTAATAAAAATTTACTTGTTAAGAGCCTAGTTACTTCTTTAAAGTATTTAAATACTATGATATTCTGACATTATATTAAAAATGAACTGTCACATTTCCACTTTTTGTATGTACGAGTATTTTACACCAGGGGCATGTTTCTCAAAACTTACAAGTGTTGCAATACAAGTGCATACATATGTACATATTACAACTGTTTTACTTGTATTACAACACTTGTGAATTTTGAGAAACAGCCCAGGCCAGGCTTTAAAACAAAAACTAGGTAGTGAGTTAACTTATGATAGAATTGAAATCCAAATAAGAAACTTTACAGTTTTATACTTTGTTTCTAAGTTTGAAATATTCAGTGGCTTTTGAATTGAGAAATTCTCATGATTTTTTTGCATTTTTGTTTGATTTTTTATTAATGAATTAAATAGTTACTTATTTTTTATTTTAAGTATAGCTTAATTATATTTCATTTAAATTCAGGAATTATCTTTGTAATATACTTTCATATTACTTTCTTGAAAAATAAAATAAAATAAATTAAAAATCGATTAAATCGATGCATTAAAGATCGAAATAAAAACTGAGGATGATGTAGGTAATTGAAGGTACTGAAATCCAAACATATTATTAATGCCTACATAATAGTTCGAATAGTTCGAATATTTGAAATTATGAAAAACCCGGTTTCGGTTTTTACAATTCAGGAAAACCCGGTTTTTTTAAATAAGCAAATTATTATACAAAAGTTATGATTTTAAATTGCTTTAAAAAAAATTAACAGTTCATGTAAATACTATAAAACAATACAAAAATTAAAGGTAAAAGATAAAAATTAACTTCATATAGTTACTTATGTATAGTACATATATATATATACTATATATATATATATATATATATATATATATATATATATATATATATATATATATATATATATATATGTATATATGTATATATGTATATATGTATATACATATATACATATGTACGTATGTATGTATGAACAGGGTGGATATCTACCTCTATACAAAATATGAAGCAAAAAGTCAAAAACACTTTGCAAACAGCGTTGCCGTTTTGGTTACTTGTAACCAAAATTGGTTACTTTTTTTCCAATGTGTACTTGTGTACTTTTTTCCATTTTGGTTACTTTTTTTCAACACAAAAATAACCATTTTTATGCATATATGTACATATGTGGTATGTCAAATTTTCACATAACTAATTAGCTTGATAAAAGATCACAATTTAAGCGTTTTTACTACGTTGTAAAGACAGCACTGGATAATCAACATAGCTTTAAAAAAAAAATACATATCTGTCTCTGAACATAACAAGCCTGGTTTCAAAAATCAGATGCATTCATGGTTGCAAAATCTTTAAACGTCAAACACTATGTAAAAAGTTAAAAGCGAATTTTTTTATTTGAGAGAGTAACAAGCAGAGAACGAAGCCGACCGATCTGTGAGTCGGCTAACACCCGCCGCTGGCAAAATTTCTAAATTAGAAGTAAGTGATGATATGGACATAGTTGAATTTTGGGACGCGGTTTCAAAACATACAAATGGATTGAACGAAAAATGTTTTTATGATTTAATTAATTTAATGTAAAATTTAATGTCACTGTACACAGTTCGGCTGCTGCTTAATACTTCATCTATACAGTCTTGTGTTTTGATAACGAATGTAATTAAATTACATATTCTTTGTTTTTATTAAAAATATTTTGGTTTGGAATTTCTAATAAATAAAATAGATGCACAGTTGAATAAAGATGCTTGTTTTGTAAAGATTTTTGTTTGAGGTTTTTAAACTTATTATGTTTGTATATTGTGATTCTTAATATAGTATTAAGAGTCTTACTATAAAGATACGGAGGTTGTTAACTAAATTCAAAATTTTTTTTGGGTTGAAGTCTACTGACGAGTTCTACAAGCGGGAACAAAATGCATATAGACAATTGCTTAACCATAAAAACAAGCCAATTTTTTAAATTTCTAATAAGTATTTTTTTATAAAATTGATTTTATTGATTGTTAATTATAATAAGATATACTTTTAAAACTTGTTTTTTTCCACTTTTATTTGCAATCTATTTTACAATATTTAGCAAATACAATAATTCAAGCAAAAAAATATCACATGTGTTATTAACTACATTAAGTTAATAAACTATATATACATACATACATACATACGTGAAGTACAAATTTAAATGTAATGGTCCATTTATATTATACCATTTCATATATTAATATATGTATGTATATTTTTCAACTGAAGTACAAATAAAACAGTATTTTAAATACATAAAAATTTTGGTTACTTTTTTCTGCATTTGGTTAATTTTTTTTTGTATTGTGGTTACAAAATTCTTTTGGTCGTGGCAACGCTGTTTGCAAATGGATTTTGACATTCATTGCACACCATAAAGCCAATTGAATTCACCTCTGCTACCATCTCATAAAATAATTTCGCTTGAATTCCATGTTTCAGTAAGTTTTGCAATGCTCAAAAAACGCTTAGAACTTTTACACTAAAAAAAAATACTTAGGAAAATCAACAGAACACATTGGTCTAAGTTTTAACATAATAAAAACCAATTTTATTCGACTCAGCCGGTTTTTAAATTGTAAAAAAACCCGGACAATGAAAAAATCGACAACCGATAAAACCGGGGTTTAAAACCGGTTGAAAAATCGAGTCGATCACCCTAATACACACATACATACGATGGATGTGTTTGTATGTTAAAATAAATCGCCGTTCATTAGTTTCGCTAAAACTCAAAAAGAACCGATTTGTTATAATTATTATTTTTCATTTTATTCGCTTTAAGAATATTTGACTTAAGAATAAAATAGGAAGAATCCTAAAGCAATGCTATAAAATAATTATATTAATTTTGTATCGAAAATAACGGCACATTTCGTGATTGTCACAGATTGGCTATACTGCACTGCTTGGCTGTTGTTTATTTTATACTGCCATCTGTCTCAAGTAGACATACATATGTACATATGTATGCATGTAGTCTATAATTTACAAAAAAAAAAAAATTTGCCCCCAAAACTATACAACCGCCTATTATGAGATTCAAAACATAAATACATACATACATATGTATGCATCAAAATTTATTTCCGAGCAGGCAACGCCGTGGGCATAAAACTTTATGCTTTCAATGATTTTTTTTTAAATTGTATGTTATTTGACTAAAATTCTAGATTGCATTTTTTTACTTGCAGCACCGTGTGTTGAGGTTACTTTAAAACAAAATATATATAAATGAAAAAGTATATATCGATGGCTTAATATAAAAAGGGCCTAACTCAATTTTTTTCGAAATCGTGTTTTTAATGTTTTCTGGGCGACAACGTATAATTGAATCCTCCTTGAAGATCTTAGTACGTTACAGTTCAAAATCAAGAACTTATGGCAACTTTAAAAACTATTTCTGCATGCAAATGTTTTATTTTTTCTTCAGTTTTTTGCTTCTCCTGTAAAATATCGAAAATTCGAGTTAGGCCTTTTTTATATTAAGCCATCGATATGTACATATGTATGTAAGTATGTACATATATCTGCATACATATTTCCTAACATATTTTAAGAAGTAGGCCATAGCCCTAATGCAAAACGATTTTAACAAACTAAATCTAGGAGTACCTAATATTGAATAGGTAACGTCGATGTTGAAAACTGCAATTAGGATGAATACTTTGAATACAATTTAATAAAATATTCTTTTAGGGCTTTAGGGCGACCAAGCAAAGACTTATCTTCCATTAAAAAATGGTAACGTCGATGTTGAAAACTGCAATGAGGATGAATACTTTGAATAAAATTTAATGAAATATTCTTTTAAGGCTTTAGGGCGACCAATCAGACCAATCTTCCATAAAAAAATTCCATCAACAAATGTAGATACGTGTAAATACGTGTATGCCTCACGGTTTTCAAATAAATGGATTTACGCCACTTTCAAGTAATAAACAAGTTAATCCTATTACAGCGCTATTGACGACAGAATCTATAGGAGTGCATTTTTAGAAAATTTAGTTCACTAAGTTATCTTCTTTCATTCATTCAATGAGTGCATGCATGCATCCATACATAGATACATACATATGTATGACAAAATTGCAAATTGCACTTAAAAAAGAAAAGATTCAGTAGATTTGTGCTATATATTTGAATGAAAAGTTAAGGTAATTTTGCATGTTGCTTAGGATTTATGATGATATTTTATTTAGTATATTTAATTTAAATATGTACATACATATAAACAGGTCGTCTCAAAAGAATGTTAGAGAGTTTATTTTATGTATTTTTAAATACTATCGATCAAATAAAAACCTTTGTTCGTGTTGTCGGTACTCATTTAATCGAGCAGTAAAATTTCTTAAGCTGTTTGGCAGGTAGGCTCCATGATGGCTGCCATACCGTGTACTGCTTATAAGTTTGTCATTTTTCGGTCGATTTTCTTCTGGTTGGTCTTAGTTCTTACGCTAAAGTATCATCTTTACGAACATGAACAGAAACCAGTCGATTTTTTTAAGGATTTGTACTTTTCTGCCGGCATAGAATCACTGTAAAATATGATATTTATGAAAATGTGCCCTATTTTAATCGATATATTTTGAATCGCTTTAACAATTAAAGATCCGAATATACATATTTGTTCGTCATCTCAATACCTTGCATTTGAATACCAAGAACGACCCAATCGGACATTTCTAGCTCGAGATATGATTGGTCAAGTGAACAAAGGTCGAAAAAATTAAAAAATTGCCATATCTCAAAAACTGTTCCACAAAAAACTTTAACCTTGATTTCCAAATTCAGCGGAAGAAAATACATAAACAAATCTAAATCTAATCAAATGTACATGAAAGAAATGTAATTTTGTAAACTAGTGTAACAAACCTATTTAAAAATCATTAGAAATTATTAAAAATTTGCACTACTTCTGGATAGCAAATTCAACATTTTCATGACTTCTTTGGCAATTTCTTATTTATAGCCGACAGATATGCAAGTGCATGGAAAATTATTAATTTAGTAATAAAGTACTTATCTTAACAATTTCCAGTTACAGATCAAAGAGCAAATTTCTGCAATAGTGTCCAAAATTATGCCTAAATTAGGACCATGCAAGTCTTGTTCAAAGATAACTACAAAAATACTGCTGGCGTTATTTAAAACTCGAACTCAATGATTAAAAAACAAAAAATAAATAAATCAAGTAAAGGAAATTTAAATATGTATGTTTTGTAATATGTACTGTTTTGTAAAATTTTGATACGTACGTAGATACTTGAATATACATACTTACATACATACATATCGTTACCTTAATATAGAAAGGCCCTAACTCATTATAATTTTGAAATCGAGATTTTCACATTTTTCGATACATTAGATGTTCTTCTATCAAAATATACAAAAACTCGATTTGAAAAAAATAATGAGTTGGGGCCTTTCTATATTAAAGTAACAATATGTACAATGTACATATGGATGTACGTACGTTCATAATATTTACAATATCTCTTCAATCAATAATTATCAAGAGCTTAGTGCGTCTTCTTTTTAGTTCAATTATCAAGAAACCTTAATTAATTTTGTTTGTTAAGCCTATAGCACACGATATTTAAAAAGCCGCATTCGCATATGGCTATGACTTCACAAGAATTTTCAGCATGTTGATAGCATTTTTTGTGTAAATATGTAAGTAGTATTGCCTAATGGCGTAAAATGTTCACAATATTTTTGTCCCAAAATCCATATAGCTCATTTACTCAAACGACGTCGTAACTCAAAAAAAAAAAACTAGTTTGCCAGAAAACGAGTTTAAAGTTTTCAATTTACACAAAACTTAATGGAAAAAGAAAATTTTATTTTGCTTTCAAAACTTAAAGAAACAATATATTTGTATGACATTTTTACACAATATGGATAATGATATGTACTGAGAATTAATTCTTCAAAAATTTCATTTTTTGAATTATTGCGTTCTTTGATTAAGTGAGCGATATGTGACACATGTAGCCGAAGCGAGACATGAGGCGGCACATGTGCAAGCATGTGAATATCTGCATGTACATATGTATGTACATATGCTACTAGCATACGGCATGTAGCAAATGTAGCTACATGATGACATGATAAAAATTACGCCAGAGCCACATGCGCATATGTCTTTTTACATGCCGTGTATCTCAGGCTTTATAATTTTGCGCTTTATTTTGGTAGTAATATAAAATAACTAATTTGCATATTATACCTGAAATTAAAAAGTGCTGACTAAGAAAATATGTACACACATATGTATGTATGTATTTATGTAGCTTCCTTTTAAATAAATATTCGTAATACTTGACAAATACTCGACATTAAAAGTCAACTAAAACAATCGTGTCAAATTACTTAAAAAAAAAAATAAATCAAAATTGCCAACAAATTCCATTTTGTCAAATTTGCTTATAAGCCAATATCAATATACTACATAACTAAAGACTGATTTGCATTTTTATTAAATAAATAAATAAAGTTTATTATTCCCGCTCCTTTATTATTTGTTTAAGCTATTGCATAGCTTTTATGGCAGGCTTTGAGGGTGTCGACCGAATCAAGAAATTCCGTAACGAAAAAAAACTTAAGACTATTTTTATATGAATCGCCCAGTGAATGTTAACCCCTAAAGTATGCTATTGATTTCATTAACATACAGTATTGATAGAAAAAAAATCTGTTACATGTAGGAAAACACAATGTGGCGTTCTTAAGAGCAATTGTGGTTGACAAAAAATGATAAACACAAACAAACAGACAATTCGTATTTTTTTTATTTTAAAAAATAAATTTGCATAAGTTGATAAAAAAAAAATGCTAAGCAATAGCTTTACCGCGGCAGTCCCCGAGTGCCACACGTTTTTTTATTTTTAATCGGACCACTAACATTTCCTAATTATTATCAAAGTACTCACTGATTTCATAATATTCAATACATTTTAGAGTTTCATATCAAAGAAATAATTTTTTGTTTGTTTTTTTTAAATCAATAATTTTTTATTGGGAATCGTTAATAAACAAAGATACATACTGTTTTTTTTTAGAATACTAAAACAATCGTGTCAAATTACTTAAAAAAAAAACAAAATAAATCAAAATTGCCAACAAATTCAATTTTGTCAAATTTGCTTATAATCCAATATCAATATACTACATAACTAAATAATGATGTGCATTTTTATTAAATAAATAAATAAAGTTTATTATTCCTTTATTAATTTTTTTTATTTTTAATCGGGGCAATAACATTAAAATTATTAAAGTCACTGCGATTTTAGCAGAAAGTAACTTTTAATAACAAAAAATAATCTTTTAACTTCAACGTCTTTTAAAAATGTGCACAACTTAAATTCTAAAAATAATAAAATATTCAACAAAGAAGTTTTACACTAGGCTACATGGACAGTAGATCAATTACCTGGGGTCTAATTAGTCGCTTTCGACAACGTGCTGATTCGATCACCATATTATTACATTGTTCGATAGCGAATGCCATAATCTTAAATTGAAAAACGTGATCGTTTCAGCTCTTTATTGAAAGCGACGATTGGACCCCTACTTTAGAGTAATGTAGCAAACGTGATGCCAGTTCAGGTTGGCGGATTCAATGTTACCGTCAAATTAATTCATTTAATGTTTCCTTTTCTAAAACAATGGGTTCTATGTTACCGTCAAATTAATTCACTAATTTCTTTAAACAATGGAAAGTCTAGGGTTACGTACAGAAATTTAAATGACGTATAATATAGCGTTCTTCGTTATGAATTTAACAACTAAATTTACAAGATAACAAATTAAAAAAATAAGTTTCAACTGATGTTGATTTTAATATTTCACTCTACGGAACGTATTGAGCCCTGGGAAATACTTACATATATACATACATACATACATACTTATCTACTATGTATACAGATTAAGTGGACTAGAGTACATACACTTTATCCTCGATTTCCACCATTTCTTTCGAGTTTTGTAAATTAAATTATTTGATTTACTCAATTATTGAACGTTATTTCTTCTCTTTTTATTGTTATTAAACATGCATACATACCGTGTGAGTCATTCATTAACTGTTCTATTTAATGATAAAATCCCTCACATTGTGTATTTCATTCATAAAGCAACAGTAAGCACGATAACGAAAACTCAAACAGAAACAGCGTGAACAGTAGGGATATAACTTTTTAACATTTTTTTAAAATATCAAAATTGGCATAGCACAGTCCGATAGAGCATAAAAAACTATAAGGGAAGGTATATTTATTTTTTCGCTAAGGTCAAAAAAGTTCACACAGCAAGCGCGATGTAGTTTTGAAAATTTTTAATTTTCTTTTTGGTTAACAAAAATTAATATGTTTTTGTTGATATATTTGGCCCATTAAAATCTTTTGTTAGTTATAGTTTTCCTTTAAGCTATCAGGCCTACCGTATTTAATGTCAATAAAAATGCAATTTATTACATGTTGTCCCGACGTTTCGTGAATTTTTTGTTCACTTTTTCAAGGGATGTCGTCTATTTAATAAAAAATAAGAAAACAACAGCAATATTTATATAAATATTTATATAAAAAATATTTTTATATATGTAAATGTCCACAATATTGCTGTTGTTTTCTTATTTTTTATTAAATAGAAACGTCGGGACATGTAATAAATTTCATTTTTATTGACATTAAATACGGTAGGCCTGATAGCTTAAAGGAAAACTATAACTAACAAAAATTAATATGTTTATTTATGAATATTCAATATTGCATAGAGAAGGCCTCGAAATAATTTTAGATTATGTAAAATAATATTTTTGTTAGTTCAAGTCCGTGCTTTAAGTGTTCCAAATTTTTTATACGCCTGTTTAGAAAAACAAATTGGTGCGTGAAATTTTTTGAGAAAAATTTCAAAAGACTATAGCAAAATTCACAATAGCCCAATTCACAAACTTGTGCAAACGGTCTTGCATCGTAGCATGTGCAAAATGGTTAGTATATTTATACTCACCACTTAACAATTCTTAGTGGTGAGTATCAATATACTATACCATTTTGCAAATGCTACGATGCAAGACCATTTGCACAAGATTGTGAATTGGGCTAATCTTGTGCAAATGGTCTTGCATCGTTGCATGTGCAAAATGGTATAGTATATTGATACTCACCACTAAGAATTGTTAAGTGGTGAGTGAATATACTACACAATTTTGCACATGCAACGAGGCAACACCATTTGCACAAGATTGTGAATTGGGCTTATGATTTTCGTGGTTACTAGGACATGGTTGACCTCATGGTACTATGCCAAAAAATTGATTATACCCCTAGTGCACAGTGGAAAAACTGAAAACATTAGTATAATATGCATTTTGCTCATACATACATATGAAATTTCAAATGGAGTAGCCCAATTCACAATCTTGTGCAAATGGTCTTGCAACGTAGCATGTGCAAAATGGTATAGTATATTGATACTCAACACTTAACAATTGGGCTAGTGTGAAATCTTTAAAACTTTTTTAAAAGTTTATAAATAAGGTCATTAAATTTTTAATGTCATCCGAAGTTTCGTCGGAGATACCCAACTTCTTCAGCGTTGCTTTATTTTTTATTAAATCTGGTAACACGGAAAAATTTATTAACCCTAGAAGGTTATACTTATTTTTATGGCGTTAAGGTCATACTTCGTCGATTCGACAACACACAGTGGGGAATTTAAATGAAATGGTAATTCTGCAGTTTCCAAAGATCTGAGACTCCTCCTCAAATACTGTATGAACTAGGGATGTAACGAATGTTAGCTTTCGCATTCGCAAATTATTCGCTTACTTTTGCTATTTGCATTCGCTAAAATATATGCGAATATTTCAAGCGAATACTAAAGACAAAAATAAATTGTACTTATTTTACGAAAATAGTTTACGATTAAACGTCAAAAAAACGAAAATTATTTTCAGCAGCATGAAAAAAAATACATATACATACTTACAAGTAAAGCATTCTAATCAAAGCTTTAAAATTTTAGCGGGAAACTTTTCTATCAATAAGTGCTCATAAGTAGACTTGGGTCGAACTCGTTCACTAGTTCATTTTTGCCACAAACCAATGATCAAACCCATGTAATTTAAATGGGTTTGATCATTGGTTTGTGGCAAAAATGAACTAGTGAACGAGTTCGACCCAAGTCTACTCATAAGTATCAAAATTAAACCAAAATCCAGCAGTGTTTGGAAAAATGTTTCAGTTTTTGAAACAGAATAGGAAGTGCTTGATTTGCGTGAAAATATTTTCTACTTAAGACTACTAGCCTGTTCAAACTTTTGAAAACTGTTGAGCACCATTCATTACTTCGTACAAAAAATTTCAAATTCAAACACTATTAACTAGTCCTTGTTTGTTCTAAATTCCACGCGACGCAAATGTCACTCATATTATTTGGCATGAAAACTTAAAATGTTGAAGATATATTTCATATGTTTTACCCAAGAGGAACAGAGTACTACTGCTTCAAAAATTTTTCATGAACAATTCATTCCACTTTCTTTTAATATATACTTTGACATTTCACATAAAATATTGAACAGAGTACCAGGCTTTAGGACCAAAGTACGAATGGGTTGAAATCCTAACATTTTGTAAATTTATTTTTGATTATTATCTATACTAATTTTAATATAGCGGTATGTTCTAAAAATCACATTTTTCTTTCTGTTTTAAAAATTTGTATTTTTAATAAATTAATAAATATTTGCTCAATTCAAGACTCAATTTAAATAAAATACTATATGTAGGATATCTATGTACATTAGGGGTATAACCAATTTTTTGGCATAGTACTATGACGTCAACCATGTCCTAGTAACCACGAAAATCATAATAAAAATATTATTTTATATAATCTAAAATTATTTTGAGGCCTTCCTAATGCAATATTGAATATTCATAATTTTATACGGTCGTTTTTATTTATTTTTTGTTTTAAATAATCATATTATTAATTTTTCTTAACCAAAAAGAAAAAAACTCCATTGCGGTTGGTGCGTGAACTTTTTCGACCTTAGCGAAAAAATAAATATACGTTCCCTTATAGCTTTTTATGCTCTATCGGCCTGTGCTATGCCAATTTTGATATTTTAAAAAATTGTTAAAAAGTTATATCCCTAATGTACATAATACAACTACATATTCTTGTACAACTTTATTTTTATGTGGTTTTTGAATGTATTGTAATATTTGCATTCGCTTTCACAAAAATTAAAATGTGTTATTCGCTTTCGCATTCGCTAAACTGGTATTCGTTACATCCCTATAAATTAGGATACCAAGATAACGAATCTAAAAAAGGAATTTTGCATATTGTGTAGTTTGACGTATGTATGTATATTTAGAATTTAGAAATAAGATGCAATTGGCTGCATATGGTGCAATGAAATCTCTCTGGAATTATAAATACATATGTACATATGTATGTAGGTCTCTTTCTTTTAACCTAAAACTTACGCAGTAATTTGAGTGATCTTTGTATTTACAAAGCAACATTTATATTCGAAAAAACAGAATGATTTATTAAATCATATTTTTTATTGCAAACTAATTGATAGCAAAATAATTGTTTCATAAGGTGCTTATCAGCAATTTGGCTTTTTATATAAATAAATAAGCATTTATGTATGTACTTACAATATATATTTACAAATATTGAAGTTTACATTAAATAAGTACTAAAAACACAATAAACAAGCAACTAAAACAATTGTCGTCCGTCTCTACATTTAAATAAACAAGGAAGAAAAATACAAATTCTTGAAAAAATTGAAGCATTTCAATTTTAATTTTAGCACTTGTGTTGTTTATTTGGCTTTTTCCTGACCTAAAATTTATGTAAAAAATTGACTTGGCGTTTTTTACAGCAAATCAGATTTATCAATATCTCTCGCCAGTACTGATTAAAAAATATTAACTCTAGAGGTCAATTTTAATCATGCATGGGAGTGAACTATTTTTTCTATTACCACATGAGCGTAAACCTGACGTGAGTATAAATCAGTCTGGCGTAAGTGAGGGTGTGCGTTAGTAGAATTTCATTACATATATGTACATATGTAATTTAAAAATCGTTAGTTAAAATTAAATAGAATTGACATAAGGACATTTTTAATGCTACCGACATAAACATTCTTAAGCATATATGTATATTTTCATGCAACAAATTTCCTGGAATATAATTAATAATTTCATGATGTGAACCGAGTCGTATGTTGGTAAATACATACATATTTCTATCGAGCAGCAGTACTTATTTTCAAAACTACATACCCAAAGTGCTTACACGAGCGTTTCATTTTCATGTACTTATGTAAATTTTTTAATAAGTCATAAAAATAATATCAATAGTTCTTTAAAAACTTGATAAATAAACTTTGTCAAGTAATTTGTATATCAAATTGAAAAATGTTGGGTGTGACCTGCTACATACATACTAAATAAATATTTACATATACAATTGTACCAATTCCTGAAAATATCTGTGGCAATAAGGAAAAAGTGCTTAAGTCATATTTTACTGTTTTGCAGGAGAGCACTTTTAAGCGTTCAAATCGATTTTCAGAAATTTATTTCTTTTACAGTTAAATTGGAAAATTCTCTGTTAACTTTTATTTTTTTAAGCAAACATCGTTCTACACACTATAAATAATACATTTAAAGGAAAATATATCAAAGTATAACCTAAATTAAGCTATTATTCCAAATGAGATTAGAAGTCTAAAAAAGATAAGTCGCAAGTCATAATGCTATAACTTCGTGAAAAATCACACAAATTAATTGAGATTTTGACCATGGATACTTTTGAATATGCAGACTACGGAGATACCATTAACTCAAAATGAGCTTATCTCGATTTAAGCACTTTTTCCTTTTTACAACAGATATTTATATACATAGGTCCATATAGATTTATATTTCATATCCACAGGTGAATAACACAGTACAATACTGAAAAAATCAATAATATATATTTTCGGCGTTTTGAAAATATACATATGAGTTGTATGTAAAGGGGTAGAAGTTTACTCCTCAGACTGTCAGAGGTTATATAACGCGTTAATATATTTTAGAAAAAAATTTCCCATGAAATTCTTTTATAATAACTCTTTGTATACACGAGAGCTATTAACTCAACTTAAAATGCCCACTAGGGTTAATTTCGTACTAATGCACAATTGGTGATAAAAAACACCAACAACTCTATATTTTTCGGTTTGAGTTGAATTTTTAGCTTTGGTGTATTCAGAGACGTGTGTAGAATTTTTTTATAGGAAATATTTTAGTAAACACTTTAACCCGTGATAATCTGCATTCAAAACTTTTGTATGGGGTATGTTCTGAAAATCACATTTTTCAAATCACATGTGATTTTAAAAGTAATAATGGTCCTGCTGACGTTTTTAAAATCATATACGATAAATTTCTTTCACATACAATAAAAAAAAATTATAATAAAGAGTGAAAAAATATCTTCATGACCACCATTACTTTTGAAATCACATGTGATTTGAAAAACATGATTTTCAGAACATGCCTGAATGGCTAATTTCTGGTGTTTAAAGTAAAGCATAGCGGCAACTATGTTGACCATGTTGGCCGTTCGTAAGAACATTTTAGTGAAAATCAGAATAAATACAATTAAAAAAGAATGGACGCTTGAGTTTGTAGCTGCATTGGTTATAAGCGTATTTTTGCGTGATGAGTGTAAACAAGAAAAACCGAAAAGAAAAAAAATTCGACTAAAGAATGGCTCTACGCGGTTACGCCTTTTTTGGGCAAATGGCACACAGATGTAAACTCGGCCTAAGTTTAACTTTATAGATAAAATTTTTTGTTGAATATTTTAACACATGACATCGCCGATTAAGTGTTCTTTTTAGCTCTTTTTTGGAAGAGAAAAGACTCATAGAGGGTTAAAATGTTTCTCGAAAGATTTTTCATAAAATTGCTTAACATTTCGTTTAACTGAAATGCGATGGTTTGCATAACAAAGTACAAAAGGATGAAACTCAGAACTCGTGCGCTAGTTAATTTTTGTGCTTAATACGATATTTATATATTCACCCTTATTCCAGTTGTCGGCATCGACGTCACTTTAACACAATACCAAAAAATTGGGGCTTGTGTACCCATTGTCGAAAACAACAGACTCCTGTTGGCAGGTTTATCCTATTTTCTAGACCTTACCCTACGTCTATACCTGATATATTTTTATCATGACAAAAGTCAAACTTTATATTGAAAAATATTTTTTTTATGTTAGCTCTTTTTGCTATATAGAATTTGACATTTGTCATGATAAAAATATATCAGGTGTAGACGTAGGGTTAAGGAACGGGAATAGATTGTCAGTTGCACAATATTATTCTCAAGTGCGAGTAAACAAGCCCCAATTTTTTGGTATTGTGTTAAAGTGTCGTCGATGCCGACAACTGGAATAAGGGTGATTATTAATTACTGCCACTAAGTTTATATACGATACTGGTCGGGCCTAATAATTATATTTAGATTTGAGATTTGAATACTTATTGTTAGTTCATTTTTGAAGATACAATAAATAAACATATGTATTAAAAAAAAGTTAATTTTTGACACAAAACGATGGTTTAATAAACCAATGCATGTAATTGAAATTAGTTTGTTTCAAAAATGAATAGAGAACGAGTTCAACCCAAGTTTAGTGAAACTTCAACCCCTTTATAAATAAAACTCAGACGTAAAATTTCAAAACTCCAATACACGTCTGTATATTAGCGATGCCAATACCGAAATCCCGAATACCGAAAACCCGGGATTATTCTAAAAAACTGAATCCCGAATCCCGGGATTTTTAAGCAGAAATCCCGAGATTTTGGTAACATTAAAAATCTGAAATTTTTTTTATTAAATGCAACTATGTTTACGTTTGTAAATAAACACGAGTTTCCCAGTTAAAAATAATTTTGAATATATGAAATTTAATCATAGTAGCCATGAATCAAATTCTTTTTGCTGGTTATAAAAAGAAGTCGTAGGCGAAAAAATTATTAGTAATGAATTTTGTACCACACAAAACAAAGTCGGAAGCTCGGTTTGGTGTTTTTTTTTTAGTGGATGATAATGGAACTACGCACGCAAAAAGCAAATTTTGCAAAAATGTATTAAAAACTTTATGGAGGTTCTAGGTTTAAAGGTCTTTTGACACATATTAATGTAAGTATACTTTGTCAGATAAATATTTGAAATAAAATGTTTTAAATATTTTTATAGACCCATGATATTCAGCTAGAAAAACGGCATGAGAAGGTTGAACCTCAACCAAAAATACTAAAAATTACTAACTTCCTTGGCCCACAAAAAGAGGTGTCGTTTGGCGCTATCAAATAAAACCCACGGAAATAACGGCCAAATAGGAAAATGAAATAAAGCCCAACAAAATTAAGGAATTTCTATTCTAATTGGGCTTTATTTCATTTATTTTGGGTGTTATTTCATAAATTTGCTCTTTGCCTCAATTAATTTTTTTGGGTTTTATTTTATTAGGCCTTATTTCATTTCTTATTTGGGCGTTATTTCCTTGGGCCTTATTTCATAGCGCAATTACAATACAAAACGAACGTTGTTTTTCGTCAGCAGCTTATGTTTGCACTAAAATAAGATCTCGATTGTCGGCTGCCACCCTAGATGCATTAATTTTTTTAAGAAGTTTCTTAAGAGATACGACTTAATATACAAATATTACTTCCATATTACTTGAAATTATTCCTACCAATAATATATACATTAAAAATGTTTTATTTGGTTCTGTAATGAATTTAACTTTTTTTCATGAATTAAGAATTTTTTTTTTAATAATTATACTTACATTAATAATAAATTATAATTCTAAAAGCTAATAAATGAGATTATCTAATATATTTTAGTTTATAAAATCCCGATCCGTCCCGTGATCTCGTTTTTTTAAATTCAAAATCCCGAATCCCGGGTTTTAAAGAACCTAGTCCCTTTTAGCATCCCTACTATATATACATATTTTCTTAGTCTCTCTGGAAAAAATTTAATTTTGTTATACAGTGTAATTTTTTCTCTGACTGTTCGATTGTTTAGTTAGTACGACACTAAACAACCAAAAATAAAAAATAAAAATAAATAAATTGTCTCTAGAAAATCAGCATTTTTTAGTTCTTTAAATGATCTGTAAAAAAAATCTAAATGTTTTATAATTGAATAAATCAATTGACCCCATCAGCTTCTTTGGGTCTCTGACTTATTTGATGCTCTTATATTCTTTAATTCATTTACATATGTATGTTTTTTCTTCTTTTATATGAAAAAAACTTAGTGAGTAGAACAAATGTATGGACGAAATGTTATTACCAGGGACAGGGGTTTCATGCAAATGCATGTTTTTTCCTTTAACCCTGATAATGGCAAGAACGAAATATTTTTACGAAACAATGAGCTTGTGTAAAAATGACATCAATTTGTTAGTGCATATTTTTGCATTTGTTGGTCATAAATGCATATTTTTGCATAATTTGGTAATAAAAACATTTTTGTCTCATATTTTGGTTTAAAAAAATTTATTGTTGACAAATTATTAATGCAAATCTGTTTTTCAAATTTATATGCTTGAATTGTTGTGGAATTTTAGAACGATTGTACAAGCACACACACCTGTCAAATTTAATAGAAATTGGCATTTTGATAGTTTCAAGAGTAAATTGTCTGATATCAAAGCCGAATAATAATAGCTAGCATTCAATTCATTATATAATGGTTGAATTAAATAAATATATAGAAAAAAGAATCATTTAAATTTGAGCCGAATACATCCCCCGACGTTACAATGCACAAAAGCTTTCTAAGAACAAATTGTATGAACTTCACATTCAAAAATATAAAATTTCTTTTTCTATTTACGTATCGCTCCTATACTGCAATATAAACATATCTCAAAAAATGCGTGTTTGGATTATATCATATTTAATCTTGTGTAAAAATTTAATTTACACACACCTCTTGAGAAAAGAATGTATTTTTATATCTTTATTTAGTTTTTTTTTTTTTTTTTTTTTTTTATAAAGAGAAGTAACACTCAGGCAATTAATGCCTACTACTATTACTAGGTGTTACCTTCTTTTTAGGAAAGGGATAGTGATAGAAGACAGGTGGTGAAGGAAGAGATAATTAGAAGAAAGCTTCATTCTTTTTACAACTCTGCTTTTGCACGCTTTTTAATAATGCAGTGTTGCAGCGCCTTCTGGTGTTAAATGAGGCGTATTAAATTTTGAAGCTGTGTTTAGTAGCAATTTTATTTGTTATTTTACTCCGCCGATGATTTTGCTACACAATACCGACGAAGGAGGGCGCTCTGATGTTACATTAGGATTAGCATCTGCTGAAGTCGGTATAGTTCAGTGACCAGTGACTATGCCTTCATCACTTGAACTTTCCTACAACAACTGATGCAAAGGGACTCTAATGCACATCAGAAAAATGCGTGGTGTTGTTATTTTAATGACTGTCGGATACAGGATCTTCAGTTTTGTAGTCAACGTGCTAACTACTTCAGCCAACGCCACCCTTGTTTGCAAGTTGAAAATCTTTCTTTTGAATAAAAAATGTTTAACATATGCGCATATTTTATTGCTTTTAGTGCATATTTTGCATTTATGAGGTCATATTTTAGGCGCCTAAAATACCATTTTTAAGTGCATGAAGTCCGTGTCCCTGGATATTAGCAATAAAAAGCAATAGAATTAGCGAATTTATTCGAATTCACTCAAATATGCCTGAATCTCAAATATGCAAAAAGCTTGGTAAGAAACTCGTTTAAAAAAATTATTCTTACTGCCAGTTTATAGAAGCCATGTAAAAATTCTCGGCTGTCTATTTATAATGAAAACAAAAACAAATTTTTAGTGCTTTGTTTTTATTTTCAATATATGTAAATAGGCAGACGAGAATTTTCACATGGCTTCTATGAACTGGCAGTTAGTCACTTGTAGTTATGAGTATTTAAAATTTGTTTAACATGATTGCCCAGATTTTTTTGGAAAGGAAATTGATCCTGCTCTACCTTTTGGAGGAGGGGTGGTATTTCGAATACTTTAAGATCGCTCAAATACTCGTATATAATATGTGTATGCATGTATGTCTATATGTGTGAATATGTGCATGTATGTACATTAGGGCGTCACTGATTAATTTTCACTGAATTTCTTAAAATAACTGAAAATTAATCAGAAATAATTTCTTAATAACTGAAAATAAAATTTGGCAACACTCATGATAGTTACAAGAAGTAGGGATGCCACTCGGGATCGATTTTTGGAAATCCCGGGATTCGGGATTTTGTAATCCCGATCCCGAAAATCCCGGGATTTTTGGGATCTCGGAATTTTCGGGATCCCGGGATTTTTCGGGATCACGGGATTTCGGGATCTAAATATTTTTCGTAAGATAAATTATTTTTTTAAATAAATATTACTTTAATAACAATTTAATGCATTTTAAAAGGTTTTATGTTCATAATTTATCATTGCACAATTGTCTTTAAAGTGAACAATTTTCTAATACGAGTATGAAATAAAAATCAAAAGAATTTTTCTTATCTATTTTTAAGTTTGATGTTAGAGAATTTATAGTGAAAACAATAACTAAATATGAAAACTTGTTTTTGTTTTCAATATAAATGTTTTTCTATTATCTAAACCAAAGCGAATATACATATCGGTGGACTTTTAGCACTACCGCTTAAGTTGACTTACGAAAATTTTTAGATTCACTTTCATACAAATAAGTTGCAAAAACAATATTGTTTTGTTAAAAATATATCTACTAACGTTTTTTAATTGCGATTGATCAACAACAAGTATAACGGTTGTTACATATGTATGTATACCAAGCATTATCTAATTTTTTTATCGATTTCGTTACGACTATGACAACGATAATAAGGCTGAACATTGTCGAAAAATTAAAAGAAATGTATACACTATTCTAATCAAATTCGATTAATTACGTCTAAAGATCACATTTTTATAGGCACATAGTACATTAAAAGTTTGCCTGAGCGTATTTTTGCTCTACTGAATATATACATATGTATGTATTCATACGTTCGCTAAGAGGAGTATGGTTTATAAGTGTGCTGGCCTTCTACTCTGCAACTCGAATACAACTATAATTGAGTCGAACTCATTCAGTCGGTCGTTTTTGACTAAAACTATTTATCAAATCCATGTAATTTAAATGGGTTTGATCTTATGTTTGTATAAAAAACGACCTAAACGGTCTAAATAAAAAACAAAATAATTTTGAACTGCAATGTAAAAAACATACATACACGCTCGAGCAGTTTTTTAAACAAAACACTCCGCATTATTTTGTAAATATTTTTCGCTTTTACGTCAACCCGACAACAAAAAGTTTTCAATTGCCTTGTATTGTATTCTACTCCAATTGTAAGGAGGTGTCAATAGTATTCAATTGTTACCGACAAGTAGATAAGTGCTATTTTTTTTAGCGTTGAGGAGTCGACATACAGATAGTTATACACTGCAATTATGAATAAATTTCCGCAAGAAATTTCTCCCTTTTCCAATTAAATTTTTTTTGTTTTCCCTATTATTTGCTACTTTTTGAAATTATTCCCCGGGAAAAATTTCTCGTTTAATTTGAATTATAATTGCCCTCATAATATAGAATAAAACGGAATAAATTTGTCAAACTTATGAATTTTTCAAATGTTTATTTCCCTTCCAAAGGTAATATGTTTCTTTTGTTTTCAAAATAATTCTAAAATGTACATATGTATATTGTAGCACCTTTGATGAAAATAACCGTAAGAAAGTAGATTATTTATTTTGCTCTTGTTGTTAATTTATAAGAAATATGTCACGAATACACTCAAAAGAAAAATCAATCCATTCGTACTTAAATCAATCCAAAGCGGTGTCATAAGTACGGTAAGTACGAACTTACTTAAATTAAGTACAGAAGGCTTGATTCAAGTATGGATTATTCAAGTGCTAAATACTTAATTTTATCCGTATCTAATCCTGAATCCGTACTTGAAATAAACCCAAAACAAGATTGATTTCAGGAAACCTGAGATTGAATCCAACTCAAAATGCGCTTGATTCAAGAATTTTCTAGTGGATTTAATCTCAAATCAGTACTTGAAATACTCCTAAAGCAAGGATATTTAAGAAAATCTGAGATTGAATTAATCTAAAAATGCGATTGATTTAATCCCGAATCCGTACTTGAAATAATCCAAAAACTATATTGATTTAAGAAAAACTTGCTTTATTGAATAAAAATCTTTTATTTAATTTTTAATAAACTTTTTATTGTACATATTAATATTTTTTGTTTTAATTACTGCGGAGAATATTAAAATTTTATCAATAACAAGAAACTGGCTTAGGTTGAACCTGGACCAAAACTTGTTTTCCTTGGAAATCTTCCTCCAGTTATCGCCCTTTGATTGGACAGATATAAAATTGTATGGGACTTTTAAATATTATAAAAAATACCTTAAAATCAACGAAAATTTGAATTTATAAAGTTTTTATATAAAAATTGCTAAGAAATTCCGAAAATGAAATCCCGGGATTTCCGGGTTCGGGATTTCCCGTTTGGCATCCCTAATAATTATTATTATCCACACTATTTTTGTCATAGCAAGACTCACATTAGGCTTTGCTCCCAGTAATTTGAAAGAACAACGAGAAGAAATTCTAAAATTGTTGAGTTCTCTTGGCCCCATGATAAGTTTAGGAGATAGATGGGATAAATGTAAAGAAATAATAACCGTAGATAGTACAATATAAAAATAAAATATGTTAATAGGTTTGGTGAGACTTGAAGTTTAAAGTTAAGAAGAATATCATGAAACGAGTAGATGCATATTTAAAGAAAGTTGTGGCAAATTTTCTTAGTTTCAAAAGCGAACCCAGAAATAGGAGAAATTCAGGGAGTCTAGTTGAAAAATGTAGCTAATGAATTGCCCGACACAGAACATGCTTATTTCACTGCCAGAAATAGAAACACCTGAAACTTAAATAAATAAAAAAATTTATAATTTTTAAGAAAAGTTTTGTCCAAAAATAGCAAACAAACCTCGCAGCTCATTTAAATAATTAGAGATGTGTATTTGATATGTTTACATAAACGATAAAGGGTCAACATCGTTGTCGTCTTGTTATAGAAAGCAAAATTGTTATTGACTTGATCTTGACGTTGGAACAATATGATGTTTGTGATAATGACTTTAAAATGACGGACGACAACTGGAATAAGGGTGATTATATTTTGAGGAAATTGCTCCCAAGTATGCCCATTTTCGTAAGAATCGGTTGAGTCAAACGACGTGAATTATCCTATTGAATTTTAACGGACTTGTCCACTTTTTGCAATTAGGATCAAGTATCTCTCATAATAAAAGTTCTGAACATAAATAATAATTAGAAACAAAAAATAAAAATTACACGCAAATTGAAAACCTTATTCGTTCATACTTTTCCCGTTTCTAACAAATTGTTTATACGCTATACCTATTTAAAGATATTTTGCTTAATTGATATTGATTTGAAAAGAAGCTAATGCTAAATTAATCCAATAATTTTTAATTTTAATAATAGGTGCGTTTGAGTACTTTTCCAGTAAAATCCAGTAACTGAGTAAATACTGAGTAATTTAAAGAAATTACTCTCAATAAAAAAGTTTGCAGCTAAAAGTACGCGAACGGAAAAATTGTAAAATCCAGTAAAATATACACAACAACTGATAGACAATTTGGCGCTAAAAAAAAGTATACATAAGTATGTACATATGTATATGCAAAAAAACCTGAATATAATATTGTACTACTTGGTCCAATCGAGATGAAACAGACTAGTTACATTATGGTCCATGTAATGCAGTCATGGATCATGTCGTTTTCACACAAGCATTCAATGCAATATGGAGTAGTTTTGGGGTTAGGCCGATGTAATGCAAATTTGGACCATTTAGTCCAACCCTAGGACATAAACCTCCTTTTTTCACATATTTGGAGTTTTGGCGTATTCCTACTCCTCTTTGGAGTATTTACATACATGTATGGAATAGTCGCATTATCTGCAAACAATATACAAAACTATACATACATAAGTATATATTATTGCTCCTGTGAAGCACTTTGATAAGGCAAAAAATTATGGCTTTTTGGAAGCTGAATAAATTGCTTCTACTAGCTGGCTCATATCGCACAAAAAAAATCTCCTTATTCATGCGCAACACCAAGTGATTCTCTAACATTATCTCCCTTACTCGCGGTCTCCACCTGACATAAAATAGCTAACTTTAACATTAACTTCTAAGAATTGTTAAGTGGTGAGTATCAATATACTATACAATCTTGTGCAACACCATTTGCACAAGATTGTGAATTGGGCTATAGTTTTTATGTACTCAGATGCAAAAGTTACTAGCTTGCAAATTTTTTTTTACTTTTTCCTCTATTTTGTTAGAGAGGCTGCCTTATGTTAGTGCTTTTCAGAAGCAGTTTTCGAAGCTTTTGTGATCAAGTAAACAGTACATTGCTTCCCTCAGTTGTTAGTGCTTCCAAATCAGATTTTTTTTTGCTGGGTAGTTACTGGCTAGCCGCATGGAAAAATTATATGGTTTTGAGAAAATCGATGAAGAATGTTTTTTTCATTTGTTTTATAAAAATACACCATAGTATATTTTCTTTAATAATAAAAGTAATAGATACATATGTTTTTATTTGAACTTACGGGCCTGGCCCACGATGTCGACAAGAAACTTTCTATAGCTTACTTGCCGACATCGCGCGTGAGGCCGTTAAAGTTTCTAAACTTTTTACCCTCGACGTGAATAATTAGGATGTACAGAAAAAGACAAAAATGTTTGTTGCCGCTTATACCAATCATCACAACAATATTGTTCACTTCCTTTCAAGTAGTTCCAATGAGTGCATTTATTAAGAGAAATATACAATGGGAAAAGAACTTTATATATCCTAATATATTCAAGATATCGAAAAACTGAAAACAAATTTAAGAAATGTACACATTAATCATATTTAATCGATCAATAACTAAATTTTTTGAATGTTCCATGCGGGGAACCAGTAACCGTCCGACTATATGTATAAACAAAAATTTAACTATACAAATCTATTAACTTTATTCACGTTTAAAAACAATCGGTTATGTTCTGCATTTCACGTGAAATTACATCTTTGGGAAATTGTTGTTATAAATACATATTTCCAACAATTCTATGAAAATTCCACACGTTTTAATTTCCCGTGGAATACATAAAACATACCCTTATATTTTTCTGGCATCAAACTTAAATAAATGCAATATTGTTCATAACTTAATACATTTGTTTTTTGTTATTTTTAAAATTTCATCAAAAACCAAAAACTTTTGTTTCCCTTTGCTATTGTTTGTTTATATTTAAAAACATATGGTTTCATTTTACTGGATTTTACTGGCAAAAATTTGTCCAGTAAAAACTTGCATTTACTCAGTAAAAGAACTGTAATTTTTCTCTCTCAATTCGCCCTCTCATTTACTGGATTTTGTGTACTCGAACGCAATCCAGTAAAAAATAGTAAAAATTTGTACAAATTTTTGAGTTCTCGAACGCACTTAATGATTGATTCCGCAAATCAAAGTATTAATCACACCCTAATCATTTTCTGGTTTCTGTCCATGAATTATATCGTCGCTGTTTTAACTAACCAACCTAACTGACATTTAAAAAAAATGACTTAAGTCCTCTACTAGACTTTATAAGTCATAATACACACTAGATATACCAAACGGACGACACACTCGTCCGTATTCTAGAATCAAAATGTAAATAATTTAAGATTCAAAGAAAATGTACCTATGTATCTAAACGTTATAAAAAATTCATTACAACACAGCCACACACAAACAAATATGTATGCATAATTAAATAATGCATGAAATTAAAAAAACATGAACAAAATCCCTTCAACCAAGCTAATTCACTTTATTCAATTCTCTTCCTTTAAGTATTATGGCTTTTATACAACAACAAATAAAAGAAAAAAAATTGTTAGATCAAGGAAATACTACAAACAACAAAAAAACTACAAATTTTTTTTTACTTTTTCCTCTATTTTGTTAGAGAGGCTGCCTTATGTTAGTGCTTTTCAGAAGCAGTTTTCGAAGCTTTTGTGATCAAGTAAACAGTACATTGCTTCCCTCAGTTGTTAGTGCTTCCAAATCAGATTTTTTTTTGCTGGGTAGTTACTGGCTAGCCGCATGGAAAAATTATATGGTTTTGAGAAAATCGATGAAGAATGTTTTTTTCATTTGTTTTATAAAAATACACCATAGTATATTTTCTTTAATAATAAAAGTAATAGATACATATGTTTTTATTTGAACTTACGGGCCTGGCCCACGATGTCGACAAGAAACTTTCTATAGCTTACTTGCCGACATCGCGCGTGAGGCCGTTAAAGTTTCTAAACTTTTTACCCTCGACGTGAATAATTAGGATGTACAGAAAAAGACAAAAATGTTTGTTGCCGCTTATACCAATCATCACAACAATATTGTTCACTTCCTTTCAAGTAGTTCCAATGAGTGCATTTATTAAGAGAAATATACAATGGGAAAAGAACTTTATATATCCTAATATATTCAAGATATCGAAAAACTGAAAACAAATTTAAGAAATGTACACATTAATCATATTTAATCGATCAATAACTAAATTTTTTGAATGTTCCATGCGGGGAACCAGTAACCGTCCGACTATATGTATAAACAAAAATTTAACTATACAAATCTATTAACTTTATTCACGTTTAAAAACAATCGGTTATGTTCTGCATTTCACGTGAAATTACATCTTTGGGAAATTGTTGTTATAAATACATATTTCCAACAATTCTATGAAAATTCCACACGTTTTAATTTCCCGTGGAATACATAAAACATACCCTTATATTTTTCTGGCATCAAACTTAAATAAATGCAATATTGTTCATAACTTAATACATTTGTTTTTTGTTATTTTTAAAATTTCATCAAAAACCAAAAACTTTTGTTTCCCTTTGCTATTGTTTGTTTATATTTAAAAACATATGGTTTCATTTTACTGGATTTTACTGGCAAAAATTTGTCCAGTAAAAACTTGCATTTACTCAGTAAAAGAACTGTAATTTTTCTCTCTCAATTCGCCCTCTCATTTACTGGATTTTGTGTACTCGAACGCAATCCAGTAAAAAATAGTAAAAATTTGTACAAATTTTTGAGTTCTCGAACGCACTTAATGATTGATTCCGCAAATCAAAGTATTAATCACACCCTAATCATTTTCTGGTTTCTGTCCATGAATTATATCGTCGCTGTTTTAACTAACCAACCTAACTGACATTTAAAAAAAATGACTTAAGTCCTCTACTAGACTTTATAAGTCATAATACACACTAGATATACCAAACGGACGACACACTCGTCCGTATTCTAGAATCAAAATGTAAATAATTTAAGATTCAAAGAAAATGTACCTATGTATCTAAACGTTATAAAAAATTCATTACAACACAGCCACACACAAACAAATATGTATGCATAATTAAATAATGCATGAAATTAAAAAAACATGAACAAAATCCCTTCAACCAAGCTAATTCACTTTATTCAATTCTCTTCCTTTAAGTATTATGGCTTTTATACAACAACAAATAAAAGAAAAAAAATTGTTAGATCAAGGAAATACTACAAACACACAAACTCATATTTTGTTTCTTTTTTACTTGTAAGTTAATAAATGCGTGTGTAATATGTGTGCATGTAGTAGTAGCAACTTTAAACGCTTATAGCTCCCAAAATACTAAACCGATTTCAATAAAATATAGATTCTGCACATCTGTACAGAAAATCCTTTAACCATATAAATCTTTTTAAAATCGGTGTAGTGGTACCAGCGTATAAGGGATTACAAAAAACATGTTCGCCTATTAATTATATAGATAGATTGTCTACAATTTTCACGACTGTAAGCATTACTTTTGTGCCTATATAAGTAAAAAGATTTATGACGCAGCCATAAATAAAACAACCATAAAAGCTGCTCTCCTGTTAAATTTTTAAAATGTTAGTTAGGTCAGTTAGTTAAAACAGCGACGATATGTAAGTAATTTAAGAAAAAAAAAAAATAAGACAAACAAAACATTAAATATGTAAATACGTAGATTATTTATACATTTGTATTGAATCTATTCTTATTCCATGATTTTAAAATTTTTGAAATCATCAAATGATACAGCACAAAATAAATTCAAATACCGCAAAACTATTCATCAATACGACACTTAATATTTTATTTAATTTCGTTTATTTTTGTAATGTGCCCACTTGAAAAGTAAATTACATGATGAAAATTATAACTATAGGAAACTACAATTAAAAAACAATTTTAATTGACTATTTATTGTCATTAGTTAATACATACATATAACATTTTTATTTTTATGTATAATTTATAATGTATAACGTATAAGTAAGTAATCAAAGTATCAATTTTTATTTTACAGACAAAAATAAAAAAAACACAAAGTAACAAATCATACACCACAATGCCAAAAAAATCACAAAGTATTGAAATTTGTACTCCTTGCTGTCGGATACTTTCTATAAGTATTTTAGGACTTTTATTAAGTGTTGTTGGCATTTTATGTGGAATATTTTGGGAAGACATATTTCATGTCATCTTGCAACAGGTAAGATACATACTGCCGTATTCATAAAAAATATTTAAGGTTTATTACAGGTTTATTTGACATATTTCTATGGGAAAGTTGTCAAATAAACTTCTAATAAATCTAAAATATTTTTCATGAATACGGCTGCTAATGTTTACTTTTATAGTCCGTGGTAGGCGCTCGAAATATTTTTTCGATATGTTTCAATTCCAAACAAATTACAGTAGTTTTTCGATTTAACGAACATTCAATTAACACAAAAATTTTATTCTGTACTCAGTTTAACGAACAATTGTGACGCTGCAACAATAAATATATGACAGCTAAAAATTAAAGGGTTTTCCAAAGCGATGAATGAAAAATGTATCTTGGAAACCGTTGGAAACAAAAAGAGTTTGTCTCCAACAAAACACTAAACCTAAAAAATCGCTAAAAGAAAAGCGCCAGAACTATCGATAAATTAATATAATAAGGACGTAACTCGAATTTTCGATATTTTATAGGAGAAGGTATAACAAATAAGTTTAAAAAATCAAAAAAACCCAACTACCTAAAAACAACTGAAAAGAAAAAAAAACATGTCCAGTAGTGCGGAACATAGTGACTTTTACAGTCGGGAAGCATTAAAAATCGAATCTTCAAATCTTCTTAATAGTGGCTCCCGACTGGAGATGGGCGGGTGTCGAGAGTTGCTTTTAAAAATATTGCACCAAGTTGGCACTGCCATCTGATACTATCTGCCACCACAGCTGATACTATCGGTTTACGTACAGAACTTTAAGCTTCAATATCAACAAACATGCTGGTGTTGTATGTTTGACGATACAAAATTATAAAATTTTTTCTCTTCTGGAAATTCATCCATTTTTTTTGTCAAGAACACTTCGTGTTGAGTCGTGCGTGTTCGTGTCACGAAAAAAAAACACGACACGCACCCATCTCTACTCCCGACTATAGAAGTCACTATGTTCGCACTACTGGACTTGTTTTTTTCCCTTTCAGTCGAGTTTTACATTTTTTTTAAATTTATTTGTTATTTTAAGCTTTTTAGTGCCCCGGCAACTCTTATTTTGATACCCCACTCGATAGGGTTCCTAAATTTTTTTGTTAACGTAATTTAATGAGAGGTCCCAGCCAACTATCAAGAAACTTTATATTTTTTATTCCTAATTAAATTCAAACATAACTTACATACATTCGGGCCTGTTCTGAAAACCATGGTGATTTCAAATCACGTGATTTCTCAAGTAAACTACTAATAGCTGACTTGATATTGGGTTTTGTATTTGTATTGTATTTTAGGTTTTTTTTTCATTTATGTATGATAGAATATCTTCTTCCAACTTCCAACGCTATAAATCGTAGAATTTACAAAAGCAGTGATTTAGCTTTCATTAATTTTTTGATATCACCGTGGTTTGACATGTCGTGATTTGCAGAACAGGCCCCATTTTTGTAATCTCATTTTAATTTCCGTTTTTTGATACCCAATTCGAGGACGGTTAAAAAAAGATATATATATGTACATACTAAATTCTTTTCAACTATTTATTTAATTTGCTTTTTAATTTCAGCAAATGACGTTAAGACCAGACTCCCAAGTGTATGACAAATGGAAAACTCCGCCAATACCTTTAAGTCTAGACATTTACCTTTACAATTGGACAAATCCTGAAGAGTTCAAAAATTTATCTTCAAAACCGATATTACAACAATGTGGACCATATCGCTTTACAGAGAAACCCGACAAAGTTGACATAAGCTGGCATCCAGACAATAGCTCCGTATCTTATCGTAAGAGAAGTTTTTTTTATTTCGATGCTGCTGGCAGCCAAGGAAGTTTAGATGACGAAATTATAACACTAAATGCAGTAGCCTTGGTATAACCAAATCTTTGGACAATATCATACATATAGTATATGTATGTAATTAAGTATGTATTGTTTTAATTTTGCAGTCTGCCGCTAGTAAGGCTAAGCAATGGAACGCTGTTCGTAGGCGAATGGTGGATGTAGGGCTGAAACTATACGGTCAGGAAATGTCCGTAATGAAAACAGTTGATGAATTGTTGTTTACCGGCTATAGTGATGATATGATTGATATCGCTCGTTCGGTACCTATTTTTGGTAACGATGTTGAGGTGCCGTTCGATAAATTTGGTTGGTTCTATACGGTAAGTAAGAAAGTGAAATACTCGTAGTTGTATTAAAATAAGTTAATTGTTTGTATCCGAATTCTAGCGTAATGGTAGTGCCGATTTAACGGGAGTTTTTAATGTGTTTACGGGTGCCGATAATTTGGCTCAATTGGGACAAATAAACACTTGGAATTATGAAAAACATACAGGTTTCTTTGATTCATACTGTGGTCTGGCCAATGGCTCAGCTGGAGAATTTCATCCACCAAACTTAAACACTCGCAGCACAGCGCAATTATTTACTCCGGATATGTGCCGCACAATACCATTGGATTATACAAATACCGAAGAGATTGAGGGTCTAATAGGTTATAAATATGCCGGAGGTTTAAGATCGGTGGATAACGGTAAAGTGTCGAAAACGGATTTAAAAAAAAATTCCATATCATTTTCTCTTTTATCTATTCTCTACAGGAACTTTATATCCGGAGAACTTGTGCTATTGTGGGGGCAAATGTGTGCCTTCTGGTGTTATGAATATTTCTTCGTGCCGTTTTGGCTCCCCAGTTTTCATGTCTTATCCACACTTTTTTAACGCTGATCCATTTTACATAAGTCAGGTTGAGGGTTTAAGTCCCAATCAAAAGCAGCATGAGTTTTATATGATCCTAGAGCCAAAAACTGGCATAGCTCTCGAAGTAGCAGCTAGATTCCAAGTTAACATGTTGGTGGAACCCATAGAATCATTGAGGTAAAACATTTTACACAAAAATCAAAAATAAATCCCCGCTAATATTGTTTATTTGCTTTTCTTTAAACAGCTTGTATGAAAATATACCACGCATTTTCTTTCCACTTATATGGTTTGAACAAAAAGTGCGCATTACGCCAGAACTGGCAAAGGAAATAAAAATGATTCCGATCGGCCTAATGGGTGGTCAAATCTTGGCAGGCATTTTATTTGCCATCGGACTTATATCATTGGGCTGGTATCCCATCAAAAAAGTCTGTAGTTTTCGCAAAACTAAGAAAATTAAAATAAATCATTTGGAAAATGGTAACTATAAAATGAACGAAATGAAACCGCTCCAAACGAAATCTTTTCCCACCAAACAACAAATATCAACTGATGGATCTCTTTTACTGGAAAATTCTGCCAAATTACCTATCATAATTTCAAACCAAAATACTGATGGCAATTTAAATACTAATTCCTCAGCGTTAAGTTATAAAAATAAGTAATTATTAAGATTTTTTTTAAGAAACTTATTGCCGTATGTGTAATCAAAAACTGGCATGAAGTTAGCATAAGTAACAAAATTGAACTACGTGTTGACGAGTTCCTCTATACAATTTGACATTAAAATTCGCTGCATAATGTAGTTTTAACACAAGATTACATCCTAGCATAATTTTTAATATGAAATTGTGTGGCAAATCACGTTAAGAAGATGTTAAATTTTGCCACTTATGCTAACTTCATGTCAATTTTTGGTTATACATAAGGCCGATAGTTTTTAAAAACCACGATTTTAAAATTGAGCAACTGCAAACTACTATTTCCAATTATCCAATGTTTCAAGAGACATTTCCAATCAATACCAGCAATTCGCATTTGTGAAATAATGTAAAGAACAGGTGAAACAACCCAGCAAAAAATTACACATTAACATTAGAACTACTTGCCATAAATGACTTACTTTTCTGATTGCAAAATTTCATTACTCGCTTACAAATCACATTACCTAAAATTTAAAAAAATCATGTATAAATTGCTAAATGAAGGGAATGATTTTTTTAGATTAAATAGATTACGTGAACAAGCTTCGAAATAAAAAAAGTAAGTACTTCTCAAGAATCGATTATTTTAGTCTCACGCTTTGTTAAAATCATTAAGTTGGTAATCCAGTAGGGAAGTGCTTCCACCAAAACTGCTTAATTCCAAACTCGATTACCTTTTTTGAATTTTTTTGCTGGGAAGTGATACTTCAAGTAGCATTTCATCATTTCTTACTTAATTTTACTCAAATATTGAATATTTAGCCATTTGCCAAAAATAGTGTTTTATCAAATATTTGATCAGTGTAATTTTTTATTAAATGGGAAGGAAGTATTTCACCTGCTTTCTTCACAAGTAAACCAACGAAAAATACAATAGAATAAAAAGTAAGACAAGCTGTGAATAAAGACATAATTACGAATTAGTTAATTAGTAATTCACTATAGCAAATAAATAATACTCCTTCGATTGCCTTCATATGTATGAGCATATGAGTAACATGTTTGCAAAATGTTTGAATTATTTTATTAACATTCCATAAGCAATAATTCAATCATTTTATTGATTTGATTTTTTACGATATACATATGTACAATTTTCAAAGTGCCTAAGTCCAAAATTTCATATTAATACGATTTTTTACAGAACACTGTATAAATTATAATTAATAAATTAAAGATTAATGAAAACCGGTCATATTTTATTAATTTTATAATAAAATAATTAATTTGTTAGTTTTATGTGAACGTAAAATTTATATTATTAAGGGCCATTATTACAACTTAAAAATAGTTAAAAGTAAGATTTTATCGGCTTTCCATTATTGCAAATTGGATTTAACTTATCAGGTAGGTTAAACTTGTTTGTTATTTATCGCTCACTTTAGGTTAAAGTAAAATTTTGCAAATGATAAAGTTTTTATATGTCCGATAAAATCCTACTTTTAACTAACTTTGAGTTGTAAGAATGACTCTAAATGTATACGAACCATTTTTAAAATAACAATTGTATTCAGTATTTTTGTAATAAAAATTTTTTAATTTGTAGAATATTAAAATAGGAATAGATAAAACATCAAATTGAATAATTTTATATTGAATTGTATTGAATTTTTTACTTATGCCATTTGGAATAAAAAATATAAAAAAATTTGAAAAAAAAAATATTTTATTTAGCCTCTACACAGCAGGATATTCTTTCCATTACTTATGAAACAAATTTTATGTCTAAACCCCTACTTTCCCATTATGATTTTTAACGCTTAAAATTTGTATCTGTGCTATATATAAGATTTGCAGATTTGAAATCTTGATAAAATAATTTATTCGAGCAGCTTTCAAAACTTTATACATATCACGAAATATTAGTTTGACGGTTTTTATTTACAAGAAAAATAAGTTCTCACCAGAGAAAAATAGTACAACAAAATCATATTTGTTCTATAAAAGTCCATTTCTATAAAAATAATATCTGCCTTATTCATAAAAAATATTTCAAGTTTATTAAGCGTTTATTTGACATATCTCTATGGGAAATTTGTCAAATAAACCTGTAATAAACCCAAAATATTTTTTATGAATTATACCGTAAGTATATAATTATATAATTGATTGCTGTTGCTTGTAAATTATTCTTTTTATTTTTAAGAGAGCAAGCTGAAAATCGCTTTCACAAACTGTTTAAATTAGCACTAAAAATCATAGAAATTTATTTTTTGATATTCCCAAATAATTCAAATCATCTTCGACATTTAAGGGGCGTTAAAACAAGGGGGTTTACAAGTGCCACAAATAAAAAAATTGAGTTAGGTGCTGCAATCAACACTTAATACTAATATCTAACACTCTATAAAAATTCAGACCCGTATGAGGAACTCGATCAAACTGAACAAACTATTGACTGAAAGTTTTACTACTAGCAACAACATAACAAGAAAAAACTTTGAAACGTACCACTTTGCTTGTAAGACCCTCATTTATAATTTTATTTAATTCGAGAATTTCGTTTATTTCTAAATCTTCGTTTCAGAAATGTTTTTGGGGACAGCAAAAGCATGTTTTAGGGAAATTTAAGGTATGGTAATTTTCATTTCGGGTATATGACTCTGAAGAAATATGGCAGCTCTCCTTATGAAATCTTTTATAATTTTTTTTCTCTCTAGCAGTGTGACCATTGTGTGAATATCTTTCAATTACTTAAACATTCGTATCAAGGCGAATTCACATAAGGTGATCTTAATTCGCCAGCTGACATAAACTTCCTGCTGTCAAATGAACCAAAACGTTAAGAAATATTTTGACAGCAGGAAATTTTACACTAACAAATATAAAAGGCGAATACGCAGAGTTGCAAATCAAGACCACCTTATATCAATTCGCCTTGATTCGTATAATTATGTATATATGTATATAAATTTATGTATTTTAAATATGTACTTGATTCTAGTTTTGAGTTTCGTTTTTTAAAGTCACCTGTCATACGGCCATGTTCTGTAAGCCGGATCCTAGTAAACTTCTTGTTATCCAAAAATAAATAATGGCTCCATTGACGTCTTTTAAATGATATTTCAAGCTCTAAAAAATATAAAACTACAAAAAAGTTTGAAAAAATTCGCTATTAGTGGATTTAATTTTTCTACATCGAGCATTTTTAAATCGACTCGATTAACAGAACAGGCACGATAGATACCCTCCAAAGTTCCCTTTCGGTCATTATTTGAATTTTTTCCTGAACACAAGAAAATGTCCATTCTTCAAAAAACTGATATCTTATCTCCGAAAATTCCTACAAAAAATAAAACGTTTTTTGTATTTACATATACATATATATGTAAGTTAGGAACCTACACACTCTATGTGAAGCAGGCTAAGATCACTTTGCTAATATAATTTACAAGATAATAAAGTTAGTATTCAAAATTTCAGTCATCTTCATCTAAATCACATTTTTTGCGTTGAAGAGATGAATCATATATTTGGATGAATCAAAACTTATTGCAACAGACCACAGTATTTTCAAAAAGTTTTATAAATTGGTTTTTATTATATCTATTAGAGATTAAACTGGTTCTAGGCCAGCATGTGCCATTGAAACACAACGGCACCATTTAATTTTTATACAATATTTTCGTTTTCGTGTCATACATGTAACAAACAAAATCACCAAGTATGAAAAAAAATTTAACGTATAACTCCTATTCCTAAATAAATTTTTTTCTTCCCATTTTCCTGAAAAATACCCAGTTTGGGAAAATATCTTTCAGTACGACAGCACTGCTTGCATAAGCAATAGCAGTGTTGTCAGATTTATTTTCAGCCTCCTCGCCAAATGACTTGTCGAATATCGCCAAATATCGCCAATATAATAAAACATCAAATTATAGGTACAAAAATATATTATATTTTGTAATTACATTACAAATCTTATTAAGTTTTAAATTCAGTAGGTAACGTCTATTGTAAAACATAAAAATTATAGTATTTAAGAAAACTTAAGAAAAGTGTTTACATTCACATATAAATACTGGCGTACAAAAAGTACTTAAAAATAACTTATTCCAAAGATCAATCTAAATAGGATAAATTTAACTTAAGCAACAAGATAAAAATTATTATTTAATTCAACTGAACTAACATTTACTTAAATGTTTATTTAAGTACACTTATCATATCACTGAAGTGGTAAGTACCAGCAGCATCGATGTATTCATACACTCTAGGCAAGAACTTTTATGGGATTTTTGGTGCATCATTATCAAAATGTTGGCTCTAACTTACAAAAGAAAGTTTTCCTCACTATGTTTCATAAACACCAAATGAGATTTTGTGGTTCATATTCTTGGTTTAAACTTCTTGAATTTCAGAAAATTTTGTTTCAGAGTCACAACATTTAGAATTTTTTGCACGAAATATTTTATGTTGTACAAAAAATTCCTTAAAAAATATTTCATATTATTCTATTTTACTGAAATCATAAGAATATAGCCAAAAATATCGCCAAGGAGTTCAAATATCGCCAAGTAAATCGCCAAGCGCCATTTCAAAATTTTCATCGCAAAAAATAAATTTTCGTCGCCACGTTTGGCGAGATATCGCCATATCTGACAACACTGAGCAATAGCTCACTACTAACCAGCGTTGCCATTTTGGTACTTTTCGGGTATTTTTTGGTGCTTTTTTCTTTTCCTTTACTAAATACTAGAGATGTGCAAATGTCGTGATTTTATCGTGTCACGCGTGAGTCACGCGTGATTCACGTGATTCGTGATCAAATATTATAACTAATTACGCGTGAGTGCGTGAGCGTGACTGAAAAAAATTTACTCGTGCGTGATCGTGCGTGAGTTTTTTTAATAATCACGCACGAATTCTCACGCTCTCACGAGATAACATTCCTTCATAGGTAAATATGTAACTGTATTCAATCATTTGAAATAAATTATTTTATAATAATAAATGCATATATGTATACATATATAGTAATATGTATGGTAGTATGAGCTTACAAACATAATGAACACCCCCCAAACAAAATGTTTCGAATTTTTTTGAAGTCAGACTTGTCGTTAAGACATTTCGGTAGTTTCTCTGAACAAATTGTTTTAAACATTTAAACTTTGATTTTTGAGCACATAAGTAAAAGTCTGTGAACATTTTTTTAAAATAAATATGTATATGTTGATAAAAAAAAGAGGATTGTAACAAATATTAAAAAACGTGAGTATGTGCAAATTATTTCGACAATAGCAGCAACATAACGGTGAAGCGGTACTCTGCTATAAAAGCAAAAAGAAATCGTACCTACATGTCGTTACGAATTCGTACCGACTTATCGTAACGAATTCGTACCGACATATCGTTGCGAAGTCGTGTCAACCATTTCACACAAAAATTGTTACGATTTCGGTGCCGAAATCGGAAGAAAATTTTTTAGTAATTTGTATGTTTTCTTCATTTAATATGCTTTTCTCATTTATTTGATTATCATTTATTTAATTGATCATACGTCTTACCTTCACATTTATATTATGTACTTATACATACATACGTGTGCGGAATGTCAATTTTTGATATACGAGAATTCGAATTTGAATATTTAAAATGATATACGCGAATACGAATATTTAAAACGATATTAAATTAACTTTGATTTACTTTAATTTACATTGTAAATTTTACAAAAACACGAGCATACATATATACATAGATATGTATATATGTATATGTAAGAACCTATTTTTCAACCCAAAAAACATGAAAATTATATTATACATATACTTTTTCGTGAGCGTGCGTGATCGTGATAAGTTGTAAACCACTCGTGCGTTATTAAAAATATTTTATTCGTGAGCGTGCGTGATCGTGAAAGTTTTCAAAATCATTCGTGCGTGAAAGTGCGTGAGTAAAATATTTTTCTGCGTGAGCGTGAGTGTCGTGTGTCAGAAAACACTCACGTGCACATCTCTACTAAATACCCGTTTGAGAAAGGCGGGTATTTATAGTGCTTTTTGCAATTTCTCGTAGTGCTTTTTCAATAATCAAAATTGTTGAAACTTAAACAAGACAAAGAAGGAAACGCTTCGATTTGTCTCAATCAATTTTTTTAATTCCTTATAAGAATTTATATTTCATTTATTTGTTAAGCAACGATTTTACTATTTTAATTCGCATCGGAAAACACAGATAAACAAAAAGGATTTGTAATTTGTGCAAATTTAAGATATTAAACATTTTTTTAGAAGTTTTGCGTTAATTTTTTGTTAAATAAAAATAAAGACTTGTTTATATAAAACATATATACATAACAGAGAATACTTAGTTCTAATAATATAAATAACAGAGAATATTTAACTTGGTGCTTTTTTACCCGAATTTTTTTAATTTTTACCCTATTTTATATGCTCACAGTGCTTTTGATGACCCAGGAGTTGGCATCACTGTCACTAATACTCTCTTTTCATTTATCTTTGAATTTCTTTATCTCTTAATTAGTAGCAAATACAAAAACATTTTTGCTTTATTTTTGTAGTAAACAACGGAATTACAAATTTTTAGATTCACCTTCTAAATATCAGGTAGAAAATAGAAAAAGAATACATAAAATAGTAAACAAAAATATAATTAATAAAAAATGTGTATAAACTTTAATAGAGTGACGATTGCATTTATAATTACATAGGAGCCAATAAGAACAAAACAGCTGCAGCAGCACTAAGAAATGGTGACAGCAAAAGGTGCGTACTTAAATACATATCGCACATTTACTTCAATAGTGGCATAACTCAAAAAAACCAGTTTTGCAGAAAACGCGTTTTAAGTTTTGAATTTGCATACAACTCAATGGAGAAATGAAAAAAAATTCTTCTCTAAGGAGGTGATGGTACAAGCTATTTATATGAAATTTTTACACAAGATAAAATACGAAATGCCGCATCTTTCTGCATTTATTAACTCAAAAAACTCATTTTTTGAGTTATGCCTTTATTGAAGTAAATGTGCGATATACTCTCATCCAAACAAATTACATTTCTATTACAAAATATAAATTTTTCTTATTTATACTTGAAATATTTTTCGAAATACACCTACCAGTAGGTCCTCAATTGCTGGATCTAAATGATGATTGCTTGGAAATGATATTGAAACGCCTAAATGTTATGGAACAATTTCAGATTTCTAAATTACATACACGATTCAAAAATATAATACAATCATTATGGAGGACTAGATTGAATGGCGTAATTATATACCCGGAACTTATAGCTAATATAGATGATCAGACCTTTTTGGGTTTTATGTCAGAAGTGTCAGTATTCATGCACAGTCTTCTCATGAGGCATTGCAGTATTCGTTATTTGCGTCTATTGTATGATCAGACATTCCCTCAAACACAAACTTTTAACTGGATGGGCGTGTCCGTTAATCCAACGAGAGGTGAATTGGAATTGGATGAAGAAGGTGTAGAAAGGGAACATCAGTTCATCGACGAAGATGTCAATACGTTGGTGCACATCTTTCCTAATTTGAAGATACTCAAACTTAGAGCCTGCCAAATAACGGGCAAACATTTGTCCAAGTTGAATTCACTGAGACAGCTGTCATTAGATGAATGTCAATTTTTGGATTCTGATAATTTTCGGGATGTTTTCCAAGAGTTAAAACTGCGAAAGTTTGACATAATGGAAGATTGCGATGAGATAAATTGCTGTGATTTGGTAGAGCTTAAGAAATGTCCTACTTTGGAACACATTAAAATAGCCGATTATCATTTGTGTTTCGATACAGATATAATCAATGATATGTTGCGCATGCCTAGACTTAAAAAACTATCAATATATTCTAAAAATTTTGTTTTTGATATATTAGAGAGAATATCTAGATCGACGCTCAAACAAATTGAAGCTTTCAAGTTCAACGGTGTCTTACATAACTTTGATCGATTCTTTCAGGAAATGACCCACATGAAGGAATTAAAGAAATTATCATTTTATGAGTGCCGCGGTTATGATATAGAAGGTATACGAGATCACATGCTAAGTCAGATCAGCAAGCAGCTGCCTAATTTAGAGGAAATTCATTTATGCTCTTGCGATTTAGAGAGTGAGAATGGTGTACTCAGCTTCTTACCAAATTGTCGCCAATTAAGATTGATCAACTTGACAAGTACTCGCAAGTGTTTCAATATATCAACAATATGGCGATGTATGGATATAATAAAGAAACAAAAGTGGCGAACTACCGCCCTAGAATTGTGGCTGAAGGATAGTGATGTGGATAAAAGTATATTGGAGGTAAATAAAAATTATTATTGAATCAGAAATGTTCTTATCCTAATTTATGATTCTTTTCAGGATCCCCGTTACATGTACAATAACCGATTTTTAAAATTGGATTTTAAATCTTTTGTGGTGGATTCCAATCCACCTGGAGTATTAAAATTTACGTTTACAACATGAATAGCAGATTTATTTTTTATGTAATTTTAGTGCATATGTGTTGAATACCTGCTTGAAATTATTAATTTAAAATTGTATAATTAAAAACATTTTTATTTTATTTTAGAACTAAGAATATAAGTCTATAACATAATGTCCATATTATGTTAGTTGAATGGACTTTTTTATTATTTAATGATATCTTTTTAATACCTAATAAAAGAAAATTCATTCATTTTTATATATCTACGAATTTACCGCTTTTGAGTCATTTTGCTATATAACCAGGTAAAAGGAAAGACACTGCATTAACAAGAGTTGCAAAATAATTACACACGAGTTAAACACATATATGTAGGATATGTTCATTTAACAAAAATTTTACGAATTTGTACAAATTTTTACTGAAAAGTGTGAAAAATTGAGACACAAAAAATTATCGCAAATCCTTAATGGAAAATCTTTTACTTGCAAGAATTAGCCAAAAACCCGTTTGTTATATTTTTTTGTTTACATTTTTAAATTAATTACATAATTTTATTTTCTGAAAAAAGAAAAGCGAAAAATGTGAATTTCTTTATTAATAACAAAAATTAAAAATTTTAAAAACCCCCGAATTTTTTCAGAAAAGATGTTATATCTTCTAAACGGCTGAACCGATTTTCTTCAAACATAGCTAAGAACCCTCTCGATCAAGTCATATTTCAAACAGAAAAAACTAAATGAAAATCGGTCCAGCCGTTTGGCCTCTATGTGGACACGGACAGACACATAGATACACATATACACAGACACACACTACAAACTTATAACACCCCTTTTTTTTAATCGGGGGTTAAAAAAAATAGATTAAATTTAACATATAAGAGTTTTTTAAAGACTCTGGTGACATATTCACCCCTATCGGGAACAGGTTTTCCCTAGAAATGTTTTCCCTTTTCCCCAAAATGCAATAGTGAATAGTTTTTTCCCAAAAGTGTGTTCCCTTCTTGATTCCCCTTATCGTGAATAATATTTTTCAAATGGATTTTTTCACTTCTCCCTTGGTTTTGTTCACTTTAGTTTTGCAGGAGAACTGAGTTAATACACTGCGTAACTGTGTATAATACTGTACGATGAAAGTCCCATTTGGTTCATATTGAAATTAGTAAGTATACATACATACATACGTACATACATACATATATCAAGTTTGCAAATTTTTTTATTTTTGTCGATGAGGTTTTGAAATTGAGAGCATTGTAAATGTTTTGTACTGCAGCGCTGTGAAACACTATATATACTTTGTTCGAAGACAAAGCAATTGACGTTTTGGAAGTCAGTTTATTACGTTTAATTAAGGAAATAAGCGCAGAAGTGGTGTAACACATATCTAGTTATTTAAACAATTGCTCTTTTTAATTATTTAATTGCTTTATTATTTATTATGCAATATTATGATCTGTGAAAAACGATTTTCATTTCCATTTTCCACTTTTCTTAGAAGAGTAAAATGTGGTTTACTCTAATTTTTTTTTGATAGTTGGCAATGCAAATAATATATTTATCGCCAGAACAGCAACCAAAAAAACGAATTATAAAAATTAAAAAACACATGCTAGTTTAATTCTTCTGATGAAAATTAGAATCATTGAAATAAATTTTTCATGACTGCAAGATCAATCAAGATTTGCTTTAATTCCTGGTTCACAACATTTAGTATTATCTCTTAAAACAGTTTTTCTTATCTAGGGTTTTATAATACTCAAATTCTTTTACATTTCCATCAGATGGCAACTATATAATAATCCGTCTCCTCGAAGGATACAAGCAAGTCGGCATTCGTAAGTGCAATTGTTGTATATTTTATAGTACAAAAACCAAGAAAGAAACTTTATAAATATATAATAGCGTTTCTATATACATATTTATGTATAGTAAAGCTTATCACATTCCAAATAAACGTGGTCTTAAAATAAAGCATTCTAAGGATATTTTCGTCATGTTTTAAAAATTATTGAATAAATTGTTTGTTCATGTGTAATATAAAACAGTTACCATACTACTCTAATTTTATCAAGCATCTCTTATTGTAAACTAAATAGTGCGACTTACAACATTTTTTTTTTAAATATTTTTTTAGCACAAGTCTGATTTCTATTTGTACTTTATTTTAAAACAGTAATTAACAAGACTCTGGACAGTCAAGTTCAAAATATAGAATAAAAAAATTTAACTATTATAGTTTTATAAGCATTTTATGCTTCTGTAAATTAATTGCTAAATAATAGTTAAATTATTCAAAAAGTAAGTAAGTAAGTCAATTAAATAGCCAGTGACTGCATTTGTAATATTCCAGAGCTTTAGAAAATTTAATTGAAAAAAAAAACTACTATAATAAATACAAAAACTTTTTAGGGAGACATTTCAGTCGGTATTTGAAACTAGAAAGAACTGTATTTATTAATCTTGCAGAAAAAGAAGTTGCAGCAATTAAATAAATAAAACCAAGTGGTGCTTGCTATTAAATGAAAAAATAATTATCAATGTGAGTTAAGAACTTTAATAAATTAAAAACGAATTATTGATTAAATATTACACGGATTTATTTAAAGAAAGGTACGATTGATTGTTTTTCCTTTTACATACATATTATTTATCTGTAAGTAAATAAATTAAAAGCAGCACATGCTAATTGATAAATTAATTTCTATAATTGATGAAATTTGCAACTTTGTATTAAAAAGAATGAAGAAAGTTAAAACTAAAAAAAAAGTTCCGGATTAATAAAAAAAAATTATGGTGCTTTTTGCAGCTTAAAATTTTTTATAATTCAATATAATCAATATAAGATTAATTAATTATTTTAGTGATTGACAGGAATCTTTTAAAATCGCAATATGAAATACATAATGCTTGATTCGTAAGAACAAGATTCAGACTGATCTGTCAATTTAGTGTGATAACAAACTTTAAATATTGGTACGAGTATTTTTTGTTTACTAAGCGAAAATCTTAATAAACTTATTTTCGCATGTACAACATTTCAAACATAACAATTAAATAAAATAATATCAAAACATTATGGGCCTAATGTTGTAAAACGCAACGCTAAGCGTTGACAATTTTATATGTGTTTTGTTTTCAAATAAGGCTTTTTAACGCCTAACGTTGCGTTAAGGTCATATATTTATTTATTGATTAAATTTCGATTATTAAATGATTTAACTGCTTGTTTCGGGATTATGAAAAATGGCTTTCGACAACAATTTATAATGAAAACAACATACACAATGAAAAATAAAAATGTTCTTGTTTTTCTTTTTAATTTTTTTTACAAAGAAAGATTAGATGACTGAAGATTATATTTTCTGCTTCTATTTTCTAAACTATGTTCCAATATGTTTATTAATTAAATGCAAAACCGATGATGTACATTTTGCTTTATAATCAACAATAAATCTGTTGATATTGAGTAATATACAACATTTTGTACTTTCGCCAAATATTTCAGCTGTCCAAAATAAAACCAAAAGTTGAAAGGATTTTTGCATTTTACATTCATATTTTCAAAACTTGTTCTGAACTTCGTAGATTGTGAATGCAGTCCAGTCATATAGAAAATCATTCTTGTATATGCATATTCGTAATGTATAATCGTTTTATCTATATGGTTATAAACCAGTTTTTTTAGCTTAGTCATTCACTAATTATAGGGACTATGGCCATTGAAATATTGACACAATTGTGCTGATTTAGTGCACTGTTAAGTAACGACAGGTTTGGTACCTTTTGCTTCACTCAGCGAACTCTAAAACTCTTGCTCGTCGTACTTCCTTTCAGAGGACGAAAGCCTAAGATATAACTAGCAGCAACTAGATTTAACAACATGATTTAACATTATTTTTATATTTTTTTTTTAATTAAGTGATTTAAAATGTTTAAATTTGTTTAAGTTTGATACGAGTTTAACGTTTCATTTTTCGAGTTCTTTGAGTAAAGGAGCGATAAGTACGATTGTATCATGAAAAATTAATTTTACAATTTCTTAAAAACACGTGTGTTTTTAGGTTTTGTTTACTTTCAAAAAAAATTGCGCCATATATATTTTTTATAATACTATTGTGTAACTCATTGAATATTGTTGACCAAAGCGACAACAATTACATGTAATAATATACACATACGAGTAATAATATCTAATATGTAGCAGTAGTAAAGTACTCAATTCGTACTATAAGCGAAGCACGTTGGATGTATTGGTGTATGTGTATATCAGTTGTAACAAGCGATGTCGCAAGACAGCTTGCTTGTAACAAACACTCAAAAGAAGTACTGTTGATTAGTGTATGCTTGTTATTTTTCATATTGTTCGTTTGAGTGTGTGTGTAATATGTAGATGGTAAGCTATTATGTGATTAACCGCATACAACTAATGTTAATGCATGTGTGTGCCTTTGCATGTCGCAGAAAAATAAAAGATCATACACACATACATGCATGACGTTTGTACACGAGCTTATGCGTAGAAAGAAGCAAGTATCACAAATTCTTCCGTCACGAAGTGTTTTCTTCTTTACTCTTATACCTACAACAAATTTCTTGCAAACCGTGTTGTTAACGTTTGTTTTATAAGATTTCGCTGTAGTAAAGCATTTGAAAAATCCCTCGTCTTAAAAGTTCTTATAAGATATCTTGTGCAGGAGACTAATGGCTACCTTTACGATATGTATTCATATTGATGTATCAGCGCTGGTGTGTGATTGTGATTATGGGACATTTTTTTCTTATAGAAAAATTTCAAAGCATACCTTAGGGCTTAGTTATAACGATATAACAGCCATAGATATAAAAATAAATAAAAAATTTAATTCTAATGCTTTTCTAAAAACGGTTTGCCAAAAGTTTTAAAATCGCAAAAAAATTTTCAAAACTAGAAACGAAATCGAGGTAATTGGAAATGCAGGTGCACTGAAAAAATATAATAATAATTAAAAAAAAAATCAAGGGCCTTATTTTGCAAAACGCAACGCTTAGCGTTGACAAATTTTATACTATGTATGTATTAGTGTCCTGCACAATACTATTTATAAGACATTTCAAGGGATGAGAGATTTTTATTGCTTAGACCGAATTTAGACATGAAAACATTTGGAAGGGAAACATTTAGTTTGGTAGCAATTTACGCGTGGGGAAGAGAGAATCATTTTTGTGTTTGGTAATCGGCGACACGCTTTGTTTTCATATTCTTTGCTACATATACACGCATACATGTACAAATATGCTTGCTTTTATGCAGTAATATTGGAATATCGCCGGCAACATTTTCGTCTGTGTGGACGCGAAGGAAACAACAAAAGAGAATTCCAGATGTTTTCCTTCCAAATGTTCGTCCGTCTAAATTGGGACTTAGCGATTATTTTAGAACATTTCGCTGTAGTAAATCATTTGAAAAAATCTCTCATGGCTTGAAAGATCTTATAAATAGTCTTGTGCAGGACACTAGTATGTATTTTGTTTTTGTAATTACAATTTTTTCCATATAAAATTTGTCAATGCTTGGCGTTGCGTTTTACAAAATTAGTCCCTAAAATTATAAGAGAAAAAAATTGGTATTCAAAATTTCTCTACAACTGTACGCATAAAAATCAAAAACGATATTTCCGGGTGCATTTTCAAATTTATGAGCCTGTTGCGCCATGTCGACAACGTTCGACTTGTAGCACACTTACATTTCGTCGTTGTTCTGACGTGATGGGATATGTGTAGATTTTTTATATTTTTTTATTTCACCATTATAAAACTTAATGTGTCATACATTCACCTAGCAAATCGTTAAAAGATATCTTAATTAGTTCAGAAGTTAGAAAAAGTAGACTTTACATATTTATCAAAAAATATTAAAAAACAGCTATTTGCTAAAATAAAAACTATTTTATTAGAAATGCTCTTCAAGCTGAACAACAAAATGAGTTATGAGTAGTTTTTGAGACAATTCCGCTTTACCTACCAAATCTACAATTATTTAGGATTAATTTTACGAAATAATCATATAAATGCTAAATATGTTTCCACATAGCGTTGCAGTTAGGAAAAATATTGAAAGGTTTTAAAATAAAACATCTTTTTGCTTTCATGAAAACTTAGTAAAAAACACATATTTGATTTTGTCGGAGTAACGACAATTTGTCGAACGTTGTAGACATCGTGGGATTGGCCCTATGTCTCGTTGGCATGACCGATTTATACAGCTCTTTTAATTTTTACAGTTTAAAAACTCTTACCGCATTTCTACACGCAAAACTTACTTTGGAGAGAATGGAAGCTCTTCTCCCTTCAGACTTTGCAATGAAAACTTTGCGTGTGGGAAAGCCGTGTTACTAAATTAAAATTTTTTGAACATACATTTTTAAAAATTTATCAATTTCTGTTTAATAAAAAAAAATATTGGAATTGAAAGATTTTGCAAGATTTCCCTAATTTTTTGATTGCTTTGAGTGTTAATGCTAAATAATAATTAAAATATATATAAATGTATTATACATGCATATTAACTAAGCTCAATAATAACAGCTTTTAAATTATATTATACGTAAATAACAATTAACTGAATAAAAAAAACTAAACAAAAATAAAAAAAGAAATATGTTATATGCTTAACCTTTTAAAACCTCATCAAATCATTTGCTAATTAAACTTAAATATGCAATTAGTTTTAGAAAGATAACAATAAATATTCAGGTACATATATGCACGTATGCATAAGCTGATTAACGAATGTCAAGCCAAATCCACATAAATTCAGCTGAAGTTGCATGTATGTATATATGTATGTATTCATTCCACTCTTATAAGAACCTTTTTCATGAGTTCAGGTTTCAATTTTATAGTTTATTAATTTGTATAGGCGTGTCACCAAAAAGAAAAATTCATTTTTTTCTGACGTTTTGTTTTTCTAATAAAAAACAAATCAGTTTAAACATAATCACTTATCTATATGAAACTTGAGAACTTTCGATATTCGGGGAAAATGAAAGTAAAGAAACGCATATAAAAAGTTCTTAACATGTTAGTATTTGATTGAAAAATTTAAATAAATCAGTTAATTAGCGCCATAATATTAGAAAACGGGCAATTATTAAACCATTATATTATTTTGGATAAACGAATAAAATTTATTAAAATCAGTAGGGTTAATGTTTTTTAATAATTTGTTGCGTTATAGAGTAGTATTCTGAGAATAGTTAATACAAAATATTAATAATTATTATATACTAGAATTTTACCGCGACTTCGTTCGCAACCAGAAAGTAACTGAGTAGACTTCAAACTGAATTTATACCAATCCTATCAAAAACTGAAATAACAAAAATTAAAAATTTTAAAAACCCCCGACTTTTTTCAGAAAAGATGTTATATCTTCTAAACGGCTGGACCGATTTTCTTCAAACATAGCTAAGAACTCTCTCGATCAAGTCATCTTTCAAACAAAAAAAAACTAAATGAAAATCGGTCCAGCCGTTTGGCCTGTACGTGGACACGGACAGACACACAGATGCACAGATACACAGACACACACTACAAACTTATAACACCCCTTTTTTAGTCGGGGGTTAAAAATACCAACAGCACAAATTTTTCCCGAGCAACTTTCTTAAGTTTTTCTTTTATATTTTTCTTCTCCAGACAATAACAAACAAAACAAAAAAGGAATGGGGGGGTATTGGTGCAGCCTTTTACGCGTGATGCCGTGCAAAAAAAATTTAAAATTTTATATACGAGTATAAGTATATAAATTGCAGTTGATTCTTAAATTATTTAAACAACAAGTTTGTAATTATTACGTTTTGTGATATGAACTCTATTGAAATAAGTATTGCGTTTCGACACGAATAGTTGGAATTGGAAATTTTTGGAAAAAAATTATCCCCATCTGTTTAGAATAGATTTTTTTAGAAGGATTTTATTCTCAAAAAAAAAAAATTATTCCCCAGGGAATATTTAGAACAAGGCTGTGTGCAGCGTGACCGTTTGACCGACTAAAGTGGCAAAGTGCCACTTTTTCGACCGCCTTTCCACTTTTTCAACTGCCTTGCCACTTTTTGTCCGCCTTTTTTTAGGGTGAGTTATATGAAAATACATTAAAAATTAACAGTTTAGTGTAGTTTTCCCGGTTATTTTTTAATTTTTTTTTTGATAAATCCCCTATTTGGTGCAACTTTTTGAAAAATGTCATCGTTCACCCTGGCTGTGTGTCTTGACAGCAGCACCAATTCCGACTTCAAAAGAATTCTATCCCTCCATCTAACCTCAACATAAAGTAACTCCGAAATACTTAATTATTGTATATAATAATTCTTTCTGCCAAAAAAAAACCGACTTCAATGCAAAGATCTGATAGAAGAAGTACGTGAAATATAAAATTAAATTTTAATGGGCGTGCCTGCGCCCACTTTTTAAATGCAAGATTGTGTGTTTTTCAGATCTCAGGGTGCGTGTTAAGTCTTGTAAAAATCGGTAAAGTATAACCACTTAAAATAAAATATTAAATTTTAATGGGCGTGACTCCACCCATTTTTTTAAATGGAGGATTGTGTTTATTTTAAGGCTCAAGGTGTGTGGTAAGTTTCGTAAAAATCGGTTAAGTAGAACCACGTGAAATATTATAATAAATTTTAATGGGCGTAACCCCGCTTATTTTTCAACTTGTGTAATTACAAGAACCAAAGGTGTTTTAATCAAATTAGTAGAATATCATAAAGTTAAATAAAAAAATTTGTGTGCGTGTCCCCGCCTACTTTTTTTACAATGGGACAAATGGAAAGCTATACCCTCTCAGACAAAAAAAGAATTTTCAGAATTGATCCAAAATGTACCGAGTTATAAAGTAACACCGCAAAAAAAAAAATAGAGACGAATTGTTAACCTAATCCTTTTTTTTAAGTCGGTTAAAAAGAAGTAAAAATGTTATATGTAATTCATTTTTAATCGACTTAAAAAAGATTATGAAGTTCTCAATTCCACTTTAGTTTTTATTAAGTGATAATTTCAGAAATATAGTGTCTCTTTACACATTCCGTTCCGCGATTGGGAAAAGCAATTTTTGTGCGGAAGTAAGATTTAAAGTGTTCATTCCGTAGCTGCGGTATTCTTCCCAGTGGCGGCAGGGCTGTCAGATATGGCGATTTATCGCCAAACGTGGCGATGTTTCAACTTGTTTGGCGATGTTGCACTTTGATTTGGCGACATGGTGATTTTTTAAATCAATTTGTCGAAATAGGTCGAACACTGAGTGGTTGTCACCAGCGATGCCAACTTGGTGCTTTTGGCACTATTTTTAGTGCCAAAATAAGAAAAGGCACTAATTAGTGCTTTTAAGAAATTTGTGTATTTCTTAAAATTATTTTAATAATTACTCGGCGTATTTATTTTTTCAGTGTAAATCATACATTTTTCGTCTGATATATTTCATTAAATGGAGAATAGCTAAGAAAATTTTAAACATTATTAAACTTCACATTAATTCACGTTATGGATTTTCAGTGGTTTTTCACGAAAGTGCTTTTTACGCTATTTAGATATCAAAATTACGCTTTTAAGTGCTTTTTTTAAGTGTTGATGTGCCTTTAGAGCCAAAAAAGTTGGCATCACTGGTTGTCACCTCTAGGTGACGGTATTGCCATATTATTGATTTTTTAGTAGTACGAGGTTTGTTCAAAAGAAAAGGTGAATTTTGAATTTTCGCGGGTTGTGTACATTCGCTTATCGATTTTTTTTTTTGTTATGTTGGAACACATGTGTTAGTCATATGTTGTCATTATCAGCCAATTTGGATTAGTAGTTTGTTATTGACAACTGAAAAGTTAGTCACGTGTGTGTGTGTGTTCTTCGATTTTAGACTTAAAAAAATGGATCAAAGAATATGTATTAAATTTTGCGTTAAAAATGGAATAAAGTGCTCCAAGGCACTTGAAAATGTTAACTGTGGCATTCGGCGAGTCCACTTTGTCTCAAAAAAGTTTTTATAAGTGCTACAAGCGCTTTAAGGAAGGCCGAGAAGATTTTGATGACGTTCTGGAGTTGCAACCACGTCAACAAGTGAAGAAAACATTGAAACTGTGAAAAAATTGTTTTGGAAAATCTTCGAATCACTATTAGGGAAGCTGCAGAGGATGTTGGCATATCAATCGGCTCATGTCATGCAATTTTCAGGCATGAAACAACGTGTGGCAGCGAAGTTTTTTCCGAAATTGCTAAGTTTTGAGCAAAAGCAACGTCGCATTAGTATCGCTCAGAACGATACAACAGGTTTGCTCAAAAGGGTCAAAACTGGTGACGAAACGTCCCTGCGACTTTTTCCTATCCGCAAAACTGAAGAGACCAATGAAAGGAAAGTGTTTTGCCACAATTGATGAGATAAAGTTAGAATCGAAGAACGAGCATTTAGAAGTTTTTCGGGGATTGGAACAAGCGCTGCCATAAGTGCATTATATCTGAGGGGGGTTACTTTGAAGGGGACAAAATGAATATTGATGAATACATAAATACTTTAAAAAAATTCAAAATTCACCTCTTCTTTTGATCAAACCTCGGATACATATATTTTTCTCCATTTCGTCTAACCTTAAAATTTATAACGGAAAGCTTACGGAAAGAAAAATATGTAAAGAAATATTTTTATATATGCATGCATGTATTTGCAGGAATAAAATTTATTTCAATTTGTTTTGTTTTATTTATGAAAAATATTTTTATAAAAATAAAAGAGAGAAATACACAAGCAAATTTTAAAAAGAAGCTATAGTAAATTTAATGCAAAAAATCAACCGACTTCTGCAGAAAATCTTTCACTAACTATAAGGGAGATCGTTATAATGAAATTCAACTGTATTTCAATTTGTATAAATTACTACATTGTAAAATATGAGTAGCACATCTTATAACACATTTATAGAAATATCAATGATAACCGGCAGCAGCATTACAAAATAAAAATTGTTTCAATAAAAAAATAAAATACATTTAAAATCCTAATCTGCAACCAAAAAATCAGGTTTATGATTAGAAAACATTAGAACGTGTGGCATTAGTGTCTACAGTATGTAAGATTCGAAGAGGAAGAAGCAACAAATAGAGATAAGCATTACAAAAATATACATAATATATATTTTATATAAATACATAAATGAATTAAATTAAATTTAACGCATATTTGAAATTAATCGTGAAACGTGCGAAATTGGTACTTGAAAAAATTAGTTAAATTTAATGCGATCGATATGAGGAATTTGCGAATGTTCTTGACTTTACAATTAATTACTATTACAATACTTACTATATGCAAACATATAATTTGTTGCGATTTAAGTGTTATATATAGGCGGCAGTGGGCCAGTCCAAGTTATGGTCAATGCCATACAGAGTATATATTTACACCAAGCCATTCGACCTATTTTTATCCTCCTCACAATTTTGTTTACCACAATTGAAAAAATTATTTTACTTAAAACACAACGACAGCGAGGTAACCGCATTTACGAATTTCGGAAGTTCTGCAATGAAAGCTTGATGAGATATGGAGGTGTAAAAAGTGTACATTTTAAGACCGACTTGCTCACTTGTCAATGTTATGAAGCACTTCCAATATAGCAAGCGAGCTGAAATTTAGTATACAATTAAACCTAGGTGCGTAACCAACGAATCAGATGTAAAAAGTTGGAATTTTTAACCAGAGGGCGGACTAATCTCTACAAGCTGAGTTAGAAATTAAAATTAAAAGATTTCAAGACAAGAGGTCCCATTGAAATTTTGCATATGAATTACAACTATGTAAGGCTCTAATTTTGTCTTTTTAAAAGTGGGCGTAATAACGCCCATAATATTTTAGCATTATTCAACTTTAGCCCAGTTGATGTTAATCTATTACATCTATATATATTTTTAACAATGATAAAAACACGAAAAAATAAGCAAATTGACTAACATGTGCATAATTACTAAAGAACAAACGACAATGGCAAGACTGTTGTAAATTTAGAGATGGTAAAATTGAGCTTTCATTACAAAATAAAACTTTCAGCATATTCAGCATACGATGAATCAAAACAATTCACATATTCCATTTGCAATGAAAAGCTGAGTATATAAAGTAGAAATCTACATTAACTGACACCACACACCAGTGTTGCCATATGTGAAGATTTATCTTATTTTTTAAGTTTTTAGACATGTTAAAACGGCAAAAAAGATTTCTTATCTAAAAATAACATATTTAAAATTTTTACTTTTGGTACTTTTAATATATTATTGAGGGAGGATTTTTTGACTAAACTACTTACAAATTTTCTGATTTGCTTCATAATGATCTTATACTTATTCTATACACTAAATATTTTGTGTTATTTGGCTTTACTTTAAAATTTTAACACATTTTTTATCAATAAAATAACAAAAAAGATTTTTGGTAACAAAACAAGATTTTTTTGCTCGACTTGAAGATTTTTGAAAAATAAATATGGCAACACTGCCACACACAGCGGACCAAACAACACAAAGAAGGCTGACGATGCAGGTTTTGCGACCTTCGAAAACAGATACATAGTTGTTCCGTTCTGCTAGTGTTTGTCAGAATATTTACAATTAACTTTGGAGTTACTTGTTTATTCATAATTATCACACGTAATCAAATCATAAATATATAAACAAATCAAGTTCGAACAATAAAAATGAAACTAACTATAATAATAAAAACAGTTTTTTAGCAATCAACTCCAATACTTAACGCGCTGTCTAAGTCGGATTTTCCAACTTGCAAAGCGCAGTGCCGCCTAGGGCGGCATGGTTTTAGAATTAACATTTTAAATAGCTTGAAATTTAGAATTTTTGTGAATTTCTTTTGCTTTATAAATATCAATGAAAATTTAAAATATAATTTTGACCTTATCCGCTAATTTATCGGTGCAATGTAAATTTTTTTTAAATAGTATTCTAAAGCGCTTGAGTAGACCATTGTACATATTTAAGATTTAACGACAGTTCGGGCAAGTGTAGTTTACATGTTTATTTACGAAATTATTGCGCACTCTAGTTAATAGGTATTGAGAAGCAATGTTTAAAAATTTCTGATTTGTGTAATTGCTTTTGCTCCTGCTTTTGAAAATATAAACAGTCGCAGTTAAAGCGAACGCATAAAACGAAAGCTATACACAACGGAGAGTTTCAGCAGTTCAGCATGTTCAAACACTTGCCGGTTTGACTGACAGCTCTTTTAAATAAATTCGGATGCTACTCTAAAGAGAAGTGTGCATTAATTATATGATTTTCCAAAAAATAATTTAGCGTAAAAAATTGTGAAAAACGAAAATTTTTGAGTTAAAAAGTGGTTTGTATGACCTATTAGGGTGCCTAGACACGTTTAGATTATATTGCCAAATATTGTTAGCAAAACATTAGTAGTCCCTGTTAGTTATTCTAAAAGAAATGAAAAAAAATACTTTTGCAAAAAAGTGCATGAAGAAATAATTTTTTCGGCGTAATATGTTAATGAGATTTATTTAGTGGAATCTTAGCTACATTATTTCCATATAAGGTAAGGCGCTATCACTAAGTCTGAATTAGCTGTTGGCCATAAAATGAGAACATCATTTTTTTAGGGTGCACTGTTTTTCGGAATCTTTGGAGATTCATAAGAAGTAATTGGTCACCAAAATCGCCAAACTGAGTATAGGGGTTTATTTCCCTTTGGTAGTATGTAATATCGAACCCATACTGTCAAGACCTCGCCGATTTTTTACTGCTGCACAGTGTAATTTAAATATTTATAAATTGCATGTTTAATAGTTATTAAAAGGCTTTTCTTCATAGGGCGGCATATCTCGCGGGGCCTAGGGCGACATCAAACATAAGACCGCAAAGCGTTGGCGCCGCGTTGTTTCGGGTTGCTTCATTCGAATTGTGTGGGCATGCGAATTTTTGACAGCTAAAAAAAATTTGCCGCTTTTAAACAAAAGCGGTATGGCTGTTATGCTGATTACACATTATGGCGTTTTGTGAAATTTGAAAATGGCATCACAAAATTACAACAACAAAAATGCCAAATGTGTACTCAGCATTTACGTTGCTCTTAAAGCGCCATACGCAAAATTATTGATTTTAAGGACATTATAGAAACAGCAAATTTTTATTCGAAAGCACTTCAAAAATTAGTGTTTTTCACATAAGTTTTTTACTCAAGTCGACCGTCTGGATTGTAGAAACAAGGAGTTGGCTTTGTAGATTTTTTAAAATAAATGTTTAGATGTTGTTACGATTTGCAAGTAAAAATAAAATAAAATTAACAATAAATTATTAGTAAATTAATAATTTATAACAACACAAATCGCTGAGAATATGTTTGCAAATACTCGTATTAAAACTCAATGAGATTCAGGTTGTTAATCAAGTTATTAACGACAATCAAAGAGATGTTGACCCCGTAAACTCAACATAAAATTAAACTGATTAATTTAATTCTTTAAATGATCTTGATCACAACTATTTGTTGTTACACATGTATGAACGTTAAGTTTTAATATTATGTGCGCATATTGTTTTGTACGTTTGATACGAATGCAACATACGACCGACATTTGCTTAAATTATGCAAGACTAATTGTATTTATTTTATACTATTAGAATATATTGCTATCAAATATAATTATTACTTTAGTGCTTTAAATAGGAAATTGACAATTTGAATAATGCTGAGCACACATTATGACATTTTGTGATATCGCAATAGTGTGTACTAGTGGCAACGTTTGTCAACTCTTTGGCGATATCTCGCCAAACGTGGCGATAGAAATTTGTTTTTGGCGATGAAAATATGACTATCTTTTAAATGGCGATTGGCGATTTACTTGGCAATATTTGAACTCCTTGGCGATTTAAATAAAATAGAACAGTGTTATTAATATGAAATTTCAACTGTAGGAACTAGATTTCGCTTCTCAAGAGCAGACATTGATTATTTGACGGTCTTTTATGCCAAAAATACTAAATTTACTATCATTCAAAAATTTCATGTGTTGCGAAGCAAGCTGGATACGCTTTTGAATGTTTTGAATGATATCCTGATTTTCGCAAGATTTTTCTGCCTGTTTTTTGCACAAACTTAAAGGACTGACGGACGTGTGCAATAATATTTTTGGAAGTAATAAGGGGATTACTCTTTGTCATATTAACTATTTTGCGTTCTTCTCGTACATATAATATTTTTGGGCGTCCATATCGTTGCGTAGAAGTTATTATACCTGTATTTTTGACATTATATATGACGCGTTAGACGGACGAGGTCGTAGCATAAGTAAAAAAATTTGTTCTAGGATATTTTTGAAACTTTATTATTATTTTTTGTGGCGAAAATGAGTTAAGAAGAAGTGTAAAGAACGTCAAATATGTTGGTGATAAGAGCTTCGAATTAAAAAATGGTTTCACTCACAATATTTTTGAAAAAAAAAATCAATAATTGTCTTGGACATTTACAAAATGTAATGAAGTAGAACGCCGCAAATATAACTTTTTAAAACACTGCACATCGGCAACATTGAATTAGTAAAAGCGTAGGGTTAATATAAATCTGTTTGCTATAGCATATGAAATTTTTTAATGAAAATGAATTTTACAGTTTGAAAGTAGATATTGTACCAAAGTTATTGAGTTGAAATAAAATTAATAATTACATTTAATTAATAGTTTTTATAGAGATTTAATGGTTTGTAACATATCTGTAGCACGGAGTGATATTTTTCTTTTCGAAATACTGGCTTCTTTACCTTTGGCTTTCATATTCGAAAATCTATATTTACTTGTAAATAAAACGTATTTAAATTATAAAAGTTAAAAATAAAGCAAAAATGGATCTAGAAATTCTTAAAAAGTAATTTTTTTTCTATATCTTAAAAGTATAAAATACATACATACAAAGCATTTGTGTTAGGTACATTTTAGTATATGTTATTTTTAAGTGGGCTATGTGTACATATGTACATATTTACATCCATACAGAATTTGTTACCTTAAAATATATAATTATGTATATTATTTGCCTGTGAATTACTAATACTAATACTAAGTTCACACTTACGTGTTTAACGCCTCATTCGTGTTAAGAGCTTAAACACGACGATTTTCAGATGTTTTCCCATACATTTATTTGTTTTGTTAAACATCTCAAAAAAGGTGTTTTAAATTTAAACACTTTGATAAACATGTAAATGTAAAAATTAAAAAAAAAGAAAGCAAACAAAAAACATAATTGTTAGAAATTTCTTACAAACACAATAATTTTTTGACAATCTTAAACATATCAAATATAATGTGAACGGTTGTGTTTAATTTTTAGAAAACTCGTCTTAAATATGTTTAAAAACATATGTAAGTGTGAACATAGTATAAGCCAGTTTATATGCCCATATTTCGTTGTTGCTTAAGTCAATTCATCTGTAGACCTTTGACTATATTTTGAAAGAGCTAACTACATACACACATACATACATATGTATAGATATATGTATGTACATTATGTATGCGTATTATTTTGGCGAAGCAGAAGCAACTTAATTTTCAAATAAAAAAAGCAATCAAAAGCAAACTTGTATAATGTTGAAAGTTCCCTGCAGTCAGACTGGGGCCAAGTGTCTCTATGTCAACACTAAAATTCTAGTAGTAGTTACATTGGCTACAATTTCTCTTCTATTCGTCAGTATAAAAGAAATAGAGAAAACAGATGTGGTGTATTTCTGGTGGATTTTGCAACAACTTGTCAATATACATAAATTTGTATGTACGTAAGGTATAGAAATGTACCAGTAATTGTCTGGTTGGTATGTCTCCATGTTGCCATAGGAACTACGTAGTCAGTACCTAGTCAATTGTTTTAGTGTTACTAGTAGATTTTCAATGACAAGCACATGCTAAATGTCTATAGCATAAAGTATTATATGGGGAATAATTGTAGAGTAGTACTGGTGACAAAGTAAAAAGCGACTCAGTACATTTTCACCATCGACATTTCCTTCAGGGTTAGACCGGGTTTACATCTGTGTGCCATGTGCCAAAAAAAAGCGTAACCACTAAAATTACTAATGAAAAACTGTTTGACTCAGACATGTATTCATTGATTTAAACAGTTTCCAATCATATTGGATTCTATAAAATTGTCTATTAGTTATGTATGAAACCGTTTAACTTAATAAATACGTGTCTGAATCAAACAGTTTTTCATTAGTAATTAGTGGTTACGCTTTTTTGGGCACATGGCACACGTGAAACGCCAGATGTTAGCTCAGCCTTATGCTTTGAAATAAGACAATAATAATAGTTAAATTGAGATCACATGTCAAACAATAAGGAAAACATTAACATTATCACACAGCGAAAGGGCATTCTTTGCAAAAAATTTTTGCAATTCTTTATTTAATTTTTGCCATTAAAAGCTTTAATAAAAAAAAGTTTATTACCATGCGCGTGTGCTGTGCTGTAGGGTACAAATGTCGCAACTGCTCGAAATATTGCATTTGATTTCTGATTTGTAATTGATAGACAGTAGTTGGAATTGGCAAATATCTATCATATAAATATATATTGATGTTATTATTATATTTATAATATACATATGTAATTGCTAACACTTATGACGTTGGTTGTTGACACTGATGATTAAAGGTAACAAAAAAAAAGAAAAGGTTTAAATAAACAAACTGTTATTAAAATACTTATTTAATTTCTACTAATAATGTGTAAATGGTCTGAGGATATTATTACTTTTATTGTCGTTATAATTACCAATAGTAGATATGTATGTACAGGGTGGGCCAAAAGAAACCAAGGGGTGTAAAAGTTTAATAACTTTTTTGTTTATTAACTTTTTTTTATTTTTTCTTTCAGATTATATAATACACAAAATGGAAATTTTTTTACACTAAGTATGAAAAATGATGTCTCTTAAATGACCACCGTTTTCAGCTTCGCACTGATGGGCTCTTTTTAGAGCATTTTCCATAACATCTTTCAAAACTTGTGGCTGTAGCGTTCGAATTTCTGCAACAATGTTTGCCTTGAGTTGAGTTCAAGGATTGTCTCTGGCTTGTTCACATACACTCGCTCCTTCAAAAAACCCCAAAGAAAATAGTCGGGTGCTGTCAAATCTGGCGATCGCGCTGGCCAAATAATTTCCGAATTTCGAGAAATTATTCGCTCTCCAAAAATTTGACTTAAAAGTGCCATTGTGTCTCGGGCAGTATGGGCAGTGGCTCCGTCCTGCTGAAACCACATACCAGGTCTGTTTTCAAGAGCAGGACGTAAAAAAATTTTCTATCATAAACCGATACCGCTCTCCATTTACGGTTACAGCACTTCCATCTTCATTCTCGAAGAAGTAGGGCCCAATGACATTTTCAGATGTGATCCCACACCATACTGTACACCTGATGGGGTGCAATTGGCGTTGATGAATGGCTCTTGGATTTTGAGATCCCCAGAACCTACAGTTCTGCTTATTAACAAAGCCATTCAAATGAAAATGAGCTTCACCACTCATAATCAAATTTTCAATAAAGTTGATTTCATTTCTGGCCAACTCTTGAAATTTAACTGCAAAATTTAGACGTTGCCGATGATCTGCGGGTTTTAATTCTTGGACCAATTGCACCTTATATGGGTATAACTGTAAATCTTTTTTTAAAATGCGCCGTAGTGACGTACGAGACATTTCTAGCTGAGCAGAACGCCTTCTGCCAGATGTTTCTGGTACTTCGTTAACACTTTGCTGTACTCGTTCAATATTTTCCGCAGTGCGACTTAAACGTGGTCTACCGGTTCGAGGCAAATCTCTTACGCTGCCATGTTGGTGATGACGATTAACTAAGCAACGAATCATCGCTTCAGAGGGCGAAATTCTGACGTTAAAATAATAAAATTCTATTGTTCTGGTTCTCTGTTCAGTTGTGAACCTCTCCATTATAAATTCTCCAAGTGTTGTCTACATAATCTGAAAGAAAAAATAAAAAAAAAATTAATAAACAAAAAAGTTATTAAACTTTTACACCCCTTGGTTTCTTTTGGCCCACCCTGTACATATGTATGTGTGTGATAAGTTTTAATAAATAATTTAGATCTTATTAAAATTGTTATAAAAATGAAATTAGTAAGAATTGTAACTGGAACATATATTTAAACAAATAATAACGATTGTTGCGCTTTTTCTCTTTAACTGCACACCAATTTAATGTAATTTAATTTCATATTTTGTTTTCTACTTTTTCTACATTTCAGATTAACTCACTTGTATTGTATCTAAAATGACAAAACGATCGCCACGATTGATCATCGCGTCGACGAGGAAATATGCCAAATATTTGGTATTTATTTTAGTCATATTTCTAGCACTCGTGGGTGTATTCTGCACAGCCTTTTCAAATATATTTATCAATCGTTTTATTGACAGTGTAAGTAAAATAAAATAGTTAATACTTTTTAATTTTTAACGATATATCATTTCGATGCATTACATGTTGATTAAAAAAAAAGCGTTCCAATAATTTCAATTTATGTGCGCCGTTCACATTGTTTGACTTCCACACTGATTTACAAAAACCTTAGTAATCTACACAGTTCTATTCCCGATAAAAGTTCAAGACTCCGAAAAGTGTGATCACCAAAGAGTCATATGTAGTGCGGCTTAAGAGCAGAACAGTGGCACAGTAGATGTTCAAACGTCTCAATTAGTCCGGGTTCCTTACATTTCCTGCAGGTACCGTCAAGTATTTGTCCTATTTTGACGGCATAAGAAGCCGTCCAGCAGTGTCCAGTTAATACCCCTACTAGAAGTCTACAGTTGCTTAAAGAATTTAGTCGATTTAAGATCATAATAGCTCCACATGATTTTAGAAGTTTTGCAAGTTTCCGTCGCACACCAACTTTCCTCCGCTTCTTCCTTCATCTTAGAGTCTACGATCTATTTCAGGTGTTGAATTTTGTGTCCGAACATATAACATTTCCTCCACCGTTAATTGGATATTTGCTATATATGTAAATATATTTACTAGCATCTTCCCACTACTTCGATCGTACTAAAGATGGGCGCGTATCGTGTTATTTCTGTGACACGAACGCGCACTACCCAACACGAAGTGCTCGTGACAAAAAATCTGATTTCGTGCGCATTCGGTTCGTTTCGTGTTTTCAGTAGAGAAAAAATTTAATATTTTGTATTGTCAAACTGAAGGCCTCTGTAGCTTAAAGTTCTGTACGTAAACCAATAGTATCTCTGTGGTGGCAGATAGTATGAAAAGCGACACTTGAAAAAATCAATTAAATGTTCTGATCTTCAACACCACCAGCGTTGCCGTTATGACACTAAAGTATCACTTTTGACCCTTTTTCATGCCAATAACACTTTTATACCCTTTTTTAAATTTATACCTTTGTATCATTTTAACAAAATGTATGCCGTTGGGCAATCATATGCTCAAAAATTGGACGAAGCACAGTCTAGCATATCAGTCAGTGGAAAAAGTGCTTTTCGTCCAGTTGGCGATATTCGGTTCGATGGTGTCCATCATTTTACTGCTTTGGTCGATACAAAAGCGAACATGACACCCAAATCCCTGATTCCAAATGCAAATCATTTATGGGAGTATCACAATTAAAAAATATCTATTCTAACTTACTTTCATCTTTTTGTTAATAAAATCTTGATATGATTTTTCATTAGTTGCAAACCGGCAAGACCGTCTACCGACGTTCTTCACTATTCTTTACCTTGTGTTCGTTGCTAACGTTTTTTCACCTGTAAATTAAAACTTGCGTTTCTATTGACTATATCCACTTTAAGAAAAAAATATTAGCTTCATCCGATCAGTTTTACGATCTGGCCAGTTAGAGGGTTAACATTGATTTATAATTAAAGTATATGTTAATTAATTTTATTTCAGTCTAATATATTAAATTAATTGTTAAAATTCGTGTTTCTTTTTTGTAATTGAACTAAATGTTCTTTTTTTTGTTCCCAAGAAAATTTGACCCTATTTTATTATAAAATACCCTTTTATTGACCCTTTTTCTTTCTTAAGTACCCTTTTTATAATACTTTTTCGAAATTTTCAACGGCAACCCTTGCATCATACCAATATTTCGGGCGTGTTGTACAGGATCGTGTTGACGAAATTTTTCGCGTGCGTGTTGAGAGTCTTGGGGACAAATTACGGCATCCGATACGACTCGTAATTTAAAAATATTTCAATAGAGTTTATATGGAAATATTTTTAAATTACGAGTCGTATCGAATGCCGTGAATTTCCCCTAGGTATTTGTTCGTGTCGTGTCGTGTTGGAAAAATTGAACACGCGCCCATCTCTAGTCCGTTCCTCGAATGCAGAAAGCATTTTTTGTTCGGTGATGCCATATTATTGATTCTGTAGTACAGATATTTTTCTTCATTTTGCTCAAATTTTATAAGGGAAAGCTTATGGAAATAACAAAAATGTACGGAAAATCTAGCGCCGGACATCTGGCATATAAACGTTTGCAAAAATAAAAATCTTTTTTAAAAAAACAACATCGACGACTGTTTGAGATACATGAATACTTATATCGCCGACGAAAAAGTTCAAAAAAGCGCATTTTTTAACAACTTCAAAAGTCATTGCCGAACGAACTTAACACTGGGGATTAATTTACTTTTACATATGAAAAACTTCGTCATACGCCGAAATTAAGTGATTTTCATATAAACTTTCTACTCAAGTCGACCACTAGGAATATGGAAGCAGAAGGTAAATTCGTCTTGCCAAAAATATTTGAGTTTTTAAAAGGAAAACAAACAAATGCTAAAACCAAATTTAGATCAGGCTTGTATTTTCTCAAAAGTCGAACGATTATGTACGACAGTGAGTAACAGCCTTGGGATAAAGTTTAAAACGAAAGAATTTATGTATAGAATATGATATGACATTGTTCAATCGATGATTATAATATATTATCCATATATTATATATATATGGAACGCATCTAAAGTGAGAATAGGAGTGAAATGAGTGAAATTAATATGGCTTATGTCCTTCTACTTTAGCCAGAATTCATTAAGAAGTTCTATGAAATAAAGAATCTTACTAAAAGATACTAAAAACATATTTGGGATTTGAAAATGTATAAAATTTTGTAAAATATTAATTCAAGTTTTCCCTGAATTTACGATATGTGTATATGTTGTAGGTATCTACAATTAATTAATATAATTTCTGCTCATTAAATTATTTAGTATATGCAACTACGTCCGGGTAATGAAATAGTTAATATGTGGGCAAATCCTGATGTTAATGTTACCTTGGACTTTTACTTCTTCAACTGGACCAATTCGGAAGAATTTTTCAATGAAAGCAGCAAACCAAAAGTACAAGAAATTGGACCTTACAGTTTTCTTGAAGTACCCAAAAAAGAGATATTTCAATGGCATCCAGAAAATAGCACATTGGATTATGGCAAGAAAAGTTTGTATTATTTCAATGAGGACAGTAGCGGAAGGCCCCTGGAGGATGTACTAATAACTGTTAATGCTTTGATGGTGGTAAGTACCAAAAATGCGCTAAAGTTACGAAATAAAAATAAATCAATTGTCATTGAAAATTTCAGTCTGCTGCTTCGAAAACACGCTATTGGTCGTACATGAAACGTACTGTTGTAGATGTGGCTCTGAGATTGTATCACACTGGTATTGTTTGGAAAAGAACTGCGGAAGAGTTTTTCTTTAAAGGATTTGAAGATAATATTGTTAATTTATTAGCAATATTTCCTTCATCTTTTCGTAGTGCAATGGGTTTATTTGTGCCATGGGATCGGATTGGATTCGCTTATGGGGTGAGTTAAAATAATTGCCAACAGGAATTATCTACCCAAGTCATGTGTCATTCGGTACAAATTATTGAAACATGCTGCTGTTACTTTGGACATGCACTTGTGCTCACTCCTTTGTCTATATTTTCAGCGCAATGGTTCTACGGAATTTTTAGGCACTCACACCATTGGTACTGGTGTTGGAGACATGGATAATTTTGGACAACTTCTTCTGTGGAATGGCAAGAATTATACGGACCATTTTCCTGAAAATTGTTCGTCCGTTAGCGGATCGCCTGGAGAATTTCAAAAGACAAACCTCAAAAAGAATGAATCGATCAAGTACTTTTTTGTGGACTTTTGTCGTCCACTAAGCCTAGATTATCTGGATGAAATCAGGGTTGAAGGTGTTTTGGGATATCGTTATATAATATCACCTACCGCCTTCGATAATGGTACTCTCGATCCCACTAACAAATGTTTTTGTAATGGTGAATGTTTACCCTATGGTGCATTTAATATAACGAGTTGCTGGTTCGGTCTACCAATTTTCCTTTCAAAACCCCATTTTTTGGATGCAGACCCCTATTATATATCACAAGTCGAGGGTTTGCAGCCAAATAAGAACATACATACAACTACGGTCATATTAGAACCACGTACAGGTTTTATGCTGGAATTGAAAGGTAAACTGCAGTTAAATTTTTACATACAGCCAAGTAATCATATAAGGTGAGTGAATGAATAACTTATGTTTTCTTATACATACTTCATAGTAGTTTCTTGGCAAACCGTTTCAGATCATACCAAACGAAGCGTCGTATGCTCTTTCCTACCGCATGGTTTGATATGGAAATGCGCATTTCAAAAAATTCCGCAACATTATTGAAAATAATTAATAATCTAGAAATGTATTGCCATATCTTTGGCACCTCAATTATTATTTTAACATTGACATTTTATTTCTGGCAACCCTTGAAGCGCGCCTGGATTAAACGCTTTAGTCAACACATAAAAATAAGCACCATGGCCGATGATGATTATGATGATGATGATGAAGTTGTCAATAAACGTAATGGTAGCAAAACGAAAGAATCTTTGTACAGTCTACCTCAAAACTTTCCCTCACTCTTCAACATATCCCATCCCCGGCGAAGTTTACCGGTTATTATTTCCTACTTGGATGAGGACGAAGCTTTAAATTCCTGCCTCGAGGACAGTATGGATCAAGAGATAGATAATAGGTGATAAATTTCTAAATATATTATAAGTAATACATGTAAATAACCATAAAATATTATTTTTCTCATTTATATATAAGATTTAGGTTAAGGGTACCTCCGTAAAATATTATTCGTATGTCGTCATGCTTATTTTTTACATTCTAAGCATTCTACTTGAATTTTCATAATCCTTCTTGATTTTACTATTCTGAGGTTTTTTAATAATGTACTTTTTACAAAAGAAACTATTTTTGGGAATATGTGATATGTTAAATGTATTAAATGTAATTATTAAATCATTCATCCTTCGTGTTAAGTTTTTATCATTATAAAATAAGTAGCAATATTCATGATACTCAAATTAATATATAACTTTGAAATTAAGTTAAGCTAAGGTTCATATCCTGAGGCATCATAGTTATACATACATATGATGATTTTTTAATTAACAAATCGATATTTGATTAAAAAATTATCACATATAAACTTGGCTTCCTCAGGATACGAGTCTTAGCATAACATTATAATTTCCATAATGAAAACACACAAGTTTTTAAACGAACTCGTATTAAAAAAATATACATAAATTGGTATATCTTTAATTCCAAATACATATTAAATTCGTTTATTATCAAATTTGGTTTAAATGCAAGTTCACAGAAAAAGACCTTTCTCCAGTTAACATCTTTAATTGAAAAAAAAAAAAATTAATTGCTTCAATTAAGCTTCTTAATTAACTGAATTTTTAAACAATAGTTTAATTCACTCAACAAAATTTTCAATTAAACTTTTAATCAATTATTTTTTTTTTTTAATTTTAATTGATTTCATTAAATTTTTAATTGATTGTTTGTATTTTTTTTCAATTAACGGTATTAATTGTAGAATATTTTTATTGTGCATATGTACATAACTAATTTTTATATTACTTTAATTTTTTAATTGATTATAAAATATAAAATAAAATTAGTAAAAAAAAATTTTAACAGAAAATTTAAAGCATTTTCGAAAATTTTTTGTTATTAAAATTTAACCAAATTTGTGCAAATATTTACTTATTTTGCAACTTAACATTTGCAATTGGCCACGTTTTTAGTAAACTTCTTTAATTGTTACAGCTTCATTTAATTGTTACAGCTTACTTCGTTGCTATAATTTACTGGAATAGTAATCAATTAATAATAATAATTATTAATCTATTGCGTTGCATATAAAACGTACTCATGCATACATATGCAAATAACTACATTGTTCCATTAAGAATTTGCAATGGCGGTATTCGATGTTTAATGCAAAGGGTCTTGCATAGGTGCAAATGCAAAATATCGTAACTTTTCTTTGGATTATGTGTGTAATTTTGTGAAGGATTTTTTTAATGCCCCAGAATTACATAGTCATTAGGCAAGTTAACTTCACCTTTTTAACTGACATTAACGTATCGAAGGTTGAAGTTGATACGATCACCCTTATCAGGAATAAAACTTCAAGCGAAACGTGTTCCCTTTCCCTAAAATTGTGATCGCCAATATTTGCTATGCTGTTGTGTCAGTATACTATTTCCTAATTTTGTTCGCCATTTTTTATTAATGGGAAATCCTTCATATATTCACATATTTTTAATATATGTGTGTGTGGCCTGCATAACCGTTTTGTAAAAATCACGGAATAAAAACGATATAAGCCTTATTGAAAAATTTAGTATAAATACACAAAAATTCATTTTTATTATGTACTCCCTCTTTACAGATACCTCTCTTGAGCGGACATTTCCCATAAACGGAAACTTTTTGCAGTACCAAAAGAATCCTTAGGGATTTTTTAAATTTTTCCCTCTTGAGCGGACAACCCCCTCAAAACCGGTCAAAAGCGATTTTAGTTCCCCATAACTGGACAGCTAAGAACACTGATTTTCCGTTTACTCTTTTTCATATTCGTACAGATGTTGTTTATTCAATATCTTACTGACCTTCATATACATCTCCAAGATAATGTAATTAAAGGAAAGATACCTCAAGCTAAAATTTTGAGATTTTAAAATACGTTTGAACACCTTGCATAACAAATTTTGTTGTTTCTTTTACTTCTCGTTAAAATGTTAATGAAAATTAAATAATAAAGGTATTCACATCAGTTTTTTTCTTGTTGGAAAAATGGAAAATGTATTTTTTACAACAAACACAGGGAAAAAAATTCTCCAAAAGTTGAATTTAAAAACTCAACTTTATGTGGAATTTTTTTCCTGTGTTTGTTGTAAAAAATTTTCGTACTTTTCTCACAAGCGGACAAACTTTTCAGTCCCTTAGGCGTCCGCTTAATAGGGAGTATACTGTAAACATTAGAAAAACTGGTAACCAATTTTGGTCAAAAGTGACGAACACGGCAACGCTGGCTTTGGCATCCATTGCACGTATGCATGTGTATTTGGTTTGCTTGTTACTAAGAGGTGGCGCCTTAAGATATGCCGAGTTTTTTATGACAAAGTATAAAAGTCAATATTCCCACTTCAAACACCTCATGTATAACAGAGATCTGCATGATTACGAATCAAACGGCATAATTTTGCCTTTTTGAAAAATGAATATTTATCTAGCACTTAACAGTAAATAAATTAAATTTGCTAACGCATGATTCATATTCACAGGACTATTTTTAATAAATGCATGCCATTGCTTGCAAGTTCTGTTTATTCATATTTACAAAAGCAGTGAATCAGTATGATTGTTTTGAAAGCTTCTTGAAAAACCTTATTCTTATTATTTCTGAATTCATTACGTTAAATTTTCTTAACCCTTAACACTTTTCAAAACTTCTTTAACTTGATTTTAAAAATGTATGAAAATATATACGCACTGTTTTATTAACTTAAGACTTCATCTGTCCAACGTGCTTCTGTGAGTAATTTGATTATTATACAAAACCATCAAACAACAGTAAGAAGTTTTTATTTACTTTTGCAAACAGTACTTAAAAAACAAGAGTTAGTTAATGACAGTCAGTTGGTAGAGAGTATAATGATGTTAAAAAACAAAAGCATTTAAAAATTGTTTTCTTCGAAATTAATTTATATTTTCCAAATTTCAACTCAACAAAAAAACATGTGAGAACGATGTGGAAGCCAGAATATAGACGAAAACTTCTACCTTGTTTTAAATAAGCTTGAAAAAGAACTTTTTGGGCTCTACTGAAAAAATTTGATTTTTGGACATACGCTGATATTAATGAAAAACACAGATTTTTTTTGTTTAAAATATAGACGTTAAGTGTATGTATGTAGTATATCAATAGAAGATATATATATATATTTATATGATTTAAAAAATTCATTGCTATTTCAACGTTGTCTATAAATAAGCACAGTTTTATGAAAAATCTTTCACATACCAATTTATTCAGATGATGCTCTGAAATGGAAGAAAAACAAAATATTAAAACACTTATAAAGATTTGCTTATATTTTATGTATATGTACGAGTACATACATATTTATGTACTTATGTATAAGATTGTTAATCTTACATTATAACTTAATTAGATTTTATAATTTATTCTTAACAACTAGAAACTCATAACGTATGTATGTATGTACATAAATATGTAACATACATTTAAGGTTGGTGTATGTGAAAAATGTGGCTCTCAAGGGAAACAGTTTGGCGATGACTGTTGTACCAATTTTGTACTATGTGTTGATTTATGTTTGTTGCTTAAATAGAACACGAAACACATTGTGCAGGTATGTAATTTTATAAAAAAAAGGTTTTCTATTAAAATATATAAACATTAAACAGCTGGACTTGTGGTAGTACCTCATTGAGCTGCTTTGGGGCAGATCTTATACAAATAATATATCTAAGAAGTCAACAACAATGTTTTTATTTTTTGCTTTACTCATAAAAAATATTTTTGTTTTATAAACCTTTTATAAATCAAATTTGTTTTTATTAATAAACCCTTTTATCTCTAACGAACATTCTTATAAACGAACGTCATATTTAGCGAACTGTAAATTTTTATAGAACATTTTACAACACACAGCGATTATATGATATCTGTAAATTATTTAACGAGATAAAGAAGTTATTATGCATTTTGATACAGCATACACAGTATGCATGAAGGTATGTCTATATACTCAATACCTTTCGTTTGAGTACACAAATTACTAGCAACAAAGTTTTTATTTAAGGTAGAAGTTTCATTTTATACCTATGGATATGTAAATTTTCCCACAAAGAATATATCGTTACCTCAATGTAGAAAGGCCCCAACTCATTATTTTTTTGAAATAGAGTTTTTTGTATATTTCGATAGAATAAGATCTAGAGCTAGTTTTTAGCATAAAGATAAACTCTACTTGTCAGTTAACTGTAGTTTAAACTTAAAATTTTGTATTTCAGATAAAGATTATCTGGGGGCAAATCGTCACATCCGTGAACGTACAACTCGTCACGTAAAAACACCATTTTCGGATTATGACATACGTGAACGTATTGAATTGCCATTCAGTTTATACGATTGACGTATTACTTAATTTGTTTTCGTACGATTGCCGATACGATCACGTATGTAACGATTTGCACCCTGGTTAATAATCTAGGTTTAATCGAGCAACATTGCTCAGTTAAACTATAGTTAGAACTTTCAAATGATAAATATATGAAATAAATATTACGCAATTGAAAAAAAAATTTACAAAAAAGTATAATAAATAAATTTATTCATACATAAATAAAATGGATGCTTGTTATGACGACGAAGATTTTAGTGATTATGAAACCAGAATAACTTGGATAGGACAATTGTGAGAAAAATAAAAGAGATAAAAACACGTCCAATCATTTTTGTGTGCATAATGAATTGGAGTTCTTGCAAAGATTTCGTTTAACAAAGAGGTCTGTGTATGATGATTTTAGAATTAATTGGAAAAGAAATTATATTTCATTGGGTTTAACATTTTATGATCTTTTTTGATCTTATTTTTGGAGCGTCACTATTTTTTAACTCCATATCATTTAATTTTTTATTTTACAAAAATCCAGAATTCAGTTATTGAAGTTTTTTTTAAATAAATTTAAAGAATTGTCACATCGCTTTTTAAGTGTTGCCCTATTTACGTAAACTATTTTCAAGAATGCCACATCTATATTGAAAACAAAGTATGGCATTTCTAGCTAAATTGACAACTGTTAATCCATCACTGAAAAACAGCATGGGCGGTTAAATTCCGTTTAACTTTGTTTCTTTGTTAACTCAAACGTATGTTAAACTAAGTTTAACTATTTAGTAAGAAACCAGCCCCTAATGTATTGAAAAATGCAAAAATCTCGATTTCCAAAAAAAAAAAAAAATAATGAGTTAAGGCCTTTCTATATTAATTATTTTTATAATTTTTTTCTTTTTGAATTTTAAACTAACTTGTTTTATGCTTTTAGACAGAGTTATATCTTATTATTTAATGCTTATTTATAAACAAACATTACATATCGAGATTCTATATTCAAAATACGTCAACTCAAAAAGCTAACTCTTCAGTAGAGCGAAAAAACTAGTTAATTCGCTCATTATTGTAAAAATAACTGATGTGCCTTCCATAGGTCTGCAAAAAATATTTTATTTTGCACTGGTTTGCGTATTTTTATGGGATAGCATATTTTAGTCGATCAAAAAAGAAACATATTTTGTCGGAAAAAAATGATTTTTTTAGTATATTTATTTTTTAATCAATTTGTGAAATCTTTTACTCAATACTAGGTATAAAATAATTGAAAAGCTACAAGAAAAAAGATTAAAATATCATAAAAAAGTAACTTAAGCCTATCGTAAATAATCGATTTTCATAAAAAAAAACGAAGTCGAAAAAATGTGTCGCTTAAGCTATTTTAGCGGTTATGGCTCGATATGTTAAAAGTGACCATATCTCAAAAACTAGGATATAAAAAAACCAGATTTGTGTTCAGCATGCCAAATGCAATAAGATATGAGGTAGATTTATAATAAATTATAATTTTTTTTAAAATATTGGAAAATTTTAGCATTTATTTTCACTAAAAAAAATATATATATATTTTGATATAGCAGAATAAGAAAAAATTATATAAAACGAGAAATAATTATTTTTTTTTTTTGATTCGAAAGTTATATATTGCATAGCGGAGCTATTTGCCATCAGAAACTCATATTGGCCAAATTTGAGTTGACGCATTTTGAATACAGGCTCTCGATATACTATGTTTGTGGTTTGTTACACAAATTTTGTATTACGCCCAATTTAATTCAAAAAGTACAACTCTGAAAATATGGAGAAAATACGAATTCATATATGTATTAAATGCAAACGTGAGCACTCAATAGTTTCCTATTCTGTTAAAATTGTCTGGCATCCCAAAATGAGATTCGCTGTTAAATTAATGAGGACTATATAAAATTTGCTTTGAAATTAGTATCGTGTGAGCAGTCGAAGTTGTAAGATCGCTAACGGCGGACATAAGTAGTGAAATTGTCGCTGAGAGTGTGTATATACTATGTACGTTACAAATAATAGATTCATCGAAAACAAAGAGAGTGCAGTTCGATTGAACAACTTATCAAAATTTTGGTTAAAAAGTATCAACAACTTGAGAGCAATAAAAAAAAATAATAATAATGTCGATCACTTTAACTTTGTGATCACAATTTAAAGTTCGTATATAATTTGCCATACTTAAGTAAAACTATACAAAAGAAAAAAAGAAAAAGCATTTAAGATTCGAAATTAAAAAATACACCCACAAACTAAAAAGAAAAAAAAACATTTAAATGTTGTTTAGAGCCAATTGCTCTACCAATTGAGTCTAGTGCTGTCTAAACAATTTCAAAATATTTACAATACTCTCTCTACCATACACCTTGACGCTAAATAACAATAATAATAGAAAGCATGTAGGTTTTAAAGACGTATTCTTTAATTATAGTTTGGTATACATAAGTATAATAAAAGTATGTAATAATTAAATAAAAAATTTTATGTTTAAGTTCAACTAACATAATAGTTAGTCATAATTGATTTCATTTATTTTATTTGCTTAAATTTACTATAATGAAAATCATTTAAAGCGGAATAATAATTAACTGGCTGTTCCACGATGTCACTCGCAAACGTTCGAATGACAACTTATATTGAAAACACCAACAAATTTTCTAATATTATTGTTGTTTGCAATACAAGTTGTCGATAGAAAGTTTGCGAGTGACATCGTGGGACAGGCAGTAAATGTGATAAAACATACTCATGGGTATGTACATATGTATGTATACACATACGTTTGTACGTATATGTATGTATGTATGTATATCGTGACACATATGGTTACCCAAAACGCAATACCCCTTAACTAAAAAAAATTTTGCCCAAGCAAAGTGCTAGTTAATTAGTAATATATGATTCCCACAAAAACAAAAATGTGAAAAAAGGATAAGATCAAAATTTCTACCAAGTTCTTGTTTGGTACAAGATCTACATATGTATCAATCGCTACAATCTGCTATGGATTTCATTTTGTCATCGTCAGAGTAACATCTCATTTTATCGGCATAATCATCATTTTACGATAAATGAACAAAGTTATGATGCAGCATTGCCGATTTCTGTGTAATTATCCAAAAATGGGACAAAAAATTTTTTCTTGAACTATTTTGTGACCATAAAATCCTTTGTGTAATTTCGCCTAAATATTATAAACAAGTAAATATGTAATAAATTGTTTTTATAATCTTTTTATCGTCGGGTGATTACTGGTTTGCCGCAATAATAATGTATTCTTAATATTCTTTGCGAGAAACCAGTAACCACCCGACTTTATGTTTTTGTTTCGCTATACTTGTCTTGGAGATGATATTTTTCTTTTATTTTTGAACTGTTCAGTAGAGAAATTTTCTAGCAAATTAAAATTAACAAAAACTTATGTACATGAAGAATAAGTTATTGTCTGGTACCATCGTTTCAATATTTTTTGCATATGAAGGTATAGTAGAACACTGAGCGGACCATTTTGAAGCATTTGAAGAATTGGAATTAAAAATTGCAATATAGTACATACAGTAATACCTAATTTACATTAAGCATTTTTCCACAAAAAAGGGTTTCATTTGCCAACAGGAGACCGGAAAAACAAATTAGGTAAAAAAAGTTGCTGAAAATGCTTCAGATATTCATATCACGTTATTTTTTATAAATCACTCTCTTATGTAGCGCTGCAATTAACGAAAAGAAAAAGTTTGGTTATTGACATATAGCTCTTTTTATTGACACTGGCCGATATAACAGCAATATTCTCCTCAGTGCGCACTCTTTGCAATGTTCAAAAAAGAGAAACTGGTGCGAAATTTAGTCAGTCCTAGTATACACTATGCAAGTCATATTCCTAAGCTGATTAGTTTGAGGGAGAGAGAGACGAGGGGAACAGAAACGATTCTTTTCTCTTCGTCTCTCTCCCTCTCTCTCTCTCTCACCCAACAAATTAATCAGCTTAGAATAGTGTAAACTAGGACTCACAACAGCTTGAAAAGGTCGATCGGTTATGACGACCATTTCATGGACACATTTCTCACACAGCACGAATTTTGATAATAAAGGCTGTTCTGTTCTGAATCAGCTGTTTTGTTTCTGTTGAGTTGAAGATCTGTATGTGTGGCTAGTTTTTACTTTTTCGTTCTGTTCTGTTGCGGACAAATCTGTAGAAAATAGAATTAAGCGTTAAGTGACAGCCAAATATGTGTATATATTAGTGTGTTGTGATATTTTCTGTACAAGTGTAATCAATTCTATAGGTTGCCAGCTGATTTTTTCACAGACAAAGTAATTGCAAAATATTTTATACAGAAAGCTACGGCACAGGACAGCAACAGAAAGTAAAGACTAATGAAGCCTTAAGATTCAATGATTTGAAAGTGTTCTTCGTTTGTTAGTGTATTAATGGTGAAGTGACAAACCTTACTAAGCATTTTTGGAATTGCCACAAGTTACGAATCTTTGTTTTGCACTGAAAAAATTCGCACTGAAAAAACAAATACTAAAAAAATCACTCGATATATAACCTTAAAAGCATTACTTATTATCAAACACAAAATTTGTTTTGTGTAATTTATAATATTTTGGATAATTTTGAAGGTTCGTCTGTGTAAAACTGAATTTCTATTCCGGCAACACTGTTATGAGGGGAGTAAAAAGGCTTCGTGTAAATACACATTTGCGCATAAGCCCGAACTTAGTTTGCGCACTACCGAACGCGTAGAAACCGACCATGATACAGTTGAACCTCGATTATCCGGGCATAGGCGTAGAAAGGCCATTCTTAGAGGGACATTGCCCCTCAAGAATTTCTTTTGCTACCCCCTTGAATTATTACTTAAATTACTTATTTTAATATTACTCATGAAAATCACATCATAATGCCCCCTAGGAAAAATTTATAATTACGCTAATGCATCCGGGTAGCATGGGACCGGTCCTAGCACGGATAATCGAAAAACGCGGTTGATATATCTTTGTTAAATTGTACTTTTATGATCCTGTAAGCTTAAATACCTTAAAAAAATCATAAATAGAACACGAAACACATTATGCAGGTAGTTTTGTAACAAAAGGCTCAATAAAATATTTAATAACTCAGACAATTTCTAACGGATTTTTACACAAACCGAACAAATTGATTTGTAAAAAAAAAAATACCCACACATGTCAGTCTGTTTCTCTTTCGAACGGCATTAACATGTCGTAAAATGTTATAAAGTGGATTTAATAGGTTTACACTCTAAGCCGTGATGTCAACCTTTTTTAACACCCAGCAAACACGAAATCGAAATATGATTAAAAAATATCGTTTATAAACGATTGATTTCAAGTCATTAGAATTCCGAAATAAGCCCACGTTTTTTTTTTTTATTTGAATGAAAAATTAAAATACACACTTTTTTAATTATATATGCATACATACATATACACATTCAAATCTCAATATGTATGTATGCATGTGTGAATTTCTGATCAGATGAGTCGACTTATGAAATTCTATTATCCACATATGTACCTGCAAAATACGTAAAGTTCCCTCCGCCCTCTCTTTGGCACATTAATATGGCGAATCGGCATAGAAAAACCATTACTAACCCAATAAAATCCGGTTTTGAACGAAACGCATTTTAAGTTCTAATTTATTTCTGGTGTTAACTTGACAAATTTCAAAGCAAGAGCCTAATATACATACTTACATCTCGTTACCATAGCATAGAAAGGCCCTAACTCGTTATTGTCTGAAATCGATTTCTTTGCACATTTCGATAGAAGAACAACTAATGTGTCGAAAAATGCAAAGATCTCTATTTAAAAAAACAACGATTGTTTAGCGTAGGAATTTTGTATGAGAAAAATCGGTTTAAAGCATGCTTTAACTTTATGAATCATTTATGAATGTCCTAAAAATTTTTAAAACTAGTTTTCTTTGCTGCTGTATAAAATGTGTTCAATGAACTTGATTTTAAATAATTAAAACAACAAAAATTGCTATTTACTCCAAGCCCACGTTCATAATTGTGGTTTTGATATGTAACAACTAATACTGATAAGTGCGGTTTATTTTTGAAAACCAGGGAATTACGGCGCCAAATGAAACGACGCCAATCGAATAATTTCTCCGCATAAACATATTTAAACTAGTTACATATTTTTTGGTCGAGTCGTAGAATAAAAACTACGAGTATTAACGAACATTTTCTATTGTTTTCAAATAGTTTATCCATTTTTATCTCACTGAAATGCCTTTCATACTCGTAACTCGTAATACAGATCCTCACAAAAACATAAATGTGAAAAAAGGCCAAGTTCCTATCCAAAATTTCGGCTATTAAAAGTAGTGAGATATAAGTTTTGACCAAGTTCTTGTTTGGCACAATACATAAGACTGAAATATGCTATGCATTATATAAATTTGTAATCGTAAGGTTTTCATATAATTTCTAGATAATCTGCTAACTGGACAGCATTATATCTATAATGCCTGAATAAATTCAACACTGCCGCATGAGATATGAATATTTAATTATTTATATTTTAGTACAAATAAAATTGATTTAGTTTAGTTAGTTAAATAAATACTCGTACATACCGGCAGTTTTTCTAATTGGAACCTTGGGATCTTTGGAGATAGCAAATGGAAATTTGAGACATTGTATGACGAAACATTAAAATTTAATTAGCTGAGGAAAATAAATCTGGTGTTTAGAAAAAAAAATAAATATTATTCTCATCAAACAAGTTGTTGTTGTCTAATGACAATTCTGCCTTTAGAATATTTGCTCAAAGTATTTCATTTATTGATACTACGATAATTCTCTTTTATTTTCTATTTATTCTTTTAGTTTATCGTTTGCAGCAAACAAGCAAGCAAGCAGTGAAATATAAAATCAATTCAAAATTTGCCAAACGCCTTCACTATTGGCAGAATTCAGTTTGTTTCCATTTCCGAACCTAGAGTCATGATGGCATCGCAGCAATGCATTTGTATAAAACGTTTTATGACTGTTGGACTTGGTCTATTGTCGATCCTGGCTGGTGTGTATCTCTATTTAAATTGGGTTGATATGTTTACCAAAATGAGAGGAAAGGTGAGTCAAAATTATTTTTAATTTTTTTTTTGCTGGAGAAAGAACTAATCATATTTGAGTTGACATTTTTATTTAAATTTTAGCATTTTGTGCTGGCATTGTTTTATTTTGTTATCACACTGTTTATTTATCTAATCGCTACGTACACTTATTTCTTGATAAAAACTGACTCGATGTCTTTCTTTGTTTATTTAACTTCATTCAGCATTAAAGTTTGAAATTCATTTACTTTTTAGGGTTCCGTACACCAAAGGTGAAAAGGAACCCTATTGTTTTCGCTACGTTGTCCGTCTGTCCGTCACACGCTATTTTCTCAGGAACCGTAAAAGCTACGGACCTATGTAGAACCTTGGCCGCTACAACAACAAATACATGAGAGTTAAAAATTAAAGGGTGTTCCAAAACGAGCAACGAAATATGTTAAAATCCAATGTAATATACACACAATTGTATGTACATATGTATATTGACACTTGAAATTTGTAAAATTACTGAATTTTTATATAGACTACAACAATTTAGACCAAAATTTTAAAAAATTTAAATTAAAGGGTGGTCCATCAGTTAATGCAATTTTGACTATGTAATTTTGACAATTTGCTATATCTTGGAAATCGTAAGAGGCAAACACTTGAAATTTTCAAAAAAGGTAAAACTAAAAAAACCGAAAATTATAAAATCGCCAAACAAAAAAAAAATCGCCAAGAATTTAAAAAAATCGCCAAAACGAAAAAAATCGCCAAAACGTCAAAGGGGTGCCAAAACTAAAAAAAAAATCGCCTAAATGAAAAAAAATCGCCAAAATGAAAAAAATCGCCTATATGAAAAAAATCGCTAAAATGAAAAAAATCGCCAAAAGCCGAAAAAAACGGGGAAAACAGTGCCAAAACTAAAAAAAACCGAAAAAACGCAACAACGCCAAATCTAAAAAACGCCCAAAGCCGAAAAAACCCAAAAATGAAATCCATACATATCTAGTGCCCGTATGGAACCCTTCGTGCTCGGGTCAAAGTCGCACTTCACTGAATTTACTTTATATAAGTTTGAATTCTTTTTTTACTTTTATTATATTACAGTTATTGTATTTTCACATTCGAAAATCCTCGTCAGTGGTTTGTAGCAACGTTTTTTTTTTGGATCATACAGTGTTGCCGTAAATGAAATGTAGTAAAGTTGGTCACCGGGTGCATTTTAATTCGATTATAAAGTTAGCTAATCTAGAATTGATTAAAAAATGGGGCCTGGTAACTTCACATGGTAGGTCTTATGAAGAAAATATTATTATTGAAGGGGCTTGAGCGTTACTAGTTTTTAGAACATACTATTTAGATGTTGGATATAATTATAAACCACACAGTATCGCAAAATTACTCTTAAACGGGGATATTACTTTTTTATTGAATTCTCCAAAATAATACGATTTTACAACACGACATTGCTCCAGTTCACACTGCCAGAGCTGTAATTCAGTGAATTCGTAAGCAAAATGTAGAACTTTTAAATTGACCTCCATATTCTCTTGATCTTAGCATAATGGGAAATGTCTAGGAGTGACTTGTTAGAAAATTATACAACGTTATAGTTTCTAAAATTGAGTTTTTATCATATTCCGACGTTTTGAGGTTCTGTGATGTCGATTCTCACTACTTTCGCGATGATGTCTATATGAATTTATGTATGAGTGTGTGCGTATGTAAGCATTTCAAAATTTAAGAACGGGTCAACGGTAGATTTTGAAAATATTCGAAAACAGAATATTTAAAAAACTTGTTTTTTTAACAAATTTTAAGCTACTGTCGTAGTTCTAAGTCTAATCAACTCTTAACATCAAAAAGACACGTAGCTTGCTGCGAATTTCACTAAAATTGGGTGATAAGTTCGAGATATCTCTCGAGCTCATAGACTCAAAGACTGTATCGTTGGCGGAAATTTTCGAAAAAAATCCATTTTTTCTTCGTCAAATCGATTTGAGATATTAACTGATTTTTATAGACTGGAAAAATGTATCGGATGCCACAAATTTTATCAAAATCTGTAAAATTTATCGAGAGATACCGTTGTCGAAAATTTGCGAAAATAAGTGTCTGCATATTTTACTATAATTTCTCGTCGAATCTATATTTTTTTATACACATTAATTTTTTTGGACTTAAAGATTGGCGAGAAGTTTCAGCGATCGCTTGCAAGGCCAACCATTTTCCATACTTTTTTTTTACAAACAGTCACTGTAACCAAACCCTTTTAGGACTTAAAGACTGGCGAGAAGTTTCAGCGATCGCTTGCAAGGCCAACCATTTTCCATAGTTTTTTTTTACAAACAGTCACTGTAACCAAACCCTTCTTCACGACCGAATCAACAAATAGGGCTATAAAACCTTATGTTTCGCTTTTCAAATCTATTGGTAACTGAAGGCAATAAATGGCGATATTATTTGGTATTTACGGTCTATCGGAATTGATTTTATGAAATGTTTTAGAAAAATCAAGGACTACAAATTCTGTGAGAAAAATGGCATCTGTTGCCAAACACTTCTTCCCCAACGAGTCAAACATGCTGGGAAATGAACAATAGATAGAGTTGGATGCCTTTATTTTTCAATAGGTTTAAATCGGCAAATGTATTAGTATAAATATAAATATAGCTTTCGATATTGCAATGAAGATAGCGAATTTATGAACTATAATTTATAACCTTTTTTGCAAACCATAAGAATATACATACATATATATGTACTTATAAAAAGTACCTTTGCGTTTTTGCATTCTTATATCTAATCTTTACCAACAAGCTTATCTCTTTCACTTAAGTGATAAAAAAAATTCTGTGGAAAAAGGGGAAAAGTGCTAAGTCGAGATAAGCTGATTTTCAGTTAATGATACCTCCTTAATCTGAATATTCAAAAGTACCCCTGGTCAAAATCTCAATTTATTTGTGTGATTTTTCAGGACTTGCGACTTATCTTTTTTAGACTTCTAATCTCATTTGGAACAATAGCTTAATTAAGGTTATACTTTGGTATATTTCAACTTAAATGTTTTACTGATAGTGCGTAGAACGATGTTTGCGTAAAAATGTAAAGGTTAAAAGAGAATTTTTCCATTTTAACTGCAAAAGAAATAAATGTCTGAATATCGACGAAATCTTTAAAGTGCTCTCCTGCAAAAGAGTAGAATATGACTTGAGTACTTTTTCTCTCTTGCCACAGAATTATATAACGCAAACAGTGTTGCCATATTTATTTTTCAAAAATCTCTAAGTCGAGGAAAAATTTTTTTTTGTTATTTTATTGAATGAAAATTAGTTAAAATGTATTTTGTTTCCTGTGAACTATTAAAAGTAAAGCCAAATAACACAAAATATTTACTGTATAGAATATGTGTAAGATGAAGCAAAATCAGAAAATTTGTAAGTAATTTAGTCAAAAAATCCTTCACTAAAAGTACCAGAAGTAAAATTTTTGAAAATCTTATTTTTAGATAAGAAATATTTTTTGTCGTTCTAACTTGTCTAAAAACTTCAAAAATAAGATAAATCTTCACATATGGTAACACTGAATGTGAATGAGTATGAACTGGTAATCATCGTTGAAGCTGGACACAGACCAAAAACGACAAATGAGATCCAACATTTTGTTTTAAATTAATTTTTCAAAGTTTTTGACATTATTATTATATTGTTATCCGATGGATTTCTAATTGCATAAAGGTGTAGAAAAATAAAATAGATTCATATCGAATATAAATTATTTGCTGGATTTTTTGTATTAGTTTCTAAGCCTACTACGCTTATTTTTCTTTTGTGATTTTCAAAAATATTATTATTTGTGAATTCTCAAAGAGTTCTTGAAAGTATGTGCATAAGATAAGAGGTTTGTGACTATTCAAAATGTGTGGTTGAAGTCTACTGATGATTTGTTACAGCAACAATGAAATGCAAATAGACAACGCTATACCACCAGCAAATAAATTTCAAATTATTCCGTTTCGAATACCAAGTCGATAGTTCCATAGTAGGATAGGGACGCCATATCACAACTCCTCCTTCTGAAAATCACATTTTATGAAAGTGACTTCAACTTTTTTGATTTTTGTGATGTGTTTTTCAAAAGATAAAGTTACACCCAAAATAAGCAAAAATCATAATTGTGATTTTAAAACCACATGTGATGTGGAAGTAGGTGATTTCCAGAACAGACCTTAAAAATTAAAGTTGTACCCATCCGTTCCATCCATATTAAACTTTTTTTTTCGTCAGAAAAATATTAATTTCAAATCGGTCAAATTAAATTCCTTGATTAAATGATTCGCAGTGTATGTATACTTTTTTCCACCATATTACAGGAAATGGCTTTGAGTGAAAACTCACCCGCTTATGAAGGTTGGAAGGTTTCCCCGTTGCCATTGAACTTTGACGTTTACCTATTCAATTGGACGAATCCAGAAGTTTTTTATAGAGGATCAAAGAAAAAGCCACGTTTTGAACAACTTGGACCATATAGATTTCGTGAAGCACCCGATAAAGTAGACATACGATGGCACGCCAACAACTTCTCAGTATCATTTCGCAAGAAAGCTGCATTTTATTTTGACCACGCGGGTAGTAATGGTACGCTGGAAGATAAAATAACTACCGTAGATACAGTGGCTCACGTAAGTTTGAAAAAGCGTTAAGAAATATCTTTATTTTTTTTTTAACTGTACTTTTGTAGTCTGCAGCTTTGAGATTGAAAAACAAATCAAGCTTTGAACAATTCTTTCTCAACCGTGGTCTGAGTGCTTATAATAAAAATTTCTATATTACGAAAACAGCCAATGAGTGGTTATTTACCGGCTATAAGGATCCCCTTGTTACCATTGGCACTTATGTTTCTAAATTAACGAGTTCTATTGAAGTGCCTTTCGACCGCATTGGCTGGCTGTATACGGTAAGTAAAAAATCAACTTAAGCTTATAATAGAATGAATAATAATGCAAAAGATAATTTTTTAATAATTTGTAGCGCAATAATAGTGCTTCTTATGAGGGCCATTTCAATGTGTTTACCGGTGCTGATGATATTTCAAAAATGGGTCAAATTCATGAATGGAATTACAAGACACATAATGGTGTCTTTCAAGGTGAATGTGGTCGTGTAAAAGGTTCTATGGGAGAATTCTTTCCACCAAATTTAACACCCCAAGATTCAGTGTATCTTTATGTGCCCAACATATGCCGCGCTGTTCCATTGGACTACACGGAAACAGTTGCTATACATGGAGTTACAGCCTATAAATTTAGCGGCACTGAAAGATCGGTGGATAATGGTGAATTTTAATAATTTGTGTTCTTTTTAATCAGGGCTATCATGAATAAAATTCCGCGTGAAATTTCTCTCTTTTCCAATTAGAATTTTTTGTTTTCCCTATTATTTGCTATTAGTTGGAATTGTTCCCCGTGAAAAATTTCACGCGGAATTTTATTCATGATAGCACTGAATAACTTTGTTAGGCTTTTTTTTCAAATAGGCTCTTTGTTTCCCGAAAATAAATGCTTTTGTGTTAATGGCAAATGTGAAGCATCTGGGGTATTTAGTATTGCTCCATGCAAATTCAATTCGTCTATATACATGTCGTACCCACACTTTTACAAGGCCGATACTGTGTATTTGGATGCTGTGGAGGGTTTGAAACCTGAAAAGGATAAGCATGAATTTTTTATGACTTTAGAACCGAATGCGGGAGTGCCCATGGACGTTGGTGGCGGATTTCAAGCAAATTATCTATTAGAATCAGTGGAAGGTATAAAGTAAGTCCAATAAATAACGCATTACACTTCGATTACAAAGTAAAATACATAAATATACACATTTCGTTAAATCTCAGCACCATATAGCAGGCCAAGAACGTGGCCAGTAACATGGGCCATTTTTATTTACAGCCTTATTCTGAATAACATCTTCCCGGGAGTTTATTCCCTATTCATTGCTCCCCCCATTTTAAAAATTCATTTGCAAGCTTTCAGTTAAAATAAAACAACTGGAAATAAAATAGCTGACTTCGAAAATTTCAAAGTTCTCCTCAAATTTAAATTTTTAGCTCAATCTGTTTAGGAAAGGTAGATTTAATTTTTAGAAAAAAAAAATAATTCTTTTTGAGCACTATATTTCATGTACTTCCAACCGATCCTTACGCACGAAATTTAAATATACAAATTTCACATTTAAACTCTATTGAAATATTTTGAAATTTCGATCGATATCGAATGCCTTAATTTGCTCTCAATATTTTACTGTGATAACAATTTCAGATAAGAAGAACTAGGGCAGTATGTGATCTGATAGCCGTCATCAGTGTTGCCACATTGTTTTCTTCAGTTTTTTTAACGAGCGCAATGAAAATGAAATATATAAAAATGTCTAAATATATCGTTACCTAAAACGCAAAATATCCTATTGAAAAGAAAAACTTTGAAATCGACTTTTTTTTTATAAATTTCGTGGTATTTCATCCATTATATTCCAAACAAAAAATATCAAATCTGCGCGAACAATAATAGCGATTTCATTTATTTCATTACATTGCAAAAACTAGCATTAAAAATTATTTTGAGTTTTAACATGTTTTTCCCTCCTTCTGAAAATGTTTGTTAGAGCGTTATGCGTTTCCGGTACCAATATGTATTTGATGTTAAGTCCAGTGTTTGTTGCTGATTGAGCACATCTGTGTATATGCAATTCGTTTCTGCTTATGAAACTCATCAATTGACTTCAATTCAATTTAAGTATTAAAAAAAAGCGTAACAAAAACTTTATACGCTTACATAAAAACTCTCAAAATATTATTGAGAGTAACGTTCATAAACATAAACTATCCAAGCACATTTGCCTTTTTGCATTGTAATTTTAATAAATAATGTTTTGGGTTTATCCTAGTGCTTTCCAGAATTTACCTCGAACATTTATACCCATTATGTGGGCTGAAGAACGGGTGCGGGTTACTCCTGAAATAGCGTCTGATATTGCTCTAGTGCCTCTTATTGTTTTAATGGGCCAAATAACAACAGGTGCTCTATTGGCCATGGGTGTAATTATGACATGTTGGTATCCCACAAAATATATAACAAATTTGTGGCACGATCCCAAAGGAAAACGAACTTTCCTAAGACCTCTGTCTAACACAGCTTCAGTGAATATTCCGAAATCAGCGCGCCAACGACGGAGAGAGCAAATTACCTTATTGGAACATAAAAGCGTTACACCACTGTGTGCCAATAGTGCAGCAAGCGAAGTTTTATTAAGCAGCAATTTATCAAATGAAACGTGCTCATCAGATGTGATTCAAAGTTGATAAGCGATGAAAGCATTTTCGAGTGCTGTTTCAAAAATTCCATGGCGACTTTTTAAGATGAAAATGTTGCAGTTGACTTCAATGTGAAAAAAAGAAAGCCGCCTTAACGTAGGAGTAGACAAAAAAAAAAACAGCATTATAAAATAAAATTCTTCCATTAGCATGACAATGTACCACCGCACACGGGTCTAGTCGCCATATTATTTCTATAATTCATTCGGCATATCGTTAGAGAACATGTAAATCGCCTTATATAATAAATAATTAAAAAATTGTGTTTTTTATTGATCTCGATCGGAAGTTTTAAACTCTTCCGGCAAGAAATAAACAAGTTTTTTGTTTCTGCTTCAGAATTTTCCAAATTTTAATTAAGGCGGTTTGCATTTTTAAAACAATATCTTTAATTCTAGAATTTTGTAAATAAAATATGTACATATATACATATGTGTGTACATACATATCGTTACCTTAATATAGAAAGGTCTTAACTCATTATTTTTTTGAAATCAAAATAGAGAGAATATAAGAACATCGAATGTATCGAAAAATGCAAAAAACTCGATTTCAAAAATATAATGAATTAGGGCCTTTCCATATTAAGATAACGATGTAATGTACATATGAACAATATAAATATAATTTGTTAAACATACATTAAGTCCCAATAATTGACTTCTCAATAGCCATTTAATTTTAAGTTGCACTTAAATGCAGTTTAATTTTTTCAGTCGTAACATTAAATGCTCACTTAAATACTATGAAAGTATAATAGCACTGTGAAATGTTGATGGTTCTAAAAGAAAACAGATGTTTACTGTGAATATGAAAGTTAGGTTATAAGCATGTAGAAAATTAAAATTGCATAAAACACATTTTATACAACCAAAGAGCATCAGAACACATTTTTCTATTTATTTATACCATGATATGAAACTATGTATTGTATATGTTATATATTTATGAAAATTAAACGAAATTCTTTTTAATACGCCCACATGATGTTCATGTACATGCCTTCAAAAAACACACACAAGCACAATAACATATGGTATGCTCGTAAGACTTAAGTATGATTTAAATGCACAAGGTTGGGCATTTAAATGGCTCTCAACTTTGTACTAAAAAAATGAACTCGGTACTTAAATGGCACTTAAAGATAAATGACACTTAATTGAGAAGTCAATTATTGGGCCTAAAACCACTATTTAAGCTTATATTTTTACAGATACTAATTTTTGTCATTATTAAGACAGATCGTTAGTAAGATTTATTATCTTATACTACTATTTAAACTATATAAGTTTGAGTGTTAAGAAACTAACTAACATCACGTGAAGATTTTCATATTCATTCTACTATAAAATGCTGCCATTTTTATATTGAATTGAACCGCATGAAAATCACTTTATTTAAAGACACAACGCTAGTCACGTATTGGCAATAACTTTGTCAAACTCTAAATAAATACATAATTATAAAGTAGTTCTTACAAACATTTTTTTTCTAATTACTAAAACGTGCTCAATTTTAATTATCAGAAGTAACTGCTTGATTCTTAAAAATATAAAAATTATTTCCGTCCGAACATTTTTTACGTTTTAAAGGATCCGGCAGTTACTGATTGTGTTTAAAAGTAAAATAAAAATTTTCTTTTGGGAATTTATGTATATTGAAACAACAATAAGATTACTCAAAGTACCGGTCCAGACTTGTAGCAGCAACTTTTTATTTTTTAGTGAAAAAGAGCAAGAGAGAAAGGGACCTAAGGGTAAAAAAATCAACTTTCACTTTTTTTTGATGTGGACAACATCTGAGCATCGAATGAGACCGATCCCATGCCCCAAAAGTGTTCCCTCCCAGAGATATGGGCGTTTTATGATGTGATGGTACACCAAAGATACACGTATTTAAATCTTTAGAATGGCTCTCCTGAACAAAACCGGGTTTTACCCTTAGGTCAAAGAGTTTCTGCAACAAAAATTGCTAGTCTGGACCTGGACAAAATTTTGTTCTTTTTTTGGTTATAAATTCCCAAACGAATTTTTATTTTTTTAATAAGGTTGAGGCCTAAAACATCTCACCAAGTGATAAATTATGCGAAAAATAAGAACAATGTTTCAAAGGCTTTACAATTTTGTTTATGTTTTTCATATAAATTATTCATGGAAGAAACAATGGGTTCACTCGCAGCAATTTTGCTATTTGAGTTCATGGGAGAGAGAGTAGATTATAATGAAGACGGCAGCAATCATACTTTGCTCTCTCTCGTATATAAACTAAATAATAGCGCAATTAAAATTGCCGTGCGTGAAGCCGGTCGTTGCTTTGGCTTTTATATTTTTTAAAATTTGTATAACGAACAATAACAATTTTTTTTTAATTTTGAAACTTGTTCTTGTTTTCTCTACAATTTATCACTTGGTGAAATGCTTGATACACTTAGGTCCCACAAATTAATAAATTCCTTTTGAGTATTTTTATTTCAAAATTCAAATTAAGGTTGTACTAGTATTATTAAGGGCCATTTTCACAACTTACCTTTAGCTAAAGGTAGGATTTTGTCTGCCCGATAAATATTTTGGCATTATTACAACTTAAATTATTTATTGGTATTGTTATCAATAATAATAATATTTAATGGATAAAAATATAATAAATGAAGATTTTATAATGCAAAGCCATATATCGGGCATACAAAATCCTACCTTTAGCTGAAGGTAAGTTGTGAAAATGGCCCTAAGTGTTTATGAGAAAACTTCAAATTTTCTTTAACTTTCGTGATAAATAAAGCTTTTATTAACTATGACAACGCATAGAGAAAGGGACCTAAGGGTAAAAAAAATCAATTTTCACTTTTTTTTATGTGGACAACATCTGAGCATCGAATGAGACCGATCCCATGCCCCAAAAGTGTTCCCTCTCAGAGATATGCGCGTTTTATGATGTGATGGTACACCAAAGATACACGTATTTAAATCTTTAAAATGGCTGTCCTGAACAAAACCGTTTTTTACCCTTAGGTCCCTTTCTATTTTGCGCGTCACATATTAATTTCATGCTAATGTATAAATTTTGAGATTGTTTTTTATGATTTATAAATGTATTATTATAATTGTTATGATAATTGTTCAAAGTCATAATAAAATAAAATTGTTAACTTTAAATGTTTCAGTACTAAAAGCGTTTTATTTTAAGATAAATAAACAGTCGAAATTATTTGCACATGAAATGAAATAAACAGGTTACACTGAGGCCCAATAATTGACTTCTTAATTAAGTGTCATTTAGCTAATTAAAACTTAATTTTAAATTGCACTTAAGTGCAGTTTCATTTCTTCAGTCATAAAATTAAATATTATGAAAGTATGATACTCGTAGTACTGTGAAATGTCGATAGTTCTAAAAGAAAACAGATGTTTAATGTAAATAAGAAAGTTATGTTACGATTATAAACATGTGCAAAATTAAAATTGCATACAAACACATTTTATGAAACAAAAAGAGCGTCAGAACGCATTTCTCTATTTCTTTATTCCATGATATAAAACTATGTATTGTATATTTTTATGAAAATGAAACGAAATTCTTTTAATGCGTTCATGTTCATGTTACATGATGTTCATGTACATGTTTTCAATAAACACACACAAGCACAACAACATATAGTATAGAGTGCTGCGTAAATCGTTCTAAAAGTTTTGTATTCTAGTTCACACTACTGCCAAGCAGTCTGTTTTAGTGCAAACATAAATAACAAACCAAAACTAACAAAACATGACTCTCACTAAAATCAATCAAGCATCATTCGAATAGTTTTTCTCTGCAGTTTTGTTAGTGCTTGTGTTCTCAAAACAATTAGAACATCAAAGCGAAAAGCGAGAATGAAACAAAACAACAGTAAATCACAGCAGAAACATCGAGTGCACTAGAACACGAGCACAAACATGCAAGCTATGTGTGTATGTATATATATATTGAAAATAAAAATTAACAAATTATACATACATATATAAATGTACATAAGTATGTATGATATTACTTCATAGTAAATAAAACCTCTTTTCAGTTTTCATACTAATAACGAAGCGCAATGTTTCTTTTGTATGGAAAATTATCTTTGCTATCAAAACATTCAAACATGTTTTGAATGTTCTGTGTGAATTTTGATGTTCTATTTCATTTTTGTTTTGAAAGGCTTGGTTTTACTTCAACATTGTTCTATTGCAGTTTTGTTCTGTACTGCAGTATTCTTATCGTAAAGCAAAACACTTCTCTTTTGAAAGTTTTGTTTTAAAATAACGAAGCAATATACACACACATTTTGAAATTAGTGAGAGTGCTTGTAGCCTTTTTTTAGGGCTTGTGTCACGCTCTAATATAGTATGCTCGTAAAACTTAAGTAGGATTTAAATACACAAGGCTGGTCATTTAAGTTTCATTTAAATGTCTCTCAACTTTGTACTGAAAAAATGAATTCGGTACTTAAATGGCATTTAAAGATAATGGGGCATACTCATAGTCAAAACAAAGTATACTTTAAGAATTTAAAACCAGTATTTTGTATGGTAATACTGGTTTTAAATACATAAAAGTATACTTTGTTTTGACTATGAGTATGCGCCAAAGACACTTAATTGCGAAGTCAATTATTGGTCCTGAGTGTACTAATTTAATACAATTAATTTAATAAAAAAAAAATAGCTATAGAAACCAAGAAATTTATACAAAATTTCCTAAGAAAGGGTTGTTAACAAACGAATTACCTATTGAGATTGAGAAACTCGAATAGTAAATTTATATATTTAAACTTAAAAAGAGAAATAAATTCCTACATTTCATTTGTCTAAAAATTTCTTTGAAGGTGGAGTATGCGGCACAAAACAATATTTTTCACTTTCAGTAAAGTACCATTAACTGCCAGTTTATAGAAGCCATATAAAAATTCTCGGCTGTCTATTTATAATGAAAACAAAAACAAATTTTGAGTGCTTTGTTTTTGTTTTCAATATAAATACCCAGACGAGAATTTTCACATGGCTTCTATGAACTGGCAGTAAATTCAAATTTAATTAATTTTTCTTCAAAACATGTGTCGGAAGCAACGACACATAATAATTAATAAATAATTATTTTAGATCAAAATTAAGAGAAGAATTTTTCGCGGTTTTTAATCAACGATTTGGCGATGGAGATAAACAAAATCTGACAACCCTAACCATCCCCTAGATGAATTCTCTTGATAACCAAATTGTGTTGAAGAAATTCTCTTTAAAGTTTAAATCCAAATAATAAACTCCCATACCTAGAGCGGCAAGCGTTGCGTTAGCAGCAGGGTATGCATTTTTAGTACATTTAAATGTAAAAATATTTTTTGTACTGAAAATACGTACCCTGCTGCAAACGCAACGCTTTCCGCTCTTATTTAGTATGAGGGAAAGTGGTGGCGCGCTCCTTATCATTGTAACCGTTGTCATATATCAAAAAATATTGGTTTTTGTTTTAGTTGTTGGGCTTTTGGACGCCCCATGTTATATGGTCGTAACAAATTGAAGGCGCTGCTGTTGTCGAGATGCATTTAATGGAGTTTTTTTTAGTTTTCGAAGCTGCAGATGAACGGTTGCTTTACTTGCATTTACTCCTGTCAAATGCTTAATTTTAGAGGTAGAATGCGCCATGTTTGATGCAATTCGATGCAATTTTCGCATGTCTTGTGGCGTCAGAGCTGTGAGAGTACCTCCATGGTAATTATTGTTGTATGTCTCACGATTTTTTAAGTAATTCATTACAAAGTTATGACTTATTCCGATTTTTCAGAGTGGTAAACATCAATTTTTTTAATTTCCAATTAACTCAATGAAATTTATTTATTTATTAGTATTGATATTATAGATAAATACAATAAAAATATATTAGAAAACAAACGGTTTTATAACTAAATAATCAAACCCGAAACAAAATTATTATCCTAACCAGCCCAAAAATTTGTTTTTCGGAAAAAAAATCCGTACAAAATATAAAAAACCGGTTCCGAACCGGATAAAATATATACTATATTTGACGCTGCTAATGTAGTTTTCCATTGGTGAAAGAATTTTAAAAACCGGATTAGCGATTTGGTCGTGATATCGTAGCAAACAAAAAATAAACAAACAAAGTCACTTTGTCCCGGCTCACAAACTTCAACTTTTGTTGATCAACTCGTAATTCAGCTGTAAGAAAGACGCAGAACGAAATACAAATATCTCTTTTTTTTCTTACAGCTGAATTACGAGTTAATCAACAAAAGTTTAAGTGTGTGAAACGGGACATATATTAATAAGAATATGTACATACATACATACATATGTACCTTGGCACTTAAAGCGGACATTCGAAAACGTGTTCATTCTTTTGTTGTGGCAATGGTCACACTCACCATTAAAATCATTATGAATTCCGCACAGCGTGACCGTTTGACCGACTAAAGTGGCAATTTGCCACTTTTTCGACTGCGTTTCCCCTTTTTCGACTGCCTTGCCACTTTTTGACCCCCTTTATTTAGGGTAAGTTATATGAAAATACATTAAATATAAAAAGTTTAGTGCAGTTTTCTCGTTTTTTTTTAATTTTGGCGCTTTTTTGATAAATCCCCTATTTGGTGCCACTTTTTGAAAAATGTCATCGGTCACCCTGATTCCGTATACATACTTACATACATGTGTATGTACGTATGTGTTCATGTCTGTGCACTGAAGAATTATTGATACATGTATTGCAGAGCTGGCCACCGAGAGAAACGAGTGTAATGTATACGCGTACGTGTATTCATTTGTATAATTATCCGATTGATATTCGGCACTCTGGTGCTACTTTGGGCAGCTCAGATGTATTGCATTTGAATCATTTTATACTTTTGCACAAACGTTAGTTGCACAATTTTTTAGCTCTTACTAGAAAAGAGCATTCGTAGAACGATTTTCGTTGTGTTTAAATAAACGGCGTTAGTGAGAATAATAACAAAATAAACAAACAAAAAAGAAAACAAGCAATAACAACTGTTTTATAATTATATACATTAATATATTATACATAAATATGTACATATACATATGTATATATATTATATATGTATAAAAAGCCGTAATCGAATTTCAATTACAAAAACTACAATAAATTTTGCTCTTAAGGCTGAACAAACCAATGACAAAAATTTTATTTCCAAATGCACATTTTCAACATTAATCAAATTAAAAAGATTTTGATTTTCATCGTATGAGTAATTGATTGAACAATGAATGAATTAAAATGAATTTAAATTTTTGGTTAATTATTTTATTAGAAATTTATAAAATATTTTTGTTTAGTACATACATAAATATGTATGTACATATGTATGTATGTACGTCATTCCGTGGGTTGGCAATATTTTTTGTTTATTGGCCGCACGCAAGTCATAACTTAGGCCGAGTTTACATCTGTGTGCCATGTGCGAAAAAAAAGCGCAACCACTAATTACTAATGAAAAACTGTTTGATTCAGACCAGTGATCGGCAATGAGTCGTTTTTTCGCTATTCATACGGACTCATGAAATTGTAAATATAAGTGAGTAGACATCATTTAAATTCAACTACTCTGATTTACGCATACTCACGATGACATTGATTTTTAAGTATAGTTTGAAATAAATATTAATACGACGTCGACATCATAGTCATACCACACTTACACTCATAAATCACCTCAGTTTGATTTCTAATTTCAGGAAAATACTTATACTACTCATATTGATGCAGCTCACTCAACTCTTGCATGTATGCTTATTTAAAAGTTTAGTCATTAAACATTTTGCAAATAGTATACAATAGTAGAAAATAGGGTTTTTTTTCAATTCCTGCAAAAAAAAACAAAAAAAAGCAACATAGAAAATATTGCAATAGGTATGATTGCCCATAAGTACAAGAAATTATAAGTCATGATTCAACTCTACTCACTTTTTCACTACTCATTGCTGTTCTCTGATTCAGACACGTATTTTTTTTATTTTTTATTTATTAATTTAAACACTTTCATATATACTTAGGTACATAGCTAATAGTCAATTTTATAGAATCCAAAATTATTGGAAACTGTTTAAATCAATAAATACATGTGTGAATCAAACAGTTTTTCATTAATAATTAGTGGTTACGCCTTTTTGGGGACATGGCACACAGAAATTAACTAATTGCTATTTCTAAACTCGCAAGTTGCACATTGTACCTCACTGAGCATGTTCTTATTAAGTTGTTTTTTACTTTTGGGTATAAATTATTGTAATTTTATTACTAGAATTTCAAATACATATCGCACATTCAGTTCAATAGTGACCTAACTCAAAAAATTAATTTTTGAGTTAATAATGCAGAATAATAATGAATTTCGTACTTTATTTTGCGTAAAAATTTCATATAAATATCTTGTACTATCACCTCCTGAGAGAAGAATATTTGTTCATGCCTTCATTGAGTTGTATGTAAATTGAAAACTTTAAATGTGTTTTCTGCAAAACTATTTTTTTTTTTTTTTTTTTTTTTTTTGAGTTATGACACTATTGAACTGGATGTGCGATATGTACATACTAGTGATGTAACGAATATCAATTTTTGACATTAGCGAATACGAATACGAATATTTGAAGCGATATTCGCGAATGCGTGAAATTTATAGACATGGAGTTAGGGTTCTATTTACGCCTACAATATGAAATATTAAAAACAAATATGAAAAAGAACTTCATAATCTTGTTGGCGTACTTTAAAGTTAATAAAAAGTACCCTATATTTTAATGATCGTCAGTAAATAATATTTGAAAATGATACAAAGCACAAATTTCTATAAAAAATTTAATGGATTCATGCAAAATAGTATTCTGATCCATTTATTTAAATTTCGTTTAGGATTTATGCATTTATTTATTTAATTTTTTTGGAAAAATAATCTCATTCGTAGTCGCCTGAATACAATCATGTCGTTTTCATACAAGCATCCAAGTGTTCTTGTTTAAACGAATATGATCGTTCTTCTTAGGCACTCACAAATTGTATGCGAGTAGTCTATAACTATTCCATATGGAGTAGTTTTGGGACTAGTACGATGTAATGCAAAGTTGGACCATGTGGTCCAACCCTAGGACATCGCAATCAGGGTTACCGTTCATACGACTAAAGTCGCAATTTGACCCTTTTTTTAGCGGTCTGCGACTTTTTGTGAGACTTGTTTTTATGACCGACTTTTGCGACTTTTTTGATTTTCTTGGGACTTTTTACCCTTTTTTGTAAAGATTCTCACAAAAAACATTAAAATTGGAATAAATTAAATTTTTTTATAAAAAAAAATAACTCTGTCAAAATGTAAAAGCAGTTCAGATATTATTGTTGACTTGGAAGCACTTTTATTATTTTATATTATATTACATTCTTGCAACCTTGTCATGTGTACAATATATTTAAGAAAATTTCCCCAAATTTTCAGTAAAAGTTTCAAAGAATAGTGTTAGAAAAAAAGCGTTTAAAATAAAAATTTTGGTTTTGCAGTGCTTATTTTACAAAATTATTTTTAGCTCCGAGCTAAATTTAAATAGACAAAAATTAAATTAAATTAACAGACAAAGATATCGAAGAGTGGGTTCCAAAAAAGAAATATTTATGTATGTTGCAGTATAAAATACATTCACCCGAAAAATAGGATATATGGCGCCAAGATCAAACGAATAGAATTGAAGTAAAGAGCTCACGGGGTTTTGGTTCGACATGTTAGAATTTTGTAAAAAATATCTTGAAATATTATTTCTTCAGTATGCATACAAGAAAATATGTATTGAAGCACATACAATAATGCAACTGTATACATATATTAAGAAATATGCAATAAGCTTTTTGTTTTGATTCAATATTTTTTAATAAAAAAGCGTTTAAGAAGATGTGCAACTTTTATTTTCTCACACGACTTTTTTCTGCGACTTTATTTTTATAAAACGACCTTTTGTGCGACTTTTCAAAAATTCCCAGCGGTAACCCTGATCGCAATGTTAAATCGGCCACCTTTTTTTCATATATTTGGAGTAGTTTTGGAGTACTCCAACTCCTCTTTGGACTAGTCCTTACATGCATGTATGGACTAGTCGCATTATCTGCAGTGTGCTGCATAAATATATATTTATTGCTTTTATTAGCTCATTAGATTAGTCTAACAAATTTGTTATTGCATTGTGAGATAATTTACGAGAGTGTAAAATTTATTTCATTGACGTGACGCTGCATTGTCATAACGATTACTTTATCACTTTGCTGATTTTGATTTAATTTTCTTGTTTCGACGCTTTTGGCTTATTAATAGTTTGAAGTTCATCAATAATTGCTGTTTTTGCACAACAAGGTTCAAACGAATGTTAATTCTTAGGCCGGGTTTACATCTGTGTGTCATGTGCCCAACAAAGTGTAACAATTAATTACTAATGAAAAACTGTTTGATTCATAAATGCATTTATTCATTTATAAGCTTCAAATTTATTTAAATAAAAAAAAAAATACAACAAATAAGAGGAAAATTTAAAAAACAATAAAATCAAGCAAGTTATTTTTTTTTTGTGGTACTATATATAATTCGAAAAGTGTGCCAAATTACAAGAGCTTTAAATCATCATTTGTATAAGAAGCCGATTGATGTTTGGCACTCTGCTGGCAATTTGGACAGCCTTGTTTTACATGAATACTTATGTATTAGTGTCCTGCACAAGACTATTTATAAGACCTTTCAAGACATGAGAGATTTTTTCAAATGCTTTACTACAGCGAAATATTCTAAAAGAATCGCTAAACAACACTGTTGGCAAGTAATTTTTTTTCGGTGCCCTACAAGAAATGACCCTACAAGAAATGAATGACTGAAACTAACACAAACAACATTTTTTTACTAACACATTTGCAACAATTTTACATTCAATTCAACAGTTATTATAGTTGATCTACTCTAACATATATGCTAGAGTGGAACGTCTAATATAATTACATATGTCAAAATTTTTAAAATATTGAATTTTACAGTCGTAAAGCAGCTCTGGGTTGAGGAACATCTCTCGCGTCATCGTAATTATTTCTTAAGTGCGGTCAGGCTTGTGCGTGTTGTTTGGCCTTCGAGAGTTTTTCGTCTCGCTCGCACTGGTTAACTGATCTGCCACGGATAACCGTATAATCTTGCGGTTTTTTGTGGAATTTCTTTAACAACCACGTTGCTACTTCCTATGTGAAGGCATAGGTCGTGTACAGTCAGTCACAAAAACTTTTAAAATACTGTTAATACCATCTTGGGCATATGGTCTAGTTACTCCGCCCATACTTGTGCAACACCATATTATACAAATTTACTTTGTATAATATGTACTAAATAAATAAATAAATAAATATTGAATTTTACTGAAAATAATTATTTAAATTAATTTATAGTTCGTTCGGTTTGTAAAATTAAATTTATAAATTATAAAAGTGGTAAAAGGAATTATGGTGTTTGTGAAAAAGTAAGATAAAAACAATAATGAACAAAAGAAATTTTATACAGTTTAATTAAAAATATACATATGTACATACATACATATGTATGTTTTCGTGTCTTTTTCAATTTTTAGATATTTGGAAAGACCAAGATGCGTTGTGGGTTGAAGAAGGCGGTAGTACAAAATTCATTCTGTCTGTGAAAAGGTTATAAAAGTGTTAAAAAGATAAGTAAAATAATGAATAAAAGAAATTCACAAAGTTTAATTTAATATGTATATTTATTTTCAAAATTTTAGATATTTGTAAAGGGCAAGGTGCGTTTGAGATGAAAAGGTGTTAACAGGGCTAGATACCGCTGCAGTTATTTGGTGTTTTTATTTGTATTATTATTTGTTTTAAATATGCTATATACTTGTGTAATTTAAAGTTATTTTTTATAATAAAAAAGCAAATAAAATGAAAATTATATTTGCTGTCAATATATCAATCATAAATGAATACTCAATTGTGGGGGATATATTATTCCATTATGAACAGTCAAACTTGAGTAATATTTATGCTATCATTGATTATTAAAAAGCACTGGAGTGAGCAGTTCAAATATATGTTATATTCATTGGTTAGAGAGAGATGCAACATCACACGTACACAAAAGTTTCCATCACATTTTTCAATTTGCTTTTAACAATGGGATAGAAACTTTGTTCTACGCATTGATGAATATATCGTTCATGACTTCCGATCAAATGAGCAGTCAATTGACTGGTAGTGTTCTGGTAGGGTGGTTTGTCTTGCCAACAGTGTTGTTTAGCGATTCTTTTAGAATATTTCGCTGTAGTAAAGCATTGGAAAAAATCTCTCATGTCTTGAAAAGTCTTATAAATACTCTTGTGCAGGACACTATTATGTAAGTGTACTTGCACATATACATATGTACATACATACATACATATGTTCCTAATTACAACCCTTATTTTTATAACTTTTAAGAGGGTAATATAGACTTGTCATAATATTGAAACTAAAATTTGTACATAAAATGATCAGTGTTTTACAAACATTTTAAAGCTGAAGTTTGTATTTTCTACAATCGCTGAAGAAAAAATTTCTTTTAAACACCACGACCAGTTTTAATTCGTAGCTAAAAATTAGTAGGAAATAAACCTTTTGATATGGATACACATCAAAATAAAGCTGCCAAAATGAATATAAGGAACAGAGATGACAAAACAAATTTGACGGCTCTAACATGGTCGCATGGAGTCAATAGTCAGAAACAATTAACGGCAGCTCTCAATAGTAAGTTCTACTACATGCATATGTAGTCAATTTTTATTTTTAATTTAAATATTTATGCAAGGTTTACATTAATACATATCGCTCATTCACTCAAACAAATTCATAACTCAAAAAAATGAATTTTTGAGTTAATGATGCAGAATTAATCCTCATATCGTTATTTATATTGTGTAGAAATTTCATACAAATATCTTGTATACTCAATTCTTGAGAGAAAAATTAAATTTTCTTTTTCCATTAAGTGTGTGTAAATTGAAAACTTTAAACTCGTTTTTTTTTTTTGTCAAACTACTTTTTTTGAGTTATGGCGTTGTTTAAGTAAATAAGCGATATGTTATTTTGGATATTTTAAAAATAAACTTGCGAAAATGATCAAGGCTAGTAGTGTTGATTATATATTAAATTTTTTAAATTTTGTATTTTAAAAATCAATCAAATTGTACATCGTAATTCAAAAATGTTTGAGTGTTTGTCAACTCATTTGAAATTTTTTTAGGTAACGTTGATTTTATAGAAGCCGATATTGTTATGGGTAAAATAAAAAATACAGGAGCGGATTTACCAATAATGGCTCATCCACCAGCCAAATCTTCAAATTTATCATTGGATTCCTTTCTGTTGCAAATTAAAGAGCAGAACGATGTTCACGCAGAGAAGATGAAAGGTGTTAAATTAGATTTTAAATCGATTGAGGTTTTTGAAGGGGCTTTAGAGATACTGAAAGAAAAAATACCGGAGGTTGATGAAACCGTGCGAAAAAGCGTTGTCTACTTTATTTTAACAAGCTTTTTATTTCAATTTTAGATGACCTACCCCATTTGGCTTAATGCAGATATTATCAAGGGACCAGTAAACGAAACTGCCACTAGACCTGTAAATCCAGAAAAATTTCTTGCTGGTTGTGCTCAATTCCAAAATGCAGTGTTATCAATAGGCTGGACAACAAAATGGTCATCCACTGTTAATAATGGCTCTTATACAAATGCAGATACTACTGCAATGTTGGAGGCTATTACAACTAACAATGTTACACAATCAGGCCAGTCTATTACATTTCCTGTACGTGCTGGGATTGCCGCCAATAGTTTGAATGAACTTCAGGATTTACTAAATGCTTTAAACGAAACTAATGAATGTACTTTGACGGTATGGTCGGCGCAAAATGATTTCGTTGACATTGAGAAACTGAGAAAATTAATATTTTTCTTGGGATTTGACCGAGTATATTTGGATGTACCCGAAGAATTATCTAGCCAACTGAATTTATCGCAATTAAGTCATGTTAATGAGAATAATGGAAGTTCTTTGGCTTCATCTGCTTTTTTTAAGTTTGGTTTAATGAGCATTGGAATAATATTACTTAGTTTATGGATGCAAAAGGTTTACTTTAAGAATTGAGAGGTACAAGGATTTTGAGTACCACCTAGATAAAATTAAATATTATTCTAACAATTAAAGTTTTTATTGATTCCGAGACTTTAAGAGGTTTGTATTTGCAAGAACACATTGATTAATTAAACATTCATATATAAAAGCTGTTTATCATTGGAAAAATATATGAAAAACAATTTTAAAACATTAATGTTAAGGTAGAAATATAGATTATTTTTTACTAAAACAAAGATTATTTTCCACTACAATGCTGGTTAGTTATGACAATGTTTTTGAAAATAAACAATGAATAAAAGTTACTTACGATTTATTTATTTTTGGTATTCTTAAATTCATATACAGAAGTTTTTACTTAATAATTAAAGAAATTCAATTTAGGTATTAATAATAAAATAATGTAAATAATATACTAATTGAAAATAGTAAAACGAATTTCAAAAGCACTGCATCACAATGGCAATTAGCGATAAATATGAAAAAATAGTTCTGAAAATATTTAAAAATGCAATAATGATCGTCTTTCAAATTCATTTAATTTATTATTGCAAAGTTAGAGAATACGAAATCAAACGTAATTGCGGATGATCTAAGTCAACATCACGGAATTCTTCCGTATATGTCAGAATATAAAATGAGAAGATAGTTGCAATAATCCATTCGGATATAGAACTGATGACATGGAAATACCAGCCGCCATCCGAAGGATACCTAAAAAGACAACCGTACAATTTACACAAATCACAAATATTTCTGATATTGCCCATACCATTTCCTAGGATTTAAACCCTTGAATAATATGTGGGACATAACCCCAGTTACAGCTAATAATATGAACAATATAGTGCAGCATACTGACATTCCCAAGCGTAGATGTGCATTGCGTTTAGTACCCGCTATAGGATATATCATGTAGGATATTAACGCTTGCATCCAAAAGTATAGGGTACCAAATCCGAAACAACAAAATGCACCTATGAAATGCACAACGCGAACATTTGTTTCTTGAAAGTTTCCCACAATGCTGATGCCTAAGCAAGACGCTAATCCAAACCATGCAGCTAAGCGATTGTAACGTAACAAATTATTACCCAAGTCAGAGTGATGCGCAAACAACTGTAGAACTTGCCGATAACGTACATAAATGGTGATTCCCACTAAAAGAACGAGTTACATAAATACATACATATTTGTGTATGTATTTATGCAGTTTTGTGTTAATGACTCATAACAGAAAAATCGAACAATTTAATTCCACTCACGCAATACACTTCCAATGTTAATCAATTGGCCAAATACACAACTTTCTGGGGAATAAGTGGCTGCATCGCTTATGTAGGGAACTGTTGGTACAACATGACCTTGTAAGACAGCCGCTATATAACTACGCAGAAGACAAAGAGGCTTTTAATGGACATTGGAATCTTTTTTGCCAACACAGACGATTATGCTTACGTGCCAATAAATGTAACTTGAAATACTAAAAATACCGCAACCGGTATTAAATAAACCCTTGACATCACTTCAATTTCGATTTTGTTTCAAAATAAAACTAATTTCTTTTTGCAAACAACACTATTTATCTATTAAAAACTTAAACGTTGAAAAATACCAACAACGTTGTTTATGTTTATTTGTTGTATATCAGGAGAGTGGTGAACTTTATTGAACATTGCCAGATGTTTGAGAATATAAATTAATAAATTTTATTATTAGACGATATTTGCCTTTTTCGGCCTCTTTTTAATAAATTTGTAGAACAGGGGAAATTGCGGCACTCATATAATAAACGAAAACAAAATTTTTTTAATTTGTGCTGTTTTTTTTTTTGTTGTTTTCCATTTAACTTTCATTGAGTCGATGCCTATTCCAAAATAGTCACCAATATCATGCATAGTCGTGCGACTCGTTCACAAAAAATTATTTTAACTCTGTCCTACTGCATATCTATTATTGTGCAATAATTAATATCAGTGATGCCAACTGTTGGTTCATCAAAAGCACTGTGAGCATGTAAAAATAGGGTAAAAATAAAAAAAAAATCGAGTAAAAAAGCACTAAGCTAAATATTCTCTGTTATTTATGTTTTATAGAAATAAGTCTTCATTTATTGTATGACTGTGACACATTAAATAGCTTTATCCCTTGAAATTGTTTTTTGCTGGTCTAAGCCACCATAATTCTTCAAAGCTTTAAAAAAAAATTCTATCATAGAGAAAGGCATAAGGTAACTTACTTTTAAGAAAAATGTTTAATTTCATAAGAACTATAGTTCTTATAAACTATAATTCATGTCTTATAATCGTTGCTTAGCAAATTAATAAAAAAATTAAAATAAGAAATTTAAAAAATGTATTAAGAAAGATCGAAGCGTTTTCTTCTTTGCTTTAAGTTGCAAAAATTTTGATTATTGAAAAAGCACTAAAAACTACTGCGATATATTGTAAAAACACTATAAATACCCTTTTGTTTCCTTTTCAATATAGATAATGTAAGAAAAATTCCACCATATATATTTTTTCAATATTATGCAATTTATTGAATAGTGTGGAGCAAAACAACAACACATAATAGCAATTAAGTACTCAGTTATATTACATAGTCTATGGATACCTTAAAAAGTCGCAAAATACTTGTCACACGTGTCGCAATGGCAGACAAAGAAAATGCGAAAACATATTAAGGGTTTTCACGATGAAGATTTATTAAAGAAAATCTGGCAAATACGAAATATTACAAATAAATTACATACTAAAACAACCTTTTTTGAAATCTGTAAGATCTTCTTTCGATCTATACTTTCATATAGAAAGTAGAAGTTTCCAGGATCCAATCTTGGGCTCCATCAATAAAAATTATTAAAAGCGGTTGCACTTGATAATGGAAAACACCAAAATACATTAATACCAAGTAGCCTTATCAGCCCAGCTTACCGTCAGCTGACTTTACTCCATCTGTCAAAATCCAACTAAAATAGCATAAAATCTTAACCAGAACTGTCAACATACAAATATAAACAATCCTACAACAAATTTATATGTTGTTGTAATGATGTCTACTTGATATTAATACACTTTGGAAAATACCACAAAATATCTTTATTTACTATCATACACAATCGCATCACTCTTGATGAAATGAAATCTTGGTATGATGGAGTTTATGAAAATTTTCAAAAGACAACAAGAGTTCATTATATTCAAAATGAAGCAAATTGCAAATATCTACATGCGTTTTTGGAACCTTTTGCATCGTTTGCACTACCCATCATGAAAACCCTTCTTGTGTTCAATGCGCTGATTTACACGGGCATAATTGTGCTGGCATAACATGCCAGTTTGTTGGTGAGAGAGGCAAAGAGAGTGGTTTTGCGGTTGGCATAACTTTTCAACCAGCTTCAACCCCGCATTAGCAGCATAAAACCAATACACATACAACTTAAAAAACAGCAAATGTTAAATGAATACTAAAAACACTAACACACACAAGCTGTGTATACGAATACATTTTGTGCCAGATGAATTAGTCTCGTGTAATTTGGAAAAGAACAAAAATTGTGCGGCTTAAAAATTGTTCTCGTCTAAACTACCTCAATAGATTTGATTATGTTTTAAAACAACCTACAGTTCACTGGGTTAGTGTGGTGAATAACGAGTTGGCTGTCATTTTAACACATCAGCTGTGCTGCAAAATTACTAAAGGATAATTGACAAAAATGGAATGAGAAATTGGAACGCGTGGCTTACAAATAAAAGGCTGTTTTTGGTGGTAATATCATAAAAAATGTTAGTACATAATTAAATCTACAAATTAATTAAATAAAGTTCATTTTAATTCATTTATATAAATTAAAGAAAGTGTTGGAAATAATTAGTGCATACTAAGAAAAAAAGAAAAGCCGCATATTAGCGGCTTACTAAATTTTCTTTGTTAATTGGGTGTTGTTGCTGCACCAATTGATAAAATTCAATATTGAACTTTAATTAAATTGTGTAGAAAAAAAAACTATTCAAGTACGTTATGCTCAATTTATCAAAACAATTTGTGATAAAAATTTGGTAAAACAAAAAATATAAAATAATTTCCCCTTTTCTAATTTACAAAATTCAATGTCAAAAAAGCCGACGAAGGAACTCATTCTCAAATTGTAGAAAAATTATATGTGTATAAAAAATAGATGTGTAAGAGGGTAAGTGCAGTGCAATGTAGGCATGCTGCAAATTTGCGTGAAAAATAAATGAAAGAAATTGTTATGTATTTCGTTATAAAGTTTAAAGCATTTAAAATAATGAATTTAGCCTAGTACTGATGTTATACATATGAACGTGTTTTTAAACTTTAAATGGAAATTTAAATCTTTGTGGTCTAGTTAAAGGAATTTTTAGTTACATGTAAGTATTAGAGATGGGCGCGTGTCGAATTTTGCCAACACGACACGAACACTCACGCGAAAAATTTAGACAACACGATACTGAAACGCACAAAATATTATGGTATGGTATTGAAGATCAGATAATTTAATTGATTTTTTTCAAGAGTCGCTTTTCAAAATATGGAACCGAGTTGACACTGCCAGTTGATACTATCTGCCACATCTGATACTATCGGTTTACGTCCAGAACTTTAAGCTTCGGAGGCCTTCAGTTTGACGATTAGAAAATATTGAATTTTTTCTTTATTGGAAATTCATTAATAAAAATTTTTCATCTAAAACCGTTTCGTGTTTCGTGTCAACGACCCGAACACGAACGAAATCAGATTTTTTGTCACGAACACTTCGTGTTGCGTCGTGCGTGTTCGTGTCACGAAAAAACAAGACACTCGCCCATCTCTAGTACATATAACCAGTGTTTTATGACAAAAAAAAAATAATAAATACCCATAAGTAAGTCAAATATTACTGGAAGTTTTGATGTACAGATCTTAGCAGAAAATTTAGGATTTCAAAATACCTACATATTTATTTATTTATAACATATTCTACAAAGTAAATTTAGTATAATATGGTTGCACAAGTATGGACGGAGTAACTAGACCATATGCCCAAGATGTTATTAACAGAATTTTAAAAAGTTTTTGTGACTGACTATACACGACATATGTCTTCACATAGGAAGAAACTTTCTGTTATTGAATACCTACATACGTTTTCCGATAATTTATATTGTACAATTAATTGGTCAAAGTTAACCATGACGTGCGTAATAAAAAGAACACAATAATGTACTAAGTGCATATTTTGATTGTAAATTAAGAAAAGGCGTAAGTTTCATTCCCTAAATTTTACGGGAGAAGCAATAAACGTCACAAGAGTCATGATTTTTGGATGAATGAATTAAAAAATTTTTTTGTAAGTTAGAAAGACTTTCTTATTTTTAATACATTAAGTACTTTCTTCTTCGTATCGACGAACACCAAATTTAAAAATCGCACTTACACGAAAATCTCGCAAATGTATGTTACAACACTACAGCAGCTTGGCAACAATTAAAACTACAAAAAAAATGAGAAGGCTTCCGAGAGTACTAAGCCAATTAAATGACAATTAGTAAAGCATGTTCGTCGATTCGACGAACAAAGTGCGTGTAGGGTTAATGAGATATAACGGTATGCACATACATATGTAACGGAAAATTTAAATTTCTCAATTCGTTATTTCGAAAAATAAATATTCATGTATGTATGTATGTGATGAAAAAGGATTTAAGGCTCAGTTAGCCGACTGTAATGTAATGTAACTGCAACAGTAAGAAACAGCTGATCGATTTTGTTATGTGAAAAGTAATGAAAATGTTTATAGAGATGTAATGTAAAGTAACCTAATTTTCATATAAAAATATCGATCAGCTGTTTTCTACGTTACAGTTACATTACATTACAGTCGGCTAACTGAGTCTTTAGACACAAAGCCAATTTGAAAACGATAAAAGGTGTGATGTATTAAAGTCAGAAGCTTAAGAATTATAAATAAAATCGGTCCGAATTCATCACATTTTTTTCGAAACAATCGGTCTGAAATCGTTTTGAAAACGATCGATTTCTATCACATACCTGATTCTTGGTGAACTGGAATTAATATTTTTGACGTAAAAGTTGGAAGTAATAATATACATATGTATGTATTTATTTAATACGAAAGTCGAATGCATTCTCTTGCAACAACCATTCACAATGTTAAAAAAAAATACTTCTCAACTTGCTTGCCATCACCCTCAAAAACAGTGCATATTGATTCTCATATAATATGTAGGTATTTGAAATAATTTTTATGATAACATCAGATCCAAAAATCCGTTGATACTCAAGTATTCAAATTTAACTGATTTTTTCAAAGAAGAAAAATTCAATATAATTATTAAATTATGGATTTCCTAAATTAAACTTTAACATGGCGAAATAAATAGTTCATCCATTGGAGTAACTGAATAATATCCAAAAAAAGCATGTCTAGATGTATTTCGTATTCATTTTTAAACGCATTAAATTAAAAAAAGAATTAAATAAAAGGTTAGTTTATAAATCAAATAATATAATTTTGCTTTAAAAGCAATGAGAATTGATGTCGCGTGGTCTTTGCAACAAGTACACAGTTATATGTCAATCAGTCATATTACTCCGACCGATTAGTGACGCATTCTTTAGTTTGAGTAAAAAGAAAAGTATCTATGTACATACATGTGTATATATGTGTTACTTTTTTTTAGATAAGTAAAATCATGTTTTTATTTAATATTTTGATAAAATCTTTAATGAGCAATTTTGCCACTGGCACAATCAAATTCAATAATAATGAAATATATGTTATGTATACGTTTTTTATATAGTTTATTCAAAGACTTCCCCAAAAAACTATTTAGTTTGACATACATATTTCGAAACTTGTTTAAAGAAATTTTTGATTCTTTCACGCCTTAATACTTTTACATTCTGTTGTGTTCATAAACACGTTTACTTAATATTCTTTTCGTTTTATATATTTATTTATATTATATAAATTTAACTTTTGATGAATCCAAGTAGTGACCCTTTGTGATGAGATAATTTAAAGAATTCGTGAGCATGTTGTATTCATAATGCACACTTCAAAGATAAAAAAGCAATAAAAAATTCAAAATAAAATAGAACAAAATCTAAATATTCTATTGATCATCGATCGATGAATTGATGTAGTCGTATATTTGATTTTGTTTTGTTGTCAATTTTATTGCAAATAACAACAAATTGTCTGGCGATGCGTTCGCGCGCTCTATTCTCGGCATAACAATTGCAAGCGAATGCATAGAGAGCTTAAATAGAAAAAGTCGAAAACTTGGGTCTTTGCCACATTAAAATTTTTGATTCAGTTGCAGCTACATTTGTAAACTTTTAAGTTATAGAATAACGGAAAAAAATGCTTTCGTAAAAAAGTAAAATTTAATGAATCGTTAAAATAGAGAACTATAAATATATATAGATAGAAAAAATCCAGAAATAAATTGTACGAAACTTTTTTTTCAGAAATTAAAATTAATAGTGAGTTTAAAATTAAAATACTATGGCTCCGGTAATTGAAAAACGTGCGACACAACAGAAGCAAAAGCAAGAACAGAAAAATGTATCTGCCTCATTGTTTAATGAAGATACTGCTGGAGTTGGAATGGGAATAAATGTGGGGACAGCTCAGTCTTTTCTACATAATGCTTTAAATCATAGTCATGGCCACCATGACGTTCATGGTCACGGTCACCATCACCACCATAACCACCATCAGCATGCCAAAGAGAATACCACCAATAATCGTGTGAGTGGGAATGTTAATTATAGTAAAAAGGGTTTAGAAATATTGGACTTTAATGAGTCGTGGCGTGAAGAAGTGGAAATGTACAAAGATGTCATGTATGTTAAAAAGCATATACCCCAACAATTGCTTAGTTCACATAATCATGCTCATACGCCACAAGGCTGCCAATTGGAATCGATCAATAATGTTACTGCCAACAAATTCTCACATGTATCAAGACAATATACCAACAACATTAATGCTGTAGAGCATAATGCACATGCTAAAACAAAAGCAAAAACAATAACAACAACAACAACAACTGCAACAGCGTCATCATCAACAGCCACGGGTCAAACTAATGGCGGCGGTATTAATAGTATGGCTGGTAGTGGCAGCAATGCAAAAAGAAATAATATTATAACAAACGAAAACAAATTCCGAGTACGTGCAGTCACAACATTAGCCGTAGCAGAAGCAGCGGAGAATTCTGCATTTAATCAGGTGAGCATTTTATTTATATGTATACATATGTATGTATGTACATATTTACGTATTAACAAACATTTGTTTACATATGCGTTAATTGTTGTGAGAGAAACAGAGCAGGCACATTTAATTAAAATCGCACCTGTTTGAATGAATTAAATTCATTTTTACAAAAATCACAAAGCTGACATTCCTTTACATTAATACACGTACATACTTAATTTTCAAATGAAATGATTTTTACTATTAGGCCGGGTTTCCATCTGTTTGCCATGTGCCACACAAGCGTAAAAAAGCGTAACCAACTAATTACTAATGAAAAACTTTAGATTCAGACATGTATTTATTAATTTATAGTTTCATACATAACTAATAGACAATTTTATAGAATCCAGCATGATTGCAAACTGTTTAAATCAATAAATACATGTCTGAATCAAACAGTTTTTCGTTAGTAATTAGTTGGTTACGCATTTTTGGGCAAATGACACACAAGAAATGCCAGATGTAAACTCAGCCTTATTATATGATATTTTTATTGTGACAAAGGCTGAATATTTCATAGATGAAAATTGTATTTTTGCCTTGTTTATAAATATATTGGTCTATGAAATAATCGAAAATTTCGAAACAGAAAACGTCCGATTGCCATGGCTGCAAGTGATGAAAGTGTGTGTTAATAAAAAAAAGTTCGAAAAACTCAATGCACTCAAACTTTTTTATTAAAACTCTTACACTTTCAGTTCTTTTGACCAAACTGGCGTTTTTTTCTTTCTGAAAACGGAGAACTTACATGAAAGTTTATTTTTATTTATTTATTTTATTAGTTCATAAAAGTAATACAAAGCCAATAGGCCAAATAACATATTACTTAGCATAACATAGTACATAAATTTTTTATAACAAGTTTTTATATACATTTTAATTTTATATATATAATTTTTCATATATAGAAAACAAAGTTTGCACGGAAATCAAATATTTCATTTTTCATAAATAAGGTTTTATGTTTTCAACAATTGGAATGTTAATTTCCTGTAATGGGTTAAGATAAAAAGCATCCTAAGTAATATATGTAGGTCCAAATTTGTTATACTGTAACAAACGTCCAAACATATAGAAACTTTCACATTTATAATCAGGTATGTGATGGGAAACGACCGTTTTCAAACCGGTCATTTTGAAAAGGTGTGATGAATTCGGATCGATTTTATGCGATAAATATTTTTGCATTATTACAACTGAAACTTTTTATTGGTATTATTATCAATAATAATAATATTGAACGGATACAAAAATAATAAATGAAGGTATTAAAATGCACAGCCATATATCGGGCAGACAAAATCCTGCCTTTAGCTAAAGGCAAGTTGTGAAAATGGCCCTTATTAGTTTTTTTTCTATAAACATATGAAGTTTTTTTTACCTTATTTCAAAAATTTTGTGTTGAAGTCTACTGAAGCAAACGAAATGCATACATAGAATTGCTTAACCAACAAAAACGGATATTTTTATTTTGCCTAATATTCGTCTTCCTGCTCTGTTCTGAATATTTATTTTTTTTATGTTTTTTAAATTTATTTTATTATCCCAATATTTAAAATAACGAAACATCTTGTTAATAAATACCATCATTATTGTCTTTATGTGTATGTTTTTTTGTTCGTTCGCACACCATTTCGCTTCTCCCCTTTGCTTTACTAACTCACTAAAGTTGCATTTAAAGAGACCACGAGAAGACACGCCATCTAAAATGGCCAGGGGCGCGAAAAACGCAAGCCCTCACAGTGCAAAACGGTCAGGTCCTACTACCACTGTACGCAATAATAGTCCCACAAAAAATATTGCTGTCAAAGCTGTTTCCAATAATGCAAATAATAATGCACCCGCTACTAGTAGTATCATGAGCACCTCACCCGCAAAGAATAACATGAAAATTATTGTAAATCAATTCCATGCAAGTAGTCTGCTTAACGAACATCAATACGAAGAGAAAGAACAGATTTTAACACAAAATGGCTTGACCAATCCACAATCTGCTACTGCCTATGAAGCGAGTTTTTATGCCGCCAATTACCTGACACCCGATGCACGCAATAACAATAGTAATAAAAATCAAATGCACGGTATGATAAGAACAAATTTGGCAGATCATAGTAATTATGTTGGTGTCTCTTTAGCAAGCAATGGTAACAGTGATGATGTGTCCCATCTCAATAGCAATGGCCTAGCAGATGATGATCCTTGTGCGGGTAAAGAATTTGAATTTTTATTTTAACTTTATGCAATAAAATGTTTTATGAATGTATTTAGCTATTGATGATGTCAGCACCTATACGGACAGTGAATCAGAGGATGAGTATACAGGTGATGCCTTTTATCTTGCAGAAGATGCCAACGAAACTCAACAAAGTAAAAACATACATCAGCGTACATCCTTAGAAGAGGAAACTGTAAAGCAAATAAAAGAAAACGTCAACAATAGTTTCGTGTATCACACCCCTGAGTGTATATTATCGCCAAGCCTGTTTCCAAATGTGCCTCCGTACTTAAATTTCTCCTCGCATGCGAAAACTGGCCCCAGCATGCCTCCCCAATTACACAAAATTTTAAAATGGAAGCTGAGTCCTGTGATGCCAAAAATCGTTAAAAGAGTCGTTTTAAATTCGGGCTTCCGCATTATAAAAAGTATGTCGTCTTTCTTTTAATAATTCGATCATGAAAATAATTATGTATGTAAATAATTTTTGTATTACATAGATACCACTGATTGGATGGCTGTGTGGGAAAAACATATGAAAAGTCCTGGTTTTCGAACAATACGTTCGCATCAGAAATATAATCATATGCCTGGATCGTTTCGCATTGGACGAAAGGATAGTATGTGGCGTAGTATACAACAGTGTATGAAAAAGTTTGGCAATAAAGAGTTCGGATTCATGCAAAGGTAATCTTACATCTGCATACAAATGTACATTAAAAAACAAACAAAAAATTAGTGGCCTCAAGAAACTAATAAATAAATTAATAATCCCGAATTTTTTGCGTTTTACAATAATCATAATATTTAACAAATCCATACTTTTTATTTGCATATTTATTTTTTAAGATATTTTTCTTTTGTTCCAAGAAACTGCAAATGAAAGATATTTTCAAGACGCACATGAAACTATTGAAATCACGAATAAACATGTCGAAGACTTCGTGAAATTTAAGAAAATTAAAAGGAAAAAAGACAAAAACTAATTACCAAAAAATAAAATAAATATAATCCTGAAGAAGTTAACCAAAGGTTAACGAAATATCGATATAAAACTAAAAATATATAAAATTTACTGATCTAAAGCTTAAAAAATAGTTTCATTGAACATATAAAAAAAGGTCGAAAAATTAGATAAACAATTTAAGAAAATTATAAAAAAAAAATTTTTGTGTGATATGTGATACAACAGAAGGACATCTAATGTATCGAGAAATGCAAAAATCTCGATTTTCAAAAAAAAAAAATTGTGAGTTAGGGCATTTCTAACCATACCGTTATGTGAGAACTTAAGTGTCCAATATCCAATAGTTTATAGTGGTGTATTGGACACTTAAGTTCTCAGATGACGATATGTGGATTATTTTAGACCAACAATGTCAAATTATATTCTATATTTGATTTCAATGAGAACGTTTTTTTTTCATAACTTGGTTTATTTAGATTTTTGCGTTTTTCTTTTTTTGGAATTCCAAATTAAATTACATTTTCAATTTGTAATTTAATTACTCTATATAGAAAAAGAAACCAAAATTTTTTAATTCAAACTCAGAAAAAAATATGGGAATCGGCTTAGCCCGAAATTCGAATTTGCTTGTAATTAACATAAAAATTTGAAAGTATTTCCCTTCGTTTCGAAATACTGAGTAGACCCCCTATGGACGACTTGTCTTTTTTAGGTTAAGAGCTGATTAGATTTAGAACTTCATTGGCTTAGTAGTTAAAACTTGTTTAAACAACGACTTTCGTGAAAATTTTATTCGATCAACAGCTAAATGGGGTTTTGTTAGTTTCGTTAAGCACGTCGAGTAATTTTTGATGAGACGGAGTTTGCATTTTATGTGTTGCGCTGTGTGATTATTGGTTAATAGTATTAACTTAATACATTGAAACACATGTCCTCAAAAATTTTCAAACATTTATCACAATCTGCCGAATTAAAATAAAGAAACTTAGAAAATTTATTTGTTGTTGCTTGAGCATGTCTAAAAAAATATTTTTTTTTTGAATTCGAATTTATTTTGAATAAAAATAAAATATTGAAAAAAATAGAGAAACTACTTCAGTCACTTAAATAATTTTTTTAGTTCTATTTCTTCTATCTTATAAAATAAAAAAAGTGAAGTTACGTGATTTTCGCATTTCAGATGAGGATAAAACCTTGTCTCTGACAAAAAATAAATTCCAACATGATATAATTATAACTCTAGAATCTAGAGTCTAGATAAACATGAAACATTTTTATTCAATGACAGATTGACGACAAAACAAAAAAAAAATATTTTACTACGAGATTCAGGCAGCAAGAAATCGTAATTGAGAGAAGTAATAATTACATATCATTGTACTTTTTTTAGACTATTCAAACTCGGAAAGTACAATAGAACACCAATTACTAATTCAGCACATTTTAGGAAATCTCCCCAGTTTCACTCCGTATTTCTTTTCAAACGATTGCATATGTCAATTTTCACTTTTGAACAATGAAACTCATATTTTTCTAACTTGAAAACAGTCTTGTGAAAGCAAAATGAAATAATTGTTCTTCTTTCTAAATTCGGATGCTATAGCACATGTTATTAATTTGTATATTCGAAATTTCAACAGGTGTAACCATATGCTTTAACATCCCAACTTACAAGCAAATTTTTGAAAACGATTTGGTAGCCAGAACAAAGTTATTGGTACAATTTTAAAATTCTGTTACATATACATAACTATATATATATCTCAATGAAACACATTTATGCATAAGCTTTTAGTCACCAAAATATACTTTCTGATTGTCCAGAAAGGACATAAAAAGGGTTCAGACCATCTTCTGAATTGCAATAAATATAAAATTACATATTTTTCTGCAACACTTTTTTTTTAAGTAAAATAAATAAATATCAAGTAGTAATTAATTAATTTTCTTTCTCATTTATTTTTAGGTCATTTGTAATGCCTGATGATTTAGAGGACTTAAGACAAGTTTGGCCAAAGACGGCTTCAAGAGAAACTAAGTGGATAGTTAAGCCACCTGCTAGTGCCAGAGGCACCGGTATAAGTGTGGTAAATAAATGGTCTCAATTTCCTAAGGATCGCCCTTTGGTAGTGCAAAAGTAAGAGAGGTTACTTTATAATTTACATTAAATCGTATTTAACAAATCCAAAATTACAGATACATAGAACGTCCTTTGTTGATAAATGACAACAAATTTGATATGCGTATATATGTGGTATTGACTTCCATAAACCCTTTACGTATATATATGTACAAAGATGGTTTGGCCAGATTTGCTTCTGGTAGGTTCCCACCGCGCCCCCCCCCCCCCCCTTCCTAAAGAAAGCGTTTATAAATTAATTTTAATTTTATGTTTTAGTTAAATATAGTTCCGGGTTAAATAATCTAGACGAACGCTGTATGCATCTAACAAATTACAGTATAAACAAGTTTTCGAGTAACTACTCCAAAAACGAAGATGTTAATGCTTGCCAGGGTCATAAATGGACTTTGCAGTCTCTATGGTCTTGCTTGGAAACTCGTGGTGTCAATACTAAACAATTATGGGCCACTCTACGCAATTTAGTTATCAGAGCAATTATAAGTGGTGAAGCTGGTCTTAATCGCACTTATCGCCAGAATGTTAATTTTCGTTACAACTGTTACGAACTGTTTGGATTTGATGTTTTGTTAGATGAAAACCTTATACCCTGGCTTTTGGAAATTAATATATCGCCTTCATTGCATTCAGAATTGCCTCTGGACTTGCATGTGAAGGGACCTTTGATACAGGCCATTTTAAATACTGCCTTGTATCAGGTGCCGCCAAAACTTAATGAAAAAAGTCAAAAAGAAATACTGGAGACGTTAAATTTAAAGGGGCCGCTTTGCCATGACAAACGCATTTTCACTACTTGCCTCAGAAATGATGAAATACGAAAACATAATCACTTTACGAATCGTTCTATAGAATATCGTGACGAATATTTAGATGCTATCCTTGAAAATCTCAATCCAGATGATGTACGTTGTTTATTAGTGTCTGAAGATGAATTGAATCGGTGCAGCCCCCTGGAACGCATATTTCCCACGCCCGATACGCACAAGTTTTTAAAATTTGTTGAACATCCCCGATATTATAATCGCCTTTTGGATGCTTGGGAAAATCGTTATGGAAAATGTCGGGACAAGGGTATCAACCTATTGAGAGATTATTGCAAGGATAATTATCATCTTGAGGTGTCAGAGGCGGCGCTTGAAAAGGTTTAGTGTAATTTAATACTTTTTAGAATAACTCTATACATATGATGTATACTTTTGCAGGAACCCAAAGTCACTCTAACAGAAATTGACATGTTACATGTAAAGAAACTCGAAGATCCGTCGGTTGACGACACTTCAGCACCCTTATCAACTGACATTGATGACATCACCGACGATACTAAAGAACTTGACTCGGTTAAAAACGGTACCATCCCCAACGAAATGGAAAATTACATGTTCAATTCTGTTGATGATTTATTAGATGAATCAAAGTATAACAAAAGTAAGCAAACTTATACTTCAAATCAGAATCCGAACAAAATTAAAATCAAAGCTGTGAGTTGCAAAATTTCTTAAATTAGAATGGAAAATGTAAAGTTTTTCCTAATATGTAATTTCTAAAATGTAATATGTACACATTTGTTATGAATTTATCATTCATTCTCTTGCAGGAATCTACTGGTAAACCTAAGACTGAAATTAAAGTTTCATAATGTTTAAAACTAATGATGGACTTATTCGTATGAATATGTAATCATATAAAATGTATGTATGTATGTTTGTTTAAATCACTTTTTATTTAGAAAATGTATAAAACGAATTTTTAAAATATTTAGTTATTGTATGTAATTAGTAGTATTTTTCAAATTGTACGTGATTTGTAAGATGACGAAAAGAGCGACAGCAACAATATAAATAAAGTCAAAAATATATAAAGAGCAAAACTAATTTTTGTTTTCATTATAGAATTGAATTTTTTGACGAAAATCGATTATTAACAATCAATATAATCGTTTTTCGTAAAAAAACGAAGTTCAAAAAATATGTCACAAATAATTGATTTTGGTAAAAAAAAAAGAAGTCAGCTAAAGTCCAAAAATACGTAATTAACGAAAAATTTAATGCATCATTTTTACAGCCTGTCCCACGATGTCGATAGAAATCGTTCGATCGAAAACTTGTATTGTAAACAACAATAACATTAGAAAATTTCTTGTTGTTTTCAATTCAGTACATATAAGTATTCGATCGAACGATTTCTGGTGACATCGTGGGACAGACCGTTAATTAATTATTGAGAATTACATCGAAAGAAAGATGTGCATAAAAATGTATTAACATTTATTCTAAAAATCAACCCAATTAAAGAAAAATAAAAGAAAATCACCTCTCATCAAATGTACATTTTCTGTGTAAACTAGTGTAATTAATAGCATAACGATGTGATTAAATGTAAAATACAAATATGTAGATCAATTACAAAATGAAGTGTTCAAAATCGGTTAAGCAATTTCCCTATGTGGGCCCACTTTACAATATGATTTAGTTCTATTAATATTGCGATGGAGATTGTTCTATTCTGACAGAATATACTTGAACTTGATGTGTGTGAAGATAAATATTCCGAGTTAAATATGTTTCGACGTAAAGACTTACGTTACAACATATTTAGGTGTGAACATAAATATGCTATGACGTAACGACATGGGATTTAATAAACTAGTTGAATGAAAAACACATTTAAAAGGTTTTCGCTCATTTTTATGTTGAATTCTGCCGGAATGTAATTATATTTAATATACCTACCATTGTGAAATTAGTTTCCAGAAAAGTTTTAAGAAAAGTCGCCTTCGGACATAGGAATGACCTCTGAGGGATTTTGGCTAAAGTGGCCAAATGAAGGGTTGGAATGCAATGCCACCTAATGGGGAGTAACTACTAGGACACTAACTACAATACGTATTGATTAGAATTCCTGAATTGAGTTTTTTGACCAAAGGTGATTTTATATGAGCTGTAACTTTTTTCACAAACTCAATTCAGGAATTCTAATTAATACGTATTGTAGTTAGTGTCCTTGTAGTTACTCCCCATTAGGTGGCATTGCATGCCAACCCTTCATTTGGCCACTTTGGCCAAAAATCCCTCAGAGAGTTTTTTCACCCAAGGTGATTTTATATGCGCTGTAACTTTTTTCACAAACTCAATTGAGGAATTGTAGTTAATGTCCTAGTAGTTACTCCCCATTAGGTGGCATTGCATGCCAACCCTTCATTTGGCCACTTTGCCCAAAATCCCTCAGAGGTCATTCCTATGTCCGAAGGCGACTTTTCTTAAAACTTTTCTGAAAACTACTTTCAGAATGGTAGGTATATTAAATATAATTACATTCCGGCAGAATTCAACATAAAAATGAGCGAAAACCTTTTAAATGTGTGTTTTTCATACAACTAGTTAACTAACTCCCATGTAGTTACGTCATAGCATATTTATCTTCAAACCTAAATATGTTGTAACGTAAGTCTTTACGTCGAAACATATTTAACTCGGCATATTTATCTTCACACACATTTGAACTTGTGGCTTTGGAACAGATCCTGTGATAGTCCACCCGAATACAGTAATTTTGACTTACCTGCCCAATCAACTTTGCACGACTTCTTGTGCAGATAAGTCAAAAATGCTGTTATCTTAAATGTGCAGGTATACAATTTTTGACTTCAGTTTTATACACATACATGGTTGCATACTTATGAAGCAACATTTATTTAATGTAGTGTTGTAAAAAGCGGCTACTTTTGAATACTCAGTACTACTTGATACTTTTTCAATTGGGTACTAGATACTACTCAATACTTTATATATGTATATGTATATGGGAAGTTAAAAATTATTATTTTATTGATAATGGAATATGGAAAAACAAAGATTAAATGCAAGCATATTTAAATTAATTTATAACAAATGAAAATAAATATGTTTGAAGATTAGTTTTTGTACATACATTTTTTTAATGTATTCTTAAAACTTCTAGTGCATTAATCTCTTAAATTATCTTCTAAATATTTTTTAATAAACATTTTTTCTCACAATTGATGTTATTACTTTGTCATTGTTGAAATGTAGAAATAAAATTTTACCGACATCTAAAGAATTTAAAATATTTTTCATTTTTGTGAGGACCTGACTTGCTGGTTATATTGTATCACGTGCCTTCCTTCCACTATTCTAAAGGATCACTTTTTCTGTCCAATAGTATTTGTAAATGACTGAAGTAGTTTAATAACGCATTTTTTAGTACTTTTTTTAGTAGCTGTTTTCGTATCAAAATAATTTCTAACCGAGTTGGTATTTGTTACACTAACTCCATGAGGTTCCGAGTCATATTTTTTTGTATCAAACTCACAGAGTTATATAATTCTGATGTATTTTAAAGGAAGACTTTCGCTTGAATACTACAAAATGTAGCCCTGAAAGTATTGAGTAGTTACTTTTGTGTATTGAGTACCGGGAAAAACTACAGGTATTGAGTACTCAGTACTCAAATACTCAATACTTTTACAACACTAATTTAATGTGTGCAGCTAACTTAAAATTTTTATATGAGAATAATTTAAAACTGCCAAAAAATATGTTAAATGCGCAGGTATGTATACAAAGTGCACTTAAAAACGGATTTTGAACAATAATTACAGAAAAAATATATTTTGTGCAGTTAAGTCAATGTGCAGCTAACGTTGATTTTTTGTATGAAAATCTTTTAAAATTACCAAAATTTTAGGGCACTTATCTTAAATGTGCAGGTATAGAAAGTGCAGTTCAAAAACGAATTTGTATGGGATTTTAAAGAATAGTGACAGAAATTTATCAGTTTAGGCAGTTAAGTTCAAAGTGCAATTAAACAAAAAGCAGCTAAAGCAAAACTACTGTACAGTTCTTTGAGCTAACAAGACAAGCGATGATCTTTTAGCGGCCAACAGCCACAGATTTTTTTTCTAGGAAGTTTAAAACAACTTTTGTTTTATTAAATAGTTTAAGGACAATTATTACAACTTGAAGTTAGTCAAAAATTGGATTTTATCGAACATATAAAAATTTTTCATCGTTTCAACTTTTGTTTAAGTTACCAGCACTTAACTTGGCTTTAAGTTATCGCTTACCTTAGGTTAAAGAAAATTGTATTAATGAATAACTCTTTATATAGGGTGTTTTTTTAAGACGTATAGAACTTTGAATTGAAATACAACACAAAAAAATCGTTTTAATGTCCATCAGTTTGGCTTTATTGGAAGGATAATTTTATGCCATTAATGTTTAAATATAATTTCGGGCATGTGGCCGCCGCGGCTGGCTCGAATAAAGCCAATTCTACAGGTCCAATTTTCAACCACTTTTTTGAGCATATGGGGCCGTATGTTGGCAATAACGCCACGAATGTTGGCTTCCAAGTCCCCTAACGTTTCTGGTTTGTTGGCGTAGACGAGCGACTTCACATATCCCCAAAGAAAATAATCCAATGGTGTCAAATCACACGATCTTGGTGGCCAATTGACAGGTCCATTCCGCGAAATTATGCGCTCATCGAATGTTTCCTTCAATAAATCGATTGTGACGTGCGCTGTGTGGCATGTAGCGCCGTCTTGTTGGAACCACAACTCATCCACATTCATGCCATCCAATTCGGAAACAAAATAGTCGGTTAGTCGGCTCCAATTGCTGTGCACGGTGGCGAATCGATTCATTCGGGTCCTCTTCAACACTTTGCTCTACAGCGGCAATTGTTTCTTCGGTGCGCACTGTTCGACGTCTCTGCGGATGCGTATTATCACATAGAGTAAACGTAGTGCGAAAACGATCCATGGTTAACCGAATTAATTGCTCTGATGGACGATTATGTCGACCATAAAATGGACGGAGCTTGCGGTAAACTTCGCGAACTGAACCATTATTTTCGAAATAAATTTGCACGATTCGCAAGCGTTGTTCTTTTGTCAACCTGTTTATGATGAAATGGCAAACCAAACTAAATATTAATCACTTGACAGCTGACAAAATGGCCGCCAGTTAAAAAAGTGATGCCAACTTAAAGTTCTATACCTCAATAAAAAACACCCTTTACCTACTTTCGATAAAATCTTACTTTAACTTGTAATAATGGCCTTAAGAATATTTCAGAAATCTAAAATTATCTAATGTGAAATTAAATAGTAAAATATCTTACCTGTATTTTTGAAGATCGCCATATATATCGCATGTATTACAATTATATCATAAGAGGAACGATTTTATTTACACTTTTTTATAACCTCCGCTCTCGAGTGTACGAAAAACCACTTGAGCCAATCGAATTACACAATATTTTATCACTTTCCAAACTAAAATGGTATAGGTACATACAATCGTATATATGTATGTAATTATCGTAAATAGAAAAAGGCGGCAAACTGTATAAAATGTTATAGTTTTGGCGCCATAATGTTCCGTTGCAAACATACATGTCTACACACATACGAATATTCCACAAAGTATACGCATATGCTTGCTATATATGCACATACATACACATGATATCCCAAGAAGTAATTTGAACAAAAGTCGAAGTCTGAGCAGTATTTCTATATAGTCATCATTGATTGCAGTGGAAAAGCGGAGGTTATAACAAATTCGACATAGCCGAATACATATTTCTTTCTTTTCAATTATTTGTTAGAACACGCACAAAATTACTTTTGCCAAAACTTTTTTTGTCTGATCATGTTACTCAATATCTTTCTGGCAAGTGGATTTTTTATGAAAATCTTTTTTTTTTTATATAAAATACTTCTTGAATTACATGTTAAAGTAACAAAAGTTCGCAAGTTTAATGTTTTAACAAATAAAAATGTCTACACATTCTTAAGACTGTTAATAAAAAACTCTTTACTCCTACGTTGCCAAATATTTGTAAAGCATCGACGCGTTAAAAAGCGCTAAATAAAATCCGCAATAGAAAAATAATCGTTTGCTACCACGCTGCCAGATTTGACGATTTTTGGTGCCGAAATTACCCAGCGGGAAAAGTGGTCATTAATTACATAATGGGAGAAATAATGTATTATTTTCCAAAGCAAAGAGATTAAATTGTTTGTGAAAAATAAAAATTAAAAAGTTAATAAATAAAGAAGACATTAAGAGAAGTTTTCTTTTTTTAACACAAACAATTCGCAAAGCGATTAGTAATGACTTTTGCCTTATTTTTGGTTGACCTTTCCAACAATCACAGGTTTTGAGGCTAGTGAGGCATATATTTGGCTTTGTGATTGTTACCTATAAAAACTGCTGTGATTTCGAGAGCACTTAGTGGGAGGGCTTAAAAGAAGCATTGTTGGAGTATTTTCGTAAATCAACATTATCAGCGCTATCATGAATAAAATTCCGCGTGAAAATTTTTCCGGGGAATAATTCCAACTAATAGCGAGTAATAAGGAAAACAAAAAATTCTAATTGGAAAATCGAGAAATTTCACGCGGGATTTTAAAATTTTGGGGTTTTTTTAAATAAACAATATTTGTAGGAATTATACCACTTTATTGTGAACTACATACATACATTCATATCCAGTTGTATTACAGAAGTTTCCAATTGTTTTTCAGAAATTTCTAAATATGTTTCAGAAGTTTCTAATTATAGTTCAGAAGTTTCTAATTATATTACAGAAGTTTCTATTTATATTTCAGAAATTTCTAAATATGATTCAGAAGTTTCTAATTGTAGTTCAGAAGTTTCTAATTACACTTCAGAAGTTTCCAATTATGTTTTAGAATTTTCTAATTGCATTTCAGAAAATTTTAATTGCTTTTCAGAAATTTGTAATTGTTTTTTAGAAATTTCTAATTTCATTTCCGAATTTTCAAATTACATTTCAGAAACTTCCAATTGTATTTTAGAATTTTCCATTTGTATTTCAGAAATTTCTAAATGTATTTCAGACTGTTATGTGGATATATTATTTTTGTGCACCTACATTTTATAAAATCTAATCATTTCTAAGTATTGTATGTAAACATATTTTCAATAATATATATATATATATATATATATATATATGTACGTATATTGTGCGAAAACCAAGTAACCTATACTTTTTCGTTGATATTATTAAAAATATATCAATAATCATTTTCTATTTATACATAAATAATATATGTATGTATATGGTGTTGCAAGTGCTGTATTGAATAATATACATAATAAAAAAATTTACATAAATACATTTAACATTTCAAATCAGATTAATTGATTTGGTCAATCTTCTGCATATACATATGTACATACATATACATGTATGTATGTATGTATGTAGTTCACAATAAAGTGGTATAATTCCTACAAATATTGTTTATTTAAAAAAACCCCAAAATTTTATACAGAATAATATATATAAAATCTGAAATAAAAATGGAAAATTCTGAAATACAATTGGAAGTTTCTGAAATGTAATTTGAAAATTCGGAAATGCAATTAGAAATTTCTAAAAAAACAATTAGAAATTTCTGAAAAGCAATTAGAAATTTCTGAAATGCAATTAGAAAATTCTAAAACATAATTGGAAACTTCTGAAGTGTAATTAGAAACTTCTGAACTATAATTAGAAACTTCTGAAACATATTTAGAAATTTCTGATATATATGTAAATAGAAACTTCTGAAATATAATTAGAAACTTCTGAACTATAATTAGAAACTTCTGAAACATATGTATTTAGAAATTTCTGAAAAACAATTGGAAACTTCTGAAATACAACTGGAAATGGTGTAGTATGTACCTACTTATTAGATTATTTAGTTATGCTTTTGCATATGCATGCATGTATGTATATACATATGTATGTACAAACATACTTAACTAAGTATGCAACACAATGAGTTAATTGAACAAAAGTAGAAGTCCGGATTTTTATATATTCATTAGTGGTAGCAATGGAAAGACGGAGGATATAACAAATTCGATATAGCCGAATAGTTCCTTCTTTAATTATTTGTTAGAAACACACACACACAAAATTACTTAAGCCAAATTTGTTTTGTCTGATCATGTCTTACACATTATCACAGAGTGCTTCTGTGCACATTATCTTATTTTGTAAGTTTATTTCTATGGAAGATAAAACCTTTAAAATTATCACACAACACTTTCTTTTGATTTTAATGAAATACTTGTTAATTTATGTTTTTGGCAAATTTTTGGTTAAAATAAAATTTATGTATAATATTCTCACAACTGTTAAAAATACAACTCTTTATTCCAACGTTGTCAACTATTTATAATAAGAACACGTCGCATCACACTACTCAAAAAGCGCTTAAAAAGATTGATATAAAAAGCTTTATGAAATTCATGGGGCAAATTGCAGTACTCGATATCAAACGAAATTTCATAATATTTCAATAGAGTTTACATGGAAATATCTTAAAATTTCGATCGTTTTCGAAATGCGATGAACCCGTGTTAGGTTTTTAAGTTTAATTACCCCAAAATATATATATGCATCTCAGTTTTTAGACAGAATTGCTGGTTAATAGATAGCAAATGCTGTGTATGAAATGCAAGGCTGTGTGAGATGTTAAATACAAAAACTTAAGAGATAAGAAAAAATTAAAATAATTCATTATAAAAATTTTTTGTTAGCAGTAATAAGCATCCAATTTTTTTTATTAGAATCTCATTTAGTTCACCAAAGTGTCCACTTTAAGAATGTATAACGTTTTGGCGTGGAAGTCCAACAGTGCTCCTGGGATAGTTCATCCACACTTTTTTGCCCATTTTTGATTAAGTCGATTTTCTCAAAAACGGGTGGACAGAATTTTTGCATGGTTAACTCATTTTGTTCCTCAAAACGTCCACTTTAAGAATGTATAACGTTTTGGAGTGGGAGTCCAATAGTGCTCCTGGGAAAATTCATCCACCGTTTGTTTTAGCCATTTTCGATTAAGTCGATTTTCTCAAGAACGGCTGGATAGAATTTTTGCAATGTTAACTCATTTTGTTCTCCAAAGCGTTCACTTTAAGAATGTGTAAGATTTTGGCGTGCGAGTCTAACAGTGCTCCTGGGAAAATTCATCCAATGTTATGTTATGTTTTGTTTCCGGCCTTTGAAATCCCATAATCAACGCTAGCCTGCTGATATATTTTTAAAAATACCCAGAAAATTTCCCCCATTTTTCCCCGGTCCTTAGATTCCAAAATCGTAGCTATTTCGTCGACGATATCTTGGCGCACTTGTTGTATTATTAACATCACAGAGTGAGCTGACTCTAGATTGTTTGGCGATATTTCGCCAAGTGTGGCGACAAAAATTTGAAATGGCGACTGGCGATTTACTAGGCGATATTTGAACTACTTGGCGATATTTTTGGCTATATTTGGATATGATATCTGTACTTAAATAGACATTTAAGTAAACATTAATTCAGTTTAAAAATTTTGATCTTGGTATTCAAGTTCAATTTATCCTATTTAGATTGATTTTTTGGATTAAGTAGTTCTTTTTTTGTAACAGTTTTTTTAACCACTATAATTTTTATGTTTTACGATAGACGTTACCTACTGAACTTAAAATTTAACAATATTTGTAATGTAATTCAAAATAAAAATATATTTGGTGGCCAAAATGCAATTTTTTGTATATATAGGAAGATTTTCGACAAGTCATTTGGCGAGGAGGCTGAAAATAAATCTGACAACACTGGCACACGCGTCTGTGATTAACAGCTCAATTAACAGTTTTGAGATCGCGTGCAAATCGTGTGAACATTTTTATTTCTTTAAACAAGAATTTGTGAAATTGTTTTAACTTAACGCGTAAATGAAAAAGTATTTTATTAAATCAAAAATAAAGTGTGTTGTGGGATAATTCTAAATATTTTATTTTCATAGAAATCCACTTGCAAGATATAATTATTAGACAAAAATTTGCAAGCTTAATTTGTGTGTGTGCTTCTAACAAATAATTAAAAATATTATTCGGCCATGTCGAATTTATTATAACCTCCGCTTTTCCATTGATATCACTGATGACTAATAGAAATTCAGTTCCGATTTCTACTATTGTTCAAATACATAACTCCTTGCGATACCTACTCAATATATGTATATCTATAACCTATCTATGTACATATATATATATGTGCATAGCAAGCACATATGAATGTGTGTATATGTATGTATGCATCCAAATATGTATGGCGCCAAAACTAACATTTTATATAATTTGCCGCCTTTTTCTATTTAAGATATCTACATACATATGTTTTCATGTTTTTAGTTGGGAAAGTGTTAAATATTGTGCACATAATTCGATCGGCGCAAGTGCTTTTTGTGTTTATAAGCAAAATCAGAAAGAAGAAAAAATTATTCTGGATGTCTTAACGACCCACGCCTTCCAACTACATATAGCAAGGATGTAATATACTACCTCCATATTACAAACATTTTAAATAGTTTCCTGCTTTTCTTTAACTTTAGTTATGTATGTGCAACTTTCGAGCAGTACCACATACATACATACATACATATATATGTATGGAGCTAAATATCCTTTCTAGCTCTTCCGCTTTCAAACAAATTATAACTTTTCTAATGCGGAGGTTATAAGAGTTTAAACAAAATCGTTCCTCTCTTTTAATACAAGTTTTAATACCTAAGTTAATTTGGCAATCTGGAAGAATATCCGGTAAGTCATTTTACTATTTTTATTTAAATAAATTTGCTCTACACATTGATTAATAATATATTCATCAACAATCAACGTATAAAAAACTACCGCTGTTCTTGTATGGATTGGTGATTAAAAATCTCAGCTCGCAGGAATATGTACATATCACGTGATTGAACTTTGGGTAATGTTATTTTTCGTTATAAATTTTTTATGGAGTTTCTGCACACCACGATTTTAAACCCTTTTAGCCTGTTGCCATCAAGTGTAGCTCTACTCTTTAACTCGAAATCAAAGAAAATGTTCGAAAAAGTTTAAAAAATTTTTTGCATCGTTTTGGAAAGTAGAGTTACAGTTGTTCTTATCTCACGTACAGTAATGCTGATCATTTTCGGTCATCAATCCAGTGATGTTAGTTCATTTTTGATTTAGGGGAACTTAATTTACAGAAGACTTAGTTTCCATCTCCGAACTCTGGTTTCCTTTTTAAAGATATTCTGCATAGACAAAGATTACGGCGCAAAATTCTCCAATAGGAAGCATTACCGTCTTTTCGAATTTTCACTATCAAATGAAAGTTACTCTTGAGGTCACGATCCTTTTTGTTTTATTGTGATGAGTTCTCATAATGAAAATTTGCTCGAAACTTGTGGATATATTTAATTTAAAGTCTGGGGCACCTTTTTTGTATTTTCAAGAAGTGTTATTTCATAAAAAGTATTTCAAAGTGTAATTTTTGATTTTACTGCTTGGCGCCAAAGTTAAGAATTTTCTAGGTATTTGGTTGCATAAAATAAAGAAAAGCAATAGGTATATAAACACTTCCATTTTCATAAATGTTCCCATCTCCGAATTCTGGTTACCTTTATAAAGATATTCTGCATAGACAAGGATTCCAATAGGAAGCATTACCGTCTTTTCGAATTTTCACTATCAAATGAAAGTTACTTTTAAGATCACAATACTTTTTGTTTTATTATGGTTATTTCTATATCGAAAATTTGCTCGAAACTTTTTTTATTTTCAAGAAGTATTTTTTCATAAAAAATATGCCAAAATGATCATATGCTTAGTGTAATTTTCAATTTTACTCTTCGTCGCCAAAGTAAAAAAATTGTAGGTATAAAATAAAGCAAACACTAAACACTTCCATTTTCAAAAATGTTTCACACTACAATACAGACCACGTTGAAACCGAACTTATCATTCGACAACCGGCGTTCGAAAGCCAGCGAATATTGATCATCAAAAGCAGGTTACAATAAGGATCAGATAAATCTGATCAGAAGCCAATCTATGTACATATGTCAGGTTATGTTATCAAGTTTTCTGAGAAGAGAAAGTACGTTTTCAGTTCTTTTGGGTCCGAATAAGATTCCCGTTTTTGTTACCAGAGAATAACAAAGGGATAGTGCAAGTACAGATTTTAAAGTGAAAGATATGTGTATATATATAGAGTGAAGTGCAGCTTAATTAATTTTTTCGTTTTTACAACAGAAACCAGTCTAGATGACGCAACATTTCGAACTTAACATTTGTATTATTTTAATATATATAGTTGAAGTGTGGCATGTATTATTTCTAAAGCTAAAGAGGCAACTTGTTTAAATAACGTTATAGATATGCACGCGGACTTACATATCTAGTTCACGAATTTTATTTGATTTTTCTTACTGCTCTTTTTTTACTTTCCCTCATAAAATACTTATTTTATACGAAAGTTACTATCTAAGTATGTACGTCCATTTTTTGTAAGTAAAAACTTAACACTTGTCAAACATTTGCCCAAAAAAGCATAACCACTAAATGAAAAATTTATTAAAATCTTTCAATTCAGAGAAAAGTTTGTCAAGTTAAAGAGTAGCCACTAATGTTGGATTCTATGACATTATCTTTTAGTTGTGTTCGAAACTGTCTAATTTGATAAAGAAGTGTCTGGATCAAAACTTTTTTCATTTTCATGTTTGTTGGTTACGCTTTTTTCGACAAATGTTTGACAAGTGTGACATACATAGAGACATTTGCATGTACTCTATGGCCGGGTTTACATCTGTGTGCCATGTGCCACACAAGCGTAAAAAAACGTAACCACTAATTACTAATGAAAAACTGTTTGATTCAGACATGTATTTATTAAGTTAAATAGTTCCATACATAACTAATAGACAAATTTATAGAATCCAACATGATTGGAAACTGTTTAAATCAATAAATACATACATGTCTGAATCAAAGTTTTTTATTAGTAATTAGTTGGTTATGCTTTTTTGGGCAAATGACACACAAGAAATGACAGATGTAAACTCAGGCTATGTAAGTAAAAAATTGCGTGTGTTTGTAGTTAAAAGCGTAACGTGTTGTATTAGTGTGAATATATGAAATAAGTACTTGCACCAGCATTGAACCATCTTCACTGGACTTCTAACAAAACTTACAACAAAGCTCAATTAAATTATGCTTGAAACAAACAGCGACCAAAAACGGAAAAACATTATTGTCATGCCATTTAAAAAAGTATTGACAGTGGAAGGAGAAGGACAAAATTGTAACTATTTGCTGTATGAGTATACACGATAATTGAACGCATATGGAAACTTTCGCACAGTGTCGTCGGTGTCGTCAATTATTTTGAATTTGATATTTCTTCTTAAATTTTCTTTTTTTATTAAAATTTTAAACCATAATTAAGTGAATACAATACGTTTAATACGTTTATGTTTTGTAAATGTTTCCCCCGGTCAACGTGTTTTATTGTGTAATTTTAATAAATATGTACTTATAATGCAAGTACCCAAACAAATACAACACATGTGTATCCTTTTCCTGTTTAACAATGGAACGTTTTTTCAATGGCTTTAAAAAGCAAAAAACTTTTCTTGATTTTTTTTTCATTATGCTATATTTCCATTAAAATCAAAGAAATGAGATTGGATGTGTGTGTGTGTGCGCACGTACGTAGTACGTAGCTACTTATGCATGCATGAAGAAAATTACAGTCAAAGACACATGTGACCAATAGCAAGCACCACTGTCATGAAAGCATTTATTGGCAGGGTTTCGTTTAATGATACAGGATGAGAGGTCATCCTTTTGGCCTTAGCTTTTGTTGTAAAATATTTTATAAATGTTTTGCTTATAATTACGTACGTTTGTTAAATAAATTATTAACTCTATTAACTAGCAAATATATAAGTTGCATATGTACATATGTACTTTAAGAAATAATATAAAAATAAGACACGAAATTGAGTCAAAATATTTGAATATTTTTTGTTAAGAGACAGGATGTCTGATTGTTGTATAATTTGACAAACAAAACAAAAATATCACATATCCTTGTGAGGAATATTGTTTATTATACATATGTATGTTTGTAAGTTCATATGGGAAGGTATGCACATATGTATGTATGTATGCTTTTCGGAAGGAGGCAACTTAGCTGGGTGTGTTAGAATATATTTACACTTTGCCAATGCTGTGCTATTTGAAACCATGTGTGTGTTTTCCAATACTATTCATACATATGCAATAGGGATGCCAATCGGGATCGATTTTTGGAAATCCCGGGATTCGGGATTCGGGATTTTGTAATCCCGGGATTTTTGGGGATCACGAGATTTTCGAGATTTCGGGATCTAAATATTTTTCGTAAAATAAATAATTTTTTTAAATAAATATTACTTTAATAACAATTTAATGCATTTTAAAAATTTTTATGTTCATAATTTCTCAATTATCGAAAAATTAAAAGAAATGTATACACTATTCTAATCAAATTCGATTAATTACGTCTAAAGATCACATTTTTATAGGCACATACATTAAAAGTTTGCTTGAGCACTTGAACAGTATTTTTGCTCTACTGAATACATACATATGTATGTATTCATACGTTCGCTAAGAGGAGTATGGTTTATTAGTGTCCCGGCCTTCTACTCTGCCACTCGAATACAACTATAATTGAGTCGAACTCATTCAGTTGGTCGTTTTTGACTAAAACTATTTATCAAATCCATGTAATTTAAATGGGTTTGATCTTAGGTTTGTATCAAAAACTACCTAAACGGTCTAAATAAAAAACAAAATAATTTTGAACTGCAATGTAAAAAACATACATACACATTCGAGCAGTTTGTTAGACAAAATACTCCGCATTATTCTGTAAATATTTCTCGCTTTTACGTCAACCCGACAGCAAAAAGTTTTCACTTGCCTTGTATTGTATTCTACTCCAATTGTAAGCAGGTGTCAATAGTACTCAATTGCTAGTCCCAAATCACACTGTGCAAGTCTTATTGCTAAGCTGATTAGTTTATTAGGAGAGATAGACGGGGGGGAAAGAAACGTTGCTGTTCCCCTCGTCTCTCTCTCCCTGAAACTAATCAGCTTAGCAATAAGACTTGCACAGTGTGATTTGGGACTTACCGACAAGTAGATAAGGGCTAATTTTTGTAGCGTTATAGTTATACACTGCAATTATGAATAAATTTCCACAAGAAATTTCTCCCTTTTCCAATTAGATTTTTTTGTTTTCCCTATTATTTGCTACTGTTTGAAATTATTCCCAGGGAAAAATTTCTCGTGGAATTTGAATTATAATTGACCTCATAATATAGAATAAGACGGAATAAATTTGTCAAACTTACGAATTTTTCAAATGTTATTTCCCTTCCAAAGGTAATATGTTTCTTTTGTTTTCAAAATAATTCTAAAATGTACATATATATATTGTAGCACCTTTGATGAAAATAACCGTAAGAAAGTAGTTAATTTATTTTGCTCTTGTTGTTAATTTATAAGAAATATGTCACGAATAGTCATTAAATTGTTAAAACTGTACGTATAAAATTGTATGGGACTTTTAAATATTATAAAAAATACCTTAAAATCAACCAAAAATTGAATTTATAAAGTTTTTATATAAAAATTGCTAAGAAATCCCGAAAATGAAATCCCGGGATTGAATTTTACAAATCCCGGGATTTCCGGGTTCGGGATTTCCCGTTTGGCATCCCTAATATGCAAGTATTGGACGTATCTTTTTACACATGTGTGTTTTTTTTACTTAGGAAATATGTATGTCCATATGTATACAGATATGTGTATAAATAAACGTTTAAAGGAAAAAGTAGGCGTTTTGCTAATTAGTTTTTGTATTATAAACTCGTTTACTTACCCCATATTTTGCTCCCCGCATTATCTTTAGGTGTTGCACTTTGAGAAAAAAAATAGTTGTCATCAATATGAGAATAACAAACAGTCGTCTTTGGAACTTCTCAAATAAAATGTTTGCTAAAGAAAATATTTTTCAAAACAAAAACTCTCGATAAATTACACTGTGCAACAGTGAAAAATCCGCATGGATTTGACAGTATAGGTTCCATAGTATGTACTACCAAAAAATAGTAAAACCCTATACTCGGTTTAACAATTTAATTTTGGTGACCAATTTGTTTGTATTTAAAATCAGTGCACCCTCAAAAAATGTTATGTTAAAAATGTTTTTGGCCAACAGCTAATTCACACTTTATCATAGAGCTTAACTATATATGTATGATTTCACTTAATAAATCTTATTAACATTTTATGCGAAAAAAGTTATGTCCTCGTGTACAATTTTTTTTTTTTTTTTTTTTTTTTTTTTTTTTTTTGCAAAAGTAAAGGAAACATTTTTTTTTTCACTTTTTTGAGAATAACTTCCAGGGACTCTTGATTTCTTGCCAACAATATTTGGCAGAGTTGTAGCTACGGTAAAGCTGAACAACTTTTGTGAGCGTATTAATAAAATTTGCCTATACTCGTAATCAACAACAAAATTATGCTTCAGCCGAGAGAACATATTTTTTCTAAAAATGTCCATTAGTTTCAGAGATATCGTGAAAGTTTAAAAATTAAAAAAATTTCATAAACAATTTTTAAAGTTTTCTGAAAAAGTAATTCTAAAGTTGAGCACCAAGTTCAAAAAAACTTAAAATGTTTTCTCTAAACAATTCATGCAAATTTTTATTTTGATAGCACTTCACCTGAATATGCGCATTGTTGTCTATCGGTGTTGTGGTAACAACTTATGTGTTATCATATTTCCGAATGTGTGCCAACAACCATAATATGAGATGATAAAATTACCCAGGTTCGGTAAGAAGACGTTCAGGCTATGTATCTTATCCTTACTATAAAAGTTTTTCTCAGTGTAATTTCTATTCTTAATCATACGTTAGTAAAATTATCTTAAAGAAGTCCTTAATCATTAAATTTTTTGGCGTTTCAATCTTCAATACAATCCAACACATTAAATAATGAATAAAAGACAGTCTCATGTTTACCAAAAGGTGCCGAAATTATTGATTAAATCAAATACATGTGTATGAGCATCTTTTGTAGAAAAGAATGGATATGAATGTACGAGTACGTTTATCTATAAAATATTTTGTAAATAAATTTCTTTGTTCATTTTGCCAATGAACAAACACTTCAATACCGAAATACAATACCTTCCTGCTCGATTATGGGCGGCAAAATCTAATAGAATTTATAAAATTAGTTAGATACTCATGTTTTACCCACACGCTCTATGTAACTGCAAGGTAGTTATTGATTCGTATGTAATTATGTGTGAGTATGTACATATGCTTTGCAAATTTCTTTCATTTGAGAAGAGAAAATATCTAAAGAGTTTTGCTTTCTTTATTATTATTATTATTATTTTCTTTTAACAATCGTTCCTTTTGATAATAGATCCTGCTGAAAGTACTCGGCTGGATCTTGACAAATTGATTGCGATTAAGTAATAAGATATGATTTTATTACAAGGTTTTATTTGTCTTTTAGGTTTTCTTTTGTGCAAAAGTTCTTTTATTTAATTGAGGATCTTTGAATAAATGTACATATGTATGTACACATGCATTTCAAAGACAAGAAGTGAAAACAGTAGAAGGATTAATGAAAATGGTGTAACCCAAGCAAGCAGCATGTGTAAAAAGTAATTTGATAACAAATCATGAAAAGAAGGGATCTGAAGTGGTACTTTTACCCTTCAATAATGGGTTAGATAATATCAAATGCATGGAAGGCCTTCTTTTTACGAAAAGCTGATTTTGCTGAGCCCTTTTAATAGATCCCGCCAAATTTGTTTTTTTTCTTAATTTTATTTTGCAATTTATGATGGAAAAAATTATGAAGTTGTGGTCGTATTTGTGTGGTTATGTGTACTAAATACATATCGTTCATTTCCTTCAATAGTGTCTTAACTCACATATCGAATATAAATTATTTGCTGGGTTTTGTATAAGTTTCTAAGCCTACTACGCTTATTTTTCTTTTGTGATTTTCAAAAATTTAATTATTTGTGAATTCTCAAAATAGTTCTTGAAAGCCTTTGCATAAGATAAGAGGTTTGCGACTATTAAAAATGTGTGGTTGAAGTCTACTGCAAACTAAACTACATATTTGCAGGTACATAAAAATCTTTATCTTAGAACTAGAATGAATTTCAATCAGGTATAATTTCTCAATAGAGCTCAAGTTCAGTATTTTCAGTTCTTGTAGAAGGAAATTTTTTTTATTAATATTCTAAAGAGAAGAAAAATTAATCTAGATTTTATAGCTGGGACAAATGTCGAAAAATTAACTTAAAATATTTCACATACGTTTGCACAAAAACTCAATTTGTAGAATTATGTATGACAAAGCAAAACAAAACAAAATATAGTGTGAATATTGTAAATAACTTTTGACAGCTAGGCATGCAAACTAAACGAGAAAAAAGTCAATAACCTGATTTCTCGCATATGCATACTTTATATTGATGGACCTTGTATCTTACATTATTTTTCATTATTTTTTAATACTTCCAAAACAAAAAATAAAATGTTTTGAGAACGATTTAATAAGAAAAATATTACAGTTGAATTAAAACTTAAAACTTCAATAATTCTTATTTTCAAATAGTTATTTCCCGATTTTTTTTTTTGAATTTAAAGATTTTCTATAATAAATGGAAGCTGCATTATGGTAAAAATATATGTATGTATATGTGACGCGCAAAATAGAAAGGGACCTAAGGGTAAAAACCGGTTTTGTTCAGGAGAGCCATTTTAAAGATTTAAATACGTGTATCTCTGGTGTACCATCACATCATAAAACGCGCATATCTCTGGGAGGGAACACTTTTGGGGCATGGGATCGGTCTCATTCGATGCTCAGATGTTGTCCACATCAAAAAAAAAAAAAAAGTGAAAATTGATTTTTTTTACCCTTAGATATATTAGGTCTCTATGCGCTGTCAAATATGTACATATTGATCCCCACTACCATGAGATCAATGTGTGGGAATTCCACCACGCTTTTTTCCATTGGAAAAAATCCGAAAATCACTTTCACTTTTTGGAAGTCATTCTGAAGGAACCACATTTTCATTGCTTCCAAAAAATCGATATTTTTAATTTGCCGATAGTTAGCAGAAAATCAAGTAAAAGTTTATTTTAATCACACAAAACCTTGTAGTTTTTCCATAGTTTTATTAAATACTCACCAAAATATTCAATAAATCGATTTTTTGACAGAAATTTCTGAACTAATTTTGGCCTAAAATTTAGAAGTTATTTGCTTAAATTTACATGAAAACACTGTTTCGCGTTTAAATTCGTATAAAAAGAAACGAATTGTTAAAATATGTAACTTTTTAAAGTTTTTCCTAGATGAAAATATTACCATAGAACACGAAAAAGGAAATTTTTCTTAAAATCGCTTCTAATTCGGTGACTAGGCATCGAAAAAGAGAACTTCTTGCAATGACAACCCTATGTAAAAATCATTAGATCATATCGAAATTTGAACTAATTCCAGACTGCAAACTCTACATTTTCATGACATCTTTGGAGTGTCTTTTTTTACTGGGATAGGGCGTGTGCCAAACGGTAGAAAAGTAATTACTAAGGTGAAAAAATATTTGCCTGTGGGGAAAAAATTTCATTTTTCTGCTGTGCCAAATGATATCTTTTTGACAATGCAAAATTTGGACAAATTCGCTTTAGCATAGAAAGAAGCAAGGCACATCAATCAGGTACCCGCGATTCTACAACAAATATTACAACAGCAACAACCACATGTACTTTGTTGGTATAAATTACCTTCTTACTTTTCAAAAGTGGGTAGCATCGTCAGATTGCATGTTTTTTATAGGAAATGTCAAACACCATACAAAACTGAATATTCGAAAGGTCTTTATGTATACTCAAATAAAAGCATGCTTTAGGCTTATACCTACACAATCCAAATTTGACATTTAGATTGGTATAATGACATTAGTCACCTGGTGTAGTGCTGCCACCTAATAAATGCGCCTTGGAAAGAAGCTGATGAAAAATTGCTGCGGCGGCAAAGCAAAAAATTTGACTACAAGCCGCCGACTACCATCAATTTTTTTAAAAGAAAATTTTTATATAAAACAATATTCTTGTAGCAAAAAATTATATAATATTATATAAATGATGCAAAATTTTTCACAAATTAAAAAAGACAATGCATTTTCCACAGTCTAACTACATTTAAGAGACGTAAGAATGTATGTAAAAGGCGACGGCTCGAAGCGACGGCGGTGGTTTTGCCTTTTATGATACTATGCTTCTTATTTGCTAATTGTCAAAAATTTATTTTTTGTGTCAAAAATTCTACTAGCCCTCAGGGCTAGTGAAATTTTATTCACCTCAGAAGTGTCAAAAATTTACTTAAAGTAGTACTTTGCTACCGTTTGGCATAGGCCCATATCATAAGAATTATAAAAATAGTGCCATGTTTTTTTTTCATGAATTGATTTTTATTTCTGCTCGAAAAAATAAAAATCAGAAAATAATAATTATTTCTTTTCAAAAATTAAAAATTCATAACAATTACGATCCCTGATTACAAAGCAAAATAAAACAAAATATAGTGTGAATATTGTAAACAACTTTTGACAGCTAGGCATGAAAACTAAACGAGAAAAAGTCAATAACCTGATTTCTCGTATATGCATACTTTATATTGATTCGTTATTTTTTAATACTTCCAAAACAAAAACTAAAGTGTGGTGAAAACAATTTAATAAAAATATTTTAAAGTTCAGTAAAACCTAAACTGCCGTATTCATAAAAAATATTTCATGTTTATTAAGCGGTTATTTGACATATTTCTATGGGAGATTTGTCAAATAAACCTGTAATAAACCTAAAATATTTTTTATGAATTAGACCGAAAGACTTTAATAAAAACATCATGTACACAACTACGACCATGATACAATTATAACAGGTACATGCACAAGCCCAGCCTGTTAATGTATACAATGCAAATAGTTGTCAAACTTTGTTTACAAGCTGCGAAAATGTAAGTGTATGTGTGTGAATAAAATGATTACAGTGTTGCCAATGAATTTACACATCGCTGTGTCTCCAATTACACATCGAAGAAAATTACACTACACATCTTTTGTGTAGGTTAAAATTAAAACAAAAATAAATAAAAATAGAACCCAAAGTAGAATTACACACAGATTATACAAGAATTTAATTACATGGCCTACACATGTGAGTAGAAATTACACACTGTCTAACTACACACAGATTGGCAACACTGAATAACTATAATCATGCAGGAATGCCGCGTCTGCAATTGTACTTTAGTTACCCTGTAATTGTTATTTTAAAAAAAAGGCATCTGTTTCTGACAATTATTCGTTTGTTTATACTAACAAAATGAATGTGTTTTTTGGTGTTGTAATTTTGTTGTAGTTGTACATGTACCTAGTATAATTGTACCATGACTACGACTTAGAAAACAAAAGAGAATTTCCAAGTTCACGAAAGCGTGTACCACAGTGATGGGAATTGGAAATCTGGATTTCGTGCCGAATTTGTTTTTAAATAGTGCCAAAATCACTTTAATAGTGCCAAACCACTTTTTATATTATTTAAATGTTGGCACTTGATGTTCGTTAGTATACTGTGGTCATTTAATGATACATTATTGTGTATAGCTAGAAAATTCCATGAATATCACAAAAACCACGTTCTAAAATTAGTACAGGGTGGGCCAAAAGAAACCAAGGGGTGTAAAAGTTTAATAACTTTTTTGTTTATTAATTTTTTTTTATTTTTTCTTTCAGATTATATAAACAACACTTGGAGAATTTATAATGGAGAGGTTCACAACTGAACAGAGAATCAGAACAATAGAATTTTATTATTCAAACCAGAGATCAATTATTTTAACGCAAAGAGCATATCGTCGACATTTTAACGTCAGAATTTTGCCCTCTGAAGCGATGATTCGTTGCTTAGTTAATCGTCATCACCAACATGGCAGCGTAAGAGATTTGCCTCGAACCGGTAGACCACGTTTAAGTCGCACTGCGGAAAATATTGAACGAGTACAGCAAAGTGTTAACGAAGCACCAGAAACATCTGGTAGAAGGCGTTCTGCTCACCTAGAAATGTCTCGTACGTCACTACGGCGCATTTTAAAAAAAGATTTACAGTTATACCCATATAAGGTGCAATTGGTCCAAGAATTAAAACCCACAGATCATCGGCAACGTCTAAATTTTGCAAAATTTTGAAATTCGGAAATTATTTGGCCAGCGCGATCGCCAGATTTGACAGCACCCGACTATTTTCTTTGGGGTTTTTTGAAGGAGCGAGTGTATGTGAACAAGCCAGAGACAATCCTTGAACTCAAGGCAAACATTGTTGCAGAAATTCGAACGCTACAGCCACAAGTTTTGAAAGATGTTATGGAAAATGCTCTAAAAAGAGCCCATCAGTGCGAAGCTGAAAACGGTGGTCATTTAAGAGACATCATTTTTCATACTTAGTGTAAAAAAATTTCCATTTTGTATATTATATAATCTGAAAGAAAAAATAAAAAAAAGTTAATAAACAAAAAAGTTATTAAACTTTTACACCCCTTGGTTTCTTTTGGCCCACCCTGTATATGTATATGTATGTATAATTTAGTAATACTTTCTACTTATTTACAAGAAATTCAACTAACTGATCTGAACAGGTAAAAGTTCCTATGTTTGCATGTTTATATGTTTGTAAAAGCTAATCGCCGAAACTGCCGACTCGATTTTAATTTTTTTTTAAACAAAATGAAGAATGGAACCTTACGGATATAGGCTAAGTAAACTTCAACTAATATGCCTTAGTCAGGGTCCACGGGAGCTAAACCTCCTATACTTAGAAAATATGAATTATCATTTTAGAAGGGATCTATTAAAGCAATAGCTTACGTACTGAAAAGAAAAATAAAATTATTTTAACCTAAATACGCTTTTCTCACCCTACATTCCGCCTCCAGTTTATCTGTCTGCTCAACTGTCACCTAACCGAATGCTAAAGTGACTGCTGAACCGATTTTTATGAAAATAGAAACAAAGGCTTTTAATGTTTATATAAAACAAACATATAACGGACATAAAATTGTTGATCGCAAGGCAACGTTTAGTGGCCTCATCTAGTCTTTTACATAATTGAACAAGACATGATTCTAAAGGATACATCGCTCCAGTGAATAAATGGGAGGTAATTGATCAGGAACTACTTTTTCTCTATTTCCAAAATATAAAAAAATTTAAGAGAAGTAACACTCAGGCAATGAATGCCTAGTACTGTCACTAGGTGTTATCTTCTTTAAAAGACGGATAGTGATATAGAAAACAGGTGGCGAAGGTCGAAAACGCTTCTTAAGCGCACAGTTTTTGTTCTTTTAAACATAAATCGAAAACCAGTTTCTTCACCAAATTTGCCTACAATGGGATATCTTATGCCAGCATATTGAAATTATTTTTCACGTCTCCGATATCTTTCCAAAATTCACTCTCACTTAAGATAAGGAATTGTATGAATCTTCAAAGTGTGATATAGATCTGCATTCACTTTTAACTTTTCAGTGTGCTTTCTTTAATTTGGAAACATTTCTGTAAAGGAATAGTAATATTTATGTCTTTACTGAAAACATTTTCTGAAGCTATATTGAAGATATATTTAGTTTTCCAATATGACAAAAAAAGAACAAATACTATTTTACTTTTGAATTCTTCAACTTTATGCTTGAAATTTTCGGTTTAAAGATGGTGAGAATTTAGAACTACATACATATGTATGTATATTATCAACAAAAAAGCCCCCTAAAAATTAAATGTACTCTTACATCTTCAGATAGTTTCGACATTAATACCATTTATTATTTTAAGAACATAATTTTTATCATTGCATTTTGACTAAGCATTTAACAATGAGAAGAAATATTATGAGGACTTCCACTGTTCCAGGACTCTATATAAAATAGTTTGACGAAACAATCAACATTTTTGGGGATATTTATCAAAAGTTTACGACATCAGCTGTTATTTCTTTTAATAATTCGTATCAAACATTCGTTGAACACCGTTACTTTTCCCCATCACAAGCGAACAAATGTCAACCTCAAACCCTACTAACGTCCCTTTTCACAATGTATGATTAAGACTTAAAATGAACTTTAATTGCAAGTTCTTCATACAAAACTAGCCGTTACAGTCCCTGTTAGCTTTTAATTGCACGTTGTGAAAAGGTCCGTAAGTTTTCAAACATAAATATAAAAGAATACTTTTTATTGGGATAAAAAAAGTTGCCAAGTTAATGCCAGCAATATTCGCCAAAAAGTTTAAACAAATGACTTTCGGGCTTCATTTTTTGACAAAAATCGATTAGTTACGATCGCAAATGAAGTTTTAAAAAATATGACGCTTACGCTTTTTTTGGTGGTTATGGCTGGAATAGACAAAAAGTGCCAGAAAAGGAGCGAGAGTTCCACAGTGCCAGCTAACATCCAATAGTGCCAAAAATAGCACAATTGTGCCACATTTCCCATCACTGGTGTACCACCATCTCATTCTTCTCTCTCCTCTCAACAGCAAATAGACACATTCCGAAATATAAAATTTCATAGTGTAAACCAGGGATGGAAAAGTTGGTACAATTACACTTTTTTTTTAGCACTATTAGAATGTCAAGAGCACCGTAGAAACCAAATGGCCAATTTAGCAATATAGAAAATTCTTTCCTATTATACATATTATATTGAAAAATTGACACAAAAAAATTTTGAAATATAAATAACCAGTTTCGAGCGATGGTTGATGTAGAAATCATTTAGTCCTTAAAAAGAAACGACAACATATGTACGAGTATGTAAATTTTGATCGAAGGTATTAGAAATGAAAAATAAAGCAAATGCACCGACTGAAAAATATTCGACACTTATACACACTAAAAGCTGATGGAAGCAATGTATTGCATTCCGAAAATCATTAACGCATGCTGGATCATTAAAATATGTTCTACGATCGTACACGAACAGTACACAATTGTATATGTATATGTAATATATAAATATATATGTATACAGAAGTATATGTACATACTGCACGTACACGTTTGGTAGATGATTTATTCCCTGTCGGAAATTACATTAACCTTAAACTAACTTTAAGCTAACTATTTCGCCACGAAGTGTTTTCTTCTTTACTCCTATACATGCAATAACTGAATCCAATGTCTTACTAACACTGTTCTTTAGCGTTCGTTTTAGAATATTTCGCTGTAGTAAAGCATTTGAAAACCGTTAACCGTGACTTAGATATCAAAATTACCGATTATTTCTTTGTTTTTAATTTTACATACCAGAATAGTAAACTCATTTGTGTTAATTTAGCCATTTCTTCAATTATTGACATAAAAAGCCATTTTTAGTCCACCTTGCCATTTTTTTTTAATGCATGTATTTATTTATTGTATCTTCATATATGAACTAACAATAAGTATTCAAATCTTAAAACTATAAAAAAAATTATTAGGCCCGACCAGTGTCGGACATAAAGTTAGTGGTAGTTATAAATAATACATTAGTAGTGATAATCAAAAAAAAAGGGGGGGAAAGTATTTTCAAGTAGTCCCATCTGGAGTGTTAGGTATAAGAGCCCGTGTGTCCCTCTTTTTTAAGCGGACGTGCCCAGTAAAGTTCAAAATATTACGAGCAAGCGGATTAGGATGTGATTCGAGTTTTGTTAAATATTTGCCTGCGTATTTTGCAATTTCTTCAGTCACTAGTGGCATATTTAAATCACGATGTATAATAGAATTTTGGATGTATCATGGAGCCGATGTTATTAACCGTAAAATTTTGTTTTGCCTTCGTTGGATTCTCTCGACATTGGAAGCTGAAGCAGTGCCCCATAACTGAATTCCGTAGCGCCATATTGGCTTTAAAAGCGACTTGTATAATAAAAGTTTGCAGTCTAGGCTGAGTGTTGAGTTTCTGCTAATCAACCAATATATTTGAGTTAACTTAAGTTTCATCTGAGTTAACTTAGAGTCAATATGATGTTTCCATGTAAGTCTTCGATCAAGGTGTATACCAAGGTATTTCACTTGGGAATGTTGAGGAATATTTTGATTGTTGATTCGAATGGGGGAGCAAGTATCTCTTCTTAGGGTGAACGTTATATGGACACACTTTTGTTCATTGACTTTAATTCTCCATAAGTTCAACCATATTTCCAGCTGAGTGATATGTTCCTAGAGATTGCGGGATGCCTCATAAGGGGTTTCGTGCACACTCATACAGGCTGTATCATCGGCAAAAGTAGAAATATGGATATTATTGCTCACAGGCATATCACAAGTATATATTAAAGACAAGACAGGACCCAGAATACTACCCTGGGGCACACCAGAAGATATAGTTTCGGGCACACTCGTGAACTCTCCTTCCACAACAGTGAACTTCCTATCAATAATATAACTTTCCAAAAGCTTTTGAATGTTTATTGGCTGATATGTCTTCAATTTTAAAACTAGACCTTCGTGCCATACTTTATCAAACGCCTGAGAAACATCAATAAAGAGAGCAGAACAATACTTCTTTTCTTCAAATGTTCTTCTTACAACTTGGACCAGTCTATGCGTTTGTTCAATCGTGCTGTGCTGACTTCTAAAGCCAAATTGATGGTCCGGTATGCACCCATTATCAGTTAAAATTTTGGACAATTTAGTCATGAGCAGCTTTTCGAAAAGCTTTGAGATTGTAGATAGTAAGCTTATAGGCCTATATGACTCAGATCTTTGCCCGCCTTTGGAATCATTTTGATCTTGGCCAGTTTCCAGTTATGTGGAAAATACTGCATTCTTAAAATAGCATTAAAAGTAAATAGCAGGATTCTTATTGCAATATGAGGCAAGTTCATGAGCATTTTGTTACTAATGCCATCAATACCTGGAGCTTTCTTCGGGTTGAGTTCAGCAATTACTTTTTGTACTTCACTCATCTTAAGCCATAAAATACATTCTTAGCAACCTAGAAGGAATTTTTGAGCTTTTTGGCAGGCATTTTGAAGCTTTCTTCGTGCCACAAAAAACTTGCCCTCCTCATAACATTTTTTTTTCCTAAATTAGCATTTAAGAGATACAAATTTCTTTCTTCTTAACTAAACTTTTTTAAATTTTATAGGAGAGAGAAAGAAGTGAACACAATTATTCAAGTGGCGAAAGTAAAGTTTCTTTATATTAATTTATAATTTAGTTAAATTAATTTTTATGATATACATACATACGTAGGTTTAAAAATTTTTGGGGACGTGTGCTTCGATATAATACCCAGTACAGAATATGTAATTAATAACAAAAATTAAAAATTTTAAGAAACCCCCGAATATTTCTAGAAAATATGTGATATCTTCAAAGCGGCTGAACTGATTTTACCAAAACATACATAGCTAAGAACCTTCTCGATCAAGTCACCTTTCAAACAGAAAAAAACTAAATCAAAATCGATCCAGCCGTTTGGTTTGTATGTGTACTCGGTACACACACACACTACAAACTTATAACACCCCTTTTTTTGGTCGGGGTTTAAAAATGCAATTTGGAATTTTTTCTTAGTTAGGTGGTTTTGCATTTCAGGTGACGATATAAATATGCGTTTCTGCTTTTCATATTTTTTACCCTTGTTAAGAAGGAAATAATTATAGTGCGTGCCGTTTTAATTTTGCTAGTACTATTTGCGAATTATTTGTTCCTTTTAAAATTATATTAATTAGATTTTAAAATATTCAAAAGAAATGTAATTAATGCTGAAATTAAATATACATACATACATACTCGTAGATAGTGATTTTTATTTTAAATTGATTTCTAAGAACTTCCACAAATAACACATAAATAAATATTTTGTAAGAAGTAAATATTTAACTATTTAATTTATGTTATACTCGTAATACGTTAAAAGGAACAATGAAATCTGTAAAGACCACACAGAGTTTCATGTTGATGTACTTTTGTCTTTAACTGGGTAAACTGAAACATCATTATTATTTTTCTTATCGCTGCAACTTGTAACTAAATAACTACCATCATTAAAACTACCTACAGCATCAGATACATTATTTATGATACTTTCATGCAAGTGGTTGGTTGGTGCAGTCCTTTGAGATACAAACTTAACTGAGAGCCCTTTTTCTGTTGCCTTAAAACACACACAGAGACACTTCATTAAGCTGTATTAACGCCTGCTACTGAATAACAACAAGTCACGTAGTCACATGAACACATGTCGCATCTATTTCAATCATCAGTTACATACAGACTTCATTGTGGTGTTGTAAATTTGTTTTGAAACTAACAAAAAAAAAAAAAAAGAATAAAATATATTTTTATAGATTTCATCATGTCATAGAAGATTTTTGATAAAACTTAACAAAACAAACTGTTCTTTCAACTTGTTGGTATGGATTTCAATCACACTTCGCAAAATGGAAACATTTTAATTACGAGTAGTCAAGTACTCATGTTGTTGTATAAAAATAAGAAAGTAATGTACATATTTAATATTTGGCAAAAATATTTTTACTAGCCATCGCCAGTCAACGTATTCCTACTTTAAACTTTAGGTTTGGTAATAGCGCCGTTTTTAGTTTTAATGTAGGCAAACTGTCCGATAAAATAAATAATACAATTTGTGTTTGGTGGCAACATTGACATATGTGGATACTGTGCTTTTGTTTATTTGCCAAATAAGTCATGTTGTAGACTTGGCAATTTTTCTTGAAGCAGTTATCTTCAATTCTCTTTTAAAACTGCTCGCTTGTTTACACTCAGACAGTTTCTTGTTAAATTTTCCTATTATTTTAATGCTGCGAATGAAATAACAAAAGAGAATTGAAGTAACTTTTCTGTACAAGCAAGTCAGTACCCCTCTTCTTTCTTCTTTCCTCTCTCTCCCATAAACTCAGACTTGCTTCAAGAAAAACTGCCGAGTCTAAAACATGAGTTACAAACATAATGAAACCATTTTGGTCAATTCTTTTGTTTATTTTTCTATTAATATGTGTTTAGTTTTGTATTGTTTATGTTTTGTGCCATATTTTTTTCAAATAAATTTGGCTGTAATTTATAAAGTAGAAAGTGTGGCAAAGGATGAAAATGTGGCAACTTCAAATGTCTAAACCTCACGATAAAAGTTACAGGTAGAATGAACTTCTGTTTTACTTATCGCTCACTTTTGGTTAAAGTGAAGTGTTTATCCAAACAATGAAATCCTACCTTTAACTAACGACAAGTTGTAATAATGGCCCTAAAAGTACCAAATATCATATTCTTATTTTTAATAAACAAATCTTTTAGTCTTTTTAACATCCCGAAAAACTTCGAAAATAAGATAAATCTTCACATATTGTAACGCTGTAAAAAGTGTATGAGAGAGAGAGAGAGAGATAGAGATAGAGATAGAGATAGAGCATTCCACAACCAAATGTATGTACTTTGTCTACAACAAAATTCTACATCTATGTCACAGACAGTGTTGCCAGTTTTTTTCTAGAGCTTATCCCCAATTTTTGATTTGTCATCCCCGAAAATCCCCAAATTGAGTTTTTTTGATTCAAATTTTTTATTTTGTAAAAAATAAAGTTATTTAGTTTTATTTAAAAAATAATGACAAAAATAACAATAAAACTCATTTATTTGAAATTGAATTATTTTCAAAGTGTCTGTTTATTCTAAGAAGTGCCTCCAGCAAGTCATATTGCATTTTGTTACGTATTTTTGTTTTGGTAGTGTTCATTATTGGTTAATCTGCCTTGATACTTCTTCTTTATTAGAAACCATTCACTATGAATAGAAACACACATTTTTAGACTTGCCAGACACAAATTTCTTAGCTCAAAGATCATTCTTGTTACCATCAGTTATAAACAAAAAATCCTTTTAAATTTGCTTATCATCCCCAACAAATCCCCAGATCCCCAACACGAAATTTTCATCCCCAATCTTGAAAAAAATTCCCAATTTGGGGACAAATCCCCTAAACTGGCAACCCTGGTCACAGACAGAAAATAAAATAACGGACCTGCGCAATCTTGTTTACTTGATTCATGACTCCATATGTATTTTAGTCGTTAAGCAGCTTTGGGCTGAAGAACAGCTCTCGCGTCATCGTAATTACTTCTTAAGTGCGGGCAGGCTTGTGTGGTCTAGATACCCCGCCCATTTTTGTGCAACAATGCTTTACAAATTTATTTTGTAAAGTATTTATGAAATAAATATAATTAAAAATGCGATTTTGAATCTTTTGCTAGTCACGTGGCCTTGCATTTCCGCTGCCGTTATTTAATACACCTTCATGTTCTCACAAAAATTTATTTTCATATGATTTTTGATTGTATTGTAAATACAGTCGACTCCGCTTTAATTGAAATAACCAAAATCCAATTTTGTTCAGTTATCCGATTTTTTCTCTAAAACGCAGTTCGGATTACTGAACAAATTTCAGTTAATCGTACTGCTTAAAATCAGTAAATGTCTAGCCACTTGCATTGACAATATAATAGAAAAATACAATAAAGTACGTAAGAGCGAAAAGGACAAATATATTTTGCCATTTAATTTTTTAACGGACAAAACATGCACAGTTTTTTAGCCTTAAGTTATGCAATCGATTTCTAATAAATAAATTTTTAATTTTTTTATTTTTTCACTAAAGCAAAGTAAGTTTCATACAAAACGTAGTTGTGGGCTTGCCTTTGGTTTTCAAAAATACGATATTTTCAGTAAAGCGATGTTTCGCTAAAGCGAAGTGAACAGACTAGCTGCGTTTAAAATCAGTGCGGGAATTTGTATCGCTTTCAGTAATCCGATTTTTTTCAGTAAAGCGTGTTACGCTAAAGCGGATTCGACTGTATTATTAACATTCGTTTTCGCAAAAATTAAAATTTAATATTCGCTTTCGCATTCGCTAAACTGACATTCGCTGCATTCCTAGTATTTTACTAAGAAAACCAAAAAAGGCCGCTCAGATTTAAATACATAATAAGTTTTCTTTTTTTTTTATAACAAAAATTACATAAATGTGTTTTTACGGTATTTTGCATTTTTATTTATTTATTGTATTAACTGCAATCCTACAATATAAAAAATTATTTATTTTTAATCTTCTGACAGTATTAAAACTAAATGACGACGACGAATTGAAAGATGAAATATGAAGTTTTATGTATTTTTAGTTACATATTTATTGCTTCTTGGTAACATAATGACTTGGATCTACTTAAAAACATTGACACATTATCAAACAAAAAAAAAAATTATATTTTAAAAATTTTAAAAGAAAATACTATGCATAAACGTGTTATCGCTGCTATTATCGAAAGCATTAAATAGTTCTGACGCTATTTGCTTTCTAAGTTTCCAAACAAGCGGCGTTTCTCTTTTGAAATATTTGAACCAACTTGGTAGCTTCTATTTACCTGTACAGCAACAGTCCAAACATGTGACCGAACTGATCAACATGATCATAAGTCCCATTTATTATTTGGCTGTTGTTAACAATAAGTAAGTGACAAAAATGTGCTGCTTAGGTGTCTCGTCGCTATATAAAACAAAACTCAAATAATTTAAAGCAGGGGCGTATCCAGGTCTAGGAAAAGTCGACCCTCAATGCCCTCTTCATGAATAAATTTAAATAACTATTGTTTGTATTGTATTTCACTCCGCTGGCTGCGCGCCTGTCTTAAATCCAACAGCCATTAATTATTTTTTGTTAGTATCACATGTTTCTAAATCTGTCCAAACGAAGAAAAGAAATTGTAATAAATGTTACATATCAATATGTTGTCAATACAACGTTAATAAAAAAAAGAAAGAAAATTAACTGAAAATATCTTAATTTATTTGTACAACAAGAAAATAAAATTCATAACAAAAAAAGAAAAAAAGCAGAAAATAGATTCCAAAAGAAGAACTAATAACATTGATAAAAAATTCATTTATGGAAATCTTTTTTAATTGGTTACATATAAATATTTGTGGTGCTACCTGAGACCCTAAATTCAGCACACAATATGACTCAATTATGTATTAAGACATTAGTAAAAGATTAAAAGAATATATGTACATACATATTTATCTAATAGATGGAACTACTGCCGCCGCGGCCAATACAATCAACACCAACACAGGAAAAAGCGCCCACTTTCACATAATTATTCCCTTTTCTATTTGGTTTGATTTTATTGTTATTGTTATTGATATGAATATGGGAATATTTTACGTTACACACATACATACATCTGTATTAGACCCCTGAACAAGAGCACTTACAAGAACTTTTAAGGCATGAGGGATTTTTCAAATGCTTAACTATAGGGAAACCTTCTTAAACAAACGCTAAACAACACTATTTGCAATAAAGTAAAGAAGAAAATGCTTCGTGGCGGAAAAATTTGTGATGTTTGGCTTTTTCATACGCATAGGCGTGTATATAAACGTCATGCATTTACATAGGCACACACTTTGTGTGTATGATCTTTTTTCTGCGCACATAAAAACGAACACATGCAATGACATTAGTTGTGTGCGCTTGCTTTAAAAAACCACTTTTAAACACATAATAGCTTACACACACTTCTTTTGAGTATTTGTTACGAACAAGAAGTCTTCGCGACATCGCTTGAAAACACTCATATACACCTACATCAATACATTCATCGTGCTTCGCTTATTAAACGACAGCGTTTATTATTGGTTTAGTAAAGGGTCCGCCATCTAACGTTTTTTTTCAACTAGTGCTTATTTCGTGAATGGTAACACTTAGCTCATGTCTGATTTGACAGATAATTAGTTTTATCCTTCCGGTGAACGAGCCAACTGACCATCCAATGCGTTTTCGCTTCGCTAAGTGAGCGTGCGATCGACCTACAGAAGATGCCGATTTTGCAAAAAAAAAAAAAAACATCTTTCCAGATGAAGCTCATTTTGATCTTGGCGGGTATGTAAACAAGCAAAATTGTCGCATTTGGGGCACAGAAAACACGCACGCATACATTGAAAAGCCGACGCACCCAAAGCGAGTCACTGTTTGGTGCGGATTTTGATCCAGAGGCATAATTGGGCCATTGAGCAAGGAGTGGCCGTTACAGTCAATGGCGATCATTATCGGGCCATGTTGAACGAATTTTTGTTCACAAAAATTGAAGAGGAGGATATTGGCAACATTTGGTTTCAACAGGACGGCGCTACGTGAAACACAGCCGAAGCTTCAGTAGTTCTTTTTATAGCATTTTCAAAACAAAAAGCTATCTGGCGGACCCTTTATAATACATGCTACGACAATAGATCTAAAAAACAATACGTATTTACATTTCAATACTGTTTACGCAGCCCTCTAATCTGTATGTATGTATGCTTGTGTCCATGTGTGTGGATACGATTATTTAGTCTTTTAATGCATTTCCAATTTAAATATTTATGCATTTTTATAATTTTTATAGTTTTTATGATTTTTTAAAAACTCAAAACATACCTTCGTTAATTTTTCTCTTTATTCCTCTTTGTTTGTTGTTTATGCGAGTATGTATTAATCTTTTCACTTTGAAAACGCCGATTAAGGTTTTGGTGATTTTTATTATGACGACAATAATGAGAGAGATTATTAAAAAAAAATTTAAAAAAAATATTTTTTTTATTTATTTTAGGAAATTAATACGCATACGCGTTGAAATTAAAATTGGTGAAAAATAGTTATTGTGCGATTGTTTCTTCGTCAAATATTTCCATCGTCTGATCGTTTTTTCTTTCCTTAGCAAACGCAAAGTGCGAAGGTACATACAGGTAGAATTGAGAAAAAAAATTTACGACTTAACTGAGGTGACCATACAAACCCCTTTTTAGAGGATAATCATCTATTTTAACTCGCTCTCATCTATAAAATGTGTGTCCTCTTTTTGTCATCTTTTGTGTTATCAGTCATATTTGTCATCTTTAATATTAAAATAATGATTTATTTATATTTTTATCAATGAAACAATGCAACGTCACTTTCATTTGCATTCTCTAACTGTCAACCAAGCTCGATATAAATATATATTATATATGGAGGTTTTTGTTATTGAACTAACTTTAGATACATATTTACCTACATACATGTAATGTACGTGAAGGCATTTTTTTCTGTAAAGTATGAAAAAAATGTAGAAATTGAATTCAAATAAACTTTTTACCAAGGTGTATCTAGCTAGGTGGCAGCGCTACTTCAGCTGATAATTTTTTGCTCTATGTGCTTTGTAGCTGAGCAATGTAAAAAACTTGGATTTTGTTTTGGTTTTAGTACAATTATTTTTGTGCTTTTGACATTCTTCGGTTCTTTACATAGCTATGGTTGCCGTATTTTTGTATAACAAATCCTAATGCAGTGACCTGTATAATTAAACCATGCTTTTTACTATTTTTCTTGATGTCATATTTTTCTTTTTACGAAATCTGGCCACCTTAACTTAACCCATATCGATATATTGACAAAACTTAAGTTCTAGCAATTTCTTACCACAATCGATTCGGTTCGGAAGATTTCGAAAGTATACGAAAATAAAATTTTCACAAAACTTTTTTTTTTTTAATTTTCAACCACTAGGCCGATGGTGCTCAAAATATAAACAGCTCTTAACCTCAAAATAAAACGTCTATTGCTGCCAAATTTTACTAAAATCAGCTGATTCGTTCGAGAGACGTTGACGAAAAATTTCGAAAATATTGTTTTGTTTTTCTAATAACTTCAAAAGTTTTCGTCAAATCGACTTTAAATACTCACTGATTTTTTATAGACTTAAAATGTGTATCTCATGGAGCATTTGTATTTTATTGTTCCGTAATTTCTTGTTAAATCAATTTTCGATACACATACATATTTTTTGGACTTAAAAACTGCAAGATCATCCGATTTCCATATCTTTTTATTATGAAGTTCAGTTGAAGTTGGTATGGTATAAATTTTGAAATGCCATTCATACATAAATAACTATTCCAGGCATATTCATATAAGGTGGACTCGCCTTAATTCGCTTTGAAAAATCATTCTTGGAATGTAAATAAATGTAGTAGAAACTGTGTGTTGGCATCTAAAGGATATTCAAGTTACAAACGGCAAAAACAGCCGCTCGACAGTTTTCAACTCAGCCATAACTATCGATTTCGGTATTGCCATCACCTTATGATATTAATTTAAAGGGTACAAATTAACATATTTACATCCATACGTACATACATGCCTATATTAATATGTTATAAACATTTCTTTCATACACACTTCCAAAAAAAAAAAATCACATTATTTAAAATCACAACAAGAAATAAGAAACATATGTAAATATTTCTACAAGTTTTGACAGTTTATTTTCGAAGAACATCAAATAGTTTAAATTTTAAACACCTAAAGCCAACGAACAAACCATATCAAACAAATAGGATTTAAAGAGAAAAAAACAACAAAACACCAAAAAAAAAGAACAATTTGAACTTCAACTCACTACATACGCGCAGCGCAAAACCTGTTCTAGACCAAATCTGCATACACAAATTTTTGATAAAGAAATTTAATTTAAAAATGTGACAATATATGTACAAATGTACACATGTATTTTTTTTTTTTCTTAAAAACCCCCAAAGCTAATAACATTAAAATTAAAATATAAAACAGCAGAAACAAAAAACACAAAAACACGACAATAATGACAATCTACGGCTTATTAAGACAACATTAATAACAACAACAAACCAAAAATTTTAAATAAAACGAACCGCAACGAATCGTAAGAAACGATTAAATTGAACATAATTTACCGAAGATCGAAAAATTAAATTTCAACAAAAAATAAGTAAGAAAATATTTTCAGTTAAGCCGAACATTTATATGCCCTTCACTTAAATGTTTGCAGCCTTATGTATACCAAAAAAAAAAAAAAAACTGGCATGAAGTTGGCATAATTTTCAAAATTTAACATGATCTTAATGAGCTTTGTAATACAATTTTACATTAAAAACCACGCTAGAATTTAATACGTTAACACCTAGTTCAATTTCGTCACTTATGCTAACTTGATGGAAGTTTTTTTTTCTTATAAATAAGACTGTTAAAAGCCAGATAGAGCGATGATACTAACAAAATTTTTGGATGAAAGCGTACTCAAAAAGCGAGAAAAAGCACTAAATGTCAAGCAAACGAAAAGCGCTGAAATAAGTATGCTAAATTTTAATGAAACAAACAGCTTCGTTTATGTCAAAGAAATACATCTTTTAAAATTTTGATACTCGTAATCAAAATTAATACGAATTTAAAAAAGTTTGTTTATTGTTGCTTGAGAAGCTACCAAGGCATATTCCTATAATGTAGACTCGTCTCAATTCTCTTTTAAAAAATTCGTACTTGTTAATTCAAAAAATGTAATGAAAAATGTATGTTAACATCTGCAGGATATTCAAATTACAAGCGTCGTAAAGGTACCAACAGACGACATGTTTTTTACATGTGTTTTTTAAGTTTTCTACTCGTATGTTTTTCTTTATGCTTGTCAATATTGGTTAATTTACATAAGGTTTGTAATTTTTGGTCACAAACGTACATGTAGTATCTATCACTTCTTCTTTTTCAGTACATAAATATCCACGTAGTTTGTTATAAATGGTTTGCAGCCGTCGAAATATTTTTGGTTCCGTCGCTGTAGTACTGGCGACGCAAATTTGCTTTTTTAATTTTTTCTTTTTTAAACAAGACGTTGAGGTTGTATCTAAAAATCTATACATTTTTGGACTTATTTTAATAAAAAGACAACGTTAAATTAAAAAAAAATATATAATTAAATTGTCTTGCAAAATACTTCATTCAGACGGCTAATGATAGTGCACATAATCAACCGCCGACGAATTTGTTCGCATGACATAGACATTTGGAGCTGTATGTTTAACATAAGAAAATAGAGCACGCTCTATTTCAAATAATGTCTTATGTTTTTGTCATGTTTTTTACACAAGCAATGTTTTAAAGGTAACACACGACATGTTTACGTTTACATATGTAAATTCTGGCACATACAATGTGTAAAACATGTCGTCTATTGGTACCTTAAACAAACAGTCACCTGAACTATGGAGTCTACCTTAAACACGATTTTTGGTTAATTTTTTTTTATATATTTTTAAATTTTATATTTTAAAGTGATTTCCTGAAAACTTTTAAGAACTTTGTTTAAGAGATTAATCTAACTAACACATACATATGTACATAAGTATGTACATTCATACATGCATACATATATACATATGTATGGATATGCTGTGTCCTCTCAACATATCGTGAAGGGTATACATATGCATGTAACCAGAGACGTACCCTTACAAAACTAACATCGACAACATGTTAATAAAATCAAAAGAATGAAGAAGAAAAAAACGATAAAATGTTAATAACAGCAACAACAACAATAATGCAATCATAACAATAATTCTTAACATTCTTTTGAACAGCGATGCTGCCTTGAATCGACTGACGGCGAAATCTCATAATATCGGGTGATGCCAGACGTTAAAAATATCTCACGAGTACCAGATATTTCAGTATTATGAAACCTCTATACATATAACTTTTTCTTCCTTATCTACATGGCATGTGGGTATGTCGCATATGTATTGATTCCTCGTGATCCTATCGAGATCGTTGTAGGTCGAATTCTAGTTTTTCAAATAGAAATATTTTTTGCTAATCGATCCGGAAACGTTCTGTTCTACCTCGACTTATATAAACACAGTATATGTGAATGAACTAGCAGGGCTAGGTAGATTCGCTATAAATGTCTCTAATGAGGTGTCAGTTGCAGTGCCGTTTAGCACCGTTACAAATAATATTCTCAAACACTCTCTTCAGAAAGCAGAAGATAGTTGGAATAGACTTATTACGTGTTTGGATACCAAAGAAAATGTGGTCTTGTGATTCCACGAGAAAACCTCAGAACAAATAGTCAACGAAAATAGCAAGATCATCTCGCGGTTCCTCGCAGCATTGGCGGGTCACTGGACTATCGGCAGACATGCTATAATACATTCTGTGGCATCTATTAATAACAAAACAGACAGTTTCTCATCTGCTTTGTGAGTGCCCGCGATAGAAAAACACATACTAGACGACCTATTGGTGGTATCACAGATTCGCATAGATGTTCGCATAAGGTACTTGAACACAACGGGGTGGATGCAGTGTAGGGTGCGTAATAGAACTTTAAATAACACAAAAACTTAATATTAATTCCAAACATTTTTGGAATTTTTGAAAATGACGTTCTGGACGTCCAATTTTGGGACATTTTTTACAACATTTATGGCCGTTTGTCATGTTAGCTGAAGTATATAGTTAGGACGTTGAATACAAAACCAAGGATCCTAGGTCAATCCCTGTACCCAACAGTCATTAAAAGTAACAACGCTACACATTTTTCTGATGTGCATTAGTGTCCCTTTGTGTCAGTTGTTGTAGGAAAGTTCTAGAGATGCAGGTATAGTCACTGGTCACTGAAATATACGGACTTCAGAGCAGATGTTAATCCTAATGTAACATCAGAGCGCCCTCCTTCAGAATCATCGGCAAAGTAAAATAATTAATAAAATGGCTACTAAACACAGCTTTAAAATTTAATATGCCTCATTGGCACCAGAGGCGCTGCAACACTGCATTATTAAAAAAACGTGCAAAAAGCAGAGTTGTAAAAGAATGAAGCTTTCCTCTATCTGTTGCTTCACCACCTGTCTTTTATTACTCAGCCCTATCGTGAATATTATGGGAATAAGTTGTTTGGGAGTAAACTTTCTTTCCCATCCCAAAAAATTGGTATCGCGAATATATTGGGAGTTAAAGTTTCTATTGTAAATTATTTATAAGTGCTGTATAAACAAAAGTGTTTATTGTGAATTACCTCACAAGGAAAATACAAATACTTAAAAAATGAATAGCGTGTATTTTCGTTTTTTGGTGCTGGAAGAGGAGAAACAGTCCATGGAAAGGTTGCAGCGAAGATCTATTCGAGATGAATCGGATCCACTATCACTCCCGGAGATAAAGTAAGAATTATACACACAAAAATATTTATATTTAGCTGTAAACCATGTGTTCTTCACAGATTAAAGGAATATTACAGGGTGAACAAAGAAGGATTCCAACACCTGCTGAATGTGTTGATGGAAAACTTGCCTCCTAGTGGTAAGATATTTGCCATACAACCCATAGTAAAACTCGCCGGCACTTCGAGATTTTTGGCGCAAGGCAGCTACCAAAAGGGAGTAGGTAGGCAAATTGATGTCGGTTTGGCGCAGTCTTCATTCAGCGAAGTGCTTTCAGAAGTGTTAACAACGTGTATAATTCATTCCAAAAATTTTCAACATCCTCGCATATGAAGGGTTTGCTACCATCGCTTCCACCATGCAATTAATTTGCTCCTTATTCACATTTGGGTTCCTTAAATAAAAAAATGTACTTGTTTTTATAAAATCAATAAAAAAACAATTTATAACTTACATGTTCCCGTCTTGTTCCCATTGGCATGTGTTGCGAATTTATTTAACAAAATAGTTCTTGGGAGTAAACATTGGCGATGCCATATTTCTTATGTTTGTGAATTCGCTCCCAAAAAATTTGTTTTGGGAATTATTCACAATAAGAAATCAGAAAATTTGGGAATTTTTTTATGGGAATAGTTGTTTGCGATAGGGGTGACTATCTCTTTCCTAAAGAAGTTAACACCTAGTAATAGTAGTAGGCATTAATTGCACGAGGCAAGGTTGGCCTCCAAGCCTTCAATTGTTGCTCATTGATCAGCATAAACCACTGACACCCTATTGCCCCACAGGTAATAATCGAGAGATGTCAAATCGCACAACCTTGGAGGAAAATCGACAGGTTAATTTCCCTAAATCAACCTGTCGCCAAATATTGATTGAATAACTCGATGATTGAGGTCGTCGTATGGTACGTAGCGGCATGCTGTTGAAACCACATCTCACACATGATCATGATGTGGCAGCGATCTCCATTGATAGACACAAGTACTTCGGCTTCATTTTTGAAGCAATAAGATCAAATGATTCCACCAGCATGAAAACCGCACCACATGATAAATTTTTCTAGATGTAATGTAGTCTGTAGAGTCTGTTGTATCCACATTACAGCTCCAAGATGTAAAACGTAACCTCAAAAACTCTACATTTTGGCCCACCCCTTTTACGATTATTTCTCTAGCTTGTTTTGGACTTTAGACTGGCAAATGCTACAAATACTAAAATATAATTCTTACAACGTAAAGCATCGGAAATAGTCAGTGTCAAATGTGGACAAAATCCCATGGGCGAAGTTCTAATTGGCATCACTAATTCTTTTAGTATGCACCGGTATGTGTAAGCGCATGTGTGTGTGTTGTTTCGGCTTTTGGTAGTCGGATGAAATGTTTGTATTGAATATTAAATGATTTCATTCTCATTCTCGCTTTGAAAACGTCAAGATTAAAATCCATAATTATTAAAACGGCTGCGATGTCCGGTGATGTCTTTATTAAGGCTGTTGCATGGGATGCCTCCAAATACCAACATTATTATTGAGTCTATTACGTTCTTAATTTCCAGATGCATCAAACGTACCGCACAGCCGTTTCTTTAACATTTGTATAATTCTCTTTGGGTACACTTTTAATAACAATAACAATAGCAATAATAATGCCAGCAACAACAACACCAGCAACAGCCACACTTGCAACAACTATAACAAAACATTTCTGATATGTTGACAACACAAGAGAAGCACAAATAATTACACACCTGAAGATTAAAGAGAACAGAATCAACAGAAAAGACAACAAAAACCCAATTTAAAAGAAGAAAAAAAAACGATGAAAGATTGAAATGTGTATGAGCGTTACAAAAACAGTTTGATATTAAAAATAAGAAAAAAAAAATTAAGTTAATACTTTGGTGTGAATCTGATCACACAATAGTAAATACCCCATCAAAGCAGCATCTAAAGTATGTGTAGTTTTATTTCAAAGGGCTGTTTCTGCTGCCTGTTTTATTGTTGCAATGGGTATTAATATAATCACCGCCATCATTAACATCATCGCCATCATTATGAGGTTTTTAAACATTTGCTAGTACTAAAAACTAATGATTTCGTAAAACTGATAGATGTCGACAGAAAGTTAAAAGTAATTAAGAAATGAGATACAAATATTCGAACAGTAGCCGGGCAATTGCAATTACAATGCAATTCTCTGAAGCGAAATATACCTCCCTAAAAATCTATGTTTATTTTGGAACAAATTGGGGTGTTTTGGCCTATAATTTATTCGTTATTAAGCTATATATATATAGACAAGATTTGTTCGAATAATTTTCTAGGTTTTCAAATAGAATCATTTTTGCTAATCGATCGGGGAAAAGTTGTTCTTCCTTGACTTATAATTATATAACGGCAATATATGGAACCTATAGTGTTCCAACAATCATAACACTTATAAGGTTTCACTGAAAGCATTGAACTTTTTTTTTCGAATTTTGAAATTTTCTGGATAAATTTTAAAACTTTTCATTCAACGCAGGAGCAAAGCGGCCATTTCCAAAGTTAAGGCAACTCCAATGTACATCATGTCATGGCGTTGGCTACTTCAGCACGTTGACCACAAAACCGAAGATCCTGGTTTCAATCCCTGTATCCAACAGTCATTAAAAGTAACAACACCACGCATTTTTCCGATGTGTCTTAATGTCCCTTTATGTCAGTTGTTGTAGGAAAGTTCTAGAGATTCAGGCATAAGGTACTGGTCACTGAACTATACCGACTTCAGCAGATGATAATCCCAATGTAACATCAGAGCGTCCTCCTTCGTCGGTATTGTGTAGCAGTAAAATAACCAATAAAATGGCTACTGAACACAGCTTTTAAAATTTAATAAGCCTCATTGACACCAGAGGCGCTGCAACACTGCATTATTAAAAAAACGTGCAAAAAGCAGAGTTGCGAAAGAATGAAGCTTTCTTCTATCTCTTTCTTCACCACATGTCTTCTATCACTATCCCTTTCGTAAAGAAGGTAACACCTAGTAATAGTAGTAGGCATTAATTGCCTGAGTGTTACTTCTCTTTATAAAAAAAAGTATAATGAGAATGAACTAACCGGTGGTAGATCCGCTAAGGGTGCATCGAATGCAGTGCCAGTCGCAGTACCGCGTGACACCGTTAAACAGACTCGTATTATTCTCCAACACTATCTTCAGAAAGCAGGAGATGTATGAAACATGTTGAGTAGCCGTAGGGTCGTAAAATGTGGTTGTGCATCCACGAAAACCCTCAGAACAAATGATAATATAATATAGGAAGATCAACTCGCAGTTGGTAGTGGTATTGGCGGGCCACTGGAAGATCTTCAGACATGCTAGTAGACCAGCATTTCCGAACTATACATTCTGTTGAAGTTTTCAAGAAATGGAAAGGAAAAGAAAGAGACAGTTTATCACCTGCCCTGTGAGGGATATAAAAAAAGAGCCGAGTCTTATCGTCGGGTGGTTACTGGTTTGTCGCAATAATAATGTATTCTTAATATTCTGTTCGGCAAACTAATAACCACCCGACGTCATATTAAAGACGGACAGTTAATGTTGAGTCAGTCCATCATATATTATACTTATACTCTTATAGCACGCGGTACGTTCTTCAAAAAAGAAGAGTTGAGGAGAGTTACCAGTAAAGAAACCCATCAAACTTAATTAGGTTAAGAACCTAGTTTCCTTAATATATTTTCCTAAGATTTTCCAACCCGAATTCCCAAGGTACGAGGGCGGATCAATAAGTCCTTGATTTTTCTCACTTCCCTTGTAGTTATATGAAACGCAACACTGTTTCCATCAAGATCCTTTCGTAAAATCTCCCTTAAAGTGGAAGGACATAACCCCAGTTACTGAGAACGGCTACAAATTGATTGATTAGAATCGTATTCAAGGCTATAGCTTCTTCATTGCGCACTGTTCGGCGTCCCACGGGATGCACATTATCCGTAACAGTAAATTTGGTCCGAAAACGATCTATTGTTCTTCGAATTGGCCGCCTGAAGGCCGATTATGTATGCCATAAAATTGACGAAGCGCACGATGAGTTTGACGAATAGAACAATTACTTTGATTAAAAATTTCAACAATTTGCAAGCATTGCTCTGGTGTAAGTCGATTCATAATGAAATTTCAAAGCAAACTAAACAAACTAAATGGGAGCTCAAATAAAGCAGTGATGCCAACTCAAAGTTGTGACACTTAAAAAAAACACGCTTTATCATAAGCAACACAATTAGAACCAGGTGATTAAATAATCACCTGAATGTCTGGCGATCTCCGAAATGTTGGCCGTTTTAGTTATTTGGGTTTCCCCAGACAATTTTGGTAAATCTTCCAACAGTAGAGTTCTGTTTTGATTTATTTTTGAATTTGTAAAAAGGCTTGGCGTTGTCTAGAGTGATGTTGTTCAGTGATGATCTCATGTTGTTTGCTTAGCCGCCTCTTTGTTTCCAACGATACTTTGATGTATTGGAATCCATATTATCTGAATATTTTCCCAATACCTGCATGGCATTATGCCACTTTTCCAATGAAGAACGCTTCGAGATGGAACTTTATGACTTCTTAAGGTATTGATAACTTCTCTACTATCCGCTAAGACACGGATCCTCATATTTTTTAAATTATTATGCACTTTTCAATAGGCTCCAAAATGTTTGTTCCCCGATAAGGATATACTGTGGGATTCACAAACAAGCTCGCCCACTAATCGTAATTTACATCTTTAAAGCGAAATCGTTTTAAGTTATTATTGCCAAATTTTATTTAAAATTTCAGACTTAGCCTTAGTAGTAAAACACAGAACTAAAAATGAACACAGACACAAATGTTTGCCACTCTTGAGCTCCTCAGATTTGTCTCTATTCTTATTGTTGTTATTTTGTTTGTATATTTTTTTTTTATATTTTAAATCACTACTTAAATAACTCGCGGCTGTTCACACTGCTTTATTTATACAAAATATTTTATACGTACATACTTCCCCATTTTTTTCAAACACATCTGTGAACAGACCATTTAATATTTTAAGTATGCAGACCTTAATCTCCATCAAATGTGAGGAAAATTGAGGCTTAATCATTTGACAACATGAGATTTATTCATCTTTTATTGTTGTTGTTTCTGTTTTCTTTAAACGCTGAATAACATTCGTTACTCCGTAAAGTGACAAACAAATTAATTTCTGTTTCAGTTTATTTATATGGAATATATATTTTTTTTTTTCAATTGATACACAGACAAACACAAACGCCCAAATACACTACACGTAATAGTTATAAAGCAAAATAAATAATATTTTCCCTAAACGAATTTACACAGAAAAAAATATTCCTGCAATAAACAATTTTAATTGAAAATAAAACCAAAAATCAATTAAAAATGTTTTTAAGTTAAATACAAATTTTTAATGATTTTTACTTTTGTTCTCAATTAAAGTTGTTTATTTCAGGAATATTTTTTTGTGTGTAGACATGATCAAAATGCTTGACAAGTATGTTTATAGTACGAGTGAAAATTTTTTAGTATGTGTGACACTGACAACGCTTGATGGATGATCAAAAATATTTATATTTTTGGCATACTTTCTGTCCCATATTAAGCCTGAAACAATATTCATTATAATTATATTTTCATATTGAAAATGTTTATATTTTTTTTTAACAAATGGAAAGCACAAAATTAAACTTAAAATTAATGCTAAAATCAATGCTAAAACAGCAAGTGTACGTTTGAGTGTGTGTACAAACTTGACAACAAGTATTTTGCTCGTGTCTAAAGCACTTGAGACAAAGTTTCTATAAGACAACATCATCATATTTCCAGGGGAAGATACGATCGGTTTTAAATGATTTTTTTTTTTATCATTTTCCATATTTATTTAACGCGTGTTAAAATCAATACAAACTTAAACAAGTTTGTTTGTTGTTAGTTAATCCCCTCTAGATCAGGACTGTCCAAACTGACACCAGAGTGCCGAACATAAATCGGCTTCTTATACAAGTGAATACACATACGCGAATACATTTCTCTCGGTGTTCGCTCAGTGGCCATTATTGGTCCAGATGCAGTTCATTGCTTCAAACATTGTAATTTTTGTAATTCTCAATCATTGATTGGGAGTTTGTCTATAATCATTGTGGTTTTGTGAGCTTTTTTGAATTGTAGTTGGAGTCTGCTGATGACTTTCCTAAGCAACAAAGAAATGCATCTAGACGTGCTTAACCAGCATTAAACAAAATTTTTGCTGAACCAAAAACTAGGTTAGGTTAGATTAACCGGTTGCCGAGGAATGAGAAAGTGTTCGGCTCACTTGGATCCATTTAATTTAGGTTTTGGTTGAGTAACCTGTGAGGCTGAGAGCAAAATACAGAAGAAAGGGTCAGATAAAAAGAAAAAGAAAAGAGAAGAGGAACGCACGTCTTTCAGGTCAACCGTTGATAGTTCCGAAAGGCATTTGCGAACCTCCATTCCTAGAATTTTTATAGCTATGCTATTTATTGCGCGATACAAGAGTGACGTGATTTTTCGTAACAAAAATAATCGACACTATTACAGTTATAAATTTATTTTTGTTTTGATTTCTTTGTACTTAAAAGCCGAGTACGAAAATAAACGAAACAAATTGTTTAATTTTGTTTTGTTTCGTTCTTTGAAGTAATTGCAACAAAAACAAAACAAAAACAATGAGAACGATTGCTCAATTTGTTTTTGTCCTGTTTTTGCACATGAGCACAAACCAGAGAACGCGGCCGATCGACTGTAACCCGGCTAACTGCCGCCACCGGCCACAAATAATACATTAATTTAATCGTGCGTCGTCGCTAGAAAAAAAAATAATGGGAAATAAATGGAAACGTTTTGAAATATTTGCAGAGAATTTAACATCATCATATAAAATAATTTTATTGCATTGTTATGTGTTTTATATAACTAAGGAGCATAGCTATAACTGAGTGCCCTAAGACACCTATCTTCTTTTTATTTTTACCGATAATTTCAGGTCAAATTTAAAAAAAAAAAATCCTATTACAAGCAACGGGAAAAGGAAGGAGTATACTTGAATTTAGTATGGCTTTTTTCTTTCTGTGTATAAAGGCCTTTTAGAAGACCTTTACAATTCTTCTTTTGGTTGTACAAGGCCAGCGTGCTCCAATCCATAATCATATATTTTTTTATAGGCGTTGTCATTGCGGGATGCGGTGTAGGCGTTCCGCTCTCGCTTCTTTCAACAGAGATTCTGAAAGGCCTTCAAATTAATGAACTTTGCTTTGGTAATAAAAAACAAAGTAAAAATAAATTTTACTTCTCTCTCTTCCTCTCTCTTCTTCTCTTCTTTATGTCTATCTTTAGCACCAAAATCTGTATTTACACAATACCTTTACCATAAACATAATTTCCCCTTACTTATTTTTCAAATATCTTATTGCATATACTCCTTTTCCAGCAAATTTTTAAAATACTTGTTATCTTATAATTATAACGCGTAGTGTATGAATGCAATAATCATAAGCGATGATACCCATTTGCAGATGCGACGAGTACAAGTTGTTTAATAAAACAATTCGATCAATTTCTTTCGAACGAATTGGATTGAACACCCGCTGATTGTGGTATGGCTTC